>OZ038372.1:1589149-4084273 GCA_964036015.1 Leptarthrus brevirostris | reverse complement strand
TTTTTATGCAATTGCTTCTAGGGTTTAGAAAAGATGCTACGACGGATGAATAAATTATGGAAATGGAATGCGTCAGTTTTAATTACCGGCAGTGTAAATGGTGTCCAAGGTTCGACCACAGTGTTATTTAAATGTAAGCGTGTGCCACAAGACATTACAGAAAATTTTCCTGAAGAGTGGGGCCTAGGAAAAACTGATTTTGGGTGGATCACTTGTGAGGCTTTTTTTTGAATTTCTTTCAAATATTTTTTGGTCGTGGCTGGTAAGATCGAAAGTAACTTTACCAGTCATTCGTTTTGTCGATGGATATGTTTCCCAATTAGGCTAACAAATAGGTCAATTTTGTGAAAGAAAGGAAATTATCTTAGTGGCTCTATACAGTCTATACCCAAACACTACAACCGATGGATGTCGCCGTTTTTAAAACTCTTAAGGAAGGTTGGCAGAGAAAAGTGCTGCAATGGAGAATAGAGAACTTAAAGGAAGGAAAGTCTTCTGTATTGAAAAAGGAGGAACTGTTGGAGAAAAACGTTACAAAATTCGTTTTGTTGAATGAATTCTGAAAATGTGATTTATGTCCGTAGAATCCACAAGAAGTGAAGGTACCAGGACAGGAAATCGAATATTCTTTCGCGTCGTAGGTAAGGAACTCCGGGTGAAAGGCTTACGCTTTTTAAATGAAAACAAGAACATGGCAAAGCTCTAATTACTTAACACGGGCGATACGTTGTCTGGAGATTTACTTTACACGTCTTTATTTATATTCTGGAAGAAGACTAAAATGGATTTGTACACTTTGTGTACTAAGTCATGTGAAAATGCGGATATTGAGACTTGAACTGAACTTAATGAAGTTGAAGGAGCCATCTTTCAATGACCGTCCACTTTCAGCTGAACCACTTTCTACAAGAACCTGGGCGTTCCACGGCGCAAACTCAAGGAGTCAAGTTTGATCAGCGGTATCGTTGCCATTTTGTTTTTTCACTTATGAAAAAAATTTGTGCGTATACATTTAAACGTCAAAATTATTATATAATTTCATTCATAGCAATAAATGCTCTTAGTTTTTTGTGAAAACTTATTGGAAAACCTGTTGTCTGGAGTAGGTTTCCCCCTTAATCGGTGTTTTTTCCAAAGTTTCTCGAATCCGTTTTTACGATTTGATGTTTATTTCCAGATAATCTGAAAAAACATCGAAAAATAATTGTTGTGTCACAACATTTCTCTGTCTCAAATAGTTCTTGTATTCAGACATTTTTTTTAATGAAAATCAAATTGATGTTTTTGGTTTTCGTCAACAAAAAAAAACAATTAAAAATGGGGGTTGGTAACATTGAAAATGGGGTGTGTCACAGCCTACTCTAGATACAAGCCCGGAAAACATGACAGTTCGGCCATTCCACCACCAAGCGTTTCGTCGTTATTTTATTTATTTTGTACCACAGATTAACTAATCCTTGCGCGCACAAAAAAAACTACACACTCCCGTAACCAAAACCAAAGAGAAACGCTGATATCATTGACACATTTGAAGCACAATTCTTCAACAAAGAGAGCTCAAGAGAGTTTTTCGTTTAAAACACATGAAAATTGTATATGAGAGACACTTTTTATTATGTTCACATATTTAGAACATTTGTAGGTTAACCTCAAGTAAAATCCAATTTGAGACTTTAAATACATTGCCAGAAATAGTACGAAAAAGTACCATTCCCCAAACTTTTTCTTATGTATACTGCGGCAAATTTTGGTTTGTTTACACCACCAATGCTCAGCTGTTAATGTCAGCTTTCGGGCTTGTATCTAGAGTAGGCTCTGGTTCAACGCGTATTTTTTCCGTCTTCACTCAAGGCATAGTCAAAATTTATGAAATATTTTTTTTTTAAATTTGTAATGAGAGGGACTTGCGCCCCGAAAAAAAATGTTTTTTGTAATCAATAATTTGTAATTTAAATGGGCTACTTATAAGAATTCAAAAAAATATTCATCATTTTTGGTGAATTAGTTATAACGATTTCTTTAGCTATAAAAATTTTCGGGAAACACTGTTCCCCCTCACTGATCTTCTACGTTTCTTATGCTAAAATTTTGATATTATCAGGGTTAGCAGGTATTCAGTCACAGATAATAGGAAAACTACTACTTTTTTCG
This sequence comes from Leptarthrus brevirostris, assembly GCA_964036015.1. Classification (NCBI taxonomy): domain Eukaryota; kingdom Metazoa; phylum Arthropoda; class Insecta; order Diptera; family Asilidae; genus Leptarthrus; species Leptarthrus brevirostris. Next base: position 4,082,122 of record OZ038372.1, on the reverse strand, counting down.
GCAATCTCATAGTTGCTGAAAAAATAAAAATTTTTGTGTAACCATATAAGTTTGAATATTATTAAAATTTGGCAATAATGTGTTGCTACGGAGTCCTGATTGCGCGAGCCGGACTGGATCTTGATCGGATTTTTTTTCTATTAGTTGAAATTGATATTAACTATTTTATTATAATATATTTTTACGAAAGTGAAATAAATTAGTAAAAGAGATTAATATTACGTTGGTATCTAGAATTTTAAGGTAGGTGATCACCTTGAAAATTTAAAAAAATCGATTTTTTTTTAATTTTCTCAATCGTTATACCTTTAAAAATCACCCTCAACAATTTTTTTCTAATAATTCGTTTTCTAACATAGTGAAATTGTAAGTGAAAAAACTTGATTTTTTTAAAAATATTTGAAAAAAATAGCGAGTAAAAACTTTAAACGCGTTTTTCTCGAAACTACTTTTTTCAAATGGCGGACAGTTAATCTCCGAAACTACTCGACCGATTTCAATATTTTTAGTCTTGTTTTGTTCGTTGAGATGTTTTGTAAGCCAATCTACTACATTTTGCCAAAAAAAGTTAATTACAAAATTTTTTTAGCAGAGAATAGTGAAAAACAGGGGTATTTTTTCAACATTTTTTTCAAGCATCCGCAAATTTTGGTAGATTGTCTCGTAAGGGACCTTTCTTTTGAAGATGCCGTGTTTTTTATTTTTCAGATTCACCAATCCCGAGATAAACTGTCCGTCATGTGACAGCATTTTTTTGAGGCCTCGACTTTGGCGCCTCCTGGATAGTTGTTAAAAAATTAAATAAAAGAAGTCAAGTATTTTTGTATTTTATAAGCTTCAAATAAAAGTTACAAAAAAACTAAGCCTGAAAAAAAATTATTGTAAATGTTGCATTTTTTAGCCTTCCAAGGTGGTCACCTACCTTAATAAAACAAGTTGATTGTCTTTGAAAAGAAGTAAGAATTATGAATATTTGCAAAAAGGGTGTAGACATTAGTAGAATTTTCAAAAACCACTATCGAAAAAGCAAAGGAAATAGATAGGCCCTAGAAGTATGTTAAATGTTGAGTTGATCATGCCTCTGTAACTTCTGCAAATATTTATTTAAATACATACTATAATTTATCGTTTTCACCAATATTTTTTTCGCTGCTTCAATTAATGTTTGTCGTTATGTAGTCATAAATTCATTATTTTGGCACAATCATCCCAAAATTAAACATATTTCTAGGTTGAAAATCCCTCCCTTATGGATCCTCATGCTTTTCAAAAATCTATTTTAAAGTTTTAAACTTTTAAATGGTCCTACACCAAAATTAAAACAAAGAGTACTTTGTTAACTTTCAACATAATTGGATTGTTTAACGCTAGCGAGGGGCGAGATGATTCATAATTAGCAAGCATGAGAAAACTTTATTTACTAAGGTACTAAAGGAGAACGCCGTTCCATGGAAAATAATAAAAATTAATGCAAAGCTTACGCTACAATAACAATAGTATCAATCAAATTGTCATTCTTCGCCAATCCGCATGGATTCATCTGTTTCTTCAGACTGAAACTTGTTTTCTCAGAAACACTCAGATTAAATCACAGTTTGTACTTTAAGCTATTTTTTGTGTAAATATTATGACGGAAAAGGCAAAGTTTAATTGTAATTTCATTTGAATATGAATTGCACGGTTTGATCGTTAATTAAAATTTCGACTTAAAATAAAAAAATCAAAAACAAAATCAATAATAATTACCTGTTTCACTTGAATTCATTACTCACATTTCATTGACTCATGCTGTGTTTGTTTTCACGTTTTTTGTCAATTAATTCATAAATGTAAAGCGCTTTGTTATGGATTCTTGAAAAAAGTGTTTTTATTTCGGATCGGCGGCGGAGCAATGATGATTTGTACAAATCCATTTTTTTATTTACTTACTGCCAGAAATTGCACTTAACTTTCTTACTACGTGCTTTTTAGAATAATTCTTTAATTTTTTTAATATTATGATAATTTCGTTAATACGTCAAGGTCTGAAGCAATTATCATTGCAGACGCAAAGCAATGGTAATTTGCAACATCATTCATGCGTGGTCGAAAATACTAAAAATCGTTACAAAATAGATTTCAATATAAAGAATCATCGTAAGGAACAGCTGTTGTTATTTACGATTTGTATGAGATTCTTTTAAATACTAGAAAATCATATTTTTAGCAAATCAATCCGGTTGTCATCATTATTTCATAGAAAAGCAATATACAATCTCAACCGTTCGGGAGTTACAATGTGATTCATAAAGTTCAGTTTTTCGTGCTATGCACATTACTCTTTTATTTTTATCTTTTGATCTACCCCACAGCCACATCAAACAAACGCTAAAAAACTACTATCCCAATAACCTTTCCAAAATTGTCAACAGTATTGATGTAACTCCTACCATTGTAGGTACAGTCACTTCCAAAAGTGAAAAAAATGCTTTGCAATTACCTAAAATTCAACATTTTCCCAAAATTTTTCCGAAATCCAAACGGTTGAGATTGCCCCACCCCGCCATACAATTTTTTGTTAGTCTATCTATGAGATCTATCACCCCACTCATTTTCGCACGTCAAATCTGAAACACCCTGCATATGTTTTAAAATTTGTAACATTGGAATTTTGGCATTATTTTAAATCAAAATTATAAATAGAAAAACCGATAAATAAAAAACCCTATTTCCAGAAAAAGTGTCGGAAAGTTGTTATTACCAATCGCAGCTCGAGTTAAATTTGGGTGCACAAAAATATGATTAATTCTGTAAAAATAGGCTCTAGATTGGAACCCAAAGAACCTAAGAAATACGCTGCATTAAAGCCTTGGAAAAGATCTGTAGAGAAGGAAGGTACCCAATTTAACGTAATAAATTCAAAACTTGACTTTACCCAAGAAGACAACGCATTTGCGCAATCTACAACAAGCAACTGTAGTTCCTTTGTCAACGCTAAAATACATTCTAACATAAAAAGTTATCAAACATCTCAAAGAGATATGAGTCAATGCATGTTAACTACAAATATGCGAAATAGTTAACAGTACGCAATAATACAAAAGTAAAGATAAAATAAAAGAAAAAGAAAACTAAACCAAAACTCTACCAAAACTGCCCCTAACAAGACTTCTATATGTGCTGAAGGTGTGATCAGCTGCCGAACATATGATAGGAGTGCGGAGTGGGGGAAGATTTGAATTTTCGTTCTCTTATTTGCCCCCCCCCCCTCCCTAATTTCCAAAGTGGGCCTTCGAATAATTTTTCGGAAGGGCAGCACAATTTTTAGATTAAATTAAATCTTTGCACAGATTTTTTTAAATGTACCTTAATTTATATAACAATGAAGTGAAGTAGTATTTTCTATTATAATAGGTTTAAAATTATTAATAAGATCTTTAACCATTTTAAATTATTATAATTTATAATTATTTAAAAGACCCCTTAACCCCTCTACAAAAAATCTCAATTTTGACTACAGTAGTCAAAATTGAGATTTTTTGTAGAGGGGTTATGATCTACAACATGCAAAAACCCCTCACTTCTACAAAAAGAGAAATGCTTACGTTTTCCTAACTAAAGCCATTCTTGTTTAGTTTTGTGTTTGATCTAAGGGTGGTTGTCAATACTGTCAGAGTGATGGTTAAAGAGACGGGGCATTAATGGTATTGAGCGATTCCTGCCATTGTTATTGCGATGGTGAGGAATGTGGAAAAAGTCATGCCTCCTCAGAGAACACGCAGAAACAGAAACAGAAACATTAAAAAAATCCAGAAGCTCAGGACTATTTATAGAGCCCTCTAATCAGTAGAATGCATATACATATGAGAAAATTATTCGGTTATCCTCAAGAGTATCCATAACGATGAGTTTGAACCTGACGAATCTTTGCTTGACTGCCTCAATGAGTTTAATATCTAACGTATAGAAGGGGAAACAAACAATACATGCATACTTCTAAGTGTTTTGGCTTCTCGAGCTTAGCGAGTCCTTATGGTATAGAGGAAAGCCACTGGGTTCGTCCTTCGTCCTTCATAAGCAGAAAATAGTGGTGTATTCGCCAATATTAGCTGCGTTCCATTGCGCCATGGAGATTACGCCGGCATACAACCAACTACGCTTAACTACATTAGATGATAGGTAGGTGTACTTTGTAAGAGTACTTACGCCAAATTTTTCCGCTTGGGTTTTTGTGCTGCAAAGAGGTTATGACAAATATTAAGTGTTTCAAAACAAGCAACTGGTTCCCATAAATATCAAAGACGTTAAAACTTTTTCCAAAATTTCAATAATTATTGCATACTCTACATGGCCCAGTGAAATACAGCTATTGCGAAAGTTAAGAGAGCGCCATTTGTGGAAAATGTCCGAACTCAGGAGGTTATTGCTAACCTCCCAAGAAACTAGACGGAAATTTGACTAGACCGTAAATATAACAGAAGAAGCTTAGAACCATTGAAAATAGTCGATATATTATAAATATAAGTGATGAAAAGTAGTGGTCCCAAATGGCTACCCTGTGGAATACTTGAGAACTAATCAGTAAAATGGGAGAGAAGATATATGACTTGTAAAATGGATTGCTGAAATCAGTAAAAATGCAGTCCACCTGTCTACCAGGTTTCCCTTTATGAAACCAACAAGTAGGGCAGGCTGGCCATAGTAGTTGGTCATGTCACACTTTCTCCACTTTTTATGCAATTGCTTCTAGGGTTTAGAAAAGATGCTACGACGGATGAATAAATTATGGAAATGGAATGCGTCAGTTTTAATTACCGGCAGTGTAAATGGTGTCCAAGGTTCGACCACAGTGTTATTTAAATGTAAGCGTGTGCCACAAGACATTACAGAAAATTTTCCTGAAGAGTGGGGCCTAGGAAAAACTGATTTTGGGTGGATCACTTGTGAGGCTTTTTTTTGAATTTCTTTCAAATATTTTTTGGTCGTGGCTGGTAAGATCGAAAGTAACTTTACCAGTCATTCGTTTTGTCGATGGATATGTTTCCCAATTAGGCTAACAAATAGGTCAATTTTGTGAAAGAAAGGAAATTATCTTAGTGGCTCTATACAGTCTATACCCAAACACTACAACCGATGGATGTCGCCGTTTTTAAAACTCTTAAGGAAGGTTGGCAGAGAAAAGTGCTGCAATGGAGAATAGAGAACTTAAAGGAAGGAAAGTCTTCTGTATTGAAAAAGGAGGAACTGTTGGAGAAAAACGTTACAAAATTCGTTTTGTTGAATGAATTCTGAAAATGTGATTTATGTCCGTAGAATCCACAAGAAGTGAAGGTACCAGGACAGGAAATCGAATATTCTTTCGCGTCGTAGGTAAGGAACTCCGGGTGAAAGGCTTACGCTTTTTAAATGAAAACAAGAACATGGCAAAGCTCTAATTACTTAACACGGGCGATACGTTGTCTGGAGATTTACTTTACACGTCTTTATTTATATTCTGGAAGAAGACTAAAATGGATTTGTACACTTTGTGTACTAAGTCATGTGAAAATGCGGATATTGAGACTTGAACTGAACTTAATGAAGTTGAAGGAGCCATCTTTCAATGACCGTCCACTTTCAGCTGAACCGATTCAAAAGAAAGGACCTGCACTAATCGCCGACCTACCAATGAATTTAGCCAGTATTACTACAAGTTTAGAACTGGAGTCGTCAGCAACGAATATCTGTAGTAGACGCACTAGTCGTGAATTATCGCTTTCTTTTCTCGGCACAGACACCCCCGAATTTCTTCAACCACTTTCTAGTGAAAACAAAGCTCTACAAAGAAGCCCTGTTGCTAGGCCGTCTCATACCGCTGGTGTTCTCTAACCACTCTTCAAGGAATATGAAACTCCACAAGAAAACTCAGTTACTGCTGATTAAAACAGAAAAGGAGCAGTATATCAAACTCTAATTGCGGCTTTTTAAATATCCAAGACAACAATTTTGGACTTACCAAGATTAGAAAGTAATTCAAACATTCCGCGAGGTTAGGGTAGTTAGTTATTAAATCTTCAGTACAGCGGTCAGGCCAGAAGCTATACTGGCGATTGCTAATAACATGATTTGTTTCATCTACTTGATGTTAATTAATGTTATAAGGATCGTACGTAAGTGCAGTTGGTCTGTGGTTTAACCGAGTGTTATCTTCCTTTTTTTAGGTATTGGCTAGGCAGCAAATTTTCTCATTGATAGACAAACTCTACAGTTATGCAGAGATTTGGCTAAAAAGAAGGACCATCACTTAAGAGCTAAATTTGAAATTCAGATCTTGTGTCTAGTCAGCCAATTGGATACAGTAACTAAATTACGATTCGCCAATGTAAATAATGCATCTACATAATATATTGAATATTAAAACCGTATCGTCCGCAAAAGCTACCGTATGTCCAGTGATTCTATTATTCACTAGCCTACAAAGTTTATTGTTATAGATGAAGAACAGGATCGGACTCAGCACTGCTCCCTGAGGTATACCATATTTTACTACTAGAGGGGGACTGAATGTATCTCTTATTTTAATAGTCTACTATCAGATCAATTGGATCGAAATATAGATATCTTCCCAGAGATTGCAACTATGATTTACTGTGTCAAAAACCTTTTGTAAATCTATGAAAGTTGCCACCACCTTTTCATTTTTAGCAAGAAGCTATTATGCCATTATTATGAAGGTATTTCAGCAATCTACTTTGGGACTACAACGGCATTTTTTAAATTATGATGGAAGTATACCTTATTTCAGACCATAAATTAAAAGGATGTTCATTAAAATTCAAGGCGATTAAAGAGGGGTCTTTGTTCTTATTTCTTTAATAACCTTTTCAGGTTTCAAATTATAAGCTAACTCATTAATTTTTCTCCACAGCTCTTTTGGATTGTTTTTTTTTTTTCATTCACAATTGTTTTCCCTGGCTTTTATAATGATCGAGTAATTAGTTTGCCAAGTGCGAAATGCGAAACTGCCAAGTGCGTCGAACGTCGAACTAAAAAGCTCTTAAAGAGAAATAAGTTTATCTTTCCATAAATGTTCCTCAATCGAACTGCATTACCATTGAAATTCAAGACTAGATGTCGCTACAACTAGTAAACGGGTATAAATGGAATGGCCAAACCGTCAGCTGTTCGAGAAATGACAATATTTTGACAGTTTTAGTTGAGTGAAATTCCAAGAATTCATTTGCCAGGGAAAATTGAGTTTATCTAGCAAAACACTTACATTTCAAAGAAATTTATACAAAATTAGCATGAAAACAGTTATTGTTCTTAAATCGGAATCAGAAAGTTCAGATGATTACGCAAAATATCTTAAAGCAAACAATTTTCGAGCAGTATTTGTACCGACATTGGGTTTTAATTTCAAAAATTTGGAAATACTAAATGCAAAGCTTTTATCACCAGAAAAATATGCAGGTCTAATCTTTACAAGCCCGAGAAGTGTCGAGTCTGTTTGCGAAGCTCTTGGAAAAACACCACTACCCGACGGATGGAGAAAATTACATAATTACTGTGTTGGCGAAGTAACACATAATTTGGCAATGGCAAATCTTTCTGGCTTGATTACGAAAGGAAAGGAGACAGGAAATGCAAATAATTTAGCTGACTATATAAAAGAACACTTCGAAGGCGAAAGGGGCTTACCGTTCCTTTTCCCTTGTGGAAATTTGCGACAGGACGCACTTCAAACAAAACTGACTGACGTCGGTTTCTCTCTAGATCCCGTCGAGGTTTATGAAACAACCTCACACGCTGAATTAGGACAGAACTTGGCCAGTGCCTTAGAACAAGAAAATGTCGAATTTATAGCCTTCTTTAGTCCGTCTGGAGTTAATTACTGTTTCGATTATTTTAGCAAAAATGATGTTAAGTTCAGTGGGAAGAAGTTAATTGCAATAGGGCCCAGTACAAGAAAGGCTCTCGAAAATAAAGGATTAACAGTTTATAAGACTGCAGAGAAACCGTCAGTTGAATATTTGATAAAAGCTCTTGTTAATCCTGGTGCGCCTGTTGTGGAAACTAACGAAGAATGAAAAATTTCAAGGTACTGCACCTATACATAATCATCCATCCATCGTTAATCGTCATCCCACAAGAGGTTGAAGAGTTGTTTGTGATAAAGCCCCCTTAAGGCTGATTTTTTACACATTAATATTTATTAAAAACATTTTATTTTACATCTAATCTGTATCACATTAACTTCCTTGACTAGGACGCATGACATCAGTTGTCAAGTCGTGGCTTCATCCGTGTTCACTCCCTTCACGTAGGTTCGATAGTTTGGCCTGCAATAGAAATCCCATGAATTTTATTTACTGCTACCATTTTATTTATGTTGTATTTTTTAAATTTGGTTTTATTTTCGTAGGAATTAAAGTTAGCTTTGTTCTTTAGATTGATTTTAATAAAATGTTTTAAGCTTTTGTTTTTTTACTCCAAAATTGGTTTTATTGCCCTTGAGAATTACTAACGTTTCACACGCCTAACTCACGTTAAGGTGGACTAAAAATATTTTGCCACCTCCCTAACCATTTAAGTTTATTAGGTCTGTTCCCGGATCAGAAACTGGGATCCAGCATGTGCACGAACTTACCAATTTTGCGTTCCTTCGCTTTTCTTGATAGAGAAAATGTCGGAAAAAATGTTGATGTTAGATATTCCCCTGCAGCACGAACTTAGCCAGGAAATTCAGCTGGTGCACGTTCTTGCACGAATTAATGCTGTTTATTGGAATATCATTTCTAGCATCTTCTCGTTTTCAATGAACTTGCCTGAGATTCGTTCCTTTGCTTTTTCGGCTTTGAACAAATGCTTTCCTTCATCTCAAATAAGTTTTTGCACAAAAATCGGAGGAACAGACCTATTTTGTCTTTCTCAGACACGTGAATGTATATGGACTTCAATTTTAGGCAAAATATCTTTCTTTTTAAAGTACTGCATATAAAAAGGCACGCCAACCTATTTCGTGGCTTTTTTAACACTGTGATACTAGTCATAAGGACTTGACTTGATTACCCTTAAAGCCAAAGACCTAGTGTTTGACGAGAAGGCCATCCTAAAGCATATTTCTGGTTTGGTTGATAGTTTCTCGTGTGGTCCTAATATTATCCCTGCGTGCTTTGTGTCGCATGTCCTCAATTTCTATACTTTGCCATTTATATAACTTATCTTTTTGTTGTGGCGTTTTTCCGAAACTCTGGAAACTATCTGTAATCATTCCCCTACATAAGAAAGGAGACATCAAATTTATTGGTAACATTTTTGAAGTACTGGTGTGCAATGTTCTTAACTTTCAGTGAAGCTCTTTTCTGGGTTCCTTTCAGCATAGCTACATCAAAGGTTAATATACTACTGGAATTCTCTAATTGCTGTATTTCTGCCATTGAAACTGCCAAACAAGTCGACTACATTTTCACGGATTTTCGTAAGGTTTTTGACAGAATTAACCACAGTGTTCTTGTTCGTAAGTTATCTTTTTTACGGTATCCATCAATTTTCGTTAATTGGATTCGTTCTTCTGTCTCAAGTGTGAATGACTGTGCACTATTAGACGCCTTTCTTCACCATAACTTGACTGAAGAACAATCACTTCCTCGACACCTTTGCTAGCTTAGGACTTTTCCAAATGAGCAATGTGAGTAACAATATGGGAAGACAGCTTGATTTAGTGTTCTCTACTAACTCCACGCTCACTTTTGTTGAACCCATTCTCATTCCCTTGACGAATATTGATATGTTTTACCCTGCACTGCTTGTTACTTTTCATTGTCTCTCGGACTGGCGTGTCGATAATCTCGAATGTGAATATAGTTTTAACCTTAGAATGTCAGATTTTGAGGCACTGAATGAATATCTTGGGAATTGAGACTTCCTTACTTGTTTGCCTAGTGACGATATCGATAGGAACGTATCTGGTTTCTACGAAGTTTTGTACGAAGCTTTCGGGAGGTTTGTTCCCTATGTACGGATTAGAAGTAGAGAATCCGCTCCCCCCCTGGTTTAATAGAGAACCAAAAACTCTCAGGAATAGAAAAAATAGACTCGGGAAAAAGTATTTGCGTGTAGGCAGTGTTGACTCTAGGCGTGAATTTATTCTCTGCGACGAACATTTCATAAGTCTTTCTCGTTCCTTATATAAAGAATACCTTCAGAACCTAAGAGGAAGACATTTTTATCCCCGTTCAATTGATTCCTGGTTTCTGCCTGTGAACTGCGCCTTCTGAGTTAGAAGGGTTAATTCAATATAATACTATGTCGTTCTCTCGATCAAGGAATCCAGACGGTGGCTCCCTGAACAGACTTGACAAGGCCAAATATTTAGAAGTCGTGCTGAATACAACCTTTGGCGACCATATAAATACTATCGTTAACAAAGCTAATTCTGCTCTGTGCTTTGTTAAGCGATGGTTTACGGAGTATGATGACCCATATATAACTAAACTCCTATATTTTCATTCGTTAGACCTGTTTTGGAGTATGCTAGTCCAGTGTGGTATACTTTTTATGCGCATTGAGGCTGTACAGCGTAATTTCGTAAGGTTTCCCTTTCGTGGCCTTCCGTGGACTGACCGACTAAAACTCATTTCATTGAAAGTAGACGCGACAACTCCAGAATTGTTTTTGCCTTCGATTGCTTACAAGGCGCGGTTAATTTCTCCAAACTACTGGTGGCTCTGTATTTATCGATTCTTGCTCGCCCCTTGAGGAACCAATGCTTTCTGCATAAATTATGGTATACAGAAGTCTATTACATCTATGTATCGTCTCTTTGATAACCGTTTTGAGTTTATTGATTTTCACTTGTCGACACCTTAACTCAAGAGGCTTTGTTAGGGTTACTTTTCTATACTTCTTATGTAATTATATTGTTATTTTGCCGTAGTAGCCGGTAGCAATCACATTAGTCTTATTACTGTTTTCTTAGATACTATAATGTATTGAAACTGTTTAAATTGATCGTTATTTCTAAGGAGATTTATTACTACCTGCAGTGTCCGAAATTTTTAGATTTCAGTTTCATTATCTTGTAAAATATTTGGTACGTAGAAAGTCGATTTTACAATATGATCGAATCCGAATGACTACTTACCGTTTTCGCACAATCTCTTCGTCATCGATAAATCCTTGATTTAATGCTAAAACATAAAAAAAAATTAAAACTTTTGCTGCAGTAATGACTCATATGTTATTACCACCATCACGTGCTGTAGAACTTTTTCTACGAAGCGATTCATTTTCTTGTGCTCTAATTCCATTGAGATCTATAAACGCTTCCTTATTATCGCCAGAGTATCCAGATACTCCCATTGGGAAAAGTGGCGGAACAACTTGATCGGGTGAAGGAAACAAGCTCATATCCATTTCTGGAGAGTTCTTTAAAATGTTTTGCTTATCGTCATCGATTGTATGCCAATTGTCGCGGAAAGAACTAAGTTGGCACATAGCAACAAGTATAATCAAAGCTAATGTAACAATTCCGAAGCCAATTCCTACCCACAACAGTAGAGTACTTTTCACACTTGGAATCTTGTATTCAGTATATCCATGTTTGGAAAATACTGATTTTCCATAGCGGGTCCACATTTCTTCCAGCTGTGCTTTGGATAGACCTGCAGGATCTCTTGACTCCCGAAGAATAGGATTAAAGGCGATTTCTACGCTCTGCAAGGCATAAAGACTAATAGCAAATGTGAGATCAACACAATTGGCACTGTTAGGCAATTGTTCCGGACATTCGACGATAGATTTTATTGTAACGTTGTTCTTGTAACACTTCTCAAATTCAAGCTTATCATTCTCAATCATTCTATTGGCTGCATTGCAGAGGAATTCTCTAAACAAAGACCAAGTCTCCGCTGTTTTTTTACCTACCAAAACTAGAACACTATATGATTGCAATTTATCGAATGGTACTTTTCGATCGGGAGGAGGTACTGGACCTATTGATGTGTTTCCATAAGGAGCATAACTAAGCAAGAACCCTTTATGTTTATGTCCTTGTTCTGTCCAGGCTCCAAACTCAAGCATTAATTCGGTTGCTTGCAATACTCGCAGTTTTACGGGATATTTTAAAAATCCAGTAAAAATCATTCCAGAATTTAAAGTTCCATCTTCTTTCACTGGACTCAATTTAAGGAAGTCTTGTAGAGGATCAATGTCCAAAACACAGAGAATCACTTCGATTCCTGTAGAATTTTCTACAGAAAGACTAACAAAAAATGTGTTAATATTACAAATATTTAAAATTTTAACAATTACCTTAGTTTTGTAAGCCTTCCGACAGGATATGGTTCTGGATAATTTTTAGATGTTTCTTCTTTTTCTTCCGGGGTCTTGTTTCTGTATTCGTTGCAAAAATCAAACGGAGATATCCCCTCTGGAATTTCGAATGCATTTTCCACTTTTATAAATTTCTGTAGAGCACTCATTTGTGGACGTCTTATCTCATTTTTGAGATCGTCAATGTTGTTGGGATGTTCCGTTAATACACTGGCAACTTCAAAATATGAAAAGTTAAAATGTATATGTTAAAAGGTAGGAGCTCTTTAGAAAACAGGAAAAATTAAAAATTAAATTGAAAACAAATGTAAATATTATTTAGACCAGTAGAAGTTCTAGTTGTCCGAAACAGTTATGCATCAAGATCAGTGAACAAGTTCAAGGAGAAATTAAATCAGTTTTGCTTTACTTTCACCGGACATAGGGAAAATATGGGGATTGGAGCCACGCATTGCTCGGTCACTCCAAAATCCTGGACAGAAGAACTGGCAGCAATATCGACTATACCTCGCCCAAGCCTTTCTTTGGAACTACATTCGACTCCCTCTTTCCCACCAGATCGGAATGGGAAGAAGTAGCAAAGTAGGTGGAGGTATTTTCTCGAAACCGAGAAACTCGATATCTCATTCCGCTTACCTGACTACTGCAGCGTGTTTCAGGCGGAAATCATGGGTATAAAGGTAACCGCGGACCGCCTGAGTCATTTAACGCTACCTAGAGACAACATATGTATTTCCACAGATAATCAGGCCACTATTTAATTCCTCACGGGAGTATACACCACCTCAAACAGTTATAACATGTCGCTCAGCACCAAATGACATAGCTGAACACCTGAAAGTACGGCTCATCTGGGTGCTTGGACATAGTTATATTCCGGGTAACTGTAGAGCCGACAAACTAGTGAGAATCGGTACCACTCGTCTTGATTCAGACATCAACCACCAGACAGATATGGCCAAAACTTGACCCTTAACGGTAAAGAGAGCTCAACCTACTCGGACGCAAAGCAATAAGCAGTACCGTAGCCGTTATTACGGGCCATTGCCTCGTAGTTAGACACGCCGATAGATTAGGCGCATCTTCGAATGATTTCTGTAGGAGTTGCCATGACGAAGAGGAAGAGGAAACCACACTCCACCTTCTCGGCAACTGCCCGGCCCTAGCCAACCGTAGGAACCGGTTTTCGGGCACTCCATTCTTTGAAGAACTAACCGAATTAGGCTACACTCATGTCAGAGACCTAGCTCGATTTATCAGGAGTTCCAAATGGTTCCCAACGACAGGTTGAGGCTGAACACCCTTCCCATTCCAGCCAAATTTATTTTGGCTCCCCGTGATCTGGGTCCTTGGAGACAGGAACTAGCTCGGTGCAGAGGGAGTAACAAGTTCACCCTCTTCTTCTCAGGTATTTTATGGGGTTTTTAAAATTCGTGTAGCCTCAATTTTTGGTATCACAATGGGCCTCTTTGGCCTGAGTGTGCCTTCTTAGGCAGCCACTTTAACCTAACCTTACCATCACCGGCCATTGATGTCTACGTTCTGGCAAAGAATAGATTAGATGACCTTTTTTATAAATATACCTTTTGAGCTCTGCTTGGTTGGTGCAACGAGGTCTGCTAAATACTGGAGAGCCAGTGTAGGGTTACCATTAGGGATTAGATTTAAGCATGTAAGGAAGAGATTAGCATTTTTCTCGTCTATCAGTTAATGTTCAGTTAATGACATAGTTACTGTGACTGATAGTCTTTGTTCTTCTGTGTTCAGTTTTTGCGTTGAGGACCAGATTTTCTCGGACTACTTCCCCTTGTGTCTATCGTTGATGGTCGACAGATCAACTGAACCTGACCAAATAAAAACTAGCACTGCTTCCCAAGTATAATTGGATGATACAAAATCCCAGTTTCGTTTAAAGCGAAAGTTAGAAAGCCTTAGCAGCCAATGGTCTCAACAGAACTTTGGACACACAGTCATACTGGACCTCTTCAATAAAAATGGGCTAAACTCCACAACAGATTATATGAAACCACAGTACGACTTCGAAAAACCCTTTTCTGTTATTATTCCTAGCAGAGAAGACTGGAAGCACCCTTATATGATTATTAGAGGAACATCCACTTTCAGAGACGGATCAAAAACAGAAAAAGGCATCGGAGCTGGAGTCTTCTCGAAAGTTCTGTAAATAGAAAAGTCTTATATACTCAAAAATGAATGCAGCGTCTTCCAAGTAGAAATATATGCTATAGTGAAAGCTGCGCTCGCTGACCAAGCAACACAGATCTCAAGGACTAAAATCACTATTTCCGCACTAAAAGCGTTGATAATTTCGAAATGTGTTAGAAACTGTATCTGGCCACTAGGAACCATTTCACATCTTACGTTTCAATCTGTTGGGTTCCAGGATATGTCGGCGGAGAGAGATATAATAAAGCTGACGAACTGATCAAAAAGAGTTCAAGCACAGATATAGACACATCCATATGTCACCCTCCCCTTAATACGGTAAAAAGTCAAATTGAAGATATTATTTCACTACGACTTCGGAACGGTGGGAGCATATTACTTATTGTCTCAAAATACGTAGCCTGTGCCCGGAAAACTTAAAAGAACTTCATTCAAACACTCGTCGGTGTTTTCGCTGGACATTGCTCAATGCCGTTGCCGAATGAATTATGTAGAAGCTGTAGAAGAAGAAATTAAATCCATAGCGCACCTGCACTGCGAATGTCCATCTCTACAAGTACAACGACTTGCCTGTTTGGAAGCAAGGTTCTTCGATAACTTAGACGACTTAGCAATCAATAGTGGATCTCAATAGATTTTTGCAGAGATCTTGGTGGTTTTACATCCAACTGTATTGGTTTTTATTAAAAGGGCAATCACAGTGGGCCTCATAGACCTGCGTGTGGACTTGCTGCCGTCAGCAGCAAACAGCTTCACTAACCAACCAACCAAAATGAATGTTGTGAAATACCGAGGTATTAACGTACTGGTTCATAAAACCGTAACAAGTAGTTTTTTAGATAATTTAAGAAATTCTCTATTTCACGAGGAGAGGCTCGGAATGGATGTATTAAAAGAAGAAAGGTAGATTGGAGAGTCGATAGTACCTTGAAAACAATTGAAAGCGAGAACAGTTTTGGAATTATTGTTGCATTATGAGTTTTGTTATGATAATGCCAAGCTCAGGGGATGCCCTATGTTACTAAAGTACAGCCTTGGTAGACAATGAAAGAAATTTCATGTGAAGTAAAGTAAAATGGAAAATATAGTGTATTTTGCAAAATAAGTTTTCGTAATAAAAAAAGAAAAATAGTTCCTACATTCAGATCAGATTATTAAATAGAATGTGCGCACTGTTTGTGAATTCATTTGAGTGAAAAAGAAAGCTTACTAAGCGTAATTGCGTTCTAAACGGCAGAAATAAATTTCCAACGAGCAATTTCGTCAAATAATGACACTAACGCATTGGAAACCACACAGCGTAACAACAAATCTCGCTATCGCATTTTTTTAACTTAAACTTGAACATTTTTCCGGCCCTTGGGCTCCATCGCTTGTAAGTTTTTTCCGAAGGCTTGCCGAACCTCCCAGGAATGAATAATTTGAATAGGGCGATGAAATCATGACCATCGGAAACTATAAGTGCTTTTTCTGACAGTTTAATCTCTTCAGAATTTTAGCTTCCATATACATAAAATCATGCCAAACGGACGAAGATTTTTATAACTTAGACACCACCACCCTAAATCAAACATTTTGCGGAAGATATGATATTCCCTGAGTTCATTTACATTGCACATAGTCACGCACTAAGAATGGCTTTAATGTGTTTTTTTGGTATCTCAAACCGAAATATTATTTCGAATACAACATACTTAACCGCACTATTCAAATTAGAACTGTCTTCAAACCTACCAAAGAAAAGAAGACTTCCGATAAAAAGATTCATTGTTTTCGTCAAAACTCACTCTACACTGAAAATCTTCAAGAGCAAACAGCTCACCGTTTCTTAACATCTTATCAATCTGATTGCGATAAGATAAAACCTTGTAAATAAAAGAAAATTGATAACTTTTGTCGTTATAAGTGCAATTAATTTCCTTCTTTCTTCTCATTAGGTTCAATTCCATTTCGGCCATATCTATAACACCCAATTTGGTTCAACTCCCTAAGCACCAGCGCTGGAAAACTCCATAAATAACAAATAAGCTTTTCCACAAAACTGAGCTATTTTGGTTCTTGCATTATTAAGAAGAGCCGCTCCAGCACTTATCCTGACCATTAGGTATAATGCGGTTTAACACTAGCTCAGTATATCTCCCAAGCGGCGCATCCACTATTCAATATCTCTGAATGGCACATGCCAATAGTTTTTCGACAAATACGGCATCATTGGATGTCTCGGGACCCACAGTTCACTCAAGTCTGTATCATTTGGTCAAGATCGATATGTTTCCCCTTGTCACTGAGTATCCAGATCTGCCCAGCTCTAACGAGTGAGTGATGTTAACTAGCACTGACATGTTATGAGGGCTCCAGCTCCAGTTATCTACGGTCCATCATAGGATTTAATTAGGCATATCTAGAAAATGAATTTGTTTTATCTGATGACAGAGCTCCTAAATTGGTCCGACCCAAGGCTAGTGCCCTGGGGATGAGGATAAATCAAAATAGATTTAATGTTTGCCTTGACTTACGACACAGAAAGGTTTCTGTGCTAATATGGGATTCAGGTGAAGCAGACGAAGGCTGAATAATTTAATAGGTATGTATGCCCGTCTTATCTCGGCTTCTTTTCCGGGTTGTTATTCTTATCTAAGTGCGAGTGCTTTTCGAGTTATTCAAGTTGTCAAATTATTGACAAGTAAACGTTAAATTGTTACATAGTAGAGCAATTGTTTTGGTTGCTTTTTTCTGCGATTACCGATAACAACTGAATAATGATTTCTTCGATATTTGTATAGGAAGGGTATTAATAAGAAAGTGCATGTAAGCGGAGGGAACATTTTTCAACTATTTTTTGTGTGTTCAAAACGACTTTATTACTATCACCTGTACATTCAGATTTTAAGGAGACTGAGTACTAATTTCCTCTGCACGTAGACCTCAAGGGCCCTTGTACTTGACTCAGAAATATGCCATCTATCTTAGTCTCGTCCCCCACTATTTTGGGTAACGTTTTAGTTCGCAGCTCCCTGGGGGTAAGAGTTAAAGTCCCGAAAGTATTGAAGAATGCGTTATTGTCTTGTTTTTTAGGTCATACGAGCACATGGGTACATGTATGTGCTGCATTTTCCTATAGCACGGATGTGCTTGTTCAGTCCGCAATGGCCAGTGATTATGTCTATTGCTAGCTTTATGTTGCTTTTATTATTCTTCTTTGGTTAATTCTTTTATTTCTTGAATAATAAAGGATGGAGTTACACCAAGGTTTGCTTCCGAGTCCATCAAGGGTTTTTATAAACCTTCTTTACCAAGATTGTCTTCTCTCTCATTACTTTCCACTCCGCTGTGACCGGGAACCCAGCAGGATCGGCTATCGCGTTCTGGGTGGGGATTGCGTTCAGGGTTTCTTTACACTCTTTTACTAGCTTGGAAGTGACTATGTCTGATGAGAGAGCCATTAGTACTGCGTTACTGTCGGAGAGAATGATGACGCTCATCCCAACCGTGTCACTATCTTGAATAGGTGTACACATTTTATAATGGCGTATGTCTCGGCAAGGAGCACCACCCGCGCAAGTGTTGTGTTAGTGAGGTTCTTCAGAGTTTCTTCCTATTCTTCTCTAATGAGAAGCATGACTCTGAAATGTTTTGTAAACATTACTTCATTTTAAGGGAAATCATTTGAACCGTTCTCTAATTCTACTAGATTTTTCCAGGTTAATAAGTGCCCAAAGTTTGACTGTGTAACGGACCACTGGTTCGTTAAAACAAGCCTGTATGCAGACTTTCGAGATTCTACCAGGATGAATAAATCCAAAGAAGAAAGGCAATCGCCTCGATTGCTGCAGTTGGAGTGGTTTGCATGGCCCCTGTAATCCTTAAGCACACCATCCTTTGAATTTTACAAAGGTTATTATGGGCTATGCTTAGTAGAGAACTCTACCAGGCAATTGTACCAAAGCAGAGACTATGTCTAATTATGGCGGTATATATCCAATTAATGACGCTGGAACTTAGTACCCGCATCATCCCAAAGGTCCGTCTGCACTGCGATAAAGACTCATTAGCTATGCTGATTTTGTTATCCAAGTGCACCTTCCAGCATAGCTAAGTAAATATTTTACAGTATAAGCTAATTTTAACTCTTTGTTAAAGATCTTTAAAATGTTCATGCCTTTGAGCTTTCTTCTCTTTCTATTGAGTGACACGATCACCACGCCATGGTCCCCGGGCTCGGCCTCGGTTTCCCCGTGATTTTAGTAAGAAAAAAAATCCACTTCGTCTCTGGGCTGCTGTCTAGCTCGCAAAAATGCAAAAACAAGACATTCAAGTTCCCCCATTCCCCCCCCCCCCCCTCCGCCACCCCACCGACCTAAATTTCCTTCTGGCCAAAGCCATGCTACAACGCATCATAGGGTTATCCTTTGGGCTTTGGCTACATCATAAAAAAGCCTTTAGGACTTTCTGTTATAACTCACAAATAGTATTTAAAACTTTCCCTTTATGAGTACAACGATTTCGCTGGAATACCCAATAGTGTAGAAACCTAGCTTAGGTTTAATTAGGTCGTCGACAAGCAGGCTCCACAGGAGCGGGTAGAGGATTCCCCCTTGAGGGCACCCTCTGTTCACCTTTCTTTTGGTTTCATAGCCGTCGACCAGAGCTGACACTGTGCGATTGCGGAGCATATTGTCCACCCATCGCATCAAGGTTTCATCAATGTCATGCTGCTGCATTCGAAGATAGCATTCTTCAATGTCCGTAAAAACACCTAGAACGAATTCCATATCATACAGCCACTTTTTAATAAACTTTACTGTATTGTGACCGATTCGGTTGACTTTCCTTTTTGATAAGCATATTGTCTTACATGTAAAGTGGAGGGTATAAGACAGACCCTTGCATCACACCATCTAGCTGGGGTGTAGCCAAAAGTCAGGCAAACCGAGAATTTCATCCCTTACCCTAATTCCCTTCCGGCCAAAACCATGCTACCGCATCAAAGGGTTGTCCCCTAGGATTTGGCCAAATCGTATAAAAAAACAAAAAAAAAGTACCTGGACTCTTATAAGGCAGGAAGGAGTCTATTGCCCATTTGATTCTCTGTTTCGAGATAATGGTATTTTTAGACGGAATTATCTCTGCATCCTGTCAAGTGGATTTGCAACATATGTTCTGCAATCATCTGACTTTTGTGACATACTCACCACTTGGCAGTTGCAACAATCCGAGTTACAAAAATTTTTCTTTAGCAAGAATCTTGTGGATTCTTGCTGGTTCGATCAATGATTCGATGTTCGCGCAATTTTTGCAAGCCAGTAATTTAGCAATTTTTATTTCATTTTTGTATCGTTTCTAAAGTGATGTGTAAAAAGTCCACTCAGATCTGCCGTACTCTCTTCCTGAGTTATTCTATGTTGTTGCTCCACCAGCGACCTTTAATGTTTTGTTTAGGGAAGCTTATAGAGCTTATAGAGTCCTCCGCTGCATCTCCTGAAGCTTTTCCTACCTAAGCTGTTTTATTGGCGACGGATCCCTTGCGGTATTCTCTTTTTCCGCAGAAGATAGTTGTCCACATTTACATACTTAGCGTACTCATTTCCCACTTCAGAATTTTCCTTATTTATTGATCTAATTTTTACTGTTCCCTGTGTTAGGCCATATCAATTTATGCTATCATCTACCAAATAAGCAAACATTAGGTAAATTTTTTAGGGTTTTGTAATGGAGCGCTAATAGTTTCGGTATGTCGGTCCGTTCGCCCGTCTATCTGTATGTCACAGCCCTACCATTCCCCGACTATTTTTAAACAAAATCAAATCTTGATATCAATATAATTAATTATCTTCGTAACTACCTTCAAATCAATGGACACACCCTGAAAAGTAGTTAGTTGTATGTCTAGCACGTACTCAATCCAATTTTGGATTACACACTGGCAGAAAATGCACACCTCACCAATAACACGCACCAAAAATGTGCCGCCAGATTAATCGATTAACTTTAATTGCAAAACAGCTGAGCATAAGTCAGACAAATTTCTAATTTATGGATAAAAGTTTTTGGTCCTCTACTGGTTGGGGTAAAACTATGCTTTTCCCATGTAACATAGGTAGTTCTTGGCCGTTCTGACTTTGACGGGCACCCTTACCAGCAGGAGACCACTTATCGGTGGACAATATCGTGATTGGCAGTGCGTGATTATTTGAAATTAAATTCCCGTCTAGACTATAGGCTGCGTTTGATCAGATAGCTAAATTTAGTTTTTAACATATTTTATGAGTCGGCTGCAGTGCTGCGTGCCGGATCAACTACTAGTTCTGGCCACGAGGGCTTTCGCATTGTTTCTGTCATTATGAATTACTTACTGCTATAGCAGCCCTAAATGTTTATGGTGCCTGACAGAGCTGTCATTTAAAAGTGCTAGAACCAAACATATCCGATGTCGAATGACATTTCAAACAATATTGTCACATGAAAAATTTGGCCAATTTCGCAATGTGGAGGACTATTTACCTGCCCATTGTGCAGGCGAAACCATAATAGGCAACAACACTTAAAGGTTCACATGATTACACTATTTGAATTCCAGTGTTAATGTGGCAATCTGATACGGCTTAATTCCCAGACCACATTCACCTGTGAATTACAACCATCCAAAGCAATTAGGCTGAAGGTAAATTTAGTTCTAATCAAAGGCTGCAATTGCATCCACTTAACGTCTTCGAGAACTGCTCGTAAAATTCCCAACGGCCCACACTTGCCGATGCTGGAGATTCCTGCCGGCTTACCGGCCACAACTCAATTTTATTAACGACATCGTAAACATAAAATTCTTCGGTTTTATTAAATTCTTCTGGGTCCGCGGGTCTGGCTGGATGTCGAGATTCGCGTGGAATGTTTCTGATGAGCCGTAATCGTATACCGATGATAAGCGATGTCAGTGCATTGGCTCGGCTATCTGAACGTGTCCCAAGGGCATCATAGTCAGGTGAAGTCAGTGATAATCTGCCTCCTGGCCAATGATACTCCCGGTACCTTAGCGATGTCTTTCTGGACCTCACACCATGGCCCCACGACTTTGTGTGCAATATGACTACCGCAGTAGGAGGCCCCGTGGATTTATGTTGATCCATTCCTTTGCTTTGACGGGAGCACATGGTGCCCCTACTGTGGATTATAGAGGTATGGTTACTGCCAAATTAGCTTTTTACTGTGAACTATGCGAAGGAAGATTAGTTGATGAGTTTTATGGTTTATTATGTTTGTTCCCTAGTGAGTGAGAGGATTTTGTAGTTGAAGATTCGTGTTTATCTTCAACTTTTTTTTCCATAAAAACTAATTAGCATTTCTGACAGTGAGTTATTAAGCTATTCTGTTTAAGTGGTGTAGTGTTGATGGTCCGTTTCTGCCGGTAAACTTAATTTTATTAAACGAGAATTTAATTGGAAGGCGTTGGTCCAGGAAATATGATAACAATCTCTTAAACGGTGAGATATCAATTTGATGTTCTGGGAAGTTATGGACGTAGTAATTCAATGAAGTCAGTTAGTATGGAGAGTAATTTTGTAGTTATATTCACATCAAAATCTTGAATACATTATCGATTTTTGTATGATGCATCCAAAGTCATTCATATGATGCGTGAGCATGACTGTGCCCGTAAGGGAATAAGGAGAAGGCGAATGAGGGAAATGTTAGCCCACAGAAGGTGTAATTTTTTTATTAATTGCAGTTGTAAATTAAAAACCCATGGGTAAGCCGAGGCTCGAACCTGTATCCATGGCGTAGTGATCGCGCCACTCATCCATTGACCCAACCCCGCTGATCTCTCTTTTGCGTAAAATTTTGGAAATGATTGTTGGACATGGCCGTGCACGAACGGTCGTATGTAAAAAACATTAAAGTTGTCACATATAACATAAATAAAATAAACTAGATTAGGTTAAATTAGAAGGTTTCTTTTGAAATTATCTCCAGCCAGCGTTTCTTAGATCACTAAACCTTAGTTATGTCCCTGCTATCATAACCATCCTGGCTAGCCCTGAGTAGAAGAAACTACCCAGTACCCTTTTTTTGTATAACTAATTCGAATTTATCCCGATTCCGATGGTTCCAAAAGCAATCGACCAGTATTATATTGCCACTATGGTCCAATAACTTGCTAAAACCCCGTATAGGTTGCTGGTCTCGGTTCTGCTCCGACTATGGAGTACGTTAGTTCTCCTCTGGCCACAGTTGCCTGGCAGTGCATCATGTGTCCCGGTTTGTACACCAATAACTAGCTTTTCTGTGGAATATTCCTGTGTTCAGACACCCAACACACGATTACCTCGTGACATCTGCAAATCTCGTCTAGCTTCGGTTATACCACCACAGCTTCTAGCGCCTTAATGGTTGCCTTACTGTCACTATGTATGCCGACTTTATTCTCCTACATACTAGCATTGGACTCTATACTCCTACATACTAGCAAATTCTTTTCGTGAATCGTGAATCCGCCTGAAAGACACTGCAATTGTAAGGCAGTCCATATGATTCGTGCAAGTATATATAGATATCTATGAGGCTTCCACCACTTCACTCCTGTCCCATTCTTATCTAGCAGGCAGTTTTGTGCTAAAGCTTCTATTGAATACCAGTGGCCCGATAGTTGTGTCCATCCTGTTATCGATATAGTCAACTTTCGAAGCATGCCAGAATGCCCCTTCATTCCTCCCTTCCAGGATTTCATAGCTTTCAGGCGCTTGTCATTTCCATATTTCGGTAGAATATTTCTTGTGCCTGCAGGTCCAACATGATCTAAAACTCCAAAACCGCTATTGGCTTAGTAAACAAGCCCTTAGTTATACCAAGACCAACTGGCCGCTCTCTGTACTCTCGATAGCGCTTCTAAGCTACATTTGTTATCCAGCGCTGTCCACCAGACCAGTGAGCAACATGGAAAAAAATAGGCCAGACTAGTGCGATGTACATCCAATGTAACGCCTTGGGTTTTAGTCCTCGTTTGACCACAAAGTTTCTCTTACACGCTTTCGCTAAGGGCTCTTCTATATTCCTCTTCCAGTTAAATTTAATGTCTAATATTATACCTAAGTACTTGGCTTCTCCAGAAGGAGTTAAAGTCAGTAAAAAGAGAAGTTGAATTCAAAGCTATTCACCTAGCTAAGAAAATTTGGAGCAATCTGACAACAAGACAGCTGTGGCCTGTTTTTAAGACAACATTAAGACACATCCTTTCCTGCTTAGAAGAAATCGCACCGATCTCCTAAATAATGTGATCACTGTCTTATCGGAAGACACGCAGAACATTTACACATCCCCACCATCGAGTTGTGTAGAAGTTGTCTGAACGAATAAGGATTTATTCTGCGATTGCGCGGGCCTAGCCAGGAGAAAGTACATCGCTTTAAGTGCGTTCTTCTTCGGAGGACCAGACGATGCTGCTAACACAGGGCTAAAGCGGCTTCTGAGGTTTATTAATAGTTTTGACTGGTTCTAGATAAACCCTAAACTAATATTCAGGTGCAGTTCCGCGGATTTGGTAACACAATGGAACTTTATTAGGTCTATGTGTGGCTCATCGGCTTTCCTAACCTAACTAAGGTGCATGCCCCCCTCATACCTATGGTGCCCTCCTACATTCTCCTCTCCTCACCACTGACTCGCGCATGCACGAACTTACTTTTCTATTGAGAAGCATAGAATCAATTATGTCACATTCACCCTCATATATCCCCATCCGCCTGAATCCTTAACATTATTGATGGCTTCTTGAACATCCAGGAAGGCACGCTTTCCTTGAACTCTAGAGATCTTTCAATCATTGCGTAAGCACTATCTCTGCCAACTTCCCTTTAGTATATCTAGGTGTGTGTTTTTTTTATTAAATGTAGTAGCAGTGTCTTATCTCTCTTGTGCTTGGCTTAATCATATTGAAGAGTCTACGCGAGTGCACCCTTTACCAAATTCGCATTTCACCATGACGTCTATTTACTATGTGTTCGGCTCATAGGGCAGGATTCCAGGAATGTTTCATTTTGAACCTCGGTAGCAATATTGACTATAATTTCCGCTGCTAGTTCCGTTAGCAGTATATTGGATGGAGATTTCTCCCTCTTGACAACCTTCGACAATCTATACCAATTTGTCCTGTGAACATTCATAAAAGTCGTGGACAACCCTGCAGTAATCCTTACTTCGAAGAGTATCAATTAGAGATCAGCTAAGGAGGCGTGATTGTTGTGCATCGCAAAGCCGAGCTTGTGATAAAGTTAAATCCACGATTTCGCTTTTATTTAGGGTTACGAAAGTAAACTCATTGCTTGTATTACGTAAATATAGGTTAGTCCCTAAAACGTAATTTAAAAGAGACTTATCTTTTATGTTGATATCCGCGCTACCTAAAGTAACTACCCAAGAGCCGATATCCTCAGAGATGAAATTAGAAAGCATTAAGGACTGTATATGTTTTCTAACAAGTAGGTAGTACCCGTCGCTTGACTATAAAATAGTCGAAATTGCTGTGACCCTAACCATTAAACCCTAGTCATACTAACCCGTGGTTCTTGGAGGAGGGTCTTGTCTACATCCTCCTTAATGAGGAGCAGCAGAAGGTTAGATGTGGCAGCTTACTGTGGTAGAAGTTTATTTGCACAACCTTCATTTGTATTCTCCTCCACCTCCACCTCCACCTCCACCTCTTCCGTTTCCTGAACTCCAGTCCGGTTTCACTTAAGCAGTCTGAAAAACACTTGTCCGACCGCGAGTCGCTGAGAATCACGAAACTTCTACTCCCGTCCATCGGTTCTTCTACAAATCAAAACCTCCCACTCCCTTATAAGGACGTGCGGGTTTTTTAATTATATCAGTTACAGAAGTTTGTTCTTAACGACCTCCACTCTTTCGCTAAGATTTTATCAGCTGTTCGTAAACAAATAAGTTCTTACGTCTGATTTTGTATTGCGGATTTAAAGAAATATTGTATTGTGTTATTGGCCGTTTTTTAGCTCTAAAGGCGTTTGGGCATTCATTACCATTGCGCCATTGCATTCATTGATCATGACAAGCCATTGATGTCATCTACATACATCATAGATAGAATTCCATTATCTCAGAGCAGGTATTGAAGGATGATTAGTTGATGCACTAAATAAAATAGTTTAAATAGTGTGGACTCCTACAGCTGTGGTGGCCCATGCACCCTCCACACGATTGAAATAGCCTTCAATTATGTTGCATGGCCCAGTGTGTAGAACGGCCTTAAGCGGAAATTCTTACTGCCAGTCTTAACAGCCTAAGCTGAATGTTGTTTCTCCAAAGATTTCTTAGGTTTCAACGTTGTGCAGTAATTAACACAAATTATATCGAACTCAAACCAGCCATGGCAGGTAAACCAGGCAAGCCATCAGGATGGGCACGGAGTATTGGTTTCAGTGGCATTCAATCAGTAATTATCCAAATAAAATAGTACAATACAATTACAACTAAAACATTTGCTCAGCATGGTGGAAAAAATTTCAAATTAAATTTTTGAAAGGTCACACCACACTTTCAATTAAAACTAAATGTGAGCTAAATTGGCTGGGCGAATATGGTGGCTGGTAAATAGATTTTATTCGAAACTAAATTTATTTTACCACGGGACTACACAATTCAGTGAAATTGGAATTACCTGAAATTCCATCACAATATTAATCAAGGAGAAGTTTTTAATTGAAGCAGGTAATTTAGGGCTAGTCAACAGTGAGCGATTTAAAAATTATAAAATCACAGGACCGGTATGTATTCCACATTTTCAATTACCCAACTAATAATCTAGTTCGGTGTAATCAATTAGCGCATCTTAATTTTATTTTGTTGATTCATCCATGTTTTCGCTGAGTTTTCAATTAAGAGATCGCGCTCTGATCCAAATAACCCAAATTCGGTAAATCAATAAATCTTTTCACTCGAAATGGTCACGTTCCTTCAGTTTAACAGCGAATTTCGCTGCATTGCACGCGCGGAATCTCTGCAATGCATCTGAGCACGAAAGTTTCTTAGGTAGAAAATTGCAGAACGATTATCAGGCAACAGTCAAGTGAATTAGTGTCTTCTGATTTTGGAAAATTTGCGCAGATTGCAACCGAATCGGGAAATGTTTTCTCCACTTCTTCAAAAAAAACTTTTAATTAATTGACGAGGAAAAATGCAGTGCATGCACCGACAGTGAATGGAAAAGTTTCTTCAATTCGTTTAGAAAGATCTCTTGAATCCCACGGCGGTCTATCTTTTACCACCAATCTACTGACCTAAGACATTTAATCATCAACCACCATTTCATTACGGCAGTCCAACAAATCACGGCATGGCTCTAATGCCAGTAATTAAGTCTAGATTGGAATCATATTTCTATCAGGGACATAACCTCAACATCTTATAGGCCCGGGGGGCAGGTGAGATCATAAACCGTTCACTATTCATCTTCAAATTAGTTAAGCTACCTAAAGAAGTAAAGAAACCTCTTCTTTTGCTTGGTAAAAGACGTGCGTCTAGGTCCTTTTCCCACAGTCGAGCCCACTTATTGGTGCGTTGCCTATTACATTCGAGCAATTTATAAAGGTGCGCATATTTAATGGACCTCTGCTTGTTAGTTCAGTCGTCCGGACAACTTTGTTATCGCTGGACAAAAATGCGAGCAATCATTTTATACACTTTTATCCGACTAGCGGATGCCGATCAACGTTCTCTTTGCTGGACCTCTTATAGGACCCGATCAATTCCGAGATATCGAACTGGTTCTTATTAAGAATAGACCATGTCTTCCCACAATCTAAGACGTCTTAATGTCCGTGACAGGTGATCAGAGCGAAAAAGCGTGTGATGACAAGCATCGTTATGAAACGCTCAGATTCCTGCGTTTTCCCATATCTGGAGATCGAAAGAAATTTTCAAGTCATGCGTGGTCCAAAGACAATTTATTAAGCTCGACATTCTATTTGCCCGGGACATTTGTTTAAGTTAGGAGATAAAGGCTAGCTAGATCAGCAAGTGTTCCGAAGAAGCATTTATTTACTGACACGATTCTCTTTCCTGATGATGCTGACATCTTGAAAGTTATGCTAGTTATCTAAGTTTAAAGTGCACTTGCACATGCGATCAATATGAATGGAATGGATTGGCATGAACCTTATGGGATCGCGTGATTTCTTCTAGAACTGAGGTGATGATCAAATTGATTTGTGGCTCCACTAATGGAAACAGAAAAGACTCAGTCGCTGAAATATGACGGAATAGCGATTGTAACTCGGCTGAATTGGGTCATAAAGTTTAGCACTTCATCGGAAAGTACATAATATTAAGCCGCGAGGTTTTATAGTCATGAGAGTCTGCTTTTGTCAGGAGAACAATCTTTTAGCAGAAATGAAGCATGATTGGTGCCAATAAAATCACCTTTATTGCTTTTCGAAATGATTTATGATTGTTGTCGAATTTGTTGTAATAAATATTCAAATAATTTATTGTTTTTGGATTTTTGAAAATTATTGTCTGTTTTTACAATGTCCAGAAACGATTTCGGCTTATTACACAAATTGAAGACTATTGGATAAATTCGTGACGTTGAAATAGGTGGACAACTCGGAAGAGATAAATTATCAGTTTCAGTATTTAAAACAAGCCCAAATTCTGCAGATAATATTTTTATTTATTGAAGCTTTTCCATTTTCTATTTAATTGAATGCTATTGCCTAAACAGTACTGTAAAAAAACGAAAAAATATATACGTACAAAACCTTTTTAAAAGCTTTTATTTTAAAACCAATAAACTAAAAATAAAAATTAATTTTCAGTAAAATGTAAAGCTCAGATGTTAAGTTTTAAAGTAGTATTACTTATGACTTTTGACCTCGACCTTTTAAAATTTATATTTTATAAAAATCTATGTTTATACCTTCTAAATACTTACGCCTATGGTCAGTGACTAAGAAAGGGGTTTTTCTGTAGCTATAGTTTTGAGTTTTAAATTTCACTGAATATTATTCTTTACTTTTAGTTCAGTTGTTTTAAATAAAAGCTTGTTTTACTTATATTTTATTTTAAACATTTTTTTATTTAAAATTTTTTAGAATTTATTGATTTAATGGTCTTAATAACTAAAGTTGTCCTTACGTATGTGTTTATTAATATAAAATTTTTTTTTATGAGGTGGTCAAAACTGAGGGGACAACCCTATGATGCGTGAGCATAGTTCTTATATTTCTGTGAACTAAATAACAGCCCAGAGACAAAGTGGATTTTTAATTTTAATTAAAAACTCTCGGGGAGACCGAGGCTCGAACCCTGGAACCATGGCGTCGTGATGGTGCTACTCAACCAACTGATCCTACTCCGTCTCCTAGTTATCCACTTTGACTAATCACATGTTTAGTAATGTTTATCATTTTATTTATTTCTGCTAGAGAATTGTTGTGGCATATTGTTTTTCCTGATAGTTTAGAGTAATCTAGTTGACGAATCATTAGACAATATAATGAATGCATTTTGGTTAGCGTAACATAGGATTACCTATCGGTGGAGATCTCTAGTTGTTATTGAGTCTCTTACAGCGCTACAACTAAACTAAATATTTATGTCCGCAGTATAACAGGTATCCTGGTTGCAGCATTAGATCATAAAAGATTATGATTAAAGTTAGGTTTTGCTATTAAAACTATACTGCTCACTTGCACGGTTTGCTATCAGCCTTTTAGCCGTGCAAAGAGGAATTCTACAGACCGAATGTGGCCCTATGAAAGGTGTATTGGACCCTTGCCTGGGAAGTTGATCTGCCTTTTCGTTCTCAGTGTAGCTGAAGCTACTGCTTTAATTGCGGCTTGGCTGTCCGAGAAGATGAAGATGCTCTTGTTCTTATATGTAAGCTCTTCTTAGGTTCTCGTAAGCACACGTTAGTTTAAAAAAGATCTAGTTTTGAAATACCGTGGTGTATTTTTCCAGGGCTAATGATGAATTGAATCGAGGGGAATTACTCCAGACCGCTGCCCCAACGACCAATTCAGTCCTGGATTCATCTGTATATCATACTAGTCCCCCAGCTGGAAACGTCCACGTCTCTCGATTCTCCACCCGTATTAGGGGTGATGGGGATGGTGAAAATCTTGCCGGCACCTGATCGGTTACTATGATCAACTCAGGTGTGACTTAAAGAATCTTCCTTATTGTCGTGTGGCCCTTACCAAGGAGGCCCACTGCTTCAAGTCTATAGGCTGCAGAAAGAGCCGGGCCATCAGCCTCTATGTGAAGAGGTTTAATGTTTAGCATTGATTCCAGTGCAGCGACGAAATATATTGAAAATTTTGATTTCAATTTTTGAACCCATCACAATAACTTCCCTATATACTTTTTTTAAGGAGGAGGGGCAATCTATTTATGGACGGAATGCCGGACTCCCAACCGGGTGGACTAACGCCTCAAATCCCTTCTCCCAGCTCCAAGGACACCAGCCCGGGACCGTTTTCCACATTACTTCGGGACCGCTTAGCCCACAGAACTCCTAATGCGACAGGACCTGCGTCGCAGCTTCCAGGTTCTTGGTCCGAGCACCTCCTCGACAGCAGCCCTTCCATCCGCCCATCGGCCACAATGGAAGAGCGTGTGTCATAAGAAAAAAATAAGAAATAATGAATTAAAAAATACCGGCTAAGTACGGTTACATGCTCGCACCGAGGCTTCCGTACAAAAGTAAAAAACTAATTTACAAATATTTTTGCGAAATTTCAGTGAATGGTATTTTTTCGCACATTTTTGAGGATAAGCCAAAAACTAATGCGATTTAAAGTTTAAAGACTATTTTTTTCAATCCTTAAAACAAGCGATTTAAAAAAAGTCTCGTTCTAGATTTTTGTCTAGTCGACTTCAAGAACTTAAGTACTTCAGCTTTCCAAATAGGTACGCTGGCTGTTGGCTATATATACTACTCTGATGCAAAATAGTTCGCCCAGATAAAAAGTGCGATTTATTTAAGTTAATAATTTAAGGAAAAGAATATATCGCATGCGACTATATATTCTATTTTATTAATATGGCTAGAATATCGAAGGTCTACATATATCAGAACAGCAATCAAGGAAATAAAATTAGAACCAAGAAACAATTGATTTTTATGTAAGTTTTAGCTAAAAATTAATATTTATTTAAAATAACTATTTTAAACTAGCTAGTTTAAAGTTACACAGTGGTGGAAAATATTTAAATTATAAAATAAATAAAATTAGCAACATAATATTAATTGGGTATTTTCTTATATGACTGATCGCACTCACAGTATAATAGTTCGCCGTGCTCTTTTTAATAAAATTTGTAGTTCGTCTGGGGTTCCTCAAGGAAGCGATTTGGGACCGCTGCCGTTTTGCTCCGCGTGACCTTCCTTGGGATGATCTTTTTTACCTATTCCGAATATAGACAGACTTAAATTTCAATCACTGTAGGTTCTCGAGGGAAGACGATGCAATTCCAGAATTGTGTTTACTTTTGACACGTTGATGGGAACTGTTAATTTTTCGGAGTTTTTGAGCGCGATCAACATATCTATTCCGGCACGCTCCACGAGGAATCAAGATTTCCTCCATATACCTATGGTTTTAATGATTCTGATCTGATCTGATCAGTTAAAGAATCAGCTCAGATTAAATTCTTAGCTGCAATAGATTATGTTGTTCATAATATTTTTATTATATGTTAATTTTATTTTACATTAATTGTATTAAGAAATCAGCTATTGTAATTTGCTCTATAATAGTCAAACTTTTAAGAAGTTGAAATGAAATAAACTCAGTGTTGTTTAATATTCCTTAAATGCCGCGCAATGTCACAGCTGCAAGTTGCTCTTAACCCTTTACCTTCGAGGTAAAATTTCAAAACTCCTTCTTAAGCAGAGCAACACGAATGTGGAACAGTTTACCATCATTTCGTCGTTCAAGATTCAAACGTTCAAGTGAAGCATACAGCGTGACTTCCTGTCACAAGGCATCTCCTGAGTCTTACCAACACCGTATAAAACCTTTCCAGACTTCCAACATCTTCCCTGAAAGCGTGACAAAGTTTATGCACAGTCCCTTGAGTTCCTTTGAAAATGCACTGGTGCTTTAAGCTCCTTTAAGGTGTTTGCACGTGAAACAAGAATTTTTTAATATCGAGTAAAATACTTTCCCTCTCGTCCTGCATGGTCGTTACTGAAACTCCCAAAGGTATGACAAGCAGTTTTCGAGTGCGTCACATGCAGGCTCTTCCACAGATACATAAAATAATTTATAGAAGCTTTTGTATGTCTACTAAAACAAAAATCACTGTCTGAAAATAAAAAACAAGTAAAACACTAAGGCAGGGCAGTAATTTTCCATATATGCAAATGAAACAACCTTTTACTCTAAAAATATTCTGAACTTTTCGCTTTCTGCCCACATGGCATCAGCCATTATCTGACAAGTTATGCAATTCTTACTTCGACACCTGTAATCCATTTGCAATGCCCGCCCTCAAGTCGATATATCAAAACAATGGCTGTATCTTGTATCTAAATTTTGGCTGCCCGAACAACAAAACACGGCTCCAGCAGCGCCTGCTTCTCGTCCATCACCTCCAACTGTTCCAAGTCATGTTTTACACAAATCCAGACACCGAATATCCATTCGCACGAGTCGTGGGTTTCATCTCAAAACCATGTTAACACCTGAGGAAATAATTGAAAACTCTCAGAGTGATAATTAAGTTATAATTACACACGTACGATGGTGAAGACCATTACAGTTTGAGCTTTGTTAACCCGGGCATGTTATGGATATCATGCTCCATTGAGATATGCCCCAAGTAACGCTGTCGGATTGGGACTAGCCCTGTAATTGTTCATGTTTGGGCTAACTCTGGAATGTAATTAGCTGTCAAATAATAACCTGAGGACTTTAGTGAATATGTGGATTAGGTTCATTAAGAGTTGTTGGAGAGGTTCGATAGCTTAACCATGTAATTGCGTCCGGTCCGGATTGACTGGCTTCGAGCAGCAGTGGGTCATCCGTCCTTAAATAGAGTATCCACAAATTGCTTTGAGCGCGAGGCTGCTGTAGAGATTACCAATCGTTCAATGACACGACAAGACAGATTTATGAATGCTTATCGTTTGAGTGCGCCCGCGATCCCGGAGCATCGATGCAGAATTAATGATCCGGTGCATCTCATCGAATGGAGCATATTCCGCAGGCACACGACATCTTACACGATCGCATTTATCTCATTGCCAGACAACTAATTCCATTTCCTCCAACAGTCGATTGATAAATCGCGATCGATAATTCATTTGGTCGGCCCACGCGAATGGCCACTCGGACGGGGCAGTCGACGAGCTCTTAAGGGGCAGCGATTACTTCAAAGCAATAATCCTATGGAAGAAGCAAATCGAAAATGTTGCTATGAAAATTCTAGTTTTCAATATCTCTGAACCTGGACGTGGACCGCGGTTAATATCTCCTACACGGGACTCGTTGATTTCCAGAGATGGACATTTTCGCTTTAATAGACTGCCGCCAAGATAGTCGCAAATAAGTCTATTGCGGTTGATTATGAAACTGCCCTCCAAGGAATTGGCAAATGGAAAGATTATGAACTGAGACAGAGTCCAGATCGTGATATTTAGAGCGTTTAAGATAAGATTAATTTTATTAGCCAAATGTATGTTGAATTTACTTTTAGTTAAGATAATAATTGGGTTACCACAAAAATATCGTCTTTTTTTATTTTGGCGTCACACGCCTTGTTTTCATCTTTTAGATGGCTTAAATGGATTAGATTAAAGCTATAGCAATGATTTTGAGGTCCGATACAAAGTAGCTTTGACACAAACGCTATCAGCAATTAACCAGAATTCGTGGGAGGAGAGCTCGAGTTTGAGAATTATTATTCATACGAAAGAAAAGTCCACCACGTTAAGAAGGTATTTGGAGGAAATATAAGCGACTTATATGTATATAGTGAGCTGGCGAACTCTGTGGGAATTTTGAGCTTTCCTCAAATGGTTGTATCGAAGATTTTTGATATCTGAAAGTTTATTGGTCACAAACTCACCCAAAGGTAACATGTTATCCTTCCAGGAAAGAGACCACCCTCGAAATTAACTAGAAAATATCCTCCTGAATTAGTTAATCTTGGAGGACATTGTGCGATAAACTTTTTTTCGCCCAAGTCGAGAAAGTCTTATCCATGTCGAGGCTAGAATCTCAACCCCACACTACAGTAAGCAAGTAGCTTCTAGATAAGTGTGGCCTCCAAAGAATATTATAGATGTGATAAGAAAATTAAAATATAGTAGATAAGAGATAATATACTTAAGACTAAGTAATAAATACATATCAATTAAGTAGTAGGGTAGAGCGGGGCTTGAAGTGCCCTTTTTTTTTTTTTTTTTTTTTTTTTTTTTTTTTATACGATATGGCCAAATCCTAGGGGACAACCCTTTGATGCGTTAGCATGGTTTTGGCCGGAAGGGAATTAGGGTAAGGGAAGTGAGGAAACTTGAGTCTTGTTTGCATTGCTGCGAGCTAGACACCAGCCCAGAGACGGAGTGGATTATTTTAATTTCTTAATAAAAGTTCACGGTCATCTGGGCTCGAACCCGGGACCCAAGGCATGGTGGTCTTGCCGCTCAACGCATTGATCCAACTCCGTCTCCCTTGTTTGCATTGTCATAAATATATCATATATCAAGACGGAGTTGGATAAATACGTTGAGCGGCAAGACCAACATGCCATGGACCAGATGACCCCGTGAGTTTTATTAAGAAATTAAAATAATCCACTCCGTCTCTGGGCTGTTGTCTAGCTCGCAGCAATGCAAAAACAAGACTCAAGTTTCCTCACTACCCTTACCCTAATTCCCTCCCGGCCAAAACCATGCTAACGCATCAAAGGGATTTGATGCCATCTTATAAAAAAAAACCTTTAGATCCACCTGTTGTGGTACCATGTGCCACTTTCAATATCTCAAGACTTCATGGGTAAAAAAGAATAAAAAAGCGAAATCTATTACGCTGCTATCCATATTTATTCATAATTTCCAAATTTATTTAGAAACAGATTCGCCCAAGCTGGCTACAAATTACAGAATATTAAGCCAACAACTAGAACTAAACATTAGTTAGAACAACCTAGTTCGATGCAGGCTGAGCATTCATTAAGGAGGCGTGACAACGATGCAATCGGCTCATGTATTCCGTAAAGTGTTTGGAGATATGGAACATGGCTCCTCAATGACCGGGCCGGGACGCAAATACCAACATCATTGAGAAGTTCGGGGGATTTGATCGTAGTGATTTTAAAAACCCTGCGCCTCATTTCGAGTGAGTCGAGCGAGATCAATTCGAGTCTAGCATGATAGGGGAGAAGGGAAAAAGGATTGCGCAATGGAAGGCCCCGAAAACCGAACTTAAGGAATCTGCGCTGGATGGCCTCGATACGGTTGATGTGAACAGCAGAGTAAGGGTTCCATACCACGCAAGCATATTCCAGGAGGGGTCTGACAAAGGTGCAATAGAGGAGCCAAGTTAAGTAAGGGTCGTCGAGCTCCTTAGACCACCGCTTAACGAAGCCGAGTACGCAATTGGCCCCTACTCCCAAATCCTTGACGTTATCTGGCCTACTCAAGACGCAACCGTCCAGAGAGTAGTCAAGTAGGATGGGACATCTTCGGCGGGTAAAGGTCATTACGGTGCATTTGGTAGGATTAAGGGGGAGACGGTTGCTGGAGCACCAGTCTCGGAAAATGCAGATCTCGGAACTTAAGAGAGCACAATCATCAGCGCAGGAGACGACACGGAAAACTTTTGCATTATCAGCGTAACACAATATTCTGGAGCCAAGCAGGAATAACGAGACATAATTAGTAAAGATGATGAACAGCAGGGGGCCAAGAATACTGCCCTGGGGCACCCCAGAAGAAACTATAATTTCTTTGGATAGGGCACAAGTAAGAGGACAGCCCATCGACAAAGAGTGGAGGAAAACCAAGAAGATGAAGCTTGCAAACGAGTATCCTGTGGTCAATTCTGTCAAAGGCCTTGCTGAAGTCAGTGAAGATGCAGTCAACCTGAAACCTTGACTCAATCAGGGGCAGACAGTAATGTACGAATTCGAGCAAATTGGTGGTACCCTAGATGAAGCCATGCTGAAAAAAACCAATAAAGGATCTGCAGTGAAAGCGAAGCACGTCAGTGACTAAGGCCACAAAAACCTTCGCCTTCCCGAGTCATTACCGAGATCGCAACACTGTGTAAGACCAACCGAGGCGCAGGTATCCAAAAAGGACAGAATATGTTGGGGGGAGGACGAACAGGAAGGCAAAAGACCTTCGGCCTCAGAGGATTGAGTCCAGCCAACTGTGGGAAGGTTGAAGTCGCCGAAAACAACAGTTTGATAGCTCGTTGATAAGTTTATGAGTCAATCGATCTTTCCTACAAGACTTTTCGTTTATTTTTTTAACGATCTAAGCCGACTTCCTATTCGCTTCTGGATATGATTGATGAACTCTGTTTTAAAATATTTAGGTTACTATGTATACGGTTTTGATTCTATAATGGCTTGCTGTCACCATCACTTAATCTCTCTCTCGCTCTTTCTCTCTAGCTCTCTCTTGCTCTCACTCTCTCTAATTCCCGCAACCCCTTGTGGGTCGCGAGAAGTAATTTGCCCGATGCGAGACAACGATTGCAAGTTGACCTAGAATTTAAGCTTGACTCCTAACCACCGACATTATTCTGCAACCCCAATGACCTTTCGATCGTAATCTGTCGCCAGCAGAACACAAACATGGGTCGCCGTAGGAGTCGTTTAAACCTGGGACCACCTAATAATATTTTTGACAAACTTGTTGGTGAATATTATCACACGGATAAGACTTTCGACAGCCAATTTTCTCGTGTTTCTGTCATCAATATCATAACTTTTGTTCTTCTTCTAAAGGCATCAATTTATCACTTTCGGTACCTTGAAAATTCTAAAAAAAACTTTAAATGAACTCATAAATCCAAACGATGACTGAGCAGGAATTCAATTAGGTCTTCGTTTACTGCTGAGTCAACTTCCAGGTCGTTAATCTCGGAAAAGTAATAACTCACTGCTGGTAAGTTGCACTTCTGACGATTTTGGATTGAAGTAAAGAAGCAATTGGTGTTCGGCATAAACTGTTTTCTGCGACATTTCCAGGGTAAAGTGTAGATCAGAAATATATCGCGAGAAAATTGCAGCTGCAACCGATTGCGATCAATCTTTCGAATGGGTTAATTCCAATGAATTAGATCTCACCAATCGACTTCATACCATCTATTTGCTAATTTATAGGCATTTCGGGGACAGTTAATAATTGGTCTCAGGGTTCGTATAAGAATGATCTGCAGCACGATCGAGGATCAGCTTATTTTCAGCAATTACCAGTTGACAGCAGACAATTCATGGAACGTACTTTAATTGATGGTGGTCGGTACATTGCCAACAAAAAGTAACCGAAGAGCTGTCAATTTACCCTTGTTTCACTTTTCAACATCGTCCAACCAAGAGGAACGCCCCACATGGAAATGATTGATTAGACAAGCCAGACTGTATCTGAGCATCGATTATTTCTTACGACGAAACTCTCTGGTGCAAGACAAGCAGCGACCAGCAACTCCAGTAATGACTTCATTAGATTTTTCTTTTCTCGTTAAATAATTGACGGCCAGAAACAGAATAGAAATATCATTTTTGTAAGATGATGGATTTGATGGAAGATTACCCTCACAAGTTGGTCGTGATCCATTCTTGATTGCTAGTAATAAATTGTTAAGACGTGTAGCCTACACGCAATAACAAGAATTTTAACTGAACAGTTGAATATTGAAAGCTTCTATTGCTGGTCATTTCGCGTCTATTGCTGGTCATTTCGCCCACATTTAACGATCAAGCGGGTGGTGCACGTTGGACTGCTTACTTTAGCCACTTATGCAGCTTTTTCTACCGAGGTATACCAAACATGTTTCCGACAGGAATGAAGTAAAATTAAATTACCTGAAACTTAATTGTAATTACCAGCTATAACTCTTTGTTACCAAATGTCAAAACTTTAATTATATATAAGATCCTGGGATCTCTCTACGCGACGGGATTACCTCACCCTGGGTAGACTGAGAGCACGGGGATGGCAGGATATCCTCCGGGTACTCTGACTACTGTAATTGAGATACTCTCAGCTACCAACCTCAAACTTGAAAATTAGCAAGCTAGAGCACCCAAAAGGGACTCATGATCGACGATTATAATGATCAACAAGGAGTCTTTAAAATCTTTGGCTAATACGAACGGGCTTGTGGGTTATCTCTTTACCTCCATCATCATCAAGGTATACAAGAAGCACAAGGAGGCGGCCGTAAGGGAAGTCTCAATTACGACTACTGCAGCAATAGTAGTTGCGGATAAGTACGTCCCATCAGGCATGAAGAACCAGTCTGCACAGGCTCTAGGAAATCAAAGGACGATACATCTGAGACCGAGCTCTCGAGAAATCTAATAAATACTTCTCTCCCCACCACTCCAAAATACATCTACAGCTTTTCTTTTCCCCATCGGGCACTATACGCAAGCTAGTGGTCGAAACAAGAAACTTTAAAATCAGGATCATTCTAGGATGCGACGCCAACGCATATCACATAGTGCAGCTTGGGGCAGCTCCGACATCAACAAGCGAGCGAGGTGAGAAATACTACACTGCTCTTGAGTAAGTATGGTACTGAACGTATATTTGTAACAAAAAATAGACAAGAGGTTTTAGATCAAACCATTTTTTCAGACAATATCCGATCGTTTGTTAAAAACTGAAAGACCTTTAAAAAAACACTCCTTCTTAGATCTAGACGAATGTCCTTTGAAAGAACCAGTTTTCAGGAATTGCAGGAAGAGTGATTGAAATAAGTCCATAAAGATTTTTACGAGGCATAACTACTCTCAGACCCACCTTGCGCTCCTAAAAATAAAGAGGATTTAGACGAGTTAATTATCAAACTTTCCAGGACCATAAATGGAGTGATGGTTCAATCCTGCCATATCTTCAGAAACCTAGGGGAAAACAGAAACCATCATGGTGCAATGCGCAACCAAGGTGCAGGGAGCTCTTTAATTTTCTAAAGGCCAACAGAGATTCGCACTTGTGTAACTACTATTAGGAAAGGCTACACAAAGGAACTAATGACTTAAAGGAAATCGTGGAAAAGGTACTCAGATAAAATACCGCAAAGCTCTGAAGCCTCCTTAGGAGGACTAATATAACTTACCCATCTGCCTGCTAATGGGAGGTGGCTCCGGATACGAGATCATCTTGGAAACCCATTTTCCGGGAATCTGTAAGTTTGGCCGAAGAAGAGAACTTCTCTCCCCCTTCCGGTGTTTCAGCAAAAAGTTCGCATGGCACACTACTTCATCATCTTCTTAAAACTGTGGAGAAATTTATTGACATACATCTGCGCTATAGTATCCCACGGGACCAACTATAAATGTCCCAGCATGTGTATCGTAAAGGGAAATATGTAGACAAGGAGTACCCTATAGCGGCCAGGAGTTTCCACGGACGCACTCACTTCTATTGGGTTTGGAGCCGATTTTATGTCGGTGATAAGATTAGAGCAGATGCTTCAGGGTAGGACTAATAGCATAAGGTTGAGAGAGGCTCATGTTACTAGGACTGTGAGTACAGGCACACCGCAAGGTTGTGTTCTGTCTGATCGTCTGTGAAATCTGGTGGTCAATGAACTACTTCTAATCCTGCAGGGTAAAGGCTACAAGGCATTGCTATAGTTGTCTCCGGCAGGTAATTGTCTGTGCTCAAAGACCTTATATAAAATGCCCTCACTCGGCTCTCTAAATGGGTGGTCAGGTGCGAGTAAGTAGTGATTGTCTGGTGGCCATCCTTGGAAAAATCCATCAACCTTCATGTCCTAGGGAAGGTATTAGCCTGTATCTGTATTAATAGAGCGCTGGGGATGACACCCGTAGCAGCTCCGGAATCATTTCCTCACCTACTCCCTCTAGATTTAATAGGGAGGATAGGGAGTGGCAGAAAGCGCTTTATGACACCTCTCAAAGGTCCAATGTTCATGTCAAACACTCTACGATTCTGGAGTTCTTACATATCTTTAATCCTTTAAGAAACCTTGATCACACGATACGCAGCTATTCATTTGATAAGCAGTTGAGACCAATGGCCTCAACCAGGCAAAACTGGGATAGCGGCACACTGCCTTGTAGTGAATCCGTTCAGATTTACTCGCACGGTTCAAAGCCATAGGGCAAGCAGGTCACCTCAGGGGTTGCAGTTTTCTCAGAAAAACTTAATATTGATTGACACCCTTCCGGATTCTGGACCAATGTAGTGTGTTAATTTTTTGTTTGTTTTTTGTTTACGATTTGGCCAAAGCCTAGGGGACAACCCTTTGATGCGTTACTGTGGCCGGAAGGAAATTAAGGTAAGGAGAGTGAGCAAACTTAAATGTTTTGATCTTGCATTACTGCAAGCTGGACAACAGCCCAGAGATGGAGTGGATTTTTTAATTCAATTTTAAGAACCCACAGGGAGACC
The DNA here is from genome assembly GCA_964036015.1 of Leptarthrus brevirostris. Lineage (NCBI taxonomy): Eukaryota > Metazoa > Arthropoda > Insecta > Diptera > Asilidae > Leptarthrus > Leptarthrus brevirostris. The sequence continues at coordinate 4,042,038 of OZ038372.1, read as the reverse complement.
TGGTCTCTAACCCGGTAATCATGGTATGGTGGTTGATCCAAATTCGTCTCCATGTGGAAGTAATAGCAATTTAGGAAGCCCTGGTTTGGCCGAGAGGGAAAAACATCTGAAGAGGATATCCGTATCCTCACGACAGCCAAACCGCTGTACTATCCCTAGACTCTATCTCATCAAGAACTGTTAGCAGTTTTTTTATGATGAACAGTTGCCTGTAGTTTGCTATATAAGTTCATGTTCAAGTGCAGATCCTGACCGTGAACCAGATAAGAAAAAACACAGCTAGTAAGGAGTTGTGGGGAATCTTAGACCCGTGCAATCCGTGGAACTGATTGAAGTCTAAGTTTGTCATGACATTGGCCGGCCATCCGTATTTACCTAATGATCTGTAAGAAAGCTTTCAAATAACTCAGAGTCGTGGAAGGTGTAATTTGCTAGCTTTGAAAACCCTTTTATATTCCTTTCTTAAATCGATCAATGGCTCGATAAATGTTAATTTTTCTTCTGACGTGAGAAAAGTAAAATCACCTGAAGCATCATAACCTCACCGAAAATTGTTCATATGGCTTTATATTAAGAACACAGAAGGTGCAATGTTTTCATCCTAAACTACAGATCACAACGTAAAAAACAAGAAATCTGTTAATTTCATCTAAGTACTTATACTTCGTAATATACCATATTCTAGAGCTAAGTAAAACCGTGCTGAACAAGTAGCTGAGGTAGCCACTTTTCTGTAAGCAAACAGACAATCTTAAGCAAGATTCGAAGATAAGACTCGAATGCAACAAGTTAACTGGAACAGAAAACAGAAGGTAGTGGCTTGTACTCCATATTCCGAAGATTTGTCTTTCGATGAAGGAGCATTTTGCTCCTTTAAAAGGTTTACTGGAAATTCTACAAGTTCTTATCGCCCTAAAGTATATTACACCTGCGATAGCGACCAGGCCTATGATAGCTGAGTGCATCTTCGGTTGTATTTTATAAATAGCAAAGTGCCTGAAGATATTGCATGACAGATGCCACTCGAAGAAAACCTGGATGACGTACGATGTAATTTGCAGGAAAATGTCGTCCTCATCTCATACAGAAGGCACCTGGAGCGAGAAGTCATGATGTCAGTTGTTGTATCATGTTTTTGTCAAATATGATTTGCATACGTTGTGGACAGACTAATGGAAGGCAAAAATGTGACTGAAAGATCTGATAATGCCGCGTGAATAAAATACTCGTTCATCTTAATGGATTTTATGGACAGCAACTAAATTGTCCACTTCTAGTTCCAGGTGGCTACCTGCCAGCCAAGTCGATTGCGTGACGTTCAAAACACGAAAGGTGTTTTGTGGTTAATCAATACGGAGTTGTGGTACTTTATGCCCACAGCCTATTTCTCACAAATCCAACCAATTCAAAGGAAGAATTAATTTTCCAGGCCAATAACTGACAGGGTTTCATGCACGTGATCTGGACACGACAAAGAAATCTGAACAACACCAGAAACACATGATCTGTGCGCATGCCCTGTCTAGCCGATGTTTTACTTACACGCGCAATGGGATGCTGATGCTGTAGTCCAGGTGGGGATCGAATAAATAAATATGCGTGCGCCCATGACAAATTATTGCTAGCGATCCATAATTTATGGGCCACGGAATGGAATGGGCTGGGATCTTTAAATAGGATCCGTCTAAGGTATGGAGAGGGCGCTTATTACGTCCCGGACAGAATTGATCTGGTTTCGCATGTCTATTATCTTCGATCGCTATTTAGTGATAATTTGTCAGGATTTAATCTCATGTTGGAAGTTGAGAGTAATATGAGAAAGTGTGGGACTAAACTACGCCGACACATTCTAGATATACTCAAAAAAAAAGAAAACATTTCTGCACGACAGAAGGTAGTAAGAAAATAGAGAATATCTTGGTGCCGTCTGCTGCTTTAATCAGTATTCAATTTCACTTCTTCTTTTGTGAAAGACACATCCGGAAAACGCCTTAATAAGGGATTTAAACCTTTTAATTAACACCTCACCGATGAGCATATATAATAATTGCAACAAAAAGTGCGAAACCGAATCAGAGGATACAATTTGTGCCAATTAGCTAGGAATCTAAGTTAAAGAAAAGCCAGAGTGTCTATAAGTGCGATGTTGCCCTTTTCAGGTGCATCTGCCAATTTAAATTCACCAGCACATGTAATTTCATGAAGGCATGATAACGAGACAAAGATCAAGTCGGTAAAGGCCTTCTACATGGAACCTATGCAAGCAACTCATTGTCATGCAATTCGAGTACAAGATGCAACTCTGCGTTAGGCTCTACCTTAATCGAGGGGTAACCTTACAAGGAAATGTTGACGTCTAGGCGATATGGAAATAAAAGGTGAAGATGAACACTTTTTTCACTCAGAGCAACACTAACTATCGCATCCTTTCTTTAAGACCTTTCAACATATCTTACAAATTGTGTCTGACTTTAGCGCTTTTTGCCTCGGAAATCATTAGTGGGAAAAATAGCTAATGTATTCCTGCGGCTTTCTTGCTTCAAGGAAACTGGTTAGTGTCGTTAATTGTCGCAATCTGAAGTCTTTCCTCTTAGACCTAAGATGCGCCTGATTAGAATATTAGCGATATCTCCTTTCCTAGATCATGACTAGATTAACCGCTCATTTGAGGAGTAAATACGAGAGGATCAGACCTGTCGCAAGATAAGTAATTAATGAGTTACCGCGAAGTTCTTTTCGCTGGCAGTCAAGATTTTTGTCTTATCTGGAGCCGGCAATCGTCAATATAATTATTTGAGTGCACATTTGCATATAAATAATTGCAAAACTTTAAAGGCAGCATTCAGGATAAATACTTTCACATTGCTGCAAAATTCTATCATGAAGATGTCACTTATTTAAGACCACGTACCAAGGTGTGCTCCACCGAGTTTCTAATTAGACATGATTACCAACTAATGATGTATTTATTCATTATTCAAATTATGATATCAAAGATTGGAGGAATTTATCACGATGAATATGATTGATGGGCTCCTACGCCATTCGGGAATCTGCCAAATAGATCTTTTACATAATAGAGAGCGTGGTATGGTGCCGGTAATCAACGCTGTTTATGGGGCACGTTCCGTTCGTACGTGATAAATTGTCAACATGTGAACAAATTGTTTTTTATGTTGTCACGGAATTACCACTTTAGGATTTACCGATTGAGATAATTATCGAGTTTTATGTGGGTATGTTTGCGTTGAATGCCTCCTTTACCGGAGAAACTTTGAAAATTACAGGGATTGGCAAATTCAGAATTTATCTCATTAATTGCGGAAATTACAACACTCAACATTTAAGCATTTGTAATTTCAAGCTTCCTTCCTTCCTTGGAAGACTTTGGATAATCAGCCTATACCCATACCTTGAATCTTGTACCAACTCTGTAGGGGGAAGCGGTTGATATTTTAGGAATACAAAAACTTAAACATATAAACACTTTGGTATACAGGGTACTTCAAATAAGATGTGCCAAAATAAGTTTTAAGTTTGGTGGCAGATCTCACATAGCCCAACAAAAGATTGTATGGCAGGTGGAGGAAATCTGAACCACTTGGGAGTTATAGGGTGATTCATAAATTTAGAATTCTCATGGTATGCACATTATTATTTTTATCTTTTAATCCACTCAACGCAGCAACATACAAAAAAACAAAAAAGTTGCCGACAATTTTGATCTAACTCCTTCCACTTCAGGTGCAGTCACTTGCTAAAGCAAAAAAATTCATTAAATAAGCAAAATTTCTAAGAGAAAGAATCGACGAGTCGCAAGGTTGTCTTCAGATAAAGTGTGGAGGGTTCTTCATCGAGGAAGATTACATTATATCCCAGTCCAAGGACTACTGTAAGAGATTCCGAGAGTAAATCAGAATTTTGGTTTCTGGAATGCGAGTGGACCGAATTCTAAAGATGGTATTACAAACTTCCATAATCTCCATACCAGGTCGGTTCCTAACACACATAGGACACGGAGTTGGATTAATTCGTTGAGCCGCACTAACACAATGCCATAGGTCTTGAGTTCGGGACCTGGTCACCCCGTGAGCGCTTATTAAGAAATAAAAATAATCCACTCCGCCTCTGTGCTGTTGTCTAGCTCGCAGCAATGCAAACACAAGTCATTCAAGCCTCGTCACTTCCAACTTCTTCTCACTGACAAAACCATCAACGCATCAAAGGGTCTAGTATCATCGGCGCCCATTTTATATAGTAGGACCGATCATTTTGGTACAGAGCCTGAATAGCCAAATTTATGCGGAATTTTTAAAGAATACACTGCCACATCTACTAGGGGACATCCCTCTGAATAATCTTAGGGCAATATTTTACCTACACAATGGAGCTAGCACCTACAAGGAAGTAACTAAAGGGGAAACCCTATCATGTATATGTCGTGTGTGTGAGCAAGGCAAGTTTTTATTCTTCGGCTGGCTCTATGCTGTCAAATTTCTTCGTTTTTTACTACGAGGAATTAGGCTTTTTATCTGGGCAATGTGTCTATGCTGCCATTTAGTATCTTGAGGTTCCAGTTGTTTTCGTGCATTCTGCACTGGCGGCACGTAAAAAGTTACCTAAAGAGAGTTTTGTAAAAATTCGATATATATTTTTTATATATGATGTTGCCAAAGCTCAGGGGATGCCCTATGATGCTAAAGCACAGCCTTGCAGGAAAGGAATTAAGGTTGTACACCCCGTTTCGGGCTTATAAGATGAGGGAGAAACAGAAGATGGTAAAATGTTCCACATTCGTGTTGTTCTGTTTAGAAAAGATTCCCGAAATTCGACGGTACATCCAAATTTTACCTGAAGATTATAAGGGTGTGAGAGACTTACAGATCTTGTATCGCACGTTGTCATGTGTCTACAAGAAATCAGGCTAGCAATTTCGCAACATTGGCCGTAGATATAGTGATAGAAGAATGACAGACAACCGACAGTCCGTCGACGGTCCAGAGAGTTAATGCTCTCATAGATTGAAGGATCGCCAATACGATCGCCTTACGATGAACTTTGTCTAACACGAATAAAGCGGCCCCTGCCAAATATGCAAATTATATTCGAGTCTAGGTTTGATGTGGGATTGTAGATCAGCGCTAAGTCAGATGAGGTGAAATATTTCTCACGTCGCTGTAGAAAATGCAAGCATTTCATCACACTCTTAACGATGGCAAATATATGTTCAATCCACATAAGATTGCTGGATATCTCAGTAATCAAGTTGTTTGGAGAGGACGAATTGGTTATATTCACACCGTCGAATAAAATAGGTTAAGGGTGAACTAGGCATTTTTTCAGGGAAATTAAACAGCATTGATTTTTGGATGTATTAAACGTAACACGATTTGCTTTGCCCCAAGCGAGGATTATAAAAATATCGTTGTTTAGTGATCCAAACATGCGTTCTCGATTGATTTCTGTAACATTTCCATGAGAATTCACTATAGGATCAAAAGAGTACGCAAAATCAAGGGTGCCGTCGTCCGCGAAACTGGTAGTTTAGTATTTTAAAATAAAAATTTTTTTTTTACTTTCGCAAGTGACTGTACCCTTAATGGTAGGCGTTAGATCAATACTCTTCACAATTTTCGAAAGGCTAATGTGATAGTAGTTTTATGGCGTGTGTTTGATGTTGCTGCGTTTGCGTAGATCAAAAGATACAAATGAGTCACCCTGTAACTTTCCATCTCCTCTCTGGCAACCGCAAAACATAATTCCAACAGAAGATTAGCGTGGCATTATAAAAATGCTGATCGGGCTGAACTTAACAAATTTCTCAGAGATGTGAACTGGTCTGATTGCTTCTCCACAAGAGACGGTAATCATATCACCGAGTATTCTATGTTTGGAATACATCGCGTTATTCCTCGTAGCTTCAGATACGTTAAACCAGCTAACACCAATGGGCTTAGTAATGACTGTTCTGCGGCCATTAAAAACAAAGAAGCAGACTATACTGACTCTTGGGACAAAGCCAACCTGCTTGCTGGTAATTTTACGTTGAGCGGCAAGACCAACATGCCATGGGTCCCGGGTTCGAGACCAGATGACCCCGTGAGCTTTTACTAAGAAATTAAAATAATCCACTCCGTCTCTGGGCTGTTGTCTAGCTCTCAGCAATGCAAAAACAAGACTCAAGTTTCCTCACTTCCTTTACCCTAATTCCCTTCCGGCCAAAACCATGCTAACGCATCAAAGGGTTGTCCCCTAGGATTTGGCCACATCGTATAACAAAAAAATAAAATAAAATATCGTCTCCGGCTGTTCTGCACAGTACGAAAAATTCATATCTTTCAAGTAGAAATAAAATCAATCAAATTAGAAATAAAATCGTACAAGACTGTGTTCTACAACCTTATCTTTTTCTCGTTAGCAAAATTATGCCAAGACACAATTGCAGGAAGCGGTAGGTACCTTATACGTGTAACTTATGATTGAAAAGTATTGTGCCTCACTCTTCATTTTATGATCAAAACATTTTACATTCTTCAACACTAAAACGGAAAAGGCATGGTCGTAATTTTCTATGATCCACCCCGTACTGCTATCGACCCAGCTCAGATGCTAAGATCAACGTGATTCTACTCTTCACTTATTTGCGCCCACGTCTCTATCCGCGATGATCTATGTTCTATTTATCCAAGTTAAGACATTCAGATTGCGCATTTATCTTCAATTCTAAAATCGCAGTCTTATCAGTGAGTTTCCTCAATAAATTCAGGACTCTTAATAAATTTTCCTTACGTTGCAATACAAAACTATTTCTGGCACGCGTTCTATAAAAAGCGATCCAATTAAGCTTGGCCGATCGCTCCAAATAAATCAACCTGCGATCCTAATGTTATCGCGAGGGTTTACCTTTAGTGGAGGTCCGGTGCGTGCCGTTGCCGTGTACTTTAGATCCGATACCAAACGCGATGGTAATCGCCAACTATTAATCTGTACATTATGCAAACCCAAAAAAAAGTAACTATTGCGTTAAATTGTTCCGAGCAGAGGCTATAGATCAGATCCATCCATCGGCTAAAGATGAGAACATCTTACAATACTTTATAAAGCACTTTTTCTTCCCCATTTGGGAGATTGCTCAGCCAGTTTAGCAGGGGACTTAGATTTTTACTTTGTTACTTGTCATTTTCATAATTTGCTGCCCAGTTAACTCGTAAGACCGTCTCAAACCGGATTATGTCTTGTTCAACAGACAACATACGATCCAGATTTAATTTATGCCCGTAGTCTTGGTTTCAGGCTACGCTGAAGATATTATTCCAGAAGGCCATCGGAGGGGCTCCAAGAGGTTCTGGCGTGGTGCAAACAACTTTTGTTGCACTTTAAGATGCGCACTTTATCCTAGGCCCGACCGGAGATAGTTGGATGTGCCACAGGGCGCTCAAGTTTTTCCTGTTTCCTGATGGTCGATGATAGCATTATCTTTAAGTGCAACTAGGCTTCCTTTTTGTCTATTTAGATCTAGTAAAGATTCCAATTTCAATTAATTCTGATCGTATGCACGAACGGACCACACAAACCACATCTCTTTTTGCGATACCTACTGCTGCGGGGTTCAGTGACCAACAGCGTCGACTTCTGCCGCGTAGCGCGTACTCGCTATCGACGACACCGTGCAAAAGACCTGAAATCGATTATACAAAAGGGAGCACGATTACTATCTATCGGGAGACAGGCAATTTGCTTTTCAAAGTACTTTACGGCTATGATAGAATATGAAGTCGTTTTGAAAGTGCAGACCTATCCACTCCCGGTGAGAGACCATATAGTCATAAACGCCTTTCTGGGTGTTGACTTTATCATGGCCGCAATTGGCTTTTATTGCACCAGACCAGGCTTATGTCAATATCATCTCCAGATCTTGGAGCTCATGCCCGTTGAAAAGGTGTACAGTGACTTTTAAGTTCATTTGTTGACTGCATTTAATTTGGGTCGTGATATTTTGGCATCTCGGAAAATGATAACAATTATTTAGTTGGCAGCTTCGTGACTCATATTATTTCGCTTATTACCTCGTGCGGGGGCCTAATGAGCAATGGCCCCGAACTACTTGATTTTATTGCTGATATTTGTCCAATTTTGCTGCTGCTACAACGAAAGGAATCTGGGTATTTCCCCGAGAACGTGACTGGATAAAAAGTGAAGGAGTCATAACCTTTAATAAGAGAAACAATTCTGCACCGAAGGAGGCTAGAGCATAGTCGATACAATTTGATTTTATATTAAATGATGACTTCATAAAATTTACTTATAAAGTTGATTAGGGATCATTGTGGTTACGTTCATTATCTGCAAATATTGGTAAATTTGGTTTAGTAACCTGAAGATGCTCCCACGATGATTGACTATAAAGTTTAGCAGCTCAAAGGAATTGCTTGATAAAATTAACTACATTTCTGAAAATCAGGAAGATAATTGGGCCCCAACTACAAACTACCAATATATTTCAACACCCCACAGCATTTTTACAAAGTATTTCAATTATTCTCAAGTTTCCAGTTTCTCTGGTTAATCTTATATCAGATGTACTAAGCACATATTGAATTGGGAAATACCTACGATATTAGGATCTGAAGGAATTTAGGCAAATATGAGCACTTGCTTGTGCGAATAATAAACCGATAAGACCAAGTTTGAAATATAAATGGTACTATGAATGTATGTTCGAGGCATTATAATAGAAGTTCAGTGACTTCCTGAATATATTGAGGAAACCAGGGAATAATTAAATTCCAAACTATTTCAAAGACAGGAAATTTGTTCACATTGTTCTTTTGATGAAGCTATAATTGCTGTGGATATAGACGTTTTGAATTGCGGTGGATGTACAGTCGGTTTAGGAAACTTAAACGCAATGGCATGTGTTATTAAGAGCACACCAATGTAAGTATCCTCAAAGTATCTGACCAACTCAAAGTTGATTCCTTAAGATTAGTATTACTGTAGTACCCAGAGTAATCAAAGTATTCTGTAAATTATACGAATAAAAAAATTTACGCAATGTATAGTTTGAAAACTGTAATGTATGGGAGCTGAGTACTTTAGTCAGCTATCAGAACTGCTTGAAGACAGCCGCATATGACACAGTGTGGAGACATGGCATGATATTGAAATTGCTTGATATCATTCAGTGCAACACCTTGGTCCGACTGATTGACAACATGCTTAACAAGCGAATGCTCCAAGTAGTGCTTAGTGAAGGCATTAGCAAAATAAAATACTCAGTAATGGTCTACCACGGGGTTCGGTGCTTGCTCCACTGCTCTCTAACCTATACATATCAGACCTCCCGGACACTGTCTTCCGTAAGTTTATGTACGCCGATGACCTGGCGATTGCCAGTTTTTCTAAAACTGAGTAGATACTTGCCGAATACCTGGAAGTCCTAAATACCTAATTTCGGACACGGAATAATATTTTATAGAAGCTCTGTTACACATCCTGGGGTGCCTCGGCTAACACATTGCGCCTCTCAGCTCTTGGCCTTGTATATTTTGCAGCTGAATACTGCGCCCCCGTCTGGTTAAACAGCCTGCATAGAAAAATTGATGTCTAGCTTAATACAACCATGCGCATCATCTCCGGGACTATAAAATAAACCCCAGTACACTGGCTCCCTCTGCTTAGCCTAATCTTGCCCCCTGATCTACGACGCGCTCATGCCTTACTCCGGGAATACAGAAAAATTCTAAATTACCCCGTATAGAGTCCTTTGGCTCTACCTCAACATATTTTGGATATTTTGTGTATATTTTTTATATTTCTTACGTTTTTCCAGTTTTATTTTGAATTTTTTTTTGACAATTCACACGGGTCAAGAGTACATTTCGTGAATCTTTTGTGTATATTTTGAAAATCTTAATTGTGGTTTAAATGGTGAATATTGTATAAAAAGGTTTCATGAAAACTTGTGTTAAAAATTGTTTATAAGAGAAAAAAATATTTAACCAGTCCGAAAAATCATTTACACTTCCATAAAACATTCATTTTTAAATATAAATGAAAAATGTTAAGTGAATCGGGTAAGATATTCGGCGATATGGCGATTAATATATTATTGAAAAACAGATTCACCAAAACTGGCTACTACAAATAAAAATTAAGAATATTAAAAATATAAGCTAAAGCCAAACTTAGTCAAATAACAATCCGGGATTCCATACCGGACAAGCATATTCCAGAAGAGATCTAACGAATGCGCAGAAAAGGAGAATGGTTAAGTAGGGATCGTCAAGTTCCTTGGACCATTTTTTTCGTAGCCAAGCATGGAATTGGCGCGACGCACAAAAAAGTCCACGTGGTCCTCAAAAGATAGACGATAGTTAAGAACTACCCCCAGGTCCCTGACTCGATCAAGCTTCCCCAGCGTACTTCCATTCGAAGAGCAATCAGAGAGAATGGGACTCATTTTGCGGGTAAACGTCATTACAGTGTACTTGTCAGCATTAAGGGGGAGACGGTTACTAGAACACCAATAATGGAAAATTTGAATGTCGGAATTTAATAAAGCACAGTCGTCATCACAAGAGTCAGGAGCAAAGAAACATCATTAATAAATAAAATTAAAAGGAGAGGGCCGATAATACTGCCCTGAGGCACACCGGAAGGAACAGCGATTACGTTGGATAAGGCACCGCGGAATAAGACACGTTGAGTGCGCCCGGACAGGTAGGAGGACAGCCAGTCAATCAGAAGCTTGTGAATGAGAATCCCTTGGTCTATTCTGTCAAAGGCCTTGCTAAAATCAGTATATATGCAGTCAAACGGAGGTAAGCAGTGATGCACAAACTCGAGTAGGTTGCTGGTAGTGGATTTACCCTTAATGAAGCCATGCTGAAAAGTACCAATCAAAGGTCGGCAATGAAAACGGAGCGCGTCACTGATTAGGACCTCAAACGCTTTCGCAGCGTGGCAAAGATTGGCAACGGGCCTATAATTAGAGATGTCAGTTTTGTTACCTTTCTTGTGAAGTGGAATTATAACAGAATCCTTTTAGAGCCTATGGAAACGGCCACAGCACAAAGATAAGTTGATCAGAAAACAAAGAATAGGGCCAACAGACGAGCAACACTTTTTTTTTAAAACGTAGAAGGGACAACATCAGGACCACAAGAAAATCCGTCCGACAGGTTCGTCAAGTATTCAGTGACAGTGACAGTGACGACGTCCAAAACTATGTCCTTGGGCTCAAGAGAAGTGGGTGGAAGCCTAGTAAAGGGGGAACAATTTTAGTTTCTAGAATTTTAGACTCTATTTAAAATAAAACTAAATGGAATTTTTTTTTAATTTCACTGTGGTGTAAATCCTTAAATTAAATAAAAATGTAAAACACATGTCATGCTGTATTGTACATACCCTTTTTAACATGCTTGAAAGATGTCCCTTTTTACTGATATTCGAATACATTCCCTGTTTTTGGCACATGCTAACGTGAAGGAAATTTCAGAGATAGCAATGTCAATGTAGTGAAATTACGTACCCACACACCGCTCAAAATGACACGTGATTGCTAAATCCTTCGCTTTATTCAATGCTTATTATCCACTTTGAAAACAATGGACATTTCTCACTTGAACCTGCTTCATAAGGGATTATTTCAGACGTGAAATGGTGTTCAAAATAGCGAACAGAACAATGGACCATTGTTTCCAAATGGACATTTCCAACGGCTTAATATATGCAGTGAAGTATAATTCAAAAAGGTTTTGTTTGTGTTCAATTATTTACAACTCTTGATTAGAGGGTGTGTCTGATGAACATATTTTCCGTTGATACAAGTTCACAATTTAAATTCAATTGTCCAGTCGACGAGGATGTGCTCTAATTTAGTTTTCGATCCACTCATCCGTTCTCAAATACACTGAAAATCTTCCTATGCCGCAAAAGGTTGAAGACTAATTGCATCAAAGGAAATTTTTCTTTTCCTAACAAAGTCTTTTCCTTTACAACTGCATTCTTCTGGGTCAATGGAGACTTTGTTCGAAATAATCCTTGCACAGATTTAATTTTATTTCTTGGAAACTTTTAAATTGCGTTCGGACTTTGAAAAGTCCCATCTTTGTAAAAGTTTTAGAACTAAACTTCTTTTTTATGCAAGTGAATGATAAAAGATGAGAATTGTTACAGATAAAAAATTGAGTTTTCGAGAGAAAAAAATTCTTACAAAATTTGTGATTCAAAGGAGTTGGAAAGAAATTTGAAAGTCAAGAAAAGGAAAAGTAAAGTCTGAAGGTTTTATGAATTTAAATATTTAAAAAATCAATTCCTTCCAGTAAAACTAACTAGTGAGTCGGAAACCTGGGATGCATACTTGAGAATTGATCTTACTAAAGAAAAGAATAAGTGAATTAAGGTCTGCCGATTAGAAAACTGCCTTGATCACCGATTAACATAATCTCTGAACTGAATTACTCCTAGAAACAATATAGTTTATGTGCAGAGTGAAATCGAATTTTTTTTTCAAGTTTCAAACTAAGGTCAGAAACAGATTGCAAACGAATATTTGTTTGCAGAAAGGTATAATCGAAAACGAGTTGATTAAGGTTTCTTAATAATGACATAACGTCACATTTACCAAGTTAAGTTGCAAGCCATTTGATCCACACCTTAAAGGTATTTGAATAATCCTGAATGCAGGAAGAATCAAAAATCTTCATATCCTCTGCATAGATTAAGACTTTGGAGTGTTTAATCAGGGGCACAATGTCGTCAATGGCAAGAATAAACAGCAGGGCACCAATGCCTAAAACTACATTTACTTTTTTGCTAAAAACAATTAATTTTCTTCTAATTGTCGAACAGACTTTACAATAAGCAGTGGCCAAAAATCACATGTCGAAATGAGAATTACACAGCCGAGACATTGACGTGATAGGCTCGTGTAAACAGTCAGTTGTGCGATGTTCCGGAATTTTAAGAAAGTCTCGATTTCTCAAGGAGGGACTCGGAATCGATATATTAAAGAAGACTACAAAACAGGGGAGGTAATATTGCCTTAAAGACACTCAAAAGCAAAAACAGTTTTAAATATGTTACGTCCAAATTCAAGAGATTCTAGTTTTATAAGATTGAGCCTATCTAATTACGGAGGTAAACTGAGAGGGTCACTCCTAGGAAACCCACGAAGAGCAAACCGAACAAAGCGGCACTGGACTGCCTCTACTCGATCAATATAGTAATGATAAAATGGTGGCCACACATAGCAAGCATACTTCAAAATTGGCCTAACAAAGGTACAATAAAGGAGCCGTGTAATAAGAGTGTCGTCAAATTACTTGACCCGTCTTTCTTAATAAAACCGTCTTGAATTTGCCTTAATAACTATCTCATCAATGTGGTCGTCAAATGTTGAAGGGCAGTTCAGCCAGACTCCTAAGTCCTTAGTCTTATTAATATTTTCCCGTACACAACCATTTATGGTGTAGCGCAAGTAGCGCAATAGGATTTTTTACGAGTAAACATCATAAAACTACTACTCGGGTTCCTTTAACTCCTTGTGGGGCATAGGGCGACTAATATTAAAGGAGAGATGATTAATTAAACACCAATTGCATAAGGCGAATAAAAAAGAATTTTGGAATACTTAAAATATATAGATACATCATTGATGAAAATAATAAATAATATCGGCCCAAGATGTCTTCCTTGAGGCACACCAGAGGAATTGAAAATAAAGTTTGATAGGGATCCACGGAAAGACACACATTGGGTACGACTTAATAAGTAAGAACGTACCCGGTCTGCAAACAAGCATAGAAACCCGAGGACAGCCGACTTGTGAAATCAAAATTAGAGTATTAGTCGTGGTCGACCTTCATTTCATAAAGCCGTTCTGGAAACTTCAAACAAAATGTTTACAATGAAAGTAAAGTATATCAAAAAATCTTAGGAATGACAGGTGAAGGAGGAGTAATGTCAAGTACCTAACTAAAATTCTTAAAGCTAATATCTTAAAAAAGTCGCAAAAAAGGTTCGCAATCGTCAAGGGAGCGCTACTGTCGGTATCACCTTGCTTCAACAAATTAGGGTACCCGTCGAGGCTCACCACGTATAATAGATCTCATTCTGTTAATATAAGTATTATAATATATATATATGTAATTTCTATTAATTCTATAAAACTGAAATAAGATGCTAAGATTCTGTCGTCAATCTGAAAGGAGCTGTCAAATTTCAGCAAATGAATTAAATGACTACTTCTCTAAAATAACTTTACCAAAATCTTCAAGTTATCTCCTCCCAATTCTTTAATCGATGAATACGACGGAAATTTCTCATTCTCTAATGTTAGTATCTCTGAAATTATCATGGCACTCAAATCCTTGAAATCGAACGCTATCGGGATGAATGATTGATTTGAAATTCATAAAAAATAATTCTCCCTGAAATTATTTCCCCGCTTAGTTTCATTATTAACACCTCATTTACTAAAAGCGTGTTTCCTGGTGGTTATAAAATTGCCAAAATGATATCAGTCAAAAAGATACCCAAACGCTTGTAATCCTTGTGATTATAGATCGATCAATACACTCCCTGTTTTGTCCAAGGTCATTGAAAGGCTGCTATTAAACCAATTAAATGACTATGCACTGAACACCTTCTGGCTGATGAGCAATCCGGGTTTCGTTCAGGACATAGTACTACTACTTCCCTCTTGCATTTGGTCGAAGTAATTAGAAAATATATAGAAGTTAGAAGACCAATCAGGTGGTAAAAGTAGGTGAGGAATTGTCTTTCAGTAGGCAACTTTTTTCTGGAGTACCGCAAGGCTCGATCTTGGGGCCTCTACTATTTAGCTTATATATAAATGATTTAGTCAAATGCTTCTGCCAATGCAATTGGACTATTTTGCTTCTACAGTCACCAAGTTCAATTCTAATTTATCTTTGGTCTCTCATTGGGCCATTAAGAACATTATATAAAAATAATATTGATTATTCACAAGCACCCTTGTGAATAATCAATATCTTGAGTGGATTGCCTATTGCCTATTCGGATCTGCTCGAATCCTAGGTGTTCTTTTTGACACAAATCTTAGTTGGAATAAATATATTGATTCCATGATGAATAAGGTCTACGGTGGGTTTAGGAATCTATGGATACATTCTGTTATACATGTTGATGTTCGAATGCAGTTCGTAAAATCCTTCCTACTACCTTTTATTACATATGCTGATGTGATATTTTGCAATCTTAATACTAATTGTCGTGCAAAACTTAATGTAGCATACAATTCTTGTGTAAGGCCTGAGACGTTTTGACCATGTTTCGGAATTCGCTGCAACTATTCTTGGATGCACATTAAATAACTACTTACTGTTTAGAATATCATTGATGATGTTTAAGTTCATTAACTTTTTGAGTCCAGTCTATTTGTCTATATTTAGCGTCGAGACGTACAAGCAAACTTTTGATTCCTCGCCACAATACTCGCTTTAGTACTACATGTTTTTTCGTCTATAGTATAAACATCTGGAATAGTTTACCTCTTGAGATACGCATGGTTCAACTATTTTCCTAAGATGTAGCAACTAACATACAGATAGCTCTTAATTTATTTTTATTATTATTGTCCTATGTATTTTATTATTGTCCTATTATTATTATTATTGTCCTATGTATTTCCAGCGGAACTAGACTAATGTAAGTCACTGTGTGTACACGGCTCAAAAAATTTCAGATTTTAAGTATTCCATAATTTTTTGGGAGAATTCAAGAATTTTGAGGCCAGATTTCGTTACAAGAGACAAACACTTAACGACATTTTCGAAAAAGCGTTTGCTGAGATTGATGGCTGTGCATTCTATTTATCGGGTTAAACACATGTTACTCAGGCCAAAGACTTAATATTTCACGAAGCTTTATTATTTATAAAATCAGATTTCGAATTTTATAAAAAAAAAACTTTTTCTCTGTCTCTCGCTCGTGAGGTTCCGTAACGCATAGACCTATTTTCTATTATAGAGTATGTTCCCCCAATGCTACTGGATCTAGGGCGCGGTAAGATTAGGGGTAATCTAATGCCGAATTTGAATGAGTGAGATATTCGTCATATTTATGTCAATATAATGTAAAGCATTTTTTTATCATTAAAAAACCGAAAAACAGTTGACATTATAATGACATCGTGTAAATGCCGCGTTAAGTATTTATTATTATTATTATTATTGTCCTATGTATTTCCAGCGGAACTAGACTAATGTAAGTCACTGCGTGTACACGTACACGGCTCAAAAAAATTTCAGATTTTAAATATTCCATAATTTTTTGGGAGAATTCTACTCGGTCTGCAAAATGAAAAGCGATTTTCGCGCCATTATCAATTTCAATTTCACTCGCTTTCAGCGACAATTACGGATTCCTATAAAAATACGCGATAAATCAATTAAATAATTAACTGTGAAATTACCTTTAATTAATTGAGTTCACCTGTATAAAGTACGTGCCATGGAATTTTCTCCTTTTTATAAATGCGAAGGCTTGCTGGGCATGCTGAGATCAAGAAGCTTTCTAAGCGCGTACCGAACCATTCCTGGCTCTCGCGATATCTTTCTTTAGTATCAGTCCTCAGCCGAGTAATTCACGTCTGCAGATAATTAATTCGATCAATTAACATCATTTGTTGGATTTTATTCGATTTCATTTTAATTGCCCACCAGCTCGAGAATTCTACAAGATGGAAAAGTGCCCAGTCCAGCCGGGGGTCTTCCTCGACAAAGCAAAAAAGCAGGAATTTGCCATGTTGAGCTGAATTAATGTGCACTGCCAAAGGAAATTGAGGATAATTTTATGAGGTTGGTCATTTTTTCTCAGGACTCTTATTACCCGACATCTCTAATCTCGTTATTCCAGTTTTGTTCCTCTTAATGGCAATGAAAAGCGCTAAAAAGCGTATCATGAAAAATCGCCCGGGCCTATCCGCATTTTAACGATATTTCGTCACGTCAAAAACAATTTCTCACCGTGTCAGCAACTTATCGGTCTTCCAGCCACACTCGCAGAAACTCGCATTCGTGACAAATTAATTGGCCACGACCATCTTCGAGGTGAGCTGAGCACCACTCATCACATACCTGACCTGTCATTTACTGTCATTAAAACGGGGTATACCTTTTCGGCTCATATTATTACCGCCATTGCAGCTTTTGACTCAAATTTCGCGAAATTCCTCACATTGGTAGTACATCACAGAGGAGCCTGTTTGGGGCCCTGGATTGAATTCTTGGTCAGTCTAGAGGTTCAAGCCGGCTGCTGTAGTCAGCTTTCCCTTAAGAGGTGGCCAACACCTCGCGTTCCTCGAGCTCTTAATTACCTTAATCCGGTCGACAGTATGTCTTGCATGTCTTCCAGACTTTTGTTGGACTTCCAGATCTGAAGGCGGGCAAAGTGGCTAATGGTAGCAGTCCAGTTGCATTTTGCAGTTGCCATTCGAAAACAGCTACAAATTTGTACCATGTCAACGCGGGTGCCTTTTAGTGTCAGGCGTCAGGCGGACAAAATTAATTGAGTTCCCGCCCAGTTGATTGACGGCGACAAATTGGGATCGCGGCGAAATGGATTGTCTATAGGCAATTTACAGTAACGAGAGGTTGTTATTCAAAAAGGATAACAAGAAGAAGGAATACGCTTACTTTTTGTGCAGCTAGCATAGTTACGCAATTTCAATTTCGATTTATATGCGACTGTCGTGTTACTTAAATTCTGCAGATATTTACATGTGCCCGCGAGCAGTTGTTTTTCAGAAAAGTTATTAGTTTTAAGTATTATTGGTGCTCGACTAACACTGTTTTGAGGTTTCTAACGAGCTACGTACATTCTTGAATTTTCAGAAAACAAGAAACAAAATGGTAAGTGAGTGGCGGCACATAAATCGCGTAAACGGTAGACCATTAATAAAATTCCAAGTAAGTATCTATTAAAAAGGGTAATAATAGCTTGCAAAATTAAGAAAAGCAAAAATTTTGATTTATTATGAGGTCGCAATTCGACTCTAATGCGAAATACCAATTGCATCCAAATAATATCTGACCATTTTTAGGGTTCCGCAACAACTAGGAGTCCAGATTTCGTTACAAGAGACAAACACTTAAGGACATTTTCGAAAAAGGTAAGAATAGGGGTAATCTAATGCCGAATTTAAACGTCTAAAGCGTTTTGTACGTTATGTCTTTGAAAATGCTTATTCTCTTATGACAAATTGCTTTCTCCACAAAGCATGGGCAGAGGAGTAGGGGCGAACATTACGAAGAAGACGCTTCGTGAAATTCAAGTTAAGATTATGTCAACGAACAACAGCGAGATTTATGTGTACGCGCATATTATCTAACTATTGATTCCACTGTTGCTACCCAATGTTTGAATTGTTTGTAATTTTAAAAGTTCAGAGGCAATATTAACTGGCCCCGTCACGCAGTTTAGACTTCACTTCTTTGGACTATTTCTTATGAAATATCTCAAAGATGAAATTTACAAATTTAAACCGAGGACTTTAACTCAATTCGCATTAGTATCTTAAGCATTGCGTGGTTTAGTTAAGGCAATCTTCTTGTAAGATGAATAGAGTATCAAAAGTGTAAATGGCTGCCATTAAGATAACATAATTTTCGCCAAAATATGTTATAAGAACCCTAGATCACTTCAGAATAAATATTTGTCATTTTATTTGAATACTTTGTTTTTAATTTTACTTTCAAAGAGCACACACCCTTTCTGGACCCTTTGTATAATGTAATTTTTTTAAGTTATTAATTGATAATGTAATTTTGTCATAATCCGGCTCGTCATTATTTGTCATTCATGCAAATACTTATATTGCTGCTCTTGTTATTGTAAAATTAAAGTTCATTATACAATAATGAAACGTAGTGACAAAGCTCTCAGGAAGCCATTGTTAGTGTAAATGGTAACTAATTATCAAATCACTTGAAGTCATTATTTTTGTCACTTTGTGTCATTCGTGTAAATCCGGCAGAACTTCGTAGCGTGTGAACCGATTTGGACGATTCTTTTTTTATTGTATACAGTATTAACACCACATTAACATTTTTGATGGAAGTAGGGATAGAACCTAATTTTATAACACGTAAACCGACTATATGATCCTTTTCTTGTCGTATAGAGTCTATTGCCCGATTGGTACCACATTCAAAGTTTGGTATCTAGGGTGGGATTTGGGGAGTGGCGACACCTAACTTTGTAAGGCGTGGACCGATTTTGATTGTTCTTTTTCTGTTGTATAAATTATGTTGCTCCTGGTAGTAGTATAAGATAGGCGGCGTAAAGGTAGGGTGGGATGGAAAAGGCCGAGACTTTTTAACCGAGTTCCCAAAAACAAAACCTAAAATGTTGGATGGAAGGTTGTATACAGTATATTCCTCCATTGCTACTTAGAGAAAAATTTGAAACCTACGGTGAGGGGTGGAGCCTAACTAATTTTCTATAGATCCTCAGAAACTGGGGAACTGTAAGCCAGCTACACTGTGCAATGTGGAAGTTCCAATTTAATTTTGCACTTTCTAGTGTCTTTAGATACACAGTGTGTCCCATAAGTTTTAAGAATGTGGCTATAAAATAGGTACTACTAGCCCTATCTTCATGAAATTTTGGAAATTAGTTACCACAACCTTCCTTTCCATTGGATCACATGTAGTTGTTCAGTAGTAGTTCACGTGGTCGCGGTTATAATATCACGATGAATAAAAATAACGAACAATGTGTTGCGATTAAATTTTGCTTCAAAGCCGGTAAAAGTGCGACGGAAACATTCAAAATGTTAAAAGTGGCTTATGATGGATCTGTTATGTGTCTTGTGGCCGTTTCCCTAGTCTCTGGAAGGATTCTGTGATTATTACCCTTCACAAAAAGGGTGATAAGTCCGACATCTCCAATTATAGACCCATCGCCAACTTGTGTCATGTTGCGAAGGCGTTCGAGGCCTTAACGAGTGATGTGCTCCGTTTTCGTTGTAAAACCTTCAGCATGGCTTCATTAAGGGTAAATCTACCACCGCCAACTTACTCGAATTCGTGCATCACTGCTTACCTCTGGCTTTCAGGTTGATTGCGTTTTCACTGATTTTAATAAGGCCTTCGACAGAATCGACTATGGGATTCTTGTTCATAAATTTCATCTGCTCGGGTTCCCACCGCTTTTTGTTAACTGGCTGTCCACTTACCTCTCTGGGCGCACTCAACGTGCCCTATCCAACGAATTCTTTGTTTCTTCTGGGGTGCCTCAGGGCAGCATTCTTGGCCCAATTCTTTTTATCATTTTTATTAATGAATGTAAGTAATGCTACTTTCTAGCTCCAAGATTCTGTGTTATGCTGATGACGCCAAAATATTCCGTGTCGTCTTCCGAGACGACGAGTGTGCTCTGTTGAACTCCGACATTCACGTTTTTCACGACTGGTCCTCCAGTAACTGTCTCCCTCTTAATATTAACAAATCGATGACCAAATCCCTGCTCATTGCAGTGATCTGCTGGTACTTTTTTGTACGATAAATTTGGCTTCTTTGAAACAAAAAACGCGAAAAATTCAGCATTTTCTCAATAAATGGTCCATATTTATTTTGGATCATTCTGTAGACAAATTCTGACCCCGGCATCTGAAAGAGGTGGTTTCAAAGTACGAAAACTTATGGTTAAATAATTTTTCTAACACTTTTTCATCAAAAGTTATAGCGTTGAAAGTTATCAAAGTTTTTTGGTCATTGAGGCGTTAATGGGTTATGGTACATCAAGTTCGCAGAGCGTACACTTAACACTAAGCAGTCCTTGTTAAGCAGCCAAAAATTAAAAACTTCAAACAAATTTATATATTTAAGATGGTTCTAAAAAGTAAGTACATACGTCCAATAATGTTCCGTATCAAAACCACACCTATGCATTTTACGAAACTTTGACTATAAGATATTAACGTGTGTCTAAATTAACTTTTATTCCAATTAAAACAATTTTTTGTGGATTGCCGCAAGCACTAGGGGTCATACATATTTTGATTGCGTTCTCAGTAAACAATTATTTTATAAAGAAATTTTGATTAAATTCCATGAAACCGAAGAAGGCTTTTGTCATCTTGTTCAATTTACAAAACCACGAAAATTTCCAGCAAAATCAATTTTCCAGTGAAGCGAAAGTAATCCTTTGCATTTTATATTGTCATGCAACTCAATACGGCTTTTGTTGTGATTGTTTTCGTGTATTTTCTGTCGAAATACAATGTGCTTTTCAAGATATTATTTAATGGCAATTCGGCTGGAAAATAAATTACTTTTGTATTGTTCCCTGGGCAATTCTTTCAAAAGTTTTTACCAATTTTCTTTTCCTCTTTGCTGAATAACAGGAGCCATTGCAGTCAGTAAAAAAAGTATTCACAATACAAGTTGTTACAATCGCGACATGATATTTATGTTATCCTTAATTGAGTTTCATAGTCTGGTTAACAATAAAGATTGAAGTAATAATTTGTGACATTAAATTTCAAGCGAAATATAAACTACAAAAGCCAACAGGGCCGTCTGCAAGCTAATAAAATATTTAATGAAGAACTACCTTCCTTTTATGTCTTAAAGGGTTTTTATCACGAGCGATGGAAATCAGTTCCTTAAAAAAATTTTAGAGAGAGCACAGAGGGGTCTAAAATTATTAATTCCAAATAGCAATAAAGTCGTTTATTTTCTGTGCACAATGTGGGGGAGCTTTATCATGTTGTAAGAAGTTGGGCAGTATCGAACATCTAAAGTTTTTTAGCCTTTAACCTAATTATTTGGATAAAAGTTAAAAATGTGATCATAATTTTATTAAATATAATCAGAAAAAATAAAGTAAATTAAAAAAAACAAAAAAATTTATCTTTCGAAAAATTGGTGGATAATACTGGAAACTTGAAGGGCGGTATAAGATGGTGTTATCTGTCACACGATTGTCACTTAATAATTTTTAATAGTTTTATTTGTTACTTTTATGGCACACATCACAGTTATAAAATGGACCCACCCCTTTAAGGTTTATACATTTTTCATGGGCACCCCTTAGGTTAGGTTAGGTTGGCTGTCTTAAAAAGGTATACTTAGGCCGGAACGGCCCATTGTAATACCACGCTTGAGGCTATGCGCTCAACCCTATAACTCCTGAGGATAGAGGAGAGCCGACCTAGAGTTCTTTAGAAGACTGAAATTTTCGTTATTTTATATTCAACTTTCTAACTATACTACTTGGAAGTGAAGATATATTTTGAAGTTTTCTTAGATGTTACTGGCAGTATTGAGGTTGAAGGTTCAGATTTCTTTGGCAAAGAGCATGTGTTCGGAAGTTGTTTTCAGAAGAGTTTACAACAATTCCCTCCAGGACGGTCCTGGATGATGAAGGCAATGTTTCTGAGTCTACTTCAGCATTACCAAACCACTGGAATTCTGCCTCAAAGAAGAACTGCCTGACAGAAACTCAGTCTCCAATATCATAATTTCTTTGGAAATTTAAGGTAGGGATTTGGGGAGAGAATTTTGCCTCACATAAGTGCATGAGAAGGATGTAGAAGGGCATGTATTGTTTCAAGATATACAAATAAGAATTAAGTTAAGTTAAAATGGAGACTGTACAATTTCTATTCAGCTCGTTCAAGTATTACTTAACGCAGTTTTTGAAGATTTCGGACCCCTCCCCCCTTGTAATGCGTCGTAAGGATTCGCGTTACCCCCCCCCCCCCCCCCTAACAGTTTTGCAACACTCAGATGATTATTTTTACCTAAAAACGTAAATTATGTTGCCCAAAATACCGGAATAAAAGCAATGTAAATTAAACGAAATTTCAGCCCACTTTATGTAGTTTCGGTGCTTTTGCTTGACCGTTGGTCGGATGAACTTATGGTATACGACTACGACTAATTTTGGTTATTTGCCATATATACTTCTGTATACTCAGTGACGCAACTGTTTTCGTATGTTAAAAAACATGTGTAGTGTAGATATACCATTTAAACTGATCCGTGAGTCACGAGTTAGGAGTTTGGACTTTTAATTTACGTAACGCGTTGCTTGACCCCCATCCACCCTATAACGCACCGTAACGTTTTACAACCCCCCCCCCCTTCTAACTGCGTTACGTAATACTTGAGCGGCCCCTTAGTCAATGTGCAACCATGATACGGTTCCCAGGTTCGAAACAAGGTCCCCGTGAGTTTTTAAAATTTTATTGAAAAATCCACTCCGTCTCTGGGCTGTCATCTAGCTCACAGTAATGATAAAACAAGACATGCACGTTTCCTCACTCCCCTTATCCTAATACCCTTCCGGCCAAAGCCATGCTAACGCATCAAAGGGCTGTCCCCTAGGCTTTGGAGACGTCTTTAAAAAAAATAATAAAAAATATTTTCATTGTTTCGTCAACTATGAATAAGATTTTTTGATGCCTTCATTATCACCCTATCCAATGGTTAAAATTTGTGGATAGTGAACGGCGGTAGACTCAGTATGTGAATGTTTTGTAAACGATCAAAGAGGATCGCCACCATATCTTTGTGACTGGCATGTCCGTTAATAATCTCTAAGCGCTGATACACTGATCGCCAGCAGTATTAATGCATAGAAGAACAACACCATTTCTACCCACCTCCCCTAAAGTTAATTTTTCAACCTGCTTTACACACGAGTGAAGGTATTTCAAAAAGAGTGGTTTGCGGTTGCCAATATACCTCGATCAATAATTAGCTAAAACCGAAAAAAACTGAATTCAACTCAAGTATGAAAGCAACACTAGACGTTTTCGAGCCAGATTTTTAAATTCTGATTTTTAACAAAATAACGTACTTTTACATATTTTATTTTATTTTTTCAATCGGTCGAATATATTTTAAAATATTTCGGGTGCCGATCCTTGAAACGTTATTTTGAAATATTAAACGCTTAATGTTTGGAAAATCGCGTAGAACGATATTATAAAAATTGCCCTAATACTGCCAACTTTCGAAGTTTTTACAGCAAATATTTACCAATTATTCTTGAGATGTCGCTATTCTGTTCCATCCCTCGCATGGAGGTTGCTGCTGGTTGGACTCCTGGGACTGTCCATGGTTGTTCCTTTACCAAGACTGATACTCCATCTTCACGACGAGGGACTGTTGACTGTTCTTCCGTGCGAACACAAGAGAGCGTCCTCTCTTTAAAACATCGTACCTTGAATAAACATTGTAAAAAATATAAATGTATGTATGTATATCATATTCACGTATTCACAACATTTGCATGTTCACCTTAATGTCAAACTAAAACTTAAATAATATCTAAAAAATATCACATATTTCACACTATGGGTAGTTCCGGATTCTTTACACCTCCAATTAACAGCTGTTCGCATATGCTTCCAGGCTGTCAGGCAATGAATCGAAAATTTATTTATCTCACTATTCAATCTGTGCAATATTTGTTTTTGACGATGCGACAATCTCTTCTAATACCGATTCACTAAAAGATTGACTACTGGGATGTATATCTTCAAGTGCTACTTCCATGGTTATCGATTTAAGTTAATTTATAGCCTGATACCTTGTAAAGCCCATCCAATGCATAATACACCATCTATAAGTCGTTTTCATCCACTAACCATACAAGACAAATTGTACGGTATGTAGTTAGATTATAGAGATCCTTTTTTTAAGTCGAATAGCAACAGTTTTCTTCTTAAATTTATAATGGTGGTGGTGGTGGGGTTTCAACCCCGCCTTAATTCAACCGGTAAGTCTCATATTCCTTTTCGGCCAGGGATGCGCTGTTCATTTGTGGGTAAACCTACTTCTAACTTGGCAACCATTTTGATTTCATGAACGTTCATGACCTTAACCCGAAATAATGTTTATTTATCCTTTACGCGTACACTTCGATTTAATTTGATTAAATTGGAGGTGTGAGGTTCTCAAGCGCCGCGGTAACTGGGGCCTATTGTGGTAACCCTCTCAACTCCTTATAGTAAGCCGGTCCCTCTGAAGAGGTTCAAGAGCTCCCCCAGTTGGTAGTCATTCAGCCCGCTCGGTACCAGGGTTGGTTTCCCAAATAGGCTAAATCTGCGCCTGGCCACTGCAGGGCATTCACATAGTACGTGTGATGGGGTCTCATCATCCTCCAGACAGAGTCCGCATGTGGGGTCGATGGCTCTGCCTATCCTCACCAGGTGCTTCCTTAGCTGACAGTTCCCGGTTAGTAGGCCAGCCGTACACCTTACACAATCAGCATAACACATTTCTATGCTCCAGTTATTCCGAAACTAATTCTTATCCATTTTAATCTTTTCAACAAAAATTGTGGCAGGTAATTATTAACTTCGTACAAGTCCAGACGCATGTGGACTTTAATGATTACATTTGCAATTAGAAACTCCGTCTGCAATTAATTATTCGAAGACCTGCAAGCAGGATGCAAAGTAGTCAAATGCGGCAATTCGCAAAGTTCTCAGCTGAGTCAATTTTATTCTGGCGTTAGAACGCTATACACTCTTCATTTAACTTTAATTCGTCACTACGTGATTTGCTATTCAGCCAACACCGGTGGTGAGGTGACGTACGTAAAGGCGCATGGGAATTTAAAGAACTATAAATACCATTGCCATTGCTTTGTCCGTGACTTCTTTTTTCCCAACAAATGTATCTTCATGAAGTAGGTAAAAACGTTTCAATTACTTCATCAATGTCGTCTACGTGCAAAATCACTAAAGCGAAAAAAAACTTGCCTGTTTTACTATCGACGATACGTGGAAAACTCCCGTGAAATGTTTAAGCGTTTTTATCGCACGACTGCTATTAAGCCATATATTCTAGCCGAGTGCCATAGTAAAACGACCATTTCTGGCTAGTCTGGAATGTTAATAAAATTTTACGAGCTTTCCAGATTGTATGTAGAGACCAAAAATCGCAGTAGTCCATAGTGAATATTTAGCACCGTTGCAACCCTCCAATATCTATCAGAGATTAATGGTCGATAAGATTTTGAACAAAGTAGTGCCCATAAGGATAAACGGTAATGGCCTTGGCATTTGTTCTCGACAAAAACGATCCTGTACTCGAGCTCCAGCTCAAGCCTATTCAGAACGGACGAAGTTTATTGCCAGTCAGTTCAGAGGAAATCACTGGAAATGGGCCAAAATTACCGATAATGGGATATTGAGACCTGCCGTAGAATTTTCACGACAGCAAAATCGATAGTTGAAAAGTAGTTTAGTTTTATAGGCGAGGCTCTATCTGAGAATGACAGTATAAGAGTTAAATATTTTTAATGGACCTCCAGTTCGGCTTATCAACTTTATTTTCATTCAGTGAACTTTCCTTCTCTGCCCATAAAAACTTTATTGCTTTCTGTAAACCTGCGGAAGTTTGGGTTCAATTGCACCAATCAATTGCAGTAGAAGTGGTGGATGCTTTTATTATTGTTTGGTATCCCGCTGCAAATTAAGGATTTTAAGGTATCCATTGACTCCACAAAGACCACTAGCTGTAAAACGTTACTCAATCATGTGAGAATTTCGCTTGCAGCTCACAATTATTTAGTCTTCCGGGAAACCAACATTTCCTTAAATGAGCTCTACTCCTTGATGTGGAGCCTGCGGTATCAGTAATCACCACTTTATATTCATGGTCATATTATTCAAACACCCAACGGCAGTAAAATCAATTTCGTTGGTGCATACCTTCTTTAAGGGCATGTTAAGTGTTTTCATCTTAAGTTGTCAACTGGTCAATCAAATTGGATGCCAGAGGAGCTCCTCTGTCATCCATCAGTAAGTCAACACTTGATCACTTTATGCATTACTTGGAATATACTTCTGGGACCATTGCCCATTGCTCAGGGCCTCACAAGATTTTGTTATGCACTCGAATCAATGGGGAATGGGACTCAAGCATGTTAATCAATCAGAGCACAGCTGATTGACATCCACACGGCAGTCGTGTCGTCATGAGTGAAGGAATATGAACGAATCAAGCCTGGAGAAATATCGCCAGTCTGTCAAAATGGTTTTAGAGAAGTTAATTTAACGGCGGTTCGTTAATGCAGTGGCTTGTCCGAAAGCTATTCTGGTTTGTTGCTAACTAGCTGTCTAGTGTCACTTATCACAATCAACCCTAAAGGAATAATAAATGAGCGACTACGAACATAAGGCATTCGTTATGAACTCGGTTTTTCAACAAAACATTATATAGAGTGTTCGTAACAAATGGACACACTTTTGAAAGGTTTTGAAATTTAAATGTCATAATATTCAGAAAAGGGGAACAAGGAGAAACATAGGAAGAGTTCCTATTTGATATTTTCGTTTAATCGAAGCGCTTAGAATTTTCTCAGTTTGTGAAGTGTTAGGACCTGCTACTTTTTAATTTCTAGTACTGTATAAATTAGATGCTCCATTGATCGATTATTTGGGATTGGAAATGAACTCTAGCTCTCTCTGTTTGAAAATATCTCTGTAAACAATAGTTTGCAGTGGATTGCACGACAATTAAGCATCCGGAACTTTTCTCTATCCGCAATAATGCAGGTACATACGTCTAAGCGAAATTCTTTTTATATTTGTTGTGGAAGAATCGAGGAATCGATACCGGCAGCTTCAATGCAACCAAATACGATGGGGGTGTCAATTTAAAACTTTAGAAATTTAATCGCTCAAAATAACAAAAAACAATTGTCAGAAATGGCTACCTTGTGGCACTCCAAAAGTGTTGAAAACTTCATTAAATAGAGGTTCGCGCAGTAAAACACTTTGAAACAAATACGAACAAAGTAAAAGGTGTGCTTGTTTATTTATTCCGGAATGTTCGGAAAACCCCAGAAGTGTTTCTTTAGTTATTTCCTTGTGTCCCCGTGTTTATATATTCAATCCGCTACGTTCAAACATTTCGTATCAGGGTTACAGATAGTAAGTATAAACGGAATAAAGTTGTCTGGTTATTATTTAAAGTATGTAAATGAAAAATGTATCTTAATGTTTTATACATGGTGCTTCACATGAAGGATCTGTTAGATCTAAGTGAGAAGCGAAAAACATGGTATGAGAGGGGGATATATCCTCCCCCCCCCCCCTACTACAGAGGTTTCAAATTTGTTTACGATGAAAAAGCCAGTCTTACAATTTGTCGTATATCTTCTAAAGTTTTAGTGCCAGGGACATTATTAATATCTCAGCTGATAGATAACACCATGGTGCTAAAGACCCTATAATTTTTTACTGTTAATAGTTAGTAATAGTGGGATCTACCCTTCCTATGAATAGTCTTAAAATCATAGGATTGAAGTCACTCCAGGCCTTCTTGCAACTGGCTCTTCAGGATTTTTAAATTGCATCAACCACTTCACCGCTGCATGATCTTGTGAATTTCTGACCATAAAGTAATTTATTAAAATGTTTCGTAAAATCAACGATAGCAAACAGTTTTTTTCTTATAACGTAGTAATGTTTTTCTTGTTTTGACAGATCTCTGTTGCAGTATGCTGCCACTTTTTCTTGCCAATTTACTTCCTGTGTGCAACACCTATCCCAACATTACTTGCATCGGTATCCAATATAAATCTATAGCCTGCATTTGAATTAGTTAGTGCTTTAAAGCTGCTTTTTGCCTTTTTCTTTCCAGATAAATACCTTATCCTTTTTCCTGATATAGCCATTCTCTTGCTATATCAGGAAAATTCTTCAAAAAGGGCCTATAATACGTGGCTCTCTTTAGTTTCCGTAACACCTTGTGGGGCATGGGGCGTGATATGTGTCAAAAGAGAACAACCATGGATCGCCGCCGGAGCGATACGAACCTGGTACCTCCGGGTTGGTAGGCCGACAGCTTATCACTTATTCCAACGATGACCTATAAACGATTTTCTTATCTATGTATACTTTAGTGTTTAGTAA
This sequence comes from Leptarthrus brevirostris, assembly GCA_964036015.1. Taxonomy (NCBI): domain Eukaryota; kingdom Metazoa; phylum Arthropoda; class Insecta; order Diptera; family Asilidae; genus Leptarthrus; species Leptarthrus brevirostris. The sequence goes on along the minus strand of OZ038372.1, from coordinate 4,013,105 downwards.
TCAGCCAGTGATGAATCTTTGTAAAATAAAAAAGTTTAAAAGTTCAAATATTAATAAAAATGCGAGTATTGACTCTGTGAAGCATCGACGGATTGTCGATTCTGTCTTATTTTTCTATCACTACTTCTAAAAGTTTAAACTCGGTATGCCTTCTTAAGCAGAGATATGAGATATGTTCAGTCAATATGTACAACGCCATGTTATACATTCCTCCACTCAACCACTTACACCACATCCCTGCTACTTTATTCTTTTCCTGCCAAGGCGGTGCGTTAGTATCATAGGGCATCCCCTGAGCTTTGACATTATTATATAAAAGAAAAAATTTACATTTTTATTAAATATCTTCTAAAAGATTTGTTAAAGAGATACATATCTAAAGAGACTCTTGATTTTCAGTTAATGGGTGCATGAACATTTTATAATTTTGAGAATTGAGACTTGCAAACTGAAACAATTCTAAACTCAAGTGTATACCTTCCCTATATCTTCCAGTTCATGCATTTAGAATTATTGTGAAGGAAATTCTGTTCATATCTTCTCCCTAATAATATCGCTATACCAAAATTAAATTAGCTGAGCAAGAAGAAGTCATTAATTTATGACTTCAATAGAAGGTCTTTTGCGTGTACAGGCTTTATTTTCCAACTGGGAAGCTAGAGCCTGGCAAAACTCTATACTAGAAATCCCACTAGAAAATCTACCCAAGAACCTAAACTCGTCTTGCTAAAGGCAAAGGAAAGATCAACGCTTATGAAAATGAGATTGACACCATAAATCTTTTCTCCGTATCTCATCGTCTTAATAGCTTTTCAAAAAATTTGCACTCTAAATCGCAGCGATAAGGAAACTATGTATCCACCTGAGGAAAAGCAATTGGAAAATAAGCAATTACCAGCTCCCATCCACCTTGAATAGAATGAAACAAACGTCCAGAAAGTCTTCTCCAGCAATAAAACAACAACGAGTGCACTTTAATGGCTGTTGGAGCAGAGATTTGAAGTCGATTTTAATTAAACGTAGATCAGTCCTATTAATTAAGAGTCCCCGAACGAACGGGGACACTTAATGGAAACGCTCCAGATGATCCAATTCGTGTTAGTCTCAAACGAGGTGGCAATGTGGCAGAAGGGTTTCGTGCCATGCCGAGGCAGACATACCAACAGGTGTATCTACAGATCTATTTGCATTTACCTCGAGACCCGGTTAATTGAGTTGTAAGTCGACAGTACTTCCCGTCCATTACAGGTAGCCGCAGCCTCATGTGCTGTACGATGACCATCGCTTTGAAAGTGTTGCAAACATCCATCTCAAATGGCAGTAGAATAAGGCAAGGCCAGGCTGGACATGGAGCAGTGAGACCATTTGTAATAAATTTTTCGGTGAACATCAAATAGCTGCGCTCCTAGCACCTCGAAAAGTGTTTACCAAGATCTTTCGTTAAGATTTAAAGCCGACAGAAGTGATTTAAATATTCCGCGGATTTGATGCGCTTAACGTCACTTTGCTTGCGCAGGCTACAGATTTGTGAGACTAAAGAGACTTAAAACCAGCAAATTGCACGTATGCAAATATGTATTTCTTCAACGGAGGATGTTGCATATGTTTTCCAGCTTGTTTGGTTTTCCGTACGTACATGAGTACTTCATCATTTGGTTTATCATTGTAAGCTAATATTGCGGTACGTCCACCATTACTGGAGAACAGTTGACATCTCGCTATAAATTCAGACCAATTTCTTTTCATAATCGCGAACTTTAATCAAATATCCATTAATAACTTCAACACTTTGTAATGGAGTCTGGTAATAATTACATTTACTTCCCGGGAACTAGCGACGGCAACAGAACTGCAGAGGTATCGTACCACATAAATTGCACTAGCAGGAAGACCGTTGCCCGGATCTATTAGGACTCTATCAATTGGCCACTATCAGTTCACTTCGTTTTGCATTTGCTCAGTGCACGTACTTCGTATACCATGCATATCAGAGACCACCTTAACCCTTGCGTTAGAGGTCTAAACCAAACATATTCAGACGGATTAACATCTTTAGCTGTGATACATCCATGGCTGCACTGGCTTGCAGGAATGTTGGAGCGCTGCTTCTCGATAATGGTGATGACCGCTATGATCACCACACTTTCCTGGCGTCATTGTCATAATTGCAACCAAAGGATATCTTACTCTGGTGATGAGGAAACTAATTATGCTGCGGCTCCAAATGGCATTAGACATGAACGCTTAGGAGGTCTTAGTGGAGAAACAAGCTGCGTACAAGATCGCTATAACGTTCTGTGGGAACGGAACTGTTGTTTAGTGGTTAATAGTTTTCTGATGGGTTAAGTATGAAAATGGGTAATATCAATTTGCCCGTACGCACCTGATCACAAGTTTGGTTAACTTATCGTTTACGGCTTCGCCTTCTCGTGGGAATATCTTCAGACATGTCTTTAGATTATGCGGACATCCTTACAAAAGCCCTAGGTAGCAGTCATTTAATTATTGGGGCTGCAAATTCTGTACGATCAAATGTGATAACTAACAAATAATAATTAGTACAAGCAGGAAATGTCCTAGGTTATTTTCCACTTTTATGCACATTACCTGCCTTGTTGCTAACTTAAGCAATTGAGGAGACTTACCCAGGTAAATAAGAGTTTTGAGAAACTATCAGTTGCAAACGGTTAAAATTAGTAAATATTTTAATGAGTTAATACTGTAATTATACCAATTGCAGATATTTCTGAGAACTCTTATTCCACAGCGAAAAATAGTTGTTGATTGGTTTAAAGTTTAGCAACCCATCCGCAAATCGATGATATCCCTGAAGTTTCTAATAATAATGCGTTAACGAATTTCATTTTTTAAGCATAATTTGAACCTAGAATGTGAGAACATTGCTTCGTAATTGATATAACTCATTACCATTTTATCTATTAGAAATAGGTATAATATTATGGCAAAAGTATAGTAAAAATTGATAAGGGAAGAAAAAACAAGACTTAAAGGACCAGCAAGAAGTACTACCTTACTAGCGAGAATTGGACCAGTCTAGGATGCAAGGAGAAGATATGAATGCATGAAACTTCAGTCTACTTTTCACTTTCTTTTAACATTGAATGCCGTTTGGATGAACCAGTAAAAAACTTCCTCCAAGCATCCAAAGAAACGATCAGCAATGCATAACTTCAAATGGACATGGAAATTGTTTAGAATAAATTTCGAAGCAATAGTAAAATATCATCATGAATTATCATGCACGGATTTTATTAGTATTACATAACTTCCAGATAGATTTAATCCGACTAACTTGAAAACAAAAAAAACATAGTTACATTGCTTCCACAAAGCTTCCGTTGGAAGACCAGATCGTTTCCATAGCTGGGTGGTTTGAAAATTTTTAATGTATACAGAGGAGAAAGTTCTGGATATTTTATACGAAAATTCCGGTAAATATTACGGTTTTGACTGTAATCGCATTGCCACTGTATCCCGCCTTAATTTGTATGGAAGAGCATCGTAAAATTTCCTAAACGTTGAATTCCGAGTATTAGAAAAGATTACTGGGAATATTACGGTGGAGAGCCGTAAAATTTGCTGGTTATTCCGGGAAAAATTATCTATTAGGTGGTAATTTTTTCCTTAATGACACAGTAAATTTTATTAGTGTGAATGTGTTACTTACAACACGATTACGGTGAGTAGAACAGTAATTTTTCATAGAATTTTCTCTCCGTGTACGAACACTTATATTCACTGGACGAGGTGGGGAATTTCTCGTTGACTATAACGAAATTTAAAAAGAAAATCTGAGGCTTGTGCATCGGATCGATATTCAGTTGACATAGAATTAGGCAACTCACATGTACTAAGAGCTGTTGAGCAGAGTCAATTTGACGCGATTTTCGAGTGATAATATATTACTACTCTTTATGTACGGTAAGTGCCGAAGAGTGTTTCAGAAAGATGATTTCAATCCTATATTATTTTCTATACTATTGTAACGAAGTTAAATTTCCGGTTGGGAATTATAAAGCCCTCTATCCACACAAGCACCAAATCGGTGCAGAGATTCGAGTACGGACTCCAGCACATAGTGTGGATTTATGTAATGAGGGACTTAGCTCTTAGTGTAATGTAGTTTTAGGCTAATTCATTGCTCGGTTAAGCAGTTTAAGGGCAGTTCTCGGACCAAATACGCACGTTGTGTCGACCGGTAAAAGGGACGTAGTTAAGGGCCCTTCACTGCTTGGACCCAGTACGCGTGTTGAGCGGACACAAAACCGAACATTTTTAAAATGTCTATTCCACTAATATTTACCTAACTAGGTTACCGCGGTGTCGCCTCACTACTATAACTGCCAGATGCGGCCGACATGGTCACACACGCCTTTAATGTCTTGGCCCTTGGGCCACCACTGATTAAGGATTATGCCTACCGCCAGCGAAACCTGCGGAGGGCGAGAGAGCCTGGAGAGACCTCTCGCCCAGTTCCAAGCCACACGATAGAAAAACCGATATACACAGTACCCCAGTAATAGAGCTCGAACCGGAAGAATCACCATGCCCTCATGGAACAATGCCAGAACCGAATATAATCACCGTCAGCCCCTATCCCGGACAAACCGTAAGAGCCACTCCGAGATTGCCACCAACGCAATAGAAAGTCACTTCATCATTTCTAAGGACCATCCAGATATGGTATTTCGACCATACTCGTTCATATGCAGTGTATACTTCTTAAACTAATGCTCAAAGATAAACGAGTGTCCTACCATCAGTACAGTAAGTGATAATGTGTCAACCTATGAATCTGGAGGTCCAATGTTTGCATCCAACCGACGACAACCCAGAGTTGATTTTTGCTGATAACATCAGCACAATCGGGTGGAGTTGTTCTTCTGCCCCATAGGAACTAGATAGAGAGAGCTCGACTGACGAAAAACTGAATCATAAAATCCATGTCCTAGGTGTTGGCCGCTGGGATACCTGTCGCCAAGTAAGTGCGCCTAAGAAACTCTGACGGCCTACAATTACAAACAAACAAGGAAGTCCTGAAGGTTTTGAGCCCTATCTGCACAGATCTATTATAGACCGATGTACGTAAAAAATTGCATTTTTTTTCTAACAATTCAAAGCCGAAAAAAGCTTCTAAATCGCTTATGCCACAGAAAATAAAATTGAAAAACACAACCGCAACATGGTTCTAAAAAATTTGGTGCAGTATTAAGAGTTTGTTAACATAACCTAATGAGGTTTTCAATCTTAGCTTTCGAAAGACGTGGTACTTAAATAAAACAAAATGAATGTTCCCAACCATTCCCAGCTTTCAACAGAAGGCAAAAATGAATGCCATCTCGTAAATTAATGCCATTCAAAAGAGCTCCTTTCTCTTAGCACGTTTTCTGGAATTTACTCTCAATTTACGCCCAGTTATATAATATTCTCAAAATAAACTGAAATTAACCAATTATACTTCGACTTAAGTATCAACGAATAACTAACTGGTTTACGCTCTGCTCTCTACGTAGTACACAAAATTTAATAACAATCGCCTTCAAAATGTGGACTCCATTGAGTAAATGCTTTCAACGTAAAAGTGAAGCTGATAATGTCCAAAATCACTTTGGGCAGATTTTAAACGCTATTACTGATACCTGCTGCCAACTACATATAATCCTCACCTTATTTTCTGCGACAAGTGTTTATGATGCTTCCCGCCTCTTTTGACATTTTGATGAGATTTTATTTCAAGACAAAATATTAAAATGACCAGAAGAGCTATTATAACAAAAAAAACCGGTTGTTGTCGATGTTGTCCATCTTTGTTATGCGATAACCGCAAAATACTTATGTCACGAAAAGCTTTTTGGACGACGTTTCACTTTTGAATAATTGTTATCACAGCAAAATCGACTTCGTTATCAAAATATCAGAGCAGATCAACTCTGTAAACATAAGTCGCCCAAGAGATATAGTTAGTTGGACTTGTGACAATGTAATCACGTATGAATCTCTAGCCTCCGAGAACAGGAAGGTGATCTGTCTTGTCGTAAATCATACAGTTGAAGTAAACTAGGTTTGACTTCAGAGATCTTCTCAAGGAATCCGAGTAATTGCAAAGAAATTTTTCCAACAAGTCACCTGTGCCATGAGCTTAAGCAAAACTCAAGGAGAAAAAATTCCCTACGGGAAAATGATCATTTATTAATAAGAGCGAAAGATTTCAACTATTTGTGATATTTCAATTAAAATAGCGATGGCCATAAAAGGTAATTAGCGTGCCCAGGAGGTAAAAAGGGATTTCTGCCAGACACTTGCGGATACGACGAATAGACGCGGAATTATATTATGGAACTGATATCATAATCCAAAAGGAAAAGCTGTTGGTGGATAATCTACGGTGCCGACCAACGCCTTCGAATTTACCCCAATATGGAGATTGAATCTCATTAGACTCTAGAATTGGAGTGTAATTGATCTTTTTTAGCGTTCACATTGATATTATCGACGGGCAATTTAGATAAGACTGGATCCGGCTTAATACGGGAATCATTACAATTGAGTCAATCGCCGCAGATCTGTTAACTGTGGAGCTGAATAAGATTTTCATGCCTAATCCAATTTAGTTGAGATTTAGATAACAAAAGAAGGAAAGATTTATTTCAATTGCCTTCTATAAAGTTGTGGAATGTGGAATTTTGGGACTAAAATTCAAGTGTCTGAAAATATGGTGATGACCATGGATTGAGGAACAAAAAAATTTGAAATTTATTCTGAAAGGTAGTATGACATGCAGTTGAAATATGTCGAAAACATCAGTTACTTAATTTTTGCTCTTAATTTAGCAATAGTTTTCCTCATACATTCCATTAGCCTTTTAGGGACTCCCATATAGACGTTCTTTTTATATGTGTGTTCACATGTTTGTTTTTTGTTGGAGACAGGTTTTCTTTTACGTTTTTCTCGGATGGACTTGGTCATCCACCTTTGGCGGATGTCATTCGCATTTCATTTTAGAGTTAATGAAAATTCCGATATCCATGTTTGAAATAATTTATGCCAAAAAGCAAAATTTATTACATGCGAGATTTTCCCCCTGGACAATGAACAGTTGTCTCGAAGATAATTTTTCCAGCTGAAACCGAATCCGGTCTCAGAATTGCTCTATCACGTCAGGTGTTTTAGATGTTCTAAACTAAAAGTGCAAAAACACTGTTTTTTGACACATTTGAGTTTATGTAGTACCACGATGTTTTTAGTTTTCCCTTTTTAGTACCTTTATGTATGCGACTCGAAAAATTTTGCTCATATTAACAAACAAATTTCAATAGTTGTAGAGGTATAGAAAGGCATCTGAAATCGAAATCTGGCAACACATTGCGAAATTAGTCACGGTCATCCTTTCATACCCTTTCCTAAGATACAACATGTTTACCATCGCGCTAGTACGCCACCATACTCTATACAGCCAGGTAGAATCATTATAGTCAGATTCATCGTAGTCACTCTAGATTCAAAATTTTTATCATTTACCACTCAGGAAGCGTATGCTGTACTGTAACAGACTCAAAATCATTGCAATCGGTCTACACCTTATTTATTTATAACCAATAATATTTCAACAAAGTGCTCACTACTACAAAAAAAAATAATATAAAACTATATCAAATCAAAAAATACGGAAAGATTCACAAAATAGAAATACAAAATATAAAAATGCAAAAATACATAAAAAGTACACACAAAGTGAAAAGTAAAAAGTAACTATAACGAAGCGGACTTCCTCACATGATATCGCGATGAATGAAAATCGATGCGTTAAAAGGAGGAATTAAAAAATCGCGACATCAATGTGATCGGCTCATTTACCCCATAATTAGTGCGATGAAAAGGTAACTGACGGAAGTCATGATTCCTCAGGGAGCGATCTGGAACCGATATGTTAAAACAAGCCAAGAGAACAGAACTGTCTATGGACCCCCGAAAGCAGTCGAAAGATAAAAGGATCCTGGAGTTACGGCGTCTCTGTTCAAGTGTTTCCAAGTGTAGCAGTCCAAGTCTATTAACATAAGGTGGTAATATAAGGGAATTTTTCCAAGGAAGGTATCGAAGATCGAACCTAACAAACCGCCGTAGAACAGCTTCAATGCGATTGATGTGCGTCGCATAGAGCATATTCTAGAATAGGCCTGACAAAAGTGCAATATAAAAGTTTTGTAATATAGGGGTCATCAAATTTCTTTGACCACCTCTTCACGAAACCCAGAGTCATATTAGCCTTGGTGACTACCGCATTTAAATGATCCTCGATTGGGAATTAAGCCAGACACCCAGGTCCTCTCTCTCTCTTTTAAAGGACAACCCTCTATGGTAAAGTTAAATTGAAAGGGAGATCTTTTTCGTGAGAAAGACATAGATGTACACTTGCCGATATTTAGATGAAGGTCGTTGATGAAACATAAATTCCGAAAGGCGTCCAAGTCAGAATTTAAAAGTAGGCAATCGGCATTGTCTGACATAGTGCGAAATATCTTGGCGTCGCCAACATAATAAAGAATATTTGAGTGAGACAGAATTGTAAATACAACATTGATATAAATTAAAAATAACAATGGCCCGAAATGAGAGCCCTGTGGTACACCGGAAGTGTTGAAAATAACATCAGACAGATGCATTTATCACCTTTTTTTACGAAGCTAGGCGCTTCCTCTCCTTCAACTCTCCCCATAAGCCACAAAAGATCAACCTCTGAGATATATAGACTGGAGTGACTGGGGCTGTGAAATTTCTTAAATAAAATGGAATCACTTTTCACTAGTTGTCTCTACAAATTTTGACGGTACTTTTTTGACAGGAGTCTATGATTCTCGCTGGAAAAACATAGTTTTGAGAAAAACGCGTTTAAAGTGTTTTTTAAAGAAAAAGTCTTACCTAAAGTCAATCAAATAAAATTAGGTTACTGTAGTTATTCATACGTTTCAAGGGCTCTCTACAGTTTTAAAATTAACCTACAAAGGTTCAATTCTAAGAAAAAAAGCGAGCAGTTGCTCCGATCACTCTAAAATCTTTACAAAATACTATTAGATATATATACTTTCGGAAAAGTTAAAAAAACTACTTTTTTTTAAAGTTATAAACCAGAATGATCCCTTATGGCTTTGCAAAGAGTGTACTCGGAAGTGTATATAATTACCATTAATCTGCAATGCCATGACCGTAGAGGATTGGAACTGATCGTGCTGCCTAATTCTGAAAGTCAATCTGCATCTTTCTCAGAAACGCTGACACCTGTTGGATGTCGGCAGTGAGGGTGCCTGCGACGAGAGTCAGAGCGCCATAACAGCGGTAACTTTAAACGCGATAAAACTTCTGAAGATGATCGAATTTGAACAAATCCTTCGACAGGGTGAATTGTACTTATATATAGATTAAGTATATGCAATAAAATCATTCCGGCCAAGTGCGAGTCGGATTCGCGCACCGATGGTACCTTGGAACATTTTTCATCATAAGTCGAAAACGAATCCCTTTCAAATGATACCCTACTTGACCTAGTAACCCCATCGTCAAATTCTGACCCCTCTCTTTCGGCTTACTTTACTAAAATAATAAATAAGAAAAATAACAATATATTTTAAATTTTTTCATTTGCAAAAAAGTTGCGCAAGCATTTTTTAAGCTATTCCAAATTTCAAGTCGACAGCATTAGCAGTTCCTGAAATAAGCAGCTGTGACAGACAGACGAAGTCACACCATTTTGGTACGAAACCCTAAAAACGATTTTTTTAAACCGACCCTTAAATTCAAAGACAATTCTCGAGATGAATCAGACGTGGGCTGGATTAATTTATATGTGTATGTAAATTTAACTCGAATTAAAAGGGCTGCTCAGGTGACTAACGGCCTGTTGAAAGGTAAAGAGAGATCACATCAAATTACATTTGTATTAAACGGATCTTATCGCACAAACGCCACAAATCTCTTCTCACTCAAGTACCAAACATAACTACCATATTCGATATTCAACAATGCAATCGTTAATAATGTCATTTAGATATTAATTAGAAAAGAAAAGCAGCAATCCCTCTCTCAGTTTTCCTATTCTCTACCGCTTTTTCTGCCATACGACACTATTACCTACAGAGTCTACTCATAATTAACGCCTATAATCATCCGGTAATAACGAGGTCGTAAAAATTAATTGTTTCGAATTATTACACAGAAACCCACAATTTGGTATCCATCCGTAACTGCTTTATTTGATGGAGTTAACGTAAAATAAATCATCTTAACCACTTCCAGTTAGACCCTAAGTAATTTCTTCATTTAGCCAATCATTAATTAGAGATTTGTAGTGGCATTCGTTCTCCATGTTTTCCACCTTGCTGAAGTAGCCTTCTAGCCTGTTGCTCCTGCCTCTCACTTATATCGATCAGTACATACTTAGAACATAGAGGTACTATTGCGGTGAATGAATCTAATCATGGTGCAAGAAAATTAGATCAATCGATCGCTGATCAAGTGATCTTGCTGATTTTCCCTGTTCATTTTTTGTCGTGATTTTATAATTTTCCAATATTTTCTTGTCCCCGAGCATCGAGTATAGTAGCGTTGTGCCGGCGAAATGCTCGGCCAGAACATGAGTGGTGGATTTCGCGGAATGCGAACATAATTATTGTCATGATTTGTAGCTGGACGTTGAGATCGATACAGTCTCTATCCTGAACTGAACGATTGGATCTGATCGAGAGCAAATGTTCCGTTGACAATTACTTTTCATGTTTTAATTAAAAAATCGAAGATTGATTGATTCATGCTGGACACCGAGATGATTTATGTCCTTTGGATGATCAGCTTTTTTTATTGGTTGTTACAATTTTTCTAGGCTTGATTAGTGCTGGCTTCTCAAACTAGTCTAATTGGAAGTTTTAAGAGTTGTTTCAATTTTTCTTTCACAAAAAAAGTTGTTCCATAACTACAACAATCTACCTGCCAGTTATATGTTATTCCTGAATATTTTAAGAAATTATTAAAAAGTTTTTTTTTTAAATAAATATTTCAAATACCGGTCAACCTCATCTTATTAGTTTTATAGTATGTTGTAGGGGGGTTTTTCATCAAAAAATCGATTTTTTAAAACAATCGATTCCTGAATAACATCCTCCTAAAATTTTAGATTGATATTCGAAATATTTTTCGATTTATATATCGACGCTGAAAAGCAATCTTGAGTATCTCAAAAAATGGAATTTATGCTGTATCTAGTATTAAATTCATATTACACTAACTTTAGCATAATTTCATCTTTTTTGTCTAATGATGATTATTTCAGAACTTTTACTCCAAGAATTACCTTTCTATCTTCTTTGGTTAAAAAATAATGAGCTCTATTGTAAACCTTCATTTTCAAGATACGACAAGATTGCTTTTCAGCGTCGATATATACATATGTCCTAAATATATATTTGTACACAAATATTTAGTCAGTTTTTCGGCTGCATGGAAGGTGCGTGTATCGTAGAAAAAAAATTTTTTTTAAAATAGCGCCAAAAAACCTCGCATCAAAAAAGGGTCAAGGGATGATCAGATGATTAAAATTCATTCTAGAATAAGTAGGTGCAGGGACAGCAGACTGAAGAAATGTAAGCTTAATTTGTCGTTATAACTTTTTTTCACAGAAAAATTGACAGAAAAACTTTAAACGCATTTTTCTCGAAAACTTGTTTTTGAGCGAAAACAAAATAAGTTACCAAGTTGAACCTTTCAACAACCTTTAGAAAAATCTGTCTGCTATGTAATAAACCACTCTCCTAATCAAAAAAGTACCCCCTTTCGCCCCCTCCCATTTTAGGTGTCGGAAAAAACGGGTTTTTCGTATTATTTTTTTTTAAATCCATCTTCTGTTCGTCATAACTGAAGATTTCAGCAAATACTTCTACTGACTTGAAATTTGAAATAATTTTAAATATTGCTGGCCCATCTTTATTGCAAATTAAAAAATTAAAAAATATTTTTATTTTTTTATTTTTTTTTTGCAAAAGGGGCCGGATAAAATTTTAAATTGTGGTTACTAAGTCAAGTGTAACCCTATCTGCAAGACCCAAGAGTAATTGGGTCGTGAATGGCGTCTCCTCAGGCACTTCTGTAAGAGTGCCGCTGAAAGTGCTGAAGCAGTCCTGGAAGAAGGTGCCATTGACAAAATAATAACATGCACTTTCCCAGGTGCGGCGGTGCAGAGATGGTATTGAAGGGTAAGCTGCGGTTGATCCGGAGGAGGTTACTGGTCCTGGCTCTGGACTAAAGCCTTCAAACCTTCAATGCCGTGGATTAGCAGTGACCGAGGAAACCGAGGTTAATGACGGCAGTGGGATAACTGGATAATCAGTTGCCCCCACTAAGGGAGACTGAGAAGGGACGAAAATGGACCCGAGTCTATGTCGTCTGTTTCGGCTAATCCCCGAGGAGGGGTTTTTAGTGAGTAAGAATCTCTCACTACCGAAGCGCATGGGTCTGCTGTCTTTTAGAAGATTTTCACCTCTCCCGCTGAAAAAAAAACCAAACAAAAATTGGTATCATATGGAAGGGCTTTATTTGCGCATTATAAAATATATTTTCATTTCCTCTTATACCGCATATCTCTCGATTTATGATGCAAAATGTCTAAACAAATTCCATCCCCCTCTCCCCTTTTATTTTCGAAATTTGCAAAGCGAAAAATCTGAAATAATTAAAGTTGATAGAGGTATATGTAAACATTACATGAAAAATAAAACGATGTCTCAGATTAACACAGTTTTTTAGAAATCAGCAACCATCCCAGGTAAGGAATCTTCGGTACGAGAGTCCGACTCCCACTTGGCCGGAACTTTTTTGCTCTAGAAATGAGAAACTCCCTTTAAGAAGCTTTTTAATATACTAAAGAAAAGAAAAGAAAATATTTAGGCTAGAAAATATCGAAAAGGAAGGATGGTTATTTCTAAAGAGAGGAGCGCTTGGCGTAGGTGCAGCCAAGTGGGAATTTATTTGGTTGCTAAACACAGCGCTTAATGTAGCACCTAAAAAATTTTAAATTATGTTTTATTACCAGAAGAATTTAAAAAAGCTGTTCTACACGATATATAGCCCCGAATATATTTAGAAAATCCAATGGTTTAGCTTTAGCCTTATGGTCATAGCTTTATTATTATTGGCTGAAAGATGCCTTCTATGCGGGTATTAAAAATAAAGTAGTAGCCTTCCAGACATATAAATTGTGTCCATTAGAGGATTAAGACAACTTTGACCAGGGCTCTTTAGAGAAGACCAAACTCTTGCTTCTGCTTTCTACTTACCACCTTCATTGCATCCTCTTCCATCTCTGCCGCAGTGCACGAATAGATAAAAATCGCACTCATGTTTGTTTTTAAGATAACCAAAAAACTTTTTTAAAATGCTGTGCCTTTGCTTTGGCTAAATCTCTGCGTAATCTTTTTCATTTATCATACTCAACTTAAGAGCCCATGCGCAGCCAATGCCTAAAAACTATGAGGCATGCAGCTCTTTAACTACAGACCAATTGCACTTACTTCGGTATTATCAAAGGTCAACTCTAAGTTGATGAAATATCTAAAAAGTATCCATCTTATCAAGGATTGTCAGTCCGGTTTCCGAACTGAACGGTCAAAAGTTATCTTCATAAATCCAAAATCGTCACTCCTTATATCTAAGAAGCTTTTGTTAAAGTCTGCGCTACCCTTCTACCTACACTTCAAGCATTTCATCTGCACCCTCACCTCTTAAACCATACTAAAAGTTAGTTTTTTATCAGGTCGTTCAATCCGTCCAATAATAGATGGTGTGCCTCAGGGTTCAATTTTCTCACCAACCTATTTTTTTCTCACGATCAATGACCGTATATCACTCACTTTCAATCCTTTTCATAGTTTCGCTGACCACAAAAACCTTGATTTCAACAACAACATTTCTACAATCCTCGCATGGCACAGAGAAAATCGATTAATGTATCTACAACTCAATGTTTTTTAATGTCCCAAAGCACACTCAACCTATTTCTATTGACGCACCGGTATGAACATACCCTCTCTTAACATCTTGGATATTAAGATATCCACCAACCTTAGCTGGACCGACCATATCTTTTTTATCGCCAGGAATGCGATGAAATGCTTGGATTTTCTACGGAGATGTAAAAATACTTCACCCCGTCTGACTCAGCACTGATCCTCAAGTACCAGATCAGGCCTAGACTCAAATATAACTCCCGTATTTGGGAGGGCCGGGCATTCCGAAATATCCGCATTAGACATTCAAAGAAAGGCCATCAAACCTTTTGGCGATACCACAATCTCTGAGAGCATTGACTTTCTGGAGCATCAGCGGAATCTGGGCCATCTCTCACTCTTCTATAGTCATTGTTCTAACGAAATCACTAGCCTGATTGCTAATATATAGATGACAAAGCAAGATACAAGACCTTCAAATCGCTCTAATCCCTACACCCGCCAGGCCAAATTTCGGAAATATTGCCAAGCAGAGCAACACGTATGTGAAAAAGTTTACCATCTTTGGTTTTTCCCTCGCCTTATGAGCCCGAAATTTTCAAGTGAGGCATATACACCTCCTTCATTCAACAGCTTAACCCGTTTTTCCTATTCTTAATTCCTTTCCCGCCAAGGCTGTACGTTAGCAGCATGGGGCATCGCCCGGGCTTTGGCATTATCTTTAAAAAAATCCACAATGCATAATTCGCCCTGCTTCTCCATAAGAAGAATTTTACCTTTTTAATTATATAGCAAGAGTTTCCGGTGGAGTAAGTGACAATATGTTGACCTTACAACACAGAAGGCACAGTTTCGAGACCCACCGTCGACGATCCATTGTTGGTTTCTGCTGACAACAGATCACGATAAAAAGTGATTGGGGGTTTCAAATTTCAAAGTCCACTTGCAATAGTCTTGAATCGAGTGAAGTTGTTCTCCTGCCCCGGAACTAGATAGAATTATATGGTAGTTCCTCAACCTAAACTTCAGCAGACTTCTATTCTTGGAATATAGCCATGCCTGTTCATCATAATGAAGAAACGAACTGGTCAACCCTATACCTAATACCATTGACCCTAAATTTCTATTTTAATTAACATTACTTATAGGGATATAAGTAGTCATGGAGCCGCAAAAAAGGGATTTTTAAACATTTTTTCTAGCGCAGATATTCATGATAAAAATTCGATTTTTATTTTATTTATGCGCCCTTTATCTTAAATTAAAATTTCCAAAAAAATCAGTTTACTGAAGGATCAGTCTTTCCCTTGAATGAAAGATTAACAAAATAATAATTTTTTTAACATATCATCGGCCTAAGTGTGAGGGAACGTATCTGAAAAAACCCAACTTTACAGGAGACGCAAAAACAGCATAATATAGAAAATATAGTATAGAAATTTAGTAGTGAGTAGATACGTTTTGTCGTTTTTGGCGAGTATTTTGACGGAATATTATGCAACGAAGAAAAGAGTGACAGAGTCAGATGCGTCTTAACACGACAAAAAATCGTATACTGACCTCAAAAGTGCATTTTTGGTAGATACGTTCTCTCACACTTAAGCCAAAAAAGTTAAAAAAAAACAACATTACTGTCTCTTACATTTTTGCTAATTAAAAAAAAATTCTTGATAAAATCAAAATCCACTCCGTTCATGTACAAGCGATCCATATAAAGAAAATATGTACCAAATTTTATTAACATCGGTTCAGTGGTTCTTGAGATATTTGGAACACTGCAAAGCCTCTTATCATAAACATTTCACAAATTATATTTAAAGAAAAAGATGAAATAAAATAAAGGATTAAATAAATAAAAATCGAATTTATATCATGAACAGCTTCGCTAAAAACACCATCCCAAGAAAACCTTGTTTTTCGACTCCATAACTAGGTATAAACAATACTTTTTGCATTATACCAACTTACAAATATAAAATTTAATGGCTTTCAACCCAATCCAAAATTCAACTCGACAAAAAGCAAAAAACCTTCTTATAACTGTTGGAGATCTTTGAATGTCATTGCAGTTTGACAAACCAAAAGCTCATTCCTACTCAACCATATTTTCTAAAACCAGCTAGTAGCCATGACCCAAAATTTTCTTTAATTACTATATCACGTCATTGATGCAAATGTCGCCGGACAGGAAATATGTATTGAGATCGATCTATAAACTGCCCAAGTTGTATGTCGTTTTAAAAGTGGATCTTGCCTACTCACAGCACGCTTAAAAAGTTTCGAAACCTATCGCTTCGAAAATTTCTGCAATCGATCGAAATCAATCACTTTTCTAAAGTCTTCTAGAAAAACTAATACGTAAAAAGTGCATGCCAATCGGACTGGTCACCTTTTCAAAATTCAGCGTCTAAAGTTAATTGACGTCTAAGCCTCTCCAGCAGCTTAGAAAAGAAGCTTCAAGCAATAAAAAAAAAAAGGTTTCACATAATGTCACGATCAGAATGTGACCAAACTGTCAACATGCAAAAAATGAGACCACTCGAAAGAAAAACGAAAGCAACGCGATTATTGAAATTTATGTAAAGTAGAAATGTAGGCATAGTTGCTGCGGATTAGAAGCAGGTCCACGCCATGTTGATGCAGATGCAAAAAAAACTCAATGAACTCGTCTCGAATATTAGCCACCTGGATCCCATGGCTTAGTTACTTACCACCTGAACAGAACGAGATCCAAAGAAGTCACCTTGTGCCGCCAGTAGCCAATAGGTGGTCGCTGGTCCTATCCCCGATCGGTCCAATACCCCCGAAACGAGAAAAACTCAATCGGCCTGAGTCTAACTAATCCCCATGATCGCTGCTGCTGTGATCCGATCGTTGTCCACGGGTGTTAAATGTACCGCAACTAAAAATCTCAATGAAACCAAAATACTCAAAAGAAACGCATACAATAAATACAAAAAAAAAGACCAATAATCAAGCCCCCGACCCCAACGTGTTTTCTTGTCGTTAAGACAACGGCTGGGGCTGGGAACTCGTCTCACCTTTAGTTCAAGATACCTGCTCGTGCGCGATAAATGTCTTCTGCCGTGCAGTTGGCTCCTTTTCGTCTTGTCGGTTGTTATCATCCTCTGATTCATTTTACTCAGATATTCGCCGCGTTTGAAAGTTTCCACTCAAGTTCGAGTGAAATACCGTCTCGAACTCGAACCAACGTCGTCAAACCTGTTGTTAAGTAGAAGGAGTTCAATTTAGTTTGTTCGATTCGAACTTCGCCCGATTGTGATTTGAGTATTGTTGGCTTTGAGTAATTTTTGCGGAGTTAACATTTTGCGGCGTACTATATTTTTTTCGGTTCTCAGTCAGAAGCCGGATCGTGTGTTTTTCTGTCGCGCATTTTTTGAAGTGTTTGCAGAAATCAATTCTTTCGTGACTTCTCTATTTTGTGTTTAAAATTAGATTTTTGTAATAAAATTTACATAATTTGCTGAAGAACTGTGATGTGATACCTTTAAGAAGTGATTTTAATAAATGTGATCATATTAAGTGCGAGGGTGCAAACAATTGAGAATAATTTTACCAAACTGGATACTTACAATCGCAAAACTTATATTTGTATATTTCTACATTATTGAAGAAGAGCGATTAAAATGATTTTTTAACCAACTGATCTTACTCTTCTTTTGTGCAAATTCTATAGGACCATACCATAATTAACTTTTATTGCTGCTCTTTTATGAAACCTAAGAGACCTTACCTTGATTTATACTTCATTCTAGTTGCTATATGGAATAGGCAACTTTCTCACATTATATACAGAAACTTACACTTTTAGTATTAATAGAACTCGGAAAGTTGCAAGTACCTACGGAATTGATAACGTACTTGTTATCAATTCCGTAGGTACTTGCAACTTTCCGAGTTCTATTAATACTTTTTAAGCACCTTTAAGGATCTGAAACTCTATAAGTGAAATTGATATTATACAGTCTAGTATACAAGGTAACGGTGATAGTATTCCTTTTAGGATGATCATTCCACGTAGTGCACCATGTGACATAAAACAAAAATCAAATGCTATTTTACCAGAAGCTTCTCCCCAATTTGCAACTGTTCCATTTGGTACAAAATAATGGGCAATACCTATGTGCTAAATTTAGCAACGGCTATAAATTTTTGCAAAAAAAGTTAAAACTCAATCCATTTCCGTAGAGTTAGACAATAAAGTGAGAACCTATCATCAGGACTGCTCCAAAAAGGATGGAAACGATTTTAATCACAGAAAAAAAGACTTCCAAAATATCTGGAATTGAAAAAAAAAATATATATATATATATATATATATATATTCCGGAATTCTTCAAAGGTTTTATTTGTCTGTCGTCCTTTCGTAAATCTGACTTAATACCAAATATATCTCAATATATGTGTTGACATAAAAGGTTAGAATTCACAGCGGCATATGTTCGTCTTTTGATCCTCAAGATCTTTTTTGACAGCTCGTACACGGAGAACATTTTTGCACCCCTGATCGGAATTGGTCTTGATGTTGCGAGTCAGTCCAGTTCATTTGGATTTATCTTGCCATTGATTATGAGGAAGCATTAAGTCTTCATCAGAAAGTTACCTTTGATAAACTCGTGGTGGAAGTCATTTAAAGATGGAAAAAGTAAAAACACTTGTTTTACTTCCACATAATAGGAGTAAAAAATTTTTTTTTTGGGGATGGTGATCGCTCAAAAATATGAGCGCTCAAAAAAGTGATGGATGTTTCGTCCGAAACTTAGTTGAAGTACTTAGTTTGAAAACTTTCAAACTAAGTACTTATAGGAGTTCAGTTTTTGACCTTCCGCCATGGATGTCCGTGGTGGAAAGTGCAAGTACCACGCTGATGATGACCAGCTTGCACTTTCGGTCGAAACATCCATCACTTTTTTGAGCACTCATATTTTTGAGCGATCACCATCCCCAAAAAAAAATTATTTACTCCTATTATGTGGAAGTAAAACAAGTGTTTTGACTTTTTCCATCAAGTATTAAGTCGCCTGAGATATGAGGCGGATTTATGTTGCCTTTGTTTACACCTGACTCATCGGCTGTTTTTTTATAATTCTTTTGACACATGTGTTGAGAGTTTTATGGATCTGATGCTGCCGTTGATTAAACTTGTTCTTTTGGTGACTGCCATTGATTAACTGGTGACCTTCCAACGATGACGACTGTTAGCTACCTTTGTTTTCTGCTGCTTCTGGAATGTCTACGTCCTTAATTGATAATGTCCTTTCTGCTGGTTTGGCGCAGTATTGTGGTGTCCCCAATGACTTTGGTAATTTTTTGGATCATGTGTTTAATACAAATCTCAGTACGACACAGGTGAAACGCTGTTTGACGGCTCTAGTTCCTGAATTATCTCATCATCCAGCGCTAAAAGTTATCCTCAATTTTGATCAAGTTGCTTTTGATTCTATTATAGTTACCTGCTGATTACTGCTTTAATTCAAAAGAATTGATTTTTCAAAACTGAACAATTGACTTTAAAATTATGGCTGGTCTATTATTTTGAGTGAAGCTATTTCATCTTTCGCGTCACTCTTTATATATGCTTTACACATTGTAGGGCTTTCGAACTTGTCTTCCTTGGATTGATTCTAACTTAAGGCACTTAAAGAACTTGGAGGCGATATCGTTCTTCAAAGAGCGATAATAACTATTTACTTCATTGTAATTTGTGTATTCAGTTTGTTAATTCAAAGGGAAATTATAAAAGGTCTTTCATGAGCCTACGTGATGCTATCAGTAGGAACTCCTTAACTATTACCTACTTGACTTCTTTAAATGTGCTTTTCTAGTCGACAACTGTGATAATAGTGTTAGGGATTTAATTGCCTTGATTTAGCTTCCACCGACCACATTGCTAATTTAACTAATAGTTTTACCTGTGATACAATGTGGCATACCCTCTTATTTTCCGAAGTGTTGTTATCTGTCGGTTTAACTTGTTCTCTGTTATTTATTTAATGTAACCATCAATTGTGGAATTTTTCCGAAACCCTGGAAACTTTCGTTTATAATACCCCTGCACAAGAAAGGTAATAGATGCGTCAACCCTAATTACAGTCTCATTGCTGTTAAGGTCAGCGTTGTTAAAAATTTTGAAGCGCTTGTATGTGATGTTCTTTACTCTCTTGGATACCATGCTCTTTTCGTGAAGTAGTTGTCTTTTTATTTGAGTGACTGCATTGATTTATTGATGATTTGTTTGACTGATTGCACTCAGCGTTTAGTAATTTTTGACGCCCTTTCTGATAAACTATATAGTTCCTCAGGGGAGCCATTTGGAACCGCTGCTAGTTTTAATTTACATATGTACTGTTCTAACAAATTCAAAAATACGGTGTTATGTTGACGATGCTAAAATATCTCGTACTATCTCTTGTGATGGCAATTGCGATCTTTTAAATTCCGACTTGTAGACGTGTACGTCTTTCACAAATGGTGTTCTAACAATGGTCTTTTCTTGAATATTAACTAGTGCACTACTATGTCGTTTGCGCGCAAAAAATCGTCATTTAATTTCTAGTTATAGTTTATTTTTCTCAAGCGCTCTCGTTTAAACGTAAGGCAGACTTTAAATATTAAATGGGTTCAGCATCACATTTTTTAAATCTGCGACTATAATATCCCGAAAATTACTGAAGTGAATTACTTCCAATTTTAATGGAGTGTCGATGAAAAAAAACTATAAATTTTTTAGATAGACTTTAAAAAGGTGAAAATCTGTTGGTGTCCTGATTATGTGGTGTTGTCGTAGAGAGCTCATCGCAAATGACCATGCAAAGCAGAAATGTTTCCTTGTTTTTACACGTAGGCGTAATTGCGTAGAGATGTCGCAATTTTCAAACGTCTCAGTTGGTTTTCTTGACACAGCTGATTAGGAACCCACTTCCTAAACTTACCCATGATAACAAGGTGACGACTACATACATTGAGCGATATTTAAGGCCTTTCACGGCGCTTATTCTCCAAATTAAAATACGTCGAAATTTTGAAAACCGAGCTAAGATCCAAATGATTTCATATGATACGGGGTTAATCACAAAAAAAATGTCAAGTTGAGCAAAACAATTGCTTCAGAGATATGAAGAGTTGCAATGATAGTTGATATACTGATTTTTCATTTTAATAAGCTGGAATATTAAAAAAAAAATTTAAAAAAAAAACGATTCTTAACAGATAAATTATCTAAAAAATAACCATAAATTGTCAAGTATCACCAGTACGGTTTCCGCGCTGAGCAATAAAATCATTGTCTTCATAACTTTTGAAAATATAAAATCGTCTTGATATTCCAAAAGTGTTTGATAGAATCTTACATGTTACTAAATTTTAAGTTCGGCTGCACCTCTGAACACTCATAGAATGATTTTTCTCAAGCTGTTCAATCCATGTAATAATAAACGGAGTTGCGTCAGATCCCTACGAAATAAATACCGGTGTACCTCAGGGTTCAGCTCTTTTACCAATCGTATGTCTTCCTTCTATTGATGATCCTTGATTACGCGTACTCTTTTGACTCTGTAGAACGTATGTTTGTATCCTTAAACAACGACATACAGGGCCGCCGAGAGGGGGGGCGGGCGGGGCGAAGGGGAAACCCCCGGGCCCGGGCTTTCAAAAGAGGCCCCGTCATCTACGTCATCAACAGAAAATTTTTTCCATTTTAATTATATATAAAAAAAAATGTTTGACGATCGAAAAAGTGTAATATACTGACAGATTTTAAATTCAAAGTCACTCATTCGATTATATATTGGCCTGTAATCGCTTAGTCCCGGGCCCGAAATTCCTTTCGTGTTAGCACATATGTGGTACCCCCGGGACCGCATTTTGTCTCTACGGGCCTGACAACATATCTACGTGCCCCATTTCGGGCAGAGTAAATCGTGTTATATTAAATTCATCCAAATCTTAGTACCCATTTCGGCCGATTATGCCCAAATTGCACTGTTTTTACATAGAAACTAGAAATCTAGTGCGCGTTTTAATGAGACAATGGTCCATTGCCATAAGCAAACACGCAAGGAATCTGGGACTTGTTGCCAAGGATATATTCCGTAGTGGCAATGCTATGGAAATGCTCTGCTCTGGCTAAAACAAGAAAAAGGCTATTTGGTAGTTATTTCATTGTGAAGCTCAATGAACTGAATAATGTTGAACTCAGATGCATCCTGAGATTCCTTAAGGAATCCGGTTCGAACTGAAAGGCATAGAAAGTAACTGAGAGATGGTTTCCCACGGAATAGTGGCCTAAAGGACACAGACGTTAGTCTAGGTAGCTCTGGCGGTAGCAACTTTTGCAGCAACCCTATTACCCACCCTAAACTAATTTAACATCTTGCGCATTGAGATATCTAGTAATCTTAGCTTTACCAATTATATAGGGTGTCTCAAAAATCCCGGAACGGTCAAATATCACAGTTGACCCACCCCACAGTGTTAAGTGCAGGGGTGGGGCAACTTGAAAGAAAGAAAGAAACTTTGAAGAAGAAAGTGAACAACTTTTCGTCTCAAATCTTTTTTTTTAAATATAATTTTTTTGAAATTTTCGAGGGAAAAAAATTCAAATTTTGGAATTTTAAAGATTTTTTACTCGAAAATGGTTAGGTTAACAGAAAAATCACAAGTTTTACCAAATGGTTTGATAATTTTTGTATGCGCTTCCTTTTCCTTTCGAGATAAAAAATCAGATTCCCTGAAAAAATCTAAGGACTTTGGATCCCCCTTGCAATTTTTCTGTTAACCTAACTATTTTCGAGTAAAAAATCTTTAAAGTTCCAAAATTTTCATTTTTTTGTCTCGAAAATCTCAAACAGTTGACGTTTTTAAGTTGTTCACTTTTACACAAAGAATCCGAATCTGTAATAAAAAATGGGGGTTTCCAATTAACATTTCAAAGTTGCCCCCTGCTTCACCCACTGGGGGGACTGAGAGTTCAACTGTGGTATCTTTAAATAGTTTTTTTTTTTTAAATAATAAACACTTGTTTTTTAATTTTTTGATTCGCGAGATATTTGACCATTCCGGGACTTTTGAAACACCCCGTATATTTAGAGAAGCTAAAAACGCGATAATATACATGCTTGTATTTTTGCCAAAAATGTAAGAAATGCCTCACTCCATATGACTTAGCGATAATCTACAGAACTCACATTAGGCATAGTCTCAAATGTAATATTTGCTCTAACGGACGCACAACATTGTCCGCCTTAGTAGTTAGTAAGTTTAAAGAAAGGCTATAAAGCTTAATTCTAATCTCTGAAAACATTGACTCTCTAGAGCATCGACTGAATATCGGTTGCCTCTTTCGCTGTTTCTACGACCATTTTTCGGACGGAATTTCTAGCCTGATTGTAAACACATCTCGTCGTACGATTCAAAATCTGCAAGTTGCTCCCACCCCTTAACCCTTAACTCTTGACGTCAAATTTTTACGTACCGTCATATTGGAACAGTTTACCATCCTCTGCTTTTCCCTCGTCTCGTGAACCCAAGACTTTCAACCGAAGTGTTTATCGTCACCTCCTTCACTCAATCTCTTAATCCATTTTTCATATCCTTCATTTTTTGTCCTGGCAAGGCCAAGTGCTTCCCTCAGGGAAGGCGCCAAAGTGTGATACTATGTTACCTGAAACCATTTGGAGTTCTTGATTAACCAAACTAAGACCATCAGGTATCAGAACATTCAAGTTCGGAAAATTTCTTTAAAAATAGGGAGCCTAAATGCCGGCTCCTGAAGTTAGCTTAAGCCGAGTAGCTGCAGAGGAAATGAGAGGTGGTTTGCTCTTCTTCCTCATCTTATCAACGCCTTCAAGAAAGGAAAATCCATACCTTGTTGTACTTAGTTTTGCTATAACCATTGGTTTTCTGTCGTATAAATACTTTGTTACGGTCTCTATTACATGGGGATATATTCATTTTTTACCCTGTAGCTTAAATTTGATTTAAAAACAAAAGGGTTAAAAATTTTTGATTAAAAAAACCATAAGTTAAAATGTCACTTTATTTTTGAATGTTTTTCCTATATAAGACTTTTTTTAGATAGGTTTGAAAAATTGCGTAAATATTTTTACCTCTAAAACACTAAAAATATTTACGCAATTTTTCAAACCTCTCTGAAAAAGTCTTATATAGGAAAAACATTCAAAAATAAAGTGACATTTTAACTTATCGTCAACCCTTTTGTTTTTAAATCAAATTTAATGTTGATTTCTTAAATCCATTGATTTCTACTACAAAGAAATGTTAAAGTTCGTTTGCTTTGCAGTCCCGCCAGTTATGTAACACCGCCTTTATCAATAAAAAGTGGTTTTGCCACTTTCTTGAGACAAAACGACACATTAAGTGCTTTTATTAAAAATAGTAACCACACCTGCTTTGATAATATTCATGAGAAAGTTACCACTTAATTTTGAATTCATCTTCATAAATAATGTGATCATTTTCCGTAATCATTATACTCATCGAAAACAACTCATGTTTAGTTGCGGATTTCGGAAAGCTCAAGGCCCTTTGTTTGACATGAATGACAACGAACTTCAAAGTTGTCGTAAAAACCAGCTACGTCTGAATAAATTATTTTAATGTTGGTTCAAGTGCTTTGAACTTTATGCAACGGTTTACGAAACGGTTTTAAAATCAATCGAAATAGGCATTTAAGCAATAATAGAGATTTGAAAATTTATTTAAGCATGCCGAATGTTTTACTATCAGATTTTAAAGTTCAATTATAATTTGAAATTCTGCTTAAACAGTGAGCAGTACGCATTTCTATCTAAGAACTGCACAATGGGGCAAATCGTTATCTTGTTGAAAATTTACATCTAGCTCTGAACTAGAAATGTGTTGACCGACTATTTATTACAGCTGATATATTACAAAAGAACTATTTGAGTCTGCGCAGTAAAAATCTGTATTTAACATGCCATGCAATAACTGAATAAAAATTACATTACAACATCTAGCTATCATATCACCCACTGTAATGTAGAGAGTGCAGATTCAATACATCAATTCTCCTTCCAATAGTAAACCCATATTTCACTCTAAATTCATCTGCAACATATTTGGTACTATAGTTTATTAGCACATTTTTTTATGATGTATCTAAAGCCCAGGGGATACCCCTATGATGCATTAGCATAGCTTTTAGCGGAAGGGAATAAGGGAACATGAATGTCTTGTTTTTGCATTTTCCCGAGCTAGGGAACAGCCCAGACACGGAGTAGATTTTTTTAACTTTTTTTAACTCATGGGGAGACTGAGGTTCGAACCCTGGAACAATGGCATGGCGATCGTGCCACTCATCCATCGATCCAACTTCATCTCCAAAATATAGAAAGAAATCTCAGTAAATCGGTCAATATGGTGCCTAATTCTTGCCTGCGACATTACACTTGAATTTTATTTGCAATTCTTCAGTGGTATTTAAGTACACAACCAAATCAGAAAAAGGTATCACATCATAACATTCTTATGACAATGTGAAAAAGTGCATCGAAAAGTGTTAACTTTATAGGTGCTCAGTGAATTTCTTTTTCAGTTCCATAATAAGTGAATAAGATAAAAATAATTCATAAAAAAAAAGAAAATGTGGTAACGTATGTGATAATCTAATTATTAAATTCACAATTGTAAATAAATCACAATCCCGAAAATGGAAGTACAAACGCACCGAACATCAATTTCATCACTTCCGGAATCATCAGAACCACCAATTCCTCCAGCAAGATCTTCGAAAAGGGTGTCATTTTCAAATGAAATTCCCATAGAAAATCAATCGGAAAACACTCAACAAGAAAACCATTTGCCACATCCTGTGGAACATGTTCTACAAAGAGCAGCTAACTACTTAGAAGACCTGCATCAAATACAACAACACGACAGGGATAAAATAGATGACCTACCAGCCTTAGACAACCAAAAATCTATTTTTCCCAATCAACGTAGACATTCCGTACATTCGGCACATTCTGTTTATTCAATAAAAAATGATCTCGATGACATACCAGAGGATCCTCCAATCCTGCCTGAATACAATATTTTGCCAGAACTACCTGTCACGACAACAACAATATCTCTGGTTGAAAAGGCACCTGCAGATGAACCTGAACCAATCATACAAAGTACTCCTCCCTTATCAATTGGTCGAAATCGAAGTCGATCGCAAGGCTCAGAACCTCCAGATGTTAAAGATTTCCTGAGCACCTATAAAGTAAACATGGATCCTAATTGCAGCTTCATGGAGCTTGAAGTCAGGCGAGATAAGCTCCGTTGGCTTCTCATCTCCGAGTGCAGTGTTTTTCTCGGCGAAGGGAAACATACTTGTGAAGGATTCCGGAAGTTGTTCACAGAGCAGGTAAGTGAACTGACTCATGTTCAATTATATTTTTACTAAGATTCTTTGAGATCAGATGAATTATCTAGCATAATTCACCTCCAATACTGTCACTACACCCCTCAATCAGCTAATCACAGATCGATCTGACCCTGCGCCAAATTTTCCTTGGCGGTATCGTTAGTCATTTTGCTCCCAAGTGTCATACGACGACTCATGTGATAACATCGCAAATGCACGATCAATTTCGTTGGAAATCGCATTGGCAGCAAGCAACACATCGGGACCACCTTGGACCCCAAGATTGATTTTATTTAATTTTCAATTCCTTGGGTTCGCCTTCGTCGGCGTTGTCGATGATTGGGAGGCTCTGAAATGATTGCCCGCGTCTTGTCTTGGGTTTTAATATTATTAAGCTTGGGCTCCAGAAAGCGATCGCAGCGTTCGCGGTGAACTGAACTGAAAATTCGCGGCTAATGGTAATTAGGGGAGTTGTCCGAATCGTAATTGTTGCACGATCACAACACTCCGGAGATTGTCTTTTCTTTGGTGGGTTTCTTTTACATTGAATTCATTGGTGAGCGGTGTCTAATTAGCGTCAGCTGGAAATTGTGATCTTTGGAGCAGCAACTTTCAAGATTTTATGGTTTTATTATTGTGAACGGCTGTGGGTGTGGTGATATTTAACGAATTTTGTTTTTCTCAAGGATTTCACTTTTTAGGTAACTTTTATTAAGCTTTCCATTGATAATAATTTAAAATAATCCCAAGGTGTACAAATTAAATGATAAAATATAGCACTGTAGCTAGCGATCTTTTCATTCATATTATTTGCCCTTTTAGAAGAAAGGCTAAATCGTTAAATTAAATAATTTTGCTAAAGTTTTTATTAGCTTGACTAACAAGATATTGCTCCTAACTATCGAGGAAAAAGTTTTATTAGCGGACTTGAGATCTAGTCGTAAAAGAGTTTTAATACAGTTTTGAGTAGATGAAATGACTCCTTAAAATAAAACATAGAGCGTGTGAACAATAAAGTGACTCTTATTCCTACATTTAATCTTTAATTTAATTAATGCAACTAACCCGTTTGTGAGTTGTAATCAGCCTCTCTTCTGTCTTCGTCGCTGTAGTCCCAATTCTGCTAACCAGCAACAACAACAGATCTTGAGTCATTGTTTTCCAAAAACAAAAGTTCAATAGAGTAAGACATCCGGACATCTAACAGGCCAAGAAATGGGTGCACCTAGTCCAATCCAGCTGTCAGGAAATTTTTCATTTAATATTACTTTCACATTGCTGGCAGTACGCACTGGG
Organism: Leptarthrus brevirostris; assembly: GCA_964036015.1. NCBI lineage: Eukaryota > Metazoa > Arthropoda > Insecta > Diptera > Asilidae > Leptarthrus > Leptarthrus brevirostris. The sequence continues at coordinate 3,985,391 of OZ038372.1, read as the reverse complement.
TCTCCAGAGGGATGCTCTCTAGTAGATCTGGCAGTGTATTCTCCTGGCTATTAAGCGCCGATGATATCAGACCAAACATTGGCACATAATTTGGGAGGGAATGAGGTCACCCTTTTCCTATGTGGGCTAGGATCTGACCAGGAATGGAGGTTGTGGAAATTTTTGATACCATACCCGGTAAACTGCGATTCATCCGTTCACAGAATTCGATCCAGGAACGCCCTGTTCCAGAAGGCAATTGCAAAATTCTGATCTTCTCTCCGAATCTTCTTCCAGTAGTCCTTGGAGCGGGATATAATGATATGATCGTAATCTTCTTCTTTGAAATGACCTCCAAACGTTAACTGAAGGCAGTCCCAATCGTCTAGATCGCCTCGTGCTCTTTTCAAAGTCTTGCCTGACGAGTGTGATTATTTGCTGCTCGACGTTGGCAGAATCTTCCGATGCTTCAGAACGCAATTCCCTGCTTTATATAGTGACATTTCCGGTTTCTTTTAACCTTCGGAAAGTCGGCGAAAATACCCCTCTTTGGGGTGCGCGTCGATTACCGAATCACTTTTGATATTCCAGTATAGCCGCTCTATCTTTTCTGTCAGTGTCGGAACTAGGATTTTACCATGGTGGGGGGGGGGGGGGGGGGTTTAAATTTTTACATAGAAAGTTATTATTAAGACATTATTTGCGTCATGCGTGGATCTAGGCTTTTCTTGAGCGGGAGGGGGGGGGGGGGTTCTGTTAATCAGTCATATTCTACAAAACAAAGACATGGTGTTAATAGACAAGGTGTTAGCCGTCCAAACTGAAATATAGGAATATCTGTAATTACCATAAACCATTAGTTACCGCTGTAAAGTTTAAAGCTTAATGTTTTACATTACTCTATTTCACCTGCTAATCCTAATTTACATTAGATTACCGTAGCAACAAGGAATCTTTGCAGTTTTTGTCTGTCCGTCCGTGCGCCTGTCTATATATCACAGCCCTCCCATTCTCTTATTCTGTTAAGATGAAATTTGGTATATGGACGTTACCAAAAAAAAAAATTGGTGAAATATTTGGAAAAATAATTTTGTTCGACTTCGCTCTCAAAGAATTAAAAGTGTGCTAAAAAATTTTGTTTACTTTCCCCAATGAGTGGCGTGTCTTTACACAGGTCCCCTAAAATGCGAAAGTATTCCTATAATACCCAAGCAAAAATAGTTTACAAAAAATTTTGAAATTACTTTACAGAAAAAGGTTTTTGCCTTCAAGTCCTTTTAATTTAACCTATTTACATAATTTGTTGTTGTTCTTTTTGTTGTTGATGTGTCCTTTTAAGGTTTATGCAATTTTTAGGAAATTTTCTGTGGGATTTTTACGCTTTATAACGATGAGCAAAATAAAGTGCCATACACATATAAAAAGTATGAAATAATATTCATTTGGTATTTTTTAATCATAATGCCAAAATCCAAGGCATGAATTAATGTCGAATTCTGTTCTAAAAATAATGCCGATCAATTACACAGCCACACAAAAAAAACGTTTGTTCTGGCCGGAATATCAGGCCACGTTTTCTATATTTTTTGGGGTCGCTGAATTCGAATCCGGGGTTCGTTAAACCCAACTATGTCAGGATTTTGACAAAACCTTAAAATTCTACAAATAGGTCGTTTGGAATATAAATAAATATATATTTACATAAATAACAAAAATTAATAAATTTAATAAATAATGAAAGTCTCGTATACATAAAGTTTTAGTCGTTCTCTTTTTATAACTATATCGGGTCCTCTTTTAATCATAGGATATAAGAGATTTTCGCTTTTTACCTTCTGTTTGTACATCTCTCTTAAGATTCCAATAGAAGTCTGCCATCATATTTACATCCCACCTTCCGTTGTAGTGAGATTCCATAAATGTTATATCTTGGTGAAAGCGTTCACCTTGTTCTTCGCTAATTATCGGAAAATTTATCCAGATGAGAGTGCAAAAAGTGTAATTTTAAGTTCATCAAATATTCTAAATTTTCAAAATCTTTTACCATCTTGGTGACAATTTTTTTATACTGTTTACTTTTCGTATTCCCTAAAAAGTTTTGTGCCACATATTTAAAATTAAGTCAAGCTGCTTTCTCAAGTTGATTCATAGTACCAGTGAAATTAATATCTTTGAACATTGTGCGAATCTGTGGCCCCTCAAAAACTCCTTCTGTTAATTTCGCTTCAGAAAGTTTTGGGAATTTCGTTTGAAGATATTGAAAAGCTTTAACAAGTTGTTTCATGAGCCCCAAGTTTATGTGGAGAGGAGAAATAAGGATTTTTGATGGATCTACTAAAGACTCATGAATGATATTACATGTTCCAGGGGATAACGATGGTCTTACTGGCCTTTTTTTCGTAATGCTGCACTCTATCTCTACTATCCCAAAAGCATAAATAGCAAGGAATTCTGATTTTGATTTTTGATTTGATTTTTAAATCTCCACAAATCTGCCATAAATGTTTTTCGTAGTCAATTTTTTTTTTGGAAGAACTTGCATGTTATCATATTTCTCTTGCATGACTGTTGAGTGAGCTAGTGGAACTGACGCATAAATATTGGTGTAACAGAGTAACACTGCCTTGATACATTTTTTAGAGGAATCTGTAAAAAGTCGCCAATAAGTAGCCTTGCAAGAATTTGGTTTTAATTCATTAATAAGGTCCTCAACATCAGTGCAGAAACCTAGTGATAAATCATGATCTTTCAAGAAGAATTTACGAAAAAATTTTTGGTAAACAGAGACTTTAGTTTTTGGTTCTAAAAGGCCAAAGGTTCTAGGCCAACGGGAAGTACCCTATAGGTTTTGATTTATTTGAGACTGTCTGCCTTGACAGACAGACGGATAACGAAGCGATCCTATAAGTGTTCCTTTTTTAATTTTAAGGGGGCCTTGCGGTCGTAAGGCGCCATTTCGCGGTCATTTTTCAAAATTATTTTTATCGTGAAGTAATTAATATTTTTGATTCGGATTTTTTGCAATATTTTTATTCAATCTTTGGCATGTAGAAAACATTTGTATTATACAAATAAGTTATTTAATACTAGTTTTATATACGAAATAAAAGACACCTGCTCAGCAAGCCGACACATTTTCGCGCCACGATTCCGGCCACGGATTTTATCTAAAATCAGAAAAAAAATTTTTTTAGACAAAGCATATCCTAAATTAAATCTTGTACTATAATCAGCTTTAAAAAGTGAAAATTGTAAATGTTATGTTTTATATTTTTTTCTCTAATTTTTGCACTAAAATTATTATAGGAAAAAAAACTATTAGCTTTATCGTAATATTCCTAGTACACGATCTATAAAAAAAGGTGCTAAGAAAATTGAAAAAATTCTCCTTATCGTCTTTCTTCGCATAGGTAAAAAAATTTATGTTGGAAAACAAAGTGCAAACACTGAAAACTGTTTAAAGGTGGTTGGGAATGCTTGGTTAGGACTCGTGCCACGAAATAAAATTGAACTTAAGAAAGCGTTATCTAAAGGGTAGTACGAGCATCTAGATAAAATTTATATTAAACAATTAATTTCATCTATGTTGGAAATAAAGCACGGGATGGTCATACAAATTACACCGACCTGCAAGGTTTTTCGCGCTGGACAATGAATAGTTCGTGCAAAAACACTGTTTTTGTCATATTTGAGATTATGTAGCACCACGATGTTTTTTTTTCAAATAACTATGGTAGGGATTTTATAGTAAAAGTTTTTCTCTTTCAGATGCCGTTCAGTTTGCTCAAATATCGTTTTTTACCGAAATATCACACTTTGAAATTTTGATGTTCATGAATTTCTCGGTACATGAAAAGTAGGTATATGGTCACCTTATTCAAGTTACCATACAAAAAATCAGATAGGTAGGTAATTTTTTTCAGCCAGGCCCGTGCGCACGGGGGGTTTTGGGGGTTCCAGCCCCCCCCCCCCCCCCCCCCCCCCAAGAGGGCTTTTCAAATTTTCTGAACTTCGTGATTAGGAAAAATTTGACTGAAATACTAAAAAAATAACCTAAAATGTATGTGACCATATTTTTTTATTGTATAATATATGATATTTTATGTACATCCATTTGTTGATAGTTTTCTTTGTATAGCTCTTTTATTTTTTTTAATGAAATTAAAGTAAAAAGTAACTAAAAAAAGAATTTTTCGAGTACATAACCTCAAATATCTCAAAATCCTGACGTGATTGCCCAATTCTGATCTCGGATTCAGATTCTACGCAGCAAATTACTTCGGAAATAACCCCCAACTGCCAGGTACAGAATCTTGTTGTCCAGTGTAATGGAAGTGAAAATTATATAATTGTTGAATTAATTTTAATCTTCTGGGTGAGCGGCCATGGTACCTGGGTTTGAGACCATGCCTCCCTGAGTGTTTTTAAACTATAAATAAAAAATCCACTCCATCTCTAGAAGCAATACGAAAACATGACATTCAAGTTCCCTCATTCGCCTTACCCTAATTCCCTTCCAGTTTAAGGCATCCTATCGCCTCGAAGAGTTGTCCTCTAGGCTTTGGCCACATCGTAAAAAAACTTAACTGTCAAACCAAATTGCCAAGCTGAATTAAAAGCCAAAAGAGCAGCCGCTGCGCTGCTTTCTAGGTCTGTTCCACGGTTTTACCCAGTAGAAAATCAGTCACCGTGTATAGTCGATAAAAAATTTACCCTTATTTCCCCAGTTTTGAAAATTTTAGTCCAAGTGGTAATTATTTTGTGATTAAAAAAAGTTAGAATTAGTAAGGGTATTCAATAGTTTCAAATTTATCATTTGAGTATTTTTTTTTTGGTAAAATAGTGTCAAAAAGATATTTTCGACGGCTACTAAGCGTAGAAAATCGGTGTACACATGTTCCACTTGGAGTTAACGTGACAATTCCTCGTAAAATAATATGCATAACATATATATAACAAAATTCAAGCAATTCCACCTCGAATCATCGTGTTTTTTATATGATTCTTTTTAGTAGATAGCGCTGCCAAAATTTTGAATTTTAGCTGCCTCTGCCTTCTATTATATTTCAGCCTTAATTCCTAAAAGTGAAAAAAAGATTGTTAAAAATTTCCGTTTGTTAATAATTTGTTTTACTGATGATTTACTCAAACAATTTTATTTTTTTTAAATTTAATTATTGGCCATCAAACTTACATATACAACAGAAATTGTTTCTTTTATGTTTAGAAATAATTGTTGCAAAAACTGTATGTATGCTTTTTCGAAATGTTTATTCCAAATTCTGGTGATGTCTCGGTTTGGAAAAAATCTAAATTAAATGATATAAAAATTCATAAAAAATTTACAAAATAGGGCACCGATATTTCACGAAAGATCGTGATTTTCGTGGTTTTTCTTTACTTTTTACTTTTGTTTACTTTATGTTTTTTAATATAAAAAAAATTCACTTTTTCGGACTAGCAAGGCACCATAAATCTTTCCCAAAAATTTCATATAATCTCTGACAGATAACTGAGTAGGTAGCCTAGATATAATTGTACCAGAAATTGTTTAACAAAAAACAGATACCAAATAGTACTTATATTAAAGAATGTGGGTGGAATACGACCCGAACCCGACAAGACAAAATGATTGCTTTTGTTTTTCCCCAATTTATCGCCCACAATAAATTTATATAAATCACGACAGCTACCATTTTGGTTTGGCTGATGGTAATAAATTCACAACAATACCTGTCTTGTCTTAACCAGAAGACAATTTCAACTTATTTACTTAACTAACCGATAATTCAGAAGTTTTGTAATCTTGTCACGTGAACAAATTCGCGCTTAATTTTACCTTACTGCGCATAAATTCTGGATTCGCTGTTTTCAAGGTCACTAGAAATAAAAAAGTTTTAAGAATTTTACGTCACTCCCAAAAATTGCTTTTAAATCGAAAGTCATTCCTTCTTCTATAGGCTTAATTTCACTGAAGTAATTTTCAAGGACATGAAGACTATTACAAAATATCGAATAGGATAATTATAGTATTTCCTCATTCCTTACAAGAATTCTCAAATCTTTAATCAATTAAACGAAAATAGCTGCTAAGATTTGTGGCGAAAGCAAGCAAGCCAACAAAGAATTCGCCATGAATGGGGCGATTATTTCGGATTTAACACTAATCCACACATGAATTTCCTTCGTAAGTATCCCTGACAGATAAATACCGAGCCTTAAATGAACAGAATTAATCCTTTCAACCTGTTATGTTGTGACATTTCCACCAGATTAGTTTTGATCAATTCTAAATCCGTTAAATATTGTGACAGTGGTCCATTGGTTTTGCTCCGAGCTGACCCACTTTCGAATCAGGTGCGAGCTGTATTAAATTTAATGAAACAGCTCGAGCTCACGCATAGGTGAACCGGAGCATTATTTCAATCACAGAAATCACGCCCCATTAGCCTTGTGGCCCCTCTGCGATACTTTGGAGCATATGCCACCTTTGCGTTTTACATCAGACTGTCGTGCGGAGAATGGATCGCGTTAAATCCGTGCATCACTAAATCGCCTGCTCATTGCCGCCGCCGCCTTTAATGAGGCTCCGACTAATTGGTAATTGCCGATTGATTGAATCTCCAGATTTTCTTGATTTTTGTTTACTTTTTATGCGATTCGAGATAAAACGATAATTTATGGATATTCCGATCGCAACGTTGCAGCATCCAACTGTACCATCGGTCCGGGAATGGCGATTCTTCTGCAATCTGATTTGGTCTGCCCGAGCCTGGCTGTTGTAAACACACAACATGAGTAAGAATGATAGCCTCTGAGTGATTTATCGCTCATCCGTTTCAGACCGGTGGTGCAGGCTCAAGCTAAAGTTTAATTAATTTCAAATTTCGGGTCTGCGGCTATCAAATTTGCAGATGCTGACAGAAGTGCACGGTTTATGACATTGCAGAAGAATAAAACTTATTTGGAATCATTTGTTATCTGCCGACGCTTAATAGTAAACATGATAAGGGAAATAGTGGACCATTCAAAGATGTTTAACTTAACACTTCCCTTTTTTACGACATCAAAAGTTAACCGCTAACTTGATGGCACCGGTAGATGTTATCTTTGCCAGATGGCATGTGCTGGACATTAGAAATAATGTGAAGTGAAGAACTATAAAACAAGCCTTCAATGCATCCATCTTCTAGGAAAAACTGTGGAGATCTGCTAGTGTCAAGATTGTCAGCGTCCTTCTCATCACGACCCAAGACGACGTCCATCCATCAAATCTATCGAAACTTTTTCTTACCATTTCCTTCTCGGCCATGCAAGTGAGCATAAAAACTCCAGAAAATCTGAAAATTTTTTCCCCGAGATGATCATAAATATGCACCTGCGCTACCCCATGTTGAGATTTTCCACCGTTTTGAACATGCCGTTTCCTTGCGAATTACGCCAGCGGGCAGATGCACCTCGGGCAAAGTCTAGTGATCAAGCAGCGGTCTTGGCACCATTTCCCGCAGGTTTCGCAGGTAACCATGTAATAAATGCAGGAGACAACACTGAATGTCTTGTTCTAGAATAAATTGTAGTCGCGCTTTAAGAATTTTTCCCTCCTGCTTAGTCGTCCGTTCCTATTTCGATTTGCACAACTTCCCAACGCCACTCATCCATTTATTTATGAACGCAATATCTTCGCACCTAGTTATGTCCATCTGCCAGGGAATGGAATATTCACAAAAACTCCTGTGATTTAGATTAAGGACTCTAGATGTCCAGACCTTTAACGTGTCCCAGACTGGAGGTTTTGTGAGGCCATTCCATTATGCGCGACAAAAATAAATTTAACATGCCTGCGAATTGGCCATCATAAATTTCCGTTTGGGGCTAATAGAGCCATTAGCCTTGTGCGATAGAAATCCTCTATAAAGCGTATTCCGTTAGAAATTTCTATGCAAAGTGCTCTCAACTGGACTGAAATTCTTTGGATGCTGGACACAGGTGATGTAACTACCTGTGAGTGCCGCAAGCCATTCTCGGGAACATAAACAAATTGATGAATGACCGTTTCTAGTAATGAGGTTGTTCTCAATCTTGTCGCCGGGACTTAGTTCGAGAAACGCGCAAGGATCTGTGCTCTTGGTACGGAAATGCTTTATTTATTAAGTGTCCAGCAGCCAGAGGGAATCTCTCTGGCACTGTTTATCTTGCTGCTCTTAATCGCAACATTTTTATGATTAATGATGTCTGGGCATTGGAGTGATAATTATGTCAATCTACTAAGCGGAGTAAACGCAAGAAATACCTTAGTTTAATCTGTTGCTGTCGCAGCGCCATTTTATCTAGTCGAAAATGATGAATTACCTATCTATCCTGGAGTAAATTGCATCGAGTTTTTCGTTGTATTCGTGCGCCACCCAACTTCGGAAGGACGGGTTTTATACTCAACCACACAAATTCTTATACGAGTATCTATTGATTTTTTGCGGGGTATGTAAGAAATTGATTTTATATGAAATTATTTATTTTAAATCCTGTAATTAATGGGTACCATAAATACGTAGTGGCCCCAGGGAGGCCTTAAGGTTTTATCTTTATGTCTGAACTGAAAAATCTACTGCTCTAGAGACTAGACTGACTAGAGTATTCAAGCTGGGTTTAATTGAACTTGAACCGCAAATACACTGTATTTACGCATTCAAACAATTTTCGAACTTAAAGCAAAGTTTTTTACCTAACTAAGTTTACGGTACTCTTGAAAACGATTTTGGTATCTAAATGTCTGTTCATCCTCCTGATCCATTAAACCTTGATTACGTATTTCCTAAACCTTCTAGAAGTCTCTGTTGCAAACTCTGCGAATTTTTGCTAAGTCTAATTTAGATTTGAGGATAAAGCATATCTACTATTACGTGAAATTTCGTTGTCTTCAGGTACGGGCATTCCAACGAGTGTTCTGTCAAAGAGATAACTTAATTTCGCAGCTGTGGGTAAGTTCTATGGGGGGTAGCGGCGCAGGGGAGCACTACTATCTGCTCTCGGTTCGCCCACCATATCCGCATGACTGGTCCCAGGATATGATCTCCACGATTACAACCTGGGGCAGAATAAGACCAACATTTCATTTGCGATGGAATGAACTTGGGTACGGGGATTTCTCAGCAATTCCGATCAGGTTGAACCCTGAGTTAGTAGATTCGGTGTTTAGTAATGCTCGAGGTGTAACGGCCGATACAGGACAACTCACAGTTCTTGGAGACATCATTGATGCTTCTGGGAACACACTTATACACCCCCACACAACACAATTACACGAATTGGTGGATACAGCCCGAGAGCGTTTTAGTCGTCTCTCTACTAGGGAACCTAGCACTGAGGTGATAAACGCATTCGTAACGAATCGACCACCGCACACGACATTCAGTACACTCACTTCACGTAGGCTGCGCGAGCTCTTCGTAGGAGTAAATCCTACGGATACCTTAGGGGTTAATAGATGGCGCGCACATCTTGGGGTGGACTTGGGAGTAATGGGGACCATAACTAGCAGAGTCATCTATAGTTATCCGTCCAATTACAGAGACTCTGATGTGGCATTCAAACTGCTCCATCACAGCCTCGTGCATCCAAACCAGCTGTCACATATCGATCGAAGAATTCAAAGAGTCTGCACGGTTTGTGGTGGTGAAGGAACCCTGTTCCACAGATACTTCACATGCCCGACCTTGTGCGACATTAATAATCTTGTTCGCGATATGTGCCAGCATATCTGCCCGACATTCAGCATTACAAGAACGTCGTTTTTACTGGGGCCAAGGACATGTAACCAGGTAAATTGCTTGATAAGCTTTATCTTAACACTTGCTAAATCGACAATTCATCTGTACTGCATGCGGATCGAGCCTGGGCAACAGCCCACTAACCCACAGTTTCACACACACGCACTTAAGAACCACTTCGTTGCCAGATTGAAGAGGCGATTACGCCTAGAATTCATGGCAACGAAGGTCGACACATTCAACTGCACCTGGCAACCTTTATCGTCAGTGCGGAACGGAAGCCTCGTCTTTCACTGGGAATAACAGGCCGCAGACTTGCAGCAGCTTGTCCACGAAGCTTCTCTTCGCTTTGGTATTGCTGCAAGTGCTGCGGGAAGGACAAGTCTCACGTTGGAATCGTAGAACTGGGAGGATGATGGGAGCAGTTTGCAGACGTCAATGACTCTGCAGACTGGTCCCGCGGGACTCTAATCGGTTCGAAATCTTTGTGCGTTCGTTTAGAACATGTTTGGATGAGTGCTCCCGGAGGACTAGAAAAGTGGCGAACGGCTCTACGGAGAGGGCATTTGCTTGGGAGCAGTGGTTCCCGAAGTAGGAACTTCGCCCGGTGCTGCATCTACCCTCTGGGAACACTCAGACAACCATGTTCTAGTTTGTTTTTTCGGTTTCGGTTCATTTTGTTCGTTCGTTTTAGGTTAAGCTCTAGGTTTTGTTTCGGATTCTTTTCAAAATTTTCTTGAACTTTTCTTAGAGCTGGCACTCGCTTGGAGGCATTTCAAAATTTCTTTGTATTTTCTTTTTTACAGGTTTTTGCCTTCAAGTTTTAGAGTCATTTTTATTTAACCTATTTACAGTAACGTAGTATATTGAGTCATTTTTGTTATGTTCTTTTTGTCCTTATTACTGTGTCTTTTTAAAGTTTATGTGATTTTTAGGGTAGCTAGTTTTTGTAGGATTTTTACGGTTTATAACGATTGTGTCAAATAAAGAGCCATATATACATAAAAAAAAAAATTATTAAAATTGATAAAAAAATCCCTCCGTCTCTAGACTGTTGTCTATCTCGCATAAATGCACTTTCCAGTTCCCTCATCCATTCCGGCCAAATCCTATATCCCTATATCCATTCCGGCCAAACACGATATATCCATTCCGGCCAAAGCCATGCTAACGCAACAAAGGGTTGTCCCCTAGGCTTTGGCCACATTGTAAAAAAACAATGTAGACCCTCCCTTTTTAAACGGCACCCGTCTGGCTTTAGCTATAGCAAGGTATTATTCTAGATAAGAAATTAAGCTGGAAATGGAAAATCCAGGGAAGGTTAACAAAGCAACAGCATCTCTGTTCTGTTGTAAGAGGGTTATTTGGGGGAAATGCGGATAACCCACTGGCTTTAGGTGGCGGTCATTTGGCCAATCCTGTTGTATGGCGTGATGTTCATTGTTTTTCTCAGAAAAACTATATATTGATCTATACCTGCGTCTGCTTCCTACCTAACAAGGATATTTATATCCTGACGGACAGTCAAGACCTTCAATCTGACATCAACAATTTTAAATAGCTGTCGCTCTTACCTAAAATGGCAGAGCAGTACCATATCCGTATCCAGTATCATAGAGGTAACTATCAAACCGATCAGATCTGACCGAATATGGATCTTAAGTGCTGCTACCATCTAGTTTCGTTGGACATAATCAACCTAGGCATAGTCATATAGGTGATCACTGGCCACACACGCGAAGAGATTGGGACTCTTCCCAAACGACTTCTACGGAAGCTGCAGGGACGAGGAGGAGAGGGAAGAGACTGTATATGCTCGGCATTAGCTGGCTTGGGCAAGGCATTACTGGAGAACTATTTTTTTGATAGTCCCCTGATATCGACATGACTGACGTAAGAGATCTCCAGCACTTCATCGACAGCTCCAGATTTTTGCAGTGAGGAGTTGTGGTGCAGGAGGTGCAGCGGCATCACAGCGGACCTGTTAGAGGTTTAAGGGTGCATTTTCAACCAACCTACCTAACGCTTAAAACGGTTAATGAGCCTCTAGAATAATTTTAGCAACTTCTGTTAAACAATTACTTGTCTATAAATAGATTTACTATTTATTGAACTTGCCGTAGTTAACAAATTGATTGAAAGTTAATAAATCATTAATATAAATTCAGAAACAGAAAACTAAGTCCCACACAAGAGTGAAAATGATCTCGAGTTTGTTTGAAGTTGTGGAGAACCGTAAAATTTACCGGTTATACCGCGAGTATTTGTGCATTAGGCGATTACTTTTTTCTAAATCGTACAAACCATCAGGAATGAGGAAAATGTTACGATGTTGCTTTGTAAAAGTTGTCTATGAACACATTAAAAATGTTACAGTGCGGCTGCTTACATTTTAACAGAATATGAAGGGAACCGTAATTTTTTCTTAAATTTTCTCTTCGTGAATTTGGTTTTTTTTTTGTTAAGAACATGGGCACCCCACTACACAAGATTTTTTAACAAAGCACATTTTAGCACACAGTACTGGTACAGACCCACACATTGCAACGAAAGAACTTGATTACTTTTTGCCGATTCCAATTGACATTATTTCGTATTTTTAACATAAGTTTTAACTCAAAATGTGCAAGGTTCTAATGTAATGCACTCTTACACCACCACTTATGCCAAAAACTTTGACATGAGGATGATTAAAAAGGTTTATCAGATGTTACCTGACAAAACTTTAACAATTTACCATTGACTGTAATAAAAACCAGTCGCAAGAGCCGCTTATAAACTTTTTCACGAAGTTATAGACTTCAAGGTCAAGGGAAATTTATATTCAGTGGCTTGAAACAGTTGTTTTTATTAAAATTTTTTTTCTTAATGCTAAAATAAGTGCATGCAAAGTATAATTTTTACACCTGCATCGTTAAGCTTGTATCTCCTTTATTCTCCGTTATTTATTTTTTATTGTATTACTTCTTTATGTCCAGCTATAAATTTCCTTTTGGACCTTAGAGTCTACAACATTGAAAAACGCTCAATTCTCAAATTTGGTGCACTCAAGTTTAGTGCAACGCCCCCCCCCCTCATTTTCATCCAATTTTAAGATTATATCATGAGTGACACACGGTGCATTAAATTTAACCAGCACCCCCCCCCCCTGCTTCGCTAAACACATGCGTCCATTAGCAGGGAGAGGAGGAGCTAACATTCCATAAAAAGGGCTTAGTCCGGAAAAGAAGAAATATAACACAAGTAGAGAAAAGGAGAGAGTTTTTAAAAAAAAATCTAAACAAAATATTAAATAAAAATGTTGTGGGGGGGGGAGGTCTGTATTCGTCACGGAAATAGTTTGTTTAGTTGAAGCGCAATGCGACCAATACCTGGCTATTCAAATGTTAACAGCACCCTTCCACCCTATTTTAATATCGGCACCGGCGATATACTATACCAAGACCGTATTATTACATATTAATTTTTTAATCGGGCAAGCAAAATTGCGCAATAACTCAATACGGCTATTAGTGAGAACACTCTAATTTTTAAGATCAACATAAATAGTATGAAGTACTATACCACCCAAGGCAGCGTCTTTCCTTTTTAATATGCAAAGAAAGGAGAATCTGTTGAGTAAGTAGAGAGGTAGAGGTATGCACGGCAAACATAACTCGTAGACAGGCTGTTCTCGAACCTTTTCAAATGGTAGATTGCTCCGTTTTCAACCACCGTTTAAGTGCTGCATTTGCTTTAGGCTTTAGAACTTGTTGAAGGGTCTGTAGGTAATTCCAAAACACAGTAATCACTTTTATTACAACACTTTTATCCGGAAGTTACTCACTTTCGAATACTATAGGTTATGCTTCAAGGGTTAGAACTTTTGATCTTATATTTCTACTCCTGTAACAAAAGCAATGATTGTCTGATCCGAGTTGAATTGAAGGCGCTCCTGCGGCACTTATTCGGTAATATATCAAGCGCATTGTACAGTTTTCCAATGCTCGTGTCATGTTTGCTTGTGCTGATAACTTGTTTGCAAAGCCTTTGTATACATATATACATCGGTAACTAGTACCCTCCCTGTGGACATTCTCTAATGATCTTCCCCCTTTTTGATCGGTATTAATCAATTATCAATCATCAGCAAGTTTTTCGAGAGCATGGACGACAGCAACTGTTATCCCTCTTTAAAAACAAAGTCTTGGCAGACTTACTTGCCGATTATCATCCAATTACAACTTTAAGCTTTCTCTATAAAGTACTAGAAAAACCTACGTTTCAGACAAATAATCACGTTGGCAATCACGGTTCTGATCATTTTATAGCTGCGAAACTGCAGTATTAAAGGATCATATAAAATCATTCTGATATAAAGACTATTTTTGTGCGTCCGTCCTTCCCTATCTTTCTAAGGCTTTTATTATCTTAGATCATGATGTACTGCTCCAAGAATTATCTACTTAATTTTTAGTTGTTCCCGCAGCTCATGAACATTTCGTCATTTCCTCTGCCACACGGAGTCTCTCAGGGTTCTATATTACGACCGGTGTTACATAGTAATGATCTTCCTGAAGTCGTAGTCAATGATAACGCCTATCTATACGCTGATGATATTCAGTTGTATATTTAGTTCGACCCATTTGACTTATTGAAGACTGCATTGATAGGAGAAATACCTCTCTGAATAGAGTATAAACATGGCCCAGGGCAACGCTTTGTTGCTAATCCCTTCTAAGTCAAACTGTATATTCTTGTATCATAATCATCTAGATTGGGATTAAACCCCGCCGCAGGGTCACTGCTCTAATAGTAAAGAATGACACAGATTGCATTTACCAGTGCGACGAAACGGCTATGAAAGAGATTAAAATCCCATGACAGTATGTACATGCGACGAGAAACTTGGCGGGTCGAATAATAAGACGACCCAAATAAAATACGAATTTCATTGTTGGCAGTACTGAATGCGACCGACAGATTTCAGAATAGAAATGGATGTGCGACAAAAATTTTCGTCGCACTGTCGTTTTGCATATAATATGTGTGCAATCTGTTTCAGCCTTCACTGTGGACTTCGAAGGCTGTGGTTATTTGCAATTATTTTACCGAGTAAGGTTAGGATAAAATTAGTCAAAACCTTGATCGTACCGTTTTTTACTGGCAGTGTAAGCTTTCCAAAATTAGGTAGTTTTTGCGAACGTTTGACCCGCGTCTTATAACGTCCAGCCTTGCGACAGTGCATTAAGTTTTATTTTATCAGAAACCTTACGAGAGAGCTTTGTTATCACATCTAAAAAGGACACTAAATTAACCATTTATTATGTTGGCCACTATCAAATTACAACACGAAAGCCCGAACAATATTCGAAATAAATTTTTTTTACTAAAATTGCATAAAATTACGACTTCCAAGTTATTTTTTCCAAAAAATAGCCTCAAGGAAAATTTGTCCATAAATCAATAAATTTCATCGCCCTTTTTATTGTGGCCGTCAAACACCTACGACATACCTACCGGCTGTAAGGTGTCGCATGAGGTCAACTGTAGCCTTCACAATATGACGTTACATGCTATAAAAAATTCCTCCAGTCCACATTTCATAAATCACTATGAATCGATTATCGCAAAACGGAACTGGTCATCACCAGCACCGGCAGATGCCCCCAACAGGTTTTTCGCTTTCCCATCGGTCTTGCTTTTGGAGCATCCAACACATATTTCAGCGATTTTGTTTATGTAAACACAGGAAGCCAACTTGTAAAAATTTCGATTTCACCTGAATTTTTCGTAAATCATCCAGAAGCAATTTAGCTAGCACGTGGGCCATAATTTAGCGCTTCTTTGACCACTGGAAAGTTGTTCACTGAATTGCAATCTTGTTGAAAAAGGTATTCCTTTCCTTTTTTGAAAGGGTTAAGGTGAAGTGATTTTATGGGCTTTGAATTATTGCTGATTGCCTAGAGGCTTTAGTTACGTGCAGAAACGTAGGAAAATTTTGCGGCTTTCAAAGAGACCAAGGCGTAAAATTGCTTTGTGATTGCCGGCGTTCTATTGATGGATTGCATAATTTTCCTGTTGCGGTTTATGGTTCTCTAACACCTTCACGATTAAGTAACATCTTAACAGAAGTTGCGTACGCGCTGTGAAAGAATGTTATTACCTGAAGATTATTGAAGCTGTTTTGTTTATGAGCCTCTTACATTTTATTTAAGGCGGTTGAAGTTTATGTACCTACCAAAATATATGAGACTTTTATGTTTGTGAATTAACCGCTTTGGAATTCGAAATCCTGCCAGTTATTTTGCTCTTAAGCGGGTGCTCCGCTTTCATCACTTGTTGTTTTTTCTCCTTAACACTATCTCTCACGACATTCCGGGATTCTTGCCGGGCCGTCGCCGACGAAAGCGTTGAGTTAGGAGCTTGATTCAAGCCAGGCCATCCTTATCAACCCGCTTGATCAGACAACTGTAAGAAGCGATCTTGAATTTAATTAAGTCGTTTAGTTCCTAGGTTAACATCCTCAATGACTGTCCAGGAGCGTATCTGCCTTCAATCAGCTCACCTGCAGCAGCCGGACTTTACGTGCGTTAACCAGAAGACGGTTCCACAGTTTGCAAAATGAACAGTAGTCGATAGCCCATAGATTGTCTACCACAAGCCTTTGGGCAAATGCACTACAAAACTGTCCTGACTTCTTTTACAGCGCCGTTTATCGGAATTTACATTTCAAGTCGTTCCAGTTTACGTTTTTTTTCCAGACAATCTGAATTTTAATGTTTTTAGACAACACACCCCTTGCTGCGACACCGCATCATTCCCTTCGAACATAATTCCTTGTCATTGACTTGGCGGATTTTCTTAATTTATTCTCGCATCTCCTATCCTATCATTACCATAGTAACAAACTATCACGGCATAAGAGTCGCGAACCACCTTACCTACCTGGGCACGGTCAATCGAGCATTTTTCATGGTGTCTGACTCTTGTCTTCTAGGTATTCAGTACTATGCACCTTAATTGATGGTTAATTTAAATTGACGCAGGTCGTTCTGGTGTCTGTTTCAATTTCAGAGCGGGCTCATTTGATCGCCACACGGAAAGATGTCGTCGAATCAGGTGGGCTGAAATGGATGTGGTCGCGATATTTTTAATTTTAACTCGAGAATGTACTAATTAAAGGTTCAGCCTGAAGATGTGGTAATGCCAAGACGGTTATTATTACCAATTTAAATTTATCTCCTTTCG
This sequence comes from Leptarthrus brevirostris, assembly GCA_964036015.1. Lineage (NCBI taxonomy): Eukaryota > Metazoa > Arthropoda > Insecta > Diptera > Asilidae > Leptarthrus > Leptarthrus brevirostris. The sequence goes on along the minus strand of OZ038372.1, from coordinate 3,968,418 downwards.
GATGATAGGTTTCTTATGAAGAAGTGGCAGAGGCATAAATTTTTCTTACATATATTTAACTGGATAGTTGAAAGCTATATCTAACTTTTGTATTTCTTGGTATTAAACAAATCATTGCTCCAGATTAACGTGCTACCTGAGATCCTAGAAAAGTTTTACGTTTGTGGTTTTAGTCGCATCAGTAGTTACGTGGGTAGAGTTGAGATACAACCCACATATTTAGGGCCAGATGGTGGTTCAGAAAATCTTTATCCAAGAAAAATTAATTTTAGGAAAAAGTGTTGCAATAAAAATGGAAAGCATATGCATTCAGAAACGTTGTAAAAAAATTAAGTTTTGTAATTATTGAAGAAATTTTAGCGGAGCTGTTCCCTCTTTTCCTTAACTTGAAGGAAAATCTAAATCTTGATTTTCTCTGAATTGTTAGGATAGTAAGTGATATACCGTTTACAAAAGAACGTTAAGAATAAATATAATGAAAAATGAGAAGTCTAACATTGCGCAAGAAGTTTCTTGTATATAGAACCATTAATTTAATAGCTTCGTCGCTCGCGATGTACTGACATCTTCGATCTAAGACCTTTTTTTTGTATAAGGGCAACGACTCTCGTAAGAATGTTTAAGAATTTATTAAGGAAGTGGGGAGCCCGTATTTTAAGGTCGACTGTTTTTTTTTTTGTACTTGTGGGCCTATCTGAAACAATATTTTATCACGAGCCAAACAATGAACCTCGTGTGCTACTTTAATTTGACCATATCAACCCGTCCGTCCTACCGTATATGTATTACTCGTCAGATCAAACTATCACGCAGCATGTTAGCGTGAATGGCCAAGTAGTTAGCTAAGTCCCTCTCGCCCCTTTTTCAAGCACCGGGCAGCTGGCAAAACAATAGGAACTATGCTAATAGTATGGGGTGGGATATAGCCCAATAAGCCCATTAACATCCTTGGGCTGAGGCTGCTTCGTCGTTACGTGCATCCTTCATCATATTAGTTTATTTTCTCCTTTATTTTTTTTTTTAAGTTAAATACGTACATCCCTTCATTTTATTCTGGTACCTGTGGGACATTTATGAGAGCCCACAATATAAATACGGGTGAGTGAGCCAAAGCAAAGACCCCCCCCCCCCCCCCCCAACCTGACGAGGTGAGTGCGGCTAACTAGGCGGGCCCCTCTCTCTTTTGTCCACTATACAGACTACACGGCAAATCTGAACGTTCACCCTGGTGTTTCCCTAACCTTTCTTTATCCTTTTTGATTGTGGCTCCAGACTTAGTCGGGGCGCACGATCCTTCATTCCAAATCCATGTATGCATGCTACCAATAGATGGCAGCATTTGTACATGGATTGTCTGAACTTTACCGGAACAGTCAAATTTCGGGAAACCTCCTTCACTCAACCTCTTGACCCATTTTCCTCACCCTTATTTCCTTTCCTGCCAAGGCTGTAATTTAGTATTATTGGGCATTCCCTGAGCTTTGGCAATATCATATAAAAAAACCGAACAAACGCGAGTTGAACTGGCGTGAAGAGGATGCCGTACGATGAATACGTTATCTACCATGTTTTTTAAATCTGACCCAAATTTGTTTGTGGGAACTAAAAAAAGTATGTATAGTACCGGATTGTAGAGGGAAACTGCTGAATATTTTCTATATTATTGGGTTCTGCTTTGTCGTATATTCCTGAATACGTGGACTTAGATAATAATTTATCCAAAGAACAAACTTAACACTGTAGTTAAAAAACATGTTCTCCCATACATTCCAACTGCAAATGTAAGTTTGTATGCACAATATTGATAGATTTATCATGTTTTTTTAAGATCTATATAGGTTTTCCTGTAATCTTTAAGTAAACAAGTATTTTCTGTATTTTTTTTTCAAAATTTTAGGCTTAGTAGTTTCGGGGAGGTGGTCAATTTTCATTCATTTTCTTAAATAACTGTAAAACTATTTATTTTAAAATTATAAATAAATACACAACAAGCCCTTTTATTTAATATGTCACACGGTACAGTTTGCAAAACTTTTTTTTAATTTGCTAATTTGAGCCCCATATTCAAAATTCATTTATTTACGTTACACGTCCGTATTTGGGTCACAGAAATTCATATTTGTACCAAATTTCAAGTTAATCAGTTCAGTCGATTTGTCGCAAATTGGCTGTGACAGACGGAGAGACATACAGACACAAGAATGATGCTATAAGGGTCCGTTTTTTCCTTTGGACACACCGAACCCTAAAAAAATTACAATTGATCAATCTTGTGATATTGAAATTCATTTTCGAAATTGAGAAAGTATAGTAAAGTCAAGTTTGTCGTTTAAATTTTGAAGTTTCTGGTAATTATTAATTTTTTATTTCAATTTAAAAGAATACCAACCAATTGCTAGTCAGAGTTATAAAAATATTTCATACCATACGGTTGGGCTCTGTTAGTGTCCTGTGCTTTTACAGGAATTTTTTTCACGCGCTTTGAGACTTCTATTTTTGTCCACACCAAAGAAATTTTATGTGCGCTTTTGAATGGCAGCGGCTATTTACCACTCTCAAATTGCCGTGTAATTTGCGTATACACGGAAATACAAGGACCTACACGAAAGTACACGTAAGTGCAAATAGTCACTTCCATATTCATATAACTGGTAATAGTTTATCACAGCCTGTTCTAGATATAACCAACCTGGCGGGGGAAAGGCAACTAGAAGCCTGATTAATACACCTCTTCCTCCAGGAAATTTTAATAAAGTCTAATAAAAATGTGATGTACTTTCCGTGTATTTCCGTGTACATGGAAATTACACGGCAATTTGAGAGTGGTAAATAGACGCGGCCCTTTTGAATTAGAACTTTAGTATTTAGTATGATTCTGCGGAAAATGCATTTACGTAAAAACAAGTCCAACGAGTTTATTTACTCGAGATAATTCTCGCTGCCGGTGCCGGTCTCGGCGAGACGAATATCATTGGTAACAGTGCGATACCGAGAGCGAGATTGAGGTGACGAGAGTGGACGAGATTTTCGTTTTTATCCTTTTATTGTGGAAAATTTTTGTTATTGTTTCAGCTTTTATGTCGCTCCGAAAAGGGTCAATTTTGTAATTTATGGGGCATATAAGTATACACTGCCTTCCTCAATCGCTTCTTTCTACATTATTTCCTTCTTCAGATATTTGCATTTAATCCCAAATAGCAAAGATGAGCCTTTGCTACCTTGTGTTGGCGAGGGGAATAAGATGAAAATGCATATATACATAGATATATCATTTGTCCTCGCTTCCCGTTATCCCACCAAAATTCCCCTTCTTCGCCTTGACGAGACCAAGACCGAGATGCGCCAAAGTCTCGGTCTTGTCTCGGTGTCGTGAAGCCCTACTTCTTCATAACACGAAATCTTTGGCCAGAACTTAATCACAACCACTGAGATATATAATACTGGAGTGACTGGTACCATGAAATTTCTTCAAGAAAATGGTATCACTTTTCGCTAGTTGTCCCTTTCTGGGTAAGCATCTTTTTTTTCAACATGGTTTTCTTAATTGCCAACGTCATGTCGCCTATTAAATGCTGGCGTTAGAAATAGATGACAATATTCACAATCATCTTACATCTCTTTCTGGGTAAGCATTATCCTGACTAAAACAACCTTTTATTTATAATTTTTATTCCAGTAATTCCAATGATTTTTACATTTTCCTTACAACAATATATCAGATTAAAATTAAATATGTCTCTTCGTATTTATTTGGTTATTATATTCTACTCTGAATGGCTGCAAATTCACAGTAAACGTTGGAGATTAAAAATTGTTTTCCTCCACTGAAAGTAAAATTGTACCCATATGAGATAGCTTATAAGTCAGTCCAGTTTAATACATGTCAGTGATCACAACAAAGCTTCAAATTTCTTATCCTTCGATTGATGGGGCATTCCATCTCTCGTCGGTATCAGGTACCAGACACTGCTCCACAGTAGCTACGGCTATTAGACTTGGCATTTCATCAAATGAGTTCTGTAGAAGCTGAAAAGATGAGCAAAGAACTAAATCCATAGTGCAACTACTCTACAATATTGCCTGTTTGGGAGCAAGCACAGCCTACTCTAGATACAAACCTGAAACCAATACGACTAGCTGGTAATTGGTGGTGGAAACAGACCGCACTTGCCTCTTACTCCCGTAGTAAACCATAGTACAAAAGGGGCCTTTGTCATTTTGATTTTTCCTTGAGTGTCCCTTTTGGTTCTGTATTATTATGTAAAAAAAACCTTTTGAAAGTAATCCCAGTTCTTGTTCCTCAAAAGCAGTAGGAGGTTAGGCGTGTTGGTGAATCAGACTATCATAGTCTTTTAGGAAATTTAATTTTCTACCCAATACCGTAAAAAAAATTTCCTATAAAGGACATCTGTATCCTTACAGATAGCCAAGCTGCTTTGCTATCTCTTGATACTGTCCTATCGACATCTAGGGCTGTTAGTAGCTGTCGCTCACACTTAAATGAGTTGGCTGAGCGGTATCAAATTCACCTGAGCTGGGTTCCGGGGCACAGGGATATTCCAGGAAACTGCATGGCAGACGAGCTTGCTAGACGTGGTACCACCCTGGAGATCCAGCCGGATTATACTACTCTTGGTAGGCCTCTGGCCGCCTTCAAGCTGTTGCTTGGTACGAGGGCATTCAACCTAGCGAACCACAGATGGGCAAACCGCACTACGTGCCATATGTCCAGACAGATCTGGTCTAAGCTGGATCTTAGGCGCTCCAAGTGTCTGATTTCGAGGAGCAGATCGGACCTTGGTATAATTATTGGGGTTATCACAGGTAATTGCCATACTGGCTTAAAGGCGAAGAGACTGGGTATCTTCTCAGACGACTTCTGCCGAAGCTGGACGAGGAGGAGGAAACTATTTTCCTCTTCCTCTGCCGGTGCTCTGCACTGGCACGCAGGCGGAAGTCCTTCCTGGGTAAGTATTTCTTTGATAGTCTCTGCGATCTAGCGGCGATTGACGTTGCAGACCTCTGGGGTTTGATCGACATCTCCGGATGGTTTCAATAAGGCGGTGGTGGGAAATCTTGTATTCCCGTGGCATCACAATGGGCCTATTGAGGTTTAAGTGTGTCCATTTAGGCAGCAACACGAATCTCAACCGAACCTAACTTAGGGGCATTCACAATGACCCTCCCCGTGAACTTAGTGCTTAGCGACAAATAGCCCGGTCAACCAGTCGACAAAAGCACAAAGACTTAACAGTCCTAACAAAATCATCACGTTAAAGAATACTAAAAATTCCACAAAAAACAAAGACATAAAAAATATGATTTTGATTATCGATGGAAAATATTCAGTTAATCGGCACTTCAAAAAACCCCCAGAAAACTTTATGAATTGTTTTAAAAAAAATTCACAATTTTAGCTGAAAAAACACAACAAATGAATGTTCTTTGTTTATAACCATACGAATAATTAGATATCAATAAGATCTAACTTTGGCAGTTTAAACGGTAGTGAGCCTTTACGAAATAATGAAAGTTTCCCAACATGCAGGACTCAATATTGCTTCCACTATGAATGTGATGTTTTTGTTCTTCAGAATATGTAAAGATAGCAAAGCCTATCATCATCAGTGTAAATTTTTTCATAGCCCTCCTGATCGAATATTATTCTGGAATATACTATTATTTTTTTTATTTTATTACAGTAATAATATTTTGCGTAAACCATAACATTGCACAATTAGTGAATAAATGTAATAAACAATGAAAATTCCTTTTGCCTACTTTGAATAAATAGACAATTTCTGAAAACTTGTTCACACCACAATATATACATATAACATCTTCAAACATTGGAAAAAAAATTTGTTTCATCGTAATGAAGGAAAAATAATGAAATAAAAATGAAAAATCATCATAAATATAATATATAAATTTTCTGTGACTGTTATGATAAATATACGCAAAGTAGAAATTATAATACACGTAAATCACGAATCGACTGCAACTATTGCTTACTTACGCGCATCTGTATCTGTTTTATCTTCCCATTAGGCTTTCACTAGTTTTTTAATACCATACATATTCGCCCCTGCTGCGCAATCTTCAGCTATACCAGTGCTTGTGGATGCAAAATGCAATTATTACATTTTACCAAAAGAAACGCAACGAAAAATTTACTTTATTAATGCATAAATTTCAGAAGATTGAATATTCCGTTCAATAGGTTAGTTCCCAAAATAATTACCAATTCAAGAGCATAAATTTTGAGCAGCAATCTTCCCTTTCCATTTTTACCCAAAACAAAAAATTTTGGAACACCCAAAGGGACTGTGAAAAGTCAATATACGAGGACAGCTTCACTGAGCTTAATTACAAACTGATAAGATAATTGACTTTTTAAATTGTTCGTATCTTAATTACAAATGTACCAAGAAAAGAAAATTAAATAATAATCAGATAAGCAACCTCCATTTTACCGTACAGAAGAACTCAATTCGCCACATGGTGGGACGTACGGTTCCCACCTTTCGTTCATCCCCACATTTTGCACTGTAATTTCGCCAAATGAGTCGCATTAATTTTCAACTATCTAAATGACTCCATCGCACAATTCGAAGAGTCCAGTTTGCTCCAATCCAGTATCCAGGTGCAACAATCACTTTTAAATTCCCCGCTGAGGCACGAACCTATTCGACTAGCAAATACCAGCTAGAGGGGGCCACAAGCGTTCATGTTCACCTGTAACAAGTCTAGCTGCGATCAATTTATCAAATTTGTAGGTCAATTAGACTTTGCACGGACACCAGCCAATCGATAGGCTTCAATTTGCACAGAAATTCACCATGGCCACGAATTCCACTCCAATATGCATAGAGTGGGTTGGAACGATCAAATTACATTGAGCAGCTGTAAAAGTTAACGTAATACCTATAGAATCCGAGGAAAGCCGGTATCAGCTGACTCGTGTTCTTGTAAACGATGCTGCAATCTTCACCTGTACTTGGCGCTCATTCTCAAACACTAGTTAGAGCTCTCTTAGAATTAAAGCTGCTTTACCGCAGACCGGATAAGTGGCTTAAAGATGAGCTCAGGAAGGAAGAAATTGCACTCGATACCCAGGAAAGCTGATTGGCATTAAAGTCGAGGATATGCTAAACTTTGTTGCCACCAGTGACAGTAATTCCGACACTTAATGATGCCATCCGCAATAAATTCGATGAGAGGCTCTGGTTCCAGACGACGGACTTCCTTTGCTAAATCGATTCCCTTTTAACTGGTAATATTCTCCAGGTCTTAGGAAGATTGCATTTCGTATAAAATGTAGAAATTAACAAGTTTCAGGTTTAATCCCATATCCATTGAAGGAGCTGTCATAAAAGAAGAGAAGAAGATTTACTTTTAGAACCACTCGCATTGATGGAAAACTTAATCCAAGAAAACGTGATTAGTCACATCACCTCGGTTTCTGTAATTTCAATCCTCTCAGGGTACCCATTAAGGTATTTCCTTAAAATTGTTGTAATTAAAAAGAGAAGAAGCAATAGCGGCCTCGAGCACTTAGATTTCATAATCTGTCAATCTGTCGAAGTCATTATAGGCCATTTCCGAAGAAGGCAGTAAACATGTTTTTCGTTGCTGGACATGCAGGTATTATTAGCACTCTTCAAATTGAGATAGATCTCTAGACCTTAGAGAATATTGTCGAAAATTATCAGAAGTTAATTGAATTTCATTGCTATTGTTGCTAGAATAGTTTTGGAGTTAGCAAACAATTGGGAATAGATTGACCTCAAATTCAGGCGTGTGTGCTTATTTATCCATTAGTTTGTGAGTAATAGCAATTACCATTAAAAGGGTTCCTCGAAGCAAACAGTATAATCAAATGGGAACGTTCGTCATTGGTAGGTGTTTTTAAAGTGTTTTTAGTACATTTATGTTTTGCTCGGGGCTACACCAAAATTCTAAATACTTAATAACAGTAATTGCTAGGTTAACTCGAAATGTATAGTGATGGTCACAATCCATACAATTTACAATGATATACATATTGAAATGGAGACTCAAACGGAGAAAAATTCTCTTTGTATGGTAAAAGCTGATGTCAGTTGGTCGATAAATGTCCTATTACTGTCGTGTAAAAGTAAACTGCTCTGTTGATTTTATAATGAGACTTCGTTGTTTTGCGGCTTATTGCTCCTAAACAAGTGAACTAGAATCTTCAAACTTTATTTCCCTTTAAATTAAGGAAGTAATATTTTTGTAAATATGGCACTTGACACCTTCAACACTCTACCTCGTTGATAAATGTCATGAATTCAAGATCACAAGTACAGCCTACGATTCGACATTATTTGATTTTGAGCAGATGCACCGTGGAAGCTGCATGGCGCGATCATGTATTTTCTTGCAGTTACCGTGAATTTTAAAGTACTTTTATCCGATAAGAAACGACAATATAATTTATAACTTTTTCAAGTCTTTGGGATGGTATGTTCACCCTCTTCGGGTGTGAAAAATCGATCAACGATTACTCTAATAACCTCCTGTCCGATATCCCGATTGATATGAATTTTACTCACTTAATGAATCTTCTGCTGGCTTCCCTTCAATCTAAGGATCATGTATTTGACGAATCTACCAGCCAATAGCTTCTCAAGCGACTCAGATAGTAGTCCAGCCTCCTTTCTGAAAGCATGTAGCTCGACCTTTGTTTCTGTTCTTTACTATAATTTATAATTTCTGTTCTTCTCTATAATTTACCTACTCGTTGTGGCACCTTTCCCAGGCCCTGGACGCATTCTGGGATCATTCCCCTTCTTAAAAAGAGCAACAAATGTGACATATTGACTATTGACTAATTTATGTTGCATTGCCAAGATTTTTGAAGCTTTAGTTTGTGTTTGCTTTCTTGGTTCGTTTTAACACGGTTTTATTAAGGCTAAATCTACCACAGCCCACTGGAAACTTTTAAGCAAATTGACTACAATTCTACTGATATTAACAAAGCTTTCGGCAGAATCAATCACAAAATTCTCATTCATAAGTTATAAATTTCTAGGATTTCTTTCTGTTTTTGTAAACAGGGTGTATTCGTATTATAGCCAGCGTGTTTTGTGTCGTAGAGCGCTTTCTAATAAAAAAACTTAACATCTCAGAGTTGCCACAAGACAGCCATCTTGGACCGTTGCTTTTTATTATTTACACCAATAATGTCTGAACGATCCTCCATAGCTTGAGAATTCGTTGCTGTGCTGATGGTGCTAAACTTTTCGTACTATTGCTAATAAACCGTATTGTTAACTTTTTAACTCTGACTTAGACTCCTTTTATAAATGGTGTTCTATTAACTACCTACATGTGAACATCCTCAAGTGCACCACTATGTCATTTTCACGGAAAAGGACTCCTCTGCAATTTTATTTTCTAATTGATGGCAGCTTATAAACCAGACTTGACAAGGCCATCACCCCGCGTCACTTAGACCGCAAGATTGGTCCATTGTGGCTCATATATTTATGGGAATCCAACCTAATTACACTGTTCTCATAGCCATTTCCTAAGGAGGTTTTTGAACTCTATTCTCTGCAGCTCCGTAAGCCCCGAGATGCAGTAGTAGTATTCTCTTTGTCGCCAGGGTAGGCCACACACTGACTCGTTTTCCTCCGACTCCATGCAGCTACGACAAAAATCGGTTGCATTCCGACCTAGTCTTCTGGAGTGGTTGTCTATGGTCCAGGACCCGTTATATCCCCTACTAGATTCTACTACTATGAAGGAGTACCCTAGTTCGCCGCTTACTGCAGCTACGTGGAGATCCAATTTTACGACGTCATACCTTCGGTCCTATTACATAGTGATATGGAGTCCAAATAGAGCTCAGATTTTTAGGCTGTTGTCGTTTGAGAAATCAATGTGCAGGTGGTGATAGAAAACAACAACAAGGGAAGGACTTATTATTATTTTTTTCTAAGAAAGATATTAGACAAAAGTGCATAGAATTATTATAGTATATTTCGTTAAGATGATTATTAAAGCAGTAGACTACAATACATATCAGTGCAAACGGCTTTAATGGGACTTTCCGTTTCAACAAGTTTCAAATATTCGATTTTTTTTAGATAAAAGTGTTCCTTAACATAACAGAAATACTGTCCTAAAACCATTTTAAGAAATTCATACAGGAAAAAAGTTATACCTATATTTGTAACCTATACGCGTTTTATAAGCAAAAATTATGTTACAAAAACTTAAAACGTCTTTTTTCAAAATCAGGTTTTTTGACTTGGCTCCACACTTTTCTCGAAATCTACTCAACGGATTTTAACAATTTGTTATAAAAAATACTAGTAACTAAACCTTTTACTAGTAACTAAACCTTTAAAATATTATGTTCCACACCCCTATTTTTTGTACAGGTAGCTTGCCCTCAAAAATATAGATTTTTTTCTTTATTTTTCAGAAAAATGTTTATAAAATTATACAAATATTAAAAATAAAATATTTTTTAGGTTTAGTTACTAGTAATTAGTCTTATGAATAAAATTCCGTTGGAATTTTTACTCTATCTGTTACAGCTGTTACAGGAACCCCAAAAGCTGTTTAAAAGATATCTTTTGGAAGACGCCCTGCCCTCTGCAGTGGTCAAAATGTACTAATAATGCAAAAAACAATTTTTTTTTATATTCCTCATATGTTTTATAAAAATGCCCAAAAGGAAACAGTTCAATAAATATAATAGTCTTTTCACACAAAAAAAACCGACTACAAAAACATATTATGGTCCTTTGTTCACGTACTGCGTTCACTAATAGTTTCACGTCTGGTCAGGTGTTTGCAATGCATCGTCGTAAATTGCATCGTCGTAAATAAGCGAATAATTTAAGTCATTTTGTTAAGTCAAATGGGTCACGCCCACGCCTTGAAACTGATACCTTTTCGCAAATAATTGACAATCTCCGCTGGAGATCTCTCGTAATTATAAAAGACATCAACAGCAATTGACTGTACCATTTCTTACCAGTTCGCTATCACGGTACTGTCGAGGCGAACTTCTGACACCCAAAGCCTGAAGACCTACATCACAGAGGCGGATAAGGTCAGATCTACTCCTTCTCCTTGAATTATCTGTTTACATAACTCTTCCTTTTTTTATTTGTTCGTAATTTACGAGCACGAAATTTGATAAACTTGGAATTTTCTGGTGTTTGCCAGATGTTCAGAAGGCAATGGACAGGTTTATCTCTGGTGTTCTGACACGTCGCTATCTTCCAACATAATCCAGCATGTGACGGGATCTAATTAATTTCCTAGCAAAGCTTTAGGCATTCTCTTGTCCTTGGTAATGTAGACACAGAACTAATTGAAACCCTCAAGATTAAATTTCATTCAAAACAAAAATTATTCCCAAGACTCAAACTTTTGCCAGATGGTGCCTCCCCAATATCAAGAAGATTTCAATAACAAGAATTCTGTTCTTGGCACAATAGCCAGAGATAAATTGACGTGGCATTTTATCCCGCCGCTACTCCAGAACAACTTTTCGCCACTTAAGATTACCTTTTGCGATGAAAGATAAGTGGAAGGTCAATTTTATCCAAGATTGCAGAAGTCTGATAGCAATTATAGCAGCTACCGTTCTTGCCGGTCTCAGATATTCTGTCTACGTGCCATGAGTCTTTTCAAGTCTGCGTCGTAAGAAAAGGTCTATACTGCCCTACCGGGTGCCATTAAAGTGAGTAGTTCTAGAAAACCTTCTGACTCAAGTACATGGCAGACATACATTATTCACCAGCATAGCCACGCAGAATGGGTGTTATGACGGCACTTTGGGTACTCTCAGTGCTTGTACAGCAAGAACTCTAGACTCACTTCTGGATTTGATTTAATCCCATCGATTGTGTGATTCATTGACGGTAATGGATTCCATTTGTTTCATGTTTTAACGAATATCTAAAGGAAATACCTTTGCGACAAAAGGGAGCATAAATGCCAAGATGGTGTTGTGTTTACAAGTCTTTTGAGTGTTGTAAATTCCAATCTATAATAGGTTTTAATTAAATTCATTAGAATAATTTCTCAATTATCAACAGATGCCACGGATAAAACACGATGAGATAAGTGGATTTAGTAACTACGTTATAAGGTAATTCTTATAGCATGTTTTTCACTTCAATTGATAATTATGTTCGTAATTGATTATAACTTTCACGATTATGCTGGAAAGTCATTTAAGCCTGCAAAATAGCGTATCATCGGACGTTCTAGCGGACTTTTTTTATAGACATTATTTTACAGAATATAATTAGGTTTGGGAGAAGCGAAGGAAATTTTTGATTGTAAGTTGTGTACTTGACTTGCATTTAATCTTTCAAAGGACTGATTTAAGCGGCAGCTTCTAGTTTCTACTGCAGTACCTTCTATTTGCAACGTGATCGGATTAGTCTTTGACAACTTTAATTTTGTTCCACCTGCTTACCGAACTTTATTATTATAGTACACAAATACATTCAAGTCGAGAATATAATTATTTTGGCATTTTTCGAATAAATTTTCAAATAAGGAACACCAAATAAGTAATAATTATTTGATTATCAAATAACACTCGATCGAATAACAAATTATTTTTTGAAATTCAAATAATGAGCACCAAATAACAAATAATTCTTCAAATAACTAATAAATTTTGTAATCAAATAAATTTTTATTCGATTTTTCAGTTCATTTAATTTTTAGCTTTCATCTTTCTTCGAATAAAAAATGTCCATTTGACAGTACAGTATAATTTTTGTGGCGTAATATGTAGACAATTTAACTATTTGTTCAGTTTTCTCTGTATTTTAGCATCAACTCTTTTAGTATTGTTTTTCTATACATCCCAAGTCTTCGAATTATGACGTACGCAGCTATTGAAAAAGATTTATGCTTTTGAACAAAGCTGGGTCGCCTCACTTATTTATTTATTTCATCGATGAAATTGTTGTAATTCCTCTAAGATGTAATAAATACGTCACTCTATTTAACTTTGTGCCAAACCAGGCCTTAACTCGAATATAATTCCCATTTTTTTTACAAGGGTAGGACATACCGCATTGTCCACGTTAGACAGAGATCAACAAAAAACTTTCAAGTTTATTAGCGATGTTGTGAACATTTCGAAAATACACGTAACGTCGGCTGTCTATCACTCTACTGCCACTTCTTCCACGATCATAGTCATAACGAAAATTCTAGCCTGAGTCCATGTGGATCCTTCTCTGCACGCAGTACTCGAGCCTCAAAACACTCTCATCAGTATACTCTGCAATAATTTTGACGGAGATTGATATTTCTATGATTTTTCTTAAGAAGTGGAATGTGGAACAGGGTACTACATCCTGTTTTTCCCACCCTTACTAGTTAGGGAAAATGGAAAAAAGGAGTTGACTTAACGAAATGTCCATGCACGTTTCACCTAAAACTTTTTCGTCTTCTGTGAGAAAATTCCTCAAAAATCGGCCAATAGAAATGTCTGCCACTGAATAAGCCAAAACGAAAATTTGCGCCAGATTTGGTCCGGTAACAAAAATCTTGTCTTTTTTCAATTTCCGGTTACCGGAACTTTCGTCTACCAGCGTGTTTGGGGTATGTGGAGTAAATATACACACTATTTATGCGTAAAAATATCGGTATAAAAATGTCTAGATTTTTAAATTCGACATTTCTTACAAAAAACTTTTTTATCAGAACGCTGTTCCCGAATAATTGCACTAAGTAATAAGTCAACCCATCTATAGCTATGCACTACTAATAAAACAAACAGTGACATATTACGGTGCCGAAGGGGGTTGGTAGTCTGTTCAAACAACATTAAAAATAGTAAATTTTTGTAAATTTTTTTTCGAATGGAAAAATAGTTCAAAAAATATTTTTTTTTTCTCATCTTTAACTTTTAATGTACAAAAAATATAAAAATGTTATTAAATTCATTAATAAAATATTCGTGGCCGCAGTAGGAGCTTCTCAAAAAATGTCCTGTCTTGGCGTTGTACCTATCTTAATATCAAATCAAATCGAATATCGTTAAAAGTATTTTTATGTTTATATCCCGAACCACAATTAAAGGGTTTTTAAATGGCACGAATCTTCGTCAACTATCACTGCTTAAGTCGTCAATCAAGTAAGTGGTAACGTATCGACCTAAAAATCCGAAGGTCTCAGGTTCTAATTCCACCGACGGCGCCCCATGGTTTTTTCTACTGACAACAGATTACGATAATATGGTCATAGGGATTGCAGGGAAAATGTCAGTAGTTCGGAATTTTAAATTGTAGTTCCATTTACAATCTTTGTCTCGAATCGTGTGAAGTTATTCTCCCGCCCCATGCCCAACAAGGGGATACACGGGAACTAGAGAGAGATCGCTCCTTCGAGTCTTTCTCGGGCGGGTTTTTAATGAAAAAACATGGAATTTTTACAATAAAAATCTTTTTTGGTTCGGATCAGAGTTACTACTTAGTATGGAAAACACTGTGACAAAATTTGAGTTTAATTGGTTCAATGGTTTATTTTTTTATCGAGGTTACTCGAAAAAAGGCAGTTTGATAAAAGCGCGTTCAAAGTTGATGCATTTTTGGACTGGACAAGGATACCCTTTCATTCAATGGAATTGTCAATGACGAACTATACGAAATTTCTATCCAATTACATTTCAGCGTATTCTTTAAAGTGTATATTTTTCGAAAATGAAATAAATATTTTTTCCAATTTGTTGACCTTAATCAAAAATTAGTTGTGTTGTTTTTTTTTAAATTAATTTTTCTTGATTATCTCTCAATTCCAAGTGTGCGTACGCGGGAAATCTCAAAGTCAAGATTGATATTACCCTCTCCTCCTGCAATTTTGATAAAAAGTTTGTCATTAAGAAAGATATTTCAGAGTTTGAAGGATGCGATTTTCCCGATTTTCAAGGTCAACAAAAAATATGAAGGAGGTCCCAGACGTCCTATATGTATATGTATATTTACTCAGGATGCCCCAAGAATAACATATTTTAAGTTCAAAGTAATCGGAGAGTTGTACCTTAAAGTGTATAATTACCATAAAAATTGTATCTGCCTCCTATAAAAATGTCCTCCGTCATTTTAAATGCGTAGAAGAGCTCTTTTTCTCCTGGATGTGTTTAAGTCAATTATTGCTAAATTTTTTTTGAAAAAAATCTTTAATTTAAAAAAATTTTTTTTGAGAAATCGAAAATAAAAAAAAAAATTTTGAAATTTTTTAGAAAATTAAATACTGAGATGTTCTTACAAAACAGTTGTTAGAGGTTTCCGCAGTCGATGATTCGAAACTGCATTTCGAATATGCGTGACTGGTTGGAGGCAGTGATTAAAAGCCGAGGCGGCAACATCTCAGTATTTCATTTTCTAAAAAATGTCAAAAATGTTTTTTTTTTTAATTTTCGATTTTTTTTAAATTTTTTTTTTAATTTACCAAGTGACTGATGCATAATTGTGAGAAAATCGAAAAAAAATGAATTTTCCATTTTTATGAAGATTACAGGATTTTTGAGATCACAATTCTTGTTCCTTTAATTTTTTCCAAAACTTTGACCGATCGGGCCGAGGTGTACAATAGATCGATCTTAAGGTGTAAAAGTTCCTACAAACCTTAGCCTTTCCATCAGTATTTGCAAAGATGCGGTCAATTTACCAAAACAAGGAAAAAAGTAACTTTTTTTGACTTTTCCAAAATTGAAATTACGGATAAAAAAAATTGTTATTTTTTATGTCTTGACGGATTCTTTTAGGAAATTTATTTCAGTTTCCGAAACTGCCCTTAAATTTTCTGTACGATCATTGGTTGCTGAGATATCCATGGTTGAATACAAAAGTGTCCTTTTTCGTTTAATATCAGATATCTCCGCAACAAATCGACGTATCAAGGATTTCAAAAAAGATAATTAAAGCTGAATTAACAGGCTATCTGGTCCATAGAGTGGTCAAATAAAAAAAAAATTTCCGAGTCCGTGGACCAAAAAAAAAATGACTAAAAATTTTGAAAATTTTTTGCCCGCTATTCCTTTGGATTGCGTGAGCACCGTGGCCTTTAAAATTTGTTGGCTGAAAGTTTCAAAAACTAGAGTTCTGGAGCTTTAAGATGTTTTTTTCAAATCCTCGATACGATTATTTCTTGCTTAGATACAGCCCGTCAAAAATCACTAAAAAATTTAGATATTTTTTTTGTTCCCTTATTTGTTTTGAGTAGTTTAGTATATCTAATATTGTTCTAAATCCAATATGACTGACGCCTCAAGATGGCGGATTACACTTTTCTTCACAGCCCTAAATATGGGTATCAAATAAAGGGGTTCGACGAGTAGAATACGACAAACTATTTGACGTCATTCGAATCCCAATATTGCGGACGCCCCAAGATGACAGATTACCTTTTTCTTCACAACCTCCTTCACATGAGTACCAAATGAAAGGATTGAATGAGACATGATTAGCTGCGTGACGTCATTCTAAACCCAATTTGATGACAGCCTTAAGATGCCGGATTACCCTTTTCTTCTCTAATCCGCTAGTCATGGGTATTAAATGAAAGAGTTTGATGAGTATAACGCGATGAGCTACGTGACATCATTCTAAACCCAATATGGCTGACTTGTCATGGGTATCAAATAAAAGGGGTTGACAAGTAAAATACGATTAACTTTATGACGTCTTTGTACATCTAATATAGTTTGGTCTTTATAGAACGCCTGCCGATTGCAGAACTTGACTGTTCTAAATTGATTGCGAAAAGGCCTTATAATATTGATGATATGAAGTAAATGAACCGTATGAGATACTTCAAATTAAATGTGTAGATACTAGGTAAACTAAATATAATTGGTTCTTAATTCCCCAATAGCACTAAAAAAAAAGTTTTTTAAGAACAACCTTTTATTTGTTCAACTAAAAAATTAAAAGTAAATTTTTCGTTTATTTGGAACTATGACACAACATTAAAGATCAGTGACTAAATTTTCCTATAAGTCCATGGGAGTGACTGTGTGCCGACCGCGAAAAAGCCAAGCCACACCTTTTGACCGAAATGTAGGGTTTGTCGTGTTAGTCCTTGTAGAGTTAGAGGCAACCTACTTTACGTGAAAGGTTTTCGGTGGGATTTCATTTATTTTTGTAAGATGCTCTAGTTCTTATTTTTTCCGGCTGTATTTCTTGCACGTCAGCTACTCCTTTTTTCATAGCCCACTCTCTATAGTTGCCTGCCAATCCGCGATAAATCAGGGTGACACTTAGCTATTCAAATATAGCTAACTGTTGGGCTTTAAAACTACCAAAGTCAATATTTATAAGATGAACCCCTATCAAACTAGTCCCCTCGGAAGGGCTACATAAGCCTGCCTACAAGAAGAGCTACATAAGCCTGCCTACAAGATAACGTCGACGACCCAATATCACCGATATCAATGAGAACACTATTCAAACCCTTGACTTTTATGGATAGTGATGGCATACGCGATACAGATCGCAAACTGCTCACGGTAAACGAAGGCTCTATTAATTATTTCAAATTTTGATTTTACAGGCGTCATGTTTGTGACCGTTATTAAAAATTATTCCGACTCTTTAACGCCCAGCGCGCGTGGCACGTCTGATGCCTCTCAACCCCCCCCCCCCCCCCTCACGCATCACCCAACGCATCACCCCCAGATAATTTTTGTTCATTTGAAATGTTGAAATATTAGAGTATACGCCGTGATTTGTTATTGCTTTTGTTCCTCTTAAAATGGCATAGTCGGGGCTATTGTCGAGCTCGCAGCAATGCAAAAACAAGACATTCAAGTTTCCTTACTTACCTTACGCTAACTACATAATTCCCTTCTTGCCAAAACTATGTTAACGCATCAAAGGGTTGTCCACTAGGCTTTTGCCTCATTGTATAAAAAAATCTACATCTTGGCCTGATCTATAAAAACTTACCGCTCTTACTTCTTTATTTCAAAAGACAAATTAAATTTTCCTAATTGCTAACTATTTTTGTAATTAGAAACTTACTTGAGGTGTCGCTTTCTTAAATATACTATACTTTTCAAAATGTTAACCTATAGGCTTTCCTTCCTTTAAGCTTTTTTATAATACCTAAAAAAATTAAATAAATTTCTTTTTACTTTCAGGAATTTATTCAAAGATTTTTCCGACTCTTTGAGCTGGACGGAGAAGGAGTTCTGTCCCAAGACAAATGGATCGAACATGTCAAGGGCCGTTTAACGTGAGTAAAATTATCATACATCAACGTTTTTAAAATTTTGTCGCGTCTTAATAGTATAATTCAGATAAGCCAGCAATGACATAAAACATTTAAGGGAAGGGATCTGGTTTACCTGATCCCACAGACCAAGTCGTACGCTCTACAGGTATCCGGCACACTCAGTAAGTTATGAGCCTATCACTGGGCGCAACCAGTGCCTTATCTTGTTCTCAATCGCATTTAACGTTTCGATGAGATTACGAAATTGCTATTTTACCCTTCTCAGATCTGGATATCTTATCTAAACTGTTGATGCCTGCATGCGATAACACGTTCGTAAGCAGAATGTAGCGGAGGGTGTCTGCAACTCTATTCAGCGGGGAAAAAAAACTAAAATCCAGAGATCAGTATCAGATCTACATGTCAATGGTGCAGTTCCGATTCCACAACAACCTCGCGATAACATTTTCCCATCGCACCTGAGAAAAACCTGAGCCTATTCATTGCGGTCGTTTATTATGTCCGGGCATACGCCTGGTAGGTGGACATGAGCTCAGCAAGTGCAACAGCAAAGAATGTTCGACAACTTGCAACTACTAGCGTACTTGATGATGCTTCTGACCAGAAAACAAGCATTCAACAGCCTGGTAGGAGGCTACATCGGAATCTTCTCGCTCTCGGATATCTCAAGTATGACTACCCGCCTGGGATTCTTTACGATAAGCATTCATGTACAATCAATCGGATATGTGCTCTTAATGAGTTCCCAGCCCTTGGGTCTTCTGTTTTCAATTAGTGACAGTTAGTAAGCCCTCTTAATGGTCCTCTAATAAATGGATCTTGAACAGAAATGATTCTCAGTTGTTGACTTTGACAGCGCAACATTGTCCACACTATTCTCAAGAGTCAGTAATTTTATACCGCGGCAAACGTCTAATAGCCGCATAATGTCCGACTCTAGTTATTATATTTAACAAGATGATTCGTTTAGTCGCACAACCGCGATTTGTGTCCCTAATGAGACTCTCGTCCCACTATGGTCATCTTTGAACCAAATTTAGATGCACTTGAAGTTTTCTTTCCGATTAGGCTCGTATCAAATGGAATTCACTTGATGAACCCAACTGTCTGGCCAACTGACTGGTTGATTGATTGCGTCTTGCCATAAAGGTGATCGGAATTAAGACCTGCTGCTGCTTGGTCGGGTGTTACTAATCGCATTAGATGTCAACAGCTGGACCTTTTGAGACGATACGAATGTGACGAGTTGATTCTTGTGCGAAATTGTGATTTAGTTTTAAGACAAACACTTCAGGTGGACATTTTTTAGAAAATTTTGACATAAGAAAGTCACTGATAAAAAGTTATTTTTATACTATTCATGTATATTATTTCATTGACCAAGGTGTTATGTGGTAATGCCGAGGATCTCTAGTGGTCATTTTTGTTCGTTTTAACTTCTTACCACACTTAGAGAAAAAATATACTTGTGATCAATTCAGGATCCTATACCCTTACAATACTGTATAGGCTCCTCAATTATAAGAGCTTGCAGCCACACATCAGAATCCCTCAGTCTTTGTTTCTTTTACCGCCTTGTGGGACATACGGCGATAGGAGACCCCGTGGATCCTTCGTCTGCTCCAGTGACAGTTTTCTTCTATGAATAATGTCACATTGGGCTCTGGAGTGTAAATTCTTTATGATGAAATGCATCGGATGAGCGAGGGTGAATTTAGTAGCAGCTGAAAGAAAAAGCCGTACGGAAGCTAGCTGGTCATTGTTTTAGCGTGACATCGATTGTTTGCTTGATTCACGCTAAGATAATTTTTACCATCACTCTGAAGACTGCAGACTGCGTGGCGTTCCTGATCTATGGCAATCCTCCGCTCTCGAATTGTCCCTTGTATTCTGCAACACTATTCTCCCTGATCGAGACGGGTATGCATATCGACTGCATATTCACCGACTTTAGGAAGGCTTTTGATAGGATTAAAAATGGCAATCTCCTTGATAAGTTCTACTTGCTCTGTTTCCACTGCTATTTATAGAGTGGCTATCATCCTACTTGTCCGGCGGCTACCAGCGCGTCTTGATCCGTGGCACCCTATCCAGCGCAATTTTATTCACTGTTGGGGTGCCTCAGAGTACCATCTATGGACCGCTTCTCCACATAATTTATATCAATGACGTCCGGATACTTCTGTCCAGCTCCAGAATCCTGTGTTATACTGTTGATACTAAAATTTTCCGTGCGGTCTTCAGTGACAACGACTACACTCTATTGAGCTCCGATTTTTTGTGTGCCTTTTTTATGATTGGTGCTCCAATAATCGCCTTCCACTGATTTTACGTGAGAATCGTCCAATTTCCTTAACTACTCCATGGGCGGTTATGCTTTGGGAAGCTCGACAAGGGTTAGTCACGTGCACCTCTTTTTTGGCAAAGCCAATTCCACACTCGGCCTTGTAAAAAGGTGGTCTAAGAAACTTGACGATCCCTACTTCGTGAGGCTTCTTTACTGCACCTTCGTCAGACCTATCTTGGAATACGACAGTCCGGTTTGAACCAATCCATTTCTTAGGTTCGCTCTTTACGGCCTTCCTAGACTGATTTCCCTTGACCGTCCTAAAAAGAGTTTTTTTTTAAACTATTTCAGTTTTTACTTTTTAGTGTCTTCATATATACGATGCAATCAGGAAACGTATTCTGCACAACCCAATCAAAATCCTTAAAAGGGAATCTTCCAAATAGGTGTGTGAATTAAGAAATGATGTAACGCCCCCTCCTCACACCACCCAACTTATAAATTTTTGTTGTCGTTTCAGGCAACATATTCTACACATCAAAAAGAGAACCATCGAAATCGGTGCAAGTGTTACGAAGTTAGACCACCCCTCCCCCACCCCCTTAGGACCAAATTATTCTCCTATTAGCAATGCGGGAACAGATTCTACACAGCAGCAAAAGAACCATCCAAATCGGTCCAGACGTTACAAAAGCTAGGTTCCACCCCACCCCAACATATTTTTTCTCGTAGTATCAACCATACTAACATACATACTCTACCCAACAGAAAAATAATTATTCAGAACGGTCAACGCGTTACGAAATTAGACTACCTCTCCCCCCTTCCCTCGCCGTATGCCAAATTTTTTTCTCCCATTAGCAATGGAGGATCATACTCTGTACAACAAAAAAAAAAAGAACCATCCAAATCGGTTCACCCGTTACAAAAAAGTTTCATCCCCACCCCCACCCCACCAAAATTTTTTTTTTACATGATACCAATCGGGGAACGTACTCTACCAAACAAAAAAAGAATCATCAAAATCGGTCAACGCGTTCCGAAGTTTTGCCCGGTCAGACATAAAAAAAAATATACACGTCGAACTTAGAACCTCTCTGTTTTTGGGAAGTCAGTTAAAAATTGGTGTTCATCACAGTATCAGTCCCAGATATCCAACATGTGTCACAGATTTCGTGTCGGCGTCTCGGGCAAGTAGCAAATCGATTCCCGGATTTCTCGGCTGGCACTCAGTACGCCTATTATTGGTTATCCTGGAGACCCGCATGGTCTGGCCGTGAAGCAGCCCGATTTCGATACCGGTGAATATATAATCCCATTCCAAGATACTCGAAAACATGCTCCCTATTTTAGCTCTCTTCTCCTTTTCTATACAACGATCAGTCCTTTACAGTAACTACTAACTGCTAATAATTGAGCAGCTACGCATTACAGAAAAGTGTATCACTTAGTTCTACTAGAATCTTCAAAGGCCTCTAATAGTCTCTGTCATTATATATGTAGCTGTGTAAGCTATCAATCACAATTCATATGACAATTTTCTGTATAGTCGATCTCAACAAATTAAAGCGGGACATATTTCTTCGCGGCACTAACCAGAGGGTTCAACGTTGTCACCCATGCTGTTTTGATTACAAATTAGTAAGCAGCAGTTGACTGACCATTGACAAGTGCAAAATATCTATCTTTGTAAAGTCCTTGTTAGATTACAGTGACAATTCTACGGATTGTTGTACCTCTTCAAAGGGACAACCTTGACTTATGGAGTATGGAGGTTTGTCACAATAGGTCTTAGTGACAACAGCACTTTAGTACTCCTCAAGTTTGTAAATTACAGTAATGTTCGTAAAATTACAATCGCATTGTGTGCGAAAGTGTAACAGATCTAATGCAGAGAAGATCGTGGATACCATTGCAAGTAATGTGAACTCCAAGTAAATTTAACTGAAGGTATATCTGCCTGTTAAGTGATATTAAAAATTATAATAAGCTTACCCTGCCATTCATTGGTAATTTAAAAAGAGAAATAGTTTTAGATGATGTTCTGAACGAGCAAAGAGTTACATATGTCTACCATCCTGACTTAGAAGTGTAAAGTCTCTTTAAATCTCAAGTTTTTCTGCAGGTTTACAAACCGTCCTTCTAAATATGTATGAAGTAAATTAAGTATACCTATTACTAGAACCTACGTAACATGTCTCAAGTAAATCCTTTAAATTAAAATTTTACAGACATATCCACACTGCAGAAAAAAACTCTTTTTGATCCAATTTTATTTTATGCTAATTTTACTTACAATTATAGAGAACTGACATAAATTAAATAATTTATGAAATTAACTTCTTGTATTTCAGAGAGGAAAAACAAATGGACTTTGCAGAGCAACTAGAATCCGTCGCATACGTGATATGTGGCGAGAGTAAGGTCACATACAAGAAATTCTGCGAAATTTGGAATGCCCGAGGGGTGAGTCACCAAAACAGTCCTCCCCATGAGCCGAGATGATTGGTACATTCGCATTGCATCATTAATAACATTTTTGACAAGATACATTATGTTTATGCATCTTAACGAGCAATCAACCTCATTCGAACCAAGTATAAGTGCATTTTGTCGATTGGTAAAGCATTGTCATTAATTACAGCTGTGCTATCACGATTAAGTCAATTCTTGCGCACGCAGCCATTTACCCTCCTTACCTTTGATTACCTGGCCTTCCTGTTCAACCGATTAAGATACATCCAATCCTGCATTGCATAATAAATTGACCAGGCGCTTGTAATTTGATTGTTTCCAATTTCGTTTTCTTTTCTTACAGATTCTTGACAAATTATATCGTCTCATCGACGTTGATGGTACTAATCTTGTCTCGACTAATCAAATAATGGAGTTCATATCGAATCTAACAAATGCGAGGTAAGTTCATTCAGATCCGTCAAACATCTCATTGATCACCCACATGTCATCACCGTCGACAATGTGTGGATAATGCTTGTAGTCCATGCAATTGCAGCACACTTCCAACCCCGATCATGATTATTTTTGCCCCGGAGTTACAACTGACATCAACTAGGTCTAGAATTGATCAGTATTTGGATGCAATTGAATCTTTCTGCAGAGATACGTAGGACGATCATTACGAGACATTTTAATAGAAAGTGTAGGCTGAAAAGAGTTGTAGACTTCGTCTCGTGTTAGCTTGACTTACTTGATCTCAAGTTGACATTTTGTTCGTGTAAACAGATCGTGTTGATCGTTGATTACGTTTAATTTCATGCTTTTAAATCTTCTCGGGAACATGACAGCGTCTTTAAGGATAAAATCTTTAGTGGTGACATAAAAGGTGACTTGAATCACTTTTTAAGAGTAGGTGCACAATGCCAATGGTACAGAATTAGAAAATCGGGAATAATTGGATCCCGACGCAAGCATGTGGGTTGTTTTGAATCGATTAGTTTTATGGGGTGTGGAGCACTGAACAACTTGATATCCTATCCCAAAAGAATATATTCAACGGCAAATCTTTTGACACTAATGCCACTGTATTTGTAACGAATTCTTAATATAACCATAATCCTTTAAATCGACCGAGACATATTAGTTGTCAGCATCCTGCCAGTCCACAGCAAAGAATGAGAAATTGCTCTAAATTAGCTTCAGATTCAATGTGTGGTGGGTTGAGTGCTTCGCTTTTTTTCTTTCGTTTGCCTGATCTTACGAACTGAATACTAACGTAGAACCGGCAGAGATAAATTTGTAACTAGGAGCAGATAAATGATTATCTGAGATTAAAGAATTCGTAAACGTACTCGTTCCATCTATGAAGCACATTTAGGAGCTGTGCAAAATACATGCCACCTGCCGTTTCAGAAATAGCCAAGATAAAACTCGAATGCATGAAAATCGATTAAAGTGTAGTAGCCAACCTTTATGGCTATCATCTTTCATATCCATTTGATTTAGCTGGATTTGTCCTGATTTATTTATCCCTGTGCTTTGCGGTGCAGACATTGGTGACGTTAATGCAAAGTGCAATCAAATATGTGGCGAAATCCAGGCAATTGCAATGTAGAATAAATTGAACCGTCAATTGGAAAACAAAATCCCATTTCCTGTCTGGAGTAATCGACAAGGAAATGGGCATAAGTTATGAGTTTTGATTGCAGCCAACAACATCTGGGCTTATTCCCGGAACGAATAAAAATATCAACTCTGCAGGCACAGAGCTCCTTGCAGCAGATGGAATTTAATGAGATCAACCCACTCGTGGTAAAGTTGGGATTACATACATTGAACACGAAAGGAAGATTGCAGATCATGCTAGGGCTTGTACTACAACTGAGGTAATCAAGCGATAAGGTTGGAGCAGAGCAGAGCAAATCGACTACCCACTCGTTTAATTTTCCAAATTATTTTGGAGTTTGATACAGTAAAACTGCTCTGAACTGTTGAAGCATTCAAACTAATAGCCATAAATTTCATGTCATGGAACTCCATTTTGTCCTCATGAATATCAGAATCATACATTTCTAAAACTAAGCCAACATGACATTTAAGGTAATTCTTTTAGACCTCGGACAGGATTTGATAAATCATCCCTGGAACGTCTAGAACAGCTCTTTCGTCGAACAGTCGGCAACGAAAAGGAGATTCGTCGAGAAGAGTTTAAGAAGATCGTCACCTCGAAAAATGTTCTTTAGTTTGTAGTTTTGCAATTTGCCGAAATTTTTTAACAAAATCATATTACAGCCCTTTTTCACGGAACGTGTCTTTCACATTTTCGACAAAGACAATTCTGGATCGATTTCACTTCAAGAATTCATTGATGCCATACATCAGTTTGCTGGACAATCAGTGGAAGACAAAATTAAGTTTTTATTTAGGGTTTACGACATTGATGGCAAGTTAATTAATTATTATTTATGATTTTACGTAACAATCTAGTAAAACATTATTAAGGTGATGGTCTTATACAACATATGGAGCTGCAGCATGTAATGCGTGCCTGTATGGAAGAAAATGGAATGGAATTTTCTGAAGATCAGGTTGAGTATTTAATGTACCTATATATACTAAAATTCCATTTTATATGACCTATACTTTTAAATAGATAGAAGATCTTACCATGGCCATGTTTGAAGATGCAGACCCATATAATAGAGGCGCTATCACTTATGAGGCTTTAAAAGGACAACTAGAAAAGCATGGAGGATTGCTAGAAAATCTAAGTATAACGTAAGTGTTTGCATTAGAATTATTTTATTTGCTAGAAAGTTAATTTTGCATATACATAGTCGTGTCATAAGTTCTGTCCATAAAATATAACAGGTAAAAAGAATTGTAAGTGTAAGTCACCTGGTTTTGTTTATATCCTGTGATCAAGTTCATCTCTCTCTATTCTAAGCAAATCAGTTTGTATCGATACATCACAGAGTAAAAATGGAGTGACGCGTTGAAGAGAACCGAATCACTATCGTTGCACTGCACAAATGCAAGAAGACGCCAAAAGAAATATTTGATCTTCTGCGGGCACTGAAGATTGGGCAGAAATTTGTTTACTGTACCATAAAAAGGTACATTGAGGCTACTTGTTTAGATGACCTGCCCAGGAGCGAGCGAACACGCACTTCAAGAACACCACCAGCCGTAAAAGCTGCGCGTGCGAGAATTCGACGAAATTCTTTTCACAGACAAAAAGTAATGGCCATAGAGATGAAGATACCGAAAAGGACTATGTCGAGGATAATCAAAGATCTTAAGCTTCCAAGCTTTCCGCAGATTTACTGGACAAAGGGTCACAAGCAAGCTTCGTGAAATCAGAGCTACTCGATCCAAACGGCTCTTAGCGAAGTACGCAAACAACGAGCACCGGTGAATCTTGTTTACAGACGAGAAAATTTCAAAACGACCAAGTGTGCGCACGCAGCTCTAAAGAAGCTGCTTAGAAGTTTCCCAAGATTGAGAGAGGACACCATTCAGCATCAGTCAAGGTTTTGTGGGGAGTGGCCTACGACGGGACAACAGAGCTGCATTTTTGCGAAAAATTCGTGAAAACTAAAGCCAAGAACTACCAAAGAGACGTCTTGGATAACTTTGTGAAGCCTTTAGACATGACCCTGTTTGAGAGTAGCATTGGATCTTTCAACAGGAATCGGCACCGGCACATAAAGCAGAGACTGTCACTCAGGAAATAATGTTCCTGTATTTATTACTGGAGAAGATTGGACTGGGTCTGGACTTGAATACATTGGACTACCGGGTTTGGAACGTTTTAGAGGAGAAGGCCTGCTCTACCCCTCAACTAAATATCGAGTCGCTAAAATTTGATTTGATTAAAGCAGCGGCGGCTCTCACTTTTTTTTACGAATACCTAATAACCTCCTGAGCAATAGAATAATAACTTGTTTCTTATTTAAAGTTACTCATGCCAAGATGGGGCTTCCAATTTTAGAATGTTAGTTAGTTAGTTAGGGTAAGGTGAGTGAGGTGATTTGAAAGCCTTATTTTTGCATTGCCGCGAGGTAAACAAAAGCCCAGAGACGGAGTAAATTTTTTAATTCTATTTTAAAAACCCACGGGGAGGCCGAGTTTTGAACCCGGCAACCATGGCTTGGTGTTCGTCCGGCTTGATCCAACTCAATAGTCGAGTGAACCAGGAATAGTTTATTTACGAGATATCTTCATTTAATCGGAACTCACAGAGCAGACTTACATGTCTACTTAAATATATCTGCACATCGTAAGCAAATAGATGAGTAGAACAATTATAACCTACATTTCGGAAGTCATTTATATATAGAATAAATAAAAGAGTACCAAGGATCGAGCCCTGAGGCACACCACTATAAAGAAACTTAATGCTAGAGCAGACAATTCCCCACTTTAAAAGCTTGACTACGCCCAAACTTAAAATTCTGTACCAATTTCTAAGCAGATGATAAGGAATTGAACGCCCGGCTTAGCTTTTTAAGCAATCTCAAATGGTTCATGGAATGAAACGCTTTCGAAAATCAAGCAAAACGATAGGCGGGAGATTATGCTTATCAAGTGCCTGATGGGCATCGGTAGTAATCTTGAGAAGGCTGGTGTCGCAACCACAATGTTGTCTAAAGCCTGATAACGTGTTCCTTTCATGAGCGTAGTCTATCATTTGCTTGCAGATAAGTTTTTCAAATATTTTGCCCAGAAAATTCAGTAAGCTAATTGGTATAAAATCCTCCGGCTTAGAGGCTGATGACTTCTTCAGTATGGGAACATCTAGAGCTTGCTTCCACTGGATAGGAAATTGAGAAGTTACAAGACAAAAGTTATAAACATGAGTTAATGGCCTTATTATGTACGGTGCCAGCAGCTTAAGAAATCTAGGAGGTAAATTGTCAGGCACATCAGCATTTGACTTAATTGTATATAGAGCTCGAAGACTTTCAATGACATCGATGCTAACTTAAGCTGATGCGTTTGCCTCCGAGACGAGCATCCATACGTGTCGCCGTGATAGGCGAGTTTTCATGTTTTACACGTATATACAACACCAGAGTTTATAGATTTACTAAGTCTTATATATAATGCCCTGTGCAGAATTTCCTGACTAATAAGAGTAAAGATCCGTAAAGATATATTTCTTTCCCTAACCCTGCCGAATTTATCTATAATCAAAAGTTGGAGTATGAAGTATTTTATTTACAGTCACGACTGTTGATAAGGGGCCGTTCAAGTATTACGTAACGCAGTTCATGAAGATTTCTGACCCCTCTCTACCCCCTTGGTACGCGCCGTAACGTTTCAAGTTACCCCCCCCCCCCAATTTCCCCCAAACGTTACGTAACACTCAACTAACCTTACCTAAAAATGTCAATTACGTTGCGCAAAATACCGGAAAAAGAAGCAATGTAAATTAAACGAAATTTCAGTTTAAAGTTAGGACTTTTAATTTTAATAGAAACTTAATGTAACGTAACGAGTTGCTTGACCCCCCCCCCTCCTATAACGCACCGTAACTTTTCACAAGACCTCCCCCCCCCCCCCCCCCCGAACTGCGTTACGTCATACTTGAACGGCCCCTAAAGTTGCTGTATGCCTTTTCTGGACGATCTCCAATTCATTTCTGATTTCTCTCAAATTTTTCTCTTTTGACTGTCCAGAAACATGTACGTCTTCGAACCATTTCTCTATTTCTGACCTCAGTTCTCCCATTGTCTTCTCCATATGGCTTTCAAGATTGACCTTCGTAGAGTTTTCTATGTCGCGCAGTTCCTTCTCTACTGTTGGTTCCAGGATCTGAAGCTGTTTTTGCACAGAAATTTTAATTTAAGGTTTTACTTCTTCAACGGAGGCTTTAAGTTCGGCTACTGATGACTTCTGTTTTTCCATGGATGTTTTCAACTCATTTACGGACTCTTCCACTGATGAATTCTACTAGGCCGTCAACAATTTCATCGATCCTTCATGTTCTTCTATTGTTTCTTTCAATTTGTTTACGGGCCCTTCCATCGAAAATTTAAACTCGACTGATGAAGCCTTCTGTTCTGCAATTGCTGACTTTAATTCATTAACGGACTCTTCCACCGATGATTTCAATTCGGCTGATGAAGTCTTCTGTTCTTCCATTGTTGATCTGTCATGCTTGGAGTGGCTTTCCAGCTCATCTTCAAAAGCTCATCTTTCTGGATCTTTTCCTTTATTTTCCATGGCTTCTTGTAGCAACGCTACCAGGGCACATTTATTTCCAATCGTAGGTAGGGAACATTTGCTTAATGTCCCCTTCAAGTCCGGAACGCGTAAATTCCGACCATATTTAGAATGACTGCACTATTTCACTTTAATTTCGAAGTCACACTTTTTTCAATTAATTCGATCATCATCGTTCATTCGTTAGAAGTTGGATTTAGTTGTGGGGGGGGGGGGGGCATCCTCTATACATTTTTTGAATGGTACTAATGGGGAACATACTCTTGCCCCATAACATACTAACATTTAAAAATATTTTAAAAAATTTTAAAAAAATTTTTCTTTCTTTTAAATCAACATATTTTGTCGTACCTTCAGAATAGATCGTTGGCTGGTTCCTCTACCGCAAGAAACAAAGAAGAAAAAGAAGAGATTTCCTTTACCTCACCAGCTAACGGCTGCATATCTGAAAAACAACTATGTGTTTATAGTCTTCCTGTTCGTGTACCTTGGAATAAACGTCGGACTGTTTATATCACGAGCGATCCAATATCGTCAGAGTAATGGATTCGTAATTCTTGCCAGAGCGTGTGGTAAGTTGTTGGCCCTTTTCATTAAAACTGTCTTAAAACATTCAATATTTTCCACTTTCAGGGCAATGCCTTAATTTCAACTGTGCCTGGGTTCTAGTTTTGATGTTGCGCCACTCAATAACGTACCTGCGATCACGTGGTTTTACAACAATACTACCTTTAGACCACCACATCTATTTGCACAAATTAACAGGTGCGGTGATATCGGCATTCAGTTTAGTACACACTATCATGCACCTTTTCAACTTTAGCATGATGGTAGTAAATGATCCTGTGATAAATGCAAAAAACTTTACAACAGCTGAGTGGCTTTTTACGGCCAGACCAGGTTTATTCGGAATAGTGCCAGGCTGTGCCAATCCAACTGGAATCGCTCTAGTTATCATTTTGCTTATCATGTTCGTATGCTCGCAACCGTTCGTTCGACGAAAAGGAAGTTTCGAGATATTTTACTGGACCCATCTTCTATACGTTCCATTTTGGATACTCGTACTATTCCATGGTCCCAATTTCTGGAAATGGTTCATTGTTCCCGGACTTGTTTATACAATCGAAAGAATAGTGCGATTCGTGTGGATGAAATCTAAGCGCGGAAAAACTTACATCAGTTCTGGATTACTCTTACCATCAAAAGTGACTCACCTTGTTATAAAAAGACCGTTGAACTTTTGTTTTCGGCCTGGAGATTACGTCTTTGTGAACATACCTGCAATAGCGAAATATGAATGGCATCCGTTCACTTTAAGTAGCGCACCTGAGCAAGAAGACTATATGTGGTTGCATATTCGTGGAGTTGGAGAATGGACCAATCGATTATATCAATACTTCGAAAGAGAACAGGAAAGACTTCATAATGGCGAAATATCACCTCATATTGCTCAGTCGACAACTGCTTGCAATAGTCCGTTGGAAAAAACTTGCACACCTCAAACAGATTTCTTAGTCAAAAATTTAGCGAGAATGAATCATAGCTCAAGTTTTGATTCAATTCTAACGAAAAAGACAGAAAGTGTTGAGTTGGAAGAGAAATTTAAACCACTTACTTTTGATAACTCCATACCCCCAAAGCCTGCCAGGCAAAATCCAGGAACCTCAAAATTAGCTGTTGAAAGTCAATCACGACCAAGGTTCGACCGACAAATTTCCGAAAACAAAGCCATCAAGAACATCAAAGCATCATTACAAAGAACTTTTTCCCGAAAGGATACGGGTAAAAAGAACAGTTTGTCGGGAGTATCTAACGAAGCATTTACCTTTGATGAACCAGAGATGGATGTACCTAAACGAAAAATAACTCCAGAGAAGAAGCTTCAAATGCTGCTGTTAGGTAAAGCACCACTTGAGAAAAGTCTTTCCATGCCAGATATACAAAACAGACAAAAAAGAAAGGAACGGCTCTTAGCGTAAGTACCTATATCCCGAATTAATTGGGGCTCTTTAAGTAATTTAGAAAAGGTTACAGGTTACGGGAATATGGCAGATCCGAGTCGGAACGATCATTTGATGAAGGCAAAATAAAAAAGGCGCGACTACAAAATCTTGGAATGGCCTATCTCAGTCCACAGAATAAGTCCCTGGCACAGAGTTTCAGGTATATGAGAAACAAGCCCACAATCATTGCCTTTAAAACGCCCAGTTTAGAAAATTGTGAACAACGCCCTTCATCACAATCAATGAGTAAGTAAAGTTCTTAATGAAAGTTTCCTTTGAGCATTTAATTTCATTACGTTAGTCGTCTCTCCGGGCATGTACACCCAAAGGGAGGCCGAGGAAGGGAAGATATTACGTCGAGGACCAGGTAACTACCATAGTTAGTGATTTTCCAAGGGTTTAATTACAAATTTTCAAATTTCCAGTCACCCCATCATCGCCTTCATCTTCGCCATCATCATCATCACACCGCGGTGTCAACTACCCTGTGGGTAAACCTCTAGAGGTTTGTATCATTAATTACAACCCTTTAACTTCTATTAAAGTTTGTTAACTGTCGAATGCCACCCTCGGGCAAAGTTACCCCGAGTTTCATTCACCCAGCTAACGTACAGATTAGACAACATACACATACACTGTACATCTAGCTGCTTAGATACAGATACAGCAAACTTAAATCCTCCTCATTTACACAACTCTTGGTCATTTTTAAGGGAACTAAAACAAATCGTTTGCACAGGCCGAAGGTTCTTAGAACACTTTCCTCGTTCAAGAGACAACTGACTGCTAGCTATAGCCTGCCAACTAATTCAGACCTTGTCCTGGGGCGTGGAATGGAGGTTTGGGCTTCATTTTATTTATTAAAACTTTTAACTATCCAATTTCAAGTTCGTTTGTAGTCTTAATTAGAATTTATTACATAAGTTACGTAGAAGTTGAATACTAATTTACGGGTAATATCTCTACTGTTGCTGTGGTGGAGTTTTAGCATGGAATTTATTTGACAATTTTAAAGATTTCTTTTCTTTTTCCCTCTTGAAAGTTATTAAAATTGCAACAAAAGATTCGCGAAAACTATCAGAAATTTATATTTGCACACATAAAATTAATTGCACGCTAATTTTATTGATTTTCTTGATCTTATTCTTTATTAACCTTAATAAATACAGCAACATATATAGAAACAGACACATTTAGCTTTACGAAACAAGAAGGCAAGGTATTAATAAATGCTAACCAACCAATCTCCCATATCTGATTTTGAACTTAAACCTGGTAGGGGCTCAAAGTATTTAGTAGGTAAAGATAGTAGCAAAGAAGCTCAGCTCGGGTGGAGGTTCAACGATATACATATTAAATAAAATTTCTTTGGAACCTTATAACTGGAGCTCTTTTTTAAAACTCAATTTCCAAACAATAATCTTCGGAAAATTCAAAACAACACTTGTTTACAACTCGAGCAGATAAAAAAATATTAAAATTTTTATACACCACCTTCTTTGGGTCTTCCTCCTCCGAAAACAAAAAAACTCACCCATTCCTAGTCTGGAGCAGACACGCACAGCGTCAAAACGCCTGAATGACACTCAAATGAGGCACGGTATGCCTGAGTAAATATTATACTTTTCCAAATGCCAGACCGCTACAGGCACGTAATAATAAAAGACGCACGAAGTAGTCCAAATAAAGTACGGTACGCTCACACATTTTCTAGACTAAAACTGAAAATGAAAACAATAAAATTAAATTCGTAAGGTAACTCATTCTAGACCGACGTCTAAAATAACAAAACTATCTCCGCATAGCCCGCAATGGCAGCTGAGTCTTCTTTTTAGTTTGGTTAAAAAAGATTGTAAATGAAACTGGAAAATATACAAGAATAAAAATAATAAATTTCAGGTAATTGTTATCATTATTCTTGTCATGACTCACCTTGTGCGCCATCGGCTATTGGAACAATTTTACTATCAGGTGCCCGGTGACCCATACGGTGAACAGGTGCCTATATACTAGCCAAAACGCAGTAACAGAAGCGTGCATTTATGGAGGGTGTATTTTTAGATTTTTGTGCCTGCAGCTGAAGCGTGTATACCCGTGGGGCGGGCGTATTTGTTCACTAGCCGTGCACGTATCGGGCGCGTACATACTTTTAAAAATATTAACGGCTGCACTTGCTTAGGGCGAGAATATACCACCCCAATTATTTTTAATCGGATCAACAGCACCACCGAAGGGTAGCTTTTCTGTGCCTGCAGCTGAAGCGTGTAGCCCGTATCGCGGGCGTATTTGTTCACTAGTCGTGCACGCATCGGGCGCGTACATACTTTTAAAAATATTAACGGCTGCACTTGCTTTGGTCGAGAATATACCAGCCCAATTATTTTTAATCGGATCAACAGCACCACCAAAGGATTAGCTTTTATTTAGCTGCTGGAAGCCTTCGAAACAAATCTATTTTGTACTTTTGAATAATCTTCGATTAATATACATACAATCGATACATCTAACGTTAGCATTATTACATGCGCGTGTAGTCAAATTGATTCTTTTGGGCTCTTAGTTCACTCAACTTAATTTGTTACGCTGCACTTTAGAGCGTTCTACCATAGAATAAATATTGAATAGAAGAACAGCTCCCTGAATTTCTGTGTTCAATCGTGAACGAAATACTATGGAAATGCTTTAGATCTGACTCCTGGTTATCTGAAATATCGGGCAATCGTTCACTTGCCTTTCGCCAAATCACATCTCTAAGAACTAGACAGAAGACACACCCATTCTATCAATATCGCCGCTGCTTCTATCTAAAGGCAAAAAAGTGGCAGACCGTGCACGGTACCCAATGAATCGTGCGCTATTTGCTTGATTCAGAGAGAAGAGAACTCAACTAACTTACGCGACACACACTCCTTCAATTTTATGTAGTTCCCGTGTAAATTCAAGCTGTGAATAGAACAAAATAGAAAGCAAAGCACAAAGCATTTAGTTCGATCCGATACAGAAAAATTCTCCATTAATAGGGCTCATATGCTTGCCTTCACCCTCTATACCTATAGGCATTAAGTGCTCAAATGACTTAAGTGACCCAAGTGACCGAATTTTTTTTATTGAGTCACTTATGCCAAATGACTTGTATGACCTGAGTTAGCAAAGCGACCGATTTCGCCCATCACTTATCTGAAAGACTGTATAATGTCTCTATCATCACGTCGTACACGGTATCTTTTGGTACCACGGTTTCATACCTTACCGCACGCACTTTTTTGCGATTCTCTTCCATTGGGTGTCCGCACCTTTCGGTGCCTCTGAAGTTTCAGGTTAAAAACCTTATTGTATTTATGTCTTCCTTCTTGTTGTCTTATATATGTGCATGATCCGTTTTTTTCTTTTCTTTTTCCTTGTACTTTTAATTTTTTTTCCCCTTTTTAATTTATAGTCACAGTTTCTTTACTATTATTACTTTTTCCCATCATTTAATCTTACTTCTATCAGCTTTCATTAATGCATGGTTTGCTTTGTTACTTTTGTTTGATTTTCATAACTTTTAGTAGAATTTTCTTTAGAGTTTGCACACACATATAAAAGATCCTTGTAGCTCAAGTGTGTTTAATAATTTATTATTAATATTATTAAACAACTTCCTTAGCCACCTTGTAATAAAACCCAAGGTTGAATTTTCCTTATTAACAATCTTATCGAAATAGGCGTCAAAGGTGAAGCCACTATTTAGCCCGACTCCTAAATCCTTGACCTTGTTGAACCTAGTCAGTACACAACCGTGCATAATGTAGTGGAAGTCAAGCGGAATTTTTACGTATAAAGGTGGTACACAGTTATACACTTACTGTTACTAATATCAAGTGGAAAACAGTTAATAGAACATCGTTTATAAAAAGCATAAATAAAAATATCGCAATCACATGACAAGTATACATACAAACGAAAAATCTTGTCATCATCAGCATAAGAGCAAAGAATGAATACAATAATAAATAAAAGAGCCAAGGTGGCTTCCTTGAGGCACACCAGACGTATTATGTTTAATGCTGGATCAAATGGCATACGCTCAGTTTTAATAAATATTTGTTCTGAGTTAAGACAAAAGTTGTTAGTAGAAAGACCATTTAACAACATTTTTTTGCAAAAGTTATTAACAGCAAGTCAAAGAGCTGTAAAATTCTGTAATTTTCTGCAGCAGAGGAAGATATAACGTATGTAAAAATTCCTTGAGGAAGTAAGTGGTGGGGAATTTTTTGCAGTTTCCGTCGAACCGTTAATAATGTCTCCTTATTCTCTCTTTCAATATTCTTTTCACTCCCATCCTGGTACATATTTTCCGTTTAAATACTTAATAACTAACATAAGCAACAATATTGCTTCCTGCTGGGAATTTTTCTGTACAGCATAAGCAGTTGACATAATTTTATATTAAGATTTCCCTTTTTTTTAGCACTGCGCGAAACCCTTGCTTCGCAACCTGAGCATAGTACTCTGGATGAACCATTTGTTGATAAATTGTATGCAGTGTTGCATTTACGATTTATTCTGTCCCACTTTAGGACCATATAAGTCCATAGGATGACCAACATTGTTGTCTATTCTCAGATACAAGTGTGATAAACAGACCGAATCTTGCGAAAACCTATCTTTGTTTAATTTAGTCCTACTTTTAG
Organism: Leptarthrus brevirostris; assembly: GCA_964036015.1. NCBI lineage: Eukaryota > Metazoa > Arthropoda > Insecta > Diptera > Asilidae > Leptarthrus > Leptarthrus brevirostris. The sequence continues at coordinate 3,932,512 of OZ038372.1, read as the reverse complement.
GTATAGCTTTTACCCATTACTTTAGAGCATCAACAATAATACCCAAGGATACGCTGTCATGGGTATTTAATCTAAGTTAAATTTTCTAGGCATTGTTTACTATACGACTGCAGCTATTCTATTTTCGTAAAATAAATTCAATACCTTGACCAATGCATTTCCACCTTACTTTTTACTTTCAATATCGATTTAAATTTTACCATTATCTGTTGTTTCCTTTGATTAACTCTTTCAAGATGCAATGTTGTACTTTTCCACTATGACGAAGTACATTGTAGTAGAAGCACGATGTCTTGGGATCCTAAGAAGGATAATTTAAATAATGTCTGTAACTTTTAAAAAAATCACACAATTAATACGAAATACGAAAGTCATTGAAACCCCACAGTAGGTATGCATCCAATCCTTAACGTGGTATAAAACACCTGACCTTACCAGCGAATTATACAAAAAAAAAACCCCCCATTCATCAGCCTGTGTAAAACTTGGATGAAAGGGGAAATAACTCGACTGTCACATTTCTTCAAGTCCAAAAGTAAACAGACGCAGTGTGGATGAAAACTTGTGGTTTTGTGTAAAAACTTTCGAGTAAACAGACAGACCTCCTATTTAAGAGAATAAAAGACATTTATAAGCCTAAGAGCGTGGAAGAGGAATTTTAAAGAAAATACGATCGTCAGAACATGAGCTTACTGCTTGCGTTTAGGTTAAAGACAGGTTTAAGGAAAATCACCCCCTTGGCTGTCATAAGAAAAACTATAAATAAATTGGTTTTCCGTACCGTGATTGCTTTTAAAATAAAGATCTTAATTAAGCGAGAGGATGTTGTCACGCTAGAATTTCTCAGTCGTGTCAAAACAGATTCAGCCACTTCAGTTTTTTTATATAATAGATAAATTACACTGGACAATAAAATTCTCTACCTGGGCAGGTGGGGGTCCGACGTAATTTGCTTTGTGCTATCCAAATGCCAGATCAAATTGGGCCATCAGTTCACGATTTTGACATATTTGAGGTTATATACTCGAAAAATTCTTATTCTTAAAAATAAGCTATTGAGCGGTTACTTACGATTTTTTCTTGCAAAGTTACGACCATTTTAAGATATGTAGTTCATATTTCATATAAAAATAATATACCATTTTTCGAGTAAATAAACTCAAATACCTCAAAATCGTGAACTAATGGCCCAATTCTGACCTCGGATTTGCATTCCAAGCAGCAAATTGATTCGAAAATGACCCCCCAGCTGCCTAGGTAGTTTTTGAGCATTATTGTAATTATTATTGATGCGCGAAAGGGTAGGTTTCTGGGTGCTTGAGGAGATAGAAAGTGTTAAAGTCATCTGAAATAATTTTTTTTTTTAAGCAGCACCCTCGAAAACGAATGGTAAACGTTTAAACTCAGAAAATAGATGAAACCACTTTACCACCTCCTGGGAGAATAACATTGACACTCAAGGGTAGTAACGTTCTGTTCTTGCCATAATACTTCTTCCTTTGTTATATCCAAAAAAAGGGGTGGTTTTTGGCCGTTTAAGGGGGTGGGCATGGATAAAAACTTTTTTTTACTATGATATTCGAGTTCAGTAACCCCGAAAACGGGTTGAGGAATTGGTCTTGCAGCTGACCGAATTTGTTGCGTTTTTGGGCCAAATTCCCGACTCATTGACTCCAAAAAATTTTTGAACTTGTGCTTTTGCAAGCTTTTATTTCACACCCCCTCAATGACGTTGAAATTTCTTTTTCACTTCCGATTTCAGCCCCCAAAACTAACGTAATGCTATCGTGATACTTTCTTTCAATATACACCTTATGCTTTTTTCAGATTTTTTTGAGCGATTCGTTTCTCAATAATTGTGGGTGACGGCAATTTTTAATCGTTTTTCCGGTAAAATCTTTAAAGAAATACATAAAACAAACATCATATAAATTGTTGATTTCGTGCTTTAATAAGCTTTCATTTGATAGCCTACACAATCCGCCCCCCCCCCCCTTTGGCCCCACAAAATTAAACTTTTGTACTTCACGCCTTTAATTGGGACATCACAATCTCTGCTAAATATAAAATTTTTACGTCGAATAGTTTCAGAGAAAATCCGGAAATGATTCCATAACTGTTCCCTTTTTTTCAAATATAATACGGAACACTAAAAATGAAAAATTATTGTCTTTCCTGCTAAATTTTCATATCGTTACTATACTTATAGCCTTTTTGTATCAGGGTCAAGGAATACTTAAAATGAAACCCTTAAATATCCAATAAAGTATTCAAATTAAAATCAATGAGTTGATTAGCATACAGCGCTACACCGTTCGAAAGATCGTAAGCGGGCAATCCATTGAAATGAAACTATATCCGTTTTCTATCATATCAGTTACTGGAGAGGCAAGGTGCCCATGCCGTCAAGTTACAATTACTTTTACTAATTATTCTACAATTTATTAATTTGCATTTATTTTGTTATTGCGTAAATAATTTATAAAGTTATCAGTGCATGTTTTAATAAAGTAACTCTTCTTGCTTTTAAATATCTTACAGTAATTTACTATTAATTGGCAGAACTTAACATTCTCCACATTTCTTGCATTTTTTTTTTAATTTAACAATATAATAGTTACTTTGAAAATAAGAAAAGATATTCGTATTGTAGTAAACTTCAAAGCTGACATAAATTCCATGCTAATGAACTCTACCAATCGCTAGAACAATTTTTACGGTTTCCTAGTTTTAATTCAGAAACTTCAAAAAATATATAGATTTACATCGACGGCCCATATGGAGCTCCGTCGAGCCATATTTTTATGGCCCAACATGCAATTTTGATTGGAACAGGAATTGGCGTTACCCCATTTGCTTCAATTCTGCAATCAATTATGCATCGCTACTGGAAAGCTCGGCACAGCTGTCCTCGCTGCAACTATGAGTGGGCCAGTGATATACCGAAAGCTGTTATGAATCTACGAAAAGTTGATTTCTTTTGGATAAACCGAGACCAACGATCCTTTGAATGGTTTGTTAACTTACTATCGCAACTAGAAATCGAACAAGCCGAATTGGGAGGTGCTATGGAACGGTAAGTTGTTTTTATTAAATTAATCAGAACAAAAAACTAATATTCAAATTGCTTAGATTCCTGGATATGCATATGTACATTACGAGTGCACTACAAAAAACAGACATGAAGGCAGTTGGTTTGCAGCTTGCTCTAGATCTATTACACGAAAAGGTAGATATTACTGGAAATACAATAAATACTTATTTTATAATTTGCAGGAGAAACGAGACCTCATCACAGGATTAAAAACAAGAACAAATGCTGGGCGACCTAACTGGGATAAAGTTTTTAAGCAAATAACGGATCAAAAGAAAGGGAAAGTTACCGTTTTTTATTGTGGCCCACCGCAACTTGCAAAGACACTTCGTTATAAATGCGATCAGTATGGATTTGCATTCCGAAAAGAATGCTTTTAAATCTGGTTTAAAAAAAACTATTCAATTTTGGTTACCAACACTAGTTGAATTTACATTTTTGTTGATTTTAATATTTTAGTACTGTTGTTGTATATAGAGTTTATCATTGTTTCGGTTGTGGTTTGCCTATTTATTTCTAAACTTAAGTCTATCAGCGTCTTGTTATTTGTACTTGTAAGTCTTAACACAATTTACTTACAGTCATGTTCAATGATTTTTGTCTTGTCAAATAAAGCTGTAAACCGTGTATATATTCCCAAGTCGCTTAAAAAATATTCGTTACCTGTTTCCACCTCCTTCCTATTTAATAAATATTCTTCTGTTTACCTTCTAAAGTCCTTTATGTGCACAGACGCAAGAAAGATTGCGACCCCTTTGTGTATTACAATAAATCAGCTACATTGATTAGGTAAACTGATGACTAACACTCAGGTCCTAGTCACATACATATAACGACATTGCTTAGGAAAATTTTGTGGTAAAAGCCTTTAATTACTTGAGGTCACCTTTATTCTTCTTATTACAAAAAGGGGGTTGTCAACTACTTAAGGAATAAATATGTTGGTAAGAAATTACAGTTTCCTACTGTAAAAGCGTAAAACTTGCATACCTTTATAAAATGTCAACAAACTAATTTAATTACGTTGCCACACAGCAAAATTCATTGTTACTGGAACACTTTTTCTTTCAATTGTGATGATCTCATCATCAATGTTGTCCACATTGTAAAATTCTCTAAGCTCTGCAATTGCTGTCTCTTCAATTTGCGTCAAAATTAATGGTTTTGATTTAATTTTCTCGCAATACTCTTTTTGACGTCGCTCATCTTCAAGGATTTGCATAAAACAAGAAGCTGCCCCACTTGTACTTGCGGTCGTGTTGTTTACTTTTCGTCGGCTTTCTGGAGGAGATTTAACTTTGTCAGCATACCAAATTGGCTTCTCAGGTGAGCTGGTCTGAGATTTTGTTAAACTTTTAGGCGATTTCATAATATCGGCAAATGTCGATTGATCTAAACTGGATGGACTGGTGGCTGCCCAGGCATTAGGATGATCAGGAATAGGAATTGGCTTAGTTGGAGTGATCTTAGTACCTGACTGAGATTCCGATGATAGCCGTTTTCTCTGTTTTTGGGACATTTTTTCGCTCTTCAATGGTGTAAAATCAACTAAATTAAAAGTGGAGCGTGTGGTCGCAGATGGTGAAACTTCATTTTTCTCTGTTATGTGTTCTTGTGCAATATTGTTGGCAGCTTTAATAGTACCTTTAACAATTTCATTTAGACTTACAAATTCATTCTTCGGTTTTGCTTCACATTTCAGTAGTGATATTTTGATTGAAGCATCTGCCCATTTTCCTTCTCGTTTATCATGAACTTTCATCCATTTCTTACTTTCTAATTCTACTTTTTCATTCAGTGTCTCTGCCTGCTTTTCGGTGTCAGATTTTCTAGTATTACTATTATTAAGCTCAGACGTCACAGCATGAAGCGTCAATTCCTTCATGGAAGAAATTGCTTGCCTTTCATAGTTTCTTTTGCTTAATGCGCTTTTACTAGTTTTCGTTTTTCCTTTTGTTTTTTTCGAGCTATCATCCAACATCCTGTACTCTAAATCTACTGTAAAGTTCTCAACAAATGAATGTAAAACTTCATCAGACACAGCCTCAGAATCTGGAGTGATCATACGAAAATCAAAAACGTCTTTAAAAATCTGGCGATAGTAAGAGTTTATTATTTTTAAGCTTTCAGGTTCGCAAACGTTAAGGCTTCGTTGAATTAAAACCCTTGCCAAGTTTTGACAAATAAAATCTAAACAACCTTTTTTTAGTAAACTGCAATTGTACGCACAAGCAAAATCCAACATTTCTCCACACTTTTTGATCGATATTTTTTCCAGTACAAGTATTTCACAAACCTTTCGAAGTCTTTCTATAAAGAATTGATCGCAGATGACAATCATATTGTACAGAAAGTTTTCTGAATAATTTTGTTTTCGAAAACCATCAGCGTCAGCCGAATACAAAAAATCAATAATCGGCGCCATGTACTCGTAGGGAATAGTGGGAAGATTGATGATTTTATTCTCCGACCAGGGATTGTTGAACATCATATTAAAGTAATCCAAACGTGTAACCAAGACACATTTGTGAACTTGAATTTCCCTATCATTGGCGCATTTTATTGTCACGTCGCAGAGATTAGGAAATAACGTTGGCCTTAAACGGCTAAAGTGATATTTAGGTTTCACGAGTGTTTTGCTTAAATTATCCGGATAACAACTGAAACTGTTAAATATTTATTTATTATTTACCTAAATAAAAATAAAAACAAATTTACCTGGTAAGGTGGGCGGCTAAGTCAGAAAGCCCAAATTTTTCAATGAATGTTAGAAAGAGTTCACAGACCGACCAGAGGTCTCCTTTATAATACGGTCCAAGTGAGCGATGAATTTCATCAATGTCTGAAATTATATTTAGCTTTAATAATTCTGTGAAAAGGTTTGAAATGCAACTTTATAAAAGACATAACCAAAGACTTATACCAAAATCATTGAAAGCAGTTCTGGCTCTAGAACTTTAACAGGCAACGAAAACAATATTCTAAGGTTATGCCCTTTCAGCCACAGAAATGCCCCTTCTGCACTTTCACTCTTTCTTTGCTTACATCCACAGAATTGTCGATAAAATAATATATACTGTACGAGAGTTAAGCAATTGGAGACAAAACCGGTTGTATAATCCTTTAATATGTACTCCACAAATAAATTAAATAAAGTAAACTAAGGACGGAGGTGCATTTTGCAAACCTCAAAACTTAAAATGCAAAACACAAATTAGGTAGGCAATCGACATATGTGAGTTCCTTGATAACATCACCTGCATAATTAATAATTGCATCTGCACGAGCGAAAACGATTTTTCTATGATATTACCAAAGCTCAGAAGGTGCCCTATGATGCTAAAGCACAGCCTTGCAGGAAAGGAATTAAGGGTGAGGGAAATGGGCTAAGTTTCGGGGTTATAAGATGAAGGAAAAACAGAGATGGTCAACTGCTCTACATTCGTGTTATTCTGCTTAGAAAAGATTCGCGAAATTTGATGGTACATCGAAATTTGACCTGGACAGTATCAGATCAGCGCCAAGTAAGATGAAGTAAAATAGTTTTTACATTTCTGTGGAAAACCCAAACATTTCATCGCATTTTTAACGATTGCATATGTCCGGGACAACTAAGATTGCTGGATATCTCAATACCTAAGATGTTTAGAGAGGGCAAATTAATTGGGAAATCGGTCGACTGAAATGGGTTGAGGACGGTATAGGCGTTTTTCAAGACACATTAAACAGCATTGAGTTTTGGATGCATTAAGCTCTGCCCCAAGCGAGGATCATAGAAATGTCGTTGTTTAATGATCCAAGCATGCGTTCTCGGTTGCTTCCTGTAGTGCTCCCACGACAATTCATTTCAGAATCAAAAGAGTACCCCAAATCAAGGATGCTGTCTTCGGTGAAACTATGAATAGGTGGTTTATGAATATAATAAATAATAATAATAAAAAGAAGAAATAAGGTTGGTGAGAGAAGTGAACCCTGAGGTACACCGGCATTTATTTCGTAGGAATCAGATGTAACTCCGTCAATTATTACACGGATTGAATAGGCTGGCAAAAAACTCTTTATCGATTTTAAAATGTGAGGGTGCAGACCAAATTCTTGAAGTTTGGATAAAGGGCAGCATGTTAGACTCTATAAAAAGCCTTTGAAATATCAAGAGCTATGATTTTCGACTTCTAAAAATTATGGAGAAAATGATTCCAACGCTTCGTCAGAGCCGGTAGTAAATGGTAATTGTTGATAAGATGGTTACTTTCTAGATATTTCATCAACTCAGAGTTGATTCAAAAAACTTAGATAAAACCGAAGTAAGTACAATTGGTCTGTAGCTAGAAGGGTCGCATGCCTCTCCGTTTGTGGGTGTCGGCTAAACATGAGCAAGTATCCATGCATATGGAAACAGTCCTGTTGCGTATGACAGGTGAACAAGTTTTCGCAGAGGTTTAGCCAAAGCAGAGGAGCAGCATTTAAAAAACAGGGGCGAGAAACCATCAGGTTCAGTAGCTTTGGACACATCGAGTTTCGAAAGTACCCTAAAACCCTCCCGAGTGCGAAAGTGTAGCTATTTTTGCTTGCTAAGACACTGCGATGGCGATCGAAGTTGCTACAATTAAGGTGGCAAGTACGGATTAGCAGCAAACAGGTTGGCTTTGTTCAATGATCCAGTAAAAATATTTCCATTATAAGAGTAGTGGTGTTGACGAACATGTGAAAGTGTTCTTTACATCATTTACTAAAGGCCAGAAGCCCTTACTATTTTTTTGAATAGAATATACTTTCCGTCTTATGCTCTGGTCGAAGTTGAACTTTGTCTGACTAATCATTAATTTGCAAATATTTCGCCACAGTCATTATTGATCCGATTCGTGTTAGTTGGTTTGATGTTTTTAAAGCTATGAGGAATAAAGCGATGCAGCCCAAACCATAGGACGTTCAAAATATATTCGGTACTTTAAGTAATGTGTCTCATAGAGAAGCAATCAGACCAGTCCAGCTATCTGAGGTATTTATTAAGCCTAACTGAATCATTTTTATAATGCCACGCTACTCTTTTGGTAGAATTTAGTTTAGGTGGAGAATTGTACAAATTAAGTAATAGAAAACTTTATATTTTTAAAATAAAATTTAAATTGTCCGGAATCTTATTGTAAAAATGAAATAAGGCTTATTCTTGGCAAGTGAGGCTAGTACCCATCATGCTAGTTCGGACCTCTACACTAGAGGTGACAAAATTTAGAGAAATGATTAAGAAGTGAGTCTCAATTAAGTTATATGTTAAAGCCAAAAATAAAGGAAAAATAATGAAAATGATGCATTTTGTAAATAATGAACAAAATAAACTTTACATTTTTATGACTCACCTTCCTCAGTTAAAAAATAGTGGCTATAAATGTGTTTTAAGATGATTTCAAACATCTTCGCCGTTAAATCTTTTAAATTTAAGTCGATGTCCTTATCATGACATTGCTCTATGATAATTCTCAATCCAGGAGATCTCGCAAATACAATAAATTTATGTGCACAAAAGATCTCATTATCAACATGAAAGACGACGTCGTGAATAGAATCGAATTCAGTAGTATCATTAAGAAGTTTCTTAAAATTGTATTCTTCTGCCATAAGTTGCGGTAGAACAAAATACTTTTTTGAATTCTCCTGAACTACTGTAAAAGTTTCAAAATCATCATCACAGGCAATATCTACAGCTCTATCAACGTTTGGACATCTCTTAACCTCAAACCGTATCTTTTGATCAACGCACATATCCTTTTTAAATGAACATGTAAACCAGGCACTTTGATTCTCGTCGACATGATGCATTGGAACCTTTAAAACCTTTCCAAGATACACATCCCCTCGAGATAAAATCATTACCTGATTTGATTTATATAGTATTTTATCGATATCTAACACACGAAAATGGGCAAATGTGCATCTGTAAAAAATATCATTAGAAAACTTAAGACACAATTTTCCCATATTTACCTTAGAAACTTCTGCGAATCTTCATACCAAATGTAAATGTTATTTGCATCTGTCAGCATCAACATCCTTAAAGGATTTGAAGTCTTTTGTTCTTCTCCACCAGCCAAGCAAATGCTTTTAATGTCTTCCATGCTGATTATTTTAAAGTTTTGTTGAATCTGTTTCGAATATTTAATGATTTTACTTACGTTGGAGACTTCACAGCCCTGAGCTTATAGTTATAGTACACAAAAGCTTGTTTCAAAGAGGTACAGCACGCAATAGCTACATTATTAGATTCAGCAAAACGAATAGTACCCTCAGGAAATATTATCTAAAACAACTCAAATCAGTTTTGAATAAATCAATGCTTTTTTACACAAATTACTTGTCTTGGCAGGAGTATATGTGAAATACTGTTGTTTAGTCCAAATTGCCCATGATTTGCGCCCCAAACAAATAACTCTGTGCTATTGTAAGCGATAGAGTGATAATCTCTAGCAATAACCTTTACCAAGTTTTGTGTTGCATACTGGCTAAATGCAGAAACTTCTTTGAACGATAATAGCTTATCAGGTGGGGGCTTGATACCTAGCTGTTGATCTGTATTAATTCCAGCCGCAAAAACGTTTCCCTTGTTTGTTAGTAACAGAGAGTGATTTTTTGAACAGCTAATGTGTTTTACTTTTTCATCAGAGCCTTTGGAAATTTTCACTTTTTTCGGGGTAGGCAAGATGTTTTCAGAACCAATACCTAAGGAAATGCTAGCAACAACTGACTTATTAATGTAATTAAGTAATAAACAAACCAAGCCTTCCACCCTTTCCATGTCCTACCGCATAAACAATTCCTTTCTTGTCCAGAAATAAACTGTGATAAGTACTTACAGCTACACTTTCAATGCATATGTTTTCCTTTCGAAACAAATCAATAAAATGCGGATGATTATTTTCTTGCACATTTCCAGTTCCAATATTGTAGTTTTTACTGGTACCCCAGACCAAAAGTTCATTATTCACACACCTAGAATTAATGTTTGAATCATATTGAAAAATTGTATTTTCTTTAAACCTACATTGCTTTGCAAAAGTCCAAATCATTTAATCTGCAAACATGTTGTAGCGGCAGACGAAAGTCATCATCAGGTAAATCTAAGCTGGCTCCATAACGCATAAGAAGCACTGCACAATCAATGCATCCATAAAAAATGGAGCGATGCAGAGGACTGCTCCCTGATTCACTGTCTTTTGAGTTTATTAAAGCCCCCTTAAATCAAATTTTATGAAAACCGAAAACATTATTTTATTATATTCTGAAAATTACATGATTAAGTAGCCATTTTACAATCGAGTATCTGTCTACAGAACAGGCTACGTGTAAGGCGGATCGACCCTGTAATTAAATGTGATTTTTTTTATATAAAAGAAATGAAATAAAAAATAAAAAGGTATTAGTTGGTTTTTTGGTTTTACCGGGAGGAAGATAGAAGTCTCCCAAATATTGAGTCCTAAGAGGCTCGTTGTATGCCTCCTGCTCGAAAACATTTCCTAAAGTCCATTACCGAGCCTAATAACACCCATAACGAATCTAATAATGGATTTTTATTCTATCCTATTTGCTTCTGCTTGATCTTCGCAGAGATATGTTCCCATGATTCGAGATCTCCTTTGCGTTAGGGCTGGGCATTGGCCGAGAACATTCAAAAAGGTTTCTTCCTTCTCCCCAAAACCCCAACACAGACTGGACTCCACTACCACAATTCTACTGGCATAATAAAAATAATAAATTTATTCGTAAATTCATACTTTCATTACACCAATCATACAAATTCAATTTAATTCATTTTCACTCGTTAATAAATAAATTCATCTCAACGTATCCAACATTAACTTAATAGGGGTATAACGATTACATCGCAAGGTCAACCTCATTGCCCTATTGTGTAACTTTTGCAAGCGCTCAATCATCTCATTTGTTCCTAATCCTAATCGTCGAACAATACTCTAAATGGGGTTTAATTATCGCATTGTTTAAATTTATTGCACTTATTGTTTATTCCTAATTCTCTTTTTATCTTAGCAGCTGTTAAAATCCAAATTTTTGTCTACTACAATTCCCAAATATTTATTCAACTTTAGTCTATTAATTTGAACCACTCACTCATACCTATAACATCCTCACCTAATCTATCGATGCATTCATATAAATTCTTTCCAGCCACATACACTAACGCATAATATATTTATAATAATATCTTAGAATGTCTCAGCACTTTAATACAGTAATTCACATACAACAGATATAATAGCGTCCCCAATACACAACTCTGTGGAACCCCTAGAAAACTATTCTTTTCATCCAAAAATTATTTTTAACCTTCGTTTTAGGTTGTCTTTCTAATAGATAAGCAGTAAACCACTCCAGGTCTGTACCACCAATTGCGTACTTATACATTTTTTGCAATAAACTACTTCTGTCAATTGTTTCTTCAGATCAATAAATACCGCTACAACGCTACATTATGTTTTTCTTTTTTCAACCAAGTATCGCCCAGTTTAATGCTGTTTCACAGGAGTGACCTTTCCTAAAGCCCGACTGTTGCTCAAACATTAGTTGGTTACTCTCAAGATAATTTTATATTTGCATTTGTACAATTTTTAAGCGACTTCCCAAAAACAAAGATGTTCTAAGTTCGACGTGTATTTTTTTGTTATTTTATTTTTTTTATGTCTGACCGGGCATAACTTCGTAACGCGTTGACCGATTTTGATGATTCTTTTTTTGTTAGGTAGAGTATGTTCCCTGGCTGACACCACACCATACAATACACGAGAAAATTTGTGTATGATGGAGGTGGGGGTAGGGGGTTGAAACTAACTTTTTAACGCGTGGACCGATTTGGATGGTTCTTTTGTCGTTGTACAGAGTAGAAGACATTAAAAAGTGAAAAATAAAATTGTTTAATTTAACCGACTTCACAAAAAGCGCTAAAAAGCATAAAATAATTTTTAAATTTATATCTATTACGACATTTTTAAGTCGGTGCAAATTAAACAAATAAAACAACTACGGTACCACCTCAATACTATTTACTGATTCACGCAGCACGCTCGACTCAATCACTCTCCACATTGCTTTTTGCCTACTTAATTTGCTTATCCTTCTATTTATAGATCCACTGTATGCATTTCTTACCCTTGATTTATACATATTCCTCAGCACACGATTCTCATTCCAAGCTCTTTGGATATCTAGTATTATCGCTAGCTCATATATTATCACTTTCTGTCTTTTCATTCTTTCAAGCTGCTCAAGCTCTATAACATTCTTTACAACTCGCATTCACAAGTACATATAGAAAGATCCTACCATAGCATTTACACTACTATTGCTCGCATTTAGAGACATCTTGCTATTATTTAAAGCACTTACATAGTCGCTCAAGTTGTACCGGATACAGTGAGCCTTGTTTTTACAGGTTTACCACGAAATTTAATAGGAACATTAAGCGAAATGGTTTCATATGATCAGAAATGTTTTTAGTACTATCAACCTGTACAACGATATCTTTATAATTGGTGATAACCAAGTCAATAAGTGTTCTCGATGTCTCAGTAGAGTCAATTTATATCAAATCAGCCAGGTCATGATACCTATGGTCTAAGGTTTTTAGATTTTTTTTATATATTCCACTTGCCATCGTTATTAACCTAATAAAATTTTATTGTGATATCTTGAATACCTTTGGAGATATTAATTTCCAATAATTTACGAAAAAAGACGTTTTTGAATTACTGAGAACTGTAGCGGTAGTAACACAGTTCAAGTTAAACTTTCATAACTTTGGCAATTTTCGTTAGATTACAATTATTTTTTGACGAAAATGTTCAAAACATCCTGCAGAATAAGAAAAAAAGCATTTTGCAATTGGTGCAATCATTATCAGCTCAAACCTGACTTTCATAAATATTTTGAAGAGAAAACATAAAATTTTAAAATTTTATTTAAACTAAAAGGCGCTACAGTAACCAAGAAAAATTTTTTTTAATAATCCTAACAGTATGAACTAATAGGTTCTGGAATAAAATTGTAAAATTGGTGGTAATTTACTGCCAGTGCATCAGAACCACCCCTTGCCCCCCTATAATGATGATTTGAAATGGTTTGATCCAGTAATTCGTGTTGGTGATTGTACTATCTGTCTGCTCCCACTATCTACAATTATTTCATCCACAGCCTTTTTGTAACTACTATTTCCTAACATGTTCACATTAAAATCACCCGCAATTATACAATTCTCTCCACATTTAGCCACTTCCTCCATCCATGTAGCAAAATAATCACAAACTACTTACTAGTAAATTCCCTAAATCTACCTACAAAATTATGTTATGATGGCAACTGTTTAAGCCCTAACTGGCTTAAGTGAAAAAGGATTACCGGGTCAGGAATGATAACAATTGGAGTTTCGTAAATATATTTTTTATTAAAAAATTCAAATCTCAAACTAAAAAACTATTCAAAGCAAAAAATAAATGAAAAAAGAAACAATTCAAATAATAAAAACAAAATAATTAAAATAATAATGTAAAAATAAAATAATATATAAAAAAAATAATAATTCAAACTAAAGCAAAACTAAATAATGAGTGATCGGTGAAAAAGTGAAGTCAGAAATCATATCACGCGCAAAGAAATCAAAATAATTTTTTTTTTGGGGTTCAAAGGAAAATTCTGGACCTAAATCCCTTAGCTATTTATGTACCGTGTGGCTGTCATAGCTACAATCTTGTACTAAGCGATTCCACTAAGTCGTCCGTAAAATCAGTCACTTTGTTCGGAGTACTTCAGAGGTTGTTCATATTGTTTTCAGGTTCTGTTCATCGATGGAAAATTCTAACCGATCACTTGGGATTATATACTATAAAAAAGCTCAGTGACACACGTTGGGAAGCAAGATTAAGCAGTCCATTATCAAATTAGTGCCATTCATGACGCTTTAATTACTTTGGCTATTGAAACTGAAAAAAATGATGTTCAAGTCTCTCATGAGGCTACTACTCTAGCCGAACAGTTAAAAGATTTAAGCTTCTTAGTTGCATTGGTTGTTTGGTATGATATACTTTTTCAAATAAATGTCGTCAATAAATCTCTACAATCAATAGACGTCGATTTCGGTAAATGCACAGAAATGTTAAAAATTTGCTGCGCTTTCTTGAAAGAATATAGAAATACAGGCTTCAAAAGCGCCATTTTAACTGCGAACGAGTTGGCTGAAGAACTAGAAATTGTACCTGTGTTTAGAGCAACAACAAGAATTCGACGTGTTCAATGCCAAGCTGGTGAAACTGCTCGCGATGAGCTTATAATTTCTCCAGAAAAGAAATTTGAAGTAGCATTTTTCAACTGTCTTTTGGACACTACCAAAAATCCACTCAATGACAGATTTGAGCAAATAAATGAATACTCAGAATCTGGTCTTTTTTGTACAATATAAAAAAGATTCCGGAAAAATCAGACCTTCTCAAACTCTGTAGTGATCTACAATTGAAATTAACTGTAGACTCTAAATCAGATATATATATGATCAGAATGTGGTTACTCCTGTCTTTATTTTAAATTTTATCAAAGATCGCAACTTAGAGCTGTATCCAAATGTATGGATGGCATTGCGGATATTGATCACTATACCTGTAACTGTGGCTAGTGGGGAAAGGAATTTTTCTAAGCTTAAGCTGATAAAAACCTATCTGCGATCGAAAATATCTCAATCTAGATTGACAAACTTATCAACTTTGTCAATCGAAAATGAAATTGCGGAAAAAATAGACTTTGATGTCTTAATAAAAGGGTGTGCCGATAGAAAGGCTAGAAAAGTAAAATTTTATTAGTTTTTTTAATAAATGGTTATTTCATTATATCCCTTGCCTTTTTTCGTATGGGTTTCAATGACAGATAGGGGGCGCCGTAGATATCTCGCCCGGCTCTGGTTAAGCCTTATTCAATCTGATTTTTTTTTCTAATACAGATGCATTGAGAGTTCCCCAGAACGCTTTTGTATGTTTAGTTGCTTCGGATCCCTTCCAACTCTCCTTATGCGCCTTCGTAGCCCATTCGCGGATATATGTTTTGATTTCCTGGATAAGGATACTCAAATTGTCTGTTTCCGCATTCCTGCACCAGTTCATTTTTAATTAAGTAATTAAGTATAAACACAAAAAATACTCTTGTTTCTTAATTTAAAGTACTACAGGAAGGTATTGATAAAAAGATGCTGGGTTGTTTGTGATTAGATAAGATAAAAACACTATCTAAGAATTAATAAAAAGCTGTTAAGATCTAGAAACTAGCAGAGAAAATCATTTTACTCAGGCGTTGCTGTTTTTTAAAATTCTAATGAGAATTTTCAGATAATTTAGCTACTAGTTCTGCCATATGTTTAAATATTATATGCTGTAGAGTCTATCGTTTGAGATAGACGAATACCTAAGAATACGTTGATAAATATTCTAAGGCGAAAATGTGTTACTTGTACTTCCACTCTTTCAAAAGCACATTGGACCTTGAGGAACTCTTCTTAAATAGTTCAAAGATTGGTGACAATCTGAAACAAGTTTAAAAGAATTCTTGATAACTTGGGGTTTTAATAAAGAATAGCTGTATGACCCCGACAATTTCAGCATCGATGCCTAGAACAATTTAATAATATAATAACGTTTTCAAGTCATATCCAACCGATTTTGTAAATGTTTTTTTAGAAGGAAAACTACGTACAGATCAAATGGAATCCCTGCATATGATTTATTTGATTATACTAATCGTATTCGTAAGAGAGCAACTAGTCAAGAGGACAAACTGTGGTTAATAGATAATAATTAAAGCTTACCAACGTATCAGTAATTTCTACAAAATTCCTACATGTCTTTGCAATAAAGGCAGCTAATTTATCATCAGCCACGGATCGTTTAGTTAGCGCCGACGTAATTTCTTTTCCATGCTGCTTACACTTGCATTTAATCGTACACTCGTAGTCATAATTGTTAATATTAGACATGAAAATCTTCACACAACTTTTTAAATCCACTTCAAATGTATAAACTATTTTTAAGGTAAAAGTCCTTTCCCATATAAACCGTGAAACTTCACTAAAAAAAGATGACGCCGTCTATTGTACCAAAACACCTATCACTCTGTGGATATGCATCCGATGATGGATTTTATGTATTTATAACGTTTCAACAACAATTTCACAACTATATAAAATTTTAGAATAAAAAAACCAACTAGCAACCCAACAAATCTGAAAATGTTGACGTTTCGCAATTATGAAATCCACCGATTTTTGACACTTGCAAAAAACCGAAAATGTAAATGGAACATGGAACGGGATGTAATGAGCCGCATGTAAACAAAAGTTCTTTCGTATTTTTGCAACTAATTTACGGCATAAAAAATGAATTAAGAGGATTTTCATTATCACGTTATACATAAACTTCCATTTGGAATTAAAAAATGTGAAAAAAACTGTTTAATAGAAAGATTTTAATGGATGAATACAAAACCTTACAAATTCCAATTTAAAATTGGAAAAATGTCATGCGAGACACCAAACCAAAAACGGGTAAGTGACATAAATTTAATGTTTTAATCCTTACTTAATTTATAACAATTATTATTTAATTATTTTTACAATTTTATGCCTTTCTGTTTTAAAACATTGGCAAACAACAATTTTTTTTTTCAAAATAAAATTAGGCCTGACGAAAGTCATGATCGTTTAAAGAGTTTGCTAAACGGCACGGCACTTATTTCTGTTTAGAACGTTCTTATAATACGCAGAATTTGAATTTTAAATTGCCAGTAAAAACCTAAAGAATTCTACTTCTGTACATATCGAGAAAAGGGAATTTTAAACGTTTGTGCTACATCAATCCAAGAAATCCCAGTAATATTTTTATTGTCCAATACTAGGGTGACTACTTGGTCCGGAAGAAAACCAGGGCACCCAAACCTGAAATGACGAATTAACTTAACTTAATCAACCTTTATTTAACCTTTTTTTAATCGCTTACAATTGTTGAATTACAAAACATTTTTATTGTTACCTAAAATAATACACTACCATTGGTAAAAGCAGGACTTCTTAGGCTTCGTCCATGCACAGAGTGGGCGAGCGAATTATTTGCGAATGGGAGATTTTTCTGCGATTTTAGTGACCAGTAGTAGTAAAAATGGGAAGATCAGGAAGAATATCTTCAGCAGAAAGTGGAATTTATTTTTCGGTAATATACGAAGGTACATAATAAATAAATAGTAAAAGCTACAATATGAGCTCTAATTAAAGTAGATACGGGCTGGAAGAGAGAAGAACTAAGAAAGGCGATCAAGATGGGCAGGATCAACATATAAGGCTTTGTTAAGGGATAATTTACTCAGATGGAAGTCAAAGGAGGAAAGGTCGTTGACTTTTCCTAGCATCCTGGTAATTGGCTCGCTTTGACCGTAGTTTGTGCGATGGCGGTCGAGTCGGAAAAGGGGACTGGACCTAAGGTTGCGGGGATTGGTATAGATTGCAGGATTGAAGGGCAGTCTATGGCACCACTTAATAGCTGATGAATGAAGAGAATGTCAGAAACATCACGACGTTTACTTAAAGGTTGTAAGTCAGTCAGTTTCAGACGGTTTTCATAAGGTGGAAGGTTGAATCTGTCTATCCACGGAAGATCACGTAGAGCGAAGCGAATGAACCTACGCTGGACGGATTCAATCCTGTTAATGTGGGTTGTTTGTGTAGGTGACCATACCTGGCTGGCATATTCAAGGAGAAGTATAACGAAGGAGATACAGAGATTTGGAAACATAAGGATTGGAGGACTCTCTGGACCAGCGCTTCAAAAACCCTAACGCGGAGTTAGCTCTGTTAACGGGAACGGAAATTGAGTTCACTATCACAGATTATTGCTAAGTCACACAAAGAGGTAACGATAGGGAATGATACGACGGTTAGCATGTAGACTCTCGGGGTAGTGGTAAGACGCTTGCGGGAATGAGATGGACTGGCATTTGGAGACATTGAGCTCTAGAAAGTTTTTCATGCACCATGTGGTGAATGAATAGAGGTCTTTTTGCAGGAGAAGAGAGTAAGTTGTGGAGGATATATGTTTGATTATTTTCATGTCATCAGCATAAATGGACAGCTCTGAGTGATTGATGACACATTCAACATCATTTATTGTAAGGATGAAAATTAATGGGCCGAGGTGGCTGCCCTGAGGGACGCCGGAACGACCGACAATAGGGTTAGAAATGAATGAGCTGAAAAGAATACTGTACTGACGGTTGTTGAGGTAGGATCGAATCCATGAGATGAATCTGGGAGGGGGGGGGGAGGAGGGGAGGGAGCCTAGGCGATCAAGTTTGAACAAGATAACGTTATGGGAGATCTTGTCGAAGGCTTTACTAAAATCAGTGGCGATAACATAAACATCTTTACCGTTTTCCAGGGCACATAGTGTTTTAGAGACGAAGTCAGTAAGGTTGGTGGGTGTAGATCTACCTTTGAGGAAGCCATGCTGGGAGAATGAGCAGATAGACTTATAGAAGAAGAACATTGAATCATAGACCAATTTTTCGAATAGTTTAGGTATGGATGATAATTTAGCGATGGGTCTGTAGTTGGACACATCGTTCTTGCAACCTTTTTTGAAGATGGGAACACTATACGAGTTTTTGCATAAATGAGGGAAGACCCCTTGAGTGACCGAGAGGCCGAAAAGCAAGGTAAGGGGTTAAATTAGATGCATGGCACACTTTTTCAGAACGATGGCCGAAATGCAGTCAATACCTGGGTTGAACTCGTCCTCAAGCCCGTTGATACTGGCGGCGATTAGTTCGGGATCAGGGTCGAAAGACGTAAACGACGTTTGAGTGCATTTGTCCAAGAATGAAAAGTAGTTAAGGTCAGGTTGTAGGGAATTGTCGCTGAAAGATTTACTGAATAAGTGTGCAAAGAGGTTGGCGATAACCTTAGGATCAGACGAAGAGGTATTCTCAATTTTTATGGTAGAGGGGTAACCATTGGATTTCTTCTTGGAATTAATAAAGTTATAAAATCGCTTGGGCTCGGATATGAGGCTAGTTTCTTAGCTATTTGTTTTACGCTTAATCTCTTTTTATTCTAGTAATACATAGTTGAAAATTTACTTACAAATATGTTATAGCGTTGCATTTCCGTCACTTTGAAAGGAAACAATACACAGACCTCTTATGCCCTAGATGGTCTTTCATCATCGTGATAAATAGTTTGTTCTTCGACAACCTACGAATGCCTATTATAAACATTGGGTAATATACAAAAAGTTGAGATGAACCTCCGAGTTGAGACTTTCGAGGAGTTCTTGCTCAGACTACTAAGATTGACTCGTAACTGCATGCGAGCGAAATGTGGAGAAACTGAAAGTTACGACTAACTCCGTAAATTTGAGATCAATCTCAGAGCTGTTACTGCAATTACTCGTCTCGGTAATAGCGTATTGTTTTTTTTTTATACGATGTGGTCAAATCCTAGGGGACAACCCTTTGATGCGTTAGCATGGTTTTTGGCCAGAAGGGAATTAGGGTAAGGGAAGTGAGGGAATTTCAACAGCCCAGAGACGGAGTGGATTATTTTAATTTCTTAATAAAAGCTCACGGGTCACCTGGTCTCGAACCCGAGACCCATGGCATGGTGGTCGTGCGGCTCAACGAATTGATCCAACTCCGTCTCATTGATTACTTTATGAAAAACTGAAAAGAAGATTGAATGTTTTTTTGTAAAATTATATATTATTTTTCTGTTTTTTAATAAATGGACTTTGTTTAAATCAGATCAATTTTTTTTTTATCTTCTTTGCTCAAGCAATGAATTTGCAATTTCAAGTCGTCGACTTTGTCCAGCTCCACGAATTCTCATTTCTATGCCGAACACGTTATCCTCATCCAGGGTCGTTTCCCTGTAACCCAAATACTTCGCAACGTTATGCAAAACGAAGTAGCTTCTAATAATACATGCCAAAATCTTTTCTTGAACTCTTAATTTATATTGCAAAAGAGGAAAGCGTTGTTTCAATTGCCCAAAACATCGCTCTATTACAACTCGTTCTTTAATAAGAATCCTTTAATAACTATCCTTTTCGATTAATATACTCCTCGCTTTGCGTTGAAAGTTTCTTTATTCGATTATGCGTGCAATCAATTACTCCAGTTGCAAAAGGAACTTTATTCTTGGCTTGCCATTTTCCTTGGGAAAATTGCTTTTTTTTCAGCCAAGTTAGTAAATTTTATCCAATCAGTAGAGTAGTTTATAATTTTTGCTAAGACTTCTGAAATAACCCTTGATACTGTGGATTGGTGTATACCTATATCCTGCACAATTCCACTCTGGAAACCTGGGTCTCCAACAAATCGCAAATATATCCGCATTTTTCCCATATTCATTAAAGCCCCAACACGCGTTTCTTCATCTTGTCCGAAAAAATGGTCTATTAACCATTCTATATTTTCTTCCGAGGAACCGAAACTGATAAAATCTCTGCCATATCGAATACGTTTTAAAGACTGAGAATATGAAAACCCTGCCTCAACATTTTGTGAGATAAGTCTCAACTTAACTAGCCCAAGCTTAACATTTAGCATACGACTGTGAGGTTTTGCTCAATTGAAGCTTTTGATTTTAGATCTAGCTCAGCTATTGAGATTGATCTCAAGCATTGAGATTTATCTCATGAGTAAACTATGCTTTCTGCATACCACCCTAAGCAATTGCTTCAAAAGTTCAGCTCAGAGTCATTGCATCTTTTTGCATATGACTCATTCTTTTCTTCTCTGTTTCTTCCTCATTACGGTTTCCAAATTTAAAGTTTCATGTTAAATTAAGTACCTTTTTATGTTAGATCTTCAATATCAGGGTGCCAAGCTTAAAGAGTTATTTTTTTATTTAAAATTATCAAAAATGGTACAATTAAATACTTTATTAGTAAACTAAGACTTTTTCAGAAATTTATTATTCATAAAACTAGCACAGTACAGCGCTTATCATTTGGAATACAGCAAGTCTTCGACATTTTCTGAATGAAAAAACATTTCCTGGCTATCGCTTCAGAATAGAAAAAAGAGAAAAACAGTACTTAAAAAATAAGGATTCACGTTAATAAATAAAAAATATAACATTATTATAATGGTACATGAATAACATTCATAACAAAGATTATTTTATGGTAAATAAAACATAAATTCGTTTTTCAAAAAAAAAAAAATCTTTTCTAAATGGTACTTGAACTAAGTAGTCTGATTTATGTGATTATTCGTGCATCAAGGCAACTCTTGTGTTGAGTATTGAGGGAATACATTCGAAATGAATTAAAGCTTCTTAGCGACAACGTAAGCTACTAAAAACTATTGAGAAATACTATGAGAGTTTGGTGAAGCAAACAAGTTTATATATTATTTAAATTTCACTTTTCGAGTAAGCTTCTTTGTAACGCCGCCTGCAAATCTGCATCAAAATTATCTCCCCGTGAGTAATCCTCAACAAATTTTTCTGCAACTTTTCCTCCCTCATTTATTGAATTGTTCACTTTGGAATTTTTTATTTTTGTTGCTGTTGAGATTTTTGTATCATTCAAATTCCCTGCAAAATCGCTTCCAAATGCATCAAAGGTAGCAAAATTTCCATTCGATCTTGAGTCGGATTCGGAAATTTTCATTCGAAAAAAATCATCTTCAAAATTATCATTGAAATCGTCAAAAACTTTTGACGATTTTGTTGTTTTGTCTGTAGTAAAATTTTTCGAATCGCCAAATGCGTCACAGGTATTTGTTTTTAAATTCTTGTTATCTACAGCTTTAAAATTATCATTAAATGCATCGAAGAATACATCTGGAAAGGCCGTGGCGGTTGTTGTTGTAGTCGTAGACGGGATATTGTTATTGCCTCCAAAAGCATCAAAATCTGCAAAATTGTCAACTGCATTTAAAGGTGTGCTACGTTGAGATATACTTTCGTCAAAAGGTACTGAACTTATTTTGAGATTATCTATAAAATCGGCTCCTGTTATCGTACTTTTGCTTGTAAATTTCTCAGCTTTTCTAGAATCATCTGTAAAGACATCTTACAAAAATTTTAAATTAAAAACTAAAAGATAAAATTAGCAATGAAATATTGTTTTATATGATATTTACCTTCCGAACTAGCATCGTCTTCGTCATCATCGGCAAACGGATCTTTAATACTGAAAGGATCTTCGTAACGGTAGTCTTTAAAAGGGTCCTCCTTAAAATCTGTTGGAGCAACTCCTATCATCTGAGATCCAGCAGGTGTTTTGTTCGTTCGAGATTTTTGTGTTGTTGAAACTTGAACTTTCGGCCGGGTAACAGATATTTGTGTTGTTGGTGGAGGTACAAAGGAGGGATGCTAAGAAATTATAAATAAATAAAAAATAAAATATAAACAAAACGCAAAAAACAAAATAAAAAATTTCGAAAACAATTTATGAAATTATGATTTTGTAGACGACCAGTTAAAGATAATATTTAAAAATCATATTATTTTGTGTTAGATATTTTGTTTTATTCTCAATTGATCGCAAGTCATTGTAATTCAGTTCAGTTTTTAACGAGTTTCCAAATATTTTCACGTTTGTAGTTTCTTTGTAATATTTTCAAAATAATAATGACTTCTCACCACATTTAACGGAATCTACGCTTATTAAGATATTCAAAGCCCAAAAATATTATACGTATTTCACTAATATTTTAGGAGAAAATATTTAAGCTCAAGTTAAAATGCATTAGCAATTCATTTACATCATAACTACTTTCGCTCATCTTCAAATTAGAGTTTAAGAGATGCGGCAGAATATTTATTAGTTAGTTGTTATTGTATGCGGCAGTTGAAAGCAGCAATTAATAGAGACTAATATTTTGTCCCTTGAAAGTATTTGGAGACGGAGTTAGATCAATTCGTTGAGCGGCACAATCGGAAACTTTGAACAAAATACGAAATATGTTAGCGTCGTCGGCCTAAAAAAGTATTTTGGAATGAGACCGAGTCAAAAAAAAAAAGCGGTGGTTTAAGGTGGCTGCCTTGTGGCACCCCAGAAGTGTTAAAAATGGGCTCAGAGAGTGAAAGAACTCCGTGATTCGAAACTAGCTGAGTATGATTAGACAGATACGAACATAACCAGAGTTGGATCAATTCGTTGAGCAGACTAGGTCTCCCCGTCAGCTTTTATTAAGAAATTAAAATAATCCACTCAGTCTCTGGGCTGTTGTCTAACTCGCAGCAATGCAAAATAAGACATTCAAGTTTCCTCATTTTCCATACCCTAATTCCCTTCCGGCCAAAACCATGCACCAAAGGGTTGTCCCCTAGGCTTTGGTCTCGCATCGTATAAAAAAAAATATGTCTATTCAGTGAGTATTCTCTTCTGAAGTCTATGGGAGACTTCTATTCCGTACTAACTCTTACCGGACTAAGTTTTCAGCTTTTAAACAACTATTAAACCCGAAACAGCTAGGAGAGAAATAATTTAATAAACTAACTGAAGGGTTCAATTTTCCTTATTTTGAACTTTCATCAAACCCTTGGCAGGCAACCCAATCTGAACTAGTTGCAAATAAATAAACTAACTTGTATTTCCTTGCATGCCCTATTTTTATTTTCACTCGGAAAACTATTTCTGAGTTTCACAAGAAGGGACAAGTTACTTGATCTTCGATTTTAATCAAATTTCCTTAAATATGAAAATAAAATTCAAAGATATTGGTCATTACTGATTAATGCCATGATGTGCTTTTTTAATTTTTTTACAATAATAGTGATTATGTAGTGCCGAACAAAGCCTATAGTGACATATATTGCAATTATACATATTTGTGAATGAATATAAAAGATGAAAATGAGACCTAATATAAGGCTTTACGTAACATTAAGTTTTTGTTAAAATTAAAAGTCCTAACTCATAACTCGTGCCTCACAGTTTATATGGTATATCTACACTAGACATATATTTTTATATACGAAAAGAGTCGGGTCACTGAGTATACAGAAGTATATATATGGCAAATAACCACAATAAGCACATAGTTTGGGCTCTAAGAGTCCGACCGTTGCGGTCAAGCAAAACCACCTAAACTACAAGCCATGAACTGACGAATTTGACGCACACACATTAGTGCCAAATTCGGCTGAAATTTTGATTAATTTACATTGCTTCTTATTCCGGTATTTTGCGCAACATAATTTACATTTTTGGGTAAAAATAATCATCTGAGTGTTACGTAACGTTTAGGGGAGGGGGGTCAGAAATCTTCAAAAACTGCGTTATGTAATACTTGCACGGCCCCTAACGCCAATTTCAGTCCTACGATCTCTATGGATTTTCTTCATGTATGGTGTAGTCTACAATTTTACTTCTTTCTTCCGTCCCGTGCGAACTTCAAACTAAAATCTGTTGAACGCAGTTGTTTAGATCTTTTCTTAATCCATGACCATTGAACGATCATAGTATCTTCTAGAAATAGTAAAGTGTTCTTCTCGGGATTGCTCTCGATCAATCAGAAGTAATCTAGAAAACCCATTGCCTGACGTATTCTTCACCCTTTTATTTGTATTTAACAAAAAGACGCAGCAGGCTTTTCTATTCCTCTACTAGATGGTAACAGTGGAGTTTTCCTGCTTAATTAGAGCATGTTTTCTGTCATCTAAAGCCCTTGATTCAAAAGGGTCCCTAAGATCAATATTTTTCAACAATCATAGGTAGTTTGACTAACGTGGACTGTGTTCTCCACTAAACAGGAATATCGGAAAACACTTAAAATTCATACATCAAATAATATTTTCTAGTGTCAAACGCAAGCCTAAGTTGTAAAAACATATTACTTTTAACACGTTAAGTATCAGTAGAAAATATGGAAACTTGCCTCGTACTACAAGTTATTATGCAGTAGAAAATCTTACTTGTATACTAGGATTGGTGTTAGCCACATACGAACTAGTTAAACATTTTATAACAAATTAGATCCTTTTTAGGCTTTCGCAGTTGCTCACATTCATTTATTAATATTTTCGGATTAGCCGCGTAAATTGTATCTAACATGGAATCCTGTTCTTAACACCTCGATGCAGTTGATCCGAAATGATTTATACTCAAAAAGTGACGTTGTGATTTCTGTTTGCCTTCAACAACACCCTGCACCACAACAGGAACAACAGCAAGTACATCAACCGAAAAAAACAGCTTTCGCGCCGATATAATCTGCGTAGCTTAAATCATCGACAACAGCTTCAGGCAGTTTCCCGCTGACCACGCTCAATGTAACTTGAAGCGAAACGTTTGGGGTGAGTACTATTATCAGCACTCATATAAGTTAGATACGATTTACACGGCTAATCCCAAAAAATTAATAAATGAAATTAGATCCTCTTCGATTTTTTTTGTTTGCAATGAACATAGAAGTAGTGAGACGTCCCACCGTCGAAAATGAGCAATTGTTACAAACAGAAAAAAATCTATATGAAGATACTCCATCACCCTAACCACTGGGCTACCAGCGCTATTGTTGATTCTCCGTTTAAGTTCTTTTCATGAAGAATCCTCATATTTATCTCACTTTGACAAACTCATCAAACAAAAAAAGGGCGGGGGTTTTAGTATTAAGTTGACGATTCCAAGCCAATTTAGAAGGAGGAGCAGAGTTAAGAACAGAAGACCAAAAGCAGAGATATATATCTGTGGCTTCCCGGAAAAACCACTTTGAGTTAACATCAGATTTTATATCTTCTATATGGTACCTTTCATATAGTAATCCCAAAGATTGTAAAAGCAGAGTGTTTAACGGTAAAAACACGATGTGTATAACGATTATACCATACATGCGAATCAAACATAAAAACCTCAATTTCTCGAAAAGTTGATTTTTGTACTGGAATAATTATATCGGGAAGCAATGGATATGTATTTTTTAAAACTTACGCACTCTTAGTTAATCCTTTTAACTTTGTAACATCACACCAATAAACAACAACATTGAAGTATTTGTTCTCAAACCACAATATGGTAAGGCAAATCGTGTCACCACGTTTAACACATACTTTATTAAAAAGAAGACAATGTATGCCTTTTGCAATTTCATTTTCATTAATTTCATTTTTAAAGAGGGGCGGGGATTCCACATTACAGTTTGGTGTAATGCATAGTGTGCTTTGCAACGGTGTGACTGTTTTAATGCAAAATGTTAAAATCACTAAAAAGTGCAAACTTTTATGTACAAATGAATTATGCCCTCATTGTACCTCAATGGATTTAATTAGAAATTTTAAAACATTATATAAATGTTATTCTTTGTGTTGTAATAATCGATTTATTCTCGATTTAAATCGAGCTTGAAATAAACAAGTGCGGCTATAGGCGCGATAAAATAAGCTAAAAACAAGTTATTTCCCACAAAAACTATTTTATAAAACATCCATAATATTGATTTATCTAGATACGTCTTGCAATTATAACCACCAATGAATTCCTTGTGTGAAATAGTCAGAGATATGTAATTTCAAGTATAAAAAATTCAGAATTAATGTGGATTCAATGCCCGAATTATTTAGAAATGATCTGAGACCCGGACATGATATAAAATAAAATGTTAAATTAATAAACAAAACTAAACTAGCAAAAAAACAGATAAGAGAATATCTTTCAGACTTAACATTTATTTTCTATATTAGCGTATTCGAACTTGTTTTTAATGACAATTATTACGCTCAATTATATTAATCATTCATAATTAAAATGTTAACAACTTTTATGACAGTAGATAGATGCTTTCGCTAACCTTTAATATCTTTGATTGAAATGTATTTCAGTAAATTAATACTTAAAAAATTTAACTAAATTGTACAAGTTATTGCTAGTTTAAATGATTTAAGGATAACAGTGCCATTTTTATTAATTTTTAATTAGCTAAGCAATTATAATTAGTTCCGATATTCATGGATTAACATTTTATTTTTAACTTTATATAAAGATGTGTTCACTGAAAAGATGTAATGTGAAAATCATCGTTAGATTCTTTTTTGTCAAGTAACTAAAAAGAATTTTTTCAAGAAAATGTCTAATCACAGTATAACTCCGAATGGGCAAGGGACTAAATTTCGTAGTCAAACTAAAGCATAGTTGGTCAAATTTGTTAAACGATAAAGATATTTCTAATACAAATATTTCTTTTTTTTTTTAAGGTACACAGTTAAAAGACCTAAAAATCTAAATGAGGTTTTTAAACATAAAGTAGTGATTTATTCTTATAATTATGTGTGATTCACAAGCCAGTGGTTAAGGTAAAATCATGAATGAATGATGCAATTACTATAAGCAAATTTCGAAGGGTAGAAAAAAATAATAAAATGCTGACCTTTTGATAGAATACTAATAATACACTACAATTATATGAAATAAGATTTGTAATGCATGCGACTTGTTTACAGCATGACAATAGAGTAACAATGAGATATGCAGAAAAATACAATTTACTCTTAGATTTTTTGAAAAAAGAAATGAGTCGGGAAAAGTGAAAATACGGTATAAATCGGTGTTTTTTTTTTTGTAATTAAGGGGAGGCGCATTGAGACTACAAACTAGTGCGCTTTTGAAGCGATTAGGAAAATTAGAAAAAGAAGGGAAGAATTGGTTGTCCAAAATAAAATTTTCGAGGAAGCTAAACGCTTAGTTGAAACTTTCGAGATAACTTAATGGGGGAACCATCCTGCAACCGGTTAAAAAATTCAGTTTTTTTATTCTTTAAAAGTGTTCTAAATAGAACTCTCCCACAAAATTACAGATCGATATTCAAAGTGGTTTTCGAGTTATAAACTCTCGACCGTGCCAGGCATCTCACTTTCTCTCGAACATTACAGGGTGAGAACTGGCTGTTTCTCCCTACTAACTATTGCGAATCAATTTTAAAGAACAGCTCTTCTATATATAAATATATAGGCTGTTTCTCAAGTCGTGTGCAAAAATAAAGGAACTGGTAGATCTAGGCAAAAGAAATGTATGAAAGGGAGTCTATCTCCATCTCCTCCAAGCAAATTTTTTTACAATAAAAAAATCAATTTTTACATTTCAAACGGAGATATTTTATTCTATTTTTTATTTTGTTTATTTTCGGATATAAAATATTTGATAATGTGTTCTTTTTCAAAAGAAATTTTTAACACACCTTTCTCAAGTTACATGACCAAACGTACACCTCATCCTCGTCCTTCTAAAAAAATCTAAATTCACATTTAACAGGTTTAACTACTAATTATTCATGTTACAACGCCGAAAGTAAAGGAGGCTCGAGTGTCCACCGTTTAAGCACTGCCGCTACATCCAGTTAGATTAGAGTGCCATTTTATTTCTTAAAAATTAAAAAGACATTGAATTCATCACTTGAAATATTGTTGTTGAAAACCAGTACTTAAAAGGTGTCAAATATACACCCTTTTTTTTATATACGATGTGGCCAAATCCTAGGGGACAACCCTTTGATGCGTTAGCATGGTTTTGGCCGGAAGGGAATTAGGGTAAGGGAAGTGAGGAAACTTGAGTCTTGTGCATTGCTGCGAGCTAGACAACAGCCCAGAGACGGAGTGGATTGTTTTTTAACACACAAGAACTTTGGAATGATATCGCGAAAAAACATAACAAAAAACTATGTCGCGTCACAGCGAATGTGTCAGTTCATGTTACTCTGTCATCGCAATCGGACGTAATTAAAACTGCGTTCCGCGTATGTGAAAAGATTTGAAGCTGTTTCTTTGCAGCCATCCTAAAGAACCTACAATGAGTTATTCAGCAGCTGCTGTTATATATATTAAAAAAAAAGTCGACAGAGTTCGTAAGGAAGTGGGTAAATCGATATAAAGCTGTAAAAAATGTCGATAATTTTAAGGAGAGAAGCAAAAAAAGTGTTACAAGTAGTAGAGGACAAAACAATTTTAAAGGTGTTTGAATCAAATCCTTATCTAACATTATGCCAGGCTCACAAAATTCCTTGTAAAAAAGAAATTAAAGTCAGTGACGATAAAAAGACGACTGGAAGAAAATCAGGTCTCATATCGAAGTGTATTACGAAAACAATTGCTATCAGAAAAACACATGAAAATCCGACTAAAGTGGGCACAAGAATATATCAACAGAGATTAGGACAATATTATTATTTTTACAGATGAGGCATCTTTTTGGGCATCGCTTCCTAGGAACAAGCCTGGGCTCTAAAGGCACTAACCTAATACACCAAGTCAGTTAGGATCCATGTTTGGGGGTGCTTTTGTTCTCTAGGCTTTGGAACTTTGTATTTATTTACAAAAAATTTAGATGCGCAATTGATCTTAAAAATATATCAAAAAGTACTTTTGAAATCTGCAAAAATATGGTTCGTAGAAGATAATTCATCCTGGATTTTACAAGAGGACAATGAACCCAAACATCGCAGCAAACTGTGTACTGAATAGAAAATTAAAAATGGCATCGAAACTCTAAAAACACAGCCACCCGATGCCATTCAAAATGTCTGGAGTGTTGTCAAGCATTATCTCAGGGGAAAGCGTATATACATATACTTTAAAGCAATTATGAATTATAAAAAAAGTATGGCGATCTTTACCTGAGTAGTATGCAAAAAACCTGGTGGAAAGAGTAAAAGTTGTGAGGCTATTTGTCAAAACAAAGGACATTTTATTTCATATTAACCATAATGCGCTGTAATACATTAAATAACATTTAAACTTGTATGTGATTTTTTTCAGTATATTATTTTACCAGATATGATTCCAATGTTCTTGTGGGATAGGGTGTAAAATATCTTTGAAAAAAATCACGAAAATTGGCTCATTTCGAGTCTTCTAAGGATGTGTTCCGCCTTAATAATTCATTAAATAAGTCGTTTACAATATACGTGCCATTGAAGAATAAGCTTCTGGAATTAATAAAGCATAGAAATAGAAATAGTTTTAGTAGTGAAATAGTACTGTAGGGCAATTTCGCATAAGGCGGGAATTAAAATATTTTTTTTTTATTTTATTTTTTATTTTTACAAGCAAAACAACTTCGGCGGTAAACAGGTGAATTTTAGAAGCTATAAATTTTTAAGCAAAGTAAATGTTCGCCAATATAACCATTGCGGCTACATAAAACATTAGAGCGAGTAGCTTCATTCGAAAAATAACATATTTAATATTCACAATTACGATGTATCAATGTTAGTAATAACATTAATTATTCTTTTTTATACAGTTAACCTGGATTATTACTTAATTATTGGTACCTTAACCGTTTGAATCAAATTCCAAGGGAGTGGGGTTTGTGTGTTATTCGAATGAGTTTCGCCGTAACTGAGGCGTCTACTTTTAAGGGAGTATTCCGTAGTGACGGTTGGAAAAAATCCATTTTTTAATATTTGCAATTTTACGTTCCGAAAACTTTCAAGAATATGACTGAAAAAGGGTTTCCAAAATTCGTTGAATTAAGAAAGTAACAGAAATTACAAATTCAACGCGTTTTTCTCGAAACCACGATATCTCGATTTCTGCTCAACTGATTTGCTTACTTTTACAGCACCTTCAGTACAATTGACGCTATGGTCCGTAATTTCAAAAATCTCATATCTGTTTAAAATAGCCTCACCACTCAAACCATGAAATAATTTTACATGATCGATATTTGTTTCATGATTGCGTTTCGACAATGCAATATGTTCTTTGAATCATATACTCAGCTATTTATATAATTTTTCTATGCTCGAATTTATGTATTTAAGCATTTGATATTAGAGACATTAAAGTTTTATTTTTTAAGTACTTTTTTATTATTATTTCCAGCCATTTGGAACCATTTATTTGGAACCAAGCACGTGTTTTCTTTATTAAAAATGAACAAAAGATGCAAAATAGCGCACTTTTTTCTTCGTAAGTGCGTAACTTTTGTAATTTTCAATATTTTAACCTCTCGTTACTACGATAGCCAATAGAGTAGCAGTGGATAACAATTTTGAATATTGTGTTTCAGACTTCGCAAAGGGCTGCAATCGTGGTAACCGCAACTTTCAAACGCTCTCGGACCCTTTGTTTTTTTATTCAATAAAATAAATTTATTCTTGTATAAAAAGGGTAAATTTATATACGAAAAAAATTTCAACTATGTCTTACAGATCCCGAGGAATAATTATCTGAATTTATACCCGGGAGAACGGCTCTCACTACAAAATACCCCCTTAAAACAAAAATATCTTTATAATCTGTGATGGATCAATCGAAAATGGGTTCTACATCATAGCATAGAAATTCCTCTTTACAAAATGCTACGAATGAATTGGAATCCGTGAAAAATGTAGCAGAAATATCTACTTCGGTCAATTGTTCGTATTCAATTAACAAATTTTGATCAATAGGTCTCGAAAGTTTTTACACAAAACGGAAAGTTTTCGTCCACACTGCGTCTGTTCACATTTGGACTTAAAGAAATTTGACATTCGAGTAATTTCCCCTCTGCCCAAATTTTACACACGCTAATGAGTGTTGACAAATTTTCAGCAGAATTCGTCTTCTTTTATGATTGACAACTAACAGCTGATTGATGTTTGGCAAGTTACAGCTTAGAAATGAAAATTGAAATAAACATGGGGAACTATCAGCTTTTTTAGTAAATTGTTATTAATTTTTATTTATTTTTACGATTTCTTGTAAACGCACTTATCTTTGCACTGAAATTTACTTTTGACAGTTCTTGAGTTGCCATCAATTTACCCAGAAAGCGTCTGTTAACTTTCGCATTTTCATCCTCTCCCCCAGAAGAATGATTTTTACACACAAAAGTAAACAGACAGACCTAGTGTGTCATTATTTCTATAAACGCGATAATCAACAAATAAATTCGATATAATGTTTCCATCAACATAAAGATGAATTTCTATCTTTCATTGTTCCGAAATGTATGTATAAATAAATTAGTTTTATCGTCAATAATTGTACGTTAACTCCGTTGTTCGAAAGTCATGTAATTCTCAACTGATATCTTATACATAACAAAATATATTTTTGGTGGGAATTATTGCGGGCTGCAATGTCTACTTGCTAACTTGACCCAAGAACAAAACATAATTTTCGTCAACAAATCTCCCTAACGATTCATTCATTTTATTGCAAATTCTATTTCAGTAAGGTTAGGCTTATATGGGGTGGTTTAAATATAAATTCGAAATTTTGTTTAAAAAGAGGGAAGTTACTATACCATCGCAATGTTGTTTGTGATGCTCTTTTGTAACAAGTAACGATAAGTGAACAAGAGATGCACGTGTCGATTACGTAATAAATTCGTTTGGAAATTATATGTTATTAATTGCACAGGTCAACAAAATTCTGCTGCTGGGTAGCTCGAGGTCATTTCCGAATTAATTTGCTGCGAAAAATCCGAATCCGATGTCATTATTGTGCCATCACGTCAGGTTTTTGAGATATTTGAGGTTATGTACTCGAAAAATGGGTATTTTGGCTTTTTTTGAGGTAATGTACAAGATGCACAACATTGCTTTTTGTCTTTTTTTCTAGTTGCATCATTTAATACTTCTTTTACCCTATAAAATAAGCTGGCGCGGTCACCTACCATTTTTTCTTGCAAAGTTACGACCATTTTAAGTTATGAAGCTCATATTTCATATAAATAGATGTATATTAACATTATATGAAGCTTGAGCTTCATAACTTAAAATGGTCGTAACTTGGCAAGAAAAAACCATGGGTGACCGCTCCATAGCTTATTTTAAAAGGTAAGAATAGTATTAAGTTATGAAACTAGAAAAAAAGACCAAACAAATTTTGTGCATTCTGTGCATAGCCTCAAAAGTAACCAAAAAACCTATTTTCGAGTACATAATCTCAAATATCTCAAAAATCTGACCTGATCGCACAATTCGGACATCGGATTCGGATTTTTCGCAGCAAATTACTTCGGATATGACCTCCAGCTACCCAGCAGCAATGATGGCCCCATTTTTGTAGACCTGTGTTATCAATGTCCAAAGAATAATGGAAAATAAACCACTTGATCATCGGCATCCAATTCTCATATTGCATCGGGAGTTTGACATTTTTTTGTAAACAATTTGATAACAGTCGATGTGCACTTCTTGTTCCCTCATCGTTATTTATCACAAAAGAGCGGCAGGAAAAATACTACAATTGACCCAGTGCTGTCAAAAACTCGATTGTCACTTAAAAATTTTTTTTTCCTAAAAAAATCACATTAATATTTAAGAACCACCCTCGCGCGTTATATCCAATTTCAGAAAAACCTAAAACACTGACAATTTTATTAGATATTAATAAATTCATGCACTTGCCGATATATAAAATAAAGTAATATTTGATTAAAAATTTGAATAAACATGGATTTTTAGGAAGTAGCAATTGGCAAGTATTAACTGATTTTATATTTTTCTAAATTCTTCAATTTAATTACCCTTAAACCCAGTTGGAAGATATACTGTGCTTCTACGAATTGCGGTATTAAAAACGATAAAACTGAAAGCGAGGAAAAGTAGTAATAGAAACTATAAACGTAACAATAAAATTTATTTGGTTAGTAATTAATAAAAAAAAATACACCAATTGTAATAACAATAAATCAAATCAAAATCAAACAAAATCAATTTGGTTAGTAACAAAATAACAATACTGAAATTAAAGCTCTAATAAAAAATGGAAAAGGTGCAGATCTACTTCCTGCACCATGGATAATTACGAACCTTATTGTCAAAATCCGCGAAATCGGCAAATCCTCCCGTTGAAGATCCAAATGCATCTGTTGCTGCAACTGGTGGCGCAGGGCGTGTAGGACCCTATAATAAATATTTTTATTTAATTTGGACAATTGGGACTGAGATCTTCTGTTCTAATTCAATGGTAACTGGGAATAAGGAGAAAGTCCAAAAGTAGAAATTTTTTTCTTAAGTTCAACTTTTAATTCACTTTGATAAAATTTTGCACTTCTTTTAAATCACTATGTATTTAATTTTTATAAATACAAAGATGTATTCGTAACAAGTCAGAACAATCATCCTGCAAAAAGAAGAAATTTTTAAAATAAATTGAACGTTTCTGTTTTTGGACCGAAATCACTTTACCCAGTCACCTGTAAGCCCATTAGTATTTACAAACATAAACTTCACAAATTTCACACAAATGCACTTGTATATTATCTTAAACAACAATTTACCTGTAATGGTCGTGGAGGTGCAGGTCTTGGAGGCGGTTGTTTGGATTTTTTTGGTGGTAACGCAGGACTTGGGGATTCTGGTCTTGGTGGTGGACCAGATTTTTGGGTGGTATTTGGACTTAATATTTGTCCTGCTGAAGTTGGAGCATGCAAAATGGCAAACGGATCACTGCCAAAATCATCTTTCCCTGGCTGCTTTTCCCAACAAACATAACACAATTAACACACACAAAAAAGAATTGAAAATTTTAATACCTCTGGAGTAACAGCTGTAGCCTTCTTATCACCAAATGGATCAGCTGCGCTAGAACCGAAAGGATCTTTGATTTGATTTGTCGAGAATCCACCACCAAAAGCATCATCAAATCCAGATATTGGAGTATTGCTGAAATTATCGTCAAAACCTGTGCCTTTGGATCCATTTGTATTTGTAAATGGATCTGATGTAAAGCCGTTAGATGTAAACGTGACCTTTTCGCCGAAAGCATCATCTTTCTCATTGAATGGATCACTTTTTTGTTGGTCTATTTGTTTATCAAGTGTTCCTTTTGCCTCACTGAAATCGGGTTCCATTTTTAAAGAGTAATCCGACACTAAAGCGGCATCATTGGCTTCAATTGCTGCTTTACATAACAAAAGTGCGTCATTCATCTGACGTTGGGTTTCCAACAGTTGCGTCACCATTGCTTTTACCTTTAGTTGAAAAAATGCTAAAGAATATTTGATAACACATTAACAAGTATTATTACCTGACTTATTTGCAATTGAGTATCTTGAAGTTGTTTGGTCAAATTGTCTAGTTCCTTACGATTTGATTCATATTCCTTTTCTAATGCTGCTTCTTCGTCCTTAAGTTTTTGAAGTTCCGATCGTTTCGAATTAAGTTCACTCTCTTGTTCGTTAATAGTTTCCTCTTGTTTTCGGCATTGTTCACGAATTTTGTCAACCTTAATAATTGAAAGCAAAAATTACACCAATCCTCAAACTGATTGTGTTTGAATTAAAATATTTTAAAGTGAAATGCAGCGACGATTAAACACATACAATCGACCAAGAACCCCCGCATTTGGACGAATCACAAAATAATACTATTAAGTTTAAGTTAAAATATATTACACGAAAAGACAAAATACGTAAAAATATTTAAAAAAAAACCAAACAAAGAGAAAAAAAATCTTAAAACACCAACCTGTTGTCGTTTTACTTCAATTTCATTATTAATACTAGCGAGTGAGCCATTAACTTCATTACCCTATGCACAACCAAATTTGATTTCAAAATTTTTTATATTTTTGTTATTTTTTCATTCATTGACCCCGTTAGATTGTTTATACAGTTTATAGGAAATGAAATTAGAAAAAAAGAAATAAAATTAAATAGAAGAAAAATCACCTGAATAAAAAATAAATAAATGATTTATACATGAATAAAGAAGACTGTATTTATAGTTTTTATTTGTTTTGTTATATATAACCTCTTAATGAATTTTTAATGAATTATAACTTTTGGTTCTTCAAAAATAAAAAAATAAATGTTTGCTGAAACAAAGTCCCCGATGTTTAGTATTTCATAGAAGTGGTACTGTACGCATATGAGTGGTAACATAAGAGGAGCTTAGTTATAGAAAACTACTCCTATTCATATATGAAGAAAACAACAGAGAAGGTAAATATTTGTCTCTTTAAAATATTTTAATATCATTATTAGGTAAATTAAAACGTTAGGTCTTATTTTTTATGGGGATTGGTCCACTTTCATTTCTAACAACCCATACACCGAGCGAAATTCATATAATACTGTTTGTATTTCATCCTTTCAAGCAATTGTTTTTTTCCTTTTCTGAAATTAAAATTCAAAATCCTCTTTAGTAGGCGATTTGGGAACATCTTTAAAAGATTACCGTTGTGTACTTTGTGCATTTAGTTGGAAGCCGGCCGTAAATAAACATTCTTTAAAAAGATCTTCTAGAGGTTCCGTGAAGTGCAAAATTCATATAAATATGGTACATCTTGTCGAAAATTTCCTTAAAAATCAAATAATTTTTGTTTTTAAATAATTTTGAATAAAAAGTAAGCATATAAACTTTTCGTTTAACTGTTAGCGTTATTACTTAAAAGATTCACGGCTTTTGCATCACTGCTTGCGATAAGTAACTCACAGATGAAGAAAAGGGTTAAATTTCCGCTCTACTTACTATACAATAGAAACAAACAAAAAAGTAACAGACCAGTGACCACAGACTTGATTTCGTTCGGTGGTTCCTTAGTAGTGACGGTTTAGAAAAATCTTTTTTTTGCACTTTTGCATACCACGTTTTACGAATCAGTCCCATAACATCTCAAGCTCTACTCAACAGATTCACTTGTAACTTTAACACCTTCTGTACAATTGCCGCTATATAGCCGGTAGCGTAATTGTGTTTATACGATTTTTATTTTTTTCAGACGCATTTAAATGGAAAACAAAGCCTAACACCGAATTCGAAATTTATGTTTCAGATACCACAGATACACTCAGGGACAACAAAAATCCGTCGTGTAGAAAAATTTTTAAACATTAATAAAAAGAGTAAATATTTTATACCATAATTCTGCTTAATGGTTATTAGTAAGGAAAGTGGAACTTCGCCCGGTGCTGCATCTACCCTCTGGGAACACTCAGACAATCATGTTCTAGATAATTTTTTCTCGCTTTGGATTCGTTGTGTACGTTCGTTTAGGTGTAGCTCTAGGTTTTATTTCGGCTTTTTTTCAAAATTTCTTGTATTTTCTTTTTACACGTTTTTTACTATTTTTTTGCCTTCAAGTTTTAGAGTCGTTTTACGTAACATCTTTAGAGTAACGTACCGTGTCATTTCTTTTTGATCGTTAACTAGTGTACCTTTTTTGTATTGATAATTGTACATTTTTTAGCGTAGCTAGATTTTTGTAGGATTTTTATTTTATAACGATTGTGCCAAATAAAGCGCTATTATACATTAAAAAAAAACTAATAAGAAGAAATTCAGGAGTTCCGACAGTAGACCAGCTATATTTAAAAAAAAAAGCCTCGCATAAACCACATCGGGTCCAGAGCGCTACCACGAATTAGATGTCCTATGTCCCAGGGGTTTCGTTTTGTGATCGTCGCAGAGCTACCCTATTAGCATCAAAGGTACCCGTCTCCGTCGCGAACTTGAGAATTCTTTTCATGTTAATTTTCGAGGCTTTCTTTAAGCCCTCAATAAAGTGGCCGCTGCAGGTCCCAACCAAACTTCTACATTGAGTCCGAGTTAGGTTAAGAAAACAATTAGTCTTCTTCTGATCATAAGTCCTTCACATGTTATTTGCGATTCGAGACGTTGTGGTCTCTTCCCCTTCCTTTTCTTTTCGAAAGATCTAACAGCCCATCATTGTGAGATTTGGCAACCCCGTGTATTGGGGGAAGTATTTGTTCCGTTTCCTGAACTTCCATGGCAGCGCCTTTCTTAGCGAGAACGTCTATTGCTTCATTTTCGGTGATCCCACTTTGCAGAATTTTGGAGGAGGAACTGTCCTCGCGCCAGCACGGGTTCAGTAGAAGACGAGGTACCACCTCTCTTCTATTTGAACTGGAAGCGAGCGCTGGACGGGCACTATCCCAACGCAGGGAATTTCACGTCTTATCACGCCTACAACAGGGTCTGTAGTCACATTATAGTGAAACAACTATTAATCTGGGGAGATGACAGATCATTCTGTCACCTCATCCAAAACTTCCTAAAAAGTAGAAAGCTTCGAGTCAGTGTTAATGGGTTCCTTTCAGAAACTCCAACATTGGAGAATTCCATCCCATGGAATCGACGGCAATACTTGACGACCAACACGACATAGAGTACTACACATACGCAGACAATATTATCATAGCCACATCGTCGGAAAACCCAAACGATGTATTCAGAAGAGCGGTATATAAAATGAAGGCGCCATATTGCCATTAGAAAAGGCGGAGGCAATAAACTTTAGTAGGAAGAGAATACCCACGTCCAATCCTATTAGGTTTTACGACATAGAGATAGACATATGTGGTAGCTTAAAGATACTATGACTTACATTCGACAGAAAGCTGACATGGAGCCAGCATACAGAAGTAGTCTGCAACAAATTAACAAGGGTGAATGGGTTAGCCAAGTCACTGCCGGCAAAAGATAAAGGGGCTTCGAGAGCGACTGAGAATTACCAACACCATTCTAACGGGATATATAGGTTACGGACTACTTCTGTATGGTAGGACTTAACGGACATACAAAACAAATTACAGGTCAAAATTAAAAAAACTATACGAACGGCTACAGGATTAAGAAAGACGACACCAGTTTCAGCTCTATCAATAGAATCCGAAATCAGCTCCATCCAAGATAGAATATTGAAGGCCAGAGTTAAGTTTACGGCAAAAAATTAAAATAAAAGGACCACACAAGACAGCTATCAACAACTACCTAGGGCATAACAGAGAAGAAAGACCAAAGCCAAGAATGCTATTGAAGACACAATAAGTGTTGTAATAGATTTAAGAATACCCCTCCTCCTAAATCCTATACAGAGTGCTCCTTAGAGCCATGCATTTGGATACGAAGAGACATGGAACGATACAGACATGCACGTCGAACGTAAGCAATGCATACATCTGGAAGCTCTAAATTGAAAACATATATAAATATTATAAACACAGCTGAAGACAACAACGCCAAATCGAAAATTTTTACCGATTCCAAAAGCTGTGTAGAAGCGATAAAGAACCTGGGAAATCAAAAGCCTCTGATCACATGTAAACACAGGCAAACTCTGTTTTACAAAAAAGGAAGTATAAAAATAGAATGGATCCAAGGTCACCAAGGGATATGTCGAAGCAGCGGACAAGCAGGACAGAAGACCGGGTGAGCTAATTAGTGGGTACGTATGTCCCACAAACTCAAGCCTACTTTAAGCGTCTCGGTAACAAAGCACTATTAGAAAGGAAGGAGAGAGCCTGGCGCGCTAATGAAACTTTCCTAAGCACATACTAGAGGAAGGTAACACCACCATATTATCCAGCGAATATGTCAAGGGTAGAAACAGGAAAATTGATGAGACTAAGGACAGGACATACAAGACCAACGCACGGTAGGATGCACTAGATGCCAAAAACGAATAACCATTAAACACATACTGAACGAATGCATGACTACAAGGAGTGTTCTGCAGGAAAATATACCACCCCTAATACAATTATTAGACCCCCAAAATTTGAGCGATCTTAAAAAAGTATTAACTGAACTCGAAATATATCACCTTGTTTGAAATTCTTAATAATAATGTTAAGCTTTATAGATATTGAATTCGACTATAGGCTAAGAGTCTTAATTAAAGTTAAATAGGAAAAAATATCTGTTTAAAAAACCTTATAAAAAATAATACGAATCAGAAAAAGGCGAGAAATAACAAACTAAAAGTTATACAGCACTATAGGAGCTAGAAACCACAACGCATATATTGTAACTTTATATAATCTAGAATTAGAAAACTATAAATATTCGGAATATTAAATTCCTGAAAAATAATAGACATTAAACTTAAATAGATAAATAAAAAAAATGTGAACGAGCTTTTCGAAAATTAAACAAATATAAAAAATAAAGTTATTAGGAAAAGGTCAATTATTTTCATAAGACAACATCTAGGAATGTGCACGTATTTACATCCAATTATTATAAGAAAATATGATTTAACACAGTCGATTAATACCACTTAATAATAACAAAGGTCTAGCAAAGACTGCATTTCCCAAGACTAAACAAAATGCAATTAATGTTTGGAATCTCTCAAAAATTCTATGAACTAAATGAGTTAAAATTAAGAATGTCTTTACGTACAAACTAAATAAGATCTAATCAAAGATGTGGCTTTATTGACATCTTAACTTTCTTCTTAAAATATCCTAATCAAGGCAATCGTAGTAGTACGACACGTTAGTGCAATATAATAAACTATAACGTGTTTATTAAAGAACGCACTTTTAAAATTCATTCAGAGGTTAAACAGATTGGTAGATATTTAAGCCATGCTTTATTTTAAGAGGGTAATCCGTAGTGACGGTTTGACAAAATGTTTTTTTATTTTATTTTGTACAAGAAAATTTGTTGAATTAATAAAGTTACAGGGCTTCGAAGTTCGACACATAAGTAGATTTATTGGAGTTTCCAAAACTTAAAAACTACTACTCTTAAAACTGTGGTTACGCCCTTAATTAAATAAAAGTAATTACATTTATGTATTCATTTGTTGCAAAAGGTTACCCAAGTAGGTTGGGATAATTTTATTTTAAATATTGTCAGAAAATTTGAAAGTTTTAGTTGATTTTTGCTCTTCAACTTGTAATTGATTTTAAAAAATATTAATAAAAAGTTTTTTTCAAATGTAATCAAAATTTTTACATCGCCTCTATTTTTACTTGGCAATCGTCAAATTGCCAATCTAAGAAGTCCTTTCAATAAGACAAAGTTTTAAAGTCATCAGAGCTGTATGCTCTCGAGACAATTGCAGATCCAGAGAAGGAAGACCGCTTATTTAACTTAGCTCGAAGAACATAAGTCGGAGTGATTGTGGAGTCAATCGGCCCACACATTGGCGGATGAAAACTGGACCCAGCATTCAGAAAGCGCAACATCATCCCCATAAAACTACGTTTTTCGAATCGGCAACCACGATATCTCGAGTTCTACTAAACCGATTCACTTGAAACTTTTACACCTACAGTACAATTGCCACTATAGCCGGCAACACGATTGTGTGTGTGTTGTGATATTGTTTAACAAGCATTTAAAAAAAGAAAAAACTCAAAAATCGCATAACTGCATAACTTTTGTTATTTTGAATATTTTAACCTCTCAGCGCTACGTGCTATAGCCAACAGGCCAGTAATTAATAACGAAAATAAAATCTGAGATAAAATAAAAATTTCAATAAATGATAAAAAACATTTCAAATGTCGTACTGATCCCCAGAAAATAGTTCCCCAATTAATACTAAAAAAAGCCGACACTACGGAATACCCCGTCAATAGAAATTACAAGCAAAAAAGCTGCGCTATTAAAACAGTCACTAAAATATCTCTTTGTTGTGATACCAAATATTTTATCATTCTTAATGTCATATTAGAACATTTTTATATAAAAATTACTGCAGGCAAGAGTAAAAGCATTGAAAAAATACGTTCTGCCCTTTTAAATTAAGAATTATTTCGTGCTTTAATAAATAAAGATGTAAAAGTAAAATTAAAGAAAAAATAACAATAAATTACTCTTTACCTGTGCCTTTAGATCATCCAAACGTTTCTGGGCTTCTCCTTTTTGGTTTTCTAATTGTTTTAATGTTGCAGCCAATGTATCAAGTTCACTCTGTAAGAATTTAATTAAGAGAAGACAATTAGAGATGTCTTTAGAATTGTTCCGCATATTACCTGTAAACTGCGAACTTCTCCAGATTTAATGCGAATGTCTGCTTCTTTTTGTGCAATATCAGTCTCCAAAACTCTACGTTCCCTGGCCAATTCTTCAATTTCTTTTGAGATCATTTCTAACTCTGGATTCGAATAAGCCGGCTGTTGTTCCTAAAAGATAAATAGTCTTAGGGAAAATTAAAACTTTGCAATTTTCCTACCGGTTGACTTTGTGGAGCCTCAACACCTGGTATTGCATTTCTAAGGCTTGGTGGAATCATATTCGGCGCTAGAGCCTAAATAATAAGGGAACATTTTTTTTGGTTATTTTAGTTAAATAAAAAATAATATTAATACCTCTGGAGGTTCAATTCCATTTTTCTTACGTTCAACCATCCACATAGCTAAGGCAAATTGCTCCATAGTCAATTTTCCCGACTGATTTGTATCGCAAAGAGCCCTTTAAAGCGTTTATACCGTAAACAAATTATAAATTAAAAAACTACTGCAAAACAATATGATTTAAATCTTAGTTTATACTAAGATTTTTATATAAGAGCACACGGAAAGTCTACACATCAGATTCATAATGTATGAGAGCTCTTGAGAGGTACATACAAAATCTGAGAAGTTTTATCGCAATTTGTAGCTTAAGCAACATTTGCAGAAAAAAGACAATAATTTTGAATCTATAACTGTAATAAAAGCATGTTAACTATATTGAAAGAGAATTTATCATCTTTCTCAGGCTAAAAGTAAATAGGCATTAACAGCAGTAATACGTAAAAAATTGTTGCCTCTTTTATTTGTATGTGAAGGGCTTGTTATGGTAGTATACGATCTTACAATATACGGAATAATTTGATAGAAAATTTCGAGACAATTAAAACATATTATAATATTATTTTTCTTACCATATGTGCGCGAGGCAATTTTGAGGAACGCCTGATTGCAAAAATACATTTTTAACCTCTAAACCAGACACCAACCCATCTTTATCACGATCACTATCCTTAAACATTATCTCATAGCGTACTAGATCTTGCGGAAGAACTACCCAATCGGTACTAGCTGTTGGCGCAAGAACTTTTGCAGGTGCCAGTGGTTCAGAAATAAGCAAAGGCATGCTAGGAACAGATGGTGGAACACGAGGTACTGGTGGTTGAGGCGGTGCAGTTAAAGCTACAGGAAGGGGTGGAACTGGTGGTGGAGCAATATCTTTAGGGAAATTTGCTACAAAACCAGTTTCTCCAAAACCTTCCCCACTAGGCGCCCTAGGGACTCCTGTCTTAGGTTTCTGTAGTTCTAGTGGAAGAGTTGATGGTACAGATCGTTTATCAAGAGCTTGATAGACTAGATGCATAGCAACCGTGAATTCATGTTTATCTAAACTTCCATCCTTATCTTGATCTGCTAAGTCCCAAATTTTTCCTAGAGTTTCTAGTGGCAGTTTCGAGTCCATAAGAACGCCTTTTACTTTATTTCCGGCAATTAATCCATTTACCGGTTGCAGCGAATCAAATAATTGTTCATATTTTAAGCGATCGGTTAATTTCATTGTCCAGTCTGTGTTTGAAGCTGAAACTGATTGAATCGTTTGCGGCATTGTTTTAGGAATTTCACCCTAGAAGAAAACATTTTACAGAAAAAAACTATAACAAATCTCTTTTATTACTTTACCACTTTGGGAGGATTTATTGTCTCCATAAATATATTTCTCATGTTAATGTCATGTCCAGCTTGAGCTAATGCTACTAATTTTAAAGCCACAAAAAGTCCTGCTTTGTCTAGGCAACCACGACCTTTAGGATCAGATAAATCCCAAATTCTACTCAATACTACATCGCTTAATCCAGATTTTTTTAGAAACTTAGCAGCATCCATTGCTTCAATCATACCCGCCCCTTTCGGGTCAACCTATTACAATTGATTTAAAACAATAAAATAAACTATTAATTTGTTCGCTTACCCACCTGTTTATAATATGCTTCATATATGGCATTGTGTTTACCTGCTACCTGCAAATTTCCAAAAAATACTTAACTGAAACAGTGGAAGAAGTGAATTGATTTATGTTCAAACAATACTACATTTTCGTCTGGATAAACCTTATCAATCGATATAAAAAATGATAAGAATTTTTGACAGTTAAAAATTCGGTGACACCCTTCATACGTCAAATTAGAATTGTTTTTGCGTTTTATTTTAAATGTTTCTAGCTATAAAAAGTGTTATAACCAAATATAAGAAATATTTTACTTTTGCAATCAATAATTATGATAAAATGATAAAACTATAATGAAATATAGTAAAACTTGTTAAAACTTACCTGCGTCGGACTTGGGAGCGAAGCCATATTTATAATATGCAAAAAACAACTGATTGATATTGTTCTGTGGATATCGATTGTCTTTTTCAAGTTGGCATTATGTCGTAACACTAACACATTTCAATATTTCACTAAACTTAAAATTTCTGCAAATTTAATTTGGAGAGCTTTACAACAATTAAGTTGGTTGCA
Source organism: Leptarthrus brevirostris (assembly GCA_964036015.1). Taxonomy (NCBI): domain Eukaryota; kingdom Metazoa; phylum Arthropoda; class Insecta; order Diptera; family Asilidae; genus Leptarthrus; species Leptarthrus brevirostris. The sequence goes on along the minus strand of OZ038372.1, from coordinate 3,888,216 downwards.
GTTCAATTTATATAACCGTCATTTTATTTATAATAATATTTTTCAAATGAAATTTGCATTTATTCAAGGAAATACGTTTTGCCGCATGTAGTCCTCCTCTTCATTACATGCGTGGTTAGCTTCCAGTTTCATTTTAAATATATAGTTCTGCAAAAACATCATAAATAATTCAATGTTTAAATTGAACTGTTGCCAACTTAATCTGCCTAGTGTGGCAGTTTTGTTGTAAAGCTCTCCGAAACTCCTCCTTACCGAAGCTCACTAATTCCAACTGATGAAGTTAGCTCCACTTTCAATTGAAAAACATGAAACATTTTGCAGAAGTGAGCGAATTTAAACTAAGCGAAATGGTTAGAAATGTGGTGTGGAAAGCGGGAAATAGATCAGAAATGTCGAACAGGTAAGTTCCTTTAAAACTACATATCAATATAATTATTTAATCTTTCTACATATAATAACTAAATAACCATTAGATATAGTCAGAGTTAGTTTTTAAATCTAACAAAATTATTCAGCTTCACACCTCAAATTGCTGAATTGTGCTCTGCGGAGCGTTCTGAATTTCTGATTTCCTATTACAGCATATTAAATAAATTTTTAAGTTCGAATAACATAGTAAACTAAAAGTTTTATAGGAATTTATTTCAATACGTTTATTCGTAAACTCGAAATCCTCCCCAGTAACCACATTACCATTATACGTTGATTGGATTACGACTTTACTCTGCATATTAACTATGTCGTGTCCAGAGGCAGTTTAATCTTGGGCTTTGTTAAGCGTTGGTCTAGAGAGTTCTCGGATATACCAACATTGATGCATTTGTATTGCTCCTTAGTTAGACCTTTTCTTGATTATGCATCTCAGGTCTGGTCGCCCTACTACGCTTTTCATTCCAAGGGTATCGAATCGGTGCAGCGTAATTTTCTTAGATTTGCATTAAGAGAGCTCCCATGGGACGATCCGCTTAGACTCCCGCCTAAGAATAGATACCATATCTATACTATGCTCCCGCCCTACACCACCGGTTGATTGGTTTGCACTCGCTTGATAAAAGGCGCAGGGTTGCTGACTTGGTCTTTATTCACCAGCTCTTGAACTCCAATATTGGCTCAGGTTTGCTTGTTAGAAAGGTTTCCTTCAGACAATCCCAACATAACCTTCGAAGACTGCCTTTACTGCATGTTGAACCATCGAGATCTAATTATGGCATGCATGAACCTATTAACCGTTTATGTAGGGCTGTTAGTGCATGTTCTAATTTTGATTTAACTCTTAGTAAGGTGTTGTTTAAGAACTATCTATTTTCTGTGCTTCCGTGACTCTCTGTTTGCATGTTGCATGCGGGGTTTCCTTGCTTGTTTTCTTCCTGTTCCTTTTTTTTTATTTCTTTCTCTGCATGCTGGTGTGGGAGCCTCATTTCATCAATTTGGTGGAATAGGTGAATTGATTCTGGGCTCCTGCCAAAGAAGTGCGCCTTCTGTGTTAGAAGGGTTAATTCCATATATTTAATATTTAAATTCTTGTGATTAATTCTAAGGTTTTAAACAAGTGAAATGTCCATGCTTAGTAGTATATTGTGTAAGTGGTATTATAAGAAGTTTTAAAACAAAACTAAATCATAATAATTAGTGATATCTTATTTGGGGAACTCAACGGCATGGTCCATAACATGCCTGAAGATCTTCCTTGGAAGATTTGTCCTCTGTAATGAGGTGAGTGTTGGATTAAATTTACGTGCCACAAAATTGGTATATAATTTAAAATCTTTGGTATTACAGGCCTTTTCATAAAGTAATTAGTTATAGTAATTCTGCAATTTTCGTTGTTCATGCGTTATGAACAGGTCAGGCCCTATGATCTGACCGAAATGAGCCGGGAGACGGAGAGTGCCTGAATCATTTAGTTGCAATTACTCAGGCTTCATCGACATTATATGCAAACACAATAAGGTATTGTTCAATAACTCCAAAGCCAAGTGCACAATCATATGATGTGTTAGCATGGTTTTTGTCTAGAAGGGAATTAAAGTAAGGACAATGAGGGACCCTGAATGGCTTGGTGCTTTCAAGCTAGACTACCCAGAGACGTAGTGGATTTTTTAATTAAATTTTTATTTTAAAAATTCGCGGGGTTATAATATTCTAATAAACAACCTCGCATAATAATTCTGGTCGAAAGCCACGCATATCTAAAGCAATAATGGATTAGGCTATGAAATTGCTTAACTCGCTAATAGAAATTAGTACTGAATTTTGTTCTTTTCTTTATTGTTTACTTTATTCGATTTAAAACATAACAATCAATCGTAGAAGTATGCACAATAGATTGACTTACAACGAAAGAGAAGCAGTATAAAAATACAATAGAAAGACGTACAATAACAATATTAACCAGATAGCATTACTTATCCTAGAATAACGCTAAGCTAAACTATAAGTAATGCAAAACGTCTGCACGTCGACCGCCATCCCCACGCCAACCCAGCTCATTAAATTCAAGATACACTACTTGGAAAGTATAATAAAAGACTGCAAAGTCTCAGGGCGGCGAAGATTGTGATGAGCGAGCTTATGAGAAAAAGAAGGAGAGGTAAACGAATAAAATGCTAAGATGAGTAGCGTGATAAGTTAAGTAGGTAATATTAGTGGAGGGTTATCAAGACACCTAGCTTTAAGGGAACCCAGTGACCCCAGGTATCTGTGTGCCAAAGGTAGTCGATTTCACAAACGAACCGCCTTAACCTGGAAGGATAAATCCATAGTCCGATACCGAAAGGGTGGCAATAGCACCTACCTAGATCTCACTGGATCTCACCGACCTGGAGAAGCTGAACCTACAGAACAAGTAATTGGGGAGCTTTGAACTTAGCACCCGGTGAAGCAGCTGAAGTTTCCGCAGGGAGAGGATATTCATGAAAGAGTACCAATTAAAATATGATTTGTGGATTATCCAGAAATAACACATACTTTATCATTCCTTATCTAAAATTATTAGAAAAAGTAAAAAATTCAAAAAACGACAAAAATGTAATACGAAAACTGCCTATAAATAATTAACATCACCTTAGCTTATTTGCATTCTACTAGTAATTGGGTCGGAAGTAGTGGACTATTACCTGTTTATCTTAGCGAACGAATTTGTTGCTCTTCCATTCTGGGATGAAGCTCTGTCCTCTTATAAATACAAATGGATCATTTTGCTGAAAAACGATCATAAACCACGAGATTAAAATAAAATTTTGCATTAACCGCAACTTGTTAAATTTTCTCATCTTCAAGAAAGAAAATTACGTTTGAATTGTTTTTTTTTCCTTGAAAACTATCATGAACATATTTTAGGGAAAAGCCCTTAATGTAAATTGCATTATTTTACGGGTCTCACATCATCCACTTCTTTACTATTTAATGCTTATCCTTGTAGCCATTAGAACTATGTTCGCGTACATTTATATTCATAATAGAGCTGTTCCTCTGATTTTTATGAATTATCTTTCCTTGCAAAAACTTACTTGAGCGGATGTTAAACTCAACACTCAAAGTGAAGAAACGAATTTAATGCAATTCTGTAAAGGCTTAATTTTTAGGCAAGGTCGTGCTGTTTGAAGCTGCGACTTATATACAATTTACACAATTTTTTCGATTTCAAGAATGTTTAGGGATAATTTCCGTGAGTTTATGTTCACTCGTGCGCAATGATTACACCAAAGATAGGATAAGGAACAAACCTGATGCATTAGCAAAATGTCACAAGAATTGTGTATTCTTACTTTTTAAACGAGAAAATTTGTTTCCCCTCTTGCCAAAGTGACAGGGTACGGAGTTATCCAGCCTCAGATAAAACATAAATCACGTTTGACAAAAAGTGACGATTTGGATTCTAATTTTACAAATTTAAAGAAGTTCATTCCTGGTTGGTTCTTCTCCGTAACATGTTTACAAGTTTTTACGGGAGGGGAAGTTACAGTTTTCTCACAGGCAGATCTATTTAATTACATTAATTTTCATCTCTAGAAAAATCGGATAAAAGATCAGCTTAGTTAAAGTACTTTGTCTTTGTTTACTGAATGTTTCTTATATTGTTTTTATAATTTGTAGTAATCAGGCATTTTATGAATCTTTGTAAATAAAACGCTGAAATAAACGATTGATTTGTTGTTCAGATAATTCTGGAGGATTCTTGTTTTTAGATAAACAACTAAATTCATTTTTATTTGCGCTTTATTTTTATGAAACTGTTAGGTATAAAGTATGTAAAAGTAAAAACATATAACTTTAATTATTTAGCTCTATTTTGTGCAAGTTTCTCCTTGAACACGATCTTTAATTCATCGGCTCCATTCTGATTAAGGTCCTTGTAATAAGGCAACTTAGCCAAACGATCCATCCATACTAAAAGCTTTGGATATTTAGTGGGATCAATAGGAGCCACCTCATCCACAGATGAGATAGTTGCAATGCAACAAAAATCGGCAATTGTTAATTGGTCTCCGGTTAGATACGGATGATCTTTTAAAAATGCTTCCATAATATCAAATGTTTTTTGAATATAAGCAATTTTATCAATTGAGCAATCGGTAGAACCATGGTATAGAATTGGCTCGTACAAAAAGCGCAAACGGGCAAAAAGAAATCCTGTATCGAAATGAAGTTTGGCATCAACATCGGCACGTTTTATCAAATCTTTTGGATATATTTTGTCGTCTTTGGCATATTTATCAACCAGATATGAGCAAATTACATGGCTGTCGACAACGATGACTCCGTCGTCATCTAAAGTTGGAATTGTATGTTGTGGGTTAATTTTTATGAACTCCGGTGTCAGATGCTCTCCTTTAAGAAGATTTATTGGCCTGACGAATATATTTATATGAACATAAATAACATAATCAATTATCAGTGATTACTTACTTCAATTCCAATTCCAAGCCGATTTCTTTTGCTGTCAGTAGTACAGCTCGTGATGGTGGGCTGAGTGTCGCATAATACAAAATTGGCTTACCCATATTTCAAAACAATTTATAATTTTTGTCTGCAAAAAAAAATTTAATTTAATCTAAACCATCACATTCCACACTATAAAAATGTATTTGAAAAGATCATTTCTCAGATCGAAAGAGCTTATCACAGAAACCCAAACACTTGATTATTCATTCTGCTTGTGTGAATAACAAAGTAAAAAGCTTAGGGTCTGCATTCATTTAATGTGATGACGCTCTCCTCATAGTCTCATACCAATCAGCCGATTATGGCTTCTTCGGATATAAACCAATTTCTGGTAGTATTCCCAATACTTTAAAGCAGCTGTTGTTTTATCGTTCAACAGGCGATCACGCAATTATATTCAGTGTTCTTTACTCACCTAACGTAGTTACAGAATTAACAGGAAATTTTCAATTTTTTACAATCAGAATTTTTTCCAAACTAACTAACAGAATGACAGCAAACTTCAAACGATCGCGACTGACTACCGAAGAGTTGACAACAGTGAGCATCATTTAACTAGAGGGATCTCGCTCCCATTTCTTGATAGACTTTTTGTATTTCTTCATTGAGTAGCAATGGAAACGGGTGGTATTTTTTATTCATGTATAGTAAAAAACTAAACTTTTAATTTAAAATTTTCTCTGAAATCACTCACCTAATCTAAGCTCGAGTACAGTATAAATTTAATTTAATTTTGGGTTGATGTGCAGAAACTTTAAAGAGAGAGAGATTTGGATCGTGTAAATTATGAAGCACATCATGAAGTCTGTTATCAATTAGTTGAAAGTGAAACTTTTTAAAGAGGCATTTCAGCGATCTCTTATATTTTGTTAAAATTAATTTTATTAATTATTTAATCAAATCTGGATAACATTGAGTTAATCACTTTCAATTAATTGAAGTTGTCTGCCTTGCGCGCACGATTAAACCATACGTTTATCGATATAAGAAAGAACATTTTAAAACATGATGTTGATAAAACATGATCGATATATGTAAATAAATATTATAAATAATATTATACTAAATAATAAAAAATAAATACATGCGTACAACTGCGGTGCATATGTAGAGAGTAAGTAGGCAAATTTTAAATCATTTGATTTTATTTGTTTATTTTTTATTTTTAATAAATTGTTTATTTTCTTTTAATTTGAATTAGGTGGGTGTATAGCCCTATATTATCCTATGGCGGTGTCTATTCGCGCGCCTCGTGTACGTGTACTCTCCCTGAAGTTCACGTAAGTACACGTAAATATCAGAATCTGAAGCTAACACGAAGTAGAAATAATCGAGTTCGTGGAATTTTGTTGACTTCCGTGTACATTCCTTTACTTCCGTGTAGCTTCGTGTTCGTTCATGTACACGGAGACAACGCGCGCATCTGTAACTCTTACATGGAGAGTACACGTACACGAGGCGCGCGAATAGACACTTCCCTTATCTTATATAGTTACACAAACTTACGAAACAATTCAAGATTAATCAAGGCCGCCAAGGTATAGTGTAAAAAATTCAATTTTATGATGAAATTACTCAAGACAGCAAGAATACGATTTCAGTGGCGCCACAATCTGATGAACTTTTTTGATAAAAAACCTTAAAATAAGCAAAAAAAGAATAAAGAAATTCGATATCTCGCTTAGTTTTCGAGATATCGATAGTTAAAATTTTAAAAATTCGATAAAATTTTGATTAATATTTTTTTTATAAAACTCCTTAAAATTGACTACATTTTTTCGGAAAAGTTCGTCGTTTTACGTCAAAAATTTATTGGACTTTCTGGGAAGAAGAGGTGTATTAATTAGGCTTTTAATTCTTTTATTAACTTGCTGGGGAAGAGGCTGCCGCCCCTCTCCCTGCAGGAGAATATATTTCAATAGTAATATATAAAACACCCCCTCCCCCTACACTCTCTCCAACTCTAAATTTTCACACATAATTGGCAATGAAATGTTACAAATTTTCAATTATTAAAAGAACTAAAAGCTTAATTAATACACCTCTTCCTCCCAGAAAGTCCAATAAATTTTTGACGTGAAACGACGAACTTTTCCGAAAAAATGTAGTCAATTTTAAGGAGTTTTATAAAAAAAAATTCATCAAAATTTTATCGAATTTTTAAAATTTTAACTTTCGATATCTCGATAACTAAGCCAGATATCGAATTTCCTTTTTTGCTTATTTTAAAGTGTTTTATCAAAAAAGTTTATCAGATTGTGGTGCCACGGAAATCGAACCCCCCCCTATTTGTTTGTTTCCTTAATATTAGTGGTGCAATAGTTCAGAAAGCAACATGCATTCACTAGGATTTGAAGTAACTGACTTCGGTCAAATCTTAGTAATATTTCTTTAAGTTGGATAAAAATTAGCGAGCTACAACTGTAATTATTATATACTTACATGTTCAAATTTGCTATTCTGAGGTATCGTAAGATAAGTTGTGCTTCCAGGGACGAGTTGTGCACTTTGTTAAAACCGAAATTCAATAATATTAAATGAATTTTTTTATTTAACCAAAACACAAACTTACGGAATATTGAGCAGTGTAGTATTAACATATAGTGACCATTTCATGCTAGGGACACCATGTTCCTTGAAATTTCAAGACATTAGAAAAAAGGAAATTTCATTTGTGTACGTAACTTTGTATGTTGCAGTGAGTATAAACAAAATTTTTAATCTGATATTTTTTTTATATATACTTTCGAAAAGAAGTCATTTTTTTTGGGGTGATTTGTAAAATTTTTGGGCAAGAAAAAGTACCACGCCGCCTTATCCACCTACCCCTGTAATTACCATTTAACCACTGGAGTATGTTTCTTCCGCAATGGGCTGGCCCCCGTCATGTTGATATAACATGCTTCTTCGTATTTTCAAGGGTATATCCTCCATTAAGTCGATTAGATCGTTTTGCAGGAAAAAATAGCTGTCGATATTTAACGTATCCGCAAGATATTTCCCTTTGAAATGAAAAAATAGAAAAATTTAAGTTTCAAAATCAATTTTTTTAAAACAATTAGCGGTAAAAAAACAATTACACAGTCTTTAGCACCATTGCATTACCTGTCAACTGAGGTATTAATAACGTCTCTAGCACTTAAACTTTTAAGAGACGTACGTTAAAATGTAAGACTGGTTTTTTTCATCGTAAAAACTTTCAAACCGCTATAGCTATAGGGGATCCCTCATTTTTTCACACGCGCTGTGAAACACCCTGTATATCGATATTAAAAGAGGTATCCACAAAATATTGAACAGCATTGGTTTTTAAGTAATAATTTAATTTAATCAAATTGCTTAGCATCTACATATTATATTTAAATATTTCATCGTAGAATTAATCCAGATTTATTCAATGGCCCGGAATAGTTGATGTTGAACAAAGCTTGTCAAAAGATAAAAATTCACTGTTCCTGAGATAAAAGATCTAGCGATAGTCCACTGCTGTAAGTCGCATTAAACAAATAACTAGTAGAGGTATGGTTTTTAATTTTGTTTTTATTTGTTTTTTATCTTTTCTTATCTCACTTCATATGGATCTCTTTATTATAGAAAATGTAAATTTTATAATAACCGATCTTATCTTGAAGTTCCATTTTTTTGGCTAGTTATCTTTTAATAGGGGATCTAGATCTTATATGAACAATATTAATAGGATATATTCATGTCCACCAGATACTAAATTTCGGATACATTTTTTATGTAAATTAAATAGTTCCGAATCCCAACTAAATATATTTCAAGCCATAATTCAAATTTTTGCGTCAACGACAAACTATTTAACTTGTATAATAAAAGACTAAATTTAGTGGGTATTATAGTTATTCTCTTTACAAATACTTCAACACAGTTGTATTTTATCGACGAATAGTTATTAGAACAATAAAGAGGAAGTACTTTGTTTAGCTCTATTTTTAGCAAGTTTGTCTTTAATCAATAGTTCCAATGCGTCAGTTCCATCTCCATTGACTTCGTTGTAGTAAAAGAGTTTCTTTAACTTTTTGATCCATGGCGTAAGCTGGTAAAGTTTGATAACTTTTCGAATAGGTAAGGTTTAAAAACGGATGGGCCTCCCATGACCATTTTTCTTGTCGTTTCAATACTTTTTGTGAAATCGAAAGTTGATAGTGAGTATGTAGTTGTAATATTATTTTGGCACCAACTTCACAAAGTGAGCAAAGGCTTAATATTAAATACTATGTTTTGATTTTAGTGAAGTCAAGCTTTTAATTATTTATTTATTGTAATAAAAGTATGTTCCTTGTCATGAAATTGAATTGATATTATATTCCAGTATACAAATCGTTTTACAAAATTGTATTTTGCTATGAACTAATTACTACTTAGCTCTATTTTCAGCAAGCTTATCTTTAACCAATTTTTTCAATGCGTCAGCTCCATCCCCATTGGCTTCCTTATAGTAAGAAAGTTTCTTCAAGTTTTCCATCCATGCCGTAAGCTTTGGATACTTTTTTTTATCAACAGGAGCAGCTTCATCCGCAGACGAAATATGAGCAACACAACAAAGATCAGCAATAGTTAAATGATCACCACAAAGATAAGGTTGATCTTCTAGAAATGCTTCCATGATATCATAAGATTTTTGTATGTACGTAGTCTTCTCCACCGGGCAATCTTTAGATGCATGAAATAAGATTGGTTCATATAAAAATCGTAGTCGAGAGAAAATAAATCCATTATTAAAATGTAATTTAGATTGAACGTGAGCCCGTTTAATTAAATCTTTGGGATACAATGTGTCATCCTTTCCGTACTTATCTACGAGATATCCACAGATTACATGGCTGTCTACAATTATGATTCCATTGTCGTCTAAAGTTGGAACGGTGTGTTGGGGGTTGATTTTTAAGAACTCTGAGGATAGGTGTTCGCATTTGAAAAGATCAAGATCTCTAAAGGAATAAAAAGCTATTTAAAATAATATTTTTCTATTTGTATCATCTGTTTGACCTTAATTCTAGTTCCACGCCAATTGCCTTCGCTGTAAGTAAAACTGATCGTACCGGCGGACTGAGGTATGTTAGGTACAAAACAGGTTTCTTAGCCATTGCACAAATTGACGAATCTGCATTAAAAGGCAATAAAGTAATTTATTTTCTTAATTCTTACAGTTTAAAAATGCATTTATAAAAACCATGCACAAACATGCACAAATTATATTTATGCTTTAATCATAACATAATCATTAGTTTGTGGCTGATATATTTCCTTATCAAAGTAAATAAGTTCATCAACCTTACAGAGTAAATTCTACAACGCAATTGTGACTTTTTTAAGTGATTTTAATTTTTCTTATTGATATAGTAATATAATAACCTGATCCTTACTGCCACTTACTGAATTAATAACTTATATAGAAAGAATTATAAAACCGGAAAATTTATAATAAGCACCACGGTAGTCACATAAACTTCCGTTGTCAAGTCACTCCAATCAACTGTTGCTTTCTTGCCATGAACTGGATGTGAAATTCTTAGCTCGTTCTCTTTATTAGGGTAAGATTTTGGACGACTTGTTTTAGACTCATATGTATTCGGAAGCAACGTTAATATGGAAAAGAGCTTTTATTTAAACATTTAATGTAAATGTAATTTTGAAATTTAGTAATTATTTTTATTGGTAACATTTTAAATGCTGATAAACGACTTGGGGCACAGGGTTAAAATAAAAAATATATTTTTTCGATAACCCCCACTCGCGAACGTTTTCACTTTTGCATATTTTTAATACTTAGCTAATTTTAACAGCTGAAGCAATACGCCATTTAAGTTATGTATATTGTATCTGGACTTTGCCCTAAATTTGTGAAACATTCATATCAGTCCTCAGATTACCGGAAATTTTAAATAATCAATTTAATTTTTAAATCGTAGTCGAACAACTTTGAAAATGATTCTTTCAAGCCAATGAGGCTATCCTTTTGAATTTTTATATGCTCCATCGAGAACTAGTAGTTCTCTGGCAAATTTGAGCACTGAAAAAATACCGTACCATTGTACTATCTATCTAGGAGAAGGTAATCTTTGGTTAGACGCGGATTGAAACCGATAGGTTCCACTGACTAATGCAAAGCACTCGTTTATCTAAATTTTTTTAAAATGCAGCTCTATTGGTTGTTATGTTTAGGAAGTTAATATTAAAAGCATTATTAATGTTATATACAACCTCGCAGTCATGGTTTAGACTGAGGGCATTAGTACAAACGTGCATAATAATGCCAATCTAATTAAAACACTTTTTGTTGGATGTGCTTATAAAAATCATATATGTTTTACCAGATGGTGCCCTTAGCTTAAGCTTGCAATAGTAGTATGTTATAGTTTTTTTAATGTTACTTTTGTTAATAGATGTTGGATTAGGGAAAGGATTGAGTACGAAGCCAAAGATTACTTACTACGAGATAAACGGCTTCGAACACAGTAGTGAACAATTTTTGGTTGCTTTTATATATTTCCCGCATCGGGCAACCCTGCAGTCAGAACTAAAAATTTGTTTTCCGGGAGAGTTTGTGGATAAGAGGCAAGTATGCTTTTCTTATGTGCATTTACCAATGCCAAATGTACTTCACTCATTAAAAGATCAGAATGCATTCACATGAATTCTGTGATTCACATGAATTCTTTTTATTGGTGGTAATTTTTTGACTGGAACTCTCCAGATGAGAACAGAATTTTTTGTATGTAATTCTCTTCGGATGAGAACAGAATTTTGACAGGAGTAAGTGATTCTCTCAAATAATTTTGACAGGAGTAAATGACTACACCTGTACTCTTTGCTTGGATGTATATTCTTATGACTTTAAGAGCTGGATATATTTCGATTTCCCGTGGTGCCAGTGTTACTTATTTAACACTAGCTGGGTAATTTAGGGAGCCGGTTATCTAGTAGTAAGTAATCTTTGACGAAGCTGTAGCCTTGAAAAATCATGCCCGCAATTTCAGGTAAAATTTCACAAGTAAACGTAAGTGGTAAAGAATTTCGTAACAGAGTACTGTATTACAGGCAATAAGGACCCATTTTCTCGCTTATAGCATCTACTCTAACGGGTAGAGTGGGGTAACGATTTTTTTTAGAAAAGTATGGCTTTCCAAGCAGACACCCCATTTTTCTAGCCACAGCATCTCCCCCCCCCCCCCAGCCCACACTCCACATGTAGGTACCACTGTCTTAAAGCGATTAAACGCGAGTAAAAATTATTTTAATTCCAAAAATGCTTGCCTACTATATTGAATTTGAAATAGGTAGTCAAGTTCAAGATGAAATTTTTGGAATTGAAATAATTTTTACTCGCGAGTAGTTAAGCAAGTGAAAACAAGATAAACTATGCACTTGGATTTGTAGATATGCCTAAGTCTTTGAGATTGATTTTTGGTATTGGGATGAATTCGTTAGAATGTTCATTCGAAACATAACTTACACAGTACAGTAGTCCGTTAAAATAGGTATGTATTTATTAGTTTTAATTTCGACACCTTTTTTAGTCATCATAGGCAAATTTGTATTAGATTTAAGTATAATGTACAAAGATTCTGTCGATTGCCTCTTTGTCCGTTAAGTTTTAGTACGAAACCCTAATTGCGCGAGCCCAACTCGCTTCTGACCGATTTAAACGTAAAGAAATTTACTGCCTTTTAATACAGATCCCAAAAATTTTCCAATTACCGAGAAACTTGTTCTGTATCTAACATACTTCAGCCCGTCGAGAAGAAGTAAGGGTTTAGTGTGTTATCTGCAATCAATAAACTAAATTAATACCAAACTCGAGCTTTTATTAGTTAAGTGAGACTAGAGAAACAATTAAAAAAAATTTAATACCATACATGAATAAGAAATACTACCACTTTCCACTTTATATCTATAAAAGAATTACCAATCTGTATTCTAAAGAATATTTATTGGACTGAGTTAAGCTTTTTAGTCTTAATTAGGGATAGTTTTGCTTATCTCTGGTCAAGCGAAAATATGATACAACTTAAGTATCGTAGTGATCTAGTGAAGTAAAAAAGTTTGAACAAATATATTTCAATTGAACCGGTGCCCCAAATTGGCTATCAGCACCTAATATGTTAGCAAGAAATTATTATTGCACTTAAAAACTATACTGACGACAAATATACAAATACGTACTTAAATAAAAATTCCATTACCCACATTTACGTTGGATTGCCAACACATATGTCCAAAAAAGCCATCCAACATCTTCTCATAATAAAAAAAACGAGCTTAGAATTTCTGGCCCATGTTCAATGCAAGAATGAAACAGTTGATTGTAGTGACTTGACAACGGAAGTTGATGTGTTTATTATAAAATTTACGGTTTTAAAGTTCTTTACATACCGTACCATTGTATTAAATAATTCAGTAAGTGGCAGTAAGGATTATATCGTTTTATAAAATTAAATATCAATAAGGAATTTTGTCAAAAAAGTCAGTTAGAGAAGAAACAGTTGCGTTGAAGAATTTCTTTTCCGTAAGGGTAAAAAACTTAATTAATTTGATAAGCAAATATATCAGCGAATATCTAATGATTACATTATGATTAAAGCATAATTATATTTCTTCTGTAGTTCTGCATGACTTTTATAAAGGAATTTTCAATTTGTAAGAATGAAGAAAAGAAATTACTTTACCTGTCTCCCAAGCAGATTCGTAAACTTCTTCAATGGCTAATAAACCTGTTTTGTATCTAACATACCTCAGCCCGCCGGCACGATCAGTTTTGCTTACAGCGAAGGAAGTTGGAGTGGAACTAGAATTAAGGTTGGAGTACTGATAAAAATAAAAAAAATTTTTTAATTAAAATTTAAACAATTTGATTTTATTTAGAAATCTTGATCTTCTTAAATTAGAACATCTATCGCCAGAGTTCTTAAAAATCAACCCACAACACACCGTTCCAACTTTAGACGACAATGGAATCATAATTGTAGACAGCCACGTAATTTGTGGATATCTCGTAGATAAGTACGGAAAGGATGACACATTGTATCCTAAAGATTTAGTTAAACGGGCTCACGTTCAATCTAAATTACACTTTGATAATGGATTTATTTTTTCTCGAATACGGTTTTTATATGAACCATTCAGATTTAGTGGATGTAAAGATATGCCAGTAGAGAAGATCACGTACATACAAAAATCTTATGATATCATGGAAGCATTTCTAAAAGATCAAACTTATCTTTGTGGTGATCATTTAACTATTGCTGATCTTTGTTGTGTTGCTAGTATTTCGTCTGTGGATGAAGCTGCGCCTGTCGATAAAACAAAATATCCAAAGCTTACGGCATGGATGGAAAACTTGAAGAAACTCCCTTATTATAAGGAAGCCAATGGGGATGGAGCTGACGCATTGAAAAAAGTGGTTAAAGAAAAACTTGCTGAAAATAGAGCTAAGTAAAGTATTTCCTGTTTGTTGTTTTAGTAATTATTCGACAGCAAAATACAATTTATATACCTATTTGTATATCAGAATATACTAACAAATTCAATTTCATAACAAGGAACAAGGAACAGACTTTTATTACCGACTCCACAAAAATGGTACCAATTGATGCTAAATTTCTGAGCCGTCAAAAAAAAAGTTGATTTTCTAACTACGATAGTGCTTCAAAAACTCTTTTAACTCTTAGTTAAGAGTTTTATTATTAACATTTTAAGAGATCATTCTGGTTTACAACTTTAAAAAAATCGATTTTTTTTGTTTTGCATTTTTCGAAAGTATATACATACATATATCTAAAAGTATTGTGTTAAAATTTTCGAGTGATCGGAGCAGTCTAACTATATTATTTTGCAATCTTTACGTTGCTACTTCTAACACCTCCTAGCTCCTAGCCTAGCGTCCATTGAGCCCTAAGGTGTGCCATTCTGTTACCATATCTCGGGACCAGGTAGTAAGTGTGTGCCGTGCGCGATGGATTAGGAGATCGGTGATTGGGTATAGCTGACGCTAGACCCAGCCGGTATGGATTAGGAAATGGATGCCTAGAAAGACAGTTTACAAAAGTATACAGCGCAACCTCACCGAAATTGAAGCTTAGGCAAGTGACAATCATTACCATTATAACAGCACAAGCCTGCGAATTTAAACTTTTAATTTTCCCTTTAAATAATAATGTGTTTTTAGGTAATAAAGTGAGGTGATTTCAAAAATAGTGTTGGTTTTTTTCTATCACATAAAATTTTTTTTATTGACCATTATTTTATAATTACCATACAGGGTGGGGCAAAAGTCCGGCAACGGTGCAATATTTCCCCAAAGGTAGGTTTTCGTGAAAAAAGTTTCAGACAAAAGTCGCTTGGCTTTGATGATGAAATCGTTTGCAAACAAACCACCTCTCATTCCTCACCCAATCGCGGGGGTAGGGGTGACTTTGAAATTTCAAATTGCAAACCCCATTTTTTTTATCCCGGATTATGATTCTCCGAGGAAAAATATCCAACTTTTTTCTGAAAGATTTTTGTTTCTGAAACCTCCCTGATTCCACAAATGCTGGTCTTTTTCTCCCAAAATCTCAAAAAGTTTCCTCAGGTTCACATTTTCGTGGAGATTTTGTGAGAAAAAAGATTTTTTACCGGCATTTGTGGAGTCAGGGAGTTTTCCCCAAGTAAGTTAATAAAGCAACCTCAAAGTGCCTAAAAAAATTTTTGGAGCGATTTTGGTCTGGAGCCGTGAGTCTGAACAGTTACCAACAGAATTGATTAGGCAGAGACTTTCAAGGTTTATAATTTTTAGAAATCAGTAAATTTTATATAAAAGCACAGCTACCAGGAGAGGTGCTTTTAGTGAGGAAGAATCTCACACTGCCGGAGGGTACGGGCTATCTGTCTTGTGGAAGATTTTCACCTCTCTCGCAAAAAAGAAAGAAAAATTATGGAATAAAATATTTCTTTAGCTTAGTAATTTATATTTTTTCTTTATTATTTCACTGATTCCAAAATTATTATTTCATTTAATATGAATATGAAATAGAAAAATATTAACTTTTTATTACCGAAATGTTTTATGTAATTTCAGATATTAATAAATATTTAAAATCTTCTCAATAAATAAAAAATTAATAAATATCTTTTCAAACTAACCGCCAATGGGAAACTTGGCTTTTTTGACGTGATTTCCCGTTTGTTAAGTTACGCAACTAGTGATAACGAAAAGAGAAAGAATCCAAAAATTGGACAATGCATTGTTGTTGTTTTCGCATGCATTTTGTAACCGGTGCTAGCTGCATCGTATTAGGCTCTATGACTCCCACATCACCTCCCAAATACAACAGCCATTGTAAATTTCAAAATATACAATTAAAAAGTAAGTTAGAACTAAAAAGTGTTGCCTCCTGTGAGGATTGAACTCACGACCCCTGGTTTACAAGACCAGTGCTCTGCCACTGAGCTAAAGAGGCTTACGTCGCACTGTCTCTTTAATAAGTATAAGATCCGGTGGAATAATTTTCGGCATTTTTGAGAAATATAAAAGTATCATAAAATGTTTAACTTTCCTATGGATCAATTAAATTATTGGAAAGCAAAAGCGTCATTGTCGAAATTGTAAGTTTTAACAGCGTGTACAGAAGAACAACGGCGTAGTCCTGAATTACACGAGAGGGATTTTACCCCATGAGTGACGAAAACCTGTTTTTTTCTTGGTGAGAGAAGTGAGGTAGTAAGAGGGTCATCTGTGAGTGTCAATAACGAATCGTAGGGGTTTTGCTAGAGTTTTTCCTGATTTGCTTTTGTCCATTTTCGCCTCATTAGGGTTCGGACAATTTTTGGTGTCAGGTTGAGCCGGTGAATACATATTTTAAACCCTGCAAAACACTTATGAGCCGGTTTTTTAACGTTAGTCAAAGCCCCTTCCGTACTTTTGCACAGAAGAGAATTGCCGTGAGTTATGCGGTAAAATCAATCTCGTGTAATTCAGGACTTAACAGTCAATTATTAAATCGTTATTTCTGAGGAATTACAAAATCGTCACTTACGTCACTGTTCCACCAGAGAAGCGATATTTCTGATACCTATAGAACTCGTCAGAATTCCAGTGTTTATGGTTCATAATTATGATTTAATAGTAATAATTCATTGGCAACTTATGATCTACTGATAATACTGTAATAAATCTAATTTAAAACAATAAATTACGGAAAAGTAGTAATAAGTCGATATGTATTACTTACGACATTGTAAAATTTACGGAATTGGTTTGCTTATTAAGTTGATTAATTTTTGTTTGTCGTTATTCGTTCCCTGGTAGTAAGTAAAATTGTAGGTTAGATTAATCATCAAAATAAGAGAGATATTAAAAAATAGTAAGGTGTGCAAGGAAAAGTAAGCAGAGAATATACATATTTGCATCTAAGACGACAGTCTTAACTATTTATATATTTTATCGTCTATGTAGGCATCTTTAAAATAGTGTACCATTCTAGTAGTTATCATAGGACTTTTCAGAATAAGTTCTTTCGTCGTAAAGACTTCAGAACTATGAATATTTTACATTAAGACGAATGCGATAATTTCCCTTTGGTTCGCTGGTTTGCAAGAGGGTTTGCCTCTTCCTTGCACTAAGGTCTTTAGTGGCCCATTGTACGCCTCCTGCTCGGCAGTGTACCCTAAAGCCCACTGTCCAATTTGATTATATCCCGATCTCATTACTTCTGCTAAATCTTCGCAGAACTATGTTCCTAAGATTCTAGATCTTCTTTCCGTTAGGGCTGGGCGGGCCATAGAATAGAATAGAATTTGCTTTGTGCCTCCTCGTTATACATTCTATGATTGATTTATTTTTTGATTTTCTGGGTGGGATGCTCAGGTTGAGTGTTATTGGAGTATCTTCATTTGCGCCTTTCTGCGCCAGCTCATTTTCCCCGGCACGTATAATAAAGTAAAATCGCTTTGTCCCCCTAATTCCATGAGGGCCTGTTTACATATTCTGAAAGTACATACTTTCGAAAATATCTGTGTGAAATTTCATCCAGATCGGAGCACTAGATTTCAAATGACAGCCGTTCGCAGCGCGCTAATTCCATCCATAAGCACTTGGCGAGCGGTGTGCAAAAACTTTAAACGCGATGATCTCGGAATAGAGTTTTTTGAAAAATACCGTTGCGGTGAACATGATATCTCTAAAACTTTTCAACCGATTTTCATACTTTTTTTTTAATTATTCATATTTACAATCTCGTGTACTTGAACGGTTCCTTTTTCATCTAAAAATTTTCGATTGTTTGCAATGAATTTTTGTTTAGAATTTTGAACACCTAAAAAATCGATTTTTTTGTCAACATGGTTTTTTTTTATTGGAAAAAAAATATTTTTTCGGAAACCGAACCGTTCAAGTACACCACATTACATTTTTCTTCAAAAATTTTTTTACTCTTTCGATTTCAGTTAAGCGGTTCGCCTTGGAGAGTGTTCACCGTAAGCCTCTGAAAAAAAATGCGCTTCGGGAGAGGGGCCATAACTCCGACAATTTTTAATATTTTTTTTATAATTCAACTTGTTTTTTTTTTCTTCGATAGTACTACCAACAAATTGTCTTTCGCTTTTTCTAATAAAATTTTCATAAAATCCTTAAAAAAAGTCACCAACTTAGCTCACTTTTTCCCCTCAACTTTGTATATAACCCCTTAAGCTAGCTATCTGATATGTCCTTATTTTCTCATATTTTAACTTTTTTAACTCATCCGTAAACCAATTATTAATGTTATTTGTTACAAGTTTTCGTTGTACGAACTTTCCCACCAAACGTTAGTCAAGGAAAACCACCTAAACTACAAGCCATGAACTTATGAATTTTACGCACACACATTAGGGCCAAAGTGTACTGAAATTAAGTTTAATTTACATTGCTTCTTATTCCGGTATTCTGCGCAACATAATTGCCATTGTTAGGTAAAAATAATCATCTAAGTGAGGGAGGGGGGGGGGGGGGGTCGGCGTTCGGCCAACGACCTAGGCTTTCGGTTTAAATTTTCTAGGGGCCTACGATATACATATTGCTATCATAGATCAAGAATCTTACTCCCCGTTCCGTTAACTACTTAGCTCTTATCCCTTTCGCTGTAATTTCACATGGACGAACTGATCAGGAGTTGTTTACCGCCGCGCTGGCATTTTGAGCCATCTGTGTAAAGCACTATGGTATTTTCTTGGATCACTCTATTTTTGAACCAATCACTTTTTGTCAGGAAATAAGTTTTAAGTTTGTCTCCATATTGGGGTTTCCGGTTTTGAAATCCCAGCAATCTTCTTCCCTAAACAGTCTTTTGATCGTATATCCGTTGAGTTTATATTCCCCTTTCCTTAACAGTTTATTCATGAGTAAACGTACAGACGAGTTAAGTGGTGCCACCTGCTTAACATGGAATTAGAGTGGAGTAATGTTTAGAATGACCTTCAGGGACCTTGTCGATGTGACCTATTAGCTCCTATTATGCCTAAACAGCACATACGTTTTTTTGGTCCTTTCCCTTTCATATCAACTTTATAAGCGGCAATAATTTGGAACATCGAAAAATCAAAGTGTTACAAAGGGGACTAGTTTTCACATTGGGTTTGATTATTCAATTCAAGTAACTTCAATTTATTTGATATATAAGAATGCTTTATTGCACATTTGCTATGAGGAATGTTGCAAAATAATGTAAGTTTCAAAATGCATCAAACCATAGCGAATTGTACATCGATACATTTTTGAATTTATACTTTAATATGCGACATTTCGGGCTGAATAAATTACGATTTAAACGAAGTTGTTAATTAAAAAATTATTTATTTATATTATTATCTGTATTTTCATAAAAAGCTTCTTAGAATTATCAGTAAAAATATAAAAATTTACAAAACGGTTGAACTTAAATCTTGACCTTTTACATACATACATAGTTATTTCAAGAATTGTAAAATAATTTTAAGAAAAATTCACATAATCTCAAATGCTATCTAAAAAAAACATCTCTCAACTGTATTTTGTAAGAAATAATAGAAAATCTGTAAATAACAGCTATGAAGACAATGCATTAACAATTTGTGTTTTATTTTGTGGAATAGAGTGATATTCCGCTTCAGTTTAGTCAAAATATTTAAGTAAGAATTTTTTCAGTCGTTGGGGAAGTGGCAGCATATTAATTTCAGATCGTTGGATGCGTGCTAATATTGCATCACGACATGCATTTTGTAGAGTTGTTACTAGAATTAAAAGGATCAAATTAGACATTGGAGAAATGTGAAAAAATCTAAACACTAACCACCATAAAGCTGTACGATTTTCACTTGTTTTGTTGTGCCATAGACATCTACCACTGCGTGCAATGCACCTTGCTTGTAAGGAATATCTCTGGTACATGGTCCCTGATCTTCGCCATTAATAATAAAATGCATTTCAGCCAAATCGTTTTCCTGTGGTGTGGGTACAAACATTACTCCAATACGTGAACCTTTGTCAGTCAAAAGGATATCTGTGTTTTCTCCGTCATGTGAAATTGGTTTTAAAATGCTACGGGGCACAACGCCTCTTGATGTTTTTATATTAAGTCCGTCGCCTAAAACATTAACTGTAAAACAAATAAATGTTTAATATTAAAATGTAAAGACGATTGTTTTCAATCATTTACCACTTTTTCTGCTTGAATTACTTTGACTGCTGGTAGAAGGACCAGCTTCGCTACTTATTCCTGTCATTTGTCTGTTTTCAGTGGTATTGTTAACAAATTTGGTAATAGGATAAACCCAACTGGTGCCCATATTAGCTAAATCCGGTAACGCAAATTGAGGCAGTCCATCTTCTGATGCAGCAACAGTTTGTGGGTCAAGTTGGGTCAAGCCAAGTCGCATATGACCGGACCAGCCTCTTTCATTTTTCTCAATCTCTAATAGAAATATTTCCCCTGGCAGCAGTGGATTTTCCGAAAATGTTAAAGCGTTTGCAAAACTTGCCTTGCGGAATGCCACAGTGTTTTCTTCGAAGAGAATTATATTCGCTCCGTGATAAGGATGAAATCTGGATAACATTTTGCGTGGACACATAGCCATTGTGTCGCGCAAAAAATTCAATTAAAACTGCGAGCTACACTCACGCTTTTCTAGGTATTTATTCACTCTAGTTCACAATTTCTGAAAACAGATATTTGGGATACTACGTTGTCGGAAATTGCAAAAACGATGCGAACCATTGACCGAATTGAATGACAGCCGAATGACACTTCGATCGGTTCTCGTTTCGCTCTAATCCGGCTGAACTGCATTATCCGCGCGCAACAATGTTTCCTAACATGTTGACGACTAAACAAATGACCAATCCACAAATTTCATAACAAATTGTAATAACAAAGGGAAAAGCTAATATTATAACTAAATATTATATGTTGAATTATGTCTTTTGCCAGCAATTCAAATAATATAAAAAACAAACCTCACAAATTTTTTATTGAATATTTGCTTTTTGTTTGTTTTTTGTTTACATATTCCTTCTATTCCGTTTATTCCGGCGAGTTCTGTTCCTTCTATTCCTTCTACGGAATGAAATAAATGAAGATACACACCCTACATTGTCAGTTTTGACAATCATCTGATAACCAGATGCAAGACTTGGATATATTAATTTTCTTTGCACTGTTTTAACTAAAAGGTTGAGTATTACTTAATTGGTATTTACTTAAATTTATTAACAAACATATAAATTTAAAGGATGCGGCTTCCGAGTTCAGTGCTTTATGCCGCAAGAGCACCACAACAAGAAAATGCGGTTCCATTTAAAGAGATTCTTCCACTAAAATTAAAAAACAGCGTAAGTGGAAAATCAGGATCACTAAGTGATGTTTCCTGCTTGCAAGAAATGGCAGTAATGTTTGCTTGCCTGAAGGAAAACGAGTTTTCTGAAAACTTTTGTTCGAAGGAAATTAGCACATTTCAAAAGTGCTACAAATTCCACTTGGATAAAAAATTTAAATCCAAGGAAACAGTAAGTCAAGGAATTATTGCTCCTGGGAGAAATTTGAATTACAAACAACTTAATAAATACCTTAGGAGATTCCCCAATCCGTTTTAATTGATATTTGTATAGTAGAATTATAATAAATAATTTATAGTGGATACGTCTTTCCTTTCCTAAACTTTCTTTTAATTTTGTGTACGTAAATAACATTCCTACTTAAAATAGCTAAGATTTACTTCAGGGATACGCAAATTGGGAGACACGATAAAGTATGAAAGGGGGTGTAACTTAAACTGAAACTTACCGAATTAACTTAACACGCTAAAACCAAGGTAAGTTCCCGGAAGAATGGAAAGAATCAGTTTTTGTACCTGTTGAAGAAATCAAGAATACTAATAAATGTGAGAATTTAGGCCAATTAATATGCTGTCAACATACCAAAAAAGTATTAGAGAAAATTTAATAACTAATTACAGTACAATCGCGAAGCTTTCCTGCATACACAAGTTGTTCGAATCTGTTATATATTCACAGCTTGTTGGGCAGTGTAAGGGGTTAATCTAATCAACATGGTTTCTACCGGGTAGGTCAACAACAACCAACCTGCTTGAATTTACATTCCACATTATCTCTGCCTTCCAACAAGGTCTCCAGACTGCGTCTACACCGACTTTGGCAAGGCATTTGGTAAACACCCTCACTCTGTTATTATGCTTAAACTTGAAAAGTTGGGTTTTCCGCCTTTATTGCTCGACTGGATCTGCTCTTACTTAAAAGATAGGACATATCGAGTATCTTTTTGTAATACTTTATCTAAAGTAGTTAGGGCTTCATCTGGCGTACCGAAGGGTACGTCTGGAGCCGTTACTGTTTATTCTTGCCATTGACGACTTTGTCCCTTTGGTTAAGCATTCCAAAATTTTAATCTACGCAGACGATATGAAGATTTTCTCATGCGTTAGAAACAGTTATGATTCTTCTTGCATTCAGGATGATTTAAATACATTCAAGAACTGGTGTGGATCTAATGGCCTGCAGTTTAACTTGGATAAATGTGAGGTTGTGTCATTCTCTAGGAACCAAAATCAGCTCGTCTTTGATTATACCTTTGCGGAAACTAATATCTGTCGATTGCAGACCGTTACTGACCTTGTTCTGAAGCTTGACCGTAAATTTGATTTCACTCTACACATTAACTACATTGTTTCTAAGAGTAATTCAGTTCTGGGTTATGTAAAGCGGTGGTCAAGAAAATTTTCTGACAGGAAAACCTTAATTCACTTACTCTTTTCTTTAGTCCCTTAGCTTTAGTTCTCTAAATTTTATCTTTTCGCTTTATGATTACCTACAGGTTACCTCTACTCTACTGAATAACTACGTAATAGTTGGAGATCTAAATATAAATATACTAATAAATAATTAACAACTACGGCAAACGATTACCTTTACATATTATTAAAATACGGATTTGATAAATACTTAATTCGCAAGACTAGAGTTGGATCTAACAGTTCTAGTTGTATTGACCATATATTCTTTAAAGGTGATGATAATAACAAATTTCGTTCTACTACTGAGGAGTCCATGAGTTTTTTTGCATTTAATTCAAAAGTATGCCTTCACAAAAAACATAGATGTTGCAGCGAAATAAAAATCGCGTAAACCCAAGAAATCAACCCCCCCCCCCCCCCCCCCCCCCGAGTTCTGGGTACGATCCTGTTCCTCATCTATGTCAATGAACTTTGTAGACTAGAGAATAATAAAATCACTGGGCATACGGTAGCTTTTGCGGATGATACGGTTTAACTATTTAAACATCGGAATATAGATGCATTATTTGCATATGCGAACCGTGATTTAGTTACTGTATCCAATTAGCTGGCTGGACACGAGCTTGCCCTTAACTTTAATAAAACTATTATTTTTTTTTGGACTTATAATAATAATAAATAATGTCAGGACCAAAACAGAGTATTGTCCAAAACGATAGAGGGGTGTAAACAGACCTTAACGCAGCTATGGAGACAAAACGATGTCACCTTAATATACGTGCCGGGCACTGTGGCATCCCAGGAAATAAAAAAGCAAATGATCTGGCGCGGAGAGGCGCAAATGAGGATACTCCAATAATGCTCAACCTGAGCATACCCATCCAGGGAATTAAAAAAGAAACCATGGAATGGGTAACGAGGAGGTACAAGGAAGAATGGGAGAGATCCGTTATCGCCAGACACACAAAGGCGTTTTGGGGAAATCTCAATGCACATGAGTCTGAAAAGATCATTAAGCTTAACAAAGCCAAACTGAAATTTCTTGTTGGCCTTGTGACAGGACATGCAAGACTAAGGGCGCGTGCCATAAAAATGGGAAGCGCGAATACTAGTCAATGCAGGGGATGTGGAGAAGAAGACGAGACCGTATTACACGTTCTGGGCCAATGCCCAGCCCTAACGCAAAAAAGATCTAGAATCTTAGGAACATACTACTGCGAAGATTTAGCAGAAGTTAAGAAATCAGGTTATAATCGAATTATTCAATTCGTTACGGGGATCAGTTGGCTCGACAGTGGACTTTAGGGTACCTTGCCGAGCAAGGGGCGTACAACGGGCCACTATAGACCTCAGTGCATGGAAGACACATCTTTCGCCCCTCGAAAACCAACCAACCAAAACAGAATAAAACTAGAGGGAAAGAATCTGCAAATTGTTGACGAAGTCAAATATTTGGACGCCGTTATTGACAACAAGCTAAAATGGGACAAACAGATAGCAAACGTATGCAAATAGGTAAGGAAAACTATCCATAAAATCTTATTAATAAGAAACAGTCGGACGCTTAGATATATTAGAATGGTTTACTTCGAAATAGTGCAGTTGGTGATGCAATATGGAATTATATGTTGGGGTTGGGCATATACCAACACATTGAATCCATTATGTAATTTGCAAAATAAAATTATTAAAATATGCATGAAGAAATTTAAATTTTTTTCCACGACCCAAGCCCTAAACGAGTTTAAACTTATGATTGTAAGACAAATATATATATATTTACGTTGCTGAAATTTATGTACAGGAATATTGATAGTTTGCCATTTCATCAAACAAATCATCGCACGCGTCTTCAATCTACTCAACCCTTCGCTGTAAGGTACTACAATAGGTCATGTAGCGCAAGACATGGTAGTATTCTAGGCCCAAAAGTTTTTAATACGTTGCCTTTAAGTGTAAAACAACAGCTATCAGATATAAAGTTCAAATCTATGGTCAGAAAATATGTTCTTGCAGAATCAAATATTTTTATTAAAATTATGCGCAGATAGATCTAATTACATGAATTGTCTAGAACTAAGATAATTATTATTTAATAAGAGACTTTATGGATATTATATACATAAGTATGTATTGAATGCTCACACACAAGCTTTGCTTTAAGCTGAATAATAAATAAAATAAAAAAAATATTTCATTGTAAAAGCTTTGTTTAAAAAAAATCATTTATTATCTTAGGTGATCATTAAAATTGTACTTATTATTCATTTATTACCATTACTATTGTTCCGCATTATAAGCAAGTATGACCTGACTTCTACAAAAATTCTCAGTAACCTTCAAACATCTCACTACCTATAGCATAAGTTAATGTACACTATATAAATTGGGTCAAATCAAATCAATTTATTTAGGATATGTACACAGGACTACATCTTTTACCAGTACAATATAAAAGGAAAATTCAAAATACAATATTATTAAATATAAAACGAAAAAAAACTATTATAACAAGTAATCCCAAAAAAATTATTACCAAGTAAGAAAAGAAAAAATTAAACCATTCAAAACCGACAAAAAAAAGAATCAAAAACTACAGAAGGAATAATTATAAAATTTGCAGCTTAATCTAACTATAGCAGAAACTGTGTTAGAGACATGGTTAATTCAAGACGAATTTATAAAGTAACGCGTCAGGGATGGACTAATAAAACGCAAATGAATTATATTTGCAGTAATTTATTTCATTGTGCATAATTATTTTTCGAAACAAATAGCATTGTTCGATTAGAAATCTGGCCCAACGGACGCATTAGATATATAGTTCACTGGAAATTGTGCGGTATTTAATAACCTTCCTCTTATAAGATTATCCATCAAAACAAAATAGAAAATAGAATTCTGTCATACTCTTAATTCTCCCTTCGAGAAATTCAATCCATTATCTATCTACCTTTCCTATAACCTGTTGTCGGCAAAGGTAAAATAAAACTATCATTCTCTCTTGTTACGTTTACCTGAGCGCGGGAGCAGTTGTATTAATGGCACCAGATGTGAAAGACATGGAAGACTGGCTAAAACAGCTAAGAGATTTTTGTAAGATCAGTAACAGGCGTTGCCGCGATTGTGTCGAAAGAGGTAAAATGAAAGACGTCATCATCAAGTAGAGAGTGGTTTTGTACAAGAAAGAATTAGCAATTGTTAATAGTTTCATTTTGTTATTAGTAAATGTTTATTTCATATTAAAATGGAGATGAGTAAGAAGTAATTCCTCTTAGTAAGAAGCAAGTTAAAATGCACCGTTCAAATGGTCCACAAATTCTGATAAAAAGTGGAGGTGCAGGTGTTGGAATTAAGGGTCCCTTGGATACACTTCCAAAACAGTTCGTGGCTTCAATGAAAACATT
The DNA here is from genome assembly GCA_964036015.1 of Leptarthrus brevirostris. Taxonomy (NCBI): domain Eukaryota; kingdom Metazoa; phylum Arthropoda; class Insecta; order Diptera; family Asilidae; genus Leptarthrus; species Leptarthrus brevirostris. The sequence continues at coordinate 3,861,601 of OZ038372.1, read as the reverse complement.
GTTTGATATTTTAGATGATCAAAGGACAGGTTTTGTGAAACTATCGGATATTGAAAAAGGCTGGCAAGATGATGGATCCAAGGGCTTGCCTCATGGTGTCATCGAAAGTTTGCGTAAAGTAACTCCGCCAAGTGGTTTATTATCATTTGACAGATTTTGTGCTGGATTAAAAATTTGTTTACTGCGAAGTCAGACTGACGGTAAAAATCACCGGTCGTCTTCTGAAAACACTGGTGAAAATATATCCAAACCGCCACGACCGCCATCGGCTCCAATTTTGGATATTGAAAATCCTTTACCCAACGCTCATTGGTCTTCTAACAACACTGCTACTGTTAAACCAAATAACGCAATGCAAGCTCAACGAACATTGAGTCTTCCACAGTTAAGTCCCGATAGTGATCTTGATATGTCACCGGATTCGGCGATTCCTGATATATACAGCCCACCACCAAAACCACCGCGAAGTGCCATCATAGCTCCCAATAATGGAATTGATAAGGCTGAAATAAGACACGCTCTACAAAATTGGCAAATGGGAGTTTTAATGAATGAAATGGACGCAAAAGACAAAAGAAAGAGTTTTCCAATTAATCGCTTGGCTAGGGGTACTGCTGATGGGGGTTCTAATGAACCAACCCAGAATCAAACTATTTCGCAGTCTCCAAATAACTTATATCAGAAGAAGACGAATATAAAGAGACGGGAACCTCGTCGGCATACATTACAAAACGGAATTGACTATAATATGCTGAAGCGACTAAAGCAATTCGAGGAAGAAAGAGATGTGCTACTTCAGGGCTTGGCTGCAGTTGAAAAGGCAAGGGAATGGTATTTAACACAGATTTCCAACGTTCAAGAAAAGATTAAATATTTAGGACGTATGGGATCGCATGTTGTAAGTTATGTTCACCTATAAACCATAATTTTATAAAACTACTTTTGCGTTTTCAGGAACAGTGGTCAGAAGCCCATCAAGAACGTCTTGATTTTCAGCGAGCACGAGTTTTGGAAATAAATCGCCATTTATCTGCTCTTGCTGATAGTTGGGAACGTGGTGGATTTCCGCTCCATATGAATTTGGCGGTTAGACATGGTTCTTCTGCAAATACCTTGCAACCGGCGGATACAGTAAATAGATTAAAACAGCAAAATCGGCTTCTTACAGATGACGTTAGCCAGAAGAGTGAAAGGATTTCCGTTTTAGAACGTGAAAAACAAAATCTGATCCGCGAATTGGTGCAACTACAAAGATCTCGGGATTTTGTGGCTGCTACAAACTCTTTAACAAACACTCCTGCATTAGGAGATGCAGATGTTGTATTTTAGTACATGTTTTTAAGCCATATTTATATACAGTATATTGAAAATATTTCAAAACTTAGCCATTTCATGTAGACCTAATAAATTTATATAGATTTATTTCCTTTTTTCTTATTCTGATGATAGAATTATAATTTATCATGTTTTGGCATTTATAGGCGAATCGTTGCTGATTATTAAGGCAGTTAACATGTATGTATATATAACATGCTGAATTGAGCACTGATTCAACTTCGTGTATTCGCGGATTGAGTCGAAATATGGTTAACTCAACTTAACTCCTATTAGCCGGCTAGGTCAGGTTGAAATGACATTTCTGAATATTGTAGGTATAGACGCGGGTTAAGTGGTCGATTTAGCTAACCAACTTTGCCTTCCTAGTTTGTTTGTTGTGTTGTTTTTGTTATATTATAATATATTTTATGGTAAATGCATTTAAATAACAGTTGTGTTAAATGAAATGCGATGAGGTCTTCACGATACTTGAGATAATTCTCGCTGTCGGTGCGGTCTCGACATAAGACCGGCACCGGCAGCGAGACAGATATCATTAATAACAGTGCGATTACGAGAGCAAGATTGAGGTGAAGAGAGTGAACGAGATTTTAGTTTTTTTCATTTTATTATGGATAATTTATTTAATTGTTTCAGCTTTTATGTCGCTCCGAAAAGTGTCAATTGTATAATTTATACACTATATTTATATATAAAATATACACCGCTTTCCTCATTCGCTTCTTCCTAAATTATTTCCTTCTTTAGGAATTTGCGTTTTTTCCCCCAATAACATAGAAGAGCTTTTGTTACTTTCATCGGGGTGAGGGGAATAAGAAGAAAATGCATATATACACAGATATATATCACTTGTCCTCGCTCCCCAATTTACCCACCGAAATTCCCTTTTTTATCAAGATCGCCTTCACCTTAACAAGATCGAGCGAGACTGATATATCCCAAAGTGTCGCTCTTGCTTCGGTGTCGTGAAGCTCTAAATGCGATCATTTTCAACGGATTAGATCAGGTTCTTCTATGTTTAATGAGCGAAATGTAGACTACGATTTTGTAAACCTTTCTAAACTTGGATCATTAGTTTGACAGCTATCAGAACACGAGACTTTTCAAATCTAAGTGATTAAATTTTTTGGATTTTTTCTCAAAAACCAAATTCTTCCACCAATTTTAAACTAATTAAAGCTTTTTTATGGTCGTCCAAAAAAGGAATCATGTCTGGAAAACCGAATTTTTCAGGAGAAACAAAAAACTGATTAACATCAATGGGCCTACCCATTTTGAATGAGTTTTCATAAAAAAACAAAAATTGGTTAAAGTCCGAGATGAGCACTTTTGAAATGACCGATTCATTTATTTTTGGGTTCCACTTTACATTCTTTAGATATTTTTGTTTATTGAACGTACTCATACCTCTTTCTTTAAACATACATTACTCTCAAATATCTTAAAGCAAAAAATTAATTTTTCATCAATTTCTTTTATGAGCGAGATAAACCTCTTTTATGGCTGTCACAATCTCAGGGAATAAATTGTTATCTCGTTTGTTTTAATATTGTTTTTTATTTTGACGAGTACAACCTGCAATTATGTATATACTATTCTGGTTCAATGCGCCAGTTTTATTTATCTACTTTTCATTATTTTTATAACGCAATCGTCTGCTGCAAAGTCACGGGTAAAGTTAAAGTTTCTTAATTAAAAAAAGGCATCAAAACAGCAAAATTAGAATCTGTACACGCGCATTCTCGATAATGATATTTTTTATCATAAAAGTTAATAAAATTTAAACTTCTACGTGCATTCTAAGGAATTTTTAGTAAATAATAATAGTTTTTTTAATTTAAATTGGCGCTCGATATAAATGTAAAAATTCTACTATTCTAGCTATGCTAAAATGTTCCAGAAATATTAAAAAGTTGCAATTCAGAAGAACATACAAAACATGACACAAAATATTACGTTATTCAAAAGATTAGATAAAAAGGAAACTTGAAGACAAAAACCTGTAAAAAGAAAATTCAAACAAATTTTAAAATGTCTCCAAGTGAGTACCAGCTCGAAGAAAGCTTCCCAACAAATTTAAAAAAAACCGGAACTAAATCTAAAGCTAAACCTAAACGAACGAATAAATTGAGCCGAAACTGGAAAAATTAACAAACACATGATTGGCTGAGTGTACAGCACCCGCCGAAGTTCCAAATTCGAGTAACCCTGCTCGCAAGCTTAAGCTTTCTCTGTAGAGTCATTCGCCATTTTTCTAGTTCCGGTAACACTCATTCAAAAATGTTCTAAAAGATCGCACACAATTTTCGAACCGCTTAGAGTCCCGCGGGACCAGTCTGCAGAGTCATTGACGTCTGCAAACTGCTCCTATCATCCTCCCACTTTTACGATCCCAACGTGATATTTGTCCTTCCCGCAGCACTTGCAGTAATACCAAAGCGAAGAGAAGCTTCATGGACAAGCTCCTGCAAGGCTGCGGCCTGTTATTCGCAGTGAAAGACGAGGGTTCCTTTCCGCACCGACGATAAAGATTGCCAGGTGCAGTTGAATGTGTCGACCTGCGTTGCCAGGAACTCTAGACGTAATCGCCTCCTCAATCTAGAAACGAAGTGGTCCTTTAGTGTACGTGTGTATACTTGTGGGTTAGTGGGCTGTTACCCAGGCTCAATTCGCTTGCATATACCTAATTACTTCTTCTTTAGTTAATGTCTTCTCAAACGCGTGGAGACGAAACTCATCTAAGATAGGGCAGACAGCCATAAAGTGTAAGACATCTTTATTCTCCTCTGAGTTACACATTAAGTATTTTGAGCTTCCACTAGTTTTCCAAGGACTTGCATTAAGTCATAAGAGACCGCCTCTCCCCTTCCGCATAGAGTATATATACATCGAGTAGATAAGTGTTATCTACTTGATAATTCAATTCCTTATAAAGCCCATGTCGAATGCTTTATTATGCTCGCTCTGGGCTGTAGTTTTACATAAAGGTGATTTCCATTTCCAGTATAGTAGCTATTGATTGGGTCAGTTCGTTATTTTTCTTGCTAAAGCTTCTTGCTTCGGCCATTTTTAGAAATATATTGAAAATGACAACTTAGGGTGTGAATGTATAAGTGGGATACGTGTTTCTAGCTTTATCATATAATTTGGAGTAGTAGAGGGTAGGCCCACACCTGAAAACTATATCACATAATCGCTACTTGTACACTTGGACCTTGGTAGAAGTAGGCACAGCCTGTTTTTATAGGAAATTGATCCATATTTGTTTTATACTAGCCTGTGATAGTTGTAACCTTTACTCTAAGTTTATTTTTAAAGGAGAGCTTAGGCATTAGATTATAACTAAATACTTGTAAAATTCGATTTCTTTCCCCTCGAGAGCCCATTGTTGTTGACGGCCTCTTTTACCTTCCCCTTGATTAAATATCATGACCTTAGACTTATTGAAATTCTCCCTCTTTCATTTCTTGTAATATTTCACTCTTCTTGGCCAATATGACAAGGTCGTCAGCGTAAAGTAGCAACCACACATATATTTTTTTCACAGTGAAACCCTTATTAAGGTAATCATAAAGGTCATTAACAGAATGTGCGAAAAGAGCAGGACTAAGTGGACAGCCTTGCTTAAAACTCGTATCTGTATTCAATCAGTCGGACCACTTAGTGTCATTCCATACTGCAGCCTGAGTGCTTGTATACATGCTTCTTACTATTTTGATGAAGTTAGTAGAGACCCCTGTGTTGTGCAGTTTGTAGAACAGAGCGTTTCTACTGATAGTATTGAAGGGCGTTTTAAAATTTTTGTAAGAAGCAATATACCCTCTTCTTCCCATTAACCCAGGACAAACGAATTAAGTTAATCAAATTGAACAAATTCTGAACTGTTGAATAGCCCGTCCGGAATGATGGTGTTCGTACATGCACTTAATCTTTGAGCCAATACCCCGATAAACATATTGACTCAACCATTTTTTGCACATTCTGCGGGTCACCTTTTTCAAGTATCGGAAAGATTATTCCCTTTTTAAAATTGCTAGGTGCTACTCCTTTATTATATATGTATGTCATTAAAATCTTACGTAAGAGACTCTGTCTACTCACGGGGCTTTTCTCTTGGGCTTCTCTTAGAACCTCACTAATTCGCTTTTATTTCTTCATCTAATATAAAATCTAGTATATTCGTTTCAGCAAAATCGAATGTATAACCGCTACCTATTGGATTTAGAAGACCTTGAAAGTAGTAATAGAAATCATTAATTAAACAGAACACTAGTTACATGGTAAATTCTTCTCCTCTAAATTCAATATACTTGTTTTGTGGTGGCTGGTGATTGATTAGCTGCTTTTACAACTGCTGTAGTTGACCGATATTAGAAAAATAGTGAAGTCTCTAATATCTCTCTGACCAATTGAAATTTTAAGTGACGTTCCGATGATTTTTGTAGCTGTTAATATGTTTAAAATCGTGTTGTTAAAAAAAGTTCACTGCCTTACTGGGTGGGTATGTGTGATTGTATGGTTATGGACTTATAAGCTTACGCGGCAGCTAACATTTCCGCCTCACCATCCTAAGAATTTAGAAAAGGAAATTGACAACGAGTGTAAAATTTAACTTTTGTTTATTTTGTTTAAGAATAAAGTCTAAGGAGTCTTACAGGCTTCATTTTAAAATACTCATTATTTTAGAGAACATACATAACATATATTTACTTGTAAATATTTTCTAACCAATTTATTTTCTCTGCAAAATATTATTTTGCTCCTCTTAATTCGCTCAGTTTTTCGTTGAGTTGATTTATCAATGCAGCTGCTCCATTTCCGTTTGCTTCCTTGTAATAAGGTAAATTAGCCATTGTCTCCATCCATGCGGATATTTTTGGATACCTAGAGGAATCCAATGGAACAATGCCTTGAAGACTAGAAATTGTTGCAACAAAACAGAAATCTGCTACTGTTAAAGAATTTCCAACTAGATATTTGCCACTATTCAGAAATTTCTCTGTAAAATCGTAGGCTTCATACACAGCGTCAAATATTTCCTTTGGAATGTTCGGATCACTTTTGAAAAATATCATTTTCTGAAATAAAGAAATGAAACAGGTGAGTGTTAAGTGGTTCTACACTACTTATAGAATTTTTTTATTTCAAATATTTGCAAGATTTTAAAGACTTATAAAAATCCAACAGTCAGAGAGCAGCAATAGCGAAAATAAATAAATTGAATTTAATACGCTTTTCTAGATGTGGCATAATAACAATTCTAGCTGTTCGAATTAAACCTAAAATAAGTTTTATTTTACTGCTATTTGACATAGAAAATTACCTATTTATTAAGATATTTTCCAAAACACAGTCTCTCAATTTAAGGACACTATGAAATCGTTGCAACGTTTACTTACTCAATTTGAGTAGGTGACTACTAAACGTTAATGCGCATCTTTACAATTTACTAAACGCTTTTTGGGTACCTGTTTATATGTGGTCTTCTGGTTAGATGTAGGGTAACCGAAAAAATTAGTGCGATATAAACTGATAGAGAGTTAAAAGGCCTTCCGGAAAATTATTGAGAAAATTTGTGACAGTGTGTGTTTTTATTAGGGGCTTAGAAAAGAAAACGAAAGGAAGTACGCCATGCTAAAAAAGTTTCCGAATTTTCCTTATGTGTTTAAAAGGTGTGAATGTGTTAGTTTTCACCATGGAAGTAGTAAATTTTTGACTCATTCGAAGTGGTCCTCGCAAACATTACTACATTCTACCGATGGATTTTAACCACAGTTGTCTGAAGTCTTTATCTTTTGGAAACCTAAAATACCAAAAAGTAGGAAAATATTTTAATATTTTTAAAATTTTATTAGAGCCCCCAGGCAAAAACTTCCGTCAGCTGTCGCTGAAACCACCAAGGCGAACCAAAACTCTGATGTATCTCAAATGTAAACAAACCGCACCATCAAGAGAAATGTTGCTTATTATAATATTTAACTTCCCTAAAAAATGATTTTCCACACGCAATGCGTTAATTATTTTTACAACAAAATACCGCACACTTCATCATGAAAAATGTTCAAATTAAGCACGTCAGATTCTTAGTAAACTAAATCAAAACAGTCTTTGAAATGTTAATTGTCTTTATTTGTAAAATTACACCGCTTTTGACAACTGAACACTGAAAATTATTCAAGAAACACTCTATAAACACTTGAATCTACACTTTTCAGAAATCCCACTTCAAATTGACATTTCGAAGGCGTATTTCCCCTTCCCGCACCTTGCGCGAATACAAAAAATCGGAATACACACACACGGTTTATACACATTTTGCACTTCCTTTAGTTTTCTGTTCGAAGATTAATGGTGGAAAATTTAAAAATATTTTGATGAGATTTGAATGGTTTTTAGAGCAGTTATCAGGTTTATTAAACCTGGGAAGGGTGGGGGTGGAACCTAACTTCGTTAAGACTGGACCGGTTTGGATGGTCCTTTTTTGGTATTTGCTTAGGGTATGTTCCCCCATTGCTAACAATGGAAAAAATTTGGTGCTTATGATGCTGGTGTGTCGCCGAGGGGAAGGGGGGGGGGGGGGGAGAGAGTAGTCTTACTTCGTAACACATGGACCGGTCTCGGTAATTCTTTTTCTGATGTATAGAGTACTTATGTTCCCCCATTGCTACCTTGACAAACATTTATAGCATGGGGGTGGGGGTTGTGGCCGGATTCAACTTAACGCGCAGACCGATTTGGATGATACTTTTCTTTATTACCCCCATTGTGACTACGAGGGTGAATTTTTACCTAGGGTGGGAAAGGGGTATTTTAACTTCGTAACGCGTGGACAGACCGATTTGTATAATTCTTTCGTTTGATGATGTCCTAAGAAGATGAAACGCGTCGCGAAAGAAATATTCTTATTGAATAAATTTGTAAAACGAAAAATCAATTGTTTTCTGTGTGTTTAAAAAAACAAGATCTATTGTTAGGCTTGTCTTATTTCACTTTTAAAACCTCTCAATTTATCTGATGTAACCGATTAGTGACTATAAGATGGATTACTTATGGGTGCCAATACATATTTTATAGAAAGTAATATCGAATCTTGCAAGGATACACAAGCGTGGAAATTAAATTAAAACATAAATTTAGACTAAATTTACCTACCACAATTGCTCTTAGTTTAACGAACAATATTCCAGAATCGAAATGTAGCCTTTGGTCGACCAAAGCTCTTTGATAAAGGTCTTTAGGATATAATGAATCATTTTTTGCATACTTTCCTATTAGGTATGTTGCTATAGCGTGACTGTCCCAAATGATATTTTTGTCATCTTCCAGGAGAGGGACAGTATGCTGAGGATTCTTTTCAACGAATTCTTCACTGAGATGTTCCATCTTGAACAAGTTCAATTCGCGAAAATCAAGATCCAAACCAATTTCTTTGGCGGTTAAAAGAACTGCTCTTACAGGCGGGCTTAGCAATATTCCGTATAAAATTGGTTTCCCCATTTTTAAAATTTCACTGCTAAATTTAAACTTCACTTGGAAATTTTTGGATCGAACTAATTTCAATGGCGTGACAGACCTGACTATGAGCTGTCCATGTTATCTTTTTATTTTAAGCAAGTTTTTTATTTCCCAAATTGCCCGAAACAACGGCTTATTAAATATTAATTAATTACAGAGTCATATCGCAAAGCTATTTTCATAATAACAGGTAAGGAAACTTCAAAGTCATGTGAGACAAAGAAGAAACAAACAGGTGTATTCGTAGATAGAGCAGCAATTAAGCGTAATTTTCGATTGTTAGCCTCGGTTCAAGTTTAAGGCATTGCTGATAAGTACAAATAGAACCAAATACATGATACGTGTAATAAAGTTCAGCTGTGGAGTAAAAATAAAATTTTGATAAGATTTTTAAAATCTTCTTTAATATTGGGATCAAATTAAAGATCAATTCTGTAATCGAAAGGTGGTGACCTGATTATTGTTGTTTACTTGAATTTATGAATGGGCTCATTTATATTATTCCGATTTAATAATTATTTATGTTTTATACTAAAATAATATTTTCGTTTCAGTTTTTTAAGATATAAAAACTTCAGCGATTATTGACGCTAGATTACTTTGAATATAATTGGCAATTCATTAAACAAGTTTTTTGTGTTTTTGTTAAAGAGCTTAGATTTTTTATTCAAAGTGTAAACCAAAGTTTACATTTTTTGACATTTGCTCTTCAACATTTTTAATATCACTCTGGAAACAAAAACAGATTTTGTTGTTGAAAAAAAGGTTCTTTAAAGGATAGAAATCACGTACAGATATTTATTCCTTGTAAACTGATATTATTATATTCAAGGAACATTATTTTGTCCAAACAGAACATATAAAAGACTTTTTATAACTGCTGTGCAAACAACACGGCGCGCGTAGGCATGATTTTCGGCCGGTACGCATTCGCACTAAATCAGCTGTAACTCTTACATTTTTCCGAACTTCGTCAAATCGTTTTAGAGGCTTATTCTAGACACTATAAGCATTTAAAATATGCAAAAAAAATTAATTTTTTTAAAAATGGCTTAACTAGTCACTGCATGACGTAGTGGTATCACAACGGACCATATCAAGGTCTACCTAAGGTCGACTGGACACACCACGATCTGCTGAAGTCACATTCTTCTAACCACACTAGCCTATTGGCTCAAACATATAATGTTCCACAACTTAACCGGACACACCACGTTTCCGCACCAAAACGAAAGTATCTAATACCCCTTTTTTATGATCCCTAACATTTTTTAGGTAGTTTTATACTTGTATATACATACATATTACATACATGTATAGTATCTTCGATTGTGGTTGGGTAGTTGTTTTGTTTTTTAATGTGCACCAACTTCAAAATGTCGTAAGAGATATAAAATTAAAGTGAAATTTGAATTTGCACCAACTTCAGAATGTCGTAAGAGATATAAAATTAAAAATTATGTTATGCTTTTCAACACTTTTTGTGAAGTCGGTTCAACGTTTTTTTTAAAGCTATTTTATTTGTTACTTTAAAAAAAATACTGCTCGTACGAACAAAGCAATTTCAACAGTTGCAGTGCACTTTATAGAAAGGAAACAGAATTATCCAATTTCGACAACATAGTACAAAATTTGTTACGGCCATCCTTTCATACCCTCAACTTAGATACAAAATTCTTACCACGGCGATGGTACGCCAAGATACGCTATACAGCGAGAGAGAGTCATTAAAATCGTCGGGGTACGCATTACAAAGTAGAGGGACTGCTCCCTTCTCCCCCTTAGTCACTCTAGGTGCATTTACGTATTCAGTACAATAGAATCAAAATCGCTGAGTGTCGTTTCACCTTCCACTTGTACCATTAGCCACAGTTTTTGTCATAATACAAATAGATACTCCATTCGCTAGTGAACGAATTATCGAACATGATACGAAGTTAGGCTCCACTCCTTCACCATCCCTATGCCACCATAAAATTTTTGACATGCTACCAATGGGAGAACATGTTTTATACAAAAAGATACGTCCATACGCCACCTAAAGTCCAATTTTTCTAATAGTAGCAATAGAGTATCATACTCTGTGTTAAATATAATTTTTTTCGTATTCGGAATTGTTACGACGGATACAGAAATAGACATGTTAATTCGGTCGTCTCCATGTTCACTAATTTCGTAGCTAACAATTAGGGCTCTATTTTTGTTAATTTTACAGCTAATAAAGACGCCTCTCTTATTACTACTTTCGGAGCTAAAAAGGATAAAATCGATGCCTCCATTTTTAGAAGCGAAAGCGGAGCGCTCCTTTGCAATGAGATTCTATTCTATTCTAAAGGAGGGCATATAGAAGCGAAAAAGAACATTTCCCTCATCGTTAAAGACCGCTCCACAATTACTTTCCTACTGGGATGCATCACATCTATAAGTCCATTGCCGAATTTTCCCAGTTTTCGATAAATACTCAACAATATCTCGGAATGCCCCCACCTCATCAGGCTTTTAGTGCATGCAATTGAAAAGAAAACCGCATTATTTGTAGGATGGACTCAATACAATAATTACAAATAAAAATTTTCTTTCCATATACGTAATAATTTTTTGTTGAAAAACAGCTAGTATGTATTTCGGTTGTAAAATCTACAGTTTACGATTTTTGGAGTTAATTGTTGTAAACAGATTATCTCGTGTATCTAAAAAGGGAGTGAAATAAATAACTTTAATATACCATTTCTCATTTAAATACTACCATTTTCCAACTAAGCAAAACTAAAACACAATTGAATTAACACTTTTTCCAATTGAATTAAACTAAACCCAATGAATTTGATATTTTTCTCAAATAAATTAAACTTTTCTCCATTCTCAAGAAAACTTTATTTTATTTTAATTAAACAATTTTTCAAATAATTTAAACCTAAAATCAACTTTAACAAAATTCTTTAAATAAACTTTTTCTCAATTCAATTAAACTTCGAAATAAATTCCTTGTAATTTTTTATTTCAACATAATTATTAAGTTAATTGAAAAGTACTCTTGAGATCATTGTATGTAGAATTAATTTAGGTTTAAATTATTTGAAAAATTGTTTAATTAAAATGAAGTTTTCTTGAAAATGGAGAAAAGTTTAGTTTATTTGAGAAAAATATCGATTTCATTGGGATAAGTTTAATTCAATTGGAAAAAGTGTTAATTCAATTGGGTTTTAGTTTTGCTTAGTTGGGAAATGGTTGTACATAAATGGGAAATGGTTTTTTTGTTTACGAACTACTCTTCGCTGCTAAGTTTATACTATGCCTCTGCTCTGATTACATTATATTTTTAATAAAGTTAATAAATATAATAAATGCCGAATTAAGTTTGTTGGAAAAAATACATTTTTTGTTGAATCGGCTGGTTTGTCAGATGATATCTAATCGAGCAAAATAAATAATTAAAGTGAATGTTATCTTGAAAAGCTTAAAAATGATTGCTTTTCGGGTGATCAAAAGCAATTGAAAAATATTAAACGATTGCCAAACAAAAGAATCAGTTATTTATCTTAAAAATCGATATCAATACGTAATTTTTCGGTAACAGAAAAATAATAAACTTATCTAGAATTTTTCGCGAACTTCTATCGCTTAGATTTACAAAACAAAATTCTTAAACTGAACTGTGTTTACAGAATCAATTTTCTATGAGTGTTAGATTTATGAATTCAAGCTCGTATATTATTTACCCTAGTGCCATGATCACGCGAATCTCGTTTTAAGTTGAATTAGTTCACTACCCAAATAATTTATGCATCTACTACTATGGTTGCCACGATCAGTTAGTCTTCATTATAAAACGAATAATCAAAGTGGAATTTATATTACCTTTTTGATAAGTCAGCCTGCGCACGTGTCTCGTAATTACATAAAGACTTTCCTTATCGTATTTACAGCCGATTTCCTTGACCTATTTTTAGTTCTTATACAAAACACCGCCTCCCGATGAAGTAATCAACTTCTTCAAACAAATTGTTTTCTCTTGAGTACACACTCGATGGAGCACCTTTGTTCATTTCAGAAATGCTGGAAAGGCAATTGCCACCACGCGAATTTGTTTTGGGGCCCCTGCATAGAACTGAACTCGGCGAGGTTGCGATTCGACATGTAGCATCCATAAGCATTTTGTGTGGTTGATTGGCCTCTCTCTGGGACTGGTCTGAGGAAGTTCCAATTCAAATTATTATTTAAGTTTTTAACTCATATGTGTTATTATCAAGTTCAGAGCAAAAATTTGTTCCCCTTATCAATCCAAGTGGACAAAGACGGTGAGAGTTTTCTCATTGTCTCGGCAGTTGGTTTCGAAGACTCGTGCTACAAGGTGTACTTTTGAGTGGAGTGAGTGTCTTAAGATTATTTTTAAATCATAAATTGGACAAATTGTTTTAAGCCATAAAATGGGAAAGCCTATACTTTACGGGCATAAACTTAGCCCACCGGTTCGAGCAGTTCTTCTTGTTGCTAGAGCCATTGGGTTAGACATAGAATTCAGATTCGTTGATTTATTTAAACTGGAGCATAAAAGTGAAGAATTTCGGAGTAAAAATCCTCAACACACTGTGCCTACACTGGAGGATGATGGAAAATACATCTGGGAAAGTCACGCAATTGTTATGTATTTGATCGACAAATATGCAAAAGACGATTCATTGTATCCCAAGGACTTATATCAACGTGCATTAGTCAATCAGCGATTGTTTTTTGACTTAGAAATTCTTTACACAAGGCTTTGGAACATTTCGGTAAGAAAATATGTTGCCACTTTAAGAAAATATTCATCGATAATTTATTTTGGCAGATCAGTATTTATACAAAACAAGATACTTCAATTGCCCAAGATAAAATAGAGAGAGTCTATGAGGGATATGATTTTATGGAGATATTTTTGGCAAAAGATAAATTTCTTGTAGGCGATAAGTTAACTGTTGCAGATTTATGTTGTATTGCCTCAATATCGTCAACGCAAGGATTTGCACCAGTTTTGCCGGAAAAATATCCAAAATTGCATGAATGGATGCAACGGATGATTTTATTGCCCCATTATGAAGAGGACAACGGCAAGGATGCGGCGGAATACATTCAATTTCTTAAGGATTACTTAATTAAAAACGCGAAAAAAACTTAAATTTCATTTAGTTATCTGGCTAATATTACTTACTAAATCATATGTGCCAACAAATTGTGGGTATAGGGTGCATTTTATCGAGAAATGTTTCTTTAACAAATGGGAAACCTTAAATATTTTCAAATGTGTTATTTTAACGTGTCAATAAACGGCGTTGATAAAATTAAAGCACTTTATTGAATTTACTCAGCGGCTTGTTCTATTTTGCTTTTAATTAATTTACATTTCACATCCGGATTTTAGGAATTTGCTTCGTGAGTGAAGAATTAAAGTTCAAAAACCTCTGTCTCTTCTTTTAGCTTGCTGTATCCATTCATCATTAAGCAAAAACCCGAATTTTCTTTTCAGAATTATTTCTTTTCAGTTAATCAGTTTAGTGTAAATGATAAAAAAAAGTTGTCTGCTGTGTTAATTTCTGTCTGCACTTTTACCTTGGAATGGTGTTAATATTTGTAAATTCTTTGCTCCCTTGCTGCAAAATTAATTTTTCAGACTATTCCTGCAGTTATGATGGCAGTTTCTATTCCTCTAAAGCTTTTATTTTTTGTTATTAATTAATAAATAAAATAATAACAGGATCATTATGTGCAGCTGTTTAATAATACGTTTTTTAAGTTTTTCTTAAAAATACATACCTCTACTAGCACTTGCATTTACAATTGGTATTACTAGTCTGGCATTATGGTAGTAGTAAATCGTGAGTCAAAGACGGTTATTTTATGATGTAGAAAAAGCCCAGGGGAGAACACTGACCTCCTTATTTTGTGAGATATATTATTTCTTATTTTACTTCAATCAACTTTTCGCAGTGCATCACTACTTCAATGAAAATCGGGTATTTATAACAAAATGTAATTTCATAACCTTCATTGGTGTCAGTCTTAAAAATTGCAAAGAAACAGATAAGTTTTGCTTTAAGCACTTCTTTTAATACTTTACAATTAATTCACAAATACTTATTTCCTAAATGCCATGCGCAATTTACTTGAAATTTGAATGAGAAGTGAGCGGTATCAGTAGAAGTTTGAATGAGAAATGAGCGGTATCAGTAGCATGACTCTTACCTCCAATTTACAATTCAAGTTCGCCTATCTTGTGACTTTTAGTCAATGACCAGTTTCTCTAACAGTCTGGCAAAGTGAATTGCAAGTTCTGTGGATTCTATACTGATCAGTTTTGTTTCACTTTTATTTATAATTTATAAAAGTTGTAGAATTAATAAAACTATGAGGCCAATTCTGTATTACGCTTTATTTAGTCCACCTTCAAGGGCTTGTGTGATTACAGCCAAAGTGATCAAGTTGGATTTAGATCTTAAGTGAGTTATTGCAGTTGACACTGATATTGTAAAAGCCTAGGAAAGATGTGCATTTTCTGTGTTTCAGATTAGTCGATTTTTCAAAGAAGGAACACTTAACTGATAAATTTATAAAGGTATAATATGTAATTACCTTGAATAAACGAAAATATTTTAAAGTGATATTTTAGATCAATCCGCAACATACAGTTCCCGTTCTGATTGACGAAGGAGAGTCAATTTTTGATAGGTATGCAGTAAAATATGAATTTTATTGTTTACATTATATTTATTTATTTAATTGGTATTTCAAATAGCCACGTTGTTATGACTTATATGGTATCGAAATATGCGAAAGACGATAGTTTATATCCGAAAGATCTTCTAAAGAGAGCCCGAGTCGATCAACGAATGTATTTTGAAAATGGAGTGTTATTTCAAGTCTTAAAGGATTTTGTGGTATGTTTAAAATAATTAAGAAAATGGATATCGATTTGTTTACTATAATTTTAGAACCGAATTATATACGGCGGAGAAACAGAATATAATCCTAAAAGTATTCAACTGGCGCATACTGCATATGAATTTCTTGAAAAATTCTTAGAGAACGATTATATGACTGGAAGCTCGATGACTTTAGCTGATATTTCTATCCATACTTCTCTCATTACAGTTCAGAAATTAGTTCCTATTGATGCCGAAAAGTATGTTTCATATTTTTTAAATTATCAAGTAGTTCTTGAATTTATTATTATAATAGATATCCCAAAATTATTGCTTGGCTCGAACGGATGAAAAGTCTTCCTGATAATGAAGAAATTAATGAAAAAGGCGCTGAACTGCTTTCTCTTCGAATATTATCTAGTTTAGAAGAAAACAAAGCAAAAGTCAAACACAACTAAATAAAGTAGGGATATAACTGTTATAATTTATATGATGATTTTTTCTTTTATTAATTATTAACTGAAATCACACCGATATCGGCGAAATAAAAGGCATTTGAGCAAACTTAACGGCATTTGAAAGAGGAAGACATGTACTATAAGATTTATAAGATTTTTAGGTTAAAATATTTCATAAACCTGACGTGATAGAGCAATTATGAGCCCGGATTCGGTTTCAGCGGGAAAAATTACCCCAGAAAAAACTATTCATTATCCAGGGGCACAAAATTTTCAAAATTTTGCAGGGTTGTGTAATTATAGAGCAATTACTAAGCTTTTGCCTATCGACAAGTGCCTCGAAAGTTTAGTTAAAGAAAAGTTCTATTTTCTTATTAAAGAAGCGATTAATCATCGGCAGGTTTTATTTATGCGTGATCTACATCTACAAACTTCAATCGTGTTAATTTATCTTTACTTACAGGCAAGCTTTGTGTTTCACTCATCTTTTTTAAAACTTCATCCTATCTTAGTGATCGTACTCAATGCGTTATGATTGATTTTCTGTCTGGTGTTCCAGAAGGTAGCCATTTAGGTCCAGTTCTATTCATAATTTTTATCAATGATGTAGCCAGAATCTTGGATGGTTTCATTAATGCATGTTTGCACGGATTTGCCTTTGCATAAAGTTCATTAAAACAAGAAATCAAAATATGCGCGAGGTTCCACAAGGTTCATAAATTCAAACGTGCGAAGCAAATGAGCACATATGATTTTGACTGAGTGCGGTACTAATGTTCAAGAAGACGAATGAATTGTTAGAAAACGTAGTGCCAATCCTGTTTTGGTTTACTATTATCTAGATGATATTAAAATGGATAATATCATTATAATAATTAATACCATTTGTAATTATGGCCAAAGAAGTTTACTAATACAGGCTCAAAATGATTTGTTGCAAATGTCACCTTATACCCTGAATCGATTGTGTATTACGCATCTGTTGTATGGTGCCCCTACACACAGAACTTCATAAGTAGGAAACGTTCACTCGCTATCCTATTACATATTTCAGTTCGATAATATGCCTTCATAGATTTCTAGGTGTAAACTGCTTGTTCTGCAATCATTGGAGGATCGTAGGATAAAACCTAGTATAATGCTTGCAGGAGACGTTCTGTGCTATAAAATTCGTTTGCCAGAATTGGTTTCATTGTTTGTATTCATGTGCCTGGCACCTCACTTAGATCTCGAAATTTATTTTATATTCCACCAAATCGTACATGTTATGGCCAGTCTATACCTATAACGTATTGTTCCAGGAAATTCATTGAAATCTTTAATGAAATTGATTTAAATTTTTATCATCAGAAATTTAAGGAGAGTGTTGCTACCACATTTTCGGAGCTTCTCAAATCTAATTGGTTTATGTTACGTATATGTATAGTATATGTAAATAGATAATGTTAATTATTTTAATTCGTTATTACTTATATTTTAGTTGATTTAAACTTAGTATTGAAATTTATAAATTTGATTTTTGAATGATTTGTACAGTATAGTCTGCAGATATTGTGATTAAAACAAAAATTCCAAATTGATTTCCTTTTGTGGATAATGATTACAAAGTGGATAAATCGAGATATTCACATAAGTATTTAGTCAGGAGAGAACTAATATCATCAAATGGCAATCGATAAAGTAAGAAAATACTCACATGAACACTAACAAACTGGCTACGTGTAAGCCACTTAAAAACCTAAATACAAAGCAATGAGCGTACGATTTATTAAGATTCTTGTTTTAATATTAGTTCAGAAATTTTACAATAAAAGTGTTTGCATTCTAATAGTAGTAAAAAATTTAAATCGATTTGACTTTAATCTTAGCGCTTGGTTCATCGACATATTGATGTCCTCATACGCAAATATCATAACTCTGAAAAGCAAATATTCTGGGAGATCAAAAAAACTATTTAAACAAAAAAACGCACACTGGTATTGTGAGCTGTTTATTTTGCCATTTTAGGATTGGTTGGTTGGTTGGTATAAGTGATGAGCATCGCCATCTTGGTAACACTCCAATTAGCACTATTATAGCGCCATATTGATGCCACAACCAGTAAGACCCGGTTTTTTGTTGGACTTAGTTCACTTGCAACCTTGATTCTTATTTGAAATCATGGTTGCAGTCTGCTGAGTTTATTATGGGAAAAAGGAACTAAAGCCAACCTGACGAATTTAAGAAACTCACTTTACCCACCGCCAAGTTTAAAGTACTTATTGGCTAACATAATTTCTTAATAATTCAATCGGTTATCATTATTGCTAAATACGCTAAATACTCATATCCAATGCATTCACCTGTAAATATCAGGTGACATACTTTCTTTAATTGCTCGCGTGCTTAATTTTGCTGCGCGATGCACTTTCACGTCGGTCAGAGTTTTGGTTCATTGTTTGTTTACGTTTTTCTGACATGAAACTTGAGTGCCGTGATTCGGCTCTACTGCCTGGCTTTGTTTACGTTTACCTCAAATTGCAAAGTATAATTTGTGGTAGGTCAGGACTGATATTTATGTGCATTATGGATTTAAGTATTTAGGTTACTACACCAGCTCCAATGCCCCTTTCTGTTTTCGATCCATCTGTGAAGATGGCAGTTCCTTTAATTATGTATTCAGGGTGCTTCCAATCGTCTCTGTTTGGTATGATAACGGAAAAGGGTTTTCTAAAGTCATATTGTGGCTTCATATAATCCTTTGAGAGGTGTAACCCATTTTGATTAAAGTTCAGTATGACTGCATGTCCAAAATTCTGTGGTGTCCATTGGCTGCTTTTTCTGAGTCTGAGAGCTGTCAGTGTTGCAATTCTTTTCGTGTGGAGTTCTATGTGTTAAAGGTGTAAAATGGCTTCCAAACCAACTTGTGGTGTGGATTTTATTGCACCTATTGTTAACAAGCAAGCGAGCCTTTGCACCTTTGCTAAAGAGTTAAGGTGAGATTTCTTATTAACTGTATCCCACCAAACAATTGACCCATGGGTAAGAATAGGCCTGACGATCGCTGTGTACATCCAGTGTACAATATGCGGTTTCATGCGCCATTTCTTACTAAAGGTTTTCTTGCAAAGATAGAATGCATTGAGTCCTATCTTCATCCTCTCTTCCATATTCCTTCTCCAATTCAATTTGGAATCGAATATGACGCCCAGAAACTTGGCTTCCGAGGATAGTTTGAGGGCAGTACCTTTAAGTTTTGGTGGTTTCCAAATAGGTAGTTTGTATTTCCTTGTGAACAGGACCAATTCTGTCTTACGGGGGTTTATCGTAAGACCGTTGTCCTCTGCCCATCTTGATATGTCTGTCAAAGCAGAGCTCACTGATCGTTTGTTGGAACTTTCCTTTTGTCAGCAAGACTATGTCGTCTGCGTACGCAAGATTACTTACTATAATAGATTAATCAAAAATTTTGATTTTATCAAAAAGTGGACCTGGACCGTTTTCAAATTAAAGCGACCATATGTCGAAAAGTATATCAAATGTGGTTTCCTTAAATTAAACACCAAATTTCGGGCACCGTTCACTATATGCACCGTGAGCTAATGAAAAGTTACTTTTTTAAGCAAAAGTAACAAAGTGAACCAGTTTCACTAAGTATTCACTCAAATATGTAAGAAAGGGACAAATGAGTTATAAAAATCATTAATTAATAGAAAGAATTAATTTGCATGCTAACATAACATAAAAACCCACCAAACTTTGTAAATTTCTTTTAATTACCTTTCTTTACGTAATCAAAATATTTAGTAATTTCGTGATGATTTAATATCGCATACAATCCTTATATGTATCGATTAATAATATTACAATCGAAATATAATTACCTAAAACTATCTAAAGTAAATCTAAAATAATATTAAAATAACAAGAGAAATCGATTTACAAAAATTTTGATCATTTATAACATTCGCATACAATAATTAACAAAAAATTATAGGTAACAAAGGAGTTTAAAAAATATAAAAAAGAAAACCATTTATGCAAAATTTTAAAATATCTAACCATCAGTTGTTTTTTTTAAACTTAATCGAAAGTTGTCCACTGGTATTTGTTGGTTGCCTTTCTGATATTTGCCTTCTGCCCGTTAGTTAAATTAAATTGGTCCAGTCCATACTTCCGAAGCAATTCAAAATCATCATCTTTGTCCTTGCAATCTGCACTAATTGGAGTTGTGTTTTTATGTTGCGGAGAGAAGTATGGGTAGAGAGGATTGTGGACTGTAGGCACATTGTTACTATAGTTCGGTAATGTCGACGGAAGCAACGTTGATTTTGTACTTTGTGTTGAAGTCATGGGTAGTGATGGTATGGGTTTGGCGTTTTGATTAAGTGGATCAAAATCTTCAAGATCAAAACTATTGTTGCTGTCATCTAAGCTTATGAGGTCCTTTGATGTGTCTTGCTGAGACTTAGGGGACTGAAATAAAAACATTAATGTTTACTATTGAATTATTTCTTTAAGAAAATTAAACATTTTTATCGATGAGCGAAAAACATATATAAGCAATTATAAAAAAAACAAAAGCTATGTTATACTTCCTGATACCTCTTTGTTTTTCTGCCTTGGGGCTGGGATAGGTACTTGACAGCTTCGAATACTCTGTTTACCAGGCGAAGTAGAACCATTTAAATTTGCACTAACAAAATTGTTTTCAAATATACAGGATGTCGACATCCCAACAGCAGGTAACGTACCAATACCCGAATCTTTTGATCTATTTGGTGTATTTCTATTTAAGTTGCTATTTGTTCGTTTTGGAGGAACGGGTGGAGACGGCATATCTGGCGGAGAATCGAAGATAGAATCTGTGCTTAGCATTGGCGCTGATCCTGCGGTTGCTTTCTCATCGTTGTCAATAATACATAAATTACCAACAGGAACTTCTGGTGTGGAAGTTGTTTTAAGTGTTGGTGTTACTGCTGGTGCACCATAACGCACTGCTCGATAGCCAGAGTAATCCAAACTGCTGCTAGGCTTTAACTAGATGAGAAAAATATGACCACAAAATTTTTTTCAATGATGCGTGACACATGACTTATGAAATTAGTGAGGTAAAGAAAGAAAGTAGAAAGTTTAAGGGCGATTAAAAAATTAATTTTGTAATTGACTAAAACCTCTGCGGAATTCGCTTCAATTTCTTTCACAGTTATTTTGTAATATTTGAATTTTGTGTAAATAGACAGCTCTAATATATTGACATGACCTAAATGTACATAATTCTGAAATAGACTTGTGGAGGCTTGGCTGCGGAATGAAGGAGAAATCGGGAATTATGTTTTCACGAAAATATTAGAACTACATATAATGTAAAAATGGAATGAATCTCATTTTGCTGCATTATGACTTCGAAGAAATGGGTTCTTTCTTAATGCAGTCAAAAGTGACCATGACAGACCTGCCACCACTGCGACATTTCAGTTAATTTAATAATGTTAACGTACTAATAAAATTCAATACATGACGATAACAAGAATGGTTTTTCATAAAATAAGCGACCTTCAGTTCGGAAAGTTTCCACTATAATAAATCGAAATGATGGTTAGCTTTGGAACCTTCGATTAGTTACATATCGTCTAAAGAAACATATAAAGTCTAAAGGGGCTATATATGACAGGTTGAGAGTAAAATTGACATATTTACAAGGTCCCAAGGACCCAAAGTGGGTTAGAAAATGCTCTTCGCAAAAACGAATCAGAGAAAAACTCCGGGCAAAAACGACTTAACTGCAAAAATTTATGCAAAGCTAATGCAGTTAAGCAGTTAAGTCGTTTTTGCTGGGAGTTTTTCTTTGATTCGTTTTTGCCCGAAATCTCACGCGGTGGAATATTTTTTAAGCCACTTTGACTCGTGTAAATAGGTAATTTTTACTCTCAGCCTGTGATATACATATACATATGTATAGGTTTAATACGAATTTCGTGTATGTACCTACATAAATTAATCGGTAGGTTAAATCGATACTGGATTGCAATATAATGTACCCAGTACAAATGTTGCAGCACTTAACTAAGCATTTTTTTTACATGGTCTGATAATATACACATCTAATGAGAAATTGACATTTTGTTCATCACTAAATCAATTTAAAAGAAAGTGCAAGAATGCAAGTTATGAGAACATTCAACTTTTTAAAAAATGAGGCATAGACAAAAAAAACTATCGAAAACATTGCAAGAAAAAAATAGTTTGCAGAATTTGTTAATTAAGACAAAAAGCAGATAGCTTAAAAAAGGCAATATTTTAAAAGAAAATTAAAGATTTTGTAAAATTCCAAAACCTCATTAAAAGAAAATAAAAACTTTTTAAATATACTCACACTTCTATCAACAATTGGTGACTTAAAAAGTGGATGATTTTGGAGCTCTTGTGAAATATTCATATCAGAAGAACATAAAGAGCTAGAAGGACTGATTGTAGGACTCGTGGCAAAGTGATTGTTATTATTGTGATTTGCATAACTGGTAAAACCATTTAAAACTTGCGAGTTCGATGTAGTCATTGTAATAGGCTTTCTGGAAGAAGATCCACTAGTACTGCTAAAACTGAAGTCAAGATTGGTTTGTCGCTTAGCAAAAACAGGTGAGTTTGGTGCTGATCTGTGATGTCCAGGAGTATCATGATTTGAAGAATGCGACAGATTTGTATGAAATTGTGATTTAGGTGGCGTTATATCTCGAAGTTTTGATTTAAAATCTTTATAGACAGTTTTTACGCCGCGACCTCCCTCTTTTACCTGTAAATATTTATTTAAACAATATCACTACATTTGGATTGAAATTCTAATATAAAATTGTTGTTAGAAGGGGAGGCCTTATAGTTAATTTCGATGATTTAACAAACAAATGAAAAACATTTCTTTTATGAAATTAACTCTAAAGCACTCGGATAGTTTCAAAGCACATTTAACTTTTATATTACGAGTTAGTCTTTTTTTTCTTGCAAACATTAACAAATAGTGAAACTAATGTACTACAAACTTTTCTAAAAAAATGCATATTAAAGCAACCACTCACCGATTTTACTGCAGACTTAACAGCTGGATTAGTCTGCAAAAAATTACCCAATAACAGCGGTAAAAACATAAATGTAAAAAAAAACACAAAATATTACAAATATTTAGCATTGATGAACAACTAAGATGATTGATTGTTTAAAAAAATTAATAAAAATTTTTAAATTTGTCATTAGAATGTCAGTCTAACCAACTTTAGCAGCTTGGTCACAGCTTTGAGCAAAATTAAATACTTTAGCAGTACTACTTTATGGAGTATTTGTAGGAATCAATTTTCCTGAACAGGTATTTCAATTTTTAGGAGTATGTAGTTATAGTACGACATGGCAAGAGAATATAATTTTCTGCATTTTTGTCTCCTATTTCAGTATTTTCCACGAGGAATGTTTTAGGATTTTATCGTAAATTTATCACTTTTGTCTACGAATTCCATATCCATTTTTCTCCTTTTTTTCTTTATAAAACACGTTAAATTATGATTAACAAAAATTATTAATAATCACTCGTAAGTAGAAAACTTTGTTTTCTTTATTGTAAAGTAATTTAAAAAATGGAAATGAAAACAAATGCAACTAGTCCTAATTCTCCAGTTGTATGTTTAGTCTCTCTACATTAATGTCGTCTTTCTCATCTTGAACTTTCCTGCTGATCGATTGAAGTGATGGATTTAATCTACCTTTTGCTTAGTAATTGTTCGAGTGTTCCCTGATATAATATAGCAACACATTTTACCGATTTCTCCATAAGTTCTTTCTGTTCTGCGTAAGTGTTCACATACCTGTGTGCCATTATCACTTGAAAATAAATTTTTACATAAATTCAAGTAATTTTTTAATGTATTTCCATGAATTTCTCCAGGTCTGTTCTATTTTTGAATTATGTAGTATTGCTTTGTGAGATATAATGTTCAAGAGGTTTTTAAATGGAATGATGTCTGAAAACTGAGACGACCATTTTAAGCTCTATGGTTGTATATTTCGAAAGAACTTATGGGAACTATATTTAAATCTAAATGACTGGATGTTTAATTTTGTAATTTTGTGAAAAATCAAAGATATTTCGATCAACTATGTCGATATGTACACAGTGTATTCAAAAAGTTCCAGGAATGCCACCTTCAAAAAAATACAAGCTATATTACCACTCTGGGATACGTAGGCATTACGTAGGAACGACGTTAGGCGATACCCAAACGAAGTTTCATTCAGTGCGGACGTTATATCTTGTAGGCGTTCATTCGCGGAAAGTGTCTCAGTGTGCTCTTGTCATCATCGCTCACTGATGAGCAAATAGACCAACGGGTTGGTTTCCAAGGCCGATCAAAATCCAATTTTTCTACAAAACATTGTAACTGGAGACGAATCTTAGTGTCTCTACAGAGACGTTTTGGATAGACTTTTGAAACTAATGCCACGTGGGTCAATCCATATCAAATCGACCAATGATGGTCGCTGACAAAATTTATTTATTTTTTATTTTTTTTACCTAAATTTGTACTATACTTAGAGAGTTGAAAAAAGGTATTCATTAATTTTTTAGATGTTTAGTTTTTTTTTGAGCCGCCATTTTGTATTGGTGCTTCAGCCTATTTTGCATTTTACAGAGGTTTGTGTTAAACGCTGTAATTTCTTGGTTTCTAAAGATATTCAGTTCAAAGAAAAACTATGTCAATGAACATAAAATATTGTTCATTTTATGCTCATTAACATAGTTTGAATTTTGTATCTATTACGACATTTTGAAGTTGGTGCAAATCAAACAAACCAAACAACTACAACAAAAATATTTAATCGTCATTTCTTATGATCCCGTAAGCTGAAACGTTCAGGTAGTATTATGTATTATTTTCAATTGTGTTACTGTAGTTGTTTTATTTGTTTAATTTGCACCGACTTCAAAATGTCGTAATAGATATAAATTTAAAAATTATTTTATGCTTTTTAGCGCTTTTTGTGAAGTCGGTTCAACTTTTTTTTTTACTCTATACAACGAAGAAAGAACCATCCAAATCGGTCCACGCGTTAAAAAGTTAGGTTTAACCCCCTACCCCATCTCCATTTCACTAAAAATTTTTTCTCATGGTAGCAATAAAGGAACATACTCTACCGAACAGAAAAGGAATCATCGAAATCGGTTCACGCGTTACGAAGTTACTACTCCTCCCCCACCACCACCATAGGACCAAATTATTCTCCTATTAGCAATGGGGGATCAAACTCTATACAACAGCAAAAGAACCATCGAAATCGGACCACGCGTTACAAAGTTAGGTTTCACCCCCCCCCCACCCCTACCAAAATTTTTTTCTCGTGGTATCAACCACGGAACATACTCTACCCAACAGAAAAAGAATTATCCAAATCGGTCCACGTGTTACGGAGTTAGACTACCCCTCCCCTCACCCTAGGCCAAATTTGTTTCTCCTATTAGTAATGGGCGATCATACTCTGTACAACAAACAACAAAAAAGAACCATCCAAATCGGTCCACGCGTTACAAAGTTAGGTTTCACCCCCACCCTACCAACATTTTTTTTTGACATGACATGAACTTAGAAACTCTTTGTTCTTGGGAAGTCGGTTAAAAACGTCGGAAAAAGGGAGAAAGACGTGGAATATAAAAAAAATGTCTTTAACAAAAAAAAATTGCCCGTGCAGCACCGTACACGTGATAGAAGTGAAACTTCTTAAACATGCGCGTCACTCTCTCTATTTTATTCTATCGTCTTGTATTGAGTGTATACGTGGCCCTCTCTGCTCAATCGTGAACTCTGCAATATGGACACCGACCGAGGGTCGGCAATTGCAGCACCTACTTAGCGTATGAATGGGAGTAAAGACGAAGGACCGCACAAAAGGGAGACGCGGATTGCCTAAACTGTGTATTAGATATACAATGTATAGCTCTCTTTCTCCTTCTCTCTACGTAATATCTTTCTTCTCTCTCATGTAACGAAATATGCCTTAATATGACGCGTCCTTGAAATTTTACTGTCAATTCTCGTCCAATTATCGAATCGGCGCCTAAGAAGTTTTACTTCAAAAATTGCATTTTTTCCCTTTGTAAACTGTAATCCCTCCTTAATGGCAAAGTGGAAATATAACATAAAATAAATATGTTTTTTACTCCTTTGTGAAAAATATTTTCGAGTTGCTTGTATGTGGAATGAGAAAAATCTCCGAGTGCAAATGGTTAGTTATAAAGTAAATACCGCCCGTCATAATTGTCGCAGGAAATAGAGTTCAACTAAAACATGCAACGCAGCAAAACAAATTACATGAAACAGAGCTATTGAGACCAAAAGAAACAAATTTTTTTTTGCGGTTGAGACACAAAGGTTTTTCAGATTTTTTTTTCATTCAAGAAGAAGAAGATTGATTTGGTTTTAATAATGTAGCGGCGGGTGTATCCTGGGGGTTGCCACATTTACCTTGGTAATTTTGAGATTAAAATTTTTTAAATTTCCTTTTTTTACGCTATATCGGGAATAAAGAGCCGCAGACACAAACTACACTATGTAATTTTGCAGCCAGTAATGAATAAATTTTGTTATTAAATATCAATTGCGAAAAAAGAGATGGATTAGACCTGCACCCTGTCCAACGCAGAATTGTTTGCTTACTTACTTTAAGGTTTATTAAGCGAGAAAGTAAATAAAAAAGTTTAATCATATCTGGTCCGTCTGTGACAACAAGGTAATAAAAACATTTATATACCTACCAATGTTATTTCCTGTACTTTCTTGTAAACAAACCTGAACAAGCGACTAAAGACTTTCCCTAAATAGTATGCACTTTATTCAATAAAATATACATCAGATGACGATATAGAATCGCGTAGGTTTTTACTGCTTTTTACCAACAAGGAACACATTTTAGTATGTTTTCTTTTAGTATGCTCTTTCAATGTTTATTTACTATAGGATGCCTAAGTAACCTAATGTATTAAAATAACCTTTAAGAAATAAAAGATAGATGATTAGTCGTCAGTGATGTAAGAGTTATTGTGCTGGTTTTCCAACGAGAGTCGTAGATTTCAATTCTGAATTGTCGAAGTTCATATCCTGCATAAGTCCTATGCCAAGGGTTTACGGAAACTAGTAAGAAATATGTATGATGATCCATACTGTGGCTCTACATATATAATATTTTTAAATCTGCCTAAGAATCTGAACGAATAAAAAATGGCATTTTATCTTAGCAAGGGTACGTACGGTCTTAGAAACGTTTGGTCTTTTTTTAAAAGAAGCTTACAATATCACAATGAACTTTATTAGTATTATGTAATTATTCTCTGAATACTTTTAATAAGGGATTCCCTACAATTAATGAATACTTCTGGATTAAGTGAAGGTTAGGACCTTTTTTTGGTTAATATCAAGGAAATTTAGTATAATTTTAATACAAGAGCAATGTTTTAATAATTTAAAAGGAAAAATAACGAGGTAAACTTGTGACTACTCATAAATTGTGGAAAACTTATCACTTGTACGGCCGCTTTCGTCTTCCAAATCCCAGCTGGAAAAAAGAAAAATTAAGTGAAAGTCGCTATATTTCAATTGACTATAACAAAAAAAAATCTTTGTACAAAATAAAGCCCAATCCCAGACGAACACAGCTCTTGCTAAAAATAGAAAGCTAAAGATGAATGAAAGATATTATGCAGAAAGTATTAGAAGCACATGAAATTTTTTAAATCCCAAACAAAACTTAATCCAAAAATGCATTACAAATACAAGTTTTACTCTATTCTTATTATTCAGAGAATACGTGTGTAAACCATGAAGAGAAACTACAATTTGTATTATTATTTACAGTTAGTTATCGTACAGAATATTCTATTTGCAGTCTCATCAGTTGAACCGGAGATATTACTATTCAACATTACAGAGTATGTTCGCTTACTTTCAAAAATTATTATGCACTGTTCGATTGTTCACTGCATTGATGAGTGATTGGAACATAAATTTGCTTTTAAAAACAAGCATAGGATAAAAAAAATTACTTTGATATCAATATGTCTGTGTTACCTTTTATCTACTAATCTTTAAAATTACAAAAAAAATAAAGCAGTAGAGAAACTAAAACAAGACATATGACTATTCAAAGTAAATAGGTGAAAACCATCCACCGCTACATTTACTAAACAGTCAAACTATTTTTCACTCGATTTTTATATATCAAATAAATGTAGGCATTTAGTTCAGGTATATGTATTCTATGTAGTCGCTATAGGGCTGTGTGCTGATATGTTAATATGTTATAAGTTAAGGTGTACAGCGACCCATGGTTATTTTGTGTTGCGATATTGATCTTCTGGGGATGCAGAGGCAATGTCGGTGGTTCACTCGCAATCGTTGTCTCGAATCGAGTGATATTCTTCTCCCGCCCCACAAGAGATTAAGGGAATAAGTTACAATTTTGTATTAAATAAATAAACCTTTTTAAGTAGTGTGCAACAAATTCACTTATTTTTGGACTTTCTCCGCACACGCATTTTTAACATAATATTTTATTTCCTCGTCAACTTTGTTGAAGGGAAATATAACTAATATATGATTTTCTTTTAACTTGTAACCCACAGTAATTGTGCACAAAATGTTTATTTATATTTTCGGCAGATTTATTGTAGCACTAATTTTGCCAGTATATTAGATCCCTTTCTAAATTTGCAAGCATAGAATTTTTCTTAAGAAAAATTAAACTTTTCCGTAGTAATTATTGATTTTTGCTTACTGCTTTGTATCGTAGACTATTGTATTATTTTTGGTCATTAATAAATACTAACGCACTTTCGGCATTCAATTTAGCATTAATGTAACAACGTAATTGAGGCCTATGGCTATACCTATGGCATATATAAAATAACGTCACCAAGTTATCTAGTTATCTTAACACACTTGTTTCGAAGTTAACATTTTATTTTACTAAGTTTTACATACTACCTACCGAATAATTGTGTACGCAGTAAAATAATACAATTATAAAGAGCGAAGCAAGTGATCAGGAGCAGAGGGGGTTTATTAACTAGCAAAATTATGCTGTTTGCTATATCCATGATCCTTACCCGATTTAAATTGAAGCGAACAATCCAACTTGGGGACTTAAAAATCTTCCAAAAATAAAACAGGTATAATTCATAGAAAATTGATCAGTATCAAAAAATTAACAAACTTTTGTTAGATGTGTCAATTTACAATTAAGAATTTTTTTAAATTGATGATAACAATAGACATAAGCAAAAGTTTGACTTACCTTATCCTTAACGTTTCTCAGAAATTCCTTGTAATTTTTGCCTCGCTTTCCCATCTTTTCAGCATAACGTAAAGTTTCCAATTCAAATTCATCCGAAAAACCTAGCCCTGTATTAAGCATTTCTAATCTTTCATCAATGAATTGTTGAAATATTTGCAATTCCATCATTCGAGTTAGAAAAGGCCGCAAATGTGGCGGCCGAGACTCAATAAATGTGTCCCTACTCCAAGTTATTTTCTTCTCTTGTGAAAAGCGTACGGCATCCCTGTAACCTCCAATTAATTGCACTAAAGCTCCTAAAAATATTTTTGATACGCGATCACCGATGTGGTCATGTGAATTGCTTAATTGTTTCTTCAATTGTGAAACCAACTCTGGTGGCATTTGTCGGACATCATCAAAAGGGCTTTGAAATGTTTTATTATCACAGTTTAATATGACAACCTCACCTAACTCCTCAGGAGTCATCTAAAATATATAATTAGTCAGTTTAAAAAAATATTTGTACCATGTGCATGCCTACAGTTTGGAGGACTGCCTCTGGAACTCCAATTAAATATGGCATGGGAGCACTAAGAATATCTTTCATTTTCATCGGCAAAATTGGAATAAATATGTGCTGCCAAACCATTGGATAAAGAAATGCGTTTGCTGCTTGAATGCAGGACGAGAGCCAATCTAATCTTCTGGATGTGAAAATTATACGGCGTTCGGCTAACATAGCTGCAAATACTGCTATCATATTCTTTGGATCAACGAAGTTGTAGTAAAGGTTTAGATTATGCTGAAATAAAAGAAACAAGAGTAAATTTACTAGATTTAAAGAAATAAAAAGAAAAAATTTAAGAAAAATAATGTGAACCACTCATCTATGATTAACTAAGGGAATGTAAAAGTTGTTTGAAGCGTCTGCCGGATACCAGCAGCTGTATATTTCGAGGTAAGCAATTCCATTTACGGACAACTTGGACAAAGTAAGACCACTCACCGAACTGGGAGAAGAATTTTAAGTCAACCCGCGATTATTGAGATACATCACTAAAGAAGTACGTGAGTGAATTGACTAATGCAAATATATGGGAATTGCATGGCATACATATCTTACACCATCATTGAATGCTACTGTCAATTTCCGTTAACACATGAAATCTAGTTTACTAAAGATAAGCTGCCGTAAATAAAATGCGGAATTATTAGAGATCTAGCCAACTGGAGACAAAGGGGGATTGACAAATAATACGAGCTACCTCGTAACTGCCAAAGACACCCATACATTTCTCTGAGTTGCTCACGAATATGGCTACAACACGTGAACTCCGAGTTCAATTTAATTCCCAAACTAATTATTGAATGAACATAATTTATGAAGGAATTGTTTAAGGTAATTTGTGGAAGGTCTATAAATGGCAATATAATGCGATTTGGACAGACTTAGAGATAGCTTATTAATCATGCATCACCTATACACACCTATATTATCTTTGGTGGAGTAAGTCATAACATGTTTGCCTATCGATCCGGAGGTCGCAGGTTCAAGTACTACCCATCGTTGTTTTCTTGCTGATAACGGATTACGGTAAAAAAGGCCATGGGGGTTGCTGAAAAAAATTTCAGTGGTTCGCAATCTACTTTAAATTGTAGGTCCACTTGCACTCCGCCACATGCCGGGTTACGAAATACACACGCTACAGGTCATAATTTAACCTTTGCGTACAGTCTTCGATGAACCTAATTGGCCGACTAAGCTATATCTGTACATCATCTGCATAAAAGTGAATTGATGCATCAGATATAACGTTAGTTAAATCATTTGTGTAAGGGCTGAATAAGAGTGGAGCAAGCATCGAACCTTGAGGTACTCCGGCTTTTTAATAATTAATTAATGAAAATAAAATGATTCAAATTTTGTTTAAATATTTTAACCTTCTTTATGAGCTTCAAGTAATATCACCCAATAGGGAAAATGGATGTAATGGCTTTTGTGGTGTCTTTAATAAATTGTCAGGAAGCTAAAATCTAATTATGAACCTCATTTGAACATCAGCGATAAATTTGACTTATATAAATAAATACAATACCTAAAACGTACAAGTAAGAAAAAGATTTGAATATAATTATTTTATTTATGTCATTGAAATAATTCGTTTTTCTTTATTCTATTATTTTTAAAAGCCTATTATGATTAGCGATGAAAATGTTGCGTAATTTTGACAGTCGACACCAAAGTATTCCGTTCGTTTCGACAGCTGTAATTGCAACTCGGCGAATTCGCTAATAGTGGCATTCACTTCGGGAACCATGGTAACCGTATTATTTATTTAGCTCAATACGAGAATGAATCCACCACTATACTGCCGATGACCGCATAAAATGGAGAATGGTGAAAAGGTTATGGCACGTTACGTTACGAAACATAAAAAACATAAAGCCTGGTGTGCTTTTCTCCATGATTAATTATTATTTTTTCTAATTGGCGGTGCATATACTCCACAAATTTTGTTACAAGATCATTGTCACTTTGTCGATTTTATCCATAGTACCCTTTTTAAATCTAAAACTCGATTAGTATTTCTTTCTTTCTATTATTTTTCTAATACTGCCCAAAGATGCTAAATTGGTTTCGTAGAGATTTATAGCAATCAGATCAACATCTTCTACTTTTTATGTTTCCGCTTGTCCTTTAAAATTTTCCAATATTCTTCTTTATTCACATGAACATTTTTGTTGCGTATTTGAAATTTTAAATTAATAATTGTAGTTAACCCAATTACTTTCCGATTTAATTTCCTCAAGTTAAAATTGTTTTATTGTTGTCTAAAAGGTTATCGATCTCAGCAACACCGTATTTATAATGTATTTTACAGATGTTATGCACCGTAATAACACTTAATGGTTCGTGACATGAGTGTAACTCTGCGAATTTGTCGAAATATTTAGTTCTTGAAACGTCCAATATTGAAAGTTTGTCACTAAAAATAATTGCCTTCTATATTCGCTTCCACTAAATATTCGTCTCGCGAACTATGATAACCATTTATTTTTAAAATACTGGAGGTATTACTAATTGTTTCGCCCTTTCGCGGTGATTAAAGACTAAGGGCCGAAAATGTGTCACCATTCAGACCAAACCAAATTAAACAAATTAACGAAACTAAATAGATGTAATGATCAGTGATTATTCTAGATTTAGATTGTAAAGATGAAATAACGAGTGCACGAAAGGAAATATAAATTTTTAAATATTCAAAGAATATTTTATTGTGAAGAAATATCTAAGACTGAGATTGTGAAATGTAGCAAAAATATTGACGACTTCAATCAGGCTGTGCTTCTTTAAAACATGAGCGGAAACGTTGGCTCTGAAGTAATCTAGATTGCTACTCTTTTCTAAAAGAACATAAAAGGATATGTCTTAGAAAATTACCAAGGTAAACGTTTATATTACGTTAGAAAAATGACTGTTACGGTAAGATCGATAGATGACCCGGCCGGCAAGTTGAGGCAAAATTCAATATTCAAAATGTTTTCCTTTAGTAGTTTGACAATGAGCTAGTCTGGTGTAAAAAGCTTGGATAGCACTTTGCTATCTGGCCGGCTCATCGATCGATCTTGCCTTCATTTTTCTAACGTAAACTTTTGCCTTCGTCATTTTCAAGGACATATCTGAATGTAAAATTCTCCGTTTACAAGAAATCGTAAAAATAAGTAAAAATGAATAACAATTTACTCAAAAGTTAATAGTTCCCCCCGCTTATTTCAATTTTTATTTATAAGCTGTAACTTGCAAACAGCAATCAGCTGTGAGTTGTAAACCATTAAAGAAAAAGAATTCTGCTGAAATTATGTCCAGTCATCAGCGTGTGTAAAATTTATGCAAAAGGGGAAATTAATCGACTGTCAAATTTCTTCAAGTCCAAAAGTAAACAGTCGCAGTGCGAACGAAAACTTTCAGTTTTGTTTAAAAGCTTTCGAGTAAACAGACAGACCTTATAAACCTCCCAAATTTTTAGAGCCATTTTTAGAGATTATCTAGATCTAGATAAATATTTATTTATTACTTTAGTTTATTTTGAAAATATACAAAAAGCCAAGTTAATCTCGTTAATAAACATAATACTATAAATGAAACTACAATAGGACATGTTCTTAAACCTCTTCTTAACAAGGTGTGTATTACAGTAAAACTAAGTACTTACGTTTTCCGGAATACTGGGCAGTTGAAACTGTGAAGGCCTCTGGAATATAAAATGCTGCAAAACAAAATAAATTAGATTTGCATTATCTTTAGTTAATATTTATACATTTTGTCCAGCATTATAGTATAATTTGAGGCTAGCTCCAGGATCGGGGACTCCTTTATTATAAGCCTCAGATAAGAAGGACTCAAATTCTCCATTTTTGGTCCTTCGTAGTTCTCCTAAAACAGTCAGAAACCGAAGAAAGGTGTCATGCCACGGCAGGTATGTTATAATGACCATAGCAGTCTGCGTTTTGGGATCATGTCTACAAAAACCGAACCTCCACTTTGAGTCATCACTGGTTAACACAAACGAATACGACTGCACAGAATCACTGCAAGAAAGCAAATGTGCACATGAATCTCTGTCAAGACAGGAAATGTAATTATTATTACTCAAAGCTTAAGTGATACTCATAAAAAGCGTTGATTAACTGATAAAAGGTCAACTTACTTTACAAACTCGCACGGGTATGCGAAATCTGGGATTTTGGTGATTATTTGCTCATCACGAAATGATTCTGGAAAACTTTCTATGATGATACCTGTTACCTTTTGCCTACTACTATTTTCCGTTTTTGTGACTTCACACCAAAACTCGAAGAGTTTGTTAACATTTTCCCTAAAATGGATAACAGATGAATTTTGGAGTTTCCCAATTAATTGGTTTTAAAGTAGGTGAAAGGTGTTCAGATGAATGGCATATAGCAGAACAAAGGTTTCAAATTACTTTATTCGAGAACTCATCACGAAACAATTAACGGGACAACATTTTAATTGGAAGAAACTTTTATATTCCTAGTCCAATAACTCCCACTTTTCACTTATTTTTCTAAAGGTAGAAAAATTTACTTTTCACGTCAAGTAGGAATACAAGAACTGACAGGCATGACATCGTGACAGTTGTTTTTCCTTTCGTTCCGTTTCCCGTTTCCCAGTGTGGACAGGACATTTTCAGTTTAATTATGCAAAAGCTAATTTATCGTGGTTCTGTAACAATATTATTACTCGTTAATTATTATTTAAGTGATACATTATCCTAAGGTTTTAAAAACTTTATAAAAAGTCAATATAATAAGTTCTATTCATTCTGATTCAATTTCATGTTATTCCATTCTTTAAACCAGCTGTTAGCTGTTGCTTATAAATTGGCTATTGTGATTTTTGGAACAAAACAAATCTGACGTCCGAATTGTTTGGTATTTTCAGTTTTTTGAAGAACTAATTTTGTTCCTTTATAATATTGGTACGATAAACAGCTTAAACTAAAATTTTTGCATGATATGTTCGTTTATTTACTCATTTATTTATTTTTGAAGTTACTGTCTTAATAAGTAGTAAAATTGCAGCATGTAAGTTTAGTGTTTGCTTGAAGCTATGGGCATTCTCAAATTCGCTCTTTAAAATAAAAAGTTGTATTTTGTAAAATATAAATGTTTACACAATAAAAGCATTCTTTTGAATTTGCTTATATTTTCACTGCTTTCAATGATTAAATTTCTTTTTTGTAGACTAAGTAAAATACCTAATTAGAGATTTGCGCAAAATTCATAAACAAAATCACTAAAGGCATCAAATTTGTCTTACAATTAGTATTTTTCTTCAGGAAAAATTATGTGCATGTTTAAGCTTCTAGGAACATAGTTGTTGAAGAGCTGTTACCATACCTGTAGGAGTAGCTGTTACCATACCTGTAGGAGTATTTGGTTTTCCGCCGCGGCCGCCAATTTTCCGCTCTTGATGCGTGGTCTGATCCCCTGGAGTTCCTTTGTGTGTCTCAGGCTCCAAAAATGTATACATTGCCTCGGTCCACAATGCAGCTGGATCGCCCTCTGATTTCTATGAGTTGATGTCTACTTGTTTCGAAAGACTGGGTGAATTACTGCTTCCGTCGGATAAATTTATGCTTCTTGGAGATTTCAATATGCCTTGGGTCGGTTGGGTGCGGATTGCCTACTACCATCTTTTTCGGCTGTTCCACAGTACATTTCGGCCTTCACAAATTCCACTGCCTTTTGCGGTTTATAACAGGCCCGTGACGTGATGAATGACTCGAGTACTGTCCTGAAGCACTGTCTATCTACATTGGTTCTTGAGTTTCGTCTTCATCCGGCACTGTATGTCATTCTTGGTTTTGATCCTATATTGACGGCATCTTCTGCTTCAAGTAATTTTTGTTATAACTTTAGCAAGGCTGATTATTCTTAAATTAATGTTCTGAATGAGAGTGACATCTATAATCCTGTAAACTTATTTTATGCTTCTCTTTCTGTTGCTGTTTCAGCCTTGGCTCAATAGTTCCGTGAAGCACTTAAAGTATCTAAAGAATAAAACTTGGAAGCGGCTTTGATCCTCAAGTAGTAATGCTGACTGCTTCGCGTACTCCATGTTACCCAACCAATTTCGCTCTGCCCTTGATATATCTTATCGTGACTATTTGGAGGGAATTAAATCAACTTTGCGTTTGGAGGCTATACAGTTCTGGCGGTTCGTAAAATCTAAGCGTAATTGAAGGCTACTCTTCTGTTTGAGTTTTGATGACGTCGAGAGTAGCGATCCTCTGAGGACTACCAGCCTATTTGGCGACTTATTTGGCACCGCGTTTTTATCTACAGACTGT
Source organism: Leptarthrus brevirostris (assembly GCA_964036015.1). Lineage (NCBI taxonomy): Eukaryota > Metazoa > Arthropoda > Insecta > Diptera > Asilidae > Leptarthrus > Leptarthrus brevirostris. The sequence goes on along the minus strand of OZ038372.1, from coordinate 3,825,232 downwards.
GATACTAGAGATAATTATTTTACTCATATGACGAGGCTTGCGCCGACTACCATTGAAACCAAAGACCTAGTGTTTGACGAGGATGCCGACCTAAAGCATATATCTGGTTTGGCCTGCGTGCTTTTTAAAATACTGCCAATTGTCTCAGTATCTATACTTTGTCATTTATTAAACTTATCTGTTGTGGTGTTTTTTCAAAATCCTGGAAACTATCTGTCATCATTCCCTTACATAAAAAGGCAAGAAAAAGTGAGATAACAAACTATCGCCCCATTGCCAATTTATGTTGTATTGGTAAAATTTTTGAAGCTCTGGTGTGCAATACTCATGAAAGGTAGTCTACTATGACTAACTTGCTAGAATTCTCTAATTGGTATATTTCTGCCATTGAAGCTGGCAAGCTAGTTGACTGCATTTTCGTTTGCTAGTTGACGGATTTTAGCAACGCTTTTAACAGAATTGTTCGTAAGTTATCTTTTCTACAGTTTCCATCAGTTTTCGGTAATTGGATTCGTTCCTATCTGTCTGATCGCATGCAACGTGTTCTATTTCGAGGTACACTTTCTAATGATTTTTAAAACACCTCCGGTGTTCCTCAAGACAGCCATCTACGAAAATTGCTTTTTATCATTTACATCAATGATGTATCCTTAATTCTCCCTAATTCGAGAATTCTATGTTACGCTGATGACGCCAACATTTTCTGCGTTATTTCAAGTGTGACTGTGCACTATTAAACTCTGACTTAGACGCCTTTCATAATTGTTGTTCTAAGGTCTAAGGAGTTTGATGGCCCATATATAACTAAATTCTTTTATTTTACCTTCGTAAGACCTGTTTTGGAGTATGCTAGTCGAGTGAGGTCTTCTTTTTATGCTACTTATATTAATTGCATTGAGGCTGTACAGCGTAGATTCGTACGATTTACCCTTCGAGGCTTTCCTTGGATCGATCCTCTTCGGCTGCCTCCTTACGCTGACCGATTAAAGTTTATTCCATTGCAGTACCTTGAATGTAGATGCGACAACTCCAGAACTGTTTTTGCCTTCGATTGCTTGCAAGGTGCGGTTAATTTCCCCGAACAGCTGCGGGCTCTATATTTATCGATTCGTACTCTCCCCTTGAGAAACCAATGATTTCTGCATATCTATGTCTCGTCTCTTTATTAATAATCATTTTGAGTTTATTGATTTTCACTTGTCGAGACCTAAACTGACGAATCAGCTTTGTTAGGGTTACTTTTTCTATTTCTGTAATTATATTATTGTTATTACTTTTTGATGAATCTTAATAAATAAATAGAAAGCGGATATGTCGAGGTAAACTCTCTGAATTATTCTGGATTTCCCATATCAGGCAAAGGCTCTTATATTCTTTCGAAAATTTCATAAACCTGACTCCTATTGAAGTATTTTTAAGCAAATATGATCGAATTACCGTAACATGAAAAAAGATGACCTTTATCTTAAAACTCAAATTTATTGCTAGTGTAAATTTTTTTGGGAATCATGGCAACTATTATTTTACTTGAACGAGATCTATAACAAATGAGAATCGGCCACTAATAGTCGAATTGAAAGCAAAATTTTCCTTAAAGAGTTCAAACGTTTACATCTTCTTAATTCGTTTATTTTTATTTTCTTCACTTAATTATATCTGTTATCACAACCATTACTTTCACCTTGACGTGTGCTTACTCTTTGACGTTATTTGTATCATTTTTTTTCAATTTAGATTGCATAATTAAAATGTTTTTATCTAAGCTGCATAGTGAAATTTCAATGTTTTTTGAGTTCGCATTTTCTAATTGCACGATGAATTGTTAAGTACCCGAACGTATTTATTATTAAGCTACCGCTTTTTTTAGCTGCTGAGAGAATGAAGATCCGAAAAAACTTTCTACCTCGGAAAATTCCCGATTTTGCGGCTTCAGCTTTTCTGATGATGTGCGTACCTCTTATCCTTTGGTTTGAAATATATATTGTAGTCCCAGAATTTCATGAAGTTGGATCGTTTGCTTATTATTTTACACTTTCTGCAGCAATTTTTATTGCTTTTAATATAGCATCAAATTTGCTAGCTGTCATGCTAGTGGATACCAGCATTAAAGGTAAAATAATGCTGAATATATGAGATATTGGATTTACATATATTCTTTTTACTTAGGCGAAATGCTGCATCCGCCAGATGACCTTTCTCTCAAGCAGCTGTGGAGGTTTTGTGCAGTATGTGAAACAATAGCTCCTCCACGTTCATGGCATTGTAGCGCGTGCGATACATGCATTCTAAAAAGGGACCATCACTGCACTTTTGCCGGATACTGCGTCGGTCATAGAAATCATAGGTTCTTTTTGATGCTAGTCACATACCTCTTCATTGGAACAACTTATGCTACCATTTACAATACAATATTTTTTTGGTGGATTCATGCTGATGAGTTTAATAATCCTTTAACATTGTTTAAGATGCTTTTTCCTTGCTTAATTTTTCTACTGAACTCTTCTTCCTTAAATTACTATCTAATGTTGTACGTACTTAATGTAATTGGCTTGGCTTTTGGGCTAACACTTCTCCTTTACCATGGAACGATTATCAGTCACGGATCTGTGGTGTATGAAAGAAAAGGATCTCCGAAGTATGATTTGGGGTGGAGCAAAAATATTGAAATGGTGTTGGGAAAAAGATGGTACTTAGTATGGATATCACCATTTGTACAAAGTGATTTACCTCATGACGGAATACATTGGGAACAAATAGTTATAGAAAATGTTAAAAATAGATAAAGATTATGAACGATTTACAAAAAAAAAAATATATATTTTATTTGAGTTTTACTTTTGCCAAAATTTATACAATAAAAATGAGTACAAAGTAAATTGTTTATTTATTTTACAAGGAATGAGTAATTACATTTCTGTTTATATTTATATCCACTTTAAAAGAATATATAAAAAAGTAAAATACTATTCTGGAATTTACTGTGTACGATGAAAATTAATCGCAGACCGAAACAAAAGTATTCAAAAGGTGAGATGATACAAAACAATCGCACGGGGTCTCAACTGTTGGCTGATATTTTTATGAATAAAATAGAGAGCATAATTTTCGCTGACAAGGAGAAAGCTAACTGCGTACTTTGTAAATTCTCAAAAAAACCAAATCAAGCCTCCGTATTATTGTCCTCGAAATATAGGCCACCTACTTGGAAGGAATAACAATAACATAGACAAAGGACAATACAATGGTGTCTATAAAATATGGTGTAGCGATTGCTCGGCAACGTACATCGAGTAAACAGAAAGATCCTTTTCGACTCAATCTTCTTAGCGAAGATTGTGTGCTAAGCCATCATGAATAACAAAAGTAATAATAATATTAATTGCCTACCACACTTATTTTTTAAAAAGAAAACAAGACTGGTTTCAGCTTTCGACTATCACCAGTACACAAAATTGTTATTGCAAGTAACACTTAATGCAATGGCCTGCATAGCGGGGAGTGGTAAAGCTCCGTTTCGTTATTAAAGCTCGGTAAATTTCAAGTGACTCAAGCAAGTTTAATTTCTTGCCCTTGTCACAAATATGCAAAATTTCTGGCGTCTGGAGTCAGGGATATGTTCCTTCTCCAAGAGATGTTTGGCATAATTAGATTTAAAATTATTGTTTTTTAGGGAACTGATGTGTTCATTTATTCTTTCTTTGAAAGCTCGTCCTGTTTGCCCAATATATACTCCCCCACAAGTTGCACATTTCAGGCTATAAACCCCGTTTTTATTTATTTTTTCCGTTGCCTTTAATGCTAGGCAATAAACTATTCATGTTTCTTATGGTTCTAAAACCTACGTTAATAATTGGTTTATTTAACTGTCTAGCAATTTCTTCTGATATTTTTCTGCATTATGGTATACTAGCCCATGTTTTATCTATTTGTGCGCTTTTTCTCATGCTAGTTATTTCTTTCATAAATTTGTCTTTTAATTTTCACTGAAGTTATTATTGAACCCATTGTTACTAGCTATGCTTTTAATAATTCTCATTTCCGCTTCTCTATCATTATAATCCTGAATATTGCTCAATGTATCATATTATCGAAAACAGACTGTATATCTATAGTGTGTGAATGACTTATCACTACATCTGTAAAAGTTTCTCTGTAAATTTTAAATTTGAGTCTATCGCAGTGTTTCTTTATAGTTAGGTGGAGGAAATTTATTTGATTATCCATTTTCTATTTCCATTGTAAATTGAATTTTGGAGTTAAATGAATTTATGTATTTAAAAAAATTATTAAGTTGTCTCATACTATACACAGACATAACACATCATCAACATATCTATACAAGAACTTGACGCTATCTAAAATTCTATCTTTTGTATTAAATACAGTACAGGAGAGATTCGCGATCCCATAGCCAAATCGTCATTTTGTTTAAAAAACTGTTTATTGAACACAAAACAATTTTTTTTTAAAAAGAAGGTCAAGAAGGCTTAAAAACTCGACTTGTTGGTTTGGGTTCAGATGCGAATTTTTGATTACTTAGATATATTCAAATGTTCAATTTTGTGAACGAGTTCCAACGAGTTTTAAATAGTGTAATTAAACTCAGGTGTTATGTCTTTTAAAATGCTATTCAACTCTTTAGCTAGTTTGTACTTACTTTGATATTTATGCTCGAAACCACTGGTCTGATGGGTATTCCTTCTTTCTGCAGTTTGGGGTAGCCTGATAATTTTGGCGGTGTTGGGTTCATTGCCCTTAAATATACAATTTTTGAATCTGTCAGTAAGTTCTTACTATTGTCAAGACCTATTCTAATATCACGATTTAATCTTTTGGTGGGATCACAGTTCAGTTTACTAAAACTATCACAGTTCTATATATTCTGATAAAAGTTGTGAATTATTAGACAACTTCACTATCAATTGCCGAGTGAATATTCTTTTATCAAATTCTTTCTTTCACTAGTAATTGCCGAAGAAAATAATAAAATTTGACTCTACAGCAACGGCAAAAATTAAGAGATCTGTAACTTTCACCCTCCAACCTCTCATAAAGGGGAGTGGGGTGCAGGTCTGTATAAAAAATTCCTTACGGAGAAGTACTTCCAAAAGCTCTAGAAAGCTGAAATTTGATATGAAACCTAGATGTTATTAGTACACACGAAAATCAGAGTAGGCTATGAAGAAAAAAACTGCTGGCGTGCAAGAAATACCGTTTTTCGCCGACTACACCAGAAGGAAGGGTTTTGAGTTTAACATGTATGTAAGATCAGCACAATCACCTCTTAAAAGGAACACAAGCAATAAAAAATCATGGCGTATATTTATCGCTTATTGCAAATAAATAGCCAACGATAGAGAGTGGGCTATGAAAAAATGAATAGCTGACGCGCAAGAAATACAGCACGAAAAAATAAAAAGAACTAGGGCATCTTACAAAAAGAAATGAAATGTCACCAAAAACATTTCATATAAAGTAGGTTGTCAAGTCTCACAAGCTCATAACGCTTTCATTCTGAAAAAGCGATCAGACATGTAGAGCCAAGCCCCTAATTCTACTAGGCCTAACTCTACAAACCCTACCCCTTGGTCAAAAAGGAGAAGTATTTCTCCTTGGCCGTCGCAAAGATACTCCCAGTAAGAAATTAAGTCACTGTTCTTTTATGTTGTGTCACACAATAGTACCATGAAACGACGAAGCCATTCTTTTTGACCAAGATGTAGGTTTTGTAAAGTACGGCCTTGGCTCTACATGATATCTGATAACTTTTTAAAAGTAAAAGCGTTATAAGCCTTGGCAATCTACTTTACATCAAAAATGTTTTTGGTGAGATTAAATTTGTCATGAAATATCTTGCGCCATCTTTCAGTGAATGGTACCATTTCAAGGCTGCAAGATAACTCTGAAGAAGAAGTTATATTCTAATTGCTTCTTTTAAAAGAGGAGCCATTAATTCTTGGAGGTAATTTTTTTAAAGCAGGAATGAATCTAGGGAAAGTAATAAAAGGTCATGTGTGATGTAATATTTCAATGAAACGGCGAAGCCATACTTTTTTACCCAGAGGTAGGGTTTGTAGAGTTAAGGACTTGGCTATATATAAGATTTGATAACTTTTTAACACTGAAATGTTACATGAAATGTTTTTGGTGGGATTGGATAATTTTTGCGAATTTAACATACATTTATTAAATGCTTTATCGTTGAGTCTGTAATCTGGGTAGGACTTTTAATGCTTGTTCGTTAAATCAGTTGGAACATTTTTGCATAATAACAACGTCCACATAATTAATGCGAAAAATCGAAAAAATTGTAATAGAATTTATTTTTCTCAAGTTCTCGCAGCTCTACGGCTTGTTGTTTTTAATATATGTATGAATCTTACTTCTATTTCTTAAAGCTGCGGCAATGATCCGTCTCAAAATTAAGCCATCCTGAGCCATCTGATATTGCTCAAAAAAATTTCAATTCTTATTGTAGAATGACTTGGTGCAATGTCTTGCTTAGAAAAAACATGTCTTCTAGAATTTTCCCATCAAGTAAGCAACATTTTTTTTACAGTTCGAATAAAATGTTAAAATAAATTTCGGAGTGAAACATATGTATTTTTAAAACGGGTTTTATTTATTTTCTAAAAGAAAACTTAACTAAGAATAAACACAACTACAATAAACTCAACTTTTCAGGCAATCCTCTCCAACTACGGATTTTATTTTTGATAAATGAGCTTCATTGAGTGTAAGTTCTGAACTAATTTTCCGTGCAATTTGTTCGGCTTGCAGATCATTTTCTGCACAATACTGAAGACAAGTAATAGCTTGACTAGGGCGTTTTTCAGTAATGCACAAATCGACAAATTCCACCATATCCGTTGGTGACGGAGTTCCAGGTATTTGATGTTGATTTTTATCTATTTTTGTAAATACTTGAATAGCTTTTTCAAAATCTCCTGCTCGCGAGAGCAAAACCAAAATTTCTCCTAACATTGGACCAGTAAAACTCAATTTTTGTACACGGTCTTCTGGTTGTTCCTGAATTTTAGTGTATATATCCCAAGCTATTTTTGCGAACTTTTGATCAAGTTCTGCATGTGCAGGTATATCAGGATTGGGTTTATTTTCGGAAATAATTTTAAGTATCCGGTACAATAAACGTTCGCGGCTTACATGGTCAAATATTATCATATCCGACCACATTCTAGGAATCAAATCTAGTGCACCGTTTGTGTCTATCATTTTAAGTATTTCCTCCATAATTCCAGGTTCAGGTATGTATACATTTGGAACTAGCAGGTCGTAAGTTTCCATAAAATTTTCTATTGATTCGGTTTGGCAAAGAAGACCAAAGTAGTGGCGGTAGTAAATTGATTCCTTGTAAGAATCTCCAATTAAATCGTAGTTATTTCCAGTGTGCAGTAATTGATCAACTCGTTTTGCCAAATTTTTGTCATTGAGGTGATTTCGACATACGTCCATCGCCGTTACGAAGAAAAACGTATCCTTGGGATGAGCAATTTTATGTTCTTTACCTTGAATTTCTTGAAGAATATCAACTAATACATGAGAAACAGGTCCGCGTTCTCTGCAAAAAATAACTAGTATGTAATACCACGATGCAAGACATGGGTTAACGCCTAAACTTTTAAATTCACACAAAAGTTTCAAAGCAGCAGGTCGTGAAAGTCTGATATACCCAATAGTGCTAACACATTCCAAACATGCATTAAGAGTACCTAAATCTGGCAAAAGCTTTCTGTCTTTCATTTGATTCAGAAGATCTTGGACTAATTCCCACCTTAATTCCCCAGATTCTTTTAGGAAGTTAGATACAGAAATAAGTGCATTAAAAGTGGCGGTGTCCAGTTCAAGTTGCTTATTTGTTGCTTCCTGAAATAGGGCCCATGCCCTTTCTATTTGAAAATATTTACACATTCCTCTGATTAGTGCTCCATAAGACATTGAAGTCTTTGGTTCAATTTCATTAAAAAGTTGCTCCGCTAATTCTCCATCCTTCCACGTTTTTCGTTGTCGTTCTTTTGCAGATACTCCCTGTCTGAACCATCGCTCCTCGATAAAGTCTTCAGGCAAAGGATCCTCATGATTATAAAAACAAAGCAGTTCTAAAAGTGATTGTTTCGTGGAATCACTTAGGGGAATGCCTTTTGATTGCATTTGTTTGTAGACGAAAACTGAATCTGACACCAGAGAATTTCTGATTACGTCTCGCAAGATGTCCTCATTTACTTCAGAATCTTCAGTAAATACCATTTGTGGGAAAAATGCTTGAACAGGAGGATCTGCTACTTTGTGCTGACATGAAAAAAAAAACACGTATTAAGTCACAAACATCTTTAATTGCCGAAATATATAAGTACCTGGAAAAGATCTGCATGTTCCTGTCTAATCCATCTGGCCGCCTTTCTGCCCGCCTCCATCGCCATTGCATACGTCCTCTTGGCTATGTTAGATGTGGGTATTAGAAAGGGGTCGTCGTGATATTTGTAATGTGCAGCAGTTGGATCATTTCCTACGGTACCAGCTAGAGCGCTTAAAATATCCGTGGGACTCCTGTGAATTCTTTTTGGAATTTCAAACTGTTCTTCTGGTTCAGCTTTGCTTGCTGTTAATCGAACGACAGAGGTCAAGTTTGATATACGAGCTTTAATGGCAAGTTGTCCTATTCTATGACCAAAGGGTAACATTTTGAGTTTAATATTTAAAAAAAATCAATTTTTTCGATATATTGACAACCCGGTTTAATCGTGGTTATGTCAAAGAACTGTCAATCTACTGCCTTCCAGAGATGCCAGACGGTATAAAGCAAAAGGCGCCGAGCCGTGGCGCTGAAAGCGCCCAAAGGCGCCGCGCCATATTTGAAATCGCCCAAAAATCGCCTTAAGATTTTATAATCAATCAAATCTTTCAAAGGGTTGGTTGTACAACTTTAATGTAATATTTATTGCAATAATCACAGCAACAGATACAAGTAACACAAATTTAAAATTTTGAGAGTCGTCGTGAAAAACAAAAAACACTCTTAATTAAGTATTTAGTAATGGAAGTGACTATTTCCACTTACGTGTACTTTTGTCTAAGTCTAATAAATTGTTGACGTTAAACGCGTAAGTACACGTAAATACACGTAAGTGCAAAGAGTCACAGTCTTTAATAATTGAGCCACTCACAAGAAGACAAATCGATTAATTCCGTTTTCATTTTTTTCTTACCATCAGAATATAAATGCTTTTATCCAGATTCCTTGCAATAAAACGATACATCGTATTTTTCTCAATTTTGAAGGAGAAATTTAATTTTTAACCGGCTTACTCTGCACGATAATAAATTGCAACGTAATCTATTCACCTGCAGGAATTTTAAAATAGTCTTTCACGAAACTCAATATGAATATAAAATAAACGAAATATCACTAATTATTAAACAATCTTTTCTTTAACAGACACATAACACAACGAAAATAACTTATATTCCTTATATTAAATAGGATAATTACCAGTAAATGCTTCTTATCCAGATTTAATGTTGTAGCACTTATTTTGATATAAATTAACAAATAACAATAACTGCATACACTTAGCTTAATCAGCAAAAATGTTGAAAAGTTAACTGAACTTACTGAAACTGAACATCGATACGATATAACTGGCAACTGCTCCCGTTTAACGGCTTAATAAAGAATGCTGTAATTCAAATTACAATAGGCAGATTTAGCAAATGCAATTAGCAAATTTAGCAATTTATTTAATCAAAGATATGACTTTTATAATTTATAAAAATTGTATTACACAAAAATGGTATAGCAATGTAAATGGCGTCACAGCACAGTCACTTTATTATATCTAATAAACTAATAAATTAAATTGGCTTCACCAAAATCACGAGAAGCCGCCGCGGTGAAATGTGGAAAAGCGAAATTAAAAATCACCAACTTTTAGACGTGTCTGAATTCAGAAAAAAATAAAATTCTGTTACCAATGAGGCGTTCAAAAACACCAGATTCGGTGACAAAGTCAAGTCGCCAGTTTGGACTCGTTCGGAGTTCAGTAAAAAGTTATTCGCGCAAAATTAGAAATTGAGATAACTCGACAGCAAAATTGTTTCTACTGTGACAGAAAATCGCCCAAAAGCGCCCAGCAAGAATTAAAAAATCGCCCAAAAAGCGCCTAGTCGCAGAGAGCAAAATTTTGGCGCCCGACTGATGGCTAAAGGAGCCCAATCGGCGCGAAATCGCCCGAATTGGCAACTCTGCTGCCTTCAGCAATTCAGCGAGACGTTCGGAAAAGGTAATTCACAATTGCCTGAGGTATGTAAAAAGAGATATTTCAGTAGCAATAGTAAATTATAGCTAAATTAAATTAAATTATTAGAAAAAATCGCCAAAGGCATTTTGTGTGATGATATAATTGTGGATTAATGATGCAAACGCTACAGAAATAATTAATTAATAATTTATTAGAGTGCGTTTGTATGTATCCTACGGAATTTAGCGGGGACACTTTCATAAAGTTGCCGTTACTAAATTTCTAAATCTATTCTAGTTTTGGAGTAAAAAAAATCATGTGAAATAGTAGATTCAACGTAGAATTGCTTCCAAACTCTACATCGAAAAGAAGTTAAATTTTGTATACCGATGTCCTAGGCGTTTTTCATATTAGTTTACGAGGAATTCGCATATCAACTCCCAAGTGGATTATTTGGACATTTTTCACCGACTTTCCACGTAACAGGATTTGTTTTGGGTAATCTCCAAAAATGCCTTTTTGACTTCAATTTACTAAACTATATAAAACAACTAACAAGATAAATTCCAAACTATTTAAAATGTTATCAAATTATAACTTTTTGCAATCACAAAAAAATTACCAAAATTGCCGTAAAGGGAAAATAAGCAGATTAAAGGGGAAAATCTTTCCACCGACTTTCCACGGTTACTTGCTTTCTGTTGGGTAACATTCGAAAGTTGGAAACAACTTTGAAAATTGAGTACACAAATATTTGAATATATATTTATCAAGAATCCCTCAGTATGAGCGAAAATCTTATAATTACTGATTGCAGTAGAGCACTAAAGTAACTGTAAAGTTTTTGTTTAGAAAAATCAAACATCGATGAAAGATTACAGCTTGCCAAAATGATTAAAAATAGAACTTGGATGGTAAGTAGTTTAAGAACCGACCGGCCCTTACCTTACCAGTCTCCTTAATACCTCGTGGGACATCGGACTCTATTTTGTGCGACAGTTTCAATTCTGACTAGGATCTCCCTGTTGCTGTGACCTCTGCTAACATCGCTTTCCCCCACGTTGCACGAGTTCCAGTCGAGGGCTTAGCTAGGTTTTCATTATCCCGGGTACTTTAACGCTTACCTCTATAAAATGGGTATAACAAAAGCCCAGCTTGCCAGTACAGCGACTCACAGAAGGACGACGTCCAACAAACCTTCTTCGAATGCAGAAGGTGGACCGCAGAGAGACAGGAGCTAGAAGAAAAGATCGGGGGATTCACGATCGAGGACATGGTGAACAGCATGCTCCGAGGTAAAGCGCAATGGGACCGAGTTGCATTATTTATCCAGAAGGAAACCCCAGAAGCACTGGACGGACGATAAGACCTAGAACATAAGAAGCCAATGATGGCATAATCGGCAGATTGCAATTATCCTTAAGGTGTTAATATGGTATATCCTTGGTAGATAGACCCTTTCTAAACCTTACCTGTTGCCTTCGAATGTCGTTCGATCTATCGCTTTCTTCATCCTAGATAGTATTATAGGACTTTACTAACAGCTGATAGTAAACAGATGTCTCTTCGGTTATCGCACTTGGTTAAGTCCCTCTTTTTCGGTATAATACCTTCCGTCGAATCCCTCATGTGTTCCAGGCAATTTTCAGAATTAGGTGTAGTGGCTTAAATCGGACTTAAAGAGGATATCATCATTACCAGCTGCTTAACCCTTGGCCATTGCATGAATTGCAGCTTTTATTTTTGCATGCCCCTGTTTGACGCGCTTTGCGAGGTTCACACTATTTTTCAGGGCCCTTCCCCGTTCTATCTTTTGCCAGGTTTTGTTTTGTGTGTTGTTCCTCTATATTTGTATCATTTCGCTAGTTCAGATTTTGCTGGAACTTTTCTATGTATACCAATCTTTTGGTACTGTCCCACAAAGTCTACGGGTAGTGGCTTTATTTTGGACACTTTTTATGTCGGCGAATAGTACCTATTCCCAAATGCTGGCTACTTCCTGTGTTGGCTACCCTAAATCTTCAACAAATCGTCCCCTATCTGCGACTGACGGCCACATGTGTCTATCTGGTTTATCGTTCTACCATCCGGCGCTACCCATGTCTCTTTTTGTATCTTCTTATGACAGAAGTAGGCTTTCCCAATCACAAGTTGGTGAGAACTACAGAAGCTCACCATTGCTATTAGTAATTTGGCTCATACTTAGATTCTGGATGATATATTCAAAACCAGTGTTGTTATGGTCGACTAGAGTGTTTCTGTCGCCTATCGAAACAATGATGTCTCCTATAGGAATGGATCGAAAATTTTCATTTAATCTTGTCTTTGATGTCATCTTATGCATCTTCAGTTTGAACACAGCATTGCACTATTTAGTGTTTCTTAATCTGGTACGTGGACGCGCAATGACAATACTCTCAGAAACTTGTAACCAGCTAATGAGACTGGACCTAGCTTCCTTGGTAAGTATCATGCAAAGGCCATCCCTATGAGTTTCATTTGGGTTCCTACCTGGCTTTATTTGCCGATTCGTAGCAATGGTAGTGGGTTGGTAGCCCTCAGACAAGCCGACATAACTCTGTTTTGTACTGCAGAGTGCTCGCCGTTCGCCTGTAGTTCTTTAGCCCCGTCCAAAGACGTACCAGGGGGCACCATGGGTAGATGGGATTAGAATAGAACTAGAACGAAATAGGTTTTCGACTGCAGCGACTCTACTCGGGCTTTAGTGGTATGCGACAATCGGTTGTCACTACTCTCTGAGCTCAATGTTAGCCATTCTTCGCAATTCAATTCAATTCAATTTCCAGTTACCGCGGTCTGGCTGGAAGTTTAATTTGCCAGCGTAATTTGAGTATGTGAAGTACATATACAAGGTGTTTCAATAGATCGGTAACCATTCGATTAAAAAAAAACAGACCCTCCCCCTCTATCCAACCACCAGAGAGAATAAGTTTGGTATTTATTTCTATTCAATTAACGACTGGCAGACGGTAACATTTAATTGACGGTATTTCCAAGACTATTCGTTTTGTTAAAGATTTGAACAAAAACAAGAAATGTTAGTTTTATTTATTGTACAGTAATCGAAAGATTTATGGACTCGAATCCTTAAGTTAAGGGAAGTGGAATTAAGCTAAAATAGTCAAAGTTTTTTTTTATCGGAATGCGTTTTGATCGAGATAGAATCAGCTTCCTATATGTTGTAGGAGGGAATTTACTATAGCTCGTTTTCAGAAAAGATATAACTCTGTACTTTGTTTGTGTTAAATGTAAACAATAAGCAACAGGGCACAGATGACTACTTTGCGGTGTACCTGATGCGTTGCTTAAATGTCAAATAGCGCATTAAGTCATTGTAAAAGTGGCATTCAAAATAACCTCGGGAAGTCCGTTCCAGTTCACCATATCTTAAGATATTTAGTATTATTAAGACACAGGGAGTTCCTCACCGACCAGTTCTACACTAACTGAAGGTCATCGTTGAATCTTGCAACATCGCTCTCATGTAGGGCCCTAGATCTACTTATATAAAGCTTAACATCGACAGCCTAAATGTGATACAAAGAAACATCAGTACATATGGTGAATAGAAAGGGACCTTAGATAGAACCTTGGGGACTATATACATAAGGAAGACGAGAGATGATCTTTAATATTCACCCGTTGAAATTTACAAAAATTCCATACAATTTTTCAAATTTCTTTGATAATGCAACAAACAGTCTAATTATACACAACAGTCTATTTTATTTTTTCTGCTTATAACGCTACATTGTCACTTACATACAACACTCGGCACCCGGACTCTGTTCCATGATCCCGTTTTCTCTTAGAGCCTAAGCTGTGCAATGCAACAAAGAGTCCCCCTGAGCTTTCGCGTTATCGTCAAAAATTACCACACGTTGATATTTATAGTGAAACTAAAGTAATAGTTACCAATAGCGACATATCATTACATTAATTAAATGTAGGAAATAAACTTCTGTTGCTAAAAATAACTCATCAAGGGTGTATAAGCTACGCGGGTGAACTTATTCCCAGTAGGAAATTGCCACGTGTTATTCACAAATTAACTCTTATTCTGGGAAGTAGCTTCTATTACCAGAACCTTCCTAATTATGTTTCTGCACGCAGAGTTCGATTAATCGCTAAGGTTCACAAATTTCTTGGGTGTTGCTATTAAAATTTATTAAAGTATGGTTTCTCCGACAATAGCCTTATATGCTTATCACTGGATATCATGAAAATTAAGAGGGATCATCACTTAAAATGTTATCTCTCGTTTCAAACGCCGACCCACCTTTATGTAACAAAAAGGTCAGGCCTTGGTACAAATAAAAAACATTAAAACTGCATCAACCTGAACAACATGAAATATGATCTGGAGAACTTGAGCCCTTTTATGGGACTCCAAATTACCCAAACATCATAATGTCCATTTTCATTCAACAAGTGCCTGAAGTTACCTTTTTAGAATAAAATCGTGTTGTCAGGTATAACGGTTGGAACACCTTTGAAGAAAGGAAGGAGTTTTATCAAGGCAATTTAAATGACGCATTCGGGCTCGAAGCTAATTTTACATAGAGAAAACTTCTAAGGTTAACAAAATTATTATTCGATTTTCTGCACAAGTGTTTTATCAGGCGCCATGAAATTGTTTATTTGGCCTGACAAGCAACGTCTTGCGAACTGGAACGGCTTCATTGACGAATCTGCACGAACTTGTATTAGAAAAGAAAGTCCCGATTTCCCGCGGCTTTCCATAGGCAATTCCTCCAGATTATATCTTGCATGGGTTTAGATTGTAAGCTCTGCAAGATTTCCTACTTATCATTTCGTGACTAAATTACCGTGTGATCCGGGCCATATTAATGTTCCTTACAAGTTCTGCAAGTAAATTAATGAGCAACATATGAGGGCGTGACAGTCCACTTTATTGGAGGTAAGTTTCTTCCTTAGGCAATTAAAATTATTCCTTGATCTATGGTTGCGTGTGACAAGGTAGTTATCCAAATTTAGAAACGAATTTGTCTAATTTTGTAGTTCTTTTATAGAAATAATGAAAACCTCATTGGTAGAAAACGCAAATGAACTTGTCGAGCATATTGGATTGCGTGAAATATTTGTTGATTGTTATCAAGTCCTTGAGTTATAAAAAGCAACGAAATCAGAATCACTAATTCCGCGTATTTAAAGGTAATAGAGTTTGTAGATCAAGAAATTAGCTTAAGGGGTAAGACCACTTTAGAAATTTCAAAAAATCGATTTTATTTATTGCCTGAAATACTGTTCTTAAGGGGGGAGAGAACCTACTGCTATAAAACGGAGGTGAATTTTTATAATTTTTTTGGATATGAAGGAATTAAAATAAATTTATGAAACTTTGGATATAATATCCTTGATATTTCAAAAACTTCCAAAAAAATTTTCACAACAATATTTCACAAAATGGCGGAGCTATAGCCTGTTTATCTCGGTGCGTCGTAGCAGCGAATCTTAATTTTTGGAGCTGTGCATCTTCAATATTGATCTGAAATAAAAAATAAAAATAAGGGAAATAGTAATAAGTGTTAAATATTTCGAATATATACCTAAACTAGCCCAATAGTAAAACATTTCTAAAATGGAACGATTTTGAAAAAAATGTTCAAAAAATTACCATATTTTTGGGTTTTCTAGTAAGAAAAAAAACTTTTACGTGGGATAATTAGCAACACATAGGTATAAGTAGAAGGTAATATGTTTTTTATACGATGTGGGCAAAACCTATGGTTGTCCCTTTGATGCATTAGCATGGCTTTAGCCGGAAGGGAATTAAGGTAAGGGAAGTGAGGATAATATTATCTGCGTACGTAAAATAGTCCATGTCGTGTTGGTCGTCCAAAAGTGTAGTCAGTCCGTGTTGATAAGTATTATAAAGTGCCGTTGATAAAGGTGAGCCTTGAGGTAGGCCGTTATTCAATGTCGGAGTTCCAGATAGGCACCCATTTACCCTAACACGAAGAGATCTGTCGCGATGTGGGCAAAGCCTATGGTTGTCCCTTTGATGCATTAGCATGGCTTTAGCCGGAAGAGAATTAGGTTAAGGGAAGTGAGGAAACTTTTATTCTTAAGGCTCCGTAGTTCTCTAGTATATCACGGGGGAGAATAGCTGCGAAATATTAAACCTGTAACAAGATAAGATGTCGAAAAAAAAAAAAATTTAAGATTTAATTAAAGATGGATAGATGGCTGGGCTCTCTATGTATGATATGATGGTATAACTAAGTAGATCCATTGAATTTCCAGGGTCGGTTAAAAGAAAGGTGGTTCAAATTGGTGTCGCCGGTTTCCCGCGAGATAACAAAAAAAAACAAAAGTTGTAGGAGCGAAGGGTTATTATTAAATTTTGCCCTATATGTCATTACATAACGTTTTCAAATGTATGTCTTACGCTACCCAAGAATGCCATTAAACTAAGAATGCCATTAAATCCCTTTAGTGTTTTTGAGAATTATAGCGAGCGAACCCAAATTGCATGCTAAAATTATAAAACCCCTTAAGTCACATTTACCAACGAACGAGCTTTCAGATTCACACTTATTAAATATTTTACAGACAATAAGTCCTTGTGGAAGTAGTATAGGACCTTTAAATAGCGTCAACTTTTGTAGGATTACAGGATAAGATTGCGCCTTCGAACCGGTATTATTTAGCAAATGACGGCCGACATGCGAATTTTTAAAGCCGACACCTTTCTCTATTTAATGCCACTTTGCATGCCGCCTTACTCCATTGTCATTCATAGCTGTGCTCCATAAATATTCATTGGCATTTAATTTTGAGTAACCTCAAAATGTCAGTTCCATTCAGCTGTTTACACGCAATGGCTTGTCCTGAAGGAATTTTGTAGTTTAAAGCTGTTTACTTACATCCTACCCTATGAATAGGAGTGTGCTAAACAAACACTGGAGGCCAGCACAACCAGCATAAGATGGGCTTATCAAGGAAAGATTTTGCCTTCCAAAATTGTATTTTGGGAACGATTAACTAGTGAACCCTTTGGGCTGAAACGATATCGCCCTAGTCATGTTTTATGCTAAATTTTAGAATGATGACAGAGGGAATTTGCCCTTAGATATCCATAATCTTGGTAATTACTTATACAGGACATAATAACTCCGTTCAATTTGCAGTCAGTTAATTAACAGAGGTGCAAGTGAGGAATTAATTACATGAGATGGATTTGCTAATTTTAGGATTAATGCAAGGAATTAACTAACTAACTGCAGAGGTGTTGAAGTAATTGTTGTCTAAATCTCATTCCATATTTAAAGGGGCTGAGTTAGTTTTTTTTAATAAATTCTTTACAAGGGCAATCCTATATATTTTTAATTTTGTAGATTTAACCCTGCAGTAATCGAAAAATGTTTGTTCTTATTTGCCCGCCAGTCCTGTATACCCTGTATATGGCTTTCGAGCTAACATATGCAAAAATTTGTTTTCGTTCCGTGAGTGGTATTCAAAACATTTCCAGTCCTGTGTATATATACGTTTAATTTCAATAAAAACACACACCTAAATATAGCGACGTGAAAATTCACTCACGGGAAAGGGCAACGACGTTCTCACGTACATGGATCCTTGTGTAATCAGAGACTCAACGCAATTTTCCTAATTTTCGCATTTTTCTTCAAATTACGTGAACCGGAAAATCGCTCTTTGTATGGGCGTAAGAATGCAAAATCAACACCGCTTTGGGGCGCCTCTTTAGATGATATCTTCTGACATCAGCTTTGAATCTGGGAGAAATCATCTACTGTAGAAGGCTGCTCGTAATTAGGGATTTAAAATCAAAACAAAATCTGATCTAGCCTCTATCGAGTTTTCAAAACTCTTCAAGAGATTTACTTTGAGTAATTATGATGCGTATGGAGAATATTTTAGGGATCCTTCAAAGTGCGTAGGAAGATTATTTAATCGCATTATCTAAAAATTGTTTCATCTGCGTCCTTAGCGAATAGGTAAAGAGAACATTTCGAAAATTGCGTGAGGAAACTCAGTTAAAGTTAAATTTATGAAAATTAGTGAATCCTGTTCAGTAATTAAATTATTTATTAATTTAATTAAAACGACCTGAGCGAAATACATTTTATTTTCAAAGTTAGTGGAGTAGAAGTTATCACTGGATTTTATTGAATTTTAAAAATGAATGAATTTATGAACACCCTATAAACTATAACATGACATCATATTTTTATTAATAATACAGTCTGTCCCTGAAAGAACCATAATTCTGCATAAGAGCGATGTGTGTTGGAGACAAAGGAAAGACATACTGTTTTTTTTCTGATTATTTTTGAGGAAGTTTATATATGTAAGTGGAAAACAGTGAAAAAAAACACATGTTTTTTAGAAAACATCTATTTAAAAGTTTGCTTGCTGTCTACGGTTTTTTTTATTGTTTAGTATTTTCAATTACACAAGTCGTCGGTGGAGTAAGTGATAACATATCGGCCTACCAATCTGGAGGTCACGAAGGTAAATTAAATAACAAGAAGATAAAATATTGACAGAAGTCAGTATCATTTCGGCAAGGGGAATGCTTTTTATGCTCTATAACAAAGCACTGTCCGTCCGTTTGAAATTAAAACTGTACCTACGGGATTATACAAAAATTATGTTTGAATTTTTGTTCGAGAGAGTTATAGAGGTCTAAAGTCTAGTTCCTTCCTTTTCCTGTTTATGAACTTCCCTCGAAATTAATTACTATCTTCGTCAGCACAGATGGACATTTTTTAATGGAATAAAGTTAAATTTAAAATAGAATAAAAATTTATTTGATTACAAAATTTATTCGTTTTTTGATAAATTATTTGCAGATAATTATTTGTAATTCGATTATCAAATAATTGACTCTTGAGTAGATAAATCTTATATTTAGGAATTTTAAGAAAGAAACCCCTTGAGACGAAGTTAATCCTAATTTCATTTGCCTTGCTAAATTCATACAAAAGAAATTGATTCTTAATGATGGCCTCTGCGATTACACTATAAAGTATTTCAAAGCTTAACTTTTTCGGCATTACTTCTGACATCGCTGCCTCTTTCCTTAAGTAAAGGAAGAATGTATAGAAGCGCTTTTAAGACTGAGGTTGGACAGATACGCATGTCACCTGTTACTTCTACACATGCAAGTCTCCGCAGACGCTGTACTTTCGTCTGTGCTGTCTTTTTCTACGTTTTCAGCCACCATACCAGTACTGCGTATGTAGCCAGGTGTCTTATAATTACCTGACAAGAACGATTTTAGGCTTGAGTCCCCAAGTGTTTCTAAATAACCGTCGACATGTCCATAGGGCTGTGCCTTTCTTTAGGACGACTTGCAGCTGAGAATTCCAGGTGAGTTGTTGTTCTAGGATTATGCCTATGTATTTAACCTTTCCGTAGAATTCTAGCTCTATTCCCTTAAGAGTCGGAAATGTTAGATTCAACTTCCTTTCTCTCGTGAATGGAATCATAACTCACGAAGGCCTTCCTGCCAGATCCAGTTTTGGACTATGCTAGGGCTTTTTGCATTCGCTGCGCGATTACCCGATCATGCCTACCTTTGATTGTGATAACCATGTGGTCTGCATATCCTTTGTTTTCAAAGCCGGATCCATGCCTCCTTTGGGGGCACCCCTTCGTCGCGTTAGCAATAATTGACCCTTCTCGTAGATTAGTTGTGATTTTCCTGCAACTGAGCATCACTTTAAATAATTTGACTGTCGACGGTTCTATTTTTCTCTTCGAAGGTGGTGTTATGAAAGGCGCCTTCTATGGCCATGGAGGTAATGGGGCGGTACGCTTTGGCTTGTTCAGGTGACCATCCTTTTCTCTTAGGTATAAATGCCACCTTCACGTTTCTCCACAGATTGGGAATACAGGGTGTAACGTTTCTAGAGGTCATTACGAATACAAATGATAGCTCTCACCTAGACAAACAAAAAAATGTATGGCAAGAGGGGGGGGGGGGGGCAATCTGAACCGTTTGGTAGTTACAGGGTGATTCATAAATTTCAGTTTTCCATGGTATGCACGTTACTCTTTTATTTTTATCTATTGATCTACTCAACATAGCGACATCAAACAAACGCTAGAAAACAACTACCCCAATTACCTTTCAAAATTGTCAACAATGTTGATTTCAGTTCTACCTCTGCAGGTACAGTCATGGCCAAAATTGAAAAAATGTTTAGAAATTACCAAAATTTTAGCATTTTCCCAAATTTTCTCCGAAATTTATGTAATTAGTATACCTCTTTTTCATTTATATTGGATTGCCCGTCTTATTACCCCCCCGCCCCCCCAACCGCAACCCCCCTGCCATAAAATTTTTTGTTTGTCTAGGTGAGAGCTATCATTTCTATTCGTATTGACCTCTAGAAAAGTTACACCCTGTATAACTTAGAATGCATCTAGCTTTGAAAATTTTTATTAGCGTTGGCAGTAAATCAACCAGTTATGGTTTTAATTAATTAATTGCCCATCTTACTCTGTCGAGAGAGGCGTTTAATTTAATTATTATTTTTCAATTTCTTATAAAAACCTCTAAAGGTGTCATTAAATAATTTTGTTGGTTCTAGATGAATAGTAAGTACCTCAAAAAAATTTGCATGAAACTAAGGATTTTTGAAGTACGCTGTAAAACACGTAAAAGGTTTGGAATTTTTTATTGCTGAGTTGCTGCTTAGTTCTAAGTAAACGACTCTGGTTATATCTTTTAAGATGGTAGAAGGAGGGTTAAAATTTATACGGAAATAGTTCAAATAGTGTCATAGAATAGGTCATAAATGATTTATATATATATACCTATTTAAAAAAGAAAGTTAAAACCAACAATTTTTCTTTAACGATTGGCTCACATCGGCCAACTCTATAGCTCATACAATACTGACGAAACTCTACTAAAATACGTTTTCCTCAGTGTTATTTCTTTTTGCATTATGAAATCCATATAAAATGTAAATGATATCAAACTTAAATTTATTTAAGCAATTTAAGATCCAACAAAAATCCTCGAGCAAATAAACACAACTTGATTTAAAAAAGGCAAAGAAAATTTCTCGAAACACGAGAAGTGTTGCAATCCATGAACTTTCCTTGCTTTCGAAAGTGTAAATTCTCCTTCGGGTCTTCTGCTAGAATGACTGTGCACAGCAAGTGTCTCTTTTCCCACAATAAGTGGCATTCTCTGACTGTCGTGCATTGGTGCAAGCACTTGAAGGACTCTTTTAATAAAATATATGTTATCACAATTCTAGATTCAATTAAAGTCACATACTGAAAAATTTACACTATTTCGGTGAATCACCAAAGAGGATTTTGTGGCATTCTGCCAAGTCTCTTCAGATTGCTTTTGAGGTCGTCATTTTTAAGAACACTTCTGTAAGGAGTCGTCAAGAGTTCAGGGCTTTATGACAAGAATAATTACAGAAATCTATGTAGATATTGATTTAAAAATTATTAAAGTTTTAATAAAGGCATTGGCAATGGGTTTGCTGAAAAATTAAATTGAACGAATAGGTATAGAAAAACAGAAGCTAGATTAATTCATTGAGAGTTTTATAAAATGACACAATTTTCCAATTTATTTAAATTCAGATATCGTGTTTTGATTAGTTTTCTTTAGATATAATCGAAATATATATATAAGCTTTACATTTCCCGGACAATATTAGTTAACCCATAAAGGATTAGATCGAATAACTATGTCGATTCAAGAGATATTAACAATATGGCGATCCTTCATCCATCAGTAGCTATGAGCGTCCTCGTGTCTCTTCCTAGCTTCTGACTGGCTAATCTCACTTGCTTAATATACTGGAATTTTCACGTTGAAGTTTTGACAAATTAAAGATATTGTACACTTCCCCCGATGTTTGAAAGAATATTATAGTATAAAATATTATGTTTATTATATTATTTTCAAAAATCATCGAATTCTGGGAATTCTACTGCAAATTTTCCACATGTTTATTTGTGCCTTCGGAAGAATTGATAAAATTTACAAGATAATTTAAATATACAATGTAAAACCTTCTAAATATGACTGATTGTAGTTGTAGAATATTATAATCGTTTTTCTAGTCCATAACTATCTCTCTAGTTGCCGTAGCTCTTTGTATCAGGCGACCGATAAACTTGACAGACTACAGCAATTGTAAGTGGACCTACAAATGTTTTTATTACGGTGGTTTTCGAACTTAGGACCCTCATGATGTAAGGCAAGCGCGTTATCACTTAATCCATCGATAGTATCACTACGAAATCTATTTTATATTTTCTTTATATTATTTTTTTCGTTTTACAAAGTTTTATACTGATGTTAAGTAAGTAAGCTTTATACACATGCATATTAAACACATCAATATAGAAATAAATACTCCTACCAGTCACACTTTAAAAGGCGACTTGCACGCTGAATTATTCCATCTAATTAAACTAATTTATAAACAATAAAAGAATAAAAGAGTTAGCTTACTTGTGAAGCTCCTAGAATAGTTTAACAGACACCCAAAAACGCGAAAAGAACACGATAGCGACTTTACAAAATTGCAATCACAGCCTACTCTATATAAAAGTCCGGAAAACATGACAGTTCGGCCAATTGACCACCAAGCGTGTCGTCGTTTTGTACCACAGATTAGTCAATTTTTGCACACAAATTAAACTGTATACTCTCCTAAAAAAACCAAAGAGAAATGCTGATGTCATTTACTCATTTCAAGCTCAATACTTCAACAACATAAACACAGGAAAATTGTAAAGGAATAACATGTTAACTACATTTGTATATTCACCTTTAAACTCCAAGTTGAGACTTAAAAAATATTGCGCTAAATCCAACTGTTTACTATAGCAAGTTTCGGTTTATTTACACCTCCAATACTCATCTGTTCCTATTTGCTTCTCGGCTTGTATCTAGATCTAGAGTAGTTTGTGCTGCAACACACCGCGTCATGCAAGATTTGACAAGTGTCAGTACGATGTGGCCAAAGCCTAGGGGGACAACCCTTTGTTGACCGGAAGGGAATTAAGATAAGGGGAGTAAGGGAACGTGAAGTCTTGGGCTATTGATGCAAAATATAAGTATTCTGTGTCTAATTAGGGTTTAGTTTATACCGATTCTTGTAAACAGTAAAACGTTCGGTCGAGGCTCAGGGAGGCGGTAATTACACCTATTACCCTGCGCAATTAATTAAAAAAAAACTCGACGTCATTACCTCGTCAGTTATGTAAAGAAGGAGTGTGAAAAATTTCAGAAGGATGGACGCACCGACACTGAAAATGGTAAGTGTGAGAAAAACGCGTTTAAAAGTTTCAAAAATTTTTACACCACAAAACGGCTTATAAACTAAACTTTCACAGAAGTTCAAGGCACAGGTACAATCATTTGCACACGTACACTCTTTGACTAAAAGACTGATTTGGGGGTTTGGCAAAAAGAATGGAGCAGCAGCTGGAAATTTCCTAGGAAATCTCCTTTTGTTAGCGCTGTCAGATAGCTGTCTGCTGCAGCGCGAACCCGGACCGGATAGGCGGAGACTTACAACCCCATATTTCATTTAGTTTTACTCCAATCGACTTCAAATTTTGACACCTCCCCCCCCTCTCTTAACGTATTTCACTGAGCTTGTAAAGAATACAGTTGCCGACGAATTACCATTAGGGAGCTGGCCGCATGTTTAAACAGTTCATTTGGGCGTGTGTTTTCGATTTTGCACGATGAAAATACAGCCGCACAAGAATATTAACAAAATTTTACTGCATCAGGACAATGCGCGACATCCCGCAGCTCAGACTGCATCGCATTTTTTGAACATTCGCCGCATTGCAACTGTATCCACCGTACAGCCCAGATTTGGTCCCTTGCGATTTCTGGCTGTTTCCCGCAGTCAAATTTTCGCTCAGGGGATGCAAATTTAGGACCAATCACGAGGTCATCAAAGCTGCGAAAGGGCGCTGCAAGGATCTCGAAAAAAAATGGTCTGGCGTTCGTGTTTAAAAAATTACAGGAACAGTGGGAAAAGTGTATTAGAACCGAGGAGGAATAAATATTTATTTCTGTAGAGCGTTTTAATCATTACTTTTTGAACAGCCCTCGTATTAATACTATTGCATTTTTGACTTTCTTTCTGACATTTTTTTAAATTGAGTTTCTCAAAAATAACCTTTTCATGGACGTTTGCCGATATTTTCATAATTTTTGTGCCAAATTCTAATTGTTTTACTACAAAATGGCAATTTAACTCTGAGACTTCCTTATTCCTTCCTTAATCGCCCGTTCCCGTACTTTATACGTATTCGTTACAAAACCCCTTTTAATTTTGCGTATTCAGATACTCTTGCTTTCCTCCATAATCTTGCGTACTCGAAAAAATTTAGGACAGAACCCTGTCAACTGTTTGTCTGGAAGCAATCAAAATAACGTCTGAGGTGGGATGTTTGTTTAAGACTTTGCCTCCAAGCTCTCATCGTCTTCATCTTCGTAATATACATATACTTACCTACAGAATTTAGATCCATAAAGTCGCTTTAGATGCCTTTGATGTCACATCGCTACGAACGTTGCTAAGATATTGCGAAAATATTTACAAAAAATAAAATTGAATATTTTATCTCTCGAATCATCTGCCCAAGGAGCCGAATGAATGGTTTAATTTGAGGAATTTAATAACTGCAAGTTCATGATCGATTCACAAAATTTTGAAAGCATCCTCAATTGCGATTACAAGAAGTTATTCAGGTTGCTGACAACGTGTCTTGAGAGCTTCGTGGTAAGTCACTTTGCGAGGACTTCATTTAGGCTAAATGTCAATGAGGTGGCTTCATTATAGCATTCAGAAGTCATGTTTTGTAGTATGGGCGTGAGAAGCACTTTACACTTAAGCTTTCGCTTTTATGTGTGGGTAGGTAAGTATAAGTTATGTTACTACCTGCCCACGTGAAGAAGGTTCGCCTATCTGCGTCCTTAACTAATGACTATGTGTGTTAATGTTATTGCATTAAAGCTTTTAGATATACATAATGATGGCGTGTAGGTACAACGCTTATAAATAAAACCGTCGCCGAAATCATGAATCTGAAAACGGTGGCAGCATCTGATTTATGAGTATTTCTGGTCAATTTAAGGGTTATTCTACGTTCCACATGCACCAAAGCGAAAAAGAGTACAACTTTATGCGAGATCGTAACAATTTTCATGGAATAAAATTCGATGCAAATGGTGTTGATAATAAAGAAAATTTACGGTGTGCAATAAACTTTAAAATGTTCAGAACTATAGAATCCATAAAATTGTTAGACATTGTGTAATGGTATATGTTCTATCACGGGAAAGACTACAGTGCTCTGGATAAGGCGCATTCGATTCAAACTCGATCTAGACGTCGTTTATGAGAAATGAAATCTCCAAGAGACTAAATGCATCTATGCATACTGGATAAAATCGGACGAGTGCAGCAATGCACAAATTGCAGTCCAATATTTATGTGTCCACAGAGTTAGGAGGCTTCGGTAGAGTTTATTGTTTATGACAGCCAGGCCAATTATGCAGTAACACCACGGAAACTGTCGACAGCAAATGATGCAACAACCTGTGATTTATTTTTAAATGGACTAGTTAGATGTAGTCAATCATATATCTTCCCCCGGAGCCTTTTGAACAGAGATCGAATATTTAATTTGAAAAATTCTGTTATTTTTCGTATTTTTACAAGCTTTTATTTAACTTCACCTGTTAGTTAGTTAGTGTTCGTGTGACATGGGTATACAAAAAAAAAAAGGTTTCTCGAGCAGAGTACGTGCTGTGTAGCAGCTTGCTCCGTCTTGCTGAAATATTATTTCATCGTTAGAATAGTGCTTTTTAAACGTTGGTAACAATTGTGTTTATATTTGATGGTATTAAATATAAATTACCAAACCGCATGCGACACACAAGCCCAGCCCAGTAGAAAACTTCAAGGTACATTTAATGCAGTTGCGAAGAAAACCTCAGACTGTTTTCTGATGACTTAATTGCACTGGTCGTCAACACACAAATCGAATGCAGCTTTATCGCTATATTAAACTTTATCCCATTGACTCTGTGTCCTTTGTTATGAAAACGCGCTCAGCCTGTGGACGATTAAATCCTCTCGCCCAAGCAATAGGTGCCGATTCTGGACTCCGACTCCGTTTTTAAAAGGATGTTCGATGTTATATGCTGTTGAATAATGGTAAGTTAACTTCAGCAATTCTACAATAGTCACACAAAAAAAACAGAATTTCCAGCTCCTTTAAATAATTGCGCAATTCATCTTCTTGCTCTTTTGAAAAAAACTATTACGATTCGACCTAACTTCTTCTGTATTTTACCTGAATTCATGTGGAAAAGGAATTCCATATTTATGGCCACATGCTTACAATCGCAACTAAAAATCCGTAAGAAGTATATACCCAATTCACTTTGCCATATTCACTATGCCCGGTAATCTCTTTTGAAACTAAAATCTACAAAAATAAACTTCTTTTATACAATTAAAAACGTTAAATAAAAGTATCATGTGTAAAATAACACCCCCCCTCCTCCCAGAGGCGGCTGACCCACCCCATCGAAACCATGGCGAAAGTCCGTTTCCGAAAACTCTTCACACCACTCTTTCTCTTTCGTTCCCGTAACAAATGCGCTGCATAGGGTGGGAGAACACTTCACCCTATTCGAGACAGCAATTACAAGAGGCCCTACAAATTAAGGTGGATTCCAAAGCATTGACATTCCTCTACAACCTTCAATGGCAATTCCCTCTCTTGTTAGCAGAAAACAAGCATGGGTTCTAATGTAAGTACAACTAATTAGTGCTCAATTACAGATGTCGTAAAGAACGATTTTTGAGCACACATCTATCGATTAAATAGTCCACTTCCTCTTTTCGAATCGACCTCTACCTCAATAAAATACCAAACCTTTTATTTATACCTTAAATGTTTTTAAAAAAATCTGCTGAACCAAAATTCCTGCTTTCGAAGGAATATGGTTCCCCTATCATAACAACAACATCCTTTTCATGTCTTTTAAAGGAAAAAATATATCAAAACTTGACATTCTTCGTCAATAAATCGAGTATTATCTGTCCTCCCACCTCCTCTCATGTATCTTTTTCCGCTTTACCGTGCAACACGTCCAAGTTTCGGAACAACAAAGTTCCTACTTTGGTTTCAAATAGAAATAAATCCGTTTCCCTTTTTTAAGGACATAATTGGCTGGCTAGCAGACTTTACCAAGTCTGGTCAACGAAAGAAATCTAAGGACACAAATACTATAAAAACACAATTTCAAATAAAATAAAAAGGATAAGTGGTGGTAGTCCTCGTTTGTAATGTTTGAAAGCAAAAGTATAAAAATAGCTGAGGGTTAAAACGCCATCACAAGCTAAGACATTGCGAGAGGTGAAAGCACAAAGTTTGTAATTTTAAAGTAATTACATTAAATGAAAACTGCTTTCAGATTGTAAGGGAGAAAAAAAGATGCCGTGCAGATATGGAGCAACGAAACTAAGTTCGCTGGAAAGAGGTGATTAAAAAGTGCTCAGAAACGGCTTCTTTTTGCCATCTCGTTTATTGTTGTTCAAGTTCTATATATATACATATCTCAACGGGGTGAGGAAGGTGTAAGAAACTTTAAAGGCTCTCAGGTACCCGTCGTTGATGAAAATTTTGAACGCTTTGGGTATCTACGATGAAAGTAGGGTGAAACAGAATTTGTTCAAAATCGTTGTTTAAAATATAATTAGACTTAGCCTTAAGTTACATTTCATACAGAATTAATATAATTGCATTTTAACCACGATTCTTTAAATATGTATGCTTTTTTATAGAAATAGAATGAGGCCGGTTAGCGTTGGACTTTGCATCTGTTGGGCGTCATGCAGAATTTATATACAGATTTATTTTCACCATTTTTTTCTTTTACACTGAGACTCGTACCTTAATTTTCACTAAATACCTTTAGCTTTCTGTATCTATATTATATTAAAACCTTTTCGACAACAACAATCCCAACAACTATGGGAACTGACAACAACTCCTAAAGAGGAACAACCTATTAACCTTTCAAAGCTTTTCTTGAATAAACATCCGTAAAGACGTTTTCGCCGCATATTTTGGCAAATTTTGCTCAATCGGTTGAAATCGGTTCGATTTTGTTTCTAAATTTTCAGTTGTATCGCTTTTGTATCTGAAAGTAAATCGACAATCTTCGCAGAATCACTTCAAATTTAATATAAATGACATATGAGGACAATTCAGACATATGTGGTATTTTCCTTATACTATAAAAACGCCAAATAAAATTTACTTTTTTTAAAGGTTAAAAACTATGAAATTTACTGCATTTTAATGTACGCTCATTTTCATTGTTAGGCTTTCTCTCTGGTTCCCCTTATTCATATGGAGTTTAAAATTCAACAATTCCCAATTACTTGCAAGGTTCCCAGATTTTGAGGGATTCAATAAAAAATTTTTAACAAAGATATTGAAATATTCAAGAAGTTAAATGATACTAGTAATTACGCGATTTCATTAAATTTACTTTAATATACAAATTACAAAAGTACTTTTACAAAGGGGTTTTAAGTTAAAGCTTTTAAAAAAAAAATAAAGATTGACAAGATTGATCTCAAAGTGATTTCAAACATTAATTTCAAAACGATTTCAAATATTACTAACTACTTATTTGCACGAAATATTTCGAGATATAATCTTCCCAGCAAAAATAATTGAGTTGCTATATTCAAGCCCAAGACAAGTACAGGTGTTAATATTTTTAAAAGTATATACACGCCCCTTGCAATCACGAATAGCGAACTAATGCGTCCGGAATTATTATGCACGCTCCTGCTAAAGGCCCAAACAGTTGAAAAATACGCCCACCACACGGGTACGCACACTCTCGCTACGTGACTCACCGCGTGGGTTATTTAAAATCTCACCCGTATAGATGCCTATTCATCGTTTGGGTCATCGGCCACCTGATATTAAAATTGTTCTAAATAGCCGATGACTCATAAGGTGAGTCATGACAATAATCATAATAACAATTACCTGGACTGGATAAATTTTGCTATCTCGGAAGCATAGTTACAGCAGACGGAGGAGCTGAAGCTGATGTAGAAGCTCGCATCAATCAGACTCGAGTTGCATTTAATACTCTTGCTGAGATCTGGCTCAATAACAGCATCCTCAGATGCACAAAACTCCGAACGTAAAATCTGTTCTGTTGTATTGCTGTTTAACATGGAAGGTGACCTGTCAAATATCATCTAAGCTATAAGCCTTTGTCAAACGGTGTCTTTTACGCATCTTTAATATTTATTGGCAATGGATAGGCCACACACTAAGAAAAAGGCCAAACAGCATCGCACAACAGGCGAGAAGATCCGTCGAGGGGGAAGGTACCCAGATCAAGAAATCGTGGCCAGAGTTAAAGACGTTGGCGCAGAATCGGATCAGGTGGACAGTGGGAGATAGTTTTGTTATTTTAGACGTCAGTTTAGAAAAAGTTTAAGCGTGCTTGGTTTGGCCTATTTCGTGCGTTTTTTATTGAGCAGGCAGGCGTTTGGAAAACTATGATTTTTACTCAAGCGTACCGGCACTAAAACGCCATTCAGGCGTTTTGACGCTGTGCGTTACTGTTTTAGAATAGGAGCCTTCTTTTTACTCAGGTTCTCAATTCAAAATATACTTTTCCTTTAACTCTGTACGATTTTAGTCCTAAACCCTCTTAACCCTACATGGTAATAATTAATTTGCCAAATATGGAAATATTGTTATAAAGATCGTTAGGGAAAATTTATTCACTATTGTGATGTATTTCGATTTTGTACTAAATTTCACTGTACTCTGAACTGAGTACAGTATACAATTGCATTGAACACTGCTTGTATACTAGTTATGTAACAAATTTAAAGTTGTGTTTGCGAGTTTACCTTTGAAGTGTTTAAGATGACATAGTAATTGTAATTAGACTATCGATTGTTTTATGTTGTTTCGTGAGTAAGATTTATTAATCTATGGGACATTCCACGTAAAGCGGACAGGTAAAAAATTTTGATGTTTCCGATTTTAGTAATATTTGATTATGTTATACCTATATATGTCCTCGATCCAGATACAAAATGGTTTTACAGTGTAAAGTCTGGTTAACGAGGTAAAGGGCTTCAAAAATTTGACTAATCGGCAGGTATGCGCTACTTCCGCATTCCATTACCCAGTTTCAAAAAGATACAAATAAATAAAAATAAATAAAGTAGTCAAATTTATACTTCATTTAATGAGCTTTTTAAATGCATTTTTGGATATTAAAAAAAAAATTTTTTTTTGGCAAAAAATATATTTAAATTTTTGAAACTTGAATTTCACAAAGTTCGACCATTTAATTTTTTAAAAATTTTTTTTTGGTCTGTTGTGGCCTTTTTTGGATTTTTTGTGGCCTTCCCCAGAGTTCCAAAAATTTCCTTATTGGGTTGGTTTTTATACCCATTCTTCGGAATGATGTTCTCACTAACTCCCTCTCCTCACCTTCTCAACATGCGACCTTGTTCGGCACTTATCCTAACAACTGATGCTGTGAACGGATTTGTCCAAAGTGTCATAACGGACAATTCGATGCTGACCTTGAAATTGACCCAGGGGTCAAATTAGGAGGTAATTTGAAAGTCAGCTTGAAAATTTTAAATGGAAACTCATATTTTAGACTCCGAGTAATTTTAGGTTTAGGTTTACTTGTTGATTGTTAAGTACTAAATGATAGCTGAATTTGATCCGACAGCCGATGATGATGTCATACTAATTTGGCGGTAAGATTTAAAACTTTTAAATTCATCTTAAAATAACTCTGCAATTTGACGCGCGAGTAAGGGTCAAAGCCATCAATAGGCATTCCTATCTGAGTAACGTAACTTTCATTTCAGTTATATTAGATGGAGTACGTTTGCATATGAGTTTTGACGGCTAAATAACCCTATAGGTTATTTTTACTCAACGACTGGCTACATAAATGAGCATATTAGAAAATTACCCGCTCATTTCAGCCCGGGAGACTAACTAAATATTTAATTTAAAACTTTCAATTTTACATTTAATTTCTTTAATTTGACCCCCGGGTCAAGGTTGGCATCAAATTCTTTACTTTGAACCCTGAAACTTTGGGTAATTAAATGTTTCTCGACGACGCTGCCCTAAAAAGTTAATTGCCCACTTCAGTATTTTTAATAACCACAGTATATGCTTCACGTGATCATTTGAGAAATGAGCGGGGGGGGGGGTGTTGTAAAGGTATAGTTAATTATGAGCTAAAAGCATGCTGTGGTGGTAGCAGGGGAAAGAAGAAGTGTAAGGGTGTTTTAATCCGTTCTGTGGTAGACTTCCACTCATGCCTTTAAAATACAAATTATAATAATAAGTAAAGTTGATAAAAATCTAAATTTACAATTGAGTCCTACTCGTACTTCATTTCTTGAAGACAAATTTAAAATATATATTATATATGTATTCATTCGAAGCATCAAGATTTACACAAGCAAACCCTAAAAATTAAACCTGAATGGCAAGAATTGCTTCACGAAAAACAAAATACTTCTCTTTTCCTTCCTTAATTAAAAAATGAAAACAAAGAAAATTAAAGTTTTATTTATAAATCTTTGTCATACAATCTGTACCTTCTGAATATTGTCTTCCGCACATGAGAGCAGCAATAAA
This sequence comes from Leptarthrus brevirostris, assembly GCA_964036015.1. Taxonomy (NCBI): domain Eukaryota; kingdom Metazoa; phylum Arthropoda; class Insecta; order Diptera; family Asilidae; genus Leptarthrus; species Leptarthrus brevirostris. Next base: position 3,793,217 of record OZ038372.1, on the reverse strand, counting down.
GTAAAAATTATATCTAATTACCCTTTGTGTCCCGAGCTAGCTGAAGCCAATGTAGAACATCCTTTATAATTTTCCCCTTTTTCAAATTACCAAAATGTACGCGGTGTGCTTCCTGGAATTTATGAGTGTTTTTCTTTCATTATTTCCCGGAAGGTTTCCTCTCTGTAAATACCAAACGAATCAAAGCTATGGGCGATGGCTTTTACCTTAATAGGGCTAAATTGAATTTTTTATACCCTCCCTTCGCACTTATTAATTCAATTAGCAGCATCTCAGGTGAGCACGTTTAATTAGGACCAAATTGAAGCTTACGAAGCCATTCCAGAATTCCATTAACGTTCCGTTTAGTCGAGTTATCATTGCTTTCTTATTGAATTATGGTCCCGGAGCCTTACGTTCCGAAACTCGTGCATGTACGTCAAAAGGAGCCGATGAGGCAAGTATTTTGTTTTGGGTACATACTCATTACATTGTTATATGATTATACGGTTGTTTAGGGACTCGTAGTTGCATGTGTAGTCTTCCAGCAGAGCCCGAATAGCTACTAATTTCCTTTTATTGCTGGCTCACAACATGCCAATTTACCAAGTCGGCACCTGTTATTGCCACTTTGTCGGCCCATTCGTTTACTCCTGCTATTTAATTTAGCTGCTTTTCACCCTGAATTTGAATTTAATTAGAGGTTCCTACTTATCACAATAATAATGGCAACATTTAGATCGGTTTCATTGACGGTTAAACACGTGGCTGGGCGGGCATTGTAATTAATTGTCAAAAGTATCCGTCAAGGTCAATATTTATTTTATGATCGTTTAAGACGGAGTGTTTCCATCGTGACAGCGGCGCAAAGTAGAAGATGGGAGATGGGTTGTCTGAAAAGGACGTTTTTGATGTAGCTTGCCTATTAAATATGTAAAAGCTATCAATTTAATAAAATTTCCATTTAAAAAGCTATTGGGAGTGTGCGGACTAAAAAAATTTCGACATCAAATAAAGGTTATCCGAAGAATGGAATCAATAATTTGAATTAGAGCAAATATTTTTTCTAGGCACCTCAGATATTTTCCCCCATGTTAGTTACATAGAAATATTGAAGACATTTTATTTACATTTTTAGCATATTTCTAATCAAACTACACATTTTTTATATTAATAAGCGGGTGGCCTTAAACTTTTGCGCAAAACTGTGCACGAACATCTTATATACTTAATGTACACTCGCGGTTATAAAAATCGTACCACACAGGTGAGTAAGTCATTAAGGCATATTTTGCTACTAGCCACTACTAGAAGAGCACTTGTCGTATTCAGTAGGTGTGCATCAACGAAGATGAAAATCATTTAGTTTTCCCTTGCAGTTATTATTATATATGAAGTTGAAGTTGTTCTTTTTTCCTTCTCTAAAAACAAAAGATTTTAATTTAGTCTCTTTCTTATTCCTCAAAAAAAAAGAAGATTTTAATTCAGTTGTATTTTGTTTTTTTTTTTAAATTTTCTTCTAATTCTGTCAATAAATTATATTTGTTTTTTAGTTCCTCGTTTTTTTTTACTTTTTCCGCCGGCAACTTAACAAGTTCGTAGACCCTCAAACTACGTGGCGCACAAAACTTATAACTACCCATACCTTTCTCTACTTGAACTAGTGCAACTTTATCCTCTTATATGTGAGAGCATAACAATTTAACTAACCATCTTGAATTACATATTAAAAAAAATGTTGTCCACAAACACTTAAAGGTACATCACTTTATTTGTGATGATTTTCCTCCCCCATTTTCATATCAAATCTTTAAATAAATATTTTCACGTCTCTTACTCGTATATTCCTTGTCATCCATAAATAAAATAAAGCCACCGACTACCTTACGCCAGTTAAAATGCACATTTCTAACATTCTGTTCTACCTGCATTGGTCGGAAATGAAAATATCATAAAGGATGCTTGAGAGGTTGTCATCAAACTCAATGGCAGACGATTCAATTAAAGTGCACTAGATATGGAGACGAAGGACATAAAATGATTTCAAGTTTTTGCAAGGACAGGAGCTCTTGTCTAGATGAAAGTCATTCTGTTACGTCTTTTCACTGTGACAATGGAAAATGCCGGAGGCTCCTTCATGTTTTCTAGTCAATTTACATGATCCTTATTGTATTAACTAATTGGTCGTCAGTTATCGAATTTTGCATCAGGCAAATTGACTTAAGTACTCTATAAAATTAGTAGCTCTTCAGAGGAGTGTTCTAACTAGTCTGTAATAATAGGGACATCACTCATGGTGAAGTTTGGGTGAAAATGGAAATCTTGTTGGTAGAAATATTTTTTCATTTCGGGATTGGTTTGCACACTTTTGGCACTTTCGCGATTCCGGAATTTCGCTCATTTTGCTCGCAGGGTTGTTAACAGTCTTTTTATGTTTCGTTTGAATCTTATGCGTAAAATTTACTATTAAATGGCAAGTCTATCACGAATTTGCGACTTTATTTCCCTCGTCTTATACCTTCTACTTTATTATAATATTATAGAACTTGGTCATGGTCAACAAAAAATTGGGCACTCAATACTCACGAAATGCTCGAACGTAATCCATCGGATGAAAAGAAGTCATAGACTATCTATCCACCAAGTTTCATCTAAATCCATTCACCGTTCAGACGTGATTGAGTAATAAATATCCACAGATCTAAACATCTAAATTGTCATTTTTATTATATACATACATAGTTCGCTTTGATCTATCTTAATGTCCGGGGATGAAGTGGAGTTAAACCGCAATTTAAATTTTTTTGTAAAAGTTTTAACAATGAGAATTCTGGAAGCCTGACCATTCCTAGCCTAAAACAGGCACGCATAGCGTCAAGAAGCCTGAATGACACTCAAATGAGGCACGGTATGCTTCAGTAAAAATTAGACTTTTCCAAATGCCAGCCCGTTGCAGGCATGTATCAATAAAAGACGCACGAAATAATCCAAACTTAGCACGGCAAGCTCACGCTTTTTGTTAGATTAGAATTTAAAATGACAACAATATAATTATTTTCATAGATTAACTCCTTCGAGATCGACGTCGGAAATAACAAAACCATCTCTGCAGTAGCCGGCAACGTTTGTGCAGTTAAGTCTTATTTTTACTCGGGTTAATAAAGATTATAACTGAAACTGAAAAATATATAAGAATAAAAATAACAATTTTTGGGTAATTGTTATAATTATTATTGTCATGACTTCCCTTGTGAGTCATCGGCTATTTGAAACAATTTTAATATCAGGTGACCGATGACCCACATGGTTAAAAGGCGTTTTACGGGTGACAGTTTTTAATGTGTTAAAGCCAGAACGCAGTAACAGAAGCATGCATTTGTGGCGGGCGTATTTTTAGATTTTTGTGCCTGTAACGGGAGCATGCATACCCGTGTGGCGAGCATACTTTTTAAATTGTGGGCCTGTAGCGGGAGCGCGTATAATACTACCGGGTGCATTTGTTCGCTATGTGTGCTCGCAACGGGCGTGTATATAGTTTTAAAAATATTAACGTCTTGGGCTTGAATATACCATCTCACTAATTCTTACTCGGTCCTAAATGTCACCTAAAAGCATTACCTTAACGTCACGTTAAAAACATTACGTTAACAAAACGCTGAAACGTACGCAACTGGTCGCCTTCGGCGTAGAGCTGCCAAAGTGACAATACATAAACAACTCTGCACCGTTTTATTTCACTTCCCTTTGGTTAAAAAAAAATAGTAACGACTCGTTTCCTTGTTTCTATTATACCAACAAAGTAACGTTTTCGAAAAGTCCTCTATTAATGTGACTTTGCCGTCATTACGTTTACATTTCGCCATGTTACGAGGGTTATTAAGTGTTTCGAAATTCATTAAAATTGCCTTAGTATGATTTTGACTGTGTTTCTAAAACAAAGGAAACATCCTATTCGGAAGCTAAGCTTCTTATCAACAAGAGTTTTACGTAGAAAAAGGTAACATTGCTTTGGGTATTAATTTTAACAATTCATCAAACAAATTTGATAAAGTCGATTAAAAGGGTCCACGAAATTAATGAAGTTCCTGAAATTTAATCTTCTGAAAATTTCAAATCAAAGCAAATCTGGCGCTTAAATTAAAGAAACCTTTTCTCATTATGACGTTATTAGTTTTACTGTGTTAGGCAGTCTCCATCTTAACATGCCTTGGTATTAACAGTCTTTTCCGACATCAAAGCATTCATAAAAGTATTTTACTTCACAATAAGCGGAATACTCTCCAAAATTATTATCTTCAAAATCAACACCATACTTTAGTAGACTTTTTGCAAATTTGAAAGGATACTGTACATTTTTGGGAACCTTTTGACTTATTCCAGGATTTATGCCTACATCTGTCAACATCCAAACAAGGAACCAAATAATCCGCTCCTTTAATAGCCACTTGACCTTATCCTACAGTGTGTCCAACTGTATTTAACTTGCCTAAGGGGAGTTTCAGATATTTTTGAAAAGTAATTCATTTGAGAATCTTCCCACGTGTAGACAAGATGCTTGTCTCTAGAAATTTACTCAACATGGCTCATAGCACCATAACTTGGAGATCGTTCTGAAATGCCTCGTGTCGAGCAAGGTTTTCATGAAGAATTGATTAAAACACCTTCATCTTTCGCTGCGTGGAAAAGGATGGCACGAAAATTCCATTTCGCTTTGCACATTACATTCGCCCTAAGGAATTCCTCAAAGGTTTCCTAACTCATCGGTGCGGCATAGATCCATGTCATTCCATTATCGCCTCCTTGGGATTGCTTCTGGTTTCTGTTGCAATACTTCAGTGTGTATACTCTGTTCGTGAAAGGTGGAAGACTCTTGTATCCGTATGACAGGTATGGAGGATAAATAAATTGTCGGCAGCATTATTCAGTCAAATTAAAATGTAATGAAATCGGATTCCAAATAAACGAGCAAAGCATGTACATAGCGCACCAGGTAGGATGTTTACTGAGGATGTTTCAATGAATATCTTTTAGTACTTGAGTTTGTTTGCCTACAATCCTATGAAGGATACACAATTCTGGGCCACCCCACCTCCTCTTACTTTCTCAATTTCCTTGATTTTGAATGATTTAATGAGACTGAGCGTAGCATTACATGTTATGCTCTTAACCTGCCAAAAATGTTCAAATAATGACGATTGTTACTGAATAGGAAATATTTAATGAGCAGGAGTTTCTAATTTGTGCATTATATTTGAGTGCTATTGTCTGAAAGCACATCGATTTACGTTCATAATGCTGTTCTATTTCCTCCCCCAATTCTCTAGATTATCCTACTTGGGAATACTTATATCAGAAATTTGCCACGAACTGTTCGACTGTGAAGTCCTTAGAAATGATTTTTTAAAGAAACGAGAACATCGTGGTTAGTTGTTCACAAAGGCCACAAGTACATCTGGTGGGGATAACTGAAGGCAAAGCAAATAAATGTGAACGTTAGAGCTTCTGGCAGCCGGATTATGTGCCACGTCAACAAGTTGCATTTAACCAAGCACTGAAAGTGAATAGACTATACTTGCTGTTTGGACAACATAAACAATAGGAGTTTATTTGGTGACCATAAATTAGACTCAAAGTCGTCGGCAAGTGATAAATGGCTCGTTTTCTAGGTGGCGACATGAACAAGAAAAAAAAATGAACAATATTTGGCGGAGAAACATTTTTATGAGATTTCGTTGGCCATTTCTCTTCACATAAATTAGGGAACATATTTTACGACTCCTTAAATAGTGACTGTAATCCGCGGAAGACAGTAATGTCATTTGAAAGACAGTTTCGTTTTCTACCAGTGTTTTACTGGGTTGTTCGAGTGCAGCCATTTTGTGTGTATATTCAACAAAACAAAAACTTTTAATTTAACAAAACAATTCTTAATTTTTTGGCATTTATTGTTATAAAGTATTCACAGCATCTTCTTTTCTTAATTGATATCCGATTCGGATACTAAGTGAACTGAACAATGGACATACTGGAACTGCAAACTCACAGACCAAGGTTTATTAATTAATCTTTATCCTTGAATTTTCTATACCTATTAAAAAAATTTCTCTCCTCTAGACTAGGTTAGGTTAAAGTGGCTGCCATCCCGGCGGATTAGAGGAGGGAGACTGAAAACCATTTAGAGCTTCTGATAAACCGAACTGGGCCCTTGGCATCAGTAGAAGCAAGTTTGGTTAACTCCTTAAAAAGGGGAAAGGATAGAGCCGGCCAGTTACAGGGGAAAAGAGGGTTACCTTTCTCGTTTTGGAAACTCCTACAGAATTCATTTGAGGGGTCGCCGAATCTGTCAACATCTCTGTATATAAGGCAACGACCTGAAATGACTGCCACGACAGCGCTGATAATGTTAGGCTTGAGCGAGATTAGCTCTCTTGACTGCTTTAGGTCAAGAGTAAGCTAGATCTCTGGGGTAATTAGGCAGTTGTATTACCTTTGCCATTTATCATTAGTAATCCTACAGAATGCTTGTTTAATTTCCAGCTTGCATGTCGTTAGCAGCTTACTAGGCTGATCAGTTTTTTTCGAGTCTAGTAGAGTAGTGCCGATTCTCGCCAGGTCATGGATCTACAGTTGCTATCCTCTGGTACCCATATGAGGCGTACGCTAAAGTGCTCAACCATGTCAATCAGAGGTGTGCGACATGTTCTAGCAGTATTAGAGGTTATATTAACTTCCGTGGAGAATTTACTAGCAGCCTGATTGTCTGTGGAGATGCACCCACTTCATCTTACAATTTGAAACCTTCAGCGTAAAGATGCACTGATTCTCCCCATTCAGGGGGCTATTCTCCCATTTATCCCTGGTAGTAATAGAGGAGTCCGATTTGGCGTTAAAAGGAGGCTTAAGTCGATATTATTTGATATTCTACTTGGAGCCGGAGTTAGATAGATGTGGGGCAAATTCCTCAAGTGTACCAGGTGAAAAAATTCGATGTCTCCGATTTTGTTCAAACTGCACCAAGTTATTGTTACTGGTATAAGTAATTATCGTGCTAAGGGATTGTAAAAAAAATTTTTTTTGAACAAGTTACAGGGTGGTAAACTTTTGGACTTTTTATCGTGATCATACCTTGTTTGAAAATTCATAACTATCGTCTCCATTGCCATAGAACGTTGATCTTTAGTGATTTGTAAAGGTCATTACATGGCATTCCAAATAAAAATATAATTTTCCGAAAAAAATTTTTTAAAAAAGAGATTTTGACTTTGAAAAATATTTTTTGGCTTTAAAAAAAATACTTGATCATGCATTTTTTTCATATTTTTTTAAAATGAAAGTGTCTTCCCTTAACAGCATGTATCATTTAAAGTGGTAAGGCAATGTTAAGTGTAAATTTTTCATTGAGTGGAGCAATCATCACACAATGTTTCCAGGGTGCGAACCCGTCAGTGTGTAAAATGAACATTCAAAAATCCACTTCGTCTCTTAGCTGCTATCTAGTTTGCAGCAATGGAAAAACAAGATATTCATGTTCCCTCATTCATCTTGTCCTAATTCCTTTCCGGTCGAGGAGACGGTTTGCTTTCCAAACAGTTCCACTGGCAGGAGGGCTTTGGAGGGTATAATTCTGAGGGCACCTGTAATCAGTAGTACAGCCACCCTCTGAACCCTCTCTAGTGCTTTCTGTATCACTTCTCCTCTTTTAATTACACTTACTCCTTTCGAAAAAAAGCTGCACACAAAATTGTTAGATAACATTTTGTAATTTTCCTCAATATTTGAATTTTTCCCCCCAAAAATAACCAATTTTGAAAATATTTTCACCAAAAGTAAAAAAAAATATAAGTAAGTATAATTATAATTAATTAATAATTAAATTAATTTAAATAAGAACACTGAATTTTTTTTATTGGCATGCAATATCTTTAGAGGTAAATCTGAATTCATACCATCTAGTTTAGACTTAATCTACACATGCTTTGCGAAATTTTACTAAATTATTTAATTTTACCATTTACCGAGCTTATACAATAATTAATTTTGTGCCCTGGCTGTAACATATCTAAACTGATCACAATTTCTCAGGACATTTAACACAACCCGTTCATTAATTTTCATCCACTGCAAGATATTTAGTATCTATCTAATTGGTGTATATATTCTGCACCGCAGATCGGTTCTCATTGCCTTATTCTGCAGCTTTTGTAGTTTATTCTTAAGGTCGTTGATAGCAATACACAATCAGCAGAATATATTACATTATCCGCAAACAATAAAATTCTACTTTTTTCAGCACTTTCACAATGTCGTTTATATATACTTGTAAAAGTGTAGTACCCAAAATTGCACCCTGAGGCACACCGACCCGTATTTTTTCTCTCGTAGAAGTTGATCCAATTACTCTTGATCTTTGTGGTCTTTTCTCGAGGTATGTTTGAAACTACCGATTTTCCTTTTCCATTATGCCATACTACTCAAGCTTACTGAGTAAAATTCTTCTACCTAAAATTTCAAATGGCCTTTGCGTCATATTAGCATTAAGGTAACACAATAAAATGAAATATATTCACATTTATTGTACATACTCAACAAAATCTTATATTTTCGAAAAATATCACTTGCATCGTTCATGCACTAATAGACTTTTCGGTCCAATTCTTGAATGATCAATTAAACAATGTTGGTCTAATAAAGGAACAGTTTCATCGGTTGGTAGCCAATGACTTTCCAATATTAAACCAGTATTGACTTAAGATCGGCGCATATTTTGGATTTTTCAGTTGGATTTAACGCCTGGCTGGATAACGAACGATTTATTTGTTCCTTATAAATAATTGTCTAAAACTGCACTTTTGAGACCATTTTATAACCTTATGTCTCTTTCTCTTCAATTTTCTTGGTCCATTCAGTACATTTTAGTATTCCAAACTTCTAGTGCTGTTCGACTAGTTACTCTCCGGAACCTCTTTGTTGCCTATTCTTAGACCTTAGTCTCTTTTTATTAATTCATGAAAGCAAGACTACTATATAAGTAGAGGTTATTTTCACTTTCCGATTAAATTAAGCATAGAAATACTTTGTTACTTTTGGTATAGGGTGGAAGAAAAATTTCGTCCGATTTGATAACAAAGCTTCAGTCTAGTTTCAAATGGGAGAGTGAAAATCGACGTTCTAAAAATATTCAGTTAAAGGTTCCAATTGCTCCAAAATTTACTTTAGTTGAAACTCAAAGCTTTCAAGTTCCATCATCTTTTTGGGAACAAAATAAGGTAGAAAAAGATCTCTACCCTGCTGAATGACAAATATTGTGAGTGAACCTACAGTCCTTTATACTATAGTAGTTGTTTTTTTGTGGTGAAACAAAAATTACATGACTGACCGCCGGCGGAATTAAAACATGTGGCTTTGAAAACGAAACCCCATTACATTATTTTTTGTACCAACGGCGGCTTAACACTCAAAGCTACAACTAAAAGTCTTCAAGTAGCCGGTAATACATTCACCCTGAAAGATGAATACATTAGCCATCCACAATTCCCTTTTTTCCCAAAAGGTTAACAAACAAATCATAAACTTTTTTGCTTAATTTTCACTGAAAATCACTGGTTGAGCAGAAACAAATGTTGTCTAAAACACAGTCCACTTTTTCTGCCACAAAGGATACTAGCGTTAAAATCGTTCATTACGCATTCGTATGCCCTTCACAGAATTCATTCTCAATCAAATTGTTTTATAAAAATTATATTGCGTAACAACGAGAGAATCCTTTCGAAATGGAATAAAATCTCTTTAAATTTAAAGCAGCACACAATGGGGTCAGAAGTTGCTTTAATTGGAATATTTCAAGTGCCACTGAAATATTGGCAAGTAATTCAGTGAGCTACGGTTGGTGGATTAGAACTCATGCTTATATTGTTATATTGAAGTTTTCTAAATCTTGAACCAAATTAGATTGAACTTTACTGATATGAGCTTCCAACCTCTTCAATCTGATTCGTTTTCAATAAATCCATCAGTATAAGCTATTAAGGGACAAATTGAAACAAATTGGTATTTCATTAGATTTGCGAGATGACAATTGATTTAATTGAATTGAAGCTTTTATCTATTTTTATATAGTATTTTACGTGATTGTTGATTGCAGACTGTGGGATTTAATAGAAATGTAATTGCTAATGATCTTTGTTTAGTTTTAGGGATTAACCTGATCAAAAACTTCGAAAAAATTTAATTGTTCTTATTTTGGTTTTGATTTTCGATCAGTATATGACAACTTTCAACACGTTTTTTTCAAAATTACTTTTTTTCGAATGGAGTTATTTTTATATCTATGTTTGGTGATGCCAAAGCCAAGGTGTCAACGCTGTGATACGTTTGTTTTTTTTTTAAATTTTTTTTATTTGATAGTACAACTCTTCAAGAGTATCTAGTTAATAATTGAGGTCGATTGGAGCAAAACTACCGGAGATACAGTGCCTCGGGTCTTCCTCCATTCGATACATCCCATATATGTACAAAAGAACAGTGGTAAAACTTTAAACGCGTTTTTCTCAGATTTAGTTTGTCAAAGTCAGTGATCACTGTAACTCAAAAACTACTCATCGATCCTTCTCAAATGTTGCACACTTCTTTTATACATAAATTACGAGGTAACAACGTCGAGATTTTGTATTTTTTATTATTATAATTAATTTTACAACAACAAATTCGCCGATTTTTAACAATAAATTTTCAAAAACTCAAAAGATTCGTCTTTTTTTACTTCTAAAATTTGAAATATCAATAAAATATACAAAATCTCTACGTTGTTACCTCGAGAAACTCATAAACTAACGAAATCTTTTTGGTCAACATATGATCCAGTAATGAGTTATGATGATCACCGCAAAGTATATTTTTTTGTGTATACGAAGAATTCCTGTCAGTCGCTCAATTCACAATATTTTTACCCAAAAATTGAACAGAACTTAAAAATGAATTTATATTTACCATATTTTTTATTTGTTTATTTAAAAATTTGTTTAAAATATTGAATATTAACACCCCATCCCCCACCCGCCCCCTTAAACGACACCTTGCTAAGAGTTATATCATAATTAGGACATGCATTAACAGTCCTACATAAATGATTAATTCGTTCATGCGAACCCCAGTCTATATTATAGTTTAAGAGCTGGTGAATAAAGACCAAGTCAACGACTTTGCGCCTTTTCTCAAGCGAGGGCAAACCCAATGTCCGGAGGCGGTCGGTGTAGGGAGCCTAAGGGGATCGTCCTATGGGAGCCCTCTTAGTACATATCTAAGAAAATTACGCTGCACCGATTCGATACGCTTGGAACCAGCAGCGTAATAGGGCGACCAGACCTGAGATGCATACCTACTCTAAAATAGGTCTAACTAAGGAGCAGTACAAATGAATCAATGATGGTATATCCGAGAACTTTCTAAACAAACGCAAGATTAAACTGCCTCTAGACACGATATAGTTAATATGCAGTGTAAAGTAAAGTTTCCTATCAAGTTTTACCCCAAGGTCAGTTACGGAGAGCACGCGACGGAGACCATTTCCCATTAGGGCTCCTGAAAAAGGTCATAGAATCGTACTTAAGTCCTTTTGAATAAGGGTGGCGTCACCACCATCCTTAACATAAGAGAAGATCTTCAGATTAGAATATTAGAGTACGAGATCAGATGTACAATGTCGTCAATGGCAAGAACGAATAGTAGAGGGCCGAGATTATTGCCTTGTGGTACACCAGATGAAGCCCTGAAGATTCTAGAGGTAGAGCCACAGAGTGACACACGATGTGTCCTGTCTCTTAAATAGGAAGAAATCCAGTCGAGAAGAACAGGGACAAAACCCAGCCTTACAAGTTTAAATATAATTATGGAGTGAGGGAGTTTATCAAAGGCTTTAATGAAATCCAAGTATATACAATCAGTTTGCATGCCTCGCTGGAAGCCAGAAATAACGTGGGAGGCAAATTAAAGTATGTAAGTAGTCGTTGATGGGCAAGAGCCCATGCTGATTGGAAGAGATTAAGCCAATACATCCCTCTATAAGCTGCGGATATACTATTGATTCAAATAATTTACGTATGCAAGATAATTTCGCGATGAGTCTATAATTAGTTACAGGCCCGTAGAGACAAAATTCGGCCCGGGGGGTACCACATACGGGCCCTCCCGCAAAAGGAATTTCGGGCTCGGGACTAAGCGTTTACGGGCCCATATACAGTAGAATGAGTGACATTCAATTTAAAATCTGTCTAGTATATTACACATTTTCGATCGTGAAACATTTTTTTTGTATATATAATTAAAATGGAAAAATTTTCTGTTGATGACTTGCTGACGGGGCCCTTTTTGAAAGCCCGGGCTCGGGGGTTTACTCTGTAGGATAGTCTGTTGTGCATATGCTATCATCAACGTGAACATAATCTGCGAATGTTACATTATCCATATTTCTTGCAGCTTTATACGAGTCCCACAAAACTTTTAATTCTGCAAGAGGTAGCAGATCGTCTTCATCCCAATAGTCACAGGCTGGTAACATTGCGTCTGTAGAAGATAATGCCTTCCGGAAACAATTGGCGAATGTTCGTTCTTTCATATTGGCATTTCATGTTTTGCTAAGATCTTTAACAGCGTCAAGTAACGTCACAGCCACAGGAATATCCATATCCATATCAGCCAGAAATTTCATTAAAACCCGTGATGTTGTTTAAGGTTTTTGATGATACCCTGGCCCAGTGGCTGTAAAACGGAGGTAATTTTGGGAGGAAAATATTCAAGTTTAATGTTTTTTAGTTTTTCTTCTATATTCTTTGGATGTGCAGAACAGTTATCGGCAAAGAGCAAAATTTCTCATTTCTGAGAAATAAACTTTTTGTTTAAGTTCAATAGCCACTTTTCATAAATGTCACTTCACATCCACGCACAGCCTACTCTAGAACAAGCCCGGAAGCTGACATTAACAGCTGAGCATCGGTGGTGTAAACAAACCAAAACTTGCGACAGTAGCCATAAGGAAAAGTTTGGGGAATTGTACTTTCTCGTAGTATTTCTCGCAATATATTTAAAGTATTAAATTGGATTCTACTTGAGGTTAACCTACAAATGTTCTGAACATGTGAACACGATAAAATGTGTCTCTCTTATACAATTTTCATATGTTTTAAAGGGAAAACTCTCTTCTGCTCGTTTTGTTGAAGTATTGAGCTTAAAATGTGTCAATGACATCAACTTTTCTCTGTGGTTTTGGTTAGGATAGGGTACAGTTTTATTTGTGTGTGCAAGGATTGGTTAATCGGTGGTACAGCAAAAATGAAATAATGACGAAACGCTTGGTGATGAAATGGCCGAACTGTTATGTTTTCCGGGCTTGTATCTAGAGTAGGCTGTTATCCACGTGATTTAATACCTTTGAAGCAGCGCGGATTTTTTGATTTCCAGATGACAAGCAATTTCAGATTTTCCGGCCAGAAACATTTTTCTTTTTTAAATGCCAGTGTTTTGTTAGGTAAGCATTTCAAAAAAAAATCCCGATCTCTTTAGCATTGACAATGTCATGCTTTTCTTATTGTCTTATCAAATTAGATAAGGAATTTTTCTGCCAGTCGTTAGAAGTACGCGAATCTACTGAACCACTTTCACCGCACATCGTTTCTTGGACAATATTATGGCTTTGCTTAAACTGATCGAGCCATCCTACGCTAGCGGTAAAATCAAGGTGCCCTAAAGCATCTGCAAATTCTTCAGCCTTTTCCCTAAGTGGCAGCCTTTTCCGAAAGTGGCAGATTTTTACTACGTGTCACGGTTACCCATTTAATCATTGCTTCATCAATATCATCGTAGGTTCAGGTTGTTCACCTTTTGCGCTTACTGCTAGGACCATATTCATTGGCTCTTTTGAAAATTGATTCTCGGTTTTTAACAATGGTCGATAAAGTTCAGCAATATGCTTTTTTTTCTACTTCGGCAATCACAGAAATTCATCGTAAACAATTCATCGTAAGAGCAATTCGTCGTAAGAGCAATTTATCGTAAATTCATCATCATCGTAAGTCAAATTCATAATGCACGGACCGTACTGTTGCGGGGAGGCAGACCCAGGTAATGATTAATACAACTCTTCCTCTCAGAAAGTCTAATAAAAATTTGACGGAACGTATTGCGTACACGGAGTCACGGGTCCGTTTGCTGTGAATTGATTAACGATGAATTGATTTACGAAGAACTGAGTTACGATGAATTGCTCTTACGATGAATTGATTTACGACGAATCATTTACGACAAATTGTCCGTATATCGTAGAACATCGTGTACAAATTTGAGAGAGTTCGGGTTAGTAGTTTTTTTTATCATCAAATGTTTTGAAGAAAACTCCTTTGAAAATAATCCATTTTTTACAACGTAATATCGACAATAGAAAAGAAGAGCTCCACAGTTACGGTTATTTATTATATAGTAATACTTGAAGCGCTTAGACTAATGTTAGTCTCTAAATAGACCTGCTGTGTTAGTTACCGAATTAAGCTCTGTAAAATTTAAAATAATTGATAATAATTTTTGAAAAAAAGGACTTAAAATGGTCTTTAAAGTCCTCCTTAATATTTTCCTCGAACTTTATGATCTCCAGTGAGTCGTGGAGGGAGTAAAATTTTGTCTTCGCATTTACTTTGGTAAGTTTTTAAACAATCAGGCTTGCCAAAGAATGGCTTTACTAATATATTTTTACGACATTTATTTTCTTTATCTAATTCACTCAATTACCAAAAGAGATTATTTAGATATCGCCAAATACCTATTTTCTCTTCGCCTTCGCAAAATGCTATTTTTATATGTTGCCACTTTTTATCTGAACCTTTTACGGCCCTTTAGTTTAAAGAAACGCAATTCTGAACATTTTATTTAGTTAGAAGTTGTCCCGCAATGTAAGACTGAACATCACGGATAGAATTCATCCTTCGACGCGTACTGTATAGAACAAATCCTTTACCCTATCATTTGCCTAAAAAATTTATGAGACGACATGAAACAAAATCAATATTACCACTCCCAGTCACGGACTTACCTAAACGTTTCTAACATTCCGACGTCGCTCCCAACCTGTTGTAGTCCAATTTAGCCATCGCTGAAATAAAAGAGAAATTGGTATAAGCAGATTTAAGCATGAAATTTAAAGACCATACCTGACTAACATCTGCAAAGTGGCCACAACAATTTCGCCCGAAACCCTACAAAATCTATGCTTAACGGTGAGGGAATACGACAGGATGATGCCCAGCGAAGCAATCTTTTGAAAAGAAAAAGAAAAATAAAAGAAAACAAGCTGAAAAGAAATTTTTTACTGAATTTTTACACAAAAGGAAACACCAGACAGAAAATAAATAATTTTCACAAATAAAGTGAAAAACAAACATTTGAATTATATAAAAATTAGTAATTGTTAGTTAAAATAAATTGTACACTAGATGTTACTTAACAGACCGCCATATTTATTCATTAAATAGCGAAAAATTATTTGATTATCAAATAACGCAATTGAGTAATAAAAAATTATTTTAAATTCAAATAAGGAGCACCATATAACATTGATTAACTGTTAAAATTTTATAAAGATAAGTACAAATTTTATAAAGTACTTCAACTAAGCTCTTTTATCTTAAAAATCTTACTTTATCGTAGTTGCAGCTCAGTTAAGAAATATAATTTTCACGGCGGAACTCTGGAAAAGAAAAACAGCCACCACCTGTGTTAATTGCCTAAACTAACATACACTAAGCCACACAACACAACATAATCCATTCAGCACCTGCATCGAAGTTCTAGGTTAGATTCACTGAAAAAGAAAACAAAGAAAAAATCGATTAAATTTTTATTGGATTAAAAAACGTATTTGGAGAATTATTTGCAAATAATTTTTTGTTATTTGAATTTCCAAGAATTTTATGTTACTCGTTTGCGTTATTTGATATTCAAATAATTATTCGCTATTTAATGAATAAATAATTATTTGGCATTCGATTATAAAATAATTGACTCTTTAAGTATATATTAATCTCGTATTTAGAAATTTTCCCAAAGGAATCACTACCAAAAATTTTGAGCCTTAAGGAGGTCGGTTGTGAAAGGGTGGCAATGCAATAAACGTTTTATAACAGCTAGAGGAACTGAGCGAAAATGGAAATTTCCAGTTTATGAATATTAATGTAATGAAAAATAGGACATCCCAGTTCCCTATCCCAATTACAAATTAAAGTTAGATGAAGACTTAAGTAGAAGACTTCACAGTATGATGGAAATTGAATATTACTAATACTAATAATAACACAAAAAGTAGACATATAACTCACTAAAAAAGATTAATTTATTATTCTCTATATATATAATAAAAAATAGTGTTTGGTTAATTCGTTTAAGCGGTGAGCGTCGCCATCATGGTAACACTCCAATATTATAGCGTCATTTTGATGCACAACCAGTAAGACTAGATTTTGTGGTGGACTTAGGTTACTCAGAACCCTGAGTTCATTATGGGAAACAAGTACTAGAGCCAACCGGCGGAATTTAAGAAACTGACTATTTCCTTAAGCTTCACCCCCGGAATTGCCTTCTGGCTTTCAAAGAAGTACTACCTCATAGCCTTCTTTCTGACTCTGGCAAGAGCCGTACATTTACAGCAAAGATGAATAATGGTATATTTTTGGTTTACGTCGTCACATTGTATTGTAAGGGGTTAGTTCGTTAGCTCAACACTAGAATATTGTATTATCACCACAATTGCATAACTTTGTAAAGTTTGAAATCAAAACGACAATTAGAAGTGGGTGAAAAATTGATCACAAGATTTGATTTTTGTGAAATGAAATAAAATCATTAAAAAAGGATAATTGAACCGAATTTGATAAAATTTCTCTCAGATCATATTTAAAGTTACAATATCAAAGGCGAAATCTTATTAAGTGTTGTTCTCTTCTATTTGTTCTGTGGCAAATATATAATAAATACTGCTGTTGTATGAATATTACAGGTGGAATCCATTAAGGTCAGAACGAAGAGCAAACCTGTTGGAAATACCCTACAAGCGATGGAGTTAAACTGAACTGCAATAGAAGGACCTTCTGATGTTGATGGAAAACTCCACATGGGTGCTATTTTTTTTTGGAAAAGGTATAAATAATCTTTGAATCAGTAGTTTTTGGTAGCTCTTTTTTGGCGGAACACATTTTGAAAATTGTAATCATATCCACTGTATCAGTGTCAACTCATATTTTTGTGCTGCTAATACCTAACTTATGACCTTGAATTCCAGGAGAAAACATGAAATTTATCTGGAAGAGCAGTAAAACGATAAAGTGTATGAATTTTGCTATCTTTGAAGCATAGATACAGCAGGAGCTGAAGTTGATGTACAGGCTCGTATCAATAAGGGTCGAGTTGCATTTAATACCCTTGGTGAGAGCTGATGTAATAAGAACATCTCCAGACGCACAGAACTGTGAATCTTCAAATCGAACCTAAAATCTGTTCTGTTGGAAAATGACATCTCAAATATCATCTAACCAGTCTCCCCAGCGCATCTTTAACACCCATCGGCCAGAGGTTATTACCAACGAAGACCTAGACGGACTTACATGTCAAGACACCACTGTTCACCGGCGAAAGTGGCAATGGATTGGCCACACACTAAGAAAAGGGACAAACAACAACCCTAACGGGATCCAAGGAAGACACTGAATTGGACGACCGCGCAGCACATGGAGAGAGAAGGTACCCAGATCAACAAATCGCAGCCACAGCTTAAAAAAAATCCGAATTAAACTGTTCAAAACTCGAGCGGAATAAGAAATATTAAAATATTGCATTGTATAGTGTTAAGCCACATGGGTTTAGTTCGGATTTCTTTTCAATTCAAAAACTTATTAAATTTTTTTGACAAATTTCCGCACATTATGAACATGTAGCAAATAATAATTTTAAATTCAAATAAGGGGCTCCAAATACTAAGTAGTTTTTTGCTAATAAGTAATCAAATAACAATTATTTGATTATCGAGTGACGTATAATCGAGTAACAAATAATTAGTATAAATTTAAATAAGGAGCAGCAAATAACACATAATTATTTGAAAGTAACTTAAAATACATTTAAAATCAATTAAAAATTTGTTCTAATAATACCCATCACTGGTTAGGAAGAACAATTACAATTGATTAGGTGATTGTGTTGATGTTGGAATACTTCTTAGCTATAAGCAGATTTAGTGTTGATATAAAAAGGACAAAAAGATAAAAACCAGAGAGAATTACTGCAGCTGTTCACTGAATCACTGTTGCCGTGAATTGTATAGTAAAACACTTTTTGTGTATTGTAGGACTAACTACTGTTTTAAGTTTCTGCATATTTCTTTGGGACTTTCATAGACATTTGTTTTCACTGAATCTTACTTGGGTTCATTCCAAGAAGTACGAAAAAGACTCGTACATTCCAGATACCTATTCGAAAAGATTTCCAAAAAGTACCTGACGGAACTATGAGATGTAGCAATTGGTATTGGATGTAATTTAATTCTTTCTGTCAGTTCCATTTTTTCAAAAAATTTTGTTTAGAAATCGAAATATTCAGTTCGGAATATAAAACTGCATTTGTTCACTTGCCATACTAAAATGCTTATTCTCCTATTTTTGTCGGCTTTGAGCCATTTCTTGTTTCTGTGGAGAATAAATATTATCTTCTAAAGACGTTCATTCCTTGAAAAATCCAACACGTAAATTATTCCCCACAGAGCTGTCGTCTATGGCGCAGAAATATGATACCTCTTACAATGAATTTGTCTTCACAGAATTCAACTTGCACCATATCTGAAAGCTTGCCCAATTTAGATGTGCTCTGCTGTTTAAATTTCAAATCGATAGTACTCGTTGCTGCAGATGATTATTCTCAAGAACAAACGACTTATAAAGAAAAAAATTTATTACACTTTTTTGATTCTTCTTTTTTGTTTGGCAATAGGAAATGGTGAAAAGTTTGCTTAAGTTCAATATTCGCAATTCTTTGGCAAGAACACAAAGGCTGAACCCTACTGTCGAATAAATTCTGCAGAACTTGTTAATATTTGCATAAATTTCTATATAATCAAAGACAGAGAATCTGTGGACGTGAATAAATTTCAACGCTATCATATAGAAATATCGTTTAGTCCTTCAGAATGCGGAAACCCCCCTTAATCAGTAACAACAACAACAAACAAACAAAAACTCAGGTTACGTTACGTTTTTTCTTTATCTGTTTTCTTCCTTTCTTTTAGTCCCTACGGATAAGTTGGCGTCAAATCAGCGCTTCAGTAAAAGCATCCTATTAACAGGAAATCTATCAAGGCAAAAAGATACTTTGTATAGTATTAGGAAAGGATTTCAATTAAGTAGCCGTTTCCATCTGGCTTATGAGATAAAAATCGAATCATCCCGTTTTTATCGAAACATTACAGGGTCATTGTGATCTGAATACGAAATTGCAATACTCACTCCAGCTTTCGTTGTGGTTTGACTACGGAATGTTTCCACTTTAATCGGATCTTTTGACGCACTTAATATTCACCTCGTGCGGTTGTTAGTAATTAACTTTACCAATATAACATAAAGTGCGATGAAACCTGACTACGTAACTTAAAAAAGGACGACTGAAACAGACTCGCCTAACCCAAGTGACCCTTTTGTTGCTCTAATTAACACCGTAATCGTGATGAGGCTAGCAACAGCAGACAATCTCTGGATTTGATAGGAACACTTCTGTTATCCATAATCAAAGGATCTAATGAGATTCTATCAAAGTTTAGGTGAAGGTCTCTCTTCTTATTATCGAAGGTGATTTCTTTGCTAGTTTCTAACCCTTGGGTAGCATAACCACTGAATCAAGAATTCTTTTTAGGCTGTCACCCTTTTTGGGTACTAAATTTTCCCGACAGGCAAAAATGTCAATTGCCTCGTGAACGGTACCCAAGAATGAGAAGGGTCGGCCTATTCCTCAGCGGAAATAGGTGTCTTAACGAGTTTCAGAAATTATTTTAATTCTCACAATGTTCCATGGGCCGTTTGTTCCTTGTCTGCGAGACGGAAAAAAGGACTTAATTCCGTTGTCGCTCAAGGCCACATGCCTATCTACTTCATTAACTTTGATATCTTGGCCGCCAATGTGCCTGCCAGGAACAAGGACCCGGTTTCTTAATAGACCGTAACTTCTTCCGAGGTTGTTTCCGGTGGAATGCCTTGGTACCTACAAGGAAATTCTCTTAGCTTCTCTTTCGATTATATTAGAGTTACTTGGCCCCAAACATGCTTTTATTTATCTCGAGATAAGGAAAATATAAACAGCTTGAACCAACAACAACTTTATGGCGATCCCGTCTAAGGAGTGAAACCAAGTGACTGACACTAAATTCAATATCCTGCACCCTGGGCATAATTCATCTAAACAAATTTACTTACTGCAGCAAGGATCTGGATGCCAATAACCGGTGAAATGCAACCAACCCGCATTTCCGACGGAATGAAGGGGAAAGCATTTAATTACGAAAGCTTAAGTTTGTTGTGTTTATTTTCAAAAGATAATATTTGTCGGTGTGTTTTGGGTTGTAATAAGAAGTACAATATTTGCAAGCCAAGAAGTGGTGCGAGTTATAAAGACAATTTGACAAAAAGTTTTAAGTGAAATTCAGAAGTAAATATAGTTTTTGATGATTTAATTATAATCTGGCTCCCTGTTGCTCTTAAAATTTATAAGGTTGATATCAGTTGTTTTACGTCGTTGGGAATCTATAATTATTGCAGCATTGTTTGGATTAAGTTGTATTTATCTAAAAGGACTTATAGAGCACGTTTTCGTGGCGCACTCTCAGATGATTTTGTGGCTCATTCTGGTGTTCCCCAGGGCAGTCATCTGGGTCCATTGTTATTCATTTTATCTATTGATGATATTTCGTATTTGTTTCAAAGATGTAAAATTCTTATAAATGCTGATGATATTAAGATTTTTCACCTAACTAAATCTAATTCTAAATCTAAATGATACTACAAGTCGCACTTGTTTAGAAAACACTCTTAAGTTGAAACAACATTTCACTTGAAACAACATTGGACCTGATTCATGGTAGATCTGATTTAAATAATTCCTAATTTTAACAAAAATGCTCCTTATAACATTCCGGATAGTTTGCTAAAAGGTCCTCTTAATGCTATTTTTGTCACAGGAATCGTTCCTACCTACTTCCTTTACTCGCTCATTAGTATTCTCAATTCATAAAAAAGGGGATCCAAATGTGCCACAGAATTATAAGGGACTTGTGTTTATAGATACAGTGCAGAAACTTTATTGTACCATATTTCAACCTTTATAATTTGACAAAGCATGGAACAAAGGAAAGAAACAGGTCTACGGTTTGTTTGTTTAATCCTATAGAAGAGTTTTGTTGATTTTTTGCAACTTAATTATGTCCACCAAATTCATTAAAGCAAAACACGGTTTATATGTAATTACTAAAACCGCTGTTTTGAACGGAAAGACATATAGTGATTGGTCTTCTCCAGGGATGTGTATTAAGCCCCCTGTTACTTTCTCCTTTTTTGGATGATCTCCAGGATTACATAGGTGTAGGAATCATATTTACGGCAACCATATTCGTCTTCTAATGTATGCGCATAATGTGGTCCTTGTCTCGAATAACGCAGGCAATTTGCAGGATGTGATAAGAAAATTGGCACATTATGCATGTTATGGAATTTATAGTGAGTTGAATGAATGAAGATCAAAATCCTGATTTTGTCGATGAGTGGAGTGGAGTAATGAAACGTGGTTATTTTGATGATAAGGAAATTAAATTTTTTAAAAACATAAATATCTGGAGTAACTTTTACTCTTAAATTATCGTTTAAGAAACTAATCCAAGATATGGCAAATCAGGCAATGTATAACATTAATGTAGTTTGGGGCAGTTTTATTCAGGGTTCCGAAATGATCATGAATTTCTCGGTAGGTATATGAAAAGTATATGATCACCTAATTCAAGTTACCATAAAGTTTTCGTAAACCGAGAAATTCATGAAAATTTCAAAATGTGATATCTCGTCCAGGGGGAAACATTTTTCAAAATTTCGCAGAACTGTGTTATTAATCGAATCAATTTTAATCACCAAATTGTGCTTTATCAACAACTTTGTTCAATCCATTTACTGTGAAAAAGTCGCTCAACCTAACCTCACTTTCTTAACAGCTGTTTGTACTTTTCCAAGAAAAGTTGACCGATCATGCACCAGCTAAAAAGGGGCAAGTTCGTGCAGCAGTTGAATATGTAACGTCGATTTGCCTGGCAAGAAACGCGATGGAGCGCAAAATGGGTAAGTTCGTGCACATGCGGGATCCCAACTTCTGATTAGGGAACAAACCTAATGACAGCGCCCGGTCACGGCATGCACGCCCACACAAAGATTTTAAGTAGACCTATAATTTAAGAGATATTGCGAACCACTAATAGTTCTGCAACACTTGTTAAGCATTATCTGTTGTTAGCGGGCCACGAAACTGTACCTTTTGTGTTGAAAGCCAGCACGTTATCCTCTACACGGAGTGATGGAAGATTTTCCTTTCCATTCTATGTGGATTCGCTTAGCTCAAAGATCTTCATTTTGTTTGAACTAAACCAACTCTACAATTTTAGGGTATTCACATTAGTTTCACAGCATTCTCACTTCCAAGATCGATTGCTCGTTGGTCGACTCGAGCAGCTTTCCCAAAGCCTATTATGAACTAGTTTCGGGTCCTCTTAAGTTTTTAAAGTTCATGATGTCGGGCTTCTGGCACTACAAGGCAACTGAGTCGTTCACATTTCTGTAGATGCGACAGTAGGCGTTGAATGATATACCTAGCCTAGGAGCATAAGTTACAACTATCCAGTGAACCGTAATTCTAAAGCAATGATCTAATGCGCCCTGTGAAAAAATGTGTAACTTTAAAATCTGTTATAGGTCAGTCATTAAGTCGTCGGTGGAGTAAGTGATAATGCGTCGGCATACCAATCTGAAGGTCTCCAGTTCGAATCCCACCAACGGCGACACATGGTTGTTTTCTACTGATAAACAGATTACGATAAAAGGGCCATAGGGGTTGAAGGGTAAATATCAGTGGTTCGGGATCCACTTTAAATTGTAGGTCCACGTGCAACCGTTGTCCCGAATCGAGTTCTTATTCCGCTCCATGCCCCCCAAGGTGTTACAGGAACTGGAGAGAGAGATAAGTAAGTCATATGTTTCTATGTAGATATTATACAAATGCAATGATAAATAGTGCAAAAAATACCTTGCAAAACAGCTTTCACCGGAATTACCTGAAAGGTCAACGCCTACTGTTCCAAAAACCGGCAACCTCCAATTGCTTTGAATATTTTCAGGAACATTCAAATATTGTCAGAAATGGAGATCGTATTTCAATGAAGATTGGCTGGATTTTCGTAAACCGGGCGTTTTTTCTGTACCTTGATATGCACGAAGCTTCCATGACAGCACCATATATTATTTTATTCTGAAAAAATTCACAATCACAGTACAAACTTATCTCTACACATACAAAAAGCTTCATAGTTTTTTAACCGACTTCCCAAGAACAAAGAGGTTCTAAGTTCGACGCGTATTTATTTTTATTTTTTTATGTGTGACCGGGCATCATTGCGTGGACCGATTTTATTTCATTCATATCGTGTCAGAAAAAATTCATTAAAGTTGCCTTATTTTCGTTGCTCAGGTTTGGGTTCATCGGCAGATCTTGCGCTATAATTGGCCAATTTGGCAAAAAATTGGTTTTCCATGAGTTCCACGAAGACAGTGGAACAATTTTCTGCGAAAGCAATTTTTTTTACATTTTAAAAAAATCACAAAAACAAAATGGCTCATCTTAGAGACACAGGTGTATTTTTCTACGAATCTTAGATATGTTAAGTTCTTCATAAAATTCTTCATTTTTTAAACTATTTTTGAATTTTTGAAATTCTGCTAAGACTTCCACGAGTGTCCGAATTTACAGAAAATTAGCTTCTTATTAATTTTCGCCCTTCCATATGTAATGTATCAATTTCTGTTCAAAAAAGTGGTGCCAACTTCACGCTCCTCCAAGGTGTTAATTTTTTTGCTCTTCGAATGAGAAACCCTCCTTAAATAGTAATTTCTTGCTGTGCGCAAAAATCTAGCCCGGTAAAAATTTTACCGCAGATGATTGCAAAATAACTGAACACGTGCTTTATACTTAAGTTTAATTGACCAAAATTTGGTTGTTTCTTCTTTCCTGCTCTCATTACGTCTATCCAATAAAATGCCTAATCTTAAAATCTTTCCTAAATCCATTAATTTTTGGGCATAAGTCCCAAGACGTTATCAAATTTCCGGGCAACTAAGAAAACAAATCGAAAAGTGGAAGAATTTTCAAGACTCGTTAACTCTGCAAATTTGCATTATTTCGAACTTTCATGGAAACCTTTGTCAGTCGCCGTAATTTGATTCAAACAACTTTGCTTTCCTTTTAAACTTTCTCAAAGCCATTTAGCTCAGGTTAGTCAAAGTTTTTAAACTTTTTGTCGTAGAAATCATAGCACGTGTTTTGTGTAAAACAAATACAAACGTTACTAACCTTACAGGAAACCTTACCTTATTTTTCATTGTAAAACATATTGGTATTCCACCGCCAGGATATCTAGGTTAAGTTTTCTCTTTGTGTCAGATGCATACAATGCTGAGCAAAAGGGGAGAACATCAAAGAGGGAGTTAGAATTTCTTCTAATAAAGGCATGACATCTTGCCCCAACCTTTAACCTGCAATTTAATTTGGATAAACTTCCCACGAAAAGGTCCCGGAGACAACGATTTTGTGTACTAACTAGAACAACTTTGTAAGCAAACTTTACCTTAAGTGCCTTGTTGTCCTTTGTCCCTTGAAGGCATGAGTGATGTTTTCAGGAAGGTGATGTCTAACTTTTAGCGTTTTTATTTCTACAGTTTTGTTTCGCAGGTAAAGCAAAGCTGATAAAGGAAAACATGTCAAGAGCTGCAAAACTTTTTTGTTGTTGAAAAATAAAATTTCGCTAAACAGTTCCTCAATCCCTTGCCGTAAACAATTCCCCTCAGCCCTAATTTATTAGGGCTGCTGTGAACATATGTGCTCACACATTGGCAGGATAAAATTTATTAGCCCGGCTCTTCTGACCGTCGGCAACCAATTCCCAGTCAGAAACAGAAAAATCTTCAAAACTTCTGACGTGAAGGGATTTTGACAAGTGGCTACTGTGGTCGTCGTTTATCATTTTCCACGAAAATACTCCTCAGAAGTTGGTGACTTAAAGAGACAGTGTCCTTGGTCAGAGATAATTTGTCATCTCAGAAATTGATAAATGAAACAAACGTATGTCCTTTTCCGCACGAATATTGAAAATTCTTACGATAACAAAAATGTTATCAAATCAAGGGAGTCGATTTAATCCATCATGAGAGCAAAGCAACGAAGCGATTCCAAATAACTTTTTCCGGTAAACATTTCTGAAACCTACTAGGTCTTAGCGTCAGAATGTCTGAGCTTTAACCTTTTTTGCTGTGGGAATTTACTATGCTATGCCACAGTTGGCAACATTTTTGTCTGCTACTTTTGTTTGAATTAAGTAAACAGAAAATGTCGATTCAATTTTATGACTACCTGCACATCATCAATCTTCGGATGGTAAAAAATTTCAGGACAGAAGGGCCTTCTTGTCAATGCCAAAGTATCTTAACGGGCACCATTGTCGATTGCTAAAAAATTGGGTGTTTCTCTTGCATGTTCTGAAAATATCTCTCATCGCATTTCCCTAGTGCCTTCTGAGCTTGACTAAACAGGAACTTGTGAAGCGGCTCAAATTGCCCTATAAATATTCATTGTAAAATATATTGGAAATCCCTAAGCTATTATTGGTATAATTAATTGCTTATAAAGCAACAGTTTTACTTTTGGTGATAGAATTGAAGTATGTCTGAAGAGCGGACTGATCATGCCTGCCGGATTTTTTCAGAACTGCGTTGGCAGGATCCTTAAATCTTAGGAGTTTATGAAACCACACTCCTAAGTATTTCGCGGTATCTACTGGTTTTATTTGATTTTCGTTAAGAATTAGGGATGCTCTGCGGCAGGATGACGCATAGTTTGAATTTATGAAGTGCATGATTTGCGAAAAATGATAAAGTAACCGAAATCGTTCGAATACAGAAGAGGGGTGCAGTGAGTGTCCTGGAGAGGTTGATCTGAAGTAAATAGATTGAAAAGAGTTAGCCCTAGCACTGAACGCTGCGGTGCTCCTGCATATGTTTCACGAGATGACGATATGAAACCAGAGATATCCACATAGAATTCTCGGTTAGACATGAAATCATACAAAATTCTGATTACTTCCGGAGGAAATCTATAATGAAGCATTTTATATATGAGTCCCTTAATCCAAACTTTGCCAAAAAAGAAAGGCAGCTGTAAAGTGGTCCGGAATTTTAGTTTATTTATTTTAATCAATGAAAAAAAAATAATTTTTTTCGCCGTAACTTACAACTAATATTTAGTCTGAAAATCTTTAGTTTTTATTACAGCACTACATCTGAGGAGGATATCTTTATTAAAAGTCGGACAACGTTTTAAAGGAATAGAGTACTTAACCTCTTGGATTAAATCTTACAAATCTGCTAAATTTTACGTCGCTTATTTTCTATTCCTCAAGCCAACACTTCACTAGACGGGAATTGTGTTTCGGATCATCGTCTTGTACGAAATTCCTTTTCAGTCGACAGAATTCATTTGCTCCATATGATCCTCTAGCATATTCTTGTATACATTCTGGTCAATACGCGTATCATCTTTGGAGTGTATCTGAGATTGAAAGTTTGACTCGCGGGTCTCTTCCCTTAACAATTGATCTAAACATATTGAACTTAAATTAGTTGCTCTAAAGAATATTTTTCCCAAACGACAGTTCCTATCTTTACTGGCGTCATTTTCCGGATAGTTTTTTCTTCTAACGGGGTTTTCTAAGGTTCCTTAGTCATCTATGCTCTTAAAAGCGTTTCTAGCATCTTGTATCTATCTTAGCGATGTTTGAAATCGATGAACTAGATTTTTTAAATTGGAAAGTTAATATTTGTTGCACGAGAGTGCAGTGATTTTTTCGACCCATTCAAGCCTAAGCAAAACACTTAAGGGGACCTTGAGTTTAAAGTTTTCCGTCAATATTTTTATAAAACTTTAACAGTATATTTTCTATACTTTCGAAATATTTAAAAAAATCTATTTTTTGAATATTCTAGACCACCAGGTCCCCTTAAATATTTGATTAAAGTTGAAGAAAGATTAATCTTTACTAAAGACAATTTAACATTTTCTTACT
Organism: Leptarthrus brevirostris; assembly: GCA_964036015.1. NCBI lineage: Eukaryota > Metazoa > Arthropoda > Insecta > Diptera > Asilidae > Leptarthrus > Leptarthrus brevirostris. The sequence continues at coordinate 3,765,805 of OZ038372.1, read as the reverse complement.
TATATGTTCAAAAGTCAATCAAGTCCCTAACACAGATGTAGCTTTCTGAAAGATTATCTCAATGCGAAGTAAAATTGACGGTACATAATTTCAATTGTAGGAAACAGTAGAAAATAAGAACACCACTCAATACAGTGGCTTGCAAGAATGTTAAAATAAAAATTAAAGTAAATCACTGAGATGTCTTATTTACCTGTGCCACAGCCTACCTTAGATACAAGCCTCGAAAAGAAGACAGTTCGGCCACTTTACTACCAAGCCTCTTGTCATCATTTTATTTATTTTTGTATCACATATTAACCAATCCTTGCACACATATAAAACTGCAAACTGTCTTAACTAAGGAGAAATGCTGATGTCATTACGCATTCTAACGTCAATACTTAACCAAAATGAACACAACAGTGAGTCTTTCCATTAAAACATGAAAATTGTAATTGAGAAATTTTTTTATCGTGACCACACGTTCAGAACATTTTTAAGTTCACGTCAAGTAAGTTCCAAAGTTGAGCCTTTAAAAATACTGCGAGAAATATTACGAAAAAGTAGAATTCTCCAAACTTTTCATATTCTTTACTGTATCAAGTTTCGAATTGTTTACACCACCAATGCTCAGCTGTTCGTGTCAGCTTCCAGGCATCCAGAGTCGGCTGTGCGTGGTCACCACTGTGTGTCAGTAAAGGTGCCGGAATCGACGAAGTTTTATAAATATTAAAATTTTAAATTGTTAAACGACGATTACAACTATTTATAGTGTAAATTTTGCTCAAAACTTTTTATTTTTCAACTTTCAATTATTTGTAATGACTTTCCTTAACTTGGTCGGATTCAGAACTCTAGCCATGAATTTTTTTTGCATACTTGTCACTTTATTTATTTTTTTTCAAAAAGTTACGCATAACGAAAATTGCAGTTTAATGTTTACGTAACAAAGCTAAATGCAAGTCATATCTATATGTACTCTGAAATTACAAAATTCAGGATTTAATATAAACAATTTTCTTATTTCATTATTTTTTCTATAACATATTGTCCACTTAATGTTAAATCCAATTAAGTGGACAATTTGATATATTTAGAAACAAAGTTTTATAGGTGTTCCGATTTTATTTGCCGTTTGCAAACAGAGGCAGGCGCTTAATATCGAGGAGTACATCTTCAGCCCAGTTCAGAATAAAAATTAATTATTTGAAATTCAACTAACGATCGTCACCTTCAAATAATAAATAATTATTTGATAAAGAGATAACAAATTAATGATTTAATATTTAACTAACGAAAAGTTATATGTGAAACTACGAATAAATCAGTAGTAAAATCAAAATTTATTCGGTTAATTGTTTATTCGATTTTTTTCGTTATTCGATATTTAATTGAAAATTTATTCAAATAATCCCCATTCAACAAATAATCAAATAATCCATATTCAACATAAACAGTGGAGGCTGTGATTCCTACATCATGAATATGTCTGTGTAGTGTGTGGACGTGTTGCATCTTGGTGTCACTGTTCTCGGTTTACTTTTTGGGAATACATCGATTGTAAAATTTTCAAAGGGAAGGTGGTAGGGCTTATAGATTTTTAATCCCTTGTTGTTAAGTGGTATAATTGACCAGCCTTGGGTATGAATATGACTTTCACTTCCGGAGCTGAGCGTACGAAAAGTTTTAAATAAACTAATCGGCCTGTCTGCGAGTATATTTTCCGGTTTTGTAAAATTGCCCTAAATTGACTTGTATGGATTGAATAAGTTTAAAGCCTACGCGAACTTGCTGGCTTTAGTAAAGCTGACAGAGTCCTCGGTAAATTGTGTTGTTTTTAAGTGCTTTTTAAGTGTTTTTAAGGTATCTAGTTTTTTATCGAATACTCATCTATAGATATTTAGATTCTAATGTAATATATAACGAAACAACTTTAAGTTTTTTAATTTAGAATATTTCAGTTTAATTTCCGCTCCTATTCTTGGTTTTACACTCTTTTTATGTCCGACTAACACGGTAGGTAATCACATAAAAAACCTTTCAGCGGGTGAATTGCAAGTGAGCTTAAAACACGGGAGGAACAGGAAAAATCTTCGTGTATTAAACTGTCACTTTCGGTCTGTTAAGCTTTATTAACCACCCTGTGCCTCTTAACAGCTTCGCCGTAAATCCATAAAATTGCGCTAGCATTACCTGCAGAAAGTGTCTTCTGCCAACAATATTAGAGTTGCATCTCCGACAATGGTGAGCTTTTAGAGGAAAATAGAGGTAATTAATGGAGTAAATTTTCCATCTTAAAGGAAGGAGAATAAGACGAAAGAATCTGTATATTTTGCAACTTAAAACAATTATGTCGATTACCGGTAATTTTATTGAGCTAATATTGTAAAAACGCAAAACTTCATTATATATTTTTTTTATATTAGCTGTACGGAACTCTGTCTTGATAGCTACTTAGTATGAAAATAAATTTTCCGTTTCCAGTCTAAAAAACAAAAGCGAACATGACTTCGACTAATCAGCAGAAAATAAAAAATGACCTCAGAGATGTTGGTTTCATTTTCCAACCAGACTACTTCCTTCCCTATCCCCAAGACTTTAATGATTAATTTTTCATGAGTTTGTTTACGTCGGCTATGAATCAAGGAAGATAATGTGCTCCTTAATCAACTTAATAAAGACCGGATCAGATGAGTTGATTAATGTTGTAAATGCTCCCATTATGCTTTTGCATTTGTAATTTTCACATTTGCTCCAGTTCGGGCTGGAGGACCAAGAGGATTTCCTCTATGCGAATTGTTCGGGACAACATATCAAGTGCATTTAGTGTCCGGTGGGAACTTTCCGGTAAAGTGATTTAGGTCACGACCTATTCGAGTGAAATATCTGAAGCGGAAAATATTGCATTGGATAGCACCAGAGATTAAAGTTAATATTATAATGAAGCAAAAAATTAGATTTAAATAATTAATCAGCGTTGGAGTGTAGTATGTTTCTGGAACGGGAGATTTTACCTTTTAAATTTGAAGAGAAATGGTTTTATATTAAGGGCAAGGCCAAAATTGGTTCGAGTACAGACATAGACATGCCGGTGGAAAAGGTACACCCTCCCCTTAACACAGCAAAAAGTCAAATTTATAGACATTACTCCAACATGGCTTCGGAATGGTGGACAAATATCAGTTACTGTTTCATAACACGAAGTATCTGGTCGGAGCTGAATCATAGCAGAACTTCAAATCTCTTATGCTTTGATAGAAAGCGCATTCCAACACTTGTCGGCGTCTTCACCGGACACTGCCCCATAGGAGCTATGGCCATTAGACTCGGCGTACCATCGAATAAGTTCTGTAGAAGCTGCAGAGATGAAGAAGAAATTGAGTCCATAGTGCACCTGCTCTGCGAATGTCCGGCTCTAAAAGAACGACGACTCGCCTGTTTGGTAGCAAGGTTCTTTGACAATTTTGACGACCTAGCTGAGATAGCACTGGTGGACCTTAATAGATTCATACAGAGATCTGGGTGGTTTTAAGTTCTGACCATGCTTCTTCTTTTTAAGGGCATTCACAATGGGCCTTCATGGCCTCGGAGTGAACTTGGTGCTTCTTAGCAACAAACAGCCCGACTAACCAACCAACCGACCAAGGGCAAGTAATGGAAAGTAGTAGTAAATTATTTTTGAATTTGAATTTGAATATATGGTGGCGATCACAGAACATACTCTCCCCAAAAAAAGACAATCATCCAAATCGGTCCACGAGTTACAAAGTCCACCTCATCGGAGGACTAATTTTTTTTTCATTATTAGCAATGAGGGATCATACTCTATGCAAATCGGTCCACGCATTACGAAGTTAGGTGTGAACCCCATCACCACCCCATCAACATTTGTTGAAAAAGTACCAATCGGGGAACATACTCTACCGAAAAAAGAATTATCAATTATCCACGCATTACAAAATTATGCCTTATTATTATTATAAAAAATAAAAGCAAATTATGAATATATATATATATATAAAAAAAATACATGTCGCACTTATAACCTCTCGTTTTTGGTGAAGCGTCGAACTTATAACCTCTCGTTTTGAAAAAGCGACTCACTTACCAAATTTTCTAAACTATTAAGCCTACAAACTTGAAATTTTGAAGGCATTTTACTAATTACACCTAGTGCGGACGAAGCAGGTATCAGCTAGTATGTTTATTTATTTTTATTTTTTGCGATAAGGACCTTACTAAAGTTTAATTTAGTAAAATAGTTTTAAAAAAAAATTTGAACCGACTTCACGAAAAGCGCTAAAAAGCATAAAATAATTTTTCATTTTATATCTACTACAACATTTTGAAGTCGGTGCAAATTAAACAAACCCAAAAACTACAACAGAAGTATTAAATCGTCCTTCCTTATGATTCCATGAGCTGACACGTTCAGATAGTTTTATTTAGTATCTTCAATTGTGGTTGGTACTTCAAAATGTCGTAATGAAAATTAAAAATTATTTTGTGCTTTTTAGCGCTTTAAGTTTTTTTTTTTTTTATACGAAGTATAATGAAGTAGATTGTATATAAGTATAGTGAAGTAGATTCAACTTTTTTTCAAAAACAATTTTATTTTTCGCTTTTTAGTGTCTTCATATAGGTATACGACTCCAAGAATGCTACTCGTATGAATAAAGCAAAAGTTGCAGAGGTAGTGTACTTACAAAATTATCTAAATCCGGTCATATAAGTCACGGTCGATACCCTCACCTTAAAAACTTCTTAACATGACCCTAATGCGCCACTTTTCTCTATACAGCAAGAGATCGTAGTCAGAGTATCATCGTAGTCACTCTAGGTACAAAATTAATATCATTTATAAATCAGGAAAAGTATTCTGCACAATCGAATCAAAATCGTTCTATGCCTTATAAAGCTAGGCGCCGCCCATCCTCCAATTCTCACCATAAGCCACAATTTTTGTCAGAATACAAATAGATACTCTATGCATTCAGAATAATCGAAATCAGTCCATGCATTACAGAGTTAGGTCCCCCCCCCCCCCCACCCACCACAAGACTAGGTCAAAATTTTTCCATACAGTAGCAATCATATAGTACACAACAAAAAGGAATCTTCCAAAAAGGTGGGTGAAGTAAGACTACCCCTTCCCCTACATGACCTACCCACCTTAGGACCAAATTATTCTCCTATTAGCAATGGGGGACACCCTTTATACAACAGCAAAAGAACCATACAAATCAGTCCACGCGTTACAAAGTTAGGTTCCACAAACAACCCCCACCCCCACACCACCAACATTTTTTTTCTCGTGGGACCAACAACAGAAAAAGAATTGTCCAAATCGGTCAACACGTTAGACTATTCCTCCCCCTACCCTAGGTCAAATTTTTTTCTCCTATGGGGAATCATACTCCGCATAACAAAAAAAGAACAATCCAAATCGGTCCACGCGTTACAAAGTTAGGTTTCACCCCCACCCCACCAAAAATTTGTTTGACATGGTACCAATCGGTGAACATACTCTAACCAACAAAAAAAAAAGAATCATCAAAATCGGTCAACGCGTTGCGAAGTTATGCCCTGTCAGACATAAAAAAAAAAGAGAAAAAAATGCACGTCCAACTTAGAACCTTTTTGTTTTTGGGTCGGTTAAAAATGGCTGTGGAAAAGGGTCTGTTCTTATATCGCTAGGTGAGTCAAGACGCTCAAAACTATAAGTGTAATTCGAATGTTACGTAATAAAGGTTGTCACTAAATTATTTTCTGTCTACTTCTTCTTAATTTCCACATTGCACATAATATAAACAGCGCTTAAATTTGAAATGCAAATTTTGAAAGTTTACTTTAAATTTCAAGGAAACCAATCTGTATTAGCAAATTTCTCGCCAATACAGTGACATTTTCTTAAAACATCTGAATTTCTTCGGGTCTGATAGAGAAATGTTTTTAATTAATTAAATTTCTACCGACACTTTTTACCAAAGACAAAATACAAGAAATGTTCGCCGAGTTACTGAGTATTTCTTCTCTTGCCTTTAGTTTCAACGGCGACACGATATAAAAAGTTGATTACTTTCGAAGAATTCTGATACACATCGGATGAACTCCACTACTGATATCCTCCTCCTAACTCCAGTGGAGGTGTTTGCATTCAAATTAATTCTGGCGAACTTGTAATGAAGCAAGCCAGGAACTTGGTACAAGTTTTCTCCATCGATTTATCTAAGAAATAGGTGACTTTAAAGATTTAAGACGTATCTTTAAAGGTATGCCCCGAGTAAGAGAAAAGAGTTGGGTCCGACCCAGATCTGGCTTTGCGGGAGGCATAAATTTGCATAGTTACCTATACAAGTGATTACTTCTGTTTCCACTTGGGTATAAATTACCACAGTTGACTAATATTGGCGATTAGTAGTTGAAAAACCTACTCGCCAACACCATAGGATTGTGCGCTAAAATGAAGACGTTTTGGATTCTTTTTGGTTTGTAAGACCGAAGTAAGTTTCAGAGTGCAGTTGTTTATCTGCTGGGATTCTATTTGCGGTTACATCAGTACAAGATATTTCTAGAGCTTTTGTTGGCAAGAATTTCCATTAAACTGCTGCAGTTTGGGTGAACTGTTGACAAACACTTTCTTATTGCGTTTCAGCGATGCAGCCTTACGCCACAGCGCTTTCCAATTTTAAACTGCTTTGCATGCTTGACATGTGGATAATGTCAATTTTCAGCAAGACAAATTTTCTCAAAGTTATTTTACTTGAAAATTCTTTGTTTTGCTTTTTTATGGTTCAACAGAAAAGGAGTCGATTTCCGAGTATTTCAGAAAATTCAGTTTAGGGTACTTTTGCCTTCGTGGGTGGATGATAAAAAATGTGGTTTCAACTTTATCTCGGTTTGGTATTTCGTAGCAAGAACTTTCTATTGAAAGTTTTTTTTTTTTACTTTACTTTGAGGCTTTGACTATCTTCCATAGAGTAAATATAGCTCATCCTATGTCTCCATCATGTCTGCCTTAAAGGTAGTTCAGATATTGATTTGGATAATGTTAATGAAGCTATTTCTTATTTAATTTAACCCTTTGCACTTTAATTAGTTTCTTAGCTTCTTCTCAGTGAATTCTGAGTTTTTCTTTCTTTGATATTTAAGCTAACGTACCTAGTCATGCCATAAGTTTTGTTACGTGTAGGGTAATCTACAAAAGTTAAAGCAGTGGGCGTCAGAATTTCTCGAAATACCATACGAAAGCATAAAAAAATAATGGAACGGGAAATGTAAATTTCGACGAAGACGATGTCATGCATCATTAAGATGGAATTGGGACCTGGGGCTTTTCAACGCTCGACGGAACATTTTCTCACACATCACCTCTGTAGGCGGGACAAATCAGGAAGTTTATTGAAAAAGGTACGACGGGTAAAAACAAACACAGAAGCATCTTATTTACGGAAGAGAAGATTTTTTATTATTGAGCAGCTGTAAACAAAACGACAAAAAATAAATAAAAATAAATTTTCTAATGTGCAAATAAAGTCATTTCATATGATACCTTGTGACTTGACCTAGTAAAATGTTGCCCCCCCCCCCTCTCTTCTGGACCATTTTGCAATAACTATATATTTCATTTTTTTAATTTGCAGTAAAGGTGGGAAAGCATTATTTAAAACTATTCCGAATTTCAAGTCGATAGCATGAGTATTTGCTGAAATAATCAGCTGTGACAGACAGACAGAGGGGCCGTTCAAGTATTACGTAACGCAGTTTTTGAATATTTCTGACCCCCTTCCCCCTTGTAACGTTTCGTGTCACCCCCTTCCAAAGTTACGTAACGCTCAGATGATTATTTTTACCTAAAAATGTCAATTAGGTTGTGCAAAATACCGCAATAAGAAGCAATGTAAATTAAACGAAATTTCAGCCCACTTCGTCCCTAATGGGTGTGCGTGAAATTCGTAAGTTCAAGGCTTGTAGTTTAGGTGGTTTTGCCTAATGTTGCCCCCTCACTTTTATCGCACCGTAACGTTTCAACCCCCCATGGGCATGATCCTATAGAATACTCTTGTTGTCGGCTGAGCCACAATACTCTATAATCGAAGAATAACTTATGGGGAATTCCACGCAAAGCGGACAGGTAAAAAATTTCGATGTTCGATAAAGTCGGGTTAACGAGCTAGAGGGCTTTAAAAATTTGACTAATCGGCAGGTATGCGCTACTTCGCATCCCATTACCCAGTTTTAAAAAGATACAATAAAATAAAAATAAATAAAGTAGTCAAATTTATACTTCATTTAATGAGCTTTTTAAATGCATTTTTGGATATTAAAAAAAAACTTGAATTTCAGAAAGTTCGACCATTAAATTTTTTTAAAATTTTTTTCTAAAAATAGCTAATAGTGTATAGATAATGCTTGCCAAGTTTCATAATGGCCGTAGAAGTCGTTTAGGAGCTAAACCAGTTACAGTTTCGAAGCGTAGCGGCCGGCGCCCCACGGTGGGAATTTTTGTATGGAGTCACAATGCGAAGCTTTAATGATGTAAATAATACGCTTCGTTGTTATGTTATCATATGTTATATGTTATGTTATGTTATTTTCCTGATGTCAAAGCTCTTGAGATGAGATACATTGAAGTTTTGCTTTCATTGATTGTTTATTCAGCGGAAGTTCCTTACCTGGATTTTTCTTCTTCATGTGTTGCAATTGAAAAGGATTGCAATACCAAACATGGAATTTGACCCGCTGCATTGGTTGTTCCTTTTTAAAAGTTTTCCTCCATTTCTGGATATCACCGTCGCGCCTGGATGACATGAAATTAGAATTAAGTAGATTAAGGTTATTTGAAATAACTAATATAAAAGTAGAGTAATTGAAAAAATTAATATAAGAGTAAAGAGAATAAAGTAAACATTACCTTACTTACCTCTGTAACGATGATGTAAAGCAGACAAGGTGACGCACAATATGATAATGTAATCATCCGCGAAATACAATACTGCGGTACTTATTCGTCCCTCAAAGTAAAGAACATAAATAAGATAAAGGAATAAAACACTTACCTGATCCAGTCTTCTCCAGAATCCAGGAATATTGCACAAAACACACATCACATAACCTCTACACCGATATGTAATAGACTGATTTATGCAGATAACTTTTATTTCCCGGAAATATCGCGAGTAAACTAGTGATCGTAACCCGAAGTAAACCAATAGTATCTACGAGTCAAAAATAATATTTTATGAGTAAAAACTGGAAAATAATTTTAATTTTCTTAACCGATTACAACCGATTCAGGAAAAGATGCCAAAATAGTGGGCGGAAGTGTCAACACGGCTGCTTTTCTATTATAACTTGGTAGGTGAAGCGGTTCACTCTGAGTTCTTTGGGAAATGTACGAGCTATCAAAAAAATTTTTTTTAATTTGGAAAGTTGAAAAGAAAAAGGTGAAAGTATTGGAGTATAAAAGGAAAAAGCAAGAGTTTAAGAACCTGATTATGGAAGGAAAAGATCAAAAAGGAATAGATTGCGTAAAAGAGGACCTTGTGTTAATATATATTTGTGTTTTTGGTTTTTTTTTTAAGTTAATAATTAAAAGTGAAATAAATTTTTTTTGTGCGCTACCTTGCTTGCCACTTTCAAGTTTTGTTTTGCATACATTGTGAATTGAGTTGAGATCCTTCTTTGATTCATTGATGAATAAAAAGTGTAATTATTTGTTTTAATTGGAATGCAGAATTTTTCTTTTACCCACAAGAGTTTGTGGACTCCAAGATCACCTGGCGCCCAACAGGTGTTCAGTCTCAGAGCTCGCCCACCGCTTTCTCCAACGCTTGACGAAAAAAGGCAACATATTGCGACCATAGTTCGAATAGTCTATTTGGTCAAATTAAACTTTACCAAAAAAAAGTAATAATTTTGAATTTATCTAAAAAGATATTATATCTTCTTCTTATCCTTTTTCACATATTTTGATTTCTTGCTTTCTCTTTTCGCCTACCATGAAAAAACTGGTTCGCCATGATCCCTTTAGATCAAGAAAAGGCATTTGATAGCGTCTCGCATGAGTATCTACTGAGAGTGCTCGATATATTTGGGCTTCCATCCAGTTGGATTGAGATCATCAGTGGTCTGTCTGTACAGAGATTCAGTGTTTCTCATAAAGCATAATGGTTATATATTGTCTCCTAATCCGTTTCGTCGGGGTATCCTAAGCAAAAGCCAAGGCCTATGGTGTTCAGATTCTCCACTCGGCATACAATGGACCAATACTTGCCTGAAATATTTAGGTATATATGTGGGGCTCCATGGTAAAACATCTAATAGCTGCATGGCTCTGAAGAAACTCTCTGGAGCTGTAAATTCGTGGCGGACTAGAACTGCACCTGGCAACCTTTATCGTCGATGCGGAATGGTCTTTCACTGGGCACAGGCCGCAGACTTGCAGTAGCTTGTCCACGAAGCTTCTCTTCGCTTTGGTATTGCTGCAAGTGCTGCGGGAAGGACAAGCCTTACGTTGCAATCGTAGAACTGGGAGGATGATGGGAGCAGTTTGCAGACGTCAATGATTTTTCAGACTGGTTCCGCAATACTCTAATCGGTTCGAAATTTTTGTGCATTTGTTTATAGCATGTTTGGATGAGTGCTCCCGGAGGACTAGAAAAGTATTTGCTTGGGAACAGAGGTTCGGAACTTCGCCTGGTGCTGCATCTGCCCTCTGAGAATGATTGCCGCAATAAAGAGCCATTATACGTAAAAATAAATTGTTTGTTTTGATCTATTTTTTTTCTATTATTTTAATTGATTAATTTTTATATCATTTTGATTTTTCAAGAAAGCCTGAATATTTGTAAAGACTTGTTTTCAATTAAAAGTAGCCTAGTCAAGCTTAAAGTACTGGCACCTATAAAAACATTTTTCTGCTACATCTATAAGAAGCTGTAACAGCTTATAAAATGACAAATATTTTGACATCACAGACAGACACTTAAATATTATTAATATATCGAAGAAGAAGATAGAAGATAGATTATACATATTTGACTTTGTAATATCCTCCGGCAGATTTAAATGGGATAGAATTATTTTCAACACGCCCAACACCTGAAATGAAATGTCTATGTTTCTTTGAAGTGCAAAAGTACCATTAAGTTCACCCACTAATTAAACCCAACTCACTTCTGATGAGTTTCCATCAGACTCCAGACAATAGGAATGGCACAAACAATCAAGGAAAATTAAGCTCTTCAAAGTTTTCGTTTCCATTCAAGAAAAGTCACTTTATCCGACTCGGCTTTCATCATTTACAAAATTATCTCCATCTCATCTTAGCTCGACAGACAAATGTTTCTTCTCAAGACGTCTCCCAGAAGTTAATTTAAATGCGGTTGAACCTATTTTTCGGCTTCTGCGGTCAGATAAGAGTAATTCGGAATTATGTCAAGTATCATTGGGTGTCCATTATTGACCAAAACAATGATCATTAGTATCTCAGAAAATCTGTTGTGATCTCCTCATGACTTGTTGAGTTTTTGAAATTTGTTGACAAAGAGTTAGTTAAGATGAGTTAAGAAGTTGGAATATTCATCAACTTTGCTGATTGTAGGTCGTTCTTCATAAAATACCTCGGTAATAATCCAAAGACAATACGAAAGATTGAAGTATCGCCTTGTTTGTTGCATCTGTTGATGATAAATGACCTTCCTTTATGACAAACAGAATCTAAACCGACCGGGAATGAGGTTCCCTTTCCGGATCGTTGGCTATTTATTAAAAAGCTTAAGGGTTCAGAAAACATCGCAACATCTGCTGGCATAAAGTCGGTTCGCTGCCCCGAAATCTTATCTGAAACGATAAACGAGACATTCTTTTGATGTCCTTAAAAGGAGTTGGGAGTCAAGGGTCGTGTAATACCATTTGATATGGTCTTTTAGTAAAAATTTTATTTTTGATAACAAAATAGATTGAAATTTTGCCACCGTTTAATTTGATTTGATTGGACGAAGTACATAGCATCTGCGACTCTGAAAATTAAAGACCTGGCAAAAAAGATTAAAAGTCGGAGAGAAAACTATGAATTTAGATCAAAACGAAATAGGACGTTGGCGACAGAATATTTTTCGGTGTTGACTGAGAAAAAATGAATTATTAATCGTTGCTGAGAAAGAGGTTCCTGGTTGCCAGATAAAATCCTCAACGGAGTCCTTCTTTTGTAGTGGAAATGTTCGAGTAACGCATCACGCAAGAAGTTGCCTTAGCATGGTATGTAGGTGATATAAATTCAGCGACGTTGTCCTGTACGTTAGGACTTTTTCATCTTGGGAATCGAGATATCTGCATACCCATGAATAAAATATGCTTGCTTCCTTACAAATTTGATGCATGCGTAATTCATATCAGATTGTGTTGACTCACAAAAAAAAAAACAGTGTTTCCGTGATAAATTTTTCATTATAAATATAAAAAAAATCCGGGCATTGCCATTAAAAAATTGTGTGGTAGAAATTAATTTGCATATTTCAAAAGAATTTTTTTTTCAAATTTTGTTCCGAATCATTTGATATAGTCTTCATCGTCATCCATGTACTGACCGCAATGAAATGGGAATTTTTCAGGGTCGTATATTTGACTGAAATTTTGCTACCAAATGGGACTTCTTTTTTTCCATTCGAAGTTATGCAAGCAATGCTCCACGTACAGGAAAAGTTTTCGTGTAAAATTTTTATTCAAACCGTCAAGAGCCTATCCTTTTTGGAGCCATGAGTGAATATCGAAATGAATCCCTAGTGTATATCCTTACAGATATCGGATTTCAGTTCTTCAAATAAAATTTTTTATTAATTTTTTATACAGAGCTCGTGAAGCATGTTTTCGTTGTGGCATTAATAACACATGACTAAGGAAAATCTGAGGATTTACATTTTTTAAAAATTATACACACAGGGATATCCATTTACCGTTTGGCAAAGGATCAAATTCAAGGAAAAAATATCCTACTATAGGAGATGTATTTACGTTTCCTGCTGACTAAATCTCAATGGGCGCTATAAGCTTAGATGGTTGTTGTGTGTCCAATTAGCCTGAAAGATATGAGCTATATTTTCCTTTTGTACGATTTCGTTTTTCTATGAAGGATATGAGATTCGTTTGAGAGGGTGAAATCATAGGTACTTTTAAGCAGCTTTCAAGTTAAATCTGCTTGAAGATTTCCTCAACTGTCTTTTTAAAATTATTTGCGGGGTTTTACAAATATATTGCATTTTTCGGGTTTCAAAGAACATCAGACACCTATACAGAGGAGATATGTAAATCAAAGAAAGGGAGACATTGTCCTGATGCGGAGTTCAAGAGCTCATTAATCTGATCAGCCCTTATATGACGCGCTGTGAATGGCAGTAGTAATAGGTATAGAAGATATGAGAGTCAAGAATATGGCATTGGGTATATTCACTCCGTCGACTGAAATAGGTTGAGGGTGGACTTGGAGTTTTATGAAGGACATTTAATAGCAACGAGTTTTAGACGAATGAAACATAACATGATCTGTTCTGTCCAAAGCAAGGGTCGTAGAAATACCTCATTAATTATTCCTCTTTACAAAAAAGGTGATAAATGCGAAATTTCGAACTATAGAGGAATTGCTTATCTTTGCTGTATATCCAAGATTTTTGAGGCACTTATTTGCAATTCCAATGCAAACCGTTCTTGCACCCGTTTCAACATGTCTTCATAAGGGGTAAATCAACTACCAACAATTTATTGGACATTCACATTTTTGTATTTCTGCAATTAAAGGTAAGCAAGTTGCCTATATTTTTACTAACTTCAGCAAAGTTGTCTATAGAATAAATCATAGAATTCTTGTTCTCAAGCTCTCCCCTCTTGGGTTTGTGCGGGTTTTTTTTTCTTCAATTGGATTCATTCGTACTTATCTGAATGAACTCAGCGAGTTTCTTTTCGTGGAGCTCTGTCTTATGTTATTTTCAACAGTTCCGGCGTACCGCAGGGTTCCCACCTCGGGCCATTGTTATTTATGATTTATATCAATGATGTATCTACGATTCTGTCTCACTCAAATATTCTTTGTTATGCCGACGACGATAAGATATTTCGCACTGTGTCAGACAATGCCGTTTGCCTACTTTTAAATTCAGATTTGGACGCGATTCAGAATTGATGTTCCATTAACGACCTTCCCCTTTTCACCTGCCAGCAAGTGTACATCTATGTCTTTCTAACGAAAAAGATCTCCCTTTCAATTTAACTTTACCAAAGACTATGTGTCTGGCTCAATTCCTAATTTTCTTTTGAAGATCATTTTGATGACATAGTTACCAAGGCTAATATGACTCTGGGTTTCGTGAAGAGATGGTAAAAGGAATTTGATGGCCCTTCCATTACAAAACTTCTATATTGCACTTTTGTCAGTCCTCTCCAGTCTAGTCACCGCTCTATGCGACACATATCAATCATATTGAAGCTGTTCAAAAGAGGTTCGTTAGGTTCGCTCTTCGAGGCCTTCCTTGGAATAAATCCCTGATATCACCACCGTGGACTGCTGCACCTGGATACATCCATAGACTCTTCTGTTCTCTTGGCATGTTTTAGCATATCGGTTCCGGCTCGCTCCCTGAGGAATCACGAGTTCTTTCAGGTACCTTTTCATAGCACTAATTATGGGTTAAATGAGCCGATCATATATATGTTGCGATTCTTTAATTCCACGTTTGATCGCATTAATTTTCATCTATCGCGAAATCACGTGAAGAGTCAGGTTTGTTGAACTTTTTACTTTTTATGTACTTTTTATGCATATTTGCATTTTTATATTTTGTGAATTCTCTCCTTATTCTTTAATTTTATATTGTAGAATACTATTTTTGAGGATTTTGTAGTAGTCAGCACTTTTATCAAATATTGTTAATAGATAAATAAATAAATTAATGAAAGTGAAACATAATAAGAAGATTTCAGATTGGTGAAGAAGATATCACGGACTGAATGTCCTGACAAAAACTTTCTATCCATTTTAAGAGAGAGAGAGTTGTTGAGTTACTCAACAACTTTCAGAGAGCTGTCTACTTGGGCATTGCTGCTTTGGAGACAATGCTTCATCTCTCCGCACTGGACATCTTCGGTAAAGTATAGCTGCTCCTAATGCCTTTAGACTGAAGGAACTCAAAAGTTGCAATACACAGCAGTATACTACAGGCCTACCGAGAGATCATCTGCACGAAAGCAAAGACTAACCGTTCCTACAATAAGCTTCAAGAAACTTTTCTCGACTAGAATATCTTATAGGGAGGAGTGGGAAGGTTGTTAGGGGCTGCCAATGCCAGGCATAGGTTACGTAAGGTTGGACGAGTGCTGCTGAAAACATCTTTAGCCTACTTCACCAAATGGGTCCATGTGCTCTATAGATTTATGGGAATCTCGCCTTACTTAAGCTCCTGCTCTATAACAATCCTGCTTCCCTAGGAAATCTCAGTAAGGCTTTCAGCTCTATACTCTTTAGCTCGACAAAGCCTGAGAAGAAATAACTACCAAGTAGCCTGCTTTTTCTTGACGCCCGCCGTTGCACAGGCACCCGCATAGCACATGTCGCACTGATTTGCTTTCCTTCGGATCTCTACAGTTCCAGCAAAAATCATTTGCCACTATGGTCCAGGGTCCCGTTGAAACGCCTACAAGTTTTCTGGTGTCGGCTCTGCTGTTTCATCTAATCTTCGGAGAGGTATTTTTAGTGAGTAAGAATCCCACACTATAGAGGGGGTCCGGGCTGTCCGGTGACTTATGAAACATTTTTATCTCCCTCGCTAACAAAAAAAAATTGCTGTCATACAATCACCTACAAACCGGTAGTGAAATTTGTTTGTACAGTAATCAACCAGTCATCTCGCTCGACTCAAACACGGTTAAATAACTGCTGATGTGGAGATGCTGAAGCGGTCTCCAAAGATTGGTGATTCTTTGCTAGCTATTAGGTCCTAGTGATGTGTCGGGTAATAAGGGAGCCGATGTTCTGGCGAAAGACGGTTCACAGCTGAACGCTTCACAAAAAGACAGATCAATTAACCGGCCTCTGATTTCAGGAAAAAAGAAAATTAACCTGAAAGTTGTTCAGCTTGCCGAGCACAGATGGAGCGATCTGACAATCTGCGACTTATCAAAGGAGATGTTGTCTGAGTAGAATAAAATGTGAACGTTGTCTTTGTTGGACGGAAGGTGTCGCAATCTCATTAATAGCAATGCGGTTATAAAGAGTTACTGTCATTTTGGTAGCATCTTATCCGCATTTGCATTCCTACCGACTAATGTCGCAGTTGTACTTCCTTAATGCACTAGAAGAGTTTGCCAGCGTTAAACTATAAGGACCTAACCAGATGCCGCAGTAGCTGCGGTTGATTAAATTATTCACTGCATAGCAGTACCAAATCGATCCAGGTGTTGTTCCTTCGAGGTGATGCCACAAACGGTCTATGTGAAACCGAATGGTTTACTACCTAACCTAAATATCATTATCAGCTCTGCTAAGTTCAACGTTCGGTACAGAGGATAACTGGACGAAAAGGGCTCAAAAATAGATATAGGCATGAAATGAGTCAACGACGGCTTGTATGTCTAAGAGCAAGTTTCTTTGATAACTTGGACGACCTAGCTGAGATATCACTGGTGGATCGCAATAGATTTTTACAGATATCTGGTTGGTTTTAAGTCCAGCTGTATTGGTCCTTATTCAGAGTATATGTACAAAGGACCTCATTGACCATCGAGTGTAATTGGTGCCCTCAGCAGCAAACAGTCTGACTAACTAACCAACCAACCAACCATATATCACAAAATTATCTACACGAATATATCATCAGCTTTTGATGGTGCCCTCTTGTAGTGACATAAAGGATGTTCAAATGCACCTTATACGGAATACACTGAAAAATATTTGGAACTAGAAACTTGCCATTTATTCTAATCTTAAAATCTCTACATACTCCTTTATCCCCTTGAAATTATACCGACGACGGTTGAACGAACAGTATGAAATTTGGTTTTATATTAAGAACTGCATGTCTTCAATAATTGATTAAATGAACTGCAAATATTTCATTTTTCTTAGGTTCCAATACTACTATAAGGTCTGTAATGAGCCCAATAAAAAGGTATTCCAGCTCCATTGACTTATTTCGGAATTTTCCGGTTTTTCTGAATACCTCTGACGCAATTCGTTAGAAAATTAAATTTTCTCTTGACACGTTCGTCTAAAGTAATTTTCTAAGCTTTCAGGAGTCCTTTGTAAACAGCTTTCTCCTCTTCCCTCTAGAAGCCTGCTAAAATACTTCCACAATGAGTTTCGCATGTTTAGATCATTCTAGTAAATTTCAACGAAAATACCTTCATTAGCCGAAACCACCGAAACTTTGTAAATTCAATCTTTGCGGTGCTGTACCAGTTTCAGTTAAATATTTACAGTGGCACATCTGCAATTATTTCTACAAACATTTTCACGTACACTTGCACTGCTAATATGCATCAGTCGGGACATTTTGCCTCTTCTTACCTGCCAAAATCTTAACTACAAAGATTAAAAATTCTTCTACAAGAAGAGGATATATCGGTGAGAATGCTGAGCTTCCGTGCTGTATTGCATGCTAAAAACTCGTTCGCTAATACCTGACATGACAATAATTATGTTCCCCCGGGGAGTCCCGACACCTCTATCCTAATCTATGGGAGATTACCTTACTCCGCGCTGGTTTCCCTGTAGGAAGTCACATTTGCACCTGCATTTGATATCACGGAAGATTACAACGAATGACTCGAATGGACTGGGCAACCAAACTGAAACCCTTCTTGAGCTCAGACCAGATTTCCAGGACAAAATGTAATCGCTTGTCTCTAATTGGATTAAATGTGTTTAGTGTACACACTTACATAACTTCTGCTTAATTTCGGTTAACTTTAGAGGAATTAAAGTGCTGCACGGGATTTGTATTATGCGGCGCACTCTTACCGAATTATTGTAGTTTCTGTTAAGTGCCAAGAATGTTTTCTTAGCGCCGCGCAATGCAAACATCTTTGCATTTACGCTTAATTGCCGCGAAGTTATCTTTAATTTAAATTAGACCGTTCCCTCTGAAAACAGCAACTGCAATTGTCTTGTGTTAGAATTATTGCTTTGATAAATTTAAATTTCAGCGGCATCATGGGCTAAGAGAAGGAATGAAGATTAGGAAATGTCAGTGGAGAGCTAGACCTCACTTAAGGGCCATTGTTGCAGGCAACATTGTAGTAACTTTTGGATAATTATGTCCTCTAATTTCCACAGCTGCGATCATAACTTCTTGAATTTGTTTGGTATCTGTTTCACTTCGTATTCGAAAATACTTTGTTTGGTCACTCATATTCTAGAAATCAATTTGTTTTAATACTTCAGGAATATGATACTAGTTCTTCACAAAACTATGATACTTGAGTCTACTTGAGTCTTAATGAGTTTTTTAAATACACCCCAACAACAGTCAGCCAACAGTCTGAATAAAAGAAAAGGAAGTGATCGAATTTTCGAAGCCCCTGAACAAATCAAAAGCAGTCATTAGAAGCATATTCCACTCCAAGAAGACATATGCTATCCAACCCTGGGAATATGAAATAAAGTAGTATTCATGTTTTCACTAGTTTAAGTCACATGTCAGTTCGCAAAATACTCGCTGAAATTTATTGTATCCGAACAGGGCCGTGCGCAAGATTTGTAGGTGGGGGATGTTATCTATTAAGCTATCAACAAATAGATGTACATAAAATATGATATATAATGCAATTAAAAAATATGGTCATATACATTGTAGGTAATTTTTGTTTAGTATTTCAGTAAATTTTTTTCTGATCGAGAAGTTCAGAAAAATTTTAAAACCCTCCTGGAGGGAATTTTGAACCCACCCCGTGCCCAGCTGCCTCTCTTCAAAGAACAGAATATCTCTTATTATCACGTTCGAATTATCGCAGTATTTCCTATATTGATTTAGCGTAATGCTAAGGGACGTGACTTCAGTTTTGCCCGACTGTAAATGGTGGTGCATTGCGAGTTCCCAGGATTAAGCAATAAAGGGTATATTTATTCGCTCAAGATCATTGATAAATCGCACATTATAGTCCTTAGGAAGTACAATATGTCTATTTAAATATAGCTGCACGTCATCAGCAATGTTCACATCTTGAACTGCTTCGAGTAAATCATTACTAAAGAGGCTGAGGTCTCAGTATTGATCCCAGTGGGACGCCAGAAGGGAGAGTTAGTGCAGTACAGAACGATTTACCCACCCTGACGGCTTGGTGACGGTTGGTTAAGAAGTTTCGTATCAGGGAAACATCAGATATGCTGAAGTTAAAATAATCGAAAGGTTTTTGTAAAATATTACTGTGATTAACAGTATTAAAATACCAGAAGTCTCACAGCTGTGGAAGTGGCGAAGACCCGATTGCCACCGAATCAATTAACAATTGCTCTCGAGATAGTCTATCATCTGCGTACACATCTTTTCTAATATTTTTGATAGAAAACATTAAGATGCTAATTTGTCAAAATCATATGGTGACACATGATTGTATCTTTGTCGGAATAGGCAGAGCATTTTCCAAATGCCAGGGTAGGGGGGATTGAAGAGTTTTAAAAACCATGGTGACAAATTACCTGGTCCCATCGCGTTAGATTTTATAGATCAGATTGCGGATGCAATGCCGCTACTGGCATTGGTGATATTGAAGCTTATCAAAATGTCTGAATTGTACTGAGTGAGATATTAGAGGTTGTAAAGAATTCGTTGAGTTTTTTCTTTGCATACGCTCCTGCCTCGCGTAAGTTTCTACAAAACACCTTATGTTGGAGTATAGCGTTAAATGTGGTACCATAAGTTAATAGTGTAATGGTTTGATGTTACAGAGTAAGTCTAGAAGCTAGTTGAATTGCATGAACTGTCTCCATTTTTCCGGAAATTCTATATTACGTCAAGTGGTTCGGAGATATTGCAGTGGCGCTTCAAGTAATAAAAGTGTACCGTACTCAAAAGAAATGTGCGGTATTGTCTACAATATAGACTACGGTGACATGAGCAATGCAGCGTAATTTAAGGAAAAGGATCACAAATGTGAAATAACAGACAGTCCAATCAAAAGCCTCCTGGTAAAATGTGTCTAGGCGTTTTGAATTGTCTACTAGGTTTGAGGATCGGTTGTTACAGTCTAATGCAGGTACTTGTACGTAGAATGTAAGTAAGTATAAACAACTAACCCTTCGTGAATGTGGTATGACGAGTTAATTAGGACTTATTTTGGCCTTTTGCTGTGACAATTTTTAAACTCTTTATTTAACTTTTATGATGATTTTAAAAATATCTGAAGGCCTATGAAGTTGCCGCAAATAACATCAAAGTTAAGGAAGTTCGCATGCAAATAGACCACGGCGGAAATATTTAATATCGTTCGTTTGGTAGTCTGTAATTTTTCCTAAGCAAACGGAGCAAATTTCATCCCAAAAGCAGTTGCGCAATTATAATCGCGAGTTTTTTGTGTTATTTTTAAAGCAATAATTTTCTTCTAAAGCGCCACTTATGTACGGCTCATCTAAAAATATGCTACAATATCGTGGAGTCTATAGTTCAATAGAGTCCGAAGCAATTTCAAGTCGAAGCAAAGGTATCTCCATGCAGTCATTTACTCTTATAATTGAAATTTATTGGAAAACTGTCAAAAAGAACGGATGCCATGGCGAAAAAAGCGATATCAAAGCAAGTGCTGTAACAGCAGAAGGAGTCTGTCTAGCAACTTGTTTGCAACTCCCAACAGATCCAATGTAGTTCTAGAGGAAGCCCAAACCGAAGAGGCGCCAAATTGTTTACATATGCAAAAACGTACTAGATTTAGTACTAGGTGCGCATGGAATTCTCGAAAAAGCACGCGAAAGCTTTCATATGCCTTAAGTCATTATGATTCTCCAGCTCTTGGGCTTGCCTTGATTTTTATCCGGCACCCGCCTTTCACTATTTCGGCGGAATATTTGAAGAACAAAATCAGTTGGCGGTTGCTAGTACTCAGTTAGTTGTCGAATGTATTCCTCGGATTTAGGGTGTTAGTAAAATCACGGATTATCGTATTAAACTCCCCAGTCAAGTTCAGATGTAATTCAATAGTGTTAAGTTAAATTTCAATATCGCGCCGAAAGTGAATACAAAAATTTGCGCCACCCTTTTGTCCTGTTTTATTCGGGAGAAGCTCCCGTTTCAAGTGTCCAAAAGTTCAAAAGAAGTTCAAAAAAAAAAAAAAAGGTTCAAAGATCAGTGAAAGTGAAGCGTCAAAGAAATTAATTTCCAGTTTAAAAAATGTCGAGTGCTGTCGAGTTGTGTTTCTACTTTAGTGTAATTTTTCAGTGCTTAAATAAATTGGCCTCATAAATCTTCGGAGGGGGTCGCCGGAGGAACATATATAGACTTAGACCTAGAAGGCATCCCCAAACAGGAGGTAACCTAACAGGTAATTTTCGAGTGGGATTAAAATTCGTTTTTGGTATCCAATCACATTCACTTTCACTTACGGCTTTGGAGAATTGGGGCCTACAAACGTGAATTTAAGGACACCAAATGGAGATGAGATGCTAAAAGGAGGCTTTTACGAGTTTTTTAGCACTTAACAAGGGTTGACGACAATTTTCAGCTCTTAACTTACACTCTTTTTCCATCTAGGAAAACGGCTCCCCAAGACTACGTTACAGCTGATTGCAATGAAAATTTAAGCAAATGATTTCTTTTAATTAAAGTATGTTATTCGCATGCCCTTTGCCAGGTGAATACCTGTTGCTTCCTAAAAAATTCACTGGCAGGAATATGTTCAATTTCAATTTCAATTAAATGTTATCAAAGCGGAGCTTACTTAACGTTATATGGCAAAACGCTTTTTCACCTTACAATTAATTTACTTTAAATTTTTTGCGCCGTCGGTAGTGTAAGAGATATTGTGCTTGCTTTTCACAATGAGAGTAACAGGTTCAAATCCTGCCGGCAGCAACCCATTGTTGCATTTCGCTGACAACTAATAATTCAAACAGACCATTAGAGGGATGGTGGGTTACAATGAAATATCGGTGGTTCGGAATTCATGGAATCGAGTAAAGTTCTTCTTCTGTCCCATGCCACACAAAGGGTTGTGTTAAATAGCAGGATATTATTTTTATTTGTTTTGCTCCGTTGCTTGCTATAGCAAAACTTAACTCGTGTAAAGTTAGAGCGGTTTTTTGTTTGAAAAACAATTATTTTATTCGAGTTCTGAGTAGATTCGATTCCTAATAGAAATTTTGAATAGTTAAAGGTAGAAATCATGTAACAAAAATTGCAGCTCCGCTTTTTTCGCAAAAAAGAGTTCTGATATTTTTCCACGCATTTTGAAGAAATCTAGAGTTCTTGATAACATTTGAAAATAGTTCAGGACAATTAGGAAAATTATAATTTTTTAAATTTTAACCTGAGCAAATGTAAAACTAATTTCCCTAAGAGTTTTAGCTAGCGCTCTCCGAGTACCACAATATATCCTGGAAGCACTTTGTTGAGAGAGCAAAACTGTAGCTACTATTAGCAATTATATGTTTAAGAACCGGAAACAAAGTTAATGTGGAAAAAATACTTGCGATTTGTTGTAAACTATTTATTACTCATTATAAATAACAGGCTGAGAGTAAAAATTAAATATCTACAAAAAATTGAATTTTTGAAGAAAAATTTTTGAAAATTTTTTTTTTCAATTTTGAAATGTCGATGGTAGGCCGAGAGCAAAAATAACCTAACTACAAGGTCCAAGGAAAAGTGGCTTAGAAAATGTTCCATGCAAAAACAAATCAGAGAAAACCTTCGGACAAAAATGACTTAACTACTTAACTTGTATTAGTTTTGCATTACTTTTTGTAGTTAAGTCGTTTTTGCTCGGAAACTCACCCGGCTCGTTTTTGCGCGGAACATTTTCTAAGCCACTTTTCCTTGGACCTTGTAGTTAGGTTATTTTTGCTCTCGGCCTACCATCGACATTTCAAAATTGAAAAAAAAAATTTTCAAAAATTTTTCTTCAAAAATTCAATTTCTGCGTAGCTCTAGACGAGTTCTATCATAATCTGTAGTCAAAACTCTTTAACGAAATTTTCTGTATTTGTTATTAATATATACAAATCGACCCGACATGTTCCGCAGTTTTCCCGCCGTGACATATCAAAATCTATTTCGTAAGAGTCCTAACCAGAGTTCCGAGCTCGAGAAGTTCTATCAGAATCTGAACTCTTTTACAAAATCTTTCGTATTTGCTATTAATAATTCATTCTCCAATCCCCAAATAATTTATTTCGAAAAGTTCTGAGCAGAGTTTTGAGTGGCATTTAAAGGGTTCCAGCAGAATCTGTATTGACAACTGTTGTACATAACTCCCGGTATTAGTTCTTAACAATTTATAGCCGAATACCGGAGTTCCGCAACTTTTTCGTCGAAAACTTTGCTAATTCTAAGCAGCAATCAAGAACTAGCAAGTAGAACTTTTGTACGAAATCTTCTGTATTATTTATTAGAAAGTTCTTACGATCAGTTTTAGGGGGAAAAATTTACAATCCTTATTTCACACCACAATCTATAAATATTTATTTTGTTATAGTTTACTTTCTTTAAAAGTTTTGACGTTGTTGGAGCTTTGATTGCAGTATTGTCGGTAACTTTCACTTTCGATTGAAAAAAGTTACCCTACAGTATTACATTCACAAACGTCCGTTTGGCTTTCGAGAGTTTTTAAGAAATCGTCTTCATCAAAGGACTTGAACTTTGAACCTGCAGTAGGCGTTTGCTACAACTAATCCAAAATTTTCGTTTGATGGAAAATCAACTTCTAATATATTAAGTGAATTTGTTTAATGTACATCCAAGTTGTGGTGTGGTTCCACATGTGATCCTTACAAGGTTGTTGTTATTTAGATTGTCATGACATACCTTATATTTTAGCAAATATGGGCCAGGCGGTAACGTGAAAAGTTACTAGAAATTTTAATTTTTATATAGTGATTCTTTGGAAGGTAACTAACTTCCAACTAACTATATGGAGAGAAATATTACGGTTCTCCTCACCGTAATCGTGTTGTATTTAACATATTCTCGCAAAATTTATTCTTTCCAGTAATTTTTAATGTGTTCATAGAAAGTGTTTATGGAACAGCACCGTAAAATTTACAGGATTCATAAAATTTACGTTTAAGAAAAAATTTTCCGCCTAATATATAATTTTTTTCGGTTTGGCCGACAAATTTTACGGTTCTCCACCGTAATTTTCCCAGTTTTTTTAATCTCATTGAAAGTGAGTTGTTTAAAGTGAAAATTTGCTTAGTGATGAAGAAGTTGGAGTGTGCTGCTGAGGACTAGTGTTCAAATATCAGACCACATTTTTTATTTCGATTTCGTAGCTAAACTTAACTTATTTGAATTACTTCTAATTCTTTTGAAGTCTATGCTCGAAATATCCATTGAAATTGAATAGATACTCGGGGCTCATTCATAGCTGATAGTTGAAACACGACCAATAGCTGAGAACCGTAATTTTTACCGGAATTCGTATAAACATTCAAAAACTTATGACAATATTGTCATCAGGATTATAACAGTAGAATTTTGCAATTCCTTAGAAAAATGCGTGCACTATTGGTGTCAATACCACACAAATCCGTGAAAGTGCTAAGTGCGATCCGCCAAGTATGAGTGAATCCAGCCAACAATTTAGGATGGGAAATACAGAACTACCATCTACTACATTGAATATAATTTAAAGACGGATTAACTCGATTACCGAACTGAAATCGAAAAAAAATATAGTCTACTGGATTGCCAGCTTCAATTTCAATTTTTTCAGCTTAGGTTTTACGGTCCCGTAGCAACCAGAAACCGTCCGTATGTTACAGCCGTTCCATCCTTGCACTAATAAACCTACAAATATAAAACTTTGTATATGGATGTTACAGATAACAGATTTGATGAGATTTTTGCAAAAATATTTTTTTTACCTCCTTCTCATAAAGCGAAAAGTGTGCTGAATATTTTTTCTTTTACTCAGATAGGTCTCGTAAAATGCAAGAATGTCTTAGGAACCCACTTCGTTCTAATTTTTAAACTATTGATGCAAAATATCTGAAAAAATTCGTGTAAATAGCATTTAGTTAGTACTTTTAATGAAAACTATGACGAACACTGTAGCACTGTAGAACACTGTAATTTTTAGTTTTAAGATAACTAAGGAACCCTATCATGTGCGTATCCCACACGCGCTTAACCAATTTTTTTAATTCTATTATTTAGCTTTATCCTAACACTTACTTAATCGACAATCCATCTATACTACATGCGGATCGAGCCTGGGCAACAGCCCCCTAACCTACAGTTTCATACATGTGCACACGTGATTACGTCTAGAATTCCTCGCAACGGAGGCCGACATATTCAACTGCACCTGGCAACCTTTATCGTCGGTGCGGAACGGAAGCCTCGTTTTCAGTGGGAATAAGAGTCGTGCAGCAGCTTGTTCACGAAGCTCTTCTTCGCCTTGGTGTTGTTGCAATTGCTATGGGAAGAACAAGTCACACGTTGGAATCGTAGAACTGGGAGTATGATGGGAGTAGCTTGCAGACGTCAATGACTCTGTAGACTGGTCCCGCGGGACTCTAATTTGTTCGAAATTTTTGTGCGTTCGTGGTCCCGGAGGACTAGAATAGTGGCGAAAGGGCATTTGCGTGGAAGCAGTGGTTCCCGAAGTAGGAACTTCGCCCGGTGCTGCATTTACCCTCTGGGAACACTCAGATATTTATGTTGCAGTTAATATTTTCGGTTTCGGTTCATTTTATTCGTTCGTTTTAGGTTTAGCTCTAGTTTAAGTTTTGGAATTTTTTTTTCAATTTGGTGGGAACTTTTCTTTAAACTGGCACTAACCTGAAGGCACATTTAAAATTTCTTAGTATTCTCTTTTTTACAGGTTTTTGCCTGCAAGCTGTAGAGTCCTTTTTATTTAACCTATTTACAGTAATGTAATATATTAAGTCATATTTTGTTATGTTATTTTCCGTCTTTTCCGTCGATGCTTCAGAAAGTCAATGTTCTCAGAGATAGTGAATTTGCCAATAAGTTTATCGCCAATAACTTTATCCAGCGCGGGCAATGTGCTATGCCCGGATTCTGTCCAAATATGGGAATTATATTTCCAGTCTAGGCTTGATATGGGACTTCTAGATCAGCGCTTAGTAAAAATGAGTATTTCTTACATCTTTGTAGGAAACCCAAGCCAAGCGACTGCAAATACATATATGATCAGTTCAATTAAGAATTAACATCGAATTCCATTCTAAAAATAATTCTGATCAATTATTAAATTTCGTAATTACAACAATATCTTACTATTCACAAAAATATATTTTTTATACTGAGAATTTTTACTAATTGTAGAATTACTAAGAAATTTCATTTCTGAATAAAGTAAATTCTTTAACTGTACTGTATAAAGTACGGGTTGATTCCTCAAAATAAGCCTACATTTGACGCACTTCACCACTCCAGTTTAGTACAATAATTTTCGCCGTAATTTTTCCTATACAGGCCTTTCGCATATAAAAGAAAGTTTCAGTCGAGGCTCAGAAGGGATCCGCGCCTAGCCCGAAACCAGAGAAATGTACGCAATAGTAAAAAAAATACATTTGTTAGGTAGTATAAGGGATTACACCACGGTTTTTTTAAGATGTGGCCAAAGACTAGGGGACAACCATATGATGCGTTAGCATGGTTTTGACCGGAAGGGAAGTGAGGAAACTTGAATGTCTTATTTCTACAGCTTAGAAACGGAGCGGATTATTTTAATTTCTTAATAAAAAAAGGGAAGACCTGGTTTAGAACCCGGGACCCACGGCATGGTGGTCGTGCCGCTCAACGAATTAATCCAACTCCGTCTCCTTGAGATTTTGAAAAATACGATTTTTTTGTTTTTAGACTAGATAAATTGGTTGTACTTCTAAAAAAAAAAAAAAAAAAATCCACTCCGTCTCTGGGCTGTTGTCTAGCTCGCAGCAATGCAAAACAAGACTCAAGTTTTCCTCACTTCCCTTACCCTAATTCCCTTCCGGCCAAAACCATGCTAACGCATCAAAGGGTTGTCCCCTAGGATTTGGCCACATCGTATAAAAAAAAAAAAAAAAAGATTATTTCAAGCGTTTAACTATTTCAAAATTCCAATTATTACTGGAGTTATAGCAATTTGAAGTGAGCGTGCCAGATATGTAATAGACCTGCAATCACAGATGGCGACCGAACAGATGCGAGCATACAAATCTTGCAATAATTGTAGTTGAAATTGTTGAAAGTACTTTTATATCTATATATCTTTGGCCGATGCGAGATGATGCATGCTTTGTGCACGACTGATTGGTACAGGAATCTCAGATTGAAGGTAATATAAAAAATATTTGATTTTAAGCCGCTTAGTCTCTTTTGCATTTTTCTCGAAACTTTTTTTTTCAAACTGGTATACAAGTTATCTCAAGATTTTCTCAACTGATTTGGATGATATTTAAACCAAATATTCTTTACAATACCATCGCAGGATTTTTTGATTGGGTGCCACGTTCCTAAGTTATACATTTTTAAACTCAAAATTTCGATAAAAATCCGAGTTTATCTTCAAACAGCTGTAATTCTACAAACAAATTTTTGAAATATTTGTTCCTACATATTTTAGACGATGCCTGACAGAGAACACCATCAGCAAGAATTTTCAAAAGAAATAGGACCTTCTTTTTGATAACTCATATCTATAATTTTAAAATTTTTTTTATTCGTTAGTATTCCAAATTATTCATAAAACTGCTATGTATATGTCAAAAATTGTTACGTTAAAATTTATTTTTATTTTATACCTACTGTGCAACCCCTTAATTCCGATGCATAGATAACAAAACCATAATTCGCTTCTACACTTTATTGACTCAACTTAATTGAGCATTGAGTTGTGGACCAATTGTCTTGAGAAAAAAGATCTTCAAGCTAACGACGACGGTCTCTTAAACCCCACAGTGCGTGAGACGAAGATGCATTGCGGAAGAACAGCTTGTTTTTAGAAAAAATACATCGGGTGATTTTCGAAAAGAGTCATCGGATAAATCGGAAATATAGAATTTTGAGCAATAAAAAATTAGGACCAAATAGTAGTCCGGACCAAATTTTGGAAGTAGAAGTGGATTTTTACTTAGAAAATCCGCAAAAAAATAATAATTTGGCACATGGTTTAGAAAAGAAGCACATTGAGAAGTAACAAAAAAATTACTGGAACCTGAAAAACCTCATCAAAACTTTACATAATAGCCCAGAATATATAGTCAGATGGAAAAACACTGAGGAGCCTTACCGTTGTATCTTTTCGGATACATCTGGTTTCGGTTAGTAACAGTAAGACAAATTTATACCATTATTGAAATTTTCCTTCCAAGAATAAGAACCGCACGACTTTCAATAATATTATCAAATGTTCAACCAACTGTTCAGACATTTCCATTCAAATCAAACCGGCTCACTGAATCGGCATTAGAAATACCCCAATAGTATTTTTATCAATTCTTTTCAATTTCAAACACGCGCCCGATAAGAAAATATATTTTGGGATAAAAACAAAAGTTTTGCCTTTCTTGGCAAATTTCAGAGGGCGGATTACACTAAAACGATAAGAATTTTTGTTTACAAACATTTTTTAAGAAATCGCCCTCTGTCTCGTGTGGATATAAAGTTTAAATAATAAATTCTTATATGAACCAACAGCTGTATGTATGCTAACCCTATCCGTAGTTGGCAAACTTTGCAAATTGAATAGTGCCCGAAAACATAAAGTTATTTCGATACAATGCAACCCCATCGCCTCAATGATTCAATAAATCAACAAAAACCTTCGAAAAGCAATACCAGCAAACAAACATTTTGCTCATTTGAACAGAAAATCAATAAAACCCTCCTAACGTAGAGGTCTGGTCAGAGATTGAATTAAACTTTAGCTTGAAGATATCTTCCTCAAGCAGGATTGATCCCATAGACAGACACAGCCCGAATTTATTACTTGAGATTCAGGAAAAACGAAAAAGCAGAATTCTATGTTGATTCAGTTGAAATATGCTCGATTGCTTTTACTGGAATGATGGGTACTTGCAATGGATGGACATTTTCATGGAAGCAAAAGTATTCGAATATTTCAAGAGATCAAATTTATCAACAGAAGTAGGCAGTTGGTTATGACATGTGAATAAGTCAAAAGTGTCTTCCATAAGTACCCTTTTCATACTGTGGTAGATGGGCGTTTACAAACCAATTTCATCTTTGACCCTAATATACAACTTTTGCTGCTCAAGTGAGTTGTAGAACTTCAAACTTTCAGTAGCATGAACAGCAGTTTTTTATTTACCAAATTGCTATCACCCAAGGAGGAAACGAGATATATTTAGTAAGAAAGTCCGAGATATTGAATTGATTAAGAATGGCGGAGGGAAGAGGGATGAATTATTAAGAAAGTTTAAGATATATATAACGAATTAATCAAGGAAGAGATGTATCACTCACAAAACTCGAAGAAAATTGGTTTTACGTTCCAAAGTTGTCTCGTGTGCCATTGGAAACTTAATTTGCAAGTCGAATTAGAATTAATTTGAATTTCCGATGAGGCAAATTTACCTTATCAATCGAGGTTTAAGTTTGAAATTTATATTGACAACTAAATAAATATATCTCTCTCTAGCTCTTGCGGGTACGCGTGTGGGGCGGAAGAAGAACTTCCCTCGATTCAATGTCAAAGATTGTAAGTGGATTGAAAATTTAAGGTGGAACTTTTTACTTTGCAATTCTTAATGGCCTTTATAGGATAATTAAAACCAACGATTGGTTAATGCCGTTGAAATTGAAACCTCCGCCTTAACTAATGAATTCTCTTCCAATTCGAAGTTTTTCTGTACGGTTTCCACTCTAGCAGGTCAATCGGCGCCTGTTTTTTATAGTGGGAGAGGTGAAAAGACACCTTACAGTTTGTTCCCTCTGGTAGTGTGAGATTCGTGCTCACTTAAAACACCGCTCTGGAAATAGCTCGAACATACCACATAGAAGCGGGTCCCTTTTCGTCCCCTCCCAGTCCAGTGCTAGAATTCTAGCATATCTGCAAAAAACTATGTTGTTCCACCGTCTCGTATTCCATCTTGGTCGTTGCGTTAATTATAACCTACACTCCACCTCAGCTCACGGCATTGAAGGGTTCCGGGCCATGAAGCTGTAATCCAGAGTCAGGGCGAGTAATCTCCTCCGGATTAACCGCAGCTAACTCTTCGGAAGTCAGTTCTGCATCGCCTACTGGAGATAGCCAACTCGTTAGAGTCTGCCATCTCTGTCACCGATGCAAATGAGGAAGTGCTAGTTAATTATTTTGCTAATGGTACCTTCTTCCAGGACTGCTACAGCACTTTAAGCCCGCGCCAGGCAGGCCGTCGCAGAATCTTCGGAAGGTAATTTTTCCAGAGTTGCTTCTGTTGTGTTGTGGGTACCGTGGATATAGCCAACCTGTTAGGGTCTACCATACCCTCCACCTCTACTCCTACAGAAGTGCCTGAAGAGTCGCCATTCGCCATATAATTACCCCTGTGTACTGTAGATGGGAGGACACCATTGCAGACTCCCTTGGCATGGTCAAATACAACCTTAGAGTTAGGGGGTTTTTCAAGAGATTCTCCCCTCCAGCATTAATAACTTGGCTACGTTTTAGGATGTTTTGCCCGGTTGTCAGTTTGTCACCGCTTGGCGATATAACTCACACTTGAGAATATACGTCGCTCTTTATATTTCTAAAGCCTTCTATAGAGTCTGGCATGCTGTCCTTCTAGTCAAACTACTGGCATTTGGTCCGCAACTTCACCTCTTAAAATCAATAGAAAGATTTTTGTCACGCCAATAGCTCTGATCTCTACGAATATATACTGGTGTACCTCAGTATTCATCTCTTTTACCAATCTTATTTCTTCTTTTTAACCGATTTCCCAAAAACAAAGAGGTTATAAGTTCGACGCATATTTTTTATGTAACGCGTTGACCGATTTGGATGATTCTTTTTTTGTTGGTTAGAATGTATTCTCTGATTGGTACGCGAGAGAAAACTGGCGGTGGGAGGTAGTGGTTGAACCTAACTTTATAACCCGTGGACTGATCTTTTTCTGTTGGTGTGGGAATAGGGGGTGGGCGACTGCTATAATTCTTTTTGGGTAGATACTGTTCGCTCATATTTTTGGTTGGATGGGGGTGGGAGGTGGCGGTTAACCCAACTTCGTAACGCTTGGACCAATTTGCATGGTTCTTCATATAGTGTATGATTCCCAATTGTTAATATTCAAAAAAAATTGCAGTTACGGTGAGGGAAAGGGACCCAACTCATAAAGTTTGTTTCCAAAGTCGTTACCGAAAGGCATCCTCCTCTACACTATAGATGCAAAATATCTTCAAAAATTCCTGATTGTATCCTATAGTTACTACTTTCAATGAAAAGTATAAGAAACATTGTAGCAAAACTAGTTTATGAAAAATTTATAATATGAGTGTATGAGCTCATGTGCGTGTCCAAAATGCTTTTTAACTAATTTTGTAAATTATTTTATGAATAAAAGTGTTTAATAATATTCAATTAATATTTTTTAAATAATAATGCCAAAGAATTAAGGGAAGGGAAATGGCTTAATAGTTTCTGAGTAAAGGAGGTGAAAATATACGCCAAGCCTACTTTGAAAGTTTCGGCTCATAAAACGGCGGAAAAAATAAAAATGTGTTGTTCTGCTTAAGAAAGATTCCCGAAATTTGAAAGTGCGACCAAATTTGAGCTTTAGAATACAGAGGTGGGAATGACTTGAAACTCAGCGGCAAGTCCTCCTATATATATTTC
The DNA here is from genome assembly GCA_964036015.1 of Leptarthrus brevirostris. NCBI lineage: Eukaryota > Metazoa > Arthropoda > Insecta > Diptera > Asilidae > Leptarthrus > Leptarthrus brevirostris. The sequence goes on along the minus strand of OZ038372.1, from coordinate 3,733,840 downwards.
TTACAACTCTTCTTTAGGACTTGTAGATTAGCAGCAAGTCAGTAGGAGTATTTCTTACAACTTTTTAGGAAATCCAAGCCAAGCGACTGAAAAGGCGCTGGACTTAAACGTAATAAGATCACAGGTTTTACAATAGGCTCCAGAACTTAGGAGCTATGCACAAGGTCACTCTTTGCTGGATTCCGAGTCATAGTGGGATACAGTGCAATGAGGCGGCTGACACACTTGCAAAGAAAGCTTCTCAACTGAACGCTTCCTTTATAGACAGGTCGATCGGCCGACCTCTAAGGTCCGTGAAAAGAGAAGTTGACCTTAAGGCTATTCAGCTTGCTAAGAAGAGGTGGAGCAATTTGACCACATGCGGTATGTCAATGCAGCTGTAGCCAGTTTGGGACATTAACAAAATGGGTTTCCTGCTAAAGAGAGGCCGCACCGATCTTCCAAATATTGTGGCAGCAATTACTGGCCACTATCTCTTCGGAAGACGAGCAGAACGCTTACGCATCTCCACCAACGACTTTTGCAGAAGTTGTATGGACGAGGAAGAAGTGGAAAGCGCTGAGCATTTACTGTGGTAACGCAACGGACCTTTCTTAGGGCTATGTGAGGCTGATTGACTTTCCGACAGCCTAACCTATTCAGAAAAATATATGTTTTAATGAAAAGTGTTAGTTTTTGTGCAATAATTTAAAAAAAGTAAAAATTTCGGTCGTGGCTCGGAAGGAAGGGGGCATTCCACCAGTTGCCCCCCCCCCTCCTTTTGAATTCACGCTTGAAACAACTTGTTCTAAGTAATTCCAAAGATTACCCAGTAAAACTATATTGGTAACTATAATTTTAAGTAAATGGAGCGAAATTTACTCTACTTGGAATTGAATCAAAGAATAAAAGAGTACATGATAAACTTCATTTACACTACACATTTAGCTCCATTTCATTCACTCATGGAAATATTCTGTCTAGAGTATAAGTGTCGTTTTTGAGTTCTGCAATTTTTTTTAAGTTATCATGTCAAATTTTCTTTCCAAATCAACGAATGTAACGTCGAAGGGCGTTTGAATGCTAACTACATCCTCGTTTTCATATATATTAAACTTACGCTTCACAGACATATATTTCCCTCCATTTGACTTTACATTCCATCTACTAAGCCGGTATAAGTGAATATTGTAGTGTGATTCCGCGTCAATTACATGAGTTAGTGGTATATAGACCTTCATTTTTGAGAGATTTATGCTTATTACTTTCTTTAGGATAACGTTATCAACTTGTTTGCCCATTGGCCCGAGTAAAAATAAGACTCGCCCATTCCTAGCCTGAAACAGGCACGCACAGTATAAAAACTCCTGAATGTTACTTAAATGAGGCACGGTACGCCTGAGTAAAACTTATATTTTTCCAAATGTCAGCCCGCTGCAGGCACGTATCAATAAAATTCGCGCGAAATGCTCACAAATAAAAAATTTCAATTGTTATCATTATTATTGTCATGATTCACCCTGTGAGTCGTCGGCTTTTGGGAACAATTTTACTATCAGGTGGCCGATGACCTACGCGTTAAACACGCGCTATACGGGAGAGATTTTACATAACACACACGGTGAGTCACCAGTCTCGAATGCGTTAAAGGCAGAGTGCGGTAACAAAACCGTGTATTTATGGAGGGCGTATTCTTAGACTGTTGTGCCTGTAGTGGGAGCGTGGTGGGTGTAGTTTTCAATTTTTGGTCCTGTAGCAGGCGCGTGCATAATACTACTGGGGAGCATTTGTTCGCTATACATGCTCGCAACGGGCTCGTACAAGCTTTTAAAAATAATGACTTTTCTATTTGCTTTGGGCGTGAATATACCGGCTCAATTATTTTACTCAGGGGCTTGCATTTTTAATATCTAAAACGTAAAATTTTATATCCCTAAGTCTGCACTAACTCTTCTTCTTCTTTGACTTACAACAGAATTTTATTAATATTTTCAATTACTGCATCAGTCATATTTCGTGTATTGTAATGTTTTAAATAAAAAGTATTGACAAGAGTAACTGCAGCCATTATACCATGTAAGATCCTGTCGTTTTCTGTATAAAAATCACATGTATCATTCCCAGCTATTGTTGGTCTGCACTCAAAGGAATCAGTGAATATTCTTCATCTTATGCAAATTCCTTCAATATGAGAAAATGCTTCTAGCAATATCCTCCCACGATTGCAATATTTTACGCTTTCAATGGTTCGCATTACCTCAACAGAAGCACGGTTTGCAGCAATTCATCGGAAATTCTACTTTTACTTCGGTTTGATTTCGAACGGTATCGTCAGATTGCGGGCAGTAAAACTATAAATTTATTGAAAAATACCAAGACGTTTCTTGCTCCTGCGAATAAATTCAATTCCTCTTAATGTTCCCGAGGGTACGTTTTTCTGGAAGAGAACTCTTAAAGACCTGCGGTATTTTATTTACCAGAATTGCTTTTGTTGCCCGCTTCCCGTCCTGCCCGAAATTCTGGTTTGGTATATTCTTCGCTTTAACATTTTCCAGCAATTTCTATTCCCAACACATGCTGCTAAAGTCTCGGCCTTATAGATTCTGCATTTCCCAGCTCCTTTCTCTAGCTTCGGCTAAATTGTTGGAATGCCATTCTCATAGTATTGATTTTCACGCGAATTTGGCAGATAAAATAGCTCTGGCACCGAGCAAAGTAAACGAAGCAGTGGATAATTGCTGGCGCTCCCATTGATAGTGCTCTTCAAATTGCAAATGGAAACCACCCACCGTTCAATGGGTATTGGCTGAAAGGTTTTTGAAAAATGATAGAAGTATCTTTGCTTAGGTTAAATGGTACACGGACTAACTGCAGACTTAAGGGAAGTGGTGTTAAGCCAATTATGGCATATGTGTTTTTATGCCTCAGCGCAGCTACTGGAGGATAGAAAATGTCGCGTTCAGGTTTTATCAGATGTACGATAAACGCTATTACATGCATTTTTGTCGACAAATTGCTAACCACATCTGAGTCCATTAACGGGGCACCTACGGATTCTGGGGTAAATAAAATCGCTGGTTTAGTGGTTTTTTAAGCAAATGAGTTAATTAACATTGACGTAAGTTCAACCAATGGCAAAGTGCTTTCCATTTTCGAGTTCCACTTATTATAAACTTCAACGAAGTTACTGTCAGCGATAACTACGTGAGACGTGAAGAGAGAATCAGAGAGTTTGGTTTAATATTTGATTTTATAACTTTGGTAAAAATCATGAAAAATGTTTACAAGTTTCTTGCATAATTTGGAGCACACAATTTTGATTTTATCATCGTTTGCTAACTCAAGGTAAACATAATTACGAGTTTGATTAAAGCGATAATGTAAATGATTGAATCATCTCTCGACGTTCTACACGTAATCGGTGATGTAACAGAAATAATCTCAAGCTACACGACGCGACAGTTTAATTAAAATTTATTAGCCTATATACATTCTGGTTACACGGTTTTATCATAAAACTTTAATATTAAATAGTTTACATAATTTTGAGGAATTTGCAATGTTATCATATTACTTGTGCCAGCCTATCTTAATTTGTATATCTTGCACTTGAAAGGTATGTAAATTCAAGTGCAACTGCTGATTGGAAGTTAATTAAATTAGAATCGATTCTGGGTTGCCGAAATTGTGCGAGGAAGTCAAAAAATTTTTATTTTAATGACGATGGAGCGATTAGTTCATTTTCAAATTCAAATAACGTTTATTAAAACACTACACTAATAAGATTGTGTATCTTAAAACTAAGTGTAGAATAGTATCAAGAGAGACTAACCAGATAAGTATGAAGGTATTTTATAGATCTATTTCGTTAATAAAAATTCATGGAGAGTACCTCTTAATAGTATATGACAAAAATAGCTTAAACTAAAATTGCGAACATAAATAAAATTAATTATATAATAGACTTTAACTTCAAAACTTCAAAAAATCTAAAATTAACAGTATTCAATACTTAATTAAAATATTCAATTATTAGGTTAGGTTAGATAAAGATACCTCCAGAAGATAAGGGTAAACCTTTTACTCTCTGTGCACCGATCCAGTTCCCTGTCTCCAGAGGAAACTAGTTCTCGAGGAGTTAATAGAAAATTGGCTGGGCAGGAAAGGGTGTCTATCCTTAACCCGACCCCAGGAACCAGCTCCTGATAAATCGAGCTAGGTTTCTGACGTCAGTGGAGCCTAATTCGGTTTGCTATTCAAAGAAGGTGTAGCCAAAAAACCGGCCGGGCAGTTGCTGAGAAGGTGGGGTATGGTTTCCCCTTCCTCTTCGTCATGGCGTTTGAAGGTGCACATAGTCTATCGGAGTGTCTACCTATGAGTCACTGATAATAATTTGCGTATGAGTAGGATGAGCTCTCTTGATCGTTTAGAAAAAATTTCGCACCCAAACGAAATCAACGGAATTAAATTGTATGCTGCAGATGAAGACAGTTTTCGTAGTGACGCATACATCTTTCAAATGATACTGTTAATATGATTTAGCCAAATTAGGGACCTATTAAAGGTAATTCCGAGATTCTGAACTCAGTCACTATATGAAATAATTATATTATCAAGAAGAACACTCGGAAAAGAAGACATATCTAAATTATTCTTTTAGATGATAATAGCGCTAGATTTGGAGGCATTAAGATTGAGATGATTTTGTACGGCCCGGCCCATTAAGATACATTCATCAAATCATCATTCAATCGACATAAGGCGTCCTCCATCAAGCCCAGAAGTCTGGAAATATATAGCTGTAAGTGGTCCGCATAAATATGATAATTACAATCCCGTAAGACAAGTGAAAGATCATTAAAAAAAATAGAAAATAAAAGTGGGCCTCGAGGTATTAAGATGCATGCAGAATTACAAAAATTTAATATCGATCTCAGTTTCCAAAGCAAAATCTGGTAAACAACTCTATCAAAGGCCTTCGAAAAGTTACTATCTGTGTATGTAGTACTTCTTCGAAAGGTTTTGAAAGAAAAAATAAATTCAAACCCCCTATATCTGCTATCCCCCCTCTCCCTTCCTTTTTTTTGGTTTCTCACCTAGATCTACCAGATCCTTCATTTTTGCACTCGCGCTGTGAAATAACCTGTATAACGCGTTAACATTTATTTTGAACCACAGCTTCCAGCAAAAAAAGTATTGAAGATAACTTCACGATTTTAGTAAGCTAAGTGATTTGATATGACTCTAACATGTTCCTAAAATTTCGACTTGATTGAATAAAACTTTTAATGATGGATTATCCACTAAATCTCCAAGGGTTAAAAAAGCTCATTTTGAGAAAAGTAACGTTAAAGTTTTGGTACCACTTTAGGCTTATTTACCTTGTTTAAAATACCTCTGCTGCATAAAAGCCGTCCCTTTGCTTAAATTTCCCAAAATCTCTCTTTATATTCAACATTCTGCCAATTTTATGGACCAGGACCAATAATGAATGTTTAGCAACCTGTGAGCTATAAATCGAAAATTTACAATTTATAGAAGCCAAAATGGACCAGATTGAACATCTCCGCCGGGAAATATCTTTGTCTTATTGATAATGAAATTCCCCCTGGAACTGATCCAAGCTGGTCCCGTTTAAAGTTCAAAGCATTAACTGAAAGACGAAATTAAAATTCATCCGGAATTCTGCCCACAGTGCTTGCCATTTAATTTATGCAATCAGATTTGAATTATTCATGAACCGATGCAAAAATCAAAGAATTAAATCTTCTCTAGTTTGTATACTTAAGGGTGGGAATAGAATCTCGGATGAATCCCTTTAGCGTATTATCTAAATGAATTTTGGTACGCCACCTTACTAGGAAGCGCCTTTAACCGATTTATTTTCTTCATGAAGCACTTTTCGTAGTGACAGGTTAGAGTTCGACTATGTTCTTAACGATAACGTACGGCATTAGATCTGTGTGGGTACAGTAAGTAAGTCCGCTTAAATTGCCAAAAGATATAGATGTCTATTGAGAAGAACAGACTATGGAAGATAGAAAACTCTAAAGTCAGTAAGACCAGTTGTAATTGCTGACTTTAGCTAGTGCAAATGGCTATCAGGGCAATCTAAGAATGATTACTTGCAGTTTTCGCAATTTTACAGGATTTCTGATGACGTTCAAGGAAAAAGGCTGAAGGGCAGTGTGATTTGTGTTTTTTGCACTTGCAGACAAAGTCATGATAAAACTTCCAATTCCAAAGGAACGTCGAGCTCCATGGATTATCATTGATTTTTAAAGCAATTTGCAAATCATTACAGTACGTGATGTCACGAGGAGCCGATAGGGATGTGTACACGATCTAAAGGACGATAACCATAACATATTCATTCAGTCCTGCGGGGGTCATTTCGTGAATTTCAATTCAACAGAAAGGTGTGCCACAGTCGAGACCGTAGGAAATTTGGTTTCTTTTTGAATATTTTCCTGGAAAGAACGCCCATTTTACTTCCGTTGGTGATTCACATCGTTTTGCATAAAGAAACAATTGAATGCATGTGACCAGGTACAAATCGTTTTCAATTAAGTTGTCTGCCCATTTCAGGAGGAGCACCACGTTTATTCGATGTTATGTGGTCACGTAGTCTTTAATTGATTATCGTTTGTACACCGTTTAAGTTGAATAATTGCAATCGAACAATTGGTGGCTATTTCGACAAGATTTGTGGGAGCAGATTAAGTCAATTTTGGGTTTGCATAACATTGTAAAGTATGTTCTCTAATTAAGGCGAAGGCATTAAACAGCAATATGTTAATTTACAGAAAATGCTAATAATAGAAGACTAGAGTTGCGTTACCTGAAAAAAATCGAATTTCGACAATTTGAAATAACTGAATTTTACTAAACTGCTATTCAATGATGAAATGGAAATTGTGTTCCAAATTAAACGTCTTTCTTACACTGAAAGCGTTTCTTTTTACCCAACTAAGGGTTATATTTTCTGCGCATATCTGACTTTGTGGGATTCTTGATAGATTTTAATAAATACGGTGCAACTAGATTTGTCATAATTTCAAGGGTGACATAATATGATATTTTTTTTAATGAATTACCCCTTCTAACTCAGAAGGCGCACTTCACAGGCAGAAGCCAGGAATTAATTGACCTACCCACCAGAATATAACAAAATATTAAGCCACCCACCGAAGAGCACGAAAACACAACAATCAGGGGTGCACAGGCAATAGAGATTGCTTGAGCCAAGCCAATACAATACATACACAAACCAACATAAAAAAACCTTACAAAAGCCTTACAAAAACGAGTGAGTGCAACAGGATGGCTACAAGTTGTAGAAGCTCCTCCTTAATGTAACCTTGTCTACGTTAGTGCTGAAAACATCACCAACATCATTAGTAAACCTACACATACGGTTAACTGGCTCAAACATATCGTAACTAGTACGCGAGAAAGCTATACGTAAGCTAGAACGGTTTCGAAGCGAATAGGACAGGACATCTAGGTAAAATTTTGGAAGAAAATTCCTCACTGTCAATCTTCCTCTGCAGAAGCTGGTGTAGAAATGTTATATGTTATATCAGCAACCCAACGACGCTTCTCGAGAGTAGCAAGTTATAGCAGTCCCAATCGCTCTTCATATGGAGGCAGAATAAGAGGGTCACTCCAGGGCAAAGCACGAAGGGCCGATCTCACAAATCTACGCTGTAAAGATTCAATACGTTTAATGTGAGATCCGTAAAACGGATACCAAACCGGACTAGCATACCCCAGCAGAGGTCTAACAAGGGATATATAAAGATGAAGTCTTATGTGAGGGCTAGGAAATTCCTTGGACCGACGGAGGATAAATTCCAGCATAGAGTTGGCCCTGGAAGCGATAATATTAATGTGGGGGATGAAATGAAGTTGTCTATCAAGGTACACACCCAAGTCCTTCATTCCTTCCACCCGTTGAATACAAGTAGGTATCATCAAACTTGTACAGAAAAGTACGGTAGTTGCGGGACCTCAAGAAGTTCATAACCTGAGATTTCTAAATGTTTAATTTAAGATTATGACCTACACATATTTTATAGCTGTATGTGTGGCATACAGCTATACAATATGTGTATGTCCGACTGCAAGATCTCACAATCCACAAAAGATTTGATTGGGAGAAAAATTTTGATATCGTCCGCATAAATAAGAATTTTACTTCTTTGAAGCAAATAAATAATATCATTAATAGATAAGATAATAACGAAGGACCAAGATGACTATCCTGGGGCACACCAGAAGGAGCCACAAAAGTATCAGAGAGCTCGCCTCGAAAACGCACTCTATAAGTGCTATTAGATAAATACGACCTGGCCAATTTGAAAACGATAATAGAGTGAGACTTATCAAAGGCCCTACTAAAATCAGTATAAATATATAAATAAAAAAAGTAAATAAAAAAAATCAAAAAGCACGAATGCTTAAATTGCGATCTAAAAGCATGGAAATAAGATGGAATAAAATATCCTTCACTCTCGGCTTGAAAAGATTATGGTTCTTAGTCTTAAGGAGGTAGAAATTGGAAGTTAGATCCTAAGGTGGATGCTATAAAACGACTTTTGTTATTGTATGCTTGTGACTCTAGCCCATCTAAGAAATATGATGTAAATAGGAAATAACATTTTCATGAGACTAATTTTGATATTCCCAATAGTTACTTGGCTACATTTGATCGGAGTTCAATTCTAAATTCTATTAATATTGACATGATCGATTTTCTTCAGTACTTTTTAGAGATTTTCTCTTATCAGTCCCAGTTATGGTGTATTGGGCGTCGAATGCAGTAATGGTACAATGGTGACATTCGTCGCGTAAAGAACTGGGAAAGTAATGCGTTGACAAAATATTCTGATGACTATTTATCTTTCTCCACTTTACCGAGGCTCACTAATGCTTAAAATGCTTATCTGTTTGGCTTACAACAATCAATACAGGACGACCCTAAACCTTTGTGGCTATTTATAAACTCGAAACGTTAATCTGACGGTTACCTTGAGATTTTGATATACGAACAGATCTCGCGTTATAATCGTTTGATTATTTCTAACTTGTTTGCGGATTTTTTTCGGAAAGCATATAATCAGGACAATCTTCAAGTTGATACTGAATATTTTGAGTAATTTATTATAAAGTACGGCTTCTGTGATATCTTTCATTTTAGACCTTGACGATGGGTATTCTCCTGACCCTGATTTGTTTTCCTTCGATTGTACTTAAACGTTGTTGCAATATTTTGTCACCAGTCCATTGTTATTTATTTAACTTATCTTTATCATTTTGGATGTCGGATGTCTGGAAAATTTCCTATTTGATACCTCTTCATAAAAAGGGCAGCCGTGCTGACATTTCTAATTATCGCAATGAAGTAAGCTTTCATTTATTCCTAACTTTTTTTTTATACGATGTGCCCAAATCCTAGGGGACTACCCTTTGTTGCGTGCATGGCTTTGGTTGGAAGGGATTTAAGGTAAGGGAAGTGAGGTAACTTGAATGTCTTGTTTTTGCATTGCAGCGAGCTAGACAACAGCCCTGAGACAGAGTGGATAATTTTAATTTCTTAATACAAACTCACGAGGAGACCTGGTCTCGAACCCGGGAACCATGACATGGTGATCCTGCCGTTCTACCAATTGTTCCAACGCCGTATTGTGTGATATTGGGATTTGTTATACCGTGCCAGCAATTGTTTGTTCCAGATAGATCTATTGTCAGTAACCTAGTCCTATTTACATCTATGTGTATCAACTATGGAGAAAGGACAGCAGTTGGAGTGCATTTATACTGATTTTAGTAAGGTCTTTAACAAGGTCTCACATAGGCTTCTGCTTTTTAAGTTTAAGTTAGTTTAAAAGTTTCCTTTAGTGTTTCTTTTGTGGTTAAAGTCTTGTTTATCTGGAAGAGTCCAGAAGTTCTCAGCTTTAGTAGACGTAGAGCAACTAACACGTTTTCATATGACATTGATAATTCCTCTATACCAAGAATTTCACAAACGAAGGACTTGGGAGTTAGATTTGACAGTGAATTGAATTTCCGGGCACATTTTGATGAAATTATCAGTAGAGTCAATTGTTAACTTGGATCCGTTAAACGTTGGTCTCGGGAGTTCACTGACATCTTTGCACTGAAAACGATTTCACAGGCAGGATTGTTAATGCGAAATGGCAAGAGGAATACATCTGCCTGGTCACCTGACAAATATGGCCAAAGCTTGACTCTAAACGGTTAAATGAACTCATCTAACTCACTAATTAGCATCATCGCGGCCGTTATTTCGGGCTACTGTCTCATCGGCAGACACGCCGATAGACTCAGTGCGCCTTCAAACGACTTCAGTAGGAGTTTCCAAGACGAGGAGGAAGATGAAACCATATTCCTAGCCCTAGCCAAACGTACGAACTGATTTTTGAGCTCCAACTTTTTTGAAGAGTTAACCGAAATAGGATCCACTAACATCAGGGACCCAGTTCGGTTCATCAGAAGCTCTAAATGGTTCTTGGATACGTGATAAGGCTAAACCTTTTCCGCTCCAGCCAATATTATATATTGGCTCCCCGAGGACTAGATTCAACTGGTGACCGGGAACTAAAGAGTAATTAGGTAGATGTTCCTCTTTTTCTAGGGGTTAAATGGGGTCTGAAAATACAGCCTCAACTGTGGTATCACAATGGGCCACTTTGGCGTAAGTGTGAATTTTAAGGCAGTCACAGTATACCTAACCTAACTTTGCACTGAAAAACCTTTATTTTTGTTTTTTTGGATACATTTTGGAGTATGCTAGCCCCGTTTGGAGTACATTCTATTCTTTCCTGGTTCTTGGCTTGGTTGAAATCGGTTCAGCATAGGTTCTTACGTTTTGCACCGCGGTCACTGCCTTGGTTGGATTCAATCGATCTCCCACCATGTCAACATAGGTTGAATCTCATTTCCTGTGAGACTTTGGAGATTGCTAAGGTTCTGTTCGTATTTCGAATATTGCAGAGTACAATTGATTCCCCATATATACTTTGTAGAATATCTATTATGGAACATGATCATAATTTAAGTTCGGGTTCGTTTTTACGTCTAGATCATGATCGAACCAATTACGGACGTTTTGAATATATCACTTCTATGTGCCGACCATTTAATGAAAATTTTCAAAAAATTGATTTTAATTAAGTTAAAAGGTTACTGTGTAGTATAGTTTTTAATTGATTATTGAAGGTCTTGTATATATTAATTATTCTTTTCAATGGTTTCTCGTTTTCTGTAAGTCAGCTGTTTAAATAAAAACTAAAATGCACTTGGAGGCATACGTAATATTCACACAGTGAACAGAAATTCCTGATGTCTCTGACGGCTTTTAATAGTTTTCCAACATCAATTTTAGAGGCCTACGACATTTTCCATCACCTTCAACTGCTTCTTAAGGATAAAGGATTTTCAATTTCATTTTCTTTCCATCTTTTTAGTTCGCTTTTTACATAGTCGACTTTTTTGATTTTTTAAATTACTTTTTGTATTATTTCACTTTTTCATTTTTAACGAAAATTTGAATTGCGGTTACTGTTCCTTAAAACTTAAGATGTAAGATAACGCGTAAAAGAAGACACTTATTTATGTAAGACAATTTATAAAACAAATAAAACATATTCTCACGCTAAAACCCACCAGTTTTAACCTAATCGTATATAATTCTTTTGGTTTAATGTTATTTTGGTGTTAAAATAAATATAACGAACAAGGAACGTTAAAAGATAAAGATTCGCTTTCCTAACAAGAAAGAGCGTTTTATTTTAAATAATGCCTCTAATAAAGATTGGCTTAGTCACTTAGTGCTATTGGGGGCGACGGGAAACAAGTGTTTTCATTAGCATAATTAGACCTAATGGTTATTAATTTGTCACAGTGCTAAAGAAGTGTCAGTATGAAATAGAAATGTGACGACGGAAATTAGTGAAATTACTGCAGGGTATATAGAATTACGTTCCGGAGTTTTCATTTTTAAGAAGTGAACTTTACAATGAAAACTCCGGAACGTAATGCTTGCAGAAATTAAATTACACGTGTGTCAACTTGGATTAAATTTAAAAAGTTTTTAATTACTTCTGGCAAACTTGCTGTTAGTCGAAATATTTATAAAGTGCATTGATAATGGAAAATAGTCCATAATATATGCAACTAAAAACAAAGAAAATTAACAAAAAACAGCTACATTTCTAAAATATAATTGATAACAATTTTGGTGTTAAACAAAGTTTAACAGCTTTGCAATTTTGGCATAAGTATCTTTACAAGACAAATGTATCTGCTGGATGGGAATACCGAAATGTTAAAAAAGCGAATTGGGATCTGCTGAGAGCTGAGAGGTGGCGCTAGTGGTGATGGTTGAATAGATTGCCTTGGGCTATGAAATTAGAGTTGGACGTGGCTAGCTTGGTGGTATACATGTTAATATTGAAATACCAACTCCGTGGTGATACCTTTGAAAAGGCTTCAGAAGGTCATATGAATCATGTAATGGGGAAGTTTGGACCAGGAAAGAGGAACGCGAATGTGTTGTCTTTTGGAACTCAATGAAACTTCTCATCAATATATCCTTGCTAAAACACAAACAATTCCGTTTAACATCGTGGGTTTTCCTAGAAAGAAGAATTGAAAATCAGATTAACATATTGCTGTTTCAAAAAGCTGGAGAAAGTCTTGATGTGCGGTCTAAGGATGGTGGTGGTGCCAACAGCGATCACCATCTTGTTACAGCCAAGTTTCGCCTATGCACGTAATGCAACATATAATATTCCAAGGTTTAAAGTGCAGAGGCTCAACAGACCAAACATTGATAGCGCATTGCGTCAAACAACTGATGCACTGTTTTGCACACCGACGACATGATTCAAATACAGGGGTACAGTTAGACAACTGATGAGTGCCAGGGATGATGACACTACGTGTTCCAGAATGCAACGACGAAAGTATACCGTGGCCAACATGAATATCAGACCTCCGACAAGTTCGGAGGTGGCGGACGAAATAAAGCTGATGGACTTCGACAAGTCCACAAGGATTAAAGAAATAACAAGGGAATCACTTAAGGCGGATCCCATTTTTGCGTTTGATATTCTTCTTTCCGTAATTTAGCACCTTTGATCTTCTTGAACGTACTGTGAAGCGGCCCTAGATAACACCCCATCGCGAAGTATTAAATGGACACTTTTTAATTAACTTACGCAGCTGGAATATGCCGTCGATGTATGTTTTGGTTTTGTTTTGTATGAGGTAGCCCAAGCCTAGGGGTCAACCCTATGATCCGTTAGCATGGCTTCAGCCGGAAGGGAATTAGGGGAAGGGGGAATGTGGGAGCTTGAATGACTTGTTTTTGAATTACTGCGAGTTAGACAACAGCCCAGAGATGAAGTGGATTTTTATTATTGAATAAAAAAGATTGACGGGTAGACCTAGTATCGAATCCTATAATCGTGTCACTAAATCAATTGATACAACTCTATCTTTATTTAACAAACATAGTCATATAGGCCAAATGCCCGAAGCAGTGAATGGGAAGGTCTCAGAGCAGGGCTTAAGATCAGCGCCGCTAAAACTAAACTTATGTGATGAAAGTGCCCACCCTGACTCACCATGTCTACAATGGATCCATAGGCATGTAATCTGATTGTCTTAAAAGCAAACTCTACACATAAAATTCAATCCCGGTCAAAAGTTTGGAGCACCTTTCAAATTGGTTTTGTTTCCAATATAAATTCGTTATTAAAACAAAATAATTTATTCGAGGTATTTTCCATTGAAATAGTAGGTTTACGAAAAGCTTTGAAATTTGGCAAATTTCAAAGTTTTTCGTAAACCTACTATTTCAAGGGAAAATACCTCGAACAAATTATTTTGTTTTAATCCAAACTTTTGACGGAGAGTGTATCTATTACGCCTCGGATACCTCAGACTGATTCTGTAATTACAATTTTTGGAACACATTTCAGTTAGCAAAGAAAGTAGTTAGAGGAGTTTAATTGAAGGTTAAATTTTTCTTCTTAAAACTTGATTCTAGGCTTTGTTTAACTGAAAATCATCATTAGGCGGTAAAGAAAGGCCCGATGTGTGTGGATTTTGCTCATTTTCAAACGTGCTTCTACAATAATTAACGTCTAATTCTGGCCCCTGTGCAACTGAATTATTATGGGTTTTAAAGCGTTGAAATGAATTTCTAACATTTTCAAAATGCCATTTTTCAAAAAAAATTTTCTGAAAAAGTCAATCTACCTTTTCTAACCGCTTGTTCAGCATCAGTCAGAAGAAGAATTTGCCTTAATCGGATAACAAAGATTTTAAAAGAACCTATAATTTAAGGTGGATTCCGGACCACCGACAAACCCCAATTGCTTTTGAACGTAATATGTTGTCAGCAGAAAATATCAATTGCGGCGGGATTCAAACTTGTGACTGTTGTGTCAAAAGCAAAGAAGTTAAAGCTTATAGCACCGATGACAGCGAAAAAGTTAATTATTAAAAGTTTACTTGAAGACTAGTGAGGGAGCTTCTTAAGTCTCGTGGTGATTTGCTCAAAACGGCTCAAAACCACCCACTATTTCCGTTCTTGCGCATGGACGCGCGACAGTATAGTACCCCCCCTTTTTTTTGTGGATGCTGATTACAAAACGGTCTCAGATGACTTTAACCCTTCTTTATTATGTGCCGATTTTCAGAAAAAGCAGATAAAAGGATCAAACCCCGAGGATTGTCCTAAAGCTCCCTGGCCTAAACAACTTCCTTATTATTCCGTTTGTCTCAATTCGATCCTTTTCCCTGTCAACAACCATCTTTATTGTAAAGAAATACACCGTGCGCGAAAACCGGAAAAGGGAGTGGTTTTTGGCCGTTTTAGGGGTTGGCACGGATAACAACTTTTTTTACTATGATATTCAGGTTCAGAAGCTCGAAAATGGGAGAAGGAGTTGGTCTTGCAGGTGCCCGACATTTTTGCGATTTTGGGCCCAAATCCCAAGTCATTTCCTCAAAAGTATGCAAAGTACCATACGGAATGTTTTTTTTAACTAAAAGGTCTGGTATTACAGAATTTAATTAAATGCAAGATAAAGTGAAATAATATTGCTCTTTTTACCGAAATCATTACTTGGACCTGTCTATTGATATCTTGTTATATGTTTCCTTACTGTTATTCTGTCCCATTTTCAATATTGGAAATCTTATTTCTTTGGGGTCTTTGTATTTGACTTTTTCAACTCCTCAAGGACGTGAATTTCTTTAAAAGGATTTTCCTAAAGACATATAACAATTTTAGCTTGTACTCAAAAAAACTCCGTCAGCAAAATGCAAAAAATAAATTTTTCTTCTCGCATTTAGAAAAAATTAATAACAAGGGCTTACGTCTTTGGCGACAAAAATAACTTTTCATTAAGAGGTTCTTAATTAGCGTCCTACGCTGGAAAATTTTTAAATATAATCTTCTGAAAAAGCATCTACAAATTGTGAGTAGTCCTTCATAACAAAATTTACAAATAAAACTTCAGGTTAAATTTCTAAAACCTAAGCGTGTGTAAGGTGCAACATTTCGCATAAACAAGACTTTATAATTTATTACTAATCAAAGCCATTAATGCTATTTTTCTGGAAATCGTACACGAAAAAATATTTCTTTTATTTACCACCATCCTCCACCTTAATAATCCGTGGAATCCGTGGTAATCATTTGAACCGGATAAAACCATCACATCCTATTCATCCGGGATCAAGAGTTCTTCGAAGAAAATTTGCTGTAAAATTTCTCATATCATGATGACGAGAATAGAATAAGTAATATGTGCTGACATTTTTAGAAGCAGGAGACAACCGATTTTTTCGAGGGTTCAGAGTTTTACGAAATCATTCTTAAGCAGATTGTTTCCTTCGGAGGATTTTTGTGAGCCGATTTTTATTATTATCTCAGCATATTAAACCAATGTCTTTAAAAAAAGGATCCTTTGACAAATCGTTCAGCTCTGTAGTGGTAAATAATACAAATGTATCCAATGAACTTCATAGACCAGGCAAAGGTTAAAAATTATTGTAAGCTTTTATTTAGAGTTTTTATACAATGTAAAAGGGTACCATCACGTGTTCATTTGTGATATTTACACAACACAAAAGGAAAAGTTTTACCGAGGGGAAATTTAATAGGACATAGGCTCATATATCAACGCTCTGGTTGCTGTTTCATATTCTTGAAAGGACTACTTTCTGGGACACATGACTTTTATTTATACAAGGGTAACTAGGTTAAAATTTTCTTTTACGTCATATGAGGAGCCTATGAATATACCAGGCAATAACTTTGAACGAAGGATGTTTATATGGCCACATAAATGCAAGGATGTTGAATATGTGTGTTGACAAATACGGCTGTACTCCAGTGAATTGAACTATAAAGTAACAAACGAAAGAGCAGTAAAACTGAGAGCCTTAGAATTAAGTGCACCCAACAGGAAGAGTATAAAATTTAAATTTGGCTCCATGTGCAATGTGTTCCTTAGGGAAGCCTATCAAACAAAGAAATGTAAATGTAAAAAATTCGTAAAAGGAAACAAAAGTTCCATTCTTATATAACGTGAATTATTAACCAATCAATTCTGGTTGCAAAAAACTATGACGCTATTCAGTTAATTTTTGCCTCAGAGTTCCATTGTTCAGCCCCAAAAAACCAACAACTAGAAAACACTTAGATCCCTTCAAGGCAGAGAATTGAAGGCAGCAATTTTTTTTTTAAAAAAAGTGGTTTTTGAAGATAAATAGCTTTAACATTTTCCGGTGCTTGCTTAGTCTTCTCAGATTTATTTTATAAAGATAAGGAAAAATTTGTCTCGTTTATTCGACAAAATCGCTCTTTGATTCAGGTACGTTAATCCAACAAATTTTGATTCCTTTTAAAAAAATATTAACATAACCTTAAATATAAAAATTGGGGAAAAGCATGTTGGGCGCAAGCATATTATAAATATTTTGCTTTAATGGTTTAGAGTTTAGAGAGGAAGAGATGGTTTGATATCGACTTTGAAAGTAAATATCTCGTGACTGAAAGGTTAAAATTAAGTCGTCACTGTTGATATCGACCTACCAGTTCAGAGGTCCCTGGTTCGAAACCCAACTGCTTCGATACATGGATATTTTCTGCTGACAACAGATTACGATATAAAGGCCATGGGGGTTGCAGAGAAAATGTCACAGGTCTGGAATCTACTTTAAGTTGTAGGTCCACTTGAAGCCGTTGTCTGGAATCGGGTGAAGTTGTTCTCCCGGTCCATGCCCCACAAGGGGCTACGGAAACTAGAGAAGGGTTAAAAAGGTCCTAAAAAATTTTTCTTGCATTTTAGGAGACCTCACAAAATAAGTTAGTTGAAAAACATTCTGGGGGGAGGTGGTTCGGTCCAAAAAATTATTTTTTTCACTAATTTTATTATTTCTGTTTTAGTTTTCTCAATCTTTGTCCGTAAATCAAATTTCATCTTAATCGCTATCTAAATGAGAGGATGGGAGAGCTGTGAGATATAGACAGTTGGACGAACAGACGGATTGAAATTATAATGGTTTCTGGTTGCTACAAAAACGTTAAAATTTAAAAAAAACTTCACAAGACCTTATATTTTTGTTTATGTCAAGTATTTGGTTAATATAAGGGGTGCTCTTATTTGAATGAACCCCAACATTATCATTTATACATGGACAGGCAACAGTACTGGCAATTCAAAAAATTTTAATTTTAAGTAATTTAAAGTCCTAACCACTAAAATCTTAAATTGACAGTCATTTGAAACAGCTTTGGCTTTTGTCGCAAACTATAGCTTTTGTAACTTTTGTGCGGCATGGGATTGGAGAATAATTGCTAGTGAATTTATTTATTTCACAAAATTTCATCAAAACTACTACATTATGTATGACAAACAATAAAATACAAAAATATAAAGTCAAAGTGCAATAAAAGAATTCAAAAAATGTAAGCATAAATTATATGAATATCCTCACATGACTTCGCGAGAGATGAAAATGCAAGCACGAAAGAAGCCGTGATTCCTCATAGAACGAGCCGAAACTAATATATCAAAACATACCAAAAGTATAGAAGTGTCAATAGGTCTCTCCATTCAGTCAAAAAGAATTCTGCAATTACAAATAATAAGGCGGTAATATAAGGAAGTTGTCCCCAGGAAGGCCGCGAAGAGCCACCATAACGAACCTCCGTTAAGTAGCTTCAATACGATCCATGGGTGTCGCATAGAAAGACGGTCAGACTGGAGAGGCATATTCCATGTAGAAAAAGTAGAATATAGAAGCTTCGTGGGGTCATCAAACTCCTTTGACCATTTCTTTATGAAATCTAGAGTCATAATAGCCCTACTAACTACTCATTAAAGTCATCGTCGAAAGTAAAATGGGAATTAAGCCAGACGACCAGATCCTTAGTTTTTGTAAGCCTAGTTAAAATCCAGCCACCTATTGTTTTCGATGTAGCCGAAAGCCCAGGGAAAATACCGAAATGTAATTAGGGTGATCGAAAAAGATGGAAATTGAATGTCTGATTTTGAATTTCTAAACAAAAACTCGCAGGCAGACTGAGGCTTGAATTGGCATCCACGGCGTGGTGATTATACCCCTCAACCATTGATACAACTCCGTGAAATTAAAGTAAGCGAAATATATTTTTGTGGAGAAAGACATAGATTTGCACATGCTGGTATTTAAAGGAAGGTGGTTAATGAAATATCAGTATTTCAAAACCAAGTCAGTCCAAGTCGAAATCTAAATGTATGCAATTGGCATTATCACACAGTGCGAAATATCTTCCCGTCGTAATTTTAGTAACACAGAATTGTGGATACGTTATTGATATAAATTATGAATAACAATGGTCCGAGGTAAGAGCCCTGCGGTACCCAAGAAGTGCTGAAAATAACATCAGACAGACCGCCACAAGAAGAAACCTGCCGAGTGCGATCAGAAAAATAAGAATGGATCCAATTTACAAAAACCCGCGAAAACCTGAGTTTCAGCGATACAAAAATTTTAAAATTCCAACAAATTGGTGTTAATCAGTGTACCCCTTATGAAGCTTTGTAGCAAGAACGGCTTGCAGTGAAAGTAAAGATCATCGCAAATAACAGTCTCAAAATTTTTGGAAATACACCAAAGCTTAGCAATTGATCTGCAGTTCAAAACTACACAGTTATTACCGTTCTTGTGAAGAAAATTAATTAAGGAGCATTTTAGGCCTTCGGGAGAACACCATCACTAGTTCAGAGATTAAAAAAAATTACACAGAACAGAAGAAAGAGAAGATCTTCTTCTTTTCACAAATGAGGCGGGGATAATGGACCAATTGAAAAACTTTCAGCCAAGGTAGAAATTTGTCAACCGGACCTATATTTTAGGGTTGATCCCAAACCAGCGATTTTCCTTGCAACCCGATTTGTTAACGATTGCGTAATCGCGGAGATTGCGACACTTATTACAAAAAGTAATGCAAAGTTAATGCAGTTAAGTAGTTAAGTCGTTTCTACCCGAAAATTTTCTACGATTCGTTTTTGTCCGGAATCTCACGCGATTCGTGTTTGCGCGGAACATTTTCTAAGCCACTTTTGCCCGAACCTTATAAATAGGTCACTTTTACTCTTAGCCCGTCAAATCCTAATGATAATCTTAATAACCTCTTCGTTATATTTTAGGGCCTTTTTGTATAAATATGATGACGACATTCTGTGTAAGCGTCCGAATGAAAGAAATATCATTGTAACTAATAAAATAATGGTCCAAGATGGTTATCCTGTGATACCTGCACTAAAAAAGCTACAATGGGTACAAAACAAAACTTCGCAAAACAAAATGCGCTGAGTACGTTCAACTGAGTCTGAACACTTCCAAATTATAAAAAACCGGTGGAAAATAATAATGAACCGAAGAATTATTCCATGGTGTGTTCTGCTGATATTAATGAAATGCATTCAACTTGCTTACCACCTTTAAAAGATAACATAGCACACCTAGTCCCCTCCACTTGGAATTGTTATTTTAAAATATTACTTTTTAATCAAAAACAATATTTAGTTTGGATACACGAACCCATGTATTTGCTGGACATAAATTGAAAAATCTACAAAACAATACAATTTGCTACTATGCAATTTAATGTGAATGACGGATTAAGATAGACATAAATAGCTTTAAAAATAGTTCTGCAGAAGTCGGGTCAAGTTCGGGGCTATATAAAGTGAAAACAGATAACATTTTACGGCTCCGTCTGTTTTTATTCGTTGCTACCCATGATTTCTTCATACAATTTTAGTTACGATTTCATTTACATTAATACCGGAATCGCTATCATCCCCGTAAAGTATTTGTTTACCCCGCGATTTATGGTGGCATCAAATTGTTTTCAGATAAGCATCCTATCAAAATTAAAAGATGAGCCGCGGTACATTTCCTGGAAAGAAAATTTCTGGTTCTCTGCTCAGATTAATTTGGCTTGATTGTGCCTTGTTTGGATCGGAACGGTCTAGATTTCGACATTACCAAAATAAATTTTGCTAACTTCTTAATGGCATTTAAAAATGTTGGAATTGTTATTGTGAGAGGAAGTAATTGTGTTGTGTTTTCCAAAAGTGGTAAAAGACGGGTCTTCGAGTACTTTTATGATTCAATTTATTTCAAAGAATTAAGAACGTTAAATATTATGATTGTTATGACTTCCAATGATCTGTTATTATTGCAATAAAAGCTATTTTGAATTCTTCCTAGCCAATTTCACGAATCTCAAATTTCTGGTTTATACCGCTTTTAAAATAAATAGCTTAATTCTTTATCAAGTAGCATCTTCCTCAGAAGAAATAAACAAGATTCCATATTGCTTTTATTGCCAAATAGGCACATATGACCTGCGATATTGTGATTTGGAATCAAATAAAATGCGGTCTTTTTATTGTCGAATTAAAATTGTTTGGATTATTTTTTGTAAACAAATACTCGATACTTACAAAATAAAAAAGGGCAGTTCTATCATCAAGATAACATGCCTTTTCTCACGGTTGCTGTTAAGAACATCTATGTTACTACATGCATAGTCAACGTTCAAGCTTTATTGAGATTTAAAATTAAATCACAGTAGATCTTACCACAAGTTATAGTAGACTTTTTGAAATCTAAGAAATTAAGTACAAGGATCATTTAAATTAATTACAATTCAAAGTCTTTCTTAAATAGCCTTTACTTGATAAAAGGTTCAATTTTTCAATTCCATTCAACAATGAAATTTAGTATCAAAGACGCTTGTACAATGATTTGAGTGGTACTCAACTAAATTTTCACCAAAGAATGTATGTAATCCATCCACATTGGGACTAGTCTTTGAATTGCACGTAATTTACTTTCAAATTACACAAAGCCACGAGAATTCCATTAATCAAAATATCTTGATTGAGTGAGGAAGGTTGATAGCATTTGAAGTATCTTCGACACCCGCCTGCTGCTAGAGACTATTGAGCTGTATAGGCGAAATTCTTGAAACCTTTAATCGACTTTGACTTTCACGCCTTGATATCACGTTTGGCAAAGGTTAAGATATAACCAGGACGACCAGAAAGCTCACCATAATCAATTCCAATAACTCGACCTAAAGCCAAATTCTATATTCCCCAGAGGATGGCACTCGGCACAAGAAATTGGATAATGTGGCCCAAAACTTGTTGAAATCGGGGAGCGAAAACCGCGGCTGTATCGTCTGGCTGTCTAGTGACCCCGAAAGTCGGCTTCCCGTCTTACAATCTATTTGCATAGTAATCTGGTAATTGCCACCTTTTCAAACTTGCTCATGAGCATCTCATGTAAATTGAATGGAAGAAAAGGAAATGTTTGACTCAATCGTCGTCAAGTAGATATCTTTGAGCTGAGATTAAACTGTTGATAAGAGCTCTACGCATTGCGGGGGGACAAGACGGTCCCATAGCCCGGAGTAATAATCAATTTAAGCCCTGGGGATAGACCCCGGTTGGAGGGAATAATCCCATTATGAAGGTTAACTCGTCATCCAGAGGTGGTGCTAGAGAAATTTTCAGTTCACTGACTTAAAGAGGTTGAAAATCGATGACCCAATAAAGACGTCTCCATTGAGAGTTTCCCGTCGACTTGGGTTCTTCCATGAGTGGGTTTCTTCTGGTAATTCATGTAAACATTGGCGACACATGCTCTAAAGGTGCATAGTTTAGGCGTGCGTGACTGTCATCACGCAATAACTTCCAGTGAAATTGCTGCAATTTTTCCACCTGTGCATCCAGCAGACTTGGACTCCATTGCGAGTAATAAATTGATCACTTATAATCGTGCAATGGAACAAGTGCGGCTTGAAGAAAACAAATTGCAGTACTACCTTGGATCGTTTAGCGCGTCGTAGATTAGCTCTTAAATGAAATACAATGAGTTTGCTACACTAACCATTGCCTGGAGCACTCAGCATGCATATTCAGTGTACACGAACGCCAAGTGCTCCCACTGCATTATTCACTAATTCCCCATTAAGTGCGTGAAATTTTCAGGGACATGAACCAGCTCTTTTCGGAATTAATGTTTTATGCAATTATGTTTTAATTGAAACGCTCTATTGTGAGAGAATTTATCTAAATTGTACAGGAAATAGACAATTTATTTAAAAAATCTTCAGCGTGTTAAAGAGGCTTGGTAGAAGACGTGGCTAATTCGCGCACTTAAAGTTAAGGAAATGAATCATCTCACTATTTTTATCAAGGAATTATACTACAAACGATGCAAACGTGGACTTAGTAGGATTATTTGCAGTTGCTATTGCGCTAAAGTTATGGTTTTTTAGTTTAAAGAAAACTTCTCCTGATTTCGCAACAACTGGATTTATTAGTATTACGTAACGCAGTCAGGAGGGTGGGGGCATTTTGAGGCGTCTAGGTGAAGCAATTCGTCGTAAACGGCCGGATTTGTGGGAAGGAAATTAATGGATTTTTCACCACGATAATGCGCCGTCACATTCCAGCCTGATTGTGAGTGAATTTTTGGACAAACATGAAACAAAAGTCATCGCTCAACCACCGAATTCACCAGATTTGGCTGTGACTTTTTCCTGTTTCCGAAACTCAAATATTCGCTACGGGGAACGCGCCATGAGTCGATTGAGACCATAACAAGAAATTCGCTGAAGGAACCAAATGCCATTCCGGCCGAGGCCTATAAAAAGTGTATGGAAAATTGGATCAACCGTTGGCACGCTTGTATTGGGTCGAAAGGAGCCTATCTTGAAGGCGATAATAAAAATTTGTATTAAAATACATAAAAATGTTGTTTTTTCAACCAGTCCGAGTCAAATTTGAGCAGATGGTATATGGCAAATAACCACAATAAGCCGTGTACCGCGATTCCATAGTTTTAACTCTAAGAGTCCGACCGCTGCGTTCAAGTAAACCCAAATAAACTACAAGCCATGAGCTGAAATTTTGTTTAATTTCCATTGCTTCTTATGAATGAAATCAAAAAGAACATCCACAACAGAAGCGCCTGTACTTCGCAGAATCCTAACCAAACCCCAACACCACTGGAGTAAAGACGATGGGCCTTGGATAGAGGATAGCCATGAAATGTTTGAACATTTGGTATCCACCACTAGATTATAGATCAATCAGCCTCTCATTATTACTAGTGAAAATTCTGGAGAGAATAGTAGTTCTATATCTAAGGTGACATTTTGAGTCAACCAAGTACTTATTAAATGCACAACATGCGTATATTAAAGGCAAATTCGTGGACATAGCATTACATGAGGTTACGAGAACAATCGAGAAATCTCTCCATGATAAAGGGGGTAATGAAAAAGCCGACGAACTGGCCCAAATAGGTTCAATTACAGATTTGAACACGATCATAGATAGGCTTGCCCCATAGCAGTTATGGCCATGAGACTCGGCGTACCATCGAATGAGTTCTGTAGAAGTTGCAGAGATGAAGAGGAAACTGAATCCATAGTGTACTCTATGAACGTTCAGTTTTAAAAGAACGACGACTCGCCTCCTGGGAGTAAGGTTCTTTGACAATTTGGACGACTTAGCTGAGATAGCACTGGTGAATCGAAATAGATTTTTACAGAGATGTGGATGGTTTTAAGTTCTGACCATAATGACTTATTTTAAGGACATTTCCAATGGGCCTACATGAACTCTGAGTGGACTCGGCGCTTCGACAGCAAACAGCCCGACTAACCAACCAACCAGATGATTTTCCGAGGTCAAGTTATAACTTTTGTTTGTTGTACCAGCTTATCGAGTTTTAATTAATATTCAAAGTTTTTTATGAACGAATAGGGGTAAAGCTATTGAGTTCTTGATATTTTAAATTTTTTTACTGTGGTTTTCTTACCAACGTAGGGTGGCGTGTATCACGTTGAACATTTTTGTGGCCACATATACCTTGAGGCAGGAGGAGTGGGGGACATTTTGTGAATTTTTGTTTCATATACGATTTTTTAAATTCAAATTCTAATAAATATGTAGGGTAGTGTTCTCGGGCATGAGGCTTATTTCGTTCTTGAGCCATAAGTTTTCAGTGGTTAAACCAATTAGGGTATTCTGTATACCGTTGGAAGGGTAATGAAAGTACGCAATTTTGGATGTGTTCCCTCGAAAAATTCATTAAAATGCAATGGTTTTGCTTTGGAACGCTTGGCGGGTGCTGTTGCCTTCTTTAGTGTTGCCTTCTTTGATGTTGCCTTCTTCGATGTTCCTTTTTTTGCTGCTGCTTTCTCCTTCCAAACAGCAATGTTTTCTAGAGAAATCAGCTGGCTACAATCCATGGCAGGGACGGTTCTTTGGGATATCGTCTTGCAATGTGCCAATTTCATTCAAAATCGATGTAAAACCTAATATAGCTGATCAAGATGTTGATGGTTCGGACGGTTCAGTACTTCACACGTCTTCTTCCCGGCCGATATTAATTAGAACAAAAGGATTACACCGCTACTCATCTAGGTTGAGAACAGCGTCAACCGCAGCTGCTTCAGCATTTCGTTCAAGCGCTTGGTCAAAAGCATCAGTGAAGATATTGGCATTGAAAGGAGCAATACCTTATTAGACCGAAACAAGCACAGAAATCTGCCGTATTTTCAAAATCTATTGAAAAAGAAAATCAAACCAAAATAAAAATAGAAAAATGTCAAATATTCAAAATAAGAATGAACCAATTGATTTGCCTTACTGGCATTATTTTTTGCCACGCCGACCATTGAGATTGGTAGTAGGCCTTCATAGGGCCGAATGCCGATACATCTAGAGGCCGCCAGCTTATGGCTATAGTGTGGAGGGTACGAGAGAATATAAACTTCATTTGAAGCCGCCATATCAAGTGTATCCACGTATAAATGAACGGGCGAATCGGTCAATGGTTTCACGGATTTGATGAAATGGCGCATGTAAAAAACAATAACTCATCCAACCAGAATTATTCGCAAAGCCGACGGTTCCAGTTGACACATTATCTAGATAGGAAGACTAAAATAAAATAAAATAACGAAATAAAAAATAAAAATAAAGTAAGAAAACCAACTCGCACCGACCGTAAGGACCATGGTCACCATCGTTCCAATTTCGGCAGCCTTCACTTTTCCAACACTTCTTATTCCACTTAAGGCGATGACCTAGTCAATGTTGCTTGGAACAGCTGAAAAACTGCTCTTATCAATATTGTAAAATGGATTCCAATAGCCGGCCCAAATTTGCGAAAAAGTTGTCTTCAATTTGCAGAAAGCTATGACATGGTTCATGAATGTTTGCTCTGATGTTCTGAACAGGCCCGTAGAGACAAAATTCGGGCTCGGGGGGGGGGGGGGGGGGGGGGGGGGTGCTACATACGGGCCCCCGCGAAAGGAATTTCGGGCTCGGGACTAAGCGTTTACGGGCCCATATACATCGAATGAGCGACTTTCAATTTTAAATATATCTAGTATATCACTTTTTCGATCGTGAAACATTTTTTTATACATATAATTAAAATGGAAAAATGACTTAGATGACCGGGCCCCTTTTGAAAGCCCGGGCCCGGGGGGTTTACCCCCTTCGCCCCCCCCCCCTCTCGGCGGCCCTGGTTGTGAACATAACTTCCTAGTGGCGTTTCATGAACAGATAAATCCACTTACGGCCGCTTTGAAATCCTCATTCCAAGCAGATGTATATTCAAGGTTGAATTTATTCTACAACTGGTTCGCCAACTTCCGTAACTCATCAATACTCAGGCCATAGTTATATATTCAACGAGGTCTTTATTTTGAGCGATAGAATAAATCTGGCAAAGTATAGGAGAGTTCATTGAAAAATTCTCATTATCGAGATAACGAAGAAGAACAAAAAAAGGCATAACATGTCCTGCGGGGTTTTCATATTGGATATACGGATGAATTTTAAGAATGTGTCATCATTGACTGCAGAAATATCATCCATCTTATTAATGTCATGTTATTGGGCAGTCCATCGTATGCCTTTTTTTCCCAACCGAAAAATTGGTTTGAACAGCACATTAAAATTCCTTTCCTGGTGTCTGACTTTCCTTTTTAGGGTTGACATGGCTAAATATACAAAAATGTAGATCAAAACACCAGTTAAGTGGTATACAAACGCTTCAGCATAATACAAATTTTTTTCGATTTCCCATTAAAATTGTTTCCTTCCTGTTTTTTCCAATTCCTATTCGGAACCCGTAACAAATTCGAAAGGTTTAAGGTTTTAATATAGTGTGAATTTTTGAAAATCTGACCGACGACGAATCCTAATTTGTCATGGAGGAAGTTTAACTGCAGGGAAGAAGAGAATATTTTGTTGAAGAGCTAACCAACAATTTTGGACCTCTTCGTCAGATAGGCAGAACTACCGGCTGGGGGCCACCATTAAGTGTCAATGGTCGCAGGGTATTACCAACGACGACCTAACATGTGCTTATAGAAAAAGATGGGATGTAGATCGGTGTCTGATAACTAAAATGCTAATAGATTGGTAAAATAAGGAAACCAAACAACATCACTCAATAGGACTTAGAGCGGAACCCTCATGAGTATAGGATTCAAATCAGGAAACCGTGGTAGAAGTCGGTGTCAAAATATTTAATGAAGATAAAGTATGTATTGCGCGACGGAGCAATATACATTAAACGGGATGTGGTCGTATCATATATTCTTATCAGACGGTTAGAAAATTGGACGAAGCCTCACTCAACAAAAATTATGTATAAATACATTTTTTTATACGATGTGAAAGAAGCCTAGGGGACAACCCTTTGATGCGTTAGCATGGCCTTGGGCGGGAGGGAATTAGGGTAAGGGAAATGAAGAAACTTGAATGTCTTGTTTTTTGCATTGCTGCGAGCTAGACAACAGCCCAGAGACGGAGTGGATTATTTTAATTTCTTAATAAAATCTCACGAGGAGACCTGGTCTCGAACCCAGGAACCATGACATGGTGGTCGTGCTGCTCAAACAATTCATCCAGCTCCATTTCTACTAAAACGATGGGCGGGGTATGTATAGCAACCGAGTTTGTCGTCGTGGAGGCTTATATCTCACATCTAAGCCACCAAAATAAGAACTGTGAGTTCGCAAAAGAAGATGTTTCTCCACTTTTTATGTTTGGTGAAATTGGTAACCGAAAGAATTTTTTTTATAAATTCTTTTCTGACTTTGCTAATAAAAAAACCTTTAAATTTCGCCACAAAAGGTAGGAAAATGTAGTCTTATAGCCTGTGTGATATGCTTACAGACAGACAGATGTATATAACGATTTCGTTGGCGGTAGAATTCGGTGAATTGGTTAAGTGGGACGTTCAGCACGCCTTGAATGCAGGCGTGAGCCTCAGTCTCCTTTTAAGTTTTAATTGAAAATTTTCAATTAAAATTTAAAATACACTCAGTCGCTGGGCTGTTGTCTACATAGCTCGCTGAAATGCAAAAACAAGATATTCAATTTCCGTCATTCAATTTACCTTAATTCCCTAATGGCCAAAGCCATGTTAACGCATCATAGGGTTATCCCCTGGGTCTTTGGCTACAACATAAAATAAATTTTACTGTTAGTTTGATGGAATGTAACTTAAGATTTTAAAACTACCGGTTACCAGAATATTTCAAGTTTCGCACAATATTATTTGCTAATTGCATTATATACTTCGAGTCGGTCTGAATTCGCTTTAAAGCATAATTTTCGCTTTCAAGTTTGGCGATTGATTAGGAGAGAACTTGCCCAAACAAAAATTCTTATCACGTCTTAACTACGCTAGAACAAAGTAGACCAAAATCGATTTTAAATAAATGGAAGGTTTATTGAAACTATAACATTGTAATGATGCTCTTTAATTGTTTCGCTGCTTTATTTTCAACGATTGAAGTCAACCATTGGAATCGAATAAAAACCCAGACAAATGGAAAAGTCAAATAACCTTCAATAGCATTAAGAACTTATTTGTAGACTTATTTCTTCTCCTAGTCTTCAGTGATAAGTACATTCCTATCACTAAATCTGATTAGTATTCCTCAGCCGCCTTATTTGCTATTATTTTGCTCTGTGATTGACGTTTAATCCTGCTCCAATGAGTATTGATTCACTTTCAACACAATCGTATTTTAATGACGTCGAAATGATATATATTTTCCTTCAAGAAGGGATGCAATCTATCCATCGACAAGAGTCAACTTGTCATTCATAACATAAAGGGAGACTTATTTTGATCCAAGTGTTCTTTACAGCCTGCAAGCACTGCATATGACGTCAAAGTAATGATTTATAACAAAATCCTTCTCTCACATTTTATTTTGAATTCAACGTGGAATTATATTAAAATTCTTCGATAAGTTCAAATATGTCTCAAGAAATCTCTTTCAATTGCTATTTCAGGTGGATCGACCTGTGGTGCAGTATCCTGAGAAGCTATTTGTTGCAACCAAAGGATCTGGATTCGCAAAAAAACTTCAAAGGGATTTCTCAGCGATATCCTTTCAATATCTGACATAATGAGTACAACGAGCCCCGCTGAACCCACCCACGATCCTTTTTGGCAATTCAGACTAGAGTGCCTGGATAAATTAAATAAGACGACATCAACTTCGGAGTCAGGTGAGTCACCCATAATAAAATAGCACCAAAGCCTCCCGGCTACAAGAGGAGAGTCAATGAAGTATCCCTAAAAGGGTTTTGGAGTTATGGCATAATACCTTCTGTGCTACATTGAAAAATACCTTCTCATCCTTGAAAAGATGATTAAGTGAGCTTAAGAGCTTCCTTGACTCGCTCCTTGTTGAACCTTTTAAGATTTCAATTAAACTTTTTGTTGTGCATTGGACTGGGACTTACTCCTCATTTATTTAACAGGAACTTACTGCCCGGGAACATGGGATGGATGGCTTTGTTGGCCTGATACGCCTGCAGGCACTTCAGCTTATGCTCGGTGTCCAGAACATATCACAGGATTTGATCCCACGAGTAAGTATCAACTTTGGAGCTTCTTTTTTATGAAATCCTGCTCTCTCCGCGATCCCTGAGACCACGTTGATTAAGGGATTTATTTGACATTTATTAATGGATTCAGATGCTTCGGCATTGGATTAGGTTCAATTTGTTTTCTATCGGATGGAGAAGTGATTGATTACTGTTGATGAAAGGTAGCTTATCTCTTTAAGAAAAGTGAAAAGGAGCTTCGGTCAAATAATAAAGGGGACTGAATAGCGGGAACTAAGGACGGTTTCGCTTCCTTTCTTGCGAGAGATACAGAACTGAAAATACTATGGTAGTACCATTAATTCTCGAAAAAAGTTTTCACACTGGAGATATTTTTTATTGCAAACGGGGAGATGACTTGAAAAACCACGTGTAAATTCTCCAATTAGTCCTAATGGACTAATGCTGTTAATTTACTTTCTACATTTATTGACGACACAAAAGATCGCTCAGAAATTTACGGAAGCTGTAAAAGTCGTTTTCGTAGATTTCGGTAAGTCCGTTAATTAACAACGGTGAGTGTAATTTCTGTAATTACCCATGAAATTGAAGCACAAATGGCTTCTTTGTGGCCTCTTAAAGTTTTGTATACATTCATCACTGTCCTGTTACATTTCCTGGAACAAAAACGAATAGAGTGTTTCGCTTTCAGTCATTTTGTTTGTCCAAAGTGGTAAAACTTGTGCTAGTTTTCCACCACCGGTATCCCAACCAATTAAAATAATTACCTGAAACCATCGCAGCTAAGTAAGCTGAACACTTAACCAACCACTACTTTTAAGGAAAAATTTAACCTGAATCCCCCATGTGTTCAGCCCCCAATTCTTTACATTTTCCTAGCAGGTTCCTGATAGTATTCAATTTTAAACTCTTTCAGGATACGCTCACAAGGAATGTGAGGCCAGTGGAGAATGGTTCAGACATCCATTAACTAACAAGACTTGGTCAAATTACACAACATGCGTTAACCTCGACGACCTCGTGGTAAGTTATAGACGTAAGCAGGTAGCTCTTTCCAGGTGCATATTACCTGTCGTGTGGGTGGCGATATAATTTAAAGACTCCTCTTCTTCTATTTTCAGTGGAGACAGAAAGTAAATTTAATCTACGAGACCGGCTATTGCATATCGCTTATAGCTATTCTGCTATCGTTGGCAATCCTTGGGTACTTCAGGTAAGTTGAACGTTGAATGTGTTTTGTAACCTCTCTGTCTATCCATGTGCCCTATTGCTTCTCCGGACGTATTTTCATTATTTATTTTATTTATAAATGTTAATTGCGGCTTTGCGGTACTCTATTGAAGCGATGCACCTATGTATTTCTCTATTGATTTTCCCATCTGCCCTAGAAACGCGGGGGTAATGAAATTGTCATTTATTTTAAAATTTTTCTTGTAGTAAAACTTTTGCTACATTCTTGCAGAAGTGTCGTGGAGGTGCACTGATTACCTGATTCCCTTAAGCTAATAGTTTGACCAAAGCCAGCAATCAAGCTGGAATTATCTGCTTAAAGTCTGAAGTGGAAGTAAAGTTTTTATTACTTGCACTTTCCACTCGTTTTATATTTCGTAATTTATCTGCGTTATCTGCGATAAAGTGGACAATGATCAGCGACTTGAAATGATTCTTCCAAAAGTTTCAAGTATCTTTCACTTGAATGCGCGATTTATCCGAGTCTACCGGACAGGACCGAAATCAAAGAAATGGTGTAGTGTATTTTTGGATTACAAATTAGTTTCGCAACAAAGATTTCAAATTATGAGCCATTTACATTACTAATTGAGTTAAAGACTATTTTTAATTGAGAACCAGTACTGGTCTCCAACATTTGCTACGACGTCTTAAAATTTCGAAGAACGCAGTGACGTTTTGAGATATCGTTCTAAACGACTGCTCGGTGCGTTAAAGCATAATTTAACTTTACGATATTTTTAGTAGATTTATTACATTCAATTAGATGAGGTTGTTAAATATTGTAAACATTTTGATAAACAGAGATGATAGAGATGGAACTGGCGATTTGTGATTGTTTTTCAAACTATTCCGACGAAAAAACCGCATTATACTATATCTTTGTATCCAGGAATTTTGATACTCATAAAGCAGAAAACATCAAATAGTCAGACTTGTACTTTACTTTTCTTATCATTTACAGTTTATTTTATTTACCCAGCATTTTATTAATAGCTCTATTTATCATATGCAAAACATTTTGATTGCAATGCGCTTTTTTCATTATATTTACCATTGCCATATACGAAATAAGACATGTAATGTTCTGTACAAATCAAATTAAAATTAAATAGTAACAATAAAAATAAAACATAATAAAGGATAGTAAGCCTAGTTTTTTATGTGACAATGCTAAAGCTCAGGGGATGCCCTATGATGCTTAAGTATAGCCGTCGTGGAAAGGACCGGAATTACCGCATATCCGGGAGCTATACTGCGGTTGGAAACATGTCATGTCAATAAATATAAAGTAAAAACGATAAAAAATATATATCGTGGGTTGGGTGGCTTAAGTGGTGAGCGTCGTCTGTATGGTGACACACCAATCAGTACTGTAGTAGTGTCATTTAAATGCCACAGCTAATACGAATCGTTTATAGGTCTCGGTCTTGCTTGCACCAGTAAGTTCCTTAATATATTCCTAGATGAGAGTGACTGAGCTAAATTGTGCAATAAGCTAAAGCCAACATGAAAAATTTAGGAATCCACCCAGTTACTTTACCTTTACACCCGAGATTGCTTTAAGGTTTTTAAGTAATATCCCAGAATCCTTCTCCTAGCCTTTGCAAGCATGGTGGAGGACGGTCTCAAGGCGTCGTAGCTATATGATTGCCAATGAGACAGTGGCGCGTATAAGCCTTAGTGATTTTTGCAATAACAGTTGTCGGTCTGTTAAGCCGTCAAAAGAGTTTCCTCTTCAGAAAGCTCAGAGGGGTATGCATTTCTTCAGCATAAAAATGGTGTAGCCTAGCTTCCCCTCGGGCAACTGCTGGGCATGGGGCGGGAGAAGAACTTGCTCCGATTCGAGGCGAGGATTGAAAGTGGACCTATAATTTAAAGTGGATTACGAACCACTGACGTTTTCTCTGCAACCCCCATGACCGACTGCTTAAATTGCAGCTTGACTATCCATAAAAATGGCTACGCTTTACTTTGATGTTCGATTGCTGTTAAGCATGGAACACGCCTTCCTAACTGCAAGCACCTCCGCTAGGGAGACGCTCGAATTGTCCCGCAGCCTACTAAAAAGCGTCATAAAAACTTGATAAAAAATTATATCACGAAGCCTTACTGCATACCCAAGCTGTTCGAATCTGTTACATATTCACAGCTTTTGAGGCAGTGTAAGGGGTTAATATTGTCTAATCAGCATAGTATTCTGCTTGGTAGATCAACGACAACTAACCTGCTTGCATTTACCTCCCACATAATCTGTGCCGTCCAAATTGATCTACAGATCGGCTACGTCTACACCGACTTCGGCAAGGCATTTGATAAAATTCTTCATTCTGTGATTATGCTAAGCTTAGTAATTTAGGTTTTCCGCATGTATTGATCGAATGGATCTGCTCTTATTTAAAGGGGCATCTTTTCGTAACACCAGATCCAGAGTCGTGAGGGCTTCATCAGGTGAATCGCAGGGTAGCCGTCTGGGTCCACTATTGTTTATTCTCTCTCTGATTAGTCACTCTTAATCTATGCGGCCAATATAAAGATTTTCTCTTGCGTTAGAAAAAAATATTGTCTATGGGAGTAATTCAGTTCTAGGTTATGTAAGACGTTGGTTGAGGCAGTTTTCTGATCGGCTGACCTTGATTCAATTGTTCTCTTCTTTGGTTAGAGCAATTCTATGAATCACAGATTTGGTCACCTTGCTATGCTATTTATTCTAAATGCATTGAGTCAGTACAGCGGAGCTGTATCTGATTCGCATTAAGAGACCTTCCGTGGAAAGATATACTTAGGCTTCCTCGTTATGTGGATCGCCTCCGATTCACTCTTTGGAAGAATGACGTAGTATTTTTGACTTGGTGTTTATTTAGAAGCTTTTGAACTCGAACATAGATTCTCGTGCTCTCGTAGGTAAGGTTTATTATAGGCATACCCCGCTTTAGAAGACTTTCTACATGTCGGTCACTCTTGTTCTAACTATTGTATGCATGAGCTTATGAATCGCTTGTGTAGAGCGATGAATATATGCCCTATTTTCGATTTAATTCTTATTAAGGAGCGATCTCTGTTCTCTGTGCAGCCCTGATTGTTATGTATTCTAGGTTTACCTATTGATGTTTTTGCAAGCCGGTTTGGGGGTCTCACTTACCTCAATATATTGTTCAATTCTAGTGAATGGCTCAATGTTTCTTGGCTCCTGCAGTGAAGTTCACTTTCTGAGTTAGAACGGTAGGCAGTTTTTTCTGTAGAGGTTATTGATTCAAATCAAAAAAATACATATTATAATGTGCATACTATTTGATGATGATAATTTCGCTGGAGTGCCCTCTATTAACAATGGGCGCGTTCGAGAATTCAATCGGCTGGAGCAAACGAAGCAAATGGCAATTTAAATATCTGAACATAGGCAGCGTTAAATATATTAGTTGCATTATTTCATAAAAGTTTATCGGCTTGTAATTTTTAACTTTTTGTTGAGTTATCAGCCAATGAAATCTTTGTAAATAAATAAATAAATACAGAGGAGTAGAAGCCTGAAAATACTGACAGTCGCTGATATTTTACAACCAGCCGCAGATTCAATATACCTCGCAACACAAAACAACTGAACGCCACCACAACCAAAACAAAACAAAATATGCATTTAAAACTCACTCACTTTAACAAAAGGTACAGAAAAAAGAACCTTCCCTTTTTAATGAAAATTTTAAAGAAGAAGCTTTTTATATGATGCTCAGATTATTTGTAGGTTGACCTAAAATAAGTTTCTGGTTGAAAGTAGAATTTCTTACACCGCCAAGGCCCAGCTGTTCGCATATGTTTCCAGGTCTGTGCCTAGAGTATGCTGTAGTATATTCTGTTGACGTATGCTTAGTTGTTTGTATCTTAGAAATGATGGTATTTCGGAAAGCGTGGATTCTGAACCACTGACATAACTCTGGAAATTCGTTCTCAGTAGAAAACAACTACCTTGACTTCGAACTTAAACAAGAGATATGACCTTGCGTGATATCCTTAATTTCTTTAAAAGCACCAAAATAATTCAAAATGACATCACGTTTCTACAAGTTCAAGCAGCCACGAGCGTTTGTATTCCCTTCGCAAATTTATAAGATTAACACGTCTCTCCCCTATTTACTCATGACTTAAGCAGTAAATAAAAGTTGCAATCTGTCTAAAAGTTTGCAATTCCAAGCTTGAATCTCGGAAGATTAATTGTTATCCAAAAGTAATTTTTTAGCTAACAGCGACGATTCAACTTCCCAGGGAATAGAATGAAATTTAACACTTACAATAGATCTTCCAGAAAGTTTTTACATTCCCAAAGGTAATCGACTGGCTGTGGATTGGAAACGTAAGAAGAAGTTTTAGCTCATTCGAACGTTATAGCCGGAATAAGCGATGAATTTTCAACGGAATTTTCCAGAAACCTTGTTCGTCTACTGGAGATTTGTATCCGTAGATAAATGGCAGTAAATAGAACTTTTCTGTAATAACAAATGTTCAAGTTGAGCTAGATGCCTGAGAAATGCTCCTTGGACACTAAAAGGAATTGTACGTGACAACATTTGTGACCATTTGTCATAGTGATGCGTGAAAACGTGAACTGTATAGCCATTGTCTGGAAAGACTTTTAAGGATTTGCAAGATGTTAAATAAACGTAGCGTCGGAGTTTTTTTTTAGAACTTTAAGGTGAAGATGAATTTTACTGGCTGCTGTAGAAACACGTATTTGAAAATGTATTAAAGTATTTTATCTAGCAAAAGTAGTATTTGAGCTTTTCGGACATTTAAAACTTTAAGTCTAAGCCAAACTCAAAGAGCACAAAATTTGTTGTAGAGAATAAATTAATTTCCTTAACAAAACAAATTAATGTAACTGCTCTAGGGCAATTGAATTCTAGTATGCATTTGGCATAGTGTAGAAAATTAATTCTACCGAACGGTCCATAATTGTGCTAGTGGTAATTTGTTAGTTTATAGCAACCACCTGGGGCGTTTCTGAGTAACAAAACTATCGTTCGCTCATATGCAGTAAATTCAAATGAAGCAGTATACTATGTATAGTGGTATCCAAACCTACTTGTTTCTGGTGAATTTTGAATGTAACAGGCAAAGTTCAAAGTTTACATATGAGAGTTCAAAGTTCATTATTAGATTTCGTATACATTATTATGTACATTATTAGGAGACGGAGTTGGATCAATACGTTGAGCGGCAAGACCAACATGCCATGGGTCTCGGGTTCGAGACCAGATGACCCCGTGAGCAAAGTTCAAAGTTAACATATGCGAGCTAGACAACAGCCCAGAGACGGAGTGGATTATTTTAATTTCTAATTTCTTAATAAAAATTAAGAAATTAGAAATTAAAATGATGAACTCCGTCTCTGGGTTGTTATCTAGCTCGCAGCAATGCAAAAAACAAGACTCAAGTTTCCTCACTTTCCTTACCCTGATTCCCTTCCGACAAAACCATGCTAACGCATCAAAGGGTTGTCCCCTAGGATTTGACCACATCGTATAAAAAAAGATTAGATTAGATTCCGCCTACGCATAATATATTGACATCGTGGTGCAGCGCTTATTCGCATAAGAAAAAGATTTATATGTGGTTGGATTTTAATGCATGCCTAAGTTCCCCCACCAGCTACCGATATGTTCCACAATTCAGTCGACCCTTGTGGTGAGGGATAACGTGTTGTCTTTCCGCGCGAAAGTGTGAAGTTTAATTCCCCCAGTAGAGACTCATGGTTATTTTCGGCTGACAACAAATTACTCCAATAGACTCTTTTGGTCTTGAGGAGAAATGTCGATGATTCGGAATCCAGCTTAAAGTATGGGATCAGTTGCAGTCTTTTTGATCGAATCGGGTGAAAACGTCGACCTAATGCAAATAAGTGGGATTAAACCAAAACAAAAGACTATAAACGGATCAGTCCAACTTCCTTTGTATCTCAATCTGTATATTCTATAAAGAGTTCCAGAAACCACAATTCTGATTTACTGTTTGAGGGCCAATATGTTCCTATGTACTCGTATAGTCGATAGACACTGCTCTATATTAAGTATTGCTCTACTATATGATTTAGCAAAAAAAACTTACTAGCTAATACGCAATTTTTCCCGGAATAACTGGCACGGTTATCGCTTCACATCATCGTTTAGGAAATTTTACTGTGCTAGCAGTTACCGGAATTTTCGTATACAAATGCCATGTAGATCAAAAGTATCTTATACTACAAAAAAAACCAAGGTGAACCAAGGTGCTCTAGAAACAGAAAAAAATACAATACCATATATGTACGGATCTCCTTGCTGCTAAGGTGCAGAGTGATAAACTTGAAATGGGGCGACAGCACTATAACAAGATGTTGTTGGCATGACCGTTAAAAATTTTCCAAGAACTTTCCGATTTCTTAGACCTATGTCAATGAACCTAAATCTAAGTCACTTCCTCATTTATACAATACAACAATACTAAGGTGGCTAGATATGTTAGGAGGGGTACCCAGCAAGGTGGGGTTCTTTCACCAACGCTCCGGTCCAAGATTGTCGACACACGAATTATAGGGAAAAAAAGTGGTACCTTATGCTGACGACTTCTCTCGGGTAAGCCTTTGGAGATAACCCGCAAAAACTACTCTTCTTCAATAGAAATAGGCTACTTAAAACGGTCACTTTACCCACTTTGAACACAACGGACGATTTATAGGTATATGTGAGGCTGATCGGCTGTAGGGCTGATAGCCGCCACCCTAACCTACCCAAGCTGGGTGGTATAACCGAGCTAAAAGTTCATGCAGGGTTCCTAGCGAGTATATTAGATTCAAAACTTAATTGTGGCTTAAATATGCAAGGATAGGTCCTTAGCATTTTATGTCTGTAAGAAAGTTTTCGTTATGAAACGGGGCCTGAGCACCCGTATTGTACACTGGATGTACTCCTCCATAGTACTATGTTAAACTTACGTATGGCATTTTAATTTGGTGGACCTCTCGATAAAGAGGCGCATCTTAAAAAACTAATAAAAATACAAAGAGTTGGATACCGAATAGCTCTGGAATCCAATAAAAAAGGAAAGAACCGAAAGGCTATCCAGCTGGCCAATGAGATATAAGGGAAGTTAACAACTTTCTGGTCTAAACGCATCACTAAAACAGCTATTACCGCAATTAAATTTAAAAAGACACCACAGTTTTGATGAAGAGAAACTACGGTGATGAGCATAATGAAGCAGCTATCCTAACTTCAGATAACCTACTTGGTACAAGGTCGTGCAAACGTTGGGTCGATCCTAAACCACGAAACCCTCTTGTGGGGGGGGGGGGGGGGGTGGTTTTTGAAGTCTACATGGCCTAACAAGGATTATAAATTTCTTTTTATGTTAATATCAACGATCAGGGAATGTGGTATGTTGCTAAAGCACAGCCTTGGTATGAAGGGAATTAAGGGTGAGGGAAATGGGGTTATTTATTTATGATGCGTCAATACTGACTCGTACACAAAATGTAATTGACTTAGGATTAGGTATATTTAGATAATACGGCAGCAAGCTTAGTCCAACTAGAATGAGTGATGAATTCATTTCAAGCTGAAGTTGGCTCTTCAATCGAAGCCTGGAAAAGTTTTGACCCAGGTTGACGTAGTGCTCGTTAGAGAGGCGAGACATCGACGGCTCGGCCATGCCATCCAGAGTTCGGTGTCGAGGAACGTGGAGGAAATCGTTACTCCTAAGGGAACGGGACGGGATATAGATGCTCACAACCATCAGTGTCCATACTATATTAACGTGATTTCTGGTCGCCCCTTATATCTGAGTTGGGTACCTGAACAGAAATAGTAGGAAGCTTAAACACGCTGATTCAGGAAGCAGAAAAAATACATGTTGTTAGATTTTGCGAAAAGAAAGTGGGGGAGTCATATAGTTGAAAATCATTAAAATTACTTGTAGTAGTTGAAAGAAATTTGAATCAATCTTGACCATGAAGTCAAGTAAGTGATATCGTGCCGGCCTACCAAAACGCAGGTCCTAGGTTCGAATTCCACCGGCGGCGACCAATGGACGAAAACAGATTAAGTTAAAAAGGCCGTGGGGATTACAGAGACAATTATGGGTCTGAATCCATTTGAAACTGAAGTTCTTCTCCCGTCTATGCCCCACAAGGGCTTACAGAAACAAGAGAGAAGTAAGAATTTAACATAATCTTCTCTGCTAAGTAAAATTTTAAAATGTGTCAAAAGAATGAACACAGCCTATGTGCTTCTCATAAAGTGTCGGCTTTAAGCTGTAACATCCGCAAATGCTAGAAATTTCCATGTGTACACATGTGTACAGAATGTACGTAGATCTAATTATCCGAACTCGTAATTGTATTCCCTTGCGTAGCTTTTTTCCAGGTTTGTTAATATCTAATCTCGCTTAATGTTTCTGTATGCATTTTGCCATTAAGCAGACGGTATAAACCAGAGAAAATATGTTTTCCCCCTCTAATTAAAAGCACTGAACACTTTATACACGTTAAATCTCCTTTTCTAGATCTCTAAAATGTGCCAGGATAACGTTGCACATGAATTTATTTGCATCATTTGCGGCTAACAACTCGCTTTGGTTGCTGTGGTACAGGGTAATTCTTAGTGACCCAGATATCATAAATGCAAGCGAGGTAAATTTTCGCATTACCTAAGCGTCTTCGCTTCTTAATCGTACCGACAATTTTTATCTTTTCAGACTGGATGTGTGATCCTGCATATTGTCCTCCACTACTTCCTTCTCACTAATTATGCCTGGATGCTCTGCGAGGGATTTTATTTGCACACTGTCCTAGTTTCAGCGTTTATATCCGAACAGAAATTAGTTAAATGGTTGATTGCCTTTGGCTGGAGCTCGCCAGCTGTAGTTATATTCATCTATGGCCTATGCAGGGGTCTGACAAACGACCAGGAGGAGAAAATTCAGTGAGTTTGATTGGATACTAATCAATTCGACTAGTAACTAATTCTATTTATAGATGTTGGATGAATGAAAGCGCCTATACAAACGTACTTGTCGTGCCTGTCTGCATCTCCATGCTGATGAACTTGGTTTTTCTGTGCAATATCGTCCGGGTACTACTGCTTAAGCTAAGGGCTCCAGCTGGACCACAGTGTAGTGGACCCTCGAGAACTATTCTCCAGGCCTTCAGGTAAGTAATAATGTCTCCTTTGACTGCTTATTGTTGTCTTGATTTCTTTTTTATTACACAAACAGAGCGACTTTATTATTAGTCCCTCTACTGGGCCTACAGTATATTCTGACGCCTTTTCGTCCCGAGCAAGGTCACCCCTGGGAGCGAGTTTACGAAGTTCTGTCAGCATTTACAGCATCATTCCAGGTAAGTCCTGAAACTTGTTCCCGACTTTTCCTTTACCTTTATGTATGTATTTATATTTTCAGAATGCGGTCAGCTATCCACCCCTTTATGAAGGATCCGTTCCTTCTTTCTTTTCTCGTTTCATTTTTTCTCTCTCCAGGACACTCAATTATGTTAATGGCTACTGTGGGATGCTTCATAAAACTTTTCTGGAGCTTGCGAAGAATTTTGCGGCTCCAAGTTTATTTTGCTTATTTTGCAACCCCGTGCAGAGTAAAATTAAATTTCCTACTTCTTATCCTCAGTGGTGCCAGCAATTTCTGTCAGCGAATTTTAATGATTGCAATAAGATGGCGCGGACTGTCCTCATTTGTTTAAAGATTTTTTTATTGGCCCACAGATTTTTCTGAAAGTTTTTTTTTTTGCTCTATTTTAACATAGATATGAATCAATTTTGCCATTGATAAGTAACGCTTAAGTCTTGGATATGAAAGGATATTTTTCATTAACATATTTCCTAGAGCTAGAAAGGGTTGTCGAAATTGTTCTGAAATATATACTTGCACGTGTTTGCCATTTTCTAATCGTAATTAGGATCTTCTGCTTTTCTGAGTAATATTTCTTTAGAACTACCAATGGAAATGCCCAAAAGTTCAAATTGCCCGGAAATACCCCAGCAATTAGAAGCAAAGGAAAAAGGTATTACCCAACCACGAAGTACATGTTATACAAACTTTCCACGTGTAATCTGTTATAGAATACTTAACGTGCCTCAGAAGAATTGCAAGGCAAACAGAATATAAAACATAAAAGTTCGGAGCAAGAAATTTGAGAGGAAAGTTTCCGAATATAAGTTTCAATTGAAACAAGTTACTGAGACGAAAAACCATTTCCAAAATCTTCTTAAAACTTCCGATTTCAGATTGACAGGTAAAGAGCTTAAGTACCATAGAGTTTGGAGCATTGACTCCGAGGGACTGTAAGCTCGTTACACCTTGAAAATACTTTGTTGTGGTTAAGTGTTTTTACGAGGGGATTGAAAAGCGGTTTTGAAAGAACAACGTGATAAAAATGCGTAAATCGCTTTTACATTCTTTGAATGTTTTGCGGGTAAGATATTGTCTTTAAGTTTGTTAAATCTCAGGCTCTTTTATAAAATTAATTTGTAAATTATTAAGCATATTGTTGGTTATTTTACTGGTTATAACTCTAACTGGCACATCTGCTGTTTTAATGCTTCCAAAGTAATAACTTTAACGTGTATATTCCG
Organism: Leptarthrus brevirostris; assembly: GCA_964036015.1. Lineage (NCBI taxonomy): Eukaryota > Metazoa > Arthropoda > Insecta > Diptera > Asilidae > Leptarthrus > Leptarthrus brevirostris. The sequence goes on along the minus strand of OZ038372.1, from coordinate 3,692,502 downwards.
CGCGCCGTGGAATAAATATAATTCTGTCCTTTGAAATTTAGCTAATACTTTGTATTTTAATAGGATCGATCTTTAGGAAATCTGTACGATCGTTAGCAGTGGCGGATCTAAGATTACACCGATTTGGGGGGGGGGGGGGGGGGGGGGGCAGGTTTGGCTGGGGTGGTTGTGTTTGTACATGGAAACTTATTACTAAAACATTGTCTGTGTCAGGAGCGCATCTAAATTTGTGTTGGGGGGGGGGCTATCCCGTCCGCGCCCCCTCCTCGTATATCCGCAACTGTTGCAGTCTTGAACATGTGGACAACATGAGTCATTTCTTATAGATAACTGCATGTATAGTCAGCAAAATCCGTATGGTGTTCAAATTGTTATTCTGTCTATACATTGCGCACAACATTACGTAATTCATGAAAAATCCAAAATAGCAAGCTTATTTGACTTATTTGTTGAGTACTTGGAAGGAAACTTACAGTTTTCCATCGTAAGAACGTTAAATTGGATTCTCAAGAAGGTCTCCCTAATTGTGAATTATTTATTGCAATTGTAAATTAAAAACCCACGAAGAGACCGAGGCGCGAACCTGCATACATAGTGTGGTGATCGTGTCACTCATCCATTGATCCAAGTCTGTCTCCCTCTTGATATATAATACGGAAGACAAATGGTATGACTAGGTGTAGGAATAAGAATTGTTTCCTTTCAACAAGCGTCAAATGTTTATTTAAGTACAATAAAAGCAGTACACTTAGCCTTGAACATTGCATTTGGAAATTGAACACGTACAAAAAGAAATGCATCCATTAGTTAATAGGACTTACCCTTAGTTTACGGTAATATTCGTAAATTTAAAAGAACAACTATCACGACAATTGACGTTGAGAGGTAAAGATTTAAACTATCTGTAGCATATTTCTATGTGACTATGGCTTGAGTTCTCGTTGCATTGATTTGACGATCGTTAGAAGTAACCAATGTTGCAATGGCCTCGAGTGGTCTAGAAATATGTAATTGAAAATCGTCGGCATACACGCGAGAGTTCACAAAACTCTAATAATAACGGAGAAAGAATTCAACCCTGCGGGATGCCGCTGGACAAGTACAGAAAATAACTATTGACCATTCTCTTATAGTAATTTTGTAAAAAGTGGGAAATGAAATTAACAGTAAGTACTCAGTAATGAGTAAAAGTTTACTATTTACAATGTTATAACAGTTTAAAAATATTAGGATCATATTTGTTCCTTTGCATCTTGAATATTGTCTTATCTCTACTGATTTGCTCGAGGTAATAAGGAAGGTTTAGATGAAATTCGATCACTGTTAACAAAACTGTTTAAAATGTTGTGTCTAATTTAGCCAATTTATTAAAGAATTTATTCTCTTTCCCCGGAGTTGAATCAATGGTTAAGCGGCACGATCGCCACGCCATGTATGCAGGTTCAAGTTTTTCGACGTATAGTGAGCCTTGTTCCGCATAATAGTCTTTTAATTTCCAAAGGAAATCACGAAAATCCTTGCTAGATGGATCGAGTTCTAATCGGAACAATGTTTATCATACAAGTAAATAAGAAGATGCTGGAAATATGCAACTCAGGTATCAGTGACTTTTATTTATACACACTGGTCCAGTTATATGAGAAAGAAGAACTGTAAGTTTAGGTATTGCAATTTGAAGGTTTAGTACTAACAAGACAAGATAGAGAAAAACCACCTAAAATGAGAGAGTCAATTGAATCCTACAAGCAATTGAAGAGAAGCAGTACACTAGAATTGCGGCGTCTTCTTTCAAGAGATGAAGCAACCCGAGTTAGTCATATCAAGGTGGCAGTATAAGGAAATTATTTCAGGCAAGAACTCGCAGGGCGAATGAAACAAACTTTCGCAGAACCTCCTCAATGCGTGTTGGTATTCGAGGTATCGTGTAATATCGAATAATTCACTAACTATAAGAAATGCCTTTTAGTTATAACGAATGAAGAGATTCACAGAATCACTTATTAAGATGAAAAATTTAACGTTTGCTCTGCGATTACCCGAGTCTAGCCAGGATAAGGTAGAAAGCGTTAGGCCCATACCTCCTGAGTGGACTGGACGAGGTTGCTAACATACCTATATTAGCAACTTAAGAAAAAACTACTAAACTAAAGCATCTGCTCCGGTTTATTAACAGTTGTGGCTGGTTCTAAATAAACCCTATACTGACATTCAGATGCGGTCCCGCGGTTGTGGTAACTCAACGGGCCTTTCTTAGGTCTATGTGAGGTTTATCGACTTTTCTATAGCCACAACCCTAACCTATCCTAACCTAAGATGAAACATTGATAGATAATTTTTAAAAACGAAAATTAGTTTAGATTGAAACCCTTGGTCCTCCAATAGGTGGGTTTCGATCCAGACTAATTTACGTCTTCAAGCACCGTCTACCCATCTTTCATATTTGAACGCTTCCATCTCATCTTAATATCTGACGCTTTGTGAACCTTCCAGTGTTTCAGAATCCACTTCAATCCAGTTGCAATCGTTGTATCGAATCGGGTGAACTCCTCCTGCCCTACAAGGAGTTACGAGAACTAACAATGTTAAGGTAGCCAATGTGAAAAATCGCATTTTTTAAATTTGTCGGTTTACATAATAGTCTCCGTGGTAATGTATCGAAGTTCTACTTTTAACAGAAAGCCTGGAATCAGAAATAACAATGTTATGAATGTGCAACTTTCTTAGATATCTTTATGTTAAAATAAGGAATAAACAGATTTTTATGTTTTTAAGTTTTAATATTTTTATTTTTTACTTAAACATTTTTGCTAATACATTTTTCTAATTTGTGTTTGTAATTAGCTTTGATTTATTTTCCTATCTAGTCCAGTTGGTATTATATTTAGTTTTATTTATATCTGTCTTATGGCTCTAGTTCCTTTTTATTATATTTCAGATATAGTATCACAATCCTTTCCCAATTATTCAGTAAACAGATTAAAAAGGCTTCGAATATGTATTTTTTGTGGTGAAATTGAAGGAGGGAATATACATACATTATACAAGCGGACCCATTTGAATCTCGCGGAAGCCAATATGTAAAGAGAAAATATTTTTTAGAAAAATGTTTTCAAACAAAAGTTGTTCGGTTTCGAGAATACATCTTTTGGGGCCAACATTTTCCCACCCTCACCCCAGGGGGTTATGGAATGAACATTCACACAAAAATTGGAAGTTGTTTCCGGTAAATGTATACATGATGGGACCGTCGCGTCGTTCGAAGGAGGGCGGGGGTGTTAAGGACTTCATCCACAGTTATAAAAAGTGGGGGTCGAAAAGTGGAGGCGTGGGGGTGGAGGTGAAAATTGATATATTTGAATCACTCGCCATCGCGAAGAATTTTTAGATTTGCTGTTCAGACTTCGCGTTTTACGTGAAAGCGCGATAAGCGATTTTTTACGTCCACCCCCACTTCGTGACTCCCTAACACTTTTATGGGGTTGTTGAAGGTTGTGTCTCTATAATTCTGTAAAACGTGGAGTAACTCCTCAAACATAAATAAAATTACACTCCCATATTTAGAAACTAATTTTGTTGAAAGCATCATTAAAGAACTGCTTCTAAACCACTCCTTATAGTACACAGACAAGGCGCACTGCACTGTCTTTTCAAAATTCATTCAAAAGTAGAGCCATTGCCAATCATATTGATGATATTTGGTTGCTTTGGCGATTTCTTCTACAAACTGGCAATGAAATAAATGCTCATACTAATAAAATAACTTTCCAAAGAAATTTATATGTTTGTCCCAAAATTTAAAATTTTTTGGCTGAAAGTTTCAAAAATTAGAGTTCTGGAGCTTTAAGATGTTTTTTTCATATCCTCGATACGATTATTTCTCGCTTAGATACAGCCCGTCAAAAATCACTAAAAAATTTAGATATTTTTTTTGTTCCCTTAATTGTTTTGTTAATTAATTCGAAGGCGACGTTAGATGAACTTGACCTTCAAAGTAATTTTTTCAAAGTTGACCTTTCAATGATCATCAATACCATAACCAAGTTCATCTCTCAAAATCCCACAACTTTTGTTTTGGTTGTTTTTTCATTTTTTTCTAGGAAAACGAGCAAGATTGACCTCTGAATAATCTTTAAATCGCTCTTGAAAGATAACCTAAGAGAACAGCTGACTGAAAAATGTCCCTTTTACTATCCAGGGCGAAAATATTTAAGCCCATCTTCAAACAATTTTGAAAGTCAAGTTCAAGGTTAAATTCAAGGACACCAATAGATGTCCCTCTCGAAGTAACTATTAATTTGTTTGGAACACTTTTTTCGTAGAGGACTTCTTTCTCTAAATATATAAAATTTCCAGGTTAAAAACAACACCCGCTACAAAAAAAAATGTAGGAATTATTTCAGGTCGGCTCTTTTATAGTGTGATCCGTTTGAATAAATGATTTTATTATATACCATGTTATTCACAGAAATGAGAACTCCATTTCACTTTCTACGTTATAAAGGATAGTCTAAAATTAGATAACATGTGTTGACATTTCCAGTATAAGTTGATATGTCAGAAAAATGAAAAACCTTTCTCCTAGCAGTGAAACACTTTTTTGTAAAGTAATATTCACAGGAAAGCCGTGCTCCCAAATGCTCGTTCGATTTTCTTGACTTTCAGTTATTCACTGATTCATAAATAATGTGATGTCAGCAATAATTTATAATACGTTCAAAGTCAAGTGGGATTAATAAGACGGTTTTATCTAAAGACCACATTTCGTATTCTCTCTCGAAGAGTTCGTGCTGCTTTGAGATGATAAAAATTCCATTTGGAAAGTACACTATGAATTTGGTTTCAAAACATTTTGAGACAGAACCAATATAGGATGTTTTTGAAGATGTAACACCAGTCATTTAAGCGCAAAAGTAGCATTTCATTTAATCGCCGTCAGGCTGTTTAAATAAACTCTTATGCGTTCATTAATAGCATAAACAATAACAAAGCATTTGCAGTTAAATGAAGGAATTGCAATATGAGAACCAGACAGCACATTCCGCAAGGTGTCTTTAATAACTTACTTTACTCACTGGCTTGTATACGAATATGTAAAACTGTCTATGCATTTAGAAAGCGTTCGTTTATTGTTTTACTGATAATATTTGAGAAAACGAGGTACAGCAGATACTTTATTTTGTTTATCTATAGATTTTCTGTAGGATAAGTAAATTCCATAAAGTTCGCCGCAGAATATATGCTTCAAAACAAGTAATTAGTTTCTTGGATGAATTGATTATTAACAAAAATCTCGAAAAATTTGGAAATAAAATTGTGTTTTAAAATTATCTGTGTTGTTTTGATAGCATTACGGGCGGTGGTGGGGGGACTTCATCGTAAAATACCTAAAATGATGGGAATATTTAAGGGCTGATTAGAGAAATATTGCGTTTTACAATAAAACAAATAAATTTCTAATACTACTCTATTAGATTTTCCTTGTGTCTAACCCTGGTCTTGTGCTATTTTATAACCAAATTATGTTACCTGCTTTCTCCAGACATGACCTGATTTTAATTATCTAGGATACTAAACCCGGTAATAGTATCGGGCATGATTTCGTGTATCGGGATTTCAAAAATGTGGATTTGGATAGCCTTCTCATCGAATCTATGGGCATCGACTGGGTCAACTTTTACCTTTCTGCTTATGCTAAATATGTTCCACTAAAAACATTTTCTGTTCCAAATATAAAATGTCCATGGATTACTTCAAGGATTTTAGCTTTAATCGGCAAACGAGACAACGCATACAGAAGCGTTTTTGAACAACTTTCCTTAATGATGAATACCGTAGGCTGCGCAATAACGTTACCAATGCCATTTTTAAATCCAAATTTAATCATAGAACTAAATTTAATGTTAAGCTATCAACTAAAAAGCTCTGGAGCAACCTTAAGATTTGACTAATCTTATGAGTTAAATTCAAACTTTGCATTTGCTTCCACGATTTCTACCACCATATCCAATTCAGTTAGCATAGTAAATGTCTTTGATAACATTACACCTTTCGAGGATTTCTCTTTCTCCGGATTTCATGCAGAAGAAATCACGGAAGTTATTCTTTCCATTAAATCCAATGCAGTTGGTTTGGATGGTATTCACCCTAAGTACGTTAAGTTGATTCTTCCTTTTATTATTCTGCCGCTTATCTATGTATTTAATACGATTCTGTTTACCTCCACATATCCTTTCCAATGGAAAGAAGCCAAGATTATCCCAATCAGGAAGAATCCCCAGTCAACTATTGCTGAATACAGACCAATATCTACTCTGCCATTTTTATCTACAGCGTTCGAACGTATTCTTTACAAGCAGATATTTGTGTATTTGGAAAGCAACAATCTTATTAATCCTTTTCAGTCTGGCTTAAGATCTCGTTTTAGTTGTACTGTGGTGCTCCTAAAAGTTGACATTTGCATCTCGATTGATAATGATAATATCACTGCACTCCTCCTTTTAGATTTCTTGAAGGCATTTGACAAAGTTGATCATAACATCCTAATTAGGAAGCTTAGGAATATATACAATTTTTCAAGCCCAGCCAGTAAGCTTGTTTCATCCTACTTATGCGGTAGACTGCAAATGGTGAAGTGTAATAACTTGACATCTGGTTTTCTTGGAACTAACTGTGGTGTTCCACAGGGATCCATCTTGGGGCCGCTATATTTTTAGTTGTTATTAATGCCAAATACGAGAGATTTCATCTCTATGCTGATGATTTACAGTTATATTTCTCAAAGCCTCTAGGGCTCATTGATCATGGTATTGATAAGCTTAATGAGGATCTGTCCGCTCTCTCTAGCTGGACCAAGGATAATAACCTAGTTCTAAATCCTTCTAAATGTAATGCAATTATGATATATAAATATGCATCGGACAGTTCCTGCTTTCCGCAAATTACTCTCAATCAGTCCCCTATTACGTACATCACTAGCGTTAAGAATTTCGGTGTCATATTTAATAAAACTTTGACTTACTTGGAATAATTATATTAGTAGTATTGTTTCTAAAACAATGTTTGTAAGACGTTTGCGGGAATAAGAGATGGACTGTCATTTGAAGACATTGAGCTCAAGAAAGTTTTTTGCATGCACCATGTGGCATAAATGGACAGCTCTGAGTGTTTGATGACACATTCAACATAATTTATTGTAAGGATGAAAATCAATGGAGCGAGCTGGCTGCCCTGAGGGACGCCGGAACGAGTGACAATAGGGTTAGAAATGCATGAGCTAAAAAGAACATTGTATTGACGGTTGTTGAGGTAGGATTGAATTCAGGAGATGAATCGAGGGGGGAAGCCTAGGCGATCAAGTTTAAACAGGATAACGCTATGGGAGATCTTGTCGAAGGCTTTACTAAAATCGGTGGCGATAACAAAAACATCTTTACCGTTTTCCAGGGCACATAGTGTTTTAAAGACGAAATCAGTAAAGTTAGTGATTGTAGATCTACCTTTGAGGAAGCCATGCTGGGAGAGTGAGAAGACAGTGTAAGAACATGGAATCATAGACAAATTTTTCGAATAGTTTAGGTATGGATGATAATTTAGCAATGGGTCTGTATTTGGACACATCGTTCTTGCAGTTTTTTTTTAAGATGGGAATAATATACGAGTTTTTCCATAATTGAGGGAAAACCCCTTAAGTGACCGAGAAACGGAAAACCAAAGTAAGGGGTTGAACTAGATACATGGCATACTTTTTCAGAACGATGGCCGGAATGCTATCGTGACATGGTCAAAGTCGTCCTCAAGCCCGTTAATACGAGCGGAGATTAGTTCAGGATCAGGGTCGAAAAATGTAAACGACGTTTGAGTGCATATGTCCATGAATGAAAAGTAGGTAAGGTCAGGTTGTAGGGAATTATCGCTGAAAGATTTACTGAAGAAGTATGCAAAGAGGTTGGCGATAACCTTAGGATCAGACGAAGAAGTATTCTTGAGCTTTAGGGTGGAGGGGGTAGCCATTGGATTTCTTCTTGGAATTAATAAAGTTATACAAATATTTGGGGTCGGATATGAGGCTAGTTTCCATGCGTTGGAGGTATTCATAGTAGAGGGTATCACAACGTTCAGAAAAAGAGGTATAAGCGGATAGGTACGAAGAATAGTCCGTCTGGGTTAGAAGACAAGTTTGCCAACGTTTATTTTTCCTGTTGCGGAGAGAGCGTAATTCTTTGTCGTACCATACGGGGGATGAGGAGCAGTTTTTGCGAGGAAGAAGAGGGATAGATTGTGTAAGAAAAGCGTGTATTTCTGAATAGAACGCCTCTAAAGCAACTTCAATTGGAAGATGTTGAGGGATAGTGCCAATGTTAGAGTTGAGGAGCAAGTGATTTAATTTCTCAAAGTCGCGTTTACGAAAATTGAAGAAGGAAAGAGAAGAGGGTGTACATAGGAGAAAACGAGGAATTTGGGGAGGGGGGATGGTGACGATCGGGTAAGGAGAGGAGATATATTTCTAGCTTTATAATATATAGATCCCTCTCTTTGTGCACTATATACCGTACAAGTAAAACTTTGCCGTATCTTGAAATTTCCGGAACGTACATTATCATTTCCTTCAATCAATTTTAATACTACAAAAGCTATTTCTTTTTTTGCCAAGACTGTGGTACAGCATCATAAGGTTTTCTCTGAAACGAAAAGCTATGAATTATTTAATTCAGTTTTTTAGATTGTTAGATTATTTTTTGTCGTACTAACTTCCTATTATGAGTTATAGTCGCCTACAGGATCCGATACAATCTTGCTATAGTTATTGTCCTTTGACATTGAAATATTTTAAAATATCTGATTTGGAAGCTATGAATTCTGGGAAGACTTGATGTGAATTTTTTAGCTGATAACGTTTACCAAGATGCTTCTGCGAAATTATAACAGATAAGTCTGGTTCTTGTTTAAAAAAGAATGAAAAACTTTGATTTTTCTGATATGTAACTTCTTCCTGACACTAGATGTCCTTTGTATCAATAACTTGAATGCTGAGGTGATACAATAGCTACACAAGATGGATATTTGCATCGAAGGCGCAATATTTAATTGCTTTTGAAATTTATAGCTGCTATTATTTTTGGTAGCTGATTTATTTGGTAGGAAAATAGGGTATTAACTTTTATTTGAGCTGGTTTCTTCTATACTGTAGGAATTCTGTATACAATAATAAAATTCAAGTTTCTCTCAGTTAATAAACCATAAAGAGGGATTTGAATATCCGGCTCTTTTCAAATAGCAGAAACCTGAATAAAATAAGCAGGGGGACGGAAAACTAATGCGATAAACTCGTGAAATACCTCATTTTGTAGCTATTGCTCCGGACGGAGGACTTTTGTTGCATATTTTATTAACCTCGAGACAGCTTGTTTGTCCCCACAGCGAATTTTAAATCCGTCGAAATTATTCAAACGAACGAAACCCGAAAAATTTAGCAAGTTTGTCGTTATTGTCGCGAATATTTAATTAAAGGTATTCAAATTTTATAATTTCAGGGACTTTGTGTTGCGACACTGTTTTGCTTCTTCAACGGTGAGGTTATAGCTCAGGTGAAACGGAAATGGCGGACGGTGTTCTTCAGCAGCAGACCCAGGTCGAACTCCTACACAGCTACCCAGGTCTCGGTAAGATTTTAGCTATTATTTGTGAAACCTCCCAGCACTTTTGTGCCCTTTTAATGTAAATTTGCTTACTCCTGAAAAATTCATCCTCTTTCTGTACATTTCGCATGCATCCCATTAAAAACTACATTATCGAAGCTCCAAAGGGACTCTAAGTGCATAAGAAAAGCAGACTTCGCGCCCTTGGAGCTTCTTTCCTTTTAACGACACCCTCACGAGCATGGACTTCCTTCCGCATGCAAAATAGCTTTTTCCCAGCTTATAGTATAAAATTTACGGTAAACAAATTTGTGCTGTTCTCTTTGCATCTTTTCTGCCCTTTCATGGCTGTCCGTGGCTGATTATATTTTATTGCATGTTTTGTCCTAATGTTCATTTCCATTAGATGGTGGGAAAATAATTTCACTGTCGGCATAATTTTCACGTGTAACGAATGGGAGCGCGTGGAAGGAACTCTTCCAATTTTCCTTCTCTTTCCTTCTTAGGCGCTGCAATGTTTGCTCATGCGGCACACAGCTTGGAAAAGCACTTTATGGGCTGCTGGGACCGGGAGTCTGTGTCTCGACTTCTAAGGGAAAATTTATTATACAAGTTCTAGCATGAAGTTTTTTAATTCAAAGAAGGATAACAGCGAACAAGATTAAAATAGAAACGCAAGAAAATTCCTTACTGCAGAAGATGTTATGGAAGAGAAACTATAATAGATTTTGCCAGAGTTTTCTTCTAGGGAAACTAATCATCTTTATCTGGATTATTCGTAGCAAAACTGATTTATCCTGGATAAGGCAGCGCTAATGTGATGGCTTTGTTCGATTTGAGGTTAGGTCTACTAATTTTGTGATTAATTTTTAAATGCTTCCATATAAAATCGGGGCTTTCTATGTAAAACTTTTTAATTAAAAAAGATTTTAGCGGCTTCTAGTTAGTAACTTTTTTGTATCCAAGACGTTACATATGGCTCACGACCGTGCTGCTATAAAACCCGGGTTTACGGATTTATGATAGAAAAGGAACACCGGTGTCTCTGGGGGTCAACATCCACTGGCCGGAGCTCATTACCAACGAAGACCGTTATAGACTTACAGGCCAACACGGGATAGATATCAGTATTCGCAGGCGAAAATGGCAATGGATAGATCACACACTAAGAACAGAGCGCAAGAGGCTCCAGATTGAAATACTTTAAATATTTGATACACATGGAGAAGATCCGGCGAAAGGGAAGATATCATCATCAACAAATCGTGGGCACAGTTGAAGGCAATAGCGCAGAACCGAATCAGGTAGAGAGGTGTTAAAGGAACCAACGAGAGAGAGAGAGAGAGAGAGAGAGAGAGAGGAGAGTCATTGCAAATTTCATACGAGCACTATTGGATTAAACCCTACTTTTGTGTTTTTTATGGAAAAACTAGAATGATTAGACACATGTCGTCAGTATAAAATAGAATTACTAGGTAAGGTTAGGTTATGTTGAAAATTTTATAGTTAAACAAATTCATCATTCATCTTTCAATTTACAATCAAACTAAAAGCTAAATACAAAGGAGAATAAATTTTAACTAGGCTGACCCATCAATTGGCGTCAAGTAAAAGTCCATATGATCATAAACATCGTACGGTGATGCGAAACATGGAGGAAGTCGTAACGCCTCAAGGAGCGTGACGTTACAGATATATTAAAACATTTTAGCAGTTCAGGAGAGTCAATACCCCCCTGCAGAGATTCGAGCGTAAAAACAGCTCTGGCGTTATTTCGTCTACTTTCTGCGGGGTCCAAGGATAACAATCTAAGTCTGTCAGCGTAATGAGGTAAAAGACGATCATTGTTCCATGGAAGGTTAAGCAGAGCAAACCTTAAAAACTTTCGCAGGACGGACTCAATGCGCTTAACATAGACCCCATAAAAAGGAGACCACACTGGACTAGCATATTCAAGAATTGGCGTAACAATCCTAGTGATATAGGAATCATTAAACTCCTTAGACCACCTCTTTATGAAGCCCAAGAAAGCATTTGCCTTACCAATGGGATCAATGGGATCGTCAAAAGAGAATTGAGCATTAAGCAAGACGCCCAAGTCTTTGGATTTGTCAAGTCTACTTAAAGTGTGTCCATCCATAGAGTAGCTATACAGCCGAGGATTTCTTTTACGAGAAAAGGACATAAAAGTGCATTTGGACACGTTTAAAGGGAGCCAGTCGATGGAACATCAGTTGTAGAAGACGTCCAAGTTAGAGTTCAGGAGATGGCATTCAAGATCATTCGAAATTGAACGAAATAGCTAGGAATAATCAGCATAACATAAAATTCTCGAGTGGGGTGGAATTAGGGATGCATCATTGATGTAGATATTGCATAATAATGGACCCAAGTGACTGCCTTTTACTCTACTATCACATAATTCTTGCAGTATCCCTCTCTTTCACGTCAAATATGCTTTCCCGTCGATTTAGTTCGATCTTTCGTCGGTGGTTTATTAAACTATTTCTTCTATTAAAACCTGATACCATTGTAATCTTGTTGACGAAATTGCACAGTTGATAGTGGTAGACCCGGCCGCTGACTTAGTTAGTGCCTGACTTTTTCCTCTACCAATTCGTTGTATCTATATGAGCTGTTTCGTTTCATGTAGAAGTTGGTGCGTATTTTGTAGTTTCCAACCCCACCGAAGGCAACCACTGTATGTTTACCAATGTCCCACAAGGGTTTACAGAAAGAAGAGAAAGAAACGAGTTGTTTAATTCGAAATTGCAGTGACCTGAGAGCACTAGGCAAAGATATAGGTGGCTATGGTCGCTGGAGTAGGGTTCTGTAGCAACACAATTAATCTAGGTTCAGTTGAAATTAAGTATTCGAAAAAGCTAATCAAAGAAGTCTTTTTCTGAGTAAATATACGAAGTATAATTCGGTCGTTACGACGAGTTATTATATATGGTTCATTTAAATTTTTTATTTTCACAGCCGTGGCTTAATTTGGTGGGGCACACCCGGTTCAATTTTTGATGTCTATTTTGCATGAAGCGGCTGATTTCGACGAATGACGTGGGTGATTTTATTTTTTTCCATGATTCTTTGGGATTTGTAAAAATCTCTCCAAAATTCAAAATAGCCCCAAAAAATTAGTCTAAAGGCGTTAAATTACATAATCTTGGGACCGTCATGCAAGATGACGAATACACCACATTCTATTGTTCCCATTCAGTGTGGAAAGTAGCGTCGTCTTATTAAAATCCCATACTTAACTATCTTGGACATCGAATTATCATCGCTTCAAATGCGAAAATTTTGTTTGTTTACAAAACCATGGTCCTCGCCGCTAAAGATAATTTTTCTGCCAAAAGCAGGGTCAAGTTCCAATGATTTCAGAGATCAGTCAGTGAATATATGCGACAATATATGTATACACTAATTAATTGATTTTTGTTGACATGCAATCATTCTCTGATTTTCAACAGACCACGGTTGCCTCAATTTGCTCAATTAAGCAAAGAATTGTTCGTTTAGTGGGATGAATGTCAACTCCATTAATAAAGCATGAAATGTTTGGCGAAAAAGTCTCTGTAAACGTATAGAATCGTGTAATATAGTTTATTATAAAAGGGTTTTATATATGTATACCTTTGGGAAACTATAGAAATTTTCACAGCATACATTTTTATTACTTCATGCTAGATCTTAAACTAATTGAGGCAGAATTTCGATGTTTCTTACTCTTATTAAACTTTTCCTTCCACTTGAAAAATTTTCATTCTATAGTCACTAACTACTACATATGTACTTGACTATTTATTTCATGAAAATTGACTACTTGCAAAAATAATAAAAAAAAAAAGTAAAAATAAAAGAGAAAATGAAAAAATAAAAATTCAAAAAAAGTAAAATAAGGCCGCTGAAGTGATTAAGACCATTAACAAAAAACAAGAGTAAATCATATATACAGTTCAAGCAAATTACAATTTTACAAGCAGTTTCAAATTCAATAAAAAATAAAAGAAATATATACGTATAAATATATAAATTACAAAATTCTAGGGCACAAAACGGAGCTTATACCTCGCGATTAAAAAGGCCCGACATTGACGTCAATGGCTCATTCAGAGCATAGCAGGACATTGAAGATAAAGAAAGTCCTAGTTCTGTTGCGCCTATTTTCGAGAGAATTCAAAGAGAGCAGCCCAAGTCTATTATTATACGTGGCAGAATCATAGGGGTTTTCCATGGGAGGCCACGCAATGTAAATTTGAGAAACCTGTTCTGACCAGCCTCAATAGGAGTACTATATATCGCATAAGACGGAGCCAACAATACAGGCATACTCTAAAACAGACTGACCGAAGGACCAACAAAGAAGCTTATTGATAAAGGGATTGTTAAACTCCTTAGACCGTATCTTTACGAAGCCTAAGGAAGCATCAGTCTTACTAACTGTGTAGCTGATGTATTCAACGAAAGACAAATGTGTATCAAAAACAAACCAAGATCCTTTACTCTATCCAGTCTGGTTATATATGCAATACGAAAGAAACGCACAGTTATCAACATTAAGAGGCATATTGTTCGTAATAAAACAATAATTAAAAGACTGAAGATCAGAGTTCAGTGCAAAACAATCACTAATATCAGAGATAACACGAAACATGTAACCACCGTCAGCATAGCATAAAAATTTTGAGTTCACTAAGCTGGGACCTCTCATTAATAAAAATAATAAATATAATAGGATACACTGCCCAGAGGCATACCAGAAGTGATTTATATTTCATAACAGAGAGAACCCGGAAAAAGATCACGCTTGGTCGGTCAGAAAGATAGGAAGAAATCCATTGGATGAAAAAAAAATGGATAACTCAACATAGTAAGTTCAAAAATAAGCAATTTGTGATCAATGCGATCAAAGGCCTTACTAAAATCAGTATAAACACAATCAACCATTTCGACAGCCTCGAAGACGGAAATATATTAGCTTGAGAACTTCACAAGGTTAGTAGTCGTTAATCTGATGAAACAATTTTGGAAGAACCACAAGAATGGCTTGCAGTGAAAACAAAGAACATCAAAAACCATTGCTTCAAAACAGCTTTGCGACGGTAGACAAATAGGTTTTTAATTAGAAATATCGTCCTTCTTACCCTTTTTATGAAGAAGAAACATGGTAGACGATTTCCATAATTTAGGAAAAATACCACAGGTTATGGACGAGTTAAATAAATAAGTAAGGACCGGAACAAGATACCGGGCACATTTATTTTTTGGGACAGACACAGGAACACCATAAGGACTGCCCAACAACTATAATTCATAATATGCATTATAATCGAAGCAAAGTCTAATAACAAATACTTAACAGATAAGGAAGTCGGAGTATAGTTCGTCAAGACATTAAAACCACCACAAACTTATATTATAGCTATTTAGCAAGAAGGTAAAGAAACTGGTAAAGAAGTTAGTAGCAGTCAAAAAATCGTCGTACTCTGATCACCGAGACGCATAACAAAAGGGTATGCACCACTCCTGCGCTTATGATTGACGAAACTCCAAAACTTTTTGGAATTAACACAGATGGACTGTCCAACCTTAGCAAGATAATTTCGATAGTCAAGCTCAGACTACGAGAAAGACAGAACCTCCTACAAACTTTATTTTTAAGATGCTTTAGACACTTAATAAGATAAGATTGAAAAAATGTAGGGTTCCTAGATTGAGATGCGACTCTAGAAATGAACTCTGATGTTGGGGGACGTAAATACGTATGGCAGCAAACAATCATTGTCGTCGGTATATAGTACTTGAAAATTCCCCAACAGTAAAAGGAAATGGCATGGAGACATCATCTCTGAAAGCCATTCCACAGCTGAAAACAGAAGACGGTAAAGCACGTGGAACCTGGACGGTTATATCATATATAATCCTATTACGAAACTATATGGAGACGCAGACATATTCCAGAGACACAGCGCCAGGAATCTCAATCGAAGAGGACGACAATCCACCATGTAACGCACAAAGAACGCCTCTGCTAACGGAGCACTCACACTAGCTAAATATCAGTTACGTCGGAAATCCTGGAATTCAGAATCATAAAAATACATATCAAGTATCTAACCTCCTTTACCAGGTTTCATAGAGGCATGTAAGGTCGAACCCAGAATCGGCCGAAGCAACAAAAAACCTCGTAATTGTTAAGGTTGTAATATGATGGGCTCTTTTTATTTGTTCATATTTTTCTAGTCTCTCTTTTTCATACATTGCTAGTTTCTCTCTCGGTTTCCTATAATTCCTTTCGTGTCATGGATCGACTATTCTGCTGATCTCTCTTGGTTCTCTGCTAACGCTTGAAATTCACTTCTTCTTTAAGGACCTTGGGCCGTATTCCTCGAAAGTACGCCATGTTAGACGGCTAATTACCCAAAAAATGTGTAAGATAGGACAGGATGGACTTGTTGGTCGATAGCTGGACATACACGGAGAGAAAGGCATATATGTTATTCCACAAAATGCCAGTAAAATTTACGGTTTTCAACAATCGTTCTGCAACCGTCAACTACCTTAATTTGAATGATGAGCCCGGAGTACCAGATCGGTTTCAAAGAATATTCCGAGCATAGAATTCAAGTTAAACATCTTTAGCAAAAACGAAAACAAATAAAAAATACACACAGTCTGAGATTGGAACCATTGTCTTCAGCAGCATGCTCCAACGTCCTCGACACTAAGCCAATCTGTGCTTTGAATAATTAACTTTCAAAGAGCTTTAAAGTGATGTCTCTATATAAATGCATTATTAATTGACATTAGTAATAAATAATAAATAGATTTAAAGTTAATTAATTAGAAATGTAGAAAAAACGAAGAACGAAGAACGAAGAAAATAATTTCGAGGTTGTTTAAAGTTGTGAAAAATCGTAAAATTTTCCAGGTATTCCGGGAAAAATTGTGTATTAGGCGGTTAATTTTTTCTAAATCTGTAAATTTTACAAGTCATGTAAATTTAACGGTGCTGTTCCGCAAAATTGTTTAAATACATAAATTGTATTCAGAAATTAGTGGAAAGGGGCGTTAAATTTTATATTATTTATATTTTTTTACTTGTAAAAGGTTTACAACCATAATTTTTCCTGGAATTTTCTCTTTGTGTATACACACGAAGTCAACGTTATCAGACGTCTTTTCATAACCGACAGAGATAAAAGGTAATTGGAACCTTTATTCATCTGAATGCTCGATAATATTTCATATGGTGTTGTTGCTGCAGGAAAATCCTCACGAAACGCAGCTGTTTATTATTTTGCTATCACGTAGGAGACTACAGTTCGTGAAAGATGCTCGCCAAGTTTAAGGATCTGCGCAATCCTATTCGGCGGTTAGTTCTCGATTTCTCAACAGTTTTGGATTAAGGGAAGAAGTAGAGTTTTCCTAGTAGCCGGCGGTTTTCCGAGCTAAGACGAATAGGTATACGATGTCTAAAGGTGTTATTAAGGACCAACAAAATATTCTATCCATTTCCATGACAGCTATGGATTTATCGGAATTTATTTCTTTCAGTTGCAAGGGTCTTCCTGCCAATTTTTTCTTGTACCAACTTCTGCTGTCATCGCAATGTGCCGCTTCTTCTGCCCATTCTGCTAGCGTGTTAATGTTATTATACTTTTATGCCTAGCAATCCGAACGCCCTTGTATAGAGAACGGTATGCAGTTCTCATATGTTGTTTGTTGGTATTGTGTTGAAGCCCATTATAGCTGTCTTTCACTAAAGCTGCTAACATGGTGCGTCTCTTGTTTGCCCGACCTTTTTCTGTTTCGGCATAAATGGTAACCATCAAAACGACTTAATGACATTTTTCTAAATCAGTTCACTTATTGCTTTGAAGTTCATGACCATATAAAAGCTACTTAAATTTTTCCGTCACCTTTACACTATAGAAAATATTATATCATTTCATACTAATTTCAATCTTTTTAATGTCTCTTGTCATGCAAAATAAATATCCAGTACGTTAGTGGCGAGCCATGATAGTTTTCTGTTGACAAGAGATTACGATAAAAAAAAGCCCATGGCGATTGCAGAGAAAATGCCAGTGGTTCGGAATCCACTTTAAATTGTAGATCCACTTGCAACGGTTGTCTCGAATAGGGTGAAATTAATCCTGCGTCAAATGCCCCACAAGAAATTACGGGAACTAGAGAGCGAAAGAGAGACGTAAGTAGTTAAGCTCATCATAAGGTTTTTGGGTTTTCCATGTTTCAATGCCCATAGCTACGTCGTTTTTGTTGGTTCCGTTTATCCAATTCTGCCGGAGGCTGCTTGGGTTTGGTTACGTGTCGGTGGGACTATTTAGCCAACATAATCCTTTTTCAAAGGAAGGATACCTGTATTATTTATTCCCAGTGAAACAGAGTGGCTCGGTTATGTCGGAGAAGGTCATGCCACAAGCAGGTGAGGTTGACATTAGTCCCTGATAGGCTGTATATTGCGCATCATGAACCTCTAAATGTACAACATGAACGTAATTACAAATAATGTCCAAAAAGTAGACAATCCTGCTCAAGCAATTTCAAAAATGTTGTTTCTTCCATTTCCAAGTGTTCGGTTAAATTAAAATTCAGTTGCAGAAATCTCCAAGTTTCTATTAAGTCCAGAGCTTAAAAATTCCTTGTCTGGTAGTGCGGATGTAATCCTTCTCCGTGAAAAATGGCTGTTCGTCCTGTATATAATTTACATGGCTTCACGTTTAGTTACCCTGCAAAGCTATACACAAACAGTACTAAAATACTTCTTACACCACCCAGACGGCATATAATTTCAAATTCCTATCCACAGGAGTCTGTCTGCTTCTGTCTGCTTTGTCAAATTCCGTACCTTGAAGTATTTTCCCAGTTCACTATATTTCGCCAGTTCATTTTCAGGTTCTTTGCAATTTGATTGTAGCCGGATTTCTTTATCTCAAATTTCAGAAAATCCATTAAGGTTTCATTGCTCATTCAATTTCCACAGATTTGGGGCAGGATTTGGAAGTGCATGGCAATCTACCATATTCGGTCATTACCAATTGATTGGAGTTTCAAATTCTGAGTAGGAAAGAAATAAAACTATTTCCTGTCGGTTTTTGTCTAGGACTCTGGAATTCAATCGGTCTCTGTTTCCTTTTTATCCATTTTCGACATTTGGATTTTTAGCGGTGTAATTTGTAGAACTGACTTTATCGAGTACAATTGAAATTGCATTGAATAGAAGGTTGCAATCACAAAATTCAGTTTACATTTGATGGTGGAAGGAAAATGCTTTATTTGAAAAATGAGAACGATATTCCAATAAGTGCTGAGAGAGAGAGAGATAATAATAGGAATAATGTTTCAGGAATAGGCGAATATTTGTTTATTATTTACGCTTCCAATCATGCATGCAATTCGTTACAAATCGTTGTTTGTATTGTTCGATGTCTAAAACTTATATGTTGCTACTTCATTAATTCATAACCACTCTATAATTTATATTTTCGATAAACATTACAAATTAGCCGCTACGATTACAGTTCGTACGATGTGGACCGCCATTACCAGGTGAAGAGAAGGTGTGACTAAACGATCATGGAGGACGACGTAGTTCGAGCATTATATGTTCGTCGGCATCCAGTAGCAGTAGTTCGAAAACTAAGACTGGTAGTTTAAGTGCTAGAATGTTACGTCGAAAAACAATAGACAATTCTAGGATACGACAGCCTCTAATCGAAGAGGTTGTACTTCTCGAAGGGAACAACATAAATACTGGTGCTGCAAGTACACAACATGCTATAGCTACAACTACTAGTACCATTAAGAATGGTGGCACTGTCACTATAACTACATCTAAGTCTAATATTAACATAGATGGCAGCACAATAGCAGATGAAGCACTATGAAAAGATTTCGTCTAATAAAGTCCAGAGGTTTTATCAATTTCAACGAATTAGAACAATTAAATTAATTTGTTTTGTTGATATTTTAGTGCAAATTTTATTTGTTATGAAAGTGTTTAGTGTAATTTTAAGAACGATTTGTTTTTATGCAGTAGACAATGATTTTTCTGAATTGTATTTTAAAAGAAAAGAATCCTCAAAATATTATGTTCTAAGAGCCTTGCAGTATTTTACCAAGTTTCTGTTGTTATTATATCCAAAGTACTTTTATATTGACTTAATTTTGAAGTTATTCTTATCTTTGATATTTCGTACTTTTTGTGAAAAAAAAACACGTTTTAAGTGTTCCACTCAGTTTTCAAAATAAAATAGATGTATTACCGCCGCCGGTTAAATCAAAAACAAAATAAGTCAGTTTATTTTTTGCTTTGAAATAAAGCATTGAATTTAGGACTTTAACAGAAATATAACACAGGGTTTACAAAGTAGTGTTTGTTCATAATTTAATTTTGTTTTACCTCGATAAAGCTAATTAAGGCAGCTAATCTAGTCAAAAAATACAAGGGATATATTCATAGAAGAACATGCTTTTGTAGTCAAATTTGAATTGTATATTTAAGGGTAAGTTCTTTATATAACAGAATTTATAGGTGCAAAATAAAATACACAAGACATAAATATAAATTTTTGAAAAAAAATCTACATACCTTATAATTTTGAAAATTTTTAACAAGTAGGTGTCTCCATCTATTCTTCTAAATGTTGTCTCCTGAAATACAAAAATAATTATTTATAAATAATACCAGTCATTATTACAAAAAATAAGCAAATTTTCAGTAGATTGGAGCTTAAAAAACGGAAAGGCATATATTTTCTTGGAATTGAAATTTATGGATTATCAAGTAAATTTGCAGTTACGTTCAGTTAAAATTTTTTTTAGCTTATAAATAAATGGTAGACCATCTGACGTTTTGACACTAAACATCTTTCAAGTCAATCGCTTTAATTTGTTAACGTAAAAGTAACATGCACTTCAACAAATGGCCTATCATTTAATTTGGTAAAGAAAACATAGTGATAGTGTAAGAAATTTTAGCAATAATTTAAATTGACTGACTATGGCTAGTTAATTTAACAATTCTTCTGCATTTTTTAAAATTTTATAGGGCACTGATAGTACAGATCGAAAAGTCCCGAACAGGAACAGGTTGAAAGTCAACTATAAAACATCTCTGCAAAAATATGGTATAACCATTGCCATGAAAGGAATAAGGCAATATAAAAAAAAAAATTTGCAAAAAAATATATTTACAATATCATGAAATTTTAAAAGGAACTTAATTTAAATGTGTTTCGCATGTACTTAGGTCAAATGGGTTTCTTTCATACCACAGAACAAATCACTAATGTCAACTCTCAAAAGTCAGTAAAAAATTGAAGTAGGTTTTCGAAAATGGTAGACCAGAGATTTTAACTTATTCGTTAAATAGAGCAACATAAAATATGATAGCGTAAGTACCTTACGATAACTCCAGCAAGAATGTCGATATTTATTTAAATGCTGAATATCTATTCATGTGATAAAATATTTGTGGATCAATATGGCTTCCTTGAGGGAAACCAGAAATATTTTTCTTATTTCGTCCAATAACGTTTTACTAAGTAGTCCACATTGTGTCGTCGTTGGTAGAGTAAGTGATAATGTGTCGACCTCTCAATCCGGAATTTTGCTGACAACAGATAACGATAAAAAGGATATGGGGGTTGAAGAGAAAATACCAGTTTTTCGAAATCAACTTTGAATTGGTCAATTTGCAATCGTTCTCTCGAGTCGAGTGAAGTTGTTTTCCCGCCCTTGCCCTACAAGGGGTTACGAGAACTCGAGAGAAACATTGTGTACAACTAGACAAGTAGCAGAGCAGCCAGTTAACTAAACTACTAGGAAATTAATATTTTATACATTTAGTAAAAATAATGTGACCAATAATCCAGAGGGGCGGTGGTCCCCTTTCTGTCTAAAATTCGTCGATTTCGATCCAACGATGTATGACTTATATCCAACAAACAGGGTGGTCATGTGGCCCGATGGTCCAAAGCCCTTAGTACAGAAAACTGCAAGTTATGTTGTACGGCTGCTCATCATCGAAATTGACTCGTCAAATAACATCTAACTACAAACCTTTGTCAGCTGGAGCCTCTGGGCAGCCTTAACACCCAATCGCCGGTGGTGACTAGCAATGAAGACCAGCACAGCCTCAGAAACCAGAACAGGTTAGATATCGGTATTCGTATACGAAAGTGGCAATGGATCGGTCACAGAAGAGAAGAAAGGTATCTGGATCAAAATCCGTGGCAGCAGCTGAAGGCGTTGGCGCAGATCTGGACCAGGTAGATAGTCATAGTACTAGACGCTCTGTGCCCCACAGGGGCTTAAAGAAACTAGGAAGAAAAACCAAATGGCCAAGGATAATATGCTAAATATTCTGGTCAAGAGGAATAATCAGCAGATGCTACAAGCAAATACTTTCAAATTAGATAGGAAATACAGACCCGCCAACAAATTCTTAAAAAAGAAGAAGCTGAACAGAACAATGAACAATCGAAAACAAGAATAGTCTTGTTGCTCTTCATTCGTGTCCAAATAATGATGTCTATGTCACGAAAGTCCACGCAGAGCAAACTGAATAAATCGACGTTAAACTCAGTGCAGATAAATTGGAACTTTATACTTGATAGTCACGTACCCGAAAAAAATAGCGCGAAATGATCATTGAAAGTTAAGAAATGTTTTTATAATTGGAAATTGCCGATCTCTTTCAGCCGAACACAGGTATCAGGTGTTCTAGTACCATCATGTACTGAATCCAAAACCTTTACCGGTCGTTGTCCACAGCGGAGTAACATTAACAACTTTCTTCACTTTAAAGGCTGAGCTCTCCAACGAAATTTAACGAATATAAAAACACTCATAAATACTCGAGGTCTGTTTTTTGTTTGTTTATGTCATAGTCAAAGCCTAGGGGACAACCATATCATGCGTTACCATGGCTTTGGCCGGAAGTGAATTAGGGTAAGGGGAATAAGCGACACTGAATGCTGCGAACTAGACAACAGCCCAGAGATGGATTGGATTTTTAATTTATAGCAATTGCACATTAAAAACTCGTGATCGTGAGACTCAATTGATCCAACTCGATCTCTGTACACAGTAGCGAAAAAAACTGAAACAGAATTTCTTTACATAGCACTAAATTCCTTTTAAAAGGAGACTTTTTTAACACTTGTTAGCAAAGGAGTGATTCCTCAGCCTGTGCCATCTCTAGAACGACCTGCCCAAGCTTTAACAAAAATAGAACATCGGAGCTGCTCAGTAAGTCTTATGCTCTAAGTTTTAAAGTAATCGGACTCTGCACTGGCCGCTTTCTAATGGGCGTGCATGCAGCCAGGCAGGGCGCTACCTGCAACGCACACTGTTGCAGCTACTGCATTAACAGTAAAAAGGAAAACATATTTCATCTTGCAGGTGCCCAGCTTCGATGGGCATCAGGAAGAAATCTTTGGGAGATTACATCCTTGAGAACCTACACGCAATCTCAGAAGTTAAGACTGGGGATTTGCACAATTCCTTATCTCCTCGGGTTGGCTTTAGCACATCTCTCACTTTTCGTTGATGTACAATTATTCTAGCGAGGCCAACTACCAGGCCTTACAGGTCGTAGTATCAAAACGTCAAGTCCTTCATGACCATTATCCCCCAGTTACACCAACCATCCAACACACACACAGAAGCTCTAGTTGATCAGAGTTGGACGATTGACTAAAAGCACATCAATCCGCCAACGTTAAAAATAGTGACTTCGTCGAAAAACTGTGTAGTATGGGCTAAAGATCAATTCAATCAGACAGCGTAGACAATATATGTCAAAACAAAGAAGGTAAAGAGTCTTCTTAAAGTCAAGTAACTAAAATAGTAGAGACGTGCTGTTGGACATCCGCGCAGTATTCCTTGTTATGATGTTTCCATAATATACTACGTTCAGATCTAATCTTGGAACATATAATCATAAATATTTCTAGTAATACAACAGCGTTCAAAATATATGAGGGGCCATTCAAGTATTAAGTAACGCAGGTAGCGGGGATAGGGGTCTTGTGAAACGTTACGGCACGTTATAGGGGGGGGGGGATTCAAGCAACGCGTTACGTAAAATTAAGGTTTTGTTAAAATTAAAAGTCCTAACTCTTAACTCGTGGCTCACGGCTCAGTTTATATAGTAAACCCTAAAGTCCCTAAAGTCATACGCATGCGATAAAACTAACCGGCAATCATCATCAATAAACGCAAACGAAACGTAATTGGTTTTATAGAGGATGTTTCACATAAGGTGTGACAATCTCAACCGTTTGGGATTTACAGGGTGATTTGTAAATTTGCAATTTTCATGATATGTGAGCATTGGCCAACACAATTTAATAACGACAATTAATTAAATTACACTGACCTTTTTATAACTTTTTGCAGCCGTAATTAAAATAAGTTACTTGTATACCCTAAACAACAATTTTCGACCCTTTCCTTAGAAATTTTGTTTTTTAACAAATTTCCTAACTACAGTACAATAAAATAATTAGGAATTCTGGTACTTCTATGGGAGCGGTTTGTCTAATCCTTTCTCCACCTTGACATGTTGTACCTCTTTGAAAAGGCAATAAGGTAGGCATTTTAATAAAAATACAAAACAGGTGTATTAATTATATACACGAAACAATTTGGGAAAATGTTGAACTAAAGTAATCCTAAAACATTTTTTGCACTTTGTGATTGTACCTGCAATGGTAGAACTCAGATCAACATTGTTGACAATTTTGGAAAAGTTGGGATAGTAGCTTTTTGGTGTTTTTTTTTAATGTCGCTGCATTGAGCAGATCAAAAAATAAAAATGATATGAAGTGCATACCATGAAAATGTCAAATTTATGAATCACTCTGTATCTCCCAAACATTTGAGTTGCCACCTCCCTCCCCCTGCTATTCAATATTTTAGTTGGCTAGGTGAGATCTATTCCCCTTATTTTGGCACACCTTATGATAAACACCCTATATATAATCGAGGACTGAAAGACAATGTAGTGAGATGTTACAAAAACTGTTACGTGAAGAATTTCGAAGTGGAGTTAATCTGCTCCATAAAAGCAAAATAAGTTGTAAGTCCTGAATTACACGAGAGGGATTTTAACCCCATGAGTGACGAAAACCTGTTTTTTTCTTGGTGATAGAAGTGAGGAGGGAAGAGGGTCATCTCTGAGTTTCAATCGCGAATCGTAGGGGTTTTGCTTAAGTTTTTCCTGATTTGCTTTTGTCCATTTTCGTAACTTCCTCATTGGGGTTCGACAAATTTTTGGCGACAGGTTGATTTAGTATTGCCGTGAGTCATGGGGTAAAATCCCTCTAGTGTAATTTGGGACTAAGATTAGGATCCCAATTTAGTAGCTATGTTGGTATTTTATTTATTCATAAAATCACTTTCAAAGAAGGCAATCCATTTCTTTCTGGTCTGCTTGAACTTCGTATAAGTTTAGAATCAGGACTGATCGACAGAGTTGGTGGACGCGAACGTACATATCTGTACAAAGTTTAGTTAAGAGGTTCTACTTATGACTCTTTTAGACCAAATCTTTAAAAACAGTGACCTAAGATCCTTATTACTACTTATCGATGCCCACAGTTTTACCAAATTCATTTCTTAGTAGAGAATATTTTCAAGCCACAATATAAGTTTAAAAAATGCACTAATATAGTGAAGTAAGTGGGTGAAAAAAAATGTTTCTTCTTTCTTCTGGCGGTAGATTAGTGTACTAAAATATTTTTTAATTGTAGTAAAAAATTAACCAAAATTAACGATATTTTATCTTTATTTAGATACCGCGATCTAGGACTTCTGTTATACTAAATATAATATAAATGTGATTTTGACTGTCAAAAAAAAACTATAAGCTCTATGAGCCTTCTAAAATATAATACTATTGCTAATAAATAAACTATTGGCTTAGTTTGTATGATACTATGTATGTATGTCTGAAGTATTTATGTAAAGGTTTCCATATATTTGTGGAAACATTGTGTCATGTAAATGTGTAAAAAGTACTGAGTCTCAGCACAAAGCAAAAATTTATTGTTACGATCCGAGAAATGTAAATTAGTATAATTTTACTTACTGTTGTAACTTGTAAATAAATATAATGTATTTTGTTACAGGAATAACAAGATTACTTTACTTTCACTTCCCACCCAAAAGCAATTGAAACACTTACTAAAGTCATTCCTCCTTTAGGTACTTTCCAACTTTTAGCTTTTCTAATTAAGTTAATTAACACTAGCAAGAAATGCATTCACGTTGAAAGGAAGGATGAAATTAAGCATTAATAAGGCAACAGCAGCAATCCACGAAAACCATATTGTAGGAATGTTTGTGAATTACTTACAAAGCTAAGGTGTTTGCCACCATTGCTGTAGAGGTAAATTTTAATCGTGGAACTTGATAGAATTGCAACAGAATTCAGGTCGCACTAGCGTAGTCCTAGAGGATACGGTGTTTCAGTTTGGCTTCTGAACTAGAATTGAGCATTTTCTTTGAACGTTTCACTTCTATCTCACCTAACCGCGACTAACTTGGAGGAATACAGAATCACTTTATTAGGACCAGAATAAGGTTCCGTCAATTATGGCAATTCACATTTTACATTAAACATAGAAGTGAATATTCGAGGGAATCGTGCGATTTAGTTTAAAGCATTTGACGATAGTAATTTGTTTTAATACAATTCTGAATTTCAAGGTACTCGAATGAATTGAACAAACTTTTCAGGTGCAATTATGAAGTTTTGTGATATGATCTTACACGAAGTTTAAGAGTTTGCGAAAAGTTACACGAACTTTCTTGGAAATAATTGGAACAACTTTTGTTGAACATGTTTAATTTTCACATCTTTGAGATGCTCAGGACTTCTCTTCGTTAGGTATATACAAACATTGGGGAACACAATCCCGCATCAGAAATAGAGTTATATGTATAGTATGCATATATGTCTACACATATACCTCCGGATCTTTGAACCGAACCTGAGTTGTATTACAGAATCATAAACATGCTGAATTATACATGAAATAGGTTACTATAAAAAAGATAATTATGATTTACTGACAAGTTTCAGAAGTGAACTAAAATGGGAAAGGAGCCAATAATTTGTTATGCTATCCACACCTCAGGTGAATGCATGCTAGCTCAGGAGAATAGGTGCGCGAAGTATCCTGAAAAATAAGGTGGATAAATGGGCAGACAAGTGGTCTTTCGCAGGTTAGACCACGCAACCTATTAAATTAATATAGGACTCCATTAACAAAAGTAAATTTACTTCACAGAAGAGTTATGTATATAGCGAGTTGTTAGGCGAATTGAAGTGAATTGTTATTCAAAAATAAACTCAAAACCAACTTTAATTTCACTACTCGCAAATTAAACCCAAAAGATATTGTTCTACTATTCAGGACACTTTCCAGCCGCGTTGTAACACAAATCACAAAAGAAGGAAAATCATGTATTTAATCTTTGAAATCCCCTTTCCTTCACGTGTCCCAATTCTTGTTTTCCCGGTCCATTTACAGACTCCGCTTTTATTCTTCCTCGACACTTTTGATAGTATTTCCTTGGTTTTCTTTTTAATTCGTCGAACGTTCCTGAACTAAATCACTTGTACCTTATGTTTCACATTTTAAAAACACTTTATGCTATTTTATTATACGCTACCAATGATGCTGTATGTTCAATCCTCACGCCGGAAAACAAAGAAGATAGATTTCTCATCTCATGTGGCCTTTTATAATTGCGGCCATTTGCGACGGCTGCGTGAATTTCTCATTAATTTTGAAAAACGTCTGGGTTTCGTTTTCTTTTTAACCGATTTGAGAAAAAGAGGAGGTTCTCAATTCGACTGTATGTTTTTTTTTGTATGTTTGTTACGCGATAATTCCGCCAATTATGAATTGATGTTGATGATTATTTTTTTGTTTGGTAGGTCATACTTCAGTGGCGGTCCCATTTCCAAAAAATTGTTGGTGTGGTGGGGGTGGGGGTGAAACTTAACTTTGGAATGCGTGGAGCAATTTGGATGGTTCTTTTTTTGTTGTACAGAGGATGATCCCCCATTGCTAATAGGAGAAAAAAATTTGGCCTAGGGTGGGGGGAGTGGTAGGGGTAGTCTAGCTTTACTTTGCTGTTATATAGAGTATGATCCTCCATTGCTGATAATTTGGTTCTATGATGGGGGGAGGGGTAGTCTAATTTCGTAACGCTTGGATCAATTTCGATGATTATTTGTCTGTTGGGTAGAGTATGTGCCCCGTTTGATACCTCGATTAAAAAAATTTTGGTGCGATAGGACCGATTTGGATGGTTCTTTTTTTGTTGTTCAGAGTTGAAGACACTAAAAAGTGAAAAATAAAATAGTTTTTAAAAAAAAATTTACTTGATTATGGTTGGGTAGTTGTTTTGCTTCTTTAATTTGCACCGACTTCAAAATGTCGTAATAGATATAAAATTAAAAATTATTTTATGCTTTTTAGCGCTTTTTGTGAAGTATAGAAAATCTTAATCAAATGCTATTCGTATAGGGTTCACAGAAGAGACCAAAATCTGCAGAATCACTAGTTCCAAAAATGAAGAACACAATATGGAAGACAACCACAGGATTTTGAGAGCATAGCAAACTGCCAAATTTGCTGCTCTTTTATTCGAGTTCCCAAAAACGATTTGATCAATTTAATTTTGATTTATTTTAGTTGGCCAAAGTTTTTCGAGATGTCGCTTTAATACGTTATACATTCAAATTCAAGTTTAAATTTGCAGGCCTGCGTTATTAAAATTAAATAAGTCAAAACGTGAACATGTGGGAGACAAATCACTGCAATTTCAGGTACATGTTTTTGCAGTGCTTAAAAAAGACTCTCTTAAGGAGGGACCCAAATTTGAGCAACGAAAAACAGGTAATTTTAATGATGATTTTTTCTGATACTAGGAATAAAATAATATATTAAAAATGTATGTAGTGGAGCTCTATTACACGGAAATACACGAACTTACACGTAAGTACACGGTAAGTCCAAATATTTCATATTCATAGCCCCCTAGTTAATAAAGCAACTTAAAGACTGATTAATACACCTCTTCCTCCCAAAAATACTAATAAAAATTTGACGTACTTTCCGTGTATTTTCGTGTACTTCCGTGTATACAGTATGGAAGCAGAGCTAAATTGCAGGGTATCGGATTTTTAAAATTCCAAAAATTTCACGAAATTGCAGCTGTTTGAAAAGGAAAATCATATTCTTAACCGAAGGATCGCACTTAAATAATCTGGTAAGTCAACTTTAGAAAAAAACCTATGCTACAAGTTAGATTGTTTATTTTAACACAAAAGGAAAAATAATTGAGTAAATGAATTGAATAAATTCAGGGATTTGTTAGCCGCCAGATAAAAAAGTCTCCCTGAAAAACGCGTTAAAAGTTTCAAGTTACACTGAAATTAACGTATATACTCGCTGGCCCGATTTGATTAGATTCGTAAAGGAAGCCGATTCAATTTTCAACAAAATTTTTTTACATTTTTCGTATTATTAATTTTACTAATATTTGATTAAATTAATTATTTAGTTTTAATTTGCTACTAAAAAATTATTAGTTGATTTGAAGAAAATAATTATGATCTGTTTTTAAAAAAACTTTTAGCTTTCAACTTTAAGCTATGGGCTTAAGGGGGGTGCAGATAAGCCCCTTCTTCCTTTCTCATTTCTCATTTTAGGCATTTAAAAGAATCCTCTTACAGCCTATCGCCACTTAGGCCTTCAGAAGAATCTTTTAACGGCCTGACGATTTTAAGACGTTAGAAGAAATTTGACGATAAATGATCGAATTCTTCTAATAGACGGCGTTCGGCCAGCGGCCTAGGCTTTCGTCCAACGGTCTAATTTGTCTAAGGGCCTACGAAATATAGATATCAGAAGCAAAGGTTGCTGATTTAAAAAATTCTCGTTGTAAGTGGATTGCAGCAGCTAATTAAATAAACGAAGCAGATGTGTGAAATTTTATGAAATGTATTAAAAGTAAAGTACGAAAATTTTTTGTAATTAGTTTTAAGTTATATTACGATTTAATAAATCGTTAAAATGAGTTTTCTTTTTATTGAGAAAATAAGGCTTTATCGCACAATAAAATCTGTTGTATAGCGTTGTGAAAAGTTTTATTTTGCTTATTTTCATGAACAAAATTATAATTAAAACCTAGCATTATTTTTTAATGTTTTCGAAAACATTGCCCGTTTTATTTTGCCTAATACCTTTACCTTACAAGAAAAATTGCGGCAAATCAAAAACACCATTTTTGTAGTAAAGGTGTCCGCTGAATCCCATAATCATGGTAACTTTGCTGGATCAGGTCCGGTTTTTGGAATAAATGGCGAAAAAAAAACACTATTCCGAAAGATAAGCCATATAGGGAAGGTGTAAAAATGTAATTTTTTATATTATCATTCCAAAATTTTCATTTCCAACTAGTCAAGTTGCTAAGGCCAAAAGCAGATTAAAAAAATTATATTTTTTCCAATTATTCAAAAAAATTTCAGCTATAACTCCAAAAAAGAAATATATTGGACTCAAAAAGTTATCTCCCCTATCTTGTAGAAATTTAAATTATAAAAATTTTAAGCATAATAAGTCCATACTTCGAAAACATTTTACAAAGGTTATGATGCAATGTAAAAATCAATTTCCTGAAACAAAGACAGAGCTATTTCGGCATAATTTTTCCTGTAGAGTTTAAAAATTTTTTTACAGCAAATCATTCAGTTGTTAATTGAAAAAATCTAAAAATCTTACAAGAAAATATTTTTTTTTCTCAAAATATTCATAGTGTTAAAAAATGATATCTTAATTACTTGAATTAACGTATTCCTAAAATTCGTGTTAGATGGAGGATAACTCAGGGCAAGAGATGTTCAACTCCCACCCCCACAATTTTTTTTCTCGTGGTATCAACCAGGGAACATACTCTTCCCAACAAAAAAAAATCATCAAAATCGTTCGACGCGTTACGAAGTTACGGTCAAACATCAAGAAAAAAAATAAGAAAAAATAAATAAAAAAATACACGTCGAACTTAGAACCTCTTTGTTTTTGGGAAGTCGGTTAATAAAAGGGGAAATCCACAGGCTTGTGTTATCAATACGAATATAATACCTTGAAAACACAACACTACAAATGATTAATTAACAAAATAATGATTAAACACTGGTACTATTACTTTCAGGAGTGAAGCTACATTCCGGCATACAGCTACATCTTTAGTGAAGATAATCAGCCTTTGATGTTTTGAAAGTTGTAAAGAAATGGATCCAACGGAGATTTTGAAATTATTTATAAATTTTTTTTTAATATATTTAATTTTTATGAATTCTAATTCTTATTGCTCCTTTTCTTCTCCTTTGTCCTCTCTAGAATGATATGCCAGAGTTGATCTGCCGGACTAATAATAATTACAAAACTTACTGAATTCATTTTATCATATTTAGCTTAATGATTTAGAAAATTTGATCATTAAGCCAAATGATAAATGATCTACTGTTTGCGCATTTAACGGCTTGACTTATGATTAGTATATGACACACAGCTCCTTAATTAATAATTTGTTTTAATTCTTAATTTAGGAAGGCTTCGTGACTAGGATGTTAGATTAAGGTAGAATGCTACGACATAAGGCTCTGGATTTCGAGCTTACAAATCTTAGTTAAAATAGTAAGCGAAGCTTTTCACAGAAAACATTTCATTCTTACGCATTCTTGCAAGGCATTTAAATACAAGATGAGGTGAAGCGACACCTCTGAAAGCTTTGACGAACTAAAATGAAATAAAATTAATTTTATCATTCTATTTTCATCCGGATAAGAAAACATAAAACAAGTTTATTTTAGTATTTCAGCAATTTTAAATTACTTTTTTATTTCAATAAAATTCAGGCCTAATTAACTTCAATACAGTCTTTTACTACACATTCCTTACGAAATTAATAAATTTAAAAAATCGTCGCAGTAATTTAAGAATACGAATGAAAAACTAATTCAAAAAAAATTCATAAATATACGTTTTTAAGATTTAACATTTTGTTTCAAAAATCATGAGTTCAAATAAAAAATTTCTAAACTATTTCCAAAGTTCAAGCCTTAAAATTTTTTAAGAAATATTAGCGGAAGACATATATCTATGAGATTCATCCGTAAACCTCGTTAGTTCTATCTCTTAATCATAATCCCTAAAATTATAAAGCCCTTAGAAATAATAGTTAGATAAAATGTAAATGGGCTATTATAGTACGCGGCATATTGTGCATAATTAGCGTCGTGAAAATTTTAATGCGGTTTTTCGCATCACCTCAATACGGGTTCGCCAAAACACCTCGTTAGGTATTTGGTCAGGTAAAATGTGCACATAAAACTCCTAAATCGACCCAATTTAAAATATTCCTGGTAAATAGCAAAATATTTTCATGTTGCTGATTGAAACGCCCCCATTTAGAAATTAAACGACCTTATTGTCCAAAACATGTCAAAGTTTATCCATAATTCTATTGTGTACAACTCAACTGTGTTTACAACGGAGTGGAAAGATATGCGAACCCACATCGGCGAACACATTAAGCTTTTATCCATATTTTATTTACCATTTATTTTTCGGTCTTCTGATTTTGCTGGGCTTGATAAATATTGTATAAGGTTATTATTACAAGGCTACAAGCAATGGTTAAATATCGTTCGGAGCAGAAATTTATGAATGCTCCCGAATAATTCCAAGCTTTCATATTCAATTCGGATAATAATTTTAAAACTCACAGCAATATAGCTTCATGATTCTTTGGAGAATGTTTAAAAAACGTACAAGGCATTATCATTCAGGTAGAGGTGGAATCGAGAGTCCTTGTCTACAAAACATTTTCATAGGTATCGGGCATTCTTTTTCATTGCTAAGCAGAATTTTAAACAGATTGTATAGATAAATCCTTGGTTTAATATAACAAAATCAGAGGCCGAAAATATTATGGGAAAAGAAAGGCTCAGTAAAGAGAGCTCATAGATTTCCCTATATTATTTATGAATTCATGCCCAAGGGTATATAACATAGAAAGGATAGAGAATCAGCTTTCAGCAGAGTTGAACTTTTGAATAAATTCCATTTTTTGTCCGAAACAAAGGTTACCAGTTGAGGTATTTCATTTAGGGCAAATATGGGTTGTCTTTAGTCCACACACTGCATTAGGATACAGGATTTTCTACCCAAATTGATAAAATATCTATTACGGAAACTTACCAAAAGGAAAATACACTTTCTAGCCGGGCTGTTTGAATATTTAAAGGGTGTGTTATGATATGTTTCAAATTAAGGCAATTAATAATCGAATCGAATCCGTAATTTATCGACCCGATTTGGGAGTGGATGTATACTGACTGCACTATGCAGTGACAACTATCAGTTTATGGTCAATTTAAAACATTTGTAGCAATTTAATGGGCAAGCATATAAGTCTATGACAGTTTTTGTGATAATGTGTTGTGTAGAAGTCCATCAGGTTACGCTAAGAGGCTATTGCATAGTAATATCTGTTGTCCATTAGTAAATGTAAAAAAAACGATATTGATCGTCAAATTGGATAAAGTTCTTTTCCAACCTCATGCACTAAAAGGGTTTACAGGGATTTTAGAAACATTATGTTATATCCTTCTCCGTGTCGGCTAGAAGACGCTGTTAAGTCATCATCAGCAGCCAAGACTGTGGATGCTTTAAAAATTCATCGAAAGAAATAAGTAGGAAATGAAAAAAATTTTAGGATCGAAAAGGAAATTTTAGAACATAGTGTGCTTGTGTACACACAACGTATATTGAGGACTCGAATTTAAAATCTTAGCATCTGTCATTAAGCTAAC
The DNA here is from genome assembly GCA_964036015.1 of Leptarthrus brevirostris. Lineage (NCBI taxonomy): Eukaryota > Metazoa > Arthropoda > Insecta > Diptera > Asilidae > Leptarthrus > Leptarthrus brevirostris. The sequence goes on along the minus strand of OZ038372.1, from coordinate 3,658,932 downwards.
GAGGTCTCAGACTGGGGGGATCCTAAACCGAATTCGAAAGCTGTTACTTAAGGTGTTTAAGAACTTAACAATGGCGGTAGCACTCACCAAAGAAATCAGGACGGGCAATCGTTACTGCCTTAGAGTTGCAGGGTGATTAATAAATTTAAATATTTGTGAGTGCATGAACCAGTTTATTTTTAATATTATGTTATTATGCGAAGTTATATTTCCAAGGGGGTCAAGGATACTACCTGGTTTCCATTCTAAAAGTCAAAAGTACAAAATGCAATTTTTAAAAATTGATTTTTCAGTAAGTTTTTTAAAAACTTCAGTTATAAATATAGCGTTTCCAAGTTAATTGTCGACTTGACTATGATTTTGAGATATTTCTAGATATAATGTCAATAATATTATTGGCCACACCAAATGCCTACTTCTTCAAAACAAACGTCAAAAAGGTCAAACTAAATGTTCGTTTGTCTATAATAAGTATCGACTTGGATAAATTTAATGTAGACCTGTATATATGGGCGACATCCATGTAGTGTTATGGACAAAGTTTTATTAAATTTGGCTAAGTCGCCGCTAACTAATGATTTCATTCGGTCATGTCGACATTGCTTTGGACAAGCAGACATTTGGTGTGGGCAATACTACATCATATTTAGAAGTATCTCAAACAAGTCGATATTTAACTCAGAAATGCTTTGTATATATCCTTTCCAAAAAAAGTTTTACTTATTATATTACTAGTAGTACAAGGTTTTTTATATGATATAGGCAAAGGCCAGGGATACTCTATGATCCAGTAAGTGTGGTTTGGGCAATACTAAATTTTTTTACTATATTTTGAAGTTTCTCAAAATTTTTGGACAAGTCGATATTTTTGGTTCTGGTACAAAATTCCAAAAAACTAAATCCCCAAACCGAAATGCCGAACGTTAAAATCCTAAAAAACAAAATCCCGAACCTCAAAATCCCGAATAAAAAATGTAATCCGGAAAAAAAAATCGCTAACATAGTCCGGTAGGCCTTCCGGATTGTGTTCGGGATTTGATAGTGAAATTAAAAAGTATTGAAATATTTATGTATATAAGTATTTTATTAATTTCTTAATTTAGTTTTAGATGTACGCAAGACCTTTCAAATATGCAATATGGGATTATTTCTGTGCAGGATTTTTTTTTCAGGATTTTGTTTTCGAGATTTTTCTCCGGGATTCTGAACTACTGCGCACACCCATCCCTAGGGGTGGTACGAAAATGTACCTTTACCCCATAGAATGCAACAACATTTGGTGTGTGATTGTTCATCTCAGTGATCCCGAAAACTGCGAATTCAACATTAAAATTGGTCCATTCTGATTACCCTTTTTTGACCCTTCCTTCCCACCTTCGCGCAGTACTGCAGTATCGAACGACACCGAAAACTATGAATTCTCACAATAATATGGTTAGCATAATAGTCACCGATTACTGTCTATTACATTTTATAATATCAACAAGCAACCTACCTTGTATATTCAAAAAAAAGAACAAAAAACAAAAACAGTTGCTATTGTCTTCTTACGTGATTGGGTGACCTTGGCTATTTTTGGTGCTCCTTCTCCTCGTCGAAGACACTCCTTTATAAAGTGGGATTACGATAAGGCATAATTTTTTTATTACCAGTAACAACGCATATTAAAAACGCACCTTCATTTTCACAACACTCTTATAAATTTACTCTATAGCAATCCTTACGTTTTTCAATCGCGCTGATAAGTCTTTTAAATCATATGACTTTAGAAATTTTGAAATGTTCGTGAAGAATACGAAACAGATTTTTTTTTAAATTCTACTTATTTCCGATGTTTGTTGTTAATCGGCAGCCACAGAGAACAATATTTTCTATTAATTTTAAAATTTCAATATGGCAAATCCAATATGGCAGTTTATATTTGATTAATTTTGAAAATTCGTGTAAGCTATGTTGCACCCGCCATTTTGAATTATTGCAAATCAAACTACAAACTCATAATAATCGACGCTAAGATCCCTTATATTTAATTTTCAGTCCAATTTTTTTTTAAATTGTCGTCCGCCAACTTTACTTTTCCAAATTTGACTTCAGATTCATAATCCCCCCTTATTAGGTTTACTAGCAAAAATGTTTTTCTAAGATTCATCCGCCATATTTAATCCGCCATCTTAAATTTTTAAAATCTGAATTGTGACTAGCGATCCTGAAAACACTGCGGGCTTACACCATGAACCTCTGGGTTACTACCTACATTTTATTTTAGTCATTTAGATTCGAATTTTTCACCAGTTTCTTCTACTCTAGTTGTACTAATATTACCACTTTAGAAAGCGAATAAAAGGATGCTTGTTTGGAAATTAGGTTTATAATTTTCCGTTTCTGGTTGGAAAGGGTATTGTAACGTGCACGAGGTAGACAACGAAAAGGGAAGTAGTAGGTTTGTTTCTTTGGTTTTCATGCAAAATATGTTCGTGTAAAAACTTACTTGGCTGGTTAGGGAAATTTCAAGCAAGAAAGAAAAAGTAAAGAAACATTTTCGTGATAATTCATTATAAAAAGAAGAAGAATGAAATGTCTTTATTAATTTATGATGAACAATTAATTGTGATTTTAAAATTTTTCAATTTATACCAACAATTTTTCACTATGAACCACCAAAAACTTTTGCTAATTTTGAAATTTAACATTCGGCAAAACGTGCAAGAAAATGGCGGATTCGCACAAGCTAAATTCTACGGGTAAATTCTTGCAAGAGGGGAAGCGATGATGTCACGAAAATTTGTGCAAATTCTTCCGCACGAGGGGAGGGATCCCAAATTCGGATAAAGAAACAGACCTAGTGTAATGCGCATGCCCCAGGTTGCCAGAAATCAAGGCAAGGAAATGTTAAACGTAGAAATTCAAGGACGGCGCGAACCTCTGCTGAATAAGTGTGGTGAAAATGTATAACGGAAACAACTAGATCTAAGCTGAGTAGTATAAATGGGCTGAGAAGCAATAAAAATCTAGCATCCAAGTAGTTGTTTCGCATGAGTTTGATATCGCTGTGTTGAGTAGATCAAAAGATAAATATCATTAAAACTTGGAAGTTATGAATCACCCTGTAACTCAAAACGCTGACTTTGCCCCCCCCCCCCTGCATCTATCTTATACTTAACTTATTATATTATTAACTTATTTTGGTACACCTTATGGGAAACACCCTGTATAGACTACGATGATGATAATGAAACATTTAAACAAATTTTGAATCAATTGAAAATTTGCATAGATTAGGTGCGGGTTTGAATCCTGCCTTCGGCGACCCATGGCTGTTTTCTGCTGACAAGAGATTACACGTAAAGGCCACTGGAGGGTTACAGAATGATGCTGGTGGCTTGTAATCCGCCTTAAATTGAAGGTCCACTTGAAAATGCTTGTAATCGAATCGGGAGATTTCTTCTCTTGTCTCACTCCCTTTATAAAATTCCATACTAAGGCGCAGGACTTCCTTCAATCTTGTTTCCTTGAAGTAATTGTTATTGTTGTCCAAGCTTAAGACTGACAAAACCTTACATTTAATTACTAAAAGTGTAAAACGGAAAAAAGGGTTTTTGCAGATTTGACGAAATATAAAAGCAAAACTAACTGAACAAATTTAAATTATCTTCGCTGAGTATTGATAAATGTAGGAAACGATGTTTCAATCTCCACTTGTCCAGCATTTCTGTTAGATACTCGTCCATTTCTACGTAATGCTCCGGATATTTGAATTTATCCCCGACTCCATAAAAAAAGGATATTGAAAATAGAACTTCAAACGAATCAAATGGCAGCTTAATTAAATTCCTCGGATTTTCCAACATTTACAATTTTCCATCATCCGACAGGATTTCACAATAATACGTTTTATTCCTGCGTATCGCTTCAAACGATTGGCGTTTTCTACGTAAAAGTCTGCTGAGAAATTTTTCCTGATTAAAAATTTTTCGCTGAAGTCTTGTGGGCCTAACTTTGCTTGTTAACGAATTTTTCAATGAAGATTTTTCGCAATTAAAAAGTTCTTTGGCGGAATTTTAACTTTTTTTTGGACAATGGTGTCAAGATTTGAAAGGTGCTCTCACTGCTATGACTACGTTCTTAATTCGATTTACACATTTACTGTACTGGAATCTTTGCAATAGTGTATAATACAATTCTACGAACTATAACCCCCATATGCAATGTAAATTTTGATTTTAAGAGCAAAATGGAATAAGGCCGTCGGTGGGATTCGAAATTAAATTTGAATATGGTAATTCGAAAGCTAACAGAGATTGCGTTTCGTATTCGCTTATTGAAATGCTCAGGCACGAAGTTTGGATGTATGTAGTTTTATGCAAATTTCTGTAGCGAATGAGTGCTGCATTTGAAGCGAATAATTTATTTAAATACGCAGACTGTTCATATAAAAACGTTGTGTAGACTACTATTGTAAAACAGACAATTTGTTACATTTTATGCTAATTTTATTATTACTATTAATGATGCTCTGGTAATAGTCGTAGCACTCCCCTGCACTGTAGTAAATGTGTCTAATGACATACTGACTTAGTGATTTACAAGAACTCAAAAATAATAAAATCATTTAGTTGTTAATTATTCAAAAATAATCAAAAATTAGCACATATGCGTTTCTTTTTTTAAATTACATTCGCCCATTTTTTTTTCAAAAGTAGCCAAACTGAAAAAATTGTTAATAACCTGTGCTTTAGGTACAATCACTCAGATAATGAGAACATTTATTTAAATTTATCGGGTTTTAATTCAAAGAGTTTTATCAACAATAAACAAGATCACTTTTAAAAGTATTTCTGGAGGCGCCTACGAATACGATTTATGGTTTGAACAACTTCCTAAATTAAGATCCACTTTGAATGGATTGATGAAAAAATGCTGGTCAATGTCGACCGATTTAATTTTAGAATTTTCCTGCAACAGTAAATATGGGTATAGGAAGGTCCTGGATCTTGGAGAATGGACGGACGAGTTGAAGCCTTCTAGGATACGGTGATCCTCATCTGGATATTCTCAACTGTTAGTTACACCTCCAAGTGGTAGCAACCGGACAATGCATCCTAGAATGTAGCCAAGTAACTAATGAGGGAGGAGATATCCTCTTGAAAAATCCCCCTAACTCCAAGGGAGTCTGTAGCGTCGTCGTCCCCTCTGCAGGACCCAGGGGTAATTGGGTCGCGAATGGCTTTTTCCTCGGGCGCTTCTGTGGGAGTGGAGGTGGATTGTATGGGAGACCCCAACAGGTTGGCTATACTCACGGTACCCACAACACAACAGTAGCAGCTTTGGGAGAATTGCCTTTCGAAGGAACTGTGGCGGCTATGGAGGCTGGCTCGCCCCGCCGGCTGAAACTGCTGTAGCAGTGCTGGAAGAGGGTGCCATTGGCATAATAATAACTAGCACTTCATCAGGTGCGGCAGTACAGAGACGGGAGACTCTAACGAGTTGGCTACCTCCGCGATACGCACAACAGTAGAAGATGCGGATCTGCCTTCCGAAGGGTTAGCTGCGGTTAATCCGGAGGGGGTTCCTTGTCCTGGCTCAGGACTAAAGCGTTACGGCCTGGAAACCTTCAATGCCGTAGGCAGAGAAGGGATGAAGGTTGTAATTGACTCATGGACCAGGAACGAACACTGGAGACGGTGGAAAAACATGGATTTATGCAGATCTGCCTTCCGTAGGGTTTGCTGCGGTTAATCCGGGAGGGGTTCCTTGTCCTGGCTCAGGACTAAAGCGTTACGGCCTGGAACCCTTCAATGTCGTAGACAGATAACTGGATACTCAGTTGCCCCCACAAAGGGAGACTGGGAGGGGAAGAAAAGGGACCCGGTTATGTGGTCTATTTCGGCTAATCCCCAGAGAGGTGTTTTTAGTGAGTAAGAATCTCACACTACCGGAGGGCACGAGCTGTCTGGTGTCTTTTGGAAGATTTTCACCTCTCCCGCAAAAAAAAAAATACCTCAGTCTATCAAGCGGGAATAATGGCACTGGCCTATGCTATGGTCTGGTCTATGTAGATAGTGGTAGAACTCGAAAATTAAGCGGTTATTAATTACATGGACACCGCAGAGTTCGATACAGCGTTGGTATTGGATTATGTCCATAAATTCAACGCGTGTACCTCATTATCTCATTATATGTGATGACACTGGCGTGGGTGACAGGACAGTTAGAAATCGAACAAAACGAGAAAGCAGATGTACTGGCTAAGCTGGGAGTGCTTCGAGTTTCCAAGGTCCGCCATATGTTTGTCGCGGAGTCGTGTAGACAGTCTAAGATGATGATTGTAGCACCAAGAAGTACTGAACAGAAGAGGGTCCAATACATGGATCGAAGGGCTCTGACATGGCTGAAGGCACTATAAACAGGACATAGATACTTCAGGTGATATATAAAGAAGATGATACCTGTAGGCTGCAGAATCAGCGCTACACATTGTATGCCAGTGCTCTGTAGTGTACCTTAGCAAGCAGAAAGAGGAGGCTGGTGGGAAACCACTGAATGGAGGCTGAAAGGATAGAAGAGGTGTACGATAAGCAAATGCTTGCGCTGACCCGCGAAATCGAGGTGAGGGAAGAAAAGTGGATTAGTCCTGGTATTTTTACATCCTAATCCCTAGAAAGGTGTTTTTAGTGAGTAAAAATCTCACATTACCAGTAGGGTCTCCTGAATTTAAACCTCTCGGGCCAACAAAAAGAATCAATGAAGAGCAAAAGTGTATGTGTACGTGATTTTTTCCCAACATATTAAATAAAAAAGCGTATTATCATTTATTTGTTCTTTTTAAAAATATTAATGTTATTATTTGTTGTTTTTAAAAATATTAAGAAGAAAATCAGAAATACTGAAAATTTCAAGTAAATTACATAAGTGGAACTTCGTATAGGACCAAAACCAACCTTCTAACGAATAAAGAGAGTAATAATTAATATTAAGTGTTTAGTTCCAAATAAGGAATAAAAGATGGACTGGCATTTGGAGACATTGAGCTCAAGAAAGTTTTTCATGCACCATGTCGTGAGGTAATTTTGGAGAAGAAGAGAGTCGGTTGTGGAGGATATATGTTTTATTATTTTCATTTCATCAGCATAAATGGACAGCTCTGAGTATTTGATGACACAATGAACATCATTAATTGTAAGGATGAAAATTAATGGACCGAGGTGGCTGCCCTGAGGGACACCGGAACGAGCGACAATGGGGTTAGAAATGGTTGAGCTGAAAAGAATATTGTACTGACGGTTGTTGAGGTAGGATTGAATCCAGGAGATGAATCTGGGGGGGGGGGGGAGCATAGGCGATCAAGTTTAAACAGGATAACGCTATGGGAGATCTTTTCAAAGGCTTTACTAAACTTGGTGGCGATAACATCAACATCTTTACCGTTTTCCAGGGCACATAGTGTTTTGGAGACGAATTCGGTAAGGTTGGTGGTTGTAGATCTTCCTTTGAGGAAGCCATGCTGGGAGAGGGAGAAAATAGACTTACAGTGGAAGAACATGGAATCATAGACCAATTTTTCTAATAGTTTAGGTATGGATGATAATTTAGCAATGGGTCTGTACATCGTTCTTGCAGCCTTTTTTGAATATGGGAATAATATAAGAGTTTTTCCATAATTGAGAGAAAACCCTTTAGTGACCGAGAGGCGGAAAAGCGGGGTTGAAGTAGATGCATGGCACACTTTTTCAGAACGATGGCCGGAATGCCGTCAGGACCGAGGTGAAAGTCATCCTCAAGCCCGTTAATACTGGCGGCGATTTGATCGTCGAAAGATGTAAACGTCGGGTCGAAAGATGTAAACGATGTTTGAGTGCATTTGTCCAAGAATGAAAAGTAGTTAAGGTCAGGTTGGAGGGAATTGTCGCTGAAAGATTTACTGAAGAAGTGTGCAAAGAGGTTGGCGATAACCTAACATTTGTTAAATTATTTACCAAACATATACAGTGAATATGTTTGATAAATAATTTACAACATAATGATTATCTGTGCAAGCAATTACCTCGACTACATTCATTAAATACCCTTAGTGTAAAGATATTTGTGTACAAAATAAGTGAGGAAACGAAACAATGACGTCAATCAAATGTTATGTAGAAAAAGAAAACGATTCTGTTACAAACACTTTTTTAATAACCTCATCTACTTGGAAAAAGTATTTGTATCAACCGCAATTAAAGTACAATTAGTCTTGACATTTCAGAAATTAGAACGGAAATGAAGGAATTTCCAAAGCGTGATATCAGCCTACAAAAGACTCTAATTATATAAACCTAATATATATGACTATCCAAAATTATGGGTATTATTCGAAGCGAGTAGGCATACTTTGCGGATTGAAGCATTCGAACTAATCCGTCATTGTTACACACTGAAAGGGAGTAAGATTGCAGTCTGTAGAAAACCCTAATCGATTTGAAAAGCCCTTATAACCACTGTTGATATTTCCATAAACGTATAGGGAACGTATAGGGCTGCATCACCCACGTTTAGTGTGTTTGCCTATAACATATGCCCGAGGGATATCCTTTGCAACATAATTTGAGGTGTAGTACGAGAGAACTACGTATTGTTCCCGGACTAATATTGATTAACTCTTATGGCAGGCGTAGATATCTATTATCATTACGAGGTTATTGAAAATTTCTCGCCATCTGGTAATTTGCCTGTAGAGGAAATTGCCTGTTTGTCGCAATAATGGACATTGAGGATATAAATTAACTTTAGTTGGAGCAGTTTGTAGTTTCCTTATCTATTATGAACAGCAATCTGAGGATGTCAAGGGATCATTGTGTGAATATAGTTTTCAGTTTTCAATTTAGAAATTGACACTTGTTTTCATATGATAAGAGGGGAAATGTGGTGTAATAATTTGTTTTTCAAACATTCCATCATTGAATTAAACTTTAGTAGAGTATAAAAAAGACATCAAAAACTCCTCTAGTTAGGTTGGAAGAACTTGACCCGATTCGAGAAGGAATGAGCTGCGTCTGAAGTATGGTATTAAACAAGTGTAAGTTAGAAGATACCTTCAAACTCAGCAAAAATATAATTTTTAATCTAGATATTAAAATTATTACAAAAGAGTACCTGCTAACCTAAAGAAACTTCGTTTAATTGTCTCAATGCGCATAGATGTGATATTCTATAAAAGAAAACCAGCGTTTTCCAGCGTTTTATACGGGATTAGACATTGAAGAAGAAGAAGCCATTTCATTTTCGGTTAGCCCATGTATTTCGAGCCATAGACTGGCATATTCTTATTAAAATAACATCTCAGACAGAGTTTGGATCAATGGATGAGTTCAAGGTTCGGCCTTCCTATGAGTTTCTGGGTTGTAGTCTTGCTCGCAGCAACGCAAATAACAGGTAATTCAATTTCCCTCATTCCCTTACCCTAATCCCTTCAGGCTATAACCAGGCTAACGCATCATAGGGTTGTCCCCTGGGCCTTGGCTACATCTTAAAAACCGATATTCTTACTTATTAAATTTTTTTTAGCACTTGGTGGAATACCTTTTTGTTTAACATTTTAATAAGGAAAGACGTGAACATATTTCACGCTAGCCAGACCATTTCTAAAGGACTGATAATTTATATCTCTAAACATAACATGATTGAAAGTATTGTTACCTAATCGGTATGTGGATAGAGGTATCATGCTGAGAAGAGTATTTCCGTCTTGGCGTGAGACTGCGGATTTCTTCTTTTAATTTTAGACTACGTGCGGAGCACGCATATAACCCTTTCATGTGCGTGCTCAGCACGGAGAGTTATTTCTAAAGTTTTCATAAACTATTTTTGGTACAATAGTCGTTATAACTTTTCATTTAAAGTAGTAATTAAGGGCAACATGTTAAAATTTTTTCAGACGTTTTGAATCGATAGTTTAGAAATTAGAGGAGGAAAGCTTTGATAATGACTATGAATGCAAGTATCTCGCGACTAAATGACTAAAATTAGAGGTCCTAAAAATCAATGGGATAGGAGAACACCTTTCACTCTGTGGGAGATATTCAAAAATCTTTTCATTTCTGTGTTTGGGTCATCAGTCTACGTTCATAACCAAATTTTATCTTAACAGGTATATGTATAAATGAGTTTGATGAGAGAGATGGACGGATAGACAGACGGGAAAACCGAAATTATAATGATTAGGTTTACTGCGGAGCACTAAAATGGTAATTCCAGTTAATTTGCTGATATTGAGTACATAAATAAGTAAAAATAGATAAAATAAATTTCAGTTAAATAGTTCTATTTAAGAAATCATCGGATTATATTACAAAGACTGTGAGTGAGTAAGTGGATACGGAGTTGGATCAATTCCTTGAGCGGCACGACCACTATGCCATGGGTCACGGGTTTGAGACCGGGTCTCCCCGTGAGTTTTTATTAATGAATTAAAATAATCCACTCCGTCTCTTGGCTGTGGTCTAGCTCGCATCAATGCAAAAACAAGACTCAAGTTTCCTCACTTCCCTTGCCGTAATTCTCTTCCTGCCAAAATCATGCCAAAGCATCAAAGGGTTGTCCCCTAGGCTTTGGCACATGGTATAAAAAAAGTGGACCTACAATTTAAATTATTAACATTATTCTGTAATTCTCAGTGGTGTTTTAGCCTCATCTAGTATAAAAAAAAATTAATTTAAAAATTCGTTTAACTTATATTAAATTAGAGACCACAACTTCAACACTACCCAGTGCGCTGTATAATATTCAAACTACGATGGATTTAATCTTGGGTTTGAAGACATTAATAGTGCTCGAATCCTGTATAGATCCCAGCAGAATTCCAGAGTCGCGCAGTCTGAAAAAGATAACATCTCATCATTACCAATTTATTTAAATGTATTGGGTAGAGTATGTTCACCGATTGGTACCATGTCAAAAACAATTGTGAGTGGGATGGTGGTGGGGGTGGGGGTGAAACCTAACTTATTAACCCGTGGACCGATTTTTATGGTTCTTTTTTTGTTGTACAGAGTATGATCACAAATTGCTTATAGAAAATAATTTGGTCTAGGGAGGGGGGACCGATTTGGATAATTCTATTTCTGGGGGGAGGTGGAACTTAACTTCTTAACGCGTGGACCGATTTGGACGGTTCTTTTGCCGTTGTACAGAGTGTGATCCTCCATTGCTAATAAGAGAATAATTTTGTTCTATATTGGTGGCGGGGGAGGGGTAGGGGTAGTCTAACTTCGTAACTCGTGGACAGATTTCGATGATTCTTTTTCTGTTCGGTAGAGTATGTTCCTTGATTGATACCACGAGAAAAAAAATGTTAGTGGGATGAAAATTAATTAATGGTATGAAATGAATGCATGATAGTTTTGAAGTGAGAATTAATTGGGGTGCGGGGGTGGTACGATGTAGGCGGTGAGGGGGTGAATGAAAAGAAGACGGCTGGTAGTTATAAAAACGTGCACTTCACCGGAGTAGGAGTGAATGTGGGCAGTATGTGAGTGATGAGTTGGAGGGTGGGTGGTAGGTGTATGCGAGTGTGTTGAGTGGATGGTGATTTGGTGGGGGTGGGTGGCCCATCACCCACATTCACTGCCAACCCGTCTCACCAACTCACAAAACACTCTACGTATAAGACACGTTGCAATTAAATTACAGGTGAGGTGCACGTTTTTATAACTTACAGACTTGTTCTTTTTTATTTACGCCCTCACCTCCTACATCCGACCACCCACCACACACCCACCAGCCCGCCCACCACGTCTAGTAAAAGACACCTCGCAATTAAGTTGTAGGTGGGAATCCCTTTATTATAATTAGAAGAAATATTCCTATAATTACCAGACATATTTCCACACCTAAAAAAATTACACAAACAAGTGTCTTTTTAAACCAAAGTTGCATTTCGTCGGACACTGGGCTTTTTGGGCTCTCCAGACACTTCGGGCTGCAGGTTTCCCGATTTTCACTTTTAAAGCCCGAGACCCAGCCCGGGCCAATAGATGTTTCGGGCAGACCCTGCTCTGACCGGAAACAAGCTTTGGTAAAGCGGTCGGCCCGGTCCAATCTGCGCATGGCTCTGACCCGCATCTCTATGTTTAGCTTCCAGTTCAGTTTGGGATCCTGGATTAAACCCAAATACCTGGCACTGGAGGATAGTGAGAGTTGTTGGCCATTTAATTTAGGTAAAGCTGGGATAGTGATGCTCACAGTACGCAGCGATTCGGGTAAATTAATCGTTCGCTGCATCAAATCAAAGATAAAAAGGATTTTGGAAGTATTGCGTCTCTTTTCAAGGGAGTCAAGTCTCAGTCTCAGATTATCACCTCTCACGAAAAAATATTTCATTGATTTATGTAAGTTTTCTCATTCCAGAGGTAGAAAAATAGTCTCCGACTATAAAATTACCTCCCAACACTCATAATAAAAAATACTATTGCTTTTTTCTGTTTTCGGAAGAATTAAAACAAACAAAGAATCGATATAGCCTTGAATCGACGAGCAATCGCGATAATAAAAGTACACAGTTGCTTTCTAATTGAGTAACACCATGCACTAAACCATCATCAATAAAACATCTTCACAGGCCAAAATGATATAGTTTATAACACGAGTTGAATTAATACCTACGTCCCTACTTCTTCTGTTCCTTTTCCTCTTCTTTACATTGGCGGCATTTCATGCTCACTGGGTAAGAATTGCTGACACATCCTTTCGCAAATTCGATAGAATTTCAATTAGAGGTTTAAAGGATATTTCTGAACAGCAAATTTACGACACCATGAAACATCTTGTAGCCATCTGCTTTGTTTCCAGTCTTGCTGACAACGGTTCCTTCCCTAAGCAAGCATGAACCTGCATAAACGATTTATTTATCACATTTTAATGTCAGCTAAAAATAAAGGATGCATAAACTTTTACAAAATGCACTAGATCCCCAATCTTTCAAAGACAAGTTAGAAGCCTTCCGGTATCAATAACACCCACCCATCCTTAAATATGCGCGAAGTGCTACTGATATGAATAAAATAAACGAAACACTACCGTATCCCTAAAACGAACGAATGAGGAATAAAAGAACGAGGCCTTCGAATGTTGATTCCCAGGAGTTGGATGGAAAGGTCAAACACGAAATAAAGTGAACCTTCCTATCCACAAAACAGGGGCAATAAAGGGGAATTGGAAAAATTTATGCAAAGTACTGTTATGTACTGCTTTCTCGACACAAGCTCTGTAACGTCAGGCTTTTATGCAATTTCCCGTTTTTTTGTTCCTTTTTTTCTGCTTTTTAGAACGCTTTTGATATATGCCAAACACGACCGTATTGAGTTATCGAAAAAAAAGAAACAAAATCCGGGAAATTTCGGAATAACATATTGTGGAGCATCGATACTTCCACATTTTATGTTTACTTCACCAAATGTAATTTTGTGAGGCTATAAGGTCGTCTAATGGAGGTGGAAGGATTCACACGCTCGACTGAAATTGTTCCGAGTGAAAATAGCATAGAATAACCGCAAATGTTCTATATAACTCCGTCGGAATGTGTTGTTGCCGACTGATAAGGTCGCATGCAAAATTTATGTGTTTATTATCTGTGATGTTTGAGGTTAGATTGTTGCGAGTTTTCCAAGATATTGTTGCGGTCTAAGGCAGAGTTTCATCTAATATTTAAGAGAAAAGTGATTTATAGATTACAAAGAAATTGAAATGAATAAGTGAAATATTTGGATTCTCCTCTTTCACTCTATTTGATGAGCTTCCCCATAACCTGTTGTTGGTTACGGAGCTGGATGCGAATAAGAATAAGTAATTGCTATCAGACCTACTGATTAAGGTAAATTCTGATACCTTCGGAGAAAGCCTTTCTTTAAAGAGCTGTCTCCTACATTTTTGATAAAATTATCGGTGTGCCTCAAGGAAGTCATTTTGGACTAGTGCTGTTTTTTATTCATAAACTTTAAGACTTTTTGCTACATTTATAGTTATAAAAGTTTTAGGGTTTGTTTCCAATGCGTTTAGTTGTGATTTCGTATGTTGATTCGATACCATCCTTTCGAGACGGGACTATTTTCAGTTCGCAAGAACTTGAGTAAATCAGATGCGTTTACGACTGACGGATGTTAGGTATATCGTTCAGCGCTAATGAAAATATTTGTGAGATAGCTAAAGAACTTGCTTGAATCATAACCTCTCGAAATATTATGATGCTTTTCGAATAAAGTGCAAATCAGCAGCTAATATATGTGTCCCAATTGTTGGTCGCTTTTCTAGTCTAGTGGAGCAGGAGCCCTCTTTGTCGTCGTTTCATGAGCATGGAGTGTTTAAAATGTCTCAACTGAAGGGTTTCATATTAAACAGTCCATTGTATGCTAATGAAAGTCTGTCTCTATCAAACAAATCTATCTTCAATCTTCTACGTGAGGCTGTGCTTTACCGCAAGGAAGGTGAAATATTTTCTGTCAGAATGAGGGATGGCCATTTGTTTTTAAAGGATGATCAACGCACTGGATTACATAATGGAGAGTCGGGTGAGGGGCAAGAAGATAGTGATGGAACTCAGAATAAGGCGGTGCTCAGGAGTATGGATGGTACAGAGTTCAACACAGCGCTGTCCTTGGAGTATGTCCGTAAACTAAGCGCGTGTGCCTCATCAAATGAGATGACATTGACGTAGGTAAGAGGACACGAAGGGGACGAAGGAAATAAGAAAGCGGACGTACTGGTAAAACTTCAAGTTTCCAAGGTCCGGAGCCGTTCACTGCGCTAGGCAGGGGCACGGCAGAGGGCTTGTTAAGAACGGGGGCCACAAGGGAACAGTGGAACGTCGTGGACTCATGCAGACAGGCTAAGATGGCCAGACCGGACAGGCTAAGATGACCAGAAGTGTTTAAAAGAGGAAGGTCCTCAATATGGATCGTAGGATCTTGAGATGGCTGACAGCTAACAGGACATGGTAACTTCAGGTGTCATCGAAAGAAAATGCTCTAGGATGATACCTGCAGGCTATGCCTCGAGGAGCAAGAGACGGCGGCACACATAGTGTGCCAGTGTCCTGCACTAACAAACAGAAGAAGAAAGCTGATGGGACAACACTGGATGGAAGAAAGAAGAGTGGCAATGCTTGTGCTGACCCGAGGAATCGAGATGAGGGAAGAAAACTGGATTATAATTCCTTTCCTATCAAGGCTATTCTTTGGCATCATAGCGTATCCCCTGAGCTTTTGCAGTATTTTATAAAAAAATAACATATAAAATCTTCAAATCAATTAAACGTTTCTGCAAAGCAACTTCTTAACAATTTGTGCACTGTGTCTTGACACATTATGATATTGGAAAATTTAGTATATTTTACAGCAATAGAATAGAACATCTTCAGCATTAACTATGGATTTATTGAAAAATATTCCAGCTTATCCAAAATTTGATCAAAGAATTAAACATTTTCTTTTTTTTTCTTGCAGGACAACTAAAATCTTTGCCGATAGACTTGTAATTGATTGAAAAAAACTATTAATTTTGACCTTGTTCGATATGATACAGCACTTTTAGATTTACCCTTTTGTTTGGTTTGATTGATGTGAATTAGATTAATAGAACTTGAATAGTAAATAGTAATTTTTGGTCGAAATTGAATATCAAACAACATACATATAATAGTCGTAATAATTACACCTAATAAAGACAACCCTATCCATCATGAAATTATTCTTGAGAAAATATGTGTACTTCGTACCATCATTCATTCTTATTTTCCTCACGTTATGGTTTCGCTTATCAACTGTATATATGTCTGAAGTCCTTGGGATGTCTACTTTGTAACAAGAGCTCTAATCCCACTAGAGATAAGATACAACATGGCATCTGTGAATATAGGCGCTTACTTTGCGAGACCATAAAAGTTTTCTTCATCATGCAATCATCAATTTCATATCTGGAATAGACGTGCTCAGAATTTGGCGATATCTAGGACAGCCAACATTCTGACAGACACGAAATATATTTGTAATTTACGTTTCGTTGTTGTAATAAGAGATACGGAAGTTTCGATTCCATAGAGACATATAATCCTTCAAGTTAATTCAAAGATAAACACATCCGTAATTGGATTTTATAGGAATCGAAAGATTGTACAAATTTTATTAAATTATTGTGTTTGGCTAAGAGAAGTTTTTCTACGAAATTCCGACTATAGCAGGTTAATTAGACGATAAAGGAGTTTCCTGGAGTGTATAAGGGAATTTAACTGGGCTCTTCACATTTCAACGTTTAGGAAGAAGTGGGCTATAATTAAAAATGCAGAATTGCGTGAACTACAAAATTGGTATAACAAATGTTCGTTATATCGTCTATCCTTGGAATTGATGGAACTAAATAGGTTTGCTCTGGAGCTGCATAATAAAGAAATAATTTTTAGCTTAAATTGCATGTAAATGATTCTTAACAGATGATTTTATTAATTGCTGTAAGTATTTCAGTTTTTGGTGGATTAAGGGATAAAATTATAGCATTCCATAATATATAATAAAAAATTTAATTTTATTCGACTCATCCCCCTATTCGATATTAATATTGATGATTTATTGTTTTATATTTTTTTTTACTAAAATGAAAAAGCGGAAATGGTGGAAATTTGTTTTTATAGTAGCAATATACTCGATAAATAAAAAATATTCAAATCGGTGCAAGCGTTATGAAGCTAGGTTCCGACCCTCCGTTCCATTCCACCCTCTCATTCCACTAAACATTTTAACAGCATTAAAATCAGTAACTCCACCTCCTTCACCTCCACACCACACTATAAATTGAGGGGGGGGGTTCCAGTAGGGGAACATACAACTAACCATCCAAATCGGTCTACGGATCTGCGGCCCACAAGTTTAAGAAAAACAGCTCCGCTACGGAATGATATCGAGGCGGACCGTGGGGTATGGGGTGTAAAATTGTAGCACAGAAACTGCGGGCTAGGAGTAACCCCGACCTCATAGATAGACCGGAGAGCCATGAATCGCGTAGACGGGGCCATCCCCTTATTCATGGAATAGCTGGAGTGGAGGGGCCGTTCCCTTGACCCGACCTCTTGCTCGGGATGTACAATGCGTGTCTTTCAACGGGAGTATTCCCAGAACGGTGAAGAGGGCACGCGGGGAAGGGGGACCTGGGGCAGCCCTCAGCATACCGAACGCTATGCATGCTGGATATGGCGGGGGAGGTGCTGGAGAAGCTTCTGAGGTCGAGGATGATGTTAGCAATCGGGGGGAGTGTCCTCGCGGCAGTACTGATTCAGGGCCGGCAGATTGACAGTGGACGCCATTGCAGAGGTGGCGGATGCCGTTCGGAGAGCGGAAGATCACAGCCATTTCTCGCGTAGATTTGTGTTACTCGTGAACCTCGACTCGGCCAGGTAGGTAGATATCCTACGGGCACTGGAGAAGGATTTCCGACTGTCCGGGTATCTAATGCAGATGATAGAGGCTATCGGGATAACGATAGACAGCGCCAAGAGCTTTTTCAAGCAAATTAGAGAGTCGGCAGACAAGGCAGCGAAGGGGGTCACTGCGCTAAGCCGGCTAATACCAACGTCGATGGCCCAGAGCGGGCAAGAGGTCGCTACTAATGTCCTCGATCCAGTCGGTACTACTGTACAGGGAGGAGATGTACTGGATACGATTGGGCCGAGTGCAAAGGAGGGCAGCGCTGAGGGTGGCGTCTGCTTACAGGACGGTCTCTGAGCCAGCAGTTCTGGTGATTGCGGGGGTAATCCCGATCGCGCTCCTAGCATGGGAGTGTCAGGCAGTGGAGAGCGGAGATGGATCCCAGAAGGATTAAGACGGAAGAGAGATCCCGGACGCTGGTGAAGTGGCAAGACATGTGGGAGAACGAAGCAAGGGACGCTGGCCCAGACGCCTTATTGGGGAGGTCGTCCTATGGCTGTAGAGAGAACACGGGGAGGTAGATTACTTTCTGACGCAGTTCTTGAACGGGCATGGATATTTCCAAGCCTACTCGAGCAGGACGGGGAAGGCTAGCTCGACCGAATGCATGTAATGTACTGCCCAGGCGCATGCAATGATGCCGAATACACTTTCGTCGCCTGTGAGAGGTGGACGACCGACAGGTTGGAACTGAAAGGAGCGCTGGGGCGGGAGTTCTCCCCGAACACAGCGGTGGAGCAAATGAAAGGAGGCTTGCGATCGTGTATCGCATTACGTGCAGGGCGTATTCCGCGCGAAAAAAGGTGATCTCGAGACTGCCGAAAGGTAAGACACAGAAGGTGTTGGAAAAATGGACCTAACCCGAAGTAATGTGATAAACGGTCCCAGGCTTCGAAAGAGACATCAACAAAATTAGCTGCGATTGTCGGGTCGTGAATTTGCTATCGCTGGTAGTTAAGGAAAGTCACTAGACTTACGTTTGGAATTAATAATAAATGTTTTTCGATTGAGCGATGTACTATTTAAAAGCAGCATCCGAATCAGAAACAAATCGGCCAAGATAGTGATAATAAACCATAAAATCGTCATCATTCCTCGAAGAATAATACCAAATTTAATTTTGTAAGTTTTTAAGTGTCGAAGAGAGCTGTTGAGCCAAGGCTGATTATAATGTTTTTTGGTAAATATAAGTACGTTAAGTGGATTACACCAATGATGTCTAATTTCAGAATAGTTAAAGTATTAAGTAAGAGGAACGATGGAACTCTCATGGTCAAGACAAACGTCCGGTCTTATCGAAACGCCACTACATTGGACAATGATCACACCTATTATAAAGGGTTTTAACTAAATCTCGACTTTTAAATTTCAAATCTTGGCTGTGGGGTGTACCATTAAATAATTAACTAAAATAAAGACTGGTTCCAACAATTACAGGAACTACGATTATCTGAATTTGTCAAATTTTTTTTCAACATTAAGATTTTGAGATCTGTACAATTAAAAATCAAAAAGTCCTTGCAAATAATATTGACATGATGTAAGGGCAGTCACCCGATTTTGTCTTTATTTCTCGAAAAGTTAAATAGAAGTTCATTTCTTTGAATTCAGTGTATGTTGCTATGTTAACGTAAAATGATTCAATATTTAAAAAATATCGGAAAAATAATTCGCTGAAACCCATATACTTGACTAAGCAAAGTGAACAGTAACCTTGTCAAACTTTGACTGGTCGAGCAATGCTTTCCGCTTTGATTTTACGGATGAACATTTCATCTATTGATTTCATATTTTTAAAAAGAGGTAGAAGATTGCTGTTGTTCACCGTTTGAAGTTTCGTACATGTCATACTTTAGCTAAATTTACATATTATACTTTAAGTAAAATTAATAAATAGTGGTGTAAGCTGACTTGCGTAAATTTAAGTTGATTTAAATTTTTAAATAGCATGCAATAGACGTCGACCCCAAAGGGTTACAGGATCTCTATCCCCTGTAACCCCTTGTTCATAGTGCACAGGAATAAAATAAAAAAACCGAATAAGAAATGCCACCTCCACCAGAGACCAGGAATAGGTAATGTAAAATGTGCATATAAAATCTCGTATTTTGTACCTTACATCGCAATAGGAAATCATCAATCCATTTATTTGCATGAAGTACTTTGTATGTTTTTAGAAATTGAACTGTCTGACTTATCAACAGTTGAAACGCTCTGACAGTTTACGTCTCGTCGATTGCGAACATTTGGATTATTAAAAATTAAATTTTAATCAGTTTCCTCTACAATTCGAGAACATAATTCTAAAATGAAACTCTACGTGCTGTTTGAAGCAGAAACGTTTAATTATTTAAGGAAGCCTGACGGTGATGACTTACGATTCCCGCAGAGAAATTGTGTGACTTTTTTAAATTTCGAGCACGTACGAATTTAAAAGTTTACAAGATTCACTTTACTTTGTAGCTAGATTGAGATCCTTTGATCAATATTTGATACTCCATTAAGTTATGAAAAATTGTCAAAACTAATGTGCTAGTAAATAGATAGGATAGTTTGCACAAACAACCATTCTCTTCGTCTTCTCTTCTTTTCTTGTCCAGCTAGTCTTAGACATTCTGTAAGAATCATATACCCCTCGTCATGTTATTGATCGATAATGCAATTGAAGTTGTTTGCTTATATCAAACTTTCTTCTCGAATAAAGGTTTTTCCCTTGGGAAAGTTTAAGACGGAACAACTCTCATCCTTAAAGAATGAACGAAAAATTTAAGAACGTTTCCACACTTTCCCGAAGGCAATTTGTTGTGTTGATTTTAAAGAATGGCCTCGTTCCAAAATGACTTAAACGTGGGAAATGTTTCTACTGATGGGGCTGCTGGCAATTTTAAACGAAATTCAATTGAAAGGGGTACGAAGTTTTCGTTTGCTATTGTAAATATTGGGAAAGATGAAAAACTTTTGATTCAACAAGAAGAATCCTCAATTTTGTTGTACGGTTTTGAAGTTATATCTTTCGCAAAGTAAATGTTACTTTATCATTTATGTATGTAGGAACCCGCGATTGTTTGCTGCAGAAATACAATTGTAATAAAAACTAGTTGGTCCAAATTATAGACTTCAAGGTTACAAACTTATAGATTCCAAGGTCAAGGTAAATCAATGTTTAGAGAATCAAAATTAATTTGGTAAATTAAAACTTTTGCTCTTCAACGCAAAATTATTTAAAAGTGAAATGTAATCTTTCAATCTGCAGTGTAGTGTTATATTTCCAGATATAAAATTCACTTTTTGACCTTGAAGTCAACAATACCGTGAAAACCACTGTAGTGCAGATTAACTATTGGTTAAAAATATATATTTTTTTATATCAAAACATAAAAAAACAGACACTACTTTATTATTACAAATATACCAAAGTATATGATATAAATTAACCAATGAGAAATAAAAGCACAGGTTTTGCCAACGAAGTTTAAGTCCAATACATGCATGTTAAGTAAAAAACGCTATATACATGTGCGACTGAGACTTCTCCATGAAAAGAACTTTGGAACATAGAATCAGCAACAGCGCTGGTAGCCCAGTGGTTAGGGTGATGGAGTATCATGCACATGATCCTCGGTTCAAGAGTTGATTTTGTCAGTAGCTAGTTTTACAAGCTTTAATTTACCTGCACCTGTCCGTCCATCGTCAAATCTTGCAAGCCGATCTTGACCCACTTTCCGATATCCGATTGAGTTGAAATTTTGCATACGTATGCAGATCCGATGACAACGAAATATATCTAATAACGCTCTAAATCTATTAAGGTGGTTGTCTCAAGATGACGTATTACCCTTTTATTTACAACCCCCTTGATATGGGTAATGAAAGGGTTCGGCGAGTAGAAAACAATAGACTATATGACGTCATTCTAATCCCAGTATGGCGGATTCCCCAAGATGGTGGATTAACCCTTTCTTTACAACTCCTCTGACATGGGAATAAAATGAAAGGGTTTGATGAGTAGAATGCGATGACCTCCATGACGTCAATTTAAGTCCAATATGGTGGAGGCCCCAAGATGGCGGATTAACTTTTTCTTTATAATTTCCTTGACATGAGTATCAAATCAAAGGGTTTGACAAGTAAAATACGATAATCTATTTGATTTCATTCTACATATAATATAGCGGACACTACAAGATGACGAATGGTTTTAGATTTTTGAGTACCTAAGGACGACACAACTATTATAAAACTAAAAAACAGTCAAATAATTTGTAATTTAAAAACTAGAAACAACGCTTTATACGTGTACTAAGAAAATATTTATACTGTAATTTACCATATGGGGAACTGCTGTGATTCAGAAATTGAAAAATAGCATGTGAAAATGCAAACTCAGGAACTAATGTTGTGTCAAATGAAATCTTTAGGTCCCAGTCCCTCTATGTATACTTGGCTCTTAATTCCGCAATAGCACTAAAAATAAAAAATTAACTAAAGTAAAAAAAAACAAGATTTTATTTGATGTTACTTTGAATAACTAAAACAGCTTAAAAATATTCTCGATTTACCAATATTACTTAGCTGTTTTACTAGCTTTACTAACAGCTGATTGAAATATGAAATATTATACTTCTTCAAAAAATATAAATTTAATGAAAGTGCGTTGAGCTTTTTCTCTCAAATTGTATGCGTTTATGCATATCCGCAAACCGCTTTTATTAAATTAGTAGAAAAGTTTATCATTATGCGGAGTATTTAGTTAAGTAGAACTTGTAAGTCGAACTTTTATTTTTATTTACACACCATGTAAATTTGGAATTAATGAATCACCCTGTAACTTTATTTATTTATTAAAGCTTAATACAAGCTATAACATAATAATACAAAAATACTTTTAAACGGTTGAGATTGCCACCCTACCTTGCCATACAATTTTTTGTTTACCTAGGTGAGATCTATGGCTTATTTTGGCACACGTAATGCGAAACACCCTGTATGTACACCTTACCACTATACTATACAATATGTACACTGAATCCGATTATATACAACCACCTATGCCGTTGAACCGACTAAATTGGTGATGGCGAGGGTAGTCTAACTTCGTAACGTGTGGACAGATTTGGGTAATTTTTCTTTTGTTATATAAACTATTATCCTCCTATTATCCATTAAGAGACAAATTTTGCAACTATTGTAGGATGGAAGTGAGGGCAGGGAGTAGTCTAACTTCATACCGCGTGAATTTTTTTTATTTATGAAAGATGCTCCACCGCTATTACTATGATAATAAATTTGCCCCTGGCGCTGGGAGGGGGAGGAGTAGAACCTAATTTCGTAACGCGAGGACCGACTTAGATGATGCGTTTGTTGTCTTATAGAGTAACGTCATTGGTACAATGCAAATCATTTAGTACCAAGAGTTGTGATGGGGAGAGAAGGGAGCAGTCGCTTTATGTATAGAGTACGTTGTCGGACTAGCACAACTTTTCATCCATGATGAGCGTCGAAAACGGACGGTAGAAATTTCATAAGGTGTGCTCGTATACATTTTTCCTAGTCGTCATATCATTATTATCATTGATTTGGTGGTACTCCAAAAGTGGTCTGTTTTAAGGGACAGAAAATACGTTTGAATGCCCTATACTCGGAATTTCTCTCACTATCTGATGTTCCTCGGAGATTTGTATTTGGTTTAATTCTGTAAAGCATATTTATTAATGACCTGCCGAATATTGCTCGAAACGTAAGTGCACGCTTATTATATGTACCTACTTGTCTACAGTAGAATAATGGCACTAATTGATGGCTGTATATCTAGAGCCAACGATAACTTGGTGGCGATTTGTTAAATAATTGGATTGTCATTAATTGTGAGAAATGTAAAGCTATATATTAATTGTATCTTGGTGGCTGCGCTTTTCTCTTCAAGGCAGTTGACTTCTCTATCCTCAATGACTGGCTTTTGGGCTATGACTATGTGAATGTATTCGCCGAGTCCGAGACCATCATTTTATAATGCCCTCTATACATGTTTTACCCAATGTGTACCAGTCTCCTATTCAGGTTCCCCCCGTTCGTCTCAGCCCTGGATGGACGGCGCCTTACGACATCTTAAAAACCTCAAGTGTATGGCCTGGAAAAGATTCTGCTCCTCTAGATGTGACGCGGTCTACCAGGCCTACCACGACCTTTACATTCGGTACTTTCGCAAATTGCAGATGTCCTGCAACCGATTTCTGTCGAGCATGCGATTGACTTTGCATTCTAGCCCGAAACAGTTTTGGAGTTTTATTAACTCTAAGCGATACTTTGACGGCTACGCTTCTTCTCTCAGGCTCGGCGGTCTTGAAAGCCTATTGTTGTGGTTCATTTTTTTGGCGATTTCTTGCTTACATCGTTCTGTGATTCTAACTGTGATGCTGTTTTACCGGATTTCACCCATTTGATCAGGCCTCCTCATACCACCCTTAATTTGATGAATATAAATATAAGTATTGTCCAGGTTGTTAAGACAACCTCGATACTTTGTGTGAAAGTTACTAGAATTTATTGAATATATTTCGATAATTTTTGTTAAGACTCATATGTCTTTTTGGTTGCGACCACTTTTGGTTTAAATTATAATGAAAATTTAAATCAAATATTACAATAATTCAACGGCAATAAAACGAAACACACTTACTTCCACTTAACATTACTTCTCCTCCTAAATTATTTTTGGCTTTAAGTTAAGATATAAAAAGCAATATCGACATAAATGGTGCGCTGTCTGAGAAATAGGAATGTCGGTGACTGAAGAAAAGTTCTTCCCTCTGACGAAAGCATCTTTGATCTTTTTCCAGGTCACCGAATTTTATTTAGAAGGCGCCAACATGGAAAAATTCTTTCCTGTTTTATTCATAATTGAAAAGGACATTTAGGAAGTAAGGTAATATAATGAGAAGGAATACCGGCATATGAAAAAAGGAGCTTCCAAATTGTGTCCTCATTAATACCTTAGAGACAATTATTATAAATTATAGAAAACAAATATTTTTTTTATGAAATTCCAAAAACAAACAACAATAACTAAGAGGTCTTCAGTCTCATTATTTCATTGGAGTTAAAAATACTTCTATGAATCGCTATATGTCATACATATATAGTTTTAGTGTCGGTGTCCAATTTAGTAAAACTCGTGACTCGTTTTAAGTGTTTTGTAAGTGTTTCCCTCTTGAGTACTAGGGAATGCGTAGAGGTAAGAAAACTATATTTCTTCTATTTCTATTTTCATGTGTGGTTTTGATCCCATTTTGTTTTTAGAATTTATGGGGATACATATAACTCC
Organism: Leptarthrus brevirostris; assembly: GCA_964036015.1. Lineage (NCBI taxonomy): Eukaryota > Metazoa > Arthropoda > Insecta > Diptera > Asilidae > Leptarthrus > Leptarthrus brevirostris. Next base: position 3,634,170 of record OZ038372.1, on the reverse strand, counting down.
GACGAACTACATCCTTTGCCGAAATATCACAGGTCCATCCTATTTGACTGGATACTACCTGCAACAAAAAGTTTGAGCAGCATCAAGAGTTCAACTAGGAATCAACAGCATTGGATGCCACAACAGCTAATACCTAATTCCTTTTTTTTCCTTTAATAATTATATCATTTCTTTTAAATTGACACCACATCATAAAACCATAAAAATCTGAACAACTAATTGGACACCGACATTTAACCAGAACAAACAGGGTTAAAAGAACGAAAACGAATTTTACACAACAGACCGATGGCTCAGCAGGATCAAGCCAAATTAGACGCAAGAAATGGAGAACCAATGGAGATGTCCTTTCAAGGACATCACAAGATCAACATTTAAAGCTTTTTTGAAAGCTTTATCCGTTCTAATGCTACCCAACATGCCATAATCCACTTAAAAATTTTCGACTTATTGGCCCTCAAACATGAATATTGGGAAAATTTTGCACAAAATGTCGGTATGTTATCCTTGATCCTGTAAAATTTGTACACCAAGGATATCATTTTTTTCTTTCCTTAAGAGGCTCTCAGAAAGCTCTTTACGACAAAAAAAGGAGTAATTCGATATCTGCAGACATTCAAAAGTTATTAACATTTTTATGCTGCTCGAGAAATGCTATTTTAAAATTAAGTGTTCTACGTGGCCCCCATCCTGCAGAACACACATTTCTCCTCTTGAAATAAGACACCTTTTGATGAAGGTTTATTTCTGATTTGGTCGCAAGCTGTACAGATTTTTTGCCACAATTTATCTACTGATCTTATTTCTGAACCGTAGACATGGTCCTTTAAATGACTCCATGATAAAAGTCGAATGGATTCAGATCAGGAGATCTTGCTGGCAAAACACGCCTGCCTCTGTCATAGGAACGGGCACGATAAGACCCAGTTTCTGTAACCTTCGGCGGATAGCCTCAAATGTTGAGCTATGTGCAACGCGTCTGCCGGGGTATCTTTCTCGATACAATTGTCGGGCTAACGAAGTACTCCTTTCAGCCTCACTATAAACGAGCAGCATGTCCACATACTCTTCATCTGTGAAGGAATTGTCATTATATTAAATTTAAAATAGTAATCCGTATTCAAAATCCAAAATCGAAAACCAAATCTGCAATCCAATTGTCGTTACTGTAAATCTCAAAAACCAGAAAATTCAAAAACCAAAACCAATAAAACCCAAAAAGAACAAGCCAAACCGAAATACCAATCTTTAACAAATTAAAGTACAAGTCGTAATGAATAAACAAAATAATCCAAAGAACGCATTAACAGCTCCTGACCTTAGAACTGATATATGGTATAATGAAGTCTACTTTTTACATACTTTTTTTTAAATCGATTTTTCATGAAAAGCCCACCGATATCGTGCAGTGAAGTCCTCTTTTTCCACTTTACTTTGACCTAATTTTTCATTAAAAGCCACACCTACCCCGGAAGTTATAAAAGTCGTTAAATATAACAAAAACTGCTAATTTATTCATCAATAATAATATTTTCCCCTTCAGAGTAACCCCCCATTAGACATAATACACTTATACCACCACTTTTTCCACTCCTTAAAAGCTCCCAATGACGTATTAAATCTCCATCAAATAACATGACAATACGTTTTCTGACTCCCTAATTTCTTGTGCAATTTTTCAGGACCAATTACTTCACTTTCTTTCACGTGCTTCTACGAACGACTTGTGCTACAAGTAAACTTAAATTACCATTTTGATCGCAACACGTTTTTTTGACATCGTAAATATCGCTAATAAGCACAAAGTACATCTTACTTAAACCATTGTAAATTGATTATTAAAAGACAGATGTCATTCATTGGTGTACCAATCTACAAAAATAGTGTAGTTGTCAAGCGCGCGGTACTTAAATGCAAATATTCCTATTACTTTCGGGACAGAAATTCTCAGTTTGGAGAAAATAATTATTTTAGAATATAAGAGTTCTTTCCGCCAGTATGAAGTTATACCAACCATAATTATTATTTTATGCATTTGTCTTTATTATTTTGTCCATATACATAGAACAAATGTGTAATCTGCGTTTACTAAAAGTACAATAAATAAAAAATAAATAAATTATAGACAAGAAAATATAAACATCATACCTATGGTTTTTTGGTAGACTCGATAAGTCTAAACAAAGATTCTAAATTTAAGATGAAGGTTATTCTTATTTCCAAACATCTTTTTGTTATATAACCTGTTCTGTGGGCCATCAACGCTTACACAAAACACTTTGCAAAATAAATCCTGAACTTGAGCTATAAACAATTTCTCCGTTGAGATATTGACTTCATTTACTTTGACTTCTCTAAGTATTTTATCGTAGTTTTATTGGAATTTCATTGCTCCGCTCAACCTCCGATTTGATTGATTTTGGGTGATAACGAAACAAATGAGAAAAAGTTTCCTTCCCCAAGCCAAAATTGATGTCCATCTGGTGTTCGTTTACTTCCGATATATCGTCATTAGCAGAAGAATTGCTTTTCTTATATAAACAATTTCCAGAATTTTCACAGCTTTATGATGTGATAATAGCAGCTATTACTGACACCTGCTGCGGTTTTTCATCTATTTCTGGTAAAGGAATGAGACAAATGCATATGCTTGTTTTAATAAAAGCAAATTCACTGAAGTTATTTATTTTCGTAGTCAAAATTAGACGATTGATAGTGGGACCATTAATCTGTTAATGGTGAACGAATGGACACGTAAAAATTTTAGTAGTTTTTAATTGCAGCGAAAATTGCTTTCTATGTGAAATAAATCTTCGATTAAGGAAGTGAAGATTGGAATAGGTTAGAACAGTATACATGTAGCATACACTGTGCTATGGTGTCAGGAATTATGTGGTGGCTTTGCATTATAAAAGCCGCAGGTCCAAATTTCACCGACGGCAACCCATGCTTGTTTTTGCTGTTAGAAACGTCATTTGAGATTGAAAGGTGTCCTTAGTGGTTCGAAATCCGCCATGTAGGTCCACTTGCAATCTTTATCATCGAATTGGGTAAAGTTCTTGTGTTACGGAAATTAACATTTTAGTACTAAAATAAAAATGTACTTTCTGTCACTAAATCTCCTTTTAAAAGCTGAAATAAAAATATTGGGGCTAAAATATGATACTAGAACTGGGGCTGTTTCTTTTTTGACGTATGCTTCTTGGGGCTGCTACTTTTTGACGAATGCTTCGAAGTATCTGTTCTTCAAAAAGCGACGGTACATAATATTCGAAGTTCAGCCCTTGTTAGTTTAACAAAAAAACGCCCACTGCATTAGTTTTACCGATTGGCACAAAAGCCTCACTAGAAGAATTAAAGTTCTAATAAATGTTAATTAAAAATTGTGCTCTTTTTAGTGTTTCAATTTCAAGTGAAAAACGGATACGTATGGCCTCCCTCGCTTACTCACTAGTTCTCAGGGCGAAACGACAAAAAACTAGAGACTTCAACCTGAGACCCCAATGACCTAATAAATAATATTTCATTAATATGGATTAATAATTTGGATAATTATGAGTAATAATAGGAGATTCAAACGGTTATGAGAAAATGATAATGGGGTGTTTTAGGAAAGCTAGTAATCTTAACACAAAACAAAATAAGTTGGTTAAATTTGTTTAAAAAAACAAATAAAAATTCCAAAAAATTACTGGCCCACTGGTGGTGGACTAATATGAGGGTCACGGGGACGGTCAGCCTCAGGCCACAGCAGAAAATAGGCCCCATTTTTAACCGACTTCTAAAAAAGGAGAGCTTATAACCTCTCCCTTTTTAGAAGTCGGTTACAAATGGGGCCTATTTGACATCGACATATATTTTTATTTGATTTATTTGTTATGCTTTTCTTAATTTTTTAAAATTTTTTTATATATGACCGGGCATAATTTCATAACGCGTAGACCAATTTGGATGATTATTTTTTGTCAGGTGGAGTAAACTGATTGGCACCATGTCTAAAATTTTTTTGGTGGGATGAGTGTGGGGACGTGGGGATGAATGGATATTTCTTTTTTTAGTTGGATAGAGTATGTTCCCCGATTGGTACCATGTCAAAAATCTTCTTGGTGGGGTGGGAGTGGAATCTAACTTTATAATGCGTTGAACGATTTGTATTGTTTTGCTTTTGTTGTATAGAATGTGATCCCCCATTGTTAATAATGGAAAAAAAATTTACCTAGGGAGGGATGGAGAGGGGGGGGGGTAGTCTAACTTCCTATCACGTGGACCGATTTGATGGATTCTTTCTTTGATGTATAGAGTAAATTCCCCCATACCAATGAGAGATAACAATTTTAACGGGTTGGTTGGGGGAGGGGGCAGATGTAAACTTCTTATCCGGTGGCCCGATTTCCATGATTCGTTTCTTGTTCTGTAGAGTATAATCTGCATTGCTAATATCAGGATAAATTTTGATATCGTGGGGTGATGGGGGAAGGGGTAAGGTTACGGGTTAACGTGTGGACCGGTTTAAATGATTCTTCTTTTGATGTGTAGAATATGTTACTTGGTACCAGGACAAAAATTTATGGGATGGAATGGGATGGGGAGAGGGAGACATGTTACCCAAATTCCTAACGCACAGACCTATCTGGATGAGTATATTGTATTGTAACCCATTGTTACTATGAGGAAAAATGTTGACCTAGTGTTGAGGTGGGGTGAGGGGTAGTATAAATTTGTAACGCGTGGACTGATTAAGATGATTCTAAATGCATAGAGCATATATTTGCATTATGATAGAGTTGGGTGGTGAGAGTTGGGGCGATGCCTAGATTCATAAAGCGTACATATGTTCATCTATTTGGATGATTTTGATTCTGTTGTACACGATACGTTTCCTGATTTATAATTGATAAACATTTTGTACCTACAGTAAGAACGATGATTCTCTCTCGCTGTATAGAGTATGGTGGCGTACTAGGGCCATGGTAAGAATTTTGTATCTAATGTGAGGGTATGGAAAGGTGAACTAACTACTAACTACTTTCCTAATATGTTGCCGGATTTGGATAATTCTGCTTCCTTCCTATAGAGTGTACTACTTCTGTAACTGTTGAAATTGGTTTTTTCGTACAAGCAGCATTGTTTCAGTCGTATATATGAAGACACTAAAAAGTGATAAGTAAAATAGTTTTTACAAAAAAAAGTTGAACGGACTTCACAAAAAGCGCTGAAAAGCATACAATTATTTTTAATTTTATATCTAATGCGACATTTTGAAGCCGGTGCAAATTAAACAAACAGAAAATCTACCCAAACACAATCGAAGATATTATATAACACTACCTAACTAAACATTTCAGCTCGCTGGATTATAAGAAAGGGCAAATAAATACTTTTGTTGTAGTTGATTTGTTTCTTTAATTTGCACCGACTTCAAAATAAAAAATTATTGTATACTTTTATCGTATTTTGTGAGTTCGTTTTAACTTTTTTTAAAAACTATTTTTTCTTTAACTCTTGTACTCTGTAGTTACTTTATATATCTTGTATTCTGTAATTTTCACAAATAAATCAAGGTAAATTTTTTTTATATGATAATACCAAAGCTCAAGGGACGCTCTGTGATAATATAGTACAGCCTTGGCAGAAAAAGAATTTAGGGTAAGCGAAATGGGTTAAAACAGCGTTCTTTAATCACATTTTGCGCACGAAATTTTATTTTAAGTAGGTACATAAATTGTCGAATAATCTTTATGAAAAAAAACTAACGTAGACCAAGTTTATATGGGAAATAATCTGTTATGTCTTTCTAGTTCCTGAATCCCTTGTGGGGCAGGAGGCAGGAGAAAAACTGTCCCCGATTAGAGACAACAATTGGACGAGAATTTAAGTTGGATTCCGAACCGCCGACATAAGTCTGCAACCCTCAATATATTTTTAATCGTAATCTGTTGGCAGCAGAAAACAACCACTGGTCAGGTTCGAATCTGCGGCTTTTCTGGACCATAATGGAAGGCCGACACATTATCTATCACCAACGCCTTAATACTCCTATTTGCGACAGGTAAAAATAAGTTATTTTATATTGCACGAAAAACAATAATTTTTTAATTGGTTATTTAAAGATAGCATCGAACTATTACATCTTAATTTTCAAAAACAAATTTAGTTGTTGTGAATGGAAAACGAGCTTTTAATGTAAACTAAACTGAAGCACCTAAGTGCATAATATCTAAGTGTTGCATAACAAACAACAGCAAAGTTTTCAAGTTCACTGCATAAAGCTGTTGATTGCAGCATAAGCCTTCGAAGAGGAGAGTATTATTATGGAACCAGGATGCAATTATGGTAGCTATCAAAGTAAGCTGGTAAATGTATATTCCATTAACAGGATCAGCTACTTCAAAGAAGCTTAATAAATGAGAAACGTAACTCCCTTAACTAATACTAAAATCTTTGCTCCTGACATGCTCTAATTTACCTTCAAGATTGAAGGCAAAGCTTTGCCTTAGCTAAGATTTTCATGAGGAAGTTGATAAGTAGCCTATTTCTTTTAAATAATAAATTACAAAAAATTAAATAGTCGAATATTGGGGCAATCTTTCTGGTACAATGGCAAAGCAAAACGTCTTAAAGATTCAGGGTCTTCCTAGTAAAGTCACGCATAATCTAGTAAATATTTTGGTTTCGATGGTATTTTCCAACCATGTCGTTGCGTACCTATAACTCGAGCAAGGTAAAATAAGGATTAGACGAAGGATTAACTTATACTTTGAAGCATGTAGAAGACATCACATAATGGCTATTTACATACATATTTCAAGGCAGCAAAATCAGTAACTTAATTGTTCATGAATTATACAGAAAAAACGGGGATTCAGAACTGATTGTTTAGTATAAGTAACTTCAAGCTATGGAAGGCAATATTACAGAAGCGAGCAATTTTGACTAACTTTTTATTAGAAAAATATTTTGAAAAGTAATATTCTGTAGGTTTAATGTAGTTAAATAACGTTATATTTGCTTTAGTAGAGACAAGCTTTTTCGAAACGAGAGCATCTAATAAGAGACTGCCAAAAAATATTAAAATGAAAGATTTCAATAAACAGATATTCCATTTTATTATTAACTAATATTTTGTGGGAGCATAGTAGCAAAATATGGTAAACCTAAAGAATTTGCGTACATAATTACTTTTATAAAGTAATTCTAAGCAAACTTCTTTACGAAGCCAAAAAACCTTATAAAACACAGGTTTACAAGCTTCTGCTGGTGGGCAGCTGGGGCCATTTTCGAAGTAATTTGCTGCATAGAATCTGAATCCGAGGTAAAAAATATTAACTGGGCCGGCTGCTTCTCCCTCCCCCGCCAGGTTTTAACTAGAACAATCTGTGATAAACTATTACCAGTAATATGAATATGGAAGGGACTATTTGCACTTATCGTGTACTTACGTGTAGGTCCTTGTAGTCCGTGATATTTTAACTTCTACTTTCCGTGTACTTCCGTGTACTTTCCGTGTATTTCTGAGTACTTGCCGTGTATTTCCATATACTTTCCGTGTATTTCCGTGTACTTTCTGTATACACGGAAATAACACGGCAATTCTAGGGGGTAAATAGACACTGCGAACTTAAAATGGTCGTAACTTTGCAAGAAAAAATCATAGATAACCACTCCATAGCTTATTTTGAAGGATAAGAGTAGTATTAAATGATGCAATTAGAAAAAGATGACCAAAAAATGCTGTGCATCCTGTACGTAACCTCACAAATAGGCAAAAAACACATTTTTTAATACATAACCTCAAATATCTTAAAATCCTGACGTAGTAGCCCAATTCTGACCTCGGATACGGATTTTACGAATAAAACTACTTCGGAAGTGACCACCAGCTACCCAACAGCAATCATCACCCCAGACGTGTGATATTAGCTAAAAATTATTTGATAAAGGCAAAAAATAGTTTAACTATTTCTAACTGAGGGCTATGATCTTTGTTACGTCTGCACACTATTAGAGTGTCCACACTTTTGAAGTATGCGGTCTGCATTCTAATTCCAAATACTCCTAGCGGTCTATACCACCAGCGATAAACAAAAAAAAAAACACAAAAGCAGTTTTTATGACAAATCTATTCAAGCATAACTATCTAAGGTAGTATACTGCTAGCTCAGCGAAAGAGCGTTGGATTTATAGGTGACCTTTTTCACTGACACTGACTCTCAACAGAATTGGTGGGGCGCCACCTGATCTTTTACTTACGTAGAAGGGTAGATCACAAAACCTTTACCTGTAGGCTACTAAAAAGAAAAGCACATATAACGTACGCTCGGAGTTTGAATTTTCGATACATGAAATTAAGTTATTTCAATGAAAAAACATGAATAACACATACCGCTTTATAGAGGAACAAATATTTAGTAGTAGAGCGGAGCGGAGAGGTAACTACCTCTATAGAACGGTATGTACCTCTATAGAGCGGTATGTATCATTCATGTCTTTTCGTTTCATTTAACTTCTTTTCAGCCCCCCCCCCCCCACCCGGGGGGCTCTTCATAATGGTTATTTATTTATTTATATAAAAATTTGCCAAGGCTGGCGACTATAGTACAATTAAGATACCAGCTTATATCTAAGATAAACATAATCAAAGAATTGTTTAAGTTGGGCTTTCAGCTGCGACCTGGAATATCCAAACTCGATTTGGGCCGCAATCTCGTTGAATAGCCGGGACATCGAGGCGATAGACTCGTGCATTCCATACAAGGTTTGGTGGTAAGTCATGTTTCCTCAAGGTCCGGGCCGGGACGGAGATGCTCACGTCATTGAGTAATTCGCCAGAGTTGATCGACCCCTGCAACAGATCATATAAAAAAAAGCAATTTTGGAGACTTTGCGTCTCTTTTCAAGCGTGTCAAGGGAAATCAGACTTAGTCTGGCAGGATATGGAGGGAGGTCGCTTTATGTGCACGGCGAAATAGGGATCCCAGACTGGACTGACACACTCCAGGATTTTTTTTTTGAGGAAGGTGAAATGCTTTATGCACGCTGGGGCAGCCCTTCCCAGCAGTGTCGAACTCCTGTGGCGCAGTTTACCGACTAAAACACCTCCCTTGCTCTCCGGACAAAAGCCTGGAATCGCTTTCCACATTAATTCAAGCTAGGTCCTTTCCTTTAGCCCGTCTGGCGGCCTGCTCGTCTAGGTCTTTATTTTTCCTGCGCTTGACATCTTCCGCGGACCTGAATGTGCGACTCCAGGTTTCTTCGTCGGCGATCATGCCTTGGACTATAGTTTCCAGGGAGATCGCCCCTCCTAGGTGGACTCTTAGCGCTCCCCTCACGGGAGCCCATCTTTGACACTCGAGGGTGGATCTGCCGAAAGAGTAGTAGAGAAGCCTCGTCAAATAAGGATCGTCAAGCTCCCCAAACCGTCATTTTACAAAGCCAAGCGTGGAATTGGCTCGGCCAACCAAGACGTTCACCTGATCCTCGAAGGAGAGACGGGAGTTAAGAAACACCCCTAGGTCCTTGATCAAGTTAATCCTGCTCAAGGTGCAACCGCCCATGGAGTAGTTGAAGGAAATAGATCTAATCCTACGTGAAAAAGACATAACGGTGCATTTGCTGGCGTTCAGTGGAAGACGATTATTAGAGCACCAAATCTCAAAGATGCGCATATCGGAGCTCAACAGAGCTAAATCATCGTCGCAGGGGACCGCGCGGAAGATCTTAGCATCATCAGCATAACACAACGAGATGCCATTGATGTAAATTATGAAGAGGAGCGGGAAAAGGATGTTTCCGGGGGCACCCCAGAGGTGACCGAGATTTCGGTGGATAGGGCGCCACGAAACAGGACGCGCTGGCAACGGCGTATTAACAAAAATAACAGCTTACAGCTTAATCCAAAGCTATTCCTAGTAAAAATACAAGAAAATATCAGAAAACTCTTTGGAAATAGAAAGGAATGTAGGTAAACTTCACAACTTTTTCTTCTGTTCTTTAAAATCGTAATAATTGAGTGTATTTATTTGGCATCATTTAAAAAGCATTAAACCTATGCGATTGACTAGGTAAACCACATTAAACATTATATGGCTCACTAAATTCTTATTCTTTACAAAACAACAGAGTGACGGTGGCACTTTCAAAATTAAATCGATATTTTCAATTACTAAATTTAACCAAAACTCCCTTTTAAAGTTAAATGAATTCCTGTCTTTGAATTTATTCAATGCCAATCAATTAAAAACAGGAAACTTCCATCAAGACACCACTTAAGTGTCTGAATTAATCTAGGAGTTGGGTGCTACATTGAAAGGATACTTTGTAATTGATTTGTAATAGTCTTGAAGGTAACAAACAATTGGGGAAAGCAATTAGAATGGAAATGTTAAGAAAACTTCATTAACTTTTCTTTAATTTGGCTGCCTTTCAGTATTCCCCGCAGTTTTTTTTTCTAAATTTTTATTTCAAGACAACCTTTGACCTTTATTCAAAAAATGCCACTTTACACGAACTCCCGGCAGGTGATCATTCAGCCCCTGTTGATGTTTTATGACAGGTGGCGGAAGTTTATAATAAAGACAAGGACTAAATTGTCCTTGACGAAGTGTCACAACCGTTTCTCACCCACATTTCAACGTCCTTTATATCGATTACGTGTAAGGTCAGGGATAAATGGGGATATCAGGAAATATTGCTTCGCCAAGTAGCCCAGTTAGCGCACAAAATAGCGGGGAGTCACGCAAATTGAATTATGCGTGCCGGCGAAAACAATTTCGCTGATTACCAACATTAATAACATCAAAAATTGACTGTTTGTTTACATTAAAGTTGCAATTAAAATTTTACATGCTGTAAAATAGGCGGACAGGGACGTAATTAACATTCAGACTGACAAAACTTTTGTTGTTAATGGGCAATGAAAAATATTTTCACTTGCTAATTGTTTGGATTGTTTGTACATATCAAGTGCATGTAGAAAACATCTGCCGGAAATACTTCAGGTGCATGAATGTATCCGGTTGTGTAAATTTCTACCATAATTTGATACGATAGTTGTTGGGTCCAAATAAAATTCCTTTTGGTGTCTAATTGTTTTGGTAAATTACACCCAAATATCAAGGAAACTCCGGAAATATTATAATTTTGAACTGAGATTTCTTTCGCCCTCTTCGAAAGACATAATTGGAACCTCGAAATAGTTTAGAAATATTATTTGAATTACATCAAAACAGAATTGCTGACGATCTTAAAACCATTAAAATAATTAGAAGTTGATAATAAAATTTTTTTAAATTAAGTTAATTAGATGCTCATAAAGTTCGTGATTCAATTATGTAATGCCTTTTAAATAATTATATATTTTGAGTCTAACTAATGATCTTGAGCCCGGCTGGCGTTAGATTCTGCTCTGTAAAAGATCTCCTTGCCTACCTCATGTTGGCAGAGCGTCCTTTGCAGTAGTGGGATTTTGACACAAAAGGCGTTTTTGATAGTAGTACCTACAATATGGGTAACCCTTCCCTTAAATAAATAAATAAATTAAATAAATATAACTGTCGGATTAATTAACTAGTTTAATGGGTCTTATGCCTAAAAATGAGCTCGATCTCATAGTTCAATCTCGTGAGATCATGCTTAAACAGTGAGTCTAGAGTATTTTCTCAAACTCTTTACTACTCTACTACTCTTTACTACTCTATACTACTTTATGCAAAATAACGAGATCGAACTCAATTCAGTAAACTCATGATAAGTGAGAGCGATCTTAAGACTTTTACCCATCGTTGACAGTAATTAGTTCGTATTACAATATTATATTACATGTAATTTATCAAAATATCTGAAAGCGAATCAGGAAGTGAAAAAATTTACTTTTATCTGACAATGATAATGAAAAATTTTCTAGTCTAGGAATTACAAGAATCAAGAAAATTGATGGAAAATTCTCAATTGCCGGTAAATAACATTAAGAAAAAAGAAGCCGTAAATGATATAATAAAAAAGTAGAAAAGCCGTTTAGACAGTACTATCATTGTAAAAGAAATAACCAGAAAAGTCTGACTTAAATAAAACCGGACAGAAAATAAAATTATTTTAAAAGATTGGGAACATGAGATCTTAGAAATGTTAAGTGATGGTCGAAATCCCAGTCTTAGAAAAATGACATGATGACCCCCCCCCCTTCTATTAAAACTGCCACGATATTGCTGCTATATTTCAGTGCTTTCAGTGAACACTGCTATTATACAATATCCGCCAGTTGTGGACAAATCCTGGCGATGATACGTTGACACTTGTGAAATTCTGATTCACATCACACGTGTAAAGTGAGATATCCTTTCTGGAAAATATATTCATCACTTTTTCTACGTAGTTTCTTGATTTCAAAGTGAGGTCTAAGCACAAATGGAAATTTATATTTTACAAGCCAAATTTCTTGTGCGATCTTAAGATCAGCATCGCTACTTGAGGAATTTCTCCAATTCGTTTCAAATTATTTCAGAGTTATTCCCATTCCAACATCTTTGCCTTTTCCATTTTAAGACCCGGGAATGGCTAAAAATCTCAAATAAACACAAATTTTTCACCATTGCTTAAAGCACCGCATTTGCATAGTGGGACCAACGAAATTTTTTTATTTTTTTTATAAGATGTGGCCAAAGCCTAGGGGACAATCCTTTTGATGCGTTAGCATGCTTTTGGCTGGAAGGGAATTAGGGCAAGAGAAGTAAGGAAACTTGAGTCTTGTTTTTGCATTGCTGCGAACTAGACAACAGCCCAAAGACGGAGTGTATTATTTTAATTTCTTAATAAAAGCTCACGGGGAGACCTGATCTCGAACCCGGGGCCCATGGTATGGTAGTCGTGCCGCTCAACGGATTCATCCAACTCCGTCTCCAACCATTACCAACCATTCAACATTGTCTTCACTAAAGGACATTTTATAGATGAAAATTCAGCAATGTGTCATTTCAAAAGTCATGATTTGTGTGTGACTTACTAAATCCTATATACCTACTGAATAATAAAAGTCGCTTCTGGCTGCCCCCTGCGGCCGGGGCGTACTACCCTAAATTTACAAATATGGTAAGAAATAAAATTCATTTTTGTTACCTATTATATATTTATAACCCCCCCCCCCCCCCTCACCCTCACTCCTCCTAATTGTTGACAGAACGCTGTAAATCTTAAAAATCTTCTTAAATGTACCCTCGGTAGAATAATACAGAACAAAAGGTCTGTTATGAAGATTTGTGGATTGAAAAAAATACACACTTAAATTGTCAGCGGGACAACGTTTATTTTGATATCCCACATTCCTAGTTTGGTCAAAAGGGTTGGCCACCCCAACCCCACCCCTCAAAAAAATGTTATTTTTATTTTTTTTGGATTAATTGGATCATTAAACAAAAAAAAATTTCATTTAATTTCAAGCAGATATCCCCAACCTAAGTTATAATTGTTTGAAAAATAATTGACGCCTTGGAGCCTTAATAACTCCGTTTGTTTGATTGGAACCCCAACGTGTGGGTGCTAATTTTTCGTTGTATCGGGAGATCTTTTGAAAATTTAAAATTTCAAAAAACTTTGGAGTAATATTGGTTGACGCTCTTTTGAATGACTAAAAAATTGCAGGTGCAATTGGGGTGCAGGTGGCCAACTATAATGCCAAATAAGGGATGTGGGGTATCTGGGTGCTTGACCGTCAAATGTTGGAGGATGAAGTGTTTTATTTACAGTTACGTCAGTTGATAAAATTGTTCTTCTTGATTCTCTCCAGTTCATTTCTTATCTCTCCAAAATTATTCTTTATAGACTGGCCAGAATTATGTACGTCTTCGAACCTTATATCTATTCTTGACCTCAGTTCTCCCATTTTCTGTTACATATGGTTTTCGAGATTGGCATTCCTAGAGTTTCCTATGTACCCAGTTCCTTTTCTACTGTTGCTTCCAGGGTCTGAAGCTGTTTTTGCAAACAAATTTCTATTTGGTTTCTTACTTCTTCAACGCATGCTTTAAATTCGGCTACTGATGACTGCTGTTCTTCCGTAGATGTTTTCAACTCGGCCGTCGACGATTCCATCGATGCTTTCTGTTATTCCACTGGTGCTTTCAGCTTATTTTTGGACCCTTCCATCGACGATATGATTGTTGAGTTAAGCATCAAGAGATCATTGAAAGGTCTCTCATGCTTGAAGTGGCTTCTTCTTCTTCCAGTTCGTCTTCAAAAACGGAAGTTTATAGATCTTTTCATTCGTTTTCCATGGCTTTTTGTAGTAACGATACAGGGCACATTTGACAGGTTAAGAGTAAAAACCACAATTTCCTTTTTATTAAGTTCACTTTGTAGTTTTCCTTGATTAATCCCACTTCTGACACCAATTGTAACGTATTTGGGACTTTTTGGGCTCGGTGGATGAATTATGACACTTATTTGCAATCACAATTACATGCAGTATTTATTCCTTTTACTGTTCTACACAATTTTTACAGATATATCAAAATCACAGGATCGAGTCGTTCTTGACTTCCTGCATTTCACATTTCCTTTCATCAATTTCTGGCCATCTGGAACATACAATACACAGCAGATTACTATTTCCGTTTTCATAGCCAACCTCGTGCACTTTACAACATACTGAAAAATTAAAAATATATAAGGGTACCCAAGCCTAGGTAAAAGTAACACCCCCCCCCCCCCCCCCTCGTTCCCTAAATATATTTATAATTTAAAAAAAGTTCTTCGTCCTTGGGTCAAGGAATTTTAGATTATGTGTGAATTTCAATATTGATCACAATTCGTTTGGCAGCTACAAGCCTGACATACAGATAGAAAAGCGTTGCCGCAAGAACAGGACACTGTTGGAGACCCCTCCAGTACGGAACTATAAAAAGCTATAAAAAATTGGACTTGCAGTTAGAGGAGTTTTAAAATAAATATCATCTATTCGACAATCGAAATATAACCTCGCTAAGTATTTGATAGTACTAAACTTAGCCTAATGGAGCGAAGCTAATGAATGTCAATTTAATCTTTCGAGCTCAAATACACGAGAGTGTGTCTGTGTGCTTAGAATTATTAAAAAAATGTTATTGGAAGATAATCCATTTCTGAGCATCTATTATCCCTATATACTTAGGGACGTTTGATTAAGATATGACTAAAAATTGTCTATTTTCTCGCTATACCCTCCTTCACGATACTTATCTTAAGAAACATCATCTCTAAGACTTTTCTAGACTTTATGAAATTAAACACGCTGTCTTCACTGTATCTGACCCCTAAGGCTCGTTGTAGACCAATCCCTATCGTCACTTTTGCCAGTATAAATTATAGTCCTTTGAGATGAAGGACGATGTAACAAGTCCACTCTGGCACACTCCGGCTGTCATTTAACAAATCTTATCAAAGCCTGCTTTCACTACAGGGGAGATTTTCGGAAGTGAACAAGCACACACTATGCAAAGTAAATTTAGAAAATAACTGAAGTAGCGATACGTCTAAAAACAAATTTTGTTCAAAATGTAAAAGAAAGTCCTTGAGTAAAGTAGGATGACACTTATATGTGTCTTGTATCTATTTCTGGAAAATATTTGCTATCAATTCCCATTTTATCAGCACATAACAGAAAGAGCATTGACGCCTATAATATTAGTGTCAAGGATACTTGAAAGTCCTGAGATTCTGTAGAAGTGGTTCTTGTCGAAGATGTGCCACCCTGATGGGCTAGCAAGGTCATTTCGAGAGTTATTTCAGTACTTTGGGTGATTTATTTGTGCGCAGTGATTTTGATATTTCTTGAAAAATTATCCCGATTAGTTCCTTATTGCTGCCACTTTGTGACATTTTCGGGACTTTCCTTGATTTATGTTTAGGAGCTCGAATTTGTAATAATCACTAGTTTTAGTTGTTCCGATTTATTACTACCTAAGTGGCACATGATTTATGCTACAATCATGATGAATGAATAGTAGATGTTTTCATATATTTCGCATTGTTTGAATTACTCCTGAGTGAATATTTGTAAATAATTAAATCACTTTTAATACAGATGGCATGTCATTTAAAGCAATAATCGTATTGTTGGTTGCTCTTTTAATTTTCATTAAACATTTATTTAATTTTAACAGGATTGCGTGGCTTTACTGATTATTTTATTTTCTTCGAAAAGTATTTAATTCTATTTTATTTAACAAAATAAACATGTTGTCGCTGGCCTTAATGAAGCGCAAATAATTTATCCTTTTTAATTATTTCCCAGTGATACCATTTATGTAACGAAATAAATAATGGGTTAACTGAATGGAAGGAGTGTTGCATTTGCATCGCAATGGACCAAAACCAAATAGGCTATTGTGCAAATTTGCACTGCTTCAAAGAGCTAATGAAATACAATAAACAATTTTGTGATTAATTTAAACTCGTTTTGACTTTCGCTGTAAATCGTTTATTGGCTTTCATTAAAGATCTCTCCACACATTAATTTCAGATATGTTTGAATTCCACAGAATCGCTTCAGCTGTTATTCGACACGAACAAAGCTAGCATACCATTCCTTCATAAATTACCAAAACTGCCTATGAAAGCAGCAGGGGAGCAGGAACCAAAATATTTCCATCCACTGTCGAATGGGAAATGCTCCCCCAAAAGGCGATAAATCGCGAAGCATCATGAAATATGAAGAGCACTTGAAAGAGTATTGCTGAAGATGGAGGTTGATTGTTTCAATTTGGTACTTTTGCAAAGCGATTTCTGATCTTCCATTTATATAGAGAGCAATTCCTCGTAATTTCACTGATAGGAGTCCGGAAAATGTCAAGTGCTTTTTTTCAAATTTGATTCAGGACAGAGAATTATGCTTAATGGTGCAAGCAATCACATTTGTTCTTAAGATTTTAAAGGTCAAATTTCAATAGCATGTTTAACATTAATCTTGACACGTTCTGTGTTTTAAGAAGGAATCATTTAAAGGTCTTTAGCTTTAAATAAGCTTTTGGAATATTTGACATTTTCATTTAATTAAAGATTTGGATGTAGGTACTCAGTGAAAATGCTGTAGGTAGTCTTAATAAATTTCTTCCTTTACATTATTATATTGTGTACACACAAAAGAATTCCAGAAAGGACCTTTCCAGGAAGATATTTTCTAATAGGATTAATGTGACGTCAACAGAAATTACTTTATCACACACAAATCGATATGTTCTTTAATATTTATTTTATGGTTTGGGAAGTTTGTATTTACCAATTTCTCGCTTAACTGTTTTTACAACTTACCATGTTCATTCGTAACCGTACCTTACCTTTTGCCTTTACTACCAAAATATAAGGGGATTAAGAACAAGAAAAATCCATTTATTTCAGCATTCTGTTGCCAATGTGATTGCTCTGATCGATTCCTGGTTGATGTTGACATTTTTGACGAATCCTATCGTCGCTCTTGATATTTCAAAGGATTTTGATAGAGTCTGGCATGCTGTGTTTTTAGTCAAACTTCAAACATTTGGTCTGCACCCTATCCTCGTTAAATGGATGGAGAGTTTCTAGTCAGACCGTTCAATCCGTGTTGTAATTGACGGAGTCACAACTGATTCCTACGAAATAAATGCCGGTGTACCTCAGGGCTCAGTTCTTTCACCAACATTATTTCTTCTTTTAATTAATGATCTTTTATCCTTTAATCTCAATCCTATCCATAGTTTCGCCGACGACGGCACCCTTGATTTCGCGTACTGATTTGATTCTGTAATTAATTCACGTGGAAATTCTTCAAAAGTCAATCGAGAACGCATGTTTAGATCAGTAAACAACTACATTTCTGTGGTACTTGCTTGGGCAGAGCAGATCAAGTTTCGTTTATGGCATCTAACCTCAATGCTGTTTAATGCCCCTAAAAAAACTCCCAGTTCACCCCAACCTATGTATTTCAGTCGATGGAGTGAATGTGCCCACCCTAAACATCAAAGTATCAGAAATCTTAGCTGGACTGATCATATATTTGCATTTGGGTTTTCTACAGAGATATAAGAAATATTTCACCCCACCTGACTTAGCGCTGATCTACAAGTCAAACATTAGGCCTAGACTTGAATATAAGTCCGATATTTGGGCAGGGCTCGGACCCACCGCATTGTCTGCGTTAGACAAAATCCAGCGTAAGGCGATTCCTCAATCTCTGAGGGCCCTTGACTCTCTGTAAGAATATAATGGGAAGGCAGTTAGATGTTATTTTCTCTTCTGATTCGAGTAATACCATAGTCGAATCGGCTTTTGGTAGTTTATCCGTTATCGACTTCTTACACCCTCTTATTTTCATTGCATTTTGCTGCGATGGATCTAATATTGTTGATCCCAAGTAAGATCGGTTTGTTCTTGATTTTGAAAAGGCGAACTTTTCTGATCTCACAGACAGGATCTTCGAAATCGATTTCCAATCTGTATTTTGGAATAATGATATCGACGAGTGGGTTTCCGTGACTTATGATAGGTTTTTCGATCTGTCTAATTCGTGTGCTCTACTCAAACGGTCGAGATGATCCTGTTGTTCTCCCCTGTAAGCATACCACATGACTTCGAAACCGACTATAGACTATAGAAATATACTATATGGCAATTGCTTACGCTGTAGAGACATGTCATCTTACTGCAATTTAGTCGTTTGTTATGCTGGCTGTTTTGCGTTGTCTTCATACTTATACATGAAATACCCTAATAGTGTTCACGATGACTTGCACAGCGACCCTCGTACCAATCGTAAATATGGAGAAGAAAACTGATAATTATCCATCCGCAATGTGGCACAACGGATTTTCTATTAGTAGCGCTCAATATATAGCCGAAAACCTTGCATTGCTTTTTGAGAGCGTAAATTTAAAAAGTTGGGTTTCCCGCATTTATTGCTCGATTGGATCTGCTCTTGCTTAAAATATGGGACATATCATCTAACTTTCCGTAACACGTTATCTAGAGTCGTTAGTGCTTTATCAGGTGCACCGCAGAGTAGCCATCTGGGCCCGCTATTGTTTTTCTTACCACTGACAACATAGTCGCCCTGATCAGACACTCCAAAGTCTCAATCTATACGATAGATATAAATATTTTCTTTTGCATTAGAAATGGATAGGATTCTTTCCGGATTAAGGATGATTTAAATACCTTCAAAAATTTGAATTCGTCTCATTCTCTAGGAATTTCAATCAGTTCGTGTTTGATTATGCCTTTGCGAATCCTTAATTGGAAGAGAACGTGCAACCAAAATCGCTTCAAATCAGATCTATGGAACCCAGTCAAGATTAAGGCTCTGGATTATGCCTACAATTGTTTTAACACTAGCGATAGAAACGCCATTCCTAGATGCTTGAACCTTATGCCTTTACAGTGAAAGAGGATATGCACTGCTCTTTCGTTTTCTTCCATATATGGAAACGACATCTCTCGTCCTCAGCTTTGCCCTTCGTTTTGAGATGATATCCAGTTTCAGGAACTTTTATGAGTCTTAGCTCTGTTTTTTTTTGAGCAAAAGGTATACTTACGCCCGCTATTGCGAATAGTTAATAAACCTTTTCGCTTGACTTAGTCTTGGGAGGCTTATCCAATACGTTTGTTTTTTTCCTGTTTACTCAGGCTTCTTGAGTAGTCACAGAACGGCTCGGAATCGACGAATAAGGATTTGGCACTTTTCTTTTGCAAGACTATCCAGCAATTGTCTTTATGACGTGGCACCCGGGCTAGAGTAATCGTGTTTGTTTTTGCTAGTTGCAGGACAACAAAAATTGAAATGGTGGCAATTTTTACGCAGAACCAAGTAGTGAGAATCGCAAATATCCCAAGCAATATCTGCTAAAAAATCAGGGCTAAGATAGAATTAAATAACCACATGCTCTTACTATGTCAGGCATACCTATTGGTCATAATTGTTTCAAAAAGCTCTATTTATCCCCAGAATTTATAGATTTTTCCTGAATCGCCCTCATCGCCTAATTTGCATTGTATTATAATAAGGTATTCAAAGATATTAATGCAATAACCAAAAAACTCAATAGCCCTGTGAATACGAATCTTATTTCTTATTCCCTTTCGGGTTTTCTAATTTTCTTATTATATACCGGGAGCGAAACGTTTTTAATTAATTTTACGATGTAAACTGAATAACTTCTGGAACTGGAAGTACCTAAATAAGATTCGAATTGAAATTAAATTTGCTTGAATACACACATTTTCGTACATTTTTCGCATTTTTATTGAATTTATGGACACTTTGTCCTTTTATACAATTTTCGTCTTTCATCTGCAGAAAAAAAAATCTTTCAATTGAAACGATTCCAGAAATCCTGCTGAGAGCGATATAATTTTATGGAAGGACGTTGTTTCTGGTCCAATAAAATGTAATTAGAGAAATATTCTACGTGACTTTGTAGAAGACTAGACTACGAGAATATGAAGTAACCAAAGATTTAAATCTAAATTTGATCGTTTTAAATTGTTGCCTGGATACAATAAGGATTTCGCAAAATTCTTTATGTGGACGGTTTCTGTTATAAAATTGTTACTCTTCTCATCACCATAAGGTTTGCTTTAATGTATATATATATATATATATATATATATATATATCTGTCATTGCTTTAAATTAAATTGAATTTGAATTTCGTCCTGCAGCAAAATATCTTCATGGGTTCCAATTTATCATGATGCGAAGATTTATACATTTAATGCCCGTATTAATACTATGAGATAAACCTATTAGCTGAGTTCCTATAGGCTTCGTCGGTTTGACTGGCTGCACACACGAAGCATATCAATTTTAATACCTTCGTATAATCTATCAGAGCTTCCAGAATAATTTATGCTATCCTCCAATTTGACCTCAGTTTCTGCAAATGGACTGTTTTATTCCAGATGTAAATGAACTAGCAGTGATGCCTTTTGACTCCTGCTGGACAATATATCGATAAAACAAGAGCAACTATTCGAGAGCCATCGAAATAATAAAATTTGTGGGAAGAACACATTGGTTCCGTCCGGATTTATTTTTTGAATCCAGATTCGATTATTGAACTTCTTTTTTAACGCTCCAGGGAATATAAATTGAATGCAGTTCAGAACCATGCATTTGAGGTTAACTGACGAATTGCATGCAACTTTCTAGTTTAGTGATTTTGTAAGAATGTTGAACTTGCTCAGTTTAAAAGGATCAAGAGATGGCAGATTATATGATTCGTGGCAAAAGACAAAGTTATATGACTAATTCCGAATTTACATGACTGTAGTCAGCTAGTTATTAAAAATTTATGTATTGGATTGGATTGTTGTAGTGTTAACTTGCGTATATAAACGAGGCTTTCAAAGTGCCTTATATAAAATCAAAATTATTTAAAATTAGAATACACTATCTATGAGCTCAAAACATTCGCTTATATTTCGTTCTTTACTTCAATAATAATAATTTAGTTCCAGAACAATCCACTATGAAATGCACTATTTGATTCTTGACCGCTATATGGCTGAAGTGTGAGCAATGGCGTTTTCTTATTGAAAGACAAACACTGTAAAAATCAGAATAATATTTACCATCGCTCAGTGACGGATTAAGCCAGCTCGGGGCCAGTAGCAAATTCTATCGAGATGCCCTTACTGTGCTATAGTTTTTTAAGCTGAAGGTGGTAAGAAAACAAAACTGTTACAAATTAGCTTTTTCAGATAAAATTTTTTTTCTACGATGTGACCAAAGCCTACGGGGCAACCCTTTAATGCTTAAGCAGAGACAGAACGGGTTATTTTAATTTCTTAATTAAAACTCACGGGAAGACCTGGTCTCGAACCCAGGACCCTTGGCATGGTGGTCGCGTCACTCAACGAATTGATCCAAATCTGTCTCTGTAGGCAGATTTAGAAGTAATATTATCCGTATCAATTTCTCTGAGTAAATCATATTCTATATTCATCAAAGAGAGATGATTCAGATGTTCTTGACCCATCGTGTTCCTGAACTCATTTTTAATACGCTATAATGTTGGATATGTTTGGGCGAACGTGTTTGCCGAGCCCGACATTGATCTGGCCGTTAGCTCTTTCTATGACGTTTTTTACACCTGTTTTACTCAATGTGTTCCGGTCTCCTCTTCCCGCTCTGCTCGCTCACCTCAGCCCTGGATGGAAGGCCTCCTTAGGCGTGGAAAAAGTTCTGCTCCTCTAGGTGCGACGCAGACTTCCAGACTTACTACGACCTCTTCTTTCAGTTCTCTCGCGATCTGCAGCCGTCGTACAACAGTTTTCTATTCAACTCAAGAGCCACTCTGCTTTCCAACCCTAGACAATTGTGGAGATTTATAAATTCTAAACGACACAGCGACGGCTCCCCCTTCTCTCTTAGGTTTGGTGATCGCGAGAGCAGCGACCCCGCCGAGGTGGCCAATTTCTTCGCCGACTTCTTTCTTGCTTCTTTCTGTGATTCTAACTGTGACACAAGTTCTACTGATTTTTCCCACTTTACTAGGCTTCCAACCACTTCTCTTCAGCTCAAGGACATAGTTTTTGACGTCGTGACTGAATAATTTTCGAACTTGTGGGACGGATTTTCTCGTGGTCCTGCTGGTGTCCCTTCTACGTTTTTAAAAAATTGTTGCTCGTCTGTTGACCCTGTTCATTGTTTTCTGTCCAACTTATCTTCGTGCTGCAGCCGTCTCCCTAGGCTCTGGAAGAATTCCGTTATAATTTCCCTTCACAAGAAAGGTAACAAAACTGACATCTCTAATTATAGATCCATTGCCAACCTTTGCCACGCTGCGAAAGCATTTGAGGCCCTAATCAGTGACGCGCTCCATTTTCATTGCCGACCTTTCATTGGTACTTTTCAGCATGGCTTCATTAAGGGTTAATCCACAACCACCAAGCTACTCGAGTTTGTGCATAACTGTCTATCTCCGATTGAGGCTGGCTTACAAATTGATTGCGTATTTACTGACTTTAGCAATGCTTTTGACAGAACAGACCACGGGATTCTTATTCACAAGCTTTATATGCTTGGGTTTCCGCTTGTTCTTATTGACTGGCTGTCCTCCTAGCTGTCCGGGCGCACTCAACGTGTCTTATTCCGCGGTGCTTTATCCAACGTAATCTCTGCTCATTCCGGCGTGCCTCAGGGCTGTATTCTCGGCCCTCTCCTTTTTATTATATTTATTAATAATGTTTCGTTGCTCCTGACTCGAGCATCCTGTGTTATGCCGATGATGCCAATGCTATTATTTTTAAAACTTAATAATTTAGAACTGTGCAACACTCCACCTTGTGCGGTTTATGTAATAACTTAAACACTTTTTTGAGTGCTGGACCTAACAGGATCCGCAGCACCAGGCCAAAAAGTGACGGCATTAATAACCTTGGACGTCGTAGGTGAATCGAAATTAGCTGAAATGTCAGCAGAATCCTTATAGGCATCCTCCACCACAACTGATTCAGGTGGAACAACAAGCTCAGCAGGAAGCGAAGAATCTACGGAATTGTTGTGGATTGTTCTCTTTAACGCAATTCGCCCGATGGCACCATTTTACGTTGAAAACGTGAGCCCTGCTTATCGATCCCCAGAATGGAAGCACAGGAGAAGTGGGATCTGGAAATATCATCGTATAATAGATTATCAAGGTAACAAATTTAGGTACCTATATCTCGTGAGTCCGATTCTCTAATATCCGAAGCTGTTAATTCATCGCAGCAATAATGGGTATGACTTTGTTGATAAATATCGTTTAGATAGTTGTCAAGATTAAGCTTGTTTCACCAGTCATCTTAAACAATCACTTGTCGTTGAACCTAGTTTTGGGGACTGTTTTCTATTTAGGATTTTAGGTATTTAGTTTTTTTTATTCGATACTAATACAGAAACGAGAACACGCTTTAGTTTAAAAGTAGATACATTAACAAAAACCGTGGTGTGGTTTATGAACTTAAATTGACTAATAATTTTATTTATGGAATCTTTTTTATTTATTTATTTCCAAATAGAATATAGTTATTATTTGAGACTTTCTGTAGTCACAAAAACTGTGATTTGATTTTTTATACATCCTCTGCTCAATGGATTCATAGAAATATTTATATTACCTTTTAATTTCTTGTTGCTATGTAATTTCGTGTCTATAATAAAACCCTTGTTCAAATTCTTTTAATAAGATTACTGTCCCTTTGAGTTACCTTGCAAAATGTCAAACATCTTAGTTTCTATTGGTAACCGACCGTATAGAATCCTAAAAATGGAGCAAGTCATTTTTTATGTATTCAATTTCCCAGTGGGTGACCAAGGAGATTATGCAAAAACTAAATGTCTCCATTTGAGTTCTATTCAGCTTTCATAAGGGTTTGACACTAACCCTAACGTGTCAATAGGAAGGTAAATTTACATGCAAAACTTTTTGAAGCTGATGAAAAAGAACCTACGTAATTTATTTTCGGAGTTCAACGATGATGTTTGTATGTTTCGCATTCAGAAAACGCACCGGACTAATAGGACTCATTTTTCAAACCTTTTCCTTAAACGGCGTTACAATCTCTAAGTCGTGAATTTGTAACAGAAACCTGTTGAAATTTGTCTTCAGTTTTATGTGTTAAACCTTTAGGTACATTCCCTTCGATACACAGTTTTCCAAAAACTCCGCAAATAAACGTATGTTTTGCCTGTATTCGGGGAGGGGAATTGATGTAAGTCAACACTTTAATCCCATCAGGATACAGCATCCTTTTGCCTTTCGTGTCCGGAATTTTGTATTGAATTTCTTAGCCCTCTTTGATTCTATGATAACTGAGTGCTGACGGGTGGAAATGAAACTGGACCCGATTTGTTGGCATTCTACTCTTTGATGAAGGTAAGGGTTTTTGTCAAATAATGTTTCGTTATTCTTCTTTTGTCCAGACCAAGACTTCGAAGTTTTCTATCCTTACCCTGAACTTTATTAAATTGTGCAAAGACGGAGAAAGCCGTGAGATGTATTAACCATGTCGTTTCGGGATAATTTGGGATTATCATCATATCACCTTTCAGGTAGAATTTTTACCTCAATTATTATTAGTGACATAATACAGAATACATGATAAAGGATTCTGTGGGCATTGAAAAACCAAATACATGGTATTCAGGTTACCCTTTCTCTAAATTAGTCAGAAGAAAGATAATTCTGTTTGGCAGCTTAATTGTTTGAATTTAAGTTTCTTCAAAGGGTAAGATTTACGCCTGCTGTTAGTACTATAAATACCATTCTGCATCACTAGACCTTTTCTTTATCAGGGCTACATATGTGTATATGCGAACATGAAGAGTCTTGTAATTGCGATCATTCTAAATGTCAACGTAGACAAATCGCTTTTTATGTAAAACAATGATTTTTTAATAACCTTGAGAAGTGTACCTTACATGATTTCATGATTGATTGTAAATGAATCAGCAGTGCTCCAGAAAATTCCAAGCCCATTCTTGAAGAAATGCATGCCAGAAAGGGTTTTTTGTGCTATAAATTGAAATGAAATACTCCTAACTATCCAGAAAATATGTTAAAGTTAAAGTATGGTAAAAAATGTAACAAATTGTAACTAATTTCCCAGCACTCAATGTTGAAAAGTGCCCTACCATTTCCGTTTCACCCTTATGGTGTGAGTTTGTCTGCCTGTCTGTACGTCACAGCTGTTTATTTGAGCAACTGCTAACTCCATTGACTTGAAATTTGAAAAAAATTTAAATATTGCAAGGGAAAAAATTTAAAAAATATAATGGTGGGTGGGGGGGTCACAATTTTAAAAAAGGGTTTAATTTGCGCATGATAAAATATATTTTCATTTCCTTTAATGCCGCATAGATTTCGTCTTATGATAAAAAATGTTTAGAAAATAACATCCTCCCTATCGCCGGAGTTTGCCAAGCGAATAATTGTAAATAGAGTTTTATGTAAAACTCGATGTTTCTAACTAGCTCAACTTTTTAGAAATCCTTCCAAGGTACGGAACCCTCGGTGCACGAGTTCGACTCGCCTTTGGCCGAAATTTTTAACTATACCATAGACTGGCGCACTCACTACTCGAGAAAACCAAGGGCATTTGGCTAAACGCTTATTTCTCCTTTGAAGACTACATTGAAGCAACAATTAGTAGGGCTAATTTGATCCTACGTTTGATTAAAAGGTGGTCTGAGGAATTTGACCATCCGCATATTATGAGGTTATTTTGTTGTACTTTCGTCAAGCTAATTTTGGACTATGTTTGTATTGTGCGCGTTACATATTAACCGTATTCAGGCGGGCCAGCAAAAAGCTCTATAAATAGTCCTGGGCTTCATAATTCGTGTAAAGTGTCAGTTCCGGTACGCCATTTGAAGCCGTCGGGCTAAATAGTGGTAGGCAAAAAATAATCGCAAAACTTTGCACCATTTGGGTAATGAAAGTGTACTTTGCTTCGAACCTCAGTCTCTAATGCACGTATAATTATCCTAATAACCAACTTTGAACCACAACATAATACCATTCTTTGGCCACTTCTCAACTCATTTTACGCTCACCTCATGGAAACAAAGTAATAGTGAGATCCCTCCTTGATCAAGGCTCTCAGGTCACTTTCGTATCTATATACTTACATTGTTGCTTACCTGCGACTGCTACTTCATTAGATAAATATTCCAGTTCAATAGGAATAGGAACATCTAATGAAGAAATGGTTAAATTGATTGTTCATCTGTGCATCAAATCATGTATCAACCCGAAATTTTCGCTCGAGACTAATACGTTGGTATTAACTATACTTGCTTAAGTTGCTTATTCATCCCAACTACCATTGGCGATCTTCCTTATGTACAAGGTTTAGTGCTTGCTGATTTCTTGTTTATGGAAAATACTTCTATCGAATTAATTACTTGAGCGGATCTTAATTTTTCGATTTTATTAGAAGGACTGAGAAAAAGAATTCCTATTGATCATAACACGAGTTTAGATTTGATATTGTCTGGGCCAGTTTATTCCTCGAATCATAGTGAATTGTCTCCGGTATATGTATACCCATCATGGCTGTCTGAACGGGTATGTAGACTTATTAGAATTAGTGCTACAAAAGTGTTGGAAGATTGAAAATATATCATCTCTGAAGAAGCCGAAAAGTGGCCAAGAACCAAGCATGCGAGAAACCAAGTAACTACTTGAAAAGAAGGTGGCCAGCATATTGTGAGAATACAATTCGCTCGCAATTACGCAATACTGTAAGCTTTGGAAATTCGAAGCATAATCCTGCAAGAATTCTTGCGTTACAAGAACACCGCTTCAGCTCAAATTCCTTACTAAGCCGCTATGTGGAATTCATGGAGTAATACCATCGTCTTGGTCATATGTAGAACCTCGATTTTTTTTCACAAAACCATGTATGGGATCATATGGTACAAGGCTTCCTCTTTCAAATGCCGTTGAGTTTGCTCAAATATCTTTTTATTTCGCCGAAATTTTAATGTTCATGAATTTCTCGGTATACGAAAACTTTATAGTCACTTGAAAATATCGCGGTGCTACATAACCTCAAATATCTAAAAAACAGTATTTTTTGCACTTTTAGGTGAGAATATCTCAAAAACCTGACGTGATAGAGCCCGGATTTGGTTTCAGCGGGAACAAATTACCTCAGAAACAACTATTCATTCCCCTTCCAACAATGAACAATGAACAAAATGTTAAAAATTTCACAGGCCTGTGTAACAATATGTACAACAATATACAGTGTGTTCAATTTCTCTGAAGCCACTGAAATATTTCCAATACTACATATCGGATCAACAAAAATTTACCCACCCCCCTCCCACCACTCCTAGGGGGTTGCACGGAGGATAACATACTTAAATAGGAAGACCTATTTTTTATTGCAGATTCGTAGTCTTTGCGTAAACGTGAACAACTTTTGTCACAAAATTACGAAATTTAAAATTTTGGAAATTTAAAGATATTTTACTCGAAAATGGTTAGGTTTATAGAAAAATTTCAAATAAGTAAAAGTACTTAGCTTTATACAGGGAATATAAGAAAATTTTGTGAGAATTTTTTTTAGAAAATTTTAGATAAAAAAAAATTTTTTTTTACAAAATTTTGCATAAAAAATGTTGAAAACATTTGGTCAGATTGCCTGCAAAAATCTAAGCACTTTTTCTCCTTAGCAATTTTTCTGTAAACCTAACCATTTTCGAGTAAAATATCTTTAAATTTCCAAAATTTTCAATTTTGTCCCTCAAAAATCTCAAAAAATTTACGTTTTCAAAACAAATGTTGGAGATAAAAGTTGTTCACGCCTACGTAAATAATACAAATTTGCAATAAAAAATATGCGTTTCTGCTTAAGTTTTTTATCCCCCATCACCCACCCCCTAGGAGGTGGTGGTGCGGGGTCGAGTTTGGTATCATTGGATGTCCCCCTCCGAGACGAACAATTCAAATTATAATTCTTTTTGATCCGATATGTAATTTTCGAGATATTTCAAAGTCTTCAGATAAATTGAACACCCTGTATATACTTCTATGTTTTACTTACCGCACTTTGTCAATACCAAAATTAGAGTGGTGTTCGACGGATCTGAACAATTTACAGGAGGAGGCTCCTTGAACGATTACTTTCTCGACAACCTGACCACCGAGCTAAAGTGTTGAAATGGAGCAAACATATACCCCAACGATATTAGAACGATCTATCGTCAAATACTTGTCGAGAAAGACGATTGTGATTTGTAAAGAATTGGTGACGAGAATTGCCTATACGAGTTTCTTACTGCTACATATGGGACTACCTCTGCCTCTTATTTAGCGATAAGTACTCTTCATTTAGCTGATGATGAAGAATGGCGGTATCATCTTGGGTCCAAGATTTTACGTCGAAGCTATTCTATTTGGGGCAGACAACGTATCCTAAGCAGTAAGTGCCAAAAGAGAACTCATAAATAATTTAACAGTAGCAGGCTATCACTTACACAAATGTTCATCTAACTTTATGGAGGCATTGCAAATGATCAAAGCATCCACCGCTCAATCCGAACACGACCGTATTTAAGATAACATCATTGGGTCTCTTTTGGAATCGCAAATCAAACAATTTTGAATTTCGAGTGACCCTCATTGAACCTCCATCCCTAGTTACCAAGCAACATGCTTTCCGATGTAACCAAACTGTATGATCCTCTTGGATTTCTAGCTCCAACAATTATTATGGCAAAGACACTGTTCCAGAAATTGTGGTCGCGGAAACTCGAAACTGCTCTAAAACTACTAACGCCATAAAGTTCTACTTTACGGAAAGAAACTTTTGCCAAGTCCAAATAATAAATAGCATTGATTTCGGTTTTCGAAGGATAAATTGAAATAACTTATTTGCAAAAGTTTTCTCAATTAAAACAGTTTTTTGCATCTTACAAATATAAATGAAAGCAGTCACGCTCGGACTTCAATTCAAATGGGAGCAGTAATAACTGACTTTGATTAAGCGTGCGTTTCTAAGGGCTCTAGTAGGAGTTAACGTGGTTTTAAGCGCACGTTATTCCTGTAACAGGAAAACAAGTGTAATTTGCAACTCCTTACATCTTTACTTTACTGGAAGCTCCAAAACTAAATACGTGATGATATCAAGAACATTCTCAACGTCCTTATAGAACCAACTTTATTCCTTAGAAATTATTAGGTCATTATCCGTGAGGGTTAATATAAAATTGATGACAATATGGTATTTTCCGATTACCCTGCAGCGGAAAAGGCGAGCCAATTAAACATTTCTACGAAACGAAGATCTCCTGAAAAAGACACATTTAACCTTGTATTCTTCACTTTAAAAGGTTTCGCAAGCGTTCCAAATTTGCTGTGGAATTAGAAAAGGTATTTGAACTGTTTTAATTAATTTACAAAAACCGCAGCCTTACACCAATTTCCATTAATCCAGTGGTGGGAAAGTAGCACTTGAATAAAACACGTGCCGGCAACGATTAATTCTCTACGGTTGCGTTTGCCCTGGTATGGAACTAATCCATATTACTAGCACGAGTTCATTTTATGGTGTGGCGATATTATGAAGGACCGTAATTTTGCCGTCCACTTGGAAACAGATTTTTTGTTATTTCAGGAAAATGTTTCTCCCTTATGCAAATAATAGTGATTTGCCAACTAATCAGAGCACGTCAATCAAGCGTCATTTGAATTCAACAAACTTGCATGACAACTACAATACTCTTGGAAGGATTACGTCCATTTTTTGCTTTAAGGGTCCTTCAAGCCAAAAATTCTTCAAAGAGAATCTTCTTAGTTTTCAGGAATTTTAGTACAACACTTGTTACAACTTCTGAAATTCTGTAAAAGAAGTATCACAAGTAAACAAGACTTGCTTCGCTCTTAGATTTCATAATAAGAAAGTCAAGGAAGTGATCCTGGAAATAATTCTGTCGACGCGCTACGTTGTGTAACGAAAAGTTTCAGAAATATTTGGAATCGGTCAGATGTTACCAATTACCTTCACGAGACTTTTCCTTTACGTGTCCGGTGAATGGAAAATTACTCCGGAAAACTTTAGGAAAAGTTAGAAAATTCAATAAGACCGGTAACAATGTAACTTTATCCGACGAAAGAGGAATAGACCGGAAAATTGTTTAAAAGCGACAGCAAGTTATTTATTTTGTTTCGCCTTTTAGATGTTTCAAAACTCTGTAAACTTTTCGGATTTCTGCTAGTATCTTTTGTCCATTTTAATTATTCAAATTCATGTAAAATTGTTAATTCAGTAAAATCTCATTTAGACGGGGCTATCTGACATTAGCGAAATGAACAGTGCAATCTTCTCAATGAAACTTAAAATTGGCTGTTACGAAATTTGGAATTTTTTTTTTCTTGAGTTAAACATCCAAAAGACTTTTTAAGAAAAGTCTATTGAATAAGCTGACCTTGAGGGACTTATTGCTTTTTTCATGCTAACTTTTGTATTAAAATTTACTCAAACACTTAAGTTTTAGGGTAGCTACCGAATATTTCACAAAGGTCATTTCTTTGGATATTTCAGTTTTCTTTGAAATCGCAGAAAAATTTCTTTTTCTAAATATCGAAACTTTGACAAACTAATTAAACCCACCCTTAACCTCTTCTTTATGCCAATAAATGTCCTATTTACTTCTCATTAGTGCTATTTCGGCTTTGACGGTATATCCTTAATTTGAAACGTTTGCTTTCGCTTTAGGGAATTAATCGAAATATTAGACGTCTGTAAATAGAAACCATTTAAAATATTCAGTGTTATGTCGTGTGGCAAATTTAAGGTTTCAAGGGCGAAATTACGCAAAACTAATTCAATTCTTTGATAGCATATACATTGAAATCAGTAGAAAAATCATTATGATTAATCTCTACAGTCGAAATTGCAGTTGCCAGTGAAATCAATTCGGGGTTAATCTATATCAGATCAACCAGTGATGGTTGCTGAAAAGATTAATGTATTTTTTATATTTTTACCTAAGTTTGTAGTATACTCAGAGAGTTGAAAACAGGTATCCAGAGGTTTGTGCTAAGCGCTTTACAGAGGTTTGTCTTAAACGCTGTAACTTCTATTATTTGATTTTTCAGTTTAGGGGTTTTTACTTTCAAATTAAAAAAAATTTTAATTATTTTTTATATATAAAAAAGTTATAATTTTAAAACTTTTCAGATATGTTTATTGATGTTTTAAGCGTACAAACAAAAAAATTTTCGATATAAGCCATTTTTGGGCTATAAGAGCATTATGAAAAACACGCTGAAAATTTGTGGTTGACATGATATCGGCCAACTCGATGACTTAAAAAATAGGATAGGATATGGAAGTAAGTATGGTCCGAACCAAGATAATTCAATTTCATCAAGAAATGACAAAATGGTGGCTGTTTTTTTTAATTTTCATTTTTCTTGGTTAGGAGTTTGGCTGAAAATCGGAATATTCAAAAGTGACCCATGCTACGAGGAAGTAACTAAATGAGATCCTAGTTCGGACCATAGCCACACATGTGTACAACAACGTATCCAAAAATCAGAGCAATCGGTCAAGTAGCTTTTCTCAAATCGTGTAAACAAGTAAAAAAAAACGTGGTTATGAGAAAAACTAGTTTAAAGTTTTGAAACACCAAAAATGCGCACTCTAGGTGACTTAGTATAACAGTATAGACACCTATAAAACTAACTTTTGAACTTTAATTTCGCTCCAAGCTTGAGTGAGCGTTCCCCTCAATATTTTTCCAATACAGCCTATGCTCCTCACTTGCGCGGTTTGCTATTAGCCTTTTAGCCGTGCTGAGAGGAATTCAACAGACCGGCTCGGGCCCTATAAAAAGGGGTATTAGACCCCTTCCTAGCAAGTTCGTCTGCCTTTTCATTCCCCGTGTAGCCCTGATGTCCCGGTATCCAGATCAAGTTTACTTGATTAGTTCTACACAGTGCGTCTAGGCTCCTTTGGCATTCCCACACCAGATTTGATCTGTTGGTAGATGAAGCAATTGCTTTGATTGCAACTTGACTATCCGAGAAGATTAAGACCCTTTTGTTTTTATAGGCTCTTCTTAGGTTCTGGTAGGTACATGTCAGTACAGCAAAGATCTCTGTCTGGAATACCGTGGTGTACTTTCCCAGGGCCAGTGATAAACTGAATCGAGGAGAGTCACTCCAGACCTCTGCCCCAACAACCGATTCAGTCTTGGATCCATCCGTATACCATACTAGTTCCCCTGGACGGACAGCTGGAAGCGTCCAGGTCTCACGATTTTCCAACCGTATAAGGGGCGGTTGAAATGGTGAGAGTCTTGCCGGCATCTGATCAGTTAACATGGCCAACTCAGGTGTGGCTTCAAGAATCTCCCTTATTGTCGTGTGGCCCTTACCTATGTTTCCCCCAAGGAGACCGACTGCCTCTAGTTTGTAGGCCACATATAGAGCCAGGCTTTCAACCTCTATATGAAGAAGTTTAATGTTTAGCATGGTTTCGAGTGCAGCCGTCGGCGAGATGAGCATGGCTCCAGTGGTATATAGGCAAGCGTTATCCTGTTTTTGTAATTGTTCTTCAAAAATTGCGATTTTTGGAAAATTGTAAGTCTCAGTAACGAAATTTTGAACACTTACAACACAATTAACACAATGAAGAAACTTTTCCTGAAAATTTTAGATTTTTTAGTTATGTCCCTTCTGAGATATTTCAGATTAAAAATACGCGATTTTCGAAATATCCAAATTTTTGAAGGTTCATTAAACAAGGCCTGAAACTTTTTAGGGAAGTAGTACGTATACTATAAAGACTATATCCAGAAAAAAAAACGTAAGTTGAGTCTAAGTTTTTCTTTAAGGGGCTATTATACTTTGTGCACTTAAAAAAATCGATTTTTTACGGTTTTCTAAAGTACAGACCGTTAAAAACATCGTGCTAAAATTTTATAACGATCCGAGCTTTCTAAGTTCTATTTTAGTTTATTCGAGCGCGTACCCGGGCGATGTCGTGCCGGTGATTTCTCTAAAACTTTTCGACTGATCCTTCTGAAATCTTAACCACATATTCATCACATGTATATGTATCGCATGAACTAGAATCATGTTGAAATTCCAATATTTTCTATTTTTTCTTAACGACAAATCTAAAAAAAATGCATTTTTCTAACACACTTTTTTAGACAGTCGCCATTTTGTTTGTTTTGCATAAAAATTTATAATCCTAGTTCATATAAATCATTTTGGTTTTTGGTTTCAGATTATTTGTACCTGCAAAATCACCGGCACCGGCATTTTTTTTATACGATGTGGCCAAATCCTAGGGTTGTCTTTGATGCGTTAGCATGGTTTTGACCGGAAGGGATTTAGGGTAAGGGAAGTGAGGAAACTTGAGTCTTGTTTTTGCATTGCTGCGAGCTAGAAAACAGTCCAGAGATGAAGTGGATTATTTTATAGCAACATTAATAAATAAATTTTTTTATTTCTTTTTTCTCAAAAAAAAAATTCCAAAAATAGGTTATTTTTTTAGCCGCCAAAGTAACATTATCATTTTGAATTTTAAAAAGAAAGTTTTTAGTTTAAAAAAGTTAACATTTACCAATTCTTTCATTTATTGTCAGATAATTAGGCCTAAATATATACTGGGAAGAAAATATCTTACGTCATATGCTCTTGAACCTGGTTCTTGTTTGAACTGAAAGTTCAATTCCAAGATGTTACAGCGTTTAACACAAACTGTAAAATGCAAAATAGGTTGACACACCCATCCCAAATGGCGACTCTAAAATAAAACTAAACATCTAAAAACTAATGAATACTTTTTTTTTCAACTCTCTGAGTATAGTACTTTACTTAGGTAAAACAATAAAAAATAAATAAATTTTGACAAAAAACCTTTTCTAATTAAATTGGTTGATTTGATATGGATTCACCCTTCGGAACAATGAACTTTCGATTTAAGGAGTTTTCATTAAAAAATTTGGGAAATTTTGTAAATCCTTCTTATATAATTTCTAGGCTTAATTTTTTTTTGCCAAAGCCTAGGGAACAACCCTTTAGATGCGTTAGCATGGCTTTTTCCAAAATGGAATTACTGTAAAAGGAGTGAGGAAATTTGAATGTTTTGTTTTTGAATTTCTGCGAGCTAGACAGCAGCCCAGAGAAGAAATTGATTTTTTAACTAAATTTTCAAAAACCCACGGGGAGATCTGGTCTCGACACCGGGGCCATGTCATGGTGGTCATGCCGCTCAACTAATTGATCGAACTCGTCCGTCGCTGTTTTTTCTGATTATCATTTATTTCATTATTGGAAAAACGTTCAATGTTTTTTAAGGTCATTGAAACCTTATCTGGAACGTTTGCTGTTGTTTCGATTGGAGACTGCATAATTTTGATGGCCTTCTATAAATGATCTCCTTTTTAGTTATTTATTTAAAAAAGTGAAATCAATTTTATTACTTAAAATTACTTAAAATAAAAAATAAAATTAAAAAATGACAACAATAAATAAATAAAAATTGAATAAAAAAAGGATACAATAAAAGGCTGCTGAAGTGATAATAATTATTAACAAAAACAAAGAGTAAGTGAAATTTGCAGACCAAAACAATTACAATTCAAAAAACAATTTCAAATTCGATAAAAAAATATATTTAGAAAGACAAAAATCAGTACGCTCATAAAATTATTAAATAGGCGAGACATTGACGTCAA
The DNA here is from genome assembly GCA_964036015.1 of Leptarthrus brevirostris. NCBI lineage: Eukaryota > Metazoa > Arthropoda > Insecta > Diptera > Asilidae > Leptarthrus > Leptarthrus brevirostris. The sequence goes on along the minus strand of OZ038372.1, from coordinate 3,598,982 downwards.
TGGCTCATTCAGGCCATAGTTAGACCATAGGCGAAGATGGGCATAGAGAAAGTCGAAGAAAAGAATAGGAACTCAAATGTTCAAAGGCAACTGGTGACAACTTCTGGTTAGCTAATAAAACTAGCATCGAAAATAAATGAAGTGCTAGTTCTGCTGCACCTATTTTCTAGCGAGTCCAAAGAGAGCTGGCCAAGTGTGTCATTATACGTGGGCAGAATGGGGGAGGCAACGCAATGTAAATTTGAAAAACCTGCAGAACAAAAAATTTTAGCATCGTCAGCATAGCAAACAATTTTCGAGTTCGCTAACACGGAATTAACGTCATTAATAAAAATAACAAATAGAAGCGGACCCAAATGACTACCCTGGGGCACACCAAAAGTGACTGAGAACGAGCTTTGTTCGGTCAAAGAGATCCGAAAAAATCCATTGGACAAAAAAGAGATGAAAAACCCAACATCTAGTTAACTAGATTAGTAAGTAAGTAAGTAAGGACAATATTAGGATACCGGGCACAATTCTTTGGGACAGTCCCAGGAACTCCATCGGGACTGGGCGAAAATCTCAAGTTCAAATATTCATCATAATCGAAACATCACTGGTTGTGCTTATTGAGAATTGATGAGTGATTCAAAAACTTTAGATATGATCGAAATTAGTCCAATTGGTCTGTAGTTAGAGTGGTCGCATGCATCGTCCTTTTTAAGTATCGGCTGGATATGAGCAAGTTTCCATACACTTGGAAATATTCCTGCTGAACAGGTGAAAAAGTTTGCGTCGTAGCTTTGGACACGTCGAGTTTCCAATGTAGCCTAAAACTTCCCGAGTGCGAAAGTGTAGCGGCTTTTGCCTACTAGGTTAGAATTGTCCAATGAGTCAGTAAAAACATTCCCATTATAAATGAGCGGTGGTGTTGACGAACAGGTGAAATTGCTCTTTACGGTTTTTACTAGAGACCAGAAGCACTTACTACCCTTTTGAGTAACAAATACCTTTCGTCTAACTTGAACTTCGTCTAACTTGAACTTTGTCCGACTAATTACTGAATCGCAAATATTTCGCGCATCCCTATAGATACGTCTCAATTCCTCTGAAGGGCATAATTTATATGCCTGGAAGGGCGCTTCCTTGTTTTTAATGGCTGCGAAACAATCATTATTGAACCAATTGGTGTTAGTTGGTTTGATGTTTTTGATGCTGTGAGGAATAAAGCGATGCATTCCAAACCATAGGATGTTTAATATATAATCGGTGCTTTTGTTAACGTCTCTCATAAAAAAGCAATCAGACCAATCCAGCTCTCTGAGATATTTATTAAGTCCAACCCAAACAGCATTTTTATAATGCCACACAAATTTTTTGGTGGAATTTAGGTTAGTGGTTGTCAGAGAGGAGATGGAGAATTGGGCGGAGATAAGACAATGGTCCGAATTACCCAAGGGAGCAGTTACCGAAGCCGAGTACTTTTCTGGATTCAATGTTACTTTTCAAACCACGAATGTTGCAAATATTAAATAACAATATTTGCATAGTCCCGGTCTTCATTTGACCAAAACAAAACGAAAACATACACCGACGCAAAGACTGACGAAAGGGATCCACAAATGGAAAGGATATGGGCGTAATATACTCGTAAATAGAAACGTTAAAATCCTTCAAACATTTTAAACATTTCGAAGCCATCAAAGTCATCACATGATAAAATATACATAATTCCATCACCTACGAAAAAGTTCTGTTGTACTGAATCCTACCTTAACCCACATCATTTAGCAAAAACAAATCAAGTAAACCTTCCGGCGAAAATCAGACCAACTTTCTGACAAAAACGAACCTCTTGAAACCCATTTAATGTCCGCCTACTACAAAATTGAAAATTCCATTAAATTTTTAACAGTGCAACTTCCAACAGGATTCCAATTAGGAAATATCTGGTTAACAATGGGTTTAAGTGCTGTCGTCCAAATTACCTGACGATGAAAAAGTGTAGTATTTATAATATCTCCTCCGTCGGAAATGGTTAGGCCAAATAAATACCTTTTGGCTTTTAGGTATGAAATGATCCGAAATGAACCCATTCATCCACGTCGGACTGTGTACAATAATGGTAACGTTTAGTATCCTGTCACGCTTTATTCAGCCAACCGGGCATCAGTACAGGACATAGAAATAAAGCGAGCAGTGAAATGTTCCATTAAGGTTTCAGTGATGATAAAAGTTGTGATTTACTGACCCGGAAATAAAGCCATGAGCCTTGCGTTTAATTTGCTGCCTCTTCCTGCACAATTTCTTGTCACATTTTCTACGTGAAACTAAACCCAAAAATATGTGTGTGTGTGTGTGTACAGGCGGTCTTAAAGTACTTAAAAGTTTCTTCCTTCAACGATACTTCTTTAGGTAGGCGAGAAAGACCTTGCGAAAAAGTAAGTATAACTTTCATCCTTAGCGCAAGTTACTCTAAGTTTAGAAACTTTTTAAAAAAAAGTAAAAATTGTTCAACGTTTTTGTAATTAATATCAAAACTTTACGTGAAATCTTTAGAAACTTATTTTTTGTAGATAAGTAATCTATTTTAAAATAGTTATTGCATTGAGATCCGATATATAGATTATGACACCTCTATTTACAAAACGATCTTTTTCCGGTAGGGATTAAGATTTCAAAAGAGACGGTCACAAAACGGGGGTTAAATCCCTTCATTTGCCTACCGGAAACTCGTACATCTTGATGGGGTAGATTACTTCTTCCAGTCGGAAATAAAAGTTTCCCCAAGTGACAAGATGATTTATTTCAGCAGCTTCAAGTTTTCCATTTCCTTATCACTTGCTTTCGTCGTAAATGTCCCTAATTCTTCAGGTTGAACCCACTTAGCCCGAAGTGTAGATAGCGCTAAGCTTTTTTAAAACAGACAGATACTGCCACTTGAATCGAATGAGCATTGAACTTAAAGTCTTCCAAGGAAACCTTCGTCCCTTTAATAAAGTGGGGAAAAGGGTTTACCGCATCATTTATCGCGAACTCATTGCCATCTTTGCACTTCGCAGAAAAGCATGAAATATTTTCCGTGGAGGCTGGATGAATAGACAAATGTCAGCAGTCGCTTTTTATGGACCGGTGATTAAGTAATTTACTTTTCACGCGGTATAACAAGTGAACAATGACAGGCGGGTGGAGGAACACAGGACTTCCAGGATAAATTGGAAAATTTCAGCTAACGACAAGTCATTTTTATAAAGTTATCCTGACGCAAATGTGTTGTCATTATGTTCATTGTTATATTTTATGGGGTTTGACAAATTTTTGCTTGCATAATTTTAAAATTTACTTCTCCGTTCTGAACAAAATAGCCTTCGAGCAAGTCTACAAAATGTGGTGAAATTTTTTACCAAAACGTCCTTGCAGGGATACTATTTTACTCGTTAAATTATTCTGAGCAGACCTGTGGACATTTCCATTTAATTCGGAATTTTTGTTCATTGGAGAGTTCTTTGTTCTGGTTGCAATAGAAGGGCCTTGAATCTCAAATATGGTTTAAGTAAATTATGCTTAATTATTACGATTTGAACTTACTCAATTTAATTCCAGTTAATTAAGTTTGGTTAGTTAATAACAGCGAAGCATTGAGTAGGTCTACCCAAGTACAATTAGCACGGAAACCACAACTCAAGATCAGGATGTTTCAACGCGCTGAAGGATTTTAAATTAACCATATACCCGTTATTGCCGACGTGGGATTGTCCTTACATATCCTATTAAAAACGCTGCAGTAAAAATATAAAAAAGGTCAAGGTTAGGGCTATATCCATCGGTCCTGCCTTATTGTCCGCTCATTTCTTTCTATACCACAGCAATTTGAGGACAGAGCAGACTTACTTCAAAGTCGGTGTAGGGTAAAACAAGTTCATTTTGACGTTGTTTCATGAATTTAGAGAATAAAGCCAAATTAAAAGATTTGTTCAACTTTTGGTTCAGAGTTGGGGCTTGCTCATTACTGCCTAAAAAAATAGCGTCCAGCAAAAGTCGGAAAGATTGTGATGTTTTCAGTGTTTCTGAAAGAAACTTCGCACCGGTTACACACACAGGAACTGTGTTAAAAGGTGTGCAAAAAATAAAAGAATATATACTCAACCCAGAAGTAAACTTAATTATTTGATATACATATTCCCTACATGTTACTAAATAAGACTATGAAAAAGAATATTAAAACTGGAGTTAGCGCAATATACAAGGACATAAGATTTTTTTTTCGGTACTTTTTTGTCCTTGTTTTTTTTTAGGATGTGGTCAAAGCCTAGGGGACAACCCTGTAATGCGTAAGCATGACTTTGGCCAGAAAAGAGAGAGGGGAGCCCAAAGACGGATTGGGTCTGGAGCCCGGGAACCATGGAGTGGTGGTCGTTCTTCGCAACCAATTGATAGGTATTCTTTACGGGTTCGGATCCAAAATCATATCCGTTTTCTTATGAAGATTCCAAAACTCAATTGTCCGCCATCTTAGATTTTATGGTGAATTCATCGGATGATAGATGGAGTTAGTGGTGCTGATGAAACCGAGTATATCTGGTAGTACTATTTAGGTTGTGGCCAGATGCCGATAAAGGGGGGAAGCGTTGCAATAGCTCCCCCCCTCTTGAGCATCAACCAACATTTTTTTTTTATAGAGGAACGACCCGTACAAGAACAATTACGGCGAAAATCGCTGTAAAAATTACTTACTTACTTAACTTATTTCGAAAAATCAACCCGTAATTTTAACAGTATGGTTAAAGAATATTCTTGATTCACGAATAAAATTTCTTAGTTATTCTACAAAAAGGAAAAAGTTCCATTTTAAGAAATATTTTTTCTCAATAATAACGTATTGTCGTAATAATGATATTGAATAGTTGATCGGTCTTATTTTTAGAACAGAATTCGATATTGGCGCTGATCTACAAGTCCCACATCAGGCCTAGACTGAAATATAGCTTCCATATTTCAGCAGGGGCCGGGTATACTGCATTGTTCCAGTTCGATAAAGTTTCAAGAAAGACTATTAAACTTATTGATAACTTCACTGTCTGTGAGAAAATTGGCTCTATGAATCATCGACGGAATTTTACTCTTTAACTGTTTCCACGGCCATTGTTCTAACGAAATTGCTAGCCTCAGTGAAGGAGTAAATGGGGGGGGGGCGCTTCGAGTGCACAGTGCACGCACACATCTACAGCGTGCCATTCTTGAAGAGGTATGTGATCCCAGCAGCAGCAGAGAAAACATCGATATAAGAGAAGCAGCATCCACACTCTTATCGGCTTTGCGTGACTTCAGTTTTTTATGCTACCTTTGTTTTTGGTGTGAAGTCCTAGAAGAAGTGAGCCAGACACAAAAGTATAAACAGACATCTGGACTATCGCTGGAGAAGTGTGTGATAAAAATTAAGGCTCTTAAAACTTTTCCGTCCTTCCTCAATTTCAATCAAATAACAATTTTTTAACAAAGTGAAATAAAAAATTATTTGGTTTAAAATTAGCAAATAATTATTTGGTATTTGTTGCTCCTCTTCGATCGGGCATTATACTTGAAAAATACGAGTACAAATCAGAAATAATTATTCATCAGGTGATGTCTCTTTATAGAAAAATTATTTGTTTTCTATTTCAATGTATCTTCACAACCTTATACACCTGAATTCTAAATTTGGAATGACGTCGCTTTCTGCTCTTTTGGTAGTAATATGGTAATAATAATGGTTGATTTGGTAGTAATATTGAATCAGAACTTTGTAGAATTACTATTTACGTATCGTGGTTCGAGTTAAGGTCGGCTTAGTTGTAAGTTTTCTATCTTGTTTTTATTAGTCAACTACTTTGATTCTGTAATTTATTATGATATTTCATTCTGTGTTATGTTTACTGTTCGGATTTCGTTAGTTTGTAGTAGTCAGTATTTGGGGAATTTGTAAATAAATAATTATTTGTGAATAATTCATTAAATAACGAATAATAATTAGATTGAATAGCGCATAATCGAATGAAAAATAATTCTATGAAATTAAAATAATGAGCATCAATAACTAAATAATTATTTTCGACAAAAATAACTAATTAGCATTTCATTATCAAATATCGCATGATCAATTAATTATTTAAAATTCATGCAAGAAGCACTAAATAACAAATAATTCTTCAAATAATAAATAAACTTTTATTCAATTTGTCAATTTATTTGATTATTGATTTTAGCTTTTATTTTTATTTGAATAAAAATAACTGGTGTGGAGCTTGAAAGAAACATTCAAATTAAGTTTGTCAAGGAATAATTATACATGGAATTTGAAATAAATGTTTTTCGAATTTTTTTCTTCACTTGTGCTATTAGACTTTACTTCGTGCCAAATTTCAAATTTTAGGTCAACGAGAAGTATCCTATAAGCTTTGAAATGTCAGGGGAAGATATAGGGATTTTTATATGTCAGTTAGTGAGTGAGTTAGTCGTCAGCATGAAAATACACTTTGCAAGTGCGTATCTTCTTATTGCATTGACGTAGATTTTTTTTACAGGACTATGAGACTCTAGACTTTAATATTTGGTATTATTTTCAACTCGATACTTCCAGCCGTTCCTAAGAGAAGGTGTCTTGATGGACAACAAAGTAATTCTGAAAGATTTCGTTGTCTTTATTCTGATATACGAAACCGTTAAGAGTAATAGAAACCTCACAACGTATCTGAGATATAAGACAGAAGGAAGAGGTTTTAAATACACCAAGTGCACTAAAAACACCATAGCACTGCTTTCAATAAAAGTTTGGCATCAAACGATCAAAATTCGAAAACTTTTAATGTGTCAATCACAAATATTCCGATTCGCTTTAATGTTAAATGACAACATCTTGGACTTCCGAAGGTCCCAAATTCGAACCCCCACCATCGAAAATTTCTTTCTAATTTATAGATAAAACATTGAAGCAATGAATAAACATTAGACTGCACAACAAACAATATTTCCAAAAGTAAAAACTCAGTCTTCAATTGTAAGACCCAAAACGATTCAGAGCCTTGTATTTTTATAATACCACGTTCAAGTAATAATCAATATATGGAAGGATGAACAGAATCGATAACGTTATTATCCTGATGATACTCACATATGTGCTCTGGTTATTGTATGTACAATTGTTAACATATATTTAAAAGATCTTTGATAGGGTACGTACATAATTCCCAAACGTTAAGGTAATCCCTAATTATTTAACATTCCATCTTCCAACCTTTTTACTCTGCGCCCAGGTGGCATTAACCTAAATTTTATGCATTGCATCTTTTATCTCTATTTACAATATTTATGACACTATCAAAAGCGTAGCTTTTCAGTTTTTTCCTTAAATTTGGTATATCGCTGTAGGGATTGCCTAGACTATGTACTTTGTTGCATCTCAGATAATTTGAAGTAATGTTCTTTCGAAGGAAACCTCTTATGTCTATATCACTTTTTCACGGCTGTTAGCTATAAAATGCATGAAGCAATCTGGAACGTTTCCATAGGATATTTTTGTTGCATTGGTGTTCTGCTTTAAGCTTAAGGTGGTGCAAGGAGATGTCGGACTTTAACAGCATATGCAACATTTTTATTTTTCAGGTATACAAGCTTATGTTCTCTATACACAAACATTTATTTGACTTTTCGAAGAGCAGGAAAATAACGCTACTTTTGAAAAATTTTAAAAATTTTTTCAGCAAACAGCAATAAGAGGAACCTATAGAAAAGTGGTGACATTTTTAACCGATTTCCCAAAAATTTTTACTTTTTTTATGTACGATCAAGCCTGATTTTGTAATGCGTAATACTTTGGGTAGTGCCAAAAATGGACAAAATGTGATCCTTGCGTGGGGTTGGTTGGGAGGGAGTGGATGAGGGGGAGGGAGAGGGTGCAGGGAAGTGGGTAGTCTAACTTCGTAACGCGTGAACCTGTTTGGATGATTCCTGTTTTGTTGTATAGAGTAGGATTTCCTATTGCTACCTTGAGGGAGGATAAATTTGTACCTAGAGTGTGTGGAGGAGGTAGTCTAACTTTGTAACGCGGTGGACCGATTTACGTGAATATTGTTTTGATGTATAGAATATGTTGCGCCATTGGTCTCATGTTACAAATTGTAGGGTAGGTGGGATGGTGGGAGGGGGCTGAAACAACCTTGTAACGCATAGATCGATTAAGATGATTCTGGGTTTTTTTTGTATAGAGTATGATCGCCCATTCCTACTACTAGAAAAAATTTTGGACTTTGGGTGTGGTGGGGATGGAGTACGCTAACTTCTTAATGTGTGGACCGATTTGGATGATTCTATTTTATGCATAGGATATGTTGGCTCACATGAAAAATGTTAAGGTGGTGTTAACGATGTGTTAATTAAAGTCAACGAGTAATCCATTTAAAAGTATGAACTCTACGTGTAATTAGTATAATTAATACTCAACACAAGAAAATTTAAATTTGAATATGCGCGTGTAAAGCAAACTTCATATAAGTTGTAAGTGTTCTTCTAAAGTTGTAATAAATAATCGGTGAATTCGAAAACGCTCGTTTCATCTAAACAGGTGGAGTGGGGGTAATGGAGGAGTGAAGCCTAGCTTCGTATCACGTTGACCAATTCAGCTGATTCGTTTATTTTAAACAGAGTATCTGCTCCATTTGTATCATGACAAAACTTGTGGCTATCGGTGAGACTGGGAGTGGGGTCGGCATCTAGCTTCGTAAGGCGTAGACTGAATTTGATGATTTTCATTCAGTTGTATAGGATACATTTCTTCCTTGGTAAATGATAAAAAATGTTGCATTTAAAGTCACTATGGGAAGAGCACTACTTTGTAATGCGTCTGGTTAGCAAGTTGCCACTGACGGATAGTCATACATCCATTGAGCCTTTTGAATACGAGACAGACGTACATTTATCAACATTCAAAGGCATATTGTTGTTTAGATGTAGTCCATGTCGTTAATAAAAAAAATAAATAGAAGCGGACCCAAATGACTGCCCTGGGGCACCCCAGAAGTGACCGAAATTTCACGAGAGAAGGAACCGCGAAATATAACACGCTGTGTTTGGTCAGAGAGATAGGAAGAACTCCATTGGACGAAAAGAGATGGAAAACCTTACATAGTAAGTTTCAAAACAAGCAACTTGTGTTAATGCGATCAGAAGCTTTCCTAAAATCGGTATAAATATAATCAACCTGTTCACCAGCCTCAGCGGCGGAAATGGAATAATTAGAGAACTCCACAAGGTTAGTAGTCACCTTTAATAAAGCTGTTCTAGAAGGTTCCTAAGAATGGTTTACAGTGAAAAGTAAGGACATCACAAACCATTGCATCGAAAAGCTCAGCGTTGGCAGAGAAATTAGCAATTGGCCTATAATTAGAGAGACAGAACCTCCTCCAAGCTTTGTTTTTAAGATTTTTACGATGATTTAAAGGCGCTTTAAGCCAAGTTCGAAAAGAGTTAAGGTTCCTAGAATGAGATACGGGAACACAAAGGGTTAAAAATGGAAACTTTAAGTCCTGAAACAACTCTAGAGTAAAATCAATATCGCGTTCTCGAAAAAGGCAGTCCCAGGGGATATCTGCCAGAATTTGATTCATTACATAGTAATCAGCCCTTTTAAAGTCGTAACAATAACTATCAGAATTGAAAGGCACATCCGAACAAAGTTCAGAGCAGCAGATCACATGCAGAGCAGGCTGGAAGTCCGATTCAGGAAGCAAAGAAGAGAGACATCTCACCATTGTTCCACAGTCATCCGTGGAGAACACCAAGGCGAGCAAGCGTCCAGAAGCATTGCCAACAGAACATGATTGCCGGAGACCAGACGAAGGAATGGATTCCAGAAAAGCACCCTAATGCTGTGGGGTCATTGATACGTGGCAGCAAGCAATTATCATCGTTGGAATACTCCCAGGTTATGGATGGCATATTGAAATCACCCACCAGCAAAAAGTAATGGCAAGGACAGTGAACAGGTGCAACATAGATGGTCATAGCATAGATAATCCTGTTAAGAGACTGTAAGGACATATTCCAGACATATTCCAAAGACTCAGCACCAGGAATCTCTATCGAAGCGGACGAGAGCCCACTATAAACTGCACAGATGCCGATTACGACGGAAAACCTGGAATTCAGAATCAAAAAGTTCCAGAATCAAGAATCTTACCACAAAGCTAGGTTTCAAAGGGGCATATAAGGTTGAATCCAGAATTGGCCGAGGCAACAAAAAGCCTATTTATCTTGGAACGCAAGCCAGTTACGTTGGTGTTGTATACTGGGACTTCCTTAACGAGTTTTTTTTTGTATTAGAATCGGACGGGCGAGACTTAGGAATGAATTCTCGCACAATAGGGTTCGGAGGAGGATTGACGGAGCTAACACCGCATAGTACCAGTCCTCAGAAATAAGCAGCTTAAAAGATGATAGTAAGCACGTCCACCATTGATAGTACCTAAACTCTTCTGAGCTTCTTATATCGGAGGCTCGTCAAATTTAGAAAGCCGCTAATCCTGAGATTCTGCAAGAAAATCATTAATCGCTGCAGCAAAGTTCATTTAGTATTGGAATGTTATTGTTTTCCAAATCTTATCGCGTTAAACAATAAATATTAAATTACGTAATTAGAAATGCATTCCAGCAGGATTTATCTATTTCATAAATTACAATACTGAATCCGCCTTTCAGTTCATAGAATTCTCGTTAGGCTGCAAAGCTTGTCCGCAAAGTCATTCCGCTGTGGTCTGTCCCTACTTAACTCCGCAAAGTCTATGTCTTTTCTAGTATTAATCTCTTAGCTTTTAGCGAATATTTATTTGGGCATTCCCGCCTCTCGTTAGAAAAGGTCTGCCTATTCGGTTTGGTTTGTTCAGTGAAAATAAATTAATGAACTGTATGCAGAGCATTTCCCTGATAATTTTTCATCACGAAGTCTATGTGTACCCAAAGCCTACCATTTCTCAGCAAAACGCCCTATACTTTTTGATGTATATAAAGTCTTGATATTGATATGGAAAACAGTAGGTGGCAATCGCTCTTATACTAATCACAAACACAAACTTGTTGCCACCCCCATTCCTTTTCTCTTGATAAGAGACAGATTCAAGGTCCTTTTCGCTTCCCTTATTTTCTTCTTTAGGGGGGGATTTATGTTTTATGTGCTTGTATTTGTGCTTCCTTGAGAGCATCTTGACGTATTTGCATGCCTTATTGTCTTAGAAGACATGGATTGCCAAATAAACGACCGTATTGGGAGTAAATTCTCACTACGTGGCACAATATTAATTCGTAATGGATTAGACTTTTACGAATTTTGTCAGGAGGCCCTTACCCATTTGCTGATGTTTTTATCTTGGCAAATTTTTTTCCACTTACTCATAAATTTGTCAGCATTTTTTTGTGGAGAGATTGGTGGCAATTTATGCAGAGCTTTCGTGCTTAGGCGAAATAAATAACGACGTTTAGGGCGACAAGTGAACTAATTATAATGGTTAGGTTTAACATCGTTTTTACGTTCTCGTCAATGTTTTTACGAGAACAAATTAGGTAATCAATTATATGAGACTTCTAAATTAAAATTTGAGGTGAAAAAGCCTTTTGTTATGTGCGACAATAGCAAGAATTAATTTTATCTTGTTCAACGCAAACAGAACCTTTCGGCAACGAGTGTGTTGATTTGGAGGGAAAAAGGAAAAATGTAGTAACACAATTTTCCTTAGAATTTTTAAAACATCGCACGGCATTAAATTTTCCACAGCACTCTTTTCAAGCTCAATTTCGAGCAGCTTTTTCTGTTCTATAGAAAAACAGATTTCAAAAAGCATATATGTATATAAAACAACGGTTGCAAGTGTTCCTGTAATTTAAAGTGGATTTCGAACCACTGACATTTTCTTTGCAAACCATATGGCCTTTTTAACGTAATCTGTTGTCAGCAGAAAACAAGTATGGGTAGCCGTCGGTGGGAATCGCTCCTGGGACCTTCGGATTGGCAAGCCGACAAGTTATCACTTACTCCGCAGACGGCCACTAAATCATCTTCGCCTTAGCCGGCCGCAAGCTCGAGAAGGAGAAGGGATACCCATGTGACAGCCAAACCACCTCAGCTTAAAGAGAATTTCTACGCTATACAAATACAGTCTCTATGATTCTCAGGACTTTTTAAGGAGCAGCACTCTATCTGGGATAGAATGGATAGGCTTGTAACTCACTTATTTGAAAACCCTACCATGCGCACAAAACGGCCAGTCCGCCTCGGATACATCGGAGTGATTTTGTGATGCCGACCTTTGGTTATAAACATCGGACTACGATCGAGCTATGGAATATCAGAACTCTATGGGATGAGTGTGGATATGGAGAGTTTACATCACCCACATCTAAAACCGTGCTACTATACTATGTCCAAGAAGAATTAGATATACCCCCAATAGCAGGTGTAGGCTTGTCCCTAACCAAGCTGGCCCACCAATCACTACTGGACTGAACAGAAATATTTGTCCAAATTATCATCGCCATTTTCAGGACCAGGGTACTTCACATCTCAATAATTCAATGCTATGCGCCGTCGGAGCAAGCGAAAATATTAGCAAAGGAGGCGTTCTATCAGCTCCTTGGCGACACCTTTGATAAGGCTCCTAAAGGTGATATAAAACTAGTCATGTTAGATCTCAACAGTAAGATTGGCTTTAACAACATCGGCTTAGATTATATAAAGGAGAAATTTGGACACTGAAAGGGGAACACAAATGTGGAGTTCTGTAACTCACGGCAACTTCTCATCGGTGGATCCTTATTTAAACACAGAAAATGCCATTTAACATCCTGAGTGTCTTCTTAACGTAAGGTCTAAGCGGGCCGCTGCCTTCAGATTCACAGGGGGACCAACGCGTTAACAAATTATCATTAATTTGTTGGCGTGCCGTAACTGTGGATACTGCAGGAAGTCCGCATCTCCCTCCACGTGGGGCGGCTGGTAACAGTCATGTAGTTTACTATAGGCTGGCTAATGATGACGGGCGGAGAGACAGTCACTCTCTTGATCAAACTCCCCCAATCCAGGGTGTTATGCGACTACCGTGCCCATTGGAATTTGCAGCTGGGGGTAACTAGCTGTATTATAACGGAGCCTCCTTGATACCTGTCCGCCCAAGGAGTATGATGGACCTTCCATGGTATGGGGCTCTACCATGGTCGATTCCCCAACCCCACAATATCTTGAGACCATGAGTAATGCCTTGTCGTGAAAGTGGTCGATTATGAATATGATTATGTACAAAAAACACCCAGCCTCGGATAAAACCGAGAATACAACTTCGTCCACCCGAAAAGGAGGACAACCCGCCGTCAAGGCAGACCCAGCTCACGGGTTAAGTGGGCAACCTTCTGCGAGCACTGTTCGCTCCTCCTCCAATTCTCAGGCCAACACGGTGACTACCTCCAAAGAGTCCTGTGAACCCCTTTCCTCGGGGAAAGTACACGACACTGCCAAGGACCCCAAACCCGGTAGTAGCAGTACAGTTCCTCCTCCCTCTGCGAAACCTGCGCGGGGTAGCACGTCCCTGTCCAAGGCTAAAACACCCGGACATACATCTACCAACGCGCCTCTCAGGACATCCCAGTCCAACCCGACGACCACCACCAAGCAGAAGGGAAACGCCTTAACGGTGGCCTTCAAAGAGAGACGGACTGCGCTCAGAATCCTCCGAAAACTGAGCTCCATCTCTCAGGAGAAACTCGTAGAGAAGGACAAAGCCTCTCTGCAATGGGCTAGTAAGATTATTGCCCAAGGTAGCGCTTCGGCCTCTATAGGCCCACTACAAGCTACCCCGAAGAGGTTGCGCTCGCCTAACGAGTTGCAGCCATCTTCCAAAAGGAGTAAGGCGGCAGGCCCCCTCTCCTCCACCGCTAAGTCCTTCAGCGAGATAGCGAAGGACAGTCTAGTAAGGGCGATTATAGATCGCAGCAACGCGGACGGCTCCATCACGCCTGATAAATGGAAGTTGGTGGAGGTTGCGTTGCTGAAGGTTTATATGGAGGTTCTTTCACTGAACCCCGGCCCTCCCCCATGTTGTCTTGATGCTGGCTGGCATCAAGGCCACATTAAGTTACTGGCCTGCTCCGACCAACGGTCGGTAGAGCTTCTCGGCCAGGCGATTTCCCGTCTCGATGAGATCTGGCCTGGTGCGAGAATCGAAGCCGTTCCCAGGGATAAAATCCCCTGTAGACCCAGGTCAAGGACCTGGATTCCGATCGAACCTTCGGATCCTTTGGAGATCTTAAAGTTCATCCAAGTATCTAACCCTGGGTTACCTACCCATGACTGGAAAGTAGCCCAGGTAGGTGAAGTCAAGGGAAACTCTAGACAGGTCATTGTGATCTTAAATGAGCAATCCCTGGCCCCACTTGCCGAACGCAATGGCATTATCTGCTATGGGTTCAGCTCAATTAGCTTGAAGGTCTATGAAAAGGACCTGAAGGCGCACAATACTGCTAGTAATCAGGAGAATTCAGCAGCCTCCACAAGCACTACCGCGGAGAAAGAAGGAGAACAGAGTGCAACGACAGCTTCTGCCGTTGCCACTCCCTCACCAGAAGATGGTGATGCGGAACTCAACTCCACTATGGAAGTTGACACCCTTCCATATCCCGGACCAGAGATGGAGAACCTACTTCTGGGTTCCTCCACGGATGAAGATGCCAGCATTGAAGGGGAGACTGCTGACATCACTGTGATAGAGGTATCCTCACCTAAACACAGTGATGATAAGAGTAGCTCAAATTAACCTTCATCACTCGAAGGCAGCGTCCGCAGCCCTTCTCCTTCGTCTTGCACAAAAAGGAGAAGAGCTCATCCTTGTCCAAGAACCTTGGGTCGTCAGAGACAAGGTTTGCGGACTCAATATGAAGGGGTATAAGCTCCTCTACTTACAAGGTACAGGTAAACCAAGATCATGTATCCTCACAAAAAACAATATTAATGCCCTTATCCTTCCTCAATTTAGTGATAAGGACACTACAACAGCCACTCTGGAATTCAAAACCCACAATATTTGGATTATATCCAGCTACATGGCGCACGATGTGGTGGACATTCCTGGTACAACAATCAGGAACGCGGTCAAAGAAGCCACTGTACAAAAGAAGACGCTGGTGATCGGAGCGGACGCCAACGCACACCATATTGTCTGGGGCAGCTCGGACATCAACGAAAGAGGTGAGTTACTTTTTGACTTTATTCTTGGAACTAACCTCCAGATTTGTAACGTGGGTGCAGAACCCACTTTTACTAACTCAATTAGGCGGGAAGTACTAGATATTACAATAGTCTCGGAACACTCCGCCGATCTAATAACAGAGTGGAAGGTATCCAAGGAACCATCCTTTTCCGACCACGCCTATATCGAATTTGGAATTACACTTCAGAAACAGATGTGTTCTCCTTATAAAAACAGGCTCAGGACAAACTGGGACCTCTATCGGAAGGTCCTCAGCAATAACCTACCTATCACAGGCCCGCCGGTAATTGAAAACAGGCAAACCCTTGACAAGGTGGTGGACACCCTAACGCTTGCGTGTAATGCGGCGACACAAATTTCCTGCCTCGATAGGGTCCCCAGAGGTAAACCCAAACCTCCGTGGTGGTCGAGTGAGATCATGACCCTAAGAAAGGAATGTCCTAAGCTTTTTAACCAAGCGAAGAAAACTAATGTCTGGACTTCTTATAAAGAATGCCTCAAAAAATTTAAGAAACTGATTAGGAAAGCAAAACGCTCCTCATGGGAAGGCTTCTGTAATAAAATCGAAAGCTCCTCTGAAGCGAGTCGTTTGCGGAAAATCCTCTCAACAACGCCCATCACCCCAAGCCTACTGACCAAAAGTGATGGTAGTTGGACTTCATCCAGTCTTGAGTCGCTGGAGTTACTTGTAAACACGCACTTTCCGGGATGCTCGGCAACCGGCGGTACTGAATTGCCGGATACTCCAAGCGACCATGAACTGGTTCACAAGATACTCGATGTGAGAAAACTGAAATGGGCGATACGAAGTTTCAAGCCCTATAAATCACCGGGATTAGATAATATCATCCCAGCTGAACTACAACAATCTTCCGAGATACTTATTCCGTGGCTAATGGTCATTTATGAGGCTTGCCTTAACCTCACCTATATTCCATCCTCATGGACGAAGGTGAAGGTGGTCTTTATCCCTAAAGGAGGTAAAGCCTCACATTATAAGCCCAACGATTTTAGGCCCATTAGTCTATCCTCCTTCCTGCTCAAAACCTTGGAAAGACTCTTAGATATCTACATTAAAGAGACAATCAATTATTCCAAGTTGTCTCTCTCGCAACATGCTTACACTAAAGGTAAGTCCGTAGAGACAGCCCTACACGAACTTACCACAATCATAGAGCATTCGCTACTACAAAAAGAATATTCACTTGCAGCCTTCCTTGATATTGAGGGTGCTTTTAACAATATTAGATCAGAGGCGATAATGGCATCCTTGAGGAGGCTTGAAATCGACGATCCTCTCATCAAACTTATTGACCTAATGCTAAAAAGCAGGGTCATTATCTCCAGCTTAGGAGGATCCAATATCCAAAGAGTGGTAACTAGAGGCACCCCTCAGGGAGGAATCCTTTCGCCACTTTTATGGAACCTGGCTCTGAATGAGTCACTAATAGACCTGGAGTTGTCCGGTCACAAGGTTATTGCCTACGCCGATGATATTGTCCTGATATGTTCAGGTAAGCACCCCAATACACTGGCTGAGGTGTTACAACACGCCCTATCTAAGATTTCATCATGGAGTGATGGATGCGGTCTGGGTATAAACCCAAACAAAACAGAGTTAATACTCTTCTCTCGGAGGCATAAAACACCTCACATTAATTGCCCTACACTAGACGGGGTTAGGCTGGAACTGTGCAACCAGGTTAAGTATCTAGGTGTAGTCCTAGATAGAAAACTTACCTGGAAGCCTAACATCCAAGAAAGAGTACGGAAAGCTACAGTAGCGCTGTACTCGTGTAAGAAGGCTATAGGGAAAAGATGGGGTATGGAACCACGCATTGTGAATTGGCTCTATACAAGTGTCATACGGCCTATACTTATGTATGGGGTGATTGTCTGGTGGCCGGCACTAAACATAGCAACCCATCTCAAAGCAATGGACAAAGTTCAGAGGATGGCAGCACTGCTGATAACAGGTGCCCTGAGAACCACACCTTCTAAAGCCCTGAACACTATTCTCCACCTTCTACCGTTGGATCTCTTTGGTAAGAAAACCGCATCATTAGCCGCCATTAGGCTTAACTCAATCCAGACCTGGAAGCGAACTGATTTCGGTCACTCCAAAATATTGCACAATAGAACTGCCAGCAATATCGACTACACCTCGCCCAAGCCTTTCTTTGGAACAAAATTCGATTCCTTCTTTCCCACCAGATCGGAATGGGAGAAAGGTCCTCCCCAATGCGGGAACTCAGTGCATCTCTACACTGACGGCTCCAAATTGGAAGGCAAAGTGGGTGGAGGAATATTCTCGGAACATTTGGACCTCGATGTCTCATTCCGCTTGCCTGACTACTGCAGCGTGTTTCAGGCGGAAATCATGGCTATAAAGGTAGCTGCGGACCGCCTGAATCAACTAACGCTACCTACAGACGGCGTATGTATTTTCTCAGATAGTCAGGCCGCTATTAAATCCCTTTCGGGAGTATACACAACCTCCAAAACGGTTATAACATGTCGCTCAACACTAAATGACATAGCTGAGCATCTGAAAGTACGGCTCATCTGGGTGCCAGGACATAGTGATATTCCGGGCAATTGCAGGGCCGACGAACTAGCGAGAAACGGTACCACACGTCCTCTTTCGGACATTAACCACCAGCCGGGTAAACCGCTAGCTACATGCAAACTGGAACTCTCACAGGAGGTTCTCAAGATTGCTAACACAAACTGGCAAGAGGAACACACCTGCCTGATTACCCGACAGATATGGCCAAAGATTGACCCTAAGCGGTCAAAAGGGCTCATCCTACTCGGTCGCAAAATAATTAGCAGTACAGTAGCCGTAATCACGGGTCACTGCCTCATAGGTAGACACGCCGATAGGCTGGGCGTGTCTTCAAACGACTTTTGTAGAAGCTGCCGCGACGAAGAGGAAGAGGAAACCATACTTCACCTCCTCGGTAACTGCCCGGCCCTAGCCAACCGTAGGAACCGATTTTTGGGCTCCCCTTTCTTTAAAGAGTTAACCGAGCTGGGCTCCACGGATGTCAGAGACCTGACTCGATTTATCAGGAGTTCAAATTGGTTCCCGACAGCGAATTAAGGAAGAACACCCTTCACAACAAAGTCAAAATTATTTCGACTTCCCGTGAACTGGTTCCACTAGATACAAAACTGGTTCGATACACAGGGGGCAACATGTTAACCCTCTCATTCCTTAGGTAGTTCTATGGGGTTGTTAAATTCAAGCCTCAACGTGGTAGCACAAAGGGCCTCTTAGGCCTAAGTGTGCCTTCTTAGGCAGCCACTTTAACCTAACCTAACCTAAGGTCTAAGCGCGGTTCTGATACTGGTAGCGAAGAACAGTTCCACGCGCACGGGGGAGGTTTTGGGGTTTCAAGTACCCGGACGGTTTTTAAAATTGTCTGAAGTTCTTGATTAGGAAAAATTTGACTGAAATACTAAAAAAAAATTATCAGAAATGTATATGACCATATTTTTGAATTGCATAATATATTATATTTTATGTACATCCATTTGTTGATAGTTTCTTTGTATAGCTTCTTTATTTATTTTTAATGAATGACAGTGAGATCTATACAGTGACAGTGGAGATCTATAAAAGATTGCCAAAAATTGGTATGGAAGACTCTTACAACAGAATGTCCTGTAAACTGTCACGGAGGAACATCAAATGCGGAGGTAGAGAAAATATTTTGTGTCTACAGCCAACATTAACATCCCAACTCTGACAAGATTGGAGTTGGTAGACGAAATAAGGTTGTTGGACCTCAATAGGGCCCCAGTAATTGGTGGAATGCCAGTGCAACTACTTAAGGTCAGTGATATTGTTCTCCCTGTAATCCAGGAATGTTAGGAAATCGAGACCTATTATCTAACTAATTACAGTCTCCAAATTACTGGCAAAAATCATCTTAACGCGAATCAAGCAAACAATTGAGCTTACTTTAAATTATGAACAGACCAGGCTTTCATGAGGGTTTCTCCTGCAGCGATCACATCAACACTCTCCGAATTATCATTGAGCAATCTGTCGAATGGATTTTACCTTTATAATTAATATTCAACGATATTGAGAAGGCAGCATTGATCGCGAGTATATATGGGCAGTTTTACGTGGGGGAGGCATCCCAGAAACAATTATCACCATCATAAAGGAGTCCTACTCAGGAGCCCAATGTCACGTCCTACACAAGGGAAAACTATTAAAGCCCTTACAAGTGTTGATCGGAGTGAGACAAGGATGCATACTGTCACCATTTCTTATCCTGATCGTAATTAATGACATATTGTGCATCGCCCTAGATGATCACTCATCGCGAGAATTAGACGGAAACCCTTTAGCAAGTGGATAAATTTTGCTATCTCAAAAGCATAGTTACAGCAGACGGTGTAGCTCAAGTTGATGTACATGCTCCCATCAATAAGGCTCGAGTTGCGTTTAATACTCTTGCTGAAAACTGGCGTAATTAGAACATCCCCAGACGCACAAAACTCCCGATTGTCCAATGTAGAATTTGTTGTGTTGTACAGCTGTTCAACATAAAAATTAACCTGTAAAATATCATCTATTAGCATTTGTCAACCGGATCGTATCCATTGGCCGAAAGTTATTACCAACGAAGATCTACAAAGCCTTACAGGCCAATGCAAAATAGACAGCAGTATTCGCGATGAAAATGGCAATGTATAGGCTACACACTAGGAAAAGGTTCAAACAATATCGCACAATAGGCTCTAGATTGGAACCCGCATGGTACCCAAAGAAGACGGGGAATTGGATGACCGCGCAACACATGGAGAAGATCTGTCGAAAGGGACGGTACCCAAATCAACAAATCGTGGGTGAAGTTGAAGGCGTTGGCGCTGAATGGAATCCGTTGGAGAGTCGGTGTATTAGGCACCGTAAGCCTCACAAGGGGTTATAGGAACTAAAGAGAGAAAGAATTCTTCGCTTGGGGAAGGGGGGAGGGGGGGGGTAGTGTTAGTCGTAATGATTTTGATTCTTACAATTTGCTACGACTTGTTTGTCAACAACTTTAGTCCTTTTTATATGATGGTAGGAAGCCGCTTTTCTGATGTTTGCTGCATTTAAAATATTCATACAATTCATAGAACCAAAGTGAGATCAGCATTACCACTTTCTTCTGGAAAATGTTGCTTAAATTACACATAACAAAATTGCCAAAATTTAATTTCAGAAAAGCACAATCTTGGGAGTAACCCTAAATTTCAAGAAAATGCGATTGTCTGGCTTGAACACTGGCTTAATTGGAGTACAAATGAAATTGTTACTTGATTCCTCCACCAGGCTACGAACTATTTAACTTGTTATCATAACAAAAAGCTCTCATTAATTCGACTGTTGCCTGAAGCAATTTGCTAATTGGTTTTGGTAACATTAAGCGGGATTCACTCCCATTAACGCCTTGCTCATCCTGATTCTGTTCATTACTCATTCCAGAATGAGAACATAATCAAATATCCTACATTGCGATATAGGGAACGTTCCCAACCAAACAGCGATGTGTTCTGATGTTTGTTCCTTGCTACCGTCGTCAACGGCGTTTTAAACGTCGCTTAACAAATATTTAAATGGTTTCGGAATTAACGCCAAAAGGTGAAGAAGTGTCGACAGGGGTGCGAACAGCTTCAAAAGGGAAAAACCATCGCATACAGTGCTTAATTGAATAAGGGTTGAAGCTGAAGTTTTACTTGGCATTTCCACCCAAATTGAAACTTAATTGAACGTTTTATTGGCCTTCGAGAATTCCTGAAAAGGGTCAAGATGAACGAAATTT
Source organism: Leptarthrus brevirostris (assembly GCA_964036015.1). NCBI lineage: Eukaryota > Metazoa > Arthropoda > Insecta > Diptera > Asilidae > Leptarthrus > Leptarthrus brevirostris. The sequence continues at coordinate 3,577,897 of OZ038372.1, read as the reverse complement.
TTTTTCCTTTACTTCACCCAAGGAAAACGGTCTATTTGTTTTACGGATTCTTTAGAAAGGATTAAGGCATATTGCCCATTTTTCAGGGCTAATTAATTTTTTGTTTAAAGTTTAATTCCTCAAGGGATCGAAAGTTATTTTGGTCTAAAAGGGGATTTTGTGGTAGCCCCCCTGAAATCACGACCAATTAAAGGGCGGGTACGTTCACAAGATGAATTTGAGATTTATTTAATGAATACCAACTAAATGGCGGTAGTATATTAGCAGTAAAACGTAAATAAAATTGTCGTGTGGAATTAAAGCTGGTAATAAATTTAACGAAGCTCTCCCAACACTTGTACACTTAACACGAAGTTTTCTTATTCAAATGTATTCCACTTTCATTCTGGTACTATTTGTCTCCGGCGGAGGTGATCTTCTTGCAGTTTTTTGCACGGAATCGTAAAAATGAGGATTTATATTATGGTTTCTACCACTAAAGTGTGTAATAGAGTAAAATGGTTTTCCTGCTTTATCCTGATTAAATTAAAATTTATTGATGCGAAAAACGTGATTAGTTAACTTTAACTACTTGAGGGGCTTAAAAGAATCTTAAGACATTTAAGGAGGATAGACGAGACTTGAGCATAATTTATTAATTATTGTCCTTGCAATCTACTTGAATTATATCAGTTTAAAGCAAACTGAATTTTGTTATTTAAACTGCATCAACATTAACCCTAATGCAATCTTACAAGTGTTTCTAAATTTTTATAAAATTTGGGGAATGAGGAACTCACAAAAAAAACACATCTTCCACAACATCAAAAGTAAAGTGTTAATGAACTTAAGCGGCCTCAATTCCGAGATCCATTCCGTAAACTCACAGGATTTTTCAATGGAAATGCCACCTATCCAATTTTCGTAAACACTCCAAGCCATTTTGAGATGACAAAAATAAACTCGTTATGCTAAATAAATTATTTTCGATTCAAATTCATATGTGCCGCCTTTAAATGGAATAAAAAAACGATAACGTAATCGTTTCTGTTGGAAGATAAATACGTCAGAATAAAATATTCACATCACGTTCTTCACACCTGTGGAGCGTTGGGGCGCCATGCGTGCTGTATGGTCTCTTCAGGAAACAAGCAATTTTCCTTAACAAATTTTGTAAGCACTTGGAATCGACTTATTGGAAAATTATGTAAAAACTGTTTCAGAATTTTCCCTAATCACTTGAATGTGGTCCTGGCGCTAGCACTCGAATAGAGTTCTATTCACAGCATCCTGTCCCATTTACGCGAGAGACCTTTAGCCGAGCAGGGCAATAAAAGCCGACTTCAATCATTCAGGGTTATGTCCTTTTTATTCGACCATCTTTGGAATTAGATTTTGTTTGTCATAGTTAGAGCCTATTATGGCTTTTTTATTATATTTATGAGCAACTAAGTGGTCACATTTGCTTTGTAATCGAGCCTTAAATTCCAACGACAATTTATTGGCAATCAGTGTGGTCTATGAAAACAATCTTATTCTTGATTTATTTGGAACGTGTTGGGGTAAAAGAAATTAATATTAAGATTATCCTGAATTTTCAAAAAACAATTGAATTTTTTGGGATATCAAAAATTTATGCATTTCTCTCTCTCTCTTTCTAGTTCCCGTAACCCTTCGCGGGCTTGTGAGAGCATGAGTCGGACGAACAACTTCACCCGATTCGAAACAAATGGACCGACAACTTAAGAAGGATTCCGAACCACCGGAAACCACTTTTTTATCGTAATCTGTTGTCAGCAGAAAGCAACGATTGGTTGCCGCCAGTGGTATTTGATCCTGGGACCTTAGAGATGAAAGGCCGACACGTTATCACTTACACACCGACAATGGTTTAATTGTTGAAAAGACATAAATGCAAGCAAGTTAACTGCTTTTTCATCCCTTATGTCGAGGAAAAGCTATGGTTTGGTTTTGGCATTATTTCATGTTTAAAAAAAAAGTAAAAAAATATTTTTTGTAAGAAGCACATTGTTTGATATTTTATGTCAATCTCTTCAGATGGTTTGTGCAAAGGATATAATTAAAACAGAAAAAATTAAGTACCTTACTAATTGGGAATATCAGGTGTTTAAAATACATCTGCAGTGACAGTGTTCAGAATTGCAAAAAATATTGACCCTCTGGCCAATCATTCGAAAGTTCGTCCTAAGCTTACTGCCCCGGCTTGGCTCAGCCCTCCAAAAACGTGCCAGCGAAGTTTCCATCTAATACACTAACGTAACTCCAAAACATCGCAACTATTCTCCCCTGCTAATGCTTCCAATTTTGGACGTCATCTGCCTCACTGAAACTTGGATTTGTGATGGTATATCCGACGCCGACCTCTTTGGACCTGGGTTCCAAATCTTTAGACCAAATCGTTATTATGACGTGGCGCTCAATTTGGCGTTGGGGTATTGTGCGCTGTTAGAACCGGTATCCCTTGTTATATCGTACAGGTTGCTCACTCTGACGCCTTGTATCTCTATTGTATCGCCATTAGGTTTCTTAATAGAAGTCTGTAAGTTTTCACCACCTGCATTCACCCTGGTTCACCCTCTGGAGTATTCGACCAACTTTATCTTATATTATGGCTTCAGCAGCGCCCACTTGCCTTCCTCGGAGGGTGATTTCAACCTTCGACTGGCGATTTCAACATTCCGGCTGTCGACTGGATCCAGTTTTTCGAGACGGAATTCTTCCACTATCAAGTATTGGCTATCGGGATATGACTGGATGGATGTTCTGTGGCTATCGGGCTATCACTGGATGGATGCTTTGGCTGAGCGGGATATTGACCGGGCTGTCCACTATTTTTACAACGCCCTTTATACTTGTGTCACCCAGTGTGTGCCGATCTCTTTTTCTGGCTCCTCATGTTTGTCTCAGACCTGGAGAGACACGTTCTGTGATCCTTAGTATGATATCGATTTAACAGACTTCGCCTATGGCTTCTGTTCACATATCTTGAATCCAAAGACTTGGTTTTCGACGACCTAGCCTGTCAAATCTGCCAGATATGTTTTCATGCGGTCCCGACGGTGTCCCTGCCTCGTTTTTGAGATGGTGCTGCCCCACGCTCACTCATGCCCTCTCTAATTTTTTTTATCTTTCTCTGCTCTGCGATCATTTTCCGCTATTTTGTGGTAATCCTCTTCACAAGAAGCGAGACAAGGCAGACATATCAAACGACAGACGATTCGCCAATTTGTCCTAAGTTGAGAAGGCTTTGGAATCTCTAATAAGCGACGCGCTCCCCTTTCATTGCAGGCCCTTCATTGGCTCTTTCCAGCACGATGTCATTAAGGGGAGACGGAGTTGGATCAATTCGTTGAGCCGCACGACCACCATGCTATGGGCCCCGGGTTCGAGACCAGATCTCCCAGTTAGCTTTTATTAAAAAATTAAAATAATCCACTCCGTCTCTGAGCTGTTGTCTAGCTCGCAGCAATGCAAAAACAAGACTTTAAAGTTTCCTCACTTCCCTTACCCTAATTCCCTTCCGGCCAAAACCATGCTAACGCATCAAAGGGTTGTCCCCTAGGAATTGGTCACATCGTTTTTTTCATAGGACTAACCATGGCATTTTTATTCATTAGCTGTACCTGCTAGGTTTTCCGCCGCTCTTTGCTGAGTGGCTTTCGGACCACTACTGGCGTGTCTTCTTCCATGCCAACCCAGTGAAGTTTTGGTCACCTTTGGGGTGCCTCAAAATAGCATGCTCGGACCGCTCCTCTTCATAATTTATATTAATGACGTTTCCGTGCTTTTGTCTAGCTTCAGAATCCTGTGTTATGTTGGTGATGCTAAAATCTTCCGTGCGGTCTTCAGTGACGACAACTGCGCTTTTCAGAGCTCTAATATGCGCATATTTCATTATTGGTGCTTCAATAATCGCCTTCCTCTGAAAATGCACCGCTATGACCTTTTCATGTAGAAATCGTCTCATTTATATGCCTGGTTACGCTTTTGGGCAAGCTCGACAGGGTCCAGGACTTAGGGATGATTTTCAACTTCCGCTCCCCCTTCGTGGACCACGTGGACTTCGTGGTTCGTAGAGCCAATTCCAGGCTCGTCTAAGTAGCTTCATGATCGCTTCTTAGCGAGGTTTCTTTTTTGCACTTTCATCAGACTCTCCTTGGTGTACGTTAGTATTCCGGTTTTGGATCCTCAGTCCACATTAACCGAATTGAATCAGTCCATCGCAGATTCCTTTGATTAACTCTTTGTGGCCTCCCCTTGCGCGATCCTACATATATTCCGCAAGGTCTTTTAAATTGTTTTTCTTTCGTGATTTGTTGCATGGGTCGATTAACTCCACCGAGATATGTACCTAACGACAAAAGCATTTCTGTCACGGCACGGACCTTGGGAAATCGCGACTTCCTACATATGTCCCACCACCTAACGCTGTACGGAATGCAGAAGCCCATGTCTATTTACTCATATCTTTGAACCCATTCCTCTATGTCTCGACTATTTAATGAATTTGCTTTCCATATTGAGTTAAGAAGGACTACCTATTATAATCCGTCAAATTTGTACGTTAGCTATTGGCTAATTAACCAGAACCAACGGCAATGTAAGATGCATCTAAAGTTCAATAATATTGCTATCGTCATGGTTAACAAAACGTTAGAACCTAGAAAGAATAATTTTCATTTTGTCTGAAAACAATTTCACCTCCTGAATCATATTTGATTGCCAATCACCGAAAAATACCACTTTGCAAAATATCTGTCGTTAAAGGTTTGCTACGAATGTAATATGGTTTTGAAATTTGCAACAAATATTATATAATGTCAGTCAATATAACATGAATATGGTAATATGTTTCAATGGTTAATCGCATAAATTTAGGGTAGAATTTTCAGATACCAATCGAATTCATTCTATCGGAAATCATCATAAAAATGTTTCCCTTATAGAAGCAGTCGGAACCTTAGATTCTTGTAATATTAGTTCTATGAATACCGAGTAATCGTATTCAGCTTATAAGGTTTGATACAGAGTAATTCTTTGTAGATATTACATGGAAAGGAAATAGAAGGTGTTTCTGGCATCTCTTATCGCAATTTAGACAAAAATACCAGCTTTAAGTGTTAATTTAATATATCGTCCGTAATCAAAAATGTCAGTCAATTTAAAAAAAAAAATTATTAATCATTTTTATTTCATTCCTAAGAGTCTGGCATACAAAGTCTTGTGCGTTGACCTACTTTATTGTTAAATAGTCATAAATGGAAAGACTCTGAGATGCTACTGTGCATAGAATCAGTCATAAAGTTGAAGTATGCATGTCTCAGTGCCCCGGAAACTGGGTTTGCAAAAAGTACAAAGTACCGAGCCCAAGTGTTTACAACTAACGTCGTTATTTGGGTTAATGGGTCCGATTTTATATTACTTTGAATTCTGAGTCGAATGACTTTGCGTAAAACTTAGTATTTTCAAACGACTTCTAAATCTCTATCAAAACACCATTAGAAATACACGGTAACAATAAATCAAACCCCTTCCGACACTTACGTATTTTAAACAGGTTCGCGAATTGCCGCGATATTACTCCAAACAAATCCTTTACAACTTCACATACAGGTGGTTGCTATTTATGACAGAATCATAAACAGAAGTGGTGTTGGCACTTTGTGCTTTAGGAACTCAATAACCAGTTTCAATAAATTTCACCTTCGTGCTATAGTGCCTGGATTTCCGAGTTTCCTTGTGAATGGAAGGTGACTATACACCATTCCCTATATCTAAACTATAGTGTGTGGAATTTTCTGTAAGTTTTCCGTACCTTGCAAATTCAACTCCTTGCAAGTCCTTTTACCGAGGACGGAACAACTTTATGTTTCCGGGAAAGCATAATGTGACATGAAATGCTTTCACAAGATACTTTTGTAGGGCTATTAAATCCGTCGCTCACTACCTCAGTCTTTATGACGAACGTAACATTGTGCTTTTACGGCTTACATACGACTAACATACGTTTATGTTCCTCCAGATGCAGTTTACAATACTGCACTCTACTGACTAGTGAATGTCAGATTTTCTGCAAAATAGGCAAGAAAAAGTTAATGAAGGATTTGAAAAAGTACTCGGTTTATGTCTACCACAGCTACTACTTGTAGTAGTATGACTGATACAGGTGTTTGAAAGATAAGTAGTTGTTGCCTTGATTGAATTGAGCATAGTCGGCCAATGTACGTTTTTCTTACGTTTCACTAGTCTTTCTGCCATCGGAAAACTAAATTAAAAATTAATACCTTATAAGCTTATAGTTCTAATTTTAAAGGAGGCTTAAAAGCATGGTTTCGTTTAATGCATAAAAAATAACTAAATATAATGAACAGCTTAGAAATGTCACTGTTTAACGATTCCGTGGGAGTCGAATACAGAGTCCGAAGCCGTAATGTAGGTGCTGTTATCGGTGATAGGGCCGTTCAACTATTACGTAACGCAGTTAGGGGGGAGGGGATCTTGTGAACCGTTACGGAGCGTAATGTGGGGGGGGGGGGGTCAAGCAACGCACATCGTAACGTAAGTTCGGGTCAGTTTATATGGTATATCTACACTACACATATTTTTTTTACATACGAAAAGAGTCACGTCTCTGATTATACAGAAGTGGCAATAACTACAATAATCCGTGTACCACGAGTCCATAGTTCACCGTTAGAGTCCGACCGTTGCAGTTAAGCGAAACCACCTTTGCCATGAACTTACGAATTTCTTGAATACACATTAGGGCCAAAGTGGGTTTAATTTACATTGCTTCTTATTCTGGTATTTGACGCAACATAATTGCCATTTTTACGTAAAAATAATCATCTGAGTGTTACGTAACGTTTGAGTTACGTCACGTAATACTTGAATGGCCCCGACGCTATAAAAAAAAAACGACGAAATAAAATTTCAAAAAATTTTATATCTATTACGATATTTTGATGGCGGTGCAAACTAAATAATCAACCTATCCACAGATACCAAAACTAGCTAACACTTCAGCTTAGGAGATCGGGAAGGAGGACTAATTTACTTATATATAGATTGAATAATTCTCACGGCATGTTGTGATATTTGTTTAATTTGCCCCGACTTCAAAATGTCGTGATAGACATAAAATAAATATTATTTTATACTTTTCAGCGTATTTGTAGTGAAGTCGGCTTAACTTTTTTTTTTTACTTTTTTTTACTTTTTAGAATTTTTAGATATCCTATCCGAGAAATGCTGCTTCTGTTAACAAAGCGACTGCAACAATTCCAGAAGTAGTGTACTCTATAAAGGGGAAAGAGAATCATCCACATCCGGCAACATAAACTTAAACGCCACCCCATTTTCATACCCTAGAAACAAAATATTTACCATGGTGCTAGTCCGCAACGTCCTCTATACAGCAAATACTAGTCACCCAAATCGAGCCACGCATTACGCATTAAAGCAATAGCTCCCTTGTACAAATATTTTAACATAGTATCATTCAGGAAACGCAACCTTTTAAACAGAATTAAATTCATAAAAATCGGTTATGTGTTATAGTGCTAGTACCGCTCCTTCTCAAAACGTAAATTTCAGACCACAACTTCTGTCAAGATACAAATGAAGCAAGATGCTCTATAACACAATAAACGAATGATCCAAATCCATCAAAGCGTTAAGAAGTTCGGTTCGATATATTTAAGACAAAAAAAAATAATCAGCCACTCATCCCCCTCCTGGCATCGTACCAGCGGGAAAACGTACTTTATACATCAGAAGAAGAAAAATTTAAATTAAAGTTAGGCTCTACCCAAACTCAACCTCACCATAAGTACAAAATTTTTCTCTTAGTAGCAATGGAGAAACATAGTGTATACAACCAAAGAAAAATTCTCTAAATCTCCCACACCCCCACTACTCTATATAACAGAAAACTAACTATGTACGTGTTACAAATTAAGTTCTACTCCATAACTTCACCACAACCTCAACCTAGTATCAATAATGGAGTTCATACTGAAAAAAGTGTTATCCAAATCAGTCCACGCATTACGAAGTTAAACTAGCCCCCCACTCCCCATACCTTAGGTTTAAAATGTTATTATTGTAGAAATGGGGGAATATGTTCTATAAAAGAAAAGAGGAATCATCCAGATCGGTCTACACGTTACAAAGTTAGTTCTCGCCCCCTCCTGCTGACTCATCAAAACAATTTTTGACATGCTATTGATTGAGAAATATACTATATCCAACAAACAAAAAATTATTCAGATTAGTCCAAACGTTACGAAGTTAGGCTATTCATCCCTCACCTCTACCCTAGGTCCAACATTTTTCTCACTGCAATTAGGCAACATACATTATACAGCTAGAAAAACAATCATCTCCCACCACGCCCCACAAAATTTTGGACATGACACCAATCGGGCAACCTTCTCTATCCAACAACAAAAAATCTACCGCACGTTGCGTAATTATGCCCGGTCATACATAAACAAGCAAATAAGAAATACGTGTCGACCTTTTATCTCGGTTTTAGGAAGTCGGTTAAAAAAGGGAAATAATGTAGGTGAAAGAAGAGTACTCTGTGGTACGCCGCCAAATATCTCGTAACGATCAGAAATCTGTGATGACGGGGATTGAACGGCTTAAGAAAACGTTTTCAATACATTTAAAAAGTCAACTGTTTAGAGCAAATAATTATTAAAACTTGGTAGACTTAATGAATGTCTATTAAAATAACCAAAGCAGTAATTTCATACTTATCGAAATAATTAAGAGAATGGATCCAATTAAATTGTACATGTTTATTCTGAACATTATATCTTAAGATATCAATTGAGTTTTCGTATCCTATTACTATCAGACATAAACTTCAATAGTACACAAAATATATTCAAATAGAAATGTCAACATGTACCAAAAACCTGAGACTGTTTGCTAAAATTAAACAATCAACAAACCCCTAAGGGTATTGTTTAACAAGTTCGTTAATATAATCATCTTTTCAACTTAACCTTGACTCAGAATTCAAGAGCACATCCTCTGATAAGTGGCATGTATTCAGTCGGGACAAGAAATCCTAAATAAACACTGATCTGGACAGCTAAAAGGCCTCTCGACAACCCTTATCCCCCATTCAAGATGTATGCCTGTCTGCATAAACCACCACTGAGGGAATATTAAGGAATCCTAAAATGGGAAATATGTCACTAATGCCTTCAAAATGTTTTTCCACAACTTAATCCATTAAACAAGTCAAAGGATCAGGACGAAATAAGATTTTCTGGATATTTCTCGGTGACTTATTGCCAGTGTTAGAGCACGTTAAAATAAAGTTGGTGAAACCAGAGTACTTTTGTTTTGTGTGTCAGTGCAGTAATAAATTTCGTAAAAACCAGCACAGCTCTCTGTTCACTGGGGAAATAATGGTGGAAGATTACTTATGATTTATAAATACAACGTTGATGTTATGCTAAATTTACAGGGCGCTGAAGCGAAAAACAATGTGAAGTTAGGAGTTCAATCTCCTGGACATAAATAGTAGGTACACTTGCTGGCAGATAACCCCGTGCTTGAGTCATTTCATCAAAATTCATCGGCTAAGGGAGCCCTTAGAGATTCCCGAGTTAATCAGATAATTACGAAAAGTTTGTTTCTATCTTTTTCACTGTTGCCAGTATTTTGGTTTTTCTCTCACTGAGATAAGAGATGGAATCGTAAAAATAAATTAAAAAGTTTCCAAGTTTTTAAGCGTAAAATTAAATTTTCTTAAGTGGATTATTAAGTAAATACAACTCTTTAACCTCTTTTAATATTGTGCCCAAAAATGTGAAAGCAGCAACAGTGAACGGATATCTACGGAATTTTAGAATTTTCCTCATCTACTAAGAGACATCTCAGAAATTTCTTAAGAAATCTTGAGATATTTAATGCAAGCGGCGTCGTCTGCATCTTGAAATGCAGTTCTTCCCCCACGTGATATGAAAACTAAGGATAATCTCTAAAGGATTTTCTGCATTTTCTGACAACTAGTTCATAAAAACACGGCAGGAATGAACAGCGATGATAGAATATATTACGTCAGACGGGATTTGTTTCCTAAGCTCGGATGAAAAATGTCTTTCTTTGTAAGAATCGCTATCAGAAAAATGATTATCTGGTAAAACTTTCATTTCATTTTTTTACGTCCATACTTGTCCGATCAAATACAGGATATTTCTTTTGTAAACGTGGTCTGAATCGCCCTTTTATATCCACCCAATTTACGTGGTCCTTGCAGTTGAAGGAAGGAAGTTTAAATTAATGATTCCTGATGATATTGCTTTAAAGATGTGACAAACTAATTCAATAATCTATTTGTAAAATATTCTTTTAAAAAATTACAAATTTCTTAAATTACCTTAATAGGTTTTTTTTGTTATTTATTAAATATTCATTTCATTCTCTTTTACTAAAACACACCATGGTTCCCGGGTTCGAGACCAGGACTCCCCGTGTGTTTTTTAAAAAATGAATGACAAATTTCACTCCATCTCTGAGTTGTTGTTTACCTTGAAGCAATGCAAAAACAAGACATTCAAGGTTCCTCACTACCCTTACCCTAATTCCCTTCCAGTTAAACCATGCTAACGAATCACAGGGTTGTCTCCTCGGCTTTGGCCACATCGTAAAAAACAAAACAAAAGAAAAACGAAAAAAAATTTATATATTTAAACCGGCTACTTTCTTCGTTCATTTATAAATTCGCTAACTCGTTTCGTGATCTTTCACATCATCAGAGCAACTGATGATATAAAGGACCACCAGTATTGTTTGGCCTTGAAGAACTGCACATGAACGGCTACTTGGGACTCATGGAGTACGCTCTTTCAACATACTTGATTTATTTATCCCCCACCAAAGCCTTCCGTCGATATCGCAAAATATTGTTTACAGCTTATTTTCAACATGTATGTCGAAATATTATCATATATTACTTTTTCATTATTTGATAACATCTGCAACATAGTTTTAAGGATTTTACACATTTTACTCATTTTTGATGGCACTGTGGTCCCTTTCTTAGGATGTTCCCTTTAATTTAATATATATTACCCCTGGAGTACTGCAGAGCAGCCTTTTGAGACCATTGCAGATAATTATTTGTTATTTGGCGTCGATTATTTGGATTTCAAATAATTATTTTTTATTCGATCGTTAATCAAATAATTATTTGTTATTCGCAAATAATTATCTGTTATTTGTTGCTTTTTATTCGAATTTAAAATAATTAATTTTTATTCGATTATCAAATAATTATTCGATTGTTGATGTCTTTTTATGGAATACTTATTTGTTTTATGGCATCATTTACTAAAATCTTTACTGTAACCATCGAAACATAACAAGGCAGTTTTAATTTCCTAAGTATGGGACACCTTGTAATATGAAATACGTGTGCCAAGAAATAATTATAAGAAATTGAACTAATGGACACCATAAAACCAATAACTATTCCATAAAAAGACGTCAACTATTGAATAATTATTTGAAAATCGAATAAGAAATAATTATTTGAAATTCGAATGAAAGGCACCAAATAACAGATAATTATTTGCGAATAAGTAATGGAATAAAAAGCACCAAATAATAAATAATAAGTCAAATAAAAATGTATCGGAATAATTTTTTATTCGATTTAAAAAAAATCGTTATTTGATTAAAAATTTATTCGAATAATGCCCATCACTGCCCTATACACACAGGAACTAGATGTATTGTCTTAATACCTAATATGATTTCCTTTTCACTATTCTTTATATTTTGTAAATCGTAGTATATCTCTTTCGAAGATAGACTGCTTCTAACATCTTTAACTATATAAAGCAAAAATATCCAAGTATAATTACCTTTTCAATTTAAGATACAAAATATAATTAAAACCCCGTCTAAGAATCCTCAAAGAGTATTTACCGCAGGTTTTATTAAATCCCCTTCTGGCGAAGAAATTTCACTGGAAATTAATTTTAAATTTAAGATAATATCGGAGGTAATCCTGAAGATTACGTTGAAATCCTACACAACCATTTACGTTTGGTATGTACCAAAATAATCATTGTTCTACTTCTTTTCATCACGCTGAGGGGCAAAAAATAGATTGCAATAGGCCTTACAATAACATAAATTACATGAGATTATATGTTGAGATAATCTAGGCATATAGTTTATCCAAGCAATATAAACCGCCATTACACCGAGAGTCATTCAGAAAAGGAAAGATTTTCTGAAAATAGCGAGTCCATCAAGTACGGGAACATTTTGGTCGACCTTAACATTTATAAGAGGATTTTGGTGATATATTCCAACCGACCAAGGATATTCCTTATTATCTTTTATGGCAAACAATCGGCTGGGTATTCTGATTACGAGTTGTCAGATGGCTATTCTCAGGACATTTGAAGAGTGTAGGTGGACATTGTTAAAGTCTACGAAGGATTTACAAGATTTGATTTTGATTCATAGAAAACATCACCAGATAAGTCGTTTAGCTTGAATACATTAGGACCACATTGTCTTTCATAAATAATATTCCCCCCATTTTTGAGATTTTCAGATAATTTAATACCTTAAAAATTGCTTTTCCAGAAATTATGGTGAACTCATATTTCTAAGTTGATAATAAGAAATGTCGCTGAGGATTTAGGTAGCGAACGAAAGGGTAAAGACTTATGTAATAAATATCCAAAGTTTCTTTGAAAATGTTTTTTTATTATTTCTGTTGTTCTGTGATTATCTAAAGATTGTTTAAATCACAACACAATTACCCTCATTTCACTGAACTCGGCAGAGTCTTAGTCTAACCAATTTAATAACTTAGGAGAAATTGCTTTCTATAATTTATGAGGTTAGGCAAAACCTTTTTGAGATAAAGCTTTTGTACAATTTTTTGAATTTAGTAGTTTGTTTTGTAGATACAGGACGAAGAGGGGAGGAGGAGAACGCGCAGAAAATTATCTTAAAGGAAAGACTTGATTTTAGTTGAAATTCTATAAAATTTTTTGTTTTGGCACCATCGTTAAATATCCTAAAAAATCTTTCCAGTTTTATTTAACTGGCATCCTGCCTTCTTACGAAGACTGAAAAATGGGGCAAAACTTTAACAATTAAAACTCGACCGCCAAATAAGTTCTCCGGATCAAAGGCGGATTCAGTGATTGATTTGGTGTGGGGGGGGGGGGGGGGGGGGTTGATCCATGTACTTATATTGATTGCGTTAGAAATGAAAGCGTGAACATACTGATTTTAAATATTAAGGAGACTTTCAACCGAACGTACCGACAATAAATGCTATTAGATTATAAATTAAAATTCTTTTTTTTTTGCAATTCTTTGTAACTAAATTAAACATCCCTTTAAGATTTGAGCATTTGTATAATAAACACTTTGTTTAAAACGAAAACAAGTCGTCTAAATAAGAAATCTTCGTATCCAGTTAAGCTGTTTCAATTATTTGCCAACAAACTTGAGTCAAAAAACTTTGTGAGCAAAAGCGGGATATACTATCCCTCGGCGTAAAAATGGGATATCTCATTAATCTCAGAGTAAAAACACGGAACAATTTAAGTTCAGAGCAAAAATAGTATAGAAAAAAACTTAAACTCAAATTTCAGTATTTTCTGTAAGGGCGATTTCTAATGTGATACCTAACTTTGCGATTTTTTTGGAAACATTTTTTGCGCCTTATATTCAGAAGAAGTATAGAAAGACAATTTTTCTGGTAAAAAACCTAAACATGGGAGTGCTTGATACTTACTCCAGAAAAAATGACTTAAAACACATCTCAAAAATCTACGCTGAACGGCCTTGATACGTTTAATATAACCAAAACAGGACTGGCGTATTCAAGAATAGGCCTAACAAAAGTAAAATAGAAAAGTTGTGTTATATAAGAGTCGTCGAACTCTTTGAACCAGCGTTTAATAAAACCTAGGGACGATTTAGCTTTGTTTACCAGAGTATCGATATGGTCCTCAAAGAAAAAGATAGTATCAAATCTAACCCCTAAATCCCTTGTCTTGTCAAGTTTGGTTAATGAGCTACTATCAATAAAAAAAAAAAAAAGTGCACAAGAGCCCTTTTGAGTAAAAAGGACATACTTCCTTAAGGATGTTCAGAGGGACGTAGTTGATAGAACATTATTAATGAAGGCATCTAAGACAGAATTTAAAAGTGAGCAATACTCTTCGTAAGCAAGACTATGAAAGTTTTTGGCATCTTCAACATATCAAAGAATTCTCGAGTAATAGAGGATCGTTGATACATCGTGGATATAAATTATAAAAACCAACGGTTCAAGATGGGTACCCTGTGACACCCCTGAGGTGTTAATAAAATCAGTAAAGATGCAATCAACGTGATTACCGGCCGCAATAGCGGAAATGTAGTACTTGGAGGATTCTAATAAGTTGGTTGCGGTGGATTTGCCCGTGTTGAAACGAGTCCAGAAAGAGTTTATGGTGAACCGAAACTTCACAAACTAAAGATTCAGAAAATTTTGCAATGCAGCATAAATTAGTGATAGGTAGATAATTCATAATGTCAGACTTATTGCCCTTTTTATGTAGGGGAACAATAACAAAATGCTTCTATTGTCTCGAAAAGATACCACAAACAATAGATAAGTTAAATAAATAATAAATAACAGAAATAAGGGACGATTTGCATGCTTTCAAAAATGGGGTTAAGATGCCACATAGGCCTACGTTTTTCCCTTTACTCGTCGCAGTTGAACACGTGGTTTCTAAATTTTGCAATTACTAACTTCAGTAGTTCTTCAAAAAAATTGATGAATTTAATTGGTTTGGTTTTCCAGATAAGTGAGTTCAAGCTCACCTATCCTACTCAAGAAGGAGGGCTGCTTCTTGAGGCGTCCTGAGAATCACCGAGAGTGTGTTTACATGGCGCATAGATTCCCTGTAAGCCGAGGTATTTTGGTTGGCCCGTGGATTTCCCTCCTTCTCTGGCTACGACGGAATTAATTTCTTAATATATAATAGTAAAAAAAAGTTAAATAAAATAAAAAATTAATTTTGTTTATTTTTCATATATCATTTCCCAAAATACATTAATTTGTGGTCGCATAGACAGACAAATACAAGATGCAATTAAAAGCAAGAGTATTGAAAAGGATACTTAATTAGGATATTTTTTTCGGGTTTTCAAACAAGAGTACTCATTTGGTTAGTTTGCGGAAAACATACAAAAAAAGGGAGGTGGGTACTTATCAGAGGAAAGGCTGATAATAAGTTGAAATAACCGAAAAAAGTATAAGTAAGTAAGTATAAAAATAAATAAAAATATAATTCTACAAAACTCCACTTCACCTCTCTCAGTATTGGAGAGTTCTTTTGGTATACCCTGTAGATAATTATTTTTAAATGTGTAATTGATTTTTTAAAAATAGGTGGTACTAACACTACTGCTCGGCCAGAAATCGTGATATTACCATTAAACATTTGTGTTATTATAAAATATAGTACTCATTTGGGGAGCCAGAATTATAAAAAAATTTAAGGCAAATATATCTGGTACAGTGGTACAGTTAATACTTACAAGCTATAAACACAGTGAAAACAAATCCCAAATACTTCTAGTAGCTTGGAATATCAAGTGATCAATTTTCTTCCAATATGAGACTATCTTGCTGTACGTTTACAAAAATCTTAAGGGTATCTGAAGCGGACCAGATTCTTTCTTAAATTTCATTAGAAGTAGCACGTTGACCTAAAATTTTAAATAGAAATCCCTTCAAATACAGGTATAAGCTCCTATTTTTCTTTTGTTTTACATTGCCAATCAATCTTAATTTTTTTAATCTTGATATTACAGAAATGCAAGTAATTCTACCTTTCGCACATATATGTATTCGCTTCAGAAACTTATAACTTACGTATCCTCTTCCTGAAAGTTCGAAACTCCTCTTACTGATTCCTTAATTAAGGTATAAATCTCGTCCCAATCTTAACTTAAATGAACTATTTGAATGATCCAACATTATTGCAAGGACCATCTGCTTCTATTCACGTGCTACATTTAATTACATCACGTAATCTTGAAGTCCTTTGAGTTTATTCAATCCCACAATACAAATTCTCTATTTCTCGTAAATATCCTTTATTACAAACAGAATTCCTTCACGAACGCCGCAATTAGAGATACGAAAATCAACAATTTGTCAACCAGAAAACTAGTAACTGTCAAAACTTCATCTGCCGAAGTTTGTTTTCGTCAGCGCTATTTTGGCTTCGAAAATTCATTAACGATCCAAGAGAAGCCCTAGTGGGAAAACTAATAAATGCCGTGGGCGATATGTTAACTCATGCGACAACCATTATTAGTTTAGTCCTTAGAATCTAATAAGAGCGCTTATTAAGACAACATTAGGATGTGATTAGGAGGCGCCTTATCACCATTTGCACGGTATGAATTATGGATCAAAAGAGGAATCAAAGTCGTCCTGATGACAGGCAGAAGAACATGCCCGACTTTCTAAATAAGGAGACTTTATGTGGTTTCGCATCTCGTTCAAGATGGGATTTAATTTAATAGGATAGTAATTCGGGGAGATAACAGTACGTTACTGAGAGTGAGTTATATTTAGCACGTAAAGTCATTATGGACTGACTAATTTTGACAGAAACTATGGATACAATTTCCACTTCATTAAACTTCTATTCATCTCAGCAATCGAGATAGATTTCACCGATGAAGGGGAAGGACGGCGTTTCGAGTTGAGGAATGTTATCAATGCCGGAATATCCTTTTGATTATGACTCTCCTATTGTCTCCATTATTCAGACAAAATTTGGTTTTGACATAATGCTGACTAAATTGACATCTTTTGCTCATTTTCTTCTTGCATTATTCCCCCTACAACTTCATGTAAATATAAGCCACCAAGCTTAAAGTATTTGAGACAATAGGTTGCTAAATTCTAGGTAGATCCAGATTTCGGTAAATGTTTATAACCTTACACTCCTTTGGAAAAACCATCCTCAATATCCACAAATATTTGAAAATCGTATACATCTGCCAGTACTTAAGGAAAGTATCTCCTTCGACAACCATTTAAGTTTAAGAACCTTCAGGCAGTACTTCTAATATATATTAACCTCTCCTTTATTTTTCCTTACGAATAGGAACTCATCTTAGAAGTCGGATAAGTTCGCAGTTTGTCTTATCCTTGTTGAAAACAAAAATTCCCACCCCAATTGGGAATTTATTTACCTAAAAGAAAATCTTGCCTTCACCTGCTGACACTGTTTATTCCCTGTCTAGATGAAGGTAGGAGGTTTTCTAATACCTGTCCTGGCTTTTCAAAAGAAAATTTAAGGCGTTCGATAAACAAACTGATGCCGATGGATTTATTGACTGCTTCTTCCTACGGAATCCGGTGTATTTGCCTACATTCGTGTAACTTCATCCTGGAAAGGTGTGAAAACCAAACATATAGCGCGCTATACTCGAACGGAAACAGCCGTCATTCCAAGGAATTATCCTGGCTGGCGGTTTAATTTTCTTGAAATTTTCAAATAGGAGTCGTCGGAAACTTTGGTCCGAAGTGAATTTCCTTGGCCAACAAAAAGGAATTGTTCCTTCATCAGAACGAAATTAGACAATCCGATGCCTTTCCGAACTGTCTGTCATCTTTCCGTTGTTTATTTCGGCTGCTGTAGTGGTATATTAATAAAATGCCGCAAGGTTTCCGAAATGTTTACATTTATCAAAACTCAATTTATGCGGCTTGTTTGTGCATGTGTATTGGTTAATTTAATTTAATTTAATCGATCAATCGAATTTATACCGGGCTCTTAAAGATTGAGTAGAAAAAATTCAAGGACGAGATGAGAAGAAATGTTTGCCAGGAAAAGAGCTTTAGGGCTTCGAGGTTATATTGTTTGATTGCGGGACTAGCTCCTACCTATCCTTACAAAATTTTGGTAAAAGTGCTGAATATGAACGTTCCATTGAGTAAGACCTCGTCTGTCTTTAACAAATTTTTTTCAAATACCTTGCAGGCATGAATGAATTCGAAAGGTTAGAAAAATTTATTTTTGGAAAATCAAACATACCTTAAAAAAATAAATACTGGAAACCTGTTTTTTTTAATCATCAGTTTTAGGTTTGCTGTCGTTTTTCAAAAGGGTAAAAGCGGATGTTTTGTGTAAATAAGCGAAGTACAAAATAAACTGACTCAGCGAAGTACGAGATGTATACTGAATTGACATAGGCACCTATTTAATCATTATTACATCAGAGTCCTACATCTTTAATCGAAAAGTACATTAGGAGAGACAAAACAAGACAGCAGAGGGTTACCCACGTTTGAATCAAAATGACTGTAATTATGACTTTTTGTCATTTCACGGAAGAGGTTAGTATCATCGACGAATGGAGTTTTGTCGTAATTACATCTGCGTTTATTCATTGCGTCATAGCTGACCACTATATCTACTTTAAAACTGTTACAATATTAGAACTGAAGGACACATAGCACAATCAAATATATTACATATAGCAATGTGGGTTGGTAAAAATACAACTCAAGCAACATTTAAAAAAAAACGCATATCTAGATGTGAGTAACTAGGGATAGAAATATTCCCAGAATAAAGCTATCCTTAAGAGTTTATTGCTCCTTGCTGTAGAACGAAGTAAAAAGCGACCTTGGAAACATTATAGTTTTTTAGAGAGGATTCTAGTGAAATAAAGTCTAGTCTGTTATGATAAGAAAAAATGACGAAGAAATTATTTCAGTGAAATCAATAAGTAACACAGCCTCAATGCGATTGATATTCATTTTTAACAAATGTTCCCAGACATAGAAGTCGTACTCCAAAATTGGTTTCAAGAATGTACATTAGAGAAACTGCGTTAAATAAAGGTTGTGAAGTTCCCTGGATCATCTTATAAAAAAGCCCAGTGTCGAGCCTTACCAACGTTCGTAGCTTTATGATTGTAAAAGGTGGGAGTTGGGGACCACACTCAAAATTTTCAAATCATCAAGTCTGCTGAATATATTTACGTATAAAAAATTATTGGTTGAAAAAAGTAGCAAAATAATCGTAAATATTTATAAAGAATAAAAAGGAGAGGGCCGAGAATAGAGCACTGGGGCACCTCGAGAGACCAAAATTAGGAAACTTACACTGCACACAGTTTTAAAGTAATAGAACAACAAGTTAATGAAACCAAAAAGAACACCAACTAAGGATTCTATAATTATTCCTATCGAAAACCTTACTAAAATCAGCTAATACACAATCCTTGTTACGCTTGGAGTTTGTGAACCTCCAGAATTGTTTAGGATTTGCTAACAACGTGGAGCTCATGTTGGCCAGGAACTTAACATAGGAAACCTGCAACTGAGAGGAAAACCGGAGATAAAGCTTAGAATAAGATATATAGTCGTCATCACTCCCTGAAGCACAGAACTTCCTCCAGGCCTTGCCACCCCCACATAAGCGGCGTGAAATAGGTGGCCATTCACCCAATCACGGGCAATAGCAACCCTACAGGCCGGTTTAATGGACATGTCAAAGAATAAAATAATAAGAACAAAAGAAAAAAAAATAAGAAAATAAAAAGGGAAGGATGCAACGCAGAACAGAAGCGAAGAGACTGGGTATCCCCTCAAACGACTTCTGCAGAAGCTGCATGGACGAGGAAGAGGAGGAAACCATTTTACACTTTTTGAGGTCTAAGTGCGCCCTTTAAGGCAGCCACACGAACCTAACTTAACCTAACCTAACACAGAACAACAAAAATAAGCAGTACACTCGCGCCGTAAAAGAATGTATAAAAAAGTAAAAATAACAAAAGTCAAAAGAACAGAGAGAAACAAACATCACCAACAATAAAAAAGCAGTGGTCAGGTACTAAGAATAGTCAGGTGTGAATAAAAATTTAAATTAGGAACAGAAAATCGTAGAACGACACCAACCAAAAACCACGATACAAAATTAAAGCAGAAACAAAATTGAAATGCTTATCACAAGGGGAATTCTCAAGACAGGTGGCATATTGTGCATTATAAATTTTATATATGATGGTTTTATTAGGTTGCTTAGTTGCTTACCCAGAACTAATGTATGATTTGACGAATTTCTAAATAAGAAAATTTAATAATAATTTTTCTCCAATTTGAGATTTTTAAGCGTAGCGTAGCGTATGGAAATATTTTGAAATTTGAAATTTTGATTCTTTCGAGATTCTTACTGGGACCTGGTCCCGGTGGCCCCATTAGACGAGCCGTCCTGATAAAAAGACAACCAAGTAATAATAAAAAGTATAAAAAAAAATTAAGAAATGAACGAACTTTAGTTTTCAAACTCTAGATAGATGAAAATCAATTTTATCGTAATTTACATTGAAACAACGAGGCATTGAAGTGATAGACTCCTGAAAGCCCTAATTAGTGCTGTGTAAGAACTAAGACGGGACGGCAACAGGATAGGAGAGTTAATAGTACCATGTAAGTAATACAAAGCAATCCGTTGAATTTTGGGAGACTCGAGTTTTTAAAAAATGAGTCTGTTCGCATTAGGGGACCATATCAATGGATTGTTTCAAGGTGGTAGTCCACGAAAAGCAAACCGCACAAGCCGACGGTGGACTGTTTCAACGCCATTGACCTGAACGTTTTAAAATGGAGCCCAACGCATACTCAAGAATTGGCTGAATGAACGAACAATATAGTCAAGTATTTATGTAAAGCTTGTAAAGAGTTCATTATAAATAGTCATTTTTTAAGCGCTTCATTTAACCACTTTCTTAGGTACTTTAGCTGTAATTCTATTAAATAGTTATTCTATACATAGGAGAACTTACTCAAAATAGAAATAACAACTCCTACTTATCGCCTTTTGATTTAAATTATGAAGGAGCTAATTAAAATGTTGTCATAATGAAGTAGAACACTTGTATTAATTGCTTAATTAATTATTTTCGAGGGGAATACCCTAGCCCATTAGGATTCAAAGAATTTTGGGAAAATAAAATCGCATGCTATACAATGTTGATATATATTTTGATACCTTTCATCAACAATTAGTTACAATGACTTACCACAGAAGTCCTTATAAGAAGAAATTTTTTAGATAATTGTATAGGTAAAGCCAAATCTGCTTTCAGTACCTTTGTAAATATCGTCGGAGTGAAAAACCATTGAAATCGGACCAGGAGCGGATGCTGCGAAAAGAAACTTCGTTAACATTGCGCTCTTCAGGAAAATTTCTTAACTTACAAATAACTTGCATTTGTTGGATGCTATTTCCACAGAAATGTGTGGAACGTATTCCTTCTTCGATAATTTCTCCTTCAGGGATTAGGATGTAGTCCTCGCTTCGTCCTTTAGTACGAATTTTGGACAAACACACTTCACCAACATGAGCCACGGGTAAAATGCCTGGTGGAATTTCTCCAAGTTGAAACTGGAAAGCTTTTAAGCTGTGAAATAGAAAATTTATTTTCATTTGGGAAAAAGATTTTAGCTTGAAATAAAATAGAAGAAAAATTGGTTATTTTAAAAAAAGTTGGAGTATTTAATTCGTTAACTAATTGTTTATTCTTTAATAAATATGACTTTGACCGCAAACCTTTTAGTGAAACAAAATATAGATAAAATAAAGCTTTGGTAAATACATAAACTATTTAGTACAAGCTGAAAGAACATATAATTGTAAAGTGTCTCAGGTACTATAGTATAAAGGTTTCAAAAGATTTCCAGTAAAATTATAGAAAAAATTTAAAGTTTCCGGAACAGATAGTGTTAATACTTTCTCTCGGCTGAAGAATTCCTAACAAACAAGGCTGCCAACTTAGGGGCCGTTCAAGTATTACGTAACGCTGTTTTTGAAGATTTCTGACTCCCTCCCCCCTTGTACCGCGCCATAGCGTTTCTCCGGCGTAATTGGGGTTCGGGATGAAACGTATTTTTCATTAAGAACAACATTTGAACTTCTAACCAGAGAACCGCTTTTCTATGCTTTTCCTTAAGAAAGTATTAGTAGGAGCCCTGCTGACCACACTATATAATTGTTGTGGCAAAGTGAACAGTTCCCTTAATTATAAGTTTCACCATTAGCCTACCTGATTAGGTAAATGGTGAAACTTATATTAGGTGAGTAATCATCATTCGTCGGTGGACTAAGTGATAACGTGTCGGCCTACTAATCCGGAGGTCCCAGGTTCGAATTCCCCCTGCTTATATGTTGACAAGAGATCACTATAAAAGGCCATGTGGGCTGCAGAAAAAATGCCAGTTGTTCGGCATCCACTTTAAACTGTAGGTCCACTTGCAATCGTTGTCTCAAACCGGGCGAAGTTCTTTTCCCGCTTCATGCTCCACAAGCGGTTAGAAAACTAGAGAGAATCTTCATTTAGCTAATGAATAATTAGTACGGCTGGGAGTGTAGGGAATTACACTCTGCTTAAATTAACAAGACTTTTGTACATTTCTTGCATATCTCGGTACTAAACTGGACGCAAATCTGCCCTCGGGAAAACTTTGGCAAAATATTTAAAATCTGGGAATATATGGGCAAGAACCGCCTCAAGTAGATCTTGATACAAGTGATTTTTTGCGACAACAATCCTCACAGTGATTTCAGTAGTGCTGAGTTTTCCTCTAAGGGTTTTTCATTTAGATGCGTTGATGGTTTCGAGCTACTTACATAAAATGTGCTCTATAAAATCGAATGCTAGTGGTCTAAATGCATTATCAACTAAATTTCTTACGCTCGTAGCACCTTATATAACTAGTACACTATTGCATATTTATAATGCTTGCCTTACCACCTCTCAGTTTCCTACTTAATGGAAACAAGGATTAGTTGATTCCATCCCCAAGAGGAAAAACCATTCTGGGCCCGGTGATTTCCGCCCCATTAGTCTGCTGAGTTTTCTTGCAAAGATATTGAAAAAATCATATATGTACCCGCAAATTTAACTGTGAACAACAATTTACATCTATTCCAATCCGGCTTTCGACCAAGGCACAGTTGTGTAACTGCCCTTCTGAAAGTCACGGCAGATATCAACGAAGCCCTCGATAATGATCACTTAACTATTATGGTTCTTCTCGACTTCAGTGAAGCATTTGGTTTTTTTTAATCATTCAAAATTGCTCTCAAAGCTAGGACACAGTCATGATTATCCCCATCAGCTCTAATATTATATAATCAAGTTGTAAAAGTAGAAAATTCTAGCTCTAATCCCGCAGTTCTCTGCACTGGGGTTCCTCAAGGCTCCATTCTTGGTTCGCTTCAATTTATCTTGTTTATTAATGGCCTGCCTCATGTTGTCACTAGTTCCTCTATTCCTCTATTCACCTATACGCTGATGATGCGCAAATTTACCTCAGAAAACCCATTGGATTCTTTAAAGGTTGTAAATGTAGAATCAATGGAGACCTACAACGTATATATGAGTGGTCATTAATAAATGATTTGTCATTTAACCCATCCAAATCGAATTGTTTGGCTGTGTACATAACTAGCACTGAAACAGATGACCTTCCAGCGATTATGTTAAACAACACTGTCTTGAAGTACTGTATGTTGACTCCATCAAGAACCTCAAAATTAAACTTAGTTCTAAGTTTACCTGTTGTAGTTATATTGCTGAAATGTTATGAAGAAAATATAAAAGTTTGAGGCAGTTGTGAATCACCTCAGTTGTTTGTCAGTAAATCTTCATATTAAGTTAGCTAAAGCTCTAGTTGTCTCACATTTCACATACGGCAGCCTATTTTTTAGCAAACTTGACTTGGTGTGTCAAACAAAATGAAAAGTAGCCTATAATGATGTTATACGCTACATATACAAGCTTCCACGCTATGCACATACCTCTGCGTATGTGTCCTCGCTTCTGGAACTTCTATTGAGGCATTACTGACTCATCGTAGACTTGTTTTCTTGCGCAATCTGATACATAATAAAGAACCGACATATCTTTGTAATCTTCTTATTCCGAGATATCACTCACGATATGACCAGCGTTCTTACTTTGTTCAGGTAATTCGAAAATGAAAGTCTCTTCCTAATATTCAGGGTGCATTCTCCAGCTTGGTCTTCCTTTGTTGAGGAATTTTGATGAATTTTGGGAAAGAATGGTGCACAGGTTCATGTTTTGAAATGGATTGCTTTATAGTATTTAAGTATTTATTTAGCTTCCTTTTTTCTTTGATAATTGTTACTTTCTATGTTATACTTACATGATGGTATTGTATATACAGGGTGCGGCAAAAGTTCGACAACGGTCCAATATTTCCCCAATGGTAGGTTTTCGTGAAAAAAAGTTTCAGACAAAAGCTGCTTGGCTTTGAGGGTTAAATCGTTTGTACGCAAAACCACCCCCACCCCTTCACCCTCTCTTGGCGGGTGGGGTCACTTAGAAATGTCAAACGCCAACACCCATTTTTTTTCGCGTATTATGATTCTTCGGTGAAATATATCTAAATTTTGTCTGAAGAATTTTTTTATCCGAAACCTCCATGACCCCTCAAATGCCGGTAAAAAATCTTTTATTTCACGAAAATGTCAACCTGAGGAAACATTCTGAGCTAGAAATTTCTGATATTTTGTGAGGAACAAGATTTTTTACCGGCATTTGTGGAGTCAGGGGGGGGGGGGGTTCGGATGAAAAAATGTTTCAGACAAAAGTTGGATATTTTCCTCAGAGAATCATAATCCGCGATAAAAACTGGGAATTGCCATTTGAAATGCCAACTTTTGTCTGAAACTTTTTTTCACGAAAACCTACCCTTGTGGAAATATTGGACCATTGCCGGACTTTTGCCGCACCATGTGTATTTAACAATAACTGCAATAAGTCTCTTTTAATATAACAATTTCTTTTTTTATACATTTGTATAAACCATGAAATTTTTTGGTACTTATCTATCTATCTAATTACATTTTAACCATTGTTACATTTCCCTGGAAATATTGGTTAAAATATTGGACCCAGACGCCAATACCGGCGACTACGAAGAATACGACACTATGGGTTAGTATAGTTACTTATCCAACACCCTTCTTTTCTACTTGTTGAATTCATATCTCAGCGGTAGCTGAACTAGTGACAGTACTACTTTTACCAAACCTTGGAAATAATTTCGACGCTATCGTTAGCAACATTGTCTAAGATATCATCATGTTTAGAGATTTTTTCCTTAAACCAGATCTAAGTTCAGTATAGTCCAAGCATTTCTTCAGTTTTTAATACCAAAATATTGATAAATTTCGGTATCGAGCTTTAAGATCGGGATGAGAAGCTTCATTTTTATAAAATTAACAACTCTATATCTACATAAGAAAGAGTTTAAAAATTCTACAGTCTAAAAGTCTAATCCTTAGAGGAGACTAAGTAAGATCACATTCGACTAGTCCGCTTTATCCGTACAATAAGGATTAAGAACATTTTTGACTATTTGTCGAAAAAGTAGTATTTGGTAATATTTTCCAATTAATTTCTCATTTGAACACCAAATTAAAACTCGCACAAAATCTATTTCACAAATAATAAAAATAAAAAAGTGGTAATCATATCTCACCTTAATTTCTCACTAGAAGTTCTTCGGCGAAAACAGATGGCATAGTGCATATTACCTGGGTATATTCCACTCCCCGAGTTGAAGTTGAAGGAAGTAATTAAACCACTGGGATGGGGATAATACTGTGAACACCCCATTGGGGCAACCAAAAAGGCATCATCAGTAAAAGAACGCGGTGCTATGGAAAGTGGCTGAATCTCTTCCGAAAAACCTCGAGTTGTTGATATAGGTGGACATTGTAATTGATTTATTCTCAACTTCCATTTAGGTGAGACAAGTCCCGGTCTACTGTACCTGTCGGCAATTCTAAATTTTATTTCAACTGAATTAACACTATTTGCTCCGTCCAAAGGAATATAGATGTGCTGATTTTGGTCACTACCGCACAATCTGAAATCTCCAATATAGAACACATCATCCACACATTGAGCGAAGTCGATTTTATTGTCCTCTGCCGAAATTGATGGTTGTGCTAATGTAACATCAAAATCCACTCTTATCTTTAACATACATATGCAAAATATGAGAAGAACTTAAGTTTGAAGATAAATCAAGAATTACCTGGCATACAAATGAACTGAAAGCCATCAAAGTATAGCTACATTCTGATGGTACAATTGCAGGTGAAGATATCTCAAAATTCTTCGCTGATGATGATCCACCACACTGTAAGCCTAAGCGATTGAACCAAAAGGCTGAAGCTTGGTTGAAACCCCAACAGGTCAAGACGTACAATATAATTGACGGTTGCATCTTACTTTAACACTTTTCTGATATTCTGGCTTAACCGCAAATTTGCCGATTATTTATAGAAAAAAGTGTGCTGATAAGGTGGTAACTGATAAATAACACCTGCTTTGGACGGCACCTTTAAGACATGTTCTACTTTTGATATTGTTTGAACTTTTAAAATTATTTCGGTGTACTATGGTTATCAGATGATCTGAACATTAACGGTTTTAATTAGAGTGCTGATACTAATTAAGCCTTTGGAAAATCTATGGCTGAGTAAATAGGTATGTCTGCAGGACAAATCTGATTCATTTTGAATCAAATTCCTTACTTTTGTGAAGATTTATTTATTTATTTTACTATCTGAATAGAAGCAGTAATTCCTTATTTTTTATAATTTGATTAATAAACTTATGATGTAATGTAAAAAATATTAAAAATAAAAAAATTGTGTATTAAAGTATATTTCTAGTCTTTGTAACAAATCAAGGAATTTAAGTTTAGGCCTGTCAGTAAAGTATAGATTTCCGCGAAGAGGCAATAGGTAAGACTTGAAGATATCAAGGACAAATGTGTAATATAGAAATTATCTAACAAAGCTTGAAGCCTTGTTAACATAGCGTGATTGTGTTGTTCATATTTATTCAAAGATTTGGCAATAAAAGACAACTTAACGCCAGATAATATTATATAAAATACAATTAACTTCGTCGAACTCTGGATGAGGAATCAATGAAGACTGAGCGCAGCATTCGTTGGAGAGATGACAAATCGAAGTAGGCCTGTGTATGCCATAAAAAGTTCGGCAACGAGAAACGTGAAGGAAGTCGTGACTCCTGAGGGATTGGGCCGAGATAGCTCAATGCTTAGAAATTCCGGTGAAAATATCGATTCCAAAAATAAAGGATATTTTGGCAAATGATCAGGATAAGTATGGAGCGCGACAGTCAACCCGAACAGCAATCGAAGCTACATCTTACCCAAAAGAAAGACAAATCTCTCAACCTTGTATCTAACCTTGTCAACTCTGTTCAATACAGTGCCATTCACAGAGTAATAGAAGAGCAAATTCATAGTCACGCACTTTCTAGCATTTAAGGAAAGTCGATTGCGAGCAGTCCTCAAAAACAGTGCTAAACATTTTAAAATCATCCGCACAACACAACATTTTAGCATTGGGTAGAAGAAGCGAAACACCATTTATATAGACGATAAAATGGAGTAGACCCGGTAAAGAGTAGTTTAGGAATTCAAGGAGGTTAGTGGTAGTTGATTTACCCGTGTAGAAAGGAACAAATGAAAGGTCTGCAGTAAAAGCGCAGTATGTCGCTAACTATGCCCTCAAAGATCTTCGCAATGTGGGAAAGGCCAGCAATCGGTCGGAAATTTGGGACATCACACCTACTGCTTTATGGAAGAGAATAATCAAGGAGCTCTTCCAGAGTACAGGAAAAGAAAAAAGGAAAAAGGAGTGCCTTCGGGGCGCTCAGAGAAGCCGTCCGACAGATTAGATAGGTGCTGAGCAACAGATGCGTCGTGAAATACTAGGTCGCCCAAGGGAAGTAGGCGTGAGTCTCGTCAGATGGGTAAAATCAATAGAGCAAATATCACAGTTTAAATCACAGAAGGTATTGCGAAAGAAATCCGCAAAAAACTTTGCTATTTTACAGGGGTCAGATGAGGGTGTCACGCCATTACCGTCAGAGGGCTCCCAGACAATGGTTGGAAGATTGAAGTCGCCGAAAATCACGTTGTCATCGGTGGGGTGCAGGGCATGAGACAAATTGTCAATGTCCGTAACAAATAGTTCATATACTGTGGGGGGGGGGGGGCAAAATCTGGTGGATATAAATAATTAAGACAAACAGCCTTCTAAAAGGGAACCTCAAAACGACGCATAGGAGCTTTAAATCATCAGGCCAGCAGCATGTACAACCGAGCATGGGAAACCCTCCCTAATGGCACACAGCACCCCACCACATACTGCGGCATATAACTCCGATAGGTGGCGATCACGACAAAAGTCCTGGAACTCAGGACCAAAGAGTTCAGAAGCAGAATTCCCTGCAGAACAAGGGCAAACAAAGTAAAATTAAAATACAAACATTTTATTTTACTAAAAAAAAATTTCTAAAAATTATTATAAAAAAACTCTTGGCTTAGTGGGGGATTTTCTTTTCTATCGGTTAAAAATTCAATTTTTGTTTTTTACAAAATTTTATTATTTGATATCTTGAGAACTTTCTTACAAAATTTCAGGTAAACATTTGTAAAATTAACGAAGTTACAGATCTCGCAGGTTAGGTGCACAGGGCAACTATTTCAGCCGTCGTCGAATAGGCCTTGGTGGAATTTTTTTCTTTACAGACAAATTCAATTTATAATAAAGTCATGGTGTGACCCATATTTATATGTGATAATTGTAATTGGTTCACATAATCGCATATTTCTTACATCTCTTTAAAAATCCCAAATACCCCAACACCCAAGATTTTAGTGAGGGCGAATTGACTGTAGAATTTCCACGAGAATTCATTGAAGAACCAGAAATCGCGCAATCAAGGGTGCTGTCATCGGGAAAACTGTTAGTAGGATTGTGAGTAAGAGATAAAAGGTCATTAATGAAAAGAAGAATTAGGGCTGGTGAAAGAGGTGAACCCTGAAGTACCCCGCATTCATTTCGTAGGGATCAGATGTAACTCCGTTAATTACTACACATATTGAACGGCCTGATAGAAGGGCAGACTCTATCAACATTATGAAGACAATGATTACAACTCTCCGTTAGAACTTTTAGTAACTCTCCGGTTAAGCGGCCGCGCGGAAATCATACTGGCAATCGTTGATAAGATGTTTATTTTCTCCAAATTTCTTCAACAGAGAGTTGAAGAGTAATTCAGAAACTTTAGATAAAACCGAAGTTAGTTCAATTGGTCTGTAGTATTTTTTAGGTATCGGCTAAACATGAGCAAATTTCCATGCACGTGGAAATAGTCCTGTTAGATATGACAGGTGTGAAAGTTTGGGCAGAGGTTTAGCCAAAGCTGCATTTTAAACCATGAGCGAGAAATCATCAGGGCAGTAGCTTTGGACACGTCCAGTTTCGAAACTACCCTAAAAACTTCCCGAGTGCGAAAGGGTAGCGGCTGTTGCCTGCTAGTGCACTGCGATGAAGATAGATACACTAACAGTCAGCCTGCCATTATCCAGCTGCTGGGTACTGGGCCACAGTAGAATTCCGGGAAATGAAAAAGTGAATGAGTTAGCTAGAAGGGGCTCTGAAATGGATGTCTTCGTAGCATTGGGTCATAGACAAACACGTAAGAAGACTGAAATTTGCTACTAACGACTACACTATGTGCTCTGCGAATGCCCTACTGTGGGTGTAAGAAGAAACCGGCTACTTGGTGTTATTTCTTTTTGGTAAACTGAATAACGTAGAGCTCAGACGCATCTTCAAATTACTTAAGTTGCATCTGAGAGGCCATTGAAGTTCTCTCACGGAAGTTAAGGGCCGACGATTTGCACAAAGGACATAGTAATTTTTTTAATTCCTTGTTAATGTATGTTTACTTCAAAGATACTAATGACTTCTCTCAATTCATAAATTCAATTATTGGGTGGAACTAGAATATTTTAAATTTTAAATCTGTTATTTCTTAAGGCAAAGTTATCAAAAGTCAGTGTTTATGTTATGATGTAGCCAAAGCTCAGGGGACAACCCTATGATGCGTTAGAATGGCTTCAAACTGTAAATTCTTGAATTATTGCATGTCTCGAAGTATAACAGAACAGGCAATTTGATTGTATCATTAAGTAATTTCGTAGTTACTCAACAGTTTTCACAATTTTGCAGAATCTTTGACTCTATTTTTTTAAAAAAAGATTACAAAAACACCTACTGGCGGTGCATGTCCGCCTTTGTTCTATACACACTGCCAACATCTCTATTTACGGAAACCCCCCTTGCAGGGCATGGGACGGTATAAGAACTTCACTTGACTCGACACAATGATTGCAAGTGAACCTATAATTTAAGTTGGATTCCGAACCAGCGACTGCAATTCCCGGTGGCCTTTTAGCGCAATCTGTTTTCACTACGTCTCTGTGATACGAACCTCCATCGAACTTGCGTGTCAGTAGTAATCAGGTAATAGGATTGAGGGTGTTATGCTGAAACCGCATGCACGGTATATAAATTAGTCCTGCAAGAGGCCATACTGTCCACTACCAAAAAAATACTATGCTGAAAGAAGATGGCAGAAAGAAAAGAGAGAAGAAAAAAAAAACCAAGTGGTTCGGAATCCACTTAAAATTGTAGGTCCACTTGCAACCGTTGTCTCGAATCGGGTGAACTTCTTCTCTCGTCCTATGCCCCACAAGGGGTTGCGGGAATTAGAGAGAGACATGAAAAATTAATAAACAAAAAATAAAAGGAGAAAGAAGGGGAATACAACAGGTGTTACCTATTTAACTGATCTTGTTATAACCTTGTACTTGGACCGATGCCCTTGAATGGTACACCGACCATCATCATCAAAATGCCGTGGGGCAGCTTGAAAAAAGAAACAAAGGAGGTCCATTAATAGGAATAATATATAATAATAATAATTGTTTACTAAAATAAATCCAAATCAAATTTATCGTATAGTAACTGTACGCTACGATAATTGCTTTTGTGACGCTTGTCGGGTGGCAATACCAATCGAAAGAGGCATATGAAGGTTTACACACAGCCGGTACACAGTTCGCAAAATATTTCTGTATCTGTATATAAATACTTCCTTATGTAATTTAGATTCTTCCATTGTATTATGTCCATTGATCCCATCTACTTCCTTAAAATTATTTAAATGCTGCATAGTTTCGGAGTGAAAACATTAAGGACTCTTTGATTGCTTCGCAGAGAGTAATTGTAGCATTAAATTGGAACGAAACTGCTTGTTTCATGATCCATGGCGACTAGCACTAGTTGCAGGAAGGACCAAACGCTGACATGTCAAGACGACCAAATAAGGCATTTATAGCATTTAAGCTTCCCTTCATGCAATCCCTAGTTAAAAAATCGTTTCCCTGTGGGATAATGTAATTGCTTCTTGGCTTCATGAGGGACCATCTCTTATTCAAAGACGACAACGTCTCCAAGTGGAGCTATATCTCTACAAATATAATATATCCCCCGTCCTTTCATCGACAATTTCAACCGAAGCGAAAAGTTAGTTGACACTCCTTCCGGAGTATTAAGTAGTTAAGTTTACTCCCTAAACTTCCGGTCTGTTGACACTGCAAGTGACAAGGACCTGAGATCAGTGGAATCTGTGCCGAAAATGTCGGTGCAAATCTCTTTAAACCCCGAAAACATGGCATTTATCGCGCCCAATTAACCTAAATGATTGCGCCACAGGATGGAACGGTAAAAGCTTCTGACCATTAAAGCTCGATAACAAAATCAAAAAGCTCACCACGATGTGCATTTGTATTCTTGACTATTCATCCCTTAGCAACTGGATGGGGATGAGGTTTTCATTGCCGGTTGTGCTTGGTGCGGATTGCCAGTGTTTATGCACTTGTATTGAGGAGGGGATGAATAGTCTCTCCCTCGAATATTTCTCTCATCAAGGGGATGAATTGAGTTTAATAATTAATTTCAATGAGAATTACTTGTGCCAGGAGAAATGCGATCCGAGTCGGTTGTGTGTTTGTGTATCCGTTTTCCACAGGATTGAAGCAATTTAATAAAGTTATTGCGCGCGCTAAGCCTATAAAGCACCTTCCTCCCACATCCAGCTTGATCTCTGAATTTTTGGGAATCCTCCGTTTCGAACTACATTGAAATTTGTTTAGAAACTATAAATCACCCATTCCAGGCTGTTTCCGTTTCCAGTCTATAAATGGCGGATCATAACTTTGGAGCTTTACATTGTGGTGGTGGTTGTAGGAAGCGCCGTTGTGAGATTTGCGCGTACTGAAACCAAAAAAGGGTTCGCTGTGCGTCCTGTATGAGCTTTGAACATAGGTCAGGGTGTACCAGGCCATTACCAGATCATTGAAGGACATGTCACCCTTATTTTCCGACATGGAAATTTACTACTACTCCAGGCAAGATGTAATTACGTTGGTACACTGGGAGTATCGGCTTAACCAAACCAATATTGCAAGTACTGCTGTGTGCATAATCGGGCTACTGCTCCCCTGCTTTTTGGGGCTTCTGGGATTCTGTAGCGGCTGCTATCGCTTTTGCGGTTTTATTGTTGATGACATTGTATAGGGGTTGTTAAGCTCGCTTATCAGTTTATTATTAATCATTCGTTAATGTGAATAGAGTTACATACGCGGTAAAAGCTTTCAACAGGATATTACTTCACCGATGAGAAATAAAAAATTAATTGAGGAGAAAAAGGGCTCATTTTACCTGCACTGAGTTGCTATGACGTACTACGCACGTAGGTAGTAGTGTATTAAATTAAATCTACATCATATTGATTCTAAGAATTTTATCGATTGCAACTATTTATATCTACCCCAGGAAATTAACGGGAAATTATAATTATATTGCAACCTTGTGTACTGAAACGTGGATTGCTAATTGTAATCCTTGCGGAGCTTATCCTTTCCTTTTAAATTAATTACTTGGAAATTTTACTCAGACAAAGGACGGAAAATTTACATTTCTACTTTTGTTTGAACGCTTTGAGTTATAAAAGGGATTTATCTATACCATCCATTTCACCTTAATATGTCTCGAACATATTCATAAAAGGGTTTTGCGAAATTCGACTTACATAATTTTTTACATAACTTTTAAGCATATTACCTCTGTTTATTTTGAGTATTAAAGAATTGAATGATGAATTTTCAAAGCGTTTTTCTCAAAATAACGTTTTCAAGGTTGGTGCAAATGGAGACGGAGTTGGATCAATTGGTTGAGTGGCTCGACCATCTTGATGATTCCCGGGTTCGAGACCAGGTCTTCCGGTGGGTTTTTAAAATTGAATTAAAATATCCACTCCCTCTCTGGGCTGTTGTCTAGATCATATCAATGCAAAAAAAAGATATTCAAGATTTCTTACTCTCCTTATCCTAACTTCCCTTCCGGACAAAACCATGCTAATGCATCAAAGGGTTGTCCCCTAGGCTTTGGCCTCATCGTAAAAAAAAGAATTATTTAGAAAAAACTATAAGTTCTTCTAGTTTTGAACATTCTATTCGAAATTGTTTCTTTTATGCATTGAACCGCTAATTGTGCATTTTGAATAACGCTTCGATTTTTGGCTGGAGATTTAAATCGAAAATTTTTACGACTTTTTGAAATTTTTTTAATTGGGCGTGGGGTCTATATTTGCCATTTTCGGTGCTTACTATTTTAATGTATCTTCAAAATCCCGTTTACCTTTTGTTTAAAATAATCTTATGACGAAATATCACTTGTCCTGATTATATCTTTTTTTTTCTTGGTGCTGTAAAAAAAGAAGCGTACAAGAGCCATGACAAAAAGTAATATACTTTTTTTTAATTTAAGTGTTTAACTTAAAAATGGTGCAATCCATTTTTATGTCACAAATAAAGTTTGCCAGAAAAAACAAATTCTAAAAAAGAGCCTGTGATGACAATACCCCCTTAATTGGAAATTTATTTTTGCGTTTACAATAGTTATAGCCATCAGAAATAAATAAATTTTAATTCTGGGTTGGGCTGTTTTCAAGTGTACTTTAGTGACATTTTTATTTAATTAAATCAGTTTTATCGGTTAACAATAACATATTTAAAAGCGTGGTGCCCCAAAAGTTTATCCCCACTTAATGAAAAACACACGTTATATATTTACCGTTGCCAACATTTCTCTCTTCTAATTCTATCAAAAATTTTCTACGCAAGGGTTAAATATCAATTTCCTTTGAGTTTCGTTCAATTTCCATTTTTGCTTTCCTTACTAAAGTGATTGAGAGCGACAAGTAAAAGAAAGTTTGATAGCCGCCATTACATCCTACCTCTCTGAAAGAAAAATTAGAAAAATAGAAGCAGAGTGCGGAGTGACAGAGATGAGCATCAAGTAGTCCCACAAGGGTCAGTGTTGGGCCAACACTGTGGAAGAGTTTGCATATGACGTGGCAATAGTTGCCAGTACAACAGAGGAAGAGATGCTGACAAACTGGATGAGCAAGTAGAAACTCAACATTGCCCTGGAATAAACAGAAGCAGTGCTGCTCGCTGCTAAAAAGAAAATAGCGCCGATACACTTTACTGTAAAAGTTAAAGAGTTTGGGTAGACCAAAAGATGTTCTTCTCAAAACACATTGACAACCCCCTAATTAAATCAGGAAGCACAATAATAGCACTGTCCAGTCAGGTGCCCAATATAGGCGGCCCAAGAGCATCAAAGAAAACACTCCAAAAATTATGTATGCGGCGCCTGTCTGGTACAGTGCAATGAAAAAGGCAACCAAAAGGAAGATGAGTAGCACAGAACGAGTGATATTAATAAGAGTCGTAAGCGCGTACAAAACGATTTCAGCATTAGCTGCCGGGGTGATAGCGGGTGGCCCAAGAAAGGTCATTAGAATATGACGGTGTGGACAGAATCTAAGCCAGTAACCAGAGACTAGAGATAGAAGAAATAGGGCAGATACGGATAAGTGCCCGTAATGCGGAGAAAAGGATCTTGCCGAACACACAATTTTCAAGTGCGAGAAGTGGGTTGAAGTCTGGAGAGATTATAGAAAGGACACGGCAGACTTAAGGCGGGTTAGTTAAGTTAAGCAATAGGTAGAAATTAGCCATTGACGTATAGGCAGTACCCTATAAAGGTACATAGGTAGGTCAGGTAGACAGCCTCCACACTGAAGTAATGCGACAGCGGATTCCGGTGTGGTATGCGTAGACATAAAGTGAAGATGGTTTTTAGTGGGTAGAAATTCCACACTGTCTGGGTCTCCGGGTATCTTCTAGAAGATTTTCTTCGTCAAAAAAAAATTGTGTTGACCATGGAACCCTCTGCACAAAACAACGGGAAAAGTTTAGGTATAGTACTCAAGACGTGCGATTAGTTTCCCAATATCTGGCTTTATTTTCTAAAGGTAGACTATCCTCTTTTAAACCGATTATCTTTGGGGTTCAGCAAGGCTCTATTTTGTGTCCACTATTCTGTGTTATGTTCATTAATGATACATTCGAGTGTGTCAACCATAGCAAGTTACAACTTAATGCTGATGATGCCGTTGTTTCTGTCCAGTTCTGTAGATTTATCTGAGGATGGAGTATTCTGCTCGAATAGTGAGTCGCTATTTTTAAATTTGGATAAGTCTAAATGCAAATAATATATAAATTGCCTCTTGATATAGAGAATTTACTGCACGTTCACTTTAAAAACTCAAACATTATTTTCGTTAACACGGTGCGAAACTGAAGAAGGGAGGGGGGGGGGGGTTCAAATTGCAAATGGCAAGCCCCATTTTTTTTATTGCGGATTATGATTCTTCGAGGAAAAATATCCAACTTTTGTCTGAAACAACCAAGCCAACCAACTTTTGTCTCTAACAACTTTTTCTTTAATGCCGTCGTTGAACAGGCTTAAACTTTAAAAATTGAGCAAAGTTGCAGAAAGAGGACTTTTGAAAACAGGCATTTGAGGTGGCAGGGAGGTTTCGGATAAAAAAATGTTTCAGACAAAATTTGGATATTTGATCTCGAAGAATCATAAGCCGCGATAAAAAATGGAAGTTGCCATTTAAAATTTGTCACTACCCCCTGCGAGGGTGTGAGAGGATGGGGGGATCGCTTTGTTTGCAAACGATTTAACCCTCAAAGCCAAGCACCTTTTTATCTGAAACTTTTTTCACGAAAACCTACCCTTGGGAAAATATTGGACCGTTGCCGAACTTTTGCCGCACCCTGTACATATATGGCGGTCTGTGGCCGTCTAGACTTTTCATACATTTTTCTTAGTTCGGTGATTTCTCGTTCCGGTGATTATGTATGGGTGTGACATTTTCTACAGGGTCGATTGTCAATCACAAATTTCAAGTTGTTTTTATTTCCATGGTTAGGTACATATATTTTTGGCCTTCGCAGATATAACCACGTTACGCCTTACATTTCGTCAATCATCTGCTGCGGCTTGTTATGTTATCTCGAAGTTCGCTGCATTGTTACCTTGGCAAAACGGTTGTAACTTGTCACTCAACTGTGAATGACATAGCTGAGCACCTGTATGTACGGTTCATCTGGGTGCCTGGATATAGTAATATTCCGGGTAACTGTAGAGCCGACAAACTAACGAGAATCGGTACCACTCGTCCTGATTCGGACATTACCACCAACTGGGAAAACCGCTGGCCACTTGCAAACTGTAGCTCTCACTGACATCTCTCAGGATTGCAAATGTTAATTAGCAGGAGGAACATATCTGCTGATCACTCGACATATATACTAAAACTTCACCCTAAACGGTCAAGAGAGCCCATCCTACTCGGACGCAAAGTAACTAGCAGTACCGTAGCCGTTATTATGAGCCACTGACTCATAGGTAGATACGCCGATAGACTAGGCACACCTTCAAACGACTTTTGTAGGAGTTGCTATGATGGCGAGGAAGAGGAAACCATACTCCACCTCCTCTGCAGATGCCCGGGACTAGTTAGCCGTAGGAACCGGTTTTCGGGCTTCGGTCTCCTAGCTTATCTGGATTTCCAAACGGTTACCGATGACCGGTTAAGGACACCCTTTCCATCCCAACCAATTTTATTTTGGCTCCACGAGAACTGGTTCCCAATGGACACAGGGAGCTGGCTTGGTGCTCAGAGAGTAACAGGTTTACCCTCTTTTTCTCTAGGTATTTTTATGGTGTTTTAAAATTTTTACAGCCTCTATTTGTGGTATCACAATGGGCCTCCTTTGCCTAGGTGTGCCTTCTTAGGCAGCCACTCTAACCTAACCTAACCTACCTTGGCAAAAATAATTTAATTTCGTAATCCAAAATATTCATACTAATGCCTTTAATTCACAAGATTAACGAGGGCGATTATTTTAACCAAACCAAGCGAAGACGTCTATCGTCTATTCTTCGTTTTATCAATTTGTGGAGTAATTACCTATTTCTTTAGGGGAAGCACTCATGGCGGGCATA
Source organism: Leptarthrus brevirostris (assembly GCA_964036015.1). Classification (NCBI taxonomy): domain Eukaryota; kingdom Metazoa; phylum Arthropoda; class Insecta; order Diptera; family Asilidae; genus Leptarthrus; species Leptarthrus brevirostris. The sequence continues at coordinate 3,540,446 of OZ038372.1, read as the reverse complement.
CTCAGTCGTTTTATAAAGTTAAAATTCTGGTCCCTAGCGCTTTGGAATTTTTGTTTCTTTAACAATTGGGCACTTCTGTTTAAACATAAATTACATTTGCAGCGTAAAAGCTACTGCTTGCATATAAAGCTAGTTTCACATTACAATATTTTTAAAAATTTATGGATATGCTTCGGAATTAAAACCCTTGCAGCGTAATTTGTACCTCCAAGGCAATTACAACTTTTTACATTTATTTGATGAAAACCCTTTTCACTGTGTTGTACATTTAAAATTTTTTATTAAAGTTCTTTCCTGGCCTATTTTTTTACTTTAGTTCAACTCCCTCAATTGCTCTAGTAAACCTGCCCTGTAAACTTTTATGGCTCCCCAAGTGAGCAGTGAAACGAGACGAGCTGAAAGGTGGAATGTGTTTTAATCAAAACGCTACCTTCAACATGATTTTATGGCTAAATAGATTTTTCTTTCACGGATAAATTGCGTACCGTGGGCTAGTGAATCAGACAACAAGGTCCTACATCCATTATATTTTCCCTGGAACGTAGGTAAACATTTACTAGGTTATAAAAGTCCAAAAATACATATATTGTGTTGTAGAGGGACCAAACCAACATTTTCCTTGTTTGATTGGCGGGTCCGACTTAGTTGTAGTGCTTGTTATAATAGGCAATGGTATAGGCCTTCTAAAGCACACTAAGCACGTCATAACGTTCCGGGGACGTACTTTAAATATTTAATAATCTGGTACTTCTAGGAGCGTTAACATACGTCCGCCAACTATTATATTTTACGATTTCAGACATCGTGACCTCCTTCACACGGAGAATACGCTGTTATTTCATATGCTGTTTCAAAAAAACAAAATAAATTTCAAAAGAAAGTGTTTTATTTCAACATCACTTGTTCTGGTGGTACCTACTAAGAATTTGAGTGCCATTTAGACCTAATCCAGAAAAAGTTCAAACAACTTTGAATGGTTTTCATAAAAAGTTCAGTAATGAGGTAGGATACGACCTCACGCGGCATTAAGACAAGCCCGAACAATTGTGTCAAGCGCTGAAATCCGTATGTCCTTGTTGCTTCCATCTTGAGCCACTTCATCGAAAAGAACGAAGTTCTAAGTTCTCAACTGAGTCGAGAAAAACTGGTCCTGAATAGAAAAAAAGCGCATCCAATGGATTCTGTAGGGTTTTGCTCCTATCATAGAGCGTATAAGTCGAAGCTCATGCAAACAGCAGATTGGTAGTGGGTTTCGTCATGTACATAGGATGTGGAGCAGAATAACTGTGCCATTTAGCAGGAGTCCAAGGAGGCAATGCACATTTTGTAAGTGTAGGATTACAGCCACCCAGCTGCCTAAAGGACGCTTTTGACACATGTAAACAACATGATAAGATGCCTGAAAAATCGCAACGAGCTCCTCCAAAAATTCTCACATATTCGTCGCCTTCCCGTATTAACTTTTAAAAGTGGCTCATATCCGCCGCTGTGTGTATGCCGATGACGCATAGCAACAAGACATCATCAATCTTTTATGCTCATGAACACATTTTTGTGTGCAGGGACGTGTTAGAGGAACCAAGGACTTAAGCGTTGTGTAACAAGTTTTACTCCACAAAAGCGGGAAAAAATTCAGTTCCAGGATTTGTAGCTTCTTGCCGCTGTCTGCTCTCCACTGTGGTAGCGTTAAGTGTGTCAGGAGCAGATTTATTGCTATGAACCCAGCGGCGAGTACATACACGGAGGCCCGCATGTGTCCACAATAATGCAAATTCATGTGTTAAGAGCCATTTGCAAAAGCTCGGTATCCATCTTTACTTTTCGTTCCTTTTCTGGAAGACTTCTCCTTGAAGTTTTCGCTTTTGTATTCCGTGCAGCCTCAGATTATGCTACCAGTTGCGCCCTTCGACAAGCATAATACCCAAGGTGACTACTAGCCTGGTGGAGACAACTTCCTAATTAGATGCTACACGGATCGTTTGGGATATTCCTGCTCCTGAATATGATTGATTGAGAAGGATGGACCCGTACCGAATTACATACTGTTTTTCTTAATGGTTTTGGCGGCAGGATATGTGTGCCACGTGTTGAAGAACAGCAGCGACAAACATCTGCATCATTAGTTTTCCTTCGTCGAAACGTAATTGGAACTTAACCCCTTTAATTTATATGCTTCTTTTCGATGGAACTTTTTCTCTTCAAAATTTATGGGTTTTATTAAGCCACCGTTGTTTCGTAGGTAAAGTGTTGGTTTATGGCCTAATTTATTACATCATATTTAAATAATAAAATATGTAACACATCAAACACCAATTCAAGAGTAAGTAACACTAACCAAAGTGATCCCTGATTTGATTTTAGATAAGTGAAAGTCAATTAAGTGGAAATGGTTATTAAACAGATGAGACAATGAGGTAATAGGCTCATGCAGACCATAGTTTATACGGTGGTGAGGAATATGGAAAAAGCTCCGAGTCCTCAATGAGTGAGACGGAACTAATACACTCAAAACACCCAAGAATTCAGAATAATAAATCACACCCCGCAGGCAGTTAAACGCAAAAATGAATCCGGATCCGCCTCGTATGATCTCCAAGAACAGAAGAGCGCATTTAACAAATGTGTGCTGGACAGACTAAATGCGATCAATATGAATCACCAGAAAGGAGACCAAACTGGACTACTATACTGATTGGTCTCGAATTTCTGTATCTCTGTCATCGAGTTTGATGGGTAGGTGGAATTCATTTTTACTGATTTCAATAAGGCGTTTGACAGAGTGAACGACAGGATTCTTATACACAAATTCCATCTCCTTTGGTTTCCCTCACCTTTTGTTGACTAGTTGGAATCTTACTTTGTCTCATAGTAATCAACGCGTTTTATTTCGAGGCGGTCGCTCCGACATTATTTATAATACCTCAGGTCCTCTACTTTTCATTATTTATATTAAAGACATGTCATATCCAATGAGTTTGCGGCCCACATCGAGTTTGGACGTTCCAGGTTGCAACTCAAAGCCCAACTTTACCAAATAGTCGAAGTTTAATTATTTTTGTCTTGGGTATAAGTTGTATATATTTGCAGCAGCCAGCCTTGGTTAATCTTCTTAAATAAATATATAACATAGATGTCGATTGTTCTGGACTGTTCCAGGATTCTTTGTTATGCTGACTACGCTAAAATTTTTCGTATGGTTTCTGATGTAGCCGATTGTATCCTGCTGATTTCCGACCTGGACAATTTTCATACGTGGTGCTTCACTTATTCCCTACCCCTTAATAAAGACATGTGCACTACTATTTTCTTTTCGCGTAAGAGGAACCCACTGATTATTAGCTACACCATATCTGGACGCCCCCTTGCCAGACTTTAGAAAACCAAAGAGTTAGGCGTTTGACTAAATGGCCGTTTCTCCTTTGATGACCACATTGATGCAACAGTCAATAGCGCTAATGCGATTCTAGGTTTTATTAAAAGATGTTCCAAGGAATTCGATAAGCTGTATATCACGAGTCTACTTAATTGCACTTTTGGTAGGCCTATTTTGGAGTAAACTTCTATTGTCTGGTGTCCTTTTTGTGCATCATATATTAACCCAATTGAGGCAGTCCTGCGAAGATTTGTCAAATTCATCTTTCCTGGTGTTCCTTGGAACGACTTCTTTTTCCTGCCTCCGTAAGTAAATAGGCTTAAACTCTATGCTTTAAGCACCCTCGAAAATAAACGCAAAGCTTATTTGCATTCGACTGCCTACATGACTCTATAAATAGGAGGAACGCCATCAGAACTTCACGAGAAAATGCAAATTCGAAAAAAAATTCGACGCAAAGACGGACAGTCTTACTACTACTACTACTTTCATGGTGGCCAAGAAATGGAAATGCTTAGGCTCAGTGCATAGGGTCTGCTTATCTATCTAAAAGGTAAGACGCTTGAAGAGCAGACTGAAATTGAACACACAACATGGAATAAATTATATAGTTATATTCGAGGAGCGAGGTACAAATTCTCTTCCAAGCCTTCAAAAGTTGTTTAAATGTTTCGTAGATTTGTTGAGTCAAGCCTGAAACCTGCGCGACTTCGCGATGGAGATGAGAACACAATTAGCAAAACATATGGAGAATTTCCAACTCACATTAGGCATATTAAAGTCACCTAAAAGGAAAAAGTCATCTGATGGAAGTAGGCGATCAACAACATTGGCGACAAAAGTAAGAAACTGCTCATAAATGTGAGGGAGCGAGCCTGCAACATCGTGCATTACTGATCATGGCGAACGGTGCACAGAACACTCCGCCAACAGATGCTCCTGGACAGAAGACGGTCACCACGGCAAACCAAGGAGTCGGGTCCATAAAAAGCATAGTATCAGCCAGGCCCGTGCGCACGGAGGAGGGTTCAACACCTCCCCCCCCCCCCCCCGGCTTTTCCGTGCGCACCCAGGAGGGTTTTTAAAACGTTCTGTACTTCTTGATTAGGAAAAATTTTTACTGAAATACTAAAAAAATAACCCAAAATTAGATAACCTACCCAGGAGAAAATCTTGCGCACGGTCCTGGTATCAGCAATCCACCTACAAAGCCAAGTTTCAAGCTGACAGACAACGTCAAAACAAGATAAGGTCAAGCCCGAGAAAAGGCTGGAAAATTGTAAATAATTGGGATGTATTTTTCCAATAGAACTTCTTTCATGTTCGAGTAAGAATTTATTTAAAAAATCACTTCTCCATTTACAATAAATAAATAAATTATTCACCAAATATTTAGCAACCTTAATATTCACTTTTACCGCTACTGTATAGTATAAGAAATTCGGAATCCTCTTTCTGGCTCAAGAGTTGAGTATATATTGTCGCTGTTGAAATAGATCACAAATGGACCGGGAGGAGCATCTAAAAATTACGAAATTACTCGCAAAGTTGTTTTTTTATATTAAACAGTTGCTTACGTAAAAGATCTCCAGTTTGCAAACTTCTTCCGCAATAGTAAGTTCCATAAGATGGTGGATTCGAAGCTAAAACTGACTCCGGAACAAGAAGATAGTCATTGGATCTGGTCGGAGTTTGCAATAAATCATGGCAATCACCATCAATGAAATTAGTTGCTTCAGCAGCTGCCCCAATTTGAAACGTAGAGGCAGAAAATCTGAAAGAATCGAAGTATTTTTGGGAAAATTTAAAATTTTTTACGTTCTTACCGCACTTCCGTGTCTGATGGTGTCCTGCGGAAACAGATTCCATAACGCAAATTAGCCAAGTAAGGTCCTTGACCATTATTGAAGTTAAAAGATTCAAAAGTTCCTTGATTTTCAGAGAAATACTGAAGACAACCAGGTGGGGCTAACAGATCTGCGTCATTATTGGGAGATTTTAGCAAATTTTTGAAATATTTCAAAGAATTCGATTGGGCTCCAGCAGGGTTTTGATTTAATTGTCTCGTAGATGGTGGACACTCCAGTTGAGTAACGACCATATTCCAATAGGCTCCGATTGATGGATTTTGATTTCGATTAGCCAATGTGATTGAAAGGGATACATCTCCTATGCCATTAGCCGCGTCGAATGGGACATAAACTTGAAAAAATATTTACGTGACATATTTCTCTTTAAAAGCTTATTTCGGTTTTTCTTACTGTGTTGATTTAGATTCGTTCCACAAAGCCTTATATCTCCGACTTGAAAAAAGTCGGTTACACAAATCACCGAATCTGCCATATTCATCCCGTCAGGAATCACTGGCTGAGCTAATACCATATCAAAATCAAGCCGAAGTTGACAAACATTTGGGCTGAATGGTTGGAAGTGGTAATTACATCTAGTCGGCAACGGAACTGGGCTTCTGATCACTGTCCTTTTCATTTTAGAAACACCATTGCATGCCAAATTCACTAAAACAATTCCAATATTTGTATTACTAGTTTGGCACAGGTTTTTACGTTAATGATTTTACTTTCACAACAAACTCCGTAAGTTCCACAAAATCCGGCTGCAACTCCCCTATTTTGAATGCACTCCGATCGCTTCATGCAAATTCCGCGAAGGCCACTCTGAGTATTACAATTTTCATAATTAGGCTGATGTCTACCAAAATTACGCCGCTCGCGGTAAGTTGCGTTGACTTCTGCGCTCATGCACAGTTCAATTCCAAGAGTGGCTGCGACAAAAATTAGCCAAAATACCTGCATATCGGCGATTGTTTCTCAAGATCGTTTCAAAGAACACTGAGAATTCGGCTTAAGTCGGAATCAATTTATAGGAGTAATTCAATATTCTTTCAACTCAATGCACAGTTTTTGGCAAATATTTAATTAACGCATGATTTTCATAAACTTCAGTAAACTGTCTAGCACCATAAAAAGCACGTGGGAGCAACACATTAACCTGTGTAATATTTCTCACTTTCATTCTCAAGTGTAGGAATTCTTTCTTTGGCGGTCTAAGACTAATAAGCTCCAGTAAGTGTAAAGAAATTTTTTGAGTAAACACAATCAGTCATTAAGACGACACTCAAAACTAATGACTTAATGGAAGAACAATTTTAAATTTTCGGCAATTTGTGCTTGTGTGCTTAACGGAGTAGCTTATGAGGTTTATTGACCTAATATTGGTTTGGGAATTTTATATTGTGGCAAACTCATTAGTATATTTGTGTACCTAAAGTTTTAAAGGTCAATGTAACTAAATAAACAACGTCTATTGACTTATTAATTTATGTTACCGTTGAAAGCACTCAGAAGAAGAAATACTCGTATAATAATTTCATAAACAATAAATTATTTACGTAATTTGGTGTTATAGGGATTTATGCGTTCCCGTCTGTGCTACATAGTTATTTGAAAATTGCTGCTAGATTGCTTCATACCGAGGGCCTAACATAAGTCCTTGCAGTCGTTGTGATTGAAAGAAACAACTTGTTTTTGTTTTAGTTTTTTCAATCATGTTTCTCAAGCTTCTGTTGCTCGTTTACTGCAAAAAATATGTCTTCTCGCGTTTAAAACACTTTTCCATGAAGTAGTTCCTTGGCCTTGGCCTTTTTGGAAAAAGTTTAACAACGGTGGGCAATAGCCAATTGCAGCAAGCATGCTTGCCTCTTCATAACAAGAGCAATGAGGACCTGTCCAACAGATGCCATGGAGGCGATGATTGGACGTTATCCCTTGGTCATCTCTATCATAAAATCGGCTGCAATTAGTGCCCTGAGAGTGCAACTCAATTTAATATGGCCGTTGGTGACAAGGGTCATATGGGCATCCTTCCACGCATTCCTGGCATAGATGTGTGCACCGTAATTCATTTATTTATAAACAGCCAAGCTGGCTACTACAACCAAAATTATAAAATATTAAGCCAAAAACTAGAACTAAATATTATTTAAAAAAAAAATTAATTGGTATTTCAACTGCTGCCTAGAACAACCTAGTTTGATGCAGGCTGAGCATGCATTAAGGAGGCGTGAAATTGACGCAATCGGCCATGCATTCCGTAAAGTGTTCGGTGGAATGAAACATGAAAAAAGTCGGAGCTCATCAAGGACCGGGCCGGGTTGGAATACCACAATCATTGCAAAGTTCGGAGGAGTTGACCGTTCCCCTGTAAAACATCGTACAAAAAAGTAATTTTAAAAACTCTGCGCCTCATCTCGAGTCAGTCGAGCGAGATCAGTTCGAGTCTGGCATGATAGGGAGAAAGGAATAAAGGATAGCGCAAGGAAAGGTCCTGAAGAGCAAATTTAAGGAAGGCCTCGATAGAGTTGATGTGGACAGCGTAATAAGGGTACCATACTACGCAAGAATATTCCAGGAGGGGTCGTCGAGCTCCTTGGACCACCCTTTCACGAAGCCGAGCATGGGATTAGCCTTACTTACTACGAATTCCACGTGATTCTCGAAGGATAGGCAGGAATTAAAGACTTCCCCCAAATCCTTGACCTTATCTGTCCTACTCAGGACACAACCGTCCAAAGAGTAGTCAAATAGGATGAGACATCTTCGGCGGCTATTAAGGGGGAGACGGTTGCTGTTGCACCATTCGCGGAAAATGCGGATATCGGAACTTAAGAGGGCACAATCATAAGCGCACGTGACGACAGAGAAGATTTTTGCATCATCAGCGTAATACAATATTCTGGAGCCAGCCAGGAGTAATGAGACATCATTAATAAAGGTGATGAAGAATATAGGGCCAAGAATTCTGCCCTGTGGCACCCAGGAAAAAACAAAAAACTCTTTGGATAGGGCACCGCGGAACAAAACACGCCGAGTGCGTCCGTACAAGTAGAAGGACAGCCAGTCGACAAAAAGTGGAGGAAAACCAAGAAGATGAAGTCTGCAAATGAATATCTCGTGGTCAATTCTGTCAAAGGCAAAAGCAGAAGTCAGTGAAGATGCAGTCAACCTGGCCCAATCAGGGGTAGACAGTGATGTACGAATTTTAGCAAGTTGGTGGTGGTAGACTTACCCTTGATGAAGCCATGTTGAAAAGAGCCAATAAAAGGTCTGCGAATAAGGGTCACTGACTAAGGCCTCGAATACCTTCGCAACATGGTACAAGTTAGCAATGGGTCCATAATTGGAGATGTCCGACTTGTCGCTTTCCTTGTGAATAGGGATTTTCGCAAAATCCTTCCGACGCGAGGGGAAACGGTTGCAGCATAAAGATAGAGACAGGTTAAACAGTTAACAGAGAACATGAGAACTCGAAGAACAGCACTTTTTCAAGAAAGGCAAAGGGATATCATCGGGGCCACACGCAATTCCGTCATGTATTCTACATGTATTCAGCGATCGTGGCGTCATCGATGGCTAAGTCCTTGGGTTTAAGGGAGGTGTGAGGAAGCTTGGTTCAATGGGTAAAATCCAGAAAAACTGTATTACAGTCTGAAGATGTAAGAAAGAAGTCGGCAAAAATGTGAGCCACAACATTGGGGCCGTTGCTTTCGAGATTGCCGAGCCTGAGGAAGGAAGGGTAGCCGTCAGAGTGTCGCTTAGAGTTAATAAAACTCCAAACCCGTTTAGGGCTAGAATGCAGAGTGTATCTCATGCTCGACAAAAATCGGTTGTAGGACGATTGCAATTCGCTAGAGTATAGAAGATAAATGTCATTGTAGGCCTGTTAGTCCACGTCGCACGTCGTAATGGACCAAATGAGTGGTTCGGAATCCGCTTTAAATTGTCGTTGTCTCGAATCGGGTGAAGTTCTTCTCCCGCCGCATGTCAAACAAAGGGTTACGGGAACTAGAGAGAAAGGGTTCGCGAGGAAACAACGAATGAAAGTGACCCATCCTTATGGTAAACTAAAACGCAATTCAAGGACAAAATCAGTGGTGCCCATGAACCGGTTATTTTACTTAGACTGCATCCAAATACATTTACATAGTAAGACACATTTACATAGTAGAAGAACACCTTGCTGATTTTTTTTTGAAATTTTGAAGTTGGAATAGGACCAAAAGGCAAATTTTGGTGCACACGAACTGACGATTGAAATCGTGCCAAAATTCCAGAGAACTAGCGACAGTCGGACGAAGGGAGAAGAACCTGATAGGAAATCCAGGAGCCACATCCAGTGACCCGGTGCTTAGTGAAGTCAAAATTAATTCCGAAGAAGATGAAAAATGCACTTCGTACTCATAGATACAATGTTAGCAAAAGAAGTGGATGCTCAACGAAGCCTAACCACTGAGATGCATGAATATAAGAAGATACAGCGTGTGTATTGAGAGATGCTAAATAGTGTTAAAAGAAAACGATTAAAAATCGTCCAAAGAGGTCGAGATGATGGTTAGGCTTGAATGGAACTAAAGTCGTCCTGTACTGCCTTAGATGAACGCATACACATGCAGACACCTACAAATCTGATAAGCAAAACACATTTGCACCTTTCTTCTGCTATCGTAGTTAAGCGCTGATAAAACTCTTTTTTAAATCAAAATTAGTCGCCTTTTGTGCAAGTCTTTAACGCAAGTTATTAGGTTAGGTTAGGTTAGAGTGGCTGCCTAAGAAGGCAGACTTAGGCCAAACAGGCCCATTGTGTTACCACAATTGAGGCTGCAAGTAGGCCCCATAAGAATCCCTAGAGATCAAACGCAAGTTATTAGAAAATAAATAAAAGTTTGGAAGAATAAGTTTTTGTTTCGCAAAATATTATCCTTTAAGAGATGGATAGCAAAGGTGAATTCACACGCTTCATATCTTTCTGCAAGAGTGAGATAGGTATAGCGCACAACCATTTTTCTGTTTACAGAATATTTCATCAATTGAAATTTATCAAGAGCGCATTGCCATCAACGTATTTGTCCCTAATGTTTTTCCCACAAAAGAACGTTACGAACTGTTTGAGAAAACCTGAAATCTTTGCTAAGACCTACTTCCTTTTACATCAAAGCCTCCAAACACAAAATGCGATTTTTGTACAATCGAAACGTTTTAACAGTCAACATGTTGAGCAAAGAGTCCTTGTTGGGGGGGGTTGCTCCTGAAACGCCCTGAAACCATTTAGCTAAACCGACTATTAAAGCATCACACACTTGAATTGTGCTTTTAGTGATATTTTTTTCAAGAAAGTTGTCGCAGAAATTGTGATAAGAACATTTCCATTAAACTCCATCCACTAGAAGTACTCGTTATGCCTTACCACTTTAGTATGCACGTACCTGAAACCCAAGCCCGAGCACGAGTATCATATATACCTTCTCTACGACATACCTTTGCATTGTGTTTCGTTTTTCTTTCCATTTGCACCAAAAACTCGAGTTAAAGCTCTCGTTTTAAAGGCTATATCATATCGAGAAGCTTTTATATTCGCATATCCATTTTACCACAGCTGAGACTCATATTTATGAGCTAGTGTTACCAGAATGTATTGAGAATTTCAAAATGCCACGTTATGGACCGTAAGAGAAATCTAAAACATAAAATATATCATGCCTCCTTAAAGGAGCGGCAGTTTTACTGCATTGACCGGTTTGAATAATGGCAATTTTAGCATGGAAATAGCTCCGATCAACCCACTCTCCAACCTAGGTAAGTCGGCAACCTAGATAACTTCCGCAGTTGCAACGGAATACAAAGCCATCAGTTAGCTGAAGAGAATTGTAAACAATCAAGGTCACTTTTTCATTCGGTCAATTATCACATTGCAGTGGCACAACATAGTCGGTTCGATGAGTCCTCATCAGGATATCATTAAAAATCCTCCATTATCCTAATAACTACACCCCAGAGCGCTATTGCGTTGCCGGGAAACTGGCAGCACTATTAAGGACATATTAATTATGGAAGTCGAGGGAGTTATCTGCATGCAGAATTAACGTGGTTCCGCTTCATGTTCAGAACTGTGGTCTAGAGCTGCTTCTGTTTGCTACATGTAGGCTGCGTTTGATGACATTCAATTGCTGTTTACCACAGACAACTGCGCCCTGCTCCGCACTTATTTACCGCGCTGCAATAGAACTCGATTTAAGTCTTATTAATTAATTTGAAGTGAATCTAATGCAATGGAAAATGACGTGAACGGAGTTAGGAAGGAGGTTGAGAAATTTTTCATTATGTGAAATGCAGTGCGACTAGGGATTCTTTTTTTTACAATTAAAACAGAAAAATGCATCGCAATGACACTGCACTAAGTAGTCCGTCCACAATTGATTACAATTTCTTAAAAGGTGCGCGCGGGTAGGATTTTCAATTAAATGAGGCTCATTTGTCATGCAATCAAATAATTGAAAATGATATTCGAATTGTGCAGCAATTTAGTGAATTAAGGTAGAAACATTTTGTACAGGGAGCAAGTAAAGAAATCTTAAATAAAACAGTTCAAAGAAAACTAAAGTGATGTGTTGAGAAAATTCCAGGAAAAATTACGGTTCTGGCAAATTTTAAGCAGCCCCACTATAAAACGTACGATCCTTCCAATAGTTTTGGGTGTGTTCCTAAGCAATTTTTATGGAACAGCAGATTTAGGAAAAATTAACCAAGTAATACATAACTTTTCCCAAAATTCTAAGGTTCTCCGCCGCAATTTTCTTCTGATACTTTCTGGTATTCCGTAAAAATTAAGGTAGCTAACTGTTGCAGCACGACTGCAGTTGACAACCGTAATATACACAGGAATTTACTTTTGTGTTGGCACTGATATTGCCAACATTTATTGGCTTAAACTCAACCTGCCATACATTTACGTTTCCTTCTTTTTTTTTCCTAATAACCAATCAGTATACTATCAGTATGGTTAAAGCGCTGGAAAAGTCGATTTTTCTAAAGCATTTGATAGCCTTAGTTACAAAAAATGTATAGAAAGGCTTTCGAATAATTTCAGACTCTACTTTACTGCCATTACATTTATTTACAGCTTTCTATCAGAACGATCTCAGCAGGTGTAAGTCAATAATTTGATATCCTCAACAGTTATTATTAAATGTGGCCTTGCTCAAGGATCTCTGCTTGGTCCGTCGTTGTTTAGTCTATATATTAATGATCTGTTAACTGTCATTCAAGGCTCACAGATTCACATGCATGATGATGATGTTTAACTCTAAATACGTTTGGTTGACCGAAGAGTGTTCAAGCAGATTAAACGATGATTTAGATCGTATTTATAAATGCTCATAAAATAACGATCTGAGCTTAAATCCGATAAAATTCAATTATATGATCATCGCTAAGACGCACACAAATGTTTCCGATTTTTCTTCTATAAACCTGAATTAAAGGCTATTAACTTGTCTTTCTCGGACTAAAAATTTGGGTTTTTAGCTAGTTCTACAGCTTTATTGAGTAATATATATGGTACACTCAGGAGGCTAGGTGTGTTTGCTACTTCGCTTCCAATTTCAAACCAAATAAGATTAGTTAAAGCACAAATCTTACCTTTTTTTAGCTTTAGTATACATCTCTATGGATGTTCCCTGTTCTCGCTCGCATACAATGACTGTATAAGATTTGTGTTCGGCCTGCGTCGGCATGATCACATATCCCTTTACCATTCCTCCATACTGGACAATGGACAGTCAGGAAATCATACTTTAGTTTAAATTAATTCAGTTTTAGATTATATCATCAACACAAAGGAGCGGTGTAAATGTTTCTTCCAATCAACTAGACGCTTAGATTAATTATTGCCACGTATTAATAGCTTGAATGGTGATCGTACCTATTTCGTCCGGATGTCCCGATAGTGAAACTCCCTCTTTTTGGATTTGTCTAATGTTTTGGATCGGTTAGAGTATTTAGAAAGCGTGTATTCGATCGGTGTGCAGCGATTATATTTTTTGCGTTCTCTTTTGTAACTTTTGAATTTTCGAATTCTACTATTTTATTATATGACAATACCAATGCTCAGGGAATGCCCTATAATGTTATAACACAGACTTGGCAGGAAAGGAATTAAGAGTAAGAGAAATAGGTTAAGGAAGAGGATCCTAAGCGAGGATCATACAAATGTCGTTGTTTAATGACCCAAACAATTCCCACTAGAATTTATTACAGAATCAAAAGAGTACTCAAAATCAAGGGTTGAAGGGCCTGACAAGAAACTCTCTCTCTCTCCACTTTAAGAGGTGAGGGTACACACCAAATCCTTGAAATTTGCCTAAACGGGCAGCATGCCAGACTCTATCAAAAGCTTCTGAAATATCAAGAGTGACGATTTCAGACTCACCAAAATTATGGAGGTAATAATTCCAACGCTCCGTTAGAGTCGATGGTAAGTCTCCGGTTGACCATCCAGCGCGGAAACCGTACTGACAATGGTTGATGTGCTGATTATTTTCTAGATATTTTATCAACTGAGAGTTAATGAGTGATTCAAAAACCGACCAAAGTTAGTGTAATTGGTCAAGTTTCCATGTAGTCACAAACACTCCTATGCAGTATGACAGGTAAACAAGTTTGCGCAGAGGTTTAGCTTAAGGAGAGGCGCAGCGTTTTTAAACCGGGACTAAAGCCCATCAGCTCCAGTAGCTTTGGACATGACGATTTTGGAGGGTACCTTAAAACTTCCCGAGTCCGAAAGTGTAGCTTTTTTCTTCTCTTTTGTAATTTATCTTTGAGCCTAATAATTTTTGAATTATAACTATTTTTCTTCTTTCTTTTGTGTCACTATATTTTACTTTCTCACTTATTATGATTTTATAGAATTTGTGTAGTATGATAAATTTATTTAAATTATTTGTTACTACTAGCAATTCTGTACTTATAAAAGATTACTATTTTATAATCTTGTTGTACCTTTTAGCCATGTTTTGTATCTGCATATCATTGGAACAGTAGTAGAAAACAAAACAGCACTTTACTTTTTGTGCAAATAGCCTCGTCGTTTTTCAACTCATAAAAATTGTGAAATTTTCGGGCACCAACTGTTACTACAACTACAAAACACAAAGTTGTCAAAAAAAGGAAATTTTCCTAAGTTGACAAAATTCCTTATAAACCCGACAGGAGAGCAATTTTAAACTGATGAACGACAAGCACAATAAGTTTTTGGCACTCAGCCTTCTCAAAATATACATCTACGTTATATTAGAATGCAGATTTACATCAATCGGTTCTACACTGTAGTTAGTAAATTTGCAAATTTCTTAAGTTGGTAAACTATAACCTGCACCACATCCTGCCAAAGCCCAAGTCCAGCAATTATTTGGAATCCTGTTTCATGTGGCTGCCGCTCAAAAGTTTACAATCAGTAAAAGGAAATAAAATTCCACACTCAGCAGACCCTCAACTTAAACTCCACATTAGCGGCGTAAGAGTTCATGACAGACGTGAAGAAGCTCTGCTAAAAGAACTTAAATTTTTTGCGCTCCGAGCTCGAAAAAATGAAATCAATAATTTATTTAAGCTTAATACAAGCTGATACATAAAAAAAAAAAATCATAATAACAAAAAAAAGTAAGCCAAGTATGAACGGTGGTCATGCTCCGAAGGTTCCGTACTTAAGTTATTTTCGAAACCAAAATTTTTTAATATTTTGTAGGAATTACATAAAAGCAAATTACAAATATATACCCTACCACACTAATCCCCCCCCCCCCCCCCCCGATTGTTATTCGAGCTGACGAATAAAACTCGCCATAACCCAAAACTCCAAAACTCCAAAACTCGCCAAAACATAACACAGGGCATATAACTACAAATTAACGACTTTCTGGCTTTTTCCTTTACTTGTGCTGAGATGTTGCTTCTTGTCAAAGTTCATGATTCTAGGTCTGTGCTGTGAAACCTCGCTTCTTGCCAAATTTCATGATTCTAGGTTAACGGGAAGAGCCCTATAGGTTTTGATTTATTTGAGAGTATCAAAATATGCGGCAAAATGGGCGTATTTCGCGGCATAAATGGCCTTATTATTTGATTGCGTTAACTTAGTAGCTTGACTTTTTACAGCTCTAAAGGACCGTGGACCTTAGTATTTGATAATAATTTCAACTCGATACCTCTACGCGTTCCTGACAGCCAGCCAGAAGACAGACGGACAATGAAATGATCCTATGAGGGTTCCTTTTTTTCGTTTTGAAGTACGTAACCCTAAAAAGTGAACCTTAATTTAATATATGAAACCTTCAAATGTCAGTGTTATTGCCTCAAGTAAAGCTAAAGCTGTTTCTTTGCAAAATTGCGGGTCAAAATGAGCGAAATTCATCTTAAAGAAGCGACCATACAAAGTGCAGTATAAGAATCGTAAAGAAAGGCATGCTTTTTTAAGGAGCGAGTAGGAACAGAAAGAAACGCGTTAATATAATTCACGAATAATATGCGGGAGTTTAGAACCACAGCAAAATCTTTCGTCCTCTCAACTCTGCTAAAAATGCTTCTGTCTGTGGATTATTTAATAGGAATATAGCCTTTTCTTCGTAAAAAAAATTATAGTAGTACATTTACAAGAGTAAAACAGAATATATTGTGTAGTTGCTGGAAGTCTTGAATCATAGCCAGCCATTATTCAGGAAAGTAGGTACATTCGATGTCTGCAGAAACATCAATCCATTAAAGACTAAAAAGTAGCGTACCAAGAATGTCGCCCTGAGGTACTCCATAACAGACAGAAATCTCAGTGGGGAAAAGCTTCACAGAAAATAACAACCTGTACACGATTGCGCAAAAAAGAGTATAAGAAGTCAACAAAAGGAAAAGGAAACATAAGAAGTGAAAGCGATTAATTCTATCAAAGGCAATATGCAATCCACTGGCTTGAGGAGAGGCAGTCAAAGAATAATCGAAGAATCCATGTAGGCAACGCCATACTGAAACGAATTTACTATACTCCTTCTGTAAAGGCTTGTCACCGACCGAAAAGTGTAGCAACAGTATCCAATGTGCCTGTAATTAGCAATCTCACATTTATTATCTTTTCATGAGAATCCGTTTCGTAGAATACTTCCATGGCTGTAAGCAATAGTAAGGCCATGTAATCTTCTGGAAATACAGAATCTCTTTTAGACCTTATTATTTAAATTTCTTTCTAAATTTAATTTCGGACTAAATTTAGCATGAAAGCACCACGAGCTCAACTTGCTGGAGATCTTTATATATATACTAACACAGCCTCTAAACAGCACAATAATATAGCACATACTACATAAATATAGAAAACCTGCAATTTCTTCAACAAAAAGCATATATCAGGGAAGGATTAATCAGAAAAAAAAGTTTTACATCATCACTTGATCAGGGAGGATTTGGCGCTTCCGTAATAAACTATTTCTTTTTTAATAATGTTCATGGCAAGTAATTTTGCCGTGCAAATTGAAAACTTTTTTTTATTACTATAAAAATATTCAGCAGTTATTTGTGCAAGACTATCGTCGATGTAAAGAGAACACAAATTTTAATTATACTCCATTGTGGGGTTGGGCTTAATTATGAAAAGATGCGCTCAACCAGAAACTTTGTTTTGCTTAAAAATTGGAAATCCCGCACATGCCCCATACCACATATGGAATTTTTCCAATCTATCAGTAAGTGAGGAATGCCTTTGTGATGAAACCTGATTGGAATTTTAATAAATAATCAGCGCTTTCCTAAGGACGAGTTATCTCAAACAGTGGACTAATTCTGCACGTCCTCTTTGACATAGAGCAGCCGATAACAGTCCAAAGCTGGTGTGTCTCTATACAGGAAAGGGTACCTAGAAAATGGGGTAAGCAACTCCACTGGCATCAGATACTGAATCGACCAAAAAGAGCAGTTGAAACATTCTGTGGAGCAGGTAATATCCCTTGTAAAGCTTCCTAGTTCATGAATCCTATGAATTCCGTGTGTATACCTCCTGCACAGGTCGCAATCACCAGTACCATCAGGAGCAGCCTAGTTACATCGTTGCATCACAGATGCCAGTTACCTATATTGGGGTATCGCTTGAACATTTCACCACCGCACAGTACCGGCCATGAAATTGTTTGAAAATTTAATTAATGGCCGCAACACAATTTTCATTGAAGTCACTTGCTCGTGGTATTTGTAAAATGTTTATTTCGCCCGCCTCAACTCCCCCGCCCGAAATCACTACAGCTATTTGCGGGGTTGGTTGGTTGCGAACGATGGCCGCGTGATTATGCACTACTAGGACAAGGAAGCCAATGAGGTCTATGATTTACGGGAAAGACAATGCACCAAGGAAATTGCGATCAAACGTAATCAAACACTCTTGAAGGTGACGTGCATAATTAGTAAGAAGCCATCGAATCGGAATGCCCAAGCCTTGGGAAGCTCTCAATGCATCCCTGACAAATTGCTATATGACTAATGACAGGAGATTTATTAATATTTGTTCTATATTGTTTGTATGCTGCATAGCTCAGTGCAAGGGATGTTTGATAGTAGTGCACATTTTACTACAGGGATGCTTGACTGAATCTATTTTTATCTCTCTACGACACTGCTCTTTATCTCTTAGCAAGTGCTTAGATACAGGTAGGTATGAAAAATCAATATTTCTGGGAAATTGATAAAAGCAATGAAACTTCCAACTTTTTCTGAGCAGTGTTTGTAAAATTCTTCTACGACAACAGCGAATCCTGGATACTGATAATAAATCTAGTCTCCATCACGTAGGAAACAGAAAATATGATAGCTTTATTTTCAGGAATGTTATTTCTTTATTACGAAAGCTTTGTCTTGTACTTTAAAAAAGAGTAAATTCTTACATTTGACGATTGACTTAATGCTGCGAAGCCATCAGAGCTACATACTAACTTGGGCAATTTAGAAGTTGTTAGTTCCGAAAGTAGAAGTTCGCCGCAAGGCAGTGTATTGGTACCATTTATCTATCGTCTAGTAATTAATTAAATCCTGTCTCATTTGAAGGAAATGAAATAAAAATGGTAGCTTAAGCGAATTGGCGTTATTGGCTTCGGAAAAGTTCTTAAGTAAGACCTGAAGAGAGAATAGGCATGAGGCATGAATATAAAGGAACGCATGACAGAGGCGCGTTTTGATTCTGTAGGGAATATTTGGGATATGAAATAGTTTTAAAAAAAAAGTTAACCGGACTTCACAAAGAGTTCTAAAAAGCATAAAATAATTTTTAATTTTACATCTATTACGACATTTTTAAGTCGGTGCAAACAACTACAACAACATTATTTAATCGTCCTTCCTTATGATCTCGTGAGCTGAAACGCTCAAGTCCTTTTATATAGTACCTTCAATTGTGATTGGGCAGTGGTTTTGTTTGTTTTAATTTGCACCAACTTCAAAATATCCCAGTAAGGCAACATATTCTACACATCAGAAGAAGAATCATTCAAATCGCCCCACGCGTTACGAAGTTAGTCTACCCCTTCCCCCACCCCACCCCCCACCCATTCGCAATGGGGGGTTATACTCTATAAAAACATAAAAAGAATCACTCTCCCCAAACCGTTTAAAGTTGTGTGGCGGTACCAATGGGGGAACATACTCTATGCATCACAAAAAGAATCACCATTAGACTACAACTCACTCTTCCCATCCCACTCTAGGAATATATTTTTTAATTATTAGCAATGGGGGATCATACTCTATACAACAAGAAAAGAATCATCAAAATCGGTTCACAAATTACGAAGTATTATTTCACCCCCACGTCCACAACGCCACACTAAAAAATTTTTTTTTACATGATATTAATCGGGGAACATACTCTACCCGACAAAGAAGGAATCATCGCAATCGGTGTACGCGTTACAAAGTTAGGCAACCCCTACCCTACACCAACCTAGTGCCAAATGTTTCCATTATTAGCAATGCGGTTCTTACTCTATACGAGCATAAAAAGAATCGATCCACGCATTTCGAAGTAAGAATTCACCTGCACCCCCACCACCACACCCACCAAAAAAATTTTTTTTTGGCATGGTACCGATGGGGAAACACACTCTATCAAACAAAGAACGAATCATCCAAATCGCCCTACGCGTTACGAAGTTACACTAACCCCCCTCCCTTTTCTACCCTACTCTAGGGCCACATTTTTTCATTATTAGCATACTCTATACAAAAAAAATAGAAATTGGTCCAGGCATTACGAAGTTCGATTTCACCCCCACCACAAGAAATTTGTTTGACATAGTACCAATCGAGGAACATACTCTATACAAAAAATAAATATTGACCCTTGACTAAACATAAATCTCATCATTAAGAATTTTTTTCACAAAGATAAATGTTAAAGTTTTTTTTACGATGTGGCGAAATCCTAGGGGACAAGTCTTTGATGCGTTAGCATGACTTTTGCAGAAGGAAATTAGGGTAAGGGAGTGAGAAAACTTGAAAGCATAATTTTTGCATTGCTGCGAGCTCGACAACAGCCCAGAGACGGGATGGATTTTTTATCTATTCTAAAAAAACCACGGGGAGGCCGAGTCTCGAGAGCGAGAACCGCGGTCGTGCCGCTTAACAAATTGATCCAACTCCTTCTCCAAGTTAGCAGACGAAATCAGAAAGAAAATCTCTCTCTGTCTCTGTAGAAAATTTAATCAGAGTAGCTACGTAGTTATATATCAATAAGTTATATAAAAAGGAAAGAACTGTGCTATTAATTTACTGGTCTAAAATTCAATTGCAAGATTTGACTCAAAACATACTAACAAGTGAAGTTAAATAAAAGTTTGTAATCTAAAAAGCTGTTAAATTGTCCGCCATTTAGAATGATGTCACATATCTTATACCCCTCAAATCCATTTTTTTGATATATCAAAATAACCCCCATATGAAGGGCTTTGTGAAAATAAAGCTAATCTGGCATATTGTGTTATCCGCCATATTGGATTTAGAATGACGTCACATAGCTTATCATATTCTACCTGTCGATCCCTTTCATTTGATACCCATGTCAAGGGGGTTGTCAAGAAAAAGGTAATCCGCCATCTTGGGTCGCGCGTCATGTTGGTTTTAAAATGATATCAAATACACTATACTATATAGTCATCACAAGCAAAGTTTAGCTGAATCGGTTGGGAAGAACTGGTATAAAATTCAGTTGCAAGATTTGACCCAAATGTACTAACTATCTAATAGGTGAAGTTAAATAAAAGCTTATAAAAAAATAGTTCATCAATACAAATTGAAATTGAATAAAGCGTGTTTTAGACTTTGAATCCTTTAAGTCCTAAATGACTCATTTAAAGAAGGCTCTTCATACATTTGGAATTTAAAACTAGTGATAACTATAATGCCTTACAAATGTTATTTTTTCCAACAATTAGCCTCAATCAAAGAAAAATCTTTCATAGATAATTTCTCTACTTTAACCCGACGGCAAACTATACAAAAGATTAAAACATTGTCGAAAAGCAGTCAGAGAAAGTTTAAGAATTTGAAATCGTCGGAAGTCTGTTAATGGTTTCAAAAGCTGAATGGATCTTATCTCAAGCAATTTACTGCTGGGTTCGCTCTTTTCCTGCTCAAGTAAATTTGTTTACGCTAAGGATATCAATCACAAAACTATTTTCAAGTAAGATAAATGGATGCTTAGGTTACTTTACAAAACAATTCTTAATTTATAACATAAACGGGAAAATCTTGGAACAGATTCCAGTAATTAAGTGTTCAGAGTCAAATGAAAATGTCAACAGTTGATTCAGTGACAATTCACCACCGAAAATGCACTCTTGAAGAGATATATAGATGTCCTTGGACAAAACTTTTTGCATTAAAGCAGCTTTTTGAACGTTGTAGGAAAGGAAATTTAAATACAATTATAAACAGTCATATTGTCGAAAAGGTTCAAAGGATTAAGTACAGAGGTTACAGGATTGATAGTGGATATTTTACCATTTATCAAATAATTTATTATTAAATCTCTTTTCCTATACACCTAAAATGACCTCAAATGATGAATGTAAATTGATGAGATATAGAACCTGCATACTTTGCTGAAGCCTTGAACATTGACTAATACAACCCTAGTCGTGTTTGGAGATGAATGTGTTTTTTGCTGATCCAAAGTAATCCATAGTCGTTTAGACTTCTTGCCGCATAACTACTTTTCTACTCCTATACCTCCACCAAAGAATATAGATCATATCATAGTCTCTATTCTCAGTGCATGATAGTATTAAAGGAAACTTGCGGTACAATTAGTTAAGAAGATAAAAATAATATTACAGGCCTAAGTCACATACGAGCGTAACAATGGCTTTTGGCGCCTTCCTAAAACAGTAAAAAAATTGCATCTATTTCCAGTTCCCGTATCCCTTTACCCGATTCGATGACTTTACTTTGCGACGCTCAATGGCCTTTTAACGTAATCTGTTGTCAGCAGAAATCAAAATGCATGGATCGTCGGTGGTAGGTTTCCACCCTGGGAAGGTCAACACGCTATACCTTATATAACTTTATTTACAGGGTGTTTCAAGCGCGAGTGCAAAATTGAAGGATCTGGTAGCTTTAGGTGAGCATAGAAAAAAATTGTATGGGAGGGGGATCTGCAATTTTTTACGATGAAAAAAAAAACAGTCTTACATTTTAACGTATATATTTTAAAGTCTTACTGCTAGAGACGCTATTAATATCTCAGTTGACAGGTTGACTGTATATTTTTTTTACTGCTAATCTAATATATCAATATTTGTTTGTTCGTATTTTATGCGCCGCCGTACCGTTCATCCCATTGAGATAAATCTTTGTAAACTTATGGCTCGCACTTGCGCGAAGGTTATAGGCATAGTTCAATTAAGTTACAGTAGATGGCACGCGTGTCATACCGGAAAATGTATTTGAAAGAATTTTTCTGCGATTCTACAATCGTACAATCTTTTCTTTCCTTTCAACATAATTTAAAAATTGACAATTGACAATCTTCAAAAGACAAACAGCAAACGGCATATGTCATTCGCAGTTTATCGTACATATATTAAACAAAATCTTATTTGTAAATCGAAATTATTTAGTGCAAGCGTAAAATTTTATTCAAAATTTATATCGTGTTAATTGCTTCATCAAAAAACATGGCTTCCAAATTTTGTATAGGGGTGGGGTGGGGGGTTTGAGTGTGGGGGTGACATGTATGTACAAGCTCGGAAACGGCTTATTCGATTTTAATGGGATACTCCGGTATGAATTAAATGGGGGAGGAGAGAGAAGAGAGTGATATGTACGCAACACCGGGCACATGCAGCTAGTACCTATATACTATAACTATTTTGATATTGCTATAAGGTTTATTAAGCTTAATAAATACACTTTGAAAAATATAAAAAATAACTTTATTTATAGTTTTTTACACTTTTTATATACATAAACAACAGGTGAACGGAAGTCCTCAAAAATTTGGTATGTCACTGGCGGCGTTAATAACTTGATAACGGCTCACCTAAAACACAAAAACCAAAATATTTAGGTTCAGTATATCAGTGGCTCTATTCTATGGAAATAAATATTTATTGACAAATAACATAAAATAGTTTTTAAAAAAAAAGTTGAACCGACTTCACAAAAGGCGCTAAAAAGTATAAAATAATTTTTAATTTTATATCTATTACGACATTTTGAAGTCGGTGGAAATCAAACGAACCAAACAACTAGAACAAAAATATTTAATCGTCATTTCTTATGATCCCGTAAACTGAATTGTGGTTCTGTAGTTGTTTTTTCTCCTATTAGCAATGGGGGATCTTACTCTGTACAACAACCTACCCCCTACCCCCACCCTACCAACAATTTTTTTGACATGGTACCAATCAGGGAACATACTCTACCAAACAAAAAAAGAATTATCAAAATCGGTCGACGCGTTACGAAGTTATGCCCGGTCAGACATAAAAAAAATTAAAAATAAAAAAAAAACATACGCGTCGAACTTAGATCCTCTTTGTTTTTGGGAAGTCGGTTAAAAATGACGGACATTTAAAGAAAAAAAAACAAAAAATGAGGTTTTTTTCACTGTTTTTTGAAAAAAAAAACTAATAACAAAAATTTTGATTTGGTTGTAAAATTCGCTGAAGCTGTTACTATACTATACTTCATTAAGATCGGTTCAGTGGTTCCGGAGAAATCACCGCCACCGACCGGAAAAACGCGTTTAAAGTTTTTTTAAGAAGAAGTTTTCGTAGAATTAGCAACGTAAAGATTGCAAAATAATATAGTTAGACAGCTCCGATCACTCTAAAATTTTAACACAATTTCAAGCTACTCTACAAACTGGGCATGTCCAAAGTTGGTAGTTCTTCTTTGGTCGAAGATCTGCTCAAATTTTTTCATATGATGTAATTAAAAGGAATTTTTCCCTCTGCTTGTAAACTTGCGCAACTTAATACCTAAAGTACTCTAACTGCTTGATTTATTAACATCTTTAAGGAAGTGTTATCTCTTTTATAATTTTCGTTAGTGTGAAATTGTTCTTCTTAATATTCTAAAGATATTCAAAAGATTCTGGCAAGTCTTACTTTAAACAGACATTTGATTTTTACAAAAAATTAAAAGTAGCCAGCTGTTCAGTACGAGTTATTATTTAAGTAGTTACATTTGATCCCTACGAAGTAAATACTGCAGTCCCGCAGGGTTTGGTCCTTTCACCAGCCCTCTGTCTCAATTTCTTCAATAGTTTTTAACTAAAGTGATCATATCTTCACAATCCCTCATATATGAAGTCCAGAATTCACTTTATAAACCGACTTCCCAAAAACAAACAGGTTCTAAATTCGACATGCATATTTTATTTATTTTTTAATTTAATTTTTTCTTTAAGTGTAAGCTTCTTTAGCGGCGTTGAGCGATTTTTAGTAGGGGAAAATGTTATGGGTTCACGTCACCGACATGCTAATGTGAACAGTATATCTGTAGCTATGAGCAACACATTGTATATTCCCGACTATATGATGTGCGCGTTGGACGCTTCTTGGATTAGTAAAATCTTGTGAGTTCGCATCACCGACATGATGTAATAGCAGCTATAAGTGTGACGTGTTGTGCAAGATTACTGCTGTATATATCTATACAAGTAAAGTTAAATTGACTACGCAGAAAGTTTAATGTGTGCATTGTTTATAAGTGTATATTAATTGTTACTTCCAATAAGTCCATAAAATGTATATAATTATCGCTCGGAGCACCGATAGATGTGAAAACCAGTTCATAATTTTAATTTTTTTAAACTACAATTAATTTGAAAATTCAAAACTGTTTTTTTTTTATTTATTTATTTAAGCTTAATACAAGCTATTGCATAAAAAATACAAAAATAAAAAATTCAATACAAACTATAACTTAATACTAATTCTACAGAATATAATAAATGAATAATTAAGAATAAATAAATAAAACTGTTATTTCATAGTTTTAAGTCTGTCGGCAGTCCGCATGACTGCCTGTTTTTTTATCTGCTAGAACTCGGTCGCTACTTCTAAACAAATCGCTAGCCTGATTTTATCTAGGCATATCCCTACGTGCAATACTAAAACTTTAAACCGCTACTAACTTCACGGCAAAATTAGGGAAATCTCTCTTAACAGAACAACATGAAGCTTACTATATTATGATTTACCTTCATTTTATGAGACCCATTTGTTCAAAAGAAATTTGATTTAACCCATATTCCTATTTCTCACCTAAACCCGAACTTATATTCCTCCTACTTTTAAAGCGTTTGAGTCAAAGTAAAAATCACTGTACGAAGCTTTAAAAGGGATCTAGACTCGTCCCTAGACTGGTCCCTAGACTGGTCTAGACTATCCCTGATCTGAATATGTTAAAGACCGAATATGAAAAACGTGAAAAGAGCTAAAACTAATTCACTTTGAAAAGCGACCTGGTATACGTCATAAGCCGTCCGAAGGTAAGTAGGAATTTTATTATGAACTAAAATTAGGTAGAAAGAAAAATTTGGTTTTAAGTTATGAAGTCTTTGTATTTTCCAGAAACTTTTTCTTTTACCAGGTTTGAACTACTACTTGCAAAGGCATCAATTAGTTAGTATTCGTTCAAAAACAAGCGACCTACAACACAAAACTTACAATTGTTAAACATAAATTTCCCAAACAACACAAAATATATATAATAATAAAGTCAAACGAATAATAAAGGAACAACAATTGGACAACTTTCAAAAATATTCCGGAAATTCTTGTTGAACTTTCTTTTACCAACTTTCTTCCAACTCGGAGCTGTATTATAACACCTTAAGTGGCTAGCACAAAAGGGCACCTTCAGTCCTTACCTGGTAGGGAACAACTCAACCGTGACAGTTTATTGAGAAGTTTATTTTTCCAAACTTTTCAGTTTCAACCAACTTTTGCAACCACTCGACTGCTTAGAATATTGTGGAGAGCCAGTTCTATCAACATTGCAACTCCACATAGGCATTCGCCTTCCCTTTGAAAGGAAAATTGCACTCAGGATAATTTTCACCCAATTTCATCTACTACTTCAGTCCCTTGTCATCGACCCCCACGTCATAACGACATTTCCCTAGATTTGTGAAATAATTCCATGAGCTGGTCTAAGCCGTGCCAGGGAGCAGCAAATTATCTTAAATCTTTTTTTTTAATTTTTCAATGAGTGGAACATTTTCGTTTTTGTGCTTTTTTAATTTGTTCTATTCTTCCCTTAATAACCGCCCTCTCGGAAGGTGCTGAAGATTTTGAGCACTCTTCAGAAATTGTGATAACATTTTGGGACAATTATGGAAATTGAGTTCGCGGACGAATGAATTTTTGCCGTAGTTATGGCACGGACTTTCTGTTTGGAATTTTCATTGCAAATTAGAATGGTTTTTGTATTGCTGGAGCTGGTCTAGGGCTCAATGGTTTGAATCCATAAATATCCTTTTTTTTTTAAATTTAGACCACAATTTTTATGTGCATTGACAATACGTTGAATGTATTCAAAGCGATAGATTTTGAAACTAGCCCCTGGGCGGGAATATTTGTTTCAATCAAAATCATCGGAGTATTGAATTTTTGCTCCATCAGTGCCCACCCGTTCAGATTCTTGCCGAAAGTCACAATATCCTGAATGCGAAGGACTTAAACCCTCAATAATACACTAAGGGCACTGAAATCCCAATTTGTGAGCAAAATCCTCCATTTATTCATCTTCAGTGGCTGACATGCCAGAAACACACAAATCTAAATCAAGGAGAAATTTCTCAAGAAGGGCTGCAAATAGTAGGCCACACCAATGCAGGCCTGGGCACAGGAATCACAGTGTTGGAAGAGAATTGCGACATTACACAAAACTTGTGAACGAAGAGTTCACGTCGGCCACTGTAAATCACTTGTGAACTAATGCACTGTCATTCCTGAGTGGATTTCGTAATGATGATGGGGGTAGGTTGGCTAAGCCAGTTACACCAAGACGGGGTCTTGTTAAATATGCACACCTCTCCTAAGAATTTGTGCATATAGCGCTGGCGTTGTCCTGAATTATTTTGCCTCGGAAAGTCCCTGATCGCCCCCGCACACCTAGATACACACCTAAAAGGGCAGAGAGCTGTGCAAATTTTCAGAGTTTATGGTTGTTGTTTTGGGGAGATGCTACGGTGATTCACAGATATGACCATCCAGGGTGCGGGATGTCTGCCGGAATTTGTGATTAAAATATTTACATACGGCAACATGTTTCAGCAAAATATCCGCAGGGATACGGTGGGCAACGTTTTTACAGAACTTTCCTTGATAAAATTTAAAAGCGTTAGAAAACCTAGCAGTTTGGGGCAAGGTTTCACCGGATATGGTCACACGTCCTGTTTTCAATGTTGCTTCCCTTTGAACTTTACTAAGTGGATGGATGTAAAAATCGACCTCATTTGTGGTGACAATGTCGGTTGTGTTGAACTAGTTGTCGCTATACTGACCATCTAAAAGCTCTAAAAGCCTCCCACTGTTCGTACTGACACACATCGTATGTTCCCTTGCCAAAACAAGGATCTGGGCTACGGAGGTCGGCACGAGTAAATGTTTCTGGTTGAAAGCGTTTTAAATGCACCACAGTATTGCAGTCTATGGGGATGTGTTGATATAATCGACAAAGTGGTCTAGTTGGTGTTGAATGAATGCCCTGACAATATCCTTCATGAACTATGTACCACTGCTTCTGCTTTCGACATTTGTATTTGTCCTATGATGAAAACTTTAATCGCCCATTCTGTGTTAGGCTAAATTGACAGTGTCTGGCCAAGAGGAGTGTGGTGATCTTTTTTTGAGGATGTTTTGGATACTTTCTAAACTTCTCTTGAACTTTCAAACTAATCGCTCTTCAAAGCTATACTTAAATGAGTTTAGGAAAACTTCCTTATGCAGTTCAGAAGGAATTCACATAGTGGCTTTTGGTTGACTTCCGTTTAATTTTATGTGGGACAAAAACTACTTTCAATGTACTGTGGTTAGATTTACTGTCAATCGAAAAACCAATCAAAGTGTGAAAGAATTTGACGAAATTCTAACTAGTGTCAAACAACTTAGCCCATCACCAATAGTGAAATATTTGTCTTAATGCTTCATAACAATTTTTCTTATGATTGCTGAGCAGTTAAACTGCAAAAATGTGTTTTTTGCTATCGAAATTAGCACTTGGAAACATAATGGAGAAAGTCACAATGTGTAATGAGCAAAGAAATTCCTCTAGAAAATCTTTACTTTTGTTTGGTACCGATCGCACACGTTTTAATGACTAAGTCGAAAGGAATCAGCTGAGGTGGATTAATTAACTTTTATTGGGGTACGATTGTTAGCTAGAACTATCATAATATTAAATAAAACACCAAAAATCATCAGGGTTCAGAATTTGGTGGGCTTTTCTTCAATTCAATCCCAATCGTTACATCTAAACCATAGAATATATTTGGGGTTTAATACAAAGGAGGCTTCATTAATGCGCACATCAATAGCAGTCATCATTCTGTACAGGTGGTAAGAATTTTCAAAGATAACATTGGATACTATGGTCTATTCACACGAGTGACACTGATTATGACACTTTCTCTTGACTAGTTCGCGCAAATCTCAATGCCTTGATCATATTACTTTCGCCTTGTAACATCATATGTAGACGGCATATGATTTATCTTATACTAAACTTTGCGAGATTTTGCTATCTCGGAAGCTACAGCAAACGGCGGAGTTGAAGTTGAGGTACGGGCTCGCATCAATAAGACTCGAGTTGCATTTAATACTCTTGCTGAGATCTGGCGCATAAACAGCATCTCTAGAAGCGCAAAACTCTGGATTTTCGAGTCGAACGGAACGTGACTATCAAATAACACCTAAACCAGTATCTCCGGCGCATTCTTAGCAACCATTAGCCTGAAGTCATTACCAACGAAGACCTACACAGCCTTACAAACCAAAAAGGGATAGGCAACAAGGGTTTAAAGGAACCAGAGAAAACTTCAGGGAGAGAAAATTCTAGGATAAAATACAGTTCCATTCCATTCATCGTATCGTGTTGCAAATAAGACATTCCGTCAAAATTTAAGCAGCCGCAATATAAAATTTACCTTCCAGTAATTTTTACAGAACAGCGCAGTAAGATGTACGTGACTCATAAAATTTACTGTATGGTTTACTAAAAATTTACCGCCTAATATACAATTTTTCCCGGAATAACAGGCGAATTTTAAGGTTCTCCACCGTAATTTTCCTAGTACTCTTGATGATACTGACGATGATGAAATAAAATTAAATCAAACAAATTTTAAATAATTTTTTTTTTCGTTGTGTGAGACTTAGCTTTCCGTGTTTCTGAATTTAAATTGAACATAGTTTTCTACATTTTTGAATTTCGTTGTGAATATTAATGATTAAATAACTTTCAATCAATTTGTTAACTATTGTTGCAACGTGCTGCTTAATGTAGCTGACAGTTGCAATATGATTACAGTTGAGAACCGTAATTTTTACCCGAATTTTCGTATAAAAATTCCAGTAATTTTTTCTCTGTTATAAAGGACGAGTGTCGAATTGCCCGTCTGTAAATTATTGTTTACAATTAATTCACTGGATATTTCTTGGAATATTGTAGCTGCTAACTTTGATATACAAAATTTCAATGAAAACTTCTTTTACTAGTCTGTACCGAGAAGCAAAACTCTATTAGTCTATTATTTATATCTGTCCATCCCTGTGTCAGATTCCGAATATAACAAATTAAAGCAAAGTAAGATACCCAGGCACTTTGAAATAAATAAAGGTAATTCCTTTCAATCGTAACAAAAAATAATATTTATATGATAGCATTTTGGGCCTATATTAGTAAGAGAAGAATTTCACATGGCATATCTGCCTGTTAGTAGAAAATATAATAACTCAATTTATGTTAAATACTACATTTTCATATGAGGACCATTTCGATGCTATTATAACTAAGGTCAGTTCGTCTCTGAGTTTCGTTAAAAGATGGTCAAAAGAGTTTGACGAACCGTATATTATGAAGCTTCTATACTGCGCTTTCGTCAGACCTATCTTAGAGTATGCTAGTCCAGTGTGGTCCCCTTTCTATGCGGTTCACATCGATCACATTGAGGCTGTCCAGCGCAGATTTGGTAGATTCGCTCTTTGTGGCCTTCCCTGGGATGATACTCTTCGTCTTTCCATCCATCTCGCTCCTTGAGGAGTCGCAGCTTTTTACACATTCATAACCACTATGGCCCAAAGCATGACCCCATCGTTGTCTCGTCTATTTAACGAGCACATCGAACTTTTGGACTTCCATATATCCAAGTCTCAAATCAGGGATCAACTTGGTTAGAGTTAATTTTCATTTTATTTTTATTCGTAGTTTTTTTATTTGGTTTTTGTTTTGGTGTTTTTGTCTATTTTTTATTTTTCATTCCTTGTATTGTCATTTTGCAGTACTCAGCTCTTGGCGAACTTGTAAATATATAAATTAATAATTTTTGAGGCATTTAAATTGTACTTTGTTGATAAAGTATTACTTAATTTATTATTAGTGTAATTAAAATTAAAAATCGTATTAGTATAATGATTGCGGGCTTTGAGCTCGATCATTTAAAAAAGCTGAAGTTAAACATTTTGGAAATACATTTGTTAGTTGTTTAATATTAAATTCTAAAACTACATAAATAAAGCTTGCTTATAGCCAAAGGCATAAAATGTTTATATCTAAATATATTATAGTACTTGAGATCAGATTACAAAAACTTTGAAGCTTAATTGAATGTTGCGCTTGGCCGAGCTAATTGTTGGAATTGTGGAAATTATTTTGATATTATTATTTCATATTTATTTGGGGAATGGTCTTTTAATAGTATGCCTGACATGCATGAAATCCGGTAGTAAAATTTATAATGATTAAGTTAAGATACATATGATAAAAATTCATTTGCGGACGCCACTGATAATTTTTGTTAACGCCTACATGTATGCATACAATATTTTATTTATATTGAATTCGAGTTACCGTATAAGTGGAAAATTTACTTCATAGCACTTATCTAATACAGGGTGTTTCAAATCTGACATGCGGAAATGAGTAGGGTGGTATATCTCACCTAGGCAAACAAAATATTGTATGGCAGGGGTGGGAGGGGGCAATCTCAACGGTTTGGGAGTTACAGGGTGATTCATAAATTCCAGTGTTTCATAGTATACACATAAGTCTTTTATTTTTTGATCTACTCAACGCAGCGACATCATACAAATGACAAAAGCTACTTCCCCAATGACCTTTTCAACATTGTCAACAATGCTGATCTAACTCTTACTATTGCAGGTACAGTAACTTCCAAAAGTGAAAAAAAATGTTTTGAAATTACCAAAACTTCAGCATTTCCTCATTTCTCCGAAATTAATGTAATTAACATACCTGTTTTCTATTTTTATTAAATTCCATATTTTATTACCTTTCCAAATGTTGCAACAGATCCAGGTAGATTAAGGATGTAGAACTTCGTGTGTACAAAACCTTTTGCGAAATATTAAGAAATTCTACAATTTAAGGAAATTGAACACGAATTAATCTTAAAATGCTGTTTATTTAAATCGAAACTTATTTCAATTAATGCTAATGCTTTTACAAACGTTGTTTAAAATGTCTTCCACCACTTTCGATGTATACCAATAACTTCCTCCTAATTCACTCATTGTTTTCCATAAAAAAAAGTTCAATAGAGTAAGCTCTAGAGTTCTAGCAGGCCAAGGTATCGGCAGGCCCGTACAGACAAAATTCGGGCCCGGGTGGCTACCACATACGGGCCCCCGCAAAAGGAATTTTGGGCCTGGGACTAAGCGTTTACGTCCCCCCCCCCCCTCTCGGCGGCCCTGTGTATCGGTGCACCTCCTCCAACCCAGCGGTCAGGACATTTTTCATTTAATATTGCCTTCCATCATTTTGGTAAAACATTGTCCTAAAATTATCCATATAATTATCCGTATGTCCCCTAATAGATTTAGTAGTGTATTTCCCAAAAAGTTCGCATAAATTTGGCCTCTAAGCACATGCAGCAAAATGAATGGTCCCTTAAACGGGTGCCGATGATACCAGCCGAAATATTGGCTCAAAATTTGGGCTGAAAGGAGGTCCGCTTGTCCTATGTGGATTAGTATCCGACCAGGTACGGAGGTTGTGGAAGTATGTGATACTATTTCCTGTAAACTGCGATTAATCCGTCCACAAAAGTCGGCCAAGGATCACCCAAATCTCAATGTCGCATTCCAGAAAGCAAATGCAAATCTCTCGAAATCTCCTTCCAGTAGCCGTTGGACTGGGATATGATGATATGAACATCACCTTGCTGGATGAATAACAGTCCAAAGTTGTAGTGAAGACACTCCTAGCCTCTTGCGACTCATTTGCGGATTGTTTCAAGGTCTTGCTCGACGTCGGCAGAATCTTCCGATTAAATATCGCAATTCCGTTCTCTTAACCTTCGAAAAGTCCACGAAGATACCCCTCCTTGCAATGCCTGTCGATTAGGGAATCTTCTTTCATATTCCAGTATAGCCGCTTTTTCGTTTCAGTCTACTTCACAATAAATGTAAATTATATCCAAGTATTCTTCAAAAGGAAATTTTGCCAATTTTTAATAATTTTAGGTTAGTTATGGAATTTTTTTTCAACAATGATTGATATTCTTACTATTTAATAGCAAAATTCCCATCAGGTATTAGTAACAGGACGTCAGGATACTACGGTGTGAACTCTGACTAACACAAGCTAATATTGGCAATAAAATAAAACCACAATAACATTTTTATAACTTTTTTGCAGCAATGATTTAAACTAATACCCTGTGTACCCTAAACAAACATTTTCGACCCTTTATCTTAAAAATTTTGCTTATTTAAAGAATTTCCCACATAAAGTGCAATAAGGTAATTAGGCAGTAAGGACATGTTGTAGCTTTTTGAAATCTTATAAAAAAATAGTTTTTAAGAAAAAAAAAAACAGAAAAGGAATCATCAAAATCGGTCCACGTCTTACAAAGTTACTACTCATCCCCTTCCACCCGCCCCTCAACCATAGCACCAAGTTATTCTCCTATTAGCAATGGGTGATCATACTCTGTACAACAAAAAAAGAACTATCCAAATCGGTCCACGCGTTACAAAGTTAGGTTTCACCCCCACCATACCAAAAATTTTTTTTGACATGGTACCAATCGGTGAACATACTCTACCCAAAAAAAAAGAATCATCAAAATCGGTCGAAGTTATGCCCGGTCCGACATAAAAAAAAATTTTAAAATACGCGTCGAACTTAGAACCTCTTTGTTTTTGGGTAGTCGGTTAAAAAATTGCACTAATTACATGAATTTCGGAGAAAAATTGGGATTTTGGAAGTGACTGTACCTGGAATGGTAGGAGCTAAATCAACATTGTTGACAATTTTGAAGAGTTCATTGGGATAGTAGTTTATTCGCGTCTGTTTCATGTCGCTGCTTTGGGTAGATCAGAAGTAAAAATTAAAATAGTGATGTGCATACCATGAAAAACTGAAATTAATAAATCACCCTGCAACTCCCAAATGGTTGAGATTGCCCCCTCTCTTTTACCGTATAATTTTTTTTTTTGCCTAGGTGAGATACACCACCCTACTCATTTCCGCATGTCAGATTTGAAACACCCTGTATGCCATTTGCCTTCAATTATTACTATTCTAGACAAGGCTAAGCTACATATCCTAGTAACCTTGCTTAATTTTTCGATATTTTTGGTTATTGGACAAATTTCGATATCAGTGTTGCCCAAAAAAGAAGCTTTAATCTTAAATCTACTCCAAGTTATTTGTTCCAAAGTTTTCCTTAATTTTGACTGAAAATGGTTTTGGAAGGATTAGCAAAAAAAAGGATTAAAAAATTAATATTGAAAATTTGGTTTAATTAAAATTGTTTCGATTTTCAATAAGGCCACTAATGAGCTTTTTATAGAGAATGCTGCACTTGCAATGAAACATTTCGTATCTATTTGTAAGCTATCTCTGCGCTCCTTCTATTGGGTCTCGACACTCTGAGTACTATGAATCCTTTATCCTTTCACGCGCTTTTAGAAAAGCTCTTCATTTATATATAAAGGAAAGCTCGACGGCAACAGTCGCCATTAACGTCAATCTGTTGAAGTTAACAAATTAAAACAAAAATTGAAATAATGATAATAAAACTCAGAACGCGGTATCGTTTAAAAAATTACAAATTTCTTTTATTCAAGTTGTTCCGCCAGCCAAAGAAATCTAAATAATTGATATTTATATGTACTTTAAAACGCAAGGTAATGATTACAGGAATCATGAACTAAATAAGGCATTATGAACATATAAAACAAATGTGCTTGCTTTCAAATGTTGAAATTCCAATTATTTCAACGGCACTAAAGCCAACCGAAAAACACAGAAATTATCCTCGAAGACAGTATCCTACACTTTATTTGCTCCTGCAAAGGTAATGACGACTTTTAATAAATTTGTGAGCAGATTTGTTAATTTCACCGTAAAATTTTGATGAGATTCCCTCGCATACGTAAGCCATATCTATCTCCGGACATGCACATGTTATATCCGTAAGTTTACCTGAATTTTCACTTCTTCAACGCCATCAAAGCCGTGTTTACATACATCTACGGACATGTATGTCGACAAACTGCAAGTATATTTTAATTACGTCATCATTATCATAATGATAACGACTTCTCTACAGACTTTTGAATAAAATGTATCCCCCCAACTTCATCTCGGATAACGTGCACACATAGTGGTATGCAGTGCTATACTATAATATTCGTTCACTCCGAAAACGAGCACATATTCACAGAAATTTCGTTTGAATTAAAAGTTTTGAAATTATGGGCTAAATGAAGCCAGCCCTAACAAGAACGCTCCTTTGACTTAACGGCGTAACATGGCTTTAATTTTAAATATTGCTTTAGGGTTTTGGATCCCTACCAGCAAAAGTGGAGCGCAAATTAAAAAGAAAAAATTTAGTTTTATACAGGAAAGGAAGCGAATTAATTAGGGGAAACTACCTAGCTTGGATGAAGCATCACAGAGCTAGGGTATCGCATTAGACGACAACTGAAATTAGGTCGGCATTTGTAAGCTCATACGTACAAACATAAATGAATATGCTTAAATGTGGCTAAAACAATTTTTGAAGTCGTTGATAAACTACGGTAGGTGGTAGGGATTGGTAGGTTGGAAGGAGGAGTTACATGATACCAGTTTATCAAACCTCTAAAGCTTTTAATATCGTTATGTACGATATAACTTAAAATTCTGTTAAAATGACCAAAAAACTCAGCTGTATTCTTCAACCCCTTTTTTATAATTTTTTTAATTAAAAGTAATTATATAAGGAAAAAGAGAGCAAAAGACGAATGACGAGATCAAGAGTAATATTACTTGCACTTTGAGCTGCGCAAATTTAGTCCTGAACAAGCCTTTAAAACTATTTAATATAATATGCTATAAAATGCTAAGGCAACATAATCGAGCTTTGGAAAAATGCCTAAAAAATAATTATCCTCTTCTGCAAAACTGAAGAATATTATAACTGTACATGCTACAAGTGGTATTACATAATCAAACTATACCAAATCATTTTTATTTGCAAATGTTACTGAAAATAGAAAATAAAGTAAGTAAGTAAATAATAAATTGTGAAAACTATAAAAAAACACGTTGAACAAAGCTTTACATTGCAATGTGCTGGTATATTGCAAATAGCAGACTACCAGTATTTTCATTAATATAAAAAGGTTGCTGCAGTACGTAAAGGCAGTTGGATAAAACCCTATGGAATAAAATTGGAAAAATCTTTCCCCAAAAGCTCCAGAAAACAAAATTCTTAAGGTTTGTGCTATTAAGAATTTTTCATTGGCAAGTTTCCGTCTAAATTTTCCTACTTAGGTTAGGTTAGGGTGGCGCCTATCAGCCCTACAGCCGATCAGCCTCACATAGACCTATAAATGGTCCGTTGTGTTACCACATCCGTGGAACCGTGCCTGATTGCCGGGTTTAACTAAAACCAGCCGCAGCTGTTAATAAACCTTAGGAGCTGTTTCAGCCCGATGCCGGCTATATCGCCCATGCCACCTAAGAAGTACACGCCCATTGCATTGTACCTTCTTTTTGCTAGGCCCGGGCATTCGCAGAGTAAGTGCTGAATGCTTTCCACCTCTTCCTCGTCCATACAGCTCCGGCAGAAGTCATTCGTGGGAACGCGCAGACCTTCTGCGTGTCTACCGAAAAGACAGTGGCCAGTAATAACTGCCACAATGTTTCGGAGGTTTATCCGGCTTACGTTTAGCAGGAACGCGGTTTTTCTCAAATCCCATTCAGGCCACAGCTGCCTTGATAGTCTGCATGTGGTTAAGTTACTCCATCTCTGCTTAGCGAGCTGAGTAGCCTTAAGGTCAATTTCTCTCTTTACTGATTCTAGCGGCCAGCCGATCGATCTGTCAATAGAGGAATGAGACCTTCCCAAAACTAAGTTGTGGGGTGATGTAATTGGTGCTCACCCTGCAGGTGATAAGTCCTTAGTATACTGCTATGGCCGTTATCAGAGCTCTCGTCGAGCGGTAGGAGATGGAGCATAGTCTCCATTGCAGCCGTTGGCGTTGTGCTTATAGCTCCGGAGATGCCGAAGCAGGCAGCTCTTTGAATCTTGTTTGTTTTCTTTAGATTGCTCTCCTTCTCTAGAGCAGTCCACCAGACTATTATGCCAAAGGTAAGAATAGGTCTTACTATGGAGGTATACATCCAGATGTACTATATGTAAGTCAAGTCAGTTAAGTCAATATCTTCACAAAAATCTCCACTCTGTTATTTCTTAGAACCATCTGTGTATTGAAGGCTACAAACAATCTGCAAACAAGACCCGGTTGTATTTTATTATATATTTTAGACAACAGTATGCTATTAGTACACATCATCACTTTCCTACCTCATCAATAATCCGCTCTTTCTAACACCACAATTTATGAAAATTCGTGTACCTCAAGAAATCCATTTTGGTCCGATATTTTTTTAAATTAAATTTTTAAATCGTCCAACATATGTATATAAAGTGAAATATCGTAGCGTCAATAATAATGTGAAAAATATCTCGACATGGGCATTTGGCGTGTCAGATAAAATCACTGTGTACCATTTTCTGTAGAAACACTAGAAGCATTAAGGAAAATTCTTGAAAAATCAGATTTTCCAAGAATTTTCCTGAATGGTGCGTAGGAATAAGATAAAAAAAATTAAAGTTATCTTTAATGTGAATTAAATCTGTGCCGTTCAGTTGAATTATTTAACAAAATACAATTTACAGAGAACTTTGGCAGTTGTGCTCCTCAGGAGGCTTACAGTCTATAGCTTTAAATAAAAAACTAGGCAAAAATCTTTATTATTGTGGCATATTATGTCCTTAACTTTATGATGAATCCAATACACGACCTGAGAAGCATAACACGGTATGTACAATGTATTGGTAATGGGACAATAAGTAATATGCTTCTCAGTTAATGAATTGTGAGGTAATTGTATATTTTTAAGTTAAGTGTAGCCAATTTAAAAAATCAAAATGCCAGTCTCTCAAGGAAGAAATTCCAAATTTTCCGAAAAAAAAATCGACTTGATCCTGCTGCTGCGCTGTATCTACTGTTTAAAGTAATTATTGTTTTAATTTAATTCAGTTTTTTTTTTGCTTTGTTTGTTTAATGTGTTCATTCATTTACCTGTCATCCTTGGCTGGATTATTCATTAAGACAACTTAATAATAGGAGGAATAAGGCATGGAAACGGTTCTGTTCTGCAAGGATCAATTTATTTCTGGTCTCGAATTCTTTCATAGTGGAGGATATTTTTCTTTTCTAAACCAACACAATTTTAGAACTTTGTAAACTCTAAACGACAACCCAATGGTTATCCTACTTCACTTAAGTTGAGTGCTCGCGAAAGTATTTAGTGAGCCTGCAGTTATCTCAAATCTATTCGGTGATTTATTTAAGACAGCTTGGATTGACAACTACTCTGATATTAGTTATAATGATTTTACCCACTTGACAAAGTTTGCTTCAACTGCGTTGGATATGAAGGATATGTATTTCAATTTCCATACTGTTGCGCAACACATCAATTAATTGACCGACAGATTTTCATATGGTGGGGATATTATTCCTGCATCTTTTCTTAAGTACTGATCTTGTATTATTGTTCCTATTTTGTGTTTTCTATTTAATCTATCTATTACAAAAGATGCTGGAAGTGGTGTCCTCACTGCTCAATACATTGTCTGTCCCACGATATACAGTGAAACCTCCCTATAGCGGACACTGTTCGTTCTTAAAAAAATGTCCGCTTTTAAGAGGTGTCCGCTTTTCAGAGGTGTCCGTATTATTTCTACAAGTATTTTGTATCCTATTTTACATATCTTCTATTGATGAAGAAGGTGAATTCTGGTGATGGAGAAGGACAAGTGATTGGGGGTTATGTGGAACAATTTTTGATCAGCTCACATAAAGGAATAACATGGCATAGAGGTGGCCACCTTGATTTGAATCACCCTATACGTATCGAAGTGGATATATCGATATCCCATAACAATTGGAAATATCAAATCGAAATAAAATTGGATCGATCGATGAGTAGCACGATCACCACGCCATGATTCTAGAGATCGAACCTCGGACTTCCCATGAGTTTTTAAATAAAATTTTTTTCACTCCGTCTCTGTTCAATGCAGGAAGCAAAAACAAGAGATTTAAGTTCATTCATTCACCTTACCCTAATTCTCTTCCGGACAAAGCCATGCTAACGCATTATAGGGTTGTCCCCTGGGCATTGGATACATCGTAAGGAAACCTGTATTTATGAGTAACATAACCAGCGGTAAATTTTGCAGTGAACTGGGAGATATGTATATTGAGAGTGAGTGCGAATAAAGAAGTCAAAAACTTTCCCAATATAGGACATCTTTTATTCAAAGCCCAACCATATATTACAGGTTCAATCTCGACTCCCAGGGTTGAAATTTCACTTCATAAAGTGAGTTATCTAATAAATCTACGACCAAGTTAAGGAAATATGATATTCTCCTAATAATAACAGTTCTAGCTCCTTTTTCTTAACTTCTTCCAAAAATAATTTTTTGTTCACATCGCACAAGTCCCACAAGTCATAACCTGAATCCTCCTTAAATTGCACAAAAATAAATTATCCCGAATGAAGGAATTGGCTTAAGTTATCGATTAACCAAAGAACGATTTGGAAAAGCCAACAAGGGTCCTGTTACTGTTAATTTGTTCTTTACTTACCCATCCTCCGGGTAATCACTGACGTGCCACAAAGTTTCTAATTAAGGGAAGATCATAAAATTTACTCCCTGCAAAGCACCAAAATTGACATAACATCAGCCAGCTAATTATTTTCATCAGAACGAGAGTACGGGGGTGGAAGTGATGTGCTCACTTTTCTACTATGCAAGGACACTACCGTACGCTCTACACTATAATAAAATCTACCATTTTCCCCCCACCGCTGTGCAAAATGTATAGAAGTAAGCCAAGTTTGAAAAGTTGAAACGGCAAGCACAAGCATATAAGAAATCAAAGTTCACCACAACGAAGAAGTGACATAAAAAGGATATTCATGTACTTCCTTGCGTTAATGCGTTTTCCTAATTTCTTCTTTATTGGTCCTTGGTGGAAAGCGTACTAGGCGAGTGCTCTTACCAGAATCCATGCTAGGCACGCAAATATATCTGTGTAGTACGATTACATTTAGTCTTTAGCTGAACCTGACCTTAAGCACGATTCAAGGGTTGCAAAATAGGTGTTTAACTGTGGTTATTCCACCAACTCCTTTCAACCAAATCCTATTTAAAAGTCGGCATATTCTCGGCTGATGTCTAACATCATCCTTAATATCAGGATAACCAAATAAAATCACTTGTACTCCCCCAGATGAAGGGTTCATTGGGAGTGGTCAGTGGTACAGAGGAAATTTCTTTGTAACGAGGAATTAAGTTTTCCGTTTAGCTTGCTTCGTCTGGTATAGGCATACATAGGATATACCCTCTCTGAAAGCTGAGGCGTTTTATGTGGTCAAGTTACTTTTCTTCTTCTGTAGCCGCTTTGATGGGGGCTTGCTTTTCTCCTCGACATCCATTAGGTTCTGTTTGTAGCTGTGGTTATCGCGTTCTTTGGTCGACAGTAGACGTAGACGGGAGGATAGAGCAAAAGTGGTCAGAGAAACTTTTCTGTAGATTGCGGCATGGTTTCATCTTAATTAAGACGATTTAATATTATATCGTTGTTGGCACTTACGCAGTCTGGTGTTTCATTGTGGTTGATGTTTCAACATTTCACAAAGTTACCGATAATTGCGTAAATCAGGAAGAATCACCGGAGTATGTTTAGGGTGTAACATGGCAATCAGTTGGTTTCGTATGGAATTTGGCAAGGCTAACCTTAACTTAACAAAGCTGTTTTTTGACTACTTGAAAATAATTATTGCAGTTATGTTGTTTTGGGTTCTTAATTAAGATATTGGTTATAAATCCTTTTAGGTACCTTTCACGCCTTGGAAATAAGTTAGTTCTGCTATTTTCTTTGAATTTTATTTTCCCACTGTTTTCCACGTTGGATTTTAATTTCCTATTTCTACCAAAACAGTTCCTAATTCCTTACAAAATGAATTATTAGTAAAACGTTTTCTTTATAAAACTAGCATGTACTATTTTAAAGAAAACGCAGTGGATTATTTGGCCAAAGACTGTATATATATACTCTCACATATTTACAGCAGCACCATTATGGTCTTTTCAGCCAAAATAACAACTTGACTTGACTTTGAATACTGACGAACTCGTATCAAACATATAAGATTAAGGGGGTCCTCTACATATGTGCCAAAATTTCAAGTCTATATTTCAAAATCGTTTGCAGAAAAACTGCACGTGATAATGAAGAATAGTTTTGTGGCTTTTATTAACACATCCTTCGACTACAATAAAATTGTTAATAAAAATTTTTTCTCAACAATTGCGATCTTGGAGTGTCCTTGACCGCGCCTCTGCTGAAACGTAAGAGTCGACTTTTCGGCAAGAGTTTGAGATTTTGGTTGCCTTAAACACCTAAACCAAAAAATGTCTTTAATTGTTGTCACGTTGGCTAACTTTAGGCACGGGCTTTTTCGAAAATTCTCAAGTTTCCAAAAATGGCAGACTTATGAATGAAAAAATATTGGAGGGAAAAGATTAGAGATAAGAAAATCTCCGAAATTCCAAGTAGTTTAGAAGAACTCTTGCCAAAACTTATAAAAAACTCGACTTTTTGGTGTTCCAGTACTCATTAACTAACGTGTATCTCTCAAAATTCTTCTTGCGATACATTTTTACGGACTTCGAAATATGAAAAAAAAAATATATATTATTTTTCGAAACTTAACTCCGGCCTGAGTTAATATTGAAGAGCCATTCATTGGTATTCAGTTCATTGCTGAGGTTTAAGCTAGCATCGATAAGTTAAAATTTGAAAATGTTTCCACCCAATCTTAGCTTTGTTGTTAAGTATGTCAAGGCGCCGCCTATTTTCTAGCTCGCAATAAATAAAGCACCAATCATACGGGTTTTAAAATGTATTCCACATGATTAATATGACTACAATTTTCTAAATATAATACTAACACCTAATTTATGACTAGCTCTTTAAATAGCTACTAAGTGCGAGTAGAAAAGCACCTTAGCCTCTTTAAGCAGAAGTGGTCCAACATTGCCTTCCTGTAGAACCCCATTTATTTTTGTTATTCACTATTAAAATGCCCCATAAGTTAAGCGAACTCCATATTAAACCTTACCAACTAAAGTGTTATGACCAGAATTTTTAACTCCTTAGAAGTTTGTGATAAATTTTTACAGTTACTGAGTTCAAAATAGGCTTAATAACCTTAAGAAAAGAAATAAAATAAGGTACCTTTAGAGAGCCTTGCAAAAAAATCCCTTTCTTGGAAGATCCGTCGGTGATTCGGAATTTACCTTAAATTGTAAGTCGATTTGCACTTGCTGTCTCGAATCGGTTGATCCCACCCCATGCCCCACCGAGTTTCTGGGAGGGGGGGGGGGGGTATATTTTTTAATGAAGTAATATCTTTAATCCGCAAAATTCTAGCCAAAGCCATAACTGCGTCGAGATACCTCTTTAAAGACGACGGCTCTTGGAAAGAAGGCAGTCAAGAAAACCTCGAGCATCTCGTCTCCACCAATTTCCCTGAATGCACGGAAGAGAGTATGCAAGACCAAACACAAGATGTTTCGCCAACTTCACTTTCCATAGAGGAATCCTTCTATTCCTACAAATTGTTAGGGCCGGATGGAATACCTTGGGAAGTGTTACCCCCTGGCTTAAAGCAGTCTTTGAAGCATGCATGACCACTGGATACATACTGGAAATATTGAGAGAGGTGTGTGTGGCCAAGATAATAGACCTATAAGCCGGGTCGGTCGCGGTAAGGTGGCAGTATAAGAGAATTATTCCAGAGAAGGCCGCGCAGATAAAACGAAAAAACTCCCGCTGAGCCACCTCCATGCAATTGATGTGTGCCGAGTAGTAATGGGACCAAACGGGAGAGGCATATTCA
This sequence comes from Leptarthrus brevirostris, assembly GCA_964036015.1. Taxonomy (NCBI): domain Eukaryota; kingdom Metazoa; phylum Arthropoda; class Insecta; order Diptera; family Asilidae; genus Leptarthrus; species Leptarthrus brevirostris. The sequence continues at coordinate 3,497,966 of OZ038372.1, read as the reverse complement.
AAAATAGGTGAGACAAAAATACAATAGAAAAGCTAAGTGATGAGTGGGGACATCAAACTCTTTCGACCAACGCTTGACGAAGCCTTAGGTCGCGTTGGCCCCCGCAATTATAGCATCAAAGTGGTAATCGAGTAGTAATGGGACCAAACGGGAGAGGCATATTCCAAAACACCTCTGACGAAAGTACAATGGAGATGCTTAGTGATGTGGGGGTCATCAAATTCTTTCGACTGACTTTTGACGAAGCCTTAGGTCGCGTTGGCCTTATTAACTATAGCATCAAAGTGGTCATCGAACGAAAAACGGGAATACAGCCAAACGCCTAGATATCTGGTCGTTTCAAGCGACTTTAGACGGCAGTCATTAATGCTATAGTTAAACTTCACTGGATTCCTTTTTCGAGAGAAGGACTCAGTTGAGCACTTACCGATGTTTAATGGAAGGCGGTTGACGGAACACCCATTGTGGAAGGTGTCCAAGACGTAATCTAAAAGAACGGTTGACCCAATACGAAAGATCTTGACGTCGTCAGCATAACTCATAATTTTTGAATGAGGGAAAAACAGAGATACGTCATTAATGTAGATGATAAAAAGCAATGGTCCGAGATGGCTACCCTGTGGAACTCCGAAAGTATTAAAAATTGGCTCAGACAAAGCTCCGCAAAACGAGACTCGCTGAGTGCGATCAGACACATATGAACGCAACCAGTCAACAAAAACAGATTAAAACCCGAGCAAGGAGATTTTGAGAAGAAGAATTTTATGATATATTCGATCGAACGTCTTACTAAAATTAGTAAAAATGCAGTCAACCTGTCACCCAATTGCAGTGATGCAGAAATTAAAGAGAACTCCAACAAATTCGTTGTGGTCCACTTGCTTTTAAAAAACCCATGCTGAAAAGACTGCAAAAACGGTTTGCAATGAAAATAAAGGACATCATAGACGAAGGACTCAAATATATTAGAGATACAGCAAAGATTAGCGATTGGTCTGTAATTCGATGTTTCGCATTTGTCGTCTTTCTTATGCAAAGGAATAATTAGGGAGAGCTTCGGATTTTGGAAACTTCTAAACGATAAGAGCGGAACTCAAATAGGTGAATGGAATATTAGGACGACCTAAATTTAAACAGAAACATCAATTTCAGAAACAAAAGAAGGAAAAACTGAAAGACAGTCAAACTTTCCGAAAGTCCACAATTTCTTTGTCAAAACAGAAATGAATCGATTCGCCAAATACATCTTAGATCCAAATCTATTAAGATGTGTATAAGATTTTGTTACTAGAAGAAAAATAGTTTTTTCATGCGATGTAGCCAAAGCCTAGGGGACAACCCTTTGATGCGTTAGCATGGTTTTGGCCGGAAGGGAATTAGGGTAAGGGAAGTGAGGAAACTGCTGCAGCTGAAACTAGCTGCGAGCTAGACAACAGCCCAGAGACGGAGCGGATTATTTTAATTTCTTAAAAAAAAACTCACGGAGAGAACTGGTCTCGAACCCGGGACCCATGGCATGGTGGTCGTGCCGCTCAATGAATTGATCCAACTCCGTCTCCGTTGATTTAAAAATTGCGGAGGTTCACGTAATTTATAACGACATATCTCTCTGCTTTTATATTCTTCAATGAGAATAAAGACAAGAGGAGTTCGCCCCCAAGTAAGATATACTTCCAGAGAAGTTTTTTCAAAATATGTAAAAAAAATTATTTAACCTAAAATAATGAATTCTGCTGTAAGAGACTATTTAGATCACAAACTCATGACAAATTTGTCAATTTAGCCAAAGGCTTCTTTAGAGCATTCCTCATTAAAATTAAATTTATTTGATCAACTTAAGTGTGTTGTATCCACATGTAACCTCAAATAGAGTGCATTTCTATATTCACGATGATAACTTAACTCAAAGTGTTTCCATCTCTTCTCTATGTTCACAAACAGTGATGATGTAATCGATTCCTAGGTATTCTGGATATCAATGTCACTCTGAAAGTGGATTTTGAATCGAATCAAACCGTTTCGTGGATTTTCAGTGAAGGCGGGCATTTTATAGTACATAACTGAAATTAATTCCGAACGAGTCAGTCGATGGCTTTTAAATCTTTTGCCATAACACGTGGAGCCTCAACGGAGATGAATTCGGTTACCCACAATTCTTGGTTATCCCAGTACAAACCCATGTTCGGCTACAGCTACACATATGGAAAAGATGGCGACATATCTAGCCTACATGACGTATGCATTCATGCCCCGGCAGATGGCTGGAAAATAAACGAGGGAAATGCAAGATCAATCGATTGCACATGCAAATTTTGAGGGAATCATCGCCTGTCAATGAAGTGTCGCATTGAACGTTTTTGACTTTAATTCAAACAGACATTTCCATAATTCAATACTTGGCTGGGCAGTCGAGCGGGACGGAAAAGGTGGTGTATGCAGCTTTGTTTGCGACGAACGGGTAGTTGGACTGATTCATTTATGGATATCCAATTAGAGAAATAATTTTCATCGGAAAAGTCAACGAGTTTAATTTAAACGCATTTTAACAAATTGTCGGAACCATCAGGCACTTCCTGTGTATGATTTCTTTGTGGAATGACACTAAGTTAGACGTGGTGGAATAGTGTCAGTATTGATGTAGCCAATCGTCATTCTGTCAAGTAAGAAAATACCAAAAGCTCCAAAAATTAAGTTTTCCATTTGCCTCCGGGTGAAATGAAATGGTCGTAAACTTCCAGAGACAATTATTCAGCCTTGACAGTTTTAGTTTTGTAAAAATTCTGCTTAAATTCGTGGACATTTTCTCGAGCCGACTTAATCTGAACTCGAGCCGGTATATTCGCCCTAGGAGAATTCGCTCGCTGCAGGGATACACGTTAAGCATGAAACGATTCAGCAGCATAAAACTGAAAAGCGTTCGATATTTTTTCAGATGTCGTCATCAGGCAGCAGGCAGGACGAAAGAAGGAGTCATTATTACTCAGGATATCGCTACACGGCCTTTCCGGCTTGCAATTAAAAAATTCTCCAGTTCACATTTCTCGGAAACTGAATGAACTTCTCCCTTTCTTCCTTCCTAATTTTTATGACTTCTCATTTAATTAATGTGGAGCAATCCTTGTGCAAATTGAATTCGAAAGGAAGTCGGAGTTGGAAGATAGCACTAGTAAGCATTCTAGCCGGATTAACATTTTGGGGGCCATTTCAGCTGAATGTGTTTACTTCTTTTGTTAAATATAAATTATAAATTTTAAGTGGGTTATAACGGTCGGCAGCGCAATAAAGAACACGTGGACTTGGGTTTAATAGGTTCCGAATTCAAATACCAAAGAGGTTTCGGTGGCACTAAAAGGTTTAATTTTCTTTTAAAATCATTTTGTTGAAATACTACCTAAGTATAGACTACAATCGTAAAGTAGGGGCAGTTCGGCAGACATAGGTGTCCAAAGTGCAATATAATAAGGTTTGTTTGCTATTGTAGTATTTTCATTGCTTTTCAAAATAGTAATGTAAACTCGAGTTTTGAACGGTTTTCTTCGGAATTCCTATACAGTGAAACCTCCCTATAGCGGACACTGTTCGTTCCTAAAAAATGTCCGCTATTAGGAGATGTCACTCCCTCACTCACTTACTCAAGTGTATATTCCATAAAATATTTATTCTGGGGTTGACGCCTCTTACAGTTACTTATAAACTTTGCTTGACGATGATCCGAAGCAGTTTTTTAAAATCCAAAGTTTGAATATCCCACTAATAGAGGAAACGAAGTTGAATCGATATGGATGAGTGGCACTATCACCACGCCATGGTTAGGGGGTTTAATCCTCTTCTCCTCGTAAGTTTTTAAATAAAATTATAATATCCACTCCATCTCTGGACTGTTTTCTAACTCGCAGAAATGCTAAAAAAAGAACAAGGCATTCAAGTTCAAACCCATGCTAACATAACATAGGGTTGTCCCCTGGGTTTTGGCTACATCATAAAAAAACCCTCATACGATTGCTAAGCTATAGCCTGTTTCAGTTTTAAGAATTTTACTGCTTAGGTGTAAAGTATATTTTTTGTTGTGCTGGTTCACTTTCTTATTTATTGTTAGTAGTTGTTAGTAGTTGCAGTGTGGGAAGCGAGCGGTGTTTCAAATAACATATACCTATACCTATTGCTAATTAGCCCTACTTCTCTAAAATATTTGAAGCCGTGTTCTGTGACGTAGTTTGTATTCATTCTTAACCCTTTCTCTCGTCCAATTAGCATAGGTTTATAAAGGAAAATTATAGCAGGGCCAATTTGTTGGAATCCAAACGACCTTGACATGTTCTTTTTACCGAAACCTCAAGGCAGTACTCTTGGCTCATTGCTATTCACCATTTATGTCGATAATATATTATTGATCCTCACCCATTTGAGAGTTCTATGCTATGCTGACAACGCGCTGATTTTGTGCGAAATTTTGAATTAACTTGACAACCATTTGTTGAGTTTTAACTTAAGCATCGATGGGCATACTTGATAAAGCTTGACAACGTGTACCTGGTTGAGAAAGAAGGAGGTACACCCATGTGCCCACCAGAACATCTCGTCTTAGAAAGAATCTATGCGCCATTAAAATGCTTCGCAAGGACGCCTCAAGGAGTAGTCCTTCTGGGATAGAATAGCCGTTTATCTGAAAAACCGAACCATACACACAAAACGTTTTGTAAGCCCGTCCGGACTGATTATGTGACTTTTCACTATGAACATCGGACGAAAATCGGGCTATGGAACGTGAGAACTCTATGGGACGAGCGTGGATATGCGAAGATCATGGAGGTAGAGTGGGTAATGAAACAGGATAAAATTAATATTTTAGGGTTAGGATAAACTAGATGGAGAGAAAGTGCAGAATTTACATCACTCATATCTGAAACCGTGCTGTTATACTGAGGCCAAAAAGATTCAGAAACACTTTGCATGACAGGTATAGGCTTATTGCTAACTAAGCTAACTAAGCTGGCCGCTGATTATTACTGGACTGTTCACTAATATCCGACGAGGATAAGAAGCTTTTCATTAATTCAGTGCTATGCACCGACCGAGCCGAATATATAGCATCCAAGGAGGCCTTCTACTAAGTCGTTGGTGACACCTTTGATACCTTTGATAAGGTTCCTAAGTGTGATATAAAAATAGTTAGATTGTCACTTACAGGAACAACCTGGAACATGTAATGGAAAAGTTTGTATACGAAAATATTATCGCAGATGGGGGCTTTGTTGAATTTTTGTAACTCGCGGTAACTTGTCGACGGTTTCTTATTTAAAATAAAAAGTGTCACCTGGGTTGCCCAAGATAGCAGAATTGAGAATAAGTTTGACCATATTGCCTTTTCGAAAAGCTGGGGAAAGTGTCTTCTCGATGTAAGATCTAAATGCGATGTAAGAAGTAAATGCATATACTACACCGCATTATTCCAAAGAGCTGCTGTACTGCGTCAAAACACCTATTACTCCATCGACCAAAAATGAGAAAGGGTGAAGAAATGCTTTGGGGACCGTGTTACAGAACACGTGGAACGATTAGAGAACGGAAGACTACCTTGGATCAGTGACGCCACATGGTGAAAAATATAAAAATTAAGGCAGATGAAAAACCGCATTAATTCTGCTATTGATCTTGTAGTCAAAAAAACATCTGAAAACTGCATAGCGATCTCTACAGAAAGAAGTGCAATTCGTGACAAGTGCAATTACATCAACGCGTTCGCAGAAAAGACAGAAGAAAACGCCTACCACGTTGATAGTGAAGATCTATAACCGATTGCCAAGAAACTCTTACAACTGTACATCCTGTAAAAGATACCAACAGATCCTTACTTGTTACAGAGGAGCATTAGCTGCGGGGGTGAAAAGAATAATTTGTTGAAGTACTAAACAACACCTTTACGCTGACTGTAGCCAAGATTAATATCAGAACTCCGGCAAGAGCGGAGCTGGTAGACTCCATAAAAACGATAGACCTCGGCAAGGTCCCAGGGATTCCTTCTGTAATCAAGCAATCTTGGTAAACCGAGACCTATCCCGCTGAATGTAAATCAGACATAATTGTAAACATCTCCTAAAAATGTGGCCTGAGGAGTTGTAGTAAGTAACGCGGAATCTGTCTTTTAACTGAAGTCTCCAAATTGATTTTTTTTTCATACGATGTGGCCAAATCCCAGGGGACAACCCTTTGATGCGCCCTTGAATCCGCCGAATGGAGACTTATACCTCAAATTCTTCGATTTTGATAAGGTGTTTGACAGCATTGATCACTAGTATATATGGGCAGCTTTACGTAGGAGAGGGATCCCAGAACAAATGATCACCATTTTAAAGGAGTACCAATCAGTAGCCCAATGTCACGTCCTCCACAAGATAAAACTGTCGGAGCTTTTCCAAGTGATGAAGGGCGTGGGACAAGGATGAATACTGTCAACTTTGCTTTACTTGATCGCCTTTAATGAGGTATTGTGCAGCACCATGGCTTGGAAGTATGTCTCCTATCCAAAAAACACAGTCATGACGTCGTAGCACTGAGTAGTAACAGAGCATTGATTAGTCACAGAGCACTGAAAGTCACAGAGCAGGGCTTAAGATCAATGCTGATAAAACTAAACTTATGAGCTCGGACTATAGGAGACAAAATGAAATTTATCTCGAAGAGCAGCAGTAGAGCATGTGGATAATTTATTATTATCTCAGAAACATAGTCACAGTAGATAGCAGTGCTGAAGCAAATGTACAGGATCACCTCAATAAGACTTGAGTTGCATTTAATATTCTTGCTAAGATAATTTACAAGATCTACAGATGCACAAAACTTAGGATCTGCGAACCGAATGTAAGATCTGTTCAGTTGTACATCTGTTCAATATGGAAACCGACCTGTCCAATAAGATTAAAGCTACAAACCTTTGTCAGCCGGTGTCTCTCGGCATCCTTATCACCCATTATCTGGAGGTCATTACAAACGAAGACCTACATAGACTTGCGATTCCGACGTCAGTGCTCGAAGGCGAAAGTTCCAATGGATATGCCGCCTTTGAGACAAGAGCCAAACAGCATCGCTCAACTGGCTTTAGATTGACACCCGCACGGGACTCTCGGAATACGCCAAATTAGACGTCCGCGCAACAGTTGAAGGTATTGGCGTAAAAGAGCCAGACCAGGTGAAGAGACAGTGTAGAAGATAACCTAAGCTTCACAACGAACTCCTACAGAATAGGCATGGAAGTCAAGGTTTTATTATGTAAGGTGATAGTAATGGCAAAAGGCAGTTGTGTGGTGATGCATTAACTTTTGTTTTGTAAGTGCTCAAGGCCTTAAGTGTTAAAATAGGTGAATTTAAAGTAATCCTTTTCAAAAAGCTCTCATCCTTATACTTCTTGTACATGTATATTGATGGGAACGCCCAATTCCTGCTATAACCCGCGGGACAAAGAATTTCCAGGATTCAATAAAAGATAATTCAAAAAGATCAGCAGACAGCTTTAGGTAAAATTCTAACCACGACAGTGATTTGCAATAGAAATCAAAGGTGAAGGAGGCGAACAATCTACGTTAATAATTACGAAAAAAATTGAGGTAATAACAGACAGCCTTTGGTCATTCCACTTAATGTTTAAAGTTATTAGTGCAAAATGAAAATAGAAATTTCAGAAAAAATTAATTGACTTTGAAAATTAAAAAGGTAATGAAAAATCGGTGAGAGGAGATTGTAAAAGGAGCCACCTAAGCCGGCTAGACTACGTATAGTTATACTGAGACCAAGAATTTCTCAAAAACTGCTTCTTTTGTAAAATTGGTTTAAAATTTTTTTATTCATTAAAACTGCTTTCCAGAGTGTAACATTTTTCTATACATTTTTAACGAAATGTTACGGATTAGTATAATCAAAAGGCAAAATTGAAACCGACTGGATGTCTAACAAAGACATTTCAAACGAGAAAAAAATTACAGAATGTGGCACAATTTTTCAAGTATCAAGCTGAGTCTCTAATTACTCGCCACAATGTTTAATACCAGTCCTAATACCGCCACCACAGCTAAGCTTCTTCTTAATAGGTTTTAAGTTTCAGCTTTATTACGCTACTTTGTAAATGGCCCGATATTAACACTCGGTTACAAGTTCGTAGAAGCTTTAAAGAACACTAGCGCCGGATATTCTAGCTGTAGCTTAATTGCATGGAAAGTTTCCAGGGGAGTCCTGAAAGTGAAACGACTTCGCCCACCTCATAAAAACGGCTGCATTTTACTAAAATTCATACGGAAACTTTCTATAGATGCGGAAACAATATGGGGCCCAGGGGGCCGGAGCGTTGTGCAAACGTCTACAGCTTGTTACTCATAGATACACACGTATCATTAAGATACATTCATATATCACTGCGAGGGGGCTACGTGCCGCCCTGTTAATGTTCATGTCGGATTCCCACAACAGCGTCATAGGCCTCCCTGGCATTCTTGGTAGAGTAATAATGTGGGAAATCGCAAACAAAATAGTTTCATATTGTGGAGATTGTGGAGAGATAAAGTTTGGAGAGATATGCGAATAGCATCACATGCAAGTGCAATTGTAACCATTTCGAACATAAGCAGCCCGAGCCAGAGCTGGAGAGAGATATGAATGCAAAATGCAAAGCAGGATATTGCATATTTACTTGAAATGGGAAATGGACGTAAATGAAAACCCCTGTGCGACTCTTCACCAACCCTGGCCCGAAGCAAAGGGCATAAAACGGGATGTTCCACAAGTGCCATGGAAAGGCAGTAGGCAGGCAACTATCCCGGGATACGAATATTTCTGAGTCCTTCGCTCATTCTACTGCCCATTTCGGCCCGTCATCGTATCTCTCAATGGATGGATGCTGGCATAAACGAGTCAGTTTTACTATCGCGTCAGGTCTGCTTCATAGTGATTTGCAAACGACCGTCCTCCCACAATATAGGCAGAGCCAAAGGTAATTGTAACACACTTCATAAACTCAAAAATGAAATCCACAAGGACCTCCAACAAGCGGAAGGGAAATGAACTTTTGAAGGTTTTCAAGTAAGACCAAACCGTGCATTACTGCGAAGAGCCAAATTACGGGCTCAGCCGCTCAGAACTCCCTGAATTCAGCAGTTCAGATTTTTCAGCTGCAGAGAAATTTTTCCAATTAGTCTAATTTGTTCTTTCCGCTATAGTGTTCCCACCGCTGTACAGGATTTACCAGGAAAGATGCACGGAAAGCAGAACTCTTTGTAGGTAAATGGTAGTGCATACTCCTTGGGATAAAAGGACAAGACAGATCTCCCGTTTAACACTGCTAATAGAGTTTGTTGCAAACATAGGCAAAGAGTTGTCGGGGTTTGAAACGCTACATTACAGAAGTAAATGGATTAATATTTAACCTAAAGGGGAGAATTCCAGCTCAGATAAATATGAGTAAGCAGGTTTTTTTCCGACTTCTAAATCAAATGGTTTTACTAACTCAAGGTATCCCTCCCGCCTGGCTTTAATTAAAAATGTCGTTGAAATAAAATTAATACGTAGAATATCTTTACTTGTTTGCTCCTTTGTTTATTTGCCTGTTAATGTTCCGGATTTATGGAAAATATTATGCTTGGGAAAATTATGCTTTGTTATGTTATAAAGAATAGTTAGGGTGGAGATGAATCTTATTATCATGAGAAAACTCATTGTGTTATGACAAAGCAAAGTTAATAACGCACGATTATTGTCTATTTTAATAAAAAAATAAACGCTAAAATGCATACAAATCGGTACATGCCCTACGAAGCTAGGTGTCGTTCCACCCCCTACTCTCACTCTTAGCCACAATTCCTGTCATGATACAAATGGAGTAAGATACTCTATTCAGCAGTTAGTGTGCCATCCAAATCGGTCGACGCGTTATGAACTTAGCCTTACTGTCATAGTGATCTGAAACTTCGCGATGTTATGCATTAATTGACTGCTCTGCTCACCCTAGGACCAATTTTTTTTATATTAGCAATGTGATATTTTACTCTATACAATAGGTAGCAACAAAATATGTTTTTTTTTACGATGTGGCCAAAGCCTAGGGGACAACCCTTTGATGCGTTCGCATGGCTTTGCTGGAAGAAAGGCATTAGGGTAAGGGGAGTGAGGAAACTTGAATGTCTTGTTTTTGCTTTGCTGCGAGCTATACAACAGCCCAGAGACGAAATGGATTTAATTTTAGAAACGGAGGAGGGTGGCGGGGGTGGGGTAGTTTAGCGGAACCTAACTTCGTAAGGACCAATTATAATCGTTTATTTTTTGGTTAGGTTGAGTATGTTCCTCGATTGGTATAACGTAAAAAAATGTTTTTTACCTACCTTCGTAACGTCGGAACGGATTTGGATGGTTTTTTTCGTGTTGTATAGAGTATGATCTCACACTACTAATTAGAGAAAATGTTGGTCCTAAGATGAGCTGAAGGGTGATCAATTTTTCCGTAACTTCCAGAAGTTTCAAATCAATACGAGAATTAGAAATAGGTGATCAGAAGGTTTAATTATTAGTACTACAGCTGTGAAATTAAATTATATCGTTTTAAAATAGATGGCTAAACCGAATTTTATAAAAATTAATTCAGATCATACAGACGGTAATACGCTTCGAATAGCATCCTATCGAAGTCAAGGAGAAGAAGTTGAATTAATTGGTTAAGCGACACGACCACCACACCATGGTTCTCGGGTCGAGACTCGATCTTCCCAAACCGCCTCCGGCCTGTTATCTAACTCGCAGCAATGCAAAAAACAATACAGTCAATTTCCTTCAATCCCCTTACCCTAATTCCCTTCCCGACAAAGTTATGTTAACGAATCATAGGATTGTGCCGTAGGCTTTGGTCACAACCTTTAAAAAAAATATCATTTTCATAATTATAACTAATTTCGCTTTTTTCTGCGGTAAATTTAGCTGTACACTATATACATGGAATTTGGAAAAAGAACTAAGATAAGTAGAATAATGAAAGTTGATATTTTAAATTAATTCGCGCTAAAACTGATCTTCTAGATATCACTGTGCGACGGTTCCTATACCAGACTTTGGATATAGATAAGGCTACTTAACCTTAAGCCCCACAAATTTCTTGAGGAGGTTTCGTCGAAATAAAAAGTAAATATGCGCTCTTTTTTTTCCCCTTTTATTACTATATTCTGAACTTCTTTCGTCAATCTCGTTCAAATTTTTTTATACCATAGGTTCGCTAGCACAGCGGCAACCAGCAACTAGGTAGCCGGTCACATTTCGGAGAGCAAAGTTGAAGCTATCATCACCAGAGGAATATCTGCGCCATTAACAGTTTCGTCCCCTACAAATACCTTGTGTCAGATGGAATTACCACATGCAATAGAAGCTACTAAACTTAGTAGCGAAGTGGCTGGTGACTTTCGTTAGCGGTTGCATAATTTTTAACTACATTCCTCAGACCTGCAGAAATGTCAAAGTAGTGTTCATTGCGTAGGTTGGTAAGCGGGGTCAAAAACTTGCAAAGGACTCCATACCCAAACTGACCTCGTTTTTACTAAAGACCTTGGAGCGTATACGATTGAACACATTTCAATATAAAGAATATACTCTTATGTTATTCCTGGACATTGAAGGAGCCTACAATAAGTTTCGTTCTGATTCTATTCGAGAGGCCGTCGATGAGCTGGGCGTAGAGAAAAGCCTTGGCCGTTGGAGTTTTACGATGTAGAGATCAATGGTAGTACAAGCCAAACTGTAAGGCCCGTCTGTAGAGGTACGTCTGATGGTGGAGTACTGTCTCCTCCACTTTGGCCGATATTAATGAACAAAATATTGTTGAAATTCCACCTGGAAAAATAAAGACTGTCGTCTATGCCGACGATTTGGCAATCTTGTTATTGGGTTCATAATTGTAGAGAATACGCTGAACAAGGTCAGCAGATGGTGAACTCGAAAAACACGGAGCGGATGCTCTTTATCACTAAAACCAAAGTACTCAACCATACTTTGCTCAAATTTAATGGGCATCTATTCTCATTATCGTTCAGACTCAAGTTCTATTGCTTTTAGACCTGATGTTGAACTGGAAGCAAAACATAGAAAAAAGAGTCAGAAGGGCGACTTTTTATTTATTTAGGATTCATCAAATGCTGATTACATAAAGCAAACTTACATGCAAACTTAAATCTATATACAAAATAGAAAAAATCCTAACTACGCTGACTAGGCCTAACTTGGCTTTTTATTATGCCCTTGTGCGAAATATGGAGGAAGTCATGACTCCTCAAGGATCGTGACGCAACAGATATGTTAAAACATGTTAGCAGTTCGGGAGAGTTAATAGTCCGCTGCAGACACTCGAGAGCAAAACAGCCCTGGCATTATTTCGTCTGGTTTCCAGGGAGTCCAAAGATATTAATTTAAGTCTATCAGCGTAAGAAGACAGAAATTGGTCATTACTCCCTGGAAGTTACGAAGAGCAAACCTTAAAAACCTTCGTTAGATAGACTCGATACGCTTAACATGGACCCCATAAAAAGGGGACCGCACTGGGCTAGCATACTCAAGAAGAGGTCCAACAAATGTACAATAAAGGATTCAAGTGATATATGTAAGGATCATTAAACTCCTTAGACCTCCACTTTCTTATTACCGTTAGCCTTACCAATAATAGTATCAATGTGGTTGTCGAAAGAAAAACTAGAATTAAACAAGACTTCCAAGTCTTTGTGAAGTCTATTCAAAGAGTGTCCATCCATTGAGTAACTAAACAGCAGAGGATTTCTTTTACGTGAAAAGGACATGACAGTGCATTTTGACACGTTTAAAGGGAGGCAGTTGAGGGAATACCAATTGCAGAAGGCTTCCAAGTCAGAATTCAAGAGGCGGCAATCAAGATCATTCGAAATAGAACGAAATAGCTTTGCATCATCGGAATAACACAAAATTATCGAGTGTGATGGGGTTATCATTGATGTAAATATTGAACAATAAAGGACCAAGGTAACTACCACGTGGCACCCCAGAAGTGATATGGATCGGAACCGAAAGAATTTCACACGTTGCGAGCGCTCGGACAAGTACGAGCATAGCCAATGAACAAAACCAGCAGGTGAACCAAGAATCTCTAACTCATGAAGGAGAATTTCATGATTGATTCGATCAAAAGCTTTACTGAAGTCGTTGAAAATACAATGCCATCAGGGCCAGGGTTACAGGAAGTTGACAGGAGATTACTTTCTGATAGACGATCGAGCAATCTCAGGTTCGAGGTAATAGTACAATTCTTCAACTCTTCAGCTTGGTCTTAACATAGCCCTGGCGGCTCGTCGGCGTCTCACGACTTCTACCTCGTTTTCCATGATAACACGATACCAATGATTCGGATCTTAAAAATAGCGTTGTAGTTCACATTCCACAATATTTACGTTTCTTCGAATATTTAAACAGCTTACAATTTATAAGGTCCAGTATATTGTACCCCAGTTTCGGGTATAGATGAGAACGCTATGGTAGCTGTACACTTAGTTGAAATCTTTATGTGCAAAATCTTACAACTTTCGTGATCAATCCTTAGAGATGTAAAACATAATCTTTTTCGAGATTAGTTGGAATATATCCGAATTTTTAAAAGATTTTTTGACTGTGCAGTGTCAAATGTAAGCTTAGTTTAGCATTTTATAGATTGTACTTGCGGTTTTTTGATATGCTGTGACAAATATGGTATGTTATTCGATAATTATAGTAACTTTGGAAAAAGTATTTGTTATTTACGGGAAGCATATGCTTCTTTTCAAACACCTTTAATATTTGTCATAACATAAAACAACAAAAAGCCACGTATTGAGAGCTTTTGAAGCACAAAACCCCTAGCAGAAAAACTCAGCGTTAGTACTCTATTATTATAGTGCCTATGTATCATCTAGTGCTGAGCTGAGCGTAGTTGGGTGTAGCCGAAGTACTCTGCATGCCCTAATGGAAGGGAGCTATAGTATTGCAAAAAGTTAAACAGTTCCAGTTCCAGTTCCATACCAGAGATCCCAGGTTCGAGCCCCACCGTCAACGACCCATACTTTTTTTTGCTAACAACAGATTACGATTAAATAGGCCACTGGGTTTGCAAAGTAATGTCGGTGATTCGGAATCCACCTAAAATTGTAGCTCCAATTACACTCGTTGTCTTGAATCGTGTGAAGTTTTTCTCCCACTCCACGGGGTTTCGGGGACATATTATTATAATATTTTCATTACTACATTAGCTACAAAAATATACCGCAAGTACGGTATATTCAAATCTCACGAAACATAAAAACAAATAAATGTAATACCAGTAGTTTGTATTTATTATAATTATAACTCATATTGTAGCTTATACTATTTATTATTACTTACTATTACTATATGTATACTACACTATATAATACTATTACTTGTACTTTGTTTATGTTTATTATTATGCTATAACTTGTATTAAGATTAAATAAACACGCAAATTCATTTAATCATTTATTAAAAGACGAACTGATTGTTGAAGAAAAATATAGCTCACGTAAATCTAGTTACTTCTCAATGTATTACACATGTAAAACCAAATGCATCCTTCACATTATAATCAAAAGTAGAAAAGCTTTAAATGAGAAATCTACATAACATAAGATACAATGCAATACTTTTTTCTACTACTTAATTAGTGTTAACTAAAAAACGTTTAATAAAAAAAAATAAGTAAAAAAGAAGAATCAAACGAGATTGAGCATCTTTAAACTAACTCTCACGAAAACTATGTACCATTTCATTTGATTACGTATTCTTATGCCCGATACTCAATCAGCTCGTAATTTGCTGTAAATTTGGAGCTTAAATTTTTCTGTTTTCAAATAAGAAGAAGCCGAGCATTTCCTAATATCCTCATAGAACTGTTATACCACTCGTTCAAAGATACTTCGTCCGACACAGACACAAATTCAATGAAAGCTCCAAGGACTTGCTAGAGAAATTCTCTGGGGCCCCCTTGCCTTGCAGCCATAACCAAAGACGGTGCAGTGGAATTAAACCTCCACTACAGGCATCGAGGGCAACATATGTCTTCATCCGAGATGGGAATAGCATGATTCTTCGGCCTCCTTTTGAGTGTAACGCTATCCTGGCACAAATGGGTTGTGGGCAATGGATACAGAGCCCCTTTGGGTGGGCGTAAAGTTCCCGCTTG
Source organism: Leptarthrus brevirostris (assembly GCA_964036015.1). Lineage (NCBI taxonomy): Eukaryota > Metazoa > Arthropoda > Insecta > Diptera > Asilidae > Leptarthrus > Leptarthrus brevirostris. Next base: position 3,482,752 of record OZ038372.1, on the reverse strand, counting down.
AATTATTTTGATTGCCCTGCGATTCCTTCCGCCTTGCGATTCTCGGATTCCTCCAATCCTAGTAGCACATAAATTCCCACAGTAAAATTTATTTGCCAGAGTTGTGTTAGTTTTCGATCTTTGGGTGCTGGATGTGTGCTCCTGACTATTTTCAAAAGTGCCTTCTCGATTAAAAATTAAAACTCGTAAACATGTCGCTTTAGGAGTTTACCAGATTACGACGATGATTTAAGACGGCTTGCCCGAGACTAAGAAACTGAGAGGGTGGCCACGAAACTTCTTTCAATCCCGCCGAGATCTCTACGTGGAAAATTGATTTTCAGTTTATTGCCTGATATATGTATCTTGGTTTAATGATGATTGAAAGTGTACACTTTGTCAGTGCTAAGAGCAGGTAAAAATTTCTGAGATTTATTATCAACGATTTGTTGGATGAAATTGATTGGAAGATTGACTACGTGTTTTTTTTTTTGCTCTGTGGTTAAGGAGTGATTAAACTTTAATATACTTATTATAAAAATTACGCACTAATCGCGATTTGAGTTTCTTGTTTCCACAAATATATAGTGTGATAGGTCGCCTGAATTGATCTTTTGATATATTTAGAAATATATTTGGCAACCGAAATGCAAATGTATTAAAGTCACGTATTTTTTTAAATTGCTAGAGTTTTATGTAGAGATGTAGATGTGTTATGCAGACGAATCATGTGGCAAGAAAAAAGCAAACACATTAACAATTTTTCTAGAGCTTTTAAGTATACAAAACAAATCTAAACCTATCCCAGATATTATAACTAAAATAATAACAAATTTCTTTTAAGACTAATCTACATCAGATACTCTAGATACAAGCCCGGAAAACATGACAGTTCGGCAATTTTAACACCAAGCGTTTCGTCATTATTTCATTTTTGTTATACCACAGATTAACCAATCCTTGCACACACAAATAAAACTACACACTCTCCTAGCCAAAACCAAAGTAAAACTCTGATATCATTGACGCATTTTAAGCTCAATAATTCAACAAAAGGAGCACAAGAGAGTTTTTCCTTTAAAACACATAAACATTTTTAATTTTTTTATTTTTATCGTTTTCACACGATCAGAACATTTGTAGGTTTACCTCAAATATAATCCAAACCTTAGGTGTCGCCTACTAGTAGTCATAATTTTTTCAGTATTAACCAAAATGCAGATCAATAAAAATGGCTTAAGAAACAAAATGTTCGTCAAAGAGCGCCAGATACAATTTTTCTAACTTACCTATCTTCATTACAGTGTGGACTGATTTAGAAGATTCTTTTATGTTATATAGAATATGTTGCCTCTTTGGTAAAAAATGTTGTAAATAGGGTAAGGGTAGGTGGATAGGGCGTAACATAACTTTGTAATCCTTGGACCGATTTGGATGAGTTTTTTCGTTATGTTGGAAAGCTAGGTGGAAAGATGGACTACACTCAGCTTTGAAACGCGTGTATATATTTGAATTATTTTTTCTTTAACATGTTGACAAAATATTTGTAAGTAGCTTAGGGTGGAGGTTGACCATCTGAAACTTTGTAAACGTTTAGTTCACAGGAGCAGCAAATTTTAAATCACTGAGAAATGGAAAATAAAATAGTTGAAAAACAATTTTAACCGACTTCACAAAAAGCACTGTTCTATTATAAGTAGGAATTTGTTCTGTTTTATTAATTCGTACATACCTCAATGCGGCCTTTTACGGGCTTTTTTCAACATGGCTTCCTCAATTCCCACCCACCCATCTTCTTGAATTCCGAAGTTCACCAACCTACTTGAATCCCGTAGCCCACCAACCTTCTTGAATTTCTGAAGCCGTAGCTGTACGTGAAGTGAACGAAATGGCACCCAATCTGCTGGCGATAGCAGTTGTAAAAGCTCTGGTGTCCAATGAATGTAAATCTAAAACTATTCTCAACTGCTACAGAGCCATGCGAAGTCTCAGCACAAAGGAAAGGTGCAAATTTTCTGTGTACCAGACCACAGAGGCAAAGCTGGTAATGAACCGACAGACGATCTCGCTAAGAAAGGGAAAGGGAATAAATTGGAGGCTCATGTGGCAGAGCAAATACTACCTCCAATACTAGTCGTTATCAAGCACCTAACTGTCGACTTGTTGGACCGTGCAAAGAAAAGATGGGAATGGACCAAAACGTCTAGAAGAATTACAAAGGTCATATGGAAAACCTAGAATTGAAACACTCTCTGGTAGGAGTCTACACTGGCCACTCTCTCACAGGTGTGCATGCATACAGAATCATGGTCTCGAATACCGTCAGAAACCCGCAACAGAGACGAGTGCCTTTAGCTTAAACAAAGGCAGCGAATCCATAATCTCAGTAAAACATCTCTAGGATGTAGCACACCCAAATGTGGTAACGCTATAGACCTGGTGCGGCCTCCGCGAGACTTTCGAGACCGCCTCTAAAATCTAACCTAACAATTGAGTTAGACAAACAGTAGACTGTGTATTTACAGATTTCAGCATGGCTTTTGATTTGATCGACCAAGAAATCTTCTCTCGGGTTTCCTACTTTTTTCGTCCATTGGTCGTCATCTATCGGGCAGCTCTTTCCAACCAAACCCTCGGGGGTAACTAAGGGTAACATATTTGGCTCTCTCCTTTTCACCTTGTATATCAATGAAGTTTCGGTACTCCTGTCCAATAGTAAAATTTTGTGTTACGCCGACGTCGACAAAATTTTTCCCACTATTTCCCACAACTTTGACTGAACTACACCGTCGATGGTGTTGGCTGGAACAGGGTTGACCAGGTGAAAGATTTGGGTGTGTCCTCAACTTTATGACCTTTTCTGCAGTGCAAATCTACGTTTACGAACAAGCTCAATAATCCTGTTCCTATCCTTTCCGACGCCCTGTAGGTGTAAGAATTCATTGAATATGAATATGAATCATATGAATCATTGAATATGTGTCATCCCTCGCCCGCTCTTCATACTTAAGACAATTCCTTTGCCTAATCTTTAAAGTATAATTTATTTTAAATTAAAAGGTGAAATTGATGTGGAATATAGCCGTCTTTTATAATTTTCCACTCTTCCCACATCCTTTGGATGCCACCTAAAAATTTTCACATCATCGGATCGGACATATCGCACTGACCACGTTAGACAAGATTCAAAGAAAGTCTATTAAACTTATTGCGACTCCACAACCTCTAAGAGCATTGACTCTCTGGAACATCAACGGAATGCCGGTTGTCTCACAATCTCACTCATTGTTATAACGAAATTGCCAGTTTAATACCTTGTAGACACAAAACAACTCGCGATACATGAGCTTTATGTCGCTCCTACCCCTACATCCCTATAGCCCGAAACTATCAAACCAGGCGTACATCAAGACTTCATTCACTTAACCTCTTACCTTTATTTTCAGTCCTATCAAGGTTCTAATTTAGCTTCATAGGCCATTCCCTGAGCTTTGTTTAACATTTTTGGCTTTTAGAGTTCCATACTTTAGAAGGCATTTAGGGTAAGGAGAATGAAGGAAATTGATTGCCTTATTTTCTATATTTCTGCGAGCTAGACAATAGCCCAGAGACGGTTGGATATTTTTTAAAGACTCGCGGGAAGACCGAGAGTCGAACCCTGGAACCAACATGGCGTGTCGATCGTGCCACTCATCCATCGATTCAACTTCGCCTTCCTTGACTTGACTTTTATAAGGCAGAAGTAGTAACAATTTTCATTAAGGTAATTATAACTTTATGGTTAACCAAGTGGAAAGTTTCTGGTTCAACCATATTGTCATTACGCTAACATAACTTCGTAGGAAGCGGTAACTTCGTATACAATTTTTAAGTGAGCTGTTAAAGGGCGTCCAAAAACAATAAGCAACCCAAGCTATTTGAAAAATTTTTTCAGCATCGAAATTTAACTGACGGATTCGAATCAGTTGGTTAAATTATACAATCACCACTACATGGTTACAGGTTTAAGCCTTGGTCTGCCTACGAGTTCTTCCTAAAAAAAAACACTCCGCCTCTGGGATGCTGTCTAACTCGGAGAAATGCAGAAACAAGATATTCGATTTTTCGCATTCCCCTTAACCCTTTCCTTCCGGATGACTAGAGCTGAACGCAACATAGGGTTGTCCCCTGACCTTTGGCTACATAATAAAAAAAACATTTGTGAGGGCTTTTTACACCACAAAAGCAGTTGTTTTCTAGCGGACGTACTAAAGGGTTTTAACAAAGGTTTCATTTTTAATTGCTCGGGTTTTTTCTTGTGTAAAAGTTGCAGTTGTCATTCTTCGACACTTGAGTGGCGAAAACCATACATAATGAAAATGTAACTATACATTGTAGTTTTTACAACCCAAATATCAAAATGACTGGAATTCCGCAAACCGACAACCTTCAATTGGCTTGGAAATTTCCAGGAACATTGGAATATGCTTAGACATTTTTTCTGCAATTTTCCCTTATTTAAACGAATATTGGCTACAGTTCCGAGAACTGGAACCGTCTGATTGTCTTGAAATTTTTTTACCTACTCTCTTTTACGGACGGCCTTCAGGTAGTCCTGATGGCATTCTTGTCTCCTTCTTGAAGAAATGTCATTGGTCTCTTGCTCATGTTCTCTCTGTAATTTATTCAATCTGTCCTTAAGTTCCGGCTGCTTTCCTGAGCAGTGGAAGACTTTTATGATAATTCCTCTCCACAAGAAGGGCAATAAGTCTGATATTTCCAATCACCGACACATTGCTTCCTCAGGGGTAAATCAACGACTGCCAATCTTCTTGAGTTGCTTAATTTATTAACTCCCGAACATTGAATCGGGTAAGCAGGTAGACTCCGTGTTTATCGATTTTAATAAGGCTTTCGATAGGATCGAGCATGGAATCCTGGTCTATAAGCTATCTCTTCTTGGTTTTCCTCCTTCTTTTGTTCATTGGCTCTCCTCCTAAGTGTCTGGTCGTACACAGCAGATCCTATTCCGACGAGCACTTTCCGTCCCTATCTTTGTCACATCAGGGGTGCCGCAGGGCAGCATGCTTGGCCCGCTCATTTTCATTCTGTACATTAATGATGTCTCGCTTCTTGTGCCTAGCGCTAAATTTCTTTGTTACTCGTGTTATGACAAAATATTTTGCACTATCACTCATGACTCTTAATATAGTCTACTGAACTCCAATTTGGCTACTTTTTGTAATTGGTGCACTCGCGTTCCCCTCCCCTTAAATCTCCCATTCTTTCCGACTACTCCGTCGATGGTATCGCCTTAAGCAGAGTTGAAACGATTAAAGATCTGGGTGTTGTTTTCAACTCTCGCCTTTCTATTGAGGATCATGTAAATTCAATCGTTGGCAGGGCTAATACCTGATAAATCTTCTTTAGCTTTAATAAATTTGCTATTAGTAATATCTATTGATCTACATGAAAGGCACATGTTCTTATGGCAGTGGCCTGATAAATGAAAAAAAAAAGTGAAACTGCAATATAGTCGCATCATTAACAGAATTTCAATTTATAAATCACAGCACCAATGTAGTTGTTGAAATATTTAATAACAAAACTTTAACACTTCTGTCACCGTCGGATGCCAGCAGATTTAATTGGCATCAGAAACCTCATCTGTTCCTATAGCGTAATTGCACGCTGTGTTTCCACTTCACCGAGTGAAATGCACACACCTCATAAACAATTTTTTGTTTATAAAAAAAGCGAGAGGAAATTCGGTAGAAAAAGATATCAGCCGCGAATCCATGCAGTCTGTACAGATATTCGCGCATCCGCACACATCAAACAAATATGTTAAATTAAAATCTCTCCAAACAAATTTGAATGCCAACGGGTCGCCCGGAGCGTTTTCAGAATCCAGAGGTGTGAGGCTAAGGCAAACAGCACTCGAGAATACCAGTAAATTTTTATAGATACATTTTCGTTGTGGCAGTACTCCCGTGCCCCGTGCGCTTGTTTGTGCTTTCATATATTTTGTTACACCTCAGACCTCACATCGCATATTATTAAAAGCTTGGAGAAATTCTGGCTCTGTGAAAAGTTTGGCTTAGTTCAGATTTGGTACAGTACAGCATCAGCCCGTCGCCGCGTCTATGGGTGTAGGTACCACATAACAGGCATGGGAAACATATTTTGGAACAATACGCTAGTTTTGGGTAAAATTATGCAATATTTGAGCATCTTTGTGTGCTAAGTTGTACTTCCAGCTATACTTTCTGGTCTGACGATGATGATCCTCTTCTAGCAGGTTCCAAGCCTTAAAGATTGCAAAGAGACGTGTTGTGCCTTTGCTCCAACGAGATAACAATGTTTGCCACTCCTGAAAAGTGCTAACAGCTAACGATGTCGACGACGCATTTTATCTTAGTCAAGCACCTACCCGCCATTCAACCCTTTCCGAGAAATAGTAGGTGCTCAGTTTAACATCCACTCACCCCGGTCCTCATAGTTTGTACCCTTCGAATATAACATATTTGTAGCGGACCCATTTAGATTATGCTATGTGATGATGACGACAGGAGGTGCTCCGCATTTACGTACAAAGAAGTCCTGAATCTTCTTGAATAGTTCTTGGAATTGTTGTGCACAAGAAGTTTCCTACAAAAGGCTCCCGGATTAAGCCACTGAGATGTTTTGAGTTTTATAGATACACTTTGGGTGACAGAGGGATTTTCGTTTGAAAAGGGTTAATTCGAAGACAAAGCAGAATAGGAAATTCTACGAAACATAATTAAGGGATAAAAGCTGTTTTGATAATTTTCAATGAATATGAAGTTCAAATGTTCAAGAATTTTATCAAGCCCAGCTAAAAAGGTTTCTGTAAAATTCAAGTGCACAGATTTCCAAGCAAACTTTGTTACTTCGCTTTTTAGAATAATTCATATTTATTGAATTGTGTATAGTAGAATCGTCTTTTTTTCTCTCTAATTCCCGTAACCCCTTGTGGGGCATAAGGAGACAGAAAACCTACACTTTAAAGTGGATTCCGAACCACTAAACTTTTCTCTGCAACCCTCATGGCCTTTTTATCGTAATCTGTTGCCAGCAGAAAACAACCATTTGTTGCCGCCGGTGGAAGTCGAACCTGGAACCTCCGAATTGGTAGGCCGATACGTTATCCACCGACGACTTAACTTAGAATCCGTTTAGTTCCTGCTAACCCCTTGGGAGGGAGAGAGAAGGACAACTATTATTAATATTGCAGGTGGACGAAAAATTTAATATGAGTTCCGAACCACCACCATTACTCTGCAATCCATTATGTCCTTATTGGCGTAATCGGTTTTAATAAAAAACAACGTGAGAAACCAGTCCCATATCCCTTTCACCACCGATATACAACAAATTAAAACCTTGGTTATAAATATAAGTTATACAGGATAGGTGTAAATAAAATATGAGGAAGTAAGAACAGATATAAATTGAAGGCACATTTCATTTTTATCTATTATTTATCTATAGACGGAATTGGATCAATTGGTTGAGCGGTACGACCGCCATGCCATGTTTTCCTGGTCCGACACCAGGGCTCCCCGTGGTTTTTAAAATTGAATTAAAAATTCCACTCCATCTCTGGGCTGTTGTCTAGCTCGCAGTAATGCAAAAACATGACGTTCAAGTTTCCTCACTCCCCTTAATCCCTGCTGGCAAAGCCATGCTAACGCATCAAAGGGTTGTCCCCCAGGCTACATCGTAGAAAAAAAATTATATTTTTTAGATAAGCTTTTGAAGGTCTTGGATTGCATATACCATAAGAGCTTCCTTTCATCTTTTTCAATTTCCAGTTGCAGTCTCTTACTGGGGTTTTGATTTTATACATAAAGGTGTCTATTTGCCAAAATGTTAGGGTTCACCAAATGTTTAGTCACCAAATCTGACCGGTGTATAGTGTACGTCGGCTTCGAAATTGGCAGAGCTTATGATCACTTTTTTCTTCGAAAAGTTCGTTTTACTAGAATAAATTACTTTTCTTACGATTGCCCTTTCTATTCCTATTCAAAATACGCTGATGTTATCCTGCACCATTTAATCGATGTATTTTAAAATAAATCTTCTCAATCCGCAAACCAGGGTTCACTTGAAACTTAATGGTAATTAATAATCAATATCACCCTGTGGATTGTACGAATAATAACGTTGGTGATTCGGGATTCTAAAAATATTAATAATCATTTTTCGCTTTATTGTCCCTTGACTTCTCCAAAATAGACTGTTTTTGGATTGAAAAAAACCAATGTTAGTTTTCTTGCTGATTTTATTTGTATAGCATTCCACACACCTATTTTATTTTTTTTATGATAATGCCAAAGCTCGGGGGATACATCATGCTAAAACACAGTATAGCACTGAGATATTTCTTACATCTCCGTAGAAAACTCAAGCATTTCATCGCATTTTTAGCGATTACAAATATATGATCGGCCAGGTAACGCAGCAGTACCTAGCACTAGTACCTCAGTACACCCAAGATGTTTAAAGAGGACGAATTGGATATATTCCCTCCGTCGAATCAAATAGGTTGCAGATCGGCGAAATATTTTTAAAGGACATGAAACAGCATTGAGTTTTGGATACGTTAAACAAGCGAAGATCGTGGAATTGTCGTTGTTTAATGGTCCAAACATCTGTTCTCGATTGAGAGTGCTATCGTCGTCGAAACTATGAATAAGATGGTGAGTGAATAAAAATAAGAAATAATGTTGGTGAGAGAACTGAACCTTGAGGGAAACCGGCATTTATTTCGTGGGGATCGCATGTAATTCCGCCTATTATTACACGGATTGAACGGTCTGATAAAATATTCTCTATCCATTTTAAGAGGTGAGCTTGAAGTTTGGGTAGAAGGGGGCAGCATGCCAGACCAAAAGCCCTTGAATTATCAAGAGCGACGATTTATGACTCTCCAAAATTATAGAGACGATGATTCCAAAAACCTTTTAGAGTAGCTAGTAAGTCTCCGCTTGAGCGACCAATTGGTTTGTACTCTGTGAATAGTTTACATGCAAACAAAACACTCCAGGTGAGTATGACCGATGAAGGAGTTTGCGCAGATGTGTAGCCAAAGCAGAGGGGCAGCCGCTTAAAACAAAGGGCGAGAAACCATCAGGTCTCGTAGCTTTAGACACGTCCAGTTTAGAGAGTACTTTAAAAACTTCCCTAGTGCGATAGTGTAGTGTCTCTTGCTTGTTAGTTTACTGCCATTATAAATATTCCCATTATATAAAAGTGGTGGTATTGAAGAATAGGTGAAATTGTTCCTTACTGCTTTGACCCTTACTACCTTTGTAAGTAGGAAATACCTTTCGCCTGGAATTCTGGTCGAAGTTGAAACTCGCCCAACTAATCAGAGATTTGCAAATATTTTCCGCATCTCTATAGGTACGTCTTAATTCCTCTGATGGGCACAATTTGTATGCCTGGAAGGCTGTGTTTTAATGGCTGTGGAAAAATCATTGTTGAACCAATTGGTGTTAGTTGGAAGCTATGAGGAATAAAGCGATGTATTCCAAACCATAGGATGTTCAAAAATTACTCGGTGCTTTGGTTAACGTCTCTCTTGGTAAAGCAATCAGACCAGTCTAGCTCTTTGAGATATTTATTAAGTCCAGACCAATCAGCATTTTTATAATGTCACACTAATCTTTTGGTGGAACTTTGATTAGTGGTTATTAGAAAGGGTTGGAAAATTGGGCGGAGATTAAACAATGGTATGAATTAACAGGTAGAGCCGTGACGGAAACCGAGTATTTGGACATAATATCAATATTCGCTTTGTACCCAATTGCAGGAACATGCATCGGACACTCAACCAGTTGCAGCAAATTGAAAGACTCGCTAAATGACTCGACATGTCTTCAAGTCTAGATGGTGGAAAAATGTTGGAGCCACTTTATATTATGAACGTTAAAATCGAACAACTTCAGATAAAGGAGATATTTCTAGATTCCTATCAATATCTGAACATAGTTTATCAAAGGAACACACAGTATCGGCAGTGGGCTGCAGTATAAAAGGGAGAAATGGGTCGATGGAGTTTAAATCTAATCCAGACATAGTGAAATTCTGGATTAGTAGAAGAGAATTGAGGGAAATGGGAAAAAAGTACGTTATTCGAAATGTTAATTGTGAACCCTTTCTGGGGAGAGAAAAGCGGCACTAAAGTGGTAAACAGGAATGCGAAACTGATAATTATCTGAATCAGAAACAACCTTAGTTCCGCTTAGTGCAAGAAAAGTAAAGGAACGGACTTACCGGACTGTGATTTTAATAGATCATAAAAGCCCTTTCCTTTTGCGAAGATGGCACTAGTACTTAGTACTTTTAATAATAATTTCAATTATTAATTTGCTCTCCCAACCGAGTTTAAATTTATTTGGGGAGCAACACCAGCTGCTCATATTATTGGTTACATTGGTTAGAATCTGGACCGCCTTATTTAAATTTTTTCCGACACCAAAAATAATTTGGTTCCATTCTGTCCCAGGACACGTATCTTTTAGCGAACTTCAATCTTATGGATCTTCTTAATCTATAGTTTGGGCATCTATTTCACTGTATTGCTGTTGTGCAAAAATTGCCACACGCATCGAGAAGTCACCGAGGAGTTAAGTTCTCTAACAATTTTCATTGAATTATGCTACTTTAATCCTAGGATCCTAGATTCCTTTTTGTCCTGTCAGACATTTTGGGTGTAATTAAACTAAATTTTCGGGCGGGAATTATAAACCCTACTAAGTAAAAAATAATCTCAAACACCACATCGGGTACCTACTATTGAAAATTAACCATTGCGGATTAAAACTAAGGTAATAAAAAGCGGTTAGTTGACAGGGATTCAAACAATGGACCCCAGATCAAAAGTTGTCTTTAAGACATGATTCACACTGGGTATATAAATCGGAAAATAAAATTTCTCTTCAGATTATAATTCACACTAGTCATTCAAACTTGATGGACTCCAAACTGGCAAAATCACCTTTCCACTCTTCCATTTCCCCAGTAAGTTGTGTGAAGCAAGGCATAGTCCGTCCACGAGACAAATTTCCGGTATACTATATCCAAAGAGTTGAGTAAGCAAGGCTGGTCTAGCCATTTAACCAAAGTGCCGTCTTACCACTCCCTATAGTTTTGAGTATACCGATAGGATATGAGGAGCACGCTGCTCGGTCCAAGTAGGGGCATTTTTGTTTAAGAACCGCTCAGGGTATTAAGTAGTCCGCAGTTAGGTGCTAGTTTAAGGGTACTATTCGAGCCTACTACGCGTGTTGAGTCGACCGGTCAAAGGGACGTAGTTACATAGGTTAAGAAGCTGAAGGGCAGTTCACTGCTCGGCCCCAGTAAGCGTGTCGAGTGGTCAATAGGACTTAGCTGTTAGAATAAGCAGCTTAAGGGTAATTCACTGCCGGGCCCCAGTACACGTGTTGAGCGGACCAATCAAAGAGTAGTTTAAGCGCAGTTCACTGCTCGTTCTCAGTACTCGTGTTGAACGGACCGGTCAAAGGGACGTAGTTACAGAAGTTAAGTAGTTTAAGGGCAATTTAGTGCTTGGAGTTTGGACCCAGTACGCGTGTTAAGCGGACCTCTCAAAGAGACGTAGCTATTTTGAGATCCTACTAGTATTGTAAGTATAAGATTGAATTGAGTAGTAAGTAAGAAACAGAATTGTTTGAGCGTAAGAATAGTAAATTTAGTGCCACAAAGACATTGCATTTCTTCACTGCCAAGCCAAATCTTACTGCGTTGATAGACCCTGGGTGTTCCCCACTGCTCAGTTGACATAAAGGTAGGGATAACTCAATTTCTATTTCATTTGGATACAATTTTCTGTGGATATTTTGAAAAGTAAGTCAGCACAGAATGAGGGAAAGTTTTAACTATCACTTTCTACTACACTTTATGAACCTAACAGGTTTGGATGCTCTCGAAAAAGCATTTACCCAAAACGAGACAAAAATACAAGTGACCATAATTTTATAAATGAAGTCAATTAATCCAAGCAGTCCAGTACAGCTTAATTTATTCCTATCAACGAAACAAGGCTCCGTTTGAAAACAAACTCCTTTACGTTCGTCCTTCTTTACACTACGTTTTACAATGGGGAGGAGTTTCAGTAGAAGATTTATATCTGTCTCTCTTTCTCTTGTGAATTACATCTTTTACATAGTCTAGGACAATTTTAATAAGTTCCTCGAAATACCTGTCATAGATGTATCATATGAAGGCATATTCATCAGAGTAATTTAAAATCGACTATTTGAAATTTTTGGAGCCAAAAAGTAAAATTTCTGAGTTCCCTTAATTATACAAAATACTAATTTGGTAAGCATTTTATTGAAAATTTAATTTATGTCGTTCGTTTGGTGATTAAAAGGACACAACTGAGTTTGAACATTCGATTTCGAAACTGGTTAATGTGAGAAGATTTAGATTTGAACTATTCTTACTCCAACAAATTCGGAATTCATTTTTTTATTCCTATAATATTTCATAAACCAAAATAAAATAGCAACAAATCTGAAACTATCGATTTGCAGATGTTAGAATTTTACCTCAAATCTTTATAATTGGGTATAACCCCCTTTAAGTTCTTAAACGAAACCTGAAAGGGAAACCTAGATCAATTTGTTACCAAAAATAATGCTATTGAAAACGAAGCTCGGTCACACAAACTGGTAGTTTTGCATATACAATTAACCTAACCCAAAAAAATTCTACTCACTCTCCCCTCCAAAATAATTTAAAAATAACTTGAAGGGTATCAGGCATCGATCGATTGAGATTTAGTGGTACATTGCTCTGCTTAGTGCCTACCGTAAAACATTCCCCCACATATTCGAGTGCTTTTATGGAAATTTCAATTTAAAAGAAAAACGGCCGAACAATTTAGTCGGAAAATCTCTTCCAGCAAAAAAGGAAGGAAAACAAGGATATCTTTCTGGGAACTAAACTGCCCTGAGGTGTTCAATTCGTTTTCATTTAACCGCATTAACCCATTCCTGAAAGTTTATCTGGATCCCAAGAAACCTGGCCAAAAGACGATCCAGCAAAAACCTTGTCTAACTCTAATTCCATTACCTTGGGTGGCGGCGGGCGAGCACGCCCCACTCACCAACCGAATTCCCGATTTCGTTTTCTGCTTGCCTCTTGATGGACGCAGGGATGGAGTTTAACACCACCTGAAGGAAACTGAACTGTGCCTTTCTTGCCACAGTCTGTGGATGATTATCCGAAAAGGGAAAGAAATCCTCAGATGCATACGATGCTTGGGACTGTAAAAAAAAATTCTTCCCCAAAACTATCAGCTCTTACACTTGCCTGACTCAGTCGAGATGCACACGATGCTAACTGCTTTCTTCTACCTTCGCGGGTTTTTGACTCTATCAAGGATTTTCATCCTGCACTTGAGATTGCAGCTAAGTTCGGAACATCTCAGGCTGGAGCCGCAGGGATCCCAGAATTACGGAGCAAATGGAATTTAATTGTTTAACTCAAAAGTTGATTTCTGTATTTCAGAGGGAGTTCTCGGGACTGGCTTAACAGTGTTTAGTAACCCGAAAGCAGCAGAATAACTTGCAGGAAGCCAAAAGTCCAACCAGGATTAAGGCAACTTGCATCCAAGATAACATTTCGTGTCGAGAGCGTTTTGAATTATGACTTCACCATTTTTGTTACATTTCTGGAGTAAGTCCAAGACGAAGTTTGCGGAACTTTTTTCAACTCAAACTGAGTTTATTATTTTTAAACGACGCAATTCTATCATGACTTTTGCTCTACTCTACGCGTGTAGATGTTCAAGTACTTTTGACCCAGTTGGAACGCTTGTTCGAAGAACAATGGCTTTTATGAAGTGCAGGCCAAATGAAAAATTGTCAAGAGCACTAAGTTAATTTCAACTTGCAGCAAAACATTTCATTCCTTTTAGTCAGCATTCTGGCGTAGAAGTTATGCAACGAATTCTTAGTATTCACAACTTTGCGAATATTTTGTCAAAAAGGATAACACTGTGAAAAGGAGCTTAAATAGTTTTACAAAAATTTCCTCGCAAAAATATTTATTTCGCAGTTTGCGGGAGTATTCATTTCAGAGAAAAGTTTTTTTGTAAACCTTAAAACGTATAATGAACAATACCTAAGTAAAAAGAAGCAAAAAATACTATAAGTTGATGTTATTGTGGAAGGTCCTTTTAATAGAAAATGTTTTTGTAGTAAATTTGTGGTTATTTAGAAATTTGTTTATCTATTGTTAAAATTCGTTTTCCCTTATAGAACGTAGGATGAAAAAAGAACTTCATTCGATTCGATGACAAGGCTGTGTACTTCTCATTTAATTTGGATTTCGAACTAGAAATAAATCATAATCTGTTGTTAGCAGAAAAAGGACATAAATCACCGCCCGCCCACTATTGAGATTGGAATTTTCGACTCTCATTATAGAAGGCTAGCACTTTATCATTTACACCATCGACTACTTTACTTATTATTATTATTATTATAAGGAGGGGTTACCCATATGGTGGGTACTTCGACCATGGAGCTCTTTTGTGCCGGAGCCCCATTACTGCAAAAGAAACTCAGCCACCCTGAGGTAAGCGAGGAGGTCTTTAACGTCAGCCGGATTCAGAAATTCACGACTGAAGGTCCTCCTTCTAAGCCATGCTAATGCAGGACAAGAGCACAAAATGTGCAATGTGGTTTCGTCGTCTTCCAAACAAAGCCGACATTCCGTCACGCTAGACAGACCTATTCGGTGTAGACGATACCTAAGCCCATAGTGGCCAGATAGGTAGCCTGATAGCAGTTTGATATCCGCCTTGCTTAGGGCGGTGATATAATTATAAGCGTAGGGTCTGACAAGTGCCTTGGCCTGGCGAAGCCCAGGGACGTTCCTCCAGTATAGCAGCTGTTGACTCCTACCCCAATTTTCTACAACAGCTCTAGTCGAAGCCCAACTGAGGCTGCAGTAGGTTTCGGGACCTTGGAAGCGAGAGGATGAGCCTTTCCTGGCCAGTTCATTAGCGATCTCATTGCCCTCGTTACCAAAGTGATCTGGTATCCAACAGAGCGTGACCCTGTTGTGGGTGGCCAGTAGCTGGAGGGTGTCAAAGCACTCCTTAGTAATCCTCGAGGAGAAACTCCATGAGGATAGGGCCTTAGTTGAGAAGGGCGCAAGTTTCGATGGCATGGATTTCAGCTTCAAAGACGCTGGGCCAACTACCCAATGCGAGCGAAATCCTATTGTTGGGTCCAAAGACACCAGCACCGGCACCGTGTGCCATTTTATAGCCACCAGTATACCATTTGAGGCTTCTGGGGTCCAGACTTGGACCACCGCCGTCCCAGTCTGCTCGTTCAGGGAAATGGTCCTGAACCTTTTGCCAAAGCGCAGCTCCTTGGTCATGTGATCCGTTACGGAGCACACATCTAAGCCAGGGATGCGCTGGAGGATGCTCATGTGACTCTTGTCGTCAACCGGCATATAAGTCAAGAGCTGCATTCTCAGGGCGCTGATAGCAGCAGATTTCATTATAGAGATGTGCAGTGGAGTACTTAATTACTATGAGTAGTAAGAGTGAGTAACAAAACTTTTGCAGATATTAAGCAATAACTTGCTATGTAATTCCGATAGTTCAATAAACTACTTTTTAGGAAACAGAAGACTTGATTTTAATATTGGTCCAACTTAATATAAACCTTTCACGTAAGGTGATGCCAATCGCCCCTGATTCTTGAATCTCATCATCACCCGGCGTTCCATCGAGCGTTTTGAGTGAGCGGGACATTTACAAGGCTGTGAAATCTTTCTATGATATTTTGTCAATATATTATGACTGTGTTCCAACAACAAAATCCAATAATTTCCGTACCTTTCAGCCATGATTCAATCGGTGGGCGAAACACTTAAAAAGCTTGAACTATAAGGCTTGGAAAAGATTTTTCTCCTCAAAGAGTGGTTCTGACTACATGGTTTACTCCACTCTGTGGGATCAGTTTCGGTCTACTCTTGAGGGTTTTTATACTGACACTTAAGATAGAACTAAGCAAATCCTACGCGATGAGCGTAAGAAATTTTGGAAATTTGTGAACTGTAGGCGGAACTGTGAGATGGATACCCCTCTACAATGTGCCTTGATGGTCGTGAAAGCAATGATTCACTTAGAATTGCCAACTTCTTTGGTGATTTCTGTAAGACTGCGTTACTAGCTTTAAGGATTTTACTCATTTGACGAGTCTTCCGCCTTTCCTACATTCCAAAGACTTAGTATTTGACTAGACTATCGTCTTGAAATATATAACGAATTTGACTTATAGTTTCTCATGTGGTCCTGATGGGATTCCTGCGTATTTCTTGAAAAATTGTAATGTGTCCCTGGCTATTATTCTCTGTCACTTGTTTAATTTGTCTATTTGCACTGGTGTTTCCTGAAGCTTGGAAATTGTTTCTTATGAAGAAGAAGGGCAGCAAACGTGACATCTCTAATTATCGATCAATTGCCAGTTTATGTTGTATTGGCTATGTTTTGCGACATATGTACCTTCTTTCCATTGTAAACCGTTCTTGGACTCTTTCCTGCATGGTTTCATGAAAGGCAAGTCCATCACTACCAACCTGTTGGAGTTCTCCAACTTATGTTTACCAGTAATTGAAGCTGGAAATCAGGTTGATTGCATTTTTACTGATTTCCGTAAGGTCTTTGATAGAATTTATCACAAAATTCTTATTTACAAGCTTTCAGTTCTGGGCTTTCCTCCAGTCTTCATCCAGTGGTTATGTTCTTATTTGTCTGATCGCACACAACCGGATTTATTTCGTGGTGCACTTTCTGATGAAATCAATAACTCTTCTGGATTGCCTCAGGGCAGTCATTTAGGACCTTTGCTTTTCATTATTTTCATCAAAGGTGTATCTTTGAATATTTCATTCCAAAATCCTCTGTTATGCTGACGATGCCAAGATATTCCGTGTTATGTCAAATAATAATTTTTTATTTATTTTTGTATACGATGTGACCAAAGCCTAGGGGGTAGGAAACTTGAGTCTTGTTTTTGAATTTCTTCGAGCTAAACAACAGCCCAGAGACGGAGTGGATTATTTTAATTTCTTAATAAAAGCTCTCGAGACCCATGGCATGGTGGTCCTGCCGCTCAACGAATCGATTCAACTCCGTCTCCATGCCCTATTAAACTCAGACTTAGAGACCTTCCGTAACTGAAAATTAATAATTTTTTTCTTTGAAAATTGACAAGTGCACTGTTATGTCATTCTCTCGTAAAAGAAATCCCTTGCTTTACCATTTCACTATTGGCGGTAGCCCGTTGAACAGACTTGACAAAACCAGAGATTTAGGCGTTGTCATCACTTCTAAATTTTATTTTGAGTATCATTTTGACGCTATTATCAGGAAGGCCAATGCGTCTCTGGGGTTCTTTTAAAGATGGTCAAAGGAATTTGATGACCCAAACATAACGAAGCTGCTTTATTGCGCTTTTGTCCGACGAATCTTGGAATACGCTTCAGCGGTTGAGGCTCTTCAGCGTAAAAATTCGCCTTCGCGGCCTTCCTTGGGCTGATTCTCTTTGTCTGCGTCCATATGTAGATCGTCTTCTGCTTCTTTCTTTGGAGCCTCTTGAGGCTAGACGTAACAGGTTTAGAATCATCTTTGCTTTTGACTGTCTGCGAGGTGCGATTCAGGGGAATGAATTGTTGGCTGCTGTTAACTTATCGGTTCCGTCTCGTTCCTTGAGAGCTCGCAACTTTTTCCATATCCCACATCATTGTACCAACTACGGAATGAATGAGCCTATAACTTCAATGGCTCGCTTATTTAATAGTCGTTTTGCTTGTATTGACTTTCATTTGTCCAAGTCACAGATAAGAGATCGGCTTGTGTAGAGTTAATTTGTTTTTATTTTCTTTTTTCTCTTTTTTTAATCTTATTTTGGTGTTATTTTTTGTATTGCATTTGTTTTTTGTTAATCTTTTTTCTTTTTATTTTTTTCTTGGATTTTATCTCGTTTTCTATTGTCAGTACGTTGCTATTCCGCTTTTTTGGTACTGAATATTTAATCAGATGAACATTGTAGGATTACTATTCACGTATCGTAGTTCGAGTTAAGATCGGCTTATGCTAAGTTGGATTTTCTTATTTCCTTTTCTTTTCTTCTCTTTTTCTTATGTTCTTATATTTACTTTTCTTGACTACAGTAAATGTGTAAACTTATTTAATTATTTTACTTTTTCTATCTTGCTTTTATTAGTCAATCACTTTGATTCTGTAATTTATTCTGATATTTTCGGATTTCGTTAGTTTGTAAAAGTCAGTATTTGGTGAATTTGTAAATAAATAAATAAATAAAGACTTCTAAAAAACAGGTAGCAATCTAAAGTTTTAGTTCGCTTTCGGTACGGGGACTCTGACTGTGTGCGAATTATCCAAAAAATGCACTTCTTAACTAATCACGCACACATTTTTTTCATCTATATAAAATATCGCTTCATAATAACTTATGATCATTTCTCTTAGATCTTCATCATTTTGCCAAATATCTGTAATATTGTGCTTCAAAATTGGCAGAGAAGTGCCTACTTTTTAGATTTTAGAAGAGCCCAGCAATTCTCGATAGGATTAAGTGAGTCGGTTATGAATCTGGCAGTATGGTATGCCGCACCATCCTGCATAAAAGTATAGCTTGAATTGGGCAAAAGTAGTAAATAAGGCAGTAAAATGTCCTTTAAAATATTTTATACTCCTCCTTTAGCAAAGTACCCTACACAAAATAAATTGGACCTGGTCCCTCGGCGCTGATGACCCGGCTGATGGGTGTTTCACAGTTCTTTGTCACTTTAACTGGAATAAGCTGACCATAAACTCGGTGAAAAAAAGATATTTGAGCAAACTCATCCGCATTTAAAAGAGGAAGGCTTGTACTATAAGATCCCATACATAGTTTTTTGAAGAAAAAAACATCGCGGTGCTACATAACCACAAATATGATAAAAAAACAGTGTTTATGAACTTTTAGGTTAGAATATCTCAAAAACCTGACGTGATAGAGCAATTCTGAGCCCGGATTCGATTTCAGCGGGTGAAATTACTTCGGAAACAACTATTGATTGGCCAGGGGGAAAAACCTCGCAGGCCGGTGTATTATTGACCCGTAAGGCAGAGGAAGCCTGAGCACTGCGTCGTACTTCATATTCCATAAAAGGGGACCTAAGACTGACCCTTGTCGCACGCCTGCAGAAACGTCGTAAGATTCGGTACCGTCGTCGATTCTCATACCGTAATTTCCTGATGGTGTAGTAACTTGAGATTATCATTACGATATATTGATTGATTGGACTTATTTTTGTCAGCGCATACATGATGGGTACCCACTTTGTTGAGTTATTTATTTATGCAGGTAATCTTAATATGTAATAATCTTAATATATGTTCTAAGGTTACGTTACATTGCATTTTCAATTCTTAATAAAATTTGTTATATTTTGAGTACTTATAGAGTTCTTAGTTACAATTCTTGAATAAAAATAAAAATATTTTTGATGTTGGTATGGTTTTCATTTGCTAAATCCAGGATACTGTTGATGTTATATTTTTGCCTTAGACTGGAAGCATGTGGGCAGTCATTGAAGATATATCTAATGGTTAGTATTTCAGACTATACACTTGTAGGTGCAGTTGATCTGTCTAGGCGGTGTTTATGTGTAATTTGCGAGAGTCCTATTCTGAGGGGAGTGAGGGTGATTGATTGTTTTTGATTTAGTCTGTTTATTTCTTCCCAGCTATCAATAGAGGTTTTGATATCTCTTAATTTATTTTGGGTGACGAAGTTCCACTCAAGATTCCACTTAGATTTGATCTTTTGATCTATTTGTTGCCTAAGGTCGGTGGGGATGAATTAATATTCGTTATGTGGTGTACTTGTGGTTGCTTCCCTGACCAATTTGTCCGCAATTTCATTTTCTTTTATACCAACATGGCTGGGGATCCAGATCAATGAAAAGTGTTGACTTCTCTTGTGGGTAATTTCATGTCTAATATCCTGAAATATGGAATACTTTGTTGAGTTAAAAGCGTTCTTAACGTCAAGCGTAACTGCCGCATATTAGTCTTTTGTTCGACATCGTCAGCCTTGTGTGGATTTGGCTGCTATGTCTACTAGCATTTTCACAGCATATATCGCCGAGCGCGCTTTCTTGAACCCAAATTGGCATTCCGATAGCCTTCTCCTCGGCTATTGTGAGCAGACGATTACACACTACTTTTTCTAATATATTTTACAAAGGGTTAAGCAGACAAATTGGGTGATAGAAAGACGGATCGCAAGGTGGTTTCCTTTCTTTTGGTAATACCACAAGTTGTTGTGTTTTCCAGTCGTCCAGAAATCCTCCCTATTACAGGGCATCTCTGAATAACACTTATGAATATGTCCGGTCGAATGCGGACCACCATTTTCAGGATTTTGTTTGTGATGCCAAAAGGCCCTGGTGCTTTATTATCACTTATCTTTTTGCAAGTCTCAAGTAGTTCCTCTTCTGTAACTGGGGGAATCTTCTCTTCAGAAGATTTCGTGCTCTTACTTTCGTGGTTCTGATTTCCATTCCGTTCCCCTATGTTAATAATCAGCGTGGTTTTTTCTTGGCATCAGCTACGAGTTTGTGTAACATATTTTAGTATTTGGTGTAGATCCCCCTGGGAGGTGCATAACAACTATAGAACCTTTTGATGTTAGCTCTTACGTATTCCTAGCTAGTTTCGTTCTGATATTTACCGCATGTCCTTATTGCTCCTCTTTTGGTCCTGTCCGCAGTCCACGTGCTACCCTTTAGTTCTTTATGTGGATCGCTTATTAGTACTAGGTCGACTTTTTTCTTCCCTCACAGTTTGCGACAGCTGATCTTGAGCTGTCTCGCAGCAGTTTAAGTTTATCTGCATGATCTTCATCATCTTTTGATTCACATTTTTAAGGCTCTTCTGGAAGCTATAAATGAATCTCTTCTTTGTAAAACAATATCCGCACTAAAACAAAATCACGTATATTAAGAAAGCAGCTAGAAAGAAACAACTAACCAAATACCGAGTTAATAACGTACGGAGATGGATGAAACCGCGTATACGAATACGTACATGAGCATAGCCAAAATCCTTTTTGTTTGTGTCTATTTTGATATTTTTTTGTCTTATTGTATTCCGCAATTTTCGTCCTCGCTATCAAATTGTTGTTTGTTTACTTTGTGATTCAATGCGGCCCAGTGAAGATTTTAAAAGAATACGAAAATAAAGCCAAAATTTAATATTATTAAAAAAATTATTAATTTCTGTAGCTACACATTTTTTATTTTTTGCTTTTTTTTGGGTCCATATTTTTTTTTTACTTGTCAGATTGACGTAGAAAAAAGCATGACAAAACAATAAATTTGAACTTTCCTTCCATTAATTTAAAACAAATTTTACGGCGCTGATGTGCAAAGAATAATGTTTTAAAAATGGCTACGTTATGCGAACTCACTTGCATCTCCTTTTTAGGGTTCCGTAGTCAACAACGAGCTCTTATAGTTTCGCCTTGTCCGTCCGTCTGTCTGGTTGTCTGTTCGCGGCTTAATCTTAGAGACTCTTAGTACTAAAAAGGTGTAATTTGGCATGGGAAGGTATACATATTAATCACGCTGACAAAGTGGTAAAATAAAATCTTGAAAAAAGAATTATTTATGGTAGCTTCCCTACACGTAAAGTGGGGATGATTTTTTTCTCGTCTATCCCATGGTGTGGGTTGTCGTTGGATAGGTGGTTCAAAAATATTGCGAGTGTGTAAAAACCGTTTTTCCGATTCAGAGATCCGTTTGCAAGATATTAAGCTTTAAAGTGGTAAATTTTTTTTTAAAGTCAAGTGCAGCACCCCTACTGCAGTGTTATTGGATATGTGAAAAAAGGCAGTAGTATATATAACGAAGTTAAAAAGAAAACTATCACAGCGAAGTAGGCCCGACACGGACTTGGCCGGTTTCATTACGTTATTACCCCCTTGATATCTACTTCCAAACTACCTATTGTTAGTACATATGTTTCTTTAATAATCAAATTAAGAAAGCCGAAGGGAATTATTGTATAGGATTGGTAACAAAAAGATGTGTTTGCACTATAATCTTCTTAATTTGTTCTTCATTTCTTTTTGTATATTTTTTATTTTAATTTTTTTGTTCTCAATTTTTCCAACCACTATCATTGATAATTCAGGACATTTTGGCTAATTCACGACAATTCTTTAAATTTACTGCTGGATTTGCAACTTTTTAACCTATCATTTGTTACCAGGAGAACATTCTTTACTGAATTATCTTTCAAGAAATTGGTCTTAAAATATTTGTCTCTTTTTCCATTAATATTTAATTATTTCACACTTCTACTACTACTTCTTACTTAATTCTGCTTTAAAATAAATTTAAGGTAGAAAAACACAACCGAAATCTCCCCAATTATTTCCTTAATTTAAGCCTACCTTTCAAAAAAAGCTCTTTTAAATTTACTAGAGTGTCAGGTAAAAAGAAAAACGGGTCGCTTACATAGCGACAAATTCATGTGGATGTACAATGTACATTGCTCCATTGCCTTAACAACCGTGCTGTTGCTAATTCCCTTTTTTTAAGTAAAACGCCGTGATCCCAAATAAATATAAAATTTCTTAAAGTATTTTCGTAGAAAAGAACGAATACTTATAATTTCTTTTTGTTGGTCCACGTATTACAGCCTCCGTAATTCCTCCATTTCATCACCTATTGTGATAAAATTTTATAAGGGACGATTTCAGCATTTCCAAACTCATGTAGAGAAATTGTGAAAAACCTTGTTGAGATTCCTCCCAAAATAACATAGAAATTCGAGACAAATAAATTTTTTTTGATATGCCATCAAGTGGAATGTCGTTGAATATATTTATAAAAATGCGATCAAACATGTGATATAAAATTTTTTATTTGAACGCCTTAGTCAGGAGATATGACCTTCCAAAGTTGTTTGCAAAATTACTTACAAAATTATTAAATACTGTCAATAAGAATGACGGGCACGGTTAAATAAATACTTTTGGATAAACGGACATTGTCGTTGTTAATTTAAACCGCTCCTAATTTTTCAACTGTTTCATCAAAAATTATTCAGTTTATTGTGTTTTCTAGAAAAGAAGCAGTTATATAACCTTATTTTATTACAAGTTGGAAACGTACCTTTAATTTATCGCTTAGGTTAACAACCTTTGCTTTTATATTGTTTCTGTTAAGCACCTTATATGCTCAGATACTTCAAACTGCTTCTATGGCATGGATGACTGATATTATTGCTTTTTAACTGATATTATACTCAGATTAAAAGGGACTCATTTACGAGTTGCGATCAAAACTAGCCTAAAAATGTCGAACCCCGTGAGCTTCTGGGCAAAAACAACTCAACTACAAAAAGTTATGCTGTTTTTGCCCGAAGTTTTCTCTGATTCGCTTTTGCATGGAATCTCACGCGTTTCGTTTTTGTGGGGAACATTTTCTTAGCCACTTTTGCTCGGACCTTGTAAAAAGGTCATTTTTACTCTAAGCCTGTCAACTACGATTCCACTCATTGTAATCGTGTTGCAACCAAGCCCTTTGAAACCGAACAGATATTCGGGACTAATCGTTCAAAACATTGTACGGTGCTGTTCCATAATATAAAAATAGTAACCAAAAGGAGTGTTGACAGTTGAGAACCGTAATTTTTATAGACATTTTCGTATAAAATTTTCAGAATTTTTCTCTTCAGACATATGAATTCGTACTTCTTAAAGCAAGTTAACAGGCATCAGAAATACCGGTATTACAGGGTTAGATCTCTGTCGAATATTTTATATCGTTCGATTTCATTAAGAAGACCGCTGAAAATCTGATTGATTAACTAATTAATCATGTAAGTAACAATTCCACAGCTAAAGTAAATATCTATTTTATCCTAAGTTTAAACAACTGAAGGAATGGCTCTAAAGAAAATTTCTTAAAGATTTTACCATCGCCAGCACATTTACTACTCCAATACATTTCCACCATAGCAGTAGTAATTTTTTCAAGAGGAATAAATTGTATATTTTGCGAATATTATTAAATATTTTAATCGCGTTTTAGTAAGCCAAAAAATTCCGCAGTGAGCCAAAAACTTCCCAGAATGCGAGCATGCCTATTTATTTATTTACAATATTTCATCCTTGTGCTGATTACTGGAAAAAAACTAAATAAGAACAATGTAATAAACTATATAAAATCAAAGATAATGAGAAATGTGTAAAGTGTACAAAAGGTATATAAAAAGCAGAAAGTACATAAATTGTAAAGTAAAAAGTGAAAAGCAAAAAGTAACCTCAACAGAGCTGATTCCTCACTTGATTTCGCGATAGATGAAAATCAATGCAATCAAAAGAGTAATTAAAAAATCGCGACATCGATGTGATAGGCTCATTCAATCCATAATTAGTGCGATGAAAAGGTAACTGAAGAAAGTCGTAATTCCTCAAGGAGCGAGCCGGAACCGAGATGCCAAAACAAGAATGCAATCGTAAGCAAAAAGGATCCTTGCGTTACGTCGTCTGTTTTCAAGTTTATCCAAGTGCAGGAGTTCAAGTCTATCAACATAAGGAGGCAATAATACAGGAGTTAGTCCAAGGAAGACCTCGAAGAGCGAACCTAACGAACCTCCGTTGAACAAAAGCCTTGTAATGTAAGGGTCAACAAATTCCTTTGACCACCTCTTCACGAAACCAAGAGTCATATTAGCCTTGTTGACTATGGCATCAAAATGATCCTCGAAAGAAAATTGGGAATTGAGCCAGACACTTAGGTCCTTACTCTTAGTAACTCTTGCCTAAGAAAAATAATAAGAAGAAAATATATTTAGAATCGACTTTTTTACTGGAGTATATTTTTAATTGAAGTAAAGTAATTGATAACTTTTTTCCCCCTGAAAGTACCAGGTTCGAACACCAACGCATAAACTAAAGTTTATGTAAGCGTTATCCGTTGATTTTGTGTGAAAGACAAATGTCCATGAAAATACGTATATAGCCAGAATACATTTTGCAGTTTCTTAAGAACGTTTCGGCCCTGACTATATTGGATCCGCATCTGGGAATTTTAAGGTCATATAACGGATTTGTAATCACTACCTTCGAAAACCCCCAAAAACAATGTTTGTTCCTTAGTGACAATTTATAAAAAATTTTCCGCCATGATGAACCCGCTATCTTGAATTTTTAAAATCCGATCACGGAAACCTCGAAAACCTCCGAATACGAATTGTTGTCCGCTTATCTCAATATTTTACAGAAATATGAATTTTGTACCACATTGCGGTTGTGACGCCCAAGATTGTTTTCTGCTGACAACAGATTATGATAAAAAAAGCAATCCACTGGGCATGGCAAAGTAATGTCGGTAGTTCCAAATCTACCTTAAATAGTAACTCCAGTTGCAATCGTTGTCTCGAATCGGTTGATCCCACTTCGTGTCCCACAAGGAATTGCGAGAACTAGTGAGAGATATTTTTATTTGAGCAATGTATTTAATAGACTTGAGTTTTGCGACTTTTCTTTGTCTTGAAATGCTTCAGTATTTTTCCCATTAGTAGACATACATCACTTTAGAAAAATAAGACGATCTGAACGTTTTTCTTGTACAAAATATTTAACATAGCTAAAATTACATAGTTTTTGAAAATATTCATTATTATAGACCTCCCCGAATCTTAAAGCATTTTTTGTTTGATTGTCATATGATTAGATTTGGTATTTTTAAAAAAACAGAGGTTTTTGAGCCTACGCATTCCAGTAATAATGCTTCGTTGGGCGCCAATTTCTTTCCTACCAAGTGTGTTCTTTCCTATCAACACTCGGCGCCCTAGCAGGCGCCTAGATAAAAAAATGGATCTTTGCTGCAATGAATACATTTAACAAAAAAGCTTCTTTAAACAATTGTTACTAAAAAATTAAAAAAAGAATCTTTTTCATGAAAATATGGTCAACATTTTGTAGCATTTTCTTCTTTTCTTCATTTTTCCAGACCCAGATTAAATATGCATAAAACATGGTGTTTCACAGCGCGTGTGCAAAAACGAAGGATCTGGTAGATCTAGGTACGAAACGAAAAAAATTTTATGGGAGGGTCTATCACCCCCCCCCCCCCCCCCTCCAAGTTATAGTGTTTTGAAATTTTTTTACGATGAAAAAACTTGTCTTACATTTTAACGCATATCTTCTAAAGTTTTACTGCTAGAGACGTTATTGATATCTCAGATAATACCTGGGCCATTTTTCAAGACATATCACTTTGAAATGGAAAAAAATTATTTTGCTCCGAAAATTTCAGTTTGAAAATCTATTCTTTTAAAACGATTAGCGGTAAAAAAAAAATTACCCAGTCTGTAGCACCATTATGTTACCTGCAAACTGAGATATTAATAATGTCTCTAGCACTAAAACTTTAGAAGATAAGCGTTAAGAGGACTTTTCTTTTCTTAATTAAAAAAAATACACTTTTTAATTTTTGTGTGTGAAAAGACCATTTTATTTATTGAACTGACTTCTTTTGGAAATTTTTATAAAACATTTTAGAATATAAAAAAATTATTTTTTTTGCAGCTTTAGTACATTTTGACCACTGCAGAGGGCGTCTTCCAAAAGATATTTTTTAAAGAGTGGGGCTGATGACTCTTCACTCCTCGGTTGCCAACTTCTAGGATTTCGTCATTCTCGGGGACTTATGTCATCTTTCAAGTTGACATCCTCCCCGGATCTTTTTGAGATAATGTCTGCCCCCGGTTTCTGGCCCGAGAACATCATCGCACATGAGTTTGTGCCTCGTCGTAAAATCGCAGGTAGCACTCAATAGAAGCATTGTCAATAACCAAAAAAACTAAGTACGCTATCCCTTTACTACCAAAATGTAAGGGGATTGGGAACAAGAACAAGCCAGTTATTTCAGGCTGCTCATGCCTGCTGTTACGACGTCATCGCTCTGACCGAAACGTGGCTTCATCACGGTTTTAATGATGCTGAAATTCTTGACGATTCCTATCAGGTTCGTAAGGATAGATATTCTGACTACGTGGCTCGTGGTGGCGGTGTATTGGTTGCATGCAAGTCGCACTTAGATTGTAGCTTGATTAATATTTCTTCTTTCTCCGACACGCTCACAATTGAGCTCTTAGCTCTTAAGCTCTCTCTTATTAAGATGAACTTTTTCCTGCTCTGTTGTTATATTCCTCCAAATTTGACAAACTACGTTGATGCAGACGAAGTCTCTTCGACATTTTAATTCTTAGCTTAGATTTTATTAATAATATAACGAACCCAGAGGACGAAATCATCCTTCTTGGTGACCTTAATTTACCCAACGTTCAATGGGTTTTGAACGCTGATGACGATGACTACCTTCCCTTCAATTGTCTTACTGCTAGAGACTCCCACTTTCTTGACGCCATCTTCTCCTCTGGTTTACACCAAGTGAGTGAAGTAAAGAACTCTATGGGAAGACAGTTAAATCTTATATTTACTTCTGATTCGAGTAACACTATAGTTGAATCGGCTTCTCGTAACTTATCCACTATCGACAGTATACATCCGCCCATTCTCATTTCCTTCTGCTACAATGGTTTTAATATTGCTGACCCCAACGTAGATCAGTACGGACTTCTCTGATCTTCCAAACAGAATCCTCTTAATCGATTTCCCATCCCTTTTTTATAGTAAAAATATCGACGAATGCGTCTCCGTGTTTTATGATAGGATTTATGATCTGTTTAATACGTGTATACCACTCAAACGGTCGAGATCATCCTGTCATTATCCCCCGTGGTATAATAGAGAGCTACGGAGCCTTAAAAATAAAAAAATTGACAATAAAAAACTTTCTTACGCTGTAGAAACACATCAACTTATTGTGATTTCGTTGATTGCTATGACAGCTTTTTAGCGTTATCGTCATCTTTATAGAGGGAATACCTTAATAATGTTCGCGATAACTTGCATAATGATCCTCGAACTTTTTTTAAATTTGGTAATATGATGAAGATGTATCCATCTACAATGTGGTACAATGGAGCCTCTAATTGCAGTGCGCCCGATATAGCTGACAACTTCGCATTATTTTTTGAGGGCGCCTTTTCATCTGGCAACTTTGTGCCTTCTCTGGACGAGTTTGGTCATATCCAAGATCGTCCCGCTGCCTTCATTGCTTTGCCCATTATATCTTGTGATATTATAATGGATGGTATCAAGGAGCTTAAAATGGACTTTTCTTTTGGTCCTAATGGTATTCCACCTGCATTCTTGAGATCCTGTTCTGACGCCCTACTCACTCCACTGGAACTCATCTTCAACAATTCAACAAATCTCTTCGGGCCGGTAGATTTCCTACGTTATGGAAGAGCTACGTTATAATTCTTGTTTATAAAAAGGGGCATAAAAACATAAAAACCAATTATTGGCCAATCGCAGCTTTCTTGCATGCCCAAGTTGTTCGAATCTGTTATATAATCACAGCTTGTTGGGCAGTGTAAGGGGCTAATCTCATCTAATCAACATGGCTTTCTGCCTGGTATATCGACGAAAACTAACCTGCTTGAATTTACGTCCCACATAATCTCTTCCTTCCGGCGAAGTCTCCAGACCGACTGTGTCTACACCGGCATTTGATAAACTCTCTCACTCTGTTATTATGCTTAAACTTGAAAAGCTGGGTTTTCCGCCTCTATTGCTCGCCTGGACCCGCTCTTATTTAAAAGATAGGTCATACCGGGTATCTTTCCGTAACACTTTATCTACAGTTGTTAGGGCTTCTTCTGGTGTACCGCAGGGTAGCCATCTGGGGCCGCTACTGTTTATTCTTGCCATTGACGACATTGTCCCTCTGATTAGGCACTCCAAAGTCTTAATCTACGCAGACGATATGAAGATTTTCTCATGCGTTAGAAACAGTTATGATTCTATCTGCATTGAGGATGATTTGAATACCTTCAGGATTTGGTGTTCCTCAAATGGATTGCAACATAACCTGGATAAATGTGAAGTTATGTCATTTTCTAGGAACATCAATCAGCTCGTCTTTGATTATACCTTTGAGGGCAAACTACCCCTGTATAAAAAAATAGGGGTGTGTAACAAAATATTTTTAGAGGTTTAGTTACTAGTAGTTTTTATAACGAATCGATTTGTTTTTTTTATAACATAATTTTTACACATAAAATGCTCATAACTAATTTACAAATATTGTTATAACTTTTTTTCCTGCTATACGAATATCTTAAAACGGCTTTAGGACAGTATTCCTGTGATATTAAGGAACACTTTTATGTAAAAAAATCGAATATTTTGAACTTTCTGTAAAGAAAAGTCCCCTTAAACTTCAACTTTTTAACCCGTAATGCAGCGTAGGATTTTTTTGATTGGGTGCCATGTTCATAAGTTATACATTTTTGAAAATCAAAATGTTGATAATGTTGAGTTTTCAAACATGTCATTTCTACCAAAAAATTTAAAAAAAAAAAAACAAAATTTCCTAAGCAGCGTCTTAGCTATTACCTTTCTAAATAAGAAAAAAATTATTTTTAATTTTTCCGACGATGCCTGTCACAGTACACCATCAGCAAGGATTTTCAAAAAAAAGCGTCGTTTTTGATGGTTCATATCTTCATAATTTTTTAATTCTTTGTATTCGTTCTTATTTCAAATTATTCATAAAACTACTATGTATACGTGTAAAATAAAAATTATTTTATATATTTCATAGCTGCGCCAAAATTTTTTTATTCTTATACCTTATATTTTTACGAGCGCCAATGTGCTGTAACCCCTGAAGAGGGTTCCAACTGCGGGGCTTTCAAAAAAGGTACTTCATCTAGGGAAAAAAGGTATGGTATTAAGTATACATCAGACTTATATTATATATGATTTTTATTAAATAAATTAACAAAGGTATAGAATTAAAATCAAACGTCTGCATGAAAATAGTGGTCCAACGGCGGAATCGCTCGTTCGAGAATGGTTGTTGCGAAAAAAATCCAATCCAAAGTTTCATATTAAGTAGGCCAACTTTTGATTTCGAAACTTCTTCATCTATAAAAACTAAATTAGCATAATTAGTTAAAAGCGAGAAAGGATTTAAAAGTTGAAAAGAATTTGAACGCTAGAAAGGAAAGTTAGAAGTCTGTTGTTGCTATAATATTGCTATATTAGGAGTTGAGGGCGACACGGTTGTTTTTTTTTTCTTGACGAGCTCTAGTACTATTAATATTCAATTTAGAAATAAATAATTTTAAATTTTTTTCTCCAGAATATAATAATACGTCTTTGTTTTATACATAGGTATAACGTAGTTTTTAATAAAAATAAAACGATTCAGTAAATAAAGATAGATAAGTATAATGGGCATTTTAGGAACTCGTGATTCTTCATTTTCTATGACATGGGAAAAATAAAAACTTGTTACTTTACTTAATACTTCAAAACCCAATTGAACCCAGGTTGTAAACCTAGTTATCGTAAATAAGGCATCGCCACCAATAAGTAGGTGTCGAAAGTATTCCAACACATCTTAGATACCTAAGAAATATTAGTTATTTGTTTTTTTTTGCTTGTTTATTTAGCGGTTCAAATAACTTTACTAAACATTTCTGATTTTCCGTTTATGGCTATACTTTATTATTTTATAACAACATTAAATTTGATTAATTTGGAGTTCTAATCCATACTTTCTTTTTTTTTTCTGTACATATAGGAAGATTTCCTGTCAATATCGAAGCAGTGCGTGAGAGTGTTGATGAAAGTTCAGGAACATCAATTCGGCGTCGTGGAAAAGAATTGCAAATTTCAAGAAGCTCTCAACAGCGTATACTCACTGAAGATTGGCGTCTTCCAGCTTACAAAGTTCAATTGACACAAGAACTGAAGCCTGATGACCATGTACAGCGAAGAGAATGGATTATTGAACATCAACACGTGGATACCGATTTTTCAAATAAAACCATTTTCAGCGATGAAGCACATTTTCACCTTGATGACTTTGTTAATCATCAAAATTGCCGCATTTGAGGTTCAGAGAACCCCCATGTGATTGTCGAAAAACAAACGCATGTCAACGTGTCACGGTGCGGATTTTGGGCTGGAGGCATCATTGGACCATACTTTTTCGAAAATGAAGCCGGTCAAGCAGTGAATGTTACTGGTGCTCGATATAGCGACATGATAACACAGTTCTTTTTACATAAATTGGATAATATTGATGTGGATGACATGTAGTTTCAACAAGACGGTGTCAAATGTCATACAGCACGTGAAACAATTCAATTACTGCATGAGACATTTCCTGGCCGTATACTTTCTCCTTTCGGTGATAAGAATTGGCCCCCTAGGTCATGTGTTTTAATACTATTGGATTTATTTTTATGCATATGTGCCAGCAAAGCTGTGGAGGCCATTTGCCCGATGTGTTAATCTGTACATAACGCTATCCTGTGTACTTTACGATTAAAGAAAAAATAACAATTTAAAGATAAAAAACTATTTATTATTTAATTCAAATCTTGCTTTAATTTTGGGTTACCCTTTATTAGTCTATGTATTAGTCTAGTATGTTTTATGCTTCTGTTATATTTGTGGAGTTACTTGCTGGATGAATTTCACAAGAGTAGTCAATCACTGCAAGACCCCCAAATTAGTCTAGATGTATGTAGGAAATTGTATGCTTCACGTTCGGATTTTATTAAAAGTTTCAGGGATATGTTCGATCATTTTGAAGAACAAGCAAAGAAAAAATTGCCTAAATTCTGACAAATTCGGAATCAAAACATTTATACCTGTGATGGATGCATTAGAGTCAAGTCTGGCAGACAGGGCCTAAGTATACAATGATGCTGCAAAAAAGTTTTCATTCTTAACAACATTAGAAGCTACAGAAGAAGAGATTCGTGAAGGAGTTAGGGCTTTATACCAAACATATCATGAAGATGTCGACATAAATCTTGTAGCCTATGGTTCATGATAGTCTGACACATCAGGATCTGTATAGAGTAATATTTAACGATCGTGTGCATTCTGCATTCCCTAATGTAGAAGCAATCCTTTTCCTTTTCTCAGCCGAAGAGGGTAAAAAAAATAAAAATTAGGAGAGGGGGCACAGTGACACGTGCCCCCCCCCCCCCCCCGCGAAGGTCACAATAGACCATTCAAAAAACACAAGGACATTATGTAGGTTTGTTTCGTTTTGCGTACACATATGTAGGCGCAAATTATCGCGAGTTGCAAAAACTCCGTAAACTACAAGCCATGAAGTAAGAAATTTTACACACACACATTAGGGCCCAAGTGGTCTGAATTTCCGACAAATTGCTTCTTATAGCAGCCGGGGGGTGATTTTTCTTTAAACTCGTCCTAGCGTCTACACTATTACTTATATGAAAAAAATATTTCCGAATTATCCCGGAATATGGAATGTGAAAAATAAGTAAAGGTAAGGTGACGCCTTGCATTATCTTCTATCGGTGTGGGTAGCCTATAGTAGGGTTGAAAAGGGATGCAGCTCCATCGTGAAGTGTCGAGGAGAGCGATCTTTTTCCACCTTACGCCGACTAAAGACATATCTTCGCAGCAGGATGACAGAAGATCGTTTGAATGGACTGGCTTTAATGCATATCCATCAAGACATTGCGTCAATGATGAACGCTACAGAAGTACTTTATATCTTCAGCAAAAAACATAAAAGACAACTATAATTATTAAACATGTAATTATTCATTACTTTCATTACTTAACCCTTATTACAAGTGTATTTCTAATAGTTGCTGTTGAATGTCATTATTTTGCAATTAATCCCAAAGATATAGTGTAATCTTATGAGGACACTCCTTGCCCATCTAGCCCTTGTGCCCCTTCCAGAAAAAAATCCTGGATCCGCCCCTGCCTCTAGGTATCCAAAAATCATATTTGTCACCGACATACCTTTAATATCTGGACTTATAAAGGACTCAATATTTCAAATAGCTTAGAGCCTTATTAAGTCTAAATGCGGCCCTGATCTCCATGATTTTAAGTTCTGACCATTCTGTTTTATTTTCATTTAAGGGCATTATGGGTCTACATGTCCTCCCAGTGGACTTGGTTGTTCGGCATCAAACAGGCCCGCCTAACCAACAAATTAAGTGTTTATGGTATGCAAAGAAAAAATTGTACGTCACTCCATGACTTCATGTTTTCCAAGTATCTGGGGAAATTTTCAAGTCGATCGGTCAAATACAGGGGTCAGGGAAGTGTTAGCCATTTTCAAAAACGTGTTTTCGAGAAAATCGTGTTTGAAGAAAAATCGTTTTTTTTTCCTATAGATTAGGAATTTTCAAAAGAAAATTGATTTTTTCAGATGTATCAAGATAGAAGTCTCCCTTAATCTGTATAACTTGCCTCTATCTGTAGCCTCTAGCGTAGCCCTATTTTTTTTTTAATTTTTTTGAAAATGGCGATCAATTGAAGTTGCGAGTGAGATTGTTTTTAGAAATTATTTTCTTAAAGATATAAAACAATAGAAATTTTCAAAATAAAAAAAGACCGCTACACTTAATGATAGCCACTGAAAATTTGAAAAAAGAACAGAATAAAATCGGATCATGTAAAATTTAAAAAGCCGCTTTATTCCTTATTTAGTTAAAAATCTAAATCTAATCTAGTTAAAGTTTTCTTAAATAAAAATGTTGAAAATCTCACCGAAAAAAAATTTCCTTGTCATTGTCCTCTTTCTAGACTTAAATTTAGTTCCAATAAGCATAATTCCGTGAACTTAAATATTTTTAAATCTTTCAAGTTAACGAACACAATTTACTTTAGTGTTCAAATATTTTGTTAAAAACTCTTGGAATTAGGCTATATATGGTTCCGAATTCAAGAGAGAGAACCAATAAAATTCCACCACGAAAACAAATCCACTTCCAACGAAATTTAGATGGCCGTGAGATAAGCTACCGTGCTGCATATAAAGTAGAGCTTCCTTAGTAAAAATAAAAAATAAAAACACCTTAAATCAATATTACCTTATCGTACCCATTATTTACGAAACGCAATCATCTCATCTGAGACGCATACATTAAAATAAATTGTTTAAACCTTTTTGGTGTGAAAATGGTGACACGGGCCCTTATCAGTTCTCCGTCCAGTCGTAATCAAGCACACGGGGCGCAAGAATGATAAGGGTTCGAATACACCGGTGCTCCGAAGTGTAAACAAGAAATTCCAACAAAGAGCCTAACAAAGAAACATTGTGGAGCGTATCGTGGAGCACCGTTTTTAAGGTATTTTTTTCAGTTAATTTTTATTATATCACATGAATACCTTATTATATTATTTGACACTTTAAATGATTAACTCTAATTCGCAGGCAGCGGAACTCTCCTTAGATAAACGTGATTTACTGCTTATGCTCGTATGTTGTCGACTTTAAAGGTGTTTCTGGAAAAATAAAGAAAAAAATGAATTTTATTAGCTAAGGTTTTATAACAAATTTAAATTTTATCTGAAGCTTTTAGATTTAAAAAAAATATTTATATATGCCTGCAACTTATGTTCTCAATAAAATGTGTAGAATATAAGAAATACTTACTGACAAAAAACTTAGAGGAAGCAGCAATATTAAGGAAATACGGGCATCTGATTAAATATTCAACATGCACGTCACTTAAGGTCATTCAAGCCTTCCTTGCACTAGCATCCTGAATTTCAAGCAAGCAAATAACAAATCACATCTGCACGTGGAATTCACTATTGCAAATCTCATAAAATTTTACATTTTTTTGTCAGTCACACCTTGGCCATCCGGCAGTTAGTGGCACGTGCCTCATGTACCATCTGCAGGAGATTTTCATTCCAGAAGGATTTCATCCATGAACGAAATTGGCTGATGCATCTGGACATTGAAAATGTCTGTCTCCTTTGTACCTTTTTACTGCCATCATCTCTTTGAGATGAGATTTGCCGAACGTAATTAGATGCTGGTACACTTAAAAATGTGCAGGTAAGAGGATCAGTTTGTTTTCAGTTTTTATTGTGAATTTAAAGCACAAAAGACTTGCTTGAGCTGGTTTCTTTGGACTCCCTTGATAAGATATAAGGGAAATCTTCTTTCGAAGGTATAAGGCTAGATTGGATAGTCAACGTATTGCAAAGGGGTTTCTAGACAAAACTCGTATTGATTAATCCTTTCAAACTGGCAATAACGAATTCGTTTGAAAAACTGCAAAACCAATATGTAATAGAATGAAAATCGATTTTAGGTATAGCATGGATTTAAGAACTCTAAACAGAAATTTTGGGGAATCACTTTTCGAGGTAGAATCGGTCAACAAAGAGATCAAATTAGAATTGAAGCAACTTTGTTGGTTTCGAATGGTATTTTGATTAATCCAATTACAAAATCTTCATTGGCGCAGGTAAAAATTCACAAATAAAGAAAAAAATTATCATCTATTCATGTTCGGAAAGCTAGAACTTTTGCAACCAAGTTCTTTTCACTTGTACACTTATTCGTCCTTAACCTTTTATTGCATATTTCACTTACCAAATAACGTACGCCTCCCCGGTGCTGATTTTTTATTTTTTCTTATAAAATAGTTATAACTATTTTCTGTTGAACAGAATTAACTAACCAATTTCTCAGGAAAGGCAATTTGAGGTAGTAAGCTTGCTTCAAGGTTTTTAGCGGTTATAATTCAAGGTGGATTCGGCTTCGATTTGTATCAACGTCCGAATATTTTATGAAAACACCTCTCTGTGGACACAATTTGATAGACGCCGTATGAAGGATTTGATTTAAAACATATATACTTGAAGGGTCCTGTCAAATATTCCAAATTTGAAACAAACAAAAAAGTTTTAGGCTTAAATTAAATGGAAAAATTTAAATATTTTCGCGAGGAGAAAAAGTCTGGTCCTTTTTGCATTTCGGCGAGCTAAGCAACAGCCCAAAGACAGAGTGGACGTTTTAATTATTGCAAATGAAAGACATAGGTAGATCGATGTTTAAACCTGCATCCATGGCATGGTCATAGTGACACTGAACCGTTGATCTCAATCCGTCTGCGGAGTACCACCAAGACTTTTGACCCTATCTCTAAATCCTTAAAGTATTGAACCCGAGACAATCTCCAGAAACGCTTCCACGTCAATTTAATTTCAAGAGAATAGAATGCGTTGCGATTTATTACCATTGAGGTTCAAGTAATTTTTCAGTCAGCAAAGGTACACTCACCACAGGTCGTCATTAAGTCTCGCAACACAGTCCTCAAGGAGGCGTCTAGATTTGCTAATATAGTGCTGAACATTGTAGATATGAACTCTAGAAACAAATACTACATCAACAATATCATTGATATATATACGGTAAAGAGTAGAGGACTTAAGATTGACCCTTGAGGTACCCCCATATTAAAATTTGTGGAAACCGAAAGCCGTTCGCCTAGTTTGCTGGCTCTTAGAAGCAATTAGGCTCTGCCAAAGTTTTTAAAGATGATGAAGAAAACTGGTTCTTCTGAAGGGTGCAAGCATACATATTTGATCGTTACCAAGATCTACTCTCCAACATCGGTGTTCATATACTTTTAAAACGGACATCTCATATCTGTTTCCCCTACGGAAGCTACATAATAATATTAGTTGGTTCCCAAAACTAAGTCAGCATTTGGTTAGTCATGATCAATTTAAAGGTCTTAATGTGGAAGCGGAGAAGACATAGGTTGACAATACGCTGCCTATGAAGCCTACGGGACTTTCGAAATAGGTTCAACAGAAAAAATTTTGCAAGCTGCGACGTGATAAGAGAAAAATTTTACATATGAAAAATAAATGAAATCACACAAGATAAAAGAGGTTTGAGAAACTTGACAGTAATGTCATCAGGTCCAACAGAACAAGATATAATCGAAGTTAAACTCCCAAAAAACTTTGTCTGTGTAAATACATCGAAAACTAAGGACTGGACTACACAGTAATCTGCAGGCTGCAACGTTGAAACTGGATTGCTTTGATATAAACGTTGAAATCATCAGATTGTAAAGAAAAGTCACATTTTCGCTTGGAGTTAATACCTAGATTACGTATGTCTTCCCAGAGATCTTTTGGGCGCAAACTAGGATCTAGCCTGACCTTATTAAATTCATACTTTTCTTCATTATCATTAAAGTTACTAAATTTCAAATTTTTTTTACAATTGCAATAGCTTTTTTAATTTTTAGTCGTGTATATTCTTAGTAAAGAAATTA
Source organism: Leptarthrus brevirostris (assembly GCA_964036015.1). Lineage (NCBI taxonomy): Eukaryota > Metazoa > Arthropoda > Insecta > Diptera > Asilidae > Leptarthrus > Leptarthrus brevirostris. The sequence goes on along the minus strand of OZ038372.1, from coordinate 3,445,443 downwards.
CCTTTCATTAATCAATGACCTAATTTCATGAGTGAGCCTTTGATTCGTTTCCATCCTAATCGTTGCAGTACGTAGAGAAATCTGGTTTTATTAGCTATCCCAATAAGGAATAATATTAAAAATAGTTTGCTTCAAAATTTATGTTGAATATTTTCAACCTGGGGTCACCGAGTCCTACCAACTCTTTTATGGAAGTGCGATTGGTGGGGGTGAGATGGGGGTGGCATTACTTTTATCAACACACAACAAAGAATAACAATTCACCACCCTGTATACAAAAGTTTAGCAAATGTATTTTAAGGGTTCCGTTTCGAAGGAGTACGTCCGTCCGTCCGTATATCTGTCAGAGGCTTTTAACTTCTACACAAATTGAGGTATCGACTTAAAACTCATATATGATATGGAAATCCTTCGCCCAAAGATAAAAATCGCATTTAAAGTTATAAAAAAAATTTTAAGCGATCGTCATACATGCAAATTGGGCAGCTAGGGAGCTTGATTTTATCTATGGTTGTAAGGTATCATGGAAAACTTTTAATTCGTTACGAGATGCTGTCAGAACTGGATTGTCTATGGTTGCAGCAAAAAGGTTACTGATTTTCATCACGGGTGAAAATGTTCTAAGTTAGTCTCAAAATCAGTTATATATATTTAAATAAAATCCTTAAAAACTAAATTTTTAATTTTATTGCCAAGTTATAGTATGTTAAATCGCGCTGATTATGGTTTAACTTCCCTTGGAGATGACGAAAAGGACTAAAATAATTCTAATATCCAAATATAGGAACAATCGCAATAGTTCAGTTAAATAAATATTTTCAAATAAGCTTAACTAATTAAAAACTACTTATCCGATTAAAGTCAAGTTGTTAAGGTTGGAAACACCTGCTCAGATACAACGCTTCTTATCCGTGGTATATCTCAAGGCTCCATTCTAGGACCACTATTATTCAGCCTTGTAGACGTGATATTGAATGTTTAAATGCATACTGATGATATACAGCTTTATCTAAGGAAACATTGTGTAAATAGTTGGTCAAACAAAAAACAGCTTAGAATTGAATTCTAAAAAAGTCAAATTGCTTGGCAGTTTAAGATATAGAATGCTATATCGTGTCACAAGTCTTCATCAAAAATACCAGACTTCCCTATGTAAAATCCGCTAAAAGCTTAAGATTTGTGTTAAATATTAAGTTTGCTTGCTGTAGCCATGTTAGGTAGATTGAAGATAATGTATGGCTGCCTACACCATTTGTGGCGTTACTCGAATTACGCCACAAATGGTGTAGGCAGCCATACAGCCATAAATAATTCGCTTCATATGTGGAAAAGACTTGTAGTATCACTGGTCATCCCTCATTTTATTTATGGTAGCATTATTTTTTCGGCTCTGCACTCTGTCTGCGTAGAAGGCTATTGGAGGCATATAATAATGTCATACGCTTTGTTTTTAGCTTGCCTAGATCTGGTCACATATTCCTCTATACATCCTCCATTATAGGTTGTTCCCTCGAGATTTACTTAACACAACGTAGATGCTTTTATACGGAGTTTTTGCATAAGCTGACATATAGACAACAGCCTAGCTATTTTAAAAGCTAAGATTCCTGCAGTCGGCTAGACGTAAAAATCTATTGGTTCCTGATTGTTACTTTCGGTATGAACAGCGTTCCTACTTTTTTCCAATATATTCGTAATCGTACACATAATCTTCAGTGTACATTATTATTTTTTTAACTTTAGTTTATTAATTTATCTTATTTTGTTTTCTTTATTTTATTGACCGATTTACTTTGTACTTGTAAAGATTATGTAACCTTTGTACTTATTTAAATAAATAAAGTTATTATTATTATTAAAAAGTAACGAATTTGAAATGAAATAATCAAATGTGATTTCTCTAATATAGAAGAAGAAAACCTCTAAATAAATTTAAATCTTAATAAAAATCTACGTAAAATGTTCAAAGGATAACAAATGTCACTTAAAGCCTCATCCTTGAAATCAAAAAGGAACCATTTTTAGAAACCCATAACGCGTCTATGACAACAACCATGAAAAAGTACAACCTTCTTAATTATCCCGAAAATTGGGTTTTTACATTAACTTTGCACACAATGAGCATTTAATAAAAGAAAACCATAACAAAACATTAAAACCCACGAAAATCTCTGAAATTTATGTTCATATTCCAATTGCAAAAACAAAATTCTATTTAATTTCCATCCATTCCTCCATTTCATCCATGCATTCACAAAATGGATCCGGCTGGTGAATAAAATTTCATCCTGTCCCGTAAAGGTGCAACCCACCACATCATAAGGGAATATGGCATAGAGCTCTCAACATTTTCAGTCCTCCATACCTCTGTACTGCTCAGAAATTTTTTTGCCATTTTCGCAATTTTTATTTATTTGGTTTTTGTTTTTCCATTTTTTCCTGTTTTCCTTTTTATCTTCCTTGTGGAATTTTTGAATGATTTCACCGCACATTCACTGCCTTGCACAACAGGCTCCGTACCGTGATCCGAGGCATTCTTGCATATTCCAATTCATACGGCGGCTGTGGCAGTGGCTCTTAAATTCAGCAAAGCCATTGTTGGGTCACATGCGAAAGATTAAGCTGTACATGACCTGCAGATCCTGAAATTCCGTCCAAGACTATATACATAACTTTATCCTTGCATATACCTAACTCCAAGAGTCCTGGCTGGATTTATCTGAAAAACTTGGGTTTCATTTATAGTCACATATGCTTTGCCCAGGCTGGGTGAGTTACGTTTAGATTTCGTTGGACAGCGTATGCAAGGAGCTACAGGATATGGGACCAGCTTGTCATTAGTTCGAATCATTTGCTGATTGAGTGGACGACCAGGCAGAGGGGAACTTAAATGCTGCGACTTTTTCAATGTGATCAATAAAGAAATCTTTGCATCTGCCTTCTTCCGTTTTTTCGAGGATATTTTAATTGTGTGCTTTTCCATTTGAATAAACTGACCCTAATGGTTCTATTGAAGTTGGCACGACCAGAGTACCCAAATTTGCTTTTATAGGAAATAAGTGATCTCAAAATCAACCTAGATCCTAGTAGACAACGACATACTGTACAATTTTCAATTCGTTATTTGTAAATTGAGTTAATGTTAAAGTCTTCAAGAATAAATTCTTGTAATAGCACAAATACAATAAAGGGAAGTCACGGCATCATGCAAAGTATAAGTAGGTAGAATGAGTTGTTTAAAATAGAGGGGAAGGACAATAATCCCTAATGAATAATGGCTACAATGTGTTACATTGAAAAATCATATATAGTGGTCTCAGTTCAATAGAGGCGTAACAAGCGATTTTTCCACGTCGTAGTTGCCGTCTGACTGGAGCATTAACATGTTTGCAACCCATAGTACTAAATACGCCAAAAATTAGTAATGGTTTACTTTCTGCTGAAAATAGTTCGTAGAAAAAGACCGTTTTGGTCCCAATTATGTTTCGCAAGAAAAGCGAACTGAGAAAGTTATGTGGCATTTGTCTTATACTACGTCTGTAATTCGGAATTCGGACGAGTTTTTCCCGTACATACTCATCCATCTCTCTTATTCTCGGAAACCCATAGGCATCTGCATTTTCTGCAGCTAATGTGGAACTTATGGATACTACAAGAATTTTCCCTGCGAATTGGCCCGATGGCTCAGGGACCGACCTTGCCGAACGGTTTTATTTTAGCAATGTGAACCTAAATGAATTACTACCTGCAGTGGTTCCAATTAAATTCACAGTAAATGAACCTAACAACTTATCGCCCTGTTTTATTAAGGCATTCATTGGTGATTACATCCTCCATATTGTGAACGCCTCTTTAATGTCCTCCTGTCAGTTGAAAGACTGGCATTGTGTTGCCCATTCCTAAGAATTCTTCTGGAGTGTCGGTATCTGACTTTTGCCCAATAAGCACTATGTGCTTTTTCACCAAAGTACTTGAAAAGATTTTGTCTAAGCAAATAATGGTTAATGTCGAGGGGAATGCCTTGTTGGCAATCTGGTTTCAGATCTTTTCATAGTTGTCAACCGGCTATCGTAAAGGTATCGACTGATATAAGAATAGTCTTGGACAATTATCACTTTATGGATTTTTTAAACCTTTTGACTTTTTTTTATGCGATGTGGCCAAAGCCTAGGGGACAACCCTTTGATGCGTTAGTATGGTTTTGACCGGAAGAGAATTATGGTAAGGGAAGTGAGGAAACTTGAATGTCTTGTTTTTACATTGCTGCGAGCGGGACTACAGCCCAGAGACGGAGTGGATTATTTTAGTTTCTTAATAAAACTCGCCGGGACCAATGGCATGGTGGAGGTGCCATTGGTACGCTACCTCTGTTATAGCATGTTTCTTGCCCGATCGTTCCTAAAAAGTGCAACTCGATGGCACACTATCTGGTAGTTTGGTTCTTTCACGCGGCGTACCACAAGGATCGATACAAGGACCGCCTTTGTTGAGCTGTTTTATGAATGATTTGCCAAGAGTGGTGCGCGATGTTAAAATTCATCTTTACGCTGATGATGTTCAGGTTTGTTTAAGTAGGCCTAATGGGTTACTCGAACGATTGCAACGAACGCAAAAATTTCGATCTTAGTTAAATATATATGTGGCCACTGGCCAACTAGTGATAACTGCAAAATTGAAATATTTCATTATAATCGTTTAAACATACAAAATTCAAATATAAAATTAAAACACTGGAGATATTACTAGCGTATCATTGTTATTACAGCTCTTTTATTGAAGATAGACTTATAATAAGTATACAGGAAAAAAAAATAGTAAGTCAAAACGAGTAGAACCACAAATATAAAAAAAATTGTAAATTTTGAAGTTACCACTATTTGACCATTGGCCACAGATATGATTTAGTCAATTGCAAACAGATTACTATTGAAAAACAGAAAGTCTCACTTTATCATGTCTTATTTATACTGATCCTTTTGTTCTAGGTAATGCTCCTCAGATAGCTTTAAATGGTTCTACATTGCCAGTCCTTAGTAAAGTAAATAATCTTGATATTGCTTTGGTGCAAGGAATGTACTGATGTGATCACATAAGTGAGAGGTTTGGCAAGGTATATACTGGGTTATGCAGGCTGAAATTTACAGCCTATATTATCCTCAGACGCACTCGTCCTTACTGCCTCTTTCACCTTCGGGAGCCTGTTTTTCCTCACTTATACAGTACGTGTGCACTTAGATTGAAAGTCGTTTTTAAGGACCGTATAAGGTTTATTAATGAACTTCGAAGATTTGACCATATCACACCTTTCAGAGCAACTCTTGTCGGTTGTAACCTGGATATTTACCTCAAATGACGATCGTTGTTTTTTCTGTTGAATTGGATAATTGGCGATGACCAAATTTACAATGTTATTGTTACTGCCCACGCTTTCATTATAATTTTCTTTATAGTTATAACAATCATAATTGGAAGATTTGGAAATTGACTAGTACCATTAATACCAGGAGCCGCAGATATAGCTTTTAAACGAATAAATAATATAAGATGTAAAGGGTCTTGTCTCTCTACACTGAATTAAATAAAATAGGTATGTCAATTAATTTTTAAATATTTTTCTTCTTTTCTGCTTTACTCCTCTCTGCTTCTTTTTCTTCATGATTGATATTTAGACATTTTGCTTTCTTTTAAAATAACATATTCAGCGCCACATTTTAAATTGTACAATACAAGATTTAAAATCTTGTGTATATTTTTTACCTGTAATAATAAATACGAATAAATATTAAACTGTTTCTTTCCAATATTTATTATAACTTTCTTTACCAAGTTTCAAGTTTTATTTGCATAGTTATCTTTTTTGCTAGAACATAATTTTGAATTATTTTCTTTTTTTTTCTTTATTCCTTTTCTAAACTTAATTAAAAGATGTATTTCTTACTAGTGTAGCTGTTACAAATAAATTAATTCGAATCTGAACTTGAAAATATTGATCTTTTTATGGTCTTGAAATGATTTACAGCTCTAAAAAGAAAACTCCAGAAAGAATAATAATCAGTTTTTAATCAATTTACATCTCGCAAAAACATAAGTGGAGACAGAATAGAGTTCTGCGGTTTCCCATGTCAAAAACCATAAGACTAGAAATTTTGCGGATTGTATCTTCGCAATGTGGACGCAAGTACAGTATATACTATAGATAGAATAAATCGGTCAAAAATAAGCAACTGAAATTTCAATAAACCTTCAATTTTACTAAACATTTGGTATAGTAATCCGAATTATGGAATTTTTAATACATTGCTATGGATGTCGTTAAATAAAAGCACCACAATTAACTACTTACATGATATATCAAGTAGTCGCAGAAAAAATTTACTTTAAAAGGTATGTTTAACTAAATTTCAAAAAAATCAAAAAATTAAAAAAAAAATTAAATTTTTGCCCTATCCCTTAAACAGTGCGAAATCTTGAGCCTTGGTTTGTTGCGAAAATACTACAAAATCCGAATATATACCTACTAATGTATATGCGATCCACCTAGCATAATGCAAATCAGAAAAATTAACGCGGAGAGACTTGTGCTTTGCTATATATGTATATCCTACCCTAAGAAGGACGTTCGTCATAATTTAAAAATCGTTTTACTTTCTAGCCCATCCGATCGTTGTAAATTAAACATATTTTTTCATTTTAATATTACTAAAATATTATGATTAAGGCAACATGCCAATGATGTACCAAAGGCCATCCACAATAACCATTTATGCAGCATGACTGGCCCTTAAATTAAGTTTCAATTCGATTGACAACAAAATCGAATTTTTTCATAATCTCGCAATTTATATAATCTTTTCTAGCTTAGAATTTAACATGTGACTTATATTTTATATAGGCAAAGAAGAGCATTCAACATTTTTCATACCAGAGCCATGATGACCTTATAGTTGAACTCAATTTTCCAGCGGAAGCAACTCATAGAACATTCAGAATGAAAGCATTTTATGTGGCGTTCAAAACACATCCACACAAGTTAGCCGTGTTACTTATCCAACGGAAGTAGCTGCTTGCCCACGGTACCCACTTCCATTCTCCGCTTTACAATCACAGAAGAGCTTCGGCCCCGGGAAACGTGTTTTGTCTGTTTATCTCGGCAGCCCTAGTGCCCTCTGTTTTGGCTCCCTGTTATCATCGATGACTTCTAAAATTGAAATTTATGCGGCTTATCCAGCCAAGGCAAGAGACAGGACGACCCTCTTGCCCTTTTTTGCTATTCAGAACGAGGTGAATTTCCTTTTCAATGGCCGTTTTATTCTCGGACACTTCATTCATATCGTTCCCCGGCTCAATTTCAATTTGAATTTAAAATTTTATTTAAGACTTCATAAAAAAGATAAAAATGTTAAATAAATGGTTTGCACTAAAGCGCCTGTTGATTTGCAGTTAATATTTGGAGAAATTACAGAAACTGGGATTGTCGCTGTTACTAAAAATAAATTTACAGGCGCCCTTGTACTGTCCGCTGTTTTTGCTCTCCGTTTACAATTCAAATTATTCGCGCCCAGGTGTGCACGTCCGAATTCCTTTTTTTTTAGAAAAAAAATGTTAGTGCAAATCATTGTATAAAAAATTTATCATATTTGCATACTAACTTGTCCCCAGCTCTGGACTCACGCTGTTATATACCGACTTTTTTAGCTTTGGGAATCAACATAGCAAATTTTACTTAGTGAAAACATTGTTGGCAATGATTCATACTGGGCATAAACGAGCTGGGCAAATAATTGAATCAGATTTAGCTGCTCCCTCTGGTGCCAGTTGCCTCTTGCGGCAGAACAACTTTACCCGATGCAATGACAATAATTCAAGGTGAATTCCGAACTACCACTATTACTCAACAGTTCTCCAGTGGCTTTTAAGCGTAATCTATTGTCAGCAGAATACAACCATGAGTTACCATTGCCGGGATTCGGGAAAGCTAGCATGATCTTCCTTAGACCACCAAAGTGGCTACTCTACTTTTACGATATCAAATGATACACGTCTATATGTAGCTCATATCTACCTGTAGTATTGTCCAGAAAGAAGGAAAAAGACAATACTTTTTCTCTTTAGTGTCCTAAAGATCTTTTATAGCAACTCACGAATAATTTCAATATAACCTATAACTTAGGATGAATTTCAAATTGCTAGAAAACCCAGAAAAACAAATTACGGCCTATCGGATTATGCTGCGATTTAATAAAAATTCCCTGATTCCCCACTTTATGTAATAAAACAGACGGTTCTACCATTTAAACCCAAATCAATATCGCAGAACCAAAACGATCTGTGTTGTCTTGAGTCTTGAGTTTTTAAATAGAATCCTATATCTAACAGGGCAGGAAGACAAAATGACCGCTCTCAAATGAAGATCAATTAAATTATTTTGGCAATCAATCTCTCCATTTGTCGATGCCTGGTTATATTTTATATAAAAACGATCATATTGATCGCATAGGAGACGGTTTTTCCATCTACTATACATACATGACTCAATAATAGCCAAAATTATTCATTTCTTTTCGCCAGGTGATGCAATCGAATTTATATGCATCGAGAGTTGCCCTCTAAACTGTTTTAGTTTTGAAACGGCTATTACTTTAATCAAATCACGATTTAGCAAAATTATTAAAATAAAGCTTTATTTGATTTTAAATTTATGTTATTCGGAAATATTTCATTATTTTTTTATTACTAATTATTTATTGTTCGATCGTGTTTTACTTGGTAAATTATTCGTTATTTTACGAATTATTTGCGGATAATTATTTGTTATTCGATCGCATATTATTCGAAAATCAAATATTTACTCGTTATTTGATGAGTTATTCGAAAACTATTATTTGTTATTTGGTGTTCATTATTTGAATTGCAAATAATTATTTGTTATTGGATCATGCGTTATTTGATAATGAAATAATTTTTACGATTAGTCCCCTTATGGAATAATTCTTTGTTTTGTTTTTCACTGTGGCTTCAGAACCTTACACATTTGAATTCTAAATTCGCATTGACAAAATTGAGGAAGTTAATGATAATTTAATAAATTATTTTAATTTGTAATGAGAATTGTAAAAGGAGGCATCCCATTTTTTATTACCAAAATATGCATAAACTAGGAAATTCCACTTTTTCTCTATTCCTCTATCTATTATAAGGATAATTGCCTTGCTGACCTGGTTAAGACTCAAGCTCTTTAGAATAACAAGACAAATACATTTATAGATTTGCCTGAAGTGAGATTTTTTTTTCTAAAGTTCCTAAATATGAGATTTATGTCTACTCAAATAATTATTTGGAATAATTCATTAAATAACGAATAATTATTTAATTAATTATCAAATAACGCATTATCCAATAAAAAATAATTATTTCAAATTCATATGAGCGCCAAATACCAAAAATTATTTGTTTAAATAACCAGCAATTATACGATTATCAAATAACGCTTGATCGAATAGCTAGTTATTATTTGAACCTCCACTAAATAACAAATTAGTATTTGCAAAAATTCATCAAGTAACGAATAATTACGACTTTGCTTTCCGGTGCATCGATGAAGACGAAATGCTCTCCTCTTCTATATATAAAATCGAATCCTACAGGCCCTGATAATTTGGCTCCTATACTTCGCGAATTATTAGCTCCTCCCTTTTCCCTACCTCATATATTTAGCCCTACCAAGTCTAAATTACCTACGCAATGAAAGAAAAGTATGGTCATTCCCATTCCTAAAAAAACATTACTTTGCACTCCACTGATTACTAGCTTGTTATGTTTGATAGTAAAAGCGCTGGAAAAAAACAATGTCTGGCTAGATAAGAAACTATGTTGCAGTGAAACGGCTGCTGAATTGGTACTCAACTGGTTCTCAACTGTAATCGTGTGACAACTGTCAGTTCCTTAATTTTTACCGAGCAGCACGGTAAAATTTCCTAAACGAAGAGCACCGAGTATTAGCGCGAGTACTGGCAAAATTACGGAATTCTCTGAAAAATTGTATATTGGACAGTCAATTTTTCCTAAATCACACAGAAAAATTTTGAGTACCGTACCGTAAAAACTGCCGATGAACAAATTAAAAAATTACTGCAGGGATAGTAAATTTTATAGTACGGCTGCATCATTACGGTTAGTGGAACCGTAGTTTTTTCTCCGTGTGATTTTATACCTCATAACAGTTGTGAAATAGCACTTATGAAGTCGCTTTCTGGCATCCATCAAGCTTTGGACAGCAACCATTTGACCATATTGTTCTTACCGCATTTTAGTACTTTTCACTAAATCATTCCAATTTAACTGGAAAGCTTTGTAGTCTGTTTCAGTTATTTTTGAGAGTTTCTGCTCCATTGTTAATTGAAACTGGTGTGCCGCAAGGATCAATACTTGAACCCTTCCTATCCTCTACATTAACGACTTAATAGATCAAATATTTAACTCATCTATTCATCCTTAAGCCGATGATGTACAAATATACCTGAGTAGGCTCATGGAAGACTGTGTAAGTGGTTTGAATGATGATTTGCAGCGAATAATTGGCAACTTGGGACAACACCCGAACAAATCTACATACATGCATATCAATTTACAGAGGTAAATTGGATAAAACCACTTTACCATCTATTACTCTAAGCAGCTTAAACCTGGCATATATTGACTTTGTGAAAAGCTTGGGAGTAATGAGCAACTCCACGATAAGTTGTCGTTACTATGTACATTAAGAATGATATGGCTTGAGACAGCTATGGCTTAACGCGAAAGTGTTGTCCCAAGAGATGCAAGTATAAACTATGGCAGCATAATGTTTCTAAAGCTTCATCATATTTGTCATAACGAGCTATATATTGCTTATAATTACACAACACGTTCCAATCTCCGGTGACCACTATTTACTCACACCTCTTCTTATGGAAAATAAGTTTCTTACATAAATTAATTTACCACACGCGTCCCGAATAATAAATTAGTGGTTTTGAAATACAATAGGCAAGAAAATAACCGCATTAGATTAGGTAACAGGTCTGCCTAAGCAATCAGAAAACGGAATTGTTTAGATAGCAATCTTTAGCGTACTTTTTGTCATCTCTTAAATCGAAAATTCATAACTTCAACAACGTGTTCGCAGTGTTTCTTTATGGCTAAATGCTTTTAAATCAGCAATTCATTTTCTGAGCATAAATTTAATATACCGCGATTTTGGTAATTTCATATTTGTAGTACATCCAATATCCACAAGATTACTATCGAAGTCCCTTTGTTTCACATGCTGCCCACAAGTACCCTATTATCAAAATTTATTTGATTTCATGGGATAACAATTTTCTCCCCTATAAAATATTCGGTCAATGAATATTTTTTCAACTTTTTGTAAATGCGTGCGTACTTGCTGACGACTACCGTACACACATATTTTCAGGAAAACAATTTCGTTACCAGTTTTTTCCTGAATACATTGTTGAATTTTACTTATTTCCCAATTCACACACAACTCAGTATAAACCCATTTTTACAGATTGGCAAACTTTTTGCCATACGAGGAAAAAAACAGTTTTGTGTACATTTTTAATACAAGAACAGAACGGCTATTATATTGATACGGACGTGCCCGTTCTGTAAAGATATAGAGGCTTATACTCGTATATGGTCAAAAAGTCTGGCCATTTTGCATCAATCTCATCCTGTTAAGGGTTGGGGTGATTTACGTTAAGGGTTATTGCGCTTTCATGAGAACACCAACCACCTCACACGCAAGGCATGTTTAATATTTTGTGGAAGGGTGAAGCATTTATTTTTACTTTTTATCCAAGATGTATTTTATTGGCTAGTTAAAGAATGCAAAATTTTGTTTTTTAAAACCTTTTGAATGTTTTCAGAGCTCAAAATAAATCATTTAAAGGGAAAATTGTATGTTTTATAGTTGCAGATAAATTGAGAGATTGCTATTTTTTATATAAAATATGGCTTTGTGGAGCAAAAAAATTTTGAACGAAATATTATACTTACTAATCCGCTCCTATTTCATTGGATTTGTAAAGTGTTATCCAAAGTGGTTCTGAAAAAGTTTAAAAAAAGCTCTAGTTAGTATAACTTCATAATTTAACAAAGCAATTTAATTTAAACTTATAAAGAATATATTAAATTATATAAGTATTATGAGCCATTGCCATATTCTTTCCAGGCTTTGACGTAATCCTAATTATTCATGCAATCATGTGATCATTAAATTACAGTAAGAAAAAGAATTGGACAAATTAAGCATTCCTGTGGAACTCCGTAAATGACTTCGAAATGTCCAGAACTTAAACATTCTCGACTACATTCTAGTATATCCGGGAATGTTTAAGTTCTGATTACTTCAAAGACATTTACGGAGTTCCACAGGAGGGCTTATTTTGGCCAATTCTCTTTCTTACTGTAATTGCATTATTGCATAAACAATTAGAATTACCTTAAAAGCCAAGACCCAGACGCTATTTATTTGTTGGCAATACTAGGATTTGAAGGATATAGTAAAAAAAGGCCTAACAGAAAAAAAAACCCAGAAATCCTTAGCTAGTAACAATCTAGCTTTCGAGCAGGGCATAGCAGTGATAAAGCCCTACTAAAACCTACAGCTGACATTAGAACCACTATGGACTATGATAAATTACTGATTCTACTTCTTCTGGATTTATCTAAAGCCTTTAATAGTGTGGATTACTAGCATTTTTGAGCTGTATCACCTTTTGAATTTTAATCCATCACCCCTGCGTCTGACTTGTAGTTTCTTGCCCAATCGAAAGCAACGATTCGCGATCGCAGATTAAAAAAAAATCTATGCTACGTTTAACGTCAGGTGTGCTTCAGGGCTCTATCTTAGGGCCTCTATTGTTGAGTATATTTATTAATGTGCTGGATTTATGTGTATGCCTACGCTGTGCAAATTTATTTCGGTCACACAAACTGTATTGTTGAGGATTACATCAGCAGAATAAACGATGACTTGGATAACATTTTCAAGTCATCTATTGACAAAAGGTTATTCTTAAACCCTAGCAAAACACACAAAAAGAGATACCGCAATTTTCATGATTTTTTGTTTCTCCCAATTATTTACTTAAACAAGATTATAATCTCCTATTTACTGCGTACAAGGAAACTAGGTATGATTTTGAATTCAAGAATGACCAGCTGCGATTTTGTTTAAGTGGTCTTAGGTCGAGTATACGGTATGTTGCGACGACTGTGGCTTTATTCTAGCACCTTAGCTACTGATATGCGCATTTAGTTGGTAAAGTCTCCCATGCTCCTATAACTTGGAAGTAGCATTTAACGATTGCATTCGATTTGACTTTGGACTGCGCAAGTTTGACCACGTTTCTTCCTACCGCGATAAAATTATTGACTGCTCTTTAAACATCTACTTACTGCGTAAAATGCTTGTCGTTCTTCATTATACGCTGTATTGTCGTATATCTTTAATGGCATGTTGGATGATTCTTATTTTGTTCAAATTTGTCCAGCTTGGAATAGTCGTCCCATTCATATTCAGCGTATCAAAAGATTAGCAATAATTTTTTGCACCATTGACTGTTCATTCTGCCTGGACTTTGCTTAGTCAGTAGGTATTATTTTGATCTATATGTATATCTCTCTCTGGTACCTATAACCCCTTTTCGAGCATAGAGCGCTTTCTACACCGACTCCCCACATGGTTCATTCCTGTGCCAAATCCTTCATCTGTGACTACAATTTGTTGATCTATACTTCTCTACGGTTACTCTCCATGTGCTGCGCGGTCGTCCAGTTTGGCATTTTCCCTGGGTCCCGTGCGGGTGCCAAGCAAGAGCCTTTTGTGCAATGTTGTTTAGTTCTTAGTGTGGCGTAAATCCTGCCTTGACCTATAAGTCTGTGGAGTTCTTCATTGGGAATGACCTCCGGCCAGTGGATCCATCAATTTCCATGTTGAACAACCGTACAACAGAGCAGATTTTACGTTCGATTCAAAGATCCGGAGTTTTGTGCGCCTGGAGATGTTGTTATTGTGCCAGCTATCTCTTGCTTGCTCTATTCGCTATTCTCTTTAAGATAAAATTAATTTTGCCTCCTAGAGTCTAAGCTAATAAGTTTGGTTTCAGCAGCATTAATCATCTCTGCTCAGGGCTTGGGACATTTGGGCTGCATGACTATGTTTGTTGGATAGGAGACATATCGTCGGCATAGTCCAGGTGCGTAAGGTGGTTAAAAGTTTCTATACGTCCCTAATCAGGAAAATAAAATGTGACAGTATGCATCCTTATCTCACTCCGTGCAACACTCCGACAGTCCCTTGTGCAGAACGTCACAGTGGATTTCTCAGTAGAACTCCTTTATAATTGTGATAATTTTCTTCGTAAAAATGCCCATATATACTCCCAATCAACGCTCTCAAACGCCTTCTCAAAATCGGCGAACATAAGATGTAAAGGAGACCTTCAATCGGTGGATTGCTCGATAATAATGCGGATGGTGGTGATGTGACCTTGTAGGAGAAACTCTAATGAAAGCCTGCCTATTCATCATTTAAAGTGCGCTCTATTTAAAGACTGCAGTTAAAAGACAGATACCGTGCCAATTGCTACAACTCCTCAGGTTGTCCTCTTTGAAACCTTCACAATTGCATCTGTTCGGTCTCGGGGAGTAGACTATCAGCCGCAGAAATCGGAATCCGCCATAAGTAGTTCCACTGGTATCAATCAATCCCTAGGGCCTTACCGAGGTCCAACGACTTAATTGCGTCTGTCAACTTCAATCTTGCCGGAGTTATGATCTAAATGTTGACCACCGTAGCCGCAGTGGGTGTTGAGGCTCGTATGAAGAGGTATTCGACGGTCCAAAAGTCGTTAGCAGAACTGATTTGGTCTTTAATTTGCCTTTTGTTCCTGTATTTTGGACAATATGGTGTCACTGATCTTAGTCGTCTTCTGCTCTGTAATCGACTCACGTAGTCTATATTACAGCTCATATTCCTTCGTCCTTTCCCATTTTTGGAGGATGGAGTTGTCGGCTTTTTGGCGCAATACGGTGGTATATGCCCTGCGTATGTTCGGTGTTTAAAGCCTCTGCACATTGAGCCGTGACATATAAGATGTTGTACACTTTCGAACTTTCAAATAATAAGGTCACCAAAAACATGTCTTTCCGAACTAAAACCCTAAAGGAGTAACTATGAACTCGTTTGATGCACAAAAATAAACTTTCTTGCATCAATTTATTGCATTCGCTCTCGTTCGCTTGTTTTTAAATGATTTATTCTTTGCCAGTACACTCAGATAGAGGAATAGAGCCAACTTGAAATACAAAATCAGCAAAGCAAAACTCAAGTCCTAACCCCGAATATTGTAATTATGTACATTTACCTCGCTCATCGAAACTTCATCGGATATCGTATAATTACCGAAACGCTCGCCTCCCTACTTTTAGGATTTCTACATATTTATGAGGAACTTTGATCAGATTCCCTCATTTGGGAACCACCAAGGAGACCGCATCAGAAGATTACTTGAGAGCCTTTATCAAATTGTAACAATCATCAATTTTGTATGCGACCCTGATATCATCTCAAATCGATTCAGCTTAGTTCGCTCATTATTTCCTCTTTTTTTCGAATGGGGAATGATGCGATGCTAAAACCCAGTGGCGACCGCATTGACTTTCAATGATTTCGTGTAATCTTGAACTAGAACTCTTCGTCGTTATCACGATCCATTTCACTCTTATTAAGTCTTGTTCAGCGCCGAATTGAATTATTAAGGGTTGCTTCGTTTGTAATCAAAATCGTCGATTTTTTAAGTTTGATTCTGTGGCACGAGTACCACTCCATCTCCACGTCGAAAAATAGAAGAATTACGAGACTCAGTTTGGGTTTGATTCTGGGTATCTCCAATTGAGCTCTATCTGAACCACCATTGTTGGTAGTTGAGATAGAGCTCGAAAAGCACATTGTTCGCCTGTATGAGTACTGAGATAGCCCTGCTATGCATAGTCACATATTTTCGATTGCGTTTTATCTTATCTCAGGAAGACAGTGAAATTCAGTCTTTTATCGCTATCAGCACAACTTCCTCCCAGTTAACAAGTCAATGGAATTATCTCATCAAGACGGGGAAGTGGAGGAGGGCTGTAAGTCGAATTTGCTGTTGCATTTGAGTACAATCATTCAGTAAATATGTCTGAATACGAGGAATATGAACGGTTGCGGTCACGCTTTTTCCTGTTCTTTACTACAAATCGTGCTTATCATCATACGACAGATGACACATGCGAGCATACATCGAATTCATTGGCGACAAAAAGTCAACGTTCAACAGCTTATGCGACATTTTCATGCCCTTAATTTGTGGAATATAGTTATGTACTCGGTCTTTTATACCTACATATTCGCATCATGTTAATAGGGTAAAACGAGGGAAACCAGAGACGTGGAGGACGAGACATATGAGTTCTTTTGACGCGTACAATAAATGTTCATTCGCAAATGGAACGAACTGGATCTGTCTGATTCACTTTTATTGTCTCTAATCAACGCCAATTTATTTAGCGAATCTTTTATGTTTCTAGATTGATATAAAAGTAAAGTTGTCGATTGATTATTAAAAAAAAACTCCTTTTGTGTGGCAGTACAGAAGTTAGAAGCAATGTAATACCATTTCATTACCACTTATGATATCTATTCTTTTATGTGTACTGACTAACTGATAATGATTGTTGAACACATCATTAAGATTTAAAATAAAAACATAACGGCATAAGGCAGAAATATAGACTAGCGATCATAAAAGAACACACATAGGTTGCACTATAAAATTTAAAATACCACAAACGTATGATTTTCGATTTTTGTCGTGGCCATAATTCGGAGTTTAGTGGTGTTCTCTACAAACGCCGGTTATAAATTACCTCAGGCTAACTTATAGACTATCATCAAGCTAACCTTTTGGAAATAGGAAAAACTTAACTGGTCAAACAATTCAAACGCTTTCGACATGCACATATTTCCTGTGGATTCAACCGAAAGCTACCGAAAGTAATAGCATTGACATCATCAGCGAAACAATTAATTTCAAGACGTGACCGAAAGGAGTAAAAGCGACTGTTCAAACTTAAAACATTCAATAACGGTGTACCACAAGGTTCTGTAGGTTACTAGATCTTCTTACCTTATATAGTAGTTATTAGTTCTCCCTGATACTGTGTACTACTCTGGTTGATTTAACCCCTTGTAAGGCATAGGGCGTCTACTACACCGACTCTCCACCTGGTCCGGATCTGAGCCAACGCCTTCAACTGTGGCCACGACTCCACCGTAGCCGGTTCCAAGCCCGGTTAAGAAAGATGGAGGGAAATCTATGCGCCAGCCAGTACACCTCGGCTTAGAGAGAATCTATTCGATATTCGTATACACTCTCGGTGTTGCGCAGGGTGCCCCAAAAAGCGGCCGCCCTTCTGTTATAGAATAGGTAGGGCTGTAACCTGCTTATTTTAGAATCCAAGCCTTGAATATCTCCGATATTGTTTGTATTATATACTATACACTAAATAGCAAAACTGACCGAATAGGAACTAATAGCCCAACGTCGCTAAGCTATTTAAGTGTTATCGTCGGAAGGACACTGAATTTTAAAGAGAATTTATTTATAAAAAATTTTAACTTGGTTTAATACAATAGCCAAGCACGCATCATTTTTCAACATAATCTCCTGGTGTGGAAACGCATTTTTCCATGGGATTGGGAGGTTGTTGATCCCGGCATCGTAAAAGCCCGGGGGGGGGGGGGGGGGGTGTGTTAGGATCCAATTGCGTACGAAGGTCGGAACTCCTACGTCGTCCCGGAATCGTTGTCCTCCGAGTGCTTGTTTCAGCGGGCCAAATTGATGGAAATCAATTGGTAATAGATGGTGATAAGTCGGGACTATGGGGGGGGGGGGGGGTTCTCAAGTGGACTCCATCTTATTTTCTCTCATTTTTGGCAAGTTAAATGTGCAGTATGGAGCCGAGCGTTGTTGTGGAGGGGACTGGCCTTTCGAATTGGACGCGAGCACTTGACAGTGTTTGATCACTTAACTAGGCAGTCAATCTTCTCAACGGGTTTTAGTGCTGTTTGAGCAAGAAATTAGATATTATAATACCATGTTCTCTGATGTGTCCCTTACTGCGGCGATCCTAAAACCGATTGTTGAATTTCTACTTCGGAATGTAAAAAATTTAAAAGCCATCCAAACTATAGAGCCTGAGGACAAACTACGCTAGACGCGCCAACTCCTTTCTCTAATGCGGTACTTGATGTCCTACGATTTTGCCCCTAAATTCATGGCGCATATAAACTTCTTTATAGGGCCTTTAAAATTTTAAATAACAGTAGTTTAATTATGGTAGTATATTGTCCCGTAGTTTGGTTGACGATCGGATTGAAATCTGAGAAGGAAAATATGTTCCCTTACGTACGACCTAAAAGAATTTCATCAAATGTACACGAAACCATGTTGAGATGCTGGAAGCGATCCGCGTAAGGCAAAAACTTCAGGGAGTAGTTGGTGAAAAGCAAACCTAGGAAACGTTGGAGAGATTCAACGGGCCGAAAGTGGACGTGACAGTACGGCACCGACGAGATATGCCACGAGTACCATTTAAAAAAGTAGAGGTACTGACATAAGAAAATGCCTTTTCCCAACGTTGTAGCCCATAGAAAAAATACAGCTCTTATCAGAGCCGCAACTCAATTTCTATTCAAGCATAATCCCTAAGTCAGTGACGGAACACGGTTCTTGAGAAAGTGTAAGAGAAGAGAAGAGAAACCCGACGTTTAGAGAATGTCATAACAACACACTTGTAAAAATGAAGACAGTATACCATTGCTGACACATCAACCCTAAAACATGTTGAGGTCATCTTGAATCAGGACACGTTCGCCAGCATCCCTAATGCCTGATAAAATCTTCATGACATCTTCATATATTAAGACCTTACCCTGAGGTAAGCAATGTCATCAACAGAAAAAATTAGCAAGGGGCTAAGTTGACTGCCCTGTGGAAACCCAGATGTCACAGTGATTAATCTTAAGGTTAAATCGCTAAAATAAACCTAATACTTTCTATCACCCTAATATGACTGAAACAAATGGATAACAATAGAAGGAAATCCAAACTTGAGCAACTTGAAAACTATGATGGAATGCAGAAGCTGGCGAAAGCTTTACTGAAGTCAGTGTAAATGCAGTCAGCAGAAAACAACCATGGGTCGCCGTCAGTGGGGCTTTAACTTAGAACCTCCAAGATGGAAGGCCGACACGTTATCAGTTACTCCAACGACGACTTTATATAAACTTATACTGGTGATGAATTCAGTTTTTAAATTGATACGTCATCGAATAAAATTTTTTGGTTTGACTAAATTCAGTAAGATTACTAGTAATTTTCACAGCACAATTTAACTTGAGGTATATAATTTTATCAGTCGTCGGTGGATTAAGTGATAACGTCCAATCCTCAGATCACAGGCTCGAATCCCACCGGCGGCGATTCATGGACCACTTGCTATCGTCGTCTCGAATCGGCTGAAATTCACATACCGCCCATGCCCCACAAGGGGTTAGAGTAACTAGACAGTAATATAATTTTATAACTAAATAACTAGTAACTTTTCTTCTTCTACTTTCCTAAAATCTTAGAGAATTATTATCAGATAGAAATACATTTTTATAAAGTACTAGTGTAATAAACTCATAAAGCAATGAAGAATTCAAAATTACTTCCGACAACAGAATTTGAGGCATGTACGGAAATATTATCTTGCTGAAAAGAATGAACTAGTGTGCCAAGAAAATTTTTAATCGTCTAATTAGTAAGTAAACATTTTTTCTTAAAGTTTTAAATCATTTACATATAAAATTACACAACATCTATCTTTCCCCCATTTTGGATCGGTATCTTCTGAAGTAGACTCCTCGTTCAGATGCTCAGAGCCCACATTCCCAGTTAGCTCTTTTCCAGCTAAACATTCCCTAAGATAAGTTGATGACACTTAAAATACCCCTCAATATAATGTTATCCTTTATCCTTTTAATATCTTGAATTTAAAATATCCGTAAAATGTCATTAACTGACTGATCCAATTTTGAAGCAATATGGTAACCTCATGTGACCCATTTCGCTTACGATTTAGTCGTATAGCGTAAACTTTACTGCGTCTGCCCTCTTCGTTCCTACATACAGTTTAAGATACCTTCACACAAAGGTGAATACTGAAAAGGCAGGATAAGCATCCTTCGTACCTTCCGTTCACCGTTTTCCTTGTATACTGAATTCAGCCATCTTTCAGCTCGCATCGATCTGACATCATTTTGTTTCTATAAAGAAAGACTTCCCTCTTGGCATCGCTCCGGCTCGATAGACCACATGTGTGCGCACATATGACTGAATTTAAGGTTCTCCTTGCCTTCAAATTATTTTTTGTGCCATTTTTTCGTTCTTTTCATTTAAGAAATCAAGTCGGCAAGGGAGCAGCCTGAACGAGTTGTTGTAGGTTTCGTAAGGACTTCACGGACGTAACTTTTGTGTTTTCAGAATCTCATTACAATAGAAGTTCCATTCAGAGGAGCGTTCACATATGTTTGCTCGTAGCTGGAGCAAACACTTAGAGGATTAACGATGTTATAATACTACGAACAGAGGACAGTTTTTGCGGACTTCACAGTAGACATTATTTACTTGAAATTGCCTTGGAAGACCGCATAAATGTGTAAGTGTGTCGACGGTTTACTAATGAAATGCACTATGAAAGCACCAGTTTCTTAAGGCTGCAAAAAAAGGGGTTGCACGATTGCTCACTGGGGCGAATACTAAATGCCCACGTTAAAGTTCATAGCGCGAGCACTTTTCTATAAGTGGAGAAGTGACTATTTCGTTTTCGCACACATTTTCTGTTCCTTAAAGGCTCTAATCAGGACTCAGACGGATGTTTTAATTTGCTTTAAAAAATATTCTTTTTTCTCTCTGCCTTGCGAGCGAGTATTGTGTTGAGTTGACATCAACCCTAACTTTGAGCTCTCGTCTAAAATGGCAAACATTCAAAATGCGCCCCTAATGATGTCACAGAAAATCCATTCTCCATCAAAAGAAGAAAAAAAAAAAAACGCCAATGTATAAAAAGAAGTCTAAACTAAAAGCGCGGGAGTGGGAAACTTTGCACGGCGGATAGCATTCTCTAAAAAACGCCTTAGGAGTGGATGAAATTATGAAATGCACGCAAATTAGAAAAAGTGACAATGACATAGACGCATTAGGGGCGAGATGAAAGGACGTCTTGTTTTCAACTATTGCTAAAATATAAAATGAAAATGCGAAGATCTTTTTTTTTTACTCATTTTCTCTGCTTAATGTCGTCTTGTTAGTGCTTAACGGATGGATTCATTAGGAGCTACCTTCAGGCTATGAATGTTTGACTGTGAATGAGTGAAGAAATTTTTAGAAATTATTCTCTAGAAACTGTCAAGGAGTTGGAAAATGTTGGCTTAGTTGAAACTAATATGCACGAGAAAGTTTTTGAGTGATTTTTCTATTCAAATTGTGTGCCTTAACTTAAGGATGCCATCGTAATGATAATAAGCCCGAGGGAGGACTTTTTTTCATAGAGCAAAAATTTCATTTGATGACATGTTGCAATGAGATTTCTGGGATAAAAGCTCATAATTTTATTCCTTTGTGAGTTGAAACTTCTCTTTCAACTTTTTCCTGGTTGTAAAGGATAAACGAAATTCCTTGCCAGGTTAATGTTTTTATGTCCAGTGAATTTAACAAATTCAAAGCGTAAAGGAATTTAATTTACGATGAATATTGTTTAGGAGTCTTCGAAGATAAAAAAAATTTTAATAAAATGTCAATAAATTAGTTGAATGAATATTGAAATGCCCGGAACCGCAAGAGAAAATTCTCTCTGTTTCCTTAAACCCCTTGTGAGGTCTATTCAAAGTGAATGCTGCTCATAAGCTGGCAAAGAATTGAAAATTCGTATAGTCTGGACAAGGTAAAATCTCTTGTGAACTAAATAATGAAATCCTGGCAGAAACTACAACTACTCAAGAATGACACGAACTGCACCCTGTTTTACAGGTATCTAGGCTCTCCAGACTGAATCAGACAGTAAAGAGAAATGAGTGCTTTACGCTAATGGCGTCACCCAAAAACAAAACGAACACTATCAGCGACCTCAACACAAATTTACGTTTAGAAGCAAGATCCAGTTTAAGAAGCAGCAAGTTTCCATATGAAAAATGAGACAATAAAAAGCTTTAATCAGTCTTTACTGCAACATGTTGGCAAAATCGGAACAAGCAACCAAAGCCTTCACAATCCATCATAAATCTTTCAAGCTCAACTTAATCGCAACAGGTAAAACGACAATTTAGTCTCACTCTTAAATCACGCTTGCCTAAACATGACAGATAAGAGGAAATCCTTCTATTTCGTTAAGAGATTTTGCATTTTTTAAGGACTCACCATCTATAAATTTCCTCAACAAGTCCAAAAGAGCAATTTAGATTTCATTGTTGGTGAGGAAATTTAGGTCAATATCATAAAAAATCAAATCATTGACTGTAACCTGAACAGAAAAAGGACTAATACCGCCATTACATTATAAGTTATCAAAATAAGAAAAAATGTAATTCGATTAGCATAAGGAGGCATACGGAGAGAATCGGCCCACGGAAGGTCACGAAAAGCGAACCTCACAAATCTGCAGTGGACAACATCAATGCGATCAATGTAAACCGCATAGAAAGGATACCAAACTGAACTAGCGTAATCTAGAATTGGTCTACCAAAAGCGCAATAGAGGAGCTTCGTAATATACCGATCATTAAACCACACCTAAGTTTCTGGCTTTGTTGAATCACCTCAATAGGCTACTGCCAATAGTAAAATTGAAGTGCAAATGACAGAAATACATAACGGGCCAGTTCTCAATATTCAAAGGAAAGAAATTAATAGATCAGAAGTCATCTAAATCAGAATTTAAACGGGTACTTTCACTATCGTTTGAACCAGCACGGAAAATGTCTTTGAACTCGAGTCCGTTTCCTAATTACATCATTGATATAGATAATTAAAAGCAAAGGTCCTAGATGGCTTCCCTGAGGCACACAAAATAAATTATTAATTTCGTCCGAGAGTTTACCACGAAATAAAACCCCAGAACTGATAGCTTGTACATTAGAATTTTGTGATTAATTCTATCAGAAACCTTACTGAAAACCGTGAAAATACAATCAATCTGCTTGTCGTCTTCGACGGCAGATATACAAAAAATCCGAACTATTATTTGTAATAGAATTAATATGATGAAATTAATGCACTTCATAGACTATCACTTCAAAAACTGTCCCAATAGCTCTAAAATTTAATATAACCCTTCTAACAAAAATGGATAATCGTAGACAATTTCCAGAAAGAATTTTTTAGAAAAAACACCAAAACAAATGGACAATTCGTAAAGATTACACAAAACCGGAGCCAAAGACACACTGCAATTCCTCGGAAAATACGCAGGAACGCCATAATGCATAAACTAAGGGCATGAGCCAGCAGGAAATTCTTAAAATTAAGGCCACACTTATTTGGTAAAAAAATATTAGACAACGTCCCTAAATTATCCTACTTTATCCTCTACAAATGGATAAAAGTAAATAGACAACAAGGCAAACCTTTTGCGTTAGGCGGTAAAATTTGCCTAAATTACACACTAAGTTTATTAGTTACATTAATTATACGCTGTTGTTTCGTAATAATTGCCTATGAACACATTAAAAATTACTGGAATTATCGTCTAATTACATTTCTTAAAAGCAAGCTGTCCAAAGATTAGGAAAGACATCGGTAACGACGTGACAAGCATTATACGTGTATTGAAAGGAGTGAAGGCTATAGACAATAATTAATCATATTTGATTGGACCAATTGAACGGCTTATTGAACTAAATGCTCAGATTTTTAACATATTTACTAAATTAAATAACAACAAATAAGATCTTCATTCATCCGATAAATGGCATCTTCAATTAAACAAATTGGTCTTGAAATATAAGAAGATTGACGAATATAAATAAAACACAGTTACAGACTAGTGGAAAGTCATTAATAAACGTAAAAAATAATAGCGGTCCACGTACAGATCCTTGTGGAACTCCGCTGAGAACTAGCAAGCATTCAGAAAAAATGTTACTTCAAAAAACTTTCTGCTATCGGTGCTCGGTCTAAAAGATTTTTAATACATGGAGCAATCCTGAAATTTAACGAATGTAATTGTACGACATTGATGAAGTAATGAATAGAATTTATATAAGTACCTATTTCTCATATGAAATAATACTTTTATCTACGTAGCATAACAAATGCGTTCTTACTTTCGGCCATGAGATATACCCTTTCTTGTAAAGTAGGTACTTACTAACCTAGAGACGTGGTATATCACCATGTCAAAGTAATTTATTCTGTAATCTCAGTAAGATATTGAGTGCACTATTAGTTTTTACGAAATAAATTTGGTAAAATTTACTGGTCCTTCTGGCTATGAGAGATAATTAAGTTTTAGGGCTTTTCACAATATATCCACTAATACATTCTCAAAACAACCAAATAAATTTGCAAACGAGAAGTCGAGGTCACTTTTAAAAATTCTTTTTGTTTCCTTCGTAATCAACGCTTGATCGAATTCGAATATGTAAAACATGATAAACCAATGCCAATGTCTAGTTTCTTTGTAATATCCTCGATAAATATTGATTAGTTCAAAATTAAATCAATTAACGACAAAGTAAAGCGACAATAAGTTTGTGAAGCAATACGGGCAACGAATCCCAGACACGTTTTAGTTAAGAATTCTAAACAATTTGAAAGCGAAATTCGAGGCATTATTTAGCGTACATTAGATATACATTTCTGTCGGTTTACAGACGAACTTTATCTCGTTTAATTCAACACTTTTTCAAGCACTTGAACCCGTCGACACGTTAGAGGCTACACACAAAATTCAACACAAAGTAAACAATTGAAAGAAGATAAAGATAAGAAAGAGCAAAACGTAGAACTTACTCAAGCGTCTTTTTTGTGTTGTAGAATTCTTAATACCACTGTTAAATAGTACACTACTCGAGTATTGTATTACATGCGGCAAGATAGTAAACATTTAAACGATACTAAAACTGACGCTCCCGGTCACATTTTCAATTTAAATGCTTGGCCCCAAGCAAATCAAATTTATTGGACGTAATCAAGCAACTTATCTGTCGTCACATGGCTCACAAAACACTCGTTCGATATGAAAACGCGATATGCGTTGCTTGCGAGTCGACTTTAGAGTTTAGAGACGTCCCAATTCCAGGTTCAAACGCGAAACATTGATTATTCACTCACTATTGCCAGTTACACTCATAAAAAGACTATATGAGGACATGAAACGTCTTTTTTCACACTAAGCATTAAACCGGCACTCATTTTAATAACCGAAACCAATAAAAACACATGCGCATGCGTCCACTGCTTAAGTCAAAATAAATCGAGAAGTACCCAGGGAAAAACTAGAGAAACTGAGAAGGAAGACACGTTTCGAGCTTCGGCTTACGAATTTATTTCAATTTGAGCACATGTTAAGGAAATGAGCAAGAATTTATTCATCAACCCCAAGATGTTTAGAACTGGGAACGGGTCGTGCCCTTGAAAGTGTGTATATGACTCGGATTGACGAATACCATGTGTGCCATTTGCTGAGTGCTACCATAACCCAAAGATTTCAAGAATTTCTGGAAGAAGTCTGCCTTTTTGCCTTTAGCGCTTTTTTTTATAGGGGAACTATAATTTTAAAAATGAAGCTTCCTTGTGGAGAATATACTTTTGTTGGTTTGTTTTTAAATTAAGTAAACATTTGTTATGATTATTGTTATTTGTTTCTGTAAATAATATAAGGGAATAAAAAAACGACATTTTCAATGACATGATGAAGAAAAGATTTAAGCACTTGTTTCGCTATTATCGTTTGGGGGCTACTTTTTTACTTTTTCTGCTTTTTAAAGCCTTAATGAGCCTGAAATTATATTGAAATTATATTTATATTTCCCAACTTGCTGAATTTTCAGTCAAACTACAAGCTTTTAATTTAATCCATTCCCACTAAAGTTAAATATAATTCCTTGATATCACCGTTGATTCCTTACGAAATTATTCCCGGTGTACCGCAAGGCTCAGTTATTTTCCCTTTTCTTTTTCTTATATTTTTGAATTGGAGAAAAATTAGCAACTGGTACGATCGAATCTTGAAGCAATGACGAATGATACTGAAACCACTAGGCGCTGTTGCTGATGCTCCATTCCAAATTTCTTTTATGAAGAAGCCTCGATTCCACATTTATATCAGATTCTGTATGCTTAATTCACTACAAAAAAACGGGACTGGAAGTGTTTTGCTTTAGACATCTTTGGTTTAAACGGAGTCAGCATAGCTAATTTAAAAACTCTACATCAGACATAGACTTAAGCATAGCCAAGCTGTAGCTGGACACACAAACAAGGGTTTTCAAAAGATTGATATAATGCGTCACCCCCATATGATGTGAGGAAGAGTTTTTCCCTCCTCTAGACACAGTCTACGTCTGACCAGTTTATCTGCCTTTTTACCAGAGAAACCTTGATGCCCAGGTATATAAACCAAGTTCACTCAATTTGTATTTCCATGTCAATCCAGAGCTTTTTTACATTCGCAGACTAATTTTGATCTGATTATGGATGAGGCGATTGCTTTGATCACTAGCTGACTGTCGGAGACAATAAATATGTTCCTGTTTGAGTAGGCTCTGTTTAGATAGGTCAATTTTTTTATGAACTTGGGCCTGGAAAACAGTAGTAAGTTTACCTCGTGCCAATGGGGATAGTATACACCGTGATACTCATGCCCACCCCCTCAAACCGGTCTTCGAACCATCTATTGGTAGAGAGTTCTCCGTGGAGGGAAGGAGATGTTGGCCGGAATGACGTCAAAGACCATTGGCAACCCAGGCACCCTATCCATCTTATCCTCTTTTAGTGAAGTGGAACTTTCTAAAATTCATGACTAGGAGCCCTTTCTAACATTTAAGCAGTACTAATAGCCATACCCATAACATGGTACCAAAAGCCTATCGGCGCTCTTAATAATGGCTCAAAAGAAACATAGATCGAGCAATCCGGCAAATAATTTTGTCAATATGATCCTCAACGAAAAGATGAGAGTTCAGAACCAGAACCAGATCATTCGTGCCAAAACTAAATCTCTACGAAAGAAAGTCATTATAATACATTAACTGGCATTTAAGGGCTTAAGGGTGCTAGGTTCAATTACCGGCAAAGCGAGGAATTCGAGTAAATTGGTGGTACTTGACTTTCGCTGAACAGGGTCGGATTTCGCAATTTAATCCTTAGTTGAAAATTCCGAATAAAAACAGCAATTTACGTAAAAGTTATACCTACAAAAAGTAACTAATACCAAAGCAAGTGCTTTTTAAATAAATTTAAATTTAGCAAATCTCCCCGAAGTGTAAATCTCTTTTAGATACGAAAATTACTTTGACTTACTTAATTAAAACATAGAAGGGGGAATTCACTGAGAGTTGAAAAGTGTTGCATAAAGTAGGTGTGAATTAAAATCGTGAAGTAGTGCTTAAATCTCGTACGAGTTCCGGAGTGAAACCTTTCATAGCCTCTTTAAAAAAAAAATTAGGAAAATTTCAGTGACTCGTTTTTGAACCTCCCTCCACTTCATGACGGAAACATTCCACAAAAGTTCCACAAGTGTAAACCACTACATTGTCGTCAAGAACAAAGGGAACTTTTGAAATTCTCCAAAAAAAAGCGTCCTAAATACTTTATGACCCCTCAAGTTGGTGCGTCAGACTCATTCTCATAAGCTTCCTACCCTTTTCTATGAATATGTCCTTGTATAACAAGCAGAAAATTGCTTACGTCACACACTCTCCCTTCGAACCTCTGACGGTTGAATATTTTAAATGATTGAAAGTGTTCCGTCATGACTGCGAAAATTCTGCCTATGTGTGAGTAGGTAAAGTCCTTAAGGGCGCCATGCGTTGATTTTCGCAATAAAAGTATACCCTGGAAAAGTCAAGGCTTTGAAAACTCCCGGTATCACTTTCTCATAAACGCAGGGAGTCGCAGGGACAGCTCTCAATGGTAGTCCTGCCAAAAGAAAATTACTTTTTTTTTTTAATTCCTTATGCAATTTTTGGAATATTGACTCTCGTCATTTCTGCAAATTGCTTTTCGGGTCCTTTTGTTTTATGACGACTGAGTGCCCGGCCCGTTTCACTTCGGTTTATCCCTGCGTTATAGAAAGGGGACCGAGGATATAACCTTTTGATTTTCGTTTTCATTTGTATTTTTGCCTAAAATTTCTCATTTTCGTTGTCCTTCCCCTGAGAATAATTTATTGATTTTCAAGATTTTAATAGCAAAAACCATGGGAGGGGATATAATGACTGAAGACAAAGAAACTGCAATTGATTTTCAATGGTTTACCTCGTAACAAAAGAGTGTTGTAAAAAGTGCATGCATTTGTCTAAAGGGGGAATTGTGAATTATGAAAGACTGCCTTTGTTTTGCAAATAATTTTAAGAGAACGACAGTATAAATGGATTTTGAGATGCTTTCCAGAAAATATAAGTAATACTGAGAAGCTCTATGCATTTCAATAAAACGAGGAAATTATTATTTTCCCCAGCAGCAAGGAATATTCATATTTTTGCTGGTTCAGATTACAACAGAATAAATATAAAAAAGGTTTCATTACAAGTTTTGGCATTAATTTATTTTTACGTAAGAATTTTGTTATAAATTTTTACTTAATCTTTAAATAAGAAAATTTATAATCATTTTGAAAATTTATCGTGGGCGACACTTTTTCAAATTTCGAAATAAAATATTTTTAAAAATAAAGTTGGCTAACACATGGATATATAACCTTTTACTTATTAAAACATAGACCTTAATCTACCTAGAGTCACTTATTACACCGAAATTATAAAAAAGTAGATGAAGCCGTGGCGTCCATAATACCAGACTGCCACTAGAAAACAGTAAACTCTATAGTAAATCCGATTTTTTTTCTCTAGTTTTCCGGAAAAAGAACTTCACCTGATTCGACCAGTTGACCATTTACAGTTTAAGGTTGAAACCGAACCGTTGAAATGCTCTGCTAACTCCGATGGCTGTTTACCGTTATTTCTTGTCAGAAGAAACCATCTATTAGTCGGCACTGGCGTGATTTGACCCGATAACTGCCGTGTGAATGTCAGCAAGTCATCGCTTACACCACCAACGATTTTAATAATGAATTCTTTTGTAACGTCATAAACTGTGCGAAAGAGTAATATAACACTTCGTGATGGCCAATCATAGCTGTATCAATGTTGAGGTGAGGCTCTCTATCCTAAGATTTAAATTATATCATCGTCATCGCACGCGACGGATTGGGGTTGAGTGGCTGAGTTTAAGTTTTTTTAATTCCACAGTGGTTTACGCTTCTAGAATTAAGGAAATCAACTTCAAACTGCTTGATTTCCAATAACACCTACTAACTTGTATATATTACTTTATTATTATATTATATTATCTTGTTACTTTTTCTGCTTTCAATGCACTTGAATTTTAAAATACAACATAATACGTTCAAATACGTCTCTTTTTCTATGCCTTGACCTAAAGATTGTCAATGAGCTAACTACGGGAAACGTGGCTGTTGGATCTACTAATGGTCTGCAATATGTGTAATGTCCTCTTAAAAAAACCACCAACTAAGTCCAGACTGTGAAATGGTTCCCGATTTCTTATTTTTATGTTATTTTGTAAATCTTGACATTTCGTGATCTGAGGTCTATAGATATACATGAGATATGTAATCTAGTTTCGTGTCTTCTCATTAGGACCATATTTATACCCTCCCACATAGCGGACCAAAGAGATATACGGATCTATAGATATAAGTTTACGGTAACGCCAAGATTTGGAAACAAGTGACAATATAAAAATAAGATATCCTGATCGAGTATACCAGTTGTGGTCTCGTCCGGTTTAAAAAGAAGCATCAATGCTTTTTACTGTTGTCAAGAATTTACTTGATTTTTTCCACAGTGTAAACTCTTCTCATAGACAGAATTCCGTCTATTGCGGTACTTTGGAAGCCATGCTATTGTTTACCTGTTGCAAAACACTTATTCAGTTGCGAATTAATAGATAACAGGTTTATAAGCACTTATCTAGAAGATTCACAATATCAATTGCCTGGATAATTTAGGTCGGCTGACGGAAGGACCAAAAAAGCCTCGCACCACACCGTGTTCATAGCGCTACTGCAATCAGATGACATACGCTCTAGAGGTACCATTTTGCAATCATCGGAGAGATACTATTTTTTATATTAAAGGTACCCCGGTCCCGTTGTGAACTTCAGAATGCTTCTCATGCCGATGTTCGAAGTTTTTAAACCTTTAAAGAAGTAGTTAAAATTTACTATGTGGTTAAGGAAAAATTGATCGCCTGATCCACAATTTTTCCCGGAATAACCGGTAAGTTTTACATAACTTCAAAGAAGCTAGATATCATATTCTTTCTTTAGATATCATATTCTTTCTTTTTTAATCTGTTTGCAAGATTGGCTTAAGGCGGTTTCACAGTTGGAGCTTAAGCTCAGGATAAGTTAAATTTAGTTAGTCGCTTAAGTTCAAGTCAAATTGTTTTTCACAGTCTGGAGCTTAAAATGTTCTTTTTAATATGGCAGCACTGCGGAATTGTGAACACATATATTATTGTAGATTAATTTATTGTAAAATGTTTGTACATGCTTAATTTATTGTAAAAATTTTCAGTGGCAACTGCAATACTAAAACAATGAGTAAACACTTTCATTATAATAATAAACTAATTATTTTCTGAAATCAAACTATTTCAGAAATTTTCGAAGTCAGTTGAGCGTCATTTAATTAAACTGAGCTTAAGCGGCCAATCCTGGATGCTTAAGCTAGCACAGTGAAGCGGTGTAAATGAGTTAAATTGAGACGGTAGAGTGTGCAGCTGATATTTTTTGTTTTTTTTATTATTTTTTTATATTTTCTGTTTTTGAATTTATTTTGCTTTTCGATCAATAAGAGAATATTTTTGTTCCAGGTTATTCAAATGAAAAAAGTACCAGAGCTTAGAATATCAGCTATCATATTTCATCAGCTATTCACATTTCTGAAACAATTCATACACTTGAAATCGATTTGAAACCATTTGGACCTCAGCTCGATTAAAAATTTGCGGACCTCGAAACCGGCGAAGAAACCATTTTGTTTTTTGTTTTTTTTTTTGAGGCTCTTTAAACTAAATTTCCCTTCGCACCGCACGCAGGTTACCATTCTCGAACCACTATTATTTATCTACGACTACAACAACATATTGCGTATTCAGGTTGTGCAAATCGGGATCTTATTTTGCTCGCAGACTCACTTGCATTTCGAAGTCGACGATAAAATTTGAGGTTCAAAATTTCCATAACTTTTCTCGTTTTGGTGCGATTTTCGAAATTCTTTTACCATCTTATAAGTACAATTTAAATTTTAAACTAGCGCCATTCATGACCACCGGCAAGTTTTTAATTTTGAAGTTTTCAACTTTCAATTTTAAACGTGCATATGAAATACAAACACTCATTTAATGTATTTTGTATACTTTTTAGATTATTTTGACATTACATAACGCGGGGGATACCCAGAAAACATACCGTTCCTTCCCCTACCTCACTCAATCTATTAAGAGCGATTCCGAATACTTCATCTCGAGATATTGAACCGGCTTAGCGAATGACAATACAACCGCGTTTTTTTAAGCATTTCTGGGCCCGTTACATGCAACCAACTATCAATTTCTCAATCAGTCTTCGCCAGCCATTAAATTAGGTAAACCAGAAGACTACGTATTTAATGAGATTTTAGTAAGGCCTTCGACGGGATCAGCCAAATCATTCTAAATCACAAGCTTTCAATGCTATTGTTCCTTATCCGCCTCGTTGATTGGTTGTTCTTGTACTTGATGCATCGCACTCAACTTGTTCTTTTACAGGGAGCTCTCCCCACTAATATCTCTGTCTCTTCTAGAGTGCCACAGGGTAGCATTCTTGGCCCCACCTCTTTATTTTATATATCAACGATGTCTTGCTGCTTCTTTTCAGCTCCAGAATACTAAGTTGTTTCGTATCGTTTTTTCATGAGTCACTGATTGTGCTTTTCAAAAGATGTCCTATTGTCTTTGACTTCGCTATAGGTGTTATATATTACTCTATATAAGTTCAAGAATTTGGGCGTGGCACTCAACTCCCGCCTATACTTCCAGTATCTTGTGGATTCTATCGTTGGCAGGGTTTGCTGGACATTGGGCTTTGTGAAATTCACCATCCCTTCTTAACCTGGCTTCTATATTGTACCTTCGTCAGACCAATCCTGGAATGCTGGCCCTGTATGGGCTCCTTATTCCGCGGCGCACATCAATCACATCGAGGCAGTGCAACGTAGATTTATTAGGTTCGCACTTCGTGGCCTCCCATGGAATAATCCCGTCGTCCTTCCTTCGTATCATGATAGTCTGTTTGATCTCCTTAGACACAGTTGAAAGCAGGAGTGATATTTTTAGGATAGTTTTATTTTCGACTAGCCGCTTTCCTGCGGAACTACGACTTCCTCCAAGTTTCTTATTACCGGACTCTCTTTTGCATGCATAAGCAAATAGCTACAATGGCTCGTCTTTTGAAACTTCTCCAGGGAAACGGAGTTGGATTAATTCGCTGAGAGGCAAGACCACCCTGGCATGGGTCCTGGGTTCGAGAACAGGTCTCCCTGTGAGCTTTTATTAAGAAATTAAAATAACCCACTCCGTATCTGGGCTGTTGTCTAGCTCGCAGTAATGCAAAACCAGACATTCAAGTTTCCTCACTTGGTTTCCTCTAATTCCCTTCCGGCCAAAACCATGCTAACGCATCAATGGGTTGTCCCCTAGAGTTTGGCAACATCGTATAAAACAAAGAAAAAAAATGCCGACAGGAGAAACTGAGACTAAGATTAACATGTACTTTCTTTACGTAAGTATTTGCTTTATTCTGTTAATAATCAGCTTTGACTTATTCGTAATAATACAATAAATAAACGCGTTATCAAAGTTACCATCTCAAACTAAAGCTGTCTAAACCCAATCATATCATTCTTGCAAGATCCAGTTTTAATATATCTAGTGCTTCCTCCATCATACTAGATAATGACGCGTAAAGTCGAGTGGAGAAAGAAGAGTGGAGAAAGAAGAGAATCTGCGAATAAGAATTAACCAGAATCTGTTCTGTTGTTTAGTCTACATGGGGAACACTGAGCCAGCTTGGCTAAATAAAATCTAAATTATTTCTCTACTTTTTATTTGGTCACTTATTAGTCCCTTCTATGAATATCGCCTGTTCTAACAAATTCAATGTAGTATTCAACAAGTGCATCAGATTTATTTTCGCTGTGAGAATTTTTTCCATTATTTTACCATTCCTCTATTTTAGGATGACTATCTTATTTTAGCTATAGTTTGTCACGTTTAACATAAACCTAATCAATATCAAACCTGTCAATAGTAAAGCTTGTTGCCATATTCTTATACTCAAATTTATTTAATATATAAGTTAAAAAAATTAATAGTGATAAAACTTGGAATTGCAATTATCCAATTACAGTACTCAATTCTACCACAAATTGAAGAGACTGATAAAAATCCAATTCATCATAAAAGCAATATTATTTCTGAGCAGATTTGAGTAATAAAAGAGGAAAAGACAATGTGTTTGGAAGACGGATATCAAGATAATGTCCAGCTGCATAACCCTTTTTCAGAACTAACGCTTTGCGATAACTATTAAGACAAAAGCATAAAGGATAGATTATCTCCTTCTTTGGTTCCGGAATCGTTTTGTTAACGTCCTTTCTGTCAGTTATCAAAATTTTACTATCTCCGGAGGATGTTTCAACAAGTTAAGATCGCTTGTGAAGTGATTAATTTCACTAATTTAACAGATGCAAAGAAAATCCCTGATTTGTTCGTCTCCTTCAGATAAGAGTTTTGAAATTATAATCGAAAAGTTGTACATACATATTCTAACACAAAGTTGATCTATAAAATATAGATTATACTATCAACTGGCAGTATTAAGGATTAGGGTCAATAAAGTAAAATGTAATTATGGAATTCGAACATTACATGTTTCAGCATCTAGTGAATTAATTTGAAATGAGAGACTTTATTATTTGTGTGGAAATATCTGAATTAATATCTACGAATTGATTAGGTAAAACTGTATTAAGAAACCTGATTAAAACTGAATAAATATTTGATAAAATTTATTTATCAATGAAATTGAAAAAAAAATCAACTCCCCATCAACGGTTGGTCCAATATCAATCGCTATGTCCAATCTTCTCTTGAAGAGTTGTGAATAATAGTTGGGCTCTTTTAAAGATGTACACAAAATTTTCAAAACATGAATTTGAAAAAATTACTAAAATTATGGCTATCAAAATCCAAAACATAACGAAATGTATATTTGTTTGGGGTGAAGCCATTACTAAATTTAAAATGACTTGAACTGACGAAGGGCGGAAGAGGAGGTAAATTGGGCTATGGTCTAAAATTCTACGTATATGTAAAGTAGAATTTGCCAAAAAAGAGTTATTTGTCTGATTACTGTTTGAAATTGTAGGTGATCAAATTATTAAAATTTAATCTACTTACCAATGGTTTGGTTTCACGCCCTTGTGTCATAAATTATGAAAATATCAATTTCTCGCTAAGAGACCAGTTTTTTAAGTTATTATCTTATAATGTACTAACTACTAAAGTTAAGGTTCAAAAAAATGTGCAGAGTCAAAATTGAGATAATCAAATAAAGAAGTACTGGTGAAAATTTGATTAATTCTCACGATGTATTGGGTAGCGCTATGAAAAATTTTTTTTTGAGAAAAACGCGTTTAAAGTTTTAAGTCAGCGTGAAAGGGAGCGGGCCAGGTCAATTATTTTCAACTGTAACTTCGCCAATTTAACGAAATTTTGAATAAAATTTTGGGAAAATCTATCTATATTCTTCTATCTATATTAATAAAATTTTGGTGTATGTTTGTGATTGCAAAATAATTGTCATTTTAAAAGCTAATATATGTAGTTATTTAAATAATACGGCGTTTCGTTCAATTATTTTTACTATTTTTGTCTGTCTGTCTGCCTGCCTGTCTGTCTGTCGATTTGTTCGGGCTAAGCTCGAAAACGACTGATCTGATTTCGATGAAACTATCACCGGAAGGGTCAGTATATTCGTAGGAATTGTTTAGGCTACTTATTGTATGATATGGGGATGGAGTTGGGGGGGTAACATATAACATTAATTGAAAACGGCCGATATTGGTGGTAAAAATACACTTTTCGGGGTCAGTAAGATACATAATGACACTCCCGATGCCGTTAAATAATTAACGAAAGTTTTAAAAATATTTTTCGATTCATTCTACCAAAACAAATTGACTTATAAACACTTCAAGTAAAAATCGCTTGTGAAGTGATTCACTAATTTAACAGATGCAAAGAAAATCCCTGATTTGTTCATTTAAGGTAGCATAACACTCTGCTATGTTACAAAAACTTAAACATAAAACCTGAAAAATTGTGCATTTAAGGCCACAAAAATAGTGGTATTAAAAAAAAAAACAAAAACTGCTCAGCAAATTGAAACAAGACCTACTATTGCTAATTTCTTCGCGGATTTCTTCCAAACTGCCTTCTGTAATTCTAGCTGTGATATTTCTTGTTCTGATTTCACCCACTTGACTCGGCACCTGCCTACTTCCTTTAAATCTAGTAATTGGTATTTGATGGCTCTGCTGTTGCCAAACATTTGTCTAATCTTTCGAACGGCTACTCTGGTGGTCCTGATGGTATTTCTGCTTCATTCTTGAAGAAATGCCAGTCGTCTCTTGCTAGTGTTCTTCGTTATTTGTTCAGCTTGTCCTTGCGATTTGGTCGGCTTTCCTGAGATCTGGAAGACTTCTTTGTTAAATCCTCTCCACAAGAACGGCAACAAGTCCGAAGTTTTTAATTATCGGCCTGTGTCATGTCGCGAAGGTTTTTGAGACTCTTGTCAGTGATATACTGCGATTTTACTGTTGAGTTCTTTTCCAACATTCACTGTTGAGTTCTCTTACAACATTGTTTCCTTAAAGGCAAATCGACGACCACCAACCTTCTCAAATTCCCGAACTACTTTCTATTAACTATCGAGTCAGGTAAACAGGTCGATTGTGTGTTTACGGATTTCAGTTAGGCTTTCGATAGGATCGATCTTCTCGGTTTTTCTTTCAACTTCGTTGATTGGCTTTCCTGTAATGTGTCGAGCCGTACTCAACGTGTCCTATTCCGGTGAGCTCTTTCCGACATTGTCTTTGTAACCTCAGGGATGACTCAGGGTAGCATTCTTGGCCCGTTGATTTTCATCATATATATAAAATGACGTTTCCCTTCGTCTGCCAAGTGTTATTATGCGGACGATGCCAAAATATTTTGCACTGTTTCTCAAGACTCCGATTGTGGTCTCTCGAATTCCGATTTGGCTACTTTCGGTGTTTCGTGTTCTCATAATCGTCTTCCCTTAAATGCCGGCAAGTCACACGGTTATGACTTTTTCCCAAAGAAAGCATCCAATTACTCCATCGATGGTGTTTCCTTGGGCAGGGTGTGGTTCTCAATTCTCGTCTTCCTTTTGAGGATCATGACGACTCTATCGTCGGCAGGGCCAACTCGATGTTGGGCTTGGTAAAAAGATGGTCCAGAGAACTGGATGACCCCTACCTAACCATGCTTCTTTACTGTACCTTCGTTAGACCAATTTTTGAGTATACTAGCCCAGTTTGGTCCCCCTACTTTGCTGTTCACATCGACCACAACGAGGCAGTGTAGTGCAGGTTTCTTAGGTTTTCATTGCACAGGATTCCTTGGAATAATCCTTATGCTGACCGACTGCAACTGCTTTCCCTTGACTCCCGTAAAAAGAGCCGCGACATTTCCAGAATTGTACTAACCTTCGACTTATTGCCGGGAACGATAAACTCACCTGAGCTGCTAGGGTTGTTCAACATCTCTGTCTCTTCTCAGAAATCATTATTTTTTATTTTAAGCCGCATTAGTTTTTGATTTATGCTCAAAAAAAATTTATTTTTTTATGCTTCAGTAGCAACTAGGAACTACTATAATTTCGGTCTATTCAGTCCTTCCATCCTCTCATTTATATACCTACCAAGATGCTAAGGTGAAATTTGGTGTTCGAACGTAGACTGATGACCCAAAAGCAGAAATGATGAGATTTTTGGGAAAATTAAAAACTGTTTGTAGATCTTACTAACAACAAAGTAAATTTTACTGACAACAGCGACAAGGAAATTTTTTCTATGGTATTCTGACAAGATCATCTACCTCGCTGATTTTTTTTTGTATGTGGTTTAAGCTTCCCCCCCCCCCCCTTCTTGAGTGACACGAATGCATACTTTTCTACTTTTAATTCCCGTGGGGGAGGGGGGTGAACAATTGAAAATGATTTCAATAATCTCGGCGTCTACGCTACGCTCTCGGAAGCTACGACAAAAGCGATGATATCAGCGTAGAAGCCGTATCGAGCACTTAAAATTTACCCTTTATGACTTTCTTCGTAAGTGCAACGACTATCGATTGGGGGTCAGGTAAACTTTTTCGTTGCAGAAATTTTTCTTTTAATAAAATAACTCAATCGCAACATTTTTTCACTACTGTGGTCATTTTATCACTTTATAAAGTTAATAAAGGCTATTTTTGCTCCATAAAGGTTTTCCCCAACCCCAATCGAAACTGTTGCAGTTACGACGTTAGTAATACGGAGAAAAGTTGTAGTGCTAAAAGTGCCCTCTACTCTGGTGACATCGCTCTTGTCGCAGCTTCAATAGAAGCTATGATAATTGAAAAACAATATTTGCACCTGGTCTTAACTTAAAAGAATATAGAAAAGCATGCATTAAACGAAATACAAAAAATCAACGATCAAAATATAATTTAGAAATGCAATAAATGACATATTTTTACAGAAAGCAAAATTTATGCAGGACTGATATGCTGCTCACAATGCAGAAACTTTAAAGTAACTTAAATCTTCACTCCAAACGACATCAAATTCGGACGAGCGGGCGAAAAAAATTAATAGCTAGCAATTTAAAATTGTAACCTTACATGTACTAACTAACGCCCATACTTTCAAATATACCAATTTTATTGATAAATTATTACTTTAGTAGCTGCAAATGCGTATGTTTTTCATATTTTAAAATGAATAATTATCACCTAAACGAACAATAACGCTCATTTCTGCAAGCAGACGTTCATCGATCGATTGTCCTTCAAGTCAGTTTAACTAAATTCCAATTATATTTTTCTCGTTAAAGCGAGCAACGAAAGCTCTTCAATATTTTCGAAAAATTAGGACTTATATGTATACAATGTCGTGAAAAGCTCTGTACTATCACTAGAGAGATAATTGAATGAGTTTGTCTGTCCGCACTTAATTGCTTCCGCTTATCACCAAGTAATTAATTCTTCACAAATTTATCCCCTGGAAGTCGTGAGAAAATTCTTTCTCGAATTACGTGATGCACTTACTGGACACAAGGACGAATTCCTTAGTGTTGCCACTGTAAGATGTAGAAAAAGGAACTTAATTAAAAGCGTTTTTCTCCAGCCTTATTCCCAGCGGCAATGTGTATTTCATTCAAAATTAATTTCTTAGCTGAAGTGCTACAAAACCAAAATAAGCGGACAAAGGCCATTTTAAAAACCCTTGGAGAATAATTTGGCTTCAATATGTTCCCTGTTGCCGTCCGTAACGCTGCCGGTAGACAAGCCTGAATCCAGGACATCACATTATGCCGATACGTGAATAAAATATCAGGATGCTACATGGACCGCAAATAAAAGTGGCATCACGGCAACACCGGGAGGAACAACTATAGCAATACACCGTCCCTCATAAAAGACGAAATCGACAGAAGTGGAGAAAAAATTGGCCAATTCCAAATGATATCTCACGGATGGGATTTGTTTATGTTCGCAGCCCAAATCCGCGATAAAAGTAAAGCAAACATCAACAGCAATGTCGACGACGATGACTAGAACTTGATGAAAATCAACAGACACATTGCGAATGAATGTATCGTGGGAGTGGAAAGGGACGGGTCGGGAATGGGCGTGGGATAAGTACAAAGGAACAGTAGAAGCAGCACAGCATCCCTCACTGCCATGGATCATCCACAGTCAGAGCCCGAGGAATCATCGTCAGACGCGATTTTGCGGAAGCCGCCATCATGGCATGCGAATCTCTACGTATACGAAATACAAAGTATAGATATGCGTGCAAATAGATGGCGCTGCTTAACAATTCTCATTTTTATGAGGTTATGTGACATTCTTTTATGTACGTGTGTCAACTTGGTACAGTAATTTCCTTTGAGATAAATTGCGAACATCACTTTCAGGACCGGAATATACCACAGAGATGATGATGGGGGAGTTAGAGAAACATGCAGCTATTGTAGCAATTTAATAAAATACACTTACAGAACACTTGTTGATTGACAGACGAAAGGGAGGCGGGATTTTATAACAAAATCAGTCGACCATATTGGAACGCTATCGATGAAATTCAATCACGTGAACTTAATGCAATAACCAAGAGGCTTTGCACGTGCGTGATTCATCAAACTATCGTGGGAGTTTTCGACCAGATGCATCTTTGGACACTGACACTTTTCCATTCAACACACTCTACATAGTAAGATAATTTTTGTTTTTTTTTTCTACCAAACTTGGTACACTCGTTTTTGGTATGTAATTTATAGTACTTTTCTTGTGTAGACACAACAAAAACCGCAGTTATTTTACCGTTGATAACTCGCCATCGGTATGTCGAGTGAAAACAATTCATCAGCACTTTTGGTCACAAATGATAAGGCGTACGTTGGCAGAGCAAAAAGATAACGAACACACAGCAAGGCAGACAAGAAGAATCGATATCAAGTAAGGTTTGTTCTAAAAATTTTCCCAACAGATGTTCACACTCTAAACTTCCCGAGTATTTTGACCGGACACAAACTGAGCCTGAGAGCGAATGGCACGATTCCCGTTGCCCGAACAGTATTTTCCTTCAGCCATTTGAAAAACCTACTCTCACTAAACTGCTCGAAAATAATGAACACACCACATCCGCACTGGCCTACTGATAAGAGGTCTATCCGTCTACCTAACCTATTCGTTCTGCTCTCCTACGAGCACACACAGAAATTTGCCGAGCAATTCTGGTTCATCGCAGCATCATTTCCTCCTTTCAGTCATCACCCTAGCCAAAGATGTTCCATGGTACATATCAGCATCAGGGCTGGAGCTGGTATCGTCATCCCCGCCAGCTGGGAATGGTAACCATATGTGTGCGAAAACTCTCCGGTTGTGGCTGTGGATGCTGCCGCTACTACCTCAAAATCAACTTCCTGTCTAGTATACATACATATACTTTCTCTTTCCCGGGCAGGGTACTGTAACTGTTCTGTGACGTACGTTTTGATAGTACCCCAGAGCATCAGCCCCTGTTCCGAGCGGGACATTGTTGGAACTGGAATAAAGCTCCAACGGAAGAGCGGATGTATTTGTAGTGGGGTTGTCCATGCGCATTTATGCTTAATTACATCGTCATCAACTAGAAAGCGCTCAGAGTAGATATGTATATAAAAAAAACTTTAATACAAGAGGGACACACGAAAGTTCCGTTATAGTATTGCCATATGAAGATTAATGGCTGATACTAATTATAATTATTTGAACCCAAGCCGTTCTAGTTGTATAATTAATTAGTCCAGAGACGATATAAATAGGTACACGTGAGATGTGTACAGAAAGTTTTCGTAACTATTTTTCATAGTAGATGCAGATAGCAGGGCTTTGGAAAAAGTTTCAATACTTTTTGTTCCGTAATACTTGTCTCAAGGCAGAGGAATAGTGGACAAGGACAATACTATAATGCAACATAGATGTAGTGATGCAGGAAATTAGAAGTGGTTAAAAGCTAGAAGTTGCGATTGCTTCCAGTAATTTGTGTTTAAGAAGTTTCCATCCAATTTGTAAAATTTTTCAAACTACTGTAATATGTATCATAAACTACCAGAGAAATTTGTGGCTCTAAATATACAAAGAATAATCCGTACACATCGAAACATATGTTCGTCTGCCTTACACAAGATATAAGCGCGATAGAGACTTTGGTGTGCTTAAGGGTGGATTTTCAACCCTCATTAACTCGTATCTATCAAGAAAATACACAATTTTGCTTTTCGAAGATTTATTTGATATAAAAAATAGAATAAGAATTGCTTTTATATTTATCTATCTTTTTAATTTTTGCCAGTTTTTGGGGACCTTTTAACCCCTAAATAGGGGTAAATTTCTGACTTTTGATGACTATTAATTTCATAGCTACTAACCATTTTTATGTTTTTCCCTAGGTCGCTATGAAATACTCAAAAACAAGCCGATTTTGCGGTTAATGTTTGATACGATTAGTCAGTATTTTTTCAAAAGTATCTTATTGTTTCATATACAAGATCGTGAGAGTAAACTAGTAGGTAAAGCCATTCATAGTTGCACTGACAAGTTTATTTGTTTTGTTAAACAAAACATTCAAACCAACTAGTAAAACCAAAAACCAGCTAGTAAAATATTTATCGTTCGACTCTATGTACAAACACATTGGATTAATAAAATAATATATAATGAATTTTTCGTATGCTACCGTGAAAATGTGGGTGACGGGAGTGATAGTGTTGAAGATGACCCACATAGTAGTCGATCATCAACGTCAACCACCGACGATAACATTGAAATAATTTGTGACATGCTTTAATCTGATCGTA
This sequence comes from Leptarthrus brevirostris, assembly GCA_964036015.1. Taxonomy (NCBI): domain Eukaryota; kingdom Metazoa; phylum Arthropoda; class Insecta; order Diptera; family Asilidae; genus Leptarthrus; species Leptarthrus brevirostris. The sequence continues at coordinate 3,403,334 of OZ038372.1, read as the reverse complement.
TATTGACTGTTAACGAGATAGTTGACACTATTGGCATCTCAACTGAAGGACCGCATTACATACTCACCAATGAATAACACTTTTCCAAGGTCTCTGCAAGATGGGTGCCTCAGCTGCTATCATGTGAACAAAAATGCGTTCGACTGACGATTTCCCGCGACTGCTTGGAGCTGTTTGAGGCTGATCCACAAGAATTTTTTGGAAGATTTGTAACCATGGATGAAGCTTGAGTACATCACTATACTCCGAAAACAAAAAAACAGTCTTAACAGTGAAAAAGACCAGGATCACCTATTCCAAAAAAAGCAAAAGTAGTTTTATCCGGAAAGAAATGCCTCTGTTTTCTGGGACTGAAAGAATATAATTATGGTGGATTACTTAGGAAAAGGTGAAAATATAAACTCTGCTTACTATTGCAATCTGATGCGACGTTTAAGAGCAGAAATTAAAGAAAAACGGCCTGATTTGCTAGGAAGAAAAGTTTTGTTTCACCAGGATAATGCGCGAGTTCACACATCAGTCGAAAGCATGAGAGAAATCCATTAGTGTGGCTTTGAATTGCTACCCCACGCCACGTATTCAGCTGATCTAGCTCCATCAGACTTTTATCTATTTCCTAAGCTTAAAAACCATTTAGGAGGTCAAAAATTTTCCACAAATGAGGAGGTCAAAGCTGCTGTCGATGCATATTTTGAGAGCTTAGATGAAAATTTTTTTAAAGCTGGTATAGAAGCATTGACATGCCGATGGAAAAAGGGTATTGAACTTGGAGGAAAATACGTTGAAAAATAAATTAATTAAAAATTATAGCTTTTCATTTTCCTGGTTAGGCTACGAACTTTTCAAACGCCCCACGTATATATTAGCGTAGTGAACTAAGACTTTGACTTCAAAACAACTCCAATAAAGACGGATTTTTGCCGGGACCTTCATTTTGACGTCCTATGCGTACCCTTAATTTGAACCGGTAATGTTTTTTAGGGGGTGAAGCGAGGTGAATTCTGGTTTTTTGCAGTTATCTCGAAAATTATCCAGTTTTCGGGGAAAGTTCTAGTTTATAAAATTTTAAACAGAAAAGGTCTTCAATTTTTTTTTTGTGAAATCAATAGTTTCAACCATACAGACTGAATTATGTCTGAACAGAAATTGCGCACACAATTATTATATCTTGTTGTTGATTATTAAAATTCAATTTTTAAATTAATTTTTACGAGTGACGAAAGAAATGCCAAGTAAAAAGTGGATAGAAACAATTTCAAAATTTGTGTTTTGTAATGTAAGCCAGTGAGAGCGATGAATACTAATTGCGTAAGCCAATCCTAACAGAAACTGTTTTCTTGTGCAGTACACCGAATTTTTCTTGCAGGACGCCATAAAGACTGGGCATCTACCTACCTTTCGTCGTATTCTCAAACCCTCATAGCTTCGGTCTGGATAATATCAGAGAACGAAAATTCTTAGATTAATGAAACACACAGTTTCATTTTACCAGCTTTTGTACTTAAGATTTTATTAATACTTGGTTTTATTAATACATCGATTTCGATACTTATGATCATCAAAACCTCTAGGGTACTTCCTGAGGTCTTAGAATGCTGAAATTTGGTATGCCGGCTAGGATTAGCACACAAACAATGAAACTATTAAAAAATCTGTAACTTTTACACTCCACAACGTTGCGATACCACTGATATAATCTTGTTATCGATAGTTTCGCTTTGATACCGCGTATATCGATATCGGATACTTAAATTACGATACTGTTCATAACCATGTTATTATTTTTGTTTTTCGAGTCATATCAGAGTAGTTTTGATAGTTCCGATAATATTACGAAAAATATACATCAATTTAGCAACGTCGTCGACCGTCACGATTTCCTGAATCAATAGGTGTTTTTGATGATGTTCCTATAAGACAATATAACTTTTAAGGGAGCATTTTTGAGGATACATCTTTCAACGATTATTTCGATTTCCAAACTGGAAGTGCCGCAATAGTTCTTTTTTCGGAAATTTTACTTATTTAATAGCAATTAGGAGTGTTTTTACCGGAACGCAATTTTTCGAAATGGTAGTCATGATTAAGCTAGAATTATTTAATCGATTTAAAGTTTTCTTGTTTTAGTTTTTGATTGAAGAATTTTTACCTGCTTTACATGCATTTTACCCGTGCGATTTCGGTCGATTTCTGGACGCTCAACTTTAATCGGCCGCCATTTTGTAAAAAAAAATTTTCGAAAACGACTTTATGTCTTTAAAGTAAGAAAAAAAAATTAGAGAATTATATTAGCGCAGTCACTCCCACCGTTTTGTATGATTCTTAAGAGCTGAGAAACAGGTCTCCGGTGTTCTTTAGTATATAGTCATTGCCGTGGGTAATCATGTGAAGCACCGAGACTGAAGAAAGACAAAATCGTGCATATCTCGATAAATAAGTAGATCCAAGAAAATATGAGGATCTTCTAGTGGAAATAGATCGGAAGGAAGAGACCAAATAATTGAAATTTATTTTTTCCTATTGTATTTCGATTTGGATTAGGCCTACTGCGAATATCACATAACTATCAATACTCTACCACCGCAGTGGTGTCAAAAAGAGCAAAGCACAAATTATTAGTAGTAATGTTTTTTTTCGAAAAAAATATTGACAAGATCCACTTTTTGTGGATCATGCGTGTCAGCCTAACAAACCGAAGATGCCAGGTTCGAACTTCACCGACGGTGACCCATGGTTGTTTTTAACAGATTGCGATAAAAAGGGCCATGGGATCTGCATAGAAATGTCAGTGGTTCGGAATCTACTTTAGATTGTAGGTCCACTTGCAGTCGTTGTCTCGAATCGAGTAAATTGTTTTTTTGGTGTTTTTTCCATTTTTAATACATTTTTTTAAATACATTTTTATTTTAAGTTTTTTATATATTAAATAATTAAAACTCCAGAGCTTTTGTTCTTACTTTAATGCTTCACAATTGTTTATAAAATATAACCTTACATACATGGTAAAAACTCTTCTTATTCGTTAATCTCTGCCAAGCTATGTAAACGTTTTCACCTGCATAATTTTCCTCTTATTCATAGAATGACTTGCAGTTGCGTTTAATAAATCAAGAGCTGAACGACATCCTTTCAACAGTAGCTAATTTGAACTGATACCTTGCTATGTTATCTTATCTACACTAGCTGTGTAAATATGCATCATTTCTCATAGTATATTAAGATTATTGGGAAGATACTCCATCATTGTTGAGTATTTAGAGAAGATTCAATAACCACACATCTTTCCTCAATAGGGTTTAATCGATTTTGAATTATATTCCCGGTTTGCATGCGTTACAAATTAATGTCACTTGGGTGTTTCAGATATCGGAAGTTGGTTAATATGGCAATTCTTGTAATTTATAGGATTCGAATGATGTTGTGCTCAGATAATTACAATTAAAATAATTTCCTTTACCAATGTATGTACGGACAGATTCGGATATATTGTACAATCGTATGTGCATTTCAAATCGTTGGTGGGGTAAGTGATAACCCGTCGGCCTACCAATCCGGAGCTCCTATGTTTAAATCGCACCGACAGCAACTTTTGGGTTTTTTCTTGTGACAACAGATTACGATATAAAAAAGCCATGGGGGTTGCAGAGAAAATGTCAGTGGTTCGGAATCCACTTTAAATTGTAGGTCCACTTGCAACTTTTTTCGCGAATCGGGTGAAGTTGCTTGTCTAAACCATGCCCCACGAGAGGTTGCGGGAACTATAGCATTGCGAATGCAGAACTGATTTTGGAATAAACGAATTCGTCTTTTCAACCTTTCGACTGTTATTTACTTTTCCTTGTTATTCCGTGCTCTCCGAAATAAGTACAACTAATGTTTTTCATTTACTTTTATAATGAGAAACTATAACGTTAACTCAGTGGTATAAGAGTCCGCTGTGACTGTAGTAGCATTCACCTTGAGATAAACAAATCATTAATCCTACTGTAAACCTTCAGAATGCGTTAAAGAATTGATATGTTTAAGTAATCCTAGTTTAATGCAGAATTTTCGATGGAATTTGCAGATATAACTTTAAAAAGAAGTTTGTTAATAAGAGGAGTCCGAGGAACGGACCTTGTGGAACACCACATTAAACGAGCATTATTCCTACGATTTTATCACATTATCATAGTTTCAAATCTTCTGGAATTAAAGGAATTAACTAAATTGTTGAATAATATTAGATTAAGGCATCCTGAAAACAAATACTAGAACTAACAATTGCTCTATCAAGTCATCCATCAAACTTGCCCGTATTTCTACAATTCAAACCGAAAGTCAACATTTCTCATAGTAAAGCATAAATTTTCAATCACTTTCTGTCAATACTGCTCTAAAATTAAAAAAAAAAACACATTTGCCGGAGATGAAATCGATGAATCTTCTTTCACCACATCACTGCATTCGATATCGTGTACTTTGAAAAATGTCCTTAAATTCTTCTCATCCCAAGGGATCTTTTGTCAACAAACAAGATTTTGGCATTAGCACAACTTCTGTACCTGTATCTGTTAAAAATCTTCATATCGCTTTTCCATCGTATCCAAATGGGATCTTTTTCGTTTGCCTGCGAATATTTCTGAGTTTATTTTGTTTGTCGTAACCAGAAAGGTGTTAAACTGATAATAAGGTATCCAGTCCTGGATGGCTTCTCTCTGGGGTATGGAGTCAGTCTCGCCATTAAATTTAATGCATGCAACATGGCGCGGTTTAGTTAGTATGACCCAATTACTGAAACCTACTAACGAGTGCCGCACAGGTTCAAGTTAAACAACCCCCGGATGGAGCACTGTCACATGCCACTGTTGTCGTGCATATCTGTGTTGGTAAATTAGGTAAACCCTATCCTTCGGGAATGATGTCTGAACTGTTTATTCACGACTCAATTTATTAGCCCAGATAAGGCTCACACAGAGCCAGCACTATGAGAACGAGGGTGAAAAAGGAATTTATCACGAAATTACTTTGCCAGCTGCGGGGGTTATCACTTACGATTTGAATCGAAATTGCGAATTAGAAAATTTCCGCCCCCGTCGAAGCATAAATGAGCAACAGATTTTGAACGGCTTCGACCACAATGTCTGGCCATCTGAGGCTACTTAAAAATGTGGCGTGGCCGCCGTATCTCTGGCTCCCCTTTTAATTTCTTCAATCAAGTTTAATAGCTTCGGATGACACATTTTCATTAATTTCGTATTAAAGCAAGCATGTTACGATTCAATCGACCAGAAATGATTGAAATTAATTATGACGTCACAACAAAACAATTCAAAGAAAAGCTTCGACTTAATCTAGACTGGTCCAAAGGGGAGCGAGGTGAATGAACCAAACTGCTCTACCACTTGTCAATTATGAGGCCGTCAAATATCAAATTCCTGCTACCAACTGTTTTCCGTGCTTAGGTCGATTCCTTCCCTTCAGAAAAATGGACGAAGTAGATCGATTGAACGGTTTGTTGCCGACCGTTGCTAGTGCTATTTCGCCATCATCACAATATCCAACAAAGGGAACATGGTCGTGGCTTATATAGCCCTTTCGGCTCTTTCACGCAAAAATGATATGAAACAGCTGAAAGCCATGACGATGCCGGTCGCAATAATCCGAAAAACGCATTTCATAACGGGTTTTAATTAATTTTAATCTTGAGTTCGAGTACGGATGGATTGGTAAACTGTGGAAAAATGAAATTATGCAGAAGGGAGGAAGTAGAAATGCACCACCCCTGTAAAGCTTCTTCGCCCCTCCATCGTTAGAATGAAATATTTAAACAACTGAATGAAGCCATAATTGGATTTCATTGGCGTTTTTAATACGGAGCGCGGCAATTATTAAGCGATTGAAACACCGCCATTTCGAACGTAATTAATTTGAGAGACCTTGTCACAAAATGTTGTTGATTGGTAAAATATTTACTGCTAGTTCTAATACGTTACTCGTCCACTTTGTAATTCAATTTGATTTTCACTCAATAGTCAAATCCGGCTTTTTACAGCTTATCACTTTTTGGTAATTGATTATGGACCAAAATTATTCTGTCTGCTGCAGATACGTACACAGCTTTGGAAACCGAAATTTAGCCAAATAAACGCTATGTCAAAGAGTGCAGATTAATGATGTGGTTGTCAATTAGAAACCTTTAAAATTCCGCTATTCGTCGTTGTATTTAGGCAATCTAAACTATAACCGACTACTAAAAGTCAAGTTAACTGCGTCCATTGCAACAAGCATAGATTTAAATAAAGCAATTATATACGATACAAGTAGAAACAACTAAGTTTACAAAAGTATACAAAGCAGCGTCAAAGAAGCTGATTCCTCAAAAGGCTCTTAGATAGGTGAAAATCAATGCCGTCAAAAGAGAGATGAATAAGCCGCGCCATCGACGATATCAGTTCAAATTTACCATAATGAGTGCGGTGGTAAGGCGTGGCGCAGTGATAAGGGGGGAGAAGAGACACATCTCTCAACAGCCACCTAGACCTTTTTGCCGCATCTGGTGTGGTGGTGGGGTACGAACCTGAGACCTCCTGGATGGGAGGCAGACACGGTATCACTGCCTCTATCGACGATCAGCGCATGGTAGTAAAATAAGGCAACTGTTTCAATATAGGCTACGTAGGACGAATTAAGCTTACCTCTGTTGAATCGCCGCAATGTGATTAATATGTGTCGCATAGAAAGGCGACCACACAGGAAGCATATTTTAGACTAAGCCTGTTAAAAGTACTGTATAGAAGCTTAGTAATACAGGGGTCATCGAACTCTTTTGATTATCGCTTGATGAAGCCCAATTTCGCGTGAACTTGTTAATTATATCATTAAGATGATCCTCGAAAGATAAACGGGAATTTAGCCAGACACCTACATTCCTGTTTTTTTTCCAAGCGACGTGAATAAGCAGCCATCTTTAAAGGATTCACTTTTCGAGAGAAGAACATAATTGCGCACTTATCTGATGTTTGATGAAATCCGAATATCAGATCATATCAAATCAGAATATAAAAGAAGGCAGTCGGTAACGTTCGACACCATATGAAAACTTTAGGGTCGCCAGCGTAACAAGAAAAGAAAGAAAGAGTGAAAAACACATCATTGTTGTAAATAATAAAAAGCACCGGTCCGAGATGGCTGCCTGATGGCACTTCAAAATTGTTTCAGGGAAGACTCCGTGAAATGAGACTCGCTGAGTATGATCAGATAAATACAAAATTAATCGACTAACAAAAACAGACGGAAACCTAAGAAGGGAGAGCTTGAGAACAACGTCATCGGCAGAAACGCCGATAGACTCGGTGCACCTTCGAACGACTTTTGAAGTAGTTACCAAGACAAAGAAAAAAAGAAAACCATACTCCTCCTGCTCTGCAACTGCCCGGTCCAAACCAACCGTAGGAACCGGTTTTTCGGCTCCCCCTTCTTTGAAGAGTTAACCGAAATAGGCTCCACTGAAGTCAGGGGCCTAATTCGGTTCATCGGAAGCTCTAAATGGTTGCCGGATACATGATAAGAGTAAGCCCTTTCCGCCCCAGCCAATATTGCATATTAGCCCCCGAGAACTAGATTCCACTATTCCACTGGTGACAGGGAACTAGCTCGGTTCACAGAGAGTACTTATGTAGGCTCTCCTCCTTTCCTAGGGATTAAATGCGTCTGAAATACAGTCTCAACTGGGGTATCACAAAGGTCCCCTTTGGTCCAAGTGTGCCTTTTTAGGCAGTCAATCTAACCTAGAATTGAGAACAAGAATTCTGTAATTTATTCTACCGAACACCTTGTTAAAATCAGTAAACATGTAATCAACCAGCTTAGCACCATCAATAGTGGAGAAGCAAAAATTGGTGAATTCCAAAACGTTGGTGGTAGTCGAGTAACCTTTTATGAAGCCACGTTTGGATAATTCTAAGAGCAGCTTGCATTAAAAATAAACATCGTTGCAATCCAAGGCCTAAAAAAATCTTGGAGATGCAGCAATGAACGACTGAATAATGAGGAAGAGTTTGAACGCATGGGAGAACACACTGCAGAGTACAGATATGTTAAATAAGTAAGATAAAATTGAAACAAGGAACGAACTACGATATTTCGGTTAAAATTACGGTTCTCAACGGTAATCGTCCTGCAACTGTCAGCTATTTTAATTTTTATGGAATAGCACCCTAAAATTTCCTGAACGATAATCCATGAGTGTCTGTTCGAATTCAAAAGATTTTCCGAGCAAAGAATTCGACTTAAAAGTAATGAAATTAATTCACCTTTAGCGGAAACAAATCGAAACGCAAAATGTACACACAGTCTGAGAATCGAACCCAAGTTAAATTTAAATTCTATTAGTCACGTAAATTTTATGGTGCTATTCTGTAAATAAAAATTTTATAGTATGGCTGCTTTAATTTTCCCAGAACGTGTTATTTGCAACACAACTTAAGTGGAACCGTAATTTTTCCTGGAATTTTTTCTTCATGCGTAAGCAGCGATAATAAGTATAGTTCTGATTTAAGCACATATCCTAAGTCTCAAACAAATTATATATGTGAGTCATCATGTATTCGAGTATTCGTCGCAGTCTTTACTTTTTAAATATTTCTCGAAATTTAATTTTCGAGATTTTCTTTGAAGAAACCGATAGTCTTGAGCAAATCTTAAATCAAATCTAATGTGTATTTGCATAAATATTTGTCTATTGACAAACACCATACTCACATGTCCCAACTATTTATTTGTGTGTTTCTAAACGCTTTTATGACGTCAAAATGAGCTTGTTCTACATAGTTATATGTATACATATTTTCTGTTGCTATAGCAAATAAAGCTCACAGTGACGTCAACAAAATCCCTTTAAAGCTTTTTCTGGAAATATTTCAGTTCTGTATTCTAATTGAACATTGTATAATTTAGGTCAATTTCGCAAGAACGTGCAAATGAACGTGTTACTCCTTCAACAGAACCGGCACTGCTTTTGATAAACTTACAAATTAATTCAGCTTACACAGCAGAGTCCTTTTATAGAAGCTACAATTGTATTTTATCCCTTAATCTCTGACTTGGCAAGACTACAGTACAATACAACGCCTACAATAAAATATTAAATCCCCGGTATTGTTGAAGTTATTGTAGTTTTGTTTGGATAAATTTAAAGCTTTTCCGAGGATTATTTATGGATGAGAAAATAATTGCATCGACAGAGGTTATTTTCATTTTGTTTGAAAAATTGTGCAACAAAAGTGAAATTAAATATGAAAAATAATAATGTTATAAAAAATACAAACCTGTTTGCATCAATTAAGCTGTTGCTTAGCACCAAAAGATTTTCTGAAAGAAAAGAAGAAAAAACCTTTCGTTAATATTAATTTCCATAAAATTTTACTTCAAAGTAATAAATTACAAAACAAATTTAATTTAATAGCGCGCTGTAATAAGGTTTCTATGGCTATTGGAATATTTAGGCAGCAGTTTATATATTAAATGCAGAACTGCTAGTGGCAAGGCCCTTAGGGCATTTCATAATTCTCCTCGGGTCCTAAACTATGCTCAATTGCAATAAATTGTGTGAACTTGTCGAAAGTCATCAACAGATTTCCTGCTTCCGGTGAGAGTTGATTTCCCTACAGATGCAAATACAGTTGTTCACGGATATGCGTATGACTGGAGATTCTCTGCTCTTCCTAATAATTGAGGAAGAAATTTGTGGTGCGTTGAAATCAATTGTGTTATTCAAGCAAAGTTATCCCTCTCAGTATGTTTAGTAGAATTTTCCTTAAGTTATGACTGCTATAGGATAGTTTTCAGAATACAAAAAATATTTAAATTTTGATTTTCTTAACATGATCTCCCAAAATTATAAACGATTAGGCCGATGGTTAAATGAAATATAAAAATTAGTTTAAATCTTAAGATTTGTTAATCAGTTTTAGCAAAAACAATACATAAATAAGCGACGAGCTTTTGTTACATTTACAAAAAGTGCTTTCAGCTCAGTTTGTACTGAGAATACAATTACGCCCTGTTCCCCAAAAGTGGCCATGGTTCAACTTTAACAACTGAATGCAATCATTGTCATCGAATCGGGTGACATTCCCAAGCAACACAAGTAGTTACAGGAACTAGAGAGTTAAATATGACATCGGTTAGGGAATATGTACCCTTAAATATCTCAGTATTTTTGCCATTCGGTAATAGAAAGTTTTTCTCGGAATAACCGGCAAATTTTACGGTTCTCCACCATAATTTTCCAAGCTCTTTTAATCTCTTTGGCAGTGAATATAGGCTTGACGTTAAAGACGTTGGAGCGTCAACAGCTGTAATCGATCTGTTGTAGTCAGGCCATGACGAACTTTGAATAAATAAATAAATAAAGAAAAGAAAAAGAAATAACCCTTGAAACCGAACAGATGCTCGAGGTTCATCGTTTAGGAAATTTAAGGTAACTGACAGTTGCATCACGACTAAAGTTGAAAACCGTAATTTTAACCGGAATTTTCGTGTAAATATTCCAGCATTTTTCCTCCGTGCGTAATCAAATTGGACTCGAAACGCGAACTTCGGCGGTAATTACATACCAAATGAGAAAGAGTTGTGCAATTTAGAAATTTGTTATTGCTGATGTAAAAGAAATCGTTAATTTAGAACGTAATCAAGTTAGTTCAAAAAGGCAATTTCAAATATAACTGTTTCGTAGCCATTGATTTTAGAAGCCTTCTTTTAAATCGTAACTCTTCACTAATGTGGGAGTTGTATTTAAGCGTAACATAGACTTTAATTTATTGCATCTCTACAGGAAATCGCGCTCTTTATTATAGCAAAAGCCTATAATCCAATCAGATAAGTTGTTGAACTGCACACGATTCCGCCTGCACTATGCGAGTATTTTAGATATGCTTTCATTAAGCCATCATGCGCAATCGATAAATAATTAGAATAACATTATCAACGGAACACGGAAGTCAGTAACTAAGTTAAATAAGCACACTAAATAAATGGTGCTGCGAAACTATAGATTAAGCCATAGGCAAGATATACAAAATATATATGAGAAAGTACAGAGCCTTGCGGTATCCCATCACCTATGGTGAAGAATGTAGATAACGCAGTCCAATAAACAGAAGTAGAATAGAAAAACTCGATTCAAATAAGAAGAATGGTATGAGGGCCAAATGATGAACATTTAACTGAAAGAGAATGCCAGACCCTAGCAAAGGACTTCGAAATATCCAGAGAAATCGATACCAACGTTCGGTAAAGAACGCCATCAAATTGCCGATTTAGCGATCAACACTAAACTCCCATTGATGGCAATGAATGGAATGTGTTGACGAGAGCTTTGAGAATCTTTAACAGAACTGAAGCTTTTCTATTGGCCTATAATTGGAAGGATCGATTACATCAGTTTTTTTTAAATTGCTGAAGATGAGTAAGTCTACAGAAAGCTACAACAATTGCAGAAATCAAAAAAATATACGCAGAGCTTCAGACACGAATGAGAAGTAGAGTAGCTCGTGATTGGTGTAACACGGCGAAAGTCATGGTAGGAGCAAGGACGAATCAACCAAGAGGCACTGTCTCGGCGCCCCCACAGAAATAGGGCCAAGACTATTAGGGGCTTCTAAAAGTTTTGGAAAACTGAAGTCTGTGATTTAAATTGGGGAGAATAGACAAATTTCATTTTCGCTGCAAACATTTAAACAGGATTTCCGTATTGTCCCGTTTAAACTCAATTTGTATATCATATAGAAAAATAAGCATTATTAATAAATTGTATATAATAAATACATGTATAAATAAGCCCTCATTGAATGCTTCACTTTTCAGAAACCGCTGGCCTTTAGTAGGCCTCCATCATAACTCTGCCTACAAGCAAGTTAATCCGGCTCTGAAAAGAAGACGTGGAAAGAAATCAGCATATTATTCTTTCCTATCGTCACTGTATATGAAAGGTGTATAAATAAAGACGTTAAATTGTTTCTAACAGACTTATAGAGCCTGTTTTGGAGACGGAGTTGGATTGATGGATGAGTGGCACGGTCACCATGACATGGTTCCAGGGTTCGAGACTTGGTCTCCGCGTGAGTTTTTAAAATAAAATTTAAAAAATCCATTCCGTCTCTGGGCTATAGTCTAGGTCACAGCAATCCAAGAACAAGATACATTCATGTTCTCTCATTCCCCTTACACCTAATTCTCTTCCGGTAAAAGCCATGCTAATGCATCATAGGGTTGTCCCCTGAGCTTTAGCTACATCATAATAAACGAAAAACCATTGCTACAGTTCATACACCGCACCCACTAGTCTAGCATCCACAATTACGTTCAAACACAATGCCCAGCTCAGCAGCGGATAGAAATTATATAAACAAGCAGGGTAAGCGAATGCGTTGAAAACCGTTTTGGTCTGGTATTGTGTTGTGAGTCCGTTTGCAGTATACTAGTGGACTATTAGTAAATAAGTGAAGTGAATGATTAGATCTTGTCATACTCAATACTCAGGCGACGACAGAAATGAGTCCGAACTCTGACCCGTATTCGGAAGTATCTCTATACTTTGCCTAATGTGGCTCTAGCACTAATTTCTTTGTTCGCTGTGAGACGGTCTCAAAACTTATAAATGAAAGAATAGTAGTAGCCACCGGAATTAAGTCTTTTTGTTTAGAACATGGCTTTGTTATTTTTAAACGAATCCCTAGATCACTAGGTTTAGGTTTAGGTTAGATCAGTCTAGGTTTTAACCAATCAAACTTAAATGTCTACAACGAAAAACATCAAAATTGGAGAAAGCAACAACTGTTAGCACTTTAAATGAACTTAATAGAATATTGATGTGACCTGGTTAGTTTTAAGGAAGAAAGCTCTTATCACCAAGGTGGTAGCATTTTTCTTTTATTGAGGATGTATATGTATATATCACTTGTTTTCTGAAAGCGGCTATTAATTTTAAAAAGTTCAAATGAAAAATTTATTTTAAAACTAGAAAAAATATATTTTTAAAATCAAACTCTGCAGACGAAGCTTCACAATATATTAAAAACTGTTTCCATCCCAGCTCTAATTATTCTTAAAATTCAACTTAGACAGCAAAAGGTATCTCCCGTAACATTGTAGATCTTATCTTTTGTAAATGCATCCAAAAGATTCTCAATTATTCCATTATGCAGTCGAAATACAAAACAGAAGGGTTTTGCCAGAAGGGCAAATTGCAAATTGTTTGAGTTTTAAGAAACAAATTTTTTTAACAGCATTGCTTCCACGAATAAGGGCATAATTAAAAATTTTAGGTTGACAGAATTCGCTCCAGCACGTTTTTCAGTTTCCTCACTGCGTTTTCAGTGTAATCTTGCTCTGCAAAGGACAAAGCATCAATAGCACAAGCAGCAGTGAAGCAAAGGAAACGACTTGAGTGAGCAAAAAAGCGGATTTAATTTAATTATGTAAGAAATACTTTCCAAGGATGTTTTAATTTTCCTTCATGTCCAAGCGTTTTCCTTCGTTACCACCCCCGCTACAAGAATACGCCACGTTTATACAAATAAGTGGATTTGCAACGGAACCCCCATAGCCTGTACACTATTTATTGTTGGAAAAATGCCCAGTTTATTCTCCTTCTTATGATGTCTCCGAAATAAATCTGAAGTTGTCTTGTACATTGGCCAGATTTAAGGAAGTAACATCTGCTTCTTTTGAAGGTTTTAACCTATTTCGAGTTGTGTTTTCCTTCTTTCGCATCTCATTCAGGACGATGCTGCTCCTTCGAAACCTGTAAGATTATCCTGCAGATGAAAGGCCTTAGATTGGTGTTAAGAAGATATTTGCTAGCAAATTCCTTATCTTTAGAATTCAGAGCTTGCACTACGAAAACGAGACTCCTTTCAGAAATTCTTTAGTGTTTAAAATATGTTTCAATGCTGCTTTAGACATGATGATGGTTTGGATTGCATATTTAATAAACACTATTCTGTGAGTGTTCCATACTCATCAAGATGGAAAAACATGCTACATTTGGGATGGATTTATATTTTCTTATAAATTTCATTTCATAAGTATACAATTTTGTATAAATATAGTAGGGATTACCTAAATGTTACACACGAGCTTACAGTACGTGTCAAATTGAGTTTTGCTTATATGTATGTAGATAGACCGATTCTTAGAGCTCCCTAAATTTACCAGGACTAGATGAAAAATTGGTACAGAATAAGTGTATCGAAAGACTATTCTGCTGAACAATTTTGGAGAGTTATTTCTACGAAAGTTGAGAATAATTTTGGCAATTGAAAGCTTTCGTTTCACCTGATTAAAATTAAGTATGGGAACGAACACATAATTTCATTGGTTTACGAGATGAAAACATGAATTTGCAAATTAAACAAAAGCTTAGTTATGATCGTAATAAACATCTAAAATTACATAGATGTAAAAGGGCGCTCTTAAATTAAGATCTTAATTACGTGCCCAACCAATACCACACAATGTAAATTACTTGATCATAGCACGTCGATGTGGGTTCTTAGTACTACTTTGTAGTATAGTATTTGGTGAAAACTCATATTTTGATAGGACCTTCCTTCTCAGCGGTAAATTGAGTGCTTCCAAACTAGAGCTTCACGGCACCGAGAGATTACTGGGACTTTAGCATATTTAGGTTCAGGTCTCGTCAAAATGAAGACGACCTTGCTTCGTCGCAATCTTGACGAGACAAAAGCCCATCTCGGTCCGGTCTCGTTCTCGGCGAAATAATTAAAGGGAATTTCGGTGGGAAAGTGGGAAGCGAGGACATGTGATGTATCTGTATATATATATGCCCTAAGTTAGAAGGCAAATAGCTGAAGAAAGAAATAATGTAGCAAGAAACGAATGAGGAAAGCAGTGTATGCTTATATGACCCCTAAATCATACAATTGACCCTGAAACAACTAAAAAAATTGCCCAAAGTGATAAAAACTAAAATATCGTCTACTCTCTTCACCTCAATCTCGCTCTCGTAATGATATTGGTCTCGCTGTCGCAGCGAGAATTATCTCGAGTATCGTGAAGCCTTATTCCAAACTATGAAAGAGCGCTCCTACGTCTATTTTTCGTTATTATTCGTCGTGCACTTATTTTTTATTTTCGTGCATGGTCTTTTGTGCGTCATTATGTCTTATGTGTCTAGTGATGTGCGCTTCCAATCTGCCGACATCAGAATTCATCCCTAAGTCTTGCCCTTCAAAAATCTTTCACTTCAAAAATCTCGTTAACGAGGTCCCAGTGTACTACGTCAACGTAACTGGCTTGCGTTAGAAAAACAATAGGCCTTTTGTTGCCTCGGCCGATTCTGGATTCGACGTTATATGCCTCTTTGAAATCTAGCTTTATGGTAGAATTCTTGACATAGAACTTTTTGGTTCTGAATTCCAGGTTTGCCGTCGTGATCGATACTTATCTTTAGTGGATGCTCCTGTTGGCAAAAGCGTTCTTTGTGCGAAGCATTGCGAGTTGTCGTCCGCTTCGATTGGGATTCTCCTTGCAGTTTCATAATAGGATCATATATGTTATCACCATCTAGATTCCACCTGCTTCACTGTTCTCAGTTCTGTCTTCAGCTGTGGAATGAAGATGTCTTCATGAGATGATCTTTTGCTGCTGGGTGATTTCAATATGCCATCTATAGCCTGGGAGTATTCCGCTGAAGATGACTATTTGCTGCCAAATGTCTCGGTGCCCCCTTAATATCAGGGTACATTTCTGAAGTCTATATCTTCGTCCGGTCTTCGACAAACATGTGTTGTTGGAAATGCTGCGGGGCCCATGCTTGACTTGATGTTCTCCACGGATCACTGTGGAACCATGGTGAGGAGATGTATTTTTTTCTGCTTTGAAGTCTTCAGCTCGGAACTTAATTTAAATCTCCCTTTAGGAGACTCCCTTTTTCAAGAGCGTGATATTGATTGTATTGTGTATTTATTTTACGACTTTATGTTTTCATGGCTTAATCGTTGTGTTCCCGTATTATGATGCATATTATGAACTTTTCCAATAGCTTTCCGCCTGGTCCCGGATATTTTCCTGTGCCTGTCCTAAAGAATTGTGCTCAATATCTTACTCCTGCTCTTATTTATTTATTGAACTCGTCCATATATTGTGGTATTTTTTTTAAATAGTAGAAATCGTTTACTATTTTTCATCTTCATAAAAATACTAAGAAGGACGATATCACTAATTGTAGAACTATTGCTAATTTGTCTGCCATCGCGAAGCTTTTTGAAACAATGGATTGTAATGTCCTTAGTTGTCACTGTAAACTGTTCTTTCAGCATAGTTTCATCAAAGGCAAATGAACGACTACTTACCTTGTGGAACAGGTTGATTGTCTTTATACCGATTTTAGTAAGGCCTTTGATCGCATTGACACCAAGATGCTTTTTATTTAAACTAACTGTTTTAGATTTTCAATCTATTTTCGTCTAATGGATTTATTTATGTATCTCTCTGACCGAACACAGCATGTTCTGCTTCGGGGTTCTCTCATCCTTGAGCACAAAATGAGTCACTTCTGTTGTGCCCCAGGGCAGTTATTTAGGACCGCCTCTATTTATTATTTTTATAAAAGACATGGGTCCGATCTAAGCGTACTCCAATTTATGCTATGCTGCTTGTTCGTATTGTCTGTGACATTAAAATTATTATTTTGCGCTGAACTCTGATCTTCAGTCTTTCAATTCTTGAAGGGTGCAACTTGTTAACCAGACTAGGTAGAGTAAAAGATCTTGGTGTCACTATAATACTAATCTAATAGCCCATAACATACTTCAATTAAGTTAACAAGTTACAAATCAAAATTTGTATGGAACATCATTCCCCTATTGTGGTGAATTGTTCAATAATTTGAAAGATGGTGTCTCTGACTGTAGGGAATTATTTTACTAGAAGTATTTAAATCAACTCTTCTAGAACTCTAAATATCCTTTATTTAAAATATATTGTCAAAATCAATGTGCAAATGTCATATTCACCTGTCTTAATTTGGCAGAAAAAACCCAAAAGTATACCCTTTAATTTCGAAGGGTGTTTTAATTGTGGTTATGACAAACACACCAATGGCCATTGGGCCTAATTTAATTTTCGAAATTTAAGAGACATACTATGAGAACGCACAGCCCGAGCAGGTCGGAATACAAAACAATGCAATTATGAGCATTTTAAATAATTAATGATTACAAAATTTCGATCCGCCAAATTTTCGCACAACAAAATTGCTAGACAGACTACAAACGTGCAACTGTAGACGGTACACCGCGAAGGAAGTGTGGGAGGGCGCATAAAAATGTCAGGAGTGTAATTAAAATGGATAATGTCACATTTGTAAAGAGGATTAAATCGTAACGTTACAGTTCATATGTGTGTAGAGGAAATAGGAGGGAACAAGTAAATTATTTCCTCGAAATTAATGAGGTGCGAAGCGATGTAATAAAATTCCACAGTTTTTTTTTGTAGCTATCTAATGTGGCAACACTGGTACTATTTTATGTTCACCAATTCAGAGGTGACAATGTTAGCGATCGACTAACATTGCACCACTTATTTATAGATACGAAGGGTCGCAATAAGGATCAACTATGCCATTTTACATATAAGGGAAGTTGGGGTTATTTTCGAAGGTAGTGAATGCTCCAAGACTTCACTATGCACCCGAACATCTAATGGGCACCCACGGCGAACGGGTGAATAGATGTTGGAAAAGTTAAAACTGCCTTCCTGAATACTTGCCAGATTGCCAGGCACTGCCATATATAAAGACATAGAGCTAGATAAATCGATATCACTTCTTTTCGGTTTTAATTAAGACCTCCACGAGGAAGATAAAATTTATGTCGCTCGTTACAAATTTGTTCCAATAAGTGCTGGCAGACATGCCAGAATTGGAGGATGGTTCTAATAGAAAAGGTGGATGTTGAAGAGGATTGGCCGATGGAAAAAAAAGAGAAAACTTAAAAGGTAGACAAGAGAGAAAGTCTTTATCAGACGTGTCTTGTACTTAATTCTGCCTACATTCCAGAACCCCGGAACGGGTGCACATCCTCATATAGTTCGGCTGTCACAGAATCAGCACATATGTAAGGAAAGCCATAACTTTCGACTGCCGTGCTTGTAAGGATACCCCGAAATCTTTCGTGAAAACAGAGCACTGAGCATCTTCTTGAAGGAAATATGGATTTCGAACAGGAGGAGCTGGATTATCGCACATTTGCAAACATATCTCCGACTTGTCTATTATTCATGCAAAGTAGAGCGTGCAAACGTTTGAACTCGAGAAAAATTGTGTGCAGGGAGGACAGAGGTGGGTTCATGGGTGCTATTCGAGATGATTTTACACTCCCAGTAAAGTTAACGTAGGGAAAATATACTCCGAAGGTGAAAGCAGTTGTTAGCAGGAGCAGGGGGATGGTACTCCGAGTGGACTTAAAAGAAGATGATAAATTATCCCCTTTAGCTGAAATAAAAATTGATGAATGGCAACATAATTAAAAATTATGGGTTTATCCGACATCGATTTTAGCAAATTGAAAAGTACTCGTACGTTACGTAATTGCGTTTTCTAGAATTGTGTGTTGAATTGCATCATTTGCCATAATGAGAAAGTATACTGAAAAGGTTGAAATAAATTGCCAGCCCGTCTTAGTTATACAAACGATCCAAGTAAAAATTGATAGAACTTCTTTACAAGTTTATGCAAACAACAAAAACAACATAAGCAACCTAACAACCTAAAACCTAAGAAAAATTCAACATTTTTCAAGTTCATTATTTTGTTAAATGAAAGATCCAGACTTGTCGGGATCAGTAAAATGAGTACTGACACCCCCAATGCCGTTAAGTAATTTGGTGATAAGATACTATAAGGAATGGGGGTAAAGAAAAGAGTAGCGTGTAAAACTAATTGAAAACGACCGATATTAGTGTCGAATCCATAGTTTTCAGGCTCGCTAAGATGAATAATGACACTCCCGACGCAGGTATATATTGTAGGTGCAGGTAACATATAAAAATAAATGAAAACGAAATTCAATTAACAAAAATCCGAGAACGCCGGGCAGACCCAGCTAGTACACTATATTTACGGACCTGATATTGTACTTTTCAATTTTTAATTACCTTTTTGGCTCGACATGCTACATAATAGATTTGTTATTACACTTCTAGGATAATTTTGCAAACATACGCGCTTTGTAATTAACTGCTTTCAAACAGAAAAATGTTTTTGCCAAAGTTTTTCAAACAATTCTCATTCCAAACGGTCAGAAAACTTTCTCAACTACTTTTACGTCACACAAATGTTCTGTATTAGCTAAACTACATGACTACAGAAAATGGTTTCACCAAGCTCAGATTAATTCTAAACTTTTGTTTCGAAGCATTTTCCGACTTTAATTGCAATATAGTTCAGGATTATGTACAAATACGCCATTCTGCAAGGATTCAAGTTGTCGAGCTGTACTTTAAATTGTTGGAGTTTTTAACAATTATATAAATACATATTGGCCGAAGTGTCAGTAAGAATCTACATCATTTGGGAGATTTAATGATGGCTTCTCCATCAATGTATTGTTTTGTTAAAACAAATAATTTAAAATTAACTCTTCGTTACGTTGAACTTTAAAGGCGAGAATTTTGTTCATTATAAAGTCATTAATGAATTTCGCTCATTATAGAGCCCTTAAAAGTACGTTTCTGTGGTTTACACCTAATTGAAGCACTTAGTAAACAAAATACGTTATTTGAAAAGCTCCCCGAACCAAGGACATTGTTATAACTAAATTCATATTGTGTTCAATTGATGTAAAAGTTGAAGTTTTGGTATGTATAGATATTTGTTGTACTTTTTCTACCATGAGCAACAATACAGTATATTTTTTTGAATAAATAATATTGCATATTTCCTTATTCTTTACGATGATACTACAGCTTCAGGGGTTGCCCCATGATGCTATTATAAAAAGCTCATATAGGGCAATATGTTAAGGGTATAAGTGAAGGCGGTGACAGTGTACGCTTCATCTAAATGCTTTAAAATCTTAGGCGAAAAAAAAATTTGACAAATTTGATAGAACGACAAATTCATTGCCATAGTCCGCAAATTATGACAGTTATGGACGTTTTAATTTTTTCATTTCATTTCAATTTTTGTACATTATTTTGTACCACAGATTAACTATTCTTTGCACACAATTAAAACTACACACTGCACCTCACCAAAACCAAAGAGAAAAATTGTTGTTATTGACGCATTACAAGCTTAATACTTCAACCACCCGAACACAATGGAGAATTTTCTCTTTAAAACACCGCAACTTGAATGAAAATTGTAAAAATAATGATTTTATCGTTACCACATATTCAGAAAATTTGTAGGTTGACCTCAAACAAATGTCAGGTTAAAACTTGAGTAATATCATGAAAGTAGAATTTCCCAACCCGTTTCTATGGCTTACAACGAGATGTGCGGTCTGTGTACACCACCAATGAACAGCTGTTCGTATTTGCTTGCTGGAACAGTAGAATTGAAATAGTATGAAGAGTGACAGACAATTGACATTATGTTATTGTTCCAAGAAGTTAATAGTTTAGAAGATGATAGGGTTGCCAATAAGCTTTCTAGCTTTTGCTTTGTACTTTGTTTTATACGGACGGTGTTGTGCGACCTCCGCCCAAATATCGGGGTTATATTGACGTCTAGATCTGATCTAGGACTTGTAGCCATTGCCAAGTCAAATGGACGGAAATATTTTATACACCTTTCCAGAAAAAAAGTCAAGAACAAATTTAATAATTAAATTACACGTTTTCCTCACCAATCGAATTTATTACTAAAATATTCAGGAAACATATTTTAAGAAATATGTGATAGGTCCCTTAATTTGATAGCAGACCCTATATGATATTTTTTTATACCAGATGATATCAGAAACCCATACGAATAACGAGCTTCCTACAATTCAGAAATAAATAATAACTTGTTGGCTTAGAATTTTGTTCAGAAAGTGCAGTAGAACTTCGATTATCCAAGATGTTCAGGACAAAATTTAACCCGGATTACCAAAACTCCAAGTAGAATAAAACTTAAAATCAACAATTTCGAAAAAATATGAAAAACAATTTTAGGCCACCAGTAACATCTGTAAAAGTCATCATTTTCCAATGTTCACAAAAAAATTATTTTTCCCAGTGCTGTAGATATGTTAATGATCGTTTTTATACGATGTGGCCAAATGCGTTAGCCTGACTTTGATCGAAGGGAGTTAGGGTAAGGGAAGTGCCGAAACTTGAATGTCTTGCCTTTTTGCGTTGCTGCAAGCTAGACAACAGCCCAGAGACGGAGTGGATTATTTTAATTTTCTAATAAAAACTCACGAGAAACCTGGTCCCGAACCCGGGAACCATGGCATGGTAGTCGTGCCGTTCAACCAATTGATTCAACTCCCTCCCGTTTTCTGCTTTTCTTTAATTTTTGTAAATATAAGTACTAAACATTGTCCAAAAAGGTCGTTTTTATTAAATGTGCAGCCTACTCTCGATTCAAGCTTGAAATCATATACGAACAGCTGTGGCTTGGTGGTGTAAATAAATTGCACTTGTAAATCGCTGCG
This sequence comes from Leptarthrus brevirostris, assembly GCA_964036015.1. NCBI lineage: Eukaryota > Metazoa > Arthropoda > Insecta > Diptera > Asilidae > Leptarthrus > Leptarthrus brevirostris. The sequence continues at coordinate 3,381,681 of OZ038372.1, read as the reverse complement.
GTAGTAAATAATAGAAGTGGATAGAGGAATTCTTATTTATCGTAGTGTTTTACAGGATATTATAACAGTTTCTTCTTGAAATTTATTTAAGGCGAACCTGCAATGTTCTGACCAACACACAAAGATTAATTCTTTACAATTTTCATGTGAATCTGTAATAACTTATGAAAGTCGTTTAGTTAACATTGTAAAATTGCGGAAGCTTTTAGATCCGCCCTGTTCTTCTTACTGTCTTAAGGCAGTATTATACTTTGGGCGCTCGAAAAAAGGATATTTTTATGAATTTTTTATGAGATTATGAATGAAGATATTGATGTAGGGTTTGTTATACTCTTAAAATACATTAAAAAAAATTTTTATTATATATTTTCTGGACTTTTTACGCACAAAAACACCATTTAAATACAACGCTCGATTAGTAGGTGTAGAAACTGTAAGTTTTATATCAAGAGATTATAGTGTAAAGCGTATTTCAAAATTGCAACTCAAAAACAATATTTTGGGTCAACATTGCTTCGTAGACAAGCGACCTGCAACTTTGAAATTAAACACATTTTTGTTGGCGTGTTGCGTAGTATCATTTTTAAGTCGAATAAACACGAAAACGACTAATACTTTGTAGTAATAAAGGCTTTATCTAAAAATTTCCCTAAAAATTAAGAAAACTTTGAAAATCAAATGGATGTCGCTCGCAGGAGCTTCAGTTTTGAATGGCAATTTTTTAAATTAAAAAGAGAAATATAAGTCGTTCTGGAAATGTTTATACCCTTTATGCCCATACAAAATTTTTTTTGTACTTTCGTACTATTTTCATATTGGCAAATTATTTTTCATTCGTAGTTTCTAGGGTATCTTCAACATTCGATAGCTTACTTTGCCCTACATACTTATATGCAGGCGAAACGACTGACAAAGTTAAGATCCTCGAAATGCTAATAAATTTGAAAATCAGGTCAAGGTCAACCTTTCTAAAGTATTAAATGGTAGAATAACCAACGGAAGCAACGTTCCGTTTGGTGGTGTTAACAAATCTAGATTGCTTATCATACCTATTCATATATTTTTTAATCATGTAGCTTAAGCTCAGGGGACAACCCTATGACGCGTTTTATCATTGCTATGGCTGAAAGAGAAATAGGGAAAGGGCAATGAGAAAAATCGAATGTCTTAATTTTTTTTTCCAAATCTGCGAGCTAGAAAACAGCCTAGAGATAAAGTGGATTTCTTTTATGAAAAACTCGTGGACAGGCTGGGGCTTGAACCTGCGTCCATGGCGTGGTGATTCGTGCCACTCAATTAACTGATCAACTGGTGTTCGATATCCGTGTAAAAATTTGTTTTTTAAAGATCAAGCACAAATCAAAACTGAAAATAATCTGACAACTTTGGTCGTTGAGTAATATCAAAAAGCTTTATTATATCAAACTGGAAAGTGCTGTTAAAATACTTTTAAACATATACAAATTTGTTATTAGCTTTATAACTGAAACAATAAAATTTCTTTCTTTCTGCAATTAGCTCGCCGTATCAACATTTTCTTGTTGAATTGTCTTCGAACAACTCAGCGTTGTGTACCACTATTGTGTGGGTACAAGGCAAAGTCGTATGGGGTAGCCGAATGCAACCTTTTATGTTAAAATTATTTTTATGCTTTTCTGGATAGTTCATAAATGTTTTAAGCTAGCGTGTCCGGACGATACATCACGGCTTATTATTTACAAAATTGTTCAGTTTTAATTTCTTTTCTTTTCTCCAAAAATATTATCACTAGCGCCGTCAAGCGGTAGCTGATCGTATTTAAACGTTTTTTTTTTATTTGTATAATGTGGCCAAAGCCTTAATGGAATTAGGGTAAGGGAAGTGAGGAAACTTGAATGTCTTAACTGAATAACTTTATTCGTAAATTAATAAACTTAATATAAAAATTCTCTTTTTCGAATATAATTTCCAAACGGTTCCTTTTCAAAAAGCTGTGAGATTACTTTAAGTCTTAGGTACTTTGAACTGCCATAATTATAGTGACGATCTCAGACTTAGATTCTTGAACCAAGGACCTTAAGTCTGATGCTTCATTAGCCTAACCAAAGTTCTCTTACGGAACAGCCTCGATCACACACGACATTTTCGGAATGTCTGAGGCCTGTTGTACATTTTATCAGACAGAAAAATCTTGATACCATGTCTATTCTCATTATACAAAATTGATAAAAATTAACAAATAGAATAAACTTGTGGAGTTATTCGTTTCTCAACCGCGCATGCTAGAAATGCTATCATTGCTACTTTGCCATCTAAAAACAGATGGTTTTGATATGTAAAAACACATACTGACAGCAGACTTTATAGCGAAATAACTCAGTGCAAAAGATAATAATGACACCAAAAGCCATAATAATAACGAAAATGACAGCTCACTTGTTTGGTTTAACTCGATGTCAGAAAGTGATGCATGTCAGCATCTCACAAGAGCATTTATAATCCTCTATTATTTGCCTATTTTGGCTCCCTGCGGTAAGTTTAAGTTCTTCAAACTAAAAATTTCAATAAAACGGACTCATTACAAGGACATTGGTTAGATTCAAGCCGCCGTAAGATCAGTACTCAAGGCAGCCCCAAAACAGGAGCTGCAAAATCCTTCGAAATACTTATTATGTGAGCGTTCTTGGAAAGGGTGCCAACTTCAAAGAATTACAAAATTATAAGTTTTGTAGCTTTTTTAGAGCAAATGATAGGAGGTGTAGAGTTAGTGGACTAACATTTTACATGAGAGTCACAGGTTCGAATACCGCAGGTGGTAAAGCATAGTTACTTTCTTGTAACAACCGCTAAAGTTAAAAGACCATCGGTTGTTGTAGAGCACATTACCTATTGGTTAATTGCAAATCAACTTATAAGACTTGTCATCGATCAGGTCTCCCACCCTGTGGTCTTAGAGGGATTACGGGAACTAGGGAGAGAAAAAATGTTTGTTCTTTAAATAAAACTGAGGGTATTAAGTAATTTTTACATAGATGTAAATCAGCTTCAGCTCCTTCATATCCTTTAAATATATTACGAGAATGGTGGACCGTATAGTATGTATACCTGCAGCTCTGAACTTTATGATTACCTTTCATATGTGGCCGTGAAAGCAAAAAACTTGAGCGTACAACATAAGATTAGATATTGCGGACAGATCCTCACTATATGCCGTCGCTGCTAAGAAATCGTTGGTTGGTTTCGCTTGAATAGATAGTATAAGTCAGTTTTATGTAGCAATTAAATATATTACTTACATCATTTACACACAATTTGTTACTTGCAAGTATCGGACACCACACCCTAACCCTCATTTTTTCTCAGGAAATGCATTAGATGCTTCTAGTTAATAACTTTTTGTAGCCTATGTCAACTCTTCTACCTGAAAATTTTACCAAGAGTCAGTCCCGGTGCCGTTAAAAGATTTCGCATTGAAAATTGAGGCCATGAGTTATGCGAGCACTCGGAATGAGAGTACCTTTCGACTCCAAGTCCATTGTTCACCTCCTAATGCATGCCATTCAGGTACTTACATTCAATGGTTCCTTGATGTCAGGACAACAATCGCAAACAACTGACTCGTTGAGGCAGGGTGCAGTTTTTCAGCTTCAGGATATCTTACAAAAGCAACACCTTGAACTGTGCTAACTGGAAAACAATAAAATACTCAAAATGGCAGGCAGAAATAGAGCTTTTCGAACATTTCCACTAACTTTGGCGAAGCATAAAGAGGTGTGGGTCGTGGGGCTAGGGTCCTGGAAAGGTGTGCACTTTTAGTTTTACCATCAATGAAAAATATCCTTCGTTTGCCCGGCTTTGTATGCGATAAGAGATGCCAGGAACTCGAAGTAAACCAGGAATGTTTAATAATAATGAGCCCCACATACGCCCTTAAGTTCATTTTCATGAACATTTTACAGCATGCCGCGGAGGAGGGTCTCTTTAGATATTCTTAGAATGGATCCCCATCGGGCTGACACATAGTTTTTGGGTGAACGCCAGATTTAATGATTTCAAGTTTTATGGGCAAGCCGAATTTCATTAAAATTTACACTTAAGGGCGCAATTTAAGCTGAAGGGGTGTCCCGGTTTATCTCGGCTTTTCACTGCTTCACTAGCTAGTGAAATTCAGTTCTACAATTGCGGGTTGTGGCAGCCGGAATTGATGCCGCTTCGCTACCTTTACTTGTGGCGTGAATTTGTGATTCTTTCCTTTGCTGTGCTATTTTTTTCCCTTGTTCCTGTCGTTATTTATTCCGCCGTTCTGTCAGAAGTGAATGCTGCACAATATTAATACTCACCCTGTAGACGTGTCTTTGAGATTGCTCAAGTGAACATCACACAGAACAGATGCTGAGGGTGAAGAGAAAAATTAAAAACTGCCAGGCCTCGAGGAGATAATGAGAACTGAAATTACTTTCTTTAGAGCACTCTATTCAAGGATTGTCGGAATGATTTCAGCCAGGAGATGAGTTGGAACTCATCCGACAACATGAATATGGGAGTTTTCTATTATTATTATGAGAATTGGCAAAGTTTAAGTTTTGTCGGCTGGTAAAAAATTGTAATTTGAGACCTCTTTTAATTTTCCTCTTTTTCTGTTATAAAGGAGCTCTCTTGTGCAGCATAAAATAAAATTTTCGCTAATTTTATATGCTCTAAGGTGTTTGTGCTCATTTTCGAGGATCCAGTTAATGTTTGGTGGAGTAATTTGGAACGAGAAAGTTTCGTCTCCAATTTTGAATTTGTTTCTCTCTCGAGTGCTCTCAAGATTTTGTTATGAACGAAAGTCTCTACAAGTTTTGTTTCAAATCTTCCTTTTCGAGCATTCCTCAGATTTATCTTAGGATTTTTTTCTAATATTTAAATTTACTTTTAATTAGATATTCTTTGATGTTCAAAAATATTTTGTTTCCCTTAAAAAGAAATTTATTCCCCTTAATGATTCTGAACTCAAACGAAAGAATAGCAAATCCCTTTATAACGATTGATATTAGAGATTTTTCTGGGAAAGACCTTTTTAACGAATTTCAAATATTGAAATGATTTACCAAAGCCATAAAACTTCAAATTCATTTAAGTTAAATTTTTGTGCCTAATACTGATTTCAAAGTAAACAGACACAAGAGCAAGACGAAAGTTAATTAGGTTTAAATGAAATAGGCTCAAGGACGAAAATTTTTGAAGAATTTTTTTCGTAATAGGACTATAAATAATTTCAGAACAAAATAAAAATACAAGATAGGCTTAAGAGCCAATATAGAGACAACGCTAAGCCTGTTTTTGATATTATAAAATGTTTGGTTCCTTATGTTGAATTCAAAATCATTAGGTCATTTAGGTCATTTTTAATATTGCAATATTTATAAAATTCCAGTGGCAGGGGGATGTCGGGTCAAACCCCTATTTTTTATTTTTCCAATAATCTCACCAAATTTGTTTTTGGTTGCGTACGTATAACAAATTTCATCTCAATAGGTTTATAAATTAGAGGATGGGAGGAATGTGACTTACATACAGACGGACGGACAGACAGACAAAAGAGATTCGCTGTTGCTACAGAACCCCAAAACCTAAGCTTCTTAACTTAACTTTTTTCGTCTTTGTCAATTAATAAATATAAATTAAGCAGGTCAAAACAGCAATTCAAATTTACAACGATTACTAATAGTTTATGGTAACTAAAGTGTAAATGGTTTGGATGGATAGCATGTTGTCTTTTATCACCATGTCTTTGCCCCCAATAACACAATATGTTTGTGCCCCACACAAAAAATAATTAACTTTTAGTCATTAATATACGTATTAGGCAATAATGGTTTTAAATGGCTACCTTGCGGCATCTCAGAAGTATTGAAGGTGACACGCAACCTGAAAGGAAACACAATGTTTTCGGTCAGACAAGTTGAAACACTTAATCGATTATCAAAAGCAATCGGAAAACCTGACAGAGTAAGTTTATCTAAAAGCACCGTATAATTAATCCTTTCAAATACTTTGCAAAAGTCTGTATAGATACAGTCAATTTGTTTACACGCTTAAACAGCGGATAGATTTTTTAATTAGCTACGCACCCTAAAAATTCAAAAAATTTCTGTTCGAGTTAAGAGAATAACATCACTTACGTCTGTTATTTACTTAAAATTAAAAATTTATTTTTATTAGCTTCTAAATAGTAATAAAAATAACAGGAAAATCGCTATATGCTTGTTAGTTGTTTTTGGGATACAAGGACGGGCACTTTTTATTCATATAAAGATAAGATCTGAACACTCAAATAAATTGAAAAATCGAATAAAAATTTATTTGTTATTTGAAGAATTATATGCAAATAATTATTTGTTATTCGATCGTGCGTTATTTGATAAGCAAATAATTATGTGTTAGTTGATGCTCCTTGTTTGGATTTCAAATAACTATTTGCTACTTATTAGTGTTGCTTCTTTTTCGACATCGCTCTATAGTGCCCGTAAAACCTGGTAGGAGACAAGGCCGAAGAAGAAGTTCACTCGATTTGACGACAACGATTGCAAGCTGATGTAGAATTTAAAGTGAATATCGAACCACCGACATTGTCCCACAAACCCCAATGTCAATTTGGTGTAATCTGCAGTCAGCAGAAAGCAGGCATGAGTCGCGGCCGGTGGGGCTCGAAGCTGGGACTTTATGGAATGGCTGACATGTTATCACTTACTGGACCGACGATAATTCAGATATAGCATTTTTTAAATATCGGTCTGTGTAAGTTATAAGTAAGCGTGATTCGCCGAAGGCTCTAGTTAATTAAAGTTTGAAACTGATTTATGAATTATTTGAAAACAAACAAACTTTCAATATTATTTTACAGAATATGTTCCTGTTTTCACTGTGGCATTTTGTTTGGTTAAATTTCTAAATGTGTTGTGCTACCTTCTTCACTTGGTAAATTTATAACGAAGTGTATCACACATTACTAAAAAAGTTAGTTTTTGCCAAGTTTGCAAGTACCTTTCTCCCTAATTATCAACTATAAACTCAGAATCCTCTTTCTCATTTATAGTTTAGCATGGCAGACCTACATGATTTCCTCCAAAGAATTATCTATTTAAAGTACGAAATGTATAAATCGCCTGGGGAGCACTCATAGTCAAGTTACAAGACGAGTAAATTTGTAAAATGAACTGAAATTTTAAAGACAGCAATAGGTGTGTAAAATGGCTAACTTCTTAAATTTATTTTGTTAAAAGAAAGAACTTCTTTTCACACAAAAAGCAACAACAAAAAAGAAAAATTAATATCGTAAAACGTACCACCCAATTTCATTGGTATTTTGTGAGTTGAAATTTATATGTGTGGCAAGGAATGTGTATCCTCACGCTTTCGCATCGGGTAGCTATACATCCTAGGATCCTCCTTAATACGTCTTTCCTAGGCATTATGGGAAATTTATTCATGACAACTTGACTCTCCTTACGGAATCATCGTTTCTTTGACGGTTAACTACATGAACTTCGTCGCAAAGTGGAGATAATTCTTGTGATGAAATTGTTTCGGTGCTTACATGTTAATGTTGTGTGAGGTATTTATGTAATTAGTGGTGCCAGATTGAATTTTGAATACATGGATTTAATCAGCTAGAGCTCAATAAACGTTAAATGAAAAGTTTTAAAATATATGAAAAAAGCAACACAGTAAAAATGCGGCTATCAAAGAAATAATAAAGGATCTAAACTAGAACCCATGGAAATACAGTCGTATTCTAAATAAATAAGAATTTTCTAAACAAATTCTAATTGTGTAACACTTCGAAATCCATTTTTGTACTTAATCTTACTAATTAGCTTTAAGGCATTTATATATTTTACTTGAGTGCAGTCAGAGTTAACTGAATACCCAATTAGGTAGTAACATGCAGGTGTTAGGTTGAAAAACAATCAAACTTGAATATTCGAGCTTTGACTGTCTTTGCGAGATTTTATTACAAGGCGTCCAGCTCATTAAGTCCCATTTATACAAAGTCTCAACATTTCCTGAAAAATATTAATTAACTTTTTAACCTACTTATCATGGTGCAGAGATTTTGTCTTTGATTTTCTTTTTCCCTTTTCGTGTCTAGCCTTAACTATCTATTGGAGCAGGGCCGTCATTATTTACCTCATCAAGTAAAAACCTTCGAGGGTAAGCTCTTTCTTGGCTGCTTAAAAAAGAAGTCATGACATGAAAATTGACTAATTACCGTCGAAGAGGGTAAGGAGGGGGCTGTAAAAAGATAAAATAAACTAGAAGCTGTGTGATGTTCTATTAATAACGAAGAGGAGATTTTGTCATTCCCCTTTAATTCATGAACTTTTCAACCCATCTTGACATCAATTTGAGGCAAAAATAAGTTTTCCTTGAAAGTGTTCCCTTCGTGCCAGACCAAACGTAAATTACAAAAATAAAGACGATAGCAAGAGGGAGCGTTAAGCTTCAGGTCCGGCACTTTTTTTTGGAAGACAACAGCTCTCCTTTCCTCATGATAGCACTTTTCTTAAATTTTTAAGGGTGTCGCAAAAAAAAATAAAACTGAGGTAGCCTTTAAAGAAGACGGCAGGGAATGCCTTTAGAAAATAGAGGTTTTCGTTGGTGTTAAATATCAGAATAGGCTGTAGCGTTTCTTCGTTAAAAAATTCAGAGGGACAATGAAATTTCCGGACAAGAATTTTTATTATAATTGGATTAAATTAATTAAAGACATTTGACACATTTCCCAAATTTATCTTAGACCTATGATATTCAAATAATAAAATCATCACCTCATACTAAACAAAGCGTTTCCGCTTTAGAGGTCAATATTTAACCAGGTGATAGTAATCATCAAATTAAAATATTCAGGTGGGTGGGCTTTCATCTTTTCTTCACTTCTCTTAAAAGTTAAAAACTTCAAAATAAATTTCCCAAACTCAACTTTTTCGATTAGATTTTCCTTGGAACTTTCATAATTAACATACTCTTTTTTCCTAAGCTTGAAAATTCTTACCTTGTTCCCTTTTGAAGGTGTATAACTTTATAACTTTATGTTGTACTCTAGCACAACTACTTTAGAAAACATTGATCGAAAACTGTTTGTGGAAATTACACTATCTTTCTTCTCTATGAATGTTGTTGCGCGGTTATCCAATCCAGAGCCCACACCGATCGTGTCTGCCTGTTTCAGGATATTATTTTTAAATATGTGTCCTATCCATTTCCAATGTCTGTCTCGGCTTGGACTAGAAATCTATAGAGGTCTTCAGTGGGATCGGCCATCAGCCAATTAATGTTCAAAGCAGAACAGATCTTTTGTGGTTGTAATACGTATTCAATGCCCTAAATCGCAATATTACAATGGAGTACCCATTGTTATAGTGAAGTTTTGTTTGAGCTGTCATTTTGGTACACATCTGTGATGCGATATGCACGATACGTGGTGTGACATACCTGATTCTGCAGTTATTCATTCGAGTTTTCAACTCTTATCGGACACCCCGTTGTTATGGCTTCCGCCGTATCTTTCAGACCGACCAAGCTCCCAAAACGCAAATACAAAATTCATCACGACTCTACTGAGAAAAAGGTAGAGATAGAGAGAATCTGACCTATCAAGAAATGGTTTTGTAGTTAAATCTCAGAATTTAACTCTCAGGACTCAGATTCTAACCTCCTTATTTTTCTTCAGGATCGTTTTGCTCCTAGTTTAGCTGCTCCAGTTAAAAATGGATTTAATGCTCTATCCGCAAAGGTATTATTATCGTACGCCTTAGTGTTGCTCGATCAGATGATTTTAAATTTAGGTGTTGCTTTGGGACCCATTTAATTGTGTAATTTCTTCACGTGTTGTAATGTGAGTCTTGATTGTTAGACTTTATCATCAGATGTTCTTTTTTTTTATGCGAGTTAAACTTGAGATTACTCCGCCTGTATCTACAGCCATGTTTACTTTCTTAACCGATCGTCAAGCAAATTAGGCAGATTCTTGCACCTGGATTTTTCTTTCGATCCAAGTAGCATCGGTTCAAGTTGTAAGCTTAATGTGTACGAAAATTGAAATGACTACTATGGCCGTCTGCAATTTGGACCGCTATAACTTCCGTTTAATCGATTGACCTGAAGTTGACATTAATAGAGAGGTTGTTTTCGTTAAACTGGTTTAACCGAAATTGGGTGATTACATAGGATACTATGTCGCTAGTTTGAATACTTTTAAGCCTTTGGATTCTATGTTCAGAATATCCTTCGAAATCAAAAAGATACTCGGGGCTCATCGTTCAGGATTTTGCAACACGATTGCATTTGAGAATTGTAATTTTTACCGGAATTTTCATAAGTAGTGTAGAGAGTAGCTGTCGTTGAGAAAACTCATACAACAGTTCGTATCATTTACAGTGCAATAAAATTGCTAGTGATTTAGGTGAACTATTCATGCATTAATTATATCTATTGCATGCGTCCCACGTTTTTCATTTTAAATCTTAAGTATTTTCATAGCTATTAAATATTCAGAATCACAAATTTTCAGGACTATCTGTATGGGGTTAGGAAGCTGTATGGAGCTAGGAGAAATCATTTTATGCTCGAAATCAATCATTTTGATGAGATAAGCGTTAGATAATTAAGAGGGTTCTATATGGAACTCTAACGAAAGTGCAGACAAGAAAGCGAGTTAATATTGCATTGTTATCCAGGTCTGAGCTATGTTTAAAGTTTTAAGTCTCTAGCTCAACGGGAAGTCAGTTTAAAATCGATTGAAAAATTTGTACGCAACAGGCAGACAGACAGACAATAAAGCGAGTTAATAAAAAAACGTAGTAAAGAGGGATTTAGGAAAATTTTGGATTGAAAAAATACCTTAATAAAAAGTATTCGAATTGAAATCAAAGAAGTAAACGGCAACACTATTTAAATTAGAGCAAAAAAAAAATCCAAACACTGGGAACTTAATGACTAAAGAAATAGAATAGAATTTTTAATTTTTTTTATGTTAAGGTGAACGACGGTATTCTAAGTCATCGGTGGAGTAAGTGATAACGTCTCGGTCAACCAATCCGGAGGACCCAGGTTCAAATCCCACCGGCGGCCACCCATGGTTGTTGTCTGCTAACGAGAGATTACGATAAAAAGAAGGCCATGGGGGTTTTAAAGAACATATCAGTGGTTCGGAATTTACTTTGAATTGTAGGTGCACTTGCAATCATTGTCCCGAATTGGGTGAAGTTCTTCTTCCGTCCCATACCCCAAAAGGGGTATTTTTAAAATAAAATAGAAAACTACGAAAATTACATGTATCGATTTTTCATGAAAAAGCCATAAAGTAAGAAATTAAAGTAGAAAATCTCAAAATCTTTGTATTAAATAAAATAGGTACACTACAACTTCGATAATGCGGACATGCGATTATTCGGACACTGCAGTTACCAGGACTCTTCTGTAATCCGGAAATTTTTGGAATTTTTACTTCTAAAATACAGACACCTTTTTCTTTTCTACACAATAAAAATGCCTTGTTTCGCCATGCAATTACCAGCTTTCATGTATGCACCAAAAAAGTCTGAATGTAGTGAGAAATAAGATATTGTTGGTTTACTGTTACTTTGTTCTACACAAAGTTACAAGCGGATATACATATATGGATTGAATTTATGTACATAGAACGAACTGACTCACAGCCTACTCTACGTACAAGGGCAGAAGCTCAAGCGAACAGCTGAGCATTGGTGGTGTAAAGAAACCGGAACTTACATTACATAAACATTACATACAGTAAACATTAGGAAAAGTTTGGGGAATTTTTCTTGCGGTTAGCCTACAAATATTCTGAACACGATAAAAAGTATCTCTTTTACATGTGTTTTAAATGAAAAACTCTCTTGTGCTCGTTTTGCTGAAGTATTGAGCTTAAAATGCGTCAATGACATCAGCGTTTCTCTTTGCTTTTGATTACGAAAGTGTGCAGTTTTATTTGTGTGCAAGAATTGGTTTATCTGTGGAACAATTAAAATGAAATAATGACGAAACGCTTGGTCAAAGATCACTTACTACTAGATAAACGGCTTCGAACTAAGTAGTGAAAAATTTGTGGTTGCTTTTAACCTACTTGGTTGCTTTTTCCCGCATCGGGCAACCCTGCAGTCAGAACTAAAATATTTGTTTCCTTGAAGAGTTTGTGGATAACAGACTCCGTATACTTTTCTTATGTGCATTTACAAATGTCAAATGTACTTCATTCATCAAAGATCAGACATAGCGTACTCTAAAATTACTGAAAAAACAGAATTTTTTGGCAAATTCTGAATGGCGTCCATGTTTGAAAGACATTAAAATCTTCAAAGGTTCATTATTTTTCACTTTGTTTTAATATACAGAAGTATAGAAATTTTTTTCATTTAAAAGCTTGCTTAAAAATAACGACCTATTTTGAAATCCGTCCCTGAGTATTTCCGAAGTCAACCGTGCAGAAAAATTGAAACATATATTTTAATTAGGAACCTTTTTATACCAGGAAAGTTAAGATGACATTTTTATGGTTCCGTACCAAAATGGAAATGGTGTGACTTCGTCTGTCACAGCTGCTTATTTCAGTAACTACTAATGATATCGAATTGAAATTTTGAATAGTCTTAGATAATGCTTGTCCATCTTTATTTCAAATTTTATTTTTACATATGTTTATTATTATTTTTTTATTTATTTATTTTTTATTGAAAAGATAGGGAGGGGGGAGTGTAAATTTTAAAGTGGGGTGTCATATGAAAGGGACTAATTTGCACATTATAAAAGAGATTTTTATTTGCTTTTATACCGCATCCCAAAAATGTCTAAAAAATACCATTCCTTCCATACCTACAAAGTTGGCGAAGTGAAATTTTTTAAAAAAATTAGAGTTGATAGAAGTTCATGTAACTATTACAGAAAAAATCAAAGAATGTCTCTAACTAGCACACTTTTTTAGAAATAAGCAACTTTTAAAGGTACGGAATCTTCGGTGCGCGAAACCGACTTGACAGTCAAGTCGTCACCTGCCACTGTTGTCACACCATCATGTAAACGAAATCAACAAAAATAAGGAATCGCAAGTCGTTGCAAATGTTTCCATTATTTTCATTTATTTCATTGACAAGACAGCACTCTAACCGTCAAATGCATAGTGGTCAAACGGCCTTATAATTGATCACAATGGCATGTACTGTCAATAACAACATTTTGAATCGTTTCAAATTTTAAATGGATTTAGGCTACACCAGAAAAAAAAATTAAGGACTTAAAACATTAGGACTTAAAACATTAGGTATTCAATTGACAGGTTGCCTGCTGTATAAGCATAGATGATAGATGGATTCGGCTGAGAGTAGCTTAGTCTGCTGCCTTAAAATACTTGGTATAATGTCTAAGGCTTTGTGGAATTTTCGCAAATTTTAGTAGTCAAAAGTTATCAGAGGCAAACCACTTTAAAACTTTGATCCGTTTTTTAGAGGTTTCATCTAACTACTTAAAGAAGACTACATTACTAAGTTAATAAGATATTAAGCTTTAATTTTCTACTGTTCTTATAATGGTATCTATGAGATTTTTCCCCCAAACATGGGTATCAAACCATTATATTATCCTGGGATTGCAGATAAAATACATTAAAATGCACCTTTAAACTATTTATCCCATTAATAAATTCGCCCCCATCCTAATGTGCACCTCAAAAATTTAAAATGCAATCAAAAAACGGGCGCTTTCTAGGGTTTTGATTCTCCGTCGACTACCCCTTGAAAAAAATGTATATTTCATGCGCCATATCAATGACATTCATCTAAAATTCTTGTAAACTCCCGGAGGAACTTTCCAGTCATACGGTAAACCAATCACGTAACAAAAGTTTACCCTTTGGAAACTCTTTGACACATTCAGTACCCAACAATGGGCGCGGTAATAATAAAAAAGTCCCAAATGAAAAAAGTGGAAAATTGAGTGAGTGAGTGAAAATGAAATTGAGCGTGACACGTGAAAATCGATCGATAAGTGATTATTTCCCGATTATGGAAAAGCTGAAAATTTTTTATCCCAAACTGAGCAGTGTAAATGAGAGGAACATCGCCTGAGGGCAGATGGGACTTAATCCGGTTCCCTATAAATTTTATCCTAGTGTCAGGAAGTATGTCCGTAGTGTGTACATTTCCTACACCACTTGGACTTGGAAGTTGCTAGCTTGAAGGATTCTTCTGGGAAGAAGTGGGTAATCGGGAACTGAAGAGGAATCAGTGGGTGGGGCGAAGGACGTTCAAGTGCTGCCTTTAGCTTTGGGCTAGAAAAAGGCTATGCGATCGCATAATTGAAGTGGGCTGAGAAGATGTGGACGATGAGAAAGATGGCATTGGTGGGAAAAAATTAATTCGTGCAAGTTGAGCATAGACTTCCTTCCCGTACTCTTAACCCAGGGTCCTTTACACTTACTCGAATGTCGCGTCGAAGTCACCACCATACAAATGAAGTGAGAGATCCTTCTCTTGCTGAAGTAAATGCACAGATCTCCATTACAATTGTAGGTGGCTGGAAAAGAAGGCAAGAACGGTTAGAGTGGCAAATATTTGGCCGCTTTAGATAGGATGTGGTAACGGAAATTCAAAGGGATGTTGAAAGGATAATTGCCAAGTATGCACTTTTTCCTTCGTCTTTTTAGTATTCGATGTCAAACTTTTTACAAAGATGTGTTCTAATTCTTGTTAAAAGATACCAAGTGAAGATACCTTCTCTTCGTTTAATGGAACTGAATTAGAGTAGCTTTCAAGTGGATTTTATAAAAAGATAAGGAAGTGAAAAATGGAAGGCATACTAATTATTTCAGTGATTCTATCATGATTTTCTTAATAAATGCGAGAATGTCTGTTCGGATGTATCATATATAATCTTATCGAATTAGGTCATGAAATTTGGTATATCTATTTAATATACCTGTAAAATAACTCTAAAAATTACATTTAATAAATAATTAAAAAGGAAAATTAATACTTTAATAAAATGTTAATGTAAGCTTAGTTTGTTTAGATGAAAAAGGCAAAATTAGTAAGTCGCCTTTTTCGAACGAACGCACATTCCAATTGTCAGCTAAAAAAAGCAAATTAGTTTTCTCGACCATTTCCCTTGTTTGATTTCCTGATGCTCGAGTCCGGCACTTTGGACAATGTAATTATTGGCGGAGATTTTAACATAAAGCGAAATATACTACTTAGTGAGATCATAGTCGATAGAAAATAATATATCTTTTATAACTAGGAACAAGAACAATATGAAGAAATACTTAAATATACTTAAATAAACTAAAACTAGTTGGGAATAAGAAAACTTAGTTCTTATAAAAATCGAATTGTATTGAAAGGATTAGTTTAAGAAGAATAAAAAAACTGAGAGAAAATCCTAAAGAAATAATAATATAATAAAGTAAGATTGAATGAATCTAAGAAAGTGTTATGGGTTCTCAGTATTAATATGTTGATTCGGTGAATACTTTAGATATTCAAAAAGTTTGCGCTAAGACCGTTAGCGTTCTCCTTCATAGGTAGGTTCTTAAGCCCAATAGCAGTGTGTTTCAAATGCGAACGCCCTGGATAAAGAACTGACGACTACTTACCATATACCTACATCAGATGGGAGCGACTGAAAGCGTTCTAGTAGACCTTCCAAATACTAATCTGTCAAAGATATCTGAGGGATTTTAGAATTTTGGTAAGAAATCCGAAATGTAAGATATACCAAGAGACGTCAACCTAAAGCAGACTCAACATAGGGTGAACCGAAGATTATAAATATATCTTACGGTAGAACTAAAACCAACATTAAGCTTTCTTTCTGATGCGCTGTTCAAATTACCATAGATCTCACATCCATAAATCAAGACGAGAACAAGAAGGACCTGGACAAGCTTAAGCCTAGTTGATTGAGTTGTGAAATGACTAGAGACCCATAGTGAGCGAAGCCCATCATAAATCTTGCACACAACATAATTAATCTGATTATTCCAGCTAAGATTTTTATTAAATAATATGCCCAGATTATTGGCAGACTCAACAAAAGAAATCTGTATGCCATTAAATTCTACTAGCGACAGCTCACTAGTGACGACAGAAACTCTGCTAACTAATAGACACTAGAAGGATTTAAACTTAGCTTGTTAGTAATAGTCCAATCATGTATGGAGAAGAAACCATCATTCATTGAAGAAATGGCATCTTCATGCAATCCTAATGTGCTCGAAATGAGCAAATGAGCATCGTCAGCATAGAAATGCATTTTGCAGTGTTCTACAACATTGAAGAAGTTGTTAACGAAAATCGAGATTAAAAGTGGGGCGAGAATCGAGCCTTGTGGAACCCCTAGAAAATTATATCAACTACCATTCAGGTGTATCGATTGATATCGATCAGTCAGATAATTGGAGACCAGATTTACAGCTTGAATGGAAAAGTCGAAGCCAGTAATAAGTTTAAGAAATAGCAGACAATGCTTTGAAAAAATACATTTAAAATTTTTTTTGCTATCTTTTGAAAAATCGTCGTATGGAGACAAAAAAGTATTTTGAAGACTAAAGTTTCTATTTTCGAGATTTTTTTGGTTGGCGTGCAATCATATGAAATAGAGCGAGACAAAAATTTTCGGATTTTTTGATGGTCCGCAGGCTTGGAAAAATATTTTTCAGTTAAACCAATGCAAAGGTCAGTTAGTTTATTTATCCAACTTCAATTTGCTTTTTTTTCATTCTCTAAACATTATTTAAAAACAGCCTTAATTGGTGTTTTAACTGCTTCCTAGAACAACATAGTTCGATGCAGGCTGCGCACTCATTAAGGACGCGTGATATCGACGCAATCGGCTCATACATTCCGTAAAGTGTTCGATGGAATGGAACATGGCAAAAGTTGGAGCTCTTCAAGGACCGGGCCGGGATCGAATTACCAACATCATTAAGAGTTTTAATGAAAAAGGATCCTTTTATCTTTGATTATCGATATCTCAGCAACCAATGACCGCGTAGAAATGTAAGGGCAGTTTTAAAAACTGGAATAAATTTCTTTCATGAATTTTTAAGAAAATTATTTTTTCACCCTCAATAATGATTTGAAAAGAAATACAAAAAAAGAACTTTTTACGGTCTGGGGAGACTAATGTTTCCAAGTTTCTTTTCCAGCTTAATGTAAACGTAGAAAAAATAATTTTCAACTCAATCGATCAAAACGTTTTGATAAACGTTTTACAAAAAAATTAAGTTTTGAAACATTATCTAAATATTATTCTTAAAATTCGTGGAAGGATCTTGTAGGAAATTTATTCCAGTTTTTAAAACTTCCTTTACATTTTCTCTGCGGTCATTGGTTGCCGAACTATCGATGATCAAAGATAAAAGGATCCTTTTTCATTAAAAACAGAATATCTCAGCAAAAAATTGTCTCGCGCTACTTCTTATGATTGCGAGATAACCGCTGCTTATAAAAATTGTTTGCCTAAAAGTCTCAAAAACTAGATACTTGGAAATTCAAAAAAAAAAATTTATCTCCATACGACCATTTTTCACTAAGATACAGTTGCTAAAATATCGTTGATCAAAGACAGAAAGATCCTTTTCCATTAAAACTCAGCGAAAAATTGAAAAAAAGGAAACAAGCTAGCTTACTTTTTGTTTCCTTTAACTAAAAAAAAAATTCCAAGTCCGTAGATCCGTAAAAAATCCGAAAATATTTGTTTCGCCCTATTTCTTACGACTGCGTGATAACCAATGCTTACAAAAAAAGTTTTCCGAAAATATCTCGAAATGAGAAAATTCAGACTTTAAAATGCTATCGCTTATACGCTTGCGCTTACGATACAGCTCTTCAAAAAAATAGAAAAATTTTCTGCTCCGTTAATTTTTCGCAGTAGTGTATTTTTCAGTTAATATTTTGAAACAATCATTCAAAATACGTATAAAAAGAATCTAACGTATACCGTAGTACTCTATCTTGGAACCATCACTACATCACCCTATAAAGGCTTTATTCCCAAAGACACTTCCTTTTAAGTTTCATATTTAACATTTTACAGTTTGGATAACTAATAGATTTTAAAAATGTTAATATAAAAATATTTTTAATAAATTTAATATTGTAAGGGAATTCTTACGTTACAATATTTAAATGAACATAGATACAAAAAGTAAAGCATCCTAAACTGATTAAAATAATTTGTATTTCCGTAATTTTATAATGAAATCAGTGTGCTTTGTGATGACATTAACTTTAATAGTGTATTTAAATTTTGAATTGGGAAATTTTTGGAATTCGAATTGGAAGCGAAAACTCAACTTGGAAAAAGTACAAAACGCTTATTCTCATTCGCAAGCTGGTATCTTAATAAAGTTTATTTTAATAGACGTACCAAATTTTGTTTATTAAATAATAGTAGAATAGTACTCTTATTAAATAAAGTTAGTTTGACCAAAAGGACTTAGTGTCAAAATTTGGCATGGTGTTGCCAGGTGACATGTTAAAAGTTAACAAATAAAAAATTCCTAAAATTGTGAACGAGACCAGTCGAAAGGCAATATTATTCGTCCGTTTATCTTTTTTAACATTACCAAAATTAATGACTTATGTTGACTGATTAGGGCATGTTTTGTTAAAAGTTTACACTTACTTTCTTCTACCCACTGTGAATTCTATTGAATTTTTATATGTAATTTACTGACAAGAAACATTTACATGAATGTGTAAAACATTTTTGTGACGAGAAATAATAAGTTATTTTAAATTCTAAGTGGTCTTTCAAAAAATTTTCCATAATTACAACATTAAGTAAAAATTTAGTTTAAAACATGATATTTTTCATTCATAAACTTACAAAATTATATACTTTGAACCCCAACGCCAGTATTATTTTTGAGAATATGCGCCTATCAAATTAAATGCGTTTTCAAATTCTCTCCTACTAATAAAATTTTATATAGAAAAATCAAAATGAATGACTCTCCACTTTGTCCATACGTTCAAACATCTTATCATCTTAATATCAACCTGTAAAACTTGGCACACAATCCATCTAATCTTGTCCACTTTAGTTTAACCCATTTAAAAATCCCCTTAACACCGAACGGATGTTAAACATTTTTTGTGTAACCACTAACATGGTCGAGTCCTTAAAATTTTACTTTTTTCAACATTCTTTTAATTTTTATCGAGTGAGAGAACTACGCAAACCAATGAACGGTGGGATGAAAAAGAGTGGGAAATTTCTTCGTTAAGTAAGAGAGGTAGACCGCAAAACAAAAAGATTTTTTTTTAAGAAAAAAAAAGCGAAAAAGTTTAGCTGAATGCAATTTTACCATTAAAAGTCCAGCTAACCTCACTCTTCGTCTTTGATAAGTAATTGAAAGGAGAATTGCACACAAGCAAGGCTCGTATAAGTGAACGATACATTGAAATGGTAAGGAAAAGTGTGACGAAAATGAAAATAAAGCAAAAATTGCCAAGATAATTTCGAAAACGATACAAAAGAAGAGAGAATTTTGTTGCAAAACACAAAGAAAGCGGTCATAAAGCCCCGCGAAAAAGCAACGAAAATGGGGGGAAAAACTTTGAAAATTGAACAAAAATCAAGCATCCTGTTGCAAGCTTTTTCCATAGAATAAACAACTTTCGGCACACAAATTTCCTACCTCTTGTGTCACAGCCACTCCTCGAACATCAGTAGAAGAAGAGGATGCAGTGAAGGGCACAAAAATGGGAACAACTCGAATTGGAGAGGTTGAATTTTCCCGAGAGTTATTGAGAGAGAGCCATAAACCACTTTCGTGTCCTTTTTGGAACGTCGGTACTCCAAACGAAACGAAATAGAGAAAACATCATTAAACGCGCATATCGTTAAAAAATAAAACGACCAAGCGAAAGGGATGAGGTGACGAGCGTGTTCTACACAAATTCGTCTCTCACGTTTATATTCCGAACGCATACGTTCGAGTTATATTCCAAAAAAAAATTTTGAATAAAGTCATCCTTTCCCAGCGGGAGAAGAAACAAGTGAAAATTAACAGAAAGTGGCTACATATGATGCTCCGTGTATCTACCTATCGTGGAGAAGATGCGTGAACGTGACTATAACAAATTCCACTCAGAGGTAATAAGGAAATGGATTTTATTGCCTACAACTGGAACGTGTTCATCCATTGTTGGCCGTTTAATTAATTAATTAGGTGAAGGAAATATGTTTGTTCACTTTTAATGAGTTTACTCATAGCATATTTCATTAAGCCCCTGGAGGGAAAATTTTCGCAAGTTTTGCTCCCATAAAAATTTAACGAATACAAAAAAAAGGACATTCAACGAACTTACCACTATCAAAGCTCTTCACAAAAGTCTTTCAATCACGACACTTAAAACAGATTTCTACGTTCACGTCGATTTAAAAAAACATCAAATTGTTTTTAAATGTTTGAAAACAGCAACCGCTATTATAGAATTATTATTTAGAAAAATTGTTGCAGTTTTATATTTTATTGCTTCATTTTAAATTTAATAAGAAACGTTTCATAAGGATCTTAAAACACTTCTTAATCATTTTGTCTACGTCACTAAGTTCTGTTCATATAGTGTTTGAGGTAGTTGAACAAATTCTTTTTCTCTTCCCTTGGGAATGGCGCACATTATCTTTTATCTAATTAGGAAAATGATTAGATTATCCACTCAAGCAATAGTAATCACAACTGTCAAACTCCTCACCTCACAAAGATCTTTTTAATCAACACATTTTGGATATCACATTCAACAGAGTTTCGATGAAAAATCGTATACAGGATACATTCAGAACGCAAAAGATCCGACTATGAGGGAAACTGAAAATTTGCGGGGGTTTTTATACCGCCGACGATGAGATGAAAGTTCCAAGTGGGGGATGCTTATCATTGTATCAGTACAGATGGGGAAACCCTGGGAGAAAGAAAAGCTTTCATAAACAAAATGTGTATCCCATCGTCCTTGGACATTTCCGAGATCCTTTACATCGGGAAGCTTTTATTCTATAGACTTGGGGAATTTGTCCTAAAGTGATGTCTCAAATCAGTACCGATATTTCTCTCCAACCTGGAGCACTAGATTATTCCTGAAAACATCTGCTTACAGCATCATATTACCCCTTACGGGAGGAAAATCTCATGTAAAGGGGGGAAGTCTGTGACAAAAACGGAGACAACTAGGCATATATCACTACCAGATACATACACCTCTTGCTTGCGCCTCGAAAAAACAGGACATTTTTGCGGAAAAAAAATGTTTTTGTCTGTGACTAAGGAACCACCACCTTACCCGTGAATAAGGGAAATGTCATCAATTTTGTATAGACATAGGGAAAACATTTTCTCGTTGAACAAATTGAAAATAATTTTTTTCTCTCTCTTTTTCTTATATCCGCCCGTTCCCTTCCCATCTTTCAAGATATTGTCAAGACTTTGGTGGTCTTTTTCGATAGTGTATTCATTTGCCTGTTGTCTCCAGGAGCGTTTTATATATTTATGTTTATTTTACTTGGGGTTCGAATGTGTGATCCTGGCAAATAGCATCTGCTTGCTATTAGCCACTTCGTGGCTATCTCTGACTTCTTTCTTGTCTTCTCTACCTGGTGGAGGCAGGTGTTAAATGGATTCTTCTTAATTCTATTTAATCTGTGTTTTCCTTCCTTACAAATTAACTTAATTAAATGCTTTTCAAGTTGGTAATTGTTATCAAATTTTCTGCGCTGTTGCGGCTAAAAATTGAAAAATAAAACAGTTTGGGGGACCGAATTTTCGGAAAAGGTCAGTTTACAGGTATGTGGACATTATTTTCAAGGTAAAATTACGCAATAACCTACTTGTTTCTTTAAAAGTTCAAGCGCATAATTTTGTTCACAGTTAACATTTTTACAAATCATGTTGGTATGGGTGTGGCACTATTGAGCTCGCATAAATCCTTTTTACATGGGCAGTCTTAATATTCGAAAATACGACGGAGCCTCTCATATACCTAGAACTAATCGACTTTTTGTTTAAAATCAAATGTCTCAGTTAATTGAAAATTTGAAAACTCTAGATAAAAACTGCATAAACTCGGTGTTTGAAAATGTTGCGAGTCTTTCGATTTCCACAAATAAGTTGGTTTCATTAGTAGTTTTCCACGTTAAGTAAATAACGCTAGCCTTATTAGTGGGTTCTAAATTAAGTTTGTTAAAAGCAATATTAAAGATTGATGCTTTCTTGAAGTATCTGGCGTCCTTCGAAGAGTTAACTTTTTAGAAGAAAATTGACGAGTTCTTCAAGATGAAGATAAGAGTCTACGGTTACGTTTAGAGTGGCAGCCTACCTATGGGGAAGGCATACTTAAGCCATAATGGCTCATTGTGATTGGGGCTGGATTATCAACTCTATCAAATATGTAAAGCAATTTGGAGCTCCTAACATCAATAGATCCTAGTTCGGTTAACTCCGGAATCTTAACCGCTTTAGGTCGAGGGTCAGCCAGCTCTGCCGGGCGATTAGGCAGGTGTCTTTTCTTTGTCATTTATCATTAGCAATCTTAAGAATGCTTGTTTAATTTCCAGCATGCATATGGCTAGCGGCTTGTTAAGCTGGTGAGCTATATCAGAGTCTAGTAGAGCAGTGCCGATTCTCGCTAGCTCATCCGCTTGAAATATCACTATGCTCCGATCCCAATATAAGGCGTACTTTGAGACGCTCAGCCATGTCGATCAGAGTGGAGCGGTATATTCTGGAAGCATTAGAAGTCGCGCATACTCCCGTAAAAAATTTAATAGCAGCCTGAATATCTGTGAAGATATTTATATATTTCCTACATAAAGTGCAATAAAAATATGAGGTAGTCAATGATTGCTAAGGATGCGGTTTTTCTAATCCTTTCTCTACCTCGCCATGTTGTAATGTTTTGGAAAGGTAATAAGATAGGCAACTTAATAAAAATATATGATAGATGTATTCATTACATACATTTACGAGAAAATTTTGAAAGTTAATCTTAAAATATTTTTTTAACCTTTAGAAGTGACTGTACCTGGTAGGAGTTAGATTAACACTGTTGACACTTTTAGAAAGAACATTAAGGTAGCAGTTTGTTGGCGTTCGTCTGATGTCGGTGCGTTGAGTATATCAAAAGATAAAAATAAAAAGGGGGGGGGGGGGTCCAGCAACGCGTTACGTAACATTAAGTTTGACTCACGCAAAACATTACGGAGCGTTACAAAGGGGGGAGGGGGTCATAAATCTCTTCAAAAACTACGTTACGTAATACTTGATCGGCCCCATAAAAGTAAAAATCCTTAAAACTGCTACATTTATCCTCTCAAAATTTTTTAAAAAATACGGAAAATAAATAAAGATGAACCGAAAATTGATAAATCACACTAGAATACCACTCTCTATGGTTCCAGATGATATATGCAGCACCAGCGAAGTCCCTTCTTCGAGAATCGCTGCTCGTGCGCAGAAACCTCCACAGAGCCTGTTTCTTTTTTAGTCCCCTGAGGGATGTTGTAGACAAACGTACAAAAATTTTGAAACCGCTTAGAATCCCGCAAAAATAAATTTCAGGACCGTCCTCCTAGTTCTACGATCCCAAAGTGAAACTTATCCTTTCCGTAGTACTTGCAGCAATTATAAAGCAAGGAAAAGCTTTATGTGCAAGCTGCAAATTTGCGGACTGTCATTCCCAATGAAAGACGAGGCTTCTGTTCCACACTGATGTTAAAGGTTGCAGTTGCTCGAACCGTGCAGTCGTTTTGAATTCGTCGATTGATATTTGGCAGTTGGTTTAGATCCACACTACTAGTTGTCATCTCCATTACTCCAAAAGCTACATCATACGCATAATTTATTAACCCCTAAGTGATCCGCAGGATTTATTCGTTCGAAGAGTTGGTGCAGCCGACGTTAATTATAAAAATTTTGTTTCTTGCTAAAGTACACAAGATTAGGTATGTAAGATATCCATGTGATATAGCGATGTATCGATACTTTTTCTCTACGTATCGAGGTTTTGACCTCGATATTCCATTTACTCGATAGTCCCGAGTATCGATAAATTTGTTACCGATATTTGCCATAGTATCGAAAAAATTTGCGTTTGAACTCGAAGTGAACTGGTACCATTTATAAGAGGAAAAGAGGCCAAAGTAAGATTTTTGACGCTTTTAACGGTTTTCTCGAAAATATTATAGGATGAAAACAAATTTGCCATAGACCGTTTCCTGCTAAAAAATTAAAAGGCTGTAATAGGAATCGCTGTAAGTATATAAATATCGTCGAATAGTTGATTTTGTCTTTTACATAACACAAGTACTTACCAATATAACCCACCAATACTCTCAATTTTGGAAAAAAGTAAATTATTAGGTCAACGCAGAAAGGGGACGTTACGTCCATTGTTGTAGCAAAAATTTCTTGAAATAGAAAATAACATTTTTCATACTTTTATATTGACTCTAATGCTATACATTGCTTAATATGTATCTTGCGAAAGTGATTATAAATCCATAATAACTTGTGGTTTTTTCTTATGATGTAACTAAAGTCAAGGGAACAATCCTATGATGCATTTCGCATGACCATGGTCGGAGAGAATTAGAGTAAGGGGAATGCGGGAAAATAGGACGTCTGATTTTGGGCATTGCTGCGAGCTAGACAACAGCCCAGAGACAGAATGGATTTCGTATTAATTGCATTTCTTTATAATTGCTCATAGCTAGGCCGAGACTCGAACATGCATCCATACCATAGCCACGCATAGGTCATGCCACTCAACCATTGATCTAACTCCCTCTCCGAATTTCCATAAATTAAAATAAAATCTACAAATGTAATCATTTAAATACCAATACATTCAATTATCGATAATTCTTTTTCAGTTTATCGATACTCCGGTATCACAACATTCCGATAAATTGCAATACTAAGTATCGATATTTTTGCTTTCAATTCCCACCCCTAAAAAAGTTTGAACAATCTGTACATGATTAATTGGATTGTACAGTAAAATATGCAAACGACGAATCAAAAAGAAAAAAGGAAAGAAAAAAGTGAAATGAAGATTCATAATACAAATTTATATTTTCTATCTTTAAATTTTCAGTAGAAAACTAAGATTAAATTACGGAAATACATGACACCGCCATGGATGCACTGGTAGCATCCGCAATCTGAATATTAGTCGGTACTGAATGCCATAAACGGATGGTCTCAACAAAATAAGAGTCCCTCCATGACAGATTTATAAAATATGGCATTACCAAGTTTTTATTCTTTTGAGATATCGTGAAGTATAACAGTTCCCTCAAGTAATACGACTTGTTACTGTGTTACTGAACTATATAAAAATATGCTTAGTTTATACCAGCTACACAGAAACACTGTTGTCTGGCCGCTAATTCTCACAACACCTGGAACATGGGAAATCTTTAGTTAAGGTTTTCTTTAAGTGTGGGAGTATAGCTTAATAGTAGCAAAATCGATTTTTAAAATTCAAAATTCAAATTTTACAAAGTCTTAGCCATTTAAGAAAAAAATTATTTCTCGCCAAAAAGTCGCACTTAAGTGTTCGGGAAAAATTGAAAAAGTATAATACAGAAAAAATCCTTCGATACAATTTATTTAATTATTAACTAAATATTGAGAAAATCAGTTCCACAATTTGCAAATTTTTTGGCGGCCAGATAGTAAATAGTTTTTTCCAGAAACATGCGATTAAAGTTTCCAGTAATATTGCAATTAACGTATTCAGGTATTTCCCGCTGCAACTTCGTAACAAACTTAAACTTGAAAAGTTGGGTTTTCCGCCTTTATTGCTCGACTGGATCTGCTCTTACTTAAAAGATAAGAATTATCGAGTATCTTTCGGTAATACTCTATCTAGAGTCGTTAGGGCTTCACCTGGTGTACTGCAGGGTAGCCACCTGGGGCCGCTGCTATTTATCCTTACCATTGACGACATTATCCCTCTTCTTAAGCACTCCAAAGTCTTAATCTTCGCAAACGATATGAAGATATTCTCATGCGTTAGAAGCAGTTATGATTCTTCTTGCATTCAGGATGATTTAAACACCTTCAAGAACTGGTGTGCATCTATCGGCCTGCAGCTTAACTTGGATAAATTTAAGTTATGTCATTCCCTAGGATCCAAAATCAGCTCATCTTTGATTAAAACTTTGCGGAAGCTTATATCTGCCGCGTGCAGTCCGTTATTGACCTTGGTCTAAAGCTTGATCGTAAACTTGATTTCACTCTGCACATTAACTACATTGTTTCTAGGAGTTCTGGGTTATGTAAAGCGGTGGTCAAGGGAATTTTCTGATCGGAAGACTTTAATTCACTTATTCTTTGGTAAGGCCAATTCTCGTGTATGCAACTGTGAGGTTCGCGCTAAAAGACCTTCCGTGGAATGATCCACTAAGTCTTAAACCGTATAGCTTAAGGAGATTGCCTTTACTGCATGTTGTTCATATGTGTCCTGTTTTTGACCTGACTCTTACTAAGGATTTGCTGAAACGATGTCTGTTGTCTGTGCACCACTGATTGTTGTGCATGAGCGTGTTTTAGTTTTTTGATTAGTAATGCTTTTTTTCATGTTGGTCTGGGAACCTCATTTGCCTCAATATATTGTTATATTCTGTCGAATAGGTCAATTGATTCTAGGCTTCTGCCTGACAAATGCGCCTCCTATGTTAGAAGGATTATTTCTATACAACTTTATGTATCATAAAACGGTTTCACAACATCCTAAAAAATAATGAAATGCAAATAAAACGGATTTTTTGAAAACCCTCTAGGGAACGATTCGCCGATTCTTTGATTTAAAGACTAAAAAGCAGCAGACCTAATATTGAACTCTGAGGTACCCTGCAATACAAAGGCATGATTTAAACATACTGACCCCGTCAAGAAACATGATGGCTGTTAGAATGCAGCTATTTTCGATGAATTTAAATATTTGTGAATACTTAAGCTTTTCAAGAACCTTTGATAAGAAGCATAGCAAGCTTATAGGACGGGAGTCTGCAGGAAATTTTGGTGAAACCCTCATAGGTATAGATAAAACTGTTCCAATCTATCATCAGGAAAGCAGGCTAAAGATAAGCCACACATTAACAATGCTTACGAAATACTTACTGACAATCGGTAAAACAATTTGTTGAAGTGTGCTTGCAGATTATCAGGACCCGCTGCTTCTGATTTAATTGAGTGAATAGTGGAAACAAGCATATCCATCATAACCAAACGAAAAAAGAATGAGTTGGGGGAATTATTGCCGGGCAACAGAACATTTTCGGAATTAAAACTTCGAACATGTGATTGATAAAGACCGCTGCTGACTGAGGTGAAGTATGTAAGTATTTAGTTCATCAGGTTTAGATAGTTGCACTATACGCGACTGGTCGGCAGAGCGTGCTTTCTGTAGAATTTTTCTAGAAATATTACAATTGAGTATCTTGGTAATTTAACTTTTTCAAAAGTTCATTCCTCCTCGGTTATTTCATATCTTTCCACTTGACTAATTTGTAGTACCATCTCTTAGCTTAGTTTCGTCTTATTTACCGCTCAACAAAAAAAACGTAATTTCCTAGAAGTACCTATTACAAGAACTTCTATGAATCTCATTCTCCTTCGTTTGTATTTTGTTTTGGGTAACGTTTCAAATAATTTCTAAAATTGACTAAACCGAACCTTTCGTTCTACCCACCCACTGACCTATTAACAAATTCAAATCACCTTCAGAACCCTTCATCCCTCCATAACTTTACTTAATTCGTTGGCACGCAAAAGGTGGGGAATTTTCCTTAAGCAGTATCCCTGGCTTGTATTTATTATTAAAATTTATAATACACAAAAGACCTGGATAATTTTCTTTTCGATATTTCTTCGCCTTTTTCTTCGGTTTCATCACTAAATTCCCATCAACCCAAATCCTAAGAAAAGGCCATCGATGGAAGGAGCAAAGTGTCAGTATTTCAGAGTATTCGGGGTCCACCGAGTGAAGTTTTACCTTATGGAAGGATGTCGATGCCGTCGTACATCTTATCGGATCAGGATATCATGGAGCAAGGATCGGAAAATGTACAGCAATGTGTATCTTATCGGGTATCTTGTATTGAATCCAGTACAGTCATTTTGGTAAGGGAATAAAATCGTTCCAAAGGTTTTTTCTAGGAAGCACCCAACATGGACTCATGTCGGAAAAATCCTCATCTTGCAATGTTGTTCTATTCAAAGAAAATGAGGGAAAAGTGGAAAAGCCAGGCAAAAAGGAAATGACATTGAATTGTATACAAGGATCAGGCCCAAGTGCTCACCTCTCTGCTCCTGCTAATTCTTATTTATCCTGCCCAAGGGGTTCAGGTCGGGATAAATTATAACACGATTCACGTCACTGTGCAAGGGATAGTGAGAGACAGTTGTTAGCTTTTGTGGTTAACGGATTTTCGTCTTATGTTTTATTGATATAAAAGAGAAAGATTTCCAACGTATGATGAAAGGACAAGCAGCGCATTACGTTAAGGATTTTCCTATCGAAATTTACCAGTCGGTACATTCTCTGCACGTATCCTAGTCCCAAGTATTCCACAGCCTTTCACATAAAGAGGAAGGTGCGTCAAAATTAAAAATAAATTGCAAACTTTCCTTGAAATACCACGACATCCATTAAACTCAAGGATCTGTTGTTGAATTAATGCAAAAAGTTGTTCTTGACGTGGTCGTTGACAAGGTCCTTAAGAGCAACCAAAATCTGTTGATAAAACTCAAGCCGCGGCTCTAGCGTTGCCACTGGCGGAAGTGTTGTTCACTTTTCATTGTAACAAGTAATCATCCTGTAAGAGTGCACAACTAAGCGTTTTTAGATTCTAGCAATGCCACTTAGTAGGTGACGATGCTCGAAAAGGAGTCTGTAAACCAAGTAAGGAAATTTATTTCTATAATAACTCGCAAAACTGGCAATTTGAGTGGCGCTCCCGATATGAATCGACTAAAGCGACAGCCACTTTGCATATGAATGTATTTGCCGGAGGTGTAGAATGGAAAAATTTTTCTTATGATGAGTTTTCTCTGATTTATAATGCAAGAGTCCTCTGTGATTCGGCAAGGACTTCACTTATACTTTTGTGAATAGAACAATGCTAAGTTACCGCCAGAATACATAAACTAACTGAAAAGTAAAAATTTATGTTCGAAAAAATATTTATTTCGGTTCATTGAACGCTCGTAAATTTTGTTTATAATTGAAAATTCATGTTTACTTTCAAGGCACTCATGTGAATTCTTCATAACAACGTTGGAATTTTGATGTGTTTTTGTTACAACGTGTTTGAACAGTTTTGAAATTCGAAGGCTGCTAAATTCACTGACTTATGACTGCATACTTATAGTTGAGAATTGTTACTTACTTAAAATACTCAATAGCAAATAAATGTTAGCGTAAGAACGAAGAAAAATCCAATCATCAATAGCATAAGTTTCACAGACTGGCGAATAGGTTAGTACTGAAATTGGCGATTATCAGGGAAAGCCTCACAAGTTTTTAAAGTATCACGGATAATGTGAGCATCGAAAAAAAAAATGATAAAGGGGGCTACTAAAAAATAAATACAACATAATTAAGTTTTTCTCCCGATGGCTTATATTGGAGTATAACATATTACCACAACGGAGTCGAAAATGTAATCATTCTTGCGAATCGTCGCATCGCCATGAGTTCCATGGATTACCTAATACCTTCCGATCAGCATCACTTAATCTAACAAGTACTTTTCAAGGAATCACAGCACAGACCTGTCTACTATAATTTTTTTAGTCATGTTAGACCAATATTCTATCTCATTACCCTGTTTTCTATGGTCTAATGTCCCGCCACTACTAGATAACTAGTGTGGGTTCTACAATACCTAAGGAGAACCATTGTCCCCGATACAGCATGTACCACGGTTTAACCATCAATGATTACTCTGCCTGTAGGTATCGCGGACAGTGTCTTCTGCAAAGACCCAGTATAGGGCACATTGTGACGTGTGGAAATCTTGATACTTATTTTTACAGGATTTTAGGATTGTTAAAGTCCCAGTTGTCAAACTTAACAAGTTCATATTTAAATTTTTCACTTATTGACTTATTGTTGACAATAACAATAGCGAAATCTTCTATATAGGCTGCAACTGTAAAGCTAATCTTATCCAATATAACTAAGACTTTATTTTATCAACAGCAACCATAGAAATGGTAAAAACAACCCTAACTGCGTTGTCTCTCTGCATGCACTTCTCGTTACCATTAAGCCGTCCATGCTCGACCTTACCTTTGTACTGATATTGGGCTTAAGTTTCTTATGACACACAGGAAAGTACTAAAGTTAGAATCCATACACTGTGCAAACCTTGCAATAAATTATACTACCATTTGTCATACCAATGCAGAAGTTGTGGTGAAAGGGAAGCCATGACAAAAAGCTGCAAAAAAAAGCGGGAGTAGCAACAAGGATTACAAAGCTTTTGATCCCGATATTAGGCTATTCTACTGCTTCTTACAGTCCAGGATTCGTCTTTAGTTTTTAATACCAACGCACTCAGGGGGACGCTTCCTGTACAGTAGTTGATTTTCATATGAGCGAGTTACAAGCCTCCATATCCATTCCCAGGAAGAGGGCTGCTCCTTAAAGCGTCTTGGTATCATCGAGATTTCATTGCATTGCGCGTAGATTCTCTCTGAGACCGGATAATCTGGCTGACGCGTTGGTTGTCCACCTCCTTTTTCAACCGGGCTTGGGACGCTTTATGCTAGTCACTGGCCTTTGCTCTACAAGGTAAAGGAACCAGTCAGAAGTTTCTGGTAAATTGCTAATCTGAATATACTCAAGTGTCGGCTGATTGCCCGCTTTAAAACTGACATATTTCCGATAATGTTTTTTTAATGCACCTGTAGTAGCGATGTGTAACGTATCGTGTTTTCTCAGTCTCATTCGTATACCTATTAAAATAAGGATGTAGATTAATAACCTCAAAAGAGATTTTTCTTCACTTACCCCATCTTTAGATAGGTCTTTTAAAAGACAACAAAATATGTGTTCGGACCTTTTAATTTTAACCCCTCAACCAAAAGATATTTGCTTGCCAAGTCTCACCGCTAAAATCCCCCCACTCCTACTCCGAGAATTTATTTACTTAAAATCTAAAAAACTTCATTGTAGCCGTTGTATTTGCAATGACATTATAAAGAACAGTGTAGCAAAAATCTGTTATGAAAAATTTAGAAATATTATATACGTGAGCCCAACACGCTTTTTCCCATTTACATATCCACAGCCGAAATCATTAAAAACTTTTTATATCCACTTCTTATTAGATTCGTTGGCAATAATCAAGAACGTATGACGCGGAAAGTTTCTGCATTGGATTCCGCCAAGCTTTTTTCAAGTGCATACATTTCGTCCAGCTTCTATGTGAGTATTCTCTGATGCGTCAACAAAGAAGGCTCAATTTCCCGCTGGGATATGATCGAAATAAAATTATGGTAGATTTCTAGATTCAGACACAAAAAGATTTAATTTTGATCTGTCAACTTGCAATGGTCAGCCAGACTGAACTTGAGCTCTATATACCCAACATCCCCAAACACAAAAGATAATCCAAAATGCTCCTAAAATATAATGAAAGTATCAAAGCCAGAATATCTTGCTATCTTCATCTATAGCAACGATTCTCCTTGCTTTCTGTTACATATCCACCCACTCGACGGCGCCTTTTCAGCATCTTTGACAGGATAAATTGAGATGCAATCATTCGGAAAATCTGGTAATTAAAAATGGTTTATATGAGAAAGATCTACATTTCCTTTCATCGACGATTCTACACAAATTCTGGTCCTCCTTTCGGCACGTCCAGTATTTTGGCAGGCGGCCTACAGCAAATCTCCGGCTGTTCAACACAACAAACTCATTCACTGGAAATTGAACGAAGAAAAATTCCCGTCTATAGCCAAAGGTATATGTATCCCACGGGCGCAGTATAAGTTCAGACCGTACGAGGATAAAAACCGGCAAACTACGAGAATGACATGTAATTTCCTGATTTTATTTTCTATTTAAATGAGAACGAGTAAAAGGAGGCATTTGAATAAAAACGCTTCTTCGTCCCTCGCCCACGAACGGCGCTCCTTTGTCGGACATAAATTTTGATATCCAGGTCCTTTATCCAGCGCGCAGCATGTTGATCAATGCAAGGTGTTTTTCAGTTTTATAACCGCGTGTATTAGAGCATCCGAAGAGGGCTTTCCTCAAGGCGTCAGCGGTGACATACCGAGGCCTAGTGGATTCATCCGTAACAAACAAAGAGGCAGGGAGAGTGTTACGAGCACAAATATAACATCCATAAATGCCAACTGCCAGTGCAATATGTCATATATCAATGCCCAGGAGCCGAGCTCCACCGCCAACAAGCCACATTCATCCCTTAGTGCAATGACGATACCTTCTGGTCCTGTTTGCGCTTATCCTTTCCCACGCTTCGATGTCACGGAGTAGGTACTGTAATTTCATATGTGCACGGGGTGTCTTGTGGTACATCACACCTCAACCTCAACTCAGATGCTATCACACTGCCTGTCACCCATAAGTCCATTTCGGTAGGCGAGGCTGTTGGTGGAGGGTGCTCCCCTGCAAGAATTCTTTCTCAAGTTTTTTTCCTCTTTTCGACTTATTTGCTGCTTTCACGTTAACATTTTAGATACCGCCATCGAAGGACTTCGACTTCACCACCTCTTTCGCCTTTGCTCCGACCCTTGTATAACTGAGTCCCAAAACACCCGATTACCTTCTTTACGACACCGTTCGATGACAACTATACATGTGTGGATACATACCTGTGCGGTAAAATATAAAAGGACATTCAGGATGTCAAAGTTGTCTCCGTATAATGTTGGCGTATTTTGCGACTCTCATAAAATTGATCCAGTCTAATGAAATTCGAAATCCTACACCAGATTGCATATCTCGTGGTTGGTAACAGAAAATTCGGGTGACTTGGAAGTGCATAAAGATTCCCATAACTCCTTATAGATCTCGGCGAAGAAAAGGTGGGATTTCGTCCTGGTCGAAGTCGCAATGAAATCCTTACTTCAGTGATATAAAAGTAGTTTTTAACTTGACTTTAAAATTCGAGACACAAGAGCCAGAGCGAATGGTCGTAACTTTTTGCTTTTCACTGCCTTCCGTGATAATCCGCGAAAATTGATTTTTTTTTTCAGTTTAGTTAGGACCTAGCGACGAGATTTTCTTGGTTGGAAATTTTTGTTTTAGCACATTTATGTTAAAAGAAAATATTCGAATATTGGAAAACTTTCAGAAGTTTTGCTTATACGCGAAAACTTGGAATTTATGTTCGGTTGAATATCTATTATCATAAAAACTCTTCGATTTAGTTCGCTTTGTGCTTGCAACTTTAAAAAAACATGAAAAAATGAATTTAATATTCTAATTTCCTGCTAATGCAATTTGCTTATCTAATTACTTTAAAAACGCGAGTGAAAATAATTTAGCTGTTATATTCACGGTGAACCCAAGTACAGACGTTAATATTTTTAAAAATATGTATGTGCCCGTTGGTGGCAGGCATAGCGAACAAATGCTCCCGTTCCTAACACGTAGAGTGAAGAAATGCGTCCGTTTCCAGCACGCACAGCGAACAAACGCTCCCGCTACAAACATGAAAATACGTCCGCCACAAGCCCGCCATAGGGTTATGCACGCTAATGTAAGTGTTCCAGCTTTAGCACATTCGAGACCGGTGATTCACCGCGTGGGTTATCAGCCACCTGATATTAAAAGTGTTCTCAATATGCAACTACACAGACGTTAATCTCGAATAAGTTTATTACGAAAATAATTATATTGTTTTCATTTTAAATTTTAGTCTAGAAAAATTTGAGCGTACCGCGTGCTTGGTTTGGACTATTTCGTGCGTCTTATATTGATACATGCCTACAGCGAGCTCGCATTTGGAAAAGAATAATTTTTACTCAGGCGTAACATGCCTCATTACGGTGCCATTGACTTTTTAACGCTGTGCGTGCTTGTTTCAGGCTAGGAATGGGCAAGTTTTATTTTTACTCGGAAATAAATTTGATATTTGATTTCTTTCTTGGGTTTCAGATATATTATGAAGAAGTTTACATGATCGCATGATTGTGACTTCGTCGTCATGATGTAAATGTTGTGGAGTTGTTTACATAGCGGACTTTCCGCAACTAGTAGAGATGGGAACCGAATCGAAAAGTATCGATACTTGGCATTGCAATATATCCGCATCTTTCGGTACTTAGATACAAATATACCGTTGAAGAAGTATCGATACTCAAAAGTATTGGAACCATATGGATAAAAAATTAAAAAAATTGTATATGGTGTAGAAATTGCATAGAAATTAAAATTATTATCTTATTGGTTTTTTTGTTGTTGTTGCAAAAGAATTTGCAACAGCTTTATCGTTGAGAAATATCAAAATATTGATTCGCTCAAAAGATACATATATGCATTTGATTGATAATTTTTTTCAAATGAAAACGAATCTCAGCGGGTGATTTCATTAGCAAATGAATAATTTGAAATTTCGCAAGAACAACAAAAAACCAGATAAAATAAAAAACAATAAATTTTTGTTTCAATAGACATCTATTTTTAGCTATTGCATACTAGAGACGACCAGATATTGGACCCATACATCAAATAATGAGACGGTGTGTGCTGGGCTGTCAATACTTCGAGTATTGAAAGAAAACTATCGAGGATCGGTAGTATTTGAGTTCCACCCACTACAGTCCTTAGCGGATTCATGGGGAGTATGGGTAAAAATGACTCCCCCACCCTCGAGCCACAACAGAACTTTACATTCTTTACAAAGAAAGAAGAGAGAAAATAACAGGAACAATTTCAGTTCCACTAACTATAATTAGGCGTAGATTTGGGTAGGGCAATGGGTACAACTGCCCCTCCTTTACTCTTTACAAAAATCGTAATAAACTAATCCCTAATTGGACACACAAAGATCCAAATTAGAAAAATTACAATTTTTACAGTAGAATTCGATATTAATTTTTAACTCAACTGATCATATATTTCCTATATTGTCGTTAAAAATGCGGTGAGATGCTTAGGTATTCTATAGAGATGTAAGAAAGATTCCGTCTCACTTTGCGTTCTTCTTCAAGCCAAACATCAGGCCTAGACTGAAATGTAATTCCTATATTTGGACACAGGCCGGGCGTACCACATTGTCCGCGTTAGATAAAGTACAAAGAAAGGCTATAAAACTTATTGGCGACACCACAATCTATTAGAACACTGACTCTCTGAAGTATCTACATAATTTCGATTAATTTTCACTCTTCCATCTTCATGTCCGTGGTCGTGTTATGAGCACGAAACTTTCAAAAAAGGTGTACATCATCAACCCCTTCACTTAAAACTAATTCCTTTCCTGACAAGCCTCTGCTTTAGCATCATAGGGCATGCCCTTGTGTTTTGGTATTATAATTTAAAACCATTAATTATAATATTTAAAACTTTTATTAATAATATTATACAACAAATTGTTTAAGAGCATGTTGGACACGCACATTACAGGGTTTTAAAAAAATGTATAAACTATATTTTTCGTTCTAGTTTTGATCCTTTTTACAATGTAGTCAAAGCCAGAGTTTTGCACAGGTACTTGTTTTACAACTTGTACTTGTACATCCGCTCTTTTAATAATAAGAATTTATTTATTTGTGGGTTACCTGTTAACTTTTACCTGTGACTGCAGTACAGGTAACGATACATTATTTATTTGCGGCTGCAGATGCAAGTACAAGAATATACCTGTACTTG
This sequence comes from Leptarthrus brevirostris, assembly GCA_964036015.1. NCBI lineage: Eukaryota > Metazoa > Arthropoda > Insecta > Diptera > Asilidae > Leptarthrus > Leptarthrus brevirostris. Next base: position 3,345,778 of record OZ038372.1, on the reverse strand, counting down.
CGTTATCAGTTCAGTATCTGCGCAGGTTTATAATACCTAGCTAGCCGAGTCTCGAATCCGAGAACCATGGCTTGATGGTCGTTGCGCTCAGCCAATTGATCCAACTCCATCTCCACTTCGTTTTCATTCCAAGTACTACGTGAAGGCTACATTCAAGAATTTTTGCAGATATTTTACATCAAAAGTTTAGGAATTAGAGTGGGGAGTCGCTTTGGTAGCGTCTCGGGTTAAAGTGAAAAGGTCCTAAGAAATTTTTGCATTTTAGCAGACCTATCCAGAGATACCCTATTATTAATGGTTTTATAAATAAGAGGATGGGAGGGCTGCGACATAAAGACAGACGGACGAATGGACAGACCGAAATTATGATAATTCCTAGTTGCTACAAAATCCTAAAACCAAAACTTCACCTAAACTACCTACACACTACAGATAAAGTGAAATTTCTTTCGTCTTTGTCAATTAATAAATTTAAATTAGGCAGATGAAAAAGAGTAATGAAATGCAGTAAGCTTCAAAATTTGCAACGGTTATCTATTATTTATGATAATTAAAGCTTGATACACCAGCACCTTTTTTGCTTTTAGCATGTATGAACTTTCCGGAAAAACAGAAATCCCCTCACCTCTCGTCAAAATCCTAGATCCACGCCAAACACACGAATCACAAAATCAATAAATTTCCCGTAGGATAGGTACCTCTCATAAAAACTGCAACCACCACCCCCCCCCCCCCCCCCCCCCCCCCCCCTCCACGAAAAAACCTAAATCCGCTGCTAACAATAATCGTCTTGGAAGTATTGCTACCCTACCAGTAATGTTTAATGTGTTCATAGGTAATTTTACGGAAGAGTACCGTAAAATTAACGTGACTCGTAAAATTTAATCTGTGTTGCCGATGATGATGAATTAAGGTAAAATTAAACAAGCTTGAAGTCATTTTCTTCTTTAACCGACTTCCCAAAAACTAAGAGGTTCTAAGTTCGACGTGTATTTAAAATTTTTCTTTTTTATGTCTGAACGGGCACAACTTCGTAAAGCGTTGACCGATTCTGATGATTTTTTTTTGTTAGATAGAGTATGTTCAGCGAAAAAATTGCTACTAGGAGAAAAAATTTGGTCTAGGGTCGGGTAGGAGGTGGGGGTGGAACATAACTTTCTGTTGGTAAGAGTATATTCCCTGGTTGATACCACGAGAAAAAAAATGTTGGTAGGGTGCGAATAGGAGGTGGGGATGGAACCTAACTTTGTAATGCGTGTACCGATTTGGATGGTTCTTTTGCTGTTGCATAGAGTGTAATTCTCCATTTCTAATAGGATAATAATTTGGTCGCGGGGGGGGGGGGGGGTGGTTGTCTAACTTCGTAAAGTGTGGGTGGAGTAGGTGGAGTATATTACCTGATTGATGCCGCGACAAAAAAAAATTTGATGGGATGGGAGTGGGGGTAGGGGGTAAACCTATCATTATTAAACTCGTGGACCGATTTGGATGATTCTTTTTTGTTGTACAGAGTAGAAGACCCTAAAAAATAAAAAAATTAATAGTTTTAAAAAATTTTAACCGACTTCACAAAAAGCGCTAAAAAGCATAAAATTATTTTTAATTTTATATCTATTACGATATTTTGAAGTCGGTGTAAATCAAACAAACCAAACAACTACAACAAAAGTATTTAATCGTCCTTCCTTATGATCACGTTTGCTGAAACGTTCAGCTAGTTCAATTGTAGTTGGGTAGTTGTTTTGTTTGTCTGACTTCAAAATGTCGTAATAGATATAAAATTATGAATTAGCTTTAGCTTTTTAGCGCTTTTTGTGAAGTCGGTTCAACTTTTTTTAAATTATTTTATTCTGTCTTTAGTTTTCTGTGTTTATGATTTTCGATGTGAATATTAATGATTAGTTAACTTTTAATCAAATTTTTAACTACTACAAGAATCAATAAATAGTGAATTTATACAAAAGCAGGCCTTATAATCTCTCTAGATGTGAATTATTAAAAGTTAACATTAGCTTAGTAGTGAAGACGTCGGAGTGTGTTACTGAGAACTAGGGTTCGAATTGCTTAATGTGTATTAATTTGCCAAAACTAGCTCACAATTGCAGAACGATTACAGTTGAGAACCGAATTTTCCTATAGAAAATTCAGAACTTTGCGAAATTGTCTTTGAATTATTAACGACAAAAAGCTATGTTCATAGCCAGCAGATATGATGATTTTAAAAGTCAACACTAGTATGCTTACCAATCAACTAACTTTTCAACATAGCGATTTGTTCGACTAAATGAATTTGCATATAAGAACACACGGAATGGATCGTGTTGCTCAATGATTGTATGCAGCAAGAAATAAGAATAAAATTTTGTATACAAATTCGAATTCAAGATAATTACAAAAATGTTTTGCAATTCGATTTGTAAACGCATCAGAAAAAAATCGCAACGCGCAGATATATAGTATATAAAAAAAAAAGTACCCGACAATGCTCTTAGCGTTAAAAGCAATCACCCCCCGAAGAAGACGGAAGGTCCTTGAGCCCCCTAATCTGGATATGTCGCCAAATGGATATTTTAATCCTTTGCCAGCGGTATATTATTAGCGGAGTCAAAAAAGTGCTTCAGAACTGTGGCTTTAGCTCGACTCGGTTCGGGATCCGGAGAACTGAACAGCGAAATGGAGCGGGTTCCAGATTATTTATAAAAATGAGGCGAAGGCAGGTCGCCCGCTAATATTTCCCAGGGAAAAAATGGTAAATCTAAGTGTATTGACATTTGTACTTGCCAGTTCTCTACTTTTCCCTTTTTTGTATGGAACATGCAACAAAAAAGATTTTCTGAACAACAGTTCCCACTCCAATTGGCATCGCTGGCTCGAAATATTCCAAAGCTCGTATAGGTGGCTGTGGGTGGTATAAGAATGCGCTTCAATGCCAGCGGGCTGCAGCCGAGTCTGGGACATCGGGGACGCACTCATTTTTTTTCTCAGCATTTCCCCATTTCATTCATCCTGGCTTTAGGCTCGTTCAAGTGCACTGTTGGATAAAATGTCGACTTGTTATCCAACGTCAGCATAAAACCGCTCGAGTTTATTAATTTGTGCATAATGCCAGGCAGATTTGATAGAAGAAGAATAAATACCGGGGAAGCTTCAGCAAATTTATTTTTGTGACTGTATAGAAGGGAAACAGAAAAACTACAACAAGAAGAAGAGAAGTATCCCCTGAAATCTTGCCTGTTTGCCTGATTCTCTTATGGAGCTAATGTAAAAACCTTAAAATATGAGCACGAGACAATGGTGCGGGACGAATTTCAAATCCTTTGCTTAAATATAAATTCCACTTACGAGATAATCCTGAATATCTTCTTATTTGGAGACAGATTCACCTTCCTTTACAAGATAGATGACGAATCTTAGATTGGATGTGGGGAGAACTCTATTAGAGTAAGTCCTGAATGGATTTCTAATATTTGCAATTAATTATAGACCAAACCCAGCAAGAGTCCAACAAAGAAATCGGTTACTTGATGGTTTTAATTAATTTCTTATGCACGTTAAAGTATCCTCAGAAATTGAAATGCATTACTGCTCCACTTTCAATAAAGGCCTAATTGTTAAATTTAATAACCCGGGGTTGTTCATCAACCTCGAAACTACCTCAGGAGGTGCTCAGGTCCACCACAATGCAAAACGCACTTAAAAACTTCCATAAATAACGTAAATGCACGCTAAAATGTTGTACACCACGTGCTCGGTAGAGTTTCCATTACGGAGTCCCTGGATGGGGACATGTAAATAAACATGTAAAATGTGTGGAGCATTAAATTTATGCTGGCGTTACTTATGCTCGGAGAACACATAATTCTTCCTGTGCCATCCACCATAAGCACCTCGCACGTAACCCGAGGAGTGTTTTCGTGGTCGAATGAAGGCGAACCATCAATGGGGAGGAAACATTGCCCCCAACAGCGGGTGGCACTAATTCATGTTCGAATTATATTCAAAGTTGAAATTTATCGATAAAAAGTCGATTGAAAGAGGCTTTTTCGCGGTTTGATGGCCGAGCATCAGTAAGGGGTTTCAAGGTGGACTCGTGAGTACAATAAATTCAGGTAATGGAAAATGATCTTAAAATCACGCCGTAAAAGGGAACCCGACGTCTCAGTGGTGTTTTGGACGACTCGTATGTTAGATTAGGAGGGAGGCTGCAACATCCATTCCGTTTATTTATTTTATTTACATTTTTTATATTTTCCCCTTTTTTTATTATTTTTCGTGCTACCAGTCCAGAGCGAATGCCAAATACTTTGAGGTAACCTCTCCTGAGTGATAAGTAAAGTTCTTGCCCCGCTTATGTAGATGGATCCAATAACGGAAAGTGGTAGCATCATTCAATGAAACTTATGTCTTTACGTTTTGAGGTTATGTTTTCTCATAAATATAAAGTTACGTGCCAACAAGGATAAATTTCTTCCACTTGAGCTTAGACACTTTTACGTTGAAACGACTACTCCGTTTCGTACATCTTCTGCTCGTGTTTCGAAGAGCAGGCAAATTAACCCCATAACACACGAGAAGACTCCTTAGCGTGTTGTCTGACTTGTTTCCATTTTAGATGACTCAAGTCCAAGTGGACATAAATGTCCAGTCATGTTACAAGTGTTGTTCAATTGAAGTTTTATTTTTTACTGATACTCTTAATCGGTTTCTTGTGTTCTATGGAGCTGTTTACGTCTCCTGTTTCTGTCATAAAATTAAACTTTCCTCCAAATTGCAACTTTTCCTTCCGATTAAATTTGATATCTAACTTCTTTCAGGTCTGGAGATGAAAGTCTTGAGTATCGTTCACGTTCCGAGAGCTTGATAAATGACTCAGCTTTGCGGTAATTACAATCTTTAAGACCAATCGATTTTCTTCTCTCTAACGTACTAGATGTGATCAATATTTAACGGAGTTGCATTAAATCTTTTATTTTATTTACTTTTTCACAATATCAGAAAAGGAATCCAAAGACAGAGATGACAATTATCGAAATTTCATATGCTTTAAATTCAAACTCGTCTCTAAAGCTAATCGTTATATCGTAACGCCGTATTAAGATTCCTTATGGTATGGCAGAAGTCGTTGGTGATGTAAAGGTGCTATCTATCACTCTCTAGCAAAGCTCTTCCTTGCCCTCGAACCACCCTGACGGACAAAAAAGTTCTGCAATTTCTATACGAAAATTCGGGTAAAAATTACGGTTCTCAACTGTAATCATATTTGAAACTGTCAGCTACAGTAAATTTTATGGGACAGTCCCGTAAAATTTCCTGAACTGTGAACCCCTAGAATCTTTTCAGTTTCAAAGGATATTACAAGCATAGAATTCAAAAGGTTTAAAAGCAACCAAATTAATTCATCTTTAGCAAAAACAAAGAAAATAAAAAGTTTACACAGTCTGACATTCCAACACGTTTTCATCACTAATCCAATTTTCACTTTAAACGCTTTACTTCGAAAGAGGTTAAAAGAGTAGGAAAAATTACGGTGGAGAATCGTAAAATTTGCGGTTATTCCAGGAAAAATTGGGTATTAGTCGTTTAAATAAGAATTATCGTAAATTTTATAGTGCGGCTGTTTAGGTTTTAGTAGAATGTGTTATTTGTAGTGAATGGAAACGTAATTTTTCCCCGTGTACCACGACACTTTTAAGGATTTCTGCATAAACATTTTCATTTTCTTTTTCGATGTACCCGTTAAATTAATGCCAGTCGGATCTGACCGGGTTTCTGAAGTATTTGTCAATTTTTAAAGAGATTTTAAAGGAGAGCCTAATCCAGCAGTTATACGAGAATGCCTACTTCTCAGCAACTCTAGGGTTATTCACGTTTAGATTTTTTTCACTCGCTTCCAATTGTGGCCTCTTATATCTCCTCTTTGAAAGCTGTTCAATTTAAATCTTATTGATATCGCATCCGAGTATCAGGGGTCTTATCATCACATACGATCCGATTAAAATTGATCATAAATATAGGAGATTAAAAATTTAGTGAGATTGAAGAGGCATGTGGCAGTCGCCCGAACTGCTGCCTTTAGGTTGGTTCAATTTGTAATTTCCTATAGTTACGATCGATTATAATCGAATCGTACTCAGCAGTAGCCCTTGGTCAAAGGGTAGCGCGTAGTTGTCATGACTCAAGTAGCTGGAAGTTTTAAGATTAATTTTAGTTAGAATACAATCAATCCTATCTTCGCCAATTTTTTTTTTCTTACGATGTGGCCGAAGCCTAGGTGATAACCTTTTGATGTGTTAGCATGGCTTTAACCTGGTCTCAATCCCGGGAACCATGGCGCGGTGGTCGTGATGCTCAACCAATTGATCAGGAGTTGCTCTATAAAGCAATACTACTGAGAAATTCTAGGAAAAATTGAACTTTATATTTTATCACCTATTTTATCACCTTTCCTCCTCTTTATAGTTTAGAAAGATATTGTGAGCAGAGTTGCTTTCCCGATTGTTGATCCTAATAAGCAGTGGGAATGGCCAAAAAGACTAATATGAATTCAATATTGACTCATTCACTGATATTTCGGTGGGAGTGTCGCGCTTGCGCGAGGAAAAAGAGTTGGAAAAAGTTGACGATCCCTACTATTACTAAACTGCTCGAAGGGAACTGACAGATGATCTCCCGAATGAAGACATCAGAATCACTCGTTAAATTTAGAGTAGTGAAATATAACGGAATACCCTTAAAGACCCTATTATATAAAATTATTAAAAACTCGACCATAATAATAATTCCCAACGCAAAAAAAATTACTCCTTAGATTACAGTTGCTACTTATTCCCCACATATCCTGTAATGCAAAAAGTATACTTTTTCAGATTGTGATTTGTAGAAAACCACCCTACACTTAAGGGCTTCGAAATTGTCATACCTCCCATAAAAGTACACATTTCTCCCGACAAGCATAATATTCATAAATTTCAATCGACCAGCTAGCTCCAAGGGGAGATATTGAACTCGACGCACTCGAAGATATAAATTGATGCTTCGACTATAAAAGTGTCCTTTTATGGCTGGTATTGCGTACGAGCCAAACATCGGAGTCACTTTAAAAATTAAAGAAAAGGTCAATTTGAAATTTGCTCCGGTGTCCTTGGGCGGGCTTCCCATTACTGGAATTCGTTTTCATGAATTTTTTAGCACGGGCTCTAATAGGAATCCACGAACGTGAATGGGTTATCTTAATTCCTTCTAGAGCTGCTATCGATACAGGGCAAAAAATATACATACATCGGAAACTGAACCGAACACATTCGACGAACGTGGAAAAAAACCTACTACAGAAATTCTATGGAATATTAATTTTGCACTAGCATACGCCTTCCTGTTCATGTGAAATGACATCCATTTTCATGGATTTCATTCCATGAATAGAAGACTCTGCAAACTTTCTCAGCTGCATTGAAAATGGAAGGTGAAACTCATATAGTAGCGATATCAGTAGCTGTCGGAAGTGGAAACTACGAAACATGATAAACCAGAAACTTGCAGTTCGGATTATGAACGTTTCAATCGAACGTTTTTAGTCAAACAGAAGATTTATGTGCCGAGAGAGATATACTGAAAATTTAAATTATTGAAATTCGTTCCAGCAATTTAGTAGAGGTGTTGTACTTGAATTTCGAATAAATAATCGTTCTACTAGTTTTTTATCATTGAAATTTCACAGGACCTAAAAGCTTAACCAACAAATTGGTTTAGAAAAAGACATCAGAAAAAGCACTAAAAAGCATGAAATAGTCTATGACAACGTTGAAGTTACATCTACCTACCAATGCAATGATAGATATTCAATTAATACAAACAGATATTAATCCTCCTTTCTTGTAATCTCGTGAACTGAAATGTTTAGGTAGTTTAATATGGTATCTTGGACTGTGGATAGGTAGTTCTTTTGTTTGCGTCGTCTTCAAGATATCGTAATAGATGTAAATAAAATAAATACAATTTTATACTTTTGGGCGCCTTTTGATAAGTTGGTTCAACTGCTTTTAAAAAAAATTAAACTATTTTAATTTTCACTTTTTAGTGTTGTAAGATATGCTATTCAAAAATGTCTGTTCTTATACAGCAAATGCGGAAATAGTGCAGTCTAGATAAACAACCAGAACTATCCAAATCCGGCCACACATTTTAAAATTAGTCACTGCCACGTTCCCATACCCTCATCCTCGATACAAAATTTGTATCATGGTGCTAGCCGGAAAATAAACTCCATAAGCGAAAAAGAATCATCCAAATCCGGCCGCGCAATACGAAGTTCAGTTCCGTCTCCTTCTTTCTGCCCCATCGTAGGTACGAAATTTATGTTATAGTAGCAAATCGATGGACGAATTACAAAGTTAAGCTCCATTCATCTCCCATCCAAGCCTAGGTGCAAAAACTGTTTTCTAGTAGTGGGGGAGGAAGGTAAAAATATCCAAAGCAATAAACGCATATAGTGTTACCCCCCCCCCCCCCCCCCTCCTCCCTCAAATCACATCCTAGGTCCAACATGTTCTTCTAGTAGTAATCGCGGAACATACATATCGGCCGGTAATACATAAAAACAATAAAATAAAATAAGGCCTAATTGAGAACCTTCTGTTTTTTTGAGAAATCAGTTAAAACATAAAGCATTCTGTGAGTAGAAACGTGAAAGAAGTCAAGGAGCGGAACGGGATAGAAATATATTCCTGAGTACTTCGTGCAAATCTAAGGAATCTGCGCTGCACCGCCTTGATGCGGTTGATGTGTGGGCTCCAATCTTCTTCAATCTCTACCCGATGGCAAAGACTTCTGACTGAAGCCAGACGCGAAATTAATAGTCTATTATTAAATTGAATTATTTAAATTATCAGGCTCCCGACGATTTTGTAAAAGTTCTTGCTATATGTGTGTGTATTATATTGGATCACTACTGATTCTGTAGATTGTTTCATTACTTACCAGGCTATGCATTCTAGAGCGTAGCCAAAAAACTAATACGGAAGGGGATAACCGCTATTAAAATAATCGACAGACCACGTGATGTCCTAAACACTAAAATGTACACAAATGAACTCATTAAAAGTTGTGCACAGTAAAAGTTTAAAAAATAAACATTTCAAATTGCTGAAAGAAAAGAAATGATCTATATAAGTCAAAACATATCAAACCCGACATAAAGTACACTTTAAAAACCAGAGCCAAACAGTTCAGAACAAAATATTCACCTCAGCGTACCGAACAATTGTAATGTTAAAATATCATCAATAGTATTGTCAAACGCACTCAGCACCTACCTAGGTACCTACTACGGAAGCAGGAAGCTAAGTCCTGCGGCACTGGACAGAAAATGGGGAAGGAAATGATGACTGTCTCAGCAGAGAAGAAGATATGAGCAATCTCTTCATACTATGAAAAGGTCAACATCAGCTGGATCTGCTCCCCGAAAATTTATAAGTTAACATCAATATTATGAGTTTTATTTTAGAGTTTCAAATAACTAAAAAGAAGTGGAAAAAAAGTAGCTATTAAAAGTTAAATAGTTTGAAGTGAACTAAAAGCAACGCAAAACGCCGGATTGGCTAAAGTGGCGAGAGATTTGGAAGACACGTGGCAGGATTAGAGGATAAATGGCAATCAATTATTCGAGGAACAGCGACACAAGGACGGAAATAAGAGAAAGTTAAGTATAAAGTTGTGCTTTTCAAGTTCTAAGATCACCTGTATCGATTTTTGCTGTGTCATGGTGATTTGAATTTTGAATTTTGAATTGAATTTGCATCAAAAAATAAATTTGGAATACAGGGTGTTTCAGATCTGACGTGCCAAAATGAGTGGGGTGATAGATCTCACCTAGTCAAACAAAAAATTTTATGGCAGGGATGGGGAAACTTTCAACCGTTTGGGAGTTACATAAATTTTCATGATATGCACATTACTCTTTTATTTTTATCTCTTGATCTACCCAACACAGCCACATCAAACAAACGCTAAAAAACAACTATCCTAATTACTTTTCCAAAAATGTGAATAATGTTGATCTTCATCAGATCCTCAGGTTATCTCCAACCTCTTTGCACACTTCTTCAGTAAATCTTTCAGCGACAATTCGCTCCAACCTGACCTTAGCTACTTTTCATTCTTGGACAAATGCACTCAAACGTCGTTTACATCTTTTGACCCTGACCCCGAACAAATCGCTGCCAGTATTAACGGGCTTGCGGATGACTTTCACGCCGGTCCTGACGGCATTCCAGCCATAGTTCTGAAAAAGTGTGCCGTGCATCTAGTTCAACCCCTTACTTTGCTTTTCCGCCTCTCGGTCACTCAAGGGGGTTTCCCTCAATTATGGAAAAACTCTTATATTATTCCCATATTCAAAAAAGGCTGCAAGAACGATGTATCCAACTACAGACCCATTGCTAAATTATCATCCATACCTAAACTATTCGAAAAATTGGTCTATGATTCCATGTTCTTCCACTGTAAGTCTATTTTCTCCCTCTCCCAGCATGGCTTCCTCAGAGGTAGATCTACAACCACCAACCTTACCGAATTCGTCTCCAAAACACTATGTGCCCTGGAAAACGGTAAAGATGTTGATGTTATCGCCACCGATTTTAGTAAAGCCTTTGACAAGATCTCCCATAGCGTTATCCTGTTTAAACTTGATCGCCTAGGCTTCCCCCCCAGATTCATCTCCTGGATTCAATCCTACCTCAACAACCGTCAATACAATGTTCTTTTCAGCTCATCCATTTCTAACCCCATTGTCGCTCGTTCCGGCGTCCCTCAGGGCAGCCACCTCGGTCCATTTATTTTCATCCTTACAATTAATGATGTTGAATGTATCATAAAATACTCAGAGCTGTCCATTTATGCTGATGACATGAAAATAATTAAACATATCTCCTCCACAACCGACTCTCTTCTTCTCCAAAAGGACCTCGATTCGTTCACCACATGGTGCATGAAAAACTTTCTTGAGCTCAATGTCTCTAAATGTCAGTCCATCTCTTATTCCCGCAAGCGTCTTACCAACACCCCGAGAACATACATGTTAACCAACGTACCAGTCCCTATCGTTACCTCTTTGTGTGACCTAGGAATAATCTGTGATAGTGAACTCAATTTCCGTTCCCATATTGATAGCATAATTAACAGAGCTAACTCCGCGCTAGGGTTTGTGAAGCGCTGGTCTAGAGAGTTCTCCAATCCTTATGTTTCCAAATCTCTCTATATTTCCTTCGTGAGACCTCTCCTTGAATATGCCAGCCAGGTTTGGTCACCCACGCAAACAACCCACATTAACAGAATTGAATCTGTCCAGCGTAGGTTCATTCGCTTTGCTCTACGTGATCTTCCATGGGTAGATAGATTCAACCTTCCACCTTATGAAAACCGTCTAAAACTGATCGACTATCGTCGTGATGTTTCCGACGTTCTCTTCATTCATCAGCTACTAGCTGGCGCCATAGACTGCCCTTCAATCCTGCAGTCTTTACCCATCTATACCAATCCTCGCAACCTTAGGTCCACTCCCCTTTTCCGACTCGACCGCCATCGCACGAACTACGGTCAACGCGAACCAATTACCAGGATGCTTCGAAAAGTCAACGACCTTCCCTCCTTTGACTTCCATCTGAGTAAATCATCCCTTCACAAAGCCTTATATCTTTATCCCGCCCATCTTGATCGCCTTTCCTAATTCTCCTTCCTCCCAGTCTAAAGTTATCATTATCATAGCTTATATTGTAGCTTACATTATCTGTTATGAATTATTGTTTATATTAGTTTGTAGTATTTATTTTGTTATTTTGTATTTTTTTTTATGTAATAGCTTGCATTAAGCTTAAATAAATAAATAAATGATAAATGACTCACTACTACGACTGCAGGTATAGTCACGGTTAAATTAAAAAATCCACTCCATCTCTGGCCTGTTATCTTGCTTGCAGCAATGAAAAAAAGACAAGACATTCAAGTTTTATCACTGCGTTTACCCTAATTCCATTCCGGCCAAAGTAATCAAAGGGTTGTCCCTAGGCTAAAAGTTAAAAAAGTGAGCATACCTTGAACGTAATGGACATGTTTTTTCAATACCAGTCTATCTAAAGCAACACCCCAGTGCGTTATTAAAAGAAGACAGTAATACATATGAATCAATATTTCGTTGAAGACAATCAAAAGGAACGCTTTTGGAAATGTTACGTCTAAGTTCAAGCGAATGAAGCCTAATAAGTTCAACCATATCTAAATAAGGAAGCAACAATAGGAGATTTCACCCAGAAAGCCCACGAAGTGCCAAACGAACAAATCCACTGGTCCACTGGTCAATCACGGTTAACGTAAACATTGGAGAATGGAAAACTAACACAGCAAGCGTTCTCAAGTATTGGCCTGACAAAAGTGCAACATCATGATCATAACCTTCCAATACAAAGCTAAGCGTAAGGGATATAATAAGAGCCTTGTGATATAAAACTAAAAGATAAAAAACATTGCTAGTTTATAATTGTTTTCTTTTTTTCGTTACAATTATTTCAGAAATTACTTATTTTATTTCTACAAAAGTTTTTACAATTCGTAAAGCTTAATTTGCACTCGGATCTTTTAAGACGAGTCTTAAGTCTGGAACACAATGTTGCGCTGGCGCTCGTATTTGGCGCGGTAGCTATACCGGTCAAAAGTTAAAAATATGAATATCTAAAGGTGGCGGTCCTTTGGTGGGCACCAAATTTGACATTTCCGAGCACCTTCTTCGAGCGCCGGTTACACATTGTATTCCAGTCTTTATTCTTACCAAATTTTTAATCAATCATCACTTACCTGTTGACAGCTCGATAAACTAAGCTGCGGCTAAAAAACGGTGTCTCTTTTTTAAACGAGGCCGAACGTGTTTAACCTCAATTCGTGTGTTTACAGTTAAATCGATTAAAGCTTACAGAGTTAATTTACGTTTAGCTTGGCTTTTTTTCATGTACCAATTTAGTTAAAAAAAGAACGACACATTTACCTAGACTGAAACAAGTGTGGTTGCAATGCACATAAACTTAAAGTCCATCCGCGGCTAACCAGCCTACAGCTGAAAATTTCTCCGCCTTGTAATAACCTTATTATTATTATTATTTAGCCGTGTCTAAAAGGACTCGAGTGAAAATTAACGCTTCACTATTTCAACTAAAATTGACTGTTTATTTAGTGCATGAAATACCCAAAACATCTTCACTAAAATCTCTCAAGAAAACATAAACACGTTCAACGGTGTCAAATTAGCAGTGCTCGGCAAGTCACAGAATGCTGGAACGGTGGAACATATTGAAGATACTCTGTATTCTGTGAACCATGATTTTATTTGTCCTGCCAGTAACCATCACAACTTTAGAAAGATATTTTTCTTTATTTTCGGAGACAGAGTTGGATCATTTGGTTGAGTGGCGCGATCACCACGCCATAATTCCAGGATATTTTCAATTAAAATTAAAAATCCACTCCGTCTATGGGCTGTTGTTTATCTCGCAGAAATGCAAAACCATAGCATTAAAGTTCCCTCATTCCCCATAACCTAATTACCTTCCAGCCGAAGCTGCTAACGTATCATAGGGTTGTCCCCTGGGCTTTAGCTACCTAAGGAAAAAAATTAAAAGGGGAAGGATTTTTCTTACAAATAAAATGAAGCACGAGAGGCTAAGCCACTTGGCTGTAGTTTCTTATGATGAGACATGATAGATGAAGTGTCCTGGCAACTAAACAAAACCCTGTAGATTAGTATTATAAATGTTCCTAATTTTTTATATCAATTAAATTATTACTGTATTTTGCGTAGTTTCTTTTTTCACTTTTATATATATAAAGAAAGTCGCCAATGGAGTACGGGATAACGTGTTGGAATGCGATCATGAGGATCCCAGGTTCGAACCCCACCCCCGCTAAATATTACTTTCAGCTGACAACAGCTTAGGGGGTTGCAGAGTCTTGTCGATGGTTAAGAATCTACTTCAAACTGTAGGTCGATTTGCAATCAGTTTCGGGAACTAGAAATAAATGAATACTCAGAAGCTAGGACTTTCGGACTCTCCCCGGATCCTAATTCTATATGCGTGCCTGTACGTCATACGAAAACTAGAATGAAATTTTACTACATCAATACTTGATATATCGCCAACGGAAACTCGGTGTTATTAGCTTATTGACTAAAGATATCATGTAAAGTGCTATTAACAATATTACTTAATAGATCGTTTTAACGTCGTCGTATCACGTAAACTTTCAACAGCAACTAAATTCGATATAAATCAAGTGCCGTTTAGGTAATGCATTTATCCCGCTCATCTGGTCAAACAGCTTCTCAAAACTGCTCGTCTGTTTGTGGTAATTTTCCAATGAATTAATGTTTGAATTTTAGGTAAATTCTTTTAAGCCCGTTTAGGATGTCTGCAAATGCAACTTATAAAATCGATTGACAGCCAATACTTGTGTCAAACAGGCAACGACAGCGACTGATAATAATATATCAAATTAAGAAAAAAAAACTTTAAATCCTGGAAAGTTATGTATATTAGTAACAACCCGAAAATCAACTTTTATTTGGTAAATTTTTTCTTCAAGACTCGTAGTGTAGAGTAAATTATATCCCAGTCCACATATGCACCTACGATATATCTTACGTTATCTTCCCGATCGTCATATCCGGTGCGACCATGGAGTAGTCGAATATTATTAAAAGTAAGAATATCTCCAGGAGTTGTTTTGAACTCGACTGACTCTTGATGTAACACTTCTACAAATTTAGCAAAAGCTTCATACCATGGCACAACTTTTTCTAGTTCAACCGAAAAATGGCTATCTCTCTGAGGAACACTATAATTGATCCGCGTATAGTCTCCTTTTTTGTCTAAACTATAAACAAGGATCGTTTCAATTGTTCTGTTTAAACTCTGCATAAGTACCAAATTACAGGAGATCTGAAAATTGTGTGAAAAGGGTTTCCATCCTCTTCCTGGCCGATGTCATTCCAGTCAACCAAAGTTTGAGCCAAGATTTCAAAATATTTTGGAAATTCCTTTTCAAGTCGCTGTGCCACATAAAATCCGTCAGTAAGAAGATTACTACCTCCAGCCGAGGCAGACTGCACAATGCAATGAAGTACATTAACACCTGGCTTATGCTCGTAGTACGGAAGGTCAGTGTGAATCTGAAGTGGTGTCGATAAATAAGCATAATTTTTTGTCCCCGGCTTAGCTTGCACTACGAATTCTTCCCTTGGAAATAAAGGCTTGTTAAAATTGACGACAGGTAAAATGATCGAACTTTGTTATACCCATAATGAGTTTTCCTAATGAAACCGAATTTGTCAATTAATCTTCGCGCCGCTCCCTTATCAAGTGGTGCATTTTTAATCATTGCAACTCCATTTGTTGCCAGTGATTCCAACCAGCTCTTCAACGCTGTAAGCAGATAATGGTAAATAGAGCAATTAAAACTAGCTGATTAGCATACCATTATCAGACTCCAGAATTTCATTGTATTGAAAGTCGCGACAGATATTCTTGAAGTCATTTCTACTCCACAAAACACTCTTAGGACGGTAAAATTCTTGGAGATATTTCATGCGGTTTGTCGCGCTAAAATCTCGTTCCTCTAGCCAGCTGAGATCGTAATTCGAAGAATGTTGATCACTCCAATCCACCTTGATAACATTCTTTTCACTTAAGGCTGCCGCACTCTTAATTTTCACATTAATATCAAATTTTCTCCAAATAATTTTTCTACTCTGTGAATCTCTATGGAAGCAATCCGAACACTGGCAATTATCACGCAACCAAACTGCCGGAAACTTCATTGATTGATGATCATTTTCAGTGACAACCAAATACTGATCTTTCACGTCCACCTTTAAGGCACGTTTCAGACGCGTCGCGATTGAAAAGAATCGCATGGACAACGGATTTCCTAGTTGCTTCAAAAGCATCTCGAGACTGAGATAGTTATTCTAAAAAGATCAACTTTTTAGCTCTAGACATTCCCGATCTTGGCTAGAGAGATAAGCCCATCATAAGCAAATATGCAACCGGTTAAGTGATAGACCTCATTATCATCTTGAAACGAATTCACTTGTTTTTACAGTCGCCGATGAAATTATAAACCGTAGATAAACTAAATATTTTATATTATTTGACTCAAGAAAGGAATCGATGATTACTTTCGTAAATAGTTTGATAACAGTTAAAAACGAACCCAAAATATTTTTTTCGGTTGCTTGGCTGTATAAAGTTTCAAAACTGTTGGAAAGTTCCAATTAGACATTCTGGCAAAATTTAAGTATATAAAATTTAAGATCCTTTTAGTAATTTTTTATGCGTTCATAGGCAATTTTTACGGAACATCACCGTAAAATTTACGTGACTAATAAAATTTACTGTGTGATTTAGAAAAAATGAACCGCCTTTTTCGAAGCTTTTTTTAATCTTTTTTGGATTTGAATCGTTTAAAGTGAAGTTTGGCTTAGTGGTGAATACGTTTGGGGTGTGCTACTAGGGTTCGAACTTTGACTTTTTTAATGTGTGCATTATATGTAATATAAATTAATGTGATTACTTTTAAACCTTTTGAATTATATACTCGGAATGTTTTTTGAAATCAAACAGATACTCACCGTTTATTGTTCCGTAAAAGTTAAGCTAGCTGACAGTTGTTACACGATTACTGTAGAGAACCTTAATTTTTACCGGAATTTTCGTATTAAAACAAAAAAAAACAAAAGCGACATCAAAGTACGTACCCGCGCATTCGTACCAAGCTAAAACAATTTTGCTTAAAAGGAATATGTGCAATAAATGCATTCCCGGTAAACAGCTTATCTGTAAATCAGCCATACACACATAACTTCTAGTGCGCATCGGATACCTGGAATTGGTCCTGTGATACCGAACTATGCCTATAGAAAGTGGACCGCGATCATACTATAGAATGTCAAAACTCTGTGTGATAAGTGTGGACATGGTAAGTTCATAAAAGTGGAGCAATAGTCGAATACAAAATTAGTATCCTAGGATTAATCGAAACCAGATGGAGAGGAAATGTAGAGCTTTCATTAGGTAACGTTAGACTAGGAGGGAGGTGCTAAAGCATCACAGTCAGTAAGGCCTATTGTTTTATCCTTCACCATTCCTTTAGTCATTATGGTCGCTATGAGAAGATACAATAGTTCGTAGAGCGAGCCACTCTACAACTGCTTTCTGCGAATAACAATGGCCGCTTTCTCGCATATGATCTAAAAAAGAGTTTCACCCTCTTCCAGATACGGTTTACATGTGAGGACAATTGCTTTACCGATTTTTGCCAAGTGTTTTCTTCATTTCTTCATATAAAGTGAGCATGGCCCACGCAAGATCTAAAGAAGCATTTTGTCTTCTCAGATATCCAGTTCTGTGCTCAAAGTCGTCGATGGTGTAAATGATACCGTGTCAGCCTACCAATCTCGAGGTTCAAATCATGTGAAGTTCTTCTCCCGCCCTGTACCCCACAATGGATTACAGGAACTAGAGAGACAGCCCTTTTAGCAGATCGAAATTCCACACGCCTGCTCGGGGATCATAATATCAGAGATATTAAATACGTTCCTCAAGCAGGTCCTCTTTATAGTCTTGTATGGCATACAAGCCAGTATGGCATTAATTTTAGGCTGGAAAATAGTAGCCAGTTAACCTAGTGGCAACGATGTATTAAATTTAGATGACTTATCCTCACGCCCACCCTCATCGGTCATCAAACCGTTAATGTACCAGACAAGTCCTCCCTCGGAATAGTTATTAACTTTTCTTCACCCTTATAATAGGTGATAGGAAAATCGAAAACCTGGCCAGCATGATGTCGTTAGCCATGGTCAGCTCAGCTACCCTATCAACGATTTCTCTTTGCTAAGTTTGCACCCTACAACTCAATGTAAAATTGCAAGAGGTTCAGCAAAGTTTCAAGTGCTACAATCGGTGAGGCGCGGTATGCTCCTGTCCTACTTAGGCAGGCATTCCGTTCTATACTTCATAATTGTTTTTGACTACATCGAACTTCATCATCATCTGAACCACTGGCGTTTTCCCTGCAACCTCCATGGACTTCTTATCGTAATCTCGTTTTCAGCAGAAAACAACCATGGATTGCCGTCGGTGGGATTCGAACCTGAGATCTCCGGATCAGTAGGCGGACACGTTATCACTTACTCCACCGATTACATCACCAGCTGACTAACTCGGACAAAATTGTAATGCATTATAGACTCTGTGTAACCTCTGTATAACGTGGCAAAAATTTAAATGGCTAAATCTCAAAATTTCAAAAAATTCATAGGGTACGGCTATGTAAATGTTATAAGAAATGTAATTGGTTTTGAACCAGATGTTGATTTTTAAAAAGTGTAGAAAAAGTATAATTAGTACGGGACAAACAGTGCATGAGGTATATTTATGCTTGACCGATTTTATTTAATGTAATGATGCTATCTTCACCTTTTATTTTATGCTTACTGATACGAAACCCAAGTGCTTAAATAAAAGATACTTCTCAGCACCACTTGTTAGATTTTCATCATGTTAATACGCCCAAACACTTGGATCAAATCCTTTCCAGTGTAATCGGTGAAATTGACTTGTTCAGCAGATCGTATCGTATTGCTATCATAAGTCAAAGGCACACGTAACTTGCCTATTTCGGGTGAAATACATTCCACTTTTATGTCACCAAATTTGTAAATTTCAGTCTTATATAAGGCATATGTCAGTTACGCACAATCCGATCCAAATCACCCCTCAACACACATTTCCGGTAAAGGAGTGCAGAACTAAAAGAGCTGTCAGGAAAATAAATGGGACAACACGGTAGCCCGATTGTTAGAGTTCGGAGTCATCTTCAAGAACGCTCACCTAATTCAATATTCAGTCTTTAATGCTGGTAACCGGGCTTTGCATTTCACAATTCCGAAGTATCCTACTAGGCGAAAACCTCGCTGGTTATTGATAGAAAGGGATAGAGGGCAGAGGAAAACCAATTTTCCCTCATCAATGTAATACGTAAGTGAAGACCT
The DNA here is from genome assembly GCA_964036015.1 of Leptarthrus brevirostris. Classification (NCBI taxonomy): domain Eukaryota; kingdom Metazoa; phylum Arthropoda; class Insecta; order Diptera; family Asilidae; genus Leptarthrus; species Leptarthrus brevirostris. The sequence goes on along the minus strand of OZ038372.1, from coordinate 3,326,685 downwards.
TCGGAAATAACACCCTTGGGTGTTCGTTCGGGTATCTTGTTGCTGTCCCCATTACTCTTTTCCCCTTTTTTACTTAGCTAGATATGCTTAAGGGCTTCTGACACCCAAAACCGACCTCCGTTCATCCTCACCACAATCGAATGTAGCGTCTCCGAAGAAAAAGGGTGCACAAGATAAAAATGGGACATAACTACACACATCCTCGAACAAATTTTCACAGTCATGCCGGCCTTACTCACACCTATATTTGCTCGAGCGTATCCTGCGAGAATGTAGGATACCCTGTACCATGACTTATGGCACTTGTTCCTTAAATTTGAGAAGCACACGCAACATACGTAGATGGACTCCATAAAAAGGAAAGCAACAGTTTCGCTAGAAACAAGAAGAAGATTTGCCCAAGATAGAAAGATTCACAGGGATCAGGACGGGTACATGGATGAATGTACACAACCCCGTTAGACATTTCTATAATTCTATGAAAGACATCCTCCAAACGCAAGGAATGGGACGCGTAGTCCCTGGCACAGTTGAAGACATCGACACTTCACATGCCAGGAAACCACCCCAGTCGTCATGACGGCCGATCTTTTGCACAATTGTCGTCCTTAATAATTCATTGCATGATATCCGTCCGTTTCAGACATGTGTGCGCCACACGGACACGGCATCCAAGCCTGAAATTCTCTGCGGACGGGGAAAACCAATACTCGATATAAAGTTGGATATTATTCGTGGGGTGATTGGAGTATTTACGGGTCAAAGTACATCCACTAGATGTGCTCGATGTGTAATGCTATGAAGGATAAGGTTTGCGTAATTTGTTCTACTTAAGTGACTCAAATTTATATCATGCGGCCGGAATGGGCTTGCCGGAGAATCTTAAATTGTGTGAAAATAGCTCTCTAAAGTAGAGCGACTTAACGGAGGATAATAAGATTTTCTGTTTTGCTTTATTTGGGAACCCTTCAGGTATGTGGATCTCGATGAAGCTATAAAATAATAGAAACGGTAGGACACTATTTTGTTGCAGTTGTTTTCGAAATAATGAAATTTAGACTAATTAGATGAAAATGGGTTCATGTCCTATAACAAGTACAACAAAAATGGACCTTATAATAGTAGTAGCAGGTGTAACAGGTGATAATTACAAGTTCGCTTCTTTTTTTTTTGACAGCACGACACGATGACAGCCAGATTTAGAGAGATAGAGAGAGAGAGAGAGAAACAACAAAAAGCCTGTATAAAAAGTAACATTGTTGATGTGTTTTTCAGGACATGTTCATTGGGTAGGATATAACGTATTATCTACCGAGTATAATTTGAGTGGGACTATCACTACGCCATGGTTCCAGGTTTCGGCTGGATCGGTCTCCCCGTGAGTATGTAATTAAAAAATTGAAAATCCACTCTGTCTCCGGGTTGTTACTTAGTTCGCAAAAATGCAAAAACAAGACATTTATGTTCCCTACTTCACAATACCCCTAATTTCCCTCAGGCCGAAGCCATGCTCACGCATCGTAGGGTCGTCCCCTGGAATTTGACTACATCATGAAAACAAAAACAAACAAAAAAAGCCTCCGATTTACTTGAGATCTTCGAGAACTTCAATAGTGGGCCGCTCGAAATATTCAAAAACAGATAGAAATTTAACGCCGCAAATTTACATAAAGGACAAAGTAGTTGTCCTGAAAAAGAAAAAAAATTCGACAAGTGAATCTAGGAAAATTGACGCCAAATATAAGGGTCCATACATCATTAAGGAAACTTTAAGTAGTCTAGAAATCTACTATCTAGATATATACCTAAGAATACAGGACAGGAGAATTAATAGTATTATGTAGGTAATCCAAAGTGAAAACAGTTTTGAATTTGTTTTGTTCAATTTCGAGAGAATCGAATCTTAAAAGATTTACAGTGTCTAAATAAGGGAGAGAGAGGATTGTTCCAAGTGCAAACCGGACGAAATGATCCTGGACAGCCTTAACATGATTGATATGAAAATGGTAAAATATAAGTTTATAAGTCGAGCTAAGATTAATTTCGACCAAGACGTTAGACTGGAGGTACATACTACCCAAAAGTGTGGTAAGGGCTTCTCGTCTCTCGTCAAAACCTTAAAGAATAATTTTCCCAGTTCTTCAATAGCCCCACTCATTAATGATGGAAATGTTTATACTGGCGCGTTGAATAAAGCCAACCTGCTAATTCTTGATTACCACCTTCACCGAAATATCTTCTATTCTATAGCAGGCAAAATTCACTGCACTTTCACACGCGGGAAGTTTTCAAGGTACTCTTTAAACTCGCCGTGTCTAAATGGGTTCTTGCTCCTAGAAAATCCTGTGCCTCTTCTTTGTCTAAACTCTAAACCAATGCGCAATTTCTTTTCACTTTTCATACTTCTTTTGCATGGAAACTTCAGCCGATACCTAAAACTGGAACAGTATGCGACCATTCTAACTACATACCAATGAGACATAACAGTCTGCTTGATAACGGACTACGGCCCCTGACTGAATCCTAGGAACCATTTAAAGATGGCTCAAAAACATAACATGGCACTGCTGCTAAGGTCTATTTGATATTTCCTTCTTATTTTTTAGCCAAATTTCAAGCATTTGGTTTGCACTCTTACCTCTTAAAATGGATAGAGTTTTTGACGGAGTTTCATTTCATCCCTACGAAATAATTGCCGGTGTACCTCAGGGCTCAATTCTGTTACCAATCTTATTTCTTCACCATATATTGAATTCTCGAAGGAAACCTACAGAAATCAATCGAGAACGCGTGTTTGCATCAATAAACAACAACATTATTAGGATCCCTCCTAAACATCTTGGGCATTGAGCAATCTTAGCTGAATGGAGTGACGGCTGTTTCTCACTCTTCTGTCGGTATTTATGCGGCCATAGTTCTAATGAAATCACACACAAGGCGCAATATAAAAACTTTAAATCGCTCTAACCCCTATAATCTCGAAGACAAACATGGGGACGTACGATTAAATTTCGGGAATCTTTCACGAATGTGGAACATTCTGTGGGGCTTGAACCTGCGACCTTCGGAATCGATATCACTTACTCCACCGACGACTAGTATGGCTACAGTAGAAGGCTAAAATTGATATTTGCCAATAGTTGATAGTTGCCAATTTGCACATTTCAAATAAAGGAAATTTTCAGCTCCAAAATATTACAAGACTGCTATCAGTTAAGGTTTAGATAATGTTACTGCACTTTTACGATCGCAAAGTACCAATAATATCATTTTGTGGACGTCGGATGCTGTTTTTAGTGATCCCCCGTATAATTCCCATACAAGAATTTACAAAACTCTTCTAGAAGTTGCCATAAACATGCTTTGAATATAAAAAACTATTATCCCCAAAAGTTTTCCAGCAATTTGAACAAGAACAAATTTTATGGCGGTTCAAGTCGAGTTGAATTGTCGAGCACAATTTAAGCATGTCATTAGCCATCGAGTGCACGTTTAATTACCATAAACAACAAAGCCAGTAGACATAATCGTAACCAGTCTGAGCATTATCAATAAATAAGAAAAAAATTACTTCCATGTCTTAAAACGGGGGGAGTTTTTATGGAGTCGTAATAGTGCAACGGTGGCAGTGGAAAACTGAAAAAAAAATTCCATCACTGGTCCTCGCAGCAGCGAAAATTGTCGTCTCATAAACAATTAAGGCGTCATTTACATCTTCCATTCTCATAGGGCACAAATTCAGGAGGTAGAAGGGTGGGATCCAAAATGTTTCGAGCTCAACTCAAAACGTGCACAAGATGGGGAGCATTAAAACACTCAAGGCAGGACACAAAGTGCTCGAAACGTCAGGACGAAGGAATATAAAACATTTTGTTAAGTGAAAATAAATTTTATGGTGGCGAGCACAAAAATTCCTCAAAAAGTGCACACAGTTTCTTATACCCCGCAGGTAGCCATAGGTGGTTTAGAGGCTGCCGAAGGAATGGGTCCCGGCAAGAAACCGAAGGGTAATGACAATGGGGCTGCACTGGTACTGTCGGCCGTATGGATTCTCATAAAACTGCAACAACCTGCTTTATGGGTTAAGGGAAATGCGGCATGCATTTCGTTGAACTGACTTAACAACCCTTGGGGGAGGCGGGCATAAAGGCTTGGTACATGGCCAAGATGGCTTGCCGTTTCTCCTTTCACCGAATGTCACTGTTTTCGAATGCAGGGCGTCAAGCGAGCCCTCTCTGCGCTTCCGTGTAGGTAGTGTTGATGCCGCACAGATGTTAAACAAAGCAAAAAAGGAAAAAACTCAGAAAATGGAGTTAAATGTTTTAAAGTGCACGATGCACACCATTTCATTATTTATTTAGCAATTTACACTCCGGCAGCAAACAACCCCGGCCCAGGCTGGTGGTTCCTGAAGGATGCCATTCCAAGAAGTTGTGCGGTTGAAGCTTTCGGTCCTTTTAAATCTCATTGAATATTAACCAGGTTAGTTCTTGTAGATTGGGAGTGGGCACTGAATGCAATGGACCAAAGGACGAAAAGTGGAGGATAAGCGTCAGTTGGAGTACAACCAACTCAAATGCAGCCCGGACCAATTTTCGAATGGACCCTAAGAACTTCGATGTACGTGCGGATGCCGTTGGTTTCTGCATTTTATGACCCTTTCCACTTGCCTGATATTTCTGCTTGTTTCTACTTTCTTTATTAAACGTCGAATCAAATATTTTAGAAAGCAGCCAAGATCCAGTTAATGAAAGTAAATGAAAGAAAAAGGCTTCCCTTAATATCATCAATATGAACGCTCACGTCGGAAGCCCGCTAAATATTCTAGCAGTTTGCGGTGAAGTTACTGGAAAGTGAACAGAACGTTATGTTTGTATGTGGAATGTTTCAGTAAGATGATTTAGTGAATGTATTTCTGCAACATCAGACAGCAAAAATAAAGTAATTTAAAAAAAAATTTAATGGATATGGAAGTTTTAGAGTTCCACAGTTAACAGGTAAAAATAACCCTTATAATGAGACTTCGGTGACTGGCTGTCTGTATGACACGGCCATTTTTCTACAACTACTATTGTATTACTGAAAGTTTACTCGTAATGTATCCGGTAATGGCTTTTAGTTATAATTTCACTATTTAAAAGATTTGGACACTACAAAAGATTCAATGGTGATGTAGACCAACTGCTTTAAGTTTGACTAGAAGGGGAGCATACCGTAGCTATCAAAAGCACTTACAGCGACGATTTCGGACTCACCAAAGTTATGACCACAATGATTCCAACAGGAATAAGGAAATTCAAAAAATCTGCGGACCCAAAGCCCAGGAGACAACCCTAATGATGCGACTTCGGAAGGAAGGGAACTCGAATGTCTTGTTTTTACATTACGAGACAACAGACCAGAGAAGGAGTGGATTTATTTTAAAAATTTTATTAAAAACTGACGGAGAGACCTAGGGTCGAACTCTGGACGTGCTGATCGGGCTACTCAACGAATTGATCCAACTCCGTCTCAATTGAGCTCTCCGCACAAGAACTGATGAGGGGGTTATTTCTAGATATTCGATTGCATAAATCTTAGATAGAACAGCAGCATTTAAAATAGACTTAAAGTTTAAAGCTGGCTTGCCAGAAAACGGCTTAACATGTACACTGCCTGTGAAAACATTCTTTTTGAGTACGTTGGGTAGAAAGTTTGCAGAGAGAGTATGACTGAAACATTTTGATAAACTGAGCTTGTCTAGCTGATTTTTTTACATGACAACGTCTTCTAACTTTGATCTAACTTTAACACAAATAATAGCTTAATTCGAGCGATTTTGCCACTTTGAAAGATAACAAATTCTAACTCAGTCGCCCTACAGTCGTAATCAAGGAAGGTATCGGCAAGTTCTTTCTAAATAGTAACCATTTGTTACGAGCTAGGAAGATTACAATAGCACTTTGAATATTGAACATCAAAAACGAATACTGGAAGAGAGGGCACTGAAAGACGAATACAATAAGCCCAAAAAGTCATATCTAGGATGAGTACGGGAGTTTCGAGCCCGGACCCGAAATCGGTAGGTCGAAGCAAATCGGCTTGCAAAGTTATTGTCCGCCAGCTTTCGAATGGGCCTCACTAGCACCACTTGCAGGAACTTCGGGAAGCTCTGTTGAGTCGATGGAGTTTGACATTTCGACAAGATCTTCAACGGTAACGAGTTTAGCCACAGGGACGTAACTTTAAAAAATAAATCAAGCCACATGTTTTATATTGTCACTTGCCTTTAATTTGAAACTACCCTCATCATCAGCCAATTCTTTCATCTCAACAGCGATCTCGGCGGTGCCATGGGGCGGGAGAAAAACTTCACCGAAATCGATGACAAAAACTACAGGTAGGTCTATAATTTAAGCTGGATTTTGCACCATCGACATTTCCATCCTTAATGGATTTCAAGTGTAATTTTTGTCACTATGATTCGAACTTGGAACACTCATCACCAGCAGGCCCGCAAGTGTGATAAATATGTTCCTTTGTGGAGAGACCAGGCCAAGAAACACATTCATGTAGAAGTTTATTTCGAAAACTTGGTATGGACTTACTGCTGTTCCAAAAAACAATTTAGGAAATTTAAAACGAAAAAGTTCAAAAGCTCCTAGTCGCTTTTATATTTTTCGTGAGTCCTCTCTCAAAGTGGTCTTCTTGACTAAAAACTGGTAGTTTAGATGTTGAATGAGGAATCTTTTAACTTCGATTACCATGTTTTTCGTACAAAACCTCACACTGATAATTTTGTCGCACCTATTAGAGGTTGAATTCTTTTCGATGCTTGGCGTTACATCTTCTGCTTTACTTTGGCATTGACATCGAAAGTGCGTCCATTGGCGGCATTGGCAATGGCGTTTACTTGGCTTTGGATTTGGCTTAGGCATCGAGATCAAAGCTGTGCATAACCCAGTGAAGGCATAATACGCAATTTAAAGATTTTCTTTTACAAAAGATCTCCTCGGACTTTTTTTAATCCGGCTTGGTGTTTCAATATGAACGTTGACTTCCTACGGCATCAAAAAAGCATTATAGACAAGATCTGGAAGATGATCTGCACCTCTAAGGGCAAAGATGACTACATAATGTATGTTATACTGCTTTGCGTAACGAGTTTGTCGGAAAATCATGTTTTCTTAAAATATATATATCAACAAAATAAATGCTACGCTACGGATTTTTTCGAGAAATTCTGTAATTGTACCCTCCTTCCCTCTCTTGTGAAGATTAACAGAGCAATAATTGTGTAGGATAACTTTATTATCCTACGACAATTGCCAACTTCTATGCATTTACCGCTGTGATATAAGGATCTACAGCGTTTGATGAATTTCTGTATTTGAAACTTGTAACGATTGTGGAGTGCCAAAAAGAAGCCAACTTGAACCATTGTTGTTTTTTTTTGTCTATCGATAATATAAGGCATCAGTGTCTTACTTTTTTTAAATTTATTCTTTTTCTAAAAAAATTAAACATCTGTTCGAATTTCCGCTATTTTCATGCGTCAGTGGAATGGCTAAGTAACAAAGCTGATGTAACTTTGGATATCATAAAGAAACCAAGAAAATTGAATGACTTCCCTTTTTCTACTAGACTTTGTTCAGGCAAATTCTATAATACGCATCTATTGTTTTGTCAACATTTTATACGGCGCAAATCAATCGTATTCAACAGAATTCACACTGTTTGACCTCTTAGATTCACACTGCGTGGCCACTATTAGATTTACTCCCTTATATAACCACCAGAACGACAACAGGCTTAAACTGATTCACTAAGCTAATTCTGAAAAGAGGGACACACACATAGTTCTAGGTCAGTATCTATCCTTATAACTAAAAATAGACTCAAATTCATTACAAATAAGCCTAAATCCATTTGACGAAAAACACATTTTGTCTATTTTATAAAAAAATTTTGACTTTCGAGCATTCATTAAAAGGACCTTCCCTTAATAAAGTTCTCTTGCTGAGCAAATTTAGTGACATAATTCACAAAACATATCAATTACCACTGGCTGAGCAAAGACTGTCAGATGTACAAACTTGCTGCAATATCAGGCATCGTTGTGAAGGCATTGTCGGAATTGCTGGGAAATTTTATCGAACATCCACCTACTCAGTCAGACGCATTGAATCACAACCGCCCCGGTGTTTGCTGATATAAATAAATAGACAAATACAGGCTGGCAATGTACAAACCGAGCTTTGTCTCTGTCGTTTTGTACCGAAATTTTGATTTATTGCCCGCCTGAACATGACGTCATTTTCGATTTTGGTTCAGTGAACATGTTGTTCTCGGAAATTGTACACATGTAAAATCAGCAACATCCTCCCCATATGGACCAGCCAGTAATACCAGACCTATGCTAGGTCTTTTGCTTTGAAAAGCTGTACCGCCGCATCCCCGACCCTCTCGCCCTCTTCTTTAAGTAGAACAAACATGCAAACAAATACAGCTACTATCTGCGGGAGGAAGGAAATCTTTGGATTAAACACATATTTGGGAGCAGTAAGACAAATTTATACAGAAAGACACTGCACCAAATGTGGGTGGCGTGTGCCTGAAGGAAGTACGATTACAGGGCATATATTACTTCAATTGATTTCGCATAATTTGCCAATGCTACGCCGCTTTGAATTGCCTGGAAGGGCCGGTTCTTTGACAAATCAAGGGGACATTGCTTTAATCTTCTACCGCCACAACAGAAATGCTAGAATTCACGATTGGCTAGAAATCTGTCCTCAGGATTTACTTTTATTGATTGATCTTAACAGAAAATCGTCAGTCTGGCAAATATTTAACCGCCTTTATGCACAACGGATAAATTTACATAATAACTCTAACAAGGGAGAACATTTTTTAGTGGACTTCAACAAACCAAACCCTAAGCTATAAGAACTCTCCACTACTACTCTCTACTACTTTTAACCAACACGAAATGACTAATCCACATTTCGCCTCATTAATTTCAGGATTTTCAGAAAAAATGGAATTAAGGAAAGCGAACATTCATTTCTATCATCACCACCCATGCTATCAAATTACGTGCTTAAATGTTGGGAGACGAATAATGGTGCCCAGAGGATTGAGAAGGAAGATAATTTAACTCGTTGCTGGACCCAAATGCAGTGACGTGACAATAATTATAGAATTTCCAAGGACTGGCTTTTCGGCCACTTCTGTGGCGCATATCACACTATGTAGAAAGAAGTGTAGTTTTGAGTTAATCACCGCAGCAGGCCTACTTCATATTAACGTACACTGAATCACCAGATTGTAGATGGAATCGTACTACACCTCAATGCTCTCCACATTAATTCATACATATAAGGTGACTCTATTTGTTCTCCTTTAGTGTGACTACAAAGGGTTTCAATTTTTTATGTACCGCCTTTAAATTTATTGAAAATAATTTTTTGTTACGCGGTATTGTAAATGTGATGAATAATTCGAAATGGTAAAATATTTAGTCTTTGTTGGGACCATCTCCTCCTCGCAGTGCCACTGGATAATCAACTAACGAAAGATCTACAACGTCGATGAAGTAAATGATAATGTGTTGGCCTACCAATCCGAAGTCCCCAGCTTCGAATCCCACCGACGGCCACCCATGGTTGCTTTCTGCTGACAAAAATTTACGATAAAAGCTTACCAGCTTAACCATGCAGACGAAACGTTTTGAAGGCATCAAATACTTCGAACTGTTTCTATGCCAAGCATCTTTGGATATAGAGATTGGATTGTGAAACGTAAGAACTTTGTAGGGTCAGCGAGAATACGTTAATATCATAGACATGGAGCGAGAAAAAACGACATTAACATTTTATAGTTCAACGAAATTAGTTTAATACGGTTTATAACATCCACCTTTGAAACCATGTTGCTATATTTTAGTGAGAGAGAATAAAAACAGGTGTCGGAAGATAATAATTCCTTCGATAATTCCTTTCAATAAAAAAAAGGAAGCGAAGAAACCCGACTAACAATTACGTTAGAACAGTCGCCGTAGAAATAGCGATGGAAAGGTGACAGACAACCAACATTCAGATGCTATGATAACATTTTTTACACTACTTTTTACTTTTTTTATTTAAAACAAAAACGGGCCCAGATGAGATCCTTGAACAACTCCAGATGTAACTTGTCTCTTGCGTAAAAGTTATCAGTTTTCACCTTTTGTATTCTACCAGCAATATAATCCAAAAGAATAAAACTTTCTTAATAGTAAATCCGGTTGCAATCTGTCAATAGCTTTACTGAAATCCGTGAAAATTATATCTAGCTGAACACCTGTCAGCCACACTAGCGTGAATACAAAATATATCACAATATATCTCTTATATTTTTTTTTTTGCAACCAGATTTTTTTTATACCAATGTGGCCAAAGCCAAGGGGACAACCCTTTGATGCGTTAGCATAGCTTTGATCGGAAGGTAATTAGTGTAAGGGGAGTTATAAAAGTTGATTGTCTTGTTATTGCATTGCTGCGAGCTAGACAGATTGGATTTTTAGAGTCAGATTAGATTTTTTCATTGAATTTAAAAAAAAATATTTTAATTTGCTACTATACATTCAAACAGTTTAGACACTCCTAGTTAGTAATTAAGTGTTTAACACTTATGAAATATTTCCATGATCCCGTAAATATTGAAGAACACACTGACGTGTTCTGAAGGATCCAAGTTCAGCTCGTTCAGTTCATTTGAAATGTCAATTTGGGTGACGGACATACCAGTCATACTAATAGAGGAATGAGGTGTACTAATATTATGATCATCATTATGTGGAGTTTAACCTTATAAAGAAACATACAGATTCAAAGTATAATGCAAGAAATTCACAAGATGATTTAGGGCCAACACTAACGACACCATTGTATTCCATAATCTGATTTAACCGGAACAAGTACTTTATATAACCCCAAAAACTTCTATTATTACCTTTAATATTTCATTCAATTGTCGACAAAATTTGTCGGACAAATAACTCTTATACTCTTATCGATGTAGAAATTTATATTTACCACGTAGTTGCTCAAATTTATCAAAATTCTGAGAAGAACCAGTATGTTTATATAATTTGGGTGATTTATTTTTAGCACTCTTAAGTGGTCCTGACCAGTTATTAAGGTTGAAAACGCGATTTTTGGGTTTTTGCATTTCTTTAAAACACAATGTTGAATTGGAGTAAAACTAACGAAGTCATACAACGTTACAGGTTTACCAGAAGGTTTTCTTTTATTAACGAAAAACTAAAAAATTTACACACCGAAATATGTGTTTTTGCGTTAAACGGTCACCATTTGGTCTAAACTCAAGTTTATGTAAAACCCTTCGTTCACGATGGAGGTAAACTCGTATACTAATAGAAACTTTTTCGGATGATAAGTTTAGGATGATTAAGCTCGGAGAAATCATGCTCAGCACGCAGAACCTATAAAAAAAACTTTTCTCCCTTTCTCGTTTACTTTATATTAAAAATAATAAAATTTGTTAGTAAAAAATAGTTCGATTCTTCAAAAAAATGCCCAAAAATCACGTTTTTTCCTTTGCAAGACTCCTTAAATCTACGCAGGCATTTCGTTTACCATTTTGGATGTGTACTTGTGATTCTTCTTTTCAAAGGAGTAAATCGAACTACACAAATTTGCACACCTTCGCTAAATTTAACACCTTAATTACATAATAAAATTTTTCAATTTATAGAATTTAAGAGTTCAAAGCAATATGTATAAGGTTCCATGTACTTTATTGCAGTTGGCCATGTTACTTAAATCACGACAGTTTGTCAAGCTTAAAGTAGAAATTGACATTTCCACAAAACCCCTTTCAGTTGTGCTGTCATATTTCATATTTTATTATTTTTCATAATTGCTCACAGTTAATGTTAACGTGTAATTATTATCTTCTATTCTCTTTAAGCTTTCAGGTAAGTCCAAGTTTTATTTATTTTTTACTTCAACACTAAGGAATTTTTGTTGGCCATAAACAACGAATTGCTCAATTGGATGCCGTAATAAAAAGTCCTACGTTCAAAGTCCGCGAAAGAAGCAAAAGATCCGACGAACAGGAAAAGCAATTCCTTAATTAACTCACCGTAAAAGGCTGTCCAAATCCCGGAGTGCATTTAACTTCCAACTTCTGTAGACCACGTCGACAAGGACGGCATCCTGGCCTCTCCTTTCCTTTCAAGTTGAAATAATTTTCCTGTTTTGTGTCATAAAAGGAGTAGATCCCTCTTAAATGTAATATCTCGAGATAATAATTTTATTACACCGAACAAGACAAGAATGCAAATTTGTTTATCACACTCACCGGGACCGACCGTGTGGATCTGGGAACTTATGGGCAGCACAGCGGTGTATTCCCGGATGGTATGGAGCCAGCAGCTATTCCAGAATTTGTTGTATGAATGTGAAAAGGTAAAGATAGAGCACGTCTTACGTCTTGTACACATGAAGTGGAAGGGAATTCGGAAAGACTCTCTAAAGGTGGTAGCAAGGAATGGAGTCTGAGTTAATCGAATACTACCATGGCTGGTGTATTGTCATATTATAACAGTTTTTTTGCTTCGAAAATCACTTGTAACCACAAAGTCGCTACAGCACTTAAAAACTGTTTAAGCTTTGCAAAGATTCCAACGAAAAACAAACTACACTTAGTTACACGAAAATTCTTTCCGGAAAAAAACACACACGTAAGCGTCGTTCTATACTGCAAGGACACGTATCCCGAGACTTTAAACATCCGGAACCTCAGATGGCTTTCGAAAATATTAATTTGGAATTTCAGATAAACGTTTATCCTCTGGGCTGATGGCGCGCAAGGAATAGCGTCTTTGTCTTGTGGGCCTCTTCGCCTTCTAAAGACTGCATAAATATGCAAATAATCTGGATTTATCGGATTTAGAAGAAGATGTTCTTCTACTAAAACAAAAAAAAATGGGACTCAGTGTCACGTTGTACTTCTTGTGATTTACAGACGTTCTGGTTTTACAAAAGAATTTGTTTTTGAAATCATTATTAAGTGATGAATAACGAGGGCTAATGGAAGAAGGATTTAAATTTTGATTAAAGTAAATACTTCAAGCATGCTTCCTGCAAAATTCAATTTTTGTTTACTCCTAATAAGAGTTTTAATAAGCATATGACTCCTAATTCTCCAAATTTCTCATAGCAAGCAAACGAGGTCATAAAACTACCTTTTGAATTGAGGTAATAGAACCTTAAACCTTTTATTGTTTGAGTTGTGCCAGACCTAGTAGGCGTATTGGTAGGTTGGGGACACTATCCACAAAATTGCATATTCACGTATCCTAACCCATATAGAATACACCTCCTTCTAAAGGGGAGCCTAGTTTGTGGCAGCCATTCCAGCGATGAAAATAGTAACAAATGCTCTCCTTGTCTGATGTATCTCAGTCCCTTCCTGCCTTGCTACGCAATATAATATTCCCAGATCGTCTCAGGCGGATTTCAACATTGCAAGGTTGTTAATTAAATAATTTTCCCAGTTTAGCAACTTTTACGTCAAGGTTCTCTCAATTACCCTCATCCTCCTTTTGGCTGATTAGTCTATCAGAGAGGAATCTAAGTTCGAAACTTCTCTAGCCCATGAGTCAAGACAAAGTAGAAAACATTCTCAATAGAGGCGTTTTTTAACTAAAGTGTGACTTAATTAAGTGGTAGATGGTTTTCTATGATAACATTTGATATTCGAGTATGCAGTGCTTTGGGACAAAAAAACTAAATTTCAACATTAAGAGAATCCATTGACAAATAAAAGTTCTACGTTTTCATCATCATCTTATAAAATTATTCAATTCACCTCCAATATGTGTATGGCACCCACAGTATTTTTTTATAATATTTATCAACGGCGTCTATTCTTTATTAATTGCAGTCCAACAGATCGCTTTTTCGTAAAAGCATGGTAAGACTTATTTATTAAACCTCAAGAAGGTATGTATGTAGCTCTGAATGTCACCCAAAAGTTTTTAAGAGTAACCTGCACACTTTCATAAGAATTGTCTTAAACCTCTAAGAGAAGACTATATTATATGTGATGAAGTCGCCGGTAGATTAAGTGATAATGTGCTGAACTTCCATTCCGGAGGAGAGATTCGAGGCTCGTCGGCGGCAACCCATAGCTGTTTTTAACTGTAACAGATTACGATGAAAGGTTGGCGTTGTCGGTGGTTCGGAATCCAACTTTAATTGTTGGTCGACTTGCAACCGTTATTTCAAATTTGTCTTACGAAGAATAACTTCACCGTGAAGAAACTAAATGGACCCAGAGTAGTACAATTCAAAACAAGAGCGAGAGAAACAAATTCAAATTAATTAACACATTAAGATATTAATTAGTTATAGCATGTTTTCGATGTGTCTCTCCAGTTCATGTATGCGAAGTCTGAAGCGTATTAAAAAATGTTGTCATAATAGCTGCACGTAGGAAGCATTCGTTGCACATTTGTCAACATATACCTGTACATCATATTTTCCATCACCTTGCAACTTCGCTTTTATTCATCAATCTATTGTTTTGGGTTACCGAATGTGCGTGAACACTAAATAACATAGGTATATGTTATTTTTTTATAATGTAGTCGGAACAACCCTATGATGCGTTAGCATCACCATTGCCGGAAGGGAATTAGGGGAATGAATGATTTCGAATGCCTTGTTTTATAACAGCCCAGAGACGGAGTGGATTTGTTTCCTATGAAAGACTCGTAAGTAGGTCGAGACTTAAACCAGCATCCTTGGTGGTCGTGCCACTCAATGAACTGATCCAACCCCGTCTTCAAACACCCTGTATATCAAATAGTATCAATACCATGGTATCGCTCATACTATAGTATGAGACTACCCCTGACACACATGATTCGTGGTATGGAGTTGTCATTCACTAGCAGTTGTCATTATTATCAAGTTTTTTGTTTTGCATTTAAAAAAAAAATCCAACACTTTTACAATCGTAGTTTCCCAAGAAGGCAGCGCAATCGTTGTAGAGGCGGAACATAATAGACTCATGCATTCCGTAAGGCGTTCGATGGTATGGAATACGGAAAAAGGATGTGCTTCTCAAGAACCGGGCCGGGATGGAAATGCCCACGTCACTTCAGAGGAATTGATCGTCCCCTGCAGTAGATCGTACAAAAAAAAAACAATTTTCTAATCTTGCGTCCTTTTTAAGAGAGTCGAAAGAGATCAGAGCGAGCCTAGCAGGATAGGAAGGAAGGAAGAAGGGATCGCGCTATAGAAGGCCACGAAGAGCGAAACTAAGGAATCTGCGCTGAACAGCCTCGATCCGGTTGATGTGAACGGCGAAATAGGAATCCCATACCGGGCAAGCATACTCTAGAATGGGTCTAACGAAAGTGCAGAAGAAGAGCCTAGTTAAGTAGAGATCATTAAGCTCTCTGGACCACCTTTTCACGAACCCGAGCATAGAATTCGCCCTACCCACCACGAAGTCCACGTGATCCTGGAAAAATTTACGGGAATTAAGAATCACTTCCAGGTCCCTGACCCGATTAACCCTGCTCAACATAAATCCAAGCAGGTGAAGCTAATAATATTTGACACAACCCTTGGGGCATGAGTCTGATTTCCACATGACCAGAATTTTTATTTTACTCAAGGTACTACCATTATAATCCGCCTTGGGGTATTTCAGACGAGTTAGATTAAAGTGACCACCGTTACTGGCTACAAAACGGCTTATTTCACGTAAGCGGCTTACCCACATAAAAACTCTTTCTCTAGTTTTATAATATATGTCATTTGTTTCTAATTGAAATAGATACGTTTAGTAGGAGTGCTCAAGAGTGCTTATGAAGCAACACAAAATTTGATTACCTTTTAACTTTAACTGCGTCAATAGAGCTAACTTACTCTAACTAGTCAGTTAGAACACTAGCAAAGGGATTACTAGATAAATCCGATAATTTTTCTTTAGCTTTGCACAATTTCATTTGTCTGCCAATCTAAATAAAAATAATACAAAATAGTTTAACAAAAGAACTTGCGCTTGAAAGTATAAAATATAATTTGATGTTATGTCCATTAAGACATTTTTTAAGTCATCGGTGATGTAAGTGACATAAGTAACATATCGGAACCCGGAAGTCCCAGGTTCGACTCCCACCGGCGATGACCCATGATTATCTTTTCAGACAACCAGAAAAAGGCCATAGTTCAGAGGCCATTTTAAATTGTAGATCCACTTGCAATCGTTGTCTCAAATCTGGTGAAGTTCTTCCCCCGCCAAATGCAAGGGGTTCCGGGAACTAGAGATAGAGAGAGAGAGAGAGAAGAAATTTGAAAGTCGGTGCTGCCCCCATACAATGATACATATTCAAACTATAAAAACATATAAATATTAATCTTTCTTTCTTATGATCTCGTGTGCTGAAATATTTAAGTATCTTTCATTATGGACCTATATTTTTTAGTCCTTTTCCGTATAATATGCACTCTGATGAATTGTTCAAGCTGTTTAGCTGGTCTGATATACTAAAACGTAAACCATGACCCTAATTTTAAGACCTGCCACAAGAAAATCTTGACTCCACCGAGAAAGGAAATATATTGCAGGAATTTGCAAAAACGCCATATATGCAAATTTATAACATAATTGATGTATTAATTTTGGGCCATTTTATTAGCAGATAGTCTAAACTTCACCTAATGATTAATCATGCAATTCTAAAGAGGACGTTACACCACTGACTTATCCCATTCACTTTAATACCTTTCTAAATTTAGCGCCTTTGGTTTGGCGAACGAAGCTTATCGTTGCGATTATTTTCGAATATATACATCTTAAGATATTTCAATATTATTCTATTATGCAGGCAAGCAAATCTCGAGACGTTTCCGCAAAAAACTTGACATTTTTGAGTTCGCTGTGAGCATCTCCAATGTTTCTTTTCCAATTCTGATTATTAAGAATCAGAAACATTTTCAGAATATCCTCAGACGAGTACCCCCGACATGTTTCCTTTCATTAAAATATGTATAAGAAAAACTCTGACTTAACTCATTTCTAAAAGGCAAGAGAAGCTTGGAGTGCTGGGAGTGAGCCTATTGTCGTGACGTAGTTTCATGTACCATAACGCCTACCTGCCATTCTGAAGTTTTCTGCCGCCTGCCTCTCTCATATCCCAAAGCAGTTGTGTCATTAAAAATATTTGAAAAACTGCTTGAATTAAAAAAAAAAGTCTGAAAAAGTGAACAGGAAAATTAAAAATGAAAACGCGGGTAATTATTGGCCTCAGGTGCATTAAACGAACGAACACAAAATAATTGGGAAGGCTGGTAGGTGCCTCTTCATGTGCAATACTCGGCGCACTATTCGTGTTGAAATCCGAAGTCGTGTACGTGTAGCTAGAGCTAACTCTAAATAGACACCCCTTGCTTCCTCGTTCCCTTTGTTCCCTCGTGGCAAAATGTTAATTTTCGGGAGCTTGAAGAATCGAGAAAATTACGACGGGAAAAATTCACCAAGCAAAGGGTATTGCAATTTGCACGAGAGCTCCAGGATGGAAAGCCTTTCAGTTTTTCTATTTAAGAGGCGACTTTCATTTCGAATGTTCACAACAAGGTCTATACCGAATGTGTGAATATCTATTATCTTTTATACGGAAGACGATATTTTTATCTCTGGGAATCCTCGAATACTACTTAGCTTTTCCCTGTTAGGAAAGGGACTATAGTCCTGAATACATAATATGGAGATATCGATACGAATGAGATGCTCCCATTAATAGATAAGCACTGCCAGTTCTTAGATGGGGTGTAAGCCGATATCTTTCTCAGAAAATTCACTTATATCGCTCAAGGTAAACAGTTTTAAAAATCTCGAGACAGAAAATTGATGAGGCTTATCAATCATGAACCGTATGAACAGATTCCGCCGCCAGAAACGAATAATTTAGCATTTTCCATTAATTTTGTATTTTATATGTTGATTTTGTATTACTTGTTTCCAGGGGCTGCCCGAAGGGGATGGTAAAGTGGTCCGAGCTTCAACTTGTGTAGTATGTCTACAGAAAATATGCTTTCTTAAAGCTTAGAAGGACTTAATTGAGTTTGCTTTATAATATACAATTATGAAACATACACATTTTGTAAATTAAGTTAATGGACCCGAAGGAAAGTATGCTTGGTTTACCGACAAAGTTTTTCTATATACAAACACGTAAATACTAACAGTTCCGACCACTATGTGGAAACCTGAAACTTAGTTATTCAAATTAGTCAGATGAAGACTGGCTGAGTTCAAATCACTATCTACTATTAATAAATTTTTAACGACAAAATCATTTGAAAAAAAAATTTATATTATCATAATTAGCTGCTGGACGTACGTGTTAAGCTTACAACCTTTTTTGGTTTTGGGAGGTCGGTTAAAAATTGATTTGACTTCACTTCACACTAAATATATTAAGCTTGACCCACTAATTGGAAACTGGCGGTCCTAAGCGTATTTTACGCACGTAACATTACATTATAACTATTTTAAATTATAATACATTTATTTTTAATTACTATTGACGCAATGCTAATGGGACCCGGGAAAAGTGAGGATATTTATGTAGTCAGATAAATCTCAGGAAATTTACACCCCTTCCATCGGTCTGGTTCTAATGTCAAAATCTCTAAAAAAAATCCCTAATGACAAATTATCTGAAAAAGAAAGCCATAATGATAATACCTCTAAGAGAAAAAAATTCATAATTCACAAAATCCCTAATCGAAAAAGCACTCGCACTCGCGCGCGGATTATATTCAAAATTTTTCTCTTATAAAATTCATAAATTGTATAGTGAGAGAACGATTGTAAGTTTTTGAATCACATTCATCTACAACTCGTATTTCATTTTGTATAAGTACTAATTTCATCGAGATATTTTAGTTCTGAAATTTGTCTCATTTTTCTAACCCTTTTTTTATTTTCTGTTGCTGTTGTCTAGCTAGCAGCAATGCAAAACGAGACATTCAAGTTTCCTCACTTGCCTTACCCTAATTCCCTTCCAGACAAAACCATGCTAACGCATCAAAGGGTTGTCCCCTAAGCTTTGGCCATATCGTCTAAAAAAAAATCCAGGTGAAGAGCAACTATCTGTACAAAAATTCAGAAGACGAAATTAAAACTCGTCTTGAACATAAAAAATATATGTAAAAAGATGTGTGATTTAATTAATGAATTTTCGGGATTTCTTTTTTTTTAGAGATTTTTTTATTGGGGATTTTTTTATTTTAGAGATTTTGTCGTTATAGATATTTATTTTTAGGGATTTTGTTTTCGGTGTTTTGACTTCAGGATTATTATTTTTCGGGATTGTGAACTGATCCCCCTTCCATTCCTGTGGTTTACAATGGGAAGGCAATGTATGTGTGGTTTGTAAAGAAAAAGCTTACAAAAGTTTACAGATTTCGTACAATAAAGTAAGTTTTGCGACCTCTTAAGTTACAAAATTACTGAAAACAACACAACCCCACATATTATTTCAGCTATTATTGTACTTTGTTTTCTATACAACAAAATTTACCACCAATTTGAAACTTAACCTGCAACATAAAGAGATTTTTTCTATTTGTCCATTTCTTGTATACAAATGGAAAAAAAATTTAATTTTTTTAAAACCAAATTTAAACTTTTTCAAATTTATTAATTATCCTAAAATTGTAGTTGTTCGAGTTATGTCAATAATTTTTGGTATATCATGTAACTGTAGCAACAGTCTAAAGCACGATTTACACGAGTGACCTATTCGTCATAATTTATGTCATAAATAGTCACTGCGGTGTAAACGGTCCTTTTTTTCAATATTTCGGTCATAAAAAATGGCGAAAAACTGTTGTCACTAAATATTGTCATCATATTAACATCGTGTAAATCCCGTGTAAACGCGTGTTATACATTATGACTAAATAGTGACAAGCCGCGAAATGAAAATGAATTTTCTCATTCTTTTATGACAAATTGTCATTGATACAAGTGCGATTGCGGTTAATTAATAAAAGAAATTTAAAGTTTTTCACTGTGTATAAGTATACTATAGTAGTCAGAATGTTGAGGGTGAATAGTTCTATATCTAGGGGGTTAGTGAATAGGTGAGATGGGTTTTCGTAAATGTAAGGCAAAGTCGTTAAGTCACGGTTGAAGTTGAGTGCGGGAATGTGGCAAAGTTGACTCTTAGTGATGGGTGAAGTCGAAAGGATGGATTTTGTAACAGAATGGCTGAGTTAAGGCAAAGGATGAGTCGCTAAGTGACGGTTGAACAGTGGAAGAATGGAAGTGAGTGAGTGGGTGGGCGAAGGAGAGGTGGTATTGAAAAATGAATTGTTTATTATCGAAATGGATAAGTGGAGTTGGATGGTGGTTGGTTGGTGGGCGGAGGAGGGGCAGTATTGACAAAATGAATTGTTTCATATCGGAATGGCAAAGAGAGCTTTGTCATTGAGTTGTTTGACGAGAGGGGGAGGGTTTTGGGTCGGTTGGTGTCTTTCCAGTGAAGCCTTGAAACCTCCGCAATATGAGAACTTAGGTAAACACCACCACTTAATCCGCCATTACCACTTAACGCATATTTGAAAAGGCGTGAAAAAAATTAACTTATTATGTTATGAAAAATGTTGTCACTGCAAGTTCAACAAAGATTTGTGTTTCAAACAGCACACAGCAATGGAGTTCCAACCAGCATATAGGAATTCCATATTATGGAACAACCGCAAACAGAGGAGGATAATGTAGCGCAGCAATTGTTAAATACAATAGACGAAGACTTTTTTAATTTACTCGTTACATTTAAATTTGTTTTTAATTAAAATTACTGGTAAATGGTTACTTTTTAATTAATTTTACCTGCAAAATGTTAATTTGGCTTTACCTTTAATTCCTCCTTCAATGCACAGTGTATCGCTGCACAAACTTCAGGAATAATGTTGGAAATAAATGATTCTGACCTGAATAAAAACATCAAACTGCTGTAGCCATCACCACTCGACGTTCCCCTGCACATATTGATTCCCGCATGTTTATGGCTAACTTTTGGATTAGTGGCGCGATTCTTTCATGCAAGAAATCAAAATTACCAGAAGACATTCTCAAGAAATTTTTATATAGCTCTGGATCATTTTTTCGAAACTTAACACGTAAGGTCTGAAAAGAATGGACGCATACATTCAGACCTTTTTTTCTTGGTCGTTTAGCATGGGCGGCATACCAGTCTACTTCTTCCTTCTCCTCTTCCAGCACAGCAGCAAAACAAGCAATGGCTACTTTTTTGCCTCTTCCATAATTGAATTATTTAACCAATATATATATACATGGACAACTGAGCACTTTACCAACAACGTGTTAATACAAATTGCTTTGTCATTACCCAAATAATTTTTTCACAATATGACTAGTCATTATTTGTCATTCGTGTAAATTCTCCGGTTGCTACGCTTGTTATTGTAAAATTAAAATTCGGCATAAAGTTACGAAACGTAGTGACAAAGCTCTCAATCAGTAATTATTTGTCATTAGTTTGCGCCGTGTAAATGATTAGTCACTACCGGATGACATGAAGTCATAATTATTGACACTTTGTGTCATTCGTGTAAATACGGCATAAGGTTGTGCAAAATTTCAAATTAATCAGATAATTAGTTTCCTCAAAAAGTTCACCAATAGATCAGGAAAATATAATTACCGGCAAACGAAGGTAAGGGAAAGCTGCCTTGCCCTTGATTTTATATAACCCACGCGGTGAGTCACCGACCTCGAATGTACTAAAGTCAGAACAGTAACAGAAGCGTGTGCATTTTTAGATGTTTGAGCATGTGACGGGCGTATTTTTCAATTTGTGTGCCTGTAACGGAAGCGTTCGTTCTCTATGCGTGCTAGTAACGGGCACATTTGTTTGCTATGTGTGCTAGCAACGGGCGCATTTGTTCGCCATGCGTACTAGGAATGGGCACATTTGTTCGCTAAGGTGCTAGTAATGGGCGCATATCTGCTTTTAAGAATATTAAAGTCTGTACTTGATTTGGGCGTGAATATACCAGCTAAATTGTTTTTACACGGGAAATAGTAAAAATATATATTTAAAAATCTGTAAGTATGTTATTATTTTTGAAGAAAATGCAAGTATTCTAATAAAATTGAAACAACTTTTCGAAATTGTTTATAACCATTTATTAATAAAAACAATGATGAAAATAAAAACTTAGAATTTAGTAATCCCACCTGGAAAAAAACTGAAATAGTATTGAAAATTCAAAAACAAAAGATAGCTTTAGTACTGAATTTTAATCATTTATATTTTTGCAGAAAATGCAATTCTCTATGGAAAATGGCTAATAATTTCTTTTGTATCTATTCCTGCTCTCGTGGCTGTGTAAGCGTTAACAAGTCAAAACATATCATACCAAAACTTTAATAATTTTTAAAATCGTTTAAACAATTTTACAAATAATAAAATCAGGATTTTACCATTTATTTTTATATTATTTATTTACCATTGCAACAAAAAAAACAATATTGCAACATAATTGATTGAATTTCACTAGCAAACCGAATTTAAATTATAAAACGCCTTCATGTTTTAAGGGGACAGAACTTCTGCTGCAAGCCCCGGAGGTCCTCTCGAATGAACATGACCATGCTTTGATGCTGTTGGACCGCCATTTTTCAACCAAAACTTAAAAAAAAAATACTGTAATACTCTCGAAGACATGTACAATAGAGGTATTTTATCAGATTTGCAATACTTTGTACCATTCAACTTTAAAAAAAATTCCCAAATTTCCCCTTCATGTTCAGACGATCACTTTGGTTTTTCTCTAGTCCACGTAACCCCTTGTGGGGCATCGGGTGGGATAAGAACTTGACCAGATTCAAGGCAATAGTTGCAAGTGGACCTATAATTTAAAGTGGATTCCAAACGTTTTCTCTCCAACCCTTATGGCTTTTTTATCGTAATCAGCAGACGGGTCGCCGTCTGTGGATTTGAACCTGAGACCTCCGAATTGTGGAAATTGAATTTTGCAAGTATTTTGGAACTTTTACAGACTCGCTTCGAGATTGCAATTTTCTTAAATTAACGGAGGGCAATTTCATTAGTGCACACTAACGCTTCCTTGAAAACTTTCTATCTAACGGAATAATCTCGAAAATTATAAGGATGCACTTCATTAGAACAAATTCAAACTTCCGTACATTTCTGAAGATAAAAATGGAATAAAAGCAAGCATTCATCACCTGCGACATTTGCAAGGTATCCAAGCGTATTATAAAAGAGAAGCTATATCCATCGAAGAATTCTATCCAAAACTGAAATTCATTGTGCCCACCCATTGTCCTAATGAAGGACATACAAAGGCGACATTCAAAAAGGATACAGAGTGGTCCAGAATATTTTCAATTTTTTTGTTTTTGTTTTTATTTTTTTATGTTTTGCCATTTGTTTCAACATTTCAACATAGAAAAAAAATCATAGAAAAGGAGAGAAGCTTGAATAACACTTCAAAGGATTTCATTGTTTCTAGTTTTTCAGCAGTGGAGGGGGAGGCATAATGGACGCCTCTTTTCTTGTTTCGGTTCATCTCAACCTCTATCGTCTCGCCCCGAAAAGTTTCAGGAAAAAGAAAAACAAAAGTAAGAAATGAAACTAGAAAAAGCAATTTTTCGCTAGTTTTTTTCTGTCCTTTTAGTTTGGTTCTGTTTTTGTATTTGCATGCTTTTCGGACAGTTTGAAAATAATTTTTCCGCGCTAGAGAGAAAAACTTTGAGAAAATGAACTCCACCCCCTTATTGATGCAGAATGACCACATGAGTGGGCCGTGGGATATTTATTTGAACAAAATGCAAATTCCAAGTGCAGTTTAAGGACCTTGCCTCAGGGTACTTTTTCCTAAATTAACTGTCAAGAGTTTTTCTTCTGCTCCTTTGGTTTTCTGCTATATATCAGCAGACGTCTCATTAGGAACGGGCACTTGGGCATTTAACACTTTGAGAACGAGTGCAACTGCGGGGGAGGAAAATGATTCTTTACAAATGTTAATGTGGCAGGCAAAATGAGCCAGAAAGAGCTCATTTTGTCAGGAATGTTGGAAGTAGGATAATAGAAAAATGCAAAAGAAATTTAGTTTATAACTGCTTGCGTCCTTTTTTTAAATTTACAAATTGCAATAACTTTAGCGAACTGAATAAGCAGTAAAATTAACATTTTTTGTTTAAGCAAAAGTAATAGAAAAGCACTTTCTCGTAAACTATGTAAACGGTACACTTGCCTAAAATTCAATATTTACAAAACTATGGAAGGGAACAAGAAAACAAAACTTTTGCACTCAATGGAATTGCATTTCTAGAAAGACACAAGCGAACACGTTTTAGCAGATTTTCGTCAGAAACATTCTACTCCGCAGTTATTAAATGCAATACATGATCTGGAAAGGATGGGCCAAACAATAAGTCTAGTCCGTTCTGACCACAGGCATTCTAAATAATTCACCAGATCCGAAGGAGGGAACCAGTTCATGCAAAAGTCTTATTTGTAGCACGGAAGCTAGGATGAGTCCTAGTAGAGTGGTTGGTTAAGAAAGGACTTTTATTATTGTCCACCTGGCTGTACAGTGTATAAAGATAAAAAAGCGAAAAAGGAAAAAGGCAAAAATAAGCATAAGATTGGTCCGAAGATCCACTCAAATCTTCTTCTTGCAGAATTTCTTAAAATACAGGTATGTGCAGTAATATACACGTCCCATAGAATATCCTTGCATAGCCAAAAATTTATCCAGGACAGGAATGAAGAAAGCATCTTGTGAGACCGTCCGATAACCTTCCCGCAGGGTCTATGGGGTTGTGCTTTTGGTTGGTTTATCAAAAATTAATGAAAGTGGTCGGTGGCAATGGGTTGGTCCGTTTTACCAGCCTCATTTAATGCTATTCTCGTCCGTCCAATAATTTTTGCTAACACACGAACACATCACACACTATCACACTGGACAAATGTCGGGAAGTCCCCCTCCAGCTCCATAGTTTTGAGAGCTCCTTATTTTACTTTCTCTGTATCCTTTTTCTAGTTCTAAGTGCACACTACTACGTGCAAATAGCTGACTACCATTTAAGCTGCAGGTATCCTTTATCCTTAAGCTAGAATGTAAGGTGTTGCTGGAACAACTCTAAGGGGATGGGCACAATTGAGAAGGGGACGAATATACCGTGGACATGTGCCACAGTTTGACGGTAAATTTTGTGTCCTTCGGTAAGGAAGAGATAATAAGAAAAGGATTATCATTGCATTTGTTACAACCGAGGAAGTAATTAGGCGAGTTTGTGTGAAACTGTGTCGAGATAATCCACTTGACAATGAATATGTAATTATAATCTCCAACTCAATTATTTTACGGTTGAGGAATGTTGAGAAATAAAATGGAAAAAAGTGAGAAGAGCTGGCGATTTTGCTTTAGACTGGGAAAGTAGTTAAGTGCCGAGTTATTTCTAATGGAAAAATGGACTTAAAATAGTTTTTCTTCTCCTTTTTAGCTTATATAGTACAGATAGAAAAGTTCGTTGAATATTTTATTTATTTTAATGCGTTTGCATGTGCACGATAATGTGTGCAAAGTGCATAGCAATATAATTCTCTTTCAGAAGTATTTAAATAATACCTTTTGGTTTAATTGAAGGCCTAACGCCCCTTGCATTTGAGCCTTATTTAGCCATAGTGTACGACAAAATCGAAAAGACGGATATAAGGTTTCTAAAACTGGCAGCGGATATCATAATTAACACGTTTTTAAAAACCTGACAAGATTAGCCTGTTGTCATTTCGCATATTGAACTTGATTTTTATTCAATAGCTTGCAATGAGTACACTATATGCTTTATCACTTTGGCTTTTGCAATATAAACCCTCTACGCTAATTTATTTTGCCTTTTTCGATTCTCCAAACTTTCACCATTTTGAAAACCGACAGAATCATCATGAGGGTCCTCGGTTCAAACCCTGTGCGTGGTTGCTTTCGACAGATAACGCTTATAGGCCATTGGGATTGCAGAGTAGTGTCGGTGGTTCGGAATCCATATTAAATTATCCACCTTAATCGAATGACTTTATTCTCCCGCTCTGCAACCCACAAAGCGTTACGGGAACAAGAGAATTTTATTTATTGATCTAGAATTTTGGGAACTTTAATATTGTTTGCTTATTTTTTCGTTCGGAATATTCTATTCCAAACGATCCTTGTTTTATTATTAGCACCGGTTCATTCGAAATGCGTTTTTTGTACCATAGTAATTTAAGAAATAAATGGAGTAAACCCTAAAAAATCAAAAACATACAGTTGTAATAAATACACAATTTGTTGCTGTATCATATCTTAGGCAGTCATTTTGAATAGTAAAAACATTATAACATAAATATGTTTATGTAGTGTAACCACACTTTTTCTTTTTATTGACATGACTATTGCATTGTGTTCACAATTGTTTCAATTTATTTTACTTCCATAACTAATCCTACTACTAGTTTTTGACAGTTTTTCAAGTATATACAATTTCTTTATTATCTGAAATTGATGATTATATCTCCTCAGTACAATGAGATTTATATTGATTTTGGCATCCCGGATTCTCTTCAATACATTAAGTTTACAAAATTCAACAGGATAGATCTCTGCCCGAAAAGGACTAATATATTTTTTAACGGCTTTGAGATCTTATTTTCACATCGATTTTAAATTCATGATTACCTTTCCTCGGCGGAATACAGGATAACGTCTCGGTCTTCCATCCCAGAGCTGCTAGGTTTGAATCTCACCGTCGGCGTTCGAAAAAAGGCGTCTATGATAGTACCGGATCAGAAAAATATAGCAACAATAAAAATGGACACGAATAGATATCCATTAGTTTGTTTGTTTTATTTGCAAGTTCCACGTGACCACTGGGGCTGCAGAGTAATTTCAATGTAATGTAAATTGTAGGTTCACTTAAGGGGTTATATGAGTTTCACGGCTTCAAAAAATTTGGAATTTTTTTGTTATCTTATTAAATTCTACAACATCTCTAGAATATTGTCCTAAATTTTCGAGTCGATCGGAGTTATAGTTTCGGAGATAGAGCCTTGGGAAGTTGCGCGCTCAAAGCCAGTTGGGCTCAGCGCACCGCAGGTATATTGGAACAGCTGCTCATCTATTGTTTGTCTGTCTTTCTTGACCATTTCTTTCACTTTCTAAGGGCAACTGCTTAGAAATACTTCAGTTGGTCATTACTGCAGCTGCAGCTGCAGCAGGTCCTTTACTTTATGGGCCAGGAATCGATGATTCTATGTAAGTTGAAAAAAAAATCCCAGTTTTATTGTCACTCAAAGCTTAAAACGCGTTTTTCTCGAAACTGTATTTTCAAAGTCGGCTGTCAAGATTTCTCGAAAACTACTGAACCGATCTTGATGAAATTTTACACACGTCTTCGAGATATTATTAACAAGGACTTGGACGAAGGATTTTTTTTTAATTGCAGCTATTTTTTAAAAAAATAATGTAGAGGAAATTTTACCGAAATTTTTAATTTTTTGTAAAAAGGTCTGCCAAAAATCCAATTTTCACTAGTAAAATAAAAAAGATGAAAAACGATCATAAAAAATAATGTTTGTACTATTGTATAGTTTAAATCTTAATAAAATGTTAATTTTTTAAAGAAATCGGTCGATTTCATTGTTTTAGGTTTCTTCAGAAAACTTTTGTAAAATGAAGCCGAAACAAGTTATACGTAAAATTTTTGTTATTAAATTTTCTACAAGATTTTTTGAGTCTCATGTCGCAGAAGTTTTCAAAATGCAAAAAATGTAGGATTTTTCTCAATCGTGTGCAAAAATGAGGGATCTGATAGATCTAGGTGAGAAATTAAGAAAATGCTATGGGAGGTAGGGGGATCTATCTACCCTCCCCACCAAGCTATAGCGGTTTGAAATTTTTTTTCGATGAAATTACCCAGTCTTACATTTTAACGAATATTTTCTACAGTTCTAGTCCTATGGACGTTATTACTATCTCAGTTGAGAGGCAACACAATTTTTTCAAACGGCAATATTTTGAAAATTTTCCCAGAAATTTTTTTTATTTTCGGATTTAAAATAGTCAATATGGCCAATTTCAAAAACAATTTCCCGTTGCTAATTTTGTGACACAAATATATCGAGGCTTCTCTATGAAAGAACTTTGCAGTTAAAATCGAGAATCAGCAAAAGCGCTAGTAGCGTCGTCATTATGGTGACATTGTTACTAATTTTTTTATTTTATCACAAAAAATTATTGTTATCACGTAATTTTTTCTTATCTTATAAAAAATTTCTTAAAATTGATAAACTAATTTTAAGAAATACATCAATATGTACAAAATACCAGAGATAATTAATAATCAGCATATAAAATAAAGTAAACAATATAATATATAAAATATAACAACAATGTTCATATTACCCAAGGACTATTGAAACAACTTCTGCAGCACCTCTTTGTGAGTAACGCTTTTAGTTTTAATTGTCTATACCAATTTTAAAAAGAGTAATATTTTATCATTAATTTACCATTAAAAATGTAATTGTGAAGTTCGTGGGTGCAAAAAGTGTTTATCGGAAAAATTTAATACAAATCAATAAAGCATATCAAAACTAAGTGATAGGAATCAGCCAAACTGGATTGTCGATAGCATGAAATAATCAATTACGAGCTTTTACGAACGGATTAATTTAATATAGTAAAAAAAACCCTGACAGGCGCAATATGAAAGAATGTTAAGAAAGTCGTGCACCTTTAAAAATATTTAAATTTCCCTTAATGTTCCGAAAAACGCTAGGTCCTTGTCAAAATAATTTATGCCAATCCAAATACACATACAGGTGCTTCTGGCGGAAAATGGCGGTATTATTCGAGATAACCTAAGACCCCTTTATTGGATTGCCTCAAAACCGTGTTCATGGAGTACAATCCTAATCAAAACATACTTTAAAATGCTTTATAAAACTACAAAAAAAATCTTTTATTAAATGCAAACCATAAAATTACTTAGACGAGCAATTCATAAAACTCAAAGTGTTACTCTTACTAATAACACTGGACAACATGATTCTTGCCACGGGCAGCTAGGGGTTACTTCCGTAGTGATTTCCTGAATTCGGCCACCACGTCATGATTTTTAAATATTTGAGGTTATGTAGGTACTCGAAAAATGGTTTTTTGGCTACTTTTGAGGTTATGTACAGGGTGAAACAAATTTCTTGGTCTTTTTTTCTTGTTCATAATTTAGTACTATTTTTACCCTTCAAAATAAGCTATGGGGCGGTCACGTACAATTTTTTCTTGCAAAGTTACGACCATTTTAAGTTAAGAAGTTCATATTCCATATAAATAGATATATTATGTATATATGGAATATGAACTTCTTAACTTAAAATGGTCGTAAATGTGCAAGAAAAAATCATGACCGCTCCATAGCTTATTTTGCAGGGTAAAAATAGTACTAAATTATGAAACTAGAAAAAAGACTAAAAAAAATGTTGTGCACCCTGAACATAACCTCAAAAATAGCCAAAAACCCCATTTTTCGAGTACATAATCTGAAATATCTAAAAAACCTGACGTGATAGCTGAATCCTGACCTCGGATTCCGATTCTACGCAGCATTTAACTTCGGAAATGACCCCCAGCTGCCCACGGCAAATCATGACCTCATATTTTGTTAAACAGTGTAATACAGGCATAGGAGATAGATTCAAATCTGACTAGTAACGAAGTTGAAGAAAATTTTGGAGTTCATCGAAAATGATATAAACGAATTTAGCATCATCAGAGAAGTGAAATCCTTGATAAAAAATGTTGGACCAAACAGGCAGCCTTATGATACTCTAAAGGTGTTGTGAATCATATCGGAGAAAAGCACAGCGAAAAGTAGTAGTAGTACTGTAAAGTAATGACATTATAAGGATAACTGCAAGCACTTTCGAAAAGATAAATATGTTTTCAATTTTAATTTCAAAAATAATCTAAAAACAAAAGAATTTCATTTAACTTACTTCCATTTAAATGAACCCTTCAAATTGAAAGAGCATTAATTCTTATCTTGTGTTATTACGTGACCGCAAAAGATTCATCTTTTTTTGTAGTCCCTTTTTTCGTAAAAGCGTTTCTTATAATAAAATGATATTAAAACGTCTTAACTAAAACATTGTTTTTGACATTGAAAATGTTAATTACTGCTCTAAGCTCCTGCTTTCCACTTAAAGCCAAGAAAATTAAAGAAGGCGTCCCGCTTTAAAGGTCAAAGTTTAAGGTTTAACTTATTCCGTTTTCGCTACACAATTGAACATCGGTCCATCGCATGAACATTCCCCGATACTCGTTAGTCATATCCTCAATTTACTTCTCCGGGGTGTTTGCATATTAGTGAGAGTGGCCCGGGGAGCAATTTGTTATATTTTTCTTAATGTCCTTTGGGAATAATCGTCAATGTAAGGAGGACGAAGGGAGCTCCAAAGCATATAATTGCGCACAAATGATTTATTATCTCGGCATCCCTTTCGCGTGTTTCCAATACTCACAAAAAGGCCACGGAAGATTCTGCCGGGGAAAGGAGGAAATAACGCGAGTTTCAAAATGTGCGTGGGGTTAAAAGAAATTTACGATTATTGCAAACAATGTAACAGTTATTTTCTGACAATTTTGTAATTGAAAATTAATTTTCAGAAAGTTTTATTACATTTTCACGGCAATTCGCGCAAACCAGGGTTCCGAAACATTTTTACATCACGAACCGGCTGCTATTGTTGCTTTCTCAAACTGGAAGTTTTCAACTCCTTTCAACATATCAACTCCAAAAAAATTCGTATAGAGATAAATCAAACAGCGACTAGGGCATTAGGCCACAAAGTTCAAATTGTTTTCGTTTTCTAAACTCCACCCCACTTTCAAATCGCAAACCTCCAGGGTTTTGTTTCCCTCTCGGAAATGGTTGAGAAATGTTGCTCCACCAATTTATTGGACGAGGGCTGAAAAGTGTTTAATGAGTTTTATTTATTTGTATGAAATGGAGCAGCCAACTTCACTTCTGTTTCGATATGGGTATTTGCTTGGGAAAAATATTTGAATTGTTGGAATTCAGTGCCGTGGGGATCTACTGATTACCGAGCGTATTAAATTTTATTACTTTTTTGATTTGAAAACAATAATAAAAATAGGTGAATTAGGTTGGAGGCCAAGGCTTGAATAGTACGAGGAAGTACAATTCTGACTAACTAAGAGAAGTAAGGAATCTATTGAGCACTGGACTAATATTGATTTTTTCACCCGCATTTACATAATGTCACACAACTCTTTTGACTTTGATAATGGTATGAAAGGATACAGGTGACTTTAGTACACCCATTCCCGGTAGCCTTATGGAAAAAGCATTTTCAATTTAAGCTCGCTATATCATCTCCCCA
Organism: Leptarthrus brevirostris; assembly: GCA_964036015.1. NCBI lineage: Eukaryota > Metazoa > Arthropoda > Insecta > Diptera > Asilidae > Leptarthrus > Leptarthrus brevirostris. The sequence continues at coordinate 3,295,172 of OZ038372.1, read as the reverse complement.
TTATGTGGAAATATTAACCCTCAAAAACAATTACGTCATTATCTTAAATCTTCGGTTTGCATAAAAGCCATTCGCTACTCGACACTCTACTCCACTTTGCATCGGCCCCCTTCACATTGAACCTTTTATCGAGCACACATCCGACAGTGACTGAAATGTTTACAAAATATTCAAAAGCCTCCCATAACAGTTGATTATGTGTGCATACTGCGAGCTATGAGCATTCCCCAATACCCAGTCCCAGTCACGGGATGAGGATGCTGAGGATATCTTTTCGTCGTTGTCGTATCATCATCGGTCGTCGTCTCGACTTCCTCCTTCTACAACCTGCAGGAAAGGATTTCTTGCTGGTACACAGGACACTTATAGAGATGCATAATTGCAATTAATTATGCATTCTCACTTTAAGGCAAAGTTCACTTTCGGGTTAAGTGCATATCGCACTAATCGTATTTCGCTCAAGTGTGTAAAGCGATGGCTTGCAATGTTGCATCTTACATGACGTTACAGATTTTTAATGGGATAGGTTATCGGGGGACGCTCCGTGGTATCATTCAAGGAGAATTACCTTATTATGCGCTCAGGATAAGGAACAAAGTTCTTGGTGATGTTCTGATAAGAAGAAAATGGAAGTTGCATTTTAATTATGAAAGCAGTAGCAAAAGGTCCATACTAGGATAGGAGTACTAGGAGTAATACGAAGTTTTAAGTATAGAATCATGAATTTGTGATAATCTCATAGTAGGTTTTAGCTATTAACACTTTAAACTAACTTTGGATAGGAATATCAGCCGATCTACGAAATTTAACAATTCAGTTATATTAAGAAAGGGGTAGACTGTGTCAGGCCACGACTTCGTAAAAAAAAAAATTTTGCTGACACACCCTTGGTGTTGCCACGGCTGCCTCATCTTTAAGGTTTAGCGCAAACGAGGGCACGCCAGTAGCTGGCTAGTCAAGTATACGAGTGAATAGCATCTTTCTTCATTCATCACGGTAGGAGCTATCGGGTCATGTCCAGTTCCTCCGGTTCGAGTTTCCTTTGTACTTCCCCCACATGTAGCGGGATATTTCGAAATTTTGTTCGATTCTTTTCACAAACTCGTCGTACACATTCACAGAAATATAATAGATTCTGTATTTGTTATAAAGTGGACATCGTCCCGATTTCAACATTAAACTACTTGGCAATACGTGAGAAAGGCCGCGGGAGTGGTGGTCACTGCTATTGCGTAAAAAAACTTTCAAGCAAGACTTCGTTATTCACAGCAATTTCTTCAAAATAAATTTGTGCTTTTTATAGCAAGCAAATAAAATACAGGCGTGATTATAACACTCTCACAGAAATTATCAAGAAACTACTATAGCAAATTCAAAATTTATAACTCTGTTTACGATTACAAAAAAATCAGAGAGACAGATATTTCGAGTTGGCACAAAACCGCCAGTTGGACATCGTGTATTCTATTAATCTGAAATGCGGCTATGTTTAAAAGAGACCTTTACTTTGTAAAGCCTTAATAAAAAAGTTAGGAATGGAACACTACAACTTCAACGAGAATAATACGTCATTATAAGGTAGTGTATTTCGACACAAACCTGTATTCGAACAGCTGGGATTTTGTGGTGTCAACAAACTACACTTGTACTATCAGTTCTCTACCGAGCAGAAATTTAGTTAGACTTTTATTTAATTCACTCTATTCTAGTATCTTTACTTCTTTACCTTCTGTTTTTTTTTAATTTCCTTCTACTGTTGTATTTCTCTATTATTCTATACTTGATTTGATTTTTTGTCTACCCCGCGGGAACTAATTTTTGGCCGGGATAAAACGTATCCTATATGCTAAGCTAGGACATACATATGCTACCAACATATCAAGTTTGATTTAAATCCGTCAAATAGTTTTCGCGTCATGCATTTACAAAGAGACTCTCAGACCAGGCTGATTGAGTTCGGATAAGAGAAGTAACTTCGTTCCTAAATTAATTTGAATTGGTTCTGATCTTAATAGTAGATATAGATAGGCTTTGATCAGTTTGAATAAGACACCCTCTAAATGGGATCATGCCAAGCAAGTATATGTATGCCGAATTAACTTAAATATGGAATTCCTAAAATCTTCAAGTTAAGGCAATTAAATCAGGACCGAAATGGGGCTCAAATAAGATGATTTTTTCATTTCATTTAAAATCAATTTTTTAGCTAAAAGAATCGATTAAATAGTTTTTTTTTTTAAGTCAGAATGAGAACCACATGTGTTGAAACATTTAGAAAAATCTTTTATCTATTACGACATTTTGAAGTCGGTGCAAATTAAACAAACAAAAGCAACAAAACTACAGCAATATGAAGCGGAAATGTTTGAGTAGTTTGATATTATATCTTCGATAATGATTATGTAGTTATTTTGCTTGTTTAGTTATTTGCACCTGCTCGTATAATAAAGCAATTTCAACAGTTGCAGAGGTACTGCATTCTATAAAAAGAAAACAGAATCATTCAAATCCGGCAACACGTTACGAAATTCATCACAGGCAACCTCAACTGAGATACAAAATTCTTCTCACGTCCCCAGTACGGTAACGTAGTCTATGCAGCAAGATAGAAATCGGTGCACGCATTACGAAGTAAGGAAACTACTGTCTCCTTTTCCCGTAGTCACTCTAGGTGCAACATTTTTTTATTATTTAGCAATAAGGAAACGTATTCTGTACAAAAGAATGAAAATCATCAAAATCGCTCTAAGGCTTACGAAGCTATATGCCGCACCTCCTCCCACTTTCATGCTAAGCAACAATTTTCGTCGTAATACGAAGTTAGGCTCCACCCCGCCGTATAGTTTTTGTGAAATATAATTTGCTACCAATGTGGGAACATATTCTATATATCAAAAACAGAAACAATCAAATCGGTTTACACACTAGGAAGTTAGACCACTACCCACCACTATTTGTTTTCCAATTTTTATTTAAGGCACGATATTTTAAAGGAAACTTTATGTTAACATTTTTAAGAAAAAGAGATTGTAATGCGTCAATGACGTCATTATTTCGCTTCTCTTTTCTTTCATAATCTAAGAAAACTTTAAATCAGTTACCGCCTGATGGATAAGTCAAAAAGGTGTAAGTTTGATTTGGAGGGTAGTAGACTTAATAAAAACAAATCAGTTTTTCTAAATAAAGATTAGAATTAGTTGGCATCGTGTATAATGGTAAGTAAAATAAAACCCATAACAAAAACAAAATCGCTTCTTTAAAACAGACTCTTCTGCTAATAAAATACTACATGTAGCGACCAGAAAATATCTTAGGTAATTGTTTAAATAATTTTTAGATTGTGTTGCACTTATAACTTTTATAAATTTTTCTGAAGAATATATCAAACCTTTGAAAAAATTCCTGAAAAGAAAAGTATTGAATAAAGGGTCGTACGACATACCATGATATGTCATTTTTATTAATATTTCAGGAGAACATTACAAGAGAAAATATTTCGTAGCATATTTTTGAAGATAAACCCTTATTGCAATCATCTAACAATATCGTGTTTTGTGAGACTAAAACTGTTACTATATGTGGGTCTCACATTTACATATTCTCGATCATTTTGAAGATACTTCTCTACCGCATGCCATACGACCTTGCAATGTCCCATGTCTCCATTTATAGAAGAAAAAGTGCATTAAGAAAATCTCAACTATTATGCCTCAACAGATAACAATTTGTATTCCTGTTTTATTCACATATATTGTGCAAATAGCAACAGAGTCTTCTATTAAGTAATGCAACACTACTTCATAGCCTTTAGTACCGACTAAAATGCTCAACATCTCCTTTAAGAACGTAACGCTAATCAACGTGGCCATTGTTTTCCATGGGCCAGGGGAAAAGCTATTCCCGACTCCATGACAAAGATCTCAAATAGACCTAAACGAAGATGTATTACTACCCAACGTTTTTATTCTGCAATCTTGGAAAGACCTTAATGGTAACTATTAGCATTCGAAAAGAAGCATTGGATGCCGTGGCGGGATTTGAACATCAGCAAATTATTCCTAACATCAGCGACAAGTAGCAGTGACTTTTCACGATTTAAAATTTGATAATTGTTGCAAATAGTAAAGTTACTTGGTTATCCGCTGTTCTGAAAATCCAATATGAACATTAATTACCAAATAATTTTGCCTTTTCTAACAATTGAAAAATTTTGAAAAGTGAAAAGTCACATATTGCGTCGTCACTGTATTCGTCGGTGATCTAAGGAATAATTTGTTGAATTTAATGAGAGCCAAAGGTTCAAATCCCGCTCGCAGCAACTAATGATTGTTTTCAAATGCTAACAGTTACCTTTGAAGACTGCTTACGTTTTTGGTAAATAAAACCCTAATGTGAAAAAGTAACAAATTCATCAAAAAATGGGAAAGTTAGTTTTTACGCCCCCACTCCTCATATGTTCCCGTAGCCGCTTGTGGGGCATAGTGTGATAGTAGAACTTCATCCGATTCGACGAACACGATTGCACGTGGCAGATTCCGAACCATCGACATTACTTTGCCAAATCGCAATGGCCTCTTTTTGAGCGTCAGCAGAAAAGTGCATGGCTCGCCGCCGATAAAGTTTGAACTTTTTTCTTCATTTTTTTTTGCGCGAGGGGTGAAAATCTTCCAAAGTTCGAACCTTAGATCCTCATGATAAAGACAATATCACTTCCTCTACCTTCTTATTACATAAAATACCTTTAGATTGAAGCAAAGGCTACTAGAATTATCAGAGAATGAATTAAAGTAAAATTGTAAATATAATTCTAAAACTCCTCCAAAGGCGCCCATCGCAAAGAGTTCCTTCACCTGAACTTCTAAACGAATATTCAACACGCACAATTCGGTGCGAAGTGTCTCAGTTATAACATCCTTAAAGTGGTCATTAGCGGTAACTAAAGAGGTCCCTTTTGTATTTGAAACGACAATCGATTTAGTTATTGGTCATAAACGAGCGAGAAAGCACAATAGACGTATATTTTCTGATGAACGGTTATTACTCAGGAAATATAGCACCTACCAGGGTAATGCAACCGTCGTAAACTTGTATATAACAATATATTACAACAACACAAACTGCTCTTATAAGGACTCTGTCCTTAAATATGTGCGATTTTCTGTATTGAATCTAAACGGGTCCTCTCAGAGCATGCACATATTTGGCAAAGGTCTATGCTTGCGCTTTCACTAAATTAGTGAAGTTACTTAACGCTAATAAACTAGCTACTACACTACAGTATTAAGCATTCACAAAATACACCGCGAATTTTCAGCTTATTCTTTCTACTTTCGAGCAACAAAGTGTGCTCAGGTGTTTTTCAGTAAAAATCCAATTCGAAATTTGTTTCGCGTTCTTCTCTTTTTCTCCGGAAGGAGTGGGTCCTTAGCTCGTAACTGTAGAGTTGCTGCGGTCGGGATCTGCGTTATTATTTAGTGCTCAATTAGGTCGTTCTGAGCTTAAAACCCTCCCGCTTCGTGCCACTTAATTATCTCGCCCGAGGAATCCTCCCAGCCAACTTGGCAACCACTTTAAATAGCTGAAGGTTACCAAAGTATCACTGCAGCATGAGTACCCGGGTTTTGTTTCAGTCATATTGATTCCCCCGAGGATGTAAATTCCTCCTACACTTCTTTCCGGTTACTGTAGTAGCGATTGTCGTCGTACTGCCTTCCTGTGCCAGAAAAATACCGACAAACCAAAATTCTAATTGTTTGCGTTTTATTATTGTTTTCGGGGCACAAAAGCACTCCCACAAGTGCTCATTATATTTCACAGGAATGAAATTTATTAAGTGTGATTAAGAAGAATAAAATATTGTCGACCGTCTATGATTTATTGGCCTTCGGGTGCGTGAGGAATGAGTGCATGTATCCCGTCTCCCAGGACTGCTGGAGCACTTCTGCTGCTGGAAGTCACCTAAGCCAGGGGCTCTTTCATTAAGTCATTTCAAATTTTACGAGCAACCGGGAATGATGGATTACGCCTTCCTTTATTTGAGTATTTGAGCTATCCAAATCGGCAGCTATTACACGAATGATGAATGTCCAGTTATTTAGCAATAGATCCAAAGATTTTTTTCCTCATTTAAATTATGTTTGGAATTTCGGAGCTCTGGTAGCATTCGAAACGGAACTTGAAATTATCTTCAAATAAAGGCAACTCTGCCATCAGCCATTTTAAATAATTGTTATCGCATAATAGTACTTTTACCATTCCTACTTACTTACTAGCTGTGTTTCCAAAACTCAAAGTAAAAGTGAGTTTTTTTTAGGAAAAAGGACTCTTTGAAATATACTTCCATTTAATCCGATTTTCACTATCCTGCTCGCTGTCACCATCACTCACATTTAATTAGGATTGATGAGAGTAACATCCCGTAAGGCAGATGGAGATTTCATTTAACTTAATATAAAAAAATTATAATAAACTGATTGTTAGTGTTGAATATCGCAATTTAAAATTTTTGGAGCCAGTTGTAGCTAATCCACATACAATTTATTTTTATTATGATTTTCGTAATATTAAGTCAATATTTTTTACTTACCTTTATAAGACCCAGTCTAATTTAATCCATCCCAATCAATTTGTTTTAAACCTAAGGTTGCAATTGACTTCCTAACTAAGACGATGTGTACGATACCTTTACTCTAAATCTGATGCATGAAAATAAAGGAGAATCCTGCCCTCGGCATAAGGATGCCGCAGACCTGAAAATAAAGTTTTATAAATTTTAGTAATATGTTCTTTTCAATATAACATTTATTTTAACTAGAAATATTGAGAAGGGGTCTTAAGTGCCTAACATTTTAAAGAAATCGATGTTTAATTTATCGAAAGTATATATCTTTAAGAGTATCCTGTACAAATTTCATAACGTAATTTTTAGTATTTCGGTTGTTATGACTAGGTAAAACGTTTTGCTCGAAACGACATTTTTACAACTACCGTAGTTAGTAAAAATACGTTTACTGGCCCGATTTAATTGAAATTTTAAGACCATATTCTATACACAATTACCTATCGTGTCTACTAGGACAATCTGAGTTTCCCTTCTCACATAGAATGCGCACTTCTTGAATGATGCCATGAAATTATTTACCTATCCGACAACGAAGTAGAATGAGTCTCAACAAACCAGCATGCAAACCAAAAAAATAGTTTTAAAAAAAAAGTTGAACCGACTTCACAAAAAGAGCTATGAAGCATAAAATAATTTTTAATTTTATATCTATTACGACATTTTGAAGTCGGTGCAAATCCAACAAACCAAACAACTACAACAAAAGTATTTAATCGTCCTTTCTTATGATCCCGTGAGCTGAAACGTTCAGGTAGTATTATATATTATATTCAATTGTGTTTATGTAGTTGTTTTATTTGTTTAATTTACACCGACTTTAAAATGTCGTAATGGATATAAAATTAAAAATTATTTTATGCTTTTTAGCGTTTTTTGTGAAGTCAGTTCAACTTGTTTTTATAAAAACCATTTTATTTTTCCCTTGTTTTTGTCTTCTACTCTATACAACGAAAAAGAACCATCCAAATTATTCCGCGCGTTAAAAAGTTAGGTTCAACCATCTATGCCCACCTGCATCCCACTAAAATATTTTTTCTTGTGGTATCAACCAAGGAACATACTCTACCCAACAGAAAAGAATCATCGAAATCGGTCCACGGGTTACGAAATGAGACTACCCCTCCACCTCACCATCCCCCACACCCCACCATAGGACCAAATTATTCTCCTATTAGCAATGGAGAACAACAGCAAAAGAACCATCCAAATCGGTCCACGCGTTACAAAGCTAGGTTCCACACCCACCCCCACCGCACTAACATTTTTTTCTCGTGGTATCAACCAGGGAACATACTCTACCCAACAGAAAAAGAATTATCAAAACCGATCTACGCGTTACGAAGTTAGACTACCCTCCCCCCACCCCACCCTAGACCAATTTTTTTTCCTATTAGCAATATGGGATCATATTCTGTACAACAGAAAAAAGAACCATTCAAACCGGTCCACGGCTTACAAAGTTAGGTTCCACCCCAACCACCCACCCCCACCCAACAAAAAAAGAATCATCAAAATCGGTCAACGCGTTACGAAGTTATGCCCGGTCGGACATAAAAAAAATTAAAAAAAATAAATACACGTCGAACTTAGAACCTTTGTTTTTGGGAAGTCGGTTAATAAAAAATAACTAAGTACAGCTGGATGAATACAAGTTGTAGAGGTTCCTTTTAAGCGTCTCTTTGTCCACATTAGTATTTAAAACGTCTCAAATATCATTATCAAACCTACACATGCAGTTAATAGGCTCAAACATGGCGTAATTAGTGCGCGAAAAAGCAATCGGTAAGAGGGATCGATTACGTAGGGAACAGGGTAGTTCTATAGGCAATATTTTGGAAGCTTCATTTGAGATCATTCTTGCAACATTGGCTATAAGTTATGTGCAGCTCCGATTGCAAGGTCTGACAATCAGCAACAGATTTGATTTTTAAGAATTTTGCATCTTTTAAAAAATAAGTAAGATCATCAATAGATAAGATAAATAACAAAGGACCCACATGACTACTCTCGAGCACACCAGAAGGAGCCACAAAATCATACTACGTGTGCTACGAAATCGCACAGTTCTATTATATAAATATGATTTAATCTATACAATGAGCGAGGGCGGGAAACCCATCTTAGGTAATTTTGAAACAATGATAGAATGAGAGAAATTATCAAATCCCTTACTAAAATCAGTATAAATGCAGTCAGTTTGGAAACCGTCCAAGCATTCACCCACAGTGCAAGAAACAGACTCAAGCAAGTTCGAAACCGTGGACATACTTTGAAGAAAACCATACAACCGGGTAGAGATTAATCCTTTACACCCTTGGCACAATTAGGATTGAATCATCAGGTCAAAGACTTTAGGAAGGCTAGACAATGTATCAATTGACCCGAAATTGGAAATCTCTCCTATTTGCACTCTTGAAAATAGGGATTAAAGCGGATGTCTTCCAGAGTGTTGGGAAGTAGTCCTAGGAGAGAGACTTCCGCAAGAGTAATAGTTAGGGGGGATCAGTAATATGCTTCAACAAGATATCCTCCGAGATAAATGGAACAGGTACCATAGGTGAATTTCGATTATTTATGTGCGAAAAGTTCCTACTAAATCAGATGATGCATCGGGACCAAAAAATTTAGCAAATAAGTTACAAATAATATTAGACTAATTGCTGAAAATCTCTCCGAATACCACAGTTGATGAATAGTTCTCAACCTTTCTCTTTCAAGTTGACATACTTGAAAAATGCACTGGGGACAAGATTGTTAACATGTAGGTACTTTTCCAAAGTCTGTTTTTCTTATCCCTAAGAGTTTTCAATTCTCTATTTAACCAGGGCGAGCGGAGTCACTACTTCTAACCCTGACTTATGGAACAAACATCCCGGAAGCTTCATACAAAAAATGGTAGACATTTGACACATTTCTGTCGATATCGTCAGTAGATAAACAAATATGTAAGACTATATCTCAGGATATTCACTCATAATCGGCCGCTCTAAAGTTAAATGATGTGCAGTGTGCAACACGTCAAGATTTGGGAGGCTGGGTTCAACATAAGTGGACGTGGTATTCTTAGAGAAATTATCTTCCCATATTGTCACTCACATTGCTCATTTTTTTTATACGATGTGGCCAAATCTTAGGGGACCCTTTGATGCGTTAGCATGGTTTTGGCCGGAAGAGAATTAGGGTAAGGGAGTGAGGAAGCTTGAGTCTTGTTTTTGCATTGCTGCGAGCTAGACAACAGCCCAGAGACAGAGTGGATTTTTTCAATTTCTTAATAAAAGCTCACGGGGAGATCTGGTCTCGAACCCGGGGCCCATGGCATGGTGGTCGTGCGGCTCAACGCATTGATCCAACTCCATCTCCATCTCATTTGGCAAAGTCCTAAGTTAGCAAAGGTGTTGAGTAAAAATTAATAGATTCTATTTCAAGATTTAATTTAGGGGGGTATGCTTTGTATACAAAATTTTTGTTCTCTGACTTCAGATAAAATCAGAGGCCGGAATAGTGCCGCGAAAATGTGTCGTCTCGCCGAGCAGTGGTCTTTTATTTCGTATCTTCCGTAACTTATCTGCAAAAAATAAATAATTTGTACATGCCAAAGATTGAGTAAAAACATTGCAAAAAACCCGAGTCAAAAATATTAATTACTTCACGAGAAAAATAATCCTGAAAGGTGACCGCGAAGACTCCCATAATATTAAAAATCTCTCCTAACTCCTTTTGGGGCTCAAGTCCGGGGAAGGAACTTCACCCGATTTGGTGAAAAAGATTCCAAGTGAAACTAAAATTAAAGAAAAATAGTTTCCGAACCATCAGCAACTCCCAAAATCTGGAGCGTTTTGTTTAATTTTTTGCCATAGAGCGACTAATTTATATTTACGCCCTACACTTCGAGGTAATTCACTATGGCTATAACATACAGGACAACAGGAAGCTCAACAATAGGTTTGAGAATACTATTATATAGCTTCTTAAGTCGAGTTTAAAAGTTTATGTTTTTCTTGGAGTTTTGACTGTTTTCGGTGTTCACACTCACGAACATAATTTTCTGATAAGAGCATCATTTCGTTTGCCTAAACATTATTCGTTTTCAAACTTTGCTAATCAACGGATACAGGCACCTTAATTTTTACGAGAGAGATAAAAAAATTAAATTACAATCAAAATTTTGCGGAAAGATAAACCATGTCATTTCGCTTCTACACTTTTGTTCACAAATGCCGAAAGCAGTTTGCCATCACTCCCCTGTCCGGGAGTTACTTTTGAGATGTCCTTAAATAATGGATAAAACGTTTTCCATTTTCAGCGCTGTAATTTCTTCCTCTCACAGCCATACTCACTCTGCACAATGTCCTGTATGTTTGTTCCAACAGGATATAAAAAAGGATATCATGTCGTGATTATCTTCACTAAGGCCGAGGGTGGTATGGAGTGAATAAAATGCGTCGAGTGAATGTTGAGTTGAGCGCAACAAGAAATAACACAAAAAAAGACAACAGGACGAGCCGACTCAATGGATGGTAATGGGAGAGAGGGTAGGGGCCTAGGATACTACGGCACACTACGTATCAGGACGATAACTCTGCACAGTTTTATGGTAGAAGCGATGCCTTCAAGTTAAAGAATAATTTTCCTGGAGTGAGCTGATGACGGGGGGACTAGGGCGGAAAATATTACATTCATAATAACTTGGAAGGCTGGAAATATTCACGATGGGACAGAAACGGACGGTGGTTCTGGGGTGCCGAATAGACATATACGTATAGTGGAGAGCGGCTGAAGCAACAACTAGAAGCTATTTTAAGGGGTGAGAGACGGGAAGAGTATATACAAAAAAAAGTACAAATTGCAAAAAAGGGAGAAATCAGAAGGACCCCACAAGGAAGACAGATCGGTGACATTTTTGAGTGATTAAACAAGAACAACGGTAGGCACCAGAACGTTTCCACTCTGTTTGCTGTTGGCTGGCTTTGCTTCTGCTCTTTGTCTGTGGAACTTTACTAAGCGCATCAGGCGGATTGTTCCTTTGTGGATAGACTCTGCGGCCAAATAGAGGGGTTCTCCCCCACCGTGGAATGGGCATCAACATAAAAGCAATCCTGGGAAAACTTTTTTTCCTCAACTCTTCTGAATTATTATGAAATGGACTTTAGCTTTGATTTGTCATTCAGATCGCCATTGCTTGCTTTTGTTTGGTTTTCGTTTTTTTTTTACTTTTTTTATAAACGGACTTCTCTAACATTAGTTCTGTAAGGAGTAATGAGATTGATATGCTTATGCTATATAATATATTCTATGGAAATGAATTGAATGACGTGTTCAGCAAATTTCCGACACAATCATAAAAATTAGCAAAATATCTTTCACGGATTTAATACAAATTATCATATTTAGTAGTAAGTGCATACGTAAATGATTTTTAGCTGCTTTTAGTCCAGATTTAATTCTCTTATTTTGCAAGTCAAAATGATAATTAGTCCTTTAATTAATTGAATACCTACGAGAATATGACCAAGGATTTTAGGTATATTAATACTTAGTCAACCGATAAATAATTGTGCATTTTGGAAAAATAATATTGTTGTTACATTATTATTTTTGCAGGGTGTTTTTTTCTACAACTGTTTTCCAATGTAATTGCGAGGATAAAATTGGGTATTTCTGTTATGGTATAAAATCTCCAAGCGCATTCGTCGTTTGGGTGTTTTGACGAAAACCGCCTAATTTCATGACACTTTTTAACCGAGCAGAGTTTCGCCTCAATTTTCTCGTTCTGCGTTTTTTATGTAATCTTACTCTCGTCATCGGTGGAGTAAGTGATAACGTGTTAGCCTACTAATCCGTATGTCCCAGGTTGGAATTCCACTGACGGCGACCTATGATTATTTTTTGCTGCCAACAAATTACGAAAAAAAGGCCATGAGGGTTTTTTTATACGATACGGCCACAGCCTAGGGGGCAACCCTTTGATGCGTTAACATGACTTTGGGGGAATGGAATTATGGTAAGGGGAGTGAGGAAACTTGATTGCCTTATATTTGCATTGCTGCGAGCTAGACAACAGCCCGTAGACGGAGTGGATTTTTTCATTTAATTTTAAAAACCGACGGGGAGACCTGGTCTCGAACCCGGAAACCATGGCATGGTGGTCGTGCCGCTCAACCAATTGATCCAACTCCGTCTCAGGTTGCAGAGAACATGTCAGTACAAGTGAAACTTCTTTGCCATAACCCTAAACTCTTTCAACCCAAAATCGCCTAAATGCAGTTACAAATATTTTTTTTAATTTAAAGAATCAAAAAAAAAAAAAACACGTGTCCTAAAATGCATAATTTGACAATCGCTCAAAAAAGGCTCGTTTCGATTGGTGCGAAGAAATGCTCAAAATATACAATCCTGGTACCTCAAAAAAATATTCACATACAAATTTTGACGAATGCTGAAGCTATGCATATGAGCCCGAAACTGAACCGTATTCGACTGTATGGCTCTTCCAAGATGAGTCAAACCAAAAAGAAAGTTCTTCGCGTGAGAAGCACTTCGAAGCAAATTCGATTGTTTTATAGGATAATTGAACATGTGGCTAGCAGTGAGAGGTACACAACCAGTTGTTTGCCAAAAGTCTTTGAAATACGATAAAAACAACCAGAGACGCAAGATCATACTTCACCATCACAATGCGAGCTCTTAAACACAATGCGAGCAAAACAACTCAATGTTCGACCGGTGGGGAAGGAAAAGGGAATTTTTGAAGACAAAACAACAAAATTATTATATGTATGATTTTAACCCAAACACAAAATTTAATATAGCCAACTTATAATTTAAAAAGTTGTCTGCTTCTTGATATAGCTTGTCGTCAAGAAATTTCTGTTAGCCGCAATCCGCATTTCTTTTGATTTTAAAGTAAACTTCAATTTAAAAAATATATTACGACTAATATCTTTTTTTTAAATTTATTTCATAATTTCTCGAACTTTCATCAGAAAACTGCTTACGTGGTATCGCGATTTATTTCCGCTTCTCATCGCCTACTCTAATGGAGCATAATGCACACGCCATCAGTGTAAATAATGAAAGGGATCAATACTGATTGATTCTTCAGCACTTTTCAAGGGTTTAATTCAGTCGTTTTGTATCGCTCGCAATTATTTGCATCGTCGCTTTGTCTCGGCGCTAAAAATCCCTACCCAACCCCTATGCACTGTATTCTGTTGTGCACGAGAGATCAAAATTGCACAACGATACCAACAACTAAGGGATGAAATTTAAAATAGACTGGAAGTGCAGGGACAACGTGAATGATGCTCGTCTCAAACCAAAGAGAAATCAAAATTATCACACAAAAAATCCACAACAATTAAGCTGTGAATGGTATTGGGTGAAATTTCCATTTCTATATAAGCAAATTTTCAGAAATTCCTCTAAAGCTCAGCATCATCCTTAACCCCATCAGTTCCGAAGAACATTTAATCATACTCGGCAAAATGCCCAAGCTGGGAGCTGGAAAAGTTTGTGCGCGATGCCGAAAATCAAATATCCATCAAACGATCATCACATTGGGATTATCTTAATCGGCAATCAGTGTCAAGCAAACAGTGAACAAGGGTGGTCCGGGGGATGGTTTTGTTGTCCTCATATATTCAGACACTACCTCAATATAGTACCACCCATATTTCTGTCCACTACTCCAGCTGCCGACCATAAATTTGTAGAGCAGTCAAGCACAGAAGTGAAAAGCTTTCATCAAATAGCTTCGTGGTCTTTTCTGCCCAAACAGAACTACCCAAAGCTCAAAGTTCCTACCCCTGCAACTTGCTACCACTCCATTTTGATAAAGCGTTTCACGTCGAAAAACCTTATATATGTTGAGTGTTCCGATAAATTTCCACCCACTCTACATGACCAAACTCAATAATTGCTGGCGCTCATGGAATTTGTTTAGGGTGACACCATTTTAAAGCCATCAGATGGACTCCCTTGGTGGATGTAGAAGAGGACCACCTCCGATACATCTGAGGCAAATGTGACGTATGTAGAATTTTAGTCTAATTTTCCACTTACGTTGAAATGTAAAAGCTGAAAATATTTAGTACAGAACCTGATGGGGTATGTACCTATAGTCTTCCTACACACTCTCCAGTTTAATCTAAAAATCTATTTATTTCGTCTAGTCGAAAAACGGCAGATGTGCTTAAATATACTAAGGGAAACGAAAAGTAAGAAGCGAAAAACTATTAATGGATGTAGACATTAAATGTCGACTTAAATTTTCCGCCGCTGAATTTGGAGCCCACCAACCCTATCCAACTTGGCAATCTTCTCCAAGTTTCTAATTTATAAAATTTTCAAAGCGGCAGAAAACCTCTTCTACACGGATGCCTTCGGAGGCAGAAACGATAGTTAAGTCCTCCTCATATGGGATTAGGTAAAATGTGTGACATTAATGGATTCTACATATTTTGTTGCAATTAAAATTTTCGCATATCAACTTTTGGCCCGCCGTCTCGTCATGAGTTTTATTATAGAATTTTCCAGGGAAAACCTAAGGTGACTGACATCTTTGACAGAATAGAATAGAATAGAAGAAGTAGAAAAAATTGCTATTGACGATTACAAAATTTAATTTATATTTTATAAAAGACAAAAAAATATAAAATTAAAGTTTGGTACAATAAAGAACGAAACCCAGAATCATATTAGCCCTGTTATCTATGACACTAAAATGATCATCAAAAGGAAAATATAATTCAAACCAGACGCCCAGTTCCTTAGGCTTTGTAAGTCTAGTTAAAGAATAGCCATCTATGGTAAAATTAAATTGAAAAGGAGATCTTTTTAGGGAGTAACACATAGATGTACATTTTGAAAGGCATCTAAGTCAGAATTTAAAAGCAATCGGCATTGTCTAAGAAAATGCGGAGCGTATTGGCGTCGTCAGGGTAACAAAAAATATTTGAGTGAGACAGAATCAAGCATACAGCATTGATGTAAATTATGAATAACAATGGCCCGAGGTGTGAGCCCTACGGTATCCCGGCAGTATTGCAAATAGCCAACAAGGCAAATGACAAGGCTCCACAAAAAGAAACCCACTGACAATGAGTACGATCAGATAAGTACGAATAGATCCAATTTACAAGAACCGGCGGAAAACCGAGGAATAGTTTTATCAATACAATTCAGTAATCTATTCAGTCGGAAGCTTTGCTGAAGTCAGTAAAAATGTAGTCGACTTGTGGTAAGTAAGTCAATTGCAGAGACACAAAAACTGGAAAATTCAAATAAATTGGTGATAGTTGATTTGCCCCTTATGCAGTTAGAAGGGTGGGAAGAACGGCCTGCAGTGGAAGTAAAAAACCTTGCAAATAAAAGTTTCAAACATTCTGGTTCAAAATTTCGCATTTACCACCTTTTTTGTGAAGAGGAATATTTAAGGAGACTTTCCAAGCTTTCGGAGGGACATCACAACGAGTTGACAAAATAAATAAACAACAGAGCACAGAAACAGGCGGAAACCTAGGTAGACAAACTGCTTCAAATAATAGGTCTTTGTGTTCAATGAAAACCTCGTCAAGTAGGTAAAATCTTTAAAGATAACATCAAAGATGTCGTCCAATAAAGCAGTTTTTAAACAGCGGCGAAGAGATTGCCTATCACCATAGGCTCATTGTGTTAAGCGTCGTCAAGCTCTCCAGACAAAGAAGATTGATAGCCATCAGAATTGCGTTGAATTTGAATTGAACTGAACGAACCGCCAAATTTGCCTAGGATCGCGCAGGGACGCTTTAATTTTGTTCATATAGTTATTGTATGGAGACACTAACTCTTATATAAATTTACTTCGTAAGTTGGCATACATTAAATAGTCACGTCGCTCCTATACAGGTGTAAAACCTCTTTTATTTTTAACATACTTTAGACGTTTTAATGAGCAATCGCACCAAGGCTGATCGTTAGTTATTAGAAATAGGGTTAAAAGTTAAACAGATAGACAATAAATTATAGAAAGATCTTGCAGTCTCATCAATGTTTCGTTCATTGAGGTCGCTTCCCCAATCACAAACTGAAAGCAAATTATTTTTCAAGGAGAAATCAGAAATGGAATTGCGAGGACAAATCTCCGAAGAAAGGACTAAATTCTCCGGAACCAGCACTTTGAAAGAAGCAGTAAAAACAGCCAAACCGATTGCGTGAGGAATTAATCCTGTTACATGCAACAGTGGCCGGTGCTCCGCCAGTACGAGAAAGAAGATGTGCGATGACCATGTGCTGAGTAATCTCGAAACGAATTCTGGGGATCTTAGCCGGTTTTGAAGTTCTGATGCCGCTGCTCATATTCAAGTCAGGACCATCCACATTTGAGGCAACACACTGGCGACGTGGTATGACACAGGCGATTGGGAAGCTCTCGAACCCCACCTTTAGTATGCCTCGCACGACCACGTCGTGATGAGTGGGGGCTATCGGCCGACGTAGGAGCATCAGATGAAACACAACCAATCGCTTGAGAGCTCGCAGGAACACGGGACTCGTCCGCCCCACCACCAGCCTGCTTAGGCGACTAGATCTCGCCTAACCAGTAGATATATAATACTAATTTTAACCATAAGAGTTTTTATATCCGACGGAAATGGGCAAATCGGGTCAGAATTAAAGTTGACGGGCGCCGACCATGATCAATTTAAAACTTTTTTACATCGTGACGTGGGTCTTTGAAAATTGCAAGAACTAAGACTCATAACTAAAAGTTACTTTATTCCATTCAATATCCTTGTTTTGCTCTCAGTAGCGATTTCCTTTAGTTGGAGGTCTTTTAATTTCTCGAACTATTGATGAATCCTTTCAGAAAGTAGCTATTATATAGAATTATTAAATGACCTTGGTTTACAATAATTATATTATCTTTTTTATTCAGACGGGGCCAAATTTCTTTCTCGTCAAACACAGCTGACTGGTTAAATAAACTCACCACTTTTCTCAAATAGCTCAGTGTTTCATATTCGCAATACGCCCGAACTCTATACACAATTGACAAATAAGGTTTCTCATCCACTGCGTCAATTGTTAGTCAAGAAAAAATTGTTTAGAACGTTTATAAAATCACTGCATCTCTATTTCTCTCTAGTTCCCGTAACCCCGTGTGGGGCGTGGGGCCGGAGAAGAACTTTACCCGATTCGAGCCAATGATTGCCACTGGACTTACAATTCAAAGTGGATCCATCTATAAAGCGGTTTTACTTGAATCTTTCTGTAGCCGTAGTGTGCCTACCGACAAAAATATTCAATCATTTTTTGTGGGTCATTCGAAAACAACACCGAGCGAATTTCCACCCTAGCATATAAACTATTTGCATGGATTAAATTAGAATATTATTAATTTATTATATTTACATTCTTTAACTTTTCATATTTCAGATTGTTCTGGCTGGCAGAGAACTAGAGGTGTTCCTTAAAGCGTTTGATGACGCCAAACCTGATTTGAAATGGATAAGAACTGTGACCGGACATGAATCTGATTATCTTACAAATCTTGGCTATAGAAACAAACGAAGTTCAAATGGGCTCGAAGACTTACTTGCTAGTTTTAACGTCGTCAACTACTATGGACAAGCGGATCTACCAGAAATTTCAAATGAAATAGGAAGTGGTGATGCCTGGTACAGTAGTTTTCGTAGCAAAGAATGCAAAGACGGAAATTGTGGTCATAAAACTTTGAAGTTTATCAAACACGATAAGAAAAAAAAGAAACAAAGCAAATTAAAGACGAAAAAGCTTACAAAACCTTACGATGAAAGTGATAGTGACAAAAACAATGAACAAGACGAAGATTACGAAAACCGATTTGAAAAGAAAAAGTATAAAGCCGATAAAACAGATCCTGAATATGATGATTATGACAGTACTAAAGGTTCATCGAGAAAACTTGTCCATTCGAAAAAATATAAACAAAATGATGACACATCTGATCAATCAAGAGATGATCAAGATAATGGCAAAGACACATCTGACCTTGACTATCGAAAATACAGAGGTCAAACCAACGAGCAAGCTCAAGAAGTTAACTACGATAGCCCTTTGTTTGATCCCTTGCAATCAAAATCTACACAAAATAAAGGATCAGAGAAAATTGAACTAAAAGATCAATTGGAGAAGACCCAAAACGACTTGTCACACGAAGCTAACTACAAATTATCAAAAATTGAGCAGGAAGCAATGGCCAAGAAAGTTCGCGCCAATCCATCTTGGCCTCTGAAACATCCAGACTTTCAAATTCCTTTGCTCATGCAGCGTAAAGCAGCCTATGACATATCATTTGATAATTCAAAATCAAGGGTATTTCGACAAACTTCGAAAAGAAGCTTAGATCCGCTTGGTGAAGTTAAGCTGAAAGTTAGTGAAAGAATGATGGCAAAGGGTCTAGGTGCTTCTCTGCCTAGTGATGCTTTTAATGATAATAGAATAATACAACATCCCAGTATTTTAAACGATTTGGAAGATAAAAAAAGGAACTCAATAGAAAAATTTGAGAAGGAACTTTGGAGTAGTAATTCCGACATTCAGAAAGAGGATGTAAAAGACGACAGAGAGGCACATGATTTAAATAGAAGAGACAATTCGGGGGCTGAAAATAAGATATCCACTGGGAGGAAATTGATGTTCATTGATTATGAGCTATCCGACGATTGTAAGTATTTTTTTTTACATATACGCATCACATCTTAACTTATCTTATCTGCACCGAAAGTAGAAATATTTATTCTAATGCGTTTTGAACATATAAAATCTCACTGCGGCTCAAGGAAGACTACAAATTATCCGTCAAATCAAATATTTATTACTAATTAGACCAAGAACATTTGATACCGATATGAACATATGTATGACCTAAAAGTTTATTGTTATCATAATAATATTCTATTAGATATTTTACATAAGAACTTTACATAAGTAAGATAATAGATTTTGTGGCCCCCTTTTATAACAAGGGGGATTGCTGGGTGATCGAACTTGACAAAAGGGCGAATGAGTTGCTGAACCAATCTAATTTTTCGGTAGATGGATTTGTAGGGATTTGAACAAGGAATTGGTAACCATAATTGAGCAGCCTGCTGTAGTGAGAATAAAAAAATGAAAAATGTGAACTTTCTTCTTTCTTTCTTTCTCTGATATGATAATATTAACAGCAGTTTAAAAATCATTTAAAGAAAAAATTATGATATATCGTCCCCCGTTTGCGATCATTGTAAGTATTAAGAGAGGCTGAGCCGATACGCGAACCCTAATTATATCAGGAGTCAACACAAAAAAAAAAGGAGGGCCATCGTGTTCGCATGAAAGACTAATATAGGTCTGTGTTTCGCAGGAGCACTCAAAAGCAACTGGGGCTACATCTATACTATACGAGTCACCGCGCATCCAACCTGAAAAGTGGACTATCTTCATAGAGCAACTTGCGCATCAGATACAGTCAGATATGAAAAGGCCTCACTTGCATTCGTAACATTTGAACCTTAAAATACAATTTCACAAACAGCCAGACTTTTAAGATATAAACGATGTAAAGACCGGTATAATAAATTCATTGTTGGTCATTTTTATAGTAAGAATTTATTAATTTACAATCAACGAGAACTGAGTTGGATCAATAGATGAGTGACATGATCACCATGCCTTGGGTCCAGGTCCAGGTTCGAATCTCGCCCTGAATATGAGCTTTTCATTTGAAATTCCAATAAATAAAAAAATCCACTTCGCCTCTGGGCTGTTGCCTAGCTCACAGCAGTGCAAGAAAAACCAAGACATTCAATTTCCCTCATTCCCCTTATCCTAATTAGTCTCATAGTCATGCTAACGCGTCATAGGGTTGTCCCCTGGGCTTTGGTCATAAAAAGACCAAAACCACTCAATGATTACAAAGGATTTGACCTGCAAATTACATAAATAAAAAAATTATTTTATGCTTCTTAAGCTAAGATGACAGCCTCTTATAGAAGCTTGTATCAGGCTCTTTCAACTGTTTTGCGCGCCTATTCTTCAACAATCGTGATTCTGAAACAAACAATGGCCATTTTGGGCGAAATCGGCGCCTGCGGCCCTAGCATCATAGAGCATCCGCTAAGCTTTGGCAATATCATTTAAAAATATAAATAAAAAAAACATTAATAGCATTGAATGATTTTTCATTCCATTTTAAAGTTATATCGCGCTCGTTGAATAACTCTTTATGAGCTCATTACAGAACGCAATAAATTTTATATAAAATTTCTAATGATTCCAGTTGACCAACGCGACGGTGATTTAAACAAAATGAAAATTCACAAAACAGATGCAGAAACATCTGACCAAGAAAATTACCCATACTTCAATGAAAAATACAATGACAATAAGAAGATAAAAACAGATTTGGAAGAACCCTTTGAGAAAATCAAACAAAAGAGATCAAATGGTGATGACGGCTTGACTCTTGACTTTAGCGATAGTTTTTTGAAGGGCAAAGATGCTGCGTCGTGCAATGATAAGTCTCTGTTAGTTAAACCCGGAAGCAAAGTGAATTCAACAACAATGGCAGGAGCTTCAGGATCTAGCACAGTCATTGAGAAATCTAATAAAACCCACTCCCAATCTACCCCGATGACATTTAAAATGAATATCGAATTTAATGCAACAGTTGTAAATAGCACTCAAGAAAAATCTTTAAGAAATACGCCAAAAAAATCAACGTTCAACGATCGAAAGACCGCCACTAAGAAAAGTAGTGAATATCCCACAGACGACAGCGCTGATGAAATTCTAGTCGAGAAACGTGGAATTATTTTTCCACCGCTACCATTCGAAGTTTCGAAACGAACTAGTAATGCTGCCAGGTAATCAAAAGTAATTTATAATAATAAAAAGTGTGTATTCAAACGATTACCTTTTCTTCTCTTTTATCGCAGTAGGAATAATGTCAGAACGAATGAAGATTCCCCCCTTGATTGTCTCATGAGTGGAAAATTGTCAGTGCAACTTGTTAATGCGATTTTTCGTTTAGTAGAGAGTAAGGAAAAGTTCCGAACTAATATATTGCCTGGATTAAGGAGTCGAAAAATAAAAGTGTGTTCAGGATGCCATAACTTAGCCAGCATGAAAAATGAGGTGAGTTCGTGTTAAAAGATTCATCAATGTCGAAGCAATATGACATTGCTTGTCAAGTTTTAATTAGAGAGAAGTTTTCTGTTCATTTTTTTTATTCATTCACTGTGCTTCTAAAAATCGAAATTTAATAGTGATTTTAAACTGGAATTTCCTTTCGCGGACTTGAGGTCTGTCCACACAGCGGCACACAGAGAAAGGGAGGCATACCAATTAAAAATCTTCCAAAAGTTTTTAATCAAATAAATTTTATAGAAATCATCGGAAAATGTTAAGGCTAACAATACCAATAAAACTGGGGACCACGGAGTGTGTGTCCTCATGCCGAATTTGATAACTATAGTCTTTACAGTATAGTAAATCGGCGTAACTCCCGAATAATTAAGGTATTAACCTCGATGACCTATGGTCAAATTTTTGTGTTCAATGAGAAAGAGATCATTTTCGATTACATTAAATCACGTTCTGAGATCGCTTTATATCGGATTTAATTTGTCGCTTCTGAAATGGTTTACTTAATATCTTAATAGCCGATATCAATATGTTAGGATTGGAGGGATAAGCTCTAGTATTTGTAAGTCTCTCCCTGGAGTTCCTCAGAGTAATCATTTAGACCCGTTACTTTTTCATAATTTACATTAATGATGTAGTTAGAGTCTTCGCCTATGCACCATGTCTACTATATATTGATGAGCTTAAATTGGTTGCTTCCATAAGAAGCCTCTTAGCAGCCTCTTCCATCAAGCCCAGAAAAATTGCGTCATTGGTATGTTCTTAGAATAGCAGTGAGAATAGAAAAGTTTTAAGTATTGAGTTTCTATCGTACTCTTCAGCCCTTTAATTTTGAGTATACTATCGATGGCGTAAAACTAGGTCGTACCGGTGAAATTACTGATCTTGGAGCTATTTTTGACAGTGGAATGGGGTCATGCGCACATCTTGATTCGGTTTGTAGAAAGTCTTCCAAGACGCATGGATTTATAAAGCGTAATTCCGTTAAAGTTTATTTCTTTGGTCCGCTCAATTCTTGAATAGGTTACTGTTGTATAGTGTTCGTACACTCAAGATCTTATTAATAGAGTCAAATCTGTCGAATCTAAGACTAAATAAATAAATATCACGCTTTTGCTAACTTTTGGCGACGGAGTTGCCTCAATGGTCACCATGCAATGGATGCAAGTTCAAACCTCGGCCCTACTGTGATCATATCTTTCCTTTTCAATAAAAACTCCACTCCAACTTTGGGCTGTTGTTTAGCTTTTGCTGCGACCTAGACAACAGACATTCAATTTCCATGGCATAGCATGAGACATGGCTAATCTTTGTAAACAACTAAAAAATTATTTGAGAAGTAGAATTGTCAAAATATAAATATACGTTTGTAGCAGTAATACTGGCTTCACTGCAACCAAACCGCAGTGCAAGAAAGGGGAAATCAGTGGTCCACTTAATCTACTGTCAAAACATTATCCTAAAACTCAGTAGCCTATTCACTTGCCTTATTATTCCGCTTGCATCAGGAGGTAAACGTTTAAACTCAGAAGACAGATGAAACCATTTTTACACCCCCTGGGAGGGTATAATCGGCCCCCAAGGGTAGTAACGATCATGTCCTTGCCATAATTCTTCTTTCTTTATTATATCCCTGTGAAATCATCAACAATCACAAACTATATTGTCGCGCGTCCGTGTGTGAAAACCGAAAAAGGTGGTGGTTTTTAATCGTTTAAGGGGGACGGGATTGGACTTGCAGGTGCCCAAATTTGTTGTTTTTGGGTCGAAATTCCGACTTATTGACTCCACTTAAACGAAACCTTTCACTCACGCTCAAGCCATTTACATGTACAACCCTTCCATTAAGTTCTCTCTTCGTAGGATTTGTTAATGAAGATACCTCGCTTATAAAGTAATTGCTTTCAAAACATGAAGAAGACAGATATCTCTTAAGAACAAGAGAATAGTTTAAACAATTTTTGATTATAATTTAGTTCTAAAATAGTAACTAAAGAAGAAAAAATATAAGTTGTGCGTAGAAGCAATATGCATCAGACGCGAAAAATAAAATGTGGAGTGGTAGTACCATTTATTTGTTATTCGTAAGAGCTGAAGGGGTCAGACTACTTTGTACAGTTCGAAAAATTGATTTTTTTACGGATTTCGAAAGTAAATCATTTTAAAAATATCGTGTTAAAATGTCATTAAGATCGGAGCAGTCTAAGGATAACACAGGTCTTCAAAAGATGGGGTGATGATTGCTGTTGGGTAGCGAGGGATTACTTCCAAAGAAGTTTTCTGCGTAGAATCCGAAACCGAAGTTAGAATTTTAAGATATTTGAGCTTATGTATGTATGTTATGTATGCTTCATATAAACATAATATATCTATGTAAAAAACAAATTGTGTGCATCAGGCCCGTAGACAAAATTCGGGCCCGGGGGTACCACATACGGGCCCCCCGTGAAACGAATTTCTGGCCCGGCACTTAGCGTTTACGGGCCCATATATAATCGAATGATTGACTTTCAGTTTAAAATCTGTCTAGTATAGCACACTTTTTCGATCGTGAAGCATTTTTTTTATATAAATAATTAAAATGGAAAAAATGTTCTGTTGATGACTTAGATGACGGGGGCCCTTTCAAAGCCCGGGCCCGGGGGGTTTACCCCTGTCGGCGGCCCTGGTGTGCATCCTTCACATGAGCTCAAAAGTAGCCAAAAAAACCCATTTTTTGAGTACATAACCTCAAATATCTGAAAATCCTGACGTGATAGCCCAATTTTGAGCTCGGATTCGGATTCTATGCAGCAAATTACTTTGGAAATGACTTATCTCAAATGACCCCCAGCTGGCCATAGCAGAAGCTTGTGGACCTGGGTATTTTTCTCGACGGCATCTTCTGGCATGCTCTTACCTGAGCGAATAGGTGTACTTATGGTACACTCAGCTGCTCCGCCCCTTTTCACGACTCTCGTATATTAGGTATATTAGGATTTCTCTCGCTAGTCTCGTTTTGAATTTGGGAGCAAAACTACATATCTCTCTCCTCGTACATCTTGTTGAAAATCACTTTTTACCTTGCTGTATTG
Organism: Leptarthrus brevirostris; assembly: GCA_964036015.1. Classification (NCBI taxonomy): domain Eukaryota; kingdom Metazoa; phylum Arthropoda; class Insecta; order Diptera; family Asilidae; genus Leptarthrus; species Leptarthrus brevirostris. The sequence continues at coordinate 3,270,332 of OZ038372.1, read as the reverse complement.
ATCCTTTGTCCGAAACTACTTAACCGATCCTTATGAAATTTATTTTAACCACATATTCGTCACATATATAGGTACTGCACGAACATCGATTATGTAAAAATCTTTATTGTTCACCCAAAAAAACCTAAAACCTACATTTTTGTGCTTTTGTGTTTCTGAAAATTCATCGCTATAAAACCATCAACACAGCCGACATCGCTTTTTTATAATTTCTATGTGGATGCCGCCATTTTAAACATATTAACCACGTAAAATGAATAAAAAAAAATTGTTTCGTATATCTCAGCAGTGTTTTTATTAAGCTTAAAAAATTACATCAATATCTACTATAGGTATCCTATAATAAATTCTTAAAATAGCTTATTTGTCAGGCCAGTAAACTAGATAGGACAACCCCTTAATTGAGCGGTAGGATTAACAAGGTCATGTTATTAAATTTATGAAACGTACTAAAGGAAAAAAAATTTAATGTTGACAATGAAGCCGTGTTTTCAAAGTTTCTCATTTTGAAACCCTTAATTGTTCTGGTACAGGATTTAATCCTTTTCAATATTCATTTTATAATGCTTTCAATACCAATAATTTTTTACTCATTTCAAATAGTTCCCTCGGTTATAATGTACGTGATATTGTTGCAAAAACATCTAATTTCTGAACTAATCAAATTGATCTCCCGATTTAAATTCTATTGATGCATTTACGAAATTCCAATAGGAAACATTCATACCAATTGCTGCCAAAGTGAAATTTGCGATGAATAGAAACAAACTAATTTAGATATTTTGGTAATTGAAGCTTAAATGGTTTTAACCATAATTGAATTCGAGTGAAATTAAAGCCACCCAGAGATATTTTCTGAATACATTGTAAGGCAAATTTAATCATCACAATTTATTTGATTGGAACTTTCAAAGGACGTAATTAAAATAACTCCCCAGATTGTATAGTCGAAATTGTCAAGTTTTATTAACTAAACGGGATAATTCCATTTGCGCTTATATAATATAATCCGTGCAATCATTCAGAATTGTCCGATAATGATTATAGGGGAAAATGGGGCACAATGAAGGGGCGGATATTTGAAAGTGCTTAGAGAGTAGTACTTAAACGTAAGAAATTATTGTTTTTTCCAAAATAATTCTTGGGGACTTCATTCTTATTACTTTAAAGTGTAGACAATCCCGAAAAAACCAATGTAATTTTAAGGTCAAATAAAAGACATCAATCACATAGCTTCCTTCTTAAGTAGTTATGTTATGGATTGAGTGCGGAGTACAATATTGATCTCTTCTTTCTGCCATTTCTTTCATCATTATGTATTATTAATTAAATCAATAAGCAGGAAAACATTAAGAGGAGAGCGAAAACTGATGAACAACAAAACATACCATAGCTCTCATCAATTTATATAATTTAATAAATATCTCTGCCTCTCTTTTCATATTATTATTGTAATATTCGGTAAGTTGCTAGCTATTTTTGTTTTTCTTATAATTACTATGTATTTTTAATGATTTTACTTTGTTTTTGCTTTGTCTATTTTTATATTTTATTATTAATAATTTCTTAAATAAAATTAGTAAACTAAATATCTTTAAAAAAAACAATTTTGTGGTCGCTATCATCATTTGTATAAAATCAAATCCAATTAAATTTATTCAAAACAAATGTAACAAGATACAAAAGCTTATAGAATACAATAAAATTTCAAGTTTATAAGACCAGGGAAAATAATAATGTTAATACTAAAGATAAAAATTTATCTTTAATTTAGACTCGAGTGAAATTTTTCTCCCGCAAGAAAGATAGGTATTAGTTTTATTCAGTCAGGACTCAAACTCCACAGATTCAAATTATACATATAATTCTATTTTACTAAATGTATTATGTGAGGAAATATAGGACTCTTCTCTGACTTCGGCCGGTGAGATCTTTTGTGATTTTACTATATGTGTAAATATAAAGCTTTTAATGTTCGATTTCGTATTTTTTTTTATGATTATGCTAAAGGGATGCCCTATAACGCTTTTCTCAAGGGATGCCTTTTTTTACAAATGCACAGTTTGAAAGGAAGAGAGGGAGGGGGGTCACGAAATTTGACGTTACGTCCTTATTTGACTTGGAGAGTAAAAGCGACTAGAAACTCTTATATCGCACATTGTCATATGCATACCAGGAATCAGGCTAACAATTTTGTTAGAACAGTAGCCGTACAAATAGCGACAGAAGAGAGAGAGAGACAACCGAAAGACCGCCGATCCTCCAGAGAGTTAATGCTCTCAGAGATTTTACAATCGCCAATAAGTTTAAAGGCCTTTCTGAATTAATTAATTACCGAATTGCGAAGCTTTATGATCAATTGTACTGTCGAAAACACAGTGATGATACTTGGAATAGTAGTTAGGTGCTCTGACAACTAAATCTTATTATTACATTTTTTTCTACATAACTACTCTTTAAGACACCATTACCAATTTATTACTGTCTCATAGAATTTTTGTAATTTTTTCTTTTCAGAAAAATTGTGACCAAATAAGCAGATCTGAACAGATGCTGCGTGAGGTAATGGACACCATAAGCGCAATAATCGAGCAACAAGTTCGGTCAAGAACCTGCATACCGCTTTGTTCTAACTTAAGAGATTTCTACGATTTAATTATTCGCACAAGATCTGAAAATGAAAAAAAGGTTAGAGAAATTAGACGACGAAGAGCTCGAGACAGACTTAACCGCTCTCACATCGTATATAAACGAGATGCGTCTACAAAACCTGTAGTCCGACGTAAATATAGTGTTGTCAAGAAACTACTTAATCAGTATGGATATCTTCCAGTTGAGGACCAGGAAAGAAACAAGGATCTAAAGGACATGCTCCAAATGCATCTTGTCTATCTCAAAGAACTTGAAGAGCAAGAAAAGAAAAAACGAAAGCGTGAACTTATTTCGAAAACATTTGGGAATCCTACTACCGCCATTAAAAGTCGAGAAGCAGAGGGAGATGAATTAAGCCCCAAATTTACGAAACTTGTGAGGATTGCCGAATTGATAAGGAAAAATTCCCTGTTTTCGGAAGACATTGATTATTCAATGTTGCAGGATGATGATATTTTATGAGTATATATTTTGTTATATTTTTAATAATTTCTGCGTTAATTGATATTAAAATGTTTCATTTACTGAAAAAACGAATACCTAAATACCCTTCCTTGGTTCGCCATTAATCAACCTGAAACATTTTGTCAATTCATTTGGGAGGAACGCCTAAGCGAAACTGCGAGTACAAAAATTACTTTTATTTCGTGACAAAATGCCATATCTCCTGTGTACATCCCTTCGAATGAGGATGGAATGCGGTTTATTTGATTGTTCTACTTTCGGGGGGTTAGACCAATTTATCTCGCACCCTCGTACAGTGATCAATGAATATCCATCGCTTTATTGGCTTGCACAATTTCGTCGTGCTGTTCATTAATTTTGATTTTCAATTTACCAATTGTTTGCTAAACAAAATTTTCAGAAAATCCATAGACGATAATATTTCGATAGAGACCGGGGATTAATCAAATGTTTAATTACACCCAAGGGATAGATTATTACGAACTTTTGTGAATGTAGATTAATTTTACTTTAAAAGTCAATCAAATGTTGGCCAGGACTAGGATAATCAATAAAATGGAATATTCGACACGCTACAGAGCAAATTAATTGTAACTATGACGTATTTCTTTAATAACAAAAAAATTGTTTCCAAAATAATTCCTGTTGGCTTTGGAAATAAATATAAACGAAAACGGGGCATTAGCAAACCAACAACCCAGCAATTTATTTCCTTCAAGGGATAGCAGTTTTTACTTAATTTTTAAAAATAATTTTTTTTGTTAAATAACCTAAAAAAAAGTTAATCTTGTCGTTAATATCACGAGATAACGTGACTCAGTTATACCACAGTATTACACAGCTATCAATTTTCGAAATTGTATCTATAATAATGATTTTTTACTACGTTTTTATCAACTCGGTACAAATTTTGCAATCGATTTTAAACTAAGTTTTCGATGAGCTAGAGACTTGAAACTTTAAACATAGCTCTGAACTGAATGACAATGCAATATTAACTCGTTTTCTTGTCTTGTCATACAGAACCCTTTTGCTTATCCACGCTAATATCATCAAAATGTTTCAAATCGGTTGAAAAAACACCCTTATTCTAGACTAAAAAGTAGAGAATAATTATTTAAATAAAAAAAAAGTTATTATATCACGTTTTCAAAACGGACTAAGAAGTATAAAATAATTTCTCCTAACCCCATAGTCCTGAAAATTTATGAGTGTTATGCAATACCCGAACTTAATTTTACATGGTATTTCAGTGTCGGTATCCGGACTAGGAATGAATTTTTTAATTGCTACGACACCGCCCTGTTCACTGACGGCTCCAAGATGGACTGTGGTTTAGTAGTGAGGTTTTTCTCCGAAACATTGCATATATCGGAGTCCTATAGACTGCCGAACAATGCAAGTGCCATAAAAGTTATTGAGTCAGCTACCACCTCCTCGAAGCCAGTCAAATACTGTAAAGAGAAACTCGTTTCTGTAGGCTAAGCCTAGGGGATAGAATCAACATCACCATTTTGTGTTTCGGGCCATAGGAATATACCAGGACCGAGAAGGCAGATGAACTGACTGGAATGGTTCTGCCCTTCACTTCCCCAGAGCAGAAGGCTAACCTCAGATGGAGTGCTTACCCAACCTGTTCCATCTCTATAAACAGATGTCGGACATCCTCCATTGAAATTTCTTTGAACCATACTTTTTCGGTGTTTAGGATAAGCTCCCGTATGTTTCCTGGTTTATTGGCTGCTACCTTGGTTTTGATTAATTAGCCATAAATTCTCGATCGGATTCAAATCCGGCGAAATTCCTGCCCATTCCATATGTTTGAATTCACGTTCCTGAAAAAGTAGTTCCTGAGTATCCCGCAGCCCCCCAAGATAAAAATGTTCACTTTTGTATCCCTGACCAGTTATTTGGACGATTTACGCATTTTAGTTGCACTTCTCATAAACAGTCCCCTCACTTAAGAAAGCAAAATCAAACTAACTTAAACCTTGTTCGCACTTTTCTTTTATAGTCACAGAGGTCCTAAAAATTCCAAAAACGCCATCATAGGTACACACAGTTAAAAAACGGCCATGGGTCCCGGGTTCGAGACCAGGTCTTCCCGTGGGTTTTTATTAAGGAATTAAAACAATCCACTCCGTCTCTGGGCTATTGTCTAGCTCGCAGCTAAAAAAAAAAACAAAACATTAAGGTTTTCTCACTTTTCCTAATTACCCTAATTCCCTTCCGGCCAAAAGCATGCTAATGCATCAAAGGGTTGTCCCCTAGGCTTTGGCCACATTGTATAAAAAAAATTACTTGCCCTTTCTATGACCGCAGCTGTAGATAAGAGATGCTCAGATTATCCTCCTTCCTTATGATCTTTCTATTGCTTGTTTAATTTGCTTTGACTTCAAAATGTAGTAATAGACATAAATTGAAATACGGTCTTTTTTTGAAGTCGGTTTAACCGTCCTTTTTTTCAAATTGTGTCAATTTATTTTTACAGGAACTTTTTAAATTCTCTTGAGTTAATCAGAAACAGCATTGTTTCAGCACTTTAAAAGATCGGTATAGCTCATTAAGAATACCACTACAAATATCGTTTTTAAAAAAAATTTCGTTTGAATCAAAAATGACATCACAGGTTAGATCGGAATCGGACCTAGTTCATCACAGATTCGATCTGGATATTTTCTCAGGTTTAATTCTTTACTGAAATGGATTGAAAGTTTCCTTTATCACCGCTCAATTCGTATGATGAATTACAGTGAACGAACTAACATCGACTTCCCATAAAGGTAACGCCGGTGTACCACAAGGTTCAGTAGTCTCTTTCTTTTTTTATTAATGATCTATTTTGCATACTCTGACTCTATATCGTAATCTCATAAAAACTATATAAATTTCAATCAACGTTATATACCGAGTTCATTGAACAGTAACATTTCGCAGATACTAGCTTGTGAAAAACAAATCGTGTCTTGTTTAATTCTTTCAGAATTTCTTTTAAGAAGAAAAACTAAGATTGTTTCACTGTGCAAGGTAAAGTACCATATAAACGTTAAAAACAATAACTACAAAAAACGAAACGACAATAAATAAAATAAAAATAAATAAATATGTATGTCATCGACCGGATCCCATAATAAGATATTTTAATTAATTATATACTTTATTTTTCAAAATTGTCGTTCAAATTTCTAATTTTTGTGAAAATGTGTTCTAGGTTTTATGAGACAGTACAAACTATGTATAAAAGCTGCAGGATTACTTCTAATCCTGTAAAAAAGCTTTAAATGTTGCATTAATCTTATAGTAAAAAAAAGACGAGGTGCCGAACTTCATCTAAAGATTCGAACATCCGTAGATAGATACACACTGTCTTCTTTGGGTACAGTTCAAATATTAAAGATTCAACTTCAATTCAAGATGAGCAACTATTTCGAGAAATACAAATACATAAAAAAGCCTATGAAAAACACCGCAAAAAACCGATAAATCTCATTAAAACCATTTGTCATTTGCATCTGCCTGCGAAACCAACAATTGCACATAATTTCGTCACCACTGGGTCCTGAGCAAACTCTTGAATTTAAAGCTTCGCCTCATTCCTCATAATATATTCCATGAGAAATCCGGAAAAGTCAACGTCATTTATTTGAGTGCATTATAACGGTAGGTAATTGTGCATAATTGGCTATACAACGTCATTGGGAATCCCCTATTTGTTTTTCACTGGACAAATGTAAACTGAACGTCCGTCTACCTGCTAGAACTGGCTCTCGAGCGTCGTTAACCGTCGCGCAACATTGCCCGCACCTTTATAGTAGTGTTGTTGTTATTATTGTTGCTCCATGTACAGTGTAGGTGATACGTGCCACAGCTAATAAATGGTGACACCAAAATTTTCGTTGAATGCCCGCTACATGGAGGGAGACGGTTGGACTGATTATAATAAGCGCCAGCAAAGTGCAATCGCCGAGAGTGAAAACTCATTAAATGTTGTTTTTGATCCGCGATACTGCGCAGGTAATTGGCAGTAAATGATGCATGAAATTACGATAACAACCGCCAAAAACCCAACCAAGTGACACACTGTTGACGATAAATGGATGAACGATGATTGCATGCTCCACATTTTAAGAAGCCCCGCATAATGTGCATATGCACACCGGAGGAATTTTCCCGGTACTTCGGATTTCCCAAGTAGAAAACTGTTTGTTTTGGTCATTATTGTTGCCCATTTTGGAATTATGACGACAGCACTCATAAGCCTTTTTACAGATTTGGGATCACTTTCCGCTTGCTTCATATTCGGCGTCTTATAAATTCTATTCGTAATTTTATTAGACACTTCCATAAAAGTCTCCTTCATGAATCTTTTGAAGTGGCATTGAATTAGATTTGCGAAAGCAAAACAATTTTATAACAACTTCTTCGACTGTTCCTTCGTAATCTGATTGTAACTTCCAAAGAAATGAAAACAACATGATTCCCTTAATCCTTTTTACAGAGGCTGGTGCTAATTTCAAAAGAACAACGGCCACAACTCAGTCCCTCCTACGCTCGACAGGCACAATGTGACTATATCAGGCAACAGTTCCAAAGTGCTAAAAGTTCCCATTCAAATTCAGTGGCAGAGGGAAGTAAATTTTCATCAGACTCCATGTGTTCTGCTCCAAATCAATTTCCTGGCTCGTTCAGTGCTTACCAGGCAGTGAAAAGCATTAAAACCATAACTTCCCCTGCCATCTAGACGATACTGAAAACGCTCCTTTTGATAATTCATACTGCGGTGACAACTGGTAGAAGTTAAGACTGCCATTGTTCGGGTCTTTAAAACGTCTAATCAAAACACCCAGCAGTACATGAGCTAGTCCCACTCCTGTAGCCAATTGTATTCCGATAAAACAAAACAAATTTCAACTCAGGCCCTTCACCAGATTCCTCCTGATATGATGTTCCCATTTTCCTGAGAGGAACGGCAAAGTTTCAATCAGATTGGAGCTGAGAACACAACACGTTCAGTGATGTGACGGGCAAGTCGCAGAGGGTATAGAGGACGAGAAAGTACCGCTTATTTTATTCGTAGAATTCGATTTTCATGCAACAGGTGCCACTCGCTTTTCAGCTTTCCACAACTCTAGCTTCAACAGCACGCTTCCCATACGTTGAAGTGAAGGACAACTCCATCGCACGTTCAACTGGGAATTGTTGAGGTAATGATTACGCTGAAGGGCTTGGCCATGGAATGCACCATTACACGGAGTTTCAAATGAAATTCAATTATTTGCAGCCCCCACCCGTCATCTATATCCAAAATATAATCCCAATATTGCTCATGGTTCAAGTATTTTTCCTCGATATACACAATCCACGTCCGCAGAAATCCCCTCTTTACAAGATGGCGATTCCCTGGCGAAATCGAACATCACCGGCAACTTGGCAAGAATAGAAGTAAAAGTTACCTTGTTTGGCAAAGTATAGGAGGCAGGCGGCGACGATGAATAGGCAGATTGTTTACATGAGAGCCACCTCCGCCCCAAAACCTATAAACCCAACACACTTGCAGCCAAAGTTATGGCTCTTCTTAACTCGCCAGTTTTAACGAGATTTAAATGCGGTTCAGACGAAATCCAGAAAGTATTGTCGGAGGAACTAGGGCGAAAGGAATTTGTTAAGAAGTCGACTGTGGGCCACAATGAGTCGCTTATTGTTTTAGCGAAACGCTGCGCTACAATACAACCGAGAGAGAAAGGAGCAGCCAAGAAACTTTTTATGGAGATAAGTTGAAGAATTTCATTCTTTAAGGGGAAAAGTCATCATTAAATGTCTATTGCCACGACCCTCCCACGCTTTCTGAACGCAACCTTAATGAGTTTTGTTATGTGAATTTATGGATTTGATGGATCCACAGCAGGTTGCAATCAGTTCTCACAAAGACCCATAATTTCTGCAACAAGGCAACAGCGAGTGTATTCTCTTCACGCCATAACTTCTCTACAAGAAATTGCAAGGAAAACAATTTACGTTGCCATATTCAACCTGGGGGCACATCATTTGGGAATAGTCTCCATGAAAATTTCTCCCAATTTTCAGTTTCTACACGTATTTCGATTAAATTCTCATTTTGGTCATAATTTTCCCTTTTAGTGGCGGCGAGTGGAAGTCTATTCCCATGATGTCCAGGAAACCATCAGCTACCGACTTGTACCTCAAGCAAACCTGCTTCTGAAGGAGATACCCAGCTTCGACTTAAGTAGGGAGGATGTCATTTATTAGAAACAGTCTATGTCTAGGCAAGAAGGCGAAACCATTGAAAATCTGCAGCGTACAACTGAAAACTTGGGAGGAATAAGTCAGTAAAGGATCCGACATGTTATAACTTGCCACTTCTTAGGAATGAATAGAAATTCTGACCGGTACCTTTGTGTCTTCTAGGACACATTTATCTTACAGATGAAAGTTTCGCTGTCATTTTATCACTACTTTCTATATCCGGCAAACTTAAGGCAAGTCCTTTCCAGAATATGTGCAGAAACACAAGTTTTCCGTAATTTTATTTAGTTGACAGCGGATATTGTGATTTATACACGCCAAGGAGTTTTATAAGTTTTCTTATTAAAGGTGTTACCTGGTGAAAGTTTGTCGTTCAGGGGTGGTCCTGTTGGCAAGAGCAAACATATTTTTCAGAAATGATGAATTTTAATGTTTGGTTGGCAATTAGCGCTGAACTCACTCCGTGCTAAAAGTGGTCTGGGCAGAGATGCCTAGGAGATTAGGGTAGTATAACCAGCTGGAGCCGATCTCACAGCCATTATTTTCGGAATTTTATCAAACAGAAAGGTTTCTCTTGCACAATGTCTGGACGTAGTATAGGCCAAATCTACGTAAAAGAAAGATACTAGCAAAAGAGATGTTCCCCAACTGTCAGTGACCCATACAATTGCCGAAGAAAATTTACCAATGTTTTCACGGCTCCTTACCCAACCTTTTGTTAAGACCTCAGAGCGGAACATAAACTGTTTCTGCAAGGCAGCCATGAAGAGGACTGCCTCATTCAGCCAATTTGTCTATGTCGGGACCGCCTGTGACCCGCTGCAGAGTATCTTGAGGGAGCTACCTTAAAGGGCAAGCTAGTTGGTACTTTTTTTCAAAGTACCGGCGTCCTTTTTGATAGACCATTCGTGAAAGATGCCCCACACGTTTTGAATTATATTCAAGTCGGGGGAAAGGGCGTCAAGGGCCAAGCGTAAAGCGGCTGTTGCGCTCGAAATACTGCTCAACTTTTCAAGCAGTGTGGACTACGGCATTGTCTTGTTGAAAAAGATAGTTCTCACTGAATCTGTTGTTTGTGGAATGAGCAACCTCTTCATCTACAAGTATAAGATAGTCATCGCTGTTTGTGTGACCACTAATAGAACGATATCAAATTCCTCCCCACACCATAACGCGACCTCAGCCTTGCTGTCGTCGTGTTGAAAATAACTCGGAACCGGTAAGGATCATCAAGGCAAAAAAGTTTTTCATCCGAAAAGATCCCTCGTTTTTTCCATTATAAATGGTTTTTTTGCGAAGGTCGGTCGAGTTTCACGATGAATATGATATTGTTTTAAGACTCTTCCTCTGCAGATGTTCCGCTTCAACTAACAGACGCTGCCTGTTTTTGCATATTTCCCTCGTTGTTGAAGAAGAACTTAAAGATTCTCGCAGCAAAGCTCGCTCATCCCGAGTAGAAAGTTCACATTTTTTGCATGAAATGTAACTTCTGAAGTATTTTTCGGGGTCAGTTAAGTCATTGCTAATTATTTTACTACTTCGGCCTAAATGTTTCGCACTTTGAGTTACGGAGCACCCGTCGAAACGCATTGGCCCAATGTTCTGAATCTCCATAACATTCAAGCATTTTCCGCGTCTCGTAATCTGAAATTTTCTGTTAATAATTTGATATTTTGTGCTTTATTATCTTGACTTATTTTCTAGATACAATCTGTATATTACCACAGTGAAAAATCACTTAAAATTGTGTTATTTATAACATCCACGTGATTTCCAGAGTGTGTCCGGTGGAATCATAACATTTATGACTAAACTAAAGAAAAGCGATCCAAACAGCGAACTTTGGAGAACGCCGCTGAAAAGGCTCTTAGAACACATTGCCCCCCCCCCCCTAATCCCCTCCAAACACATCCATTGCCTCCAGCCACGTCCCAAAATACTGAGGGATATGTTAAATGAACAGTTTCCAAGCCGTTCAGTAGTTAAGCTATTTAGCGGTTGAGATTATTGTGAACATCAACAATTCAACGTCGTACATCAACATGTGTACATCAATATCGCAGGAGAACAGCTAGTGTAAAATGTCCTTGAACTATAGATAAGATAGATATAAAAACGAAAGTTCGAGGAGGATTTGTATAGCAATAAACGGTTCATAATTTCGAACGCCTTTGATGAAACAAGAAAGTCTGTTCCTCCAAACTCATACTTATCTAAGGCTGAACAACTCACTTTAAGACTGACACACAATGCAGTGGTTGAGCGGCACGACCACCATGCCATGGTTCCCGGCTTCGAGACCAGGTTTTTAAACCTTTGTTTTAAAAATCGAATTAAAAAATCCACTCCAACTTTGGGCTGTTGTCTAGCTCGCAACAATGGAAACACAAAACATTCAAGTTTCCTCATTCCCCTTACCCTAAATTCCCTCCCGGGTAAGGCCATGCTAACGCATCAAAGGGTTGTCCCCTAGGCTTTGGCCACATCGTACAAAAGTGATGTTAAGATGAAAATAATATAATTTCTTAAGAAAGAATTACATTTACAAGAAATTGGAGACAATAATGTACAGCAGTGATTTCTACAGGTAAAGTATAAAATTGCAACTGCTTCAGCACTTATTATAGGTACAGCACCAGTTAATTTCTTGGTAGATAAGTACAATAAACGTTTCTTACGTTCATCACCCACGCAATTCTTCTTTTGTTACTCTGCAAATCGTAAATACATACTTTGAACAGTTGATTATAAAGAAAACAATAAACAAAACAAGATATCATGATCTACGCCATAAAATTTCCTCTGATGTCATCGCAAAGACGGTAATTTGCCATCATTTTCGCGATCGCGACAAAGTTCACCGCTCCTGATAATCACTGAAAAGCAAACAATTTCACCAGCTAAATTCAGCTTGCACACCGCCCTGGGGGGATATGGGGACACTTTGGATGTATACCTACCTGACTCACTGAAGTAACGCAACCATCGATCATACCAGCATAACCGAGCCCACTTAGTCGCAATTGTACCTTTCGTGGCATATAAAATCACCAGATCCAGCCGATCACAGCCGTAGTACGATCGAAACAACTGACATTGAGGTGTCCAGTGACAAAGTGACCGAGCGAAAGAAGTCAAGTGAAAAGTAAAAGACAAAAGTGAATCACCCAAAACAGAAAAAGTGAAATGAAATCGTTTGTTATGATAGTGATCGCAGCATGCGTAATTGTTGCTGCAACAATGTTGACGGAAATGGCCACAGCGATGCCGATGGATTTGTACGATGACCTCACTGATGATAAACTCTACGATGGAGTCCTAGACTTTTTTGACACAATCACCCAAGAGGATGATATCAGCCCCCGCCAGGCCAGGAAGGAAAATGCTGCTCGGTGCCGATTACCTATGAAAAAAGGTGTATGTCGCGCTCTAATACCTCGTTGGAGCTACGATCCCGAAACCAAAAAATGCCGAGAATTCAAATTCGGCGGTTGTGACGGCAATGGAAACAACTTCTTGACACAAAAGCAATGCATGCAGACCTGTGAAGGGCTTTAGTTTTAATTTGATCGTCTTCTAAAGAAATTCCGAGGCTTTATTTGCTCCAAAAACTTTTTTGTGATAAACATTAAATTAGGAATATATTTATTATTAGCACACCATGTGTTCGAACTGTTTTTATATGTAATGTGTGTGAATTGTTTGTTTTGAAAATAAAATGTTTTACCTTACACACCTTTTGCAATCTTCTTTGAACCCCATCAGTGATGCGAGGCGGAAATGAGCCTTATTCAACATTAAGCATCGTTTCCCACTAATCTCTAGTACTATAGAAAAGCAAGTCTACTCCACAACTCAATGAAAATTTAAGAAAATTAACGAAAAGAAAAACTTAATCTACCACCCTTGCCCTAGTTTCCAATGGAACTTTCTAATTCATTCATGAGTTGCATAACCCAGTTTCCGTGCACAAATACCAGCCACTTTGTATTCACTATAATTCGTACTATTGAATTTCTTAGCATAGCAGAGCGCCCATAGTTAGTCAACTGCCACCTTCAATATTTTTCGAAAGTATCCTTCCTCGATTTCGTGCTTGTTACAGTAATAATTCTATAAAAGAAGCAGCCAGGCATCTAATTCGAAACCTTCAACCGCAGACTTTTCATTTTCAACTACAAAAGGAAAGTCATCGCCAAAAACTATCGGGACCCGTTCAATGGAATTGATTGGGCTGGCAGGGCGGGTAAAATGATGTGGACTTCTCGTGTGCAACAAATATCCGGGACGAAGGGGGTCGCAGATGCCATTCATCAATCAATTGACCGCATCAAATGTAGCTGAAAATTGGCCACAACGAAACAACTCCTTTAGAATGGGGTTCCAGGACTTGAAGGAAATTACAAAGTGGAAAATATTGCTGAGTACTTTCGGGGCAATGAAAAGAGCTTTTTCAATGCGGCAGTTTATTACTTAGTGTTATTTATTAACAGGACCAATTTCATTTCCAATTATTATTCATATTCTACAAATAGATGCCCAATTATACAAGTGTTAATCACTTCGCTTGAAGTTTACACTAATTACAACATTTCACTACAAATTGTTTTCGCGCAGAAAATCGTTAAGATCTTGTTACTCATTTTGTATTCAGCCTTTTCTGGAATCTAAGATGATAATAAAATAGAATTTTAATAGTAATTCAAAAAATTCTACTGTCGAAACGCTTGCACTAACCACTTAATCGTAAAAATTCTATCACATTTACACAAGTTTCAGATTATCTCAGGGATATAAGTACATTGCGCCATTTTGATTGGTTTTGGTAATGCACATTAGATTTCTTTCCTAGCCGCACTTCGTTGGGCAATCAAAGGCAATGATATAACAAATCGGCATACAGGAAAAAATATGGGAAAGCGGGCACATCTTTTTTTTTTTGCGTGAGGAGAAAATCTTCGAAAGACACCGAGAGACCTGAATGTTTCTGGTGGGTGCGTTTTTTACTCATCACCCCTCTAGGGATTAGCCGAAAATGGCCCTTTTCGTCCCTTTGTTGCCGCCGGTGGAAATCGAACCTAGGACCTCCGGAATGGAAGACCAAAACGTTATCACTTACTCCATCGACAACGACTTTGGTACACCTTACTTCCGTTTGGAAAAGGATGAATCATTGGAACATAATGTCTGTCAATGCGAATCCCTCTGCCGTACAAGATTTAAAAACCGGTCCCATTTTAGGATGATATGTAGTAAGAAAAGCAACTAATAAATATAATATGTATGACTGCAAAACTTAAGTTCAAGTGGATTGCATAAAACAAATAATCGATCTGTGCGGTTATCAGTTACAATCACATGAGTATATCAGACGTTCCATAAATAAATGCACACGGAATTTAACTTACTTTTCTTTAAAAGGAGGTATCTGAACAAACTAGAAACGATAGAGTTAAATAAAGTATGGATTGATCGTTCCTTTTTTGATTCCAACGTATATAGTTCTTTAAGGGGGGAAGTACATGAAGACGTTTTCAAAAATCGATTTTTTTTATTATCTTAATCGATAAATATATGCTCTAAGAATATAATTCCAAAATTCCAAAAGCCTATCTCGAAAATTGTGAAAGATATGCCACTTGAAAGTGGTCGGCGCCGATCCGGCCCAGCACGCCTGGGATCGAGGATCTCTGCTGCGCGCGTGATTCCGCTTACCGGATTTTTTTCTGCTCTGGAAGTTCTCGAAGTTTTCAATCCAAATACCGGTTTTTCTGAGAATACCCTCCCCTCTTACCTTTTCCTTATCTGCATCTTTTTCGTTAGTTTTTTGGGACAAAGTTTAAACGGCGTTTTCTCAAAACCATGTTTTTCAAATTGGCGTAAAAGATTACAAAAAAAACTAGTGAACCGATCTTCTTCATCCAGCACTCATTTTAAAGGGCATAAAAAACTACTCTAGATAGACTACGGACATAGCAAAAAAATCATTTTAAGACCATTTTTGACGCGAAAATAATCAAAATTTTTGCAAAAAAAAGCCAACTTTTTTTTCATGCCCGATTTTTATAGTTAATGTTCGAATTTCGAAAAGATCGTAGTCTATCTAGAATAAACAACCCCCTCGAGTATAAAAATGTTTGGTTTTTTGATTTCAGATGAAAATCGCGGCCAGGAGAATTTACGCCGATTTCGATGTCAGCCGCGACACGAGTTACGAAACCCACCAAAAGTTGATTAATTTTTTATTTTTCAAAATGTAAAAAATGTTTTTTCTCTTCTTAAACCATTGCCCTAAATACATATAATATCGATTTCATGTGGACCTTTTTCATTTTCCCAAAAATAAATCCCAAAAAAGTCCTTTTTTTCGGCCTCTTCATGTACTTCCCCCCTTAAAGCGAGTCAAAGTCTGAGTTTTTTTCAAAATTTTGTATTTCAACTTTAGATTAGGTTATAGGGGTGCTGGAAACGTTCCTTCCGCCAACGCCACTTAAACTACCGGGCCAGATGGAGGCCGTTTTTTGTGGAAAACCATTAAGCAATTACCCTCTATTCCCCTGTGATTCGACAGAAGTCGAAGTGCCCTTATTTTTTTCTTATTATATTCAAGCCACATTAACTAAGTAACTTTCAATGGAATGTGTACGAAATTGTCCTTTTTACTTCTTCATTTTCATTTTTTATTTATTATATTTCAGACCTCACACAATTAAGATACAAATCTTTTCGAAGTGTAGGCAAATAAAAATAACATTAGTATAAAAATAAAAAGAAGTAAGAAAGAATGTAAATAACAAAGATATAAAATAATTCAGTTAAACAAGAAAGTTGTAGAATACAGTGAGGTGAAAATAAAAAGTAAAAAGAGCTTATTTATCTATTCAACTTCATTTAAGAGATAAGAAAACAAAATGTCTTTGAACCTGCTGCTGTTGTATGACCTTTTAATATTTAGCGGTAGCGCATTCCACATTCTAATCGCCTGAACAAAAAATTATCTCTCAGTAGTAATACAATTAAAATGCGGAGTCATTATCGAAAGATTTCTAGATGATCGCAGAGAAACAACCTTGTTACTAAGGTAACCGGGAAATCGGGTAATAAGAAGATTAGTTAAAAAACATATCGAGCGATATTGAAAATAAGTCTTTAGAGAGCAAACGAAAATAGAGTTGGCATGCTGGGAAATGTGATCATGTCTCCGAAGTCCAAATATATATCGTACAGAGGAATTGTAAGCGACTTGTAATTTTCTAAAGGATACGGAATCCGTCTTGCTAAAAATCTCACTTCCATAAGTTAGAATGGGTGCAATAAGTGTCTTTATAAGATATAGACGTGTTTCGCGAGGTATAAAATGAGCCGATAAAGACAGTGAATTCGATTCGACAGTGAAGCGGATTCGTTGTTGACTACAGAACAGACTATGAGTAGTTTACGGGAGTGAGAACTCTGAGAGATGAGTGAGGATACGGTGAATTCATAAAAGTGAAGCTGGAAATGATCGAATATGAAATTAACATGTAAGGTACTAGAGAAAGTCGTAGACAGGCTGGATATTTTATTCCAACCACTTGTGGTACTATACTCTATCATCAGTTTCTGTAAATTAATGACGTAAAAGTAAATGAAATCCGCCATGACTGGGCACTACCCACCTTTTATCGAAGCATTTCGTCGTATTTTGGAACCCTCATAGCTTCGGTCTGGATAATACCAGAGAGCCCAAATTCTTAGAATAAGATGTAGTTAGCAGAGTAATTAAAAACACACTAAGTTTCATTTATCCAGCTTTTATACTTTAGATTTTATTAATACCTGAAATACCTCGATTTCGCCACTCATGATCATCAAAGCCTTCGTCATCAAAACCTCTACGGTACTTTCTGAAGTCGTAGAAAGCTGAAATTTGGTATGCCGGCTAGGATTCGCACACAAACAACGACAAAATTAAGAAATCTGTAACTTTCATCCTCCAACCCCTCGAAATGGGGCATCTGGCTCTGTATTACATAACAATTTCTCATAAAATAATTTCCAAAAGCCCTAGAAAGCTGAAATTTAGTATGCAGACTAGGTTCTGCATGCCAACAACGAGAAAAATAAAAAATCTGTAACATTCACCCTCCAACCTCCCCCCCCCCCCCCCACACATAAAGGGGGTGCATGTCTGTATATAAAATTACTTCTGGGGAGGTAGTTCCAAAAGTTCTAGAAAGCTGAAATTTTATATCAAAGCTAGATGTTATTAGTACATAAAGAACTGAAAAGTGAGTGTGTTATGAAGAAAGGAACTGTGGTGTACAAGAAATACCTTTACTCGATTATGCCAGAAAGAAGGGCAGCCGGGGGGAGGGGGGGGGGATTTTTCTTTAAACTCGTCCTAGTGCCTAATCTATTGCTTCTATGAAACGATTGTTTTGTTCTACTTGAAGTTAACAAAACAATCTTTCGAATGAAGTAAAAATAGTCATAAAGTGTACATGTTTTTGCTTTTTTGAAAAGATAGTTTAGTCTGCTTTAAGTTAATATAAACTAAGCACTACAGTCAGCTATAGTTGAATATAATCGGTTAATAGCTAAGTACCACCCTGATTTATCGCTTATTGCAAATAATAAGCCAACAAGGAAAAGAGGCAACGATAGAGAGTGGGCTATTATTAAAATCCATTAAAAACAGTTCATGTAAAGAAGGTTGCCAAGACTTACAAGCTCATACCGCTTTCACTGTTAGAAAGTTATCAGATCTGATGTGGAGCCAAGCCCTCTACAAGGTCTAACTCTACAACCCCTAACTCTAGAAACCCTACTTCTTGGTCATAAAGTAAGATTTGGCCGTTTCATGGATCTAATACATGACACAATATAATTGTGGCTCAATTTCTTCCCATAAGTCCATAGGAGTGACTGTGCGATGGCCGCGAGACTGCCAAGCCATACTTTTTGACCAAGATGTAGGGTTTCTAGAGTTAGGGGTTTTAGAGTTAGGCCTTGTAGAGTTAGGGGCTTGACTCCACATGAGATCTGATAACTTTTTAACAGTAAAAGCGGTATGAGCTTGCGAGTCTTTGCAACCTTCTGTAAATGACATGTTTTTGTCCACAACAATAACTTCATTGAGTTTCGCTTCACAAAGTGAGAAAATACTTACCTAAAAGTTACAGAAACTGGCTGCTGACCATAATAAATCTGGCAGGTGTCAGCCGGATGCTTACTAATCTCAACAACTTCTTTCTGAATTAGTTACGATTAGTTATGATAGTCTGACTTACCAAAACACTTCATCTCACATGCCTTTTAGGGAACAATATATATAATGTAATGCGTAATCAAAAGGAGAAATCAAAATGACCAAGGCCCCTTTTGAATCTGATAGACACAATTATGATCGCCAGATTCCGGACCAAAGTTTGTAAAAAAATGTAATTGAGTGTTATGCGCCGACCGTAAAAGTTAATATAACAACTAAAGAGGCCTTATCCCATTAACCCGATCAAATATCATGCGAAAAATATCAAATTAAAATTATAATGGTTGGAAGATATTCTGGGTGAATTGTTAACAAACAATATCCTCTTATAAAAATCCTACTCTAACGGACTATGCGATTTGATCGCCCTTCAAACTGAATAGAAGATAAAATTATATAAGCAAATACTTACCTCGGGTTGCTAAGGATAGAATATCTTAATTCATAATTTATGAATAATTGATTGGTAAATTCCCAAACCAAAAAAGCTAACAACCGGCAATTATTTGAAGTATATCCACCGCTGTAAAAATATAGTATTCCTGTTAGCCAGCTCACCGATGACAATCTTAACTAACTTCACTAGTGTAAACGTCATTGAAAATTTTTAGGTTATGATTTTATTGTCAAAAAAGTGTTGACATTTGATGTGTCATTTTTTTTATTTAATTCGTTGCTAACTAGGAAAGGTCTCAAAATTAATCATTTTATTGCATTCCTGGCTATAAAGTATGTTATTGCAGCACCAGACATCTCTCCGCAATATAAGCGTTCTAAAGTTTGGGCAAATCTAAATGATATTTAACAAAAAATGGGAATCAACGTAAGTCGAAATGTCGACCTCTCTGAAAACGAATTTCTTAAGAAATTTGTCGGAAAAGACCACATCCCTGCTGATGAGCATGAATTTTGGAACACATTACTTCAATATCATATTCCGATACCATCGAACAGGTAAAATAGTTAAGAATACATATTTTTTAAGTACAAAAAACTTACTTTTGAAGTTAATTGTATTTCCATAGCCAAGAACAACTTAGTTTGGATTCTCGATTAGAAACACTTTGCCAATCTTTTATTACCCACAATATGAAGACTGGAAATTTTGGCTCCTTGATTACAGTGTTCCTAGGAAAAATCACTGAATTACTTTCACTTTCGGATCAGGAAAGGTATACTTCCGATTGGACCAGGATGTTATGTTAGAAATAACTATTTTCAGTACTATGCACATCTGGCAAGCCTTCAATGCTCTATTCATCATTCGATCCTTAATTAAGTACGTGATTGAGACTGGCTCCGAATATCAATTACTTCAGCATTTTGAAGCCATTCCGTCTTTGGACGACGTGGTTGAAGGAACTGATGAGAAATCTGACAATACATTGATTACTGTTGAGGATGGAGAAGATACAAAAAGAGCTCCTTTAGCTGTTGTAGATGGATCAAAATTTGAAGCCTTTTTCGAGGCAACTGTTAGTCTCATTGTTACGATCCCTGTCAAGTAACTCAGCTTAACATGTTTACTATATTTAGCTTCTAATATCTGGTAATTTCAGGGAATTTACATATCACCTTCATCTAGAAGCTGTGAATACGATAATAACACTTCTATCAGTTCATTTATTTTTACAGCAACCCACAGAGAAGTCAGTCATTTTCAAGTAATTTATGCTTATTTGTTGGATAGAAAAAGTTTTCTAGAATTTCGATTGTTTTCAGAACGATTTACAAATGTTCTAATGCTAACGTCCTTATGAGTGCCCTTCTTCACTTTGTCTCCCGCATGTTTCAAGCACCACAAGCAATGTTTGGGATAGCAACCGGGAGTTCATTTGTCTTTGAAATCGCCGAATCATTGCTCTCTATTTTTACATTTCGCAAATCGCAGGATGTTCTTTCTACTACAGGAACAGAGCTAACACATCAATTCAGAGAACATTATCCTTTAGCAAATCAAAGTCTTCTTCTGATACTGGTTCTCACCAATCACTGCACAACAAAGGACAATCCATACAGAATAAGCTTGTTTGGTTGTTCGGACTCAAAAGATTCCCCCAAAGATGGATCAACGTTCAAAATCGACTTCACAGCTTTGTACAACACTTTGTGTCGCATTGTTACCATAGATCAGTCCACACTTTTACTGTATTTGCTATTACATCGCAATCAACGGTTTAACAAGTTTGTGATGTCGCAAACAAATCTTCAAGAGTTAGTTATTCCCATTTTGCAAACTTTATATAACGCCCCCGACAGCACTTCCCATCACATTTACATGTCTCTTATCGTACTACTGATTCTCAGCGAAGACGATGGCTTTAACAAAAGTGTTCATCAAATTGTAAGCTTTAGATTGATATTTAAGGCTCAATTAAACGTGATTCTTTGCAGATCTTAAAGAATATTACTTGGTATACAGAACGTTCGATATCCGAAATTTCTCTAGGCGGCCTTTTAATTCTTGTCGTTATTCGAACAATTCAGTACAATATGCTGAAGATGCGGGACAAGTATCTTCATACAAATTGCCTGGCAGCCCTGGCAAATATGTCCGGTCAATTTAGATCACTCCACCCATATGTTGCTCAAAGATTGGTCAGCTTATTTGAAACGTTAGCGAAAAAACATTCACGGTTAGACGCGCAGTTAAAACAGCCTGTAAATGGATCGGTTAGCGTAAATGTTAACACAACGCCAGAGGATATGCTTCAGGATTTAAATGTTTTAGAGGAAGTGTTGCGAATGGTTCTTGAAATTCTTAATTCTTGCCTTTCCAACCAATTGGTTTACTGTCCAAATTTAGTTTATACACTTTTATATAAAAGGCAAGTTTTTGAAGGATTTCGGAGTCATCACGCTTTCCAGGATATTATTCAAAATATTGACATGGTAAGTAATTCATTTCCAATCTATCTATTGCTTTTATTTAGAAAATGTCACTTCTGTCTATCTTTTATTTCAGGTCGTTGGATTTTTCTCGTCTCGCCTGCAAAGGGTTCAGGAACAAAGAGGCGAATTGGGAGTAAACGAAGTACTTGAAGTTATCTCGAA
Source organism: Leptarthrus brevirostris (assembly GCA_964036015.1). Taxonomy (NCBI): domain Eukaryota; kingdom Metazoa; phylum Arthropoda; class Insecta; order Diptera; family Asilidae; genus Leptarthrus; species Leptarthrus brevirostris. The sequence continues at coordinate 3,248,647 of OZ038372.1, read as the reverse complement.
AGGAGCAAGTCAGTGGTCGAGTGATAGGCTTAGAGTAAGTAAGGATAATTTATTCACAAACACTTTTTATTTGAATTCTCGAACAGAAATTTCCGGATTTGAAATTCAAATACGTGGAGGAAGACGCCCCAGAAGAATTTTTCATTCCATACGTTTGGACGTTAGTCTGCAAATACGGCTGCGTTCATTTTAGCTCGGAAAGTATTAAAGGAGTGACCACAGAGATAAATTGCTAATAAACGAAGCTGCATCCAAGGACTGATTACTTACTTGCTTTTCCCAAAATTAATGATCTTTCGGTGTTTTATCAAATTTACAGCGTCCTTACATCCCTGGTTGCTTTTGCAAAATTGACAATGTTACTACGAGAAAAAAAAATTGATTACATTATAATTTGTTACAGTTAAGTTTTTGTTTTCTACGGTTAGGCCTGTGTTTCTAAAATTTCTATCAAGTATTTCTGGAACGTGCTTGTTAACAGATAAATTATGTGATTGACGTTGCATTGACGATGTCGCTGATTAAACGCGTTTACTCTTAATTGCAGTAAGCCAATAAAGAATGCATCCAAATTCTTTAGCTGTTAAGAATAATCGATTATTTATTTTATTACCACAGACATAGAAATTGGTGGAATTAGGCGGATAATGTATAAAGCAAATATATACGCGATTAGATTTCTTATAGAACGAATAACTTAAACTAGAAGAGATAATAAAACTAATATTTATATCAGCAAAAGTTTTTAATTTTCATAAAATAAAACCAGCGAATGATCGTCCATGCTTTGGTCCCGCCCTGTATTTCGAAATACAAATTTGGATGAATTAAAGAAAATATGTCTGAAAATTAAGAATAAGAGGGTGGTTAATATGATAAATGACAGAATGATCTTAGATAGTTGGGATCTACTCGGCCACGTACTTGTGAAAATTATCAATCAGTCAATGAACCAAGGTAAGTTCCTGGAAGAATGGAAAGAATCAGTCATTGTACCTTTTGAAAAAATCAAGAATACTAATAAATGTGAAGAATTTAGGCAAATTAATATGCTGTCAACATACGAAAAAACATTAGAGAAAACTATAGAAATACAGCTGGAGGAATACATGGTGGAAAATCAATTAATATTACAAGAGCAGTCCGGTTTTTGAAAAGGCCACTCCTGTGAGACAGCATCAAATATGCTGCTTATAAAATGGAAAGAAGGTATGTAGAATTGGCACAAGATAATTTCAGTATATTTGGACTTTAAACGGGCCTTTGAAACAGTAGACAGAGATATTTTAATTAATAAGTTGAATAAGTATGGGGTCAAAGGAACAGAATTGATGTGGTTAAAGAGCTATCTATCAGGGCGGACAAAAGTTAATGGAGCGATGTCTCAGAGAATTACTGTAAGTTTAAGTGTGCCACAAGGATCTGTACTTGGGACTCTACTGTTCCTTATATACATTAATGATATAACGATTGTATTTCACAACATAAATATAGCGATATTTGCTGATGATGCATTATTATACATTGCTGGTAATGATGTAAATGAGTGTGCATATGTAATGGAACAGAATTGACAAAAATTGAACGTGTGGCTACAAATGAATAAATTGAAATTGAACACTAGTAAAACGAAATTTATGATAATCAATGGTGAATATAAGGGTACTTTGAAGATTGATAAGTGGAGAAGATTAAATATCTAGAGGTGATAGTGGACTATAAATTAAAATTTAAAGAGCACGTGAACTATACATATATGCGGGAAAATTAGTAAAAAAATCAGGTTTTTGAAGAGAATCAAAAAATCGGTGTCGGTACTTACGTCTATCAAGATTTATAATACAATAGTGAAGACACATTTTGAGTATTATTCGTCAGTGTTGTTCCTAGTATCCAGTGGAATAATGGACAGGCTTCAGAAGCTTAAAAAAATGGCGTGCTATCAAAGGAAACAGAGCAATCGAAAAAACATTTCCAAACAACACTTGTTAACCTCAAGCAACGAAAGAAATATTAAAATTTCTTTACACAACCGGCGTTTCTGATTAAGAAAAATTAAACTCCTTTAGCTTTTCCTCAACAACAGCACCAAAGGGTTAAATTGTCTTAAGCTGCTGGACGCCTTCACGAAAAGCCGAAAACTAGATGTGGCTCCAACTAAACTAAAGGCGTGCAACAGTTAAAAATTTTTTTTCGTAAATATCATTCGAGTCATGTGAATTTCTCTTACAGTTTTTGTAATTTTGAACAAAGAGCAATGCCCCAAGTACGGGATATCATAGTGACACAAGTTAACTTGCCGTATGAATCCAAATTCATTGTGGCCGCGGTATACGTGTATCCACAGGTCACAATACAGCCGAACGTGCTGATGATGCTAGTCGGTGGAACTCAAAAACAACCTGACTGAACATACCACACTCAGTGGCAGTACTATCGATTTAACATTCTCTAGATATGTGTACCGGAGGAACATCAACTGCGGAGGTAAAGAGAATATTTTGTTAAAGTCCTAAACAACACCTTTGAACCGTCGAATACCTCTTCACACGAGCCTGAACACTCGCAGGCTGCTGCCAACATTAACACCAAAGCTCCGACAAGATTGGAGTTGACTGACGCAATCAAGTCGGGGGATTTCGGTAAGGCCCCAGGGATTGCTGGAATACCAGTGGAACTACTTAAGGCGGATCCCATTGATGCGGCTGATATTCTTCTCCCCGTACTTCAGGAATGTTGGGAAACCAAAACCTATCCCAATGAATGGAAAACAGACGTAATTGTGAAGATTCCCAAAAAGCCGACCTGAGGAGTTTAGCAACTGGCACAGTATCAGTCTTTTAACTGCATTCTCCACATTGATGGCTAAAGTCATCTTAATGCGAATCAAGAATACAATCGAGGACACTCTTAGCGATTTCCAGGCAGGCTTCCGTGAGGGTTTCTGCTGCAGCGATTACATCAACACCCTCCGAATTATCATCGAGTAATCCGCCGGAAAAAAAGTTATCACCATAATAAAGGAGTCCTACTCAGGAGCCCAATGTCATGTCCTAGACAAGATAAAACTTCCAAATGCTGAACGGAGTGAGAAAAGGATGCATACTGTCACCTTTACTTTTCCTGATCGTCATTAATGACGTATTGTTCAGCGCCCTAGACGACCGCCCAGCGCGAGGGATTAGATGGAAACTCTTGAACCGCTTTTCACAATGCTTAAACAAAACGGTTGAGTAAAGGAGGTGATGATATACACCTCGCCTAAAAGTTTCGGGCTTATAAAACGAAGGAAAAGCAGGATGTTAAACAGTTCCACATTCAAATTGTTCTGCTTCGTAAAGATTTCCGAAGGATCAGATTTAACACTGTCTATTGTCATGGTTCTGAACACGATTAAGGGGAGGGTGAACCCTATCCGTCATCATGTTTATATCTCTATTTGAACCTTTCTTGGCCAGCGAAAAATATTTTAAGGCTCTGATACAGTCTTTAACGCATTTTGATACATTACGGTAGCCATATTAGGGCTGGGTACCAACCCTTGTTCACCAAGAGTTGTTTAGCAAAAGTGCCACCACTTCGTCAGCGCTAATCCGTGTTGAACAGAAACTGGTGTCTGGCGAAGAGTCCTCGGATATTGATTCCGTCGGCACTCTATTGCTTGACGCGGCCACAATATGCAGAAGTTCTGCCGAAGAACAATTAACCCTGGCGCCAAGTTCGAGGACTCAACATTAACTCATGTAAGTTGATTTACCACAGGAAAAGCCACGGGCGGCCATCCTAGTTGATAAAAGTGTTAATTATTTCCCCGTGAGCAATTTTATTTCCAAAGGCCTTGTGGCGATCCTGGTGGTGTGCAGGAAATTGTTGTGGCCTGACAAAGTCCACGAACTCATCAGTTATTGTCGATGGATCAAAAGACAGTTCATCATTGGTTGCGACGCAAATGCTCACCATAGAGTTTGGGGCAGCAGCGACATAAATGAGTGAGATGAGCACCTGTTAATCTATCTTATCGCTGAAATTATTGATATAGTTAATAGAGAGTGCATACCTACCTTAAACACTGCAGCCAGAGAAGAAGTGCTAGATCTCATTCTGGCTAGCAAAGTTCTCTCAAAGTTCATACGAAACTATCCAGTCTCAGACGAAGCCTCGTTGTAGGACCATCAGTACATCCTATTCGACATTCCGGGGCGTTCTGAGATCTTATCTAGTATTCCTATGCCCAGGATAACAAACTGAGATAACTTAATACGTTATGTTTATTTCTATATTTACAAGAACTATCACCGCAATAAATATACACAAAGTTAATTTTAGATTACTATTAATTTCACACTCAACCCTTAAAATTTAAACGGGACGAAGTTTTTCGGGACTCAATAATTTTATTTACATTTTGTTCAACTGCTTTATCCAGTAAAGACTTAAATTGCGCAAGATCTCTTCTTAGAGATTTCTTGAGAACGTGCTCTCCGAGAAGGTAATATACCGGAGCAGATTGTGGTGATGGTACACTTTTCGCTTCATCATAATATTTCTTCTTGTCTGCATCACCCATCGTTTTCCACGTGTTTGAAGCCTCCTTTAAAAGTTCTTTCATATTTTTAAAATCCTTCTTAGTTCGAAGATATCGAACATAGTTTAGGAAGGCATTTCTTGTTACTTTTCCCACTTTTTTGTCCATGAATTTCTTACCTTTTTTACTGTCAAATCTACGTCGACAAGAGCTCCGATCAGCCATTTTAAATTTTCAAATTTAGTTGTACTTAATTAAAAACGGAATTGTTGTCAAAAATTTATAAAACTGCAAATTTTATAAATACTCTTATCACTTAAATCTTAGACTACTTTAATGCAACTTTAAAATATTTTTACTTTGGTGCTTACATGTCGCTTTATAATAGAGCTGTGAGTATTGCTTTTACGTTAACGCCATATACTCTGTGATCAAATACCTATTATATCTCTTCAGTTCACGCAACCCCTTGTGGAGTATGAGGCCAGAGAAGAACTTCACTCGATTTGAGACAACGATTGCAAGTGGACCTACAATTAAAAGTGGATTTCGAACCGCTGGAATTTTCTGTGCAACCCCCAGTGGTCCTTTTATCGTAATCTGTTGCCAGCAGAGAACAACGATGGGTCGCTACCGGTGGGATTCGAACCTGGGATCTCCGGATTGGTAGGCCGACACGTTATCACTGACGAATTCAATATCCATTATATGCAAAGGCTTCAATGTTTCTCATGTGTGTAAAAGCTGTGTGTAAGAGCTCATCTTAAGTGAAACAGAATAAGAGATTGATTTTCAAGGCAATACGGGAGCAGATTAAAAAACTGTACCTGACCATAGATCAGTGATGTTTCTTGGTCAAAGTAGAACAACGTAATCAGCTTAAAAGACCTTACCAATTAAGCTAATGATAACATAGCCAAACTAATAACAATCTAAAGGAAAGAGAGTGCTAATCTACATTTCATTTTATTGTCCTCAGCGGTTTAACTGTATTAATAAACCATGATTGTTTTTTAAAGATAAGCGTTGAAATGCGTTTACGCACCTAGGCGACCGAAGCTACTAGTGCGCCAATGACCAGTCACACCGGCTAAAATCCTCCTCCCCCTTCAGGAGGACCACTCCGGAAGCGTCTAGAAGACATTACCTCGCTGTGGAGTCCTATAAAATAGCCTCCTACAAGGCACACCAGCCAGCAGGTGCTCCCCTAAGAGTCCTTGCTTTCTCGCCCCACAATAAGCTAGCAGGCGCTCCCGTTAGGGAGTCCCATTGTTATCACCTTCCTTTTGGCGAAGGATATCTCGTGAGGGAGATCTGCAGCATGATCCCAACTATATTGTCCGGGGTTATGCTGCCCGACTCCGCCTCCAGCTCAGCCCTTTCCGCCCTCCAACGGACACATTTGAAGAATGTGTGGAGAGCGGAGTCCGATGAAGAGCCGCAATATACCCAGCATAGACTTGGCACCTACCGTATGCGATGGAGGAAGGCCGCCTGAAAATGCCCCATCAGCATTTGGGTGAGGTAGTAGTCCACCTCGCCAAGATGACGGTTCAGTTAAGTGTCCAGCTGAGGAATCACCCGGGCTTAAATCATGATTAGTAAATCGGTAACAGGAAGTATTAATGACAAAAAGCTACCTACAGACTACTAAGAACATAATGAAAACACTATGTGAATATTTGGAGGAAATAATATGTTTGCATGAGACATGCTGAGCTTCGAGCGCACAAGACAGAACAGGATAGCTCAGACAAGTGATCTTGCCAGTATAGAATCTGTTCACATACCCGATTCGAGAAAACGATTGCCAGTGAACATATAATTTAAAATGGATTCCCAACCAACGACATTTTTCTGAAAGCCCAGTGGCCTTGTTATCGTAATCTGTTATCAGCAGAAAACAACCGTGGGCCGGTGGCATTCGAACCTGGGACCTCATCTTCGTTATCACTTACTCTACCGACGAGGTTTAATGAACGACTTTCGAAACACTATTTCCTACTAGAAAAGTGATTCAGTGTGGCATGGAGTTAAGCCTCCTACCATAAAGGAAACGATTCGAAAAATTTAAACAATATATTCATCACTTTGAGAATATTGGTCTAGAAACTCACCTGATTTATGTATACCCTAGTTTTAAATATTGGGAAAATGTTCCGGAATTAAACCTTTCTGATTCAAACGTTTAACCACAACTTTGGTGGAATTCTTTTCCCCAGTTGCCGTAGCTCACTGTGATAAGCACTTCGCTCAATTCCATGACTAAGATATCAAGTGGACCTACAATTTAATAATTTTTTGCCCAATGTCCTTTTTGATGTTATCTCCAAACATGGGGTGCCGCAGGAGAGCCAGCACACTATCCCTTGTGATATATAATAAAAAATTCATGTATTTCCTGAATGACTACGTTTGATCTTAATAATTTTTGCCATATGGAAGCCCTTTATGACGAGTACTTATATATTTGGAATTAATAGGAAGATCGGTGGAATATTTAGAATTCTTTAAGGCCTTCATAAAAGCTAATAACTTTTTAACTCACCTATTTCGGCCGCACTGGTTTCACACGATACTTTCTGGATTTATAACTTGTTAACTTCATGGACCACTCGCTGGCTTTATTTTTATCAGTTTTCGCTAAATAATTGCTCTCATTCCCTTATTCTGAAGTTTCTGTAATCTATCCATCATTCCACTGCCAAGTAAAAATAACACAGACGAACAATACTCAAAATGCGGTTTTATTATTACATTATAGATTTTTATTGGCGTAAGAATTGAAAGAGACTTTAGTATTCTTTTTAAAAAAACAATCGTTTTACCTCGTTTCCCACTTAACTTATATAATCCACGTGCACTTTGAACTTCAATTTGTCATCAACTATCACACCCAGATCCTTTAGCTTTTTCACTTTTTCAAAATAATCATTTTTAAATTACCCTCATATTCACAATTGATTGCCATAAATTAGGTTTTTCTAATGTTAACTTTCAACTTGTTCATTCTTAACCATCCACTCAGTTCTCGCAAATTATGTTCCATTGCATTCACACACTCCCCAATATCATCTCCCACAACATACAATAATGCGTCATCAGCAAATAATACAATATTTGCACCATACAATACACCCTTATCATTAATGTAAACAAGAAATAGTGGGGTACCCAGTACAGAACCTTGTGGCACTCCCGCATTTATTGCCCTTCTCTGAGACATCGCCTTGTCTGATAAATAGCTATTAAACCATGCACATTCCTTTCCTTTCACTCCATACGTTTTCAATTTTCTCATTAAAATACCTCGATCTACAGTTTCAAAAGCTCTAAGATCTAAAAACACTGCGAATACTTTTTATTTTCTTTGGAAGCCATCTTCCATTTTATCAGGACCAAATTTAAGGCTGTCTCATAAGAGTCAAAATTATTAAGTACCTAATTTCATTCATAGCAATAAATGCTGTTTTTTTATAAACAGGCCTGCAAAATCCTGAATTTTCGCCCTGGACAATGAATAGTTTTCTCCGAAGTAATTTCTACCGCTGAAACCGAAACCGGGCTCAGATTTGCTCTATTTTGAGATATTCTAACCTAAAAGTGCAAAAACTCTGTTTTTTGTCATATTTGATTTTAGTAGCACCGCGATGTTTTTTATTTAAAAACTATGTGTGGGTACAAGTCTTCCTCTTTCAAATACCGTTGTGTTTGCTCAAAAATCTTTTTTTTTCGCCGAGATATCGCATTTTGAAATTTTCATGTTCATGAATTTCTCGGTACATATATGAAAAGTTTATGGTAACTTGAAGAAGGTGAAAGTTTGAATCGTTCGGAAGATACGTATGGCGTTTACAGGCGCTCTGGAATTAATCTAGAAATAGAAAAAACGAATTAAGAGGACCGCAAAACTTATATTTATTGAAGTTTCCATACCTTTTCTGTGCCTAGCTTAAAAAGTAAATAAGGCAATTTTTTTTAAATAAAAATTCTTATAATTTGTCATTCAGTTATATTATTTAAGACAAAAAAAAAGTACATCTTCACCCATAATAATACGCACAACTAACAATCATATTCGTCCTCTGAAAAATCCTTTCGTTCACGAAAGAACTCACCTAAATTTTCCTCTACAGCATCGTCTAATAATATTTTGAAGCGTGACAGATTCTTTCTTAAAGTAATTCCTAGATCACGTTCCCCAAGTGTATAGAATAAAGGTGTTTCCTTTGGAGGTACAGTACGCGCTTCAGTACAGAACTCCTGTTTATCTCTACAGTTCATTGTTTTCCATTTTCTTCCAGCATCCTTTATCAGCTCCCTCATATTTGGATAGCTCTTTTGTGACCGAAGTTTACGAACATAGTTAAGAAAGGGATTTCTGGTAACCTTACTTAACTTTTTCTCTATAGCCTTTTTCTTACTGGCTAATCTACCAGAACTTGTACTTTTTACCGAAGCACATGCACATCTATCAATCTCAGCTCTTGCTTTGCAATGTTGTTCACAACATTTCATTTTTGAATTTGCCTCTGCAATGAATTTTGAAAATAACGATTAAAGTCAAAACGATATATTTATTCAAATTAAATGTCAAATTGATTGTTTAATTGACACCTAAAAATATAGGTCGCTTACTGAAATACTTACCTGCATGCTAAGGGATGGGATTTAGACAGTACTTTAAATTTTGCAGGATTTAGAAAACAACTGAATTTAGAAAAATGGGTTTTATTCTATTTATGTTATACACATTTCTTCTCAATTCAATTTACAGGTATAAAGTTGTACAAAATAATCCCTATAACGTGCATAGCCACTTGGAAATGAAAAGGAGAGAAGAACCCTTCTACCGGCGATACCTTTAACATTTTTGAATAATCAGTCCGTCTAAAGTCGTAATAAGTTTATTTAACTTTAACATGCCTAAGTTAATAAAGGTTTTTATTTTCTCGTCTTAAAAAGCTCTTCACGATATAGTAATATTTTGAAATGTCAATATTTTCGTCAATGGAGAGCAGAAAAATTTAAACATTGTAAATTTAAGAAAAAAATCATAATTTTCACCAGTCTATAAAGAATTTACTCAGGTTCATGTCAACATGTAAACAGTGGCATTTTGTTTATGAGGTAGCCAAAACCCAGGGGACAACCCTATGATGCGTTGCGTTTCCCCGCAAGGAAATTAGGGTAAGGGGAATGAGGGAATTTGGATGTCTTGTTTTGCATTCTTGCGAGCTAGAGACGAACAGCCCAGAGACGGAGTGGATTTTTTAATTTTACTTAAAAACTCACGCAGAGACCGAAGCTCGAACACTGGAACCATACAATAATAAAAAATCACATATACTATAAATATTATTTAAGGCTGCTGTTAGCTTAGTAGCATAATTTGCAATGAATTCAAACATACTAAACAAACTCGTTTCGGGCAGTTGTCTTTAGCTTCTTCCCCCTTTGTAATGGAGAAATATCAACAATCTACGTAAGGAGAAATTATAAGCTAGCAAGAGCTTGGTGCCGAAAAGAAAATCAAGCAGACGTTATTAGGCACTCATTTAAGTCATGTAAATATCAAGCTAGATGAAAGCTGAAAGGAGTTGCAAAGAAACTGAAGTTTTTATCGGATTTATTCAAATAACTGTACCTCCGATACGCGATAGATTTGCTAGACAATTTCTTGCTTAAAAATTTTCCACCTAAAAACAACAATCTTTTGCCTTCAGATATACTCCAATGACTTGTAAAAAGCATAACGGTTGGATTTAGAAACAAGAAAACTCTGTGAAAAGTGTGAAATGACAGACACTTCAAGGAAAGAGGCTAGGGTGAGAATCTATACTGTTTCTTACTCAATGGAAAATAAGTCATAAGCACAAAGACGGAATCTTGCTGATTAGGACACGACTCTTAAGTCGTTAAAATTATCATAAATTGGTCAATTACGTGTTGAGTAATTTTTATTTAAAGAGACTGTCAAACCTCAGCGCGAATGTTTTTATCTTTTGTTTCTTTTCCCATACAATAGATTTACACGTAAAAAGTAGCACTGACACTTTTGATTTATAGTAAACAATAAATCAAATAATAAGACATGTTTTTCCACACTTAATCTGGTTGGCCACGAATCAATTTAAATGGAAAAATAGGAAGCCCGCTGCAATTTGGAATCCTTGAAAATTTGAACTGCATATCAGTAAACTATTTATCATTTTAGAAGTCAAACAATTCTCTGCTCTCCTAATTGATCAAATTTCAAAACATATTGAAGATTATAAATGTGAAACCAAAGAGCTTAGATTAGAATATCAGGACAGTAAACCATATCAGTACCAGCTTTTAGCAGAATTAACAGAAAGTGTCCGATTAATGTTGAAAGTTGGTTAAAACTGATTTGTCTGTCACGTTATTTTCTTTACTGTACTTTGCTTTTTCGTTGCATTTTAAAAATTGAAAATGTCACTTGCACTTTATAATCTCGATTAGGGAGAGGCTGTTAAGCCACTGCTGGTTTTACCAAATTTTAAAAGTGTTAGTTGCAGCCTGTGAATTTAGGGCAGTAATGAGTTTTTTTTTAAGAAACAGTCAAAGTTCAGGGGATGCCCTATGATGCTAAAGTACAAACTTGGCAAGAAAGGAAGGAGGTGAGGGAAACGGGTTAAGGTCTTGAGTCAGTGTCAGTGCTTCGAGATTGAGGGATCGCCAATGAGTTTAATAGCCTTACGCTGAACTTGGTCTAACGCGGACAAAGCAGTTTGTCTGGCCCCTGCCCAAATATGAGAATTATATTTGAGTCTAGGTCTGACGTCGGGTTTGAAGACCAACGCTAATTGTAAGTCAGATGAAGTAAAATATTTCATCGTATTTTTAGCGATTGCAAATATATGTTTGGTCCAGCTAAGATTGCTTGATATCTCAATTCCCAAGACGTTTAGAGAGGACGAATTGGATATATTCACACCATTGATGAAACAAGTTGAGGGTGGACTGGGTGTTTTTAAGGGACTTTTTTTTACGATGTGGACACAACCCTTTGATGCATTAGCAAGGGAGTAAGGTAACTTGCATGTCTTGTTTTTGCATTGCTGCGAGCTAGACAACAGCCCAGAGACGGAGTGGGTTTTTTAATTCAATTTTTAAAATCCCACGGGTCCTGGTCTCGAACCCGGGGAACATGGCATGGTGGTCATGCCGCTAAACCAATTGCTCCAACTCCGTCTATTAAACAGCATTGAGTTTTGCATGCATTAAACTTAACACGATTTGCTTTGCCCCAAGCGAGGATTATTGGAATGTCGTTGTTTATTGATCCAAATGTGCCTTTCTCGATTGAGAATTTATTAGAAAATAAAAAGAGTACGCGAAATCAAGAGTGCTGTCTTCGCCGAATCTATGAATAGGATAGTGAGTGAGAGATAAAAGATCATTAATAAAAAGAAGAAATAAGGTTGGTGAAAGAACTGAACCCTGAGGCACACCGGCATTGATTTCGTAGGGATCAGACGGAACTCCGTCTATTATTACATGGATTGAACGGTCTGACAAAAAACTCTCTATCGATTTTAAGAGGTAAGGGTGCAGACCAAATGCTTGAAGTTTGAATATAAGCCTCTCTTGTTGAGTATGACAGATGAAAAAGTTTGCCCAGAGGTTTAGCGGAGTGTGCCTGCTAAAGCATGCTGCGCGCATTTTAAAACCAAGGGGAAAACATCCGGTTCAATAGCTTTGGACACGTAGAGTTTCGAAAGTACTATAAAAACTTCCCGAGGTCCAGAGTGTAGCGGGTTTTGCCTGCTAGCGCACTGCGATGGAGATGACAAGTACGAATTAGCAGCAAAGAGGGGTGGAACTACGTATCTCGGTTCGCTAGGTTTCGCTTATTGCAAAACAGCCGGGGTTTTCGCGGTCAAGTGGCAGTAAACCGAAAAGGGGTTACTTTTCAAGCCACAACAAAATTGTTCCGCTTTTCGGTAAAAGCTATTGAATTGAAAGACGAACCTTAAATCTATAAGGTATTTAAAAATCGCAATATTTTTCATTCCTAATCTTCATACGCCGAACTATTTCGAACAATTATTTGAACAGAATAATGACTCAATTGCTTGAAGAAGAATTATCAATCCTATAATTCTAATGAAAGTACCTTAATTGTTCGTTCCAGCGATTGATATTTGACATAACAAGACTACAAAATACAAGTGACATTTATCAGCTTTACATAAATCGGATTTGCTGACGTCTTGAATTGTTGAGGCACCGCTACAACATCGTTTATGTTAATTAAGCGCTTTCATCTCTTACAGGTTGGAACAACATTACGTCGATGTAGTTTGCTCAGAATTTAGTCAAGCAAGTTCCACACATTGTTAAAAGGCTGTACAATAGAACTTTATAACGTTGAATTGTTTTTTTTTTGTATATTCTGTGTGTGATGATATCGAGTATCTGTTTTTGAACCTTTTGTCTTTATCTATGCTCTTTGGGAAGATATAAAGGTTTACAAGTTTTACAAAAGTGTGTTTAAATTAAAGGAAAATAATCGACAAAATTCTTAAAAATCACATTTAATTTTACATAACAACTAAATAAAATCTATAATCTTAAAAATAAATTTAAAAAATAATAATAATGTAATATTTACAGCTGTGCTTCCCAAAAAACGGGGAAAATAAAATTAAAAAAATAGCTCTCTCTATCTTTTTTCTCACATAATATAAAATTGATTTTTACACTTTCCTTCACAATTGGAAAAATTAAAATATAGAAAATAAAGAGAAAAAACAGTAAAAATAACAAAACGTATACGCGCTCGAAATTTCACAATGTTACGTATGATATCTTAATGGCTTAGTGAAAAGAATAAATGAGACAAAAAAATAAAAATAAACAACTTAATTTTATATAAATAAAAACATTTTGTCGTTCAGGAATTGTTTGGAATTATTGGTTTCATAGCAAATTGAACAGTGCCGAAAGCAGTTGAGAAGATTTATAAAACAATGTTCGATTATTTAAAAAAACCTACTGTAAAGTCCTGTGTTATCGATATGTCTAAAGAATTCTATTTATGTATTGTCGGCATCTACTTGTGATAAAAAACTGTTTATGTGTTTAGATAAAATTTGGCAAACTGTGCTTAACCACAAATAGTGAGAAATTATGCTTTCGGTACTGTTCAATAATCGTTAACTATTGCATCACTGGATATGTCATAAGAACTGGTTTAATGTAAAATATATATTTAAAAAACTGTTCATGGCTGGGGAGTAGTTATTGTATAAGTTATTAACAAATTCCTTGAATGATTAGTTTTAAAATTATTCTTCTCTTAGTTGTGAGTTAATCAATTTATTATTTTTGTTCTTTTCATAAAGACTCTTGTGAGATTCTAATTTGTTCGGATATTAAAATTTTACAAGGGTGCAAGTTTGTTCGGTCCAAAGTTGGTGACTGTTGCTTTTATTAGTACCTATTTTATTGTTATGATATTACGTAAAATTATTTGTATCCAAAAACGTACAGTTTTGATTATCTATGTACCTTAAAAGTAATAATTGAGAGTAGGCTTTAATCTTACCTGAGAATTAACTGACTGAAATCGTTGTGTAGGTTTTAGTTTAAAATTTTTTTATATCTTCTAAGGAACGTAAAGCTGCATTTGGAGGCAATAGTTGGCACTAAGTTACAAATGTTGGGTGAAATGATTTTGATTTTTTAATTTTTTCGGCTGCAAAACATAAGGAACTCAGCTCACATTAGGTCTGTTCCTGAACCTCCGTAAAATGCAGCTGGCTACATTTTACTTATTTATGCGGTGGGGTGAATTCACTTCAAAAAGCAGATTTATTTTGGAGAAAAAAATCTTTTCCCATATATGGAAGCTAAACAATCACAGTTCTGCCTTATAGGCTACTTCACTTCATTAATTCGACGCTTTTAGGATATTAAACTTTATAAAAGTTGAAGTCACAAATTTCAATTTCACTCAATTGACGTTTGGGCAGTTGTCAATTTAGGTCTGTTTCTTTACTTCTGCAGCTGAAAATTCCTGCATTTTCCTTCTTTATGTGGTGGAGGTACAGTTGTCAAAAGTATGAAAACAGTTTTCTGAAATATCCTGAAAAAGTATGAGTGCCAAAAGTGACAAGTGAATAAACTCAAAAATACGAAATTCAGCTATTTGACATCAGCCGGTGACAGTAAGGAGAAGTAAGGCAGTTTAAAGCTACTGCAAATTTCTGAACTTTCCTGCAGGAGGGGAAGCGGTGACATCGGCAAAAATCTGCTGTCAAACTGAGTACGAAAACGACTTTCTGCAGGTAAAGAAGCAGACCTTTTGACAGAAAGAAGAGTTAAGCATATTGCAGCTGGTCAAAGTTGCTGCAGAATTCTTAAAAATGAACTCAACACCATAACGCACGATTCGAACGATGGATATGCGCAATTCTTTTTTAATTTTGTTCGTTATAGTTCTGGAAAAGTTTTGAGGAAACACTCATTTGGATTACACCATCCGAGATGCTGTGATTTCGTCAAATGCTCATAAAATACGAACATTGTTTTCGAAAGTTATCTCAACTTTGAAATCCAGATTTACGACTCAGCGAGGAAATTCACAGCGAGGCATTGATATTAATTAAGGATATCGAACAAGGTATTACAGCGCCCAATTGTTCGTTGTACGACGCATTTAATAAAGAGTTGAAACGCGAAAAACAATATGATTGCGATGCATTGAGAGAATCAGGTCGACGAATGTTCCGCTGTTGAATATTCGTACGGCACTCTCATGAAAGTTGTCAACGATGAAACTGGAGGGGTTTTCTTCTTGGACGTTCCCGCTGAAACTGGAAAAACTTTTTTGATCGAGAGAACATTTGAAAGTTAGGGAACATATTGATTCGAGTATTTTGTACTAGTCAGAAAAATTGGGAGCGACCAAAATTTGCTCGTCAAGTAAATGATTTAAAAATTAAATAGAGTGTCTTTATTAATGTAGTTTTCTTAGTTGAATTCATGGCAGTTCATACCAATTTTCCACGTTCAATTTATTATTAACTAACGATAACTAGAAAGCGATGTGTGCTACCAAATTTAACTCGAATCGAGTTCTTGTTAAATCGAAAATTAGTGCTGGAAACGAGATATGTACATATAGTGAGTGGTTTGCACCCAATCGATAAATGTTCAAAATCGTGAATAATGTAATGATGCAACAGACAGTTTCGTATACTAATTGAGCAAGTTTTTAGGAAACCTACCTCTTAATAAAAAATGATTACGAGAAGTGACAATATTTGAGTAAATGATATCGTCTAAAAAATTACATCCAAATGCAGCGCGAATATCTAAAATGCATACTTTAAAAATTAAAACTCATATGACTTAAAAGGCATTCAAATCAGTCTTATAAAAGTCTTTCATTTACGTAAACGTAAGAAATATACATAAATGTACTTCGTAAAACAAAAACAAAAATAAGGAAAATGTTAGGAAATTAGTTTTATATGGCAGTTTACAGATGAGGTATGTATAACATAACTTGCACCCGATTCTTAATTAGAATCACAAAAGAAGTCTTTTTTGTTTCTTAAATGTTCAGTATACGCAAAAACGTTTGCCTTAAAAGTCGAAACGAAAAATCCTATAATCTCAAAATCTTACCTTTATAAAGTGTTTACATTTCATGGTGAATATTTTGTAGAACTATAAATTAAATAACACTTTCTTTACATTTTTGAACATTCTACCTGTTAAAAAAATTAACTAGGCAATTTCTGAATATTTTCTTCTCAAAATACAAAAGAAATATCTAAATAAAGACAATTCAACTTTCAGGCATTCATAAATCTCTCAACATACGTACTTTTTTATACTTTTAGTATGAAATATGTTTTAGTCTCTGTTTCGTATTTATAAATGTTTTCATCCTTCAACTGTTTTTATTTTAAAACCTAACGCTTACGTAATTCCTTCTTTATATTTTATCCTCAGCACTTATATTCGCTAGAGTCTTTTTGATCCTAAGTGCTGTCAGTCGGGCAGCCGGATTTTGATACCAGCACTCTTTCATCACTTTCGCCATAGCGTGTAAAACGTCTGATGCATGCCAACGATTTGGTATGTTCGGGCGTTGTTTATCTATACAAACCACCTGTTGTATAAAAAAATTAAAAGACATAAATATTGGATTTAAAATAAGAACTGAAATCTCGCATAGATTGATAAAACTAGAATTTATTGTAAAGAATATTTTAAAAATCCTAAAGTCGGAGGATACTCCTTTAAATGTCGAATCATATTCTCAAAAATAATTTACCCGTTCTATGTAATATAACGCTTCAGCGCCTAAGTCTAATAATTTTTTCTGCATATTTTGGCCCTATTTATTAATACAGTTGTAATAAATAAGCAAAAGATACTTTCTCTAAGTGCAAGTGAGGAGTTTGCAAAAATAAGTTTTTACTTGCAACTTTGATTTTCTTCAAATTAACGTAATTTTGTTGGAAATGGAATAGAACCGTTGGTTAAAGTACAGCCTTAAATTTTCGAGAAAACCGACTTTGAATGAAATTTTACATAAGCTCCGCCATGAAACGCTTTTTCCTAACACATCGATATCTCGGGAGAAAGCAGTAAGTCGGCAGACACATCAAACATCAAAAATTCAACATCATCGACGACTTGCATTCATGGATTAAAGTGCCTTGGGCTGTGGACAGTTAATCACTTTGTAATATTTGATCGTTCCATACAATTTTTCGCGTCCTTTACACTTTCAGCGTACAACACTTCAGATTGGTTGAATTTATAGTCACTGTTCTACAAATGTTACGAGTTAAGAACTTCTAGTCTTCGTTCGAAGATCTACACAAAACTATTATGGTAAAAATATTTTTTTTATGTAAATATGGCACTTTATTTTAAAAAAAAATCCTACAAAAATCTAGCTACCCTAAAAAATGTATAACAATCAAAACAAAAAAGAGATGGTAAGTTACTTTGCAAATATTACGTTAAAACGACTCTAAAACTTGAAGGCAAGAAAATAGTAAAAAAACCTGTAAAAAAAAAAAATACAAAGAAATTTTGAAATGCCTCCAAGCGAGTGCCAGCTTTAAGAAAATTTTTGAAAAATAATCTGAAACAAAACCTAGAGCTAAACCTAAAACGAACGAACAAAATGAGCCCTTCGTCACTTTAATAGTCCTCCGGGAGCACTCATCCAAACATGTTCTAAATAAACGCACAACAATTTCGAACCGATTAGAGTCCCGCGGGACCAGTCTACAGAGTCATTGACGTTTGAAAACTGCTCTCATCATCCTCTCAGTTCTACGATTCCAACGTGAGAATTGTCCTTCTCGCTGCACTTGCAGCAAAGCGAAGAGAAGCTTCGTGGACAAGCTGCTGCAAGTCTGCGGCCTGTTATTCCCAGTGAAAGGCATGCTCACAGTTTTAGAGAACAAATGAATTATTTTAATTTATAGTGTGTCCGCACCGAACCAAAATCACTTGATTTGGAGTGTTTCCATAATTTTGGTTAAACGCTATGCTAATACCAAACTTCGTATTTTGGTAAAATGCGTACAATTCAGTGCACCTTGGAAATAAAATTCAGGCCTTTTAAGCACACCACACTCACCGTTGTGTGTATTTAGAAAGCAATAGGAAAACAGCAAACTAAATTATCACTATGCGGTATGATCGTAATTTCGGTGAACATGCTATTAGATCATTATAGTTATTTGTGGTCTAAATGGCGAACCATATAGATAAGCTTTTCGTATCGAAATCTAAACGGAACTTTCCTTTCTGTTAACTTTTCTTTGTACCCTGATTTACACACAATCAGAATTATCTAACTCCATCTAACCATTTGAAATTACACTTTTGATGGAACTTGATTTCCTAAATTTTACTTATAAAATAAAAAGAGTTGCACGCCACTGGCAAATCCTTACACTAACTAAAATACATAAAAGTGTAAGTTTTCTTACTTTTTTCATCTCTTCAATTGTAGGATCAGGTTGCACAACATCATAATAGGGTAATTGGTATTCATCATACATCATACCAATATTACATCTTCTTGCAATTTCCCACAATATCAGCCCAAATGCGTAAACATCAGCTCTCTTGAACGAGTCAAAATGTTGTGTATTTATACTTTCGTCTAGAACCTCTGGCGCCATATATCGTTTAGTACCGACTCGATGTGTTGACGGAATGTCTACTGAATCATCTTTATCGACATGCCGTACTGCCAAGCCTAAATCACCAATGGCACAACTTAAATTCGATTTAACGAGAATGTTTTTAGATTTGAGATCGCGATGAGCAATTGCAGGCTTGCCACGTGTACCAACAATATCCATATGTAAATGTGCCAGTCCTGTAGCAATTGACAATGCCATTACTAACATTGTTTTTGTGTCGACGGTATGTGTTGTTAGGTAATCAAATAACGAGCCATTTTCGTGGTAGTCAGTAACTAACCAAAGCTGAGTCCATGTTCCATTATCTGTGCAATAAGTAATTGTTTAATTTTAATATGTACTTTATAGACATCTTAGTTCAATCACCTTTGTTATCAGCGGCAATAAATCCCAAAATATTTTCATGTCTAAGCATGACAGTCTGATAAATTTCGGCTTCGCGAAACCATGAGCATTCTTCACGACTAGAAAATATCTTAACTGCAACATTTTCACCGCGCCATCTTCCTCTCCACACTTCACCAAAGCGACCTTTTCCGATCACGCAACAAAGTTGAATTTGTCGAGCAATGGATCTCTGAACAAGTAAAGGAAGTCCAGCTACGAAGAGAGTTATAATTTAACCTGAAAATAGCAATAACAGTATAACAATATACTTACCAGAACCTGATCCTGATGTTGTCATCTCAATCATGTCTTGAATAGTGTTGCCATTTAAAATGGGATCACAGACTGAATCTTCTTGGGTAAATGGTCGTCCACTACTATTTCTCTTTCTTTTTTGAACGTACCAATAGGATGATAAAACGACAGTGCATAAACCCAAAGTTGCACCAAATATTATAAAAACCAGCTGCCATGTATTTAGTGGCGGCTCAGCTAAATATTCTAGAAATTGAGAGAAAGTTAAATGATTCTCCTAAAATAAGTTTTTAGGTTAAAAATTACCTAAATGATATAGCATTACTTGTTAAGCTGAGAATAAAAGCATTAAGAATAACAATCCAATCCCATGAACTAGTAACATGCAATTAATCTATATCAGGAGTGTTTTTTAAAGTAAAATTTCTTTAATTCTTAGAATGACGCAAACAATTTTACTTTTAACTAGTAAAACCGAGAATAAAATAAATATTTCATCAATTACAACACTCATGAAATAGACGGTAATTTAGTAAAACAAAATTAAAAGCGTTATGCTAAAATATTTATAAGCAATTACAGGCAGTGTTTCAAGTGGAAAATTACTTGCAAGTCCAGAAGTTGTCCTGAGTTAAGTAATTTGTTTTAATGTAGACGACAAAATATTCAAACTCTTTCTTTAGACTGGGTGATTTATGAAAACTCGGGCTACTAGAAATCCTCATAAATTGATTTTATAATAAGAATCCTAACACTTTTATGAAATATACACAATTTACATATTTGAGGTGAAAATTAAATAATCAAAACAAAACAAAAAGACGTAAATAAAATGGGCATACATCCGCAATGCACTTATCAAATTAAACAATAAAATTTTTATATAAAACAAATAAAAACGCCTAATAGATAATAATTAAACTTACTTGGTATGACCCACTTAACACTTAGTTAGTGCCCTAAAAAGTAATCTTATAAATAAACAAAATTGAACAGATGTTTGCCCATGTAAACAGACTCCAATAAGTAGTACCGAAGAACAAACTTATTGCGATTTTTAGACCAAAGTAAACGTACACAAAGAGGTCCAGTTTTCTCCTTAAACATTCAGATGTTGCGATGATAGACATTTACTTACGTACAAATTTTAACCATTGTATCATGAAATTATGAACAGAGAATGTGTTTACATAAAAACTGTCAAGATGGTTACGATGTTTGCTGAGGAATATTTTCACTAACACCACGTGTAACAGGAATTACACATGAGTAAATAATAATTTTGTGAGTCAGAAAAATTTATTTGGCCTCATAAATACTTATATTGATACGAAGCTTATAGTTCAGCCCTAGGTTTATTCTAAAGACCTTTCAGATGTCTAATAGCAAATTTTAAGTCGAAAATGAATTACAATACATGAATGAATTATCGCAGGAAGGAGGCTCACTGAAAGGATTCTATGAAAAACCCAGGCGTACATTTTTGTATATCGTACAAGTGTTGGCGTTTTCGTGCTATTTTAGATTATCTTGGTACCTTGTCATATGAGCCTCCTTTCATCTTTACGTATGAAGTATGCACGGCCTACCCGTTTTTTGTCCCAGAAGCTAGTACGTCATGTATGGACAGTCGCTTAAGATGGAAATTACGCGCCAAAATCGTTTAAGACCAGTACAATTACTTCCTCAATTGAATTTAATTTTCAATTTTAAATAATATTGCTTTTCGTCAGGACCGCCACGCTTCACTTATTGTTGGAGGGATCGTTCTTCGTGCCTTTCGTCACGACAGCTCGTGTGGACGTTGTTGGCTCTGATGACTTTAGAGTTTTTTTGTGTTGTTATCCACACAAGAACATCTATATTGCCACGGTACATCTTTCGCTTTGCTCAGATTCTTATGGCTACGATCGATTCTCCGGCGGCCTCTTCACAAGATCTCTTAATAAAATTGTTTTTCAATTCTAAGCGCAACTCCGATGGGTAAACTTCCATAGTGCGTCTCCAGAATAGAGAAAGTAATGATCCGCTTATCATTCCTAATTTCTTAAGACTTTTTTAAAGCTGCGTTCCTTAAAAACACCTGTGATATTAGCCTTAACGATTTTACTCGACAAGGTTTCCGGCTACCACTCTTACTAGAACAGACCTTATATTTGACGAAGCTAGGATTTTAAGAGTAATATCCAATCTTGCCGATAATTTCTGGGTATTCTCAGTATCCTTAGCATTTCTTAAAAAATGTGGTCAATTGTTTCGTTTATCTGCTACCTGTTTAATTTATCGATTTGTTGTGGCGCTTTTCAGAAAACGTGGCAACAATCTGAAGTCCTGCCGCTGCATAAAAATGGAAGTAAGACACATATGTATGTCTGGCTACAGGCACATTGTGAATCTTTTGCTGTATTACACAGATTTTTAAAGTGTAGTGCAAATGCAACTTCCCCTAATCCTACTTTAAACCATTTTTGGTTTATTTCAGCATGGTTTTATTAAGGGTAAGTCGGCAACTACCAACTGTTTAGAATTCTCCAGTTTCTGCATTTCAGCCATTGAAACTAGTAACCAGGTTGATTGCACTTTCATTGACTTCAGCAAAGCCCTCGAAAGAATTGATCATAGTAACTAATACTACTTGGATTCCCTACTAATTTTGTCAACTAAGTGAAATCCTACTTATGTCATCGCACTTAACCAATTCGCTTGTGTAAATCATACTCGGATGTCATCGGGATTACGTCCGGTGTACCACAGGGCAGTCATCTCGAACCGGTACTTTTTATAATTCACCTTAATACTGCTGCTCGCGAAAACTCTGCTTTGATTAGTTTTTTTTGGAGCATTTTAAATGAACGCGATTATTTCCAACGACATTTACAGATGGTGCACCATATATCAGACACTTTTGAACATTGACAAGGGCATTCCAAGTGCTTTTCGAGTAAAAAGTGTCCCCTGACTTTTAATTTCATAGTTAACGGTGGCTCTTTGAACAGATAGAACACGACTAAGGATTTTGGTTTCTTGATCAATTCGTACTTTTCGTTTCAGGATCTTATTGACGATATTTCCAATAGTGCATGATTTACCCTATCAAGGTCTTCCTTTTTATTCAGGCAATTAATTTTTTTATGGCTTTATAAAAATATGGTTCAATGAATTTAATAAAATTTTATAATTTAATCCATACATTACGAAGATTTTATACTGCCACTTGTTAGGCCAGTTCTAGAATATGCCAGCTCTGTTTGGTCGCCTTTCCATGCGGCGTACATCAACCGCATCAATGCAGTTAAACGTAGATTTCTAAAATTCGCCCTCCACGGCTTTCTTTAGAGCGACCTTTTTGTTCTGCCTCTTTATCTTAACCAACTTAACCTTCTCTTTGAATATTTTTAAAGAAAAAAAACACAATATTCCCAGAGCTGTCTTCGCTTTTACCCGCTTATAGGGTGAGATTGATACTCCTGACCCTGAGCTCTTTGCTTCTTTCAATATCTCGGCACAGGCACGCTCCTTAAGAGATTGCAACCATCTCCAGGTACCTTTTCATCGAACTAACAATGGTTTTCATGTGCCTGTCTCGTTTGTTTATTCTGAGTTCTAGTCATGGAATGAAAACTCAGTTTCGTTAAGGTTAAGTTTTAAGATATATGATCCTAAATGTTATCAGTTATTTGACAAATTGTGAATGATAGACAATTGCAATAACAAAAACAGCTTTGCAAAATGTAGACAATTCTCCCTATGAATGTCTCTCCGTTAACCACACTAACTACTTAGCTGCTCCCAGCAACCATACCTTTTACATAAGGCTAGATTCTCATTCAAAATGGTCGAAAATTCGATTTTTTTATTGCATTTTTTTAATCCCTGAGTTACAAAAGTTTCTACAGCCCATTGTTCGAAGCATTCATATGAAAGTAAAAACGGTTTGATCTTTTAACTTCTACCTTTGACCCTCGAAAAGTAAACACTTCTCTTGGGAGCTTATTTCTGAAATTTGCTAATATTAACTATTTTTTGTAACGCCATAGAGTGAAAGAATACCCAAAAATCGAACTCAAAGTTCCAGTTAGCACCATATCGTTAAATTTAAGGTTATTTCATTGTGGTTAGGTGTAAGCTCCCATAAATTTAATGTAGTATCGACTAATGCTATACATTTCTGGTTTCAGATAACTCCTTAGGGGCTACACTGCACGCAGTCTACGTACTTCAAACTCGTAGGCCCTTGATCAAACCATTATTACGGGCGCCATTTTGTTTTTTGTTTTTGTATTAAAAATCTAAAATAAAGTTCAAAGTATGATCAATCATAGTCCCCAAACAAATCCTTTGTTTGTCTTTTCATTTTCAAAACTTTGCCTATTTTTTGCCTATATTTTGCTCTAAAATCCCAAAACGATAAAAGCCTAAAGAACAAAGTATGTAATTAATAAAAATTTTGTCTACTCAGGGGTAGGGTAGCAACAGGAATTTTTGTTCTATCGCAAAATAATTAATAGATCGCAAACACGCATGCTAAAATAAGCAGGTATTGTCCTAAAATTTCCTGTTGCACTTGAGCCGTACCTCTGAGGTATTCATTTGTTTACAAGTGATACGCAAATTTTACGTAAATTTTTTTTATCTGCAAATAAAATAAAGTGTTTTATATATCTAATAACAGAGGCTTAAAGTAAACGGCGATTAAATTTTTCCTTCTAACAAATTAAACATTTACATTGTAACAGTTCAGCAAACTTTTACTAAAATTATTTCCTCAATCCTACGTAACCATCTTGACAGAAATGATTTGTGCGATATTACTCAATTTGAACTTTTACATTTGATTTTTTAATGTGTACAACAAGGTGAATGACACACGATTTCGAATGATAAATGCCCACGTAGAAATGTTTTCTACTCTTGAAAATTTTATGAGATAAAAAACACGGCGAAGTTGACTGTAACATTTCATTACGTAAAATAATTTTTTTTTTGTATATTATCTATATGTGTACGATTATGTATAATGAATCTCAAAATTTGGCGATGTGGCTCACCTGTAAAGGGTGGAAGTATTATTGAATCATTCGTGTTACAAAAATCTTGATCACAACAATTCATCATAAAATAAGGACCAGCGTTGTTCTTTTCATGACACCAAACGGGATCTTCCGGTGGGAAGAGTGTCTCATGAGGAAAACATCTACAGCGAATGTAACAAATATACTTGGATTAGTCTTTTATAGACGCGTCTATTCCAGTTTCTCGTTGTTATTTTATTTAAATTTTAATCAGCATGTCAATGACTCTAATCACCTATACCGAAATATACACTTCTCCATAAATAGTACATTGAGACTCGCAGTTGCGAAATAAATTATCAAAGAAAAATAAAAAGGAACAATTTTGAGATAATTTTACTGCAAAAACCAGATGTGACCGGTAACAAATTAAAATTTGCCTACCTTTTCAACTTTTAAGGTAAATAAAGAATTAGCATAAAATGTAAATGTTGCGACATGTTTTTGGAGACGTGTAAATTTACTGAGACAAAACGATTGCTGCTTATAAATTAATTAAATAATAAAAAAATATTATATAAGAAATTTCGCAACAAATATAATTAAAACAATTCATGATACCTCTTATCGGTTTTTCTAAATGTTTTTTATCTGTTGTATTTGCAAAGTTTTAATTAGATGATTAAGGTAAATTTGTTTTGATAACTTTTATTAAAAAAATATCGTTTTCTATTAGACTACCTACACTCTAAAATAAAAAAAACATTTCATCGTCTACATATATACACCATAAGTATGAAAAAAGACGCATTAAGTGATTTAGAAAAGAGATAAATCTACAATTTTTTCAAAAAATATCTCTAAGTGACATCTTGCAGTATTATCTAGTAAATGCAGCAGATTGTGTTGTGCAGCAGTAAATAACTAGTTTGTTGCATGTTGCATGAAGGCTTTAACTATTCACCAACCGATTAAATAAAAATAGTAAGAGTAAAATAAAGAGCGGATCAATGAAACCAGTACAGAGTAAATGCTATAGAATATTTGCATGAAATATATTACAAATTTTTTTTATTCTTAAGTGACTACAGTGGAACAGATCTACTTGAATAAAATTTTGAAGAAATTGTTTAAAAAAATTTTGAAAGAATATTTGTAAATGTTGCGATTTTTTGTGTTTTATTTAAATTCTACAAAAATTTTGTTTACAAGATTTACATTAATTGCAGAATAGTCAATGAAGTAGTAAGCAACCCTTGCGCTGTAAAAACATTTGAAGTAATTTTACGAGAGTAGACATCATCTCATAAAGAACATAAAGAAAGTGTAATAAAAACAGGATTTTATTTATGCGATGTAAAGTTAGACTTTTTATTTAAAGAGTATTGCCACAGCAAACCAAAGGAGATGCAGGGTTAGGTTAGGTTAGGTTACGTTAAGTTGGCTGCCTATCCGGAAAGGAAGGCACGCTTAGGCCAGAGTGGCCCATTATGATACCACAATTTGCGCTCAAGCCTATTTTACTTCGCGGGAAGTAGTTTCTACTGGTGACAGAGTTCTAGCTCGGTTCATCAGGAGCTTCTAGTCAGCTCCTTATCCCCCCACCAATCTCCAAAAAAGAAAAGGATAACGAGCTGAATAGAAGCTCTTGATGTGCCAAGCTAGAATTCTGTTATAGTTCGCGGGGAATCCAAAAATATTGTTGACCAGAGCACGAGACGAAAAGGCTTACAGCCCTGTTAAGTAACTGAAAATCATTTCGAGCTCCTCATAAACCAAACTAAGTCATTGGCATCAGTATAACCTAATTCGGTTAACGCTTTGAAAAAAGTGGGAGCCCAAAACCATCTACTGCGGTTGCTAGGGCGCGGCAGTTGCAGAAAAGCGGCAGATGGTTCCCTCTTCCTCCTCATGTTGGCAACTCTTACGGAAGTTAATATGGCAGCCACGACAACTCCTATAATATTACGACAGAGTGAGATAAGCTCTCTTGACGGCTTTAGGTCAAAGTTCGGCCAGATCTGCCGGGTAGTAAGGCAGCTGTCTCCCCTTTGTAATCTAACATTGGCAATTATAAGGAATGCTTGTGTGATTTCCAGATTGCATGCGGCTTGGTGATATGTGTCCAAGGCGAGAAGAGTAGTACCAATTCTTAAAATCGATAAAAGAATTGTGTAGTTTGTTTATAAAAATGTAAAATAAGGGTCTGTCGCCTAACGGTCTAAACTAAAGTAGTTTCTAACCTAAAAACTGCGTAGTAAATTTCAAGACCTAATCACAGGTTGTAAACAAGGGTCTGATTACGAAACACTGCGCCGATGCGACTTGTTAATGGGTTTAGGTTTAGAGCTGTTCTAGGAAAGGGGACGTTCAAGTATTACGTTACGCAGTCAGGGGGGAGGGGGTGGGGTCTTGTGAAACTTTACGGTGCGTTATAGGGGGGAGGGTGGTCAAGCAACGCGTTACGTAACATTAAGTTTTTGTTAAAATTAAAAGTCCAAACTCGTGACTCACGGCTCAGTTTATATGGTATATCGACTCAACACATATTTTTTTTGTACAAACGAAAAGAGTCGCATCACTGAGAAGAAGTATAAATTAGGCAAATAACCACAATAAGTCGTGTACCATGAGTCCATAGTTTGGACTCTAAGTGTCCGATTGTTGCGCTCAAGCCATTAACTTACGAATTTCATGCACACACAATAGGGCCAAAGTAGGCTGAAATTTTGTTTAATTTACATTGTTTCTTATTCCGGTATTCTGCGCAACATAATTGACATTTTTAGGTAAAAATAATCATCTGAGTGATACGTAACGTTTAACGTTATCTCCAAAATCTGCGTTACGTAATACTTGAACGGCCCCACATTAGGTATATTTTATATTTACGTAGCATACGTGTTATTGTGCAATGGAGAAAAATTTAATGAATCTTGGTTTGAACTCCCTTCTAGGAATGTAATATATTTTGTAATAAATAAGAGAGATCCCTTATTTACTTATGTAAAGACACAGGGATGTTTTAGGAAGGGGAAGATCTTATAAGATGTTGGTTGATAAAGGAAATTTAGATCGAACAGTTTGATTTAAAACGGGGTCCGCGCAATTGAATTAATAGTAAAAAGTGTTAAATCCATAGTGAGGGTTGTGAGAGTTGAGTTATTTTAGTAGATAGTTGTCTTGTAGATAATTTCTGGGTTTTGAGTGAGAAGTTAGTTGTAGTGTATTATAATAAAATAGATTGATTTGGAAAAAGGAACGAAAGATTGTGTTTCGCGAAGTCTGAGTGAATAAGCGAAATATTTGTGCTTGTAAAGTCTTTGTGATGAGTTGAAGCTTGCGATGTCTTTTTGACGTAGTAAGGAGAGTTCGTCTTGCAAAGTCTGAGAGACCTATCAGTTGGTCTTAGTGATCATCATGATTGAATGTTTGTAATTATTCAAATAGTAGAACTAACTGAGTCCATTTTTTATTATTACTTTTATAATTTCTTGAAAATCACCTGTTTTGACCTAAGAATCATAATTTACATTTTTTGAAAATTATTTTTTTTTAAATAGCCCCTCCAACACTTTTAGGGAATTTTGGGCGAGATGTAAGCCGAAATCAGCAACAGCGACGATTCTCGGTTCATGACTAGATTTCGCCAGTTGCTATTTTTTCTCTGATTCCTACATGCATACATATATTACACGGAGCGTTGAGCGGTCGCCGGTGTAGTAAATGTTAACCTGTCGATAACAGATTATGATAAAAAGACCATTGGGGTTTGCGTTAACCTTAAGTTGTAGATCCACTTACAATCATTGTTTTGAATTGGGTGAAGGCCTTCTCCCGCCACAAGGAGTTACGGGAACTATAGAGAGAGAGAGAGAGAGAGAGAGAAATAAGTGTTGGGTGGCTACAGCTGTGGGTTTAAACGATGACAATTTCACCAGTTTATGGATTTTTCTTGATTCCGGAAAGTTTAAGTATCTATTAGCCAACGCACACGTAACTCCAAATTTCTTCCAACACATTAAGTTTGCTGTATACAGAAAGCCAACAACAACGGACAGATATATTACAAAGTGACTCTTTTTGCTCATACCAACACAAGGTGGCATCCTTTAATTCCATAATTTATCGTATGTACCGATTGCCTTTAAGTGCAGCCGATTTCTTCTTCTAAATTATCAAAGAAAAATAAAAAGGAACAATTTTGAGATAATTTTACTGCAAAAACCAGATGTGACCGGTAACAAATTAAAATTTGCCTACCTTTTCAACTTTTAAGGTAAATAAAGAATTAGCATAAAATGTAAATGTTGCGACATGTTTTTGGAGACGTGTAAATTTACTGAGACAAAACGATTGCTGCTTATAAATTAATTAAATAATAAAAAAATATTATATAAGAAATTTCGCAACAAATATAATTAAAACAATTCATGATACCTCTTATCGGTTTTTCTAAATGTTTTTTATCTGTTGTATTTGCAAAGTTTTAATTAGATGATTAAGGTAAATTTGTTTTGATAACTTTTATTAAAAAAATATCGTTTTCTATTAGACTACCTACACTCTAAAATAAAAAAAACATTTCATCGTCTACATATATACACCATAAGTATGAAAAAAGACGCATTAAGTGATTTAGAAAAGAGATAAATCTACAATTTTTTCAAAAAATATCTCTAAGTGACATCTTGCAGTATTATCTAGTAAATGCAGCAGATTGTGTTGTGCAGCAGTAAATAACTAGTTTGTTGCATGTTGCATGAAGGCTTTAACTATTCACCAACCGATTAAATAAAAATAGTAAGAGTAAAATAAAGAGCGGATCAATGAAACCAGTACAGAGTAAATGCTATAGAATATTTGCATGAAATATATTACAAATTTTTTTTATTCTTAAGTGACTACAGTGGAACAGATCTACTTGAATAAAATTTTGAAGAAATTGTTTAAAAAAATTTTGAAAGAATATTTGTAAATGTTGCGATTTTTTGTGTTTTATTTAAATTCTACAAAAATTTTGTTTACAAGATTTACATTAATTGCAGAATAGTCAATGAAGTAGTAAGCAACCCTTGCGCTGTAAAAACATTTGAAGTAATTTTACGAGAGTAGACATCATCTCATAAAGAACATAAAGAAAGTGTAATAAAAACAGGATTTTATTTATGCGATGTAAAGTTAGACTTTTTATTTAAAGAGTATTGCCACAGCAAACCAAAGGAGATGCAGGGTTAGGTTAGGTTAGGTTACGTTAAGTTGGCTGCCTATCCGGAAAGGAAGGCACGCTTAGGCCAGAGTGGCCCATTATGATACCACAATTTGCGCTCAAGCCTATTTTACTTCGCGGGAAGTAGTTTCTACTGGTGACAGAGTTCTAGCTCGGTTCATCAGGAGCTTCTAGTCAGCTCCTTATCCCCCCACCAATCTCCAAAAAAGAAAAGGATAACGAGCTGAATAGAAGCTCTTGATGTGCCAAGCTAGAATTCTGTTATAGTTCGCGGGGAATCCAAAAATATTGTTGACCAGAGCACGAGACGAAAAGGCTTACAGCCCTGTTAAGTAACTGAAAATCATTTCGAGCTCCTCATAAACCAAACTAAGTCATTGGCATCAGTATAACCTAATTCGGTTAACGCTTTGAAAAAAGTGGGAGCCCAAAACCATCTACTGCGGTTGCTAGGGCGCGGCAGTTGCAGAAAAGCGGCAGATGGTTCCCTCTTCCTCCTCATGTTGGCAACTCTTACGGAAGTTAATATGGCAGCCACGACAACTCCTATAATATTACGACAGAGTGAGATAAGCTCTCTTGACGGCTTTAGGTCAAAGTTCGGCCAGATCTGCCGGGTAGTAAGGCAGCTGTCTCCCCTTTGTAATCTAACATTGGCAATTATAAGGAATGCTTGTGTGATTTCCAGATTGCATGCGGCTTGGTGATATGTGTCCAAGGCGAGAAGAGTAGTACCAATTCTTAAAATCGATAAAAGAATTGTGTAGTTTGTTTATAAAAATGTAAAATAAGGGTCTGTCGCCTAACGGTCTAAACTAAAGTAGTTTCTAACCTAAAAACTGCGTAGTAAATTTCAAGACCTAATCACAGGTTGTAAACAAGGGTCTGATTACGAAACACTGCGCCGATGCGACTTGTTAATGGGTTTAGGTTTAGAGCTGTTCTAGGAAAGGGGACGTTCAAGTATTACGTTACGCAGTCAGGGGGGAGGGGGTGGGGTCTTGTGAAACTTTACGGTGCGTTATAGGGGGGAGGGTGGTCAAGCAACGCGTTACGTAACATTAAGTTTTTGTTAAAATTAAAAGTCCAAACTCGTGACTCACGGCTCAGTTTATATGGTATATCGACTCAACACATATTTTTTTTGTACAAACGAAAAGAGTCGCATCACTGAGAAGAAGTATAAATTAGGCAAATAACCACAATAAGTCGTGTACCATGAGTCCATAGTTTGGACTCTAAGTGTCCGATTGTTGCGCTCAAGCCATTAACTTACGAATTTCATGCACACACAATAGGGCCAAAGTAGGCTGAAATTTTGTTTAATTTACATTGTTTCTTATTCCGGTATTCTGCGCAACATAATTGACATTTTTAGGTAAAAATAATCATCTGAGTGATACGTAACGTTTAACGTTATCTCCAAAATCTGCGTTACGTAATACTTGAACGGCCCCACATTAGGTATATTTTATATTTACGTAGCATACGTGTTATTGTGCAATGGAGAAAAATTTAATGAATCTTGGTTTGAACTCCCTTCTAGGAATGTAATATATTTTGTAATAAATAAGAGAGATCCCTTATTTACTTATGTAAAGACACAGGGATGTTTTAGGAAGGGGAAGATCTTATAAGATGTTGGTTGATAAAGGAAATTTAGATCGAACAGTTTGATTTAAAACGGGGTCCGCGCAATTGAATTAATAGTAAAAAGTGTTAAATCCATAGTGAGGGTTGTGAGAGTTGAGTTATTTTAGTAGATAGTTGTCTTGTAGATAATTTCTGGGTTTTGAGTGAGAAGTTAGTTGTAGTGTATTATAATAAAATAGATTGATTTGGAAAAAGGAACGAAAGATTGTGTTTCGCGAAGTCTGAGTGAATAAGCGAAATATTTGTGCTTGTAAAGTCTTTGTGATGAGTTGAAGCTTGCGATGTCTTTTTGACGTAGTAAGGAGAGTTCGTCTTGCAAAGTCTGAGAGACCTATCAGTTGGTCTTAGTGATCATCATGATTGAATGTTTGTAATTATTCAAATAGTAGAACTAACTGAGTCCATTTTTTATTATTACTTTTATAATTTCTTGAAAATCACCTGTTTTGACCTAAGAATCATAATTTACATTTTTTGAAAATTATTTTTTTTTAAATAGCCCCTCCAACACTTTTAGGGAATTTTGGGCGAGATGTAAGCCGAAATCAGCAACAGCGACGATTCTCGGTTCATGACTAGATTTCGCCAGTTGCTATTTTTTCTCTGATTCCTACATGCATACATATATTACACGGAGCGTTGAGCGGTCGCCGGTGTAGTAAATGTTAACCTGTCGATAACAGATTATGATAAAAAGACCATTGGGGTTTGCGTTAACCTTAAGTTGTAGATCCACTTACAATCATTGTTTTGAATTGGGTGAAGGCCTTCTCCCGCCACAAGGAGTTACGGGAACTATAGAGAGAGAGAGAGAGAGAGAAATAAGTGTTGGGTGGCTACAGCTGTGGGTTTAAACGATGACAATTTCACCAGTTTATGGATTTTTCTTGATTCCGGAAAGTTTAAGTATCTATTAGCCAACGCACACGTAACTCCAAATTTCTTCCAACACATTAAGTTTGCTGTATACAGAAAGCCAACAACAACGGACAGATATATTACAAAGTGACTCTTTTTGCTCATACCAACACAAGGTGGCATCCTTTAATTCCATAATTTATCGTATGTACCGATTGCCTTTAAGTGCAGCCGATTTCTTTGAAGAGTCGCGCATTACAAGACTGATAAAGAAGCACATCGATAGAATGAGAAGAGAAACATCAACAACTCTGTTTACTCAAAACGTCATACGAACACAGTCAAACACACGGCGGTTTTCGTTGACCTGTGTACCCAGTGTTATGAACCCACTCAATCACACCTTTAATCAGGCTGGTTTACAGGTTGTACATACTAACGCAAACAAACTCTGCTTGGCCTTCTGTTCCACGAAGGATAGGCGATCACTGCAGGAAAAGAGTTGCATCACTTGTCCAATTTGTAATCACAAATCCATTGGATGCTTATGCTGATGCTTATGAATCCCTTTATTTGTCCATTACGGATAATTTAATGAACATAGAAAATAGTTCGATAATTTCACCTTTGTTTTAATTAGTCAAATAATGTTTGTTTGTTTACATTTCATTTTCCGTAAAAATTTTTTTTGCTCTCTTATAATAATTTTCTTTTGCTTGTATTTTTGATTGTCTTGTTTTGTCTCTCTTTCATTTTCCCACGCGTATAGCGCTGATGATGGGCATGCTAGTCCGAAATGCATTCGCATAATTTTTTATAAAGTTTGACGGTTCGAATAAATATTTAAATTGTATTGTTTGCGTTTTATTTTATTTTGTGATTCGTTAAATTTTGTCTACGTGTTGTG
This sequence comes from Leptarthrus brevirostris, assembly GCA_964036015.1. Classification (NCBI taxonomy): domain Eukaryota; kingdom Metazoa; phylum Arthropoda; class Insecta; order Diptera; family Asilidae; genus Leptarthrus; species Leptarthrus brevirostris. The sequence continues at coordinate 3,215,601 of OZ038372.1, read as the reverse complement.
CAGTCAATAAGGAAATTCAACACTCATTCTCTTGATTCTTCCATCAAGCCGGTTTGTGGATGTGAACCCAAAGTACACTTATGATATTTTGCTTTTATGTCAAAATAGGAGTTGAGTTAGGATGTGTATGATAACTCAGAAAATTATGCTGGCTGTATGAGACAAAATATCCACTCTATACTTGTTGTGGTGTTTTGCACCCGAGAGATACGAAATCATTTTGGTGAAAAATGTGAGGGAACAACTACCACACTCCGTTTGTGTAGACTCAAGAGAGGAAGGTGTGCGTTGGCTGTATAAAAATTAAAATCAAGGAATTTTTTTCGAAATTGGAACTCCATACAACGAGTAGAAAACTGAGTTAAAAACAAAATACTATTTGGGATGCTTCTATGCAGAAAACGACCCGTCAGATAACAGTACAACTGCGACTCAACGTTGTTTCTAATTATTTGTATTGGTGACATTTTTCTTTTAAAACGTTAGTTGTACGGTAAAAATGTATAGAATTTTTTTTTGTAGAAAATGTTGTGGTTTATAATTTCCATCATAACCTTCATTGACTTTTTGTAAACTTTTACTTCAAAAAACTTTCAACGTTGGACCGATATCGATTGAGATTTATCTACCTTAATTTATAAAAGTAATATACACGGTGGGCAAAAAGTTTCTAATCACTTATATTTGCGAGACTTATATATGCGAGACTTTTGCTTCCTTCCTCGTGCTCGAATCCAGATAACCGTTACAAAATGCTAGTCGGTCTTTTAAGTTTTTTTTCAGTAAGAAGCTGTTTTATTCGAGGGACGTAAGCATAGCGAAGCAAAGGTCTCGCATCCTGTTTACTGAGGAATCGTTAATTGAACTGTTTCCTGCTCCTAATAGACAGAACAGAATAGGGAAGACGCTTTTAATAATCATTAAGGAATGTTCATAAAATGAAGAATTTTTTTTATTTGGTAAAGTTTTTTCTTTAATGACAAATATAAGTGATCAGAAACACCCTGCCCACCCTGTATATATAGAAAGAATATGGGCATAATGGAGAAAACCCATTGAAAATGAACTCTTTCTTCAAGGTTCACATTGCTCTTATCATTTTAGCGAAAGAACAAAAACCGTAGATTTGATAAAGTTTGGAAAACAATCTTACAATTTAAAATCATAAAAAGTAATATTATTTTCAGATTAAAGTTTTTGTATATTGTTCTAGTCTTCAAAAAAAATAATTTACATGCGTACTATAAATTTTTTTTATAATAAAGTGAGAAGAAACTCTATTATAATATTAGACAAATTTTAGTCTATGTTTCTTCTTGTTGGTTCTTTTTTCCGCACACAAAAAACCGCAACAGAAAATGTTTTGTTTTAAATAAAAATTTAACTAATGCCTTGTTTTTCGAAAAACTGCAAAATAAATAAAAATTTAAAAAAAATATCCAATTACCATAGATAAAAAAGAATAATCAAGATACTAACGAAAATTAGGAATTGAATTGTCATAATTAATTTCTAGTACCTCTTTTTAATTCCAATTGCAACAGTACATTGTTATTGCAGAAATCTGTTTCACAACATTCGATTCTAAAGACTCTTTCTTTCTCCTTATTTGTTAAACACTCGATTGGCAGTCTTTCAAGCTCATATTTCTTTTGAAGACACCTAAATACGATTTCAGTTGTGATTTTGTATATTTTTTTTATTAGAAATTTTGTGTAAATACAGTAACATTTCTACCATTTCCTCTAAATTGTGCAACAAACCTTTTATGTAAACTGGCAATAGTGTAATTTCCTAGATTATTAACAAATGGCTCGAAATATTTGATTTTTTTTTTAAATGGAATTAAATGGAGTCGTTGAAAATTATGTTAACTTTTTACTTAGAAACAAATAAAATTTAAATCGAAATAATTAGAATGATGACAAAAAACGCCAAGATTTTAAATGTTTTCGGGGTCTGAAAACGAAATGGAGGGAGCACACCATTTGAACTCTGCGTTAGTAATTAACACAAAAAAAATTTAGCTTGCATGTTGCAAAATTTCGCTCTTGTGGTGAGCAAAAATTATTTATGAATGAATTTCAGTTCTTTTTTCTAGAGTTGTGCCAATGAAAAGCCAAATTTTTTAAAATAATTTTGCAACATTGTCTGAAAAAACTTTTTAAGAATTCATTATAAAAATAATCACGTTGGTTAGTTAAAAAGGAAATCAAAATTTGGCAACAAAAATCACACATCATTTGAGTTTGTTTTAATGAAAACAATTTTATGAAGATTTTTTATCCGAATGAAAAACAATTTGAATTTTTTTTTATAGTAGGCCCACCTTCAGAAACTCTTTGGGAGCTAATCGAATAGTCTACAATCGACGGTTTTAGATTAGCATTGCAAAAGTTACTCGTGCCACAGCACAAATGACCCCCAGTTTTGGCGGCAGGTCGTGCTGTTGGACCTCCTTTGCTCGCATTATTGCACCAGATTGAACGACCTGGTGGAAACATTTGCCACCGATGAATGCATCTGAAGTTTTTAATAAAATTTGTCAATATGAAAAACTAAATTTCGTTGATTTGTGTGTTGCTTTTTTCGATTAAAAGAACATTTCGTTTTCAGATATCTTTTATGAAATTGTACCTTAGTGTACTAATCTTAAAAAATATTTTCGGAATGCTATTGTACTTTACTAGCTTTTCTAAAGTCGTTACTTTTGCTGTCTTACCTGTAGGAGTATGTCAGTTGCCCTTTGCTTAGTTCAACTGAAGTGAAACACAGCCCGTCGGTCTCGCAGACATATTGTTCATCGCGACAAACATCGCAATGGCATTTTAAAAGCCCTGCAAAAGAGAAAATAATTATTAGTTCACCATATATTAATTAATTTATAGATCTAAAAACAAAAGCAAAAATTGTTCGTACTAATAGTGGTGCCAACAATTCTTTGCTTACAGTATATTTTGTAGGTAATAATACACAAAACAAATTTATTTTAATCCAAATAACATAATACAATAATTTAAAATTAATGTTATTATTAAAAATTCATCTCAGTGTTCATACTTGGACTTATAACTAAGATTACATTTAAAAAACAGAAAACAACACTAAAATAAAAATACAACAACTATTTGAGTATTTGAGAAAGTTATCTGGAAGAGCAGGAAATAGAGCAAGTGGATAATTAGAATAGATAGAATAGTATGTAGTGATCAAGGATTGCAAGTGGGAGAGTTGAGAATGACGCATTACACTTGCGGAATCAGTGGTTAGTAAAAGATCCAATAGAGAGGGAGAAGTAGTGTTAAAGTATGTTGGAGAATTAATAATACTTGAAGATGCAGCGAATGAGTAAGAGTCTGAAAGTCTTCTGATTTATTGTTGTTACTAAGGAAATTAACATTAAAGTCGCCTGCCACAATAATGCTGGAATACCTATGAGAGCGTGGATAAGGAAACTTCAAAAACAACAACATCGTCAACGTTAAATAGATTAGGTGGACAGTACACAGCACGCATTTTTCAAGTTCGGTATTCACCTCGATGCAGATAAAATCCAAAGCACCGGGGCGCGAGCTACTTAGGAATCTGGATTAGAAGCACTCCCGAAAATACATTACGACCACTCCACCTGCCCTCGCTTCCCTATCACAACGGAATAGTCTGAGACCAGGTATCGCGACAACTACAGAAGGTGCACTGGGTGTAAGCCACCACTCACGGATAATGATCGCGTAAAGTCCAGTACCCAAAACATTTCCCTCAACTCATTTATTTTCGATCTGATACTTCTAACATTGAGATAGCAGATGTTTAGAACTGGCATATCATCACTCAATATATTTATCATACTCCAATACTCAATACTCCAATAAATCCACGCAAGCAAGTCGAGCATCCACTTCACTTACTGCAGCATACATGCAGTAAAAGCATAAGAACAGGATTTACAGATGATTAGCACTCGAGATAGGAGCTAAAGAGCTAATAGAAAGGGGTGTGAGAACTTCTGGGATTGCAATATTCATGGATAGCCAGGCGTCCATCAAACCTTTAACTTATACCGCGGTAAAATCCAAAATGATAGAGGAATGTAAACAGACCCTCACCTACCTAGGGAGACAAAACGACCCTAATATACGTGCCGTGGCACTGTGGCATCCCAGGTAATGAAAAAGCGAATGAGCTGGCGCCTCTTTTTGACAAATTAGCTGAAATCGGCGACGCGTATCCTCATATCATTATCGTTGGTGGTTTTAATATTAATCTGCTGAATGAATACAGCACAAGTTCAAATTTTCTCTCTAGCTGTAAACGTTGTAAATCATGAGTCTACACATTTTTCTTTTAACTCGTCATCCTTGCTTGACCTTTTCCTGGTGGGTAACCAGGACCTGGTAACTGGGCATAGCCAATTACCCCTTTCGGACCATGACTTGTTGATTTTGGGCTACGGATTGCGTTGTTTCCGGGAACGGACGGGTTCTTCTTTTCAGTTTAGGGACTATAAAAAAGTTAACGTGCCTGCATTACTAAATGAAGCTTTTCTCTTGACTAGGATCACGTCTATTCCCTACCTGAAGTTGACTCTTTTTAAAAGGTACGTCCCGCTTCGAACTGTCAAAGCAAACTAAATGTCCTTGGTTCTCTCATGCAGTCGAAAAGGTAATTAAAAAACGAGACAAAGCCTATAAATATTGGAAGAGATGTAAGTGTCTCTCTAACTGGGAGTGCTTTAGATTGTTGAGAAAGGGAGTAAAATTGGCGGTTAGGGAGGAAAAAAGGAAGTATTATACCAGAAAATTGAGTGGTGATCTTGGCCCTAAACAGCTATGGAAAAATTTGCGGGCAATCGGCATTAGTAAGGAACGTGATTCTTGTCCGGATGTGGATCTGCATAGTCTTAATCAAAGCTTCATATCTTCAACCAACTCCAGCCTTATGGTTGATAACATTGAGTTAATCGGTGGGGCAGGCAGCAGTTTCGCGTTTCGTAATATAACTCATCAAATCTGTTTCCATCGGGTCTGGCAATATCTCTCTAAAATTCATCAAAATCCTTCTTCCATGTCTCCTTTCGGTCGTTACGCATATCTTTAACTTTAGCATTATGACATCGAAATTTCCTTCGATATGGAAAAATGAACTTGTGGTTCCTATTGCGAAGAAGCTGAATCCTGTTTATTACCCTGACTTCAGACCTTTAAGTATACTAGCATGCCTTAGTAAGGCTCTTGAAAAGTTAATGGCAGCTAACATTATTGAGTTTATTGATAAGCGAGGACTGCTGTCTAAATGGCAGAATGGATTCAGATCGAACCACAGTTGCACCACTGCTCTTCTGATATTAGTCGATGATGTTCGACTGGAAATTGATAGGAAGATGCTTACTATTCTTTCTCTTCTTAATTTTTCTAAGGCCTTTGATACAGGCAATCACAAGTGTCTTCTTCGTAAGTTAGCGAATCTCTTTTGTTTTGAAACGTGTGCGGTAAAATTGATCAGCAGTTTTCTAGAAGGTCGCAAACAGAAAATAGCACTCGGCTCTAAGTCTTCTAGCTTCCTAGCAGTGTTGGCTGGTGTTCCTCAGGGCTCAATTCTTGGGCCGCTCCTGTTTAGCCTTTAAATAAATGACCTTCCCAAGGTACTCAAATTCTCTAAAATCTTAATTTATGCTGATGATGTTCAGATATATTTAAGCTGCCCTCTTGGGTTGACCGAGGACTGTATCTGGCGTATAAATCAGGACCTTCGTGCTGTCTCTAACTGTGCATCTATTAACGATTTAAAACTTAATCCCTACAAATCTCAAGCTATAGTCTTCTTCAAAAGGTCAATAAACACAGACTCCTTCTCATCTCTACTGATTGGTTCTACATCAATTCCTTTCGTGGTGAAAATAAGAAACTTGGGAGTTATCATGTCTAATTCTCTGTCATGGGCGGATCATGACAACAGTATTATTTCCAGGGTATATGGTGGTCTTCGACGGTTGTGGTGTGGTGCCTCGTTCGCTGCTCCTTCCACTGATTACGCAGGGCGACATTGTTTGCGGCAGCTTCGACTCGGCTTCGCGAAATAAGCTCAACGTATGTTTAAATTCAATTGTACGTTATGAATACGGGCTTCGGAGATTTGATCATGTTTCGCAGTTCGTCTATTTGTTCCTTGGATGCTCTTTTCCATCTTTTTCAAAAATGCGCATGATTCAGTTCTTGTTTAAATTAGTTTTTAAAGGCAAGCCACTTTTTTTGACTGAGAAGCTATTCTTCTTAAGGTCGTCTCGTATGAATAATATTTTAACTACCTAGATACACTTGTCAGCAGTCGAAACGCTCATTCTTCGTTCATGCTGTCACGCTCTAGAATTCGCTTCCGTTGGACGTGAGGCGTGCGGGTTCGCTTGGGGCATTCAGGGCGCGGTTGGAATCACATTACCAGGAATAGATTGTATTGCTGCACATACTTTTAGAAATTTTTTTTCTTAATTATTGATCATCTTCTTGTAGCCTATGCCTGATTGCTTCTCAAATCAGGCCCTATTATTATTATTGTATTAGTTCTTTAAATTTAAAATTATGAATTTGATTTCTTTTTCAACCTTTGCTATGTACAAACATAAAGAAAATTTTCTTAATGTACAATTTTTATTTACAATGAATAAATGAAAGTGAAAGAGGCACAAATGAGGACACTCCAATGATGCTCTCCAAATCGCCTTATTTTAATGGCCTGCGTTTCTGGGTTGACCAAAGACTCACTTTACCTAAAATTCAAAAAGTACGCTTCTAATAAATGACAGGCTTTTGTGTCACGGGCTCTTAGGATATTCCAATAAATCATAAAAAGTGTAAAATAAAATTTCCAGTAAAGAAACTAAAAAATGCATACTTTACCTCTTCGGGAAAAATAGACCTAAAAAATTATAAAACTTAACAGGCTCTAAATACGAAAGATTAAAAATTTTCTAAAAAAAAACCCAATCGCAAATTGATTAAGACCGTCTCTTGTTAATGACATACTTTTCTACGAATTATGCGTGTTGCTATCCCGTGTTTATTTTCCAAATAATTTTTGTAGCAAGAGATAGGTACTGACATGTTTATCGAAGATGTTAGATGACATTAACCTCAAGAACATTGGTTGCATCATTATGCCATTAAACAAATGTAACACTTTCATTCAAGAATCCCGGAAATGACTATATTGTTGACAATTTTTGGAAACTTATATTGATTCAAGGTCTTGCATTGCTTTTCGCAGTGATAGTGATCTGCGGTTAACTCTTTTGCCTAGTTGGGTTATTGTATAATTTTGGCGAGTAAGTAGTTGTGGTACGACCTACCTGATGATATAAAGTTTTTCTAATCATGCTATTTAAAAAGATTCAAGGAAATTTGTATCGTTCCTTTATAAATTGTCTATTTATTCTAAATGTCGACTGGTTCAAGTTTTGTTATTTTTTATGATCTACAAGGTCAGGCCAGTCTAATGACTCTTAGTAAAACATTTACTGATAATTATGTGCGAACAGAAAGTTGACTTTATTTTATTGTTATACAGCAGAAGACATTAAAACTATGTAACCCAGGAAAACAATCAAAAGATATTTTCAGCTCAACTCTATTTACATTGTAACGCATTTGACGGGTATAGCCTGCCTAGTTTTCGTTACTAGTCAATCTAATGTAGCAAAAAATAATTAATTTAATAAGAGAAACGAGTATTTAGGTTCTCTCTGTTAGTAATTGAAAGTTTTATTTGCCGCCCGAAATTAATTTCTTTCCAATTAATTTAAAAAGAGCTGACGACTTGCAAGGCATTATCAAATTAAGTAATTGCTCGCCTGATTCTTAAGTGGTCTCTATAGCTACAGAAAAAAAGTGGAATTAAATCAAATTAGCTATACAGAGGATGAAAAGTTTAAAAATCTCAGAATTTACAGCGCCAATGTATGATTGCTAGATTAGTTTAAAGCTGATAACATTTTACTCAAAAAAAAAAAACAAATGGTTTTTTGCTCGTTTTCTGCATTTTGCGTTAGCAATTTGCAGCTCAAGTAAATAGCATTAATCTCTACGGCAGATGTTTGATATGACGTGATTCGATAAGAAGGCGCTTGCAATTGCGAAAGCCAAATAAACAAGTCAAGAACACTTCATGTTCCACCCAGCAAGTTCGTAAAGTTTATAACAACATTGTAGATAACAACTTATGCAAGCAAAAAGCTTACGTTTAAGGAACCTGTAATTATTTACACATAGAAGCATGAATTTATAACAAATTAATTACTTGATTTGTTTTTCTCCTCTGACGCAGCCAACATCGGAAGTGGTTGTATTGGCGGAGAGCTGATGGAATTGCTTTCTGCAGATTCGGTACTGGTAGTACTGACGTCCAGGGTGTAGTTCTCTTCAGCCTGAGTATGTGGCCCCACATTATCAATAATTGTGGTACGAATAGTTGACGCTGAAGCATAAATAAGAAAAAAGTCCCCTTGGTTACATCTATTGCGCCTTATCATCAACATACAACAGAAATTAGGATTTTCACTTTCCTAATTAAACTCACCATTAACGAAAGCAGCACACAACGCAGCAGAAAATACGTAAATGACATTTAAAATAAAATTTTTGGTGATATGCATGATTTATCAGATTCACTAATTATGTCGGGCCACTATTTGTGGGGAGGAAATTTATTTAACACAATTCCCTTACAAGCACCCCACTTTTTTCAATAAAAAAAACTTTCTTTTAATAAATCAAACTCGCACTCTTGTTACCACAGGTGACGAGAAAAATCAATGATTATTCTCATTTGACTTTGTGGGCTTTATAGTGGCCAACATTTTTCCGATAATCAAATATCGGAAAAATATCTAATTAACAATGAGCACTTGTAAACACCTAAATTATCATAGAATAATTGACATGAAAAATCAATGTTTTTATTTGTTACTCTTTTCAGCACTTTAGGCAGACAATAACAATACACTTTATCACGTGATTTCACTTGTTCCTATATGCCTTTTGATATTCAAATAACACTTAAGCGCAATTTCTCGTGACTAGAAATAAGTTTTTGATATTTTATTACAGTTCTGCGCGAAATTCTTGATGATATTCACGAATTTAACACATTGCGGCATACACACAGTACCGTCGCCATTAAAATATGAAATTTGGCAGATGAACGAGACATTGAACTAAATTTATCAAAACTCTTTTCTAGTCTGACATCTATGTGTAAGAATAAATATTAAATTCCTAGATTGTATTTCCATAGAAATTAAGTTTTATGCATCTTGCTAAATAAAGGACGACTCTATTGAAACTAATATTTAAACGGAAAAATAAAAATTGTATTAAGGATAATATTAAATTACAAAAATTGCTTTAATTTGTTCAAAACATTTCCAGGATCATTTTATGTTGTATTCTGTATAGGAAAAAGAACAAGATATAATTTTGACAGTTCAAAAATTGTTTACTTTAACAGAATTTATTGAAAATATAAATAAATAGCAATGGAAATAGACGCAAAAAGTTGTTGCATAGCATGTCTGGGAACTGATATGGAAAATATGAAAAACTTGAGTGAGCCTTGGAAGTCTGAAATTAGATATTTAGATCTCTTGAAGTTCCTATTGGACACGGATGCTTCCGTGGAATATTCCAATTGCCTCTGTAATTTATGCGGAGCACGACTAGTTGATGCTTACTTATTTAAAAAGAAGTGTTTCGAATCAAAAGATATTTTATTAAAACAACACACGGTAGAGGAAGTTGTCGCAGATGATTGTGAAGTTTCAAAAAATTGCCTTGGACAGAATAGCGCCTTAAATCCTCCGACTTCACATGATTGTGATATTGGCGATATAAAGCAAGTAGACTGCATTTCAGAAAATTCATGTTGTGATGAAGAACTGCCAATTGATGATAGCAGTTCATCTGTAGAAGACGGAGAAGCAATATTTCATCCAGAAGATATCAATTCGCGGAAGTATAGTTGCTTAAAATGTTCCATAAAATTTGCATCGTATCAAGAATATCAAAGCCACTATAGGGGGTGGCATCGGCAAAAACATGTTTGTCCGGAGTGTGGTAAACTTGTTGCAAGGCATAATCTAGAGAAACATCAGCTTTGCCACTCACAACCGGAACATGTTTGCGAATTATGCGGAAAAGCCTTTACGTTGAGAGAAAATCTAACGAAACACATTCGCATCCACGAACGTGATCACAGATACGAATGTGAATATTGCGGAAAAAAGTTTATTCACTGGAATAGCAAGCGGTGTCACGTTATATCGCAGCACACGAAGGAGAAAAAGTATGAATGCTCCTATTGTAACAAAAAGTTTGGGCACAGCAGCAATATGTTACGACATATCCGGTATCACACAGGGGAAATGATCCATTCGTGCTCATATTGCTCCAAGGTGTTCAACACTACCTCGGAGCTAAAGAATCACATAATTACTCATACCAAGGAGAAAAATGAGGTTTGTGAAATTTGCAAAAAAGCTTTTGGAACCCGCAAAGGCCTACGAAATCATCTAAAGACTCATACGGGCGAACGTGATTATGTTTGTCCAGTGTGTAATAAGGCATTCACTCAGGCACATGTACTAAGAACACACTTGAAGTCTCACCCAGATTATCCAATGCCGCCACCAGGAGCTATTCTCTCAAGAAAACGGCTAGAACGGGAATATAACATTGAAAATTCAGAAACTTAAATAAAACCAGTCTCTCAACCAGAATTTCTTTTATTCTATTAACCGTCAGTGCTTAACATTTTTATGATCTCGTTTCAAATTCTAATATCTATATTTTATTGCCAAAGAAGACTCATTAAACTAAAAGGTGGCATTCCAGCCTCGGGGCCCTTCTGAAAGCCTGAAAAATCAAATTTTACTCAACAAGATAATTTTTAGGTTAGAATCGTGCATACCGAGATATATCACTGTTGGTATAAAACCCCAATGGAAAACTGTCTTTGTGATTTCGAAAACAACTCCTAAACGTTCTTTAGCATCGGCGGAGAGCTCCATTTCTTCAAGATTAAATTAGACTAGAATTATTCCGAAAACATAAAATTCCGCAGAAATGACAGTTGGTTGACAGCCACGAGAAATTTTTTTTTGGGGAAACGTCAAATAAATGTGAAGTTTGCTGCAGTGTTTGCAGATCTCGAAAACTTTTCGACTTCCGTTCAAATATGTCAAATTTAATTATCTTTTTCCGGTATTGTTTTTTAAAAATTACAAAAAGAATTCAGTAGCGTACTCATTTATTTAAGTTCAAGTCTGTTAAAGAAAATTTTCTATCGCTGTACAATTAAGCTTACACTTACAAATATGTCCAGGAATTGTATGAAGAAATCATATAAATTGAGGCAGACGAAGAAAATCAACCCAGGGAAGGCCACGAAGGGCGAATCACAGAAATCTACGCTGGACAGCCTCAGTCAATATGAACGACATAGAAAGGTATATATTTATTTATTTAAGCTTAATACAAGCTATAACATAATAATAAAAAAATAAAAAATACAAGCTATAACATAATAATAAAAAAATAAAAAATACAAGCTATAACATAATACTACAAGCTATAATAAATGATAAGTCATAATCGATCAGTTTTAGACCATTTTCTTAAGGTGGAAGATTGAATCTGTCTACCCACGGAAGATCACGTAGAGCGAAGCGAATGAACCTACGCTGGACAGACTCAATCCTGTTAATGTGGGTTGTTTGTGTAGGTGACCATACCTGGCTGGCATATTCAAGGAGAGGTCTAACGAAGGAGATATAGAGAGATTTGGAAACATAAGGTAAGGATTGGAAAACTCTCTAGACTAGCGCTTCACAAACCCTATCGCGGAGTTAGCTCTGTTAATTATACTGTCAATATGGGAACGGAAATTGAGTTCGCTATCACAGATTATTCCTAGGTCACACAGAAAGAGGTAACGACAGAGACTGGTATATCGGTTAACATGTAGACTCTCGTGGTGGTGGTAAGACGCTTGCGGGAATAAGGGATGGACTGGCATTTGGAGACATTGAGCTCAAGAAAGTTTTTCATGCACCATGTGGTGAACGAATCGAGGTCTTTTTGCAGGAGAAGAGAGTCGGTTGTGGAGGAGATATGTTTAATTATTTTCATATCATCAGCTTAAATGGACAGCTCTGAGTGTTTGATGACACAATCAACATCATTTATTGTAAGGGTGAAAATCAGTGGACCGAGGTGGCTGCCCTGAAGGACGCCAGAACGAGATATAGGGTTAGAAATGGATGAGCTGAAAAGAACATTGTACCAACGGTTGTTGAGGTAGGATTGAATCCAGGAGATGAATCGGGAGGGGAAACCTAGGCGATCAAGTTTGAACAAGATAACATTATGGGAGATCTTGTCGAAGGGTTTACTAAAATCGGTGGAGATAACATCAACATCATTACCATTTTCCAGGGCACATAGTGTTTTGGAGACGAAGTCAGTAAGGTTGTCGGTTGTAGATCTTCCTTTGAGGAAGCCATGCTGGGAGAGGGAGAAGATAGACTTACAGTGGAAGAACATGGAATCATAGAACAATTTTTCGAATAGTTTAGGTATGGATGATAATTTACCGATGGGTCTGTAGTTGGACACATCGTTCTTGCAACCTTTTTTGAAGATGGGAATAATATACGAGTTTTTGCATAAATGAGGGAAAACGCCTTGAGTGACCGAGAGGCGGAAAAGCAAGGTAAGGGGTTGAATTAGATGCATGGCACACTTTTTCAGAACGATGGCCGGAATGCCGTCAGGACCTCTGTTGAAGTCGTCCTCAAGCCCGTTGATACTGGCGGCGATTAATTCGGGATCGGGGTCGAAAGATGTAAACGACGTTTGAGTGGATTTGTCCAAGACTGAAAAGTAGTTAAGGTCAGGTTGTAGGGAATTGTCGCTGAAAGATTTACTGAAGAAATGTGCAAAGGGGTTGGCGATAACCTTAGGATCAGACGAAGAGGTATTCTCGAGCTTTAGGGTGGAGGAGTAACCATTGGATTTCTTCTTGGAATTAATAAAGTTATAAAAACGCTTGGGGTCGTATATGAGGCTTGTTTTCATCCGTTTGAGGTACTCATAGTAGAGGGTATCACAACGTTCAGAAAAAGAGGTATAAGCAGACAAGTAGAAAGAATAGTCAGACTCAGTCCGGGTTTGAAGAAAAGTTTTCCAACGTTTATTTCTCTTGTTGCGGAGAGATCGTAATTCTTTTTCGTACCAAACGGGGGATGAGGAGCAGCTTTTACGAGGAAGAAGAGGGATACATTGTGTAAGACAAGCGTGTATTTCCGAATAGAATGCTTTTACAGCAACGTCAATTGGAAGATGTTGAGGGATAGTGCCAATGATAGAGTTGAAGAGCAAGTGATTTAATTTTTCAAAGTCGCGTTTACGAAAATTGAAGTAAAGAGAAGACTCGGAGCTTGAAAGGGCGTGAGGGTGTTCGTAGGAGAAAACGAGGAACAGGGGAAGATGGTGACGACCGAGGGAGGAGAGGAGATGGTTGCTTTCCGCGACAGCCGAGTTAACTGGGTCTGAAGAAAAGATTAAGCCTAATTGTCTGTCCAGAAAGTTCCTGATTCCGCTAACTTGAAAGAGACCAGAAACGGAGAGCTGATCGGTAAAAAAGGATTCTTTTGCAGAAGAGGCGTTCAGGGGGACAAAGTGAGAACAGTCCTCAGACAATGACCATCGAATACGGGGGAGGTAAAAGTCACCCAGTAAATAAATCCATCGGAGGGTGGCGATTGCTTCAACTATGGGCTCGTAGGCATCTAGAAGATGAGAGGGGCCAATGTAACAACAAAGAATAACCAAACCAAACCCCGGTGAAGCATATTCCAAGATTGGTCGAACAAGAGCAATAAAGCAGCTTCGTTAGGTTTGGGTCATCAAACTTCTTTGACCATCTCTGTCTTGTTTTTGTATTGTTGCGGGCTAGACAACAGCACAGAGACGAAGTGGTTTTTTTTAATTCACTTGTCAATGTTTAAAGGAAGGAAAGGAGAAGGAGAATATATAGACCAAATCGCTCCAAAAAATGTTCACCCCCTCAAAATGATTCTGTAACATAGAATTGGATATTTTAAGGCGGGGGAGACACTTTGATGGGTTGATAAAAAAAATTATATTAGAAAACAAGTTAAATGAAAAAATGTAAACATCCCTTATGCCAACTAAATCTGAACTGCGCAGAAAAATGTTTATATATTACTATTTAAATATATTCTCCGGCAGGCCCCCCTCGCAAGTTAATAATACAACTCTTTCTCCCAGAAAGTTTAATAAAGCCTCATTTGCCTCAATATATTGTTATATTCTGGCGAATAGGTCAATTGAATGTAGGCTTCTGCCTAAGAAGTGCGCCTTCTGAGTTAGAAGGATTAATTCTATTCAATGTCATTAAATAAATTCGTATATTGCTGTGCGGTTAAAACGGTTTTCATTGCACTGTTTTTAACACCCCACAAGAGGTTGCGAGAACTAGATAGAGTATTCCAAAAGTTAAAAAATGATCGGTGAAGTACAAACTTAAATAAAAATACAGGAGAAAATAAAGAGTAAAATCAAACTACTTCTATGATATAGACGTACTTTATTAATCAACATCAAGAAAGTGTACATTTCCTTTGTAAATGACAATATCTTCCAAAAATTTAAGAATAAATTTAGGTAAACAAAGGTCTAGGAAACATTTTGTAAAATTTATAATAAATTAACAGCCAGAGAAGTCAAAACGAACCTTATCAGAAATAGTTGCAATAAAAATTTTGTTTTCAATTAGGCGTGTACTGAGTATGTCAGTGCACGTTGAAAATTATCTTGACCGGCAAAACCTTCTTCATATTCCTTGTTTATTTGTATCTTGAAGCCCATTTTAAGTATATAAAAATAAATAAATTTATCTTTTTACATATATTTGGTTTTTGTCTCTCTCTCTATATGTATATGTATATAGTTTGAATTCTTTTAGAAGATTTTGTGGTAAAGGTACAACGGTAAATATGTAATCTCTCGCGTTTTAGTACTTATTTTGTGTATAATATCAGTTTTAAGTCATAAGGACTCTATTTCAGGATGTAGCTATTGTTACTCTTCTGAATAAGTTGTATATAATATAATTGTTTATTAACTTTAATAACATCAAGAAAATATCTTAAAATGTCTACAAACTACGTTTTACCTCAGCCAGTACTTTTTTTTTAATCGAATGAACTTACACATAATATGTATAACACTTCAAGGATAAAATTTAAATTTTAGTGATATGTTTACTTTGAAGGACATTTAGTTTTTAAAATGATTTTTATATTTTTTGGCTTATTTTTATACTTCTGCTCGTACCTCTCAGTTCCTTATTAGTAAGATTGTTTTCATAATACTTGAACTTTTTAAAGGACCTTTTAGTATAGTACACATTCCTACCCTCTTAACGGTTGTCTTGTTTTTTAATTTTGAAACAAAATATTCTAGAATAGTTTCTAACAAGGATATGTGCGCTTACAAACTTTCTCAAACAACTACATAACAAAAGAAAAACAATTTGTGCTTCGAAAGCTAACATATCCTTTTAGAGTAGGTTTCAATATTAAAAAAGAAGTTCACATTGGTTTTTTGTTAATTTGCTCAATTTTTACACTTGGAATTTTTTTTACTTGTTCTATCTTACAATAAGGACAATAAAATGATATGTTTATGTTGCAGCTATTTTAGTTCACATTTTACATTTTGGTTAAATTCTGTTGATACCTTAATATTATAGTTACCGCCTTTCTACTTATAGCACTAATTTCATGATATGACACTTATGATTATGTAGGTTTAGTTAGGTCTTTTTTGATATGTTTCTGTTGCGTATATATAATTGTTTGCACTAACAGATGTTTGTGCTACTTTAGTTTAGACCGTGCTTGAAGGCGGACGTTATGCGCTTCTCTCCTGCTGTGTGCTGTACTTCATGTTTGATCTGAAAAGAAAGAATATATTATTTCTAGGAAATTGTTGTAATATTTAAAAATTTGAGCCACTTAAGCGTTGCATATTAATTCATAGAGTTTTATTGGGCCGGCGTTGTCCGGACTTTTGATAAGTAAGCTCGTTTTCGATTATAGTTACATGTCACTGTTAGGGATGTCTTACTGCCAACAATATCTAACAGTATCAAGATTGTCATTATTCATCTCACTGACCCCGAAATCCACAAATTCGACATAAATATCGGTCCATTTCGATTATTTTTACGTGGCATCCCTTCGTAACCCCATCCCATAGGGATGTCTTATTCTCACAGTATCCAACGACATTGAGAGTGTCATTGTTCATCTCAGCGACCCTGTGATCTATGGATTATTTTTACGTATAATTTCTTTCCTACTCCCACCACTAATCGTGCTCAGTGTATCTTACACAGTATGTAATGGCATCGAGAGTGTCATTATTCATCTCAGCGATCCCGAAAACTATGGATACAATTATAATATTGGTTGTTTTCGATTATTTTTACATCTCACTGTGTTACCCTCATATTATTTTTTCGCAAATTATTATTAATATGTTTACCGAGTTTGTTGTATACTGCTCCACGCATTTCCGGGTTATGCTGGAACATAAAAATCCACATCCAGTTTTCAACGTGTAGCCGGTTCGCTGTTAAGTTTATTCGGAATAGTACTATTTCATAGAGTTAGGTTAGGTCAAACTATAGAGTTGCTGCTGAAAACATCCTCAGCCTGCATCATATAGACCACCAAAGGGTCCACTGTGACCCATAGATTCATGGAAATCTTACTTAAATTTTTGCTCTATAACCATCCTGTTTCCCTAAGGACTTTGAGTTAGGCTTTCAGCTGTTTACGCCGTCGCTCTATATGCCCTGGGAAGGAGTAACTACCCAAACGCATAGCACATGTCGAACTAATTCAATTTCCTCCGGATCTCTACAGCTACGGCAAAAATCACTTGCCACTTGACCCAAGCTTTCGGGATGGTTACCTTTGGTCCAGTGTAGGCATCACTGCAATGTCTACCTTAAGAGTGCTGATCGGAATTTTCACATAGGTGATAGCGTCAGAGCTATCCATTTTAGCACCTATTTTGACAAATTTATCCGTTCTCTCATTGCCTAGGTGATTCTTGTGTCCACGTACCCATCATAGGATCACCCTGTGACATATGGAAATCGTGTCTAGGCTGCTTTTGTACAATTGCCCTAGCCTCAATTTCACCATCACATACGCGTAGATACTAGCAGAGTCGTTTGGTGAATCGCAACTATTTCCGCCTGAAAGACACTGTATTTGTCTGGCAGTCCATATGATTCGTGCAAGTGCCATTTGCCGGAGTATATTCCTGCTCCTGTATCTGCCCCGTTTTGGATCCATCCGTATATATAGAGATCTGTGATGCTTCCTCCACTGTATTCCAGTCCCATTCCTTCTACTTCTTAGTAAGCAGTCTAGTATTAAAGCTTCTATTGAATATACCAGGAACCCGATTGTCCGTATCTATTCTGTTGTCGATGCATTAGTCAAACTTCCGAAGGTTGCTACAATGCCCGTTTAACCTGCCCTTCGAGCAATTTCCGCTTTTTTATAGGTCGTTTCACAAAAGATGTACTAAAATCAGTGGGGTGATAGATCTCAATTAACCAAATAAAAAACCTTTTGTAATATAATAACATTAATTGTAAGAAGTTTCGAATTCAACAAAAAGCATTTTAGGGTTTGTATGAGCTTAATTTCTTTAAATTGCAGATTTTTATAATATTCCCTAAAATATTTTCTGCGTATAAATTTCTATATATTTTCCCTACCTGTGTCTTTTTGGAATTGTAATAAGATAAGCAATTTAATGAAGTTAAAAAGCAGGTTTACTAATTACATAAATTGCCGAGAAAATTTGGGAAAATGCTGCATTTCAGGTAATCACAAAACATTATTTTCACTTTCGTAAGTGACTGTACCTGCAATGGTAGGAATAAGAACAACATTGCTGACAATTTTGAAAACGTCATTGAAATAGTAGTTTTCTGGCATTATTTTTTTGATATCGCTGCGTTAAATAGATCAAAGAATAAAAAGAAAATAGTGATGTGCATACAATAAAAATTGGAATTTATGAATCATCCTTTAACTCCCAAACGGTTGAGATTATCCTCCCGCCCTGTAATAGAATTTTTTGTTTGCGTAGGTAAGACTATTACGCCGGCGGAGCTTAAGTGAGAGAAACTCTACCATTCCGAATTGACTTGACAGCGAACCGGCTACAGGTTTCAGAAGTCTGATATATCTAATTATAGGCCCATCGCAAACCTTTCTTGCCTAGCTAATCTTTTTGAGACCCTTGTATGTGAGGTCCTATACTTCCATTGTAAACCCTTCTTATCTTCTTTACAACATGGGTTTATTAAGGGAAAATCTACAACAACGAACTTACTGGAATTCTTGAATTACTGCATATTATCTATTGAAAATTCTAATCAAGTTGATTATATTTTCACCGATTTCAGTAAAGATTTTGATCGAATCAATCCTAAAATTTTCCTTCATAAGTTGGCCATTCTTGGTTTTCCTGCTGGTTTTGTTCATTGGCTACGCTCGTATTTGTCCCAGCGCTCCCCGCTTTTTTTCGTGAAATTCTTTCGGTTCCGATCAGCAACACTTCTGGGGTGCCACAGGGTAGTCACCTTAGTCCTTTACTGTTCATTATTTACATCAATGATGTACCCGTAATTTCATCACACTCAAAAATGTTGTGTTATGCCGATGATGTAAAGCTATCTCGTTCTATTTCGAATGATCTTCATTGCCGCCTCTTGAATTCTGACTGGGACGCCCTCTGCCATTGGTGTTCCATCAACTGCCTCCATTTAAACGAGTTCAAATGCAGTGTCATGTCCTTTTCTCGTCGTGCTGCTTAGTAACTTCATGGATGCACACTCTTTGAATAGACTTGACAAATCCAAAGACTTGGGGATCTTGCTTAATTCTCGATATTCTTTCGACAACCGCATTGATAAAATATTATTGGCAACGCTAATGCTACTTACTCGAATACTTTATTGTACATTTGTTAGGCCTATTCTTGAGTATACTAGCCCAGTGGGGTCCATATTAAGCGTATTGAGTCCGTCCAACGAAGACTTTTAAGGTTTGCTCTTCGTAACTTTCCATGGAATAATGACCGTCTTCTGCCTCCTTTCGCTGATAGACATAAATTTATATCTTTGGACTCCCTGGAAACTAGATGAAATTTACACTGGTATCGGATGTTTTAAATTTAAATCTGCAGCAGTGAATGAATACTTCTCAAAACTGATGAATAATTTTTCTGTAATACCAGCAACAAGCTATACATGCGTTCGCTGTTTTTTGAAATTACTAATTGTAAAATCAAAAATTAGGCCCTACTATAACTCAAGACAAGATGAAGTTATTAATGAATTCAAGAAAATGGTCCCTAATATGTATATCGGCCAAAGAATGTACATAAACACGAAAACATTACCGCACCTTTACAGGTAACAACCACTATTTCACACGTAAATAAGGATACTTCACTAATAAAAGAAAATCCAAAATCTTGATTTTATTTTGAAAAAAAAATTAATGTGTTTTTAGTTTATTACAAGTGTAACAATATTCTATTTATAGAAATCTTAAAAAAAAATAATAATAACTACGATTTTACCAATTATCGGTGAAAACGTATTTGTTTGATCCTTGCAGATTAGAATTGATTATTTTTCCAATCATATAGATATTTTTTCTGAAAAAAGAATTAAAGAAAAAAATTTCTCCCGGAGACAAATTGAATATTAAACAGGATAAAGTAAAGGACACGTGGCAGAAAATGACAAAACTATAACGTATGTATAGAAAAAAGATTTGTCGACTTTTAATACTTATTTAGACGTTAGCCTAGATAGGTAGACAGGCATACATACAATAGATGCTTACCATAAATGTTCGTATTTTTTTTATTTTTTCTTACGGAATTCGAGAAAATGAAATAATATGAAATCGATGAAAAGATTATTCAATTTACCAAAAAGACTGATAGCATCAGTTGCTTTCTAAAAAATTCCGGTGTTTGGGAAATTGTGAAAATACGCAATTTAGATAATGTGAAATGTGGAAACAGGAAAAATGAAAAGAAATCTATTTTCAGTTATTCCCGGTAGAAGGAAATTTATTGATAGCTTGTTTGTTTTAAAAAACGCTCACAAAATTCGTTGAAATTTTACGGCTTTCAAAACATAAATTTCTTCAAAGTGGGTGGAATTGCCTTGGAAATATTTATTTAATTGGAAATTACACTTGAAGAAACAATGTTGTGTAAAGTTTATGGAAGGTATGTAAAATTTTGCACAGATTTTTTGTATAAACACCTCTAAACCCTCTGCCTCCCTCCTTACAGGAAAGACATGCTTAGTTGATTCCTTAAGGTGACGCAGTAATTCGCTCTTCCATTTGAATATACATACATATAGTAACGTGGGTGTACAAGTGAATGGGGCTAATGCATATATATTATTATTTAATAATGTCATAAATAATACCTTTAACTAAAGACTAAAAAATTATTGAAATTGGTTCATACGTATTACCTCCCTACCTCTGATTTATATACCCAAATTTGTTAATACGGATATGTACCGGTGACATAAAAACAGAAATGATGACATTTTTGAATAAATAATTTTTATGGGGTACTTTTTACGTACCCCTTGGGCCTATAAAATTCAACAAAAAATGTTCATCAACCTTTAGATTTTAAAAGGAAGTTACGAAAATATTTGCTTTCAAGTTCGTTATCAAAACGCCCCCTCCACTTTCTAAACTATAGATGTAAAACGTAGGAAAAAATTCCTACGAACACTGTAGCAACAATACTACTTTCCACTGACCCCGAAAAGTAGGGACTTGAGACTAATATCGGCCGTTTTTGATTAGTTTTACATGTCACCCCTACCGCCAAGGGCGGATATCCAACATTCCCTGGATCCCAAATTACAATAAACCGTGACATTTGACAAATTTACTTACTTTTTTAACCGACTTCCCAAAAAGAAAGAGGTTCTAAGTTCGACGCGTATTTTTTAATTTTTTTTTGGGGGTAGGGGGTGGGGGTGGAACCTAACTTTGTAACGCGTAGTCCGATTTCGATGGCTCTTTTTTTGTTGTATAGAGTATGATCCCCCATTGTTAATAGAAGAATAATTTGGCCCATGGTGGGGGGAGGAGTAATCTAACTTCGTAACGCGTGGACCGATTTGGATAATTCTTTTTCTTTTGGGTAGAGTATGCTCCCTGGTTGATACCACGAGAAAAAAAATTGTTGGTGTGGTTGGGGTGGGAGAAGGGGGTGGAACCTAACTTTGTAACGCGTGGACCGATTTGGATGGTTCTATTGCTGTTGTATAGAGTGTGATCCCCCATTCCTAATTAGAAATAATTTGGTCCTATGGTGGAGTGGGTGGGGGAGGGGGAGGGGTAGTAACTTCGTAAAGCGTGGACCGATTTCGATGATTCCTTTTCTGTTCGGTAGAGTATGTTCCTTGATTGATACCATGAGAAAAAAAGTTTAGTGGAATGGGGTTGGGGTAGGGGGTTAAAACTAACTTTTAACGCGTGGACCGATTTATATGGTTCTTTCTTAGTTGTATATAGTAGAGTAGAAGACACTAAAAAGTGAAAAATAAAATAGCTTGAAAAAAAAGTTGGATCGGCTTCACAAAAAGCGCTAAAAAGCATAAAATAATTTTTAATTTTATATCTATTACGACATTTTGAAGTCGGTACAAATTAAACAAATAAAACAGCTGTATCATATTCTGATCACTTAACTGTTACACCACTTTTGCGGTAAAATATTTGCGTAACATATCTTACACATCGAAAGAAGAATCATCCAAATCGTTCCACACATTACACAGTTAGCCTACCCCTCTTCGCACCACCACCCTAAAACAAAGTTAATCCTCATATTAGCAATGGGGGATTATACTTTATAATAACAAAAAAAAAAGAGTCAACTAAATCGCCCAACCCCCCTACCCCAACCCCATCGTTTAAAATTTTGTCCTAGTCTCAATGGGGAATATACTCTATACATCAGAAAAATTACCAACCATATCTTTCCATGCGTTACAAAACTAAACTACCCCCTCTTCTTCCAAGGAGTGTTTTTTCCATTATTAACAATGGGGGATCATATTCTATACAACAACTAGAAAGACTTTTGACATAGTACCAATTGGGAATATACTCTACCAAACAAAATCATCCAAATCGGTCCACGGGTTACGAAGTTAGACTACCCCCTCTTCTCCCCATCCCACCTTAAGACACATTTGTTCTCATTATTAGCAATGGGGATGATAATCTATATAATTAAAAAGAATCATCTAAATCGGTCCACACAAGACGAAGTTAGGTTTCACCCCCACTCTTCATCCCCACCACAGCTAACATTTTTTTTTGACATGGTACCAATCGGGGAGCATACGCTACCCAACAAGAAAAGAATTATCAAAATTGGTCCACGGATTACAAAATTATGCCCGGTCATACATAAAAAAAATTAAAAAAAGTAATAAAAAAGTCGAAATATCATCGTTTGACCTAGTCCAGGCTTGGATCCGTCTTTACCTACCATTCCCTCCCCTATAGCACAAGTAGCCTAAACTATGCCTACGAAAATACTGAACATTTCCGTAAAAGTCCCATCGAAATTCGATTAGCCCGGATAAACAGACAGACAGACAAAAATTCTAAAAATAATTAAATCATTTTTCAGATCATGTTAATAAAAATATGAGCTTTTAAAATCACAATTATTTTGAAAACACAAACACATTCCAATTTTATTAATGTAGAAGATGAAATATTCAAAACCGTGCAAAACTTTTTTCGGAACAGTCCTTAGGCAATCTGCACAAGCTGTATAAGTGCTTTCAGCGACGCTTCGTCGAATATTGCTTTGGGTGTTCCACGAGATCAATTATCCAAATTAGAATTTGGCTTCAGGGAATTTCAATAATCAATGTCAAGCAGTACGTACACCCGATGTTTTCCCCAAACGCAGCGTTAAGTTTTTTCCGGATGTAGTTTAAATATTCAATTGTACTTTAAGAATAATGGTAAAACGGCCACTTCCTCTGTAACGACCTGATAGTAATTTAAATAATTTTAAAATTTTCTGTTTAAAGCCGGTGATATTTCTTTTATTATTCAAACTAGTCGTAATCGTTGAAGATAATCATTTTATTAATTAATTATAATTATATCGCTGAATAACAGAGAAAGAAAAAGACTTGGAAAAATACTCTTATACTACTTTTTAGCGAATATTAGTATTACAAATTATTGCTTTGGTTTTAAGCTACTTGACCGTTGCAGAATTGTTAATACCAACCTCGTCCTAATCTATGTGACTTTTTTTTTATGACGCAGTCAAAGCCGAGGGGACAACCCTATAACACGTTAGCATGGCTTTGACCGGGCGAAAATTAGGGTAAGGGGAATGAGGGAGCATGAATGTGTTATTTTTTAATTGCTACGAGCTAGACAACCTGGAACCATGGCGTGGTGATCACGCCACTCATCCATCGATCCAACTCTGTCTCAACATCATTATTTAAAATAATCTTTTATTTTCGGATTGGTTAAAACAAATTTACCTTTTTTTTTAATTTATCATTTGTGATGCTACAGGTTAAGGTTCACTATTGGAGTCAGATATTACAAGAAACAAGTTCGATTAATATAACTTACAGACATTTGGCTTATATTGTTAGGAATTGAAATTTGTGTAATCTTTTTTTCCAATTTTGAATATAGTTTTTTTTATGGGGTATTAATTCGCTTAGTCCCTGCCACACCCCACCCCTTAAATTCTAGTGAATACAATTATCTGCCAAAATCCAAATTCATGTCTGCCAGAGACTAAGTCATGATTTATTGCAAAAAAGTAAATTAATAAAATAGGTTTACCTGGTCAACAGCAACTGGTCCAATACATATCAATGGATCTTTGAAGTATGAGCAAACTTTCCGAGGAGCTTGTCGGTGGCGTCGCTGCAATTGACAGCATAGTCCCCTAAAGGAGAAATATATATTAAAATAAAACATGTTTTAGGAAAAACAAATTATTTACCTAGTAATGTCGCATTCATTTGATACCGAACAATCTTCTGCATATTGTTTAGCAAGTGCCATGGGAGCGCGACACACCATTCCTCCATTGGATCCAACACTATCACAGGTAAGACCTGCCTCACAGTCTCCATCTTTTCTGCACATCTCTCCCAGCTTTCTTCCGTATACGAACAAGCAATTACCAATGACTGTAAATAATAGAAAGAGTCTATGTAATCAGGAAAAAGATAAAAGGAATTATTATACTCGTATGTTTAAATACGACATTAGTCTGAAATGAATTGCAAACAAAGTAGACACGCGCCAGCCCTGGGAATCATCAAGTAGGAAATTCCTCCAAACAGCACCTGCAAAAATGCTTTTGCTTTTTGTTTTATTCTCAGACAAAAGGAATTACTTCACAATTTATGGTTTCTTTCAAGGATTATTTTATGCTATTTCGGAGTGAGAATTCGAAGATTGTTTATGGAATAAACGGTGGAACGAGGTGTTTCTGAGAGTTTAAATGAATCAATTTCATGGCGTTATCACAGGAAACTCCATCATTACGCAAAGCTGGTTTGAATTGTTCGTACAATATGCTTCTGTATTAAATCTATACTATTTTTGGAAAATTAATGAGATTTTATCATTAAAGTGTTATAAGGAAATTACATTTACGTAACATTTGTTTTAATATTCAAAATAATTGTTTTTGATGTTAATAAATCGCACGTCACTTCCACAAATATTCCGGTTTAAACGAATGAAAAATTAATAATAATTGTTTACACATTTAATTAAACATTAAGCCAACAAAGGGGTTTTGCGTTTTATTTGAGTCTCAATTCGGACCAAAGTCGTTGGTTATCTTTTATTAAATCAACTTAAACCTGGGTGTTTAGTCAAGCAAAGGGAGCGGCATATAATGAATGTCCGAGCAGTTAATTGTGTAAACAAAAGAAGTTCCAGCCCAGCAATATATTTGTACATGAAAGAACGAGGAAATTAAATGTTGAACCTAACGAAATTGCCGTAGGGACTCATTTCGAGTTAATATGTATCAGTGGGGAAAAATGTTAAGAGTTAAATTTACACACAGGTCCTTTAACATAGGTGTGGGCTAAACAAGTCTGGGTAGCACGCTTATAATTGAAGAAAACATTATTTGCGAGTAGTTCTATAGTATGTAATAAATCTCTTTAAATAATGTTTTATAGGCCATTATTAGTAAAATTACGGAATTGGTTCTATTGACCTCTTAACCATAAATAGACGTACGACGAGATAACAATTAAAATTAACGCTGGTCGCCAGAAATTGGATATCATATAATGTCTTAAATTAGAAGATATTAGGAGAATCCAACTACTGGTATTATCTGGGTACCTCGAATCATCAAATCATCAAATCGAGACTGATGTGTACCTACTCGACTCAATCAATATTTGGTGTCCCAGCAGAAATTGTTATCCGTGGAAAGTCGGTGGAAAATGTACCCTTATTTCCACTTTACGGCAATTTCAAAATGGACGCAATTATATTTTATTCCAGGTAATAATTATATTGTGATTGAAGAAAGTTATAATTAGTAAAAATTTTAAATAATGGCCTCTATTGTTGAATCCGACGGATTAAGGATTCCCGCCGCAAATAAGATTCACTTCCTCTTTACGTTGCGATCTTTGAATCCGCCGGCAAGGCTGCCACATCTAGTGTCAGATTTCATCTTTCGAAAATGTAATCAGCTGATGGATTATCTAAATATTAAGCGTAAAAAAGAGGTTATACAGTTTATTGATCATTTTTTTACAAAGTTGGAAGCGATATTTCAAAAAGCTATGAACGTAATAAAATAATCATGACAGCATGAGGAGCAGGAGACAGCAGATGAGGAGATATCATTAAGACTGTTACGAAGAACAATCCGAAATACAGCTGAAAATTTGATGCTATTAACGGATTACGAGTTAGTTGACTAAATATGTAATCTACGTTTATTGTATTTCATTTCTTTCTGTAGATTTAAAAGAAATTATAGGCTGAATAAGCCAGATTTCATGTATGTGTTAGGGGAGTTAAATAAGAATATTGCTCCGACATTGCCGTCCACGCCGATTCCATTGGAATGTAAATAAGCTGCTTGCTTTAGATTTCTAGTTCAGAATGGATAAAATTACATTTGAATGAGGAAATTTAAGGCACTTTTTACCTTAACATCTTAAATCCGCAATGATCATATCACGAATTTCAAACGTCAGAATAACTAGGCACGAATCAATTTTGTCGTTTTCAATAATCAAGTGAAACGTCACATTTTCACTTCGATAGTTTTCGATGATTACAAATTACCAAATTCAAAAACGTTGTTCTCCCGGCGGATTCAGTAATAGGGGCCAATTTGAATTTATCTTGTGAGTCTCTCTAGTTCCCTTAACCACTTGTGGGACTACCGAATTGGTATCATTTATCATTTACTCACCGACGACTGTTTTATGCATTTTGGTAAAATTATATGAAAAAGACATTTTCGGCGACTATCATGCAGTAATTCAGTCACATGGAGAGCCGGTGGAAAGTTTACCCATGTGAGGTGATATAATCTTTCCGCGGAAACTAATATGACTAACGCCTAATACATCGGTATTCAAAATTCAACTTGCTTTCCACGTAGGATATGAAGCAGTTCTGGGTCCAATCTACGTGTATTCCATAAGATGTTTTTTTAAACTAGGATTTGGTGAATTGTTCGAGCCGAAAGATTAGAGCTGCTATATTATATGGCAATTTTTTTTTAACTTCAGTGAGAACGCAACAAACTTCTGTCTATTTTGGTTCTGTCATATTGAATGAGAATATTAAAATTTTGCTATCCTTTAATTTAAAATATTTAAGGAATAATCTAATAAGCATACAATAATTTTACCCAAATCTAGAAATAACCTTTTAAATTTGCGATTTTCTTTCTGTCGGTCAAAAGAAAGTCATCGACCGCTGAAACAAAAGTGCTTGATATCGAAGTGCTTTCGTATTCGAATCGATTTGCCAAACACGGCGGCTAAACTATTTAGGACTAAATTTAATAATATTTAGGTATCGATCTTATTATTATGTACATTATTGTGTTATATAGAAATTCGTGAAAAGTTTTAAAAACTGGAGATGGAGTTGCATCAAGTGGTTGAGCGGCACGACTACTATGCCATTGTTCCCGAGTTCAAGACCAGGTCTCCCCGTGGAGTTTAAAAAATTGAATTATATAATCTACTCCGTCGACCCCTGAGCTGTTGTATAGCTCCCAGAAATGCAAAAAAAACAAGACATTCAAGTCTCCTCACTTCAATTACCCTAACCCTTCCGGCAGAGCCATGGAAGCGCATCAAAGGGTTGTCCTCTAAGCTTTTGTACTAAAATAGAACCTTGAACCTTGCGATCAGGATCAGTACCTAGGCGACTGAGCTTCGTTCGTTTTTTTCATTTTCGTACGTAAAAAATTTCTTATATTAATTACATTAAAATTTAATTTTTCATAAGAATTGATGAGAACAACAGAATCACAATCATCAAATAGATCGATGCGTTTCGAAGCTATAGGTTCCGCCCTTTTCTTCGATATAGGACAACAACTTTGAATATGGTTTCATTGACGCAGAATCATCCAAATCGGTCCATGCGTTACGTAGTTAGGCTTATTTAGGTGAGTTATCAATGTGAAGATATTGCCAGAACTTAGGAACAAAGCATTACCAATCGAACGCAACATTATCGCAGAGAGGGGTGCTTTCACCACATCCATGAATAGTAGTGACGGATAAAAATCTGGGTACCTTAGAGAAGGAGGCAGTTGCCTATACGGACGATTTAGTAATTCTGGCATCAGGCAAATTTTTGTCCACAATAAGTGAAAGGCTCCAGTATGCGCTTTGGAAGCTTGATAGCTGAGGCTCAAGCAGTGGACTAGGTATAAATCCTACAAAAACAAAGCTGGTACTTCTCACCAGGAAGAGGAAAATACTAGAGTTTAGTATCCCAATGCTAGGAGAAATAAACCTATCCAGTGAAGCCACGTATCTAGGGTTGATACTAAACTCGAGACCCGACTGCAGGAGTAGCATAGTAAAATGTGTAAAGAAAGCCAGCGCGGCATTATATACGTGTAAAAGAATGTTTTCTAATTAATTGGGGACTAGAACCCAAGATGATGCACTGGATGTAAATGAGTGCAGGTACAGGAGCGGAAATTCATTCTAGCGTATGGCAGTGGCATAAATCAGGTAGACTGCCGGACAAATGTAGTATTTTTCAGCAGAAATAGTAGCGATTTACCAGGCAGAACTACTGGTGCCAAGAAAATCCCACCCAGGCCGCTATTAAGGCATTGAAAGCTGTGATGGTGCAATCAAAGGACGTACAATTATGTAAGGATAGTCTAGAGGTAAAAGCTAACTTTAACGAGGTGACTCTATGTTGGGTACCGGGGCACAGTAATATTTCCGGGAATGAAAGAGCGGATGGGTTAGCCAGAAGGGGTTCTGAAATGGATATCTCCGTAGCAGCGGACCACGTAAAGACTCCAATCGGTGCCATAAAGAAGCACATCTATAAGAATGCATTCAGGAAAGCTGATCTCCGGTTGCAAAATAGGGACACATGTTGTACTGCCAGACAAATGTGGCCTGTATTTTGTCAAATGAAAATGAAGACACTCCTCACAGAAGAGAAGGAAACTGGACCGTAGGTTATCACGCAAATAGACTGGGAATTAGTGATAATAATTTTTGTCGAACTTGCAAGGATCCATATGATTTGTGAATGCACTGTTATGGAAGGAAAAAATAAGCTATTTGGTAGTTATTTCTTTGAGTAACTCGGCGAACTGAGTACCTGAGAGATATATGCTGAGGTTTGTTAAGGAATCCAGATGGATATGAAGGGCGCCACGAAGAGCTAACAGTTGGAAAAAGAGGGAATAAAGTACCCAGACTGTGGTCTAAGTGGCGCCGGCGAAAATTTATTTTCGCAACACCCATAACCTAACGTAATCGTACTAATCGGTGCAAATCTTCAAATCCATATTTTTAAATGACCGAGGTTTACTCTTTTTCAATTACCATAAGTGTAAATCTGTGTTCGTCGCTGGCACTCACAATTATTTGTTCTTTTGGAATTATGTAGCCACGTTGATTCACAGCCTACTCTAGATACAAGCCCGCAAAACATGACAGTTCGGCCATTTCATCACCAAGCGGGTCATCATTATTTCATTTATTTTTGTATCAGAGATTAACCAATCTTTGTACATATATAAAACTGCACACTGTCTTAACCAAAACTAAAGAGAAATGCTGATGTCATTGACGCATTCTAACCTCAATACTTCAACAAAACGAACACAAGTGAGAGTCTTCCCATTAAAACACATGAAAATTGTAATTGCGAATTTTTTTATCGTGACCACATGTTCAGAACATTTGTAGGCTTTCGTCAAGTTAATTCCAAGTTGAGATTTTAAAAATACTGCGAGAAATACTACGTAAAGGTATAACTCCCAAACTTTTTGGTTTGTTTACACCACCAATGTTCAGCTGTTACTGCCATTTTACTCATGTGATATTCTATTTGTCAGCACATTAGGACATTAATCATCGTCGAAGGCAATTTGTAAATTATTTCCAAGCTTGTAATATTCTCCCCCTTTCCTTAAACGTTCAACAATTTAATTTTTCTTTAATAAATCACCACTCGTTTTGTTTTGTATGAGACTTTCCGTATAAAATTTCTAATGATAATGAGCAAAACAAAATTTACGAAAATTAATGAACGAAATGAAACGAAAATCAGTATCTCTTCATTAAGTCCCAACACTGGTGGGAACAAATTATAAATTAAGCGAGTTATAGTTCAGGCAGGTAATTTTTCATCAATTCCCAGTGCACCAAAGCATTAACCCATATCGTGTTGCGGCTTTGATAAATATATTATTTAAATTAAAATAAATATGTGGTTAAGGTCCTGCTAAATCTCAATTAAGAGAAAAACTATAAATCAGAAAAATAACGCTTAACTCTCAGGCCTATTTCGAATAAATACAAACCGAACATGTGCACAAATTCCATAAGTGGATCTCTGAAACCATTTTCTTAAGACACCCCACAGCCCTATAAATCCTTTTTTTCCGCACCTTAGGCACAGCTCAGACGTTTTTTACATGTTTTATGTATGCCAAACATTTTATGCTGATACGATCTGCATAGAAGATTCACCCCCACTCCTTTTCCATCTTCGTTTCACATGGATATTTATAATTTCGATTTTCTTAGAGGGTTTTACAAGACTACAGAGGGTTTCTACAAGACTACAGAGTTAAAAGTAAAAGGTAAAAAACTATGAGAAAATACATTTTAAGTGCTTCCCTCACTAAACGCTACATTGATCCCAGGAAATATAGTTTTTAACACGAGGAAGGAAACTTGCGGAAAAATTTAGGTCATGGACACATTTGAATATCATGCAATTTTACGTGCTGCAATTGCATCCGTATACCTAGAGCATTCAGGAATCTGCGAAATGCAAGTACGATTCAGTTAACATGTGCTTTTTAACTTCCATAGAACATTATTTCCGCAAGTAGTGTGATATCACTTACTTTTTATTTTTAAGCATTAATCGGAAAAGTGATTTACGACTAACCTTGCACTTTGAAATTCCACACCAACACTTTTCATTCACTCATTTTTCAGTCATTTCAAAGAAATTTACTTTTTTGATGAATCCTTTTCTGTAACTATTAAATGCACCTAGATTAGACCCTTTCAGAAACTAAAGTAAGATTGCATCCCACAAGTTGTATGCAACAATTTTGTTATTCACTGAGGTAGAGAGAAGCTTTTCATGACCACAAATAAATTTTCTTTTCCATCTTCAATGAATCAAAAGTAGGGATTTTGGGTTTTAATTAGGTTACCTTAAAATGGATTACTTGAATCTCTTCGAATGAATTGTTGGAGTACCCAGGAACTGCAGGTGTTTCATAGAAATGCACAACAATTCAGCACAAAATGTATTCCACGAGGCGACTATGAATAAAGAGCGTGTACAGATAATCCAAGAGTTTGAATTGTAAATTTCGAAATACCCTATGGCAGAAAATTCACTCTGTCGGATCGATTGCACCACTTTACCCAAATTGTCAGTTTCCCTTACTCCTGTAAAAACCACAATGGAAACTTGATGAATACAGATTTTACCGCTTTTGTTCGCTAAAACAAAGAACGAGCGCATATTGATGAAATGAAAAGTGAATGTTGCATAAAGTGTACATGCAGGAATACAAACGATCTGTATGTTCTGATTATTGTGATACGTGAACAAAATTTGACTAAAGATTAATTCATGGAAATTTTTTTAGTTTGACAAAATATAGCTCAGTCAAGTTAGCATTCGTCTATGGAGAATTGTTGTTCCCACCTGGCTGTGTTTTTGTATACAGGGAGATATTGATATTTCAAACAACCTCTCCAAAATCCCCATCGAAACAATATAAGCATACATTTTTAAAAGGGTTGAAAGGGGGTGAAAAATAATTTTTCGTGAATATCTCGCAAAATATTGATTTTTTTTTTGCAAAATCAAATCATATATAATTTGAAGCCTATAAAATTTTCTACATGTTTTTGTAGGACTACCTTTCCTACAAAATAATAAAATACAACTATTTTTTTAGAGTTTATGTGTATATTAATACATATTTGGTAAATGTACCGTCGTTCGGTGGGAATGCGGGGGGGGGGGGGGGGGGGGTAGAGCGGTTAGGGGAAGATCCAAGGACTTCATCCCCAGTGATAAAAAGTGGAGGTCGATTAGATTATAGATAAGAAATTTTAAATTGCGTGAACAAAATGTAAGCATTTTAAGAAATTAAAATTAAATTTCGTGCGTTATTTGCCTTATATCATCAGTATAAAATAATCTGGGTAATTGATTGCTTTTCTACATTTTTTTTCAATATTTTTAATAGGTTTTTACCTCATTCTCGTCAAATAACACACTTGATTAAGGCATAAAATAGCGCGCTCCCCCCGCCTCACATACATCACCCACCTTACCCGCCTCACATACATCACCCACTCACCTACCATACACGTTTAGGATTTAAAGATTTTATGTCATTTTGACTGAAAAAGTTCAATTTAAACAAAAAAGCGATTGTATTACAAGCTATAACATAATTATACAAAATGCAAAAAAAAAAAAAAAATTAAAATAAAAAAAAAAAATAAAAAAAAAATAACGTCCACCCTTGCGCCTCCGCTTAGTGACCCGCCAACTTCTAACACTTTTATGGGGTTGCATAATGTCGTCTCTACCCCCTTCACTTCCTCCGACCGACGGTCCATACATGTAAACATTAAGGGGGTCCTCTACTCTCGCGGTTTCAAACAATCGATATTTTTTTTTAATTTCAATCTATATGTATCTGAGAATACGCCACAGAAAGGGTTTCGTGAAAATCACATTCCTTTGCATGTTTCTGGGAACAAAAAGGTACCTGCTTCCGGCCGTTTCCGAGAAACTAAGCGCGGCGCTTGTCCAGTTAAAAATCATTGTCTAAAGAATTTACCGGTCCGTTCATGAGAAGAATGTGGACAACCAATAACATCAACGTGATGAGGAAGGAGAGCTCTACGGCCCCGGTATAGCAGATTAACTCGTAAGTTACTACAATCAAGTTATACACCGTAATTTATCATTAAACGCGTTTTCTCGAAAGTAGTGTTTTTTTAGCTGCCGAGTAAGACTTCTCATAAAAGAATTGGTCCGATTTCAATAATTTTTTTTTCAATTCTTCAGAAAACACACCGCTATGTTTTCCCGTGTACGATTTTCAAAATTTTATTTTGTTCCATTTTTACAGCCTCTAATAGGTCAAAAATGACGTAAAAATTGGAAATTTTTACAAATTGTTGCATAACTTTTACAAATTGCAAAATAAAAAAAATCTGTCACGGGAAAACATAGCCAACGTAACTATGATTATAAAGAATATCAATTTTCAGATTACAGATTACCCAATTGGCCACAACTTTGCTTAAGCGGGACCCCTGCAGTTTCAACATCAATGTCATCAATGACGTTTCAAGGTCGCGAGAGTTATTTTTTTCGTCTTAAAAAAAAATTCAAAAGTCAAAACATATATCTTCGAAATAAAAAAAAAAATTTGAAATGTAATCAGTAGATCCTTCGCAATTTATTCCCAAAAAAACCGCCCCATTTCAGGCCTCGAGAGTAGAGGACCCCCTTAACCAAATATTTTCTTTTATTAGGGTCCCGTATCTAAAAGGTAAAAATAAACCTTTTGATGAGACTTCGGTCACTTTTACGGCCGTTTTTCTAAGTAACTATTATCTATCGACTTCAAATTTGTGGCAGTCCTTTAAGGATTAAATTTTTGTTTTAAGTAGAATTAGTTTTTTACTTATCCCGAAAATGTGCGACAAAACGGCTCCTCCCCCTATCTCCGAAGTTTGAAAGACAAAAAATCTGAAATAATTGACACTAATAAAAGGCCGATAAATATAACAAGAGAAAAAAAACGTAGTTCCAGACATTTATAGTTTAAAAAAAAATATACTACAATTAATTGTAGTTTATTTTTGCAGTTTAAATTAAGTTTAAATAATCGTATACGCAATTTATCACTTCTCGCCTTAATTAGTAATTAAATTATTTTAGGAAGGGTTTCATACAATAAATTTTAGCCACCCTATCAAAAAGGCTATCTAAGCCCTTCGATGGTTTTTAGCGCTAATACGTCTTTCACAAATTTTCGATGATTTTGCGGTCAGGACTATTTTCCGACTTTTACAGCAGATGAATACTTTTAATTATTCACATCCTTAGTAGTATGGAAAAGTAACAATATTGAATCCAAGGTTCGAAGATGATGCTAAAAGGCATTAAGAGGCCGCAGAATAATAAAGGTAGACAGGAATCCATATTCAATTTTAGGTCAACATGTAATCGTTATTATTGTGTAAAGTGAAGTTTCTTCCACATAACTTGACTTCATACACCCACAGCGAGAATCCGAGGAATCGAACCCTATTCTAGCCCTGTATGGTTATGGTTTTTTGGTCGTTGTTGGTGGCTTCTTTATAGTTCTGCAGGACTTAAAATCATTAAACTCGACTTGATTGCAGTCGAAAGAGGTGTCCTCAAATTGGGATTTTAATTGAGCAACAATAGCTGGCCTTTAAAAACAGTTCTCTCTCGTGGAAGTCAACCTTTCGCGACGACTACCACGTATGCGGTTGTAGAGCTCTCCTTTCCATATCTAATCAAAATATTCGCACAACGCCTTCCAAAAATTTTTGTTTTCTCTTATAAATAACCCAAGGCAGGAATTTACGTTGCTGTGACCAACATAGCTGACCGACTCTATAAGTCTTTGCGTGTTGCTGAAACGAAATATTTTCTTTAGTAAACCACTTGAAAGTACTTTGTAGGTAAAGTTCTGCGAGATGTTCCAAATCAGTCTCTGTAACTCAATGTTTCCCAAACTTCCTACAATTTTCTTAACATTGAGTAACCCTCGTAAAAAAATTTCATTTACTTTAATAACAATCAAAATAAATAAATTTTTACATTTTTCAATTAGTATGCAAAATAATGATAAACGAAAAATAAAATTTATCCATAATAAAATATTTATAAAGTAAATAAAAGTAGTTTTTAAAAATAAAGTTGAACCGACTTCGAAAAAAGCGCTAAAAACATTTTGATTTTTGTGAAAATTAAACAAACATAACAAATCCTCCTTCCTTGTGATATCGTGACTTGAAATGTTGAGGTAGTTTTATAAGGTATATAAGATCGAACTAAAGCATTTACAAGCCACGGTGGTGATGATACGGCTACGCATGTATACAAAACTATCCATATGCAAAACTAACAATTAATGACGTTTTTTATTATTGTTCTATGTTGGTAATCGAAAAAAGTAAGCTGGTTTTTGCACCAGTCCAAGCCTAAGCTTGGTGCAGCATGTACCTCCTACCAACCTCTTCCCGTCCCCTCTACCAACCTCTTCCCGACCCCATGGGATACGTGAACCCAGAAACTTATTCTTAAGACATTGTGTGTCTCAGACGCGTATTTATGTTTCTTTTGAGCCGTGGGAGGGGGGGGGGTGTGGCAACAAAAAACTTTCGCTTCCTTCCTCTCACCTATTAAGACGAAGCTTGATATACGGACGTTACCAATAAGAGATTTAATGAGATTTTTGGAAAAATAACACTGAACTGGAATATTTTGAATAAAATACTTTCACCAATGACATCTTTTCCGAACATTTATTAAGAAAGAGATAAATTACAATCTTGGGAGGGGGGGACCCAACAATCCGCCATTGCGTGCACTACACTTTGGGAAACACTGCTGTAACCTTTCGACTTTTACAAATTATCAAAGTATCTAACTAAATGGATTTATTTTCCTTTGAGCCATAGTCTGGCCATAATCAAGCCGCATTTGACTCACTTATTGGGTACAGTGATAAAATAACTTCTGAAGTTTTTTTTCTTGCGAGACCTTTAAATAAATTCATATTGGAAGAAACACCGGAGACCTACAAGTTTTTAGCTGGCATTAACAATTTTCATACCTACAGGTTGTTTGAATACTTACTTACGATAAATATAATAAAGTTACACTCCGGTACAATAAAGGAGCAGTTAGCAAATAAAAGGTTCCAAACTAGGGAGTCTAAGGCAAATGCTTCTGAAAGGTAGCAAATCGTGGTTTCAGTCACAAAATTTCTTGTATCTTGTAGAATTTTTTATTGTTATTTTACTTTTTTTTATTTATGGTTAAAGGTAAACAATATTCCCATTAGTAATAGTTCGCAGCAGATCAACTAAACTTACTCTGATCGCAAATATCTCACATTAAAATACACAAAAGTATTAACTGACACGTCCGTACAGAACTAAGAACAGCACAAGTTCCATTTAAAGTTAAGTTTGAGTTGACAAATTTTATAACTTTCAGAGGTTAAAAATTTTTTTAATTCTTAATAATTCTCTAGCAAGAAGGACTGGCAAGACAGTTAATTAATTATTTCTTTTCTTATTTTTTTACAAAACTTTTACAATATTTTTCTCATATCCAACCACACGTATAAGAACACCCTACGTGGTTTTGAAAGAAAAGTAATAATTGTAGGGAAGACCGTCCGCAGGATTTGCTCGTGAGAGGGGGGGGGGGGGGGTTTATCTAATTTAATTAAAAAAAAATATAGGAGCTATACAAAGAAAACTATAAACAATTGGATGTACATAAAATATGATATATTATGCAATTAAAAAATATTGTCATATACATTTTAGGTTATTTTTGTAGCCTTTCAGTAAAATTTTCCTAATCAAGAAAGTATAGAAAATTTTAAAAACCCTCCTAGGGGAAGGTTTAAACGACCCACCCCCCTCCCTGCGTAAGGGCCCCATTGTAGGTCCGGTATTCTTCAGGTTTAGCCACAATACAATACTTGTGATGATTTGATCATGTTAAGCAGAAACTCCTTAACACTTAGTTGAAACGAAAGGTATATTATCCTTGAAACGTGCGATAAGCTTATGAGCATATAAAGTTAAGTAAGGTTTTCCGTAAATGCTTTATTAAAAGATTTGACCAGTAAGATATTTACATTGATTGTTCGGTTTTCGGTTCGAAATATACACTTAAAGAAAAAATAACAGACTTTTCCTGCATTCCTAATTACATCTGAACACGTGTTATTCTGAATAGCACTTAAAGTGGAAAGCTCCTAGATAAATAAAGCATCTTTCTTGGCAACAAAAAAAGGAGTGAAAGGAATATACTAGGTTAATACCTTCGATGATTATTATTTTATCCCCACAACTTTTGCTGAGTTAAGAAATTTTATTAATTTATTTAATTGGAACAAATTTTAAGTTTAGTGTATAATTTGTAACACCTTCTTGTCTGAAGGACAAATATAAAATGTTATAAAAAAGGATAATTTATTTTTAAGCATCGATTCTTACGCTCACTTCACGTTTCTACACATATAGGATTTAAGACTGAACTGAATTACCTAGGGTATTCAAGGGACTATTGAATTTAAACTTTCCTTCTTGAGAGCAAGTTTTACTTATTTTCGTATTTGTAATTTTTGTCAGACTACTGTTTCAAATAATTGGGAATCGCATGAAACAAAAGTAGAGTAATGCAATTATGCCTAAGCCACATCTCTCAACGAATGGGAAATGCTGCCTTTTCATCCAAAGTATTTTTAAAAGAGAAACTTAAAAACTTTAAATAATAGCGTGTTCCGTCTATCGCGTGCAGCACAAAGGTTCCCAATAGTATTTTATTGGTAGCCTTATACCAAATATTAATTTGAAATATTTACTCTTGATGCCTGAATTCAATAATTGCTCTTTGTTTTCAGTTTACCCCCGAAGTTTTAAATTCCCTTTCTTTCGACAGTTGGTGGTGTGGAAATAATTTTTAATAAAAATTGTTCATTTCACTTTTTTGAAGCATCTTTTCACCAAATCTAAGCATACAGCAGACTTTGAATAGGCTAAAAATATATTGAATACATCCTGTTAGTTGATTAGTTTATTCAAATGCAAGAGGAACTATGCAGTTACTGATGCGAAGACTATCCTTAATAACGTTCCAAATAGAGGTTTCAATGCGACAGGTCTTTTTGCTCTGCTGACGATTTCGACATAAGAGCGTAAATCAAATTATTACTTGATATACACCTCGACTTTTTCTAGATTTTCCTTAATCCTATTGTTAGCAGTAGCGTTATTGCGCTCCACTTTTCCATACATTTACTTACTTTCTGTACCATACTAACATAGATTTTTAAAGTCTGCAGGTTCCTAATTGAATTAGATTAGATTAGATTAGCTTGTAAGCCAGCCACTTCATACACTAAAAAAATTGTTTAATCAACAGCCTTTTGCAGTTGGATATTTTTATGCATCCTACAAATAAAGTTCTCCTCTCCTATTTTTTATCATATTGCCAAGGCTTAGGGGAAACCCAGTAATGCTGTAGCACAACTCGGGCATGGAGGAAAAGGGGTTTAGATATAAGGTATTATGGGGTTACTTGTTGGAGATTTAACTCTGCACATTCTATTCTGCTTGGAAGGTAATCGTAATAGAATGTAGTTAATTCGTACTGTTCAATTTCGAAGTGAAAAGTTTAGGGTCGTTATTGCAAGGACAAAAATAATAGGTGAAAGAACAGAACCTGGCGATTGGTATTGATTAAATGGAAATTAGATGTTACTTCGCCCAATATTACCTGGTAGATATAACGCCTTCAATTCATTTTATTAGAATAGTATTAAAAACAAATTGTTCAAACTTCTCTAAAAAAACAGCTTGCTACACAATATTAAAAGCATTGGAAATTCAACTATTCTGGCCTTACTGAAGTTATGAATACAGTGAATACATAGAAACCGTTCTGTCAGTCGCCAAAAAGTTCAATTC
The DNA here is from genome assembly GCA_964036015.1 of Leptarthrus brevirostris. Classification (NCBI taxonomy): domain Eukaryota; kingdom Metazoa; phylum Arthropoda; class Insecta; order Diptera; family Asilidae; genus Leptarthrus; species Leptarthrus brevirostris. The sequence goes on along the minus strand of OZ038372.1, from coordinate 3,176,862 downwards.
TCTAAAGGGCATTGACAGATTTTCAAAAGAAAAAATATCTTCTGGGTCGGAATATACCTTAAAAATTAGTGGTATGCATACACAATTCTTTGACTCTTAAAAAAAGCGGTTGGTCGTTATTTAAATCTGTACTTTTGAAAATAAGTAAAATTATAATAAGTTAAATATTTGAAGTAATGACATTATGATATTATGACAAACGTCATTAACTATTTCCGGTTATCCGCTTTTAACGAAGAACCCCTGGTTGATCTATTCAAAACATAATGCTGTTTCTCGAGGATAGTGGCACATGCCTAGTTTATCAAAAAAACGACCTATACCTCTATTTTGAAGTATTTCCCCGAGATATCAGCAAATGTAAAATGTAATGTTTTTAGTAACAGTTTTTTCGACTTCATTTCAGGAATAAAGTCGTATTATTCAGGCATTCCATATGCTTCGAAGATCGCGTGTGTGTTTTATCACGAAATATTTTTTTCTTCAAATACGACAGTAATAGTTGAAGAAGAGCATAGGGAATATCGACATATTACGCATTGGGTCAGTGTTTTCGATGATGAAGTAATTATTTTTAATTTTTGTTTGTATTTTCAATGTCTTCTTTTGAATAATGTCATTATTCTAACAGTATAGTTGTTTGTTTACTTAATAATTTTTTGGTTTATATGTTGGGTGGGATTCTGACAAACACCTGGGCATATATTGGTTTTTTTAAATCTAAACTCACCTATGTAACCAAGCCTTTAACTTTTGGAGAATCAAATCTGAAAACGGTTGGCAATTTTGGGCGTACAAGTACAAATTTCACGGACTACACGAAACTACATGTGAGTACACGATAAGTGCAAATAGTCACTTCCATATTCATATTATTTACAAACCTGGCGGGCAGAGGGTGGCGGCATTTCCCAATTATTAAAGCAACTAAAAGCCTAATTAATGCACCTCTTCCTCACAGAAAGTCTAATAACGTGTTGCGTACCTCTTGATCCCGGAACGTGTTGCGTAGACGTTCCGTCTAATTTTTATTAGATTTTCTGGGAGGAAGAGGTGTATTAATCAGGCTTTTAGTTGCTTAATTGACCCCGCCAGGTTTGTATCTAGAACAGGCTGTGATAAACTATTACCAGTAGTATGAATACAGAAGTGACTATTTGCACTTATCGTGTGCTTACGTGTAGTTCCGTGTAGTCCGTGAAATTTGTACTTGTACTTTCCGTGTACTTCCGTATACATTCCGTGTACTTTCCGTGTAACTTCCGTGTACTTTCCGTGTATTTCTGTGTACCTACTTTCCGTGTATTTCCGTATAATTTCCCTGTATTTCCGTGTACACGAAAATTACACAGGAGTATGAGGGTGGTAAATAGACACTGCCTTTATGTAATGTGTCATTATCCCAGTAGGTCAAACAAAACGTTAATAAGTTTTGGTATTCACAGATTTAAGGTCGGACAAATGGGTGGACATCAGTTTTAAATCAGTCGAAATGAATTCAGAGAAGGTCCTCACTAAACCATTTAATATAAAAAACGCATGCGTTTTTGTGTGGAAAATCATACCGGATCCGTTTTCGCCAACAACAGGAATTGAAATAAAAGTAAAATTTGCGAGTTTAAGTGCTGAACTGGACTCACATTTATTTAATTAATATTTTATGGACAGTTCACATTGCAGGAAATGTAAGCAAGTACCGAGAGTTACTTTGAGTGTAAGGTTTCTGAAAAGCATAAGCCTACATATGCAAGTCATGTAGATTTCTAAATATACTTTAAATAAAGCGCACGATTTGCTTCAATGGGTCTTATTCCCCAGCGCATGCACTGTCTGAACGAACGTTAAAATGAGCATATCCTTTGAAATACCGATTTTGAAAATTCTTATGGTTGTATTATTTTTCTCTTATGGGAACCGGAAATTGAAAATCTGTTAATACACTTGCAATCACATGTTATAGAATTAAATGTAGTCAGTAGAAAAAGCTTTTTTAATGCGAATAATGGTATTGCGCTCTTTTAGGTTGAAATTAGCAAAAACGGAGCTCTTTCTGTTGGCTACGAAATTATTAAACTTAGAAGCGTCCTCATGAGCTCCAAATTAACTGAATTTGGTATTGAAGTTGTAAACGTACCTCTGTGCTCGTTCAGCCAACGCACACTTTCCTCATGAGTCTGACCTAAACGCGCTCGTTCAGTCAATGCACACTTTCCTCATGAGTCTAATCCAAAAAAGTTTTTTGGGTAAGGGATCGCAGGGAAGGGTAAATTTTGATCTCACATTTTTCACTGAAATGATTTCCAACTCAAGGGTGCAAAACATTACTACAAGAATAGAACGGATATTTTGTCTCATAGAGTTTATTTTTTAAGCTATCAAACGAATATCATTCTAACATAAAAGTGAGTCGGCGAAAAATTTGTTAAAAGTGTTTGGACTCACAACCTTAAACAGGTTTGAGAAAAGAAAATTTAGGAAAAAAGTGTGCCTTGGTTCGTTAAGTGCTCCTTTTGGAGCTTACTTGGAAAAATCTGAGAAACATTGTAATTTTCTGTGCTCAATCCCTCTGTAGGAGACTCCTCATTTTCCGACTGGGTCCAACTCCATACTACATGTATGTGGAATCGAGGCTTCTCCACAAAATAACTTTGGAACGAATAGAAAATCAGCAACAGCGCTATGATGGTTAGGGAGATGGAGTATCATGGTCCACAGTTCAAGATCCCATCTCACCAGTTGCTAGTTCTTCTACGTATTCTTCAATATATATTATAAATTTTTTAATCGGTTAAAGTTCTTTCTCCATTCCACAAGGGGTTAGTGCGCCAGAAGGTTATACTTAATAGCTGCCGATGGTTGAATTACAGAAAATTGACGTAATTATAATAAACCAACATTCACATGCAAGTATACTCTAAAGGACGTGTGTAAATGATGACTAGAAAATATACTAATTAGCAACACGAAAAGCTTAGTCTCAGTGCAAAAAGTGATTCTACAAGTTTATAACTTCAATCCTGTCACGTCAATTTACGTCACGTACTTTATGATGCCTCCACGCTTTTGTATTAATTTTACCTGTGCAAGGCCTTTAGGGAGAGTTCAATTTATACGATTTAGCTGTCTGGACGGAAATTGAACGCTTTTATGTCAAATAAGGATAATACCATACATGTCAGCTCATATATTGAAAATTTCTCCGCTAGACCACTGTACGAGGTAGAACGGATATTCATGGAACGAAAAGCTATTTTACCTTTGGCCTCTGTGGTCAAATTTCTAGTTGGTTATGAATTAATACCGTCATTTGAGCTCAATGGATCAATTAGTTTGTGATGCCTGGGTTCTGGAAAAGAGTAATTGCCTTGGACTTATCCATATAAATTGTGTTTGCAGCTTCGTTTTCTATTTATAGTAATAGTATGTAAAAAGGGATGTTGATTATCATCTCGGACAAATAGAGGGACGTGATAGTTCATCAGGAACGATAATATAACATAGTGGCCACGAAACACATATCGTGTGCTGAGAGGATTAAATTGAATTTCTTCTAATGCATCAATGTAAATATACAATATACCTATAGTACATGCTTCCTTAGAAAAAAGAACAATGAGGGTGTACGTGTTCCCAAAAAACAACTCTTATTTATTCTTTTCCAAATTCTAAGATAACCATAAATCCGTAAAATAAATTCTACTTACCTCCATCTACATCGACACATACACTCCCTGGGCAACAGTGCTCGTTTGCTGTACATCTTTTGCCGTAACAGGGTTCCTCTTCCATTACGGGTTCATCCTCGACGTATCCTTCGTTCTGGAAAATTCGAAATATGTAAAATGGATTTAGTTTTCAAAATAAATGTACTTAGTCCTAATAAAATTCATTGCCGAAAGGATATGATTTCAATGCTAATTGAACTGGAATAATAGTTAATTAGCAAAGTCTATACTTTGCAATATGCTACGCTCCAAGGATCCCACTTTGGGGCGATTTTGTGAAACGATACTGAATAAAGTTTCCTGCGGCGGCGATGGGTTGAAACTTAATTAGCTTTACAAGTATTCTGGGATTAAGAAAGTTCTACGTTGGTAGCTGGCTTAATTCTAAAACTAAACTAAAAATTTTAATTGAATTCTCGTCTGGTCTGATGCGACGACATAGGGAATATCGGAGTTTTAAAAGTTTAATTTAAAATGCTTTTGAACAATCCTTTAAAGTAGAGCTGAACTAAGTTTGTAAGATAGAGAAATTTGTGGTTTAGTTTTAAATTCTACCTTAACTATTTTGGAAAAGGTTATAGTGAAAGAAAAATAAGTTTATCAGACTATCTTCTGAGTTATAAAACTTTCAGAATATTGGCAAGTGACTGCTATGATATGATAACTGAGATATTAATAATTAAAACGAGCCCACGGGTATCCTGCACTCAAAAGACAACGCCGCTGGCTCTTTAAGATAAATTCTTTCCTTTGCTTGGAAAATCGAATAAACTTGAAACATTAACTCTCAAACGAGACGGTTACATCAAGGGGCTTAAGAATTCCTTCAAAAGGAATATATTCAAATGCTATAATGGCCATCTAAAAGCCCTACGTAAGTCCTATGGAGAATTATGAGATCAATATGCAAAATCACAAGCTCAGGAAAAACATATCAATGAGTTTTAAGGGAGGTTTTTAGACTGAATAGAATCCAATCAATGCTGAAATAATCTTGAAAGCTTGTAAGAAAAGTGTCAAGTCGTTCAGAATAAGTAATCAAAGCGAAAGTAAAGGAAATAATAAATTGAGTTTTAAAATGGATAATAGGTTTGTTGACGTACTTTGCAATTTATGTGTTTCCATACTATTTTATTTTATTTTTCGATTTTATGTAATGTAAGAAGCTTTTCACTGAAAAGTAATGTATTTTCTTTAAATCTTCCCTTGTTATATGGAAATTTCTGAGTACAGTGAAGGTTAAAGAGATAAGTTAAACATAAAATTTAAGTTATTGAGAATGTTAAGTTTGCTTATCTGTTAGCAATCGTAACTTTGCAAAAACCGAATAATATGCAGAAGTCTTTGAGCAAATCCAGAAAAAGGACATGAAACAATGTAGAAACCACTCCTTTCTATAAAATACTAAAGGATCAAATTTATGGAGAGACAGAAAACCGACCGCATGTATTATATGTATTGAAAAGCGAAAACCAGGTATCAGCAGTTCAGAGTGGCTGGAGAAATTTCAAAAATATAAATTTTTCGTAGAAGTAACCAGAATTTTTTGTAGTAATAATTTGTTAAAGTGATGTCACAAACGTACGTAATGAAAATTGTTGCAGCCTACAGCCAATCAGATGATTGCGATATAGCGACACATGATCAAAAATCCGCAAACGAAAAATGAACCCTGTACGGTAATGAAAAGACACCTTAATTTTCCTGGAAGACCTATAACAGAAACGAGAAAAATGTAGGCTGCCATTGATAAAGTAGGGTATGAGCAAGGATTTCACAAGCAACAAACGTGTGTCCGTCGACAAGGTAGCAGATGACAACCATAGCCGTTGAAGCCCACCATAACTCTTTCGCATCACATCAGTTACATGATCAAAAAATGTCATGCTGGCGTTAAGGAATAAATCAAGGCTTTTTACTCGATTGTCAAAGGGGAGCATTATGTTATTCAGGAGAACAGGAAGGATAAAAGACACGTCGATGTCTCGATGATAATATGCAATGTCGTGCGAATTACGCGAATTTAGAAGCAAGTGATTATTAGCTGTCCATGTCGTAATATTATTCAGGTCAGAGTTCAACCTGTCAATGCAGTCCTCCATAAGATACAGCAATTCAACTGCACCTTGTAGTAATTAAGAACCTCCAGGAGGTACTTAATATACAAGAAAAAAAACAAAGGCTCGAGAATAGAACCTTGTGGAACGCCACACGTAAGGGATATAGGAAGGAAAAGCTATCTTTCACTAGTAACCAATTTCTCGAGCAAACTGGAATGATTGACCATATCAACTGTTTCAAAGAAATCGAGCAATGCTAGAACCCATAGGTCATCCATATCCAAGGAACATCGAACATCTCTGGTTACACTCAGAAGACACATAACAGCTGTGAGCCTTAAGTAAACCAGATTGGCAATATTTTAGCAAGTTAAACGTCGATAAAATTTGGTGCAAACAGATTTTTAAGACGTGGACCTTTACATTATCTACGGATAAGGTCTTCCTGCATGCAATTTTTTTAATTTTGAAAGTTTTAAGATTGTGATAGAAAGACCACAACGTCTCTAAAATTTAAAGACCACTTAAATTTTAACACTTTTAAACGCACATGGTTCTTAAAATATTTTATAAGCTTAAGGATGTTACATATTTGATATCAGCCATTAATTTTGGTTAGATTATGATCTTTGATAAGATTATGATGATTTTTATTAAACTATTGTAAGTAAGCTTATTTTATCGGGCATTATCGTGTGGTTAGAATTTGATAAGTTAGTTACCCAAAGTAAAACATATTCGTAGTATTACCTTAGAAGCATTTCGCCAACTGGGCCATATCTTATCTAGCAATTTAAAAGGCCCAAATTGCTTTCTATTTTTAATCAAAATAATTTCCACATTGATTGTTTCGTTATTTAGTGGCTCTTTAATCATAATATATTTCAGAGGCGCTATAACCATTACTTCTTCACCTGTATCAACCTGAAATTATTGTTTATTTTTTACCATTTTTAATATTTTTAAAGTTATATTTAATAAACGCTATATCTATGTTATGTTTAAAGTAGGTACTCCAAAAAGAAACTTTGAGACAAACTCCAAAACTTTCAATTCCTTTGAACACTACAAGAGTTTGTGTTTTGTTCATGACGAATTTATATTCTCCAAAAACAGAAAAGAAGAAAACAATTTTAAACTTTTCCTAAAACTTTTATTTAAGTGTCTGGATTCAATCTGCAAAAGATGTTTTTGGTGTTATTATTAAGACGAAAGGCTATTTCTCCTCCAACAACCCTCAAGTGCACGAAAGAAATTGCAGAAACTTTATTTCAACAACATTACCAATATTTTCTAAAAATGTTTGTGGCAAATTGATTTTCCGATGGCGGGATAAATTTGGAAAAATTGTTTTTAATCAATTCTTTTGCACGTCTCTAGAGGTTGGAAAATAAAATGAAGCTACACAGTGTATTCAAAATTAAACTATACTGGTCCTGAAAAAGCCTAGCTATTGTAGAAGTATTGTAGGTGTTTTTAGTTAGTAGATGGCCTTGGAAGTAGAAAATTCCTTTTATTTTTAGTGTTCCGTACTAATGCTATCGACTTGAAATTTAAAATAGTTTTAAATAATAATAGCATTTTTATTTTTATTATAAGGGCGTCGAATGGGGGGGGGGGGGGGGGGGGGGGGAGTGTTAAAATTTAAAAGTAGGGTTACTAGATCAAGGGGGGTGTTATATGAAAAATCTTCATTTGGACATTACGAAATATATTGTTATTTCATTTTGTGCCGCACAGTTTTCGACTTATGATGAAAATGTCTAAAATAATACCATCCCGCACACTTATCTTCATAGATTGCAAAGCGAAAAATCTGAAATAAATGGAGTTCATATAGGTTTATGGAAATAATACAGGTAAAATAAAATGATGTTTCTAACTAACAAATTTTTTTAGAAATCAGCAACCTTCCACGGTACGGAACCCTCGGTGCGCGAGTCTGACTCCCACTTGGCCGGAATTTTTAATTTATATTAAAAGTGATATTTTGTTTGGTCGTTGGTGGTTGGTTTCAGTAAACACTGCTGTCTAAATCGGTATTATTAATTTTGTTCGTTTAACATTACGTTTTCCTCTTCTTGCGAAGGCGTCCAGCAGCTAAATATAAGTAAACTCTTTGGTGCTACTGCTGAGGAAGAGCCAAAGGAGCTTAGCTTATCTTTATCAAAAACGCCAATCGAGTTTAGAAATTATGATATTTCCCGATTTGGCTCTAATTTTGAATAGCTTTTGTTTTTGCATTTTTTCAGATGGTCAATTAATTACTCCCTAGTGCTTAATCCCTCAAAGTCTTGTTATATTATTTGAATACCCCAGTTTAACTTACTTGGGAATAAGTCTTCTTATTATTAATTTGGCATGGCTTCTAATTATTTGTCATAGGAATGCAATATTCAATTTTCCCGTTGGATGTTGTTCAATTCTCTGTAGTCTCTAGTAGTCGCTCCCACCCCTATACGCTCCAGGTCAAATTTGGACTTACCATCAAATTTCGGGAATCTTTTCTAAGCAGAACAACACGAATGTGGAACAATTTACCATCTTCTGTTTTTCCCTCGTTTTATGAGCCTGAAACTTTCAAACGGGTCGTACATCGACACCTCCTTCACCTCCTGACCATTTCCCTCATCCTTAATTCCTTCCTGCCAAAGCTGTGCTTTAGCATTGATAATTTGCAATCGCCTGTTAATATTTTACTTAAAAAGATATACAGTTAAGGTATACCAAGCGGTACACTTCACTTTAATTTTAATTTTGTGAAACCTTTCTTCAAAATTTTAGCCAGAAAGCTTTCACCAGTTCTTATATTTGTATAGACAGGCATATCAATATCATCAATATCCTTCAAATTATCATCAATCGATTCCCCGAATAGAGGTCCCATTGTCGATTTAGGGAAGTGGTTTAACAGCGTTGAAGGCTAGTATATATGGGAAACTTTTCGAATGAGAGTTATCCTAAAAAAATCATCTCCATCATAAAGGAGTTCTGGTTAAACAAAGACATGAAGCCCAAAATGTCCAAAGTCCTGACTACAAATGGTCGCAGAGCAAGATCAGTGCTGCTAAAACTAAACTTATAAGGTTGGACTCCGATAGACAAGATTCAATTTTTGTGGAGAAATATTGCTATCTCGGAACCATAGTAACAGATTCGCATCAACAAGGTTCGAGTTGCATTTATTACTCTTGCTGAGATATGGCGAACTAACAAAATTTCTAGACGCATAAAGCTGCGGATCTTTGAATCAAACGTACAATCTGTTCTGTTGTGCGGCTGTTTAACTTGGAAAGTAACCTAGCAAATAATGTATAAGCTACATATTTTGCCAGCCGGTGTCTCCAGCGCATCCTTGACATCCATTGGCTGGAGGACTCATAGACATTGGTATTCACAAACGAAAATAGCAATGGATGACTCACACACTGATAAAAGAACCAACTAATATTTCTCAATAGACTCTAGAAGCAAGAAATTAACCAACGCAAGAGTTGAAGGCCTTAGTGTATATTCGGATCAGGTGGAAAGTCGGTTTAGTAGATGCCCTATGCTAAGAATAAGGTTAAAGAAACCAGAGAGATCAATATCAATAAATTTATTACTCCTTAAGCACAAAGGCCTAGCCTTATAATGTATATTCAGACCCGTGCGCACGCTGGGAGGGGGGTTTTGGGGTTCACCCCTCCCCTCCAGGAGGGTTTTTAAATTTTCTGAACTTTAAATTAGAAATTAGAAACCCCTCTTGTCGGTCGTCATTTTTAGATTGCTTGTCAATGAGTTTGAACAATAATGTATCAAATACTTCCTTCTTTTTCTCAAACGCAGCTTGCTTCCTATTCAGTCAATATCTGTCGATGGAGTCAGTTTCTTATATTTAATTCACCTCCTTTAAACATCTTAGCCATTGAGATATCCAGAAACCTCAGCTGGAATATCAACGTAAAAAATGCGATGGGGGTAACTGGGGTAATAGCCCAATAGACGCCAGAAATACTTCACTCACTTGAGGACTCTCGTTCCCATAACCCCTTGTCGGGCATAGAGATGGAGAACAATTTCACCGGATTCGAAACTATTGTACGTGGACCTACAATTTAAAGTGGATTCCGAACCACTAACATTTTCTCTGCCTTCTATCGTAATCTTTTGTTATCAGAAAACAACCATGGGTCGCCGTCGGAGGGATTCTATCCTGGGACCTCAGGATTAGTAATCCGACATGTTATCATTTACTTCACCGACGAATGGGACTAAGGACTAGATTAAAATATATTTCACATATTGAGGCTAATGCATGACACAACATCCTCGTTAGGCAGAGTTTAATGAAACGGCTTGGTTTATTGACCAAGCAGGTTAGATCTCTGAAACATTGATACTGATACTTCCACGGCTATCGTTTTAGTGCAATTTATATTTTGATTCCCTGCACATCTATCCATTCGCGTACTACTCAAGTCTCAAGCCGCTCTGACCCCTATATTTCATAAAACAAATTTAGCCGATATATGAAGGTTCGAAATAGGACAGGACAGTGCGAATGTTAAACAATTTACCCTTTTTCTGTTCCTTTACCTCTCATGAGCCCAGGGCATTTAGGAGAAACGTGCGCGTTCAAAACCATAATCCTATTTACTCAAACCCTTTTGCCTTTTCTCTTAAGAATGTACTACGGAATTTAAAAAAATAATAATCTTAAAGCTTAAATGACAAGGAGTATAGTGCATAAATAAACTGACCACTGTGCCCTGTCTGTGCCTATACATTTCAATAAACGTTATTCTAAAGGAAGGTAATTCGATTGAAAACCATCATGAATATACATTAAGCTAAAAAAAATGGTTTATGCAATCAGTTTTTTTGAAACAATTATTTCTCTGAGTTCCGTATTTAATAAAAATAAGACATCCACTAGACTCAGAATGTTGTTTTAGAAACTTGTTCCTTATGAAAACGCTCCGTAAAGAAAAATAATATCACAAAATAGTTCTCTAACAGCTCACTTATGTCTGTCGTCCTAAAAGCACAATAAAAGCGAATTCAATTTATATAATACAATGTTGTTTAGCTTTTTCGTACAAAGAGGATAAAGCTTGGGATCATCTCAATATGTAGGATAAAGTAAATTCCAAATAAAGAACCAGTTGGTATTCTTCAACTTTGTGTCGACAAATAAAATGATGGAAATAGATAAATCCAAAACACTTAGGAAACTGGTATCCTTCGCTTCTGTTGGCTGGAAGCCAGAACTAGGGAGTGCACAGCAATCTTCGAACAAGATCTCTTTTACTGAAGTGAGAGGTAAAGGTCAGAGCAATTTTGTATTTGGATAGTCCACATAGTGGAACCTTTCCAGTTTTCCTCAGGGACAACCTCCTTTATATCTGAAGGAGCTTCCTTGCTCGTTTTCACCACTGCTACTATATAGCTATGGTTGACTTCAAAATTTCTGTTTCACAAATCCCCTTAGCTTTTGACTAAGCCACAAAATATAAGGCAAAAAGGGATTTGGCGCTAATAGTTGTCCTGCAAGTGAGACTTTTCACTGTTGAGTTGCTGAAAAAGGCTTGAGTTAAGTATTTAAGTTTTACGAGAAGAAGAAAACTCTCGACTAGTTTCATAATAACGCAGAAGGTTCACTTTAAATTTCCTTTTTGCCCTTTGCCTTTTTTCCTTAATGACAAGCTTAATTGGCTAGACCCTTATCATTAGAGAGGGGGGAGAAGTACCTACGAACAAAATGGATCGAATTGTACAGAAAATGGTGACCAAAATAATTTATTGCAAATTTGTAAGAATCATACTATAGATGTGGAAGAGAAGATATATATAGAAAAAACTGTATGTAATTTAATAGCGACTGGGTAGGATGATTTAAGAAGAATTTTTATTAAATTCTAGCTGCTGGTATCCGGTGTTGCTCAAACTTTAGTTAATTATTTTTACATGGCACTATCTTTCATGTAGTTGGTGGTAAGTGATAACGCGTCGGCCTTCCATCCCGGAGGTCCTACGTTCGAACTCCACCGGCGGCTGCTCGTGGTTCTTTTATGCTGACAACAGATTACAATAAAGAAGCCATTGGGTATTGCAGAGTAATATTGGTGGTTCGGAATCCACTTTAAATTGTAGGTTCACTCTCAATCGTTGTCTTGAATCGGGTGGGGGGGGGGGGGTGGCACATGCCACACAAGGAGGAGTTACGGGAGCTAGAGAAATAGGGAGAGAGAGGTAACTACTGGTGTCCTACACCAACAGTATCTAACGACATTGGTAGTAGAAAAGTATGGCTGTGGAGTGCGGAAAGGCGGCAACTATCGAATGAACTTCTTCTCTTTTTGATTTTTTGTTCTGAATGGTGACCGAAAAAAATCTCTGACTACCCAAAATGTTTTATTAAACTACCATTTGACAGGACAATTATAAAAAAACTTTAGTATCAAAAACCATGTAAATGACGAAAAAAGGAAAGGTTCAAAAACAGATCTTTGTAGAATACCGATAATGCCATCAAGAATGAATGGTTTGCTATAGAAATACGGCTTGGTGACAAAAGCCTCATGATCACATGAATTAATAGACACTTTTGGAAAGGTTCTTTAACAGGCGTTATTTCCGTAAGTTGGTTAAATAAGAGTTTATTAAGTCTACGCAATTAGGTAAAGGTAAGGGTAGGTACAACAACAAGTAATTACTAATAGAATTCCCCACGAACCGCTTAATATAATCTATGAAGTCAAGCTAGCCGAATCGTTATCAGATTGCATTTTTTTAATGAATATAATAATCTAGTATTCCAACATACTTGAAAATATTGTTCGTTATGTTAAGTATACTCGAAAGAGGGTTTGGCAATATAAGAAAAAAATACTGTCTCAACTGAAATAGAATTTCTGTTTTAATTCAGAGGCACACTTCTCAGCAGGAGCCAAGGAGGTGAATAAGGCTACCAAACAAGCATGCAAACATCAATATCCAAAACCAGAATACGTGCACACATAGCAATCAGGTGTGAACAGAGAACAGTAATCGTTTCAGGTAATCCTTAGTAAGAGAAAATAGAGCCCACATTCACGACTCTACACATGCGATTTTTAGGCTCCTCCATACCGTAGTTAGATCGAGAGTGAACGACATGTAGTGAAAGTAATCTCCTACAGCTATACGGGGTATGTCTATAAGAAACCTTACTGCGAGAGCATGAGCATTTATGTTCGACTTTAAAAGCTGGTGAATAAAGACCAGGTCAGCAACTCTACGTCGTTGTTCCAAGGAGTGCAAATTAAGCAACCGGAGGCGATTCACATAAGGAGGAAGCCTAAGTAAATCATTCCACTGGAAGTATCTTTGTACGAACCTAACAAAGCTCCACTGTACCGAATCAATGCGTCTAGAATGAACAGCAAAGCAAGGTGACCAAATCTGTGATGTATTCTCGAGAATTGGTTTAACCAAAGAAAGGAATAAGTGAAGGTATTTGATCAGAAAGCTTCCTTGACAAGAAGATAATATAGTATATGTGCAGAGTGAAATCAAGTTTTAGTCGAAGCTGGAGGCCCAGTTTAGTAACAGACTGCACGCAACGGATATAAGTTTCCGCATAGGTATAATTAAAAGCGAGCAGATTAAGCTTTCTGAAGAATGACATAAGCTCACATTTATCCAAGTTAACCTGCCGGCTATTAGATCCACACCAGTTTTTGAAGGTATTTAAATCATTCTGAATGCAATGAGAATCTTCATAACGTCTGCATACATTAGGACTTTGGAGGACTAAATCACAGGGAAAATGTCATCAATGGGAAGAATGAACAGCTGCGGACCCAGATGACTACCCTGCGGTACACCTGATGAAGCCTTAACGACTTGAGATAAAGTGATATGGAAATATATCCGATTTGTCTTATCTTTTAGAAGAATTGAAACATTGTTGAATAATAAATTTTTAAGACTGTTGACCATTACATTTGTAAGGAATGGCGACCATTTACAGAATAGCATTACAGAATAGCAGAATAGCAGTGCACTTACAATTCCCAAACTTTTAAAGGATTATTTCCGTGTATCTGAAATCTCGAAAAAGTTGTTGTAATTTTTAGGTTATAGCACTAATAATTTTTAAAAGTCCAGATTTGTTGGCTTAATAAATCCCGAAATATATAAGTATTTTTTTATAAAAGAGTTTAATTACCTGCAAGTACGAATGGTACCCTCCGCCATGTTGACCATATCCCAAATTAGCAAGCATTTCAGGTGTAAATCGATTAAAAACACCTCCCCAAGCGTCTGCTGTTCCTCCAAACAAAAGAATGGCCCCACCGAGCACAATCCACATCAGAGTTGATTTCATTTTGTCCAGTTAATTGTTCTTCCTGAAAATAAACATACACAGGGTGAATTAAAACATAAATAAAAGATAAACAATGCAGTGTTGCCTTTTTGCAGTGCAGGATATATGAAAACATTCTTACTTAGTTTACCTACATTAAAACGGCCCGGTCGTAATAAACGTTCCCAGTTTCCCGAGCGTGATAGTGCCCACGGCTTTAATTTAATTTTAATTAGTCAAACTGATTAAGTCATTGTACGACAGATTCTGTGGCATCATTAATTCTGTTATGAGACGTAGAATGGAGGAATGTTTCTGGCAAACATTGTGTTTGTAATTAATTAAATTTGCGAGGACATTGCACATATAATTTAGATAAATCGAGTTTAAGCGTTATCTATGGGTTATAACATATAAAACACTTTGGTAGGGACATATTCATTCCAGTTGTTACTAAGTCAATTCGGTCAATTCGATTTGGAACGACATATATTAGATAACACCGACATTAAGGATTAATTGATCAATCTCTAATTTATTTGCACTGGGCAATTTATATATATTTTGTAAATATTAAAAATGGCAAGTAATTGCACTGTATTTTACCATTTTATTTTTCACAGAAGCATTTAATAGAAAAAGCAAATAATTTGTGCTCACAAGTTTTTTGTTCTGGATTTTTTGTTAGCATGAGTTTGGGTATTGTTTCGTGAAGTTAGTTTCATTTCAATTGATAGCACTTCGGTGGAGTATCATAAGGTACGTCATTTCGGCCCATTGCTTTTCATCATTTGCAAATAATTCAGCCTCGCTATCAAATTTGTTTATAATTTCTTATTCATCCATTTTAAAAATATAAAACTTAGGTTGAGTCTTTAAGTGAAAAATACCGACCAATTAGTAAAAATAATATTGAAAATTTGTAGATGTAAATTCCTTGTTAAAACTACTCTTAAGTGAGTTATACAATTCTCGCCGTCATCTCAAAGATTCGATGTTTGCTGCTCGCTTTAAGAATATTAGTAAATAGCAGACTTTAGGTACTTGGATCTAGCCTGGGTTCCAGGACGCGAAGGTATTCAAGGTAACGAAATTGGATACCGCCTGCAAAAGGAAGGCGTTAAAGCGACATTTGTGCGTACAAACCCTTTTGCGGTTATTTAGAAAGTCTTGTCGCGATGTAAACAGGAATGATGGAATACTCTAGGAAAACCTCCCATTTTCATTATATTGCGCAAGTGGAGCTAACAGGTTGAATGAACTTGCAAGGCTCCTTATTTTAAGCAATAATTCGCATACGGAATACCTTGGCGTAATGTCGTAATGACTCCTTAAAATTTTAATTGTACTTACACACTCCTCCTAACCATGTGTTCCTAACGTATACAAAATGAGCTTTCAAGTATTCAGATAGTGTAAATTATTTACAAGGTGATAGCAGTTCTCTCCACAGAACACTACTAAATTAATGAGTGGAATTTTGGCACAGATAGGGTCCATTTAATAAAAAATTCATTAGCTACTTGTTTCTACGGTGCCCCGTAATGCTCTCGCTCCATTTAGGTACTTTTCGGAGTACTTTCTGTGGTTATTTTATTTCTATCTGGAATCATTCCCTGATATAACACAGACATTGTATTTAATTAGTGCTTCTGGGCTCATTACCAAAGTTCTGTTTTCTGTATCACATTAATGCTACCAGGACTAATTGGAGACTGGCCATACTTAGGAAGTCTATAAATTTCGATAGGAGTTAGTAGGTTATTACTCTCTCTATTTTAGTTTTCGTTATCCAGATAAAAGTTTCTTTGTATCAGAAATCTCTTCCTCCATTACGAATTCATTTCTTTGCAGACTCATTCATCAATAAAACAAAAGGTGCTTTGTACCCGTTCTTGTGTAGTAAAACTTGTTGCTGTTTGTTTGGAACCTCTTCAATTGTAGTCGCTGAGAATGCAACTGAAGCTTTTACTCTTTTCCATATTTAATTGCCTTTGAGGAAAATCTACGATGGCATTTCAGGGGTTTTATATTTATCCCAGATCCTTGACATCCATGCTTTACCCTGGGGGATTGTTACTTTTCTTTATCGTTGGACATTTATTGATTTCTGTTGAGTCATTCAGAGATTCTGCTATGCTTTTCTCTGAATTTGTTAATCAAAACTTTATTTGTAAAGGAAATTTATTTTTACAAAATTATAATGTAAAAGAAACACGCACCAAAGGATAAACAGGAAAGTTTCAAAGACCTTATTTTTTTTTTTTTTTTTTTTTTTTTTTTTTTATACGATATGGCCAAATCCTAGGGGACAACCCTTTGATGCGTTAGCATGGTTTTGGCCGGAAGGGAATTAGGGTAAGGGAAGTGAGGAAACTTGAGTCTTGTTTGCATTGCTGCGAGCTAGACAACAGCCCAGAGACGGAGTGGATTATTTTAATTTCTTAATAAAAGTTCACGGTCATCTGGGCTCGAACCCGGCACCCAAGGCATGGTGGTCTTGCCGCTCAACGCATTGATCCAACTCCGTTGCCAGTTTTCATCAAAATGAAAGGGTACTTACGAAAGATAAACGGTTCGGTTTACCTAAATTGATAGGAATCGATCCATTATAATCGGTAGTTATCGCTTTTTAATTTTTAATTTATTGGTTGCCCTGCGTTCGAGGATGTCATATAGTTGGGCCATTAAAATTAACATTTTAGGGCGAAATAACTGATTGCATATTGAAATATCTTTCCTAGTTCTTGTAATTAGTTGTGAGGCATCGGGCGGGAGAAGAACTAGACCCGATTAGAGACAACGATTTCAAGGGGAGTGAATTCCGAACCACTGACATTATTCAGTAACACCCAATGGCATTTTAACTATAATCTGTTGTCAGCAGACGACAAAATCCTGTGGGGTTCGAACCTGGGACCTCCTGGATCGAATGCCGGCATTTTATACAACTCACCCCATCGAAGACTTTATTGAAATATCTAGCTTTTATAGCAGTTGAATAAAACTGTTTAAATTATTTCCGTTATTCAGAAAAATATATAGGGGAACCTCTTTAAACCCCCCAAGTTTATTATTTTCTTTAGACTCATTTAACTGGCCTAAAACATGATCTTTGTTGAAATCTGTTGTTACCTTAAATTTGATTTGTCCGCCGTTGCAACACTGTCTTTGCAAGAAAGTAAAAAAAAAATTTCGATAATGAAATTGCACTTTTAGCACATTGAAAATTTTACTGTAAACAATACTACAAATATAACAAATGATACAGCTCACTAAATTAGGGAAGTGTACTTAGCTTTACGTTTTTACTTAGAATATTTACAAACTTCTCCAACTTAAAATGTCACAGATTATAATTACAAGCGTAGAAAACAGACACTGTATGATTAAAAAGACGAAGATTTTTCATATTCCTAATCTATTTTTTGACCTTTGATTTCCATATACCTATAAATATTAAGCTGTTATCAGAATTCAGTAGTAAGAGATAGCTAGTTTAGTGTTTACAATATTGTAGTAGTATAAATAAATAACTTTGCCAAAATTGCTATTATTAATTTTAATTAATTTCATCTCTTAACACGATTTTTATATTGTGTCTTATTTTTTCTCTTCAGATATTCTATGACGTATGGAACAGATGGAATATATTCTCAACAAAAATTTGCAGGCCAAAACTATTTACGGCTGGGATTAAATAGTTTTAAGCAATAATAATAATGATAAAACTGAAAACTGGAAGTTTACTTTTACATACGACAATTATTAAAAAGTTTCCCCTTAAGGGAAAATCGACGACTACAAACCTTCTTGAATTCGTTAATTATTCTCTGCCGACCATCGAAGCGGGCAAGCAGGTGGACTGTATGTTTACGGATTTTAGTAAGGCCTTCGACAGGATTGACCATGGAATCCTAATCTATAAACTGTCTATTCTTGGGTTTCCTCATTGTTTCGTCGATTGGCTGTCCTCTTACCTGTCTGGTCGTACACAGGTCATCCTATTTCGTGGTGTTCTTTCCGATCAAATCATTGTCACCTCGGGGGTGCTTCAGGGTAGTATCCTTGGCCCGCTCCTGTTTATCATATATATTAATGATGTTTCTATTCTGCTATCTAATAGTAAAATTCTATGTTGTGCAGACGATGCTAAGATTTTTCGTACTGTTACCCGTAAATCAGACTGCGGTCTCCTGAATCCTGACTTGACTTCGTTCTGTGACTATTGCTCACGCAACCGCCGTTATGATCTCCCTTCCTCTTCGACTAAGCTGTCGATGATGTTGTCTTGGGTAGGGTCTACAGGATGAAGGATTTGGGTGTGGTCCTTAACTCTCGTCTTGCTTTCGAGGATCATGTGGACCCGATCGTTGCTAGGGCTAATTCGATGTTGGGCTTTGTTAAAAGATGGGCTAAGGAGCTCGATAATCCCTACTTATCCAAACTTCTCTGCTGCACCTTCGTTAGGCCATTCCTGAAATACGCTAGCCCTGTGTGGTCCCCCTTCTGTGCCGTTTACGTCAAACGCGTCGAGGCAGTGCAGCGCAGATTTCTTAGGTTTGCTCTCCGCGGACTTCCCTGGATTAATCCTTTACTTCTTCCCTCTTACGCCGATCGTTTGTGTCTGATTTCACTCGACTCCCTTAAAAAGAGGCGCAATATTGCCAAAATAGTATTTTTGTTTGATATATTGCAGGGAACGATAAACTCGCCCGAATTACTGGAGGCCGTCAACGCTCCTTAAGAAATCGAGACTTCCTGTACGTCATGGTCATCGAACTCTATATGGGATGCACGAGCCCATCACGTCGATGTCTCGAATCTTTAATGAACATTTCGCAAATTGGACATGGATTTCTCTAGGCTGCGGTTGAAATGCTTACTCAGGCAGTGCTTAGGTTGATGCGGGTGATATGAATTCTGTTGACTGCTGCCCCACAGTTATTTTTATGACTTCTTCACTTTCACTTTTAATTTTTATGATGATTTTTTGGATGGTTGTGGTAGCAGTCAATTGGGTACGAATGTCTTCACTCCTACATCGTCCTGGGATCGCTGTCCTCGGAATGCTTTTTTCAGTGGCCCAAACAGATTAAAATCACAGGACGACAGGTCAAGGCTATAGGAGGATATTCAAATGGAGTCCATCTCATTTCAATCTATATTTTGGCAAGTTAAACGTGCAGTTTGAGTCCGAGCGTTGTCGTGGAGGGGAACGACGTTTGAAATTGGTTGGTTCCGTCTTTTCGATTTATAAGAAATATAAAAGCTCACAGTAATAGCAGCATTTATTGCGCAACGTTTATGGAAAAAATCAATGTTCAAAACGCCACGCCATTCAAAAAAAAAAAAACATTTGCAAGCATTTTGTCGTAATGCATGTTTCTCATTTGCAACCCATTCACGTCCTTCCTTGAAATCATTATGCTAAAAAAACACGCGAGCCCTTAACAGCGTTTGCATTCATTATTCTCAAAACTTCGACTTCTTCAATAAGAAAATTTAATAATAATGCGGAAGGATGCACCTGTTGCTCCGACATCGTGACAACTACTGAAAAACCGGTTTCAACCGGTCGACGCCTGTTCTCCCCTCTCTTGACATCGCTATCAAGAAAAATCTGCAACCACTTATAAAACTTCAAACGGTTGAAATCGATAGTGTTATTCCCATTTATTTTAAATTTGGAGTGGAAGTCGATTTTACTTTAACAAGAGAAAATTCTTATAGAAAAAGCAACACTTGTAAATTTCCAAAAATATTGTTATATATATCCGCGATTCATTAAAAATTATTTCAAATAAACAATAAGTGAAAGTATTCTCTGGTACAAATGTCTCTCTCTCATTCTCGCAACTCCCATATTTGGGCAGGAGCAGGAAACACCGCATTGTCCCCGTTAGACAAAGTTCAGCTGTTAAAATTATTGGCGATTCCTCAATCTCTGAGGGCCTTGACTCTCTGGAGCATCGACGGAATGTCGGTTGTCTCTCACTTTTTTATCGCTATTTCCCTGGCCATTGTTCTAACGAAATTGCTAGCCTGATTCCTTGTAGACTCATTACAACGCGCGATACAAGATCTACAAGTCGCTCCCACCCTATACTCTCCGGGTCAAATTTGAACGTACCGTCAAATTTCGGGAATCTTTTCTTAGCAGAACAACAGGAATGTGGAACAGTTTACCATCTTATGTTTTTCCCTCGTCTTATGAGCCTGAAACTTCCTTCACTCAACCTCCTAACCCATTTCCCTCAACCTGAATTCCTTTTCTGCCAAGGCTGTGCTTTAGCATCATAGGGCATCCCCTGAGCTTTGGCAACATCATATATAAAAAAAATACCTGGTTCGTCGTCGGTCAAAGCTGGGACCTCCTGGTTGAAAGGCCGACACGTTATCTATTACTTCACCGATGACTTTAGGTATATATATAATTACTGGAATATGTCGTTGGACTTACTAGAAGCAGTAAAAAAGAAAAGAAGAACTAGGTACATGGTGTTAGGTAAAAGTAACAAAAGTTTAACATTGGTATAGTGTTCAAGGAGCTATACTTTTTGGAGCCATGTATAAATTTTTCTCTTCGAATATTTAAAGTATATTTTCCTCATGAGTCTGACCCAAACGTGTTTTTTGAGTAAGGAATCGCAGGGGAGGTTTCCACTGAAATGACTTCTACCTTAGGAGCGTAGAACACCACTACAAGTATTTAATGAAAATTTTGTCTCACAGCGTCGTTTTCTGGTACATTTAATTTATTATTAACAAAGTTTGCCTAGCTCAATCGAATTAATATCGGAGGAGCAATCTGTCAAGCCTCTGAAATATTAACGGAAAAATGTCAAAACTTGTAAAGTTGTAACTCCGTAACTTTTTCCTAGTAACAAGACAGGTTGGCCAGATAGCCGTATGTCCTCGTGCGTATTTTGAATTTGAATATTATTCTGTAATAGTCTGGTTCCATTAAATCCTTGTGGGTCATAGTGCGTCAACTATAGTGATTTACAATTTTTTTGTACCTAATATTTCAGTCTACGTTCGCAATTCTGAAGAAGTCTCTTAAAATAGTCAAACAATTCATGGAAAAAGGAGAAAGTCCTTAAAAAAGTAATTACTTCACTTTGCATGATTTGCCATGAATTACTAATTACCTCTGCATGGCACATTTCGTGAATATTTAAATTCCAACCAGTCACCTCAGGTCGTCAAGTTCTTTTCAGATTACAAAGACATAAGGGTGGCAGTGCAAGGTATCATGCATAACTTTACACATTTATGAGGGAATTTTATTTTCTAATTTGTTGGGTAATTAGATTAATTACAATCATCTTACTGTCAAAAGTTTGTTTCTGTTTATGCTTCTGCTTATAACCTCCATGTTAGGTAATTAAAAACTTTATATAATTAATTACTTTTAATGTGTGACGTTATTGCTGTATTTGATGACACTGAGGCGGAAAATTTTGTAGAAAAAAAAATAAATTTCAGTGTCATATTTTCTTTCAGTACAAAATGTGTGTAAGTAGTCTATTACAGTATAATAAATTTAATTCAGCTCTAACGGTATAACAGTTTGAAATTTGGAGTCGTTCAAAAATTGTAATAGGCTATAGTCATTGGTGCTGTTTTTTGCACAAGGGTTGCAGATTGGAATTTGGCAGGCGGCGAAGCACCATTACTTTTGGTGGTTCGGAATCCACCTTAGATAGTAGATTTATTTGTAATCTATGCTATCGAATCGGGAACTAAAGAGAAGTACTATTCAGAGTAGTTAAATTATTGCCCTAGTTTTATTCTAAATTTTAAATATTGTGTTCTTTGTCTTAATAAAACTTTCCTACAAAAATCCCTGTTGATCGTTGGCGGGAAATGTTTTTTTGATTTAGCAATAACCATGCATGTTGATCTAAATCTAATACTGTAGATGACACAAATTAACCATTATGGTAAACCAACAAAAATACCAAAAACCCTTCTAACACAGAAGGCGCACTTCTTTGGCAGGAGCCCAGAATCAATTCACCTATTCAATCAAATTAATGAAATGAGGCTCCCACAGCAGCATGCAGAGGAAGAAATAAAAAAAAACAAAAAAAGTGAGCGGAAAACTGAAAAATCAAAACAAAAAATCGCAAGAGTGTTACTGGTACAAATAGCAAATGTATATAACAAAACTGTCTATCGTAAGCTCTCTGCCATTTACAAATTCAAAATAAACACAGAAAGTAATTTTTCCAAGTTAAAATCGATCATGCAGCTGAAGGTATCCAAAGAATGTTTTTTCGGACATTCGATAAGTAAAACTGTCAATTGTCCGACTAATTAGTACTTTTTTTTTACAATAAGATAAAGATTGTAAATTTTGGAAATAAAGTGTTCAAAGCGTCTCTCTATATGGCGCGTTTGATCGACGCATAAGCTCTATTATGACCTATTTTGTTGGAAAACATGATCAACGCCCAACGAAAACAAAGAAATCGTCCCTGCTGTGAACTAAAGTGTAAAGTGTAGGAAAGTCAACCATATTGAGAAATATCCGTTCAACAACCAGAGATTGCGACTTTTGTGGAATAAGGTACAGCATATTTGAATTGACCATTGACTTATACCCTCCAGATCAAGATTAACGTAATAAACTCCATCCTATAGGATAGTTGAACAACATCTGCAGAAAGATATACCTAATCGACAACACTTAACTGATGAAAAAATGCCATTGATAAAAACTGAAAATAGCAGTGGTGCGAGAATAGAACTCTGGGGTACCCCCAAGTAACAAGCACAAAAAGATAATTAACCATTCGAAAAGACGGCAAGTTAACCTTTTTTGAGGTAATTATAGATAAGTTGGGAGGTTTAGGAACTAATGTTAAAATTAACTGCAAGCTGAGAACAAAGTAGTCGATTTTCGCTGTAAACGCTTTGAAAAAATCTTGGAAGACTAATACTGTCAACTCATTCACATCAATGGCATTAGAATTGATATAACTTGGTCTAAATCGCGATTGACTGTCATGAAGGTAATTTGTAAAATTTAAATAATTTGGTATTTAAGAGTGGATACATTTTTCAAAGATCTTGGAAAGGAATGATAAAATAGTGATCGGCCGTAAGTCAGAGCAGTTGACACTTCGAGACTTACGGACGGGTATATATTTAGATAACTTTCATACTTTGTGAAATGCTGTTGATGTAAGGCAAGTAATACGTAAATATGTTAGTGGTGATAGAACATATGGAAGACACAGCTATACAAACCTTGCATTAATTTCATCAATGCACTAGATACATGGGAAAAAGAAAACGTAAAGATAAGATAATTAGCAAGAGGGGTATTCCAAGCAGACGAGTTATCAGCTACCATATTAGAAGAAAATTTACTGTTTAAAATACAAGCATCATATGCACAAGGATTCGCAGAACTGTGTCGAACTCCAGCCCTGCCCAGGTTTCTCCAGATTGCCCTAGGTTGAATTTTGATGTTAAGTATCTTATTGTGGTACTGTGTTTTAGCTGACCGTATTGCGGAAACAGTTCGATTACGAAGAGTGCGATATTTATCAAGTAAGATTCCAATATATATATCGTTTCCATTTGGCAAAAGCTACATCGCGGGCAGTAATTAAAGATCTAATATTAAATCATAAATTATATTGCTAGACACCAGCGGAACATGTCATTATGAAAAAATTTGACCGCAAACCAGGTGAACAAGATTAGGCGTCCAAAAAACCGAGTCCCATGCAATATTCTCAGGATCAGTATAAACCTCAGTTAAGATTTTCTGTTGTAATCATAACACAACAACAAAATTGAAATTAATAATGGGGTCCGACTATGTTTGCCATATGTTTTCGAGGTCACTGAATCCGAATCCAAGGTCCGTTTAACCCCATCACATTAGGATTTTCCATAACCTCAAAATTTAGACTAAAAACCCTTATTACCCCTTGAATTTAAAACCCCATAGATCCATCATACCAAAAACCCCTAAAACCCTATGCCCTTAAATGCAACCTCTAAACCGCATAGCCCCATAACCTCAAAATAAAAGCGGCAAAGGTCACAATACGCTCCTCATTTCCGAAGTTAGGGCTAGATAGGCAGTTCTACACTACATAACGAATGAAAAATTCTGATGTGATGGGGTTAAACGAACCTCGGATTCGAATTCAGCGACCTCGAAAACATATGGTACATAAACATAGTCAGACCTCATTATAAATTTTGTTTAAATTTTTTTGTGGAGCTGTGTAAAATAGGAGTAGGTAGCAGGTTCGCCATACAAATTGAGAGAAAGATCATAATGATCATGAAAGATCATATAATGATCCGATATACCTGGAAATGAAAGCAATCTGAAAAGAATTAGTGAGACAAACTGGTATAATAAAGTTTATGTTAAAATCACCCCCCATTACAATATTGTGACATCGAGGTACAACATAAAAAATATCATTGGAATGAATCAAATGAGTCGAAATTTGGAGGCTTATTTACAGTCCACACAAGAAGCTTAAAGCTATTACATTACATTTTGGAAATATATTCTTCTTGAGAATTAATTCCATCTTCTGAAAATGCTAATTATGAATTCAGGAATGCATCAACTATAAGCGTAAATATAAGAAAGGAATTAAACAATGAAAAATACAAAATATGAATTAAAAAAAATGAAAATGCGCCATAATACCACCAACGCCAATGTTTACAAAAATGTATTGCTACATCTTATATGTTAAATATTTTATAATATTTTTTTGTTTTTTTGAGCTCATAAACTCCGAAACAAATCACATCAGTTAGATTTTCAATAAAGTACTTACCAAATTAATATTTCGTATACTGAAACACAACTCGACAATTTTACTTTTTGGTTATACCAATTTCAAACAAGGTCCTATCAAGCTTAAATTTCACTGACGAATGTGTCTTTGTATGCATAAAAAGAAGGAAGTTGGTACCATGCATTTCGAGAAAGTTCTTAAAATTTGTTTGCTTTCGTGGCGCACTATAACACCACACGCTACCCTATAGTATATATAATTTCATTCTTTCGAACACAATAAAAATAACGTTGTACACCTTGAAATATTTTAATTAAATTATTTAATACTCTGTATTTCCACTTAAAGCCCTAGGAATAAATTTTAAGATAAAATCTTATAAAAAAAATTGTTTTCCGGAACCATAAATATGACTAAAAAAACCACAATACAGTACAGAACAATTCGAAGCACGTGTTAAGCTTTTGTTACACGGCAGCTTTTTTCGTCCTCAAATAATCTTGGGAAAAACGAACGGGTGCGACCTGAATCTTGTTAATATTTTCAGAGCGAAATTCGTTTGCCACAAAAAAAATGATAAATAAAGATTACCAACCGTGAAATAGATTAAACCAACCAACACCATACCCAAACCTGTTTTCATTGAAATTTATCAACTGGGACACATTGAAGCGATAAAGCACCAGAAGGTGTAGAATTTTAAGGTAAATCTGCGAATTTTTCAACTGCTCCGTGAAAAGGATCTGAAAGAGTCGATTATACCGAAAGCTGCTTTTACAGTCGGTTATGTGAAATACTGTGTTATCAAATAATAGAAAAATTGTCCCAGGAGATTAAATAGCTTTTGTATACAGGGAATAAAAAAATAAAACGTTTATGTCAATGTTTTTAAATCGACAAAATAAATTATTCGACTGGATGTTGATTCACAATACACTAAAGCCCAGGGGACAACCCTATGATGAGCTAGTACGATTGGAAGGAAATTTAGTGCAACGAGGAATTAGCAAAATTGAAAGTTTTGTTTTTTGAGTTGCTGCGGGCTAGGCCACAGTTCATAGATGGTATTGCAATTGCAAATTAACACTTCATAGGCATGCCGGGACTTGAACCTGCATCCATGGCGTGGTGACTGTGCCACTTATGCATTGATCCATGGCTCCGTCTCTTACTACCGTTAACAAATTGTAATATCAAAGTTGTAAGTAATTTTGAAATTTAGTGTTAAGCTTCAAACTTACTACGTATCATCAATTAAAACTTATCCTCTATAGGCACGTACCCATACAGAGGGAAAAGTTCTGAAATTTTTATACGAAAATTCCGGTAAAAATTAGGATTCTCAAATGTAAAATGTAAAATGTACCTTAATTTTTACGACAAAGCACGGTACCAGACATCACTAAGCCAATTTTCACTTTAGGCTACTTACTTCCAAAGAGATTAAAAGGGCTATCTCTATATAAACTCACTATGTCTTGATACTTACAATAGTTAACGAATTGATTGAAAATTAATCATAATTATTCACATCGAAATTCACTGGAGATCCGTAAAATTTGCAGAATTGTGAATGAGGTAGTACATTTTCTCTAAATTACACATAATATTTTACGAGTTATGTACATTTTACGGTGCTGTTCCGTAAAAATTGGCTATGAACACAGTATAAATTACTGGAAGGATCGTAAATTTTATGATGCGGTTTCTTAAATTTTGGTAGAACATGTTACTTACAACGCAAATGCGGTCGGTACGTGGAACCATAGTTTTTCCTGAACTATTCTCTCCATGCACATATGGCCACATATGTATGAGCTACTTACGTCGAAGTGATTTTAATTACTTCACATTACTGCAAGTCTTCTGTTTCATTTTGTAATGTGATACTTAAAGCTCTCTAAGTATTACTTATTTTAATGGTTGCTGGCATATAGTTAGGGTAACAGAATTAATTTTAGAATTATGAAATAATATCTCAAAGTACATACATGGTTTCATAGAAGTAGTGTACAATTGCTTCTTCAAGAGTTTGCTCCGTCCACTTTTGAGTTTATGGTAAATGTGTGCAAACATGTTTTAATCATCATGTGAATGTACATATGTTCCGATATATTATGAACTGAGAATTAGGTACATAATTACATATACGCAAGAAGTACCCTTGTTTGGTTTGGGTCATATTCCAAACTCTACCTTTTCAACCTCCTTTGAGGATATACTTTATATTTGCATTGTTGAATGTGGGGACGGTAGTCGGAGTAGACCTGTTTGTATTACATTAGGACACCGATGTATGGCCTTCTAATTAACAAGATCCGTACCGTAACAATAATTAATGGGTGATTCCACCTTCGTACACAGAAACAGAGAAATATTGATTTGTCACTAAAGTGCTCTTGTAAGCTAGGGCCTTGGTAAAATTTATACTTGAGTACTCCAATTAGTAAAGTAATTTTAATTGATGAAGATTGTTAGTGAACTGATGGTTAAGTGCTTGAAGACGTTTACGGTATTGCTATTACTTTACTCTGTTAAAATAGATCAATTCTGATAAAGGTTTCTAAATGAATTTATGGTGTTGGTTTAATTTACATAATTATGTATTATTGCTGGAAAAAGTTTATTTTGATCCTTTTAAAAACGCCACTATTCATCCGGCGGCAGTCTCATTCGAGGATCCACTGTTTATTAAAAATATCTTAATTTATAGACATAGAACCAAAGAAATCTTATGAAAACTGAACAATTAAAGAAATCTTTTCTCTCTTCCTTGCATTATTAACTGCTCCAAGCTATTAACTTGCACTTCCTTTATAGGTCGGTATTTTCACTCTACAATACATAGCTGATGAAACTAAATCATTTACCATTGCGAAAACATTTTATTAAAACTATAAAAACATTTTTCATTCTTCGCTTTATTTATGAACCTCGAGCTTAACTACCTCATTTATGGAGTCTTTTTATAGAGAAAGGCTATCAAAATAATAACCTCGTCTAACTAAAGTTTACTTATCCCTTCCTTTGGCAAAAGCAAAAACTCTCTTGCTCCTTGTAAAGTTTCCTACGTTGCCAGTAGTACAATGAATCGAAAAAGGTTTAATGGGTTGTGGCTGCCACATACACAGTTTTCTCATGTAAAAGGATCCTCAAAGATATTGTTATCTTGTAATGTTTCAGGGTGGGCATGGGCATGATATGAAAAAGCTCTGCACTATGGCATGGTTTT
Organism: Leptarthrus brevirostris; assembly: GCA_964036015.1. NCBI lineage: Eukaryota > Metazoa > Arthropoda > Insecta > Diptera > Asilidae > Leptarthrus > Leptarthrus brevirostris. Next base: position 3,148,723 of record OZ038372.1, on the reverse strand, counting down.
TTCTTTGTGAAATGTAATGAACATGAACTTTACCCTTTGAGCGAGTATGTATATGAAATTCTGGTAATTAGAAAACCATTTAACATTTAGCTTTTAACGTAATGAGAATTTAAATTTTCATTCTTTTGCCGGTACTAGGGAAGGGGAGCGAAAAGTAATATCCTGATGATGCTTGCTTGAAAGCACATCGAATTAATTCGTTCCTTTCCGCCTTCTATCATATCTATCTATTCTGTGACAGAATTTTCTTTGTTTCTTGTTTTTCAGAAAAGTTGTATTTGTTGGAATATTTTTGAGTAAATCAATTATATGGTTATAATTATATAATACAGTATATTGTGTGTGATCGATTTAGTGATGTTGTTTCCTAATGAAGATAGGAAGCTTTAATCTACTGAAAAGAAAACATTTGAAGTAATCTCAGGTACTGAGGACATTTTATATACTTCTTTAGTTCTCGCAACCCCTTGCGGGGCGGGAAAACAACTTCACCCGACTCGAGACAACGATTTCAATTTAAAGTGGATTCGGAACCACTGAAATTTTTCTGCAACCCCCATGGCCTTTTTATCGTATTGTGCTGTCAGCAGAAAGCCACCGGGGTTGCCGTCAGTTGAATTTGATCCTGGAACCTCCGGATTGGTAGGTCGACACATTATCACCTACTCCACCGACTTGTTTACTTAAGATAAATTGCTAATTTGCTCCATAAGCCATTCCGGTTTTCGAGATGTTCTTCCTACGAAATATTTGGGATTGGATTACCAGTTTGTTTTAATAAGCCACAATTTTTGGTTAACATAATCCATCGCTTTACGGAAAATTAACATTTTGGTTTGATGTTCAAAAGGGGGACTTAAAATTTCCCATATCAAATATTTGTACTTCAATATCGTACTTGATATGTTAGAAGCAATAGTGAGTCAAAAAACATTGCGAGCTAAAGCGGGATAAACTATTCATCAGCGTAAAAATGGGATATCTTCTTCATCTCAGAGTAAATGCGAAAAAATTAAACTGGTATGGAAAAAAACTGTAAGTGAAAAGAAGCTACGTATTTAACTCGCTTTTGCCCGCACAAGAAACTTAACTTAAGGTCTCCTTGTCTTTTAAATAAATTTGTAGACTTTGAACTATATACTTTGGTTAAACATATTGACAAGCATTCAATTTAAAGACTAATTATATCGCTTTTTGCTGCGAGCGATAACGAGTTAAGTTTTGACTGCGAGCAAAAACGAATTATTATTTCTCTATTGTTGTTGCATTGTTAACTCATTTTTGCTCGCATTCTTTTTCTATACCACTTTTGCTTTAAACTATAGTTGTTCCGTTTTTGCATTCAACTATTCCTAACCCACTTTTCCTCGCATTTTTTTTACTACGCTCGTAGTGTGTCATTTAATCCTCTTTACCAAAAGAGAATTCAAACAATATTTATGTTCTTTCCCACGTAGTTGTTTCACGTTCTTGTAACTGTTTTAACCCTTAAATGCTATCTGGGTTGAAGTTTCACCACACTAGAATTTTGCTTTGGGGTACATTGAGAAACGGAAGACCCCAATGCTTTAAGAAAAGTTAATAAATATTGCACGTAAGAAAAGTAATGCAATGTGTCAATAATGATACAACATTCAATTAGATTTTTCTTTTAATTTCTAAGAGAAGGAAACATACATTGGGGTGATATATCACTCATGGTAGCATATTCATAATTTTTTCTTATGGTACTTAAGGATTAAAGCTTTCAACTTAACAATAACTTGACAAAGCTGTTTTTTGTTCAAACACATTTAAGAAGACTGCAGCAGAAAAGCCTTCTTTTATGATTTTTTTTTAATAATTTCTAAAATAATGCGAGGGTTGTGCATGATGTACATAATTACACATACTTTGAAGGATATTTAAATAAATTTTTTATTAAAAATATAAATAAAGTATAAAATTGCTGGTATAAGTTGCTCTATAGTGATGTTCCAAAAAAATGGCGCCAGATGAAAATCTCGCGCCTCAGTGATCTTAACTTAAAAATTCAAAAAGTTTCTTAATCTGTATGAGTGTGCTGCAGTTTTTTGATTTTTCGCAAGATAGTGGTCAATTGAAGTTGCACCAACGATTATTGAAATAAATTTCTTACTTTAAAGGAAATTTTTAAAATAAAAAAAGGTTACGCTTAACGATAACCACGACTATTGCAAAAATAAAAAATTATTGCAGTTTGAAAAAATTATTTTGAAAAAAACCCCATTGAAAGTTTATTTTTCCGGTATAAAATACAAAAACCTTTTTTTACCTGCTATATTTGATACTAAATTTTAATTTTTATTTTATTATAATTTTTTGGTTAAACAAAAGAAAGATAAAATTTAAAAAACAAAAATAAAAAATTAAATTGATTTTTAAGCAAGGCACAGTGTTTTTCAGAATTTTACCACTTTCCAGAAACGGAGTCGGATCAATTGGTTGAGCGGCACGACCACCATGCCATGGATCCCGGGTTTGAGACCAGGTCTTCCCTCGGAATTTAAAAAATAATTGAATTAAAAAATCCACTCCGTCTCCTGGCTGGCATTCAAGTTTCGTCACTTCTTATATCCTAATACCCTCCCGGAAAAAGCCACGCTAACGCATCAAGGGGAAGCAAACAAAATAGCTGTTCAGTGGAAGTATAAACAAACCGCATTTTCTTAAGTAAACCATAGAAATAGGTAGGGAAGAAGACCAACATTAAAACATTACAAACCTTTTCGAAAAGGCAAAACATTAGTTATTGAGGGTTATTTCATTAACGTTTAGAGACTTATTTCCGATTTTTAAGGAGATATTTTATTTTTATTTTCGGCTAGTTAGACCATCGAGGTGATATTTAATTCCAGATTTTAGACTTTTTTCCTTGAGCAGTTATTTCATGTAGCCCTCTAATAGTATACAAACTGGACTAACCAACTTAAAGAAGAAAAACGCACAAGCAAAAACTGGAGCAGGCTGAATTTCTTGTAATCTAAGTACACGGATATGGGGATATCACAGATCCGCGGTTCTACTACGACTTGAAAAACCGGAGTCTTAAGCTGCATCGATATGTTAAGTATATCCAAAGCATTCCCTGGTAGAGCACAAACGCAAAAAAAAAAATAGAAAATATCTATTTTCATTTTTAACCGATTTCCCAAGAGAGGTTCTAAGGTTCTAAGTTCGACGCATGATTGTTTTTTATTTTATTTTTAACTGAGTTCCAAAAACAAAGAGATTCTAAATTCGACACTTATTTAAAATTTTTTTTTTATATGATGATTATTTTTGTTGTTGGATAAAGTATGCCGAAAAGTAAAGTAGGACTTAAAGTTTTTCACCTAGGGTGGAGTGGGGAGGGGTATAGGTAGACTTTGTAACACTTTGACCGATTTGGATTCTCTTTTATTGTATAGAGTCTGTACCCCCATTGTAACTATGAGAAAAACCTTGCACCTCGAATGTGGATGGAGGAGATGTCGAGCCTAACTTCGTAATTCGGTGATCGATTTGGATGACTCATTTATTGTTTTAGAGAGCAGATCATAGTGGTCTTATGGTGCTGATTAATCTCACATCCAGTCTGCTAAACCTCGGAGGTCATAGTTGGCTCTGACATCTAGAATTTTTCTTATAGTCGAAAGGCCTTCTCCTAAGTTCGCACCAATCAGTCTGTGGCATAAATAATAAATTCATTTTTTGTATTCTTTTCCACAATGAAGGTACTGTGGAGATACTTGGGTTTTAGTAAGCCTTCATCCTCTTATATTGTTAATTTATCTTTTGAAATCTCCTTATTCATTTCCAAGCTTTGCTTTCAAGTCTGAGCTTAATTTTGTTAATAATTGTCAATATTACTTTGTCATTTATTTTCTCAGAACTGTACTTGTACTTATTTATCCTAAATAAAGTTGCAAAAGGTTATGTTTTTCTACAGTTTATGTGATAATCTTGTACATTAAAAAAGAAGAACTTTCTTCGTCTTCAAGAGACTGATTGCATTCAAGTCTAGTGAAACTCTTTCGATAACGAGGCGCACCTTAAAAACCACCAAAAATTCAAAGATCTGATTGTTTGGGTATCACAGGGGTTCAACAGATTACACTAAGCGTGGTAAGCTCAACCTCCTATAGAAAATGTAGAACTGCAAAAAGTGCATTAAGGTTGAAAATTTTGGAAAATTTTTTTGGAAATTTTCCAATATAGACCAAGACAGGATACTAGCATACCATCAACTGCAGATGATCATCAACTGCTCCATTCCTAAGCAAAGCCTTGTAAAAGCTAGAGTTTATCGCATCTTGGCCTACCAGTGTGTGGAAGAATAAAATTTATGTTGACATTCAGGCGGCCATTAAAACAGTAAATGCTAATTTAATTAGATCACGTCTAGTTCAGTAGTGTCATGATAATCTCTAGGTCATGGAGGCGCTAGGGAGATAACTCTGTGCTGGGTTCCGAGTTATAGTAAAGTGCTAGGTAATGAGGCAGCTGATGCACTTGCAAGGGAGCGAACGCTCTGTGTGGGCTCGCAGAAAGTATAAGACGTTGGGTAAATGCTACTTACGCGAACTGGGAGTCGCTGCAGAAGAATCGCTAAAGAAATTAGAAACGTTCATAAACTGCACTGGCTAATTTTAGTCACATTCCGAACGTGGTATCACAGCAGACCACCTAATGGTTTATGAGGGGCTGGCTGATTTGGTAAAAACAATCGCTAGTTTTCTAAACGCCCAGTGGGGCATGAGGCAGGAAAAGAACTTCAGCCGATTTGACGATATCGATTGGAAATGGACCTACAATTTAATGTGGATTCCAAATTGTCGACATTTATCTGCAAACTCCAATGGGCTTTTATCGTAATTTATTGCCACCAAAAAGCAGCCGTGGATCGTCTCCGGTGGTGTTTAAATCTGCACCTCTGGGATGGACGCAACCCTGGATCGTCACCGGTGCGGTTCGAACCTGGGACTCTCGTAATAGACGACTAATACGTTATCATATACTACATCGACGACATTTCCTTCTATGAAAATACTGTTAAAGAAAACATTAAATTTTTCAGAAAAAGCCAACCTATCCTAACCTTCTAAGACTTTGGTCTCGTGTCTTCTTAGTACAAAAGGAAATTAATGACAGAAAGTTTCTTCGTGAATGTACAAAGCAGTAGCACTGGAGCCCTCATAGTAACACTTATGGAGTACCCATTCATCTAATAAGTTATAAAACTTCTGCTTTTAAGGCACCTATTAAAAATTAACAAGGTCTAAATTGCCCTAAATGTCAGGATTATACATTTGCTGTCAACTATGGTGTCAGTGAAAATGGCTCTAGTACAATGAATCGCCATACTACAAAGCAACGTGAAGTAGTTCTCATTTTGCAAAGCTTTCAACAGCACCAACCCTTGGGGTTATTTAAGGTTTACGCACTTGTTGAATCTCATGAAAATTTACCTGATATCTACATAGATGAATTTTAACGTTGATGACAATGTATGTATGTAAATACTTGTACTTGGTAGTTGAATCCGTAAAAGAAAAGAGTCTCGTCCTATATGAGCAAAGAGAGAAAAAATACGCGGAGGTTCAATGACGCTATATACATAGAAAGGTGGTACATTCCGAAAAGGAAGTTACAAAAAGGGTTTCCAGAGTGGTTTTCGTAGTCTCTTTAAACACATGTACGGATAGTTACAACAGAACATGTATAGCACACAGATACGACATTTATGTGTATCGTCTTTTTTTAAATTTACTTACTCCCAATTTAAAATTCATGTCTCGCCTAAGTAACATTACGATAGCTAATTATCATATTAAAGCAAGCAGGGCCTTCCCCAGTCATCCCAATGCGCCTCGAACTAAGAAGAATTTCATCCAACATATTTCGAATTAATTATCATTACGCCTCCCGGGCTAGCAAGGGATTATTCTGGGTGTTTCGTTTGCATTGCCAGAAAATTCGAATTTAAATTTTAATGATATCGCGAGGTCGATATTTCTGGTAATTATTGTAATTTGTATGTTGCCCACGCAATATTCGTGCGCAATCGAAATCAAATTATCATGTTCCAAATAAAATTAGTATGTTGACGTCAAAGATCGTTATATTCGGTTGATGCACGGTAACAGCAATCAGCTTTCCTGCAGGATAATCGCCTTCAGGGTAAGCTCGTTCAAGTAGAAAATCAATAGTTCTGTATTCAAGATAGCTTCAATGCTGCTTTTTATGTAGGTACTAATCTTAAGACCTGAACGTAAAATGAAGATTAATTTTAAAAATGTTGACACAGCAGAAAATTGAGTAATTAGTTTCGCGTTGATGGATCAAAAAAAAAATAATCAGATATTTAAGTTAAATGTAAGAAATGCCGGTGAATGTATATAAGATAACTCCTTCGAAAGTTTGGTGGTGGCCAAAGCAGAAAGCTTTGACACCTTTCTGCAACGAACCAAGTCATGTCTTCTTCACTTCTTCCAATATCTTTCGAGAGAAATGGGAAAAACAGGAAGCCCAACCTGCCAATACGGCTACACCCAGAAGGGCGACGCCCAACACACCTTCTTCGAATGCAGAAGGTGGAACGCAGAGAGACAGGAGCTAGAAGAAGAGCTCGGGGGATTCACGCCCGAAGACATAGTGAACAGCATGCCTAGAGGTAAAGCGCAATGGGACCGAGTTGCAGTATTTATCCAGAAGACCCTGCAACAAAAGAAAAAGGAAACCCCACAAGCACTGGACGAACTGTAGTAGGATAAGACTTAGAACATAAGAAGCCAATGGTTTTTTAGTGGGTACGAGTCCCACACACCAGGGCAAGGCACCGCCCTGACTGTGCATAAAGCATTTTCCCCCTCCATAAAAAAAAAATAATATATCTTTCGAGAGAAGCTGTTGTAATTTCTTTCCGGTTGGAAACATGTGATTTTAGAATTAAGTAAAGGTGTATATGAAGAGTGATGAGATCTGCGCTTCCAAAGAGAGCAACAACATATATGACCCTCTGCTTCCATTTCCTGCTGGGCGTGTACTGTGTCTTTAAATCAGAGATGACTTTTGGACTAAAAAATCCAGTTTTGGTGTAATCGGTTGTCAGAATAAAACAACTATGGATTGCCGCCGTAAATGTTCGTAACTGCAGTCCTCATGATGGCAGGCCAACAATTTATCACTTGGTTGGTTTGCTAGGCGGCAAATATGCAAGTCTTCCTTGTACTGAGGCTTATAGTGACGAACTGTACGTCCTCTGCTTGAGAGTTTACCCTATAGTCCACTATTGCACCAACTGATCCTTATAACGAATTGAATAATTGATTTAAATCCCATTCTATTTCTGCTAGATCTTGGCAGAAGTACGTACTCAAAATTCTAAATCTTCTTTGTGTTTAGGTCGCGAATTGGCCGAGAACGTGTAAAACAGTCTCGTATTCTTCCCCGCAACCCCTGAACAAGCTGGAACTTTTTAATCCTATTGTTTTGTTATGAGCCCTTAGTCGTACATATCCTGTCACGAGGCCAACAAAAAGTTTCAATTGGGCCTTGTTCAGCTTGATTGTCCTTGCTTAGTTCCGCAGAACGCTTTTAGATGTCGAGATATGTCGGATCCCTCCCAATTTTCTTTGTGCCTTCTCTTTACCTATCCCAGGATTTCCTGGATGGGGATGCTCGGATTGAGTATTAATGTTCATTTGCGCCCTTCTGCGCCAGCACATTTGCTTTTTAATTTCTTGAGATTTAGTGGCATTAAAGTGGCCTCGTTTTGTCATACTAACTCCATGGGGAACTGTTTACATACCTCTACCGTGTTCCGTTAACTTGTTACCAGCTGTCCCTACCGCTGCGATTTCACATTGAAGAACAGAGGAGGAGTTGTTTACCCCGCCCCATATATTTAGGGTTTATTCCCTAGCAGGGGAAGTTAAAAATTGGGGAAGAGCGTGTTAAGTACGCACATGGTGGGGTTCCGTCTGTTAAAATACAAACTAAAGGCTACAGTCAAGAATTTTTTCAGATATTTTGCATTGATAGTTTAAAACTAAAGATCGCGGAAGGGAGAGGAGGAGATTTTTCGGAAATGACTTTGCAAATATATCGTGACTGAAGGATTAAAATTGAAAGACCATTAAACTAATTCTGCTGCATTGCAGGAGAGCTATCTACTCAATGGGGTAAGTAAAAACAAATTATATTTTCACCTTATTGGGCGGGAGTCCAAAAACATAATTTAACAAAATTTTTTTTTAATAGGTAAACATATCAATATGAGGATACAAGGGTTGTGATATAGTAACAAAAGGACGGACAGACGGACATGGTTCCTAGCTGCAATGCAACTCTAGAAAGATCAGAAGATAAGCCTGCAAAATCCTAATACAAGGTAACAGAAGAAAGCAAGCATCAGCTTGAAGTTGAAAAGATTTAAAACTGTTGGCTGTACCTGAAAAAGTACCCTTAGCCACAGAATTCGAATTTTGTTAATAGCTTTTTAGCCGAATTCCCACAAACGAGGAAGTTATATTTTTTGTTGTTGATTTGGTTGTTACCATACCAAAATTTTGAAGTGTGGAAGCGGGGGGGGGGGGGGACGAATGGTGCTGGTGGCGGAATGGTGTAACCTTGACACGATGTCAAAAATTTTATTGATTTGGTGGGGTGGGGGAAGGGTGTGGAAGCTAACTTCTTAACGTGTCGACCGATTTGGATGATTATTTTTATGTTGCATAGAGTATATCGCCCCATTGGTAGCATGATGGGATGGTCGAGTTGGGATGGAGACATGTTTCTTAACTTTGCACCTTATGCACCGATTTTGACGAGACTTTTTAACCTACAAAATCAACAAAAGGAAAATTCAAAAACAGTACCTGTGGTGGGGGGTCTAACTTCGTAACGCGTGGACTTATTTCGAAAATTTGTTTATTGTGCAACAGTGCATCTTTCTCCACTTGTACCATGACAAAATTGTTGGTCTTAGATTGGGGGTGCGATAAAGGCTCTCGCACAGAGGGTTCCGTACAATATTTAAAAAGACCCAACATATATATTTATTATCTTCGGAATCTATAAATTAATGGAACTTTGTTTTATTTTTTCTGTAATATAGGAGACCTTCTATTAGCATGAAATATATAAGATTTTTTGTGCTTGCAAACTTCGAGAAACCGGAGAGGGGTGATACTTTTTCACATATTTAAAAAAAAACAACCGCGGGTTTAAATTAAAAATTATTATTATGTATAGCCTCCCCCCTCTTATTTCATTAAAAAGACATTATTAATGACATTACATTACATTTTCAACTTTGTGGGTATATAAAAAAGTGTTTAATTATAAAAGTAAATTTCGTTATGGTAATAATTACTTTGTTTGTTTTGTTCGAAATTCTTTTCACAGTTACAAAAAATTTAAATAAATAACAAAAAAATAACGAAAATAATGCACAATAGCGTAAAGACAACCGTAGTCATGTTATACGGAAAAAGTCCGAAGTATATCTGACAGAATGCTTGAAGCACCCTGTCACATTTCCAACTTCTGTAATGGTTTTGGGGCTGCATGTCCGGATATAAAGTTGGGTCTCTCCATTTTATTGATGGTGCAATTAACTCCGAAAAATACCAAAATGTGCTGCCATCAATACCTCTCCATCAGTCGCCTGAAGGGAGTTCGTTTTTCAACAGGATGGAGCACCAAGCCATATTTCAAAATCCAGTAAAGCCTGGTTGCAGGTCAATGGAGTACCAACAATGGAACGGCCAGCTAATAGTACCATAATAGAGAATTTATGGGGAATTATTAAGAAAAGACTTGGGGCGGATCCATCCAGGAGGACTAAAACTGTTCTTCGTGAAAAAATAAAGGTAATTTGGAATTCTTTTACCGCCGAGGATTGTGAAGACGGAGATTAAGACTTGTTAAATCAATGCCACTCCATATTAAAGAGGTTGTGAAACAAAAACGTAATGAAACGAAATGCTGAACATAAAGAATCTAGGTAAATTTAATTTATTTTTTCCTATTTTTCCAATGAATATGTATTATTTTCGTTATTTTGTTGTTATTTATTTGAATTTTTGTAACTGTGAAAAGAATTTTCAACAAAACAAATAAAATAATTATTGCTATAACGAAATTTTCTTTTATAAATATTTTGCAATTTTTTATGTACCCACAAAGTTGAAAATGTGAAAAAAATGCAGATGTCCCAATACTTTTGTGGTTGGGTAGTAGGTGCGGCTAAATAACTTCTATAGCTGCGCCAAATTTCATGTCAATAACTAGGTACTATTTAGAAAAACCGCCGCAACATACTGACACCGAAGACTCACCATAATAAAATGCAGTGTAGGGAAAAATTCGTTTAAAGATAAAAGCGGCCTACCAAAGATCTTACTTTTTGCATTACGCCGGCCGATGTGATATGTTTAAAAATACACAACGGCCGAAAAATGTAGATGTAGTTAGGTAGTCGGTGGAATAAGTGATAACGTGTTGACTTTCATAGAACGATGGTTGCTGGAAAGACCTCTGGTAGTTGTTTCAAGGTAATGTGTAAACATAGTGTATTGTAGGTCCACATTCAATCGTTGTCGTCGGTTTGGGTGAAGTTTTTCTGCTACTTCACAATTATTTGACATGCTGAGAGTAAAAATGACGTATTTAAAAGGTCCGAGCAAAAGTGGCGCAGAAAATGTTCCGAGCAAAAATCAATTGCGTGAGATTCCGGGCAAAAACGAATCAGAGAAAAACTCGGGGCAAAAACGACTTAAATACTAAACTGCTTTAACTTCGCATAACTTTTTGTATTTAAGTCGTTTTTGTCCGGAGTTTTTCTGTGATTCGCTTTTACCCGCAATCTCACGCGGTTTGTTTTTGCGCGGAACATTTTCTCAGCCACTTTTGCTCGGACGGTGTAGATACGTCATTTTACCTCTCAGCCTGTCATTTATGGGAATTAGAAAAGTGTGTAGCTCTAATAAGTGAGCACGTATTGTGGAAGAAGTATAATGGGAACGGTAAATCTCCACTTTAACTCTTTTTAACGCATTTTGAAGTCACATCCACTGTTCAATTAACAACTTACTTAGAAAAAAGAATTATGCTTCCGGACTAACAAAAAGTTCTGGATTTGCGACCCTTTGGACAGGCACTGCTAATTCCTTTGCACAGTTAATACACTTTTAATTCTAAGGTTGATTTTTCTATATAAAATAATTTTTATTCAGTTGTAATTGATGTAATGTATTTGACGAACGGGCTGTTGATGTTCCGGAAAGTGCTCCTAAGATAATCTATCGGCTTGTTTCTTGCTTTTCTAGTCGTTCTTGGCTGAATTGATCACTTAAAAACCTAAAAAAAAACAAATCTTTGAAGGGGTTTTGCTTATCAAGGAGCGATGCGAATTCTTATGTATCTCTAAGATATATCGATTCTTCGGTCTCAACAACTTACTAATTATGGTTTTCACGAGCCCATCATGTCGATGTCTCGTTACTTTAATTCGTGTTTTGACAACGTTGATTTTAATCTTTCAAAAAATTTTGTAAAGGGATTTCCGAATTGGTAGGCATTTACTCCACCGAGGACTTACTTAATTAATAATTTTGTTTTTTGTTTTTAATTTGTATATTGTTAATGTTAAATAATCAGCTGCTGATGAAACTTAAAATAAAATAATATCTTTCGCTTCAAAACACTCACAAAGGTTGAATCCACTAATCGCGCTGCAATTATCTCGACTAACGACGGACGAAGCTCTGTCGAAAAAAGGTTTTTAAAATGCTTAAATCTCAGGATCTTTTCGAAAATTTTTAATAAAATTTTGCAAAAATAAGAATAAGACTTGTATTTGTCGCAGCGATTTTTGAATTCATGTATTGTTTCTGTAATACCAAAACTGATATTAATTTTGGTCGAATCTCAGACGTTAAGCTTTAAAAATAGCCCCTATTTTTCGAAATCCAGATTTTTTCTAAATCGCCTTCGGAGATGTCTAGTTCTTCTTTGGTAATGCGAATTCTACTTAAATGGTTTATTTTGATTTATATAAGAATTTTTTATAAAAAATTTATCGAAGAAAATATGCAACCCTTTCCTTAGTAATGGAATTTAAAACATTCAAACAAATCCAGGGTAAACTTTGCTTTCGCCTAAATTAAAAATAAAAACTTTTTCAAGAAAATTTGTTTGCCCAAAATTGAGCAGTTTTTATGTTGATAAAGATGCCCAATTAGCTCAATTAAAATGAAACCCCGTTTAATTGTTAAAGAAGAACCAAAATATGTAAATTAGGGTCCAGTTGCTACCACTGTATTTGCCCACTTTACTCTTTTGTTTCATTAAGTGGAAATACAACAAATTCGCATCCTCCACGTTTGTAGTCTCTGTGGGAATTACACAACAGTGGTTGACTGAACGCAAGCTTCACGGCAAATTAAGTTTTTGAAAAAAGAAACTTTTTTGATTGACTTCCTGTTAGAGCTGAAATCCTTCCGCTTAATAAACACCCTAACGCAAGGAGTAAACCCCATCACGCTATTCATTTCCGACGAACTCTTGTTACTCGCATTCTATTTCTGGCAATTACTCCATTAAGAGTGGCACAGCTCTTAACCGGTAGGCTATCAAAGAACTCGACACTCATTCGATTTCATTCAGGAAAAAAAAGCCTACGTCCTATCTAATTCGAAAGACGAACACAGATATATAACTATAGACACCGTCAAGCAATATAAATGGTATAGCCAACACAGATAGGGCAGGAAACTTTCCATACCTTCAAGCTCCAGTTTCGAGCAGATAAAAAGGCATAATCACTTTGCGTAACGCTAAAAATCGATTGTGTCCCCGAGCCGATATGTTAAGTGTTCCAAAATGTTTGAATGAAATGTTACACTTACCTGATTTGGCTGAGGAGTAAGCGCACAAGACGTCCTTCACTTAGTATGCACTGTCTATAGCAGAAAAAATACACTTTCGGAGCGAAGCTATTTGGGGATTATTGAAATTTCTCGAAGGAAAAGTCACAAAATTTTATTAATATTATCACTTCGACACTAAAATTGTTCAGTACAAAGGACTTTTACAGAGCACCGCGACAGAGACCGTATTCACTGCAAAACTCAGAGGTACTATGTTGAGCTTCAAGTTACATCGCCAATAATATCCACTGGTTCTAGCAGAGCTTTGGGAACAGGACCTACTATGTATACTTGGGATCCGATACGCCTGCGTATCGACTGAATCGACCCGACCACCCACAATCTTCAAATGCTTGCGGGACGTCATAGAGGGAACTGACTGAACTGAATGAATGAAGGAAGGCACAGTAAGTTTGAACCCACTGATACCCCATACCCCATCTTAGAGCAAAATATACTTCCATTCTTTATTTGCCAAGCCGAAGGCTTTCTTCGTGCTGTTACATTTTGTTCCTTTACAGCTTCTCACATTTAAAGCCCAGATGTCCTTTGTGGGACTGGAATACAAGAATTGAAAGTAAAATACAACCCTGCCATAGCGTTTTTATACTTCCTGTCTCCATAATTTCATAGTAAAAAAATTTATCTGGAGTTTGTTCGTTATTTTTATTCCTTCCGATTTTCAGTTATGGCTAAACATGCCAGACGAAAAGAACCTTTTCGTTTTCTGTAGGCTTTGGTAGTGCAATTATTTACGACGAAAACTAGTCATCTTGGTAGTTGATTCATGGACATCTCGAAAGTGGAAGTTTAGGTCGATATAGATATCCATATGAATAAAAAAAGGTTACATAGATGTCTTCTATAGGTACGTTTGGCTGGCAAAAAGTGTAGCGGGATGAATATTATTTTGATAGTGGGTCCGAGTGGAATGCGAATTATTGAATTATTGAAAGAAACTAAAAAGTATGCTGGTCATGATTAGGGTAGTACAACGTTTTCGAAAGGCATTCATAATATTGTAAAGATATTGAACGAGAATTCTCGCAGTTCAATCGGATGAATCGCATGAATACATAATAAAAAAAACTCGACTCACTAATTACCTTTCATACATACATCGTAATTGAGTAATCCTTACTTCAGTATATAATATCTGGACTACATAAGTAGATATGGTATGAGAGAGAGAGAGAGATATTCACTTTAGGGGGGGGGGGGGTTAATTTTGAATATTTTAAGCACATTTTTAATAAACAAACAAAAATATATAATAAATATAAATTTATTTGTAAGTTAAGAACATAATAGTACAACATTTCAAGAGTCTTCTGTTAAATTGTTGGGTAAAATAAAATATTGTGAATTGAGCGACTGACAGGAAATCTTCGTATACAAAAAAAATGTTTCTTTGCGGTGATCATCATAACTCAATTCTGGATCATCTCATCTGTTGACAAAAACCCAAAATGATTTCGTTAGTTTATGAGTTTCTCGAGGTAACAACGTTGAGATTTTGATTATTTTATTGATGTTTCGATTTTTAGAAGTAAAAATATAATTTTTTAATTTATTGATAAAAATCGGCGAATTTGTTGTTGTAAAACTAATTATAATAATAAAAAATACAAAACCGCGACGAAGTGTGCAAAATTTGAGAAGGATCGGATGAGTGGTTTTTGAGTTACAGTGATCACCGACTTTGAAAAACTAAATCTAAGAAAAAGGCGTTTAAAGTTTTAACACTGCTCTTTTGTATATGGGGTGTATCGAATGGAGGGAGACCCGAGGTACTGTATCTCCCAGTTTTGTTTGTGTATCCGCAGTTTTGCTCCCATCAAATTTTAACTAGATACTCTTGAAGAGTTGTACTATAAAAAAAAAATTTAAATACCCCCTCCCCCCCCCCCCATAAATTCGACGGGAATTTTGTTTATTTTAATTTCCTGAAATATTTTCTTTTATAAATTTGTATTTGGGAGTTCGAATTTTTTTTGCTATTTTTTGAAGAGCTGCATCTTATTGAAAAATGATCGTATGGATATAAAAATAAGCATTTTGAAGCTTTAGCAAGAACTTTTTATGAGTAACAGCTATCGCGTAATCAAAAAAAAAAATCGCGTATTGTTTTCGTTTTTTTAAGGTCTTGGACAAGGTTTTTTCAGTTGAACCAATGTAAAGGTCGGTTAACTTGTTAACTTCCCACATATAGGAAGTTATTGTAATTGGCCCGAATTTCAAAATTTTTAGTTTTAACATTTTTTTACATTTCAAAGTCACCATAGTGTTTTACGCATGTTTTTGAACACATGTATGTGTGTGTGTGTGTGTGCGTGTGTGCGTACGTACGTACGTACGTACGTACGTTCGGACCCACTTTTTTCGTCAACGAAATCTCGCGAACAAAAAATGATAACGACTTCGCTATGGTGCCATTCGAAGCGTATTATTGTCAATAAGAGCTGAAAGAAGCAAAAAAACTGAAAAAAAAGTTGATTTTAGACTTTCTTGAAAAGGATTTCTTCGATATAATTTGTTCTGATGACGATCGGGACATCAAAAAATCGGATAATAACAATTTATTATGAACAGAAATTGTTTATAATGATGAAAAATTGTTTATAACAATAAATAATTGTTTATAACAATAATAAATTTATAATCATAAAAAATTGTTTTACCTGGTTGAAAATTTATTATGAAAATTTGAAATTGAATACAAAATTGAAGATTGTTCATAGCAATTGAAAATTCTTATAAACAATTGAAATTTTTGTTACCACAACAATTTTCTTTTATGAATACACTTTGTTTATATCAATTAAAAATGGTCTATAACAATTAAGAATTGTTTATATCAATTATAAATTAATTATAACCAAAATTATTAATAACAAATGAATTCCAAACAGAGTGCATTTATTTGGTTTTCATTAAAAAATAGTGCTATAACGGAATAATTTTTTTTTTAAATTTTTTTGCATCTAATTACAACGAAATTATCATGATAAATTAAATTCATTAATTTATTTATTTATAAATTTAAAATATAAATTTTTTAAGTATTTTTAAATGGGATAAAAGTGGGCGAAAGTTTTTTTTTGAAAAAGATTCATCTGATCTAATTGGTTCTGATACAGCTCGATACTTTAAAAAAAAATCCAGAACTTTTATAGTTTTTTGTAACATTAAAAAAATTATAAAAAAAACCATAAATAGTTGATATTAATGATAAATAAAACGATAAATCGAATAGTATGAATTTTATTGAGTTTTCACTTACTCCTTTGTACTATGATCATGAAATTTATCGCTATTAACTATTAAATATTGTTAATAATAATTGAATATTGTTAATAATAATTGAAAATTGTTATTAACTGGGAAGTTGGACATGTGGACCTCAAGGGTCGCACCAATGATACGACACCCAGAATCTGGACCCACCCCACTAGTTTATCTAGCTTCAGCTTGCTTTTCTTTATTCTCTCTACTTACTTCCTTGTGAACTTAAAAACAAGTAGTTTCTTGTTTTTTTGTGATGAATAACATTACTCTACAAATTTTTGAAAAAATTTTTCACTGAATGTGAACATCATAGTGGTTTTGTTGAATCAGGTCTTGTTTTCAAGATAAATGGCAAAAAATCCCTCCATGTAGGCCAGAAGTTAAAAATGTAATTTTACATGATATCATTCCAAAGTTCCTTTTCCTGAACGTATCACCAAAAAATCTTAAAGTTAATATATTATATATAGTTTAGTTGCTTCGACCAAAAACAGCTCACAAAATGCATTTTGTTTCGATTTTTAAAAAAAAATCCATTTTGGCATCTTATAACTCAAAAAAAATGTATGGGACTCAAAACGTTAGCTACCCTTTTTTTGTAGAAAATTTAATTTATTTTTACGATGTGTAAATAGCCTAGGGGACAACCCTTTGTTGCGTTGGCATGGCTTGACCGGAACAGGAATAGAGTAAGGAGAGTGAGGGAACTACAAAGTTTTGTTTTTACATTGCGAGCTAGAGAGCAACACAGACACGGAGCGGATTTTTTAATTCAATTTTAAAAACACACGGGGAGAGCTGGTCTCGAACCCGGGAACCATGGCATCGTGGTGGTGCCGCTCAACCAATTGTTCTAACTTTGTCTCCTCTTAAAACAATTTTAAGTATGATATATCTATATTTCGGCTTCATTTTATATTAATTTTGTTAACAAAACTAAAACAATGTAAAAATTGATTACTTTAATTAATTGGCATTTTATTCAGATATTTTATGATTTTTTTTCGTTTTTGTTTATTTTATTAGGTATTTGTAATATTCATTTAAAAAAATAATTAAAAGTATAGAAAGACTGCAAAAATGTTTTTTTTATTTTAAAGTTTTTTTTTAATTCTATTTATTAAATGTTTTTTCAAAAAAATTGTATTTTATTTGGTATAATGAGGAATATTCGGCATATTAATTTTTTTAGCTGACTTCCGAAAACGAGAAGTTTTCAGTTCGATCCGTATTCTTTATTTATTTTTTATGTATGACCATGAATAATTTTGGAATGCGTTGAACGATTTGGATCATTCTTTTTTTTGCGGATGAATATTTTTGTTCTGGGTATGTTCCCCGATTGGTAACATGGCATAAAAATGTCTTTTGGGGTAGTGGTGGCGGTGAGTGTTAAACCTATCTTTGTAACACGATTTGGATGGTCCTTTTTTGTTGGGTAGAGTATGTTTCTCGATTGGTACCATGTCAAAAATTTCTTTTGTCAGGGTGGGAGTTGAACCTAAGTTCGTAACGCGTGAAACGATTTAAGTGGCCATTGCGATGGGAAGAATTTTGTGTGAAAGGTTGGCTGGAAATTACTACGTAACGTGTCACTGGATTTGGATGATTCTGTTTCCTTTATGTAGAGAGCAGTACCTCTGCTACTATTGAAATTGCTTTGCTATACGAGCCGCATTTTTTGAGTTATATCTGAAGACACTTAACAGTGAAAAATAAAATAGTTTTTACAAAATAAGGTTGAACCGACTTCACAAAAAATAATATAAAATTTTATATCTATTCCGACATTTTGAAGTTGGTGCAACTTAATCAAACCAAATAACTACTTAACCACAATCGAAGATACTATATAAAACAACCCAAACATTTCAGCTCACGAGATCTTAAGGGGGAAGGGTTAAATACTTATGTTGCTGTTGTTTTATTCGTTTAATTCGCACCAACTTCAAAATGTCATAGTAGATAGATAATATTATATTACTTTATACTATTTAGCAGGGAGTCGAAATGGGACCACAACCGCAATTTTAAATCGGTTACGGTCAACCGAAACCAAATTTGGTTTTTTAAACCGCAATTGCAACAACCTTAACCGTAATTAATTTTCTTCAATTCGGTTTCGGTTAGAACCGCAATGTAAAATATAGTTTTCGGTTGCGGTTAAAAACCACGTAGATATAAAATTTTCGGTTTTGGTTACAACTGAAACGTTTGGGTTAGAGTTAAATTGCTGTCGTTGGGATTTCTATATAATATAATGAAGTCATCCGACTCCCCTCTACTTCCTACCATCCTCCTTTCATCTAGACATTTACTCCCCTTCCCTCCCCTCCCCATAACTTCCCCTTCCCCCTCCCCATAACTTCCCCTTCCCCACCATACCCCTCTCCTACCCTCTCAACCCCATCACTTACCCTTCCTCTCCTCTTCCCCTCACCCCCAACTCCCTTTCCCCACCCCTTCCCGCCAGTCACTATCCACCCTCCTCCAACCGACGGTCCCTTCATCAAGACATTTACCAAATATGCTATGTAATGAAGACAGTGAAAAAATTTGAAAATATCGCAAGACCGGACATATAACTTCTTCCGCGGTACCAATTTAAATCGGTCTTTGAATTTCGGTCTGGCGGTTACGGTCACATATTTTTAAGGTCTATTTATTTCGGGACCATTTAATTTCGGTCGCTCTATTTCGGTACACTTTAAATTTCGGTTTTAATTTCGGTACCGAAATCAAGACCTGTTAAAACAACCTAAATATGACAGGTTTCGGTCCCGTTTCGACTCCCTGCTATTTAGCGCTATTTGTGAAGTCGTTTCAACCATATTTATTAAAATCTATTTTATTATACTGACTGGGATCTGCATATCCGAGCATATTTTTTCCCGAGACGTCAGGTGGTGAAATATTTCTCCCTACTCGTGCTACAATTTCGCAGATAAAAGAAAATATGTTTGTTAGTCCCCAAATTGAAAACTGATACGAGACCAAAACTTCTGTAAAATTTTAACAGAGACAAAAACTTCTATAGAATTGTACAAACTGTAAATAGTTTTTTAGGCAATAACAAATACGACAACTATCAAGAGATAATAGCAAGATTTCGTCAGAATTATCACAATATTAAAGCCAATATGTCCCTCAAAATGCGTTTTCTGCATTCTCATTTGGAGTTCTTCCCCCAAAATCTAGGCGCCGTAACAGATGAACATGGAGAAAGGTTTCACCAGGACTTGATATCTTTAGTAAGAACTTAGTAAGGTGTCTGAGATGCATCCATCTTTATCTCTCTCTAGTTGACGTAACCCTTGTGGGGCATGGGGCGGGAGAAAAACTTTACCCGATTCGAGACAACGATTGTAAGTAGACCTACAATTTATAATGTATTCCGAACCACTGACATTTCGCTCTGCAACTCCCGTAGGCTTTTTATCGTAATCTGTTTTTAGCTGAAAATATGGATTCGAACCTGGGACCTTCGGATTAGTAGGCCTATACGTTCTCACTTACTCCACCGACGACTTATGCATCCAAGCTCGGAGATTATTGCTGGGGAATCCTTCGTGAGACTGATCCTAGTCAGTAAAAAAGAGCGAATATTAAGTATAGTCCTTATTGTGCCAAATAAAAATAAATTTTTGAACTCCTTTTATATTTTCAATAATTATTTTTAAAATTCATAACTTAAAAAAATCATAAAATAACAAAAGCTAAAAAAAGTGGTCATAAAAATAATTTTTGGACTTATTGCATAGTAAGCATCTTAATAAAATCCCGATACCGCGCTGATAACCGGGTAAATGTGAAAAATTATTCAAAAGGCATGGCGTTGGCAATGGATACGGCATTGGTATCTGTCAGAATCAAAAATAATTGTATGGCAGTACAACTGAACCCAATGGTGGAATGTCAGCAAACGCCGATGCCGATGCCATGATCAATTGATATTTGATATTGAGCGTGGCATCATCATATTTCAAAATGAGTTCCGAAGAGAAGTTAATTGAAAGTCGTTGGGAAATGTTTTTTTAAGCGGTCCAGCAATACAAAACCGAAAGTACCCACATTTATTATATTTTTTAATTCCAGTTGGTCCATTTTTTAACCGATTTCAAAAAAAGAGGAGGTTCTCAGTTCGACTGTATGTTTTTTTTTGTATGTTTGCTAGGCGAGCATTCCGCCAATCATGAATAGATTTTGATGATTCGTTTTTTGTTTAATAGGTCATACTTCATTAAATAAAAATTTTAACACATGAGAAATGTATGCACAAGTCCGACGCCTTCATTGGGTTTTGAGAGCTTTTCCGTCCGCTACCAATGTCAACGCTTTCATTGGGTTTAGGCTTTAAGAGTTATAAGGTGAAAAAAAAATAAACTTTTGGTTCCAGATGGTTTATTGAACTTTCAACTACAAGTAAAAAAATAATTTTTTTTTAATATTAACATTTTATTTAACGTGTCTAAATGGACTGCTGATGAATTAGATGGCGCCTCCTAGTCTGCATCCTAACTCCCCCCAAAATTATCCAGTCCGCAAAAATTAATTTTTTCCACCGTGTAACTCTTAGAATAATTTTTCACATTTACTCACAACATAAGCTTTGTAAAATAAAACCGAAATCTGGACATATTATACTTAAAATTTCTATAATTAAATTTTCTATAAGATAACGTAGCTAACTTTTAGAGTCAAGTGATTTTTTTTGAGTTATAGGTTGCCAAAGATCAAAATTTTCTCGAAAAATTTCAAAAATGCATTTTGTAAAATCTGCTTTTGTCCGTTCCAACTAAACTAAAGGTGCTATTCAGACGTATAGTACCTTAGTTTACCTTAGGAAAAAAAACTTTGGAGTGATATCATGTAAAATTACAATGATTACTTTTTTGGTTTCTGCCATTTATCTTGAAAAGGAGCCCTGATGCAGCAAAACCACTGTGATTTTCGGATTTAACCGACCATTTAACAATTTTTCTTGTAGAGTAGTATTTTGTGCATTAACCGTCAAAGTTTAGGAACCTAACTTAAGAACAACACGAATGTGGAACATCATTACCTCATTCACTCAATATTTTAAGAATTTTCTCTTACCCTTCATTTCTTTCCTCCTTAGGTTCTCTTGAGGCACCATATTGCATCCCCTGAGCTTTGGCAATATCATATAAAAAAAATTAATAAAGTTAATCAGTATTTCAGTAATTCAGTAAATCTTACTGAAGAAATCAGAGGCCTTCCATCGTTTCCATTCGTAATTTCAAACTTAACGACTGTAAATTGTGGAGTATTTTAAAGTCGCCAGGTTAAATATTGGGTTCTTTTACGATTAAATACACATATAGGTCCCATCTGTATTATTAAATTTACACATGAGAATTTAAGTCTGCTTAATGTCTCTAGTTAAAAGCTTCTTTACATGTGCAATTGGAATTTACGTACCTCATTAATGTTTAATTAGAATAAACTTTGCAACCTCTGTATTTTTATGAAGATTGCTTATGAAATGAAATAAAATATTGCTCAAATTCTGGTTAAACGTAACACGTAACGAAGGCCCAAAGGTTATTATCGCTGCGGTCCGTGAAGTGAAACAAAGAACATTAGAAAGTTTTAAATTGGATTAAATTGTTTAAAACTTTTGTGATAAATGTCTCAGTAAAACACAATTCTATGTGAGATAGGTTTGGTACATCTAACCCACGTCCGTAGATTCGCGAGAATGTAGTATAGTCACTATATAGTTAAGAAATTGACCAAATTAAATTAGTTGTTGCTCTTAGTCTCCATTTTCCGCTTGGTGAAACTTCCAAATAAGGATAAATGGCATTGGGAATTATGACGTTGAAATCTAAAGATGCTCCTAGTTCTTAAGTAAAACGTCCCTGGTTAGCGTCACACGTGGGCGAGCATTTTCTGATAAAAATATCAGGTTATTTTGTTTGTGTGAGTTTAGTTAAAATCGAACATCCCAATGTTAAAATAGTTTTTTGTATCGTCTTACAAAATTTTAAGAACTAATGGTTCTGGTTAAGGACTTTTCACTATTTTTGGGATTTCAGATAGACCAAGCCGAAATCAGCGAAGGGCATTTGAATGATCTTTTATCACATTTCCATACGTTTGCTTCTTTAAGATGCTTAAGAAATTCTTTACAAGATTTGCAATCAAATAGGAGTATTATCGCCGTTTTTTATGCCTTTATTCTATAAAGTTTCCTTTACAGGTTGCTACATAGCAACAAAAATAATACCTACATTTTCCAATATTCTATTAACCGTAAGTCTAAAAACTTTTCTGGCAGGCCTTAATATGATACCTGTGTCGTTAAGTTTTTTATCTGAAGCAACTTTTAACTTTTGTTCATGGAACCCTATTTACGTCTCCTTTCTACAATGTTTGAAATATGACTTTATTTGCACGGGAAAATAGGATTTTGTTTGACTTGTTCTACAACAAGACGTGGAGAACGTGAATGTTTAATGTGCTCCGAAACTTTATCCACAGGCAAATTGTTTCTTATGTTAACATAAAAGTGCAACTTGGAAGAATGGGTTTGACGTAAAGGAAGCTTGAAATATTTGATTAGATTTTATATTCAAGAATTTTTTTTGATAAACGCTAGGAGTTAATTAACATTTCTGAGTTCCATTGATCTTTCCTATTGTATATGCCATGGAAAGATTTGAATGTATTGAAAAAAATTAAGTTTAGTGTCTAGGGATAGATTTTTTAAAACAATAACTAATGGTGTTCTTGCAATTTAAACAAAAGGAAACTAACCAACTAAATATCAGTACTTACCAAATCCTCCAAAGTGCTACTATTAACCGATGACATTGACGCCTAGAATACCTTTTTTCTGTTTTCCAATAGGTTGGGTCTGCTAATGTTAATTCCTTGAGATGGGTCCAGCAAGCCATATTAGCTTTGAATACTGATAGTAATTCCATTTGCTTGAATTCGCAAAGAAAAGTTCTAACATGCATGGTAGTGTATCGTTACTTCAGCTGTTTCATCAAGGGCTCCAATGCCGCAAACTCGAGTGTATGTTTGACTTCCTCAGTCTAAGGCTTTGAGCCAATTCTTCTGTTATATACGTTAACCTTGATAAATTAGTGCTCATACTAATATCCTGTTTCCAATTCCAATTCAACCGATTGGGAGTTAAAGATGAGTTAATCTATGAAAATAATTTTAATATTTTCACTTCCAGTTTTGGTCTAGAAAAACTGTGAGCATACCGTGTTTGATTTGGATAATTTCGTGCGTCTGTAGTTGATACCTTCTTGCAGCGAAATAACATTTGGAAAAGCATAGTTTATACTCAGGCGTACCATGTCTCATAATGGGCGAGTCTTATTTTTACGCTGGTGTGTCGAAAAATTTATGGGATGCAGACTGTAATTTGTTTGTATTTGCTTTAGAAATGCCGGGTTTCCTTCATAATTGTTATTTTAACAATCAAAATTTAACACCTGTTAACGCGATCCAATATCAGTTCTGTTTTCCTTAAATTTCTTATCATTCACTCTTTCAAAAAGATTTCTTATTCCGCTAAATCCAAGTTCATTAAAAATTATTGGATTTAGCTTAAGCCGGTAGTTTTGCGTGAAAATCATCTTACTTACATGTAATGACGCAAAAGTTTTTCAACTTAATTTTGTTCTTGTAATGTCATGGATAGTAAATCTAGTTTAACTATTGTAATTTACTACTCAAAATATTAAGCAAAATATAAGTTTTTAACAAAATTTTATTTGTCCTTAGTACATGCTAAATTAAAAAAAAATTCCTTAAACTAATAATCGGGAACGTAGAATTACTTCAACAACAAAATGTTCACAATCATGGATAACAAGAAAACAACCATCTACAAAACATTATTGTACAACGTTTGCATGATTCAAACAAAAATAATTAAATCTTAACTGTATCAACTGGGAGTTAAGTAAGTCTTGGGATCGAAAAGATAACTAAGCGAAAGACAAGAAGTTTTACAAGTTAACAACGGAAAATTACACGAAACAATTTACCCAAAAAAAATAAATAAAAAATACAATGAAGTATAGTAAGCTTGAATCAATTATGATTGGACCAGAAATACTCACCGTAATGGTTTTAATAAATAAACAATAATAATAATAAATAAATAAATACATAAAAATTAGACCTAATTACTTATATACATTCACTCGATTCTTCAGTCGTCACATTCACACAGAATTGAGCGTTGGCAACACCAGTAAATCTCCTGATAGTCCTTAGAGTTACAAGATCTAGCGTTAAACAGTTCTTGACACAGGAAAAGGCAGAGAGCACTCTTTTTTTATTGACTTTTCTGATTTTGGCAGTTTTTTGATTTTTACTTAATTCCTGTGATACTCTTCAGCCATGGCTTATAGTATGTTGTTCGCATGTAAACACCTGGAAGATATGGAGCGGCACATTTGATTCCATGCGAAACTGTTCCAGCCAGTTCCCATCGTCCGTCGTCACGTTGTAATACAAGCGGACCTCCGCTGTCACCCTGTAAAAATATAAAATTTGTTTTACAGTCATATTGAATTTTTTTTAAGTGTTTATTAAATAGCTTTTTAAAAATTCTGTAAATTAATATCCTAAGAATGTAAGTGGTTTTACTATAAAGTCGCCTGCCTTTTACTGGATTGCCGTAGGGGTACTTTACTGACAATTAATTATATTCGGGAGTTATTGGAGATGAAGGTCTTTTGAATTAACAACCAATTTAATAGTGCGATATTAGTCCTCATGAGAGGCAGGCCGAAATCGGAAAAGAGGCAGCGAAAGTCGAAGCTAACGAATACGAGATGACAAGACCGCTGTGATAGAGAGACAAGAGGGAGATGGACCGCTAGGCTAATACCAGACCTAAAGAAGTGGCTAAAACGAGAACACGGAGAGGTATACTACTACGTGACGCAGTGCTTGACCGGACACGGGTACTTTAACGCTTACCTCCATAAAATGGGAAAAACAGAAAGCCTAACCTGCCAATACGGCGACTCCCAGAAGGACGACGCCCAACATACCATCTTCGAATGCAGAAGGTGGAACGCAGAGAGACAGGAGCTAGAAGAAGAGCTCGGGGGATTCACGCCCGAGGACATAGTGAACAGAATGCTCCGAGGTAAAGCGCATTGGGACCGAGTTGCAGTATTTATCCAGAAGATCCTGCAACAAAAGAAAAAGGAAACCCCAGAAGCACTGGACGAACTGTAGTAGGATAAGACTTAGAACATAAGAAGCCAATGATGGCGTAATAGGCACCACCCTGCAGTAATACGAAAAGTAGTCCTGGGGTGGAGAAATGCCTGAAAGGAGGAGGTGAGTCCCACACACCAGGGCAAGGCACGGCCCTGACGGTGCATAAAGCATTTTTCCCCCTCCAAAAAAAATAAAAAATTGAAAAAACAAAATTTTAGTCCTCGCGATGCTTCTTGCTCGTTAAGTCGTATTATCAACCGATGGTTTATGTAACAATGTAATTATATCTTAAATTAAGTAAATCCTGTCATAACTTTTAGCTGAGCTCTCTGAACATAACTATCGTCATTTTGCTTGTTATGTTCTTTATTACGCGAACAGAATTCAATTGAAACTGTCTCGAAACTCGTCGTGGAGTAAATGGTAATGTGTCGGCCTACCAACTCGGAGGTCCCAGGTTTGAATTCCCCTGGGGAAGACCCCTGGTTGTTTTCTACTGACAACAGATCACGATAAAAACGCGATTGGGGTTGCACAGAAAATGTTATTGGTTCGGAATCCACCTTAAATTTGAGGCCTACTGGCAATCGTTTTCTCAAATCGGGTTGTAGGTCTTCTCCCGCCCAATGCCCTAAAAGGGGTTACAGGAACTATAGAGAATATAAGCCGATACTTGTCCATCTTGTAGTTAAATGAAGTAATAAACTGCTGACAATTGTGGATACCTTATGTTTGGCGTTACTGTAGCTGCCTTGAACTGTGTTGCATTTGTTAATTTTTCGATACTTTGCTCTGTGAGGTTCCTTGCTTTCACTGCAATCCTTTTCTGGACTTTTCCAACATGGTTTTGTAAACGTAAGATCCACCTCGATCTCCTAGACTGTGGAACTAAACTACTTTGCATTTAGGCAGAGCTCCTGTTGGCTCCACCACCTTTAGATCTTTCCTTATGGTATTTGTTACTGCACGTGTAAACGTACTTACCCCACATTGTATATACCCTCTTCCCTAAGCCTAAGTATTAATGGTGCTCGATCACCTGCTGGAGAGCCCTATCAGAGGAAAAAGAATAGTGGTAGCACTCGACAGTCAGGTGTATGTCCGAAAATTCAACGTTTGTGGTTAATTGAACTAGTTGAAAATAGCATGGGTAAGAGAAAATATAGGAATCGATGGAAAGAATATAAACAATCTGGCTAAGCTGGGGGCTGTTTCGAGTTTCCATAGTCAGGGTTTATTCACTGCATTAGCTAGAGGCACGGAGGTGTCAGGATATGGTAACTTCAGGGGGACATCTTAAGAAGATAAACATCCTCGAGATGATAGTGTCTAGTCTTAGAAAGCAGAAAGAGGAGGCTGCTGGGTCATCTCTGAATGGAGGACGAAATACTTGGAGAAGTGTCTGATAACCAAATACTTGCGTTGACCCGAACACTTGAGGTAAGAGATGAGTGTAGTACTCGTCGTTAAGACGACAAAGGGGTAAGTAAAGAGTTGGTAGGGGGTAAGGATGGAAAAGTATACCCAAATAAAGTGTTTTGATTCGGGAAATCAATATAGAGGTGTTTTTAGAATTAAAAATCTCATAGACCAGAGACTTTTGGGTCTCTCGCCGTCGTTGAAAAGTTTTCACCTATCACTCGACAAAAGTTTTTCCCAGTTTTACTGTCATATTTAAATACAAAATCTAATCCGATTTTATCCAGAACCTTTCGTCAGCACTGAAAGTCGCTTTTCTCGAAATTATTTTTTGATATTTGAGATGGCTGTAGAGGATGCGGGGTTACTACTTAACAAAAACAATTGATATCAGTAACAATAGATTGACATTTTTCTGCAAGCGTTTTCTTTCATAATTGTGAATCGGTGCAGCGGAACTTTGTTAGATTCGCACTAAGGGACCTCTCGTGGAATGATCCATTAAGGCTTCCTCCTTATGAGGATCGCCTCCGATTGCTTAATATGCACTCGTTGGAGGAACGACGTAGAGTTGCTGACCTAGTATTTATTCACCAGCTTTTGAACTCGAATATAGATTCTCGCTCTCTTGCAAGTTTGGTAACTTATAGGCATGCTCCGTACAGGTTAAGGAGATTGCCTTTACTACATGTTGCTCATTCTCGGTTTAACTATGGTATGCATGAGCCTATTAATCGCATGTGTATAGCCGTGAATATATGTCCTATTTTTGACCTGGCTCTTACTAAAGATTTGCTTAAACGATCTCTGTTATCAATGCACCCCTGATTGTTTTTTTCCTGGACGTGTTTTGGTTTTTTGTTTACTAATATTTTTCTTTGTATGGGTTGTGGAGCCTCATTCACCTCAATATATGTTATATTCTAGTGAATAGGTCAATTGGTTCCAGGCTATTATTTAAATTGGCAGAAGGTTGTTCTTCAAAAAACGTGGATATAATTTAGTACATATGACAAGACAATATTTTATCTGATCAGTTGTAAGAAGACATGTGATGTACTAATAAGAAGCTCGCCTTCCATCAGTATATTAGGAGCACTACTTTTAGTTAGTTTGACTACTATTCCACGAACAGTACTCTTAGCTTTCTACAATACAGTGATGGGCATTATTTGAATAAATTTTCAATTAAATATACATTTTTAAAAATATCTAATAACAAATTATTAGAATAAATTTTTACTTGATTTAAAATTTATTTTGAGTTATTCGCAAATTTTTATTTGCTCATTATTTGAATTTCAAATAATTATTTGTTACTGACCGTTATTTGCTAATCCAGACAACAAGTTATTTAATGAATTATTTGCAAATAATTATTTGTTATTTGGTGCTGCTTTTTTGAATTTTAAATAACCCACGATCGCATAACAAATCTATCGTGGGTTATTCGATAATAAAATCAAGTAATTATTCCTTATTTAATGCCCTATTCGCAAATAAATAGGTGATGATTCTTCACGTAATACTTATTTGTTTTTTTTTTCATTGTGGCTTCACAACTTGTAATGTGCAAATAGGATAGCGCAAATAGACGTCCTATTATAATTACCAAAATATGCATAATCTGAAAATTTTGTTGGCGCATACACCTATTATAAAAGGTTTACCGCATCACCACCCTTCTGGAGTAGACCTCCTTAAGACTCAAATGCAATTAGGGCTATCTTCATCAAATAAAGAGTAATTATTAATTTATCAAATAACAAATAATTCATCAAATAACGAATAATTATTCGACTATTAAGGAACGCATGACCGAATAAAAAACTATTATTTAAAATTATTTATGTTCAGTTTTAAATTTATTTAACTTTTTAGATTTTTTCTTTATCTGAAATAAAAATGCCCATCTCTGATATTATATAACTTCGCCAGTGTTCACTAAAACTGGAGTGCGCGGACTACTCAGCCTACGGTGACCTTCTTTAGCTTATCTTCCACCCTTTTATGTCTGTTATACCCTTCCATCATACCAACGATAAAGTGTGGAAACAGAAATATTATTTGTATAACTATAAGCTTGTGATAGTTTCGCATACTAAAAACGTTACTTTTAGTTAATCAAGCACAACGTATTTTTTTGACAAATATGGAGAGGGAGTTGGATCAAATGTGTGATTTACAAGATCACCACGCCATTGGTCCAGGGTTCGAGACTTTAATTAAAATTAAAAAATCCACTCCGTATCTGGGCTGTTGTCTAGCTCGTAGCAATGCAAAAACAAGGCATTCAATTTCCCTCATTCCCGTCCGGTCAAAGCCATGCTAAGCCTATCATAGGGTTGTCCCCTGGGCTTTGCCTACACCACAAATAAAAATATTACGTCATATCGATTGTGCCTCAGAAAAATGATTCGGTAAAAGTTTTCTTTGGCTGTTTTCGACAGCAATTCCGATAAAAATAACTTGAATGACCTAAGATCTAAAAAATTTAAAACTCCTGAGGACCAATGATGCTGCTGATTAAAAGTTAAATTTGTTGCGCTTTTAGAGCTACTCTGAATTCTTGAATAATTTCGAATAACGTTGGCTAAGTATAAGTTTAAAACGTGGGTAAAGTGAAAACTTTTAACCATAAAAGGTTGCAAATTTGTTTAAAGTGTCACAACTCGCATTTTTACGCTAAAGTTGTTTGTATAATATATAAGGAAGCGTAACTTGGAACCTTATACAAATACGTCGTAAATTAAAGGTTTTCCCACGACATTTTTTAAAGCACCTAAAGACGTTCAAAGAGAAGCTATTTTACAAGATAAGTCCTCGCCTCGGGACTTAAGTAGCTTATTAGAGTGGAAATGACTTTTTTTCATCGTGAAATCCTCTATAAATCTCGTTTTATTTTTTCAAGGTATAGTGGAATTTCGAGGGCGTTAAAATATTCAGCAAGTGCGAAATGCAATTTTATGCAAGCGCCTGGTTGGTTTAACACAGAGTGCCCACACACGGTGAAAATCTGCACGTATTCGACGTTTCATTCGAAATTTACAGCATCCCTTAGAACCCGGATGAAATCATTTTAAAGAAACGAGGTCAGGATCGATTTTAGTTCTTGCCATACAGAGGAAATTTTCGCCCACGCAGAAAGGTGAACTTCAAACAAGGGACGAAGGATAGTTTCACCTGTTAAACGAGTGAAACTTGAATTTTACCAGGAAAATTTTCTGCCATTCAAATTTCCATGATAAATTCATGGCTGCACATAAGAATTCGATATCTGGTCCACTTCTCCCCAAGTCATTAAAGTTTTTCATTGCTTTGAACAGCTCTTGTATGTTTTT
The DNA here is from genome assembly GCA_964036015.1 of Leptarthrus brevirostris. NCBI lineage: Eukaryota > Metazoa > Arthropoda > Insecta > Diptera > Asilidae > Leptarthrus > Leptarthrus brevirostris. Next base: position 3,118,512 of record OZ038372.1, on the reverse strand, counting down.
CCCTTAATTTATATAGTTGGGACGTGATTTACAGTTTAATCGGAGCTTGTTCAGATCAATTGGGGGCGTTGGTCCAAAACGTGAGATTTTACTCTAGCAAATTGCTTGAGGGAGTTCTTAACATCGCTTTTAAGAATTTCTTTGAAACTTTTGAAACTTTTCCAGTTTCATTATCGTTACGTCAAAACAGACATGGGAAACTGGTAGAAATGTTAACGTGTTGTTGTTACTAACGCCAAACTGGAAATGTGTGTGCTATTTATAAACCAACAATTAATTAAGTGCACTCATACCTAAATAACTTCTTTACTGAACGAAAAATAGCTTAAGGTTGGTAAGCTCAGGTTTCAGGACTCTTATTTTTCGCTCGACTCATTACGTTCTTACGTAATATCTATCCTTCCATTTTATTCGGTTTCATTATTCCCATCCTCGGATCCGATTCTGTAGAGTTTTCTACATGTTCCGAAGATGCAAATATTTTCCATTTATTCCTCAGGTTTGTCGGAGAGATAGAGCGCTGCTTTTCCACACGGAAGTTCGAAAATCGACCTTGGAAACGCATGGTGAGGATTACAGGACCAATATTTAAATTATTGGTTCCAGTGCAATTTTTGCCATTTAATTGGGTGAAATTCTTTATTTATTTATCTATTTCACTCAAATTTCTTCAATGTACTGACAATATAAGTAAAAATCGGTAAAAAATAAAAATACAAAATTAATGAGAAAAGTACACAACACAATTGAAGGGTTTGCACGGACGAGTTGAAATCTTTCTAGAATACGGCGATTCCCATCTGGACTCCTCAAGACTTATTTACCGGGCCATGCATCCGTAGCGAAGTAACTAATGCTGGAGGAGATAACTTCATGAAAAATCCCCTTAACACCAAGGTTGTAGTAGACCATGCAGGGGGAACCTGCAGCGGTCTCAATCTATACAGGAACCCGTGGGTAATCGTTGAAGAGGGTGTTTATAGAGGGACATCTGGACACCTGGTCCTATTGTTTCTCCTCCAAAATGTCTGAACACATATGATAAAATTAAATTCAAAAGAATTCCAGGAAATCTGGGCAATTCTGTAGGAATGAAGGTGAAGAGAATGGTAGACCCTAACAGGTTGGCTATCTTCAAGGCACCCGAACAACGGAATCGGCTCTGGATAAATAACCATCCGAAGGTTCTGCAGCGACTAAGGAAGGTGGACTTGCGCCGGCTAAAAGAGCTGTAGCAGATCTAGAAGAAGTTGCCATTGTCAAAATTATAGCTAGCATTTCCCCAGATGTGGCGGCGGCAGTGATGGCTCACGCTAACGAGTTGGATATCTCTGCAGTACACACACCAGTAAAAGATGCAGACTTACCCTCCAAAAGTTCAGCTCTAGTAACGACATTCCAGGTGCAGTTGATTAATTGTGATCAGCTGGAGAAACCTTCCGGTAAAGTTACAGGTAGTTAAGCTCAGTAATGAGGTAGTCTTGGCCACATAATCTTCATGGCCCGGAACCCTTTAATGCCTTGGCAGGAGAGGGGTGAAGGTTATAAGGAACACTGAAGATGGTAGAACAACATGGATTCCTAGCATCGAGCCAGGGAATTGAGGTAAGGTGCGACAGTAGGTAAGTTAGTTGGTCCCCGCTAAGGGAGTCTGGGAGGTTACGTAAAATGATCCGCTGCTATGTGGTCTCATTCGGCTAATTCCCGGAGACGTGTTTTTGGTGAGTAAGGATAAAAGTCAATGATAACAAAACAGGGGTCAAGGGGGGTCATTCACCCCATAATTATTGCGATGAAAAGGTAGCTAGAGGAAGCTATGATTTTTCAGGGAGCGAGTCGGAAGGATAAATTCAAAATATTTTATAATTGCAGGGAGTGTCAATAAGGAGCCCTCGAGTTACAGCGTCTTTTTCTCTTTATCTGAGTACAACAATATATGTAGGCTTGACAAGGGTGGCCAGACAAGCGTGGCATTTTTTAGAATTGGCCTGACAATAGAAAAGCTTAGTGATCAGCAAATTTTTTTGAAAATCTCTTTAAGAGACCCAGAATCAAATTAGCCTTGCCAACTATGGAATTAAAATGATTTTTGAAAGAGAAATAGCAATTAAGCCGCCCAGATCTTTAATCTTTGTAAGTCTAGTTAGAGGACAGCCACCTATGGTACAGTTAAAGTACAAGGGAGATCTCTTTCTTAATGGAACACTAGTTTTGAAAGGCGTCCAAGTCAGAATATAAACAGGGCAATCGAGATTATTTGACGCGGTGCGGAATATTTTGGCGGCATTGTCATAACAAAAAATATTTGAGTGGGACAGAATCATAGATAAATCGTTGAAATAAATGACGAATAGCAATCACCCAAGGTGTGACTCCTGTGGTATTCTGGTAGTATTTTAGACAGAGATTTACTAAAATAGGTTCGCTCAGCGCGATCGGATAAGTACGAATTTACGAAAACTGGCCGAAGTCTGAGGAGGTAGAGCTTTAGAACGAAGTCAGTAAAATTGCAATCGACTTGCTTACCACCTTCAATAGCAGAGACACAGAAATTGGACAATTATTATACCACTTACCAAGCAATGCTGAAAGGGCTGCATGAATGGCTTGCAATCTTAGTAGAGCATATCAGAAATAGCAACCTCAAAAATTTTTGAGATACAGAGATTTCGAACTTATCACTATATTTTTGAAGAGAAATAATTTAGCAGGCTTTCCAAGTAATCGGAAAGATACCAACGAATTAACAGATTAAATAGATAACACAAGAGAGGAGCAAGCGATGAGATCTCTTTACAAATAAGGCAGAGATTCCGTCAGGGCCAACTGAAATGCTATCAGCCAAATTCGAACTTGCTTTAAAATCATACTTATGCAAGTAAAAGGTCTTTGGATTCGAGAGAAGTCGGTAAAAACCTCGTCAAATGGATAAAATTCGTAACGCTAATAGCACAGGTGTTGTCCAAAACCACAGTCTTAAAAAAATTTAGCATCATCGCTTTCAGTCTGGCAGTGGCTAAACAAAATGCGCCGCCCAAAAATGTTCAGAAATTGCTCATTTATTTTTAAGGATTTGTATACATAGGGAGGAGTTTTGTATGTACGAAATTGTCTTCATAATTTGGAGTTCTGTGGAACTATTTTGATTTATTAATTTCCTATTTCCCCCCACTCTTAATTCCTTTACTGCTACTACTACCATCATACGGCATGCTACTTAGCATAATAGGCATGAGCATTGGTATAATCATAAAAAATCAAGATGGTTCAGAAATTTCCTTGTGAAATTGAAAGTGCTTTTTGGCATTACGTACATAAGGGTCCCTTTCACGCGCTTTATGTCAGAGAGGGTATTAATGATCACACTAAAGTATCAAGATTGCTGAGACAAGTTGGTCCTTCAGAAAGTTAAACGATACAAAACTTAAGTTTCTGAGTTTTAAAAGGTCTTGTTAAAAACAAAAAAATCAGAATCGACGCAGCAATTTTATATAGATAGAATATAGATTATAAGAATCGTTGAAAATACGGTTATCCAAATTATTGAGTGTAATAGTCTAGTTTCGAATTTTGTGGTAAAAAATCAATATTCCAAAAATTTTATGAGATATAGGTTTTTAATTATAATTTTTTTAAATTATTTCACTATATATTTTAAATCATTTCGAAAATCGACTCATTCAATCATTTCGATTCACGTATTTTTATCGATCTTTAGAAATTTTTCTCTCGATATCTCGAAAACTAAGCGATATATTTCTCTTCGAGTTTTACAAGCATTAATCTTGGCTAATCTTGGCACTCAATAAATGATAAAATCCCCTTGTTACAGATAAAAGTCGATTAAACTTCACCAAATCACATAAGAACAGATTAAAAGATGATAAGATAACTGTTCGATAAAGATTGATGAAATAAAAATCAACTTTCAATATTGACGAAATAATGCAGGTTTTTACGATGACTTTGCAATGCACCGGAATAAATTTAATAAATCCAGGACAAAGAACGCCGAAGAGGTTCATCATTATCCAACTATTTCAATGTCTTCCGTCTTTTTGAAAGGCTTGTAGGGGGTTATATTTTAAGGATGGTTTCGAGGAAGTATGCACCCGTTGACCTAAGTGCACTGAATATTGTAAACACAAAGTATCGTTGCACTCAAAGAGTATATCCATATAGAAATTCTTTCACCACACTACTGAGGCAAAACTTGTAATGGGTCCAAAAGCACCTGTATACAGTAGGGTAGTAAAACATGGGTTTATATACCACTTTTTAAGCAGCTTCAGCTAATTTCTCTCTCAAAGAAAAATTCTACATATTTTACAATTTCGCCCAATATTTAATGAGTTGAGCTAATTCTGGGCGAAATTTAACATGGCGATTAAATCGATAGAGTTATGGTTGTGTTTTTATAATCTACCTGCAAAACTTTACCTGTTGCGGAATGTGTTTTCTATTAGTTTATAAAGTTCCGTAGAAAATTAATATAAATAAATAAAATTTATATTTATCGCAATTATCATAATAATCTTGTTAATTTTGACAGCATTGAAAGTAACAAATTACGAATGTTACGGGTGGTGTCTGGCTCCAAAAGAGTTTAAGATTTTATTTCCGGCGGCCCATCGTTGGAAATCATCTCTTTGAATCCCCGTAGGTTCCACGCTGGTTTCAATCCAACACCTGTTAATCGATGTTGCTTGACTTTTCTTTTAATTTGTCCCAATTCAGTGGCACTTCGAACACCGTTTCTTATTGTTCCTGGTTTCTTTGAAATAGTAGACTTTTGAATTCAACATTGCCCAACAATACGTTATTGAATGAAGGTCAGGGGTCTTTCATCGGTCGATTCATCTAAGGTTCCTAATACTTTGTTGGCAATCAGGTCTTTGACAAATAGCATAAAATAGCAAACATCAGAATTTTTGTTGTTACCGACTATATAAAAATGGGATCAAATATGACCGAAAAAAGCCTGATCCTTAATTTACACACTACTTTAACATTTATCATCAAAATGTGCACTCAAAACTAAATTGTAGTAACGGTCTAAAAATCTTTATATGCGTATATATAAATATACATATCCAAAATAACTTGGCTATAGGAGTAGGCAGTAGATATTAATATATTAGATATCTTAATTGAAAAAAGAAAACATGTTGACCAGTGTTATTTGAATATATTTACGTTGCTTTTGAATACTTGAGTGATGACTTGTTTACCACATAACGAACCTCAACCCCGATTTCGATCTATTTTTATTCTGAGTTTATACGTTTGAGTTAAGAAGCAAAAAGTACTACCTACAACATTTTAAGGTCGGTTATTTTAAGAAATAAAATAAAGCAATTTTGGAAATTTTCCTGACTACTCTATTTTCCATTAACCTTTCAAATCCACCTAAACTCAATCTCGAAAGTACATTAAGGGAGTTTGAAATTTTTTTATTAATCCTTAAGGGGGTTTTCAGTGAAAAATCTGTTGTAAGAACATTTCAATTTTGTAGAATTTACTCGCGGCCAAGGTAAAGCAACGTTTAATTAAGGCCTCCATAAACATTTTTTTTAATTTTACAACTTCAGTTTAAAAGTCCTAGGCTTTACAACAACAGCTACATATTGCCTATGTTCCTACAGATTGAAAATGTTTCCTACTTTCTATGCGTAATTAAGACTAATAGGCGAATTTACGAAAGAAAAACGGTCAAAGCTACATTTCCACTTACATAAATCTTCTTTTATGCAAATATCTCTATTCACCATGAAAATGTAATCCCATCACAGTGCGTACATACAATTTTAAAGAAAACGGCTGTAGAAGCAGAGAAACGGTCACATTGCAATACTTCAAGAAAAAATATAATGAGCCTTCATAAATTTCTTACAATGATGCTTTCAGCAAGAACAAGGCTCCTTATGCCTCGAGTTTTTCTTCTTAAGCAGGCAAATCTTAAGAGATGTCTGCTTACAAAGTATTTCTGTTGAACAGAGAAAGGACTAAAGCAAGCACGACTCCTTCCTTGGAGGGTAATCCCAAGTTAATGATAGCAAAATGAGCTGAACGACTTTGAGGGGGGGGGGGGGGCAGTCTGTGAATGAGAATCTATTGTTTTAGAAAATTTGAAAAAATTGCACGCAATGAACTAATGTTTAACAGCAAGAAATTTTAAAGACGTTTGTAACCGAGATTTCAGTATTAATACATTTAATTACTAGTAAGGGTAGAGCGGGAAGAGGGTATGACATTAATTTTAATTAAAAAGTGAATTCTGTTGGAACTTTTTTGTTCACATTTTGAGTTATACAGATTTTCTAAAATACTCCTCTAAAATGCTGAGCCCGGCAAAAATATTTAGGTAGAAATGGTTCGAGACCAAATGTTTCAGAGCACGAAAAAAATCTTTTAAACTGCTAAATCAGTTTAGAAAACGTAACACTGACCTAACATACGTATATACATTTTAGCAAATCAAAATTTTAAAGAATTATGTAGGAATAAGAAAAAGCTTACTACGAAGAATTATAGAATCTTAAATTAAGTACTTTACATGAAAAGAAACAATTTTAGTCATTAGTCGGGGAATTTCGTGGTGGAGAGTTTACGAAAGGCTGTAGCATAGCTATAGAGGACTTAAAAACATATCCTACTAAATCCATCTTTGACCTCAAGTGCAATTTAATATGCAGCAACTTATATTGCTGATGCAGTACTAGATAGTGAAATAACGTTAGATGAACTACTATGATGAACTATCAACAAAAAAAAAACCAAAAAATAACAAGGCATCGAATACCCTACGAATCTTTCAAGAATACACCCTTAAATTTCTTGAACAAGTTAGAAAAAACCTTCAATGATATTTATGAACGTTAGTGCGATGGGATTTAATTCGTCGGCAGAGCAAGTGATAACGTGTTAACTTACCAATCCGGAGGTCCCAGGTTCGAATCCCACCGACGGCGACCCATGGTTGCTCTCTGTTGACAACAGATTACGATATAAAGGCCATGGATGTTACATGAAAAATGTGAATTTTTCGGAATCCACTTTAAATTGTAGGCCCACTTGATAACATCCTTATCTTATATAGCATTATTAAAATTAAGTTAGCTCATAAAAGGAGGAAGGTCTACGACTTTAAATGCGAATTTATTACGACGGATAGGGCAGCCCTCTTTTACAAATTTTAACAGCTTGGACTGTCTACTAAATTCGTTAAATTACTTTAGAGGCTATATAGGAATACGGGCGCCCAAGTATGTATGTACAGATGAAACCTTATCTAAAAGGTTCTGGGCTAATGCAGGGATGTTTACTAAGCAATTTACTGTTCGCACTTTTTATGAGTGACATAGAAGATAATATTAGAGGAGGAGTAGGTATTGACTACCTTTCTATCACGAATCTTTTATACGTAGACGATGTCGTTTTATTGTCCGAGCACCCATTGCTACTGCTCGACCTAGAAGAATATTGTCAAGACTGGAACTTGAAAGTTAAGTTGGACCTATCCAAAAGAATTATATCTCAAAAGAGGGGAATGCAATGAAAAAATGGACTTACTGAGGAGTAGACATTGAAGTAGCAAGCGAATTTAAATATCTTAAAATTATCCTAACTCGAAGGGATCGATGAAGATATATTTAAAATGTCGCTATAATGCAGCCCAATCTGACACTTGGGCTAACTTTATAAACAACTCGGAAATTGACATTCATCAAAATACAAAAATTTATAAGCCACCTCTAGGTCGTTGCTTTGCTATGGAGCACAGGTTTGGTGCTTATTCGAGTATGAAGAAGTCGAAAAGCTACAATAATACCACATGTCTACAAAAATGACTGTTTTTGCGCAACTGGGGATCATTTCCGAAGTAATTTGCCGCGTAGAATATGAATCCGAGGTCAGAATTGGGCCATCATGTCAGGATTTTGAGATATTTTGTGTTATGTACTCGAAAAAAGGAGTTTTTGGCTACTATAGAGTTTATGTATGTATAGGATGCACACAATTTTCTTGGTAGTTTTTTCGATTTTCATCATTCAACAGTACTCTTAGAATAAGCTATTGAGCTATCCACTAAAAATTTTTTTTTCCAAGTTACGACCATTTTAAATTATGAAATATATCCCAAGAACTTTATGAGCATTCACATTTACATTGGGATTTATTTCTTAACTTAAAATTATCGTAACTTTGCAAAAAAAAAAATCGCAGGTGACCGTTCAATAGCTTCTTTTGAAGAGTAAGAGTAGTATTAAATTATGCAATGAGCAAAAAGATCAAACAATTTTGTGCATCCTGTACATAACCTCAAAGTAACTGAAAAAACCTATTTTTCGTGTACATAACCTCAAATAACTGACGTGATGGCCCAATTATGACCTTGGATTCGGATTTTCTGCAGCAAATTACTTCAGAAAGCTGCCCAATATCAGAATATTGCAGGCGTGTGGACATAATCAAGCAACTTTTCTCACTACCTAGGAAAACCTTTACCTACATACTAACATTCACATTTTTCATTACTGGTGCTCCTGTAATTGTCTCCCCATTAATTTTAACAAATGCACCGTTATGACTTGCAGAAGAAGTCCCATTCTTTATGATTACTCTCTGTGTGGAAGTATGTTGAGCAGGGTTAATCGGGTCAGGGACCTGGGAGTGATTCTCAATTCACGTCTATTTGAGGACCACGTAGAATTCGTGGTGCGTAGGGCTAATTCCCTGCTCAACTTTGTAAAAGGGTGGTCCAGAGAGCTCGACGATCCCTACTTAACTAGGCTCCTCTTCTGCACTTTCGTTAGACACATTCTGGAGTATGCTTGCCCGACATGGGCTCCTTATTTCGCCGTTCACATCAACTGGATCGAGGCTGTTCAGCGAGGATTCCTTATTGTCGCTCTCCGTGGCCTTCCCTCGCGCGATGCCTTCTCTCTCAGATCCCTTGAAACAAGACGCAAAATGTATAAAATTGTCTTTTTGTACAATTTACTGCAGGGAACGATCCACTCCTCTGATTTAGCGACGTGGGTATTTCCTTCCCGGCCAGGTCCTTGAGAAGTACGTATTTTCTCAATATTCCATACCATCGAACGCTATATGGAATGTATAAGCCTATTATTCCTAAGTCCCGCCTCTACAACGACTACGCAGCCTACATTGAGCTTGGGTGTTCCAGATGGCAGCTGAAGAGCCAATTGAAGCTAATTATATAATTTAAGTTTAGCTATTATATAAAGTTGTTGGCGAATCTGTTATTCAAATAAATAAATAAATACATTGGAAAGAAGATTGCGAAATTTGTACTAGTTTAACTTGAGATACCACTTCGACTATATACAGTGATATCGACTGAAAGCAGAGGTTAAAGCAAGACACACAGTAAGACATGGAATGTATGTATAAGTCAGACTATAACTTAGGAGAACGAAATTATTTTAAAAACGGCCAGCCAATTAAATCCAATTCCACGGCGCATGGAACGAAGATCGGTATAGTCCATGTGCAATCTTGGAGAAGATGAAGATCTCCTGCACTACTTGGCGGTCTGTCGCATGCATAGGGAATTTAGAGTATTAGCATTCGGCGAAAGTTACCTTCTGGAAAATGAGGTAATAATTATACTAAATGGCGAGAACTTTGACAACCTATTGCATTTTTAAAAATCAGGACAGATGCTTACAGATGAATATAACAATTGATGTATCCATAACTCATTTAAGTTACTATATTGTCAAATATTAATTCATTTTATGTTTACATCTAATTGTAGGCTTAGTTGGCTCTTTTCTTTTTCTTTCTATTTCTTAATATTTGTACTTAATTTGCATAGATTTGTGTTAAGCCAACTAGACAGACGACCTTGGATTATAGTTGATGTTTATACGAAGGATTTTATATTTAACAGTTTAAATGTTAGGTATCAACTTTAAAATAAACAGTTATTATTATTATTAAATACTGAAAAGTAAAGTAAGTGAGTAAAGTGTTTCGAATAACATAATTTTGGCAAAATTTAAACAGCCGCACAGTAAAATTTACGATTCTCTTAGTAATTTTTAATGTGTTCATAAGAAATTTTTACAGAGCAGCACTGTAAAATTTAGACTCATAAAATTTACTGTGTCTGAGGAAAAAATTATTCCGTAATAAACAATTTTTCCCGGAACATCAGACAAAAGTTATTGTTCTCTACCGTAATTTTTTCAGTGTTCTTCGCTGTTATATAAAAATTAACGCAACTGGCAGTTCCAAACCAATTACAGTTGAGAACCGTAATATTTACCTGAATTTTCGTATAACTGTGGATCTATGAATTTCATTTTTAATATATAAAATAAAATAAGATTATTGTATAGTTCCACTTTCCTACACCCTGACTTCTAGCAATAGGCAGAATAGCTTGCAATGATATACAAAACAATAGACGCATTTTCAATATCAATAAGGATCTCAGTACCGAATTTCATACAAAAACTCGTACATTGCCTTCTGCTGCTTCCCTTCGCATACTTAAAGTTTACATAATATGTTCACGTGGTGTAAACTGCTCTAAAAAGTAGAAATTTAAAAATAAAATATTGGGGAGTTACCGAAACTTCCACAACCTCCACACCACCACATTATCTTTTTAACACAATTCTTCGGATTTAAATTTCAATGTGTAACATTGTACTTTTGTATATACATATTATGCTTGAATTTATATTCTATTCTAGGTGTGCATATTGTTTGTGAAAGCAGTTTTACTGTTTCGAACTTCCTCCCGCCTTTAATCATACGAAGGGTTTTATTTCCTTTCAATTCTATTTCATATGGTTTACAATATTGTCCTATAGTATAGTAAAACAGGGCAGATACTGACTACTATACTACAGATACTGTATATATATATATAAAGACTATATATTGAAATATAAAAATATACTCGTATGTAACACTTGACTTCCATTTCCAATAATATTTTCAAAGTAAAAATGTGTGAAACTTTTACAACCATGGCAATATAGGATTTCCAGCGCAGTATGTGGCAAAGCTATTTATGAGAGAGCGCCAAATTCAAAGACGTCGAATTCGATTAAAATCGCGAGTGCTGCACAAAATTGTCAAAAAATTCAGTACTCTTATTTTATGGACGTGCCTATTAGTTATAAATAAAATCGTTTAAGTGAGAAGAAACATTCAATTCGGGCTATGTTAGGCTCCACTCGTACAACCCCAACATACACAGCCGCACACGCCTACTTCTTTTCAAAAATATATAAAAATGTGTTGACTTTTTTTGATTTTTTATTTTCGGACTCATAATAACTTTCCGTATGCTGGGAAGTTAAATATTTAATGAGTATGTATCAAATATCTGGTTGTGCTATCGTTTTGGATGACTTAAAGAAGTACATTGCCGTGTCGTTTAGGGTAGTGAATTTTTAGCCTACAGTATCCTTACCTGTGAAAACCGCTTTTTTATGAACATGAAAAATACAACATGTGCCATAATTTTTGACGAGTGTACTTAAGACTTGGGAGACCATCATCCCAGAAATAAAAAGGTTGATATGTCATATAAGCAATGGACAGCTTAAATTTCATTTTGACTGTGATTAAGTACTACATATGTATATATCACAGATGAATACCTGTTCCTGTTCTCTGGTAGTTGGTATTTCATAAACATCACTAAACTCATTTTGTCAATTTTAAATCACATTTCATCGAAATCTAATGGCAGTATCCTGTGTTGCTGAGTGGGCTCAGACGGTCTATTTGTATATGGTGTAAGTGTGATAATTCAAGCTTTATGACACCCCAATTAGGAGTTAAGACTAAAAATTAAGAAATAGCTGTTTATTCTAACTAGTCTTCCAAAAATTCATTCTCAAATCAAATCAAAGTATTTCTGAAATTCTTATTCTTCGTTTCTACATACACTTTAGCTGCAGTCTGAAATTACATGTTGTGGTAGAAAGGAACAAAATCGATATTCTTTACACATACATCTAAAGCCTTCAATACTACTCTATAACTCTTAATACAATACATACCTTAACTATCAATTCAATCACTAAAAGTTGGCGAAAGCAGTTTTTTGAAAACCAATCGCTATTGCCATTGATTCATTTATTAATAAAAGGAGTTTTAAGATGTGTAACCAGAATTGAAAGAGATTTGAATAGGTAATAATATGCTTACCTCACAGGAATCCTTTTGCCCATTGGCGTATCCAGCACAGAGGAACGACTGGAGAATCTTCTTGCTATGCCCAGCCGTGTGGAACATTTCTTGACAAACGCTATTTTCGATTATTGGTACCTGGAATAGTAATGAGGAAACTGAAGTCGAAATGAATTCAAGGATCCTAAAAATATACCTGAACCTCCTGTAGAACGGACGGAACACCGCCTCCATACTTCAGTCGTCCCCATCCTGTTACAGTGGCCATACGTCCTGTGAAGTCAGCATTATCCGATGGCATACATATAGGTACTGCAACGACGAAAGAAGAGCATTTGACATCAGTAAGTTTATTACTCATGTAGGGTACCCTCGAGATAGGAGGATGTATATGACGGAAAGGATTTATTGAGTCGGATGTAGAACGGAAAAGGAATCTTAATAGGCTGCGCTCCAAGAGGAATGTTCGTATGGGTACTTATGGTTGAGCAGATTCATAATGGATGAACACTGAGCCCACGCAAAGAAATTTTTCCGATTTCTTTTGTGCTTTGTTTTGATACCTACTGTGATTCAATTCCACTGAGGATAGAGATTTTAGAATCTTGTTATTCATTTGACATTCTGTAGTAAACAATTCTTGAAAAAATTAAATGAGAAAAACATGTTTTTGTGCCATAGAAACAAGACCTTCTTATACTTTTTTAAAGAGGAAAAATTATTTATGAGTTTCCTCTCTTTATACTATGATAATAATAGACTATTTTCCCTTTTCCGCTTCTGTAGACATTGAACTTTTCACCTTTTCTGAAAGTAGCACAAAACATTGAGCTCCTGGTTCTGGGAAAATGCAGTGAAGCTTAAAGCTCAAAACAATTGGGTCGCAGCTGGTCAAGGTTATAACGACCCAATTTATTTGTTGTACTTATTAAAATCGGAGCTATCTTGTCCCTGTTAACTTAAACTTTTTGAAAATATTTTCTCATTAGTCCTTATTTGAATAAAAATTATATTAAATCGAAAGGCCAGCTCGTGATAGGTTTTTGTAAAGATAAACTGTCATTGCTAATTTTGGGTAGATATAACATTGTTATTTTAATGTAGAATTTATTTCCAAATTACAAACTCCAACTATCTTTAATTTAAAACACTGCACAAGTAGTAAAATTAAGACCAAAAGTTAACGTCGTCAGTAGAGTAAGTGATAACGTGCCCTCCTACGAATTCGGAGGTACCAGGTTCGAAGCCCACCGGTGGCGATCCACGGTTGTTTTTGTGCCGACAACATATCACGATTAAAAGACCATGGGGTTGCAGAGAAATATCAGTGGTTCCACTTTAAATTGCTGGTACACTTGCAATGGTTGTCTAGAATCGGGAGAAGTTCTTTTACCTCCCCATACCCCACATGGGGTTACTAGAGAGATATGATAAATAATAAAAAAAAGCAACCGCTTTAACCAAAATAGAATCCAAGTTAAACATTGACATAATATTACGTTATGTGGAAACAATACGAAAGAGCTTCTCGTCGCCAGCATAGCAAAGAACCTAAAGAGTCAATCAAAATCCAAAAGACATAATTAATGAATAATAAAAAGCATGGGACCAGGATGGCTACCCTGGGGGACATAGAAGTACAACATCAGAAATCGCTACATGACAAATCACTCGTTGCGTTCGAATTAAAAGTCGTGGCGTTATCCAATTGATTAAATAAATAGGAATTACGAGTATGGACACCTTGTGTATAAAAATTCTATCAAAAGTTCGAAAACTTCTACCTCTTCCACTAAAAAATAATACCAAAGCTTTTGCTGAAGTCAGTAAATATGCTGTCAACTTATGTACAAACTCCAATAAGCGAAATACAAAACTAAGAGAGTTCGAAGAAGTTCATAGTAGTTGAGATATGGTATTAAAATAAAGAAAGTTAAAAATTAGTCCTTCGAAGACTTAAGCAACATAGTTGAGAGAATGTATCAGACGAACTGTCTTTTTATGTAGAGGAATATCTTTGATTATTCCTTCACCACTTCAATAGTGTATGAAAGGTGTCCCAACTAAACATTAGAATTGATAAATAGGAGCGAACTGGAGTAAGGGGCGAGCCACATTTTGTCACAAATCATGGGATGGGATTCTATTAAGCCCAATGCCGAATATATAATGGGAAATTGTTATCAATAAATCCAGAAGATGCACACACATCCAGATTTCTCACTAACTGGGCTAGCTGACCACGAAAAATGAAGCGTCATCTATTTTATTGAAAACAAGAGTTATATAATCATTAACATCCGATATCCTATGGTGACTTACACGTTTCAACTTCCACTTCTTAACAGTCTCCTGTTAAGAGAAATTTATATGGTAGTAATGTCAGTAATTGCCATTACTATATTGCTAAACCCTTTAACTTGGATAAATAGAAATGCAAAAAAAGATTCCAAAATAAATTTGAAAAAAAAACTTACCTATATGTGTATCATAGTGAATAGGGCTTTCTAGCTCAAGTAGCGCTAAATCGTTTTCAAATGTTGCTGCGTCATACTGTCGATGGACAATAACTCGTTTCACATTTTTTGTAACAGCTCTTTTGATCTCCAGATCTCCGGAAATATCAAACTCACCAAACACAGCAACGAGGGAAGCGAGGAATCTGTAATAAGAGTATCAAAATTGCGAACAATTTTTGAATTTTATTATCAAAGTAAATAAATAAATTGAAAATACCCTGGTTGGCAATGTGCTGCTGTTACTACATATCGGTTGGTAATTAGAACGCCGCCACATTTATTTTTTGTAAAAAGTCCAAGCCACGTGGATTCCCTGACTAGAACCTGCCAAGGCCACTCGCCGAATATTGCACCTTTTCCGCCAACAATTCGTCCAGATTTCACATGTGGTCGAACTCCGCATTCTACAAAAAGGTAAATGTTAAAAGCAGACTAGAGTTCCTTTCTTTTAAATGAGAGCAGCTTAAACTGGCAGGACATCTGAATACATACGAAATCTACGGGATCCTTCTGCTGCACCGCCGGCAGTTTCAACTTCGTTCGTTTCTACAGCATTTTCCTGAACTTCTTCATCGTCCGGGACTTCTGTGGTGGTAGGAATTCTTTTCGTAGGTTTTGTCGGACGTCTTGTAGTTGGTCTTCCAGACGAAGGCTTTATAGCTGGTTTCTTTGTAGATAGGGGTTTTTTCGTAACTTGAGTAGGTTTCCGGGTAACTCCTGGCCTTTGTGTTGTTCCTTGATTAGGACCAAGCGAAGGTCTATTTGAAGGACGTCTTGTTGGAGTCCTAGTAGGCTGTGGATTTTTCGTTGGGGTTGTTACTGGTCGTCTTGTCGTGGGCGTTCTCAGTGTAGTACGATCAGCATCTAATTGCGATATACTGTTGTTACGCTCCTCAATAATGTCAGCAAGTACATTAAAGTTTCCTTGCAATGATTGTACGATTTTATGGACCAAAATATTCATCTTGTCTTTAAGTACATCGTCCTCTACAAAAGCAGGAGTTGATAGGTCAAAGTCATAGGTTACAGCACTAGAGGTTGCCGACATGTTTAGATTCGGATTTCGAACCGGCGGAAAATTAACGAAGTCGTTGGGTGATGTATATGTTTCTTCCTCTTCTACCGGATCTTTTTCGGAGGCGGTTGGAACATCAAATGTTGCATAAGAAGGAGTTGGGCCGTAGTATCCTGGATAAGATGGTCCATCATCCAATGGTTGAGGTGTAAATAAGGTATTTGTCGACACTTGATTATAAATTGGCGGTTTCGTGTTGCCCGATGTATCGTCATCAAAATAACCGGGATCGTCAAAATCGTTCGAAATTACAGTTGGAAGTCCTGGGTATGGCTGCGTAATATCAACAGGATCTGGACGTTCACTCGAGGAAGCTACGAGGGACGTACTAAATACACTGGAAACTTTAATACCACCACTTGCTATGCTCGGAGTTGGAGCGGCCGGTATTTTTGTCCAAGGACTGGATGTGACTGAATTCACAGTCGGTTTCGGCGTAATTACAACAGTCGGCGATGGCGGGCGTTGAGTAGCAGGAATTTTAATATATTCAGGCACCTTTTGTGTTGAACTAACATACTCCTGGGACGATCCGTATGATGACGGTGCTGGAACGGACGTAGAACTACTATAATTCTCCTGTTGTATTTTGTTAAAGTTTGTTGCTGATGTGGTTGAACTTGCATATGATGCTGCGACTGTTGGCCTTGGGCGTGGCGTTGTAGGACCTGTGACATAGCTAGTTGAAGGTGGCTTTGGAGTCTTAGTTCCAGCCGTTAATTGTGCTTGACTGGGTTTCTTTATGATAAACGAAGGAACTGGTTTGGTGGGTATCACGACGTATGAGTATAAAGGCGGCTGTGGTGTTTTTGTTGGCCTAGATGTTGGCGGTCTGCGTGTTGGTGTGATAATAATTTCATTATTTTGAACAGGTTTTATTGGTTTAGGCGGTCTTCTTGACAGTTCTGGCCTTTTCGTGGTACTCGAAGATACCAAAAGAGTGCTTGGTCTGTTAGTAGAAGAAAACACAAGTACGCTGGGTCTGATGGTAGATGCAGCGTATGTTGGTTGATAAGAACCCACTGAAGATTGTGCATAACTGCTCTGCTGCGTGGGCGAAACAATTGGTTGTTTTGTTGCTGGAGGCTTGTTGGTGTTTACTCCCGCACTCGTTGATGGGATGGTAGTAATATAAAATCCACTTGAAGCATATTTATCTGACGAAATAGAATTGGTACTTAATGCTGGCCTTTTAGTTGACCCAGATGAATATACTATGCGATTCGGTTCTGGGGAAGTATGTCCAACATTATAAGAAGGGCCATGATTACTGTCATTCAACATTAGTATTATAGACTCAATAGATTCGATGTCACTGCTAGTAATCCCTTCGATTGGTGGTTTGAATTGTGTCTTATCCTTGGTAATGGTTTGAACTAATACATATTTTTCATCATATGCTTGAGTTTGATGGTTTTGTATTGTTGGTTTTGGCCTAAACGCAGGTTTTTTTGAGGGAATTCTTTGGCTTTGAGAACTTGTCGCCACTGAAACCGTACTTATTCCTGTTTTCTGAGTTGGTGATGGCACATATACAGTTGACGGGCTATACCCTGTTGAAATTTGAACATCATCTTCAATTAACTCGGATTCAGCGCCTGGGTGTGTTATATCACTATGGCTGAATTCGCCATCTGCATCTTCAAATACGGATGGAGTCTTGTGAACATTCATGCTTTGCGTTGGTTTAGAGATGTGTATATTCTCTTCGTAAGAGGATGGAAAGTCTTGAGTTGTTATTTGTGCAGGCAGTTCTGCAGTAAAATCAGACTGGCTGTAACTCCCTGAAAGGTCGGCCGTTTCTATACTAGAAGGTGTTGAGGATACTGATTCAAAGTGAAGAGATGACGGAGATGAAATCACAACCGAATCTTGATTAACATAAAATTGATTGTTATTGTGATCGCTGGGAACTGCATTTAAATTGTGAACATAGCCGCCTTGATTTGCTTCATGCTCCAGTTCATTGCCAGTGCTTTCATAAAAGGAACCTGTTGAGCTTTGACTGTCACTTAATTCGGGAATGACATAACTACCGCCACTATGTAAAAACGTTTCGTCCTTCAACTCATTAGTAGATTGCTGAATACCATAGCTCTCATATGATAAAGCAGCTGCTGAATTTGGCGATATTTGAAGTGTTTGTGCTTGTTGTATTAAACTGTTTCCAATTTCACCTGGAATTTGGCAACATGCACCAAAGAGGAACCTATAAAAAAAGGCTGAGGAATTTCGGAATAATTTAATGTATATAAATTGCAAACCCATCCATGCATGCTCCTACTACTTCTCCATTTCGTTGAGCACACTCATGATTGAACATACATATTGTCGGACCTTTAGATCTTGGATCCGATGGAGGAAGTGTCTTTGATGCTCTACAAAATTTTGGTGTAATTCGATATCCTCCAAATAGTTTTCTTGGTCCTGAAAGAGAAAGATTTTTTAATTAAGTAACTGTCTAAATCATTAAATTGCTTATTTCTCATATTTCACTTTACTTGTTATTTAGTACACTGTTACAAAAGTTACAATGGTAACGCTTATCAAAATAGTAATGCAAAAACCATTTACGAATGTTGCACCTTCTCATTAGCCCTAAACGTTTCTTACGTCTATCTTCAATTTATGTCGCATTGTTTGAGATTTATATAAAGCTACTGTAGCAGCAGCTACAAATTTAATATTTTATATTTTAAGTAAAAGTTTATTATTTGATTATATTATTAATAAAATATTTATATTAAAATCTACTTTAATAATATCCAATCAGACTGTACTGTCAAAAATATTTTAGTCAACCTGTACACTTCGATATATTTTGAATAGTGTGAAACATAAACACTTTAAAAATTATCATAATCATTTATTCATTGACAATAAAATACTGTACTCAATACAAAGAAAATGTTAACAAACTATCTATGTATATAACGTAAAGTAGGATACAAAATAAGTTGTAAATAATTTTAGTCTAGCCAGAACAACCGAACTGGTAACTTTAAAAATAATAAAAAATAAAAGTTTTAAAATAATAAAAATATTTTTTTTATTATTATTATCAAATAAAATGTACCTAAAGTATTTATAGGTACAAAGAGGTTCTAGGATTGGGGACTCCACAATGAAAGGGACTACGACCTGATATATCTAATTACAACCAAGGAGCCCCATTCATCCTATACTTACCCTCACTACTTATAAACCTTTTTGGATTAGTGAATTATAGTAATGCTATGAGGTATAACAAAGAAAAAGCTTTTAAATGTTTTGATCATACTTAACCGACAATTTTATTGTCAAGAACTAACATACCACAGGATCGAGTCATTCTTGATTTCCTACAGCATTTAATGTTTTCTGTCCTTAATTTCACGCTCAATTGCATTTTCATCGATCACTCCTTGCATGTTTTACTACCTCTATCTTAGAACTTCTGAACCGGAATCTGTTCGAATGCACGTCTGTACTACACCGTGCAAGTATGGTTAGTCCTTTCCATGGAAGTGTTAACCTGGTAGGGATGACTAATCCTTCTTCGTGAGGAACGGGGTGGTAGGAACCCCTACATTTACCGGAAACCCTTTCCACAAAATCCTCACTTACTCAGAAAAAAAAACATTTCCCATCTTCTAGAGGATAGCTTCACCCTCCTTAGGGGTAACTCCTGATCCTGCGAAAAAGCTCCAACAAACCCGGGTGCAAGTGAAACTTTTATGCCATAACCCCAAACGCTTTTAACCCAAAATTGACCAGAGTATAAAATTTTGTTTGCGTAGTTTTGGTTTATTCGTAGAAAGAAAATAAATTCAAGTACAAATGTGATCAGGTTGTAAATGTGACTTTCACTTTGAAATGAAATCATTAATCTATGACGACTGAAATTAGTAAATAAGGATTTGCGGAGTTAAACACCCCGCCCCCTCCCTTCCCCTCAACCTCACCCTAGGTAAAAAATTGCTTTCATAGTAGGAAAACAAAAAAAATATCATCCATTTGGTCTACGTATTACGAAGTTAGGTTTATCCCCTCCTTCAAGCCCACCTTACCCTCAAAATTGTTGACAAAAGGAGTAACGTTCCCTATACAACCGGAAAAGAATCATTCAAATCAGTCGAGTTACGAAGTTAGGTTCCAACAAAAGAATAATCGAAATTCGTGGACGCGTTATGAATTTAGGTTTCGCCCTCTCGGTCACCCCTACCTTCCTTGATATGTTACTAAAGGGGGAATATACTCTTAACAAGAAGAAAAAAATCTCCTACTTCGGTACTGGCGTTATGTTCGGTAATACTTAAAAAAATGGACGTGACGAAAGCGATATTCGTAAGCGTACGTAAAAGGGAGCGGGGGGGGGGGGGGGTGATTGTCAAATAAGGGGTGGTACAACTCTACGGGTACATCAATGGATGCCCTCGTTTTCAGCACCCTCGAAAACAGGGGAAGGTATTTTCTTAGCTATAACCGATTTTTCGCCAACTTTGGTAGTAATAAAATGGCCTCTTGCTCGTTAGGACTAATAACCTATATATGTTCCTAAGGGGGATTTCGAATGTGATGGCCAGATTTTGATACATAACTTCGCAACATTTTTTGGGGAAAAGTGAGATGGGTACAACTATGAAATTTTTTGCGTCTTTTATTCGGGACTTAACGTAAAGTAACACAATTTTTGTTGGTAAAAAAAACCCAAACATGGGGGCATTGCAAGATGCTGAATTTGGCCCCTCCAAAAAACGCGGCTCCAGTTCCAGCCCTTCCAGTGACCTGACCAGATGCAAGTCGAAATTTCAACAAATGTACAAATGGCGCGAGAATCAACTTGGATTTTAACATTTTCTATGTTTTTTCGTCTTTAAGACGCCATAACTTTGCGCTTAATTTCGCGAAAACTCTGAATGTAGTCGGGACGAGAATCACATGTCTGCCGAAAATTTATTCTAGAGGCTTCAGAATATTGAAAAATGCATAAAGACAAAAAAAATTAATTTTTGAAGCCAACACTATAGAAATTCTAGTCTTAATGCGTTGAACTAGAGTAATGCATTATACCGTTTGGGAAAAATATTAGAGTCGCCGAATTTAAAAAAATTATGTAAAAAAGTCTTTATTAAAGTTTTTGGAAAAGTTATTTTGAAGTTTTTATTTTCACATTCGTATTTCTTTCTGTTTCATTTAGTTAACACTTTTTGAATGTTGCATTTTTGATTTCTTCTTCCAAAATGTTATGCAACAATTTTGTGAATTTGTGAACAATTCGCTTGCGATATACTCGAAAACACATCGTATTTTTAATTCCCGAAAATTTCGTTCGATTCGCGCACCTAAACGAACGAATCGGATCGAATGAGTCTCCCTACCGTGGGTAAATATCACCCTGCAGCTCCTACAATAAGTTTAAAACCACCGCTGCTTAATTTGTTTTTGTTTCCCTCAATGAGAAATTTAACGTGCTTAAGTATTTATTACTTGCTGAAAAAAAACATCCACACAAAAACATTTAGAGAGGCACCCAAAAAAGATACAAATTTTCAGAATTTCAGAGCATGTCTGAATAACATCAGCGGCCAATTCCTAAATTAAAAAAAAAACTTGGCCAGTTTTTGAAGTTTATAAATCTAAATGGGCAATATGTTTAAAGGGGCCCTTCAAGTATTTTTTTTAAGATTTCTGACGCCCCTCCCTCCTCGTAACGCAGCGTAACGTTCCGTGTAGCCCCCCCTCCCCCTCCTTCCCACCATAAACGAACGTTTCTTAACACTCAAATGATTATTTTTACCTACAAATGTCAATTATGTTGCGCAAAATACCGGAATAAGAAGCAATGTAAATTAAACGAAATTTCAGCCCACTTTAGCCCCAATGTGTGTGTGTGTGAAATTCGTAAGTTCAAGGCTTGTAGTTTAGGTTTGGGCCGCAACGACTTATTGTGGTTATTTGCCATATATATGTATACTTTTGTATACTCAGTGAAATATAAAACCGGCATTAACTCGAAAATCATGGAAATGTTTTTATTATATTTAATTCAAAATGTGTCCAATTACTTCCAGTGTCTCCACCTTCACCTTCAGAATAACCTGTTAAGTTAAAGTTATCTACTAATTAAGGGTTCGACTATTTGAAATTAAATATTTAAAAGTAAACCGAGAAACGGATAATTAACTCAATAATTTCTCGTGATTATATAATTATCAACTGCCCGAGAAATATGCCTGATTAGTTTCTAATCAGTTTTGAATAACCGGCACTTGGTTTTCATAATGCTTAACGGCATTCACGCATGGCTAGAAAGCATCTCCTCCCATTTTTCGTTGCAATGACCGAAGCTGAGATCACCTACCTTGAATTGATGTGATAATCACACTTTCTCGAATCGAGAGAGGCCACTAAATGATTGCATCCTAAGATTTTTCCATAGGCCATAATAAAGTTCGAGCTGCTGATGGATGCCTTCCCTATAATCATCTTCGATTTATTTGCATTGCAAATGAGATGCATAACTTCAGAATCGGCACCTGTTCAGGTATAATAAACAATTTCAATCTATTGAAATTATATGGTAGTTGGTGGAAGTTACTATGTTGTTTAATGGCTGATGCTCTACTGACCTATTTCCCTTATCCATTTCCCACCCAGATAGCTGCCGATATATATGTAAGTAAAAGAACAAACTCTTCGCATGAATGGAATCAAAAGTTTTTCTAACAAGAGGAAATCAATATCTATCGGCAACTTCCAGCGAGTGAAGATAATTATAGAGTTAAAGGTGAACCCAAAATTATGTGAAATTTAACCGCGATAGCTTAATTAAGTAAGGAAGTCTAAAAATTAAAAGTTTTTTGACCTAATTATTTGCTTTTCTCGGAGTGAGATGTTAAGAAAGATTTTCGAGATATCCATTTTGTTAGTCACGGTATGTTTATTGTTTTATTACGACATAAATTCAGGGGGTATGAGGGGGGGGGGGGGATTGGGGGTCATATTTTTATAGGTATTTTTTATCATAACTCGAAAATTATGTGGCGTAAAAGGATATGAAAATATATTTTATTATGTGTAAATGAAGCTCTTTATTGACCTAGAAACCCTACTTTAAAGTGTTGGCCCCCCACCACCTTCCAATAAGAAAAAATTGTTTAAATTTTTCCATTTGCAGTAAAGTTGGGCAAGCATTATTTAAAACTATTCCGAATAAATAAATAATAGTTCCTGAAATAAGCAGCTGTGACGGACAGACGGTCGAAGTCACACCAGAAGGGACCCATTTTGGTACGGATAATTGGTAACAATTAGTAGTAGCTGCTTGCAAAGCAAAATTTAGGAAAGACGTTGTGTTAAAATTGTAAGCCAAAGAACCAGTAGGCAGGCTTTTAGCTGATCTATGTAGTAATATTACAGATTCAACAATTTTACGGAATGTCGTTATATAGTTCTTGTAACATATTTTTATCTAGGATCATGTCTTTAGTCCTTCTCGTCTGTTTTCGAGATGTCAAAAGTGATACGTTCTTTGGAAACGGAGCTGGACCAGTGGATGAGTGGCACGATCACCACGCTATGGGAATTTTTGATTTGCAACTACAATAAATAAAAAGTCAATTCCATATCTGGGCTGTTGTCTAGCTCGCAGCAATACCAAAACAATTTCCCTCATTCCCCTTACTCTAATTCTCTTCCGGCCATAGCCATGATTACGCTTCATAGGGTTGTTCCTTGGGCTATCGCTATATAAAAAAAATATAAAAATAAAAAATTCATAGGTTGTTAGGAGCCAATAACTTTTTCCTTATTTTATACAACAAAAAATAATATTTGCAGGTAAACGAACAACTTAATTTGGACTTCCTGCTCAAAACGAATAAACCAGGATACGTAAATCGTTCAAAGACAGGCCCAAACAACGAAGTAAATATTTAAATAGAGATTATACGATTCTAGTTCCATATTTCAAACTTTAAAAAAGCAAACCTATTTTGCAACACGAAAATTAACGCCAGAGAAAAATGTATAATAGTTTGCTTATCCAGATTAGCTTCACGTACAATTCTAACTTAATCTTGAGAAAATTATGTTTCCAAGTTTAATTTTCTTCTCTGTTGTGGGGTTTTCTTCGTAGCTATAGTATCTTGGACGTGTGCCTTATCTTATAAATGCACATATCTTCGTTAAGTTACTGCTTGCTTATCTCTTCAATCAAGACTGTAAAACAATCGCATAATCCGTAAGATTACTGGAAATTGAAAAATGAACTGAGCATGCAATTGATTTTGTTAAATAGGCTAAGTAGAGCGAAACAAGTATAACGACGTTTAAGTAAAATAAGTTTTATTTTGAAAATAAGTGACAACTTTAACGTCTTCCTATGTTTTGTATTTGCAGAGTGAATATTTTTAAAGAAAAATAGGTCAGTCATGAAAAAAAAAATTTGTACACATTTATTTAAAAAAATCTGTAAATTGGGTAGGAGGTACTATAAAGTGTTTCTTAGGCATTGATAATTTGTTTTGCCACATAGCATAATGGATGTGAAGAAAAAATTAGTTTCTCGTGGAGAAATTATTCTTATGAAAAAAGCAGAGATTTATATGGTACTATGAAGCCGCCCGTGACCGGGGCATTGCTCAGGCTTTATAGTACGAACTAGTGATGCCCGATGTTGGGCGATTAATCGAAACTTCGCAGTTTTTCATCGATAAATCGATGTTCTTTTTCGATGTTTCTAGAATCAGATTTTATGATATTCGATGTTTTTCTTCAGATAATGGAAAAAAACATCGAAAAATAATTCTTGTGTCATAACATCTCTCTCCCTCTCAAATAATTCTTATATTCAGAAAGTTGTTTTGATGAAAATTAAGTTGATATTTGGCAAACGGCATTTTCTTAAAAAAACCAATTAAAAATGGTAAGATTATTGTATTTTGTAATATTGACATGTCACTACATTCAAGTGCAACGATTCTTTTCCTGATTTAGGGAGTGAATCAGCACTGAGGTTGGCAACAAAAATTCATTTTCAAAATTTGATGGCTGCCTCGAAGTTTGTTGAACAAAAAAAAAGTATCTGGGATTGTGCCGATGGTCCGTACATGGACCTGAAAAAATATATAACTAAGCTTGTGATTCCCCGAACTACTGAACCATTGCAGTTTTGGAATAAAAATAAAAACACTTATCCTGTGTTGCATCCTTTGGGATTTAAGTACTGCAGTATGATTGCCTCTTCAGTCCCAACTGAAAGCGGGGAATATCAAGATTGATAAACGAAATCGCTTATCAGGTGAACACTTATTCTTTCTAGGAAAACTCTCACGTAAACAGTGGGGACTTAGAATTGTAGAGTTTCAGTCGCGAGTTAGAGATTTTTTGCAATGCAAAAATCTAGTTATATGTTTGTAATTGTTTTCTAATATAAAAGAGAATATAAAAGGAACAAGCCTAACAATATATCGATTATCTTCGTTGAAAATATAATATTTTTCATTTAATTATTTTGTAATAATGATTTCGTTTTATTATTTTTTGTGATAATTGTCATTTATGCATTAATTAATAAATTGAATAAAAAATTTATTAATAAAGTTAACGAAAATAATCGATTTATCGATTTCCTCCCCCATTAAGTGGAACATTCATGTTTGGAAATATCGAATATTTCATAATCGATATTTGTTTTGCAACATCGGGCATCACTAGCTTCGACTCCCATAATATTTATTTTTGAACTTGAAATTCGCATTCTTCAAATTCTGAAATACTTTTTTTCTTAATGACCGCATTCACATTCTATTCATTAGAATGCGGGGAGGGGAGACCTTCTACAAAAAGTATGCTTATTTAAAATATTCTGTAAAAGACAAATTATACATTTGATGTACAAATAGTCCCTTATAATTTTAAAATTTGCCTTTTCCGGAATAGTGGTAAGGATATTAAGCGAAGTGGTGCGTGAAGGGGGGGGGGGGGGGGGGGGGGGGTAGAAATGTTTTCCTTACCCTTAAAAGCTATTATCAATAACCGATCGAGCTAATTATTAACATTCAATTAAAACACCTATGTTAAGTTAAGAGAAAATTGAAACTGTACATATCTAAATTTCAAGCTCATTCGAAAGTTATACCTTAAAATCCCAAAATGCTTTTTTCCAATAAACTTATATTTTATTTTATTTATATTTATTTTATATCTTTCCTCTAATATGGTAGCGCACCCCCAAACCTCTTCAGTTTGAAGCATAATTATAACCGCACTCTGAATTAACGAGCCTAAAAACTTTATTTAAAAAAAACATTATTTCGAAAACTACGCGACATAAAAATTATAAAAATATGTTTTAAAATCTGCAAGTGAAGCCTTTTCTTATGATACCTCACTTGACCTGTAACTCCACATTAAAATTTTGAACCCCATCTGTTAAAAATATTTTTAAAATTTTGAAAACTATTAAGAATTTAAAATCGATAGCATTAGTAGTGAGCTGGAATAAGCAGCTGTGACAGACAGACAGAGTGATGCAATCGCACTATAACGTTCCTTGTTAACTATTTTGGTACGAAACCCTAAGAACCAAGCCCTATATCAAGCCACAACAAATACTCAACACTTTCATGAACAACTAAAAAGCCTCCGTGAGCGAACTAATTAATTATTCCGTTTAAATACATAATGCCGCTGTTCCACCTCCCCCCTCTTAAAAATATCTTATATCTCTTCTGTTCTCTATCTCTACATGGTATACAATAAAGTCTGCAATAAGTGTATCTTCGCGCTTATCTCAGGACCCAATGCATGAATTTCAATGCGGTTTTCACTATTTCAGAAAGTATCGTTCGAGGAAGGTTTAAGTGCATGTACGTTAATATTCGTCGACAGGGAGTCGATTAATTAGCGGAATATAAGTATGTAATATGTAGGTTATATGGTGAGTCCCAAAGATTGGATTATACAAAGTGGGGATAATCGAAGGTCGGATCGTGTCTATTGATATTGACTCAAGATTAATTGAAACATTTACATATTATATAAAACTTGATGAGAATGTACTTCAGAATAACTCTGGAATGCCTGCAGAAATATACACCAAACTTCGAGCAAATATTAATTCCAATCTGGATAGATTGGGGGGGGGGGGGGGGGGGGGGGGGTTAGCATACTGTTAGTACCCCTAGAGGTGGGGCAGGAAGAATCTGACCTATGAAATTAATGGAGAAATACCGAGATTAGGATCAAATACATTGTTTTCAGGGTCGCTGAAATGAATAATGACTCTCTCAATGCAGTTAGATACCTACGCTAACACCCCTAGAGGTGGAGATGCGAACGGAATGTCATGTAAATATAATCGAAAATGACGATAGTTTTCGGGATCGTTGAAGTAAATAATGACTCTACCGGTTCCATTCGATGCTGTGGTGTAGGATACCCTTAGCATCCGCAGGGGTGGGGGGGGGGGGAGGTACGTAGTTTTCCGGATCGCTGTATCAGAATTTATACAAATGGAGCAGCTTAAGTATTAAACTCAAAACGTATTCGAAACTTGAATAATAATTGCACTTTTAGCAATCAATCAAGTCACATCGGCAGCTATTGAAGCCGATTGTTGCAATATTGAAACAAGTCTATCATACTATCCTTTTGATCAATGGTTCCCGGGGTTCAGATCAGGTCTCCCCGTGAGTTATTATTAAGAAATTAAAATAATCCACTTCGTCTCTGTGCTGTTGTCTAGCTCGCAGCGATGCAAAAACAAGACATTCCAGTTTCCTCACTTCCCTTCCGGGCAAAACCATGCTAGCGCTTCAAAGGGTTGTCCCCTAGGTTTTGGCCACATCGTATTAGAAAAAGAGAAAAAATTAATTATTTGCATTTTTTCAGTGTCTGTTCAGTTAGGAAGAATTGGACCTCATTATTTTTTCGCTAGCAAATTGAACTGACAATCTCTTTAGAATTTTATTTATTAGCCACTAATAAGTTTCTTTTCTTTGCAGACACATTAAAGCAACATTCCTTTCTCTTTTAGAATTATTGAATTTTTTAGGCTATTTTTGAGTTAATGATTATTCCTTTTATTTGTGTTCTCATTTACATTTTTGTGTTGAATTGCTTTCTAATTTTTTGATATTAGTAAAAGGCACTTTTAAGCAGAATTTTTCAATTAAAATATTTTTAAAAGTTTTTCAATTTTTCGCTTTATGCCTTAAACGGACATATTGAATCGGAAAATAAATAAAATGTGGTTTCAACTTTGATTTCAGTACGTTGATAGCCTCAATATAATAAGCACCGGTAATGGAAATTGTTTGTAAAATATTTATAAGCCAGCAGATAAGAACAGAGGTATTTAATTTTTGTGGGTTCAAATTTAATTAGTTAGCTTTTTTTTATGCCCAAATATCACGCAAACTGCAGATTTCAGTTTTGAAAAGAAATTGGCATTTAGAGTTGCACAAAATTATGAAATTCAATATACTAATCAGTAGATAAGCATAAGATTGCTATAAGTGCTCGTACTTTTTATTAAAACAACTCAACTGCAATTATTATAATTTACGGAAGTTTTCACCTCAACTAACTTAGGGTCGTTCTATTTTATTTTACTGTTTACTGCCTTGAATATGTAGATAAGTAACAACTAAACTAAAAAGGCCATTCACGGCATGCAAGTAAAATATTTGCCTATTTCACGTAGAATGCGTTAAGTTAAGAAACTTTCTAATGATTACGTTTCGAAATCACAACATGTGAACGTGTAATTTCTTAGAAATGCAAAGTTCACTTTATGGCATGTCGACAATCATAACAGTGGCACAAAGCTGAGATTTTTAAAATCATTTCCCATCCCATGCATAATTCACGCAACATTTACATTTTCATTGCAAATACACTTATTCCGCTCTCGTCCTCTAAGGCAACGCATTCTGAAGTCCACGTGCAAATCGAAATTCACTAAATAGTATAAAAACGCAGGAAAGACCTTGATGTGAATATTTAATCGATTGCTTCTACGACATTAAGAGCTATTTGCATGCCATGCTTTAGGCATATTCCACTTTCTACGAGCGTTGACAGTCGATGAACGCCCATTTCCACTGGTGTACCCCCTGGGAATAGCGAGCAGCAGATAACTTTTGCTTCTCATAACCGAGAAGTAACCCAAATACTTGGGTTCGATTAACCCATTTTCACTGATCGTGGGGCACGAATATCAATTTCAAAACAACTCCACCATTTAACGGAGAAACCACAGAGCAACAACAGGCAGAAAGGACCACCATCCACCAGCTGCGACAATCTGGAGCAGATTTAAGAAAAAGTAGCTTAGATTGCTAGATATAATCCACATCGCGATCCAATCTATCGACTGATCAATGACGGAAGATCGTCGCTGAAAGAAGAACCACAAGTGAAGCCTTGAAGAGTCTCTGTGAAGTGAAATTATGCAAGTTCGTCATGCATGAAAATAAGATGCTGAACAAAAAGTAAACATTCGCGAAATAAGCGAAAAAACATAAACGACGAGGATCGTAATGACAGCGACAACGTTTGAAAAGTTATTCCGTTCGTTGTCATAGGTATGTCACTTTTTTGACCTACTGACTGATACCGCGTGCGTGAGAAAGACTCTTTCTCCATGCAATGATAAAACCTGTGGTTAAGGGCTAGCCAAAATAAAGCAATTGGCTGGGGCTCCATTTACATTGTTTTATTCTAAATCCAGAAGACTCAAAATTATTTAACAACTGCTTATAACTTCAAACACAGCTAATTTGAGGTTATGTCACTATTTGAGAACAAGTATCTATGATCAGTTGGCAATTATTAGTGCAAAAAACCTGTCTGTCGGACCGAGGCTCGGTGCCATTAATAACGTGACTGCCGCAAAATGTGCACCGATCGCTTGTTTACATTATTAATTACGATCGTGTGTGTTCCAGTTTCCGCATTCGCCGTCTTAATAGTATTTGGGACATAACGGCTCTTAATTTCTTGCGGACTTAGAAGGCACACGATCGCGTCATAAAATTTAAACAGCCATAAGTTAAGGCTGAATGCAAACAGTCACTTAATGATGGCAAAGTTTAGAGTTGTGAATGAAATTTTGCTTGACATTTTTACACTATTGTCGTGGGTAGTACGTGAAGAAAAGATTTTGGCAAAGTTAAAAATTCTTGATGGTAACCTATATTTGTTCACACATAAAGTAAAGTTAGATAAAAGACGGAATCTTTATAATAAAAGTTGAATCTTTTAAGAAGGCGTCCGATTCTAAAATTAGATGCCCTCTAAAATGAAATATAATCAAAAATACTGAAAAAATAAATAAATCTTCAATTTTATGATCATATGAATGCAAATCTTCTTCTAAAATTAAAGGGTGTGGATTGGAATGTCTCCATGGCAGCTATAACGGTCTTTAGTGATGGATCTAAAGTGGCGGACGGGGTCGAAGCGTAGTGTACATGGATTGCCTAAACAGAGTCAGAATCGATTGCCGGTAGGCATGGGCGACACTGTATCGAAATCTTACAGCATCGATATTTTTGTTCAAATATTTATAACGATATTTTGTATCGATACTAGTTTCCGATATTTGCTCATATCGATATATTTTATTCGATATTATCGGATATCGACAGATTTTTAAATTGTTTTGTTTTCCTTTCTTCAAATTTCAACAAATTAATTATTTTTATTCAAAAAATATTTTTTACTACACGAAATGGAAATTCGTTTCCAGAATATTGAAAATTTTATACCTCTTGCTATCGCCACACTCCTTGATCCTCGATTTATGTAGATCTATTTCTAAAGAGCTTTATCTGTGTCACAAGCAATGGCCGTTATCGAGCAGGAAATAAAAAGATCTTCGGAAAGAAGCTGCAATCATTAAGGAGACGAAGAATGAATCCAGCCAACAAGATAAGGACAAGAACGAATACGTTTGGGAAGCGATTAAACCAGAGTATCCGCATCTCTATAAGTTGATCGTTTATCCTGATCTTATCCTTTAAATGAAGGGCAATACGTAATACTATGTACTTGCAAATTTAGAGAAGTGTTCAAGCTGCAATAACGGCGCTGGAATCAAACGTAGTAAAGTTACAGTTAGTGCACAGAAGAACAGTCTACAAGACTTAGAGTACACATAATGCTTAGTCCCTGGTGACAGTGAGATACAGGGGAATGAGGCTGCTGATACGCTTGCAAAGAAAGGTTCTCAACTGAATGCCTTCTGTATAGATAGGTCGGTCGGCGGGCCTCTATTATCATTAAAAAGAGAAGATGACCACTGGTAATCCAGGAAAGAAAGAGAAAGCTGACAAGGTTCAGTGTCCTGATTGCGGCATTAAGAGAACGTCAGGTGTTCTCCCTCTCTAGTTTCCGTAACCACTTCTACAGCATAGGGCGAGAGAAGAACTTTACCCGATTTAAAAGAACGATTGCAAGTGGACCTACAATTGGTAAGGTGGACTCCGAACCACCAACATTACTCCGCAACTTCGAATGACCTTTTTATCCTAGTTGTTTATTATGCCAACGTAACTGGACTGCGCTCTAAAACTACTCGCCATTTCATTGGCTCGACTGACAATTGTTTCGACGCGGTCTGTTTGACTGAGACTTGGCTTTGTGGAAACATTTCTGACTCTGAGCTTTTTGGCTCGGAGTATTTGGTATTCCGCCGCGACCGCCACCTTTCCGCTCCGAAGTTTTCTGAAGATGGTAGAGTTCTTTCCGATATCCGTCATCTAATCGGCTGGAGTTTCTTAATGCGATCCTCAGGCTCCTACACAAAAACTTATATATTGCCACAGTCTCTATTGCACGAATGTTCTGAATGGGCGTGTCATTGATCTGTCTATATGTTTTGCTAATTATGTACTTGTTTCAAAATCTCGTAGCTTGTACACAATTCAGCCTTGGCTCGATAGTTCCGTGAAGCATTTAAAAAATTAAAAAAAAAATTTGTAATTCTCCAACTTCTGTACTTCAGCCACTGAAGCAGGTAGGTCTCTATAATAAATTCCCCAGTAGTCTTCGCCGATATTCGGTTCTCAACGTTCAGGACATTTTACGGTGCTGTTCTTTAAAAATAAAGGCAGCTGACAGTTGCAAACGATTACAGTTGAGAGCCGTAAATTATTATATTATAAAAATTTCAGAATTATTCTCTTTGTGTACGAAGTTTCAGTAGTCCATTAAATTTACGGCTATGTTAAGTTAAATGATGGTAGGGATACTAGAGCGTAAGTGTTGAAATATTAAACAATATTTTTATAGTTGGAAAGAATTAGTAAATGTTCGCCAAAGACTTTTGATGCTTTTCTGATTGTATCCCATCAGAATTGGTTTTTATATAAGTAATATTCCAAATTTCCATTTACATAGATGTCTGTACATACTCTTTGAAAGCAATGTATTTTCTCTGCAAACAAATATCCAATTAAATTATTTACTCCAAACATAAAGTGAAAACGAATCACTCTAATTTTAATAATTCAATAATTTTGCAAATTGCTGTAGGATAATTTGATGGAGAGTTCCAATCCATCACTTTTCATCGATATTAATGCTCTCTATGATCATTTTGCGAGCAGAGAAAGTAATATGAGGTTCGGTTTCTGGATCAAAATACTTTTTCCAAAATAATGTTTGCTTTAAATTTATAGAAAGTTCAATTATAAGAATTTCCCTATTGTGTTTATGGAAATGGTCAGTGAAACTATAAGCGTCCTCGTGCGTGTCAGAACTATGTTGTCTTATTGCGTCGTAATGACTCTTTTAGTGCTACTAATGCCTCAGGTAGGTTTCTTCGCGGCGTATAATATCTGAAATTATCTTTCGTTTCGCCGGTCAAGGTACATCAAAGTCACTGCAATCACAACTCTGGCATTCATCACACCTCTTCTAATCGAAACGTCTACCATGCCAAGGAATTCTCATCGCTATCTATTCAAGCCACCTGTAATGAAATGCTTATCGAAGAGACACTACCGACCAATTCAGCATCCCAAGCCTAAGAATGGACAAGGTACCGTTTGTTGAATCTTCAAACTGTACCAGCCAAAGTTTAGACGGTACACAGTCTTGATTGTCGTCTTTATGATGGTTCGTGTTCTTTTGACGTTTCTCGTCGTGTTCAAAGTGATACGAGATGAAATCTTTGCGCAACCGACGGCGTAACAATACCACCATCAGATAAGATTTTGTTTAGGTAATAACGCGTACCATTGACTCCGATCAGCCATTTATGATCTTCACTATTGGTACAGGTGAGAAACTGAAATTAGCGGTATAATTTGTGTAAAGCGGCTTGGATAAGACTGTGTAGTATTTCTACTTTGCAAAGCACTTGAAAAGGTAAAGATGTTGGATGTTGCTGAAAAGTTTTGATCATTTAATTTCTTTACAGCGAAAAAATCATTTGCTTTGGAAATTTGCAAAAAATTTAAATTAACTACTTAAACCTTTGTTATGTTTGTTACTGAAAGACACAGGTTCGAGCCCATTAGATTTTCCTGCCAACAGATAAGGCTAAATGGCTGAGCAATATCGATGGTTTAAAATCTACCTCGAAATGAATATTTATTTGCAATTTTGGTAATGATAAACTCTCTAACTCTGTAAAGTCCACGTGACCAAAACTACTGGACCTGATGGTTTCTCGGCATTGGTTTTTAAGAAATTAAAATAATCCACTTCTTCTCTGGACTGTTGTCTAACTCGCAGCAATGCAAAAGCAAAACATTCAAGTTACCTCACTTTCCTTACCATAATTCCGTCTCGACCAAAACCATGCTAACGCACCAAAGGGTTGTATAGGCTTTGGCCACATGGTATGCAAAAAATTAGGAGTATTTTCTTGTGGGATTGAAAATATATGATCGGGCCACCTGAGATTACCAGATATTTTAATATTGGGTATATTAACTCCGTTTAATATGCTCATGTTCAGCGATACCTAATAAAATATATGTAAAGAGTCTTTATAAAAACAAGCTTTTATTTAAAAATCACTGAACTAAAAAGTAATTACTTTTTCGATTCAAATGCGAATCAGAATTTCATTATCACTTCTCCCCCCGGTTTTATTTAAGTCTGATTAAACTCCATGCGTCCCTACTTATTCAGCTGATGCATCGACCCAAAGTTGATCTTGGCCTTCGACACTACAGGACGCCACTGCTCTTGGCTCTACCCGATTTCTCACCAGTAGACAGTACTTATATATCGATAAGCCCCACAGGCGTGACCCATAATTATTTTCTTGCTTTTAGTACGAAATCTAACCTTAAAGAAAACGTTTAATTTAAAAGTTTTTTTTTACCAATTTTAGTACACCCCCAACCCTAGGAGCTAGATGTTTCTTAACTCCATAGTATTAGACATTAGCAATGTGATTTTGAATTGAAATTAACATCGGTCGATTTCGATTTATTGTCTGACACCCCCCCCCCCCACCTTGCTCAGGGGAGTCTTACTACTACAGTATCTAGCAACATCGCGATTGCCATTATTCATCTCAACAACTCCGAAAACTATGGATTCCACACGAATGTCGGTCGTATTCGATTATATTGATACGTTTTACTCACTTCTCACCCCCATCCCAAGGGGAGTCTTATCACCAAATTATTTAACGGAATCGGAAATGTCATTATTAATCTTACTGACCCAAAACAGTATAGATTCCACAGTAATGTCGGTCGTTTACGATTCTTTGAATATTTCATTCTCTTCCCTTCCCCATTCCTAGGGCTGTTTTATCAACAAATTTTTAACGGCATCGGGAGTGTCATTATTCATCTTACTGACCCCAAAATGTATGGATTCGACACCAATATCGGTCTTTCGATAATATGTCTATCCCCACTCCCCCTTCGATGATACAATAATATTGCATTGTCACGGGAATTGAACATATCTGCAAAATTGAAATCGATACAATATTTAGAAGTGGGTGAAAAGTCCGTTGCAAGATTTGAAACAAACAAACAAGCAAAAAAAAAAAAGTTAAGCTAAATAAAACCATTTAAAAAGGAGAGTCATGTGACCCCTGTAACTACCAGGTTCAGGTGATGAAATTCCTAGAAAATTCTTTGTTCTTACCTTACTTAGAAAGTCATTGTCTCCATAAATTTGGAGTGGGCGAAATCGCTGCTTAATATTTCAAAGGCTTTGAATAGTTTCTGGCATGGTGCCCTTCTAGGCAAACTTCGATTATTTAGTCTGCACACTCTCTTCATAAAATGAATAGTGAGTTTTTTTATTAGACCGTTAAATCCGTGTAATTAAAGACAGAGTAACATCTGATCCCTATGAAATAAATGATAGTGTATCTCAGGCTTCAGTTCTTTGATCAATCTTATTTTTATTTTTATTAATGACCTTTTTTCTGTCACTCTTAGTCCTATTCGTAGCTGCACCGATGGCAGCACTCTAGATTTCGTGTTCTCTTTAGGTTCTGTCAGACAGATTCACGTGGACACTATACATAAATCAACAGAAACACATGTTATGTTGAACGCTGTTCAAGGTGCCTTAAAAAATGCCCATACCATCCTAAAGATATTTCGGTCGAAGATTGAAATATCTGGTAATCTCAGGTGGCCCAATCATATATTTTCAATCGCTTAATCTATAAGTCACACGTTAATTTTATTGCTGATCTCACAATCTCTGAGACTATTGAATCTCTGGAGCATAGACTGAATGTTGGTCGCCTCTCACTCTTCTCACGCTATTTCTATGGACATTGTTCTAAAGAAATTAATTGCTAGCCTGATTCTTTGTAAACACAGCACAACCCGCGAAAGAAGAGCTTTAAATCGATCACACCCCTTTATTCCTGCGGTAAAATGTAGTCGTAGCCTTAGGAAAATGTGAACATATTATTATTTACTGTTTTTTCCGTCTTATGAGCCCTAAACCTCGTTACGTCCCCCACTCAACCTCTTACTCTTAATTCCTTTCCTAACAAAGTTGTGGTTTAGCATCATAGGGCATCCCCTGAGCTTTAGCATTTTCATGACAACAAAACCTAGTAAATTCTAGGCTTTATTTGTTTTTGTAATTATTCGTAGAAAGATTCTCATGCATATTTTATTTCAGCAACCTAAGATTTTCTTAAATGTTCTCATTTGATAACGTTTTGTAAAGTTTTAATGGTATGCTTATATGTATTTAACACAAAACTACATTAATATGCACATGCACAATCCATAAATATACGACAATTTTGAACATATCCTGCAGATATGCTAATGCCTTTGATCCTTTGAATAAATCTATTTGCATCTGAAAGCTCGTTGGAAACTTTATGATATCTTGTAATGCAGGTTGAGTCCAATTTGATCTCTACGCTTACGACTGTAAATTGAAAATCATTGAGTATATTGGATCTCCAAAATGAAAGCAAACCATAATTGAGCTTCGCCTTAAAAGTAAGACAATTTCCTTTCAATTGAGGGTACTGATTATTAAATCAAGTAACAGCAGCATATTATTTCGTTTGAGATTCGAGGGAAAGTCAACATGTGCTTATCTGCATTTAAATTTTATTATAGAAACAGAAGGGTCAATTTTCTAAAGGTTATTGAGTCCGCTTTTGTCTCACATTATTTGAAAAGATGTAGGAATACACTGTTACATAGGAAAAGTTTAAGAGAAATTCGTATTATTTTGATGAGTTGTGCTAAAATTTATTGTACTGGGAGAAGTTCGCTTGAGAAGGGCTTCATTGACATCAAAATCAGTTAAGTGTTTGAAATTGAATGAACAACTTAAATAGTTAATTTGTACCTCATTAGCAAAGCTTAAACATTTTCAACGAGACATCGTTGCCCGGGTCTCCATTGTGCGTTTCTGTCACACACAGATTTTTATTGCAAAAATTTGTAAATTTCTGGTACCCTACTACTAGTTTTTGCTTTAAAAAAAAATAAAAATTACAACCACTAATTGTTCGCATCACTAGCAGGAAGAATTCTCCACGATATGGTTCTTAAGGACTCATATAGCCAACTAAGTTTCCCAACAAATTCGGAAAAATCATGTATCGGCTAATGAATCATTCAGAATCGAAAGTGGTGACAAAACAAGGCATAACTATTAAATCACGAAGACGTCGAAAAAAATTACTATCTCTACTTCAGTAAAACACTGGATTCTGTTAATTATTAAAAATTGTTCTCCAAACTAAGCCACATTCATAATTTTTTATATTTTTGCTCTAAAGTTAATTACTAGCTTCTTGAAGTGCTAAGTTGGGAAAGTAAAAAGCAATAATCTCACAGCCCTATGCGCTGGAGTTCTTCAATTATCGATGCTGGACCCACTTCCGCTTATCTTGCTTAATAACGACCTGATCTCCCGGACCAAAAATTGAAAAATAGTCCACCGCACGGGTATGCACGCACCTTCTACCGATGGCCCAAAAGATGAGTCATGAAAATAACAATGGAAATAAATACCTGAAATGACGTTTTTCTTATTCTTATATTTGCCAATTTCAGTTAATCTTTAATATAACTGCACAAACATGGTCGGTTACTTTAGATAGTCTGGAGATAGGTAGACGGTGGTCTTGACTGAGTTAATTTACGAAAAGAATTTTATTGGATTATTTTATGTCTGCAGCGGGCTGCATTTGGAAATGTAAAATTTTTACTCAGGCATACCGTTCCTCAGTTAGGTACCAGGCTAAGCATAGGCAAGTCTTATTTTTACTCGGGAGAGCCTTTTTAGAATTAAATCCATTTGATAATAAATATGTTGAGATTTTGCCATTGATCGGTAAAGTGATAATGCCAAAGCCCAGGCGTTGCCCTATGAGGCTAAGGCACAGCATTGGCAAAACGTAATTAATAGTGAGGGAATGTGTTAGGAGGTTAAGTGATAGAATTGTAGAGTTACGCCTCGTTTGAAAATTTTGGACTCATAAGACGAGGGTAAAAGAGAAGCTTAGAAAAGATTCATGAAATTTGACGGTCTGTCCAAATTTAACCAGGGGTGTATATCCGCGATAAAATAGTTAGAAAGTACCGATATTCCGTCAATGCTCGAAGGAGTCAATGCCCGTAAAAATGGTGCCAGTAAGTTGAATAGTCTTTCTTTGAATGATAGTGGGGTATGTCGGGCCC
The DNA here is from genome assembly GCA_964036015.1 of Leptarthrus brevirostris. NCBI lineage: Eukaryota > Metazoa > Arthropoda > Insecta > Diptera > Asilidae > Leptarthrus > Leptarthrus brevirostris. The sequence continues at coordinate 3,080,590 of OZ038372.1, read as the reverse complement.
CCCCCCCCCCCTTCCCTCTCCGTCCAAATATGGGAATTATATTGGAATCTAGGTCTGATGTGGGACATGTAGATCAGCGCCAAGTAGATTGAGTGAAATATTTCTTATATCTCTGTAGAAAATCCAAGCATTTCATCGCATTTTTAGCGATTGAAAATATAGGATCGGTCCAGATATCTCAATACCCAAGATGAGACTGAATTGGGTATATTCACTCCGTCGACTGAAATAGGTTGAAGATAGGTTGGGCGTTTTTTAAGGGAAATTAAAGAATTGAGTTTTGAATGCAACATGATTTGTTCTGCCCAAGCGGGTATCGTAGAAATGTCGTTGTTGCTCCAATTTCGATTGATTTCTGTATAGTTACGACGAGAACTCATTACGGAGTCAAAAACATACGCTGAATCAAGAGTGCTGTCGTCGGCGAAACTATCAATAGCATGGTGAGTGAAAGATAAAAGATCATTGATAAAAAGAAGAATTAAGGTTGGTGAAAGAATTGAACCTTCAGGGACACCGGCACTTATTTCGTAGGGAGCAATTTTAATTCCGTCTATTATTATACGAATTGAACGGTTTGACAAAAACTTTCTATCCATTTAGAAAGCTGAGGGCTGGCTAGAAGGGCAACATGCCAGACTCTCCAAATGCCTTTGAAATATCAGAAGCGACGATTTCCGGCTCGCCAAAATTATGGAGACATTGCTGCGTATGAGCAGTTAATAAGTCTCATAAATAAAAAATTAATTCTAATTAAGAAAAGAAATGCTCTTTTCGAATGTCAAGCGTACTGATTGATTTTAATGGTAGGTATCTTCTAAGTTGTAGTTATTATTTAAGCCAAAAATTGCTTTTTAAAATTCATTGTGTAGGTTTCGATCCTCGTCGGCTTTGTGCAATTAATGCGATTTTACTTCTCGAAGAATCTATCTCGATTTTAATATTCCCTTTTAACAATAATGTTTTTTCAGGTAAAAAAGTGTGCTGATTTCAGAAATAGTGTGGATTTTTTTTCTATCACATCAGATTTTTTTTATTGATCATTATTTAATAATTATCAAACAATGGTCAATAAAAAAATCTGATGAGAAATTAAAAGTTTAAATGTTTAGGCCTTTTTTATAGACTTTATCACACGGGACACCGTTTTGATTTTTAAATATAGATGTTTTTTTTGACAAATCTCTAAAGGTTTTAATTCCCCCATAATATTTCTTTCTGCAAACAATAGGATAGTGTATTACGAGAGAAATTATACTACTTGAAGCCCCATATTCAGCGATAAATCTAAACATAAAATGTAACAGAAGGTTTGAAACCTTACACATTTATGAAAGCAAAATCTTGCCAATATTAAGCTATAAAAATTTAAAATTTGCATGTAAATTTCCTGTCATAAATTAAATATTTTGATTTATTGCATAAAGTCTATTGGGCACCTTTAAGGGACGTAGTATCGGTCACTTCCGTACATCCATAACTTTAACTAATAAATTATATAAATTGAAATCTAATATGTGTATCACTTTCCTTATAAATTTGGCCCTTGACCTAAAAATAATGAGTTCAGCACATTCGCTACTAGGCCACCAGTCCCCTAGTGATTGATGCATGAGAATACTCATCAGAAGATAATTATAACTTCTATCAGAAAGGGAATTTCTTGCATAGTAGCCAGGAGGTATCATTCAATAACGTCGGATACTTTAATCTGGAAGAAATGGAGAACGTGATTCTATTGCAAAGCCTCAAGGTGAGTTTATATAGGTCGATGGACGGCATCGAAGACCCTTCAAGACATGAGGTCAAAGATCGAATTTATGAAAATTTATTACTTAAGTCAACGAAGGTGAAAGTAAAGAATGGCCAGTGAGAAACTCCAAACCTGGACAAAAGGAGGAATGTAGCCTTTCGAAAAGAGCGCAAAAGCACGCTATTGACGATGATTCAATGAAACCTTATTCAGACTCGGAAGAAACTATTAAGACTTTCTCTTGATGAGATATGAATAACAAAAAAAATACTTTTTCAGTTTAAGTCACATATCAAGCAAGATGTATTCAATCGATTCGGAAAGAATACAGACACGACAAGTGGTGAATAATAAATTATTTTTCGGAAATGAGACCTACACAAGAACAGGTTTACGACAAATTCCAACGGCCAAGTGTCCGCTGTCTCGTAACAGTGACCCAAATTTTTGTGACCTGACTTGGACTCGTCTCAGTCAGTACTTGAACAGAAGGCAGAGCCAGGTTCCAGTTCTTCAATTCTCGAGTGTAACTGAGAAATAATGAAACGAATGAAGAAAAGTAATGATCGTGGTTAATGTACCTCAGGTAAGTACTTCTCAACTGCCAAGAAATTGTTGCACTGTCCAGAGTGTTGCTCTAGATATTCAATGCCGGTTCAGTTGGCGGTATGATTGCATAAATTTATACATAGCCGAGAGCTACACATATGTGAGAATAAAAACATAAAATAGTACTAATAATGATATTCAAGATACATTTGGGGATAGAGGACCGAAAATGTTTGCTTAGGTTCAATAACTTCTGATTGCACGCCCACCAGTTTTAAAAAGTGAGTTCAAATTTGTAAATTTTATTCTTGTTTCGATTTATTGAATGGTCACGATGAGATTAGTTCCGGAAATATTCAAAAATATTGGAAAGCTTATCAGTTTCACTTTTTAGAAAATTTTTTAATGCACTCAAAATTTGGCTCGTGATACAAAATGAATGCACTAGTTTGATCAACCGGAAGAATGGGTTTGTTTTATCGCAATATTTTCAGTCACTTTCACTGTATATCAGAACTAGATTACGTCATTTTTCGATATCATCAAATTCAGGATTATAATATTTTGTATTCTTGTGATAAAGAAGCTTTCTATTTTGTTTAATTTGATTTCTTTGATTCGATTTAACTCGAGTGCTATAGACGTTTAATGTGAAGTAAAGGACATGGTCTACAACTTATATTTAACATAGACGTTGTTCAAATTACGGCACTAATTATGCGGTTTAACACTGCAGTAAACGACAAATTATAGGGACACATATAACATTTTTTAGGATTCAGTTGCCTTCGTAAATTTGTTTAGAAGCATTTAAATGCCAATTTTAAAAATACGTACAAGTAAAGTGCCCATCTTCATGAGTACTCTTAATCAGACTTGGGAAAATTGTAATTGGTTACTAATTACAAAATGTAATGTAGTAATTGTTTATACAATTACAATAACTTTTTGTTATTAGTAATTTGATCAAGTGCAATTACAATTACAAAGTAATTGTAGTCTGACTCAATGACAGTTTGTATTTGTAAATGTAATTAATTACAATTACAATTACTGAATTTATTTTGTCGCGCTAAGTCCATTAAGGCTAAAAATGTGTTTTTTCAGTTTGTTGTACTCGATGTTGGCCATGCTAATTTTTCCTGTAGTATCATACGTTTACACTAATTGTTAGGTGTTTTTTAAGCAGTTTATTTTAAAATTTTAAACTTTCATTAATAAATCTAATACTGTGTTTCATAAGATGGCAATAACAAAATCTTTGATTTTTAAAGAAAACTAGGCATTTCCTTAGTGAAATATAAATTTTCATTTGGTGAGTTAGAAATTTAATTTGTATTACTTATCAGATGAGAAATATCCTCAATTTGGATATTGTATATCGTCGGCTTAAGTGTGAGAGAACGTATCTGAAAAAACCCAACTTTCGAGGAGACGCAAAAAACAGCATAATTTCTAAAAACATATTGATTTTTTCAATTTTTTTTTAATTTTTTGAGCAGAAAAGGGTAACAGAAACAATAAATCGGTTTTTAAAAAATTTTAACTGTAACAAAAATTATGGTAATTCGTATACTGAGCTCAAAAGTGGCTTTTTTGGTAGATACGTTCTCTCACACTTAAGCCGAGGATATATTGTTCCTGAAAATAATGAGCAAATCATACAAATTGGTATAAAGTTGTAAGTTTATAGAGCCCAGGATTAATCGGTAAGATTTATAATTGACTACTCGTACAATTACATTGATTACAATTACAAAGTAATTACATTTACATAGTAATCGTGACTACTTGAAATTGCGATTACATTGCAACTGCTGCTTAGTAATTCAAACGTACTATTTTTTTTATAGATTATTAGGTTAGTAATGATATAAGAATAAAGCACATGATATTCTATGGATAGCAATTACAATGCAATTACAAGTGTTCACAATTACTATGTAACTGTAATTACTTGGTTAATTGCACTTGTAATCAAATTACAAATGTAATTGACTACGCCCAACTCTGCTCTATATTGAATATCGGTGTTAACTTATTAAAAGTTTGAAATAAAATTTAACATTTATTGATTTTATATTCTTTATATTTACTGGAAGAGTACATAGTTGAGTTTTTCCCAATGAAGAATTGACATTATTGTTATAATGCGTCGCGCGTAATGAGCTCTTCTCACTTATTAAATTAAGCTAGGTTTTCTGAAGTGTTAACTGAGCCTTTGAGTTGATACTGAAATTATTATATAGTTGAATTCATGTACAACTTCTTATCAAAAGTCATTTGAACTAAAATGAAATGGTTCACCGCTTCTCTGTGTAAGAAGTCTGGGAGAACCAAAGAATGACCTTCTCGATTAACTTACTGTCCCTGGTTACACATAAAAATAAGCACAGGGCCAATTAAGAAATTCCTTTTCTTTTTGTTAAGTTGGTAAACAATATTTGACAATGCAACCAATAAAAAAAAATAGTTGTGAAGCTAAAAATAAGACTTGCACAGAACGTTAAAAATTGCAGAGATCAAGCATGTACCTAAATATATTTAATGGCGAATCAATCTTATCTATAAAAAGATTCAATAAAAACAAAACAAATTTTGACAACACAAAACGCATTTTTCATTTTTAATGCAAGTTGTGTAGCTTTCACATAATTCTAGAATTATAACTAAGCTCAACACAACACTCAGAAAACAATAACCAGATTAAAAGAAGCTAGCTTCACTTTAATACCTGCGAGATCATTTTAGAGTAATCCGCATGATATCAATCAGTCTTTTTCAACGCTATTCTCAATTGGTAGATTCTATAAAAGTTACGGTCCTCCGTGAGCTCAACGGTACGGAGAAAGACATAATTTTGTGCACAAGCTAATTAAGATTCGATTAGCTGGGTTCGGTATTAAAGTGGCTGAGCGGATTTCATTAACCATTTTTTGGTACAGTGGTGATCTATTTTCTTTTTGTCTAGTGTTGAAATTTGAAGAGTCTAAGTGAGGAAAGATATAATTGCTAATATTGCCTAAAATTTTATCAGAATTTATATGGAGAATCTTCTTACAATTCGTTCTTAAAACATCATGTGGATATTTTTAATTTTTTTTTATTATAACTTGAATTTTTATTACAAAAACTTCGGTAAAAATTATGGTTCCCAACTATTGCAACTGTGAGCTACCTTAATTTTTACAGAAGAGCACCGTAAAATATTCTCAACGATGAGCCCCCAGTATCTTCAAAGTATATTCCGAGCATTCAAAAGGCCTAAAATTAATTTATCGTTAGCAAAAAACGGAATAAACAAATGTACGCAGTCTGAAATTCGAACCCAAGTCGTTAGCAGCACGCTCCAATATTTCAACCACTAACAACAGAGGTGCACCTTAAAAATTCCACCTCCAAAGGGATTAAGGGACTGTTTTATTTTTATTCAGAAAAACGGAGAACCAAGTCTCTAACAACGAAGAAAATGATTTCAAGTGTGTTTGGAGCTGTGAAGAACCGTAAAATCTGCCGGTTATTCCCGGAAAAATTGTGTAATTTTCCTAAACCATAAGACAAATTTTACGTATAACGTAAATTTTACTGTGCTGTTTCGTAAAAATTGGCAATGAACACATTAAAAATTACTGTAAGGATTGTAGTTTTTCTTTTTTTTGACAGAACATGAATGTTGCCCAATCTGCTTTATGGAATTTCAATGAAAGATAATAATCATTCTTTCTGTAGATTGTTTGTAGTGAAAATTTTAATACTCTTAAGATGTTCATCTTGTCAAAATATAAGAATCCTAAATAAGCCGCATTCAAAAGAAAAAGGGAAATGTATATTTTTCAGCCATCCTATCTGCTTTGATTGCTTTTAAAGCTATCCGTCTACTTTATATTTTCTAAGTTACACGATCTTTCAGTCAATAAGAGTCAGATCTATGTTGAAATATAGAACAAGTATTAGAATGAAAAAAGCGTTTTTCAATCAAATACTAGCAGCCAACATCAAGTTTAACTGAATATTTAATTAAGAGGGTACCTTTATGTTTAAAACGCTTATTTTTGAGGGATTTTTGGAGCCTATTAAATAAAAAGTCGTAAAGAAGTCATTAGCGGATATCAAGTGCAAATGGTGGTGTAAATGGTAACGTGTTGGCCTTCCATTTCGAAGGTCGCAGGTTCAAGTCCCACCGGCAGCGACCTGTGATTATTCTCTGCTGACAACAGATAACGATAAAAGGCCATTGGGCGGTTGAAAAATAATGTCGGTGGTTCGGAAGCTACTTTAAATTTTGAATGGTTTGGTTGCAAAAATCAGTGTTTCGTTAAAGTTTTAAAATGTATTTACCATTATTAAAACGCTCAAGATTAAACTACCCACTCTTCCTCCATCTCCTGCTTTTACATGGTAATTCTCTCCATCATCCCACCATCTTTGCATCTTTGTCTAAATTCCCGCTGAATCTTCTTCTCTCTGCACATCTGCTTCTTCAAGGGCATAGTTTCTGCATAATCTTCAGAAGTCTACTATTTCTCAGTTGAAGAGTGCTGTTGCGATATCTACTGCCACTTGGATAGTTTCAACTCTACTACATAAATGTTAAGTCGCTAGTTTCCATATCGTGGAGTGGAGTTGGTGATACCCTCCCAAACATTTTTCCAAAAGATCGTATCGTATAGTCTGCCAATACCTGAATGTAATATCAGCAGACTGTGGAGAGAGGGAATACTGCTTTCCTTATCTGTAGAAGCCGTATACTGTAGATGTGTCCAGCCGGCCTTCTTAATTTATTCAAAACTTCAACTTTTCTTTGTGTTACGGTCGTTTCCCTGATTTATCTGATAATTTCTCTTAACTCTCGTCTTTCTTCCGAGGATCATGTTTAATGGGTTATTGGTAGGGATAGTTCGACGCTGGACTTCGCAAAAGAATAATCCAGAAAGCTTAAGGACCCGTAACTAACTAACTAAGCTGCTTTCTTGCACCTTTGTGAGACGAATTCTGGAATATGACAGTCCTGTATGGGCTCCCTATTTTGAATATATAAATTGAATTTCCCTTCTAACACAGAAGGCATACTTCTTGGTAGAAGTCAAGAAAAAATTAACCTATTCCAACAAATCAGTAGAATGAGGCTCTCACACCAACGTGTATAGGAAAAAAATGAGTTAAAGGAAGGAAAAGAAAGAAAACATGCGAGGAGACCTAGTATAACTAAATAAAAGTTGGTAAATCCGAGAACTCTCTAGATCAACGCTTTAAATTGCCTCTAGACACAATATAATAAATATGCGGAGTAAAATCAAGTTTTATCCCAAGGTCAGTTACGGACGGCATGCGATGGAGGCCATTCCCTGCAAAGGTGTATTTAAAAACTTATGGATTTAGGAAAAGGCTCACTTCTCAAAACTTAGATTTAAGCCACTGTGGCCGCACCAATCCAGGAACGTGTCCAAGTTCTTTTGAATGAGGGCGGCGCCATCACTACCCTTAACATAGGAGAAGATCTTCGTATCATCAGCATAGATCAGCACAATAGAGTAAGGGATCAGATGGACAATATCATCAATGGACAGAACATATAGCAGAGGGCCGAGATGAAGCCCTGAAAATTCTTGAAGCAGAGCCACGGAGCGACATGTCCTGTCTCTTAGATAGGAAGAAATCCCTGCATATATCAAAAACATCAAGGCGGTGAGGCGCAGATGCCTTAGATTTGCACTTCACGGTCTTCCTTGGGACAATCCGGTCGAGTTTTTCTCTTATCCTGATCGATTATTGCTCATTTCTTTAGACCCCCTTAGAAAAGAGATGAAATATTCCCAGAATAGCATTCAGCTTTTATTTCTTATATCTTACATCATCTTCACCTAAATTATTCATGGCTGTGAACGTTTCTATCCCGTCTCGCTCCTTCAGGACTTACGACTTCTTTTACAATTCCGGTTATAGAACGCTGTATGGTATGCACCAGCCTATTACATCGACCAGAATATAAGCACTTTGCCAACTTTGATCTAATTTTTTCCAGGCTGCGATTGTAAAGTCAACTTAGTTAATGTCTAGGCTTATGTTATATTATCGTTGTTTGACCAAGTTTTGCTTGCTTTAAGTCTAGACTTATTTAAAGTAATTTTATTGTACAAGTCAGCATTGACGAATCTGTTTCAAATAAATAAATACAAATAATGGTACTGTACGGCAATTAAACTTTATCTCGAACATATGTGGCCATAACTCTAAAGGTTGGGATTTCATGAAGCCTTGAAAACCCAGAATACCATCTAAACAACTCTCCCATTTGATTTATCAAATAAACTTAAACTATCATTAAATATTGCCGCAATTTCACTAGAGAAATGACAGATTTCTTGGTATTAAACATTAATTTATTATGAAGTTAGAGATCACTAAGAATGCTTTCTTAGCAGAGCAAATACGATTAATGGCACTATAAGTACTTTGATCAGAAAGCAAAACTAAACAGGTGTTAACTTCCCTCAGTAAGCAATGAATACAACCAGTCTCTTTATCTCGTACGGTTATTAAAGTGCTTACGAACATTGACATGAAAAATGATTCACATGAAAATATCTTGGAAGTTTAGAATTTTATCCTATCTTTATTCAAGTAAGATTTGTAATGATTCCCGCGTTCTACACTTATCTAACTGGTTGCATAGATACCTATATCAATTCTTTGTTATTTATGAGTATCGATTAATAGCTAACATTTTACAAATCTAAAAATCCTATAGGGACTAGGCTGTCAACTTATTTTTATTGTGTTTTTCAAAGTAATCTTCTTCCGGCAGACTTTATTGTCACAACTAATATTCGAGATTAACGAGCATAGCTTTACAGAAACGAGCATAGCTCTACTTTGACATTGGTTTAATCGATTCGGAAATATACTTTACCGTGACTATAATTTTGGCAGCACTCCCACGTAGTTAACACATTTTTTATAAGAACGCTACTTAACCTAACACTGTTTAATATTTGGGATCTAGATCTACGACATAATTCTAACTTCAAACGGTCTAAACTGTTAAATGACCTTGAAAAAGTATTCAACCCCGGGTTTCTATAATTAAAACCTTAAGTACAGAGAGTCTGGGGTAGATGGATATTGAGTTCAGAAATAATCTAGGGATTGTAGCATATTAAAGGAATTAACAAAAAATACAGCAATTGCAGGCAAACAAAATTATATACTTTTAACTGCACAAAATATGAACAAAAAATGCATTGAAAAACACATTAGCCTTAAGAAATTATTTGTGACCTAGATGACATTTACGATCTTCCAATATGGCATTTAATGGAATCATAAGTCTCCCCTAACACTTGTCATACTGCTTTTAAAATGAAACTCTCGCATTCATTGTGTAAAAGCATTAAAAATCTAAACAGAACATGAAAATTCCCAAAGGTACCTTAACATATTTGTAACAGATTGAGCTAATAAATAAAAATGTTTGCGTTATCTCTTTTGCGTTCCACTTCGGCATTACCAGAATATTTTTGGAGCAGAAATCAGGTCATATTAATGTAATCAACAAATTAAAGTAAAAAAGATTCAAAATGTTAACGTACCACGTTCATCCACAGTGCTTAATCCACGTGCAATTGGTGCGTAGACCAAAAATATCACCAGAATAGTCATCAGCAAGCAGTTAACCCACTTAATCGATGTCATCGCTTTCCACTTGACAAACATTCTTTTCAACTCCTTGTTAACCAATTTCTTCTGATAAATAAAGATTTACTGTTAACTAAAAACTGATTCTTGTGTCATAGAGGTAAACTAAAAAAAACTATTTAGCACTAATAAAACCGATAAGGAAGTAAAGAACCGGCCATACGTGAACTTCGAATTTAATCACAGTTGAGAAACTGAAAGAAGAGTTAAGTGGTCAGCGCATGCGCACTTGACACTCAGCAAGTAACTGAATAACAGTAAAACGAAGAAAAGTAGTCACTTAATAATCCTTTCCACTTTGAATTTTCGAACATATCCCAGAGTAACCGACATTAGTAGTTAAGACAAGTGCCACATTTTAATTGCATGCTAACTTTACGACCGGGAGAGTCTTTCAGTCTGGTCAAAGAAGATTCGCGTTTGCCACTTGGTCTTCAAAAACTTTCACCAGATCATCTGCCGTATGAACCGAATTTGCTACAACCAACCGCAATCGCTAGCAAAGTCTAACTGAATTGGTTGAGTCTTCTTGTCTTACTTCTGAGGTTTCTGCAGACTCCATCAAGTGAGTTTTTCCCTCCGCTAAAACCATGCAACACCTAAAGTGATGGGGCTCAATAAGACTACAGTTGAGTACTTTCTTGACTTGGTGGCTACGCACTGATCACCTTATAAGCCAGCGGAGCTCTAACGCTTTGCATAATGAGCTGAAGATTGGCTCTTCACTTCTTGGATGAAGCTTAAGGTCACTATCAGGCTTTCTTTTGCCTTGCCAAGTCCGTCGTGTGGCAATGGACTTGAACTTGCGTTGCAAGTACTTTTTGAAAAAACAGTGGCCCTCACCTGAATTTAATAGCATGTCGCGAATATGTTTGGAACGGCTCTTCGAGTGCTTCAAGAGCTTGGTAATTTCTGTATTCGTTTTGAATACGTTTTCTAAAACAACCCGGTCTGACGACGACGTCTTCCGAGCTTTTGTTTGATTTCTGTGGCATTATATGCTTCATTTGTGTTCAGATTTTGCCATGTAAAAATTTTGCTTTCTTTGGAGAAATTATTGTATTTCATTGTAGCAGTCGGATTCTCGGTATTTTGTTGGCTTGCTTTGACGGTTCAAGACTTATAAGAGTGAAATTAGGCTACTTAGCGAAGCTAATGCGAACCTGAGAGGTCAATGACGAGATCTTACTTTGTTTTTAGTCTGGGAAAAATAAAAGGGAAATTGCTCCGGCAAATAATTGTCCGCCGTCAATTCTTATTCAACGAGGTGGAAATGACAACAATATTTGTTGTACGGTAGAAAGTTGCCGGTAATTACTGGAGAGAGAGTGTACGGATTCTAACCGGACATTTTTCTGTTAAAGTTTGTATTTATTTGATTGCTCATTGCTGTTAAATGTCATAAGCTTACTTCATAATTAAACGAAAGTTAACATGTAAAAGTGAAATTTATTTTACCTGCATAGCGTTCGGACATATTTTTTGTTGTATCCATTTATATTTCCTGGTGTTCATTTTAAAAGAATTGACGGGAAAAGTAACTACCAATTGTACGAATATGAAGTTGATTTGAGAAACTTCTCTATTAAATTTTAATTATTACAAGTTTTTGTGTGACATTTTTAGAGTTCGTCGCTTAAGTCTTTCGTTTCTGATTTTAAACGCTCCTAAATTATCATGCAAGAAAAGGCATAAATTGTAGGTACAATCGCAATCTTTCTCATCCAGTCACCCACTGCTCAACAAGGAGTTAAAGGAACTAAAGAGATTTAGGAATAAGGTTGCTTAGACTAAAACACTGGGAAGGACACCTTGCTAAGCTAATCGCACCAATTATGGTTCGAATTGAGAGTAAACCAATTTATGCATGGCCTTGCGTTGGTATGATAAGAATTGTTTCTTGAAAGGTCGGTTGTGTCTGTATTAAACAGTACTGAATATCATAATATTACACCGAGGTCATTGATGCATATCGGGTATGTCTTATGTCTTACATATACTACACACTCCCTCAATTAAATTTAGCAGTCTTTTAGATTTCAACCAGTTTTGATTGATTTTAATTTTAAGTTTAAAGTAGTGCACCCACATATTTATATGTATTCTTGAAAACTATTTAGAGATTCGTAATGCTATTTAAAAGGAGACTACTTTAGCAGTATTGGATCTTTCATATCGCGGATAGTAATTATATTATAAGAATGTATGGTTGCTCAGTGAGCGCGCTTCAAAGGAAAAGGTCAAAGTTACCAACAATTCAGGAAGGCTTAAACTTGCTTACAAGCTGGCAAATGTAAAAAGAATTAGAAATTTGATTTGACTGAATTCGAAACAGTCCAAAGAAATTACTTAAAGGTTATCTTCATAAGAAGGCCAGAAGATGGCAGATATCAGCTTCAATTCGGTTAATGCAGACTTCATAAAAGAGAAAACAAAGATGACTGGCATATTCGAGGTGGTAAAACAAGTAGAATAAACTTTAATGGTGGATTATAGAGTTAATGAGCTCTTGCTTTATAAAGCCGAAATTTGCATTAAAGGATATGCAGTTAATGCACGCGGATAAACAGCTAAACAGTTTTGAAATGGATTTTTGTTAATACTGAAACCATGGCTTTCCTTCATGAATGATAGTCCTGCGTCTCAACAGTCTTCTTCCTTTCAACACGACGTAACTTAAATACCTGCTTTTTCAAAAGACTTTATTGATGGGAAGACGACGTAATCTCCGAAATATCGCTGCGGTTATAACAGATTTTTGAGTATCATGTAGTCCGCATGCGTATTCCGTCCAATGTTTTTGCCGAAATTGCCTGGACGAGGAAAAGGTTTAAAGCATATAGCATTTGCTTACCGAATAGTCTGGACTAACCTGAAGAAGGTTTCGGGCCTTTGGCAAGTACTTTCTTAATGTACTAGAGGAGTACGCCAGCGTGGAGCTTAAGAACCTTACCAAGCTGCGGCTGGTTCAACTAATCACTGCATGGCAGTGCTAGAGTAATTCAGGTTGAGGTTACTACTGTAGTGGTAACACACCGGACCATATCAAGGTCTATATGAGGTCAACTGATATACAACCGGTGGCTGCCAGCTAACTTAACCTTCCTCGAAAGGCACTGCACCAATAAATCTGCTATTGCGTTTTTGTCATAGTTGGAAACAGAGTAGCGTGGGAATCCAATAGTTGCTGAACTGTTCCCGCAGGGGCTGTACTTAATGTCGGAGATGCAGACGTTATGACTTTTACGACCCGATTGCTTGGAATACAGATGACCTTGTGTTGGCAGCATGGAACTAAAATCAACCTTCATTTTTCAATTAATCGAAATTTAATTTGGTACTTGGTGGAATTTTTGACTTTTTGGGAACATTTTATATAAATACAAATATAAACAACACTTGCTAAATTCTACAGATTAATCAATTTTTTAATTTAGGATACATTAAGAAACGATCGAGGATGAGCTTGTTAGCCGATTTATGTGCTGGAAGATAAAAGTTCCGAATCGATGCGCAGTCAAGCGCTTTTTTATAATATGCTATCAATTAACCACCATTATAAAACCTTCACATATGAAATTTATAATGAAAATTATGATATCACATATGGACGCAAACTTTTTTATGTTTTTGGAAAAATTGTTTTTAAGTGAAATGAGAATATATTTTAAGGTGATTTACCTATTACAGCGGAAGCGGTTCGAAATATCCACAGCTGGTTGCGGTGTGTTTCAGAGTTTGACCTGTCGAAGTAGAGAGAAACAGAGCTGCCCGCTCCACAGGTTCTTCTACACCAGATGTGGTTGGGATTGGTACTGAGGTAACTCTATATCACTAAGTCTTAAAACCTGGAAAACCCCGCTTCGTGGTGCTTTTAATTTATTTATTTATTTAAGATTAATACAAGCTATTACATAAAAATACAAAAAAATACAAGCTATAACTTAATACTAATTCTAATTCTAATTTCTTTGGAATTAGACCCAATTGAAGTTTGGGCCTTGGCTTTAGCAAAACCACTTCTGGGTCTAAGTTGTATTTGCCCGAACTTGTAGTTAACCTTAAAACAGGTTTTATTGAGAACCTCAGCCGAGAGGTTATCTACCGATGGGACTGTTACAGACGCAGTGCCCTCTGTCTCCCCTTTCAGTAAACTTCAGGTTGAGACTTTTCGTAGTTGATTATGACCCTCAACTTGATTAAGGACCACATTCTTCGGCCTTAGGGAAGTCCTCTAAACGATTTCTTTTGGTACTGGTCGGCACTTCCCTAAGTGTCAGCACTAAATCTCTAGCTGCCTTTATGTCGTATCCATGTGCCAGAAGCCACTTGAAACGTTTTTTACCAGCATCATTGAGTTTCCTACTGTTTAGACTGTTGGTGTCAATTAATTCCCCCAGGAAACTTCCCTGAGTCCTTAGCAGCCTCACTGTTTTTGATTACCAGCACATCGAACATGCGTGGCAGGTCGGACAGCTCGGCAGGACTAATATTAATATTCTGATCCATGAGCAGGTCTTATGCCATTTGATGCTTTGAATCATTACTTTTCACGTTGTTACTTTCCAAATGGTTCCAAGTAGAAATTCTTTAAAAGTTTTTGCGTAGGCATACACCTAGCTGTCCCTAGAATTATATTTCATTCATTCTAGCCTATATCTATGTGAGTATTCTCTGAGGCGTTAACAGAGAATGCCTGACTTAATTTCTCGCTGCGATTTTTTATCCATCCAGCACCGAATTTTTAAGTTCAATGAAAGACATTTTTAAAATCGATTTGTTTCAAAAGTGCGAAATAATTGAAATTAAAAAAAATTAAAATAATTAACTTTTTCGTAGATAGTTTTTGCTTTTTCTTTCCAACCTCTTAAACTTCCGCCCTACTTATTCATCTAAACCAAAAAAAAAACGTTTCTTCACAAAAATTCCAAATAGCCTGCATTTTCAGAACCAATGAAGTGTCACTGTAACGTCGTGTGCCGGACATGACTGCAAAAAGCGACAAGCGAAAGGCAATCAAAACTTTCATTAAAAATGATATCAATCGCTATCAAGTGAACGTTTAAATGGCCTCAATTCCCCGCACGGGTACCAAGACCTTTTTTCCGGATGATCCCCAGCGCCATCGGAAAAGTCAAAAATGATCTTTAGGAACAATGAGTGAAATGGGTATTCATTCTGTAGTCTTCCGATTCTTGTAACAAGTATAATATTATTTCTCATGATTTAATTGCACTTTTTGATTTGAAACTGAATTAAGGCCAATCAGAGGTATACTGAAGAAAACTCTTTGGCCAGCGGCAGAAGCATCTTTCTCACACTCACTTTTGCTGAGCGTGTAGCTGATTGGCATCAAAGTGTTAAGAAAATCGCTAATGAAGCAATTTAATAATTCAAAAAATTCCTACTTCCTTTATAAATTATGATACAAAGCAGTTAGAACAAAAGTGAAAGGTGGTCTTCGCCATTCAGTTAATTCTCACAGGTGCCCGAAACGAAATGGAAATTTCAGATAATGCAGGTGAAATCTCCCGATGGAATATAAAGCAAAAATTGGTCACAGCTGCTTTTTGTATAATGAATATGCCGGTGACAACTTATGGTGTAATTCGATTTTATCGGAACGAACGATTTTCTTCCATTTCCGAGGTCTCAGCTTCGAAAGGTATGCGGTTCGGTAAAATGTCAGCCTAAGGAAAAACGTAAGAGCAGTTTTCAAGGCCTTCACGGTATGTTACGGTAATTATTTACTCGTGACGACCAAGTGACTACTTGAGACAAGAGAAATTTTTACAATCTTCTAAAATTGCGCTCATTAAGATCGATAGTTTTTCGATGAAATTTAGGTTAAGTTCGAGGTGTGCTCTCGATCGTGTGTTTTAAATTAATTTCATTTTCTTCGAAGAAACCTAATTGGATGGTTATTGGTAGCAGGCAGGAGTGCCTTCTTTTTGACATGTAATGTATCTCTTGTAAATATTGCTTTACCTGAAGAACTCATTATCTTCTGTGGAACCTTTAAGAGTCGTGAATAGTGAACGGATGTTATTCAAAGATAATTTAAAAAAAAACTTCATACTCGCCGCTACCCCATAGTGGAAGTTCACTTCAAATTAGATTTCCAAAGCTAATTGCAGTTGCTTTAAACCAATTAAGCATCATAGTGTGTTTAGATATGCTAACAAGGTTGCAGAGAAGAGAAATTTCTCTAGTCAAAGTTCAGATAACCCCACGCCTGTGTGAGGAAATAATTTACAATCTGAAAGAACTACACTTAGTGCAAGATAATCGGATAGCTTAGTATGTATCAGGCAAATAAAGTTTACGATTATGAAAGTAAGTTGACAGCAGCTACTTACTGGGTTTCTAGGTTAGACAAACAGAAAGACGAGTAAAATTTTTGTTTCTCAGCAATTCAATTGAATAGCTAGTCATAAACATTAACATCTGCAATTGTGGGAAAATCTA
This sequence comes from Leptarthrus brevirostris, assembly GCA_964036015.1. NCBI lineage: Eukaryota > Metazoa > Arthropoda > Insecta > Diptera > Asilidae > Leptarthrus > Leptarthrus brevirostris. The sequence goes on along the minus strand of OZ038372.1, from coordinate 3,064,125 downwards.
AAAAACCCATTATACCTTGCTTTTTTATTAAATTTTATTTGCTTTTAATGAGGAGATGTTATCGTTGGCAGTTTACGGACATTTTTCCCTAAGTACACAGTTTTAAATATCACTTTAAGCAAAGATAGCAATCCCATTTAAATTCTGAGGTAGAAAGATGTATTAATTAAAAAAAATGCTGATATAGTGTATTGGTATAAAGGAAATAAGCAGGAAGAAATGCACAATAGTCGATTTTTTGCTTCGAGAAAGTGTTTGGCTTTGTCCAAATTTATTTCATTTATGTTACTTTGGAGACTCAAGACAGTTACTTTTTTCACTTTGACTTTGACGTGATAGGCTCATGTAAACTGTAATTTGTGCGATGTTTTTTTTCACGATGTGGCTAAAGCCTAGGGGACAACCCTTTGATGAGTTAGCATGGCTTAGCCGGAAGAGATTAGAGTAAGGGGAGTGAGGAAACTTAAATGTCTTGTTTTTGCATTGCTGTGAGCTAGATAACAGCCCAGAGATGGAGTGGAGTTTTTAATTTCTTTTTTAAAATCCACGGGGAGACCTGGTCTTGTACCTGGGAACCAATGGCATGGTGGTCATGCCGCTCAACCAATTGATCCAATACCGATGTTGCGGAATCTTAAGAAAGTCTCAATTTCTCAAGGAGCAACTCGGAATCGTGATATTAAAGGTAGACAGAAAGGCAGGGGAGTCAGTATTACCTTGAAGACATTCGAAAGCGAAAACAGTTTTAGAGATGTTACGCCTAGATTCAAGAGATTCCAGTTTTATAATATTGTGCCTATCTAAGTGCGAAGGCAGACTTAGGGAGTCACCCCAAGCAAGCCCAAGAAGTGCAAAGCGAACAAAGCGGCGCTGTACTGTCTCACTCGGTCAATGTAGTCATGACAAAATGGTGACCACACACACAGCAAGCATATTATAGAATTCGCATAACAAAGGTGCAATGAAGGAGCCGTGTATTATGAGGGTCATCAAAATCCGTAGCCCAGCATTTAATAAAATGTGTTGAATTTGCCTTAGTAACTATTTCATCAATGTGGTCGTCAAATGTTAAACGGCTGTTCAGCCCTAGGTCATAGTAATCTTTTCCAGTGCACAACCGGAACGGAGGAGGGATTTTTTTACGAGTAAATGACATAGTAGTGCATTTACTAATATTAAGGGGGAGATAGCAAATAGAGCAGCAATTGTAGAACTCACAGTTTAACATTTTACAATCGCTTACAGAAAATAAAACACGAACAATTTTGGCATCGTCAGCATAACAAAGAAATTTAGAATATTTCAAAAACATAGATACATCATTGAAGTAAATAATAAATAAAATTGGGCCCAGATGAGATCCTTTAGGCACACTAGAGAAATTGAAAATAAACTTGGATAGGAATCCACGGGAATAAGTAAGAACGAACCCAGTCTACAAACAAGGATGAAAACCCGAGTGAAACCAATTTGTGTGTTAAAATTTTGTATTTTATTCTATCGAATGCTTTGCTTAAATCTGTAAAGATACCATCGACTTGCTTAATTTCAATTTCCGATAAGCAGAAATTAGAAAATTCCAAAAGGTTAGTCGCGGTAGTCCTCCCTTTCATAAAGCCGCGATTCTGGAGTCTTTGAACACATTTCTGGAGATTATGGCAGGGTATCAACCACTGCCCCCAAAAGTTGGTAATCCCTTCTACACCCCAGTGGCTGCCACGGCGAAACTAACCGAACAGTCGGCGCGGGAGGTTCCATGAGGATATAAGGTAAACAAGGCCAACCTCATTTGGTTAAAGACAAGGTTAAGTGGAAGGTGGCCTCAATTAAACCCTTTAAAAGCCCTGGGGGTGTTGGTATCTTCACAGCCCTCCCCCAAAACTTTTAGGTACCATCCTTTTAATTTTGGTCAATTTGTTTAGAACCAGCTATAATTGGGGCCACATACCGCTCTAATGTAGGAAAGTAGAAGTGATATTTATTCCTAAACAAGACAGTAGACTAGACCTTCATATCAGGTGCAAACTGGACTAATAATCTTCTTTTCACTCTACTCAGTTTATCTACATAAAAGGTAAACTACCTTACACAATCTTATTAGCACGATCTAGAAAGGTCTTTACCATAAAGAAATGGCATTATGTGCATTATGTGCTGTGACATAGCAGGTGCTTTCAACAAGACAAGGTTTGAATTCATATCTACAGCTCTCGCAAGGAGGTGTCTCAATTCTGATACTGTTAAGTGGGTGGATGATATGCTAAAGGAGCACCTCTGTGTGCATTAGGGCAGCCGGGTGCCCACAAGGCGGTGCACACAAGGCGGTGCACTGTCGCCGCTGCTATGGTCGTTAGAACTGGACGACCTCTTAAACCAGCTTAGTGAGTTTGCTGGACGAATTTGAAAATAACAATATGGAGTCCCAATATGGCGATTACGCATCTGAACCAAAAGAACAGAATAATGATAATCAAAGATGGCGTATTCAATATGGCGGACCCGAAATGACGAAAGGTGTTAGATTCCTCTTAAAATTGTATAGCAGGAGTTTTTTGAGTTGTTTAGTACGTAATTGAACTAGAGAGAGAGATGTTGCCATAATAATCGATATCTTAGCTCTCAATTAGTAAGTGATAGAAAGAAAGGTTACTGTAACTTCTATCATCCCTGCTATACAACAAGATTGCAAAACAATTGGAAGTATGGAGGTAATGTTTTTATTTGCAAACAAAATTCAAAACAGTTCTCTTAATATTTCAAATTTATTGGGATCCTCCGAACATAATCAAAATTACGAAAATTAGTTTTCTGATCCCAGTTTCATATAGCGCGCTGATGCCATTGCTAACTAGAAAATAACCAGCTACCATAAAAGTTAACATCAGTTAAACGTTATGTTCGACAATTACACATGCATAGATTTCCAAGATCTTTGCAAAACCAGAAATTGCAGCGACATGGTCAAGAAACGCTTGGTAGGAAACTTTGATGGCAATGAAAATTTCTTGCTTGCATCACACCTTCTTGACAGCATCTCTCAAAAGGATAGTTCGATTAGATTTCTTTTTGTGCAAACAACTCGATTATGTGGTGCCTTCGATAACCAACCGTTTTACTTGGCTGGTGATCACGCAATAACAAAAGCTGTTCAGGTAACTCGTTTTCGCTTACTACACACTTGTACAGGTTCCCTGATGCGCACTCACTCGCATCGAATACCGCTAGCATGTGTACCAGTGGCCCAAATTTCTCAGCTCTTTATAATTTCCCAGAGTTGTAGACTCCTCTTAAATCGTGGGAATCTTTAGATTGCAACAAATTGCTCAATCAGAGCAAAATATTCTTCATTTTATTATTTACATCGCGTAAATTTAAATCACAAACTATAAACTAAGCCATTAATCACCAATAACTTGTTCGGGCTAATGGCCAACGCTATAATTTGTGCAAATTTAAACTTTCAGATATTTGGTGACGAGTCCATTCACCTTTAATTTGTTTTTTCTTTTAATAAAATTTCCATACAAATTGGAGTTTCGCACAAAATTAAGAAGAATCGCGGACTCTAATGTACTTCAATCTGAAGATTTAGAGTGGAGAAGGTAAAAACATCTTCAAATAAGAGAAAGAAGCAACAGCAAATTAAAACAGATTGATTGTGAGTTTTGGTGTCTATTAAAAAAAAAGCTTTAAAATAATTTAACGAAACATCGAATTAATTCTGTTTTTAGCAAATTATCACCTTCTTGCACTATTTTCAATTCTCTTCTTCGATTCTTTTTTTTTGTGGAGTTTTAGGCGAACCTCTGATGCGAACTATTTGTAGACTCATAGTAATAATTAACCATTCGTGAAAATGTAACTGACTAAAACTATATAAGATATTCTGGGGACAACCTAGGGGACAACCATTTGATGCATTAGCATGGCTTTGACCGGAAGGGAATTGTAAAGGGAATAAGGAAACTTGAAGGCATTGTATTTGAGCTAGAGAACAGCCCAGAGACAGAGTGGATTTTTTTTAAATTCAATTTTAAAAAACCCGCGGGGAGACCTGGCCTCGAACCCGGGTGCCATGACGTATGTAAGAATGTTAAAGAAATTAACAAAAATAGTAAGGTTAGAGTGGCTGCCTAAAAAGGCGTACTTAGACGAAGGAGGCCCATTGTGATACCACAGTTGAGACTGCAGTTTAAACAGTTTGCAGTTTTTTTATAAGATGTGGGTAAATCCCAGGGGACAACCCTTTGATGCGTAAGTATGGTTTTGTCCGGAAGCGAATTAGGATGAGGGAAGTGATGAAACTTGAAAGTCTTGTTTTTTGCATTGCTGCGAGCTAGACAACAGCCCAGAGACGGAGTGGATTATTTTAATTTCTTAATAAAAGCTCACGGGGAGACCTGGTCTCGAACCCGGGACCCATGGCATGGTGGTCGTGCGGTTGAACGAATTGATGCAACTCCGTCTCCAATTTAAATATATAAAATTAAAATTAACCCTAAAATGATTTTTATTGAATTCGAATTTTATTATAATTAATCTAAGTTTGTTTCAAAAGCTGTTCGAAATATACTCCGCCTTTTTCGATGCATGCCAATAGTCCCCTTTTAATTCCTTCTTTAAGGTGTATTGTAGCCAGCCTCTCCCTTTTTTTCATTGCCGCTGTCCCAATTCTGATAGCGAATTCGTCTATATTGTTAACTGGCCTTGAGTAAACTTCATCCTTCATTGTTATCCATAATAAAAAGCCCAATGGAGTAAGCTCTGGAGATCTAGCAGGCCAAGGAAACGGTGCACCTTGTCCAAGCCAGCTGTTAGGAAATTGACAATTTTGGAAAGGCTATTGTGGTAGTCGTTTACTGGCGTTTTTGTTTGATGTCATTTCGTTGAGCAGATCAAAAGTTAAAAAAAATAAATAAATAAAAAAAAATACTCGTCGAACTTAGAACCTCTTTGGTTTTGGGAAGTCGGTTAAAAATAAAATAATGATGCATATACTGTGAAAATTGCAATTTTATGAATCACACTGTAACTCCCAAACTCCCAAAAAATCACCCCACTCATTTTTTCATACCAGATCTGAAACACATTGTATATTAGTGCATGGCCGGCATCCATCAGTTTACAAAAGAGACCATTAATAAGTAGTACTTAAAGCAGGAGGAAAGGATTCCTCCCATCTATAGATTAAAAGCCAGTATTGAATCGTTCCACGAATTTATTTAGAGATTTGAGGAAAGTTGGGGATCTAAATGTTAATATTCTTCACAGTAACGTTTCGGCACTTAATTTCTTATCGACTGCCTACTTTACTACTACTATTATTTGCTTCTTCTCTTTCTGGTGACAGGTAAAGCCAAAGTTTTATTTCGTAACCAATTTAGGCCGTCGAGTATATTTGACCACGATATGCTATTTATGACTTACACTTTGTCGATTGATACCTGTGATCACCTCAGGCAATTAAACGTGTAGCCATGGAATGTCTTCTCCTACTCTTCTGTAGAATCCCACTTACCATCTAAAGCCCTGTTAGATAATATAATGAGAGCAGCTGTTTACATTGATGAAGGTCCCAAATGTACCTCTGATCCTGAGGAGTTAAATCAAAACTGCAAGCGTCTGCAATGCAAATGTCTTGAAACAGTTTTCTTCCCTTACGTGAACAGTACAAGATATGTCTCTCTTTTTGTTGGATTGGGTATACTGAAGTTTATAGATCAATCAAGTCAATAAGATCTATCGCAGTTGGATTAAATGAAGTCAACCCTCGTTCTATTTTGCAAATCTTTCCGTACACTTCCTCATACTTGTTGCACATCATTAATAATTGCCTGATATATTCCGATTTTCCTGATAGTTGAAAAATTGCTAAGACTGGACCTATACAAAAAAATGGTTCTTCTATGAGTAATTATCGACCCATTAGTATCATTAGCTTTTAGGCAAAAGTTCTATAGAAGGCTATGTATTTTCAGATACATAAGTAGTTGACTGAAACAAATTTACTGTAAAAGTAATTTCGTGATTTACAAGAGGCTCTTGATGTGGGAGAACTTGGTGTGCTAGTTTTACTAAATTTTTGGAAATCATTTGACAGTGTTGCACATAATAAGCTGCTCCAAAAACTATACACAAGTTATTACTTTTCTTCTTTTTTTTCTTCCTTCCTTCTTATGCTCAAGGGGGTACCACAGGGGTCAGTAATATGTCCTCTGCTGTTAAGTTTATATTTAATAATATCTGTGATATTGTTCATAATGTTAATCTACATCTTTGTGCTGATGACGTCCAACTGTAACTAACCCGTCGTTCTCTTGCTTTAATTGAAGATAGCATCAACAGGATTAATGCTGACCTCGCGGAAATTTTGCTTAGTAGATAATCAGCTTCTTCACAACCCAAATAAATCAAAGTGTGCGGTCTTTTAAAACTCCTCCCTTAACCTGGACGAATTTCCTTCAGTTTCACTCAATAATATTACAAAACATTTTGTTTATAGTTTGTGCAACTTGAGAGTCAGTCTCAAAAGCCAATTGACATGTTGTGATCAAATTAAGGCTAAGATTGGTAAAATATATGGTTGGTTACGAAGACTTTGGCTGTCTGCTGATATTATACCAACAGGTTTGCGTCTGAGGCTTCTTAGAACTTTGTTGTTGCCTCATTTCTCTTTAACGACTGCATAAGGTGCGTCTTTGGTTCGCGCTGTTCTGCACATATAACAACTTTCAGATTATCGTTACTCGGATATCATTATATCGGTTGCCCTCTGGATATGTATTTAAGATGGAAAGCACTGATTTTTGTATTTAATTTAACACATTCCAAAGAGCTTAAAAATCTGTGGAATTTTTGAAGTCTTCGATAGGTCATAACTTGCGTGTTCCGCTATTTCATACCATGACTTATGAGAAATATTACTTTGTCCAAGCTATTCGTCTTTGAAATTCACTTTCTCCATATATACAATGTGATATCTCTGCCAATGAATATAAACAATTTATTTTTATGTTTGCGCTTTAACTTTTACAATTATTACAAATTGTGCGGTTTTTTAAATTCTTATATTTTTTGTCACCTTAATTCTTTTATTCTCGCTTTCTTTTCACATTTTTCTTTCTTAATTTTTGCTTATTATGGTTAGTGTCTTTATGTGATTTATTTTGGAATATTTATACTGTTTTGATGGATTTTATGATTATAACTTTTTTTTTGCTTTTAGGGTGGTATTACCTTCCTTATATTGTACTTTTATAAGATTATTGATTTTGTATAAATGCATTTTTGAATAAATGATATGATATAATATGATGTTAAACCAAACTTCAAAGCAAACTAAAATAGCTATCAACGCATAACATTTTACTCCTTTGTATTCTTGTCCAGTTGTTTCCACTGTAACTTGGGAATTGCTGTTTGAATCCTTTCTGACTTACTGACAAGAGAAAACTTAACAGCCTCCTGCTTGGTTTTTTAACTTCCTAGTATAAAGCGAAGTTATTGTGATGGCTCCGAATATCGAAATCAAAATTGTATACATCCCGAGTAAAAATAATTGAGTTGGTACAGTTGCCCAAAGCAAGTACAGACCCTCCCACGAAAGGCCCAAAAATTAAATAGTCCGCCCGCCACACGGGTATGCACGCTCCCGCTACAGGCACAAAAATCTAAAAATACATCCACCATAAATGCAGGCTTCAGTTACTCCGTTTTAGCTGGGACTGGTGACTCACCGCGTGGGTTATGTAAAATCTCACCAGTGCAGACGTGTGTTCACCGTGTCCAAATAGCCGATGATTCACAAGGTGAGTCGTGACAATAATAATGATAAAAATCCTATGAAATTTGTTATTTTTATTCCTATACATTTTCTAGTTTCAGTTATAATCTTTATTAACCCGAGTAAAAATAAGACTCAACTGGACAAACGTTGTGGCTACTACGGAGATGGTTTTGTTATTTCAGTCGACGGTTTTGAATGAGTTAATCTGTGAAAATAATTTTATTGTTTTCATTTAAAAATTTAATCTAGAAAAAGTGTGCTTGGTTCATACTATTTCGTGCGTCTTTTATTGATATTTGCCTGCAGCGAACTGGCATTTGGAAAAGTTTAATTTTTACTTAGGCGTACCGTGCCTCATTCAGACGTTTTAAGTTGCGTGTGCTTGTTTTAGTCTAGGAATAGGCGAGTCTTATTTTTACTCGTAACGCTTTCCCTCATTGCTACTAGAAAAAAAAATGTTTCACCAAGATTTGGGATTGGCAAGAGGAAGGGGCGTGTGTTAGAGCCTATAATTTCATTTTTTCATTTTAGTTATTAAATAATATCTAATATTTATCATTCTAGGAAGTTGGCGCTGTGAGCCTCCAGAGTAGCACTTAATTCTTCATCTAGTTTCATTTAGTTTTACGTCAAGTTCGATCCTTTATAGGCTTTGCCGACAATCTGCCATTTTTCATTCTGCACCGAATTCGGTTGATGGCGAAGCAGTGAATCTCACTTACCGATAGTCTGTAACAATAGTGCTACTTAAAATATTCATATTTTCTCAATACTTATTTAAATACTTATTAAATTCAAATATTATTTGATTAAATCATTCCTAATCATGGACAACTTATAAACTCGTAAAGACAAAATTTGAGGTCAATGGTACTCTAAAACTTGTTTATTCCCATAGCAAAAATGAAAATGAGACTTGAAGTGCCCTAAAATTTAATTATTCCAAATATTGATTGAATTAAAAGATATGCTGTAATTGCTATTGCAAAAGTTAATATCGAGATCCTCAGTGATACTTATTTTCAGTTTTGAATTAGTTCCCAAAGCAGGTACGCAATAAACCGACAAGTGCAACCTGAGATATTCTAGTATGCTAGGTATTTTAACAGTTAAAATTTCAATTAAATTTCAAAATTATCCCATCAATATCCAATTTCTCCCAACAACAACTATTCATGTGCCAAAGATCGCTTTTCAGATTTATCGGCATGTCTTTAAAGATATCTCTTGACCCATAATAGCCTGCTGCGCGCGCGTACTGACCTCAGGCGATTTATGTTTTCTGATCGCTGGTAATATTGCCATGCGAAGCATTTCAATAGGACAGGTGTAGGTAAAATGATAGCTTTTATGTTATAATGACACGGCACAGGTTAAAGGGTCGTAATTTTACAGATGTGGCTTGATAGACCCAAATCCGGATAAGGAAGACCTTTCACTGAACGAATGCAGATGTGGCACAGATTCGACATCAAATGTTTTGAATTTTTTTAGTAAAATGCGTCGTTCAGGTGCATCTCTTTAACGCCAACTTAAGATTTTAACTTTGGCTGCAACTTTCTATTTACGAATGACGGTAAAAGTGAATCCACTTAGTCCACTAAATTTTACTTTTTTATTAGTTTTTCTGGAAACGCAATGTAGGTAAGTTGTTACACACCTTTGCTTGAGAAATGAGCATAATTTCCGTACGAAGTACATACCGCATGCTGTCGTTTTCACTTAAATGTTTGCGGCCGGCATAAATATTACTTCCTTTTGTAATGAATGATGAATTTAAAATTTTTACAAGACTTGTTAGAAAATGTTTCTTATCTGAGAAGGAAGTCGTACTTTTTAAGATTTACCAACAAAGGACTTAAGAAATCAATTAACCTCACCGCATGGGACAGTACGTTGATATTGGGAACGCAAAATAAAGAGCCCTAAGTAAGTAGATTTTTTAGACAGACATATATTTGATAGTTGATAATATTGCATTACCAATAAAGTTGAAGGATAATTGCTTTTTAATAAAAAAAATGAAAATGTAGAACAGAGGTATGAGCACCGTAAGCACTTAGTGTTCTTAAATCATTTCTAAAGATAAAACGACTATTGAAAATAAGCAAAATCCCCATCAACATACAGATGTTTTGTAATAAGTGCTTTAAGGGTAAGTTGTGAGATGGAAAATTTAATGAATTATTGAATATACATAGAGAAAGCTAAATTCGAAACAATTCAAACTAATATCATTTGTATAAAATGATGATAAATATTTAATAACTTCAAAATTCCAACGAGACCTGATCTGATTATTCTGTTCTGATCTGATTATTCTGATCGATTTATTCAGTTCTAATTATTCTGATCAGATTATCCTGATCTGATTATTCTGATCCGATTATTCTGATCTGATCCGATCAGATAGGTCTCATCAGAAAAATCAGACATAAAGTCGCACTTAGAAATTTTCTCTAATATTTTAAACCATACATTAGATCTGGGCAACCAACTGGCCACCGAATAATAACTTCAGATATAAAAATTATAATGAACATTATAAAATCGTATACAGGGTGTTCGGAAAATGTGTAGGAAACGCTATACCAATGGATTACTTGAAGTGTCCTGAACAAAATTTTCTTTCATAATCAAACAGCACAATTCATAAGGTTTTGCGAAGGCATCAGTATCACCCATACCATTTCCAACCGGTGCAGGGTCTTGAGCAAAGATATTATGCAAGTAGAAATCGCTAAATCGCCAAGAAAGTGTTCAAGAATTTATCTCAAAAATTCTTCTGACTAGGCAACATTCTCAAAAGATGGGGTTGAACTTAAATAATCTCCATTTATGGGCGGATGAAAATCCTAGGGTAATCCTCCCAAATAGTCACCAATATTTCTTTAAAATAAATATTTGGTGTGGAATTATTGGTGGCTGAATATTGGGACCAGTGCCGTTGTTAATGGGAATTAGACGAGAATATTCCACTAGCCTTGCGAAGAAATATGTGGTTTATGCACGATGCCGGTACTGCCCATTTCTCGGTTCAGGTGCGACAGTACCTGAACGAAGCTTATGGAACGAGATGAATTGGTCGCGGCGGAAACTGTGTTTGGCCAGCAAGATCTCCTGATCTGAATGCATTAGACTTTTATCTATGAAATCATTTAAAAGACCTTATCTATGGTTCAGAAATAAGATCAGTAGAGCAATTGTGGCAGAAAATCTGTACAGATTGTGATCAAATCAGAAATAAACCTAGACTTGGAGGTGTCATCAAAAGGTCTCTTATTTCGAGAGCAGAAATGTGAGCTCTGCACGATGGGGGCCACCCAGAACACTTAATTTAAAAATAGCATTTTTCGAGCAGCACCAAAATGTGAATAACTTTTGAATGGCTGCAGATATCGAGTTGATCCTTTTGTTGTTGTAAAGAGCTTCCTGAGAGCCTCTTAAGGAAAGAAATAAAATTATATCCTTGGTGTAAAAATTTTACAGGACCAAGGATAACATACCAACATTTTGTGCAAAATTTATCCCAATATTCATGGTATTGGTGATTGTGCATTAATTCAGAGTGAGATTGGCATTACATATTTTATAAATTTAAACTTTTTTGAATAATACATATTCTTTATAATAGCGTGAGACTGAGTGCATAAACTTATACATTTTCTTGTTTTTATATTTAAACTAGCTGTACGTGCTCGGCGTTGCTCAGACCTTTGGTAATCGAGCATCGTTTTCAATTGCTTGGGTATCTTACTACAACATTGAATTTAACAGTATCTGAAATATCAGTATTCAGCCCAGCGACCAAGAAAACTACGGATTTGACTCTAATGTCTGTCGTTTTCGATTACTTTTACATATTACTTGCTTCCCACCCCCACTCCTGCGGATGCTATAGGTGTCTTACCCCACAGCATTGAATGGCTTCGTCATTATTTATTTTAGAGAACCCAAAAGGCAGAGATTTGCCATTAATATCGGTGGTTTTCGATTATTTTTATATGGCATTCCGTCCTTACCGCTATCACTAGGGTTGTTAAGTTGTCTTACCTACACAGTATCTAATGGTACAGGGAGTGTCATTATTCATTTTAGCGACCACAAAAAACTATGTTTTTCACACTAACATCGATAATCTTCGATTAATTTTATATGTAGTGAATCTAGAAGAGCATAGTCATTTCCGTTCGGAAAAAATATTGGTGTTGTCAGTATAACAAAGAATTCCCGAGTTAGTCATAATAGTAAATAAATCATTGATGTAGATGATGAAGAGCAAGATGGCTACCCTGAGGACCCCTGATGGATAATTTATTTCTCAAGAAAGCGCAATTCGAAATAAAATACTTTGCGTACGACATGACAGATAAGAACATATCTAACGAAGATAGAAGGTACCCTAAATACAGACAACTTACGAATGAGAACTCTCCGATTAATTATGTCGAAAGCCTTACTAATGGTGCTGGTTGTAGCTGGATGATGAATTTTATATTTATGTTTAACTAGCACTTAGTAATAACGATTACTTTGTCTACAAAAAGCCTGGTGTCACGTTTCCATTATGTAACAACCTTAATTTTCCCAAAAATGGATGGTAGTACATTGCACTATTCCTGAACGAAACAATATATTTACTGTACAAAAATTCCTAAAACTAAATGTTTTTAAAAAGCAGGAATCGACGGAAAAATGAACAATAAATAGTTGAACATTACTGTCATATATATTTATTTGTCAGTGGCGATAATAAATTCGGGGATGTTTCCACATTTTTAATTTATATTAAATGTTATTATAAATTTTATTGCTTATATAAAATAATTGTGTTTTTATAACCTTATTTTATAACTATATTTGGTGATTGAAGACTCTCAAGACAAATAAAGCAGAAATGGAGTTTGTGAATTTCTCGTCATAATTAAATTTATAAACTAATCTGTATTTTCTCATTTAGGAAAGTCGGCATTTGGTGGTGTTTTGCTATGATAGTCTTGTATTTTCCAATGATAATTTCCTTTTTTTCAATTGGGTTCTACAATCATAGTGAGTATTTTATTGTTATGTACTTGAGTAAATTAATTTTAAGGACATGCTGGTGTAGTTATTTTGCAGTAAACCTAGCCAAATGTTTAAATCTGTTTGGCGTATAATGAATTTCTTGCCAGTTTGTTTTATGCTTATTTAAACTCTCATCAATATTTTGGCTCACATGATCTCATTATTACGAATTTTGGCGAAAGTGAGATACTTCCGCGTCCATGTCAGAGACAACTGAAAAAACCAAAAACCCATATTTTGAAGGCATCACTCAGTTCTGATATATGAAGATGGTAAAGTGCGCAAAAGTTATAGCTAGGGGATCTTGCTTTTTATTTAGAAGATATAGAAAGTTTAAGCCATCGTGGAAAAGAAAGTAGAAGTTCAAATCACACAAAACTTTCTTATAGTAGTGTTTAAATAAACAATATGCCAAGTAGTTAGTCATAAGGTAGTTTTCCTTATGCGTTCATTATTTAACAAAACAATATACCACGATCTATTGAAAATCAAGGTAAACCGTCATTGTGAAGAACCTCAAACATGTCATTGTTATACAACATTTGTCAGGTTGTAGTTTACTATGGATTTCACGTAGGCATAGAACGTTTGGCAGGATAAAATACAGAGTGTTTCAGATCTGATGAGCCAAAATAAGTGGGTTGATAGATCTCACGTAGTCAAAAAAAATAATTGTATGACAGGGGAGGAGCAATCTGAACCGTTTGAAGTTACAGGGTGATTAATAAGTTTTTCATGGTACGCACCAGGGTCGTGCCCAGGATATGCTCCAGGAGGGGGGGGGGGAGTTTATCTAATTTCATAACAAAATAAAGGAGCTATACAAAGAACACTATTAACAAACGGATGTACATAATATATGATATATTATGCAATTAAAAAATATGGTCATATACATTTTAGGTTATTTTTATATTATATTGCAGGTACAGTTGCTTCCTAAAGTGTAAAAAATGCCCCCCCCCCTCCCTCTCCTCTGCCATACAATTTTGTCTTTTTTGTACGTGAGATCTCGCACCCCGCTTATTTTGGCACGTTAGATCTGAAACACCTTGTATAGGCCTATAGAAGATATTTTACTTAACCATCGATATAATGTTAATAATTACTACTGCTACAAAGCGTCGTCCTTGTTTCACTCACAGACTTCTGTACGAGAGATAACATCAGCCTTATAGTGACTTTAATGTTACTTCGTTAACATTTTATTACGTTTATTTTTCGCCAGTATATCTATATAATCTTAACTTTAAAAATGTTTACTAAATTCTTATTTGGTGTACGAGTTAATTAAATTACACCTTCAAATATGCCTCCTAAACTTAAAACGGGGTTTCTGGAAGTTCATCTGACCGAGAATTAACTTTTGAGAATATCTTAACGCTTATTAAATCATCTGAGGCCGCAATAATAAAGTTTGTGGATAATTAAATCAATGGAATTCGTAATAAAATTTTCATTAGGTTTGAAGAAGCAATGAATCACCTTAAAGCAGAAATGCTCGGCATCCATTACTGATGGAGCTTGAACAAGAGGTTGATTCTTGGAACGCAATACACTGAGCTGTGACATTATAATTTGTAGATTTTCAATAACATCCATCTTAATATTCGAAGTCTACCATCATGTATTGATGAGTTCAAGTTTGTGTTTGAATATTATGGGATTGAGATATTAAGGCTGAGTGACACCTGGTTCCAAAGTTATCACAATGAACAAATCTTTAACCTTAGTAACTACCGACTTTGAATAATGATGGACTCTACTCAGTTGAGGGTGAATTCGTCTGAAAAAAGATTTTTTTATTTCTGGAATAGACTTTATCTTTCTTGAAGTCTAATCAAATTTTCGTAACATCTTAATTGGTTGCGCTTATCGATCCCCCAAGTCGTAGTGACCTTCAGACTCTTTTCGATGTACGAGGTTGTTAAAAAAAAAAATTTGCATTTTTATTTTTCTCGAAAAATATTTATTTATTCTTCAATATCTATTTTGTCTCCTTCAAAGTAATCCCCCTCAGATATAATACACTCGTGCCAGCGCTTTTTCCAATCCTCGAAGCACTTCTGATACGCGCCATGCGGTATTGTCTTGAGCTCTTCCGGCGATGCGGTCTTTATCTTCTCAATCATGGCGTCCGTCCTTTAATTAGTCTTTTCAGTTTTGGGAAGACGAAGAAGTTGCAGGGGGCCAAATCCGGTGAATACAGTGGCTGAGGCGTGATTACGGTGTTGTTTTTGGCAAAAATATTAAGAACGAGCTACGATGTGTGAGCAAATGCATTATCGTGATGCAAAAGCCATGAATTTTTGTGCACAAATCCGGGCGTTTTCTTAGTATTGTTTCACGCATACGGCACACAACTTCAATTCCTTATTGACTCTACGAGCTCCTGGCAAGAACTCGCGATGCATCACGCCATTGCAGTCGAAGAAAACAGTGAGAAAAACCTTCAAATTTGACCAAACTGACCAAGTTTCTGCTATAATAAATTTAGGCTGATAATAATATTTTTATAAAATAATTAATAAAAAGTACCTAATTTTTAAGATTTTGGGTAAAATAAATTTTGACTTACATTAATATTTTGTTTGAAATAGTAACTTAGCTTTGATAATTTTTGGTTAACAAAGGTTATAAACACATAAATTGTGGGCCAAAAATATATTTCAACCATAATATACCTTTAACGTATTTCTTCACACGGAATTTCTGTATTTGTATGACTATAAATAAAAGCTTGGGCGCTCACTAGATATTGAAATTATCAAATAGTACTAGTGAAACCGCCATATTAGATTATAAATGGTGGCATTTAAAAATCGTGCATTGTTACGAGAACCAAACGTGTGTGCCAAATTTCAGCCCGATAGCTTCAGTGCAAGTGGGTGAAATATTGATTACAAAATTCCAGGACATAGTACATACATACAAGTGCAGTTAAATAAAAGGTTTTAATAATATATTTTTGGCCCACAATTTATGTGCTTATATTATATCCTTTCTAAACCTAAAATTATCAAAGCTAAGTTACTATTTCAAACAAAATATTAATGTAAGTCAAAATTTATTTTACCCAAAATCTTAAAAATTAGGTACTTTTTATTAATTATTTTATAAAAATATTATTATCAGCCTAAATTTATTATAGCAGAAACTAATTTTTTTCTTTTTAGTACATTTTTATATTTTATTGTTAACTAAAAAAATGCTTTGTTTAAAAATACTTTTTTGTGTAATTATTACTCTGTTGGAAAGATAATTTAGTAATTTAGTTAGTTAATTTATCGCTTATTGCAAATAATAAGCCAACACGGATAAGAGGCAACGATGGAATAGCTAATTTTTGACCAAGATGTAGGGTTTCTAGAGTTATAGGTTTTAGAGTTACGCCTTGTAAAGTTAGAGCCTTGGCTCCACATAAGAACTGATAATATTTAAACAGTAAAAGCGGTATGAGCTTGTGAGTCTTGACAACCTTCTTTACATGAAATGTTTTTAGTGGGATAAGTATTTCTTATTAATGCTGACTATTTGTAGAAAATCCTAAATAAATCCATTCAAAAATCAAATAACTATCATTTAAAATCCAGTAATTGTTTGTATGTATATCTGAGGCTAAGAGAGAGCTTCTACCTCAGGTAAGGTCTCTTAGTCACCACTAAAATAAACAACCAGGTACAGTAAATTAAATTTATGAAAGTGAGGTGCTTTTATATTTCCTGAAGAACATTTATTTATTTTCCATTTATAAGTTTATTTCTAATAAAATTTTTAAATACAGTGTTTCGCAGGTATTTTTCTGATTCATTTTAGTTTGTTTTGAAACATTTCTGCAGAAGACAGCTGTAGACTTCACGTGCATATTTAAAAAAGAAAAAACTTAAATGCAATTTGCTTAAATCGGTTGTTAATCAAATTTACTAATCTATTATTTTATTTAGCACCTCTGAATATCCTCGAAGGTGCAGATGCAACTGCAAGAGATGGAATTCTCGGAGACATACTCTTAACAGAAGACCAACGTAATTCACTGAAAAGGACTGGACTTATTAGTGAGAATAAGCGCTGGCCAAATAATACAGTCATTTATGAGTTTCGTGACGACTGTAACGGTGAGTATAAGTAAATATTTTGTGGATGATAGAACTGTGTCATACTACTCCTTAACCTTTAGATATCGCCCGTTTAATAATACTTGATGCTATTAATTACATAAGTAGAGAGTTAGACGGATGCATCAAGTTCGAAGAGAGAACGAACCAGCGGGCTCGCCTTAGAATCGATTGTGTAAACTGGCAAAGTAGTAATTAACAGAAAAATTTAATTATATTCGTTATAGCCACCAGATGGAAAAAGATGTTATGCTATTGGAGGATACTTCAGTCCCGGTATAACTCCGATAGTATTACCACCGGCATTGTGCTTTAGAAGAGGTACAATTGTTCACATGTTTTTTCATGTAATTGGCCTACAACATATGATATGTGCTCCTACAAGAGATAACTACGTCGAAATTCATTTAGAAAATGTAGATCCGGCAGAGAAGAGTAGCTTCCGCAAATGCGGTAGTGACGAATCAAGCCTTTTCGATGTGCCATATGATTACTCAAGTATTATGCATTTCGGTGAATATGCTTTTTCAAAAAATGGTGAAAAAACTATTATACCAAAGAATCGCCATGCTGTAATAGGAGTGCGGGACAGAGTCTCCGAACTAGATTTAAAAAGGATTAGAAAAATGTATAAGTGTGAATAACTGTAATTGGATCTTGATCCTGGAGACTATTGGTGAAATTATATTTACAATAATATGACTGTAAAATTCATTTATTCATAAATAAAATTGGAAATGCTTCCCGAAAATATAACTCTCAATTCACAAATGGCACCACTTTTTGCAAACTAAACGTGTACTTAGTTTAAGTAAAAAAAATTGCCTTATTGCAGAAAATAGTTCGTAATGCCGAAACTATTTTCAATGTTCAAGGTTTTAAGAAAAGTATATCAATTATTTTTTGGAATTACCACCAAAGTACTTACACTGCCTGCGGTTAAGAATTTAACTTGATCTCAATCGTCTTATTAATGGTTGCTGTGAACACGGGGTGTATATTACTCACTTCCCAGTATTCAGAGTAGTGTTGTAATCGGTTCGAAAATCGAAAGAAAAATTTTCGTTGTACAATATTCAATAATAACGCAGAATTTTTTTCCACTATTTTTGGAAAGAAGATTGTGCTTAAGTGTATAAAACAATTTTATAATCAAATTTTCCTTTTTGCCGATATTTTTTAAAACTGCATTTTTTGACGATAACTGTGATATTATTATTTGACGAGGTTTCCACAGACTTATCTCGAATCCAAAAAGACCTTTTACTTGACGAAGCTACGATTTTGAACAAAATCTCTACCTTGACTGATAGTTTTTAAATTGGTCCTGACGATATTCCCGCCTCACTCGTCAAAAAATGTGGTTCCATTCTTGTTCCTATTCTGTGTTATTTATTTAATCTCTCAACTCGTTGCGGTGCATTTCCGAAAGCGCGGAAAACCTCATTAATTATTCCGCTTCACAAAAAAGGTGATAAAATGAAATTTCGAACCATAGATCAATTGCTAATCTTTGTTGTATATCCAAGATTTTTGAGGCACTTATCTGCGATGTTCTATACTTCCACTGCAAGCGGTCTCAACATGGATGCATTAGGGATAAATAAACTACCACCAGTTTATTGAAATTTTCCAACTTCTGTATATCTACAATTGAAGATGGTAAGCAAGTTGACTGTATTTTTACTGCCTTCAGCAAAACTTTCGGTAGATTAAATCATAGAATTCTTGTTCTCAAACTCTCCCTTCTCGAGCTTCCGCGGATTTAGAAAATGGGATTCATTCGTGCTTATCTGAACACACTCAGCGGGTTTCTTTTCGAAGAGGTCTGTCTGATGTCATTTTCAACACTTCCGGTGTACCGCAGGGCTCCCATCTCGGGCCTTTTTTATTTATAATTTATATCAATGATGTATCTACGATACTGTCTCACTAAAATATTCTTTGTCATGTCGACGATGCTAAGATATTTCGCACTGTGTCAGACAATACCGATTGCCTACTTTTAAATTCAGACTTGGACGCCTTTCAGAATTGGTGTTCCATTAACGACCTTACCCTAAATATCGGCAAGTGTACATCTATGTCTTTCTCACTGAAAAGATCTCCCTTTCAATTTAACTTTACTATAGAGGGTTGTCCTTTAACAAGAGTTAAAAAGACTAAGGATCTAGGTATCTGGCTCAATTCTCAATTTTCTTTCGAGGATCATTTTGATGCCATAGTCACCAAGGCTTTGATGACTCCCAATATCGTGAAGAGGTGGTCAAAGGAATTCGATGACCCCTACATTACAAAACTTTTATATTGCACTTTTGTCAGGCCTATTCTGGAATATGCCTCTCCAGTCTGGTCACCGCTCAATCGCATTGAAGCTGTTCAACGGAGGTTCGTTAGGTTAGCTCATCAAGGCCTTCCAACTCCTTTATATTACCACCTTATGTTGATATGCACTTGGATACCATTGAAAAGAAACGCCGTAACGCCACGATCCTTTTTGCTTTCGACTGCATTCGGGGCTACATGCATTCTGTTCCCTTGGCCTGTTTTGCCATGTCGGTTCCGGCTAGCTTCCTGAGAATTCACGACTTTCTTCAGTTACCATTTCATCGCACTAATTATGGATTAAATGAGCCAATCAAATCAATGTCGCGATTTTTTAATTCCTCTTTTGATTGCATTGATTTTCATCTATCGCGAAATCATGTGAGGAGTCAGCTTTGTTGAAGTTACTTTCACTTTATGTAATTTTTACTCGTGTGTATCTTTTAAACACTTTAGCACTTTTATTTTCTGTATTTATATTTTGCGAATTCTCTCCTTATTCTTTGATTTGATATAGTTATACTGTTTTTATTTAGTTTTTTGTAGTAGGTAGCACTTTGATGGAATATTGCAAACGAATCAATAAATTCACCTTAACTGATTTTTTACGTTGAGTAAAGTTAGTTGGAGGCCACCGATAATAACACAGTCGACCTAACATAAACTTAATATGGTTCGTTGTGATACCACTACGAAGGAACCTCACCTGGGTCGATTTAGCACTGCCATGCAGTGACTAGTTGAACCAGCCGGAGCTATTGCGAAACTTTTTTATGACTTCTTTCACTAACACTAACTGTGATATTAGATTTACTGATTTTAGTTATTTGATGACTACAAAGTCGCAAAGCATATTAATAGTTTTGCCGATACTTTCTCGTGTGTACCTGATGGTGTTTCTGCCTCACTTCTAAAGAACTGTTCTTCTTCTCTCGTTCCTGTTCTTTGTTATTTATTTAATTTACCAATTCCTTGTGGTGTCATCCCAAAATCTTGGTAATTATCTCTTATTATTCCTCTTCACAAAATGGGCAAGAGGTGTGAGATTTCCAACTACAGATCTATTGCTAACTTGTGCTGCATTGCTAAAGTTTTTGAAGCATTAGTTTGTCATGTACTCTATTTCATTGCAAGTACTTTCCAACACGGCTTAATGAAAGGAAGGTCAACTACGACTATTTTCTAACTCCTACTTATCTGAAATTGAAGCTGGTTTTAGAATTTTAGCAAGACATTTGACAGAATTAATCATCAAATTTTGATTCACAAGTTAGCTGCCCTAGGATTCCATCCTTGTTTATTGACTTTGTCCGTTCATACTTATTATGCCGAACCCTTGAAACCCGTTGCCGTTTCCGCTGAACTTGTAAAAGAAAAATTCAGTAACAAGTAAAGACTGTAAAGTGATATTCTCTAAGGGGATCCACATAAAATTATACTCTTTTGAATATGATTGCATTTAGATGATGAAAAACAACTTTTGACTTGGTTTTATAATCGTGCAGACGCAAAAGAAAGATTCTGAAGAATCTCGGTAAACGCTTAAGAGAATTTTTATGTAAACTTGTAAATAATTTTTCGTGATTAAATAAAATTGTAGTGATCTAAGGGAATATTTTATTTCAATAATTTACTTGTGTCATCCAAAACAAGTGCATTAAATAGTTAATAATCTTTACTTTCTACTTTTAAACATTTAATAAAAACAATATTTTAACAACAATATAAGAGGGTGAGGATGCTTTACAGTTTCTGAAGAACATTTATGTATTTTCCATTGACAAATACCTTTTTCCACGTAATTTCTTGAATCCTGTTTTTACGTATTTTTCTGCTTTATTTAGTTTTGAAATATTTCTGCAGCTACCAACTGAAAACTTCAATTTCACGTTTCATAAAAATTTAACTGAAATTTGGGTGCAATGGTTTTAAAGGAAATTTACCAAGTTATTATTTTATTTAGCACCTCTACATGTCCTCGAAGATGGAGATATAACTGATGGAGACATGATCTTAACACAAGACCAAATTAGTTCTCTCAAAAGGACGGGAATTATTGATGGACGTTACCGCTGGCCAAATAATACAGTCATTTTTGATTTTCATACTAACTGTAACGGTGGGTTTAATTAAATATTCTGTAGATTATGGAAGTGTGTAATAGTACTTTTCATCCTTTAGATGACGCTATTTACACGATCATTGATGCTATTAATTACATAAATATTGAGTTAGGCGGATGCGTCTATTTCGACAAGAGGCCGAAGCTAGACAAAAGGGTTTACCTTTTAATCAATTGTGTAAACTAGTTAAGTAGTGATAAATAAAAAAATTTAACTATACAAGTTTTAGGAAGGAAAGGGATGTAAAACCAGAATAGGATACCAATTCGATAGGAACTCTACCCAGATGATATTGCCTGAAAGATGCCGTCGTCAACGAGGTGTAATTGTTCACGAGTGCTTTCATGCACTTGGCCTATTGCATATGATGTGTGCTCCTACAAGAGACGAGTATGTCGAAGTTCATTATGAAAATATACTGGAAGAACGGAAAAAAGAGTTCCACAAATACAAAGGTTACGAAGCAAGCCTTTGGGGTTTGCCATACGATTACTCAAGCGTTATGCATTACGGTGCATATGCTTTTTCAAAAAATGGTAAAAAAACTATTGTACCAAAGAAACCCGATGCAATAATAGGAGTGAGAGACAGAGTTTCCGGGCTAGATTTCCAAAGGATTAGAAGAATGTATAATTGTGAATAACTATAATTGACTTTGACACTGGAGACTATTGTACAAATTACTATTAAAATAATATGCCTGTAAAATTTAAAATAAAATAAAAATTCTGAAATACTAAAATATATCTCTCAAATCGTAGATGGCACAATTTTTCACTATAATTTTAATTTATTTATTTAAAAAAAGCAAAATAGCCTTATTGCATATTTAAAAGGTTTTTAATAAAAATAATCACAGCAACGAATATCGATTCTGAAAAAAATGTGGATTAACATGATCCAATTATAATTTAATTCAAAAAACCAAAAAATTATTTATAATAGTAAAAATTGGTTAAAAGAGTTGTAACCATAATATGAAAATAATTTGTGTCGGTATCTGATGCATCGCGTAATTATTTTCATGAAGTATGTTACTTTAATTATACGTACAACGTTTTGGCCTAAAGTTTTCTTATACTTTTATTTCGTGATGTTTTTATTGTTCCAGAAATATCTCTAAAATATAGCTGGATGCCAAATACAGCAGGTAATTGAACACACGTCGATGTTTTTCATCGATTAATTGATATTTTTTTCCGATGTTTCTATAATCCGATTTTACGATATTCGATGTTTTTCTTCAGAAAAAAAGATTACTGAATTTTCCACTATTGATTAAAGTACTGGGGTATGATTGCCTCTTCAGTCCCAACTGAAAGATAGTTTTATCAAGCGAGGAATATCAAGATTTATAAACGAAATCGCTTATCAGGTGAACACGTGAAGCAGACGTTGTTTATAGGGTATCTTTCACATAAACAGTGCGGCTTAAAATAGTAGAGGTTTAGACCCGAGTCAGAGTCGGGGTTTTTTTGCAATGCAAACATCTAGTTCTATTTTTATAATTGTTTTCTAATATAACAGTGAATGTAAAAGAAGCAATCCTAGCAACATATGTATTAACCTCGTTGAAAATATATTTTCATTTAATTATTTTGTTGTTATTTTCTGATAATTGTCATTTATTCATTATTTAATAAATCAAACAAAAAATTTATTAATACAATTAAGGAAATTAATCGTTTTTTCGATTTTCTCCCCCATTAATCTCCCATAATTTCAAAATCGATATTTTTTCGCAACATCGGGCGCCACTAGATGCAGTATGTTATATTGCTACTAGACGTGATGGGCTCAGTATTCCATACAGAGTTCGTTGACCAGAAACGTATAGGAAGCCGCGATATCTCAAGGAGCGTTGTGGGATGGAGATATTCACAGCCCCAGTAATTCGTGTGAATTTATCGTTCCTTGCAATAAATCGAACAAAAATACTAGTTTGGAAATGTTGCGCCTTTTTTCAAGAGAGTCCAGTGAAATCAGTCACAAACGGGCAGCGTAAGAGGGAAGTAACAAAGGATCAATCCACGGAAGTCTACGAAGAGCAAACCTAAGAACACGGCCTCGACGCGGTTGACTTGAACGGCGAAATAGGGAGCCCACACAGGACTAGCGTATTTCAAAATTGGCCTAACGAAGGTGCAGTAAAGAAGCTTGGCATCGAATTCCTTAGACCATCTTTTAACGGAACCCAACATCGAATTAGCCCTACGAAGATGGAGTCTACATGATTATCGAAAGAAAGGAGAGAGTTGAGGACCACGCCCAGATGTTTCCCCTGTAGTCGAAGAGGAAAAAACTTGGTGTCGTTCGCATAACACAAAATCTTACTATTGGGGACGATAAGTGAAACATCAAGGTGACAAGCATTTGGTCAGAAAGAGCTCCCCAAAATAGGGTACGCTGTGTACGATCAGTCACCTCCTACGTGTCTGATCATACACATAAACAATTATCAAAGCAAGGCGGGTATCCAAGAAGTAACAAATCATAGACCAGTAGCCATTTTCTGTAAATTTCGTGAGTATTTTCTCGCGTGCAATGACGTAAATGTAAATGAAATTGTTGTTGTCCACAACAAATAAATAGTCATCGAAGCTGCATGAGGCACAAAATCTCTCCTAAGCTTTACTCTTCAAATTCCTCAGATTTCAAGAGGCACCTTCGAGCAAGGGACGAAAAAAATGTGGGTATCCTGACCTAGAAATGCCAATATGAACATATCGGGTGAAACAGGCGTAATGAATATCGTAAAAAGCGCACACAACCAGATTGACGTCCTAGTCTTCATCAGCCCGATTAGTCACAAGAAAGAACCCAGCAGAACCTCGTTTGAAGTTAAAGTAGAAGTCGTCGAGTGAGGAAGGAGATGCGTCGGTTGTGTCGAAACACATAATAACTAGGAAAAGGGTGATGACTCGATTTAGGAACCAAAGGGGCCAGGCACCTCTTCACGATCATACGATCTGGGTCAGACAAAAGCAGAAGATCCAGGAATCATTAGCAATATCGCAACATTGAGCCAGGCCGGAACAGGCTACAGTGTCGAAAAAGGACAAAGTGTATTGCGGAGCAAATATGAATAAGAGTATAAGACCGTCAGTGTCAAGAGAATGTACCCAACAGATGCCGGGAAAATTGAGGAGGAAAGCATTGAGTCAAACAAGTTTGTTTGTTTGACAGTTGTCAACAGACGGAGGGTGACAAAGGGGGAACACAAAGAGTCAAAACAAATAAATTTATGGTAGGAAAACTTAAGACCACGCACAAGAGTTTGAGATCGCGGGAGTCAGAAATATCGACGACTAAGCACGAGATACTCCCCTAATCGTACAGGGCGCCCCTAGAGCCAAAAGAGTCACTGTTCGAAGATTGTGAAGTAGCGTCTTCGAGGGCGCCAGTATGAGAAGGTAGAAGACCGCTCGCTCTCCTCTGCGCGGGGCACCCGTGCGAACCATGAGTGTCACTATTCAAAGATTCTGTTGGTAAATCGGGCCATATTTTTTTTTCTGCACTCCGGTAGTGTGAGATTGCTACTCACTTAAGACACCTCTCTGGGGATTGGCCGAAACAGACCACATAGAAACGTCCATTTTCGTCCCCTCTAAGTCACTCTATCCGGGGGCAGCTGATTTATGCAGTTATCCTACTGTCGCCGCTGCCTCCGTTCCCTGGGGCAATGCGAGAATCCTAGTCTATCTGCAGGAATTATATTATATATATATATTGCGATTGCTTTGCCTACAATTGTCCATAATGTACTAATGAACCTAATTTCTTCAAAACTACGCGACACGACAGTATGTTGCACCTATGTTTGATTAACAATATAGCCACTGTATTAAAATTCCTGGAATCTACGAAGAACCGAACATCACTGACACATAAATTTATTTGTCAGTGTCGATAATAAATTCGGAGGAGGTTGCAAATTGTTAATTTATACTAAATATTATTATAATTAGTCTATATAAAATATTTATGTCCTTCCAAAATTCTAAATTTGTAACTGTATTTGGTGATTGAAGACTCTAAAACATATTGAAGAAGAAATGGAGTTTGTGGATCTTACGTCATAATTAAATTTGTTAACTAATCTGTATTTTCTCATCTAGCAAAGTCGGCATTTGGTGGTGTTTTGCTCTGATAGTCTTGTATTTTCCAATGCTTATTTCCTTTTTTGCAATTGGATTCTACGACCGTAGTGAGTGTTTTATTTTTGTTCTTTAGTAACTCAATTTTAAAGATATGCTGGAGTAGTTATTTTACAGTATATCCTACCAAATTCTTAAAGCTGTTTGGAAAATAAGGGGTTTTTTAAGTTACAATTTTATTTCATTCTTCTTTAAGGGTGAAAGCGCCTAAATTTTCGGCTTAAGTGTTTTTCAAATATATATATATATATATATATATATATATATATATATATATATATATATTGTAAAGGAACTATCTTTATTTTAGATCTGGTGTTAAAATTGTTTTATTCTTAGCATTAAAATCTAGAAAACTGTAGTTACTTACTAAAAATACAGTGGTTAAAATAATGTTTAAGCGGAGAAATATTTAACACATAGACTTATCCACATTCTTATTTTATTTTATTATTATCAAAATGACTGTAAAGCATGACTGTAGAGCAGCACCATTCTGACTAAACCTGACATTCTGAATTTTCCTCAAACTTGATATTAAATAATTGATCGGGATTATTTGTAGAATAGAAATCGATTTTAATTCTAAACTGAATTTATCATATGTTTTCAGTCTCTTGGTTTGGGTTTTCTACAGAGATGTTAAAAATAATCCTCCTGACTTGGCGCTGCTCTACAGTACGCACAGACCGAGCCTGAAATATAGTAGTCATATTTGGCAGAAGCCGGACACGACGCATTGTTCATTTGGGATAAAGTTCAAAGAAAGTCTATAAAACGTATTCACTATCTCTCAGAACATTGACTCTCTGAAGCATCGACGGAATGTCGGTTGTCTTTCGCTCTTCTATCGTGTGTTTCGCTCTTCTACCGCGTGCTTCGCTCTTCTATCGCTATTTTCATGACCATTGCAACGCGTGATATAATAGCTTGAAATTGCTCCTACCCCTATACCCTAAGGCCTAAAGGACAAGCATATTGGCAGATTTGGCCAAATTTCGTACATCTTTCTTAAGCCGAACAGCACGCATGTTTAATAGTTTATCATCTTCCGTTTTTTTCTCCCGTCCTATGAGCCCGAAACTTTTAAACGAAGCATTCATCATGACCTCGTTTAATCAAAACCTATTAATCCATTTACCTTATCCTTATTTCATTTCTTGCTAAAGCTGTGCTTTATTATCGTAAGGACATCCCTTAAGCCTTGACTTTATAATTAAAAAAAATATTTATTTAATATTATGTAATACTTTTATTAATAATGTAATAAAACATTGGTTAAGAGCATGTTTTGTATGCACATGATAGGATTTAGTAGTTATTTCTAAATAATTTATAAACTATTTTTGCTACAGTTTTGCTACTACATACAGAAATTTTTGGAGGTATGTTCCATCAATAGTTTAAAAATGAGAGTAAGGCAGCAGTCCTAGACAGTTGTGAATTTTAGGAGACCTATCTAAGTAAAAAAAAAACAATTTCAGCACACCTTTTATGAAAAGGAGGTCCAAAAAGATGTCAAATGTTATCTTAACGGGTTTATAAATGAGAGGACTGTGACATAAAAACAGACCGAAACTGTAATGGTTTCTAGTTAATACGTCGCCTTACTTACAAAATTCGCCAAAACTGGCTACTACAAATAAAAATATAGAATCTTTAAAATATAAGCTAAAGTTAAACTTAATCAAATAATAAGCCTCAGTTGTCTCTGGAACACCTAAGCTAAATGTAGGCTGCGCAATTGTTGGAAAGGCGTGACATAGAAGTAATTGGCTCGTGCATTCCATAAAGAGTTCGATTTGTGAAATATGGAAAAATTCGGGGCTCCTCAATGACCGGGGCGGGATGAAAATATTTACGTCGTTCAGTAGTTTGGAGGAGTTGATCGCCACCTGCAGTATATCATACAAATAAAAAAAACAGGATAGGATGGAAGGAAGAAAGGGTCTGCGCTGAACAGCCTCGATCCGGTTGATAATTAATTATTAAGAACCATCCCCAGTTCCATGACCCGACCAAGCCTCCCCAGCGTACTTCCATCTAAAGCGTAGTGAGAGGCGGTGCATTTATCAGCATTAAAGGGAGAAGGTTACTAAAACACCAACCATTGAAAATGTGAATTTCAGACTTTAAGCACATGAGCACAGTCGTCATAGCAAGAGACGACGCGAAAGATTTTGGCATCATTGCATAACACAGGATGCTGGAGTAAGTCAGAAGTAACAAAACATCATTAATAAATATAATAAAAAGGAGCTGGCCGAGAATACTGCCCTGAGGCACGCCGGAAGGAACAGAGGTTACTATGGGTAAGGTACCGCGGAATAAGACACTCTGCGTGCGCATATGAAGCTTGTGAATGAGAATCCCATGGAGGAAGAGGTGCGTTTCGCTAAATTACATGTTTCATTTAACGAGTGATAACGCTTGAGATAAGTGCTGTGTTACGGATTTAATAAAAATAACATTTAAGTGCGATTTTGCATTTTAATTCGAAGAAATTAAGTTGCAACATATTATCAAAAAAAAAAAGAAATTAGTAAGAGAAAACGCAAATAATATCGAGATTGTTAGTTGTGAGATATCGTAGTGTTGCCAGCAAAATAAACAAATTATAGAAAAATCTCCCATTTTGTTGAAAAGAGACGTCTAGTAAGGAAAGTAGAAACTACGAAATAAGATTGTATAACTAAGCAAATGGATAAAGTTATTGCAGAAATTTTGGAAGTTAACTCAATCTAGCGACAGTGATAAACCCGAACAAACATTGAAGATGAAAAATTGTTTTGTCGAAAATTAACCCAAAAGTCGAAATTGACTGAGAACATGATATCGGAAACTGGCGTATGTGAAACAACACAAAAAATTGCAAAGAAGCAGATTAGCGAAGGACAATCCTTTCATAAATGATTTTTAAAAAGAACTTCAAGATTTGTAAAATCCAATCCTAATCATATGGTCAGTGTACAAGAAGTAAAAACAGCCAACATAGAATTAATTTGTGGAAAAAACTCACAGAAACGCAAGAAATCAATTATTAAGTTGTAATTGGAGAAATTGCATTTTTGTTCAACTTGCGTGCACCAACCAAAACAAGTAAAACTACGTCGAGTAAAAATGCACTCTCCAACTAAAAATAAGCAGTTTTTTTTTATTGTTGACTATTTGTAAAAATTGTATATAATTGTATATAAATACAGTAAATAATTGCATAAATATCCATTAGTTTTCAGGAATTAAGTAGAGTGAGGGAGTCCACAGATAAGGCCTCTTAGCCACAACAAAAGTATAAGGATAAGTAATTCAGAATCTTTACCTTTTTTTAATACAGTGGCTCTCTTGTATTTTTCTGGTTAATTTTTGCAGCTAACAAATGTGAATTATACGTGCGTAATTCATAAAAATTTACCTGCAATTTGCTTAAATCGTTTTTAAAAGTAAAGGTACTAATCTATTATTCTATTTAGCACCTCTCCATATCCTCGAAGATGGAGATATAACAGATGGAGACATGATCTTAACAGAAGACCAAGTTGATTCTCTGAGAAGGACTGGAAAAATTGATGAGAAGTACCGCTGGCCAAATAATACAGTCGTTTTTGATTTTGATACGAAGTGTAACGGTGGGTATAATTGGATTTAGATAAAACAACTGTGTCATACTGCTCCTCGATCTTTAGATCTCGCCATTCTTCTAATCCTTGATGCTATTAATTACATAAATAAAGAGTTACGCGGATGCATATATTTCGAAAGGAGGTGGAAACGAGACAAAAGGGTTTACGTTTTAATCAAATGTGTAAACTGGTTAAGCAGTAGTAAACAGAATAATTTAATTATATTCCTTATAGCCACAAGGACGTAAAGGATGTTTTGCTAATGTCGGATATAACTCCAAGATAAAAGCTACAGGGATAACATTGTCTGAGCGCTGCCTTAAAAGAGGTACAATTGTTCACGAGTGCTTTCATGCACTTGGCCTACATCATATGATGTGTGCTCCAACAAGAGACAAATACGTCACAATTCATTATGAAAACATAAAGGAAAAACACATTGGTAACTTCCGTAAATACAGTAGTAACGAAACAAGCCTTTTCGATTTACCATATGATTATTTAAGCATTATGCATTATGGTGCATATGCTTTTTCAAAAAATGGTAAAAAAACTATTGTACCAAAATATCGCCTTGCCATAATAGGAATAAGATACAGGGTCTCCGAGCTAGATTTCGAAAGGATTAGAAGAATGTACAAGTGTAAAAAACTATAATTGGTTTTTGGTAACCATTGCCCAGACTATAGTAGAAATTATACTTATACTAATATGACTGTAAAATTTATTTAATTATTGGAAAAATTGGAAATGCTTTCAGAAAATATAACTCCCAAACAACAAAGTGTTCCGCTTTTTATTATATTATGATCAAATTGGAGAAACTATTTGCAACATTGGAGACTTTAAGGGAAGTAAGTATGTTACATATACCTCCTATTTTGTTTTTTTTTGCGCAATAATTTTTTGTAATTCCTGCTAAAGTAGTCATATACTCTGCGGTTAATAATTTAGCTTGAACGCAAGGGAGACGGAGTTGGATCAATGCGTTGAGCGGCAAGACCAACATGCCATGGGTCCCGGGTTCGAGCCCAGATGACCATGAGCCCATAGCCCGCAGCAATGCAATCAAGACTCAAGCTTCCTCACTTCCCCTACCCTTATTCCCTTCCGGCCAAAACCATGCTAACGCATCAAAGGGTTGTCCCCTAGGATTTGGCCACATCGTATAAAAAAAAAATTGTCGCAGTGGTGGTTGAGTGAATACAGCATAAATTGCATATTACTAACTTGCCAGTATATAAGGAAGTTATTGTAATGGATCGGAAAATCGAAATCGGAATTTATGGTGTATTTTTGTATGGTTTAAGGTCAACTCAGTATTTTTACAGAATTTTTGGAAAGACGTGTTTGTAAGTGTATGAACGGACGTGATCATTTCTTTCCAGCACGAAATCTCGCGAATAAATGATATCACGTTATCACAGCTGTCTAACTGACAATCGAATCTAGCGATCGACTTTTCGCCCACTTCTAATCGTCGAATTTTGGTGACGAAACATTTATGGAGCCTAACTTTGTAAGTAGATTCAGACTGCAGGAAGATTTTCCCTACGGTATTGTGAGAAGATGCCCCACCTCGCGGATTTTTTGGTATGCAGTTTAAGACACCTCCCCACTCCTTGAGCCCCTTACACGGTCCCACAAGCTGTGAATATATAACAGACTCGAACAACTTGGGTATGCAGGAAAGCATCGCGATTGGCCTATAATTTGAATCAAGTTTTTATGATGCTTTCTATAAACAGGAATTATAAAGGATCTCTTCCAAGCGTGGTAAATCTACCGGCCTGAAGAGACTTGCTGAAGATGGGTTCCAGTTGAGTGAGTAATGCGTCAGAGCAGGACTTCACGACCGCAGGTGAAACATCATCAGGACCAAAGGAAAAGTCCATTTTAAATTCCCTGATACTATCCATGATAATATTACGAGATATATTGGGCAAAAGAGTAAAGGCAGCAGGACGCTCCTGAATATGATCAAACTCTTCTAGGGAAGGTGCAAAATTGTGAGAAGAAAAGGCGCTCCCGAAAAACAACGCAAAGTTATCGGCAGTGTCGGACACGTTGCAACTAGAGGACCTGTTAAATCATATTATAGATGGATAATTGTCAGTTTTTTTCTTCATATTAAATTTTATTTGAAAAAGGTACGAGGATCACTATGCAAGTTATTGCGAACACTATCAAGGTATTGCATGTATAACGATGAAAAAAACGCCAAAAAGCTGTCATAACAAACAATGAAATCACAGTAAGCTAACGTGTCTCTACAGCGTAAGTAGGTTTTCCATAGTCAATTTTTTTTATTTTTAAGGCCTCGAAGTTCTTTGATATACCACAGAGTAGAGCAGCAGGATAATCTGGACATCTTGAGTGGTATATATGACTTAAACAGATGGTAAATCCTACTATAACACACGGATTATTATTATTAAACACAGATGAGAAATCGATTAAGACGATCCTATCTGCAAGATCAGAGAAGCCCGCCCTTTTTAAAATCTAAAACGAACTGATCCAAGTTGGGACCACCAGAATTAGAACCATCGTAGCAGAAAGAAATGAAATGGGCGGGTGTAAACTTTCGACAGGGGATAAGTTACGAGAAACCGATTCGACTATAGTGAAGAAGAAAAAATAAGATCTAACTGCCTTCCCATAGAGTTCATTACACCACTTATTTGGTGTAAGCCAGAGGAGGAGATGGCGTCAAGAAAATGGGAGTCTTTGACAGCAAGACAATTTAAGGGAAGGTAGTCGTCATCATCAACGTTGAATATCCATTGAACGTTGGGTAAATTAAAGGATGATTTCATCCTCCGGGTTTGTCTTGTCATGCGTATGCGTGTCATGTCTGCGTAATAGCGTTTGAATTTTCTTAAAAATAAAATTCATAATTTTAACTGAGAAAATATAACAATTGAATGTTCTTTCTTTATGCCGCACGGATAATCAGATGTTAATGAGTTTAAACGATATTGCTGCCATACCGCTGCCTCAATATGCTGGACTATAACTGCATGTACTTAAAATCGTCAAGAAATTTATACTCTAGGTATATGTATAATTCGAAGATTTAACCTCTACTTTTTAGCTTCTACACTTGCTTCTATACATATTTCAATGTTTTTTCCGCGTTAGCAGTTTTCTTCTGTGAAAACTGTATAAATGGGACACCTTCTAATCGGGACAAATAATGATTGGCCCTAAGTTGATCGGATAAATAAAACGTCATATATGATAACAATTCCGTCAAATATGTTTAGAAAAATAACAGGTTAGACTATAAATGGCCACTATCCTGATTTTATTGATGTAAGTAGACGTGCAAATATGACTAATATTACATACGGGTTATATTTTTTCTGTGAATCTTAATATTCTTATGAAAATCTTGATTGATACGAGTAACACCTTTCGGATCTGCAGGCAAAATTTTAGCGATAGTTGCTTACGACAATAAAGCTTAGTTTAGCAAAGTGACAGAAGGATTCTAAAGTAAAAAAAAACAACTCGGAACATTCAGAAGGACACAATTTAGAAGGATTTAATTAGGAAGAAAGGGAAAATGCGAAGTAATGTTGTATTCTTTTTCATTGGAAGTCTTAAAAATAAATTTAAAATTTTTCTAGATCCTAAACAGAATAGAAATTTGATTTTGGAAGAGAAATCGTGCTTAGAAAGGTTTAGAAAACCTTTCAACATATCGGTCCTACGTTGCCGTGCTAAGACAAAAACTACTAAGCACCAAAAATAAGCTTTTGAGATAATGGTTCTGTTTGAAGCTGAATGATAAACTTTATCTTTAAGCAGTTAGTAATAATTATTAATTTGTTTAAAAAACGTCTATTGTCACATCTTCATTATGTAGTAACTTTAATTTCCTCAAAACTACACGACACGACAGTACGTTACACCGCAGCGCAATGAACATTATCGCCACTGTATAAAAATTCCTGAAGATGAATAATTTCAGGAACCGACGGAAACCTGACCAATAGATGAACATCAATGACGTATACATTTATTTGTTAGTGTCGATAATAAATGTGGAGATGTTTGTAAATTCTTAATTTATATTAAATATTATTATAATTTTAGTTTCGAGTAAATGTAAGTCTAAATAAAATATTTATGTCCTTATAAAACTATAAATTTGGTGATTGAAGACTCTCAAAATAAAGTCAAGAAGAAATGGAGTTTGTTGATCTTACGTCATAATTAAATTTGTTAACTAATCTGTATTTTGTCATATAGGAAAGTCGGCAGTTGGTGGTGTTTTGCTATGATAGTCTTGTATTTTCCAATGATCATTTCCTTTTTTGCAATTGGATTCTACGACCGTAGTGAGTGTTTTATTTTTATGTACTTAAGTAAATCAATTTTAAAGATATGCTGGAGTAGTTATTTTACAGTATATCCTATCAAATTCGTAAAGCTGTTTGGCAAATTAGGGGTTTTTTAAGTTACCATTTTATTTAATGCTTATTTAAGGGCGCCTAAATTTTCGGTTAAAGTGGTTTAGAAAAAATTTATATATCGTGAAGGAACTATCAATATTTCAGATCTGGTGTTAAAGTTTTTTATTCTTGGCATTAACATCTAGAAAACTGTGGTTACTTACTAAAAATACAGTGGTTAAAATAATGTTTAAGCGGAGAAATATTTAACACATAGACTTATCCACATTCTTATTTTCTTTCATCAAAGATTAAGAACTCACTGTGGTTTTTCATCAGTTTTAAGGTACCATGCCAAGAATCGCCCTGTTTTCTTATTTAAAACAAATTCATAACATCAATTTAAAGAGGAGAAAATACTATGAAAATTTGTTTAAAGTAATTCTGAGTAAGCTTTCCATTCTGTACGTGAAACGGTTTTGAAAAATCATGCAGGGAAGATGGATAAACACACTTTTGAGAAAAACGACATTCGAGTTTTCAAACGTTAAGTGTGGCATTCTAAAAATCCTGATTGAAACTGAATAGAAAGCTGGACTGTTCTGATTGCTTATCTATGAGAGATTCTAACCACATCCTCCACTTACAGACCAATTGCATTTATTTTGGTAATATTCATCAACTCTCGGTTGATCTATAATTAAGAAAATAACCATCTCTTCAGCGACAGCCATGCCAGTGTGCTTTTCACTCTAACCGGTTAATTGGAGATTTACTAATGGCTCTGACTGAGAATTTTTGTTATACGATAAAAGCCCATATAAGAAAAATCTGTACAGCAGCACCATTCTGACCAAACCTGACATTCTGAATTTTCATCAAACTTGATATTAAATAATTGATCGGGATTATTTGTAGAATAGAAATCGATTTTAATTCTAAACTGAATTGATCAAATGTTTTCAGTCTCTTGGTTTGGGTTTTCTACAGAGATGTAAAAAATAATCCTCCTGACCTGGCGCTGCTCTACAGTACGCACAGACCGAGACTGAAATATAGTAGTCATCAGGGTCGCCAGACATAACACAGACAGTATCGCCAAATGTACACTAAAAAGTCGCCAAAATCGCCAATCTATTACTTTTTTGTAGCCATGATTATCGCCAAAATAACAAAGTGGAAATCAAGGTAGCGAATACGTGTAGACACGGAAGTACACGTAAGTGCAAATAGTCACTTCATTTAGCTTATCGCGATAATATTACAATAAATTGTTTTTTTATTGGGTATGTAATATACTGTGTTACTGTACGAGTAATATCTTTTATTACATACCCCAAGTTCCGTTGGTTTTTAGTCCAGCAATCGTTACCAGAAAGTTGCTTAAGCCACTAATAATGACTTTTGCTAAGACATTTATATTTTTGAACTCGTTTTAACAATCTTTCACCCCACTCAATTACATAAAAAACAATTTAATTTGATTCCCATTTCACCCCAATGAAAATTAGACTCAAACATGAAAATTTAACTACACGGGTGTTATTCTGCCACCAATTCCTATCTTCGGGCCAAATATCAAATAGTTTCGGGAAAAACCCAAAACAATTAAAGACTTCCAACAAAATGTATTTCATTGTCTACACAAAGTTAAGGTGATTTGCAATTGTTGATACTAACGCTGTTTTTATCAGTGAATCCAACGCTCGTTGCACCTTATTATCTTTTAGAAGTTCAATTGTGTTTGAATCGTTTTGCAGGGATTGTATAATACATTTGGGTACAATAAATCGGATTTTGACTCCGTTATAGATGACTTATTGACGATGCTTAGAATTTTCTTCTGCAACTCGATCTCTGTATCAGGTTCGACAATTTTCTGTTGAGGAGCTGGAATGTCAGCTGCGTCTCCTAACTCAGCCTTTAACTGACGGACTGAGAGTAAAAGTGACCTATTTATAAGGTTCGGGCAAAAGTGGTTTAGAAAATATTCCGCGCGAAAACGAATCTCGTGAGATTCCGGGCAAAATCGATTTAACTACAAAAAGTAATGCAAAGTTAATGCAGTTAAGTAGTTAAATTGTTTTTGCCCGGAAATGTTCTACGATTCGTTTTTGCACGGAACATTTTCTAAGCCACGTTTGCCCGAACCTTATAAATAGGTCACTTTTACTCTCAGCCCGTCAACTGTAACTCATGCCTTGCAACTGACCCACCCACTTACATATTTCGGTGTTCCGCTGGTTGTCCTTAAAATACGTCTACTGTGATACTTCGATACTGAAATATTTACGAGAATTTTCCCAATTGGTACCTCTCCATTTGGTAAAAACAAATCAACTTTTAAATATAACCTTTTCAGACGCTGGTCTATATATTCGGCATATTCTCTATAAAAGGTAAAAAGAAACTAACGAATCTATACATATTCAAAAGTCCAGTTACGTGTGCTTAAGCTGTGTGTGATACTTTCGAGTTCTTCTCTGATACATGTTGGTAGGTTTCCTTAAAATATACGACTTGTTGCTAAAATAGGAGCTCTCACTTTTGATCAACCATTTTCCATTATTTCTCCTAATAGTTATCAAAAATCATAGAATTAAACTGCGAAAAAGCCGACAATTAACTCATGAGACGTGTCATAGAGCATAATTTTCTGTCACTTCTAGTGTCACTTGCAATTGCGGCAACTTTTACTTAAATTAGCTAAATTTTTCTGAAAACTGTGCTACAATGACTTATATTACATTTGTAAAACTTTAGAAAATATTTTTTACGTATTTTTATTTGAGGTGGAATATTTGACTAATTTTTGAAAGGCAAATAATCTGTCAATTTTTCTTTCAAGAAAAATCGCCATAAAAACGCCCAAAATCGATGAAAAATCGCCAAAAAAGTCGCCATCGCCAATTTCATATTTTTTGTCGCCAGGACTGATGAAAAACGCCAATTTGGCGAAAAATCGCCACATCTGGCGACCCTGGTAGTCATATTTGGCAGAAGCCGGACAAGACGCATTGTCCATTTGGGATAAAGTTCAAAGAAATTCTATAAAACGTATTCACTATCTCTCAGAACATTGACTCTCTGAAGCATCGACGGAATGTCGGTTGTCTTTCGCTCTTCTATCGCGTGTTTCGCTCTTCTATCGCGTGCTTCGCTCTTTTATCCCGTGTTTCGCTCTTCTATCGCTATTTTCATGACCATTGCAACGCGTGATATAGCTTGAAATTGCTCCTACCCCTATACCCTAAGGACA
The DNA here is from genome assembly GCA_964036015.1 of Leptarthrus brevirostris. NCBI lineage: Eukaryota > Metazoa > Arthropoda > Insecta > Diptera > Asilidae > Leptarthrus > Leptarthrus brevirostris. The sequence goes on along the minus strand of OZ038372.1, from coordinate 3,027,273 downwards.
AGCATATTGGCAGATTTGGCCAAATTTCGTACATCTTTCTTAAGCCGAACAGCACGCAGGTTTAATAGTTTATCATCTTCTGTGTTTTTCTCCCGTCCTATGAGCCCGAAACTTTTAAACGAAGCATTAATCATGACCTCGTTTAATCAAAACCTATTAATCCATTTACCTTATCCTTACTTCATTTCTTGCTAAAGCTGTGCTTTATTATCGTAATGACATCCCTTAAGCCTTGACTTTATAATTAAAAAAAATATTTATTTAATATAATGTCATACTTTTATTAATAATGTAATAAAACATTGGTTAAGAGCATGTTGGGTATGCACATGATAGGATTTAGTAGTTATTTCTAAATAATTTATAAACTATTTTTGCTACAGTGTTTGTTATTGCTTTTGTTGAAAACACTAACCAAGGGCTACATACAGAAATTTTTGGAGGTATGTTCCATCAATAGTTTAAAAATGAGAGTAAGGCAGCAGTCCTAGACAGTTGTGAATTTTAGGAGACCTATCTAAGTAAAAAAAAACATTTTCAGCACACCTTTTATGAAAAGGAGGTCCAAAAAGATGTCAAATGTTATCTTAACGAGTTTATAAATGAGAGGACTGTGACATAAAAACAGACCGAAACTGTAATGGTTTCTAGTTAATACGGAACCGTAAAACTTAGAGTTCACCTACATAAGTGCACGGACGAAGTGAATATATTTTCATCTTTGTTAATTAATAAGTTTAAATTATGGAGGTGAAAAGAGTAATGAAAAGCATTAAATCAATTATGGAAATTTACAGCGGTTACTAGCTGCTTATGGTCACTAAATTGTGATACAAGTATTCGTGTATTTACGGTTTGTAGATATCTGGTAAAGACAGTGTCACAAATCACAAAATCAAATTCTCAGTTATACTTTGAGATATTTTTCATGAACTAGTATCGCCTTTCTTACAAAATTCGCCAAAACTGGCTACTACAAATAAAAATATAGAATCTTTAAAATATAAGCTAAAGTTAAACTTAATCAAATAATAAGCCTCAGTTGTCTCTGGAACACCCAAGCTAAATGTAGGCTGCGCAATTGTTGGAAAGGCGTGACATAGAAGTAATTGGCTCGTGCATTCCATAAAGAGTTCGATGTTGTGAAATATGGAAAAATTCGGGGCTCCTCAATGACCGGGGCGGGATGAAAATCTTTACGTCGTTCAGTAGTTTGGAGGAGTTTATCGCCACCTGCAGTAAATAATACAAATAAAAAAAACAGGATAGGATGGAAGGAAGAAAGGGTCTGCGCTGAACAGCCTCGATCCGGTTGATATGGATGCAAAAATAGAGATCCCCCATACATTGGACAATATTTTCACAAAGTCCCATACCTGACTTAGCCCGACCCATAACAAAGTTCACGTGGTCCTCGAAAGATAGATGGGAATTAAGAACCATCCCCAGTTCCGTGAACCGACCAAGCCTCCCCAGCGTACTTCCATCTAAAGCGTAGTGAGAGACGGTGCATTTTTCGGAAGGAACAGCGGTTACGTTGGATAAGGTACCGCGGAATAAGACACTCTGCGTGCGTATATGAAGCTTGTGAATGAGAATCTCGCGGAAGAAGAGTTGCGTTTCGCTAAATATCATGTTTAATATAACGAGTGATAACGCTTGAGATAAGTGTTGTGTTACGGATTTAAGAAAAATAACATTTAAGTGCGATTTTGCATTTTAATTCGAAGAAATTAAGTTGTAACATATTAACAAAAAAACTGAAATTAGTAAGAGAAAACGCAAATAATATCGAGATTGTTAGTTGTGAGATATCGTAGTGTTGCCAGCAAAATAAACAAATTATAGAAAAATCTCCCATTTTGTTGAAAAGAGACGTCTAGTAAGGAAAGTAGAAACTACGAAATAAGATTGTATAACTAAGCAAATGGATAAAGTTATTGCAGAAATTTTGGAAGTTAACTCAATCTAGCGACAGTGATAAACCCGAACAAACATTGAAGATGAAAAATTGTTTTGTCGAAAATTAACCCAAAAGTCGAAATTGACTGAGAACATGATATCGGAAACTGGCGTATGTGAAACAACACAAAAAATTGCAAAGAAGCAGATTGGCGAAGGACCATAGCTTCATAAATGATTATTAAGAAGAACTTCAAGATTCGTAAAATCCAATCCCAATCATATGGTGTGGAAAAAACTCACAGAAACGCAAGAAATCAATTATTAAGTTGTAATTGGAGAAATTGCATTTTTGTTCAACTTGCGTGCACCAACCAAAACAAGTAAAACTGCGTCGAGTAAAAATGCACTCCAAACTTAAAAATAAGCAATTTTTTTTATTGTTGACTATTTGTAAAAATTGTATATAAATCTATTAAATAATTGCATAAATATTCATTAGTTTTCAAGAATTAAGTAGAGTGAGACGGAGTCCACATATAAGGCATCTTAGTCACAACAAAAGTATAAGGATAAGTAATTCAGAATCTTTACCTTTTACTTACACTAAAGGAAAGGTATTGTAATTAAATTTAAGAAAGTGAGGTGGCTTTATATTTTTTGAAAAACATTAATTTATTTTCCATTTAAAAGTTTATTTCTTAAACATTTTTTAATACAGTGGCTCTCTTGCAGCTAACAAATGTGAAATTTACGTGCGTAATTCATAAAAATTTACCTGCAATTTGCTTAAATCGTTTTTAAAAGTAAATGTACTAATCTATTATTCTATTTAGCACCTCTCCATATCCTCGAAGATGGAGATATAACAGATGGAGACATGATCTTAACAGAAGACCAAGTTGATTCTCTGAAAAGGACTGGACAAATTGATGAGAAGTACCGCTGGCCAAATAATACAGTCGTTTTTGATTTTGATACGAAGTGTAACGGTGGGTATAATTGGATTTAGATAAAACAACTGTGTCATACTACTCCTCGATCTTTAGATCTCGCCATTCTTCTAATCCTTGATGCTATTAATTACATAAATAAAGAGTTACGCGGATGCATATATTTCGAAAGGAGGTGGAAACGAGACAATAGGGTTTACGTTTTAATCAAATGTGTAAACTGGTTAAGTAGTAATAAACAGAAAAAATTAATTAGATTCGTATAGCCACAAGGACGTAAAGGATGTTTTGCTAATGTCGGATATAACTCCAAGGTAAAAGCTACCCGGATGACATTGTCTCCGCGCTGCCTTAAAAGAGGTATAATTGCTCACGAGTGCTTTCATGTACTCGGGCTACATCATATGATGTGTGCTCCAACAAGAGACAGATACGTCACAATTCATTATGAAAACATAAAGAAAAAACACGCTCGTAACTTCCGCAAATTCAGTAGTAACGAAACAAGCCTTTTCGGTTTGCCATATGATTACTCAAGCGTTATGCATTACGGTGCATATGCTTTTTCAAAAAATGGTAAAAAAACTATTGTACCAAAGCATCGCCTTGCCGTAATAGGAATAAGATACAGGGTTTCCCAGCTAGATTTCGAAAGGATTAGAACAATGTACAAGTGTAAAAAACTATAATTGGTTTTTGGTAACCATTGACCAGACTATAGTAGAAATTATACTTATACTAATATGACTGTAAAATTCATTTATTTATTGGAAAAATTGGAAATGCTTTCAGAAAATATAACTCCCAAACAACAAAGACTTTAAGGGAATACCTCCTATTTTGTTTTTTTTTGCGCAATTATTTTTTGTAATTCCTGCTAAAGTAGTTATATACTCTGCGGTTAATAATTTAACTTGAACGCAATTGTCGCAGTGGTGGTTGAGTGAATACAGCATAAATTGCATGTTATTAACTTTCCAGTATATATGGAAGTTATTGTAATGGATCGGAAAATCGAAATCGGAATTTATGGTGTATTTTTGTATGGTTTAAGGTCAACACAGTATTTTTACACAATTTTTGAAAATACGTGTTTGTAAGTGTATGAACGGACGTGATCATTTCTTTCTAGCGCGAAATCTCGCGAACAAATGATATCGACGTTGTTGTGATGCTAGTCAACATGATGTGCAAGGAATTTTACCAAATTCGATTCTTCTTAAACGATTTTATTTAATATCACAGCTGTCTAACTGACAATCGTATCTAGCGATCGACTTTTCGCCCGCTTCTAACCGTCGTAGTGATTTGAAACTCCACGAATTTTGGTGACGAAACATGGATGGAGCCTAACTTTGTAAGTAGATTCAGGCGGCAGGAAGATTTTCCCTACGGTATTGTGACAAGATGCCCCACCTCGCTGATTTTTTGTATGCAGTTTAAGATACCCCTCCCCACTCCCTGAGTGTCACGAATGCACAGTGCTCTATATTTTCTTATGACAAGCGGTGGCGGGGGGGGGGAGAGGGAAAGTTGCAAAAATTGTTTTCCTCGTATTTCAGCTCCCGATAAACGTACGACGAAAGTGATGATGCCAGCGTAGACGGCGCTTCGAGCGCTACAATTTTGATTTTTTCGTAAATGAAAGGGTTATCGATAGGGGGGGGGGGCAAACTATCGAATGACTTTCTGAATGACTGATCTGCATTTTACGTGCGTTACGCCAATTGGCGTAATTCGGTGATTATCAAGCAGCATCGTAAAATGTAAACCACAAGCGAATCTTCTTCTTCGGTATTGAAAACCTACAGAAAAGTTAAAGAAATTATTAATCGAAAAAAAATTTTGCCATATTGTGTGTGGTATATGAAGCAACTTCCTTCACAGTTTTTATCAATTCATTATCACCACTTGTTTTTGATGTCCGAAATCTTTTTAAGCGACTTTTTCGATATAGCGACGCAAGCTGGATTTAGGAATGTTGAACGCACGCTATTGATCTTGCGGAATATTTCTCAATTTTCACCGCTTTGAGTGCGCGTAAGAAGTCATCAAAATCCGTAACCACATGGTTCGTATTTCGTTTGTGAGTCGACATTATGAAACTGTTTTCTGAGTTAAATTTCACTAATTCGATGAAAAATGCGGTACTTTCAATAAAAAATGAAACTTTTGATTATTCACAGTAATTTAAATTAACACTCTGCTTCAGTTTTCTTGCCAATGTCATTTCTTATTTTGTCAAAAATTGACTGAAGCGTATGTCGTGAATGTTTTACAGGATCTGATCCAGGTGTCCAGTTTTTAAAATATTTTATACAGGATATTCAAAGATTTCAGCTCTCTTCCTTAAAAAGGCACTGTTTACGGCTCTGACTAAGATGTAGGTGAGAAACGAAAAAAATTGTACGGGGAGGGGGGGGGGGGGTTATACCACCCTTCTCCATCGAGCTACAGAGGTTTGAAATTTGAAAAAGTTTTAGTGCTCGAGACGTTATTAATATCTCTGTCGACAGCAATGGTGCTAAAGACTGCGTAATTCTTTTTACTGCTAATAGTTTTAAAAAAACTCTATTTTCAAACTTAAATTTTCGAAAACAAAATATTCGACAAAGCTCTCATGTGATCGATTAAGAGAATTCTATTAATTTCTAGAAAATTTCAATGTCATCTAGAAAGATCTGGACAGTTTTTCGTTTTCTGGTCGACACCACGAAATTTTTTTATGTATGTAACTCAGAAGGCGCACTTCTTAGGCAGAAGCCTAAAATCAGTTCACCAAATTAACCAAAATATAACAATATATTGAGGTGAATGAGGCTCCCACACCAACACGCAAAAAACATAAATAATCAAAACTAGACTACGCACAATATAACAATCAAGAGTGCACAGAGAACAGAGATCGTTTCAGCGAATATTTAGTAAGGGTTAGATCATACCATAGATAGACCGAGAGTGAACGACATTTAGTGAAGGCAGTCTCCTAAAGCTATACGTGATATGTGTTTAGAAAACCTTTCAACATATCGGTCCTACGTTGCCGTGCTAAGACAAAAACTACTAAGCACCAAAAATGAGCTTTTGAGATAATGGTTCTGTTTGAAGCTGAATGATAAAGTTTATCTTTAAGCAGTTAGTTATAATTATTACTTTGTCTAAAAAACGTCTATTGCCACATCTTCATTATGTAGCAATTTTAATTTCCTCAAAACTACACGACACGACGTACGTTACACCGCAGCGCAATGAACATTATCGCCACTGTATAAAAATTCCTGAAGATGAATAATTTCAGGAACCGACGGAAACCTGACCAATAGATGAACATCAATGACGTATACATTTATTTGTTAGTGTCGATAATAAATGTGGAGATGTTTGTAAATTCTTAATTTATATTAAATATTATTATAATTTTAGTTTCGAGTAAATGTAAGTCTAAATAAAATATTTATGTCCTTATAAAACTATAAATTTGGTGATTGAAGACTCTCAAAATAAAGTGAAGAAGAAATGGAGTTTGTTGATCTTACGTCATAATTAAATTTGTTAACTAATCTGTATTTTGTCATATAGGAAAGTCGGCAGTTGGTGGTGTTTTGCTATGATAGTCTTGTATTTTCCAATGATCATTTCCTTTTTTGCAATTGGATTCTACCGCCGTAGTGAGTGTTTTATTTTTATGTACTTAAGTAAATCAATTTTAAAGATATGTTGGAGTAGTTATTTTACAGCATATCCTACCAAATTCTTAAAGCTCTTTGCGTGCCTACATTTTCGGTCTTTGGTGTGCCTACATTTTCGGTCTTTAAAGTGTTTTGTAATATATATATTGTGAAGAAACTATCAATACACTGGTACCCAGTATTTTTCTGCTCCCTTTCTGCAGTTACCAACTCTAAACTTCGCGGGCATATTTCATAAAGATTTACTTGCAATTTGCTAAAATCTTTTTTAAAGTAAATTTACTAATCTATTGTGTTATTCAGCACCTTTGCATATCTTCGAAGATGGAGATATAAGTGATGGAGACATGATCTTTGCACAAACCCAAATTAATTCTCTGAAAAGAACTGGAATAATTGATGAGAAGTACCGCTGGCCAAATAATACAGTCGCTTTTGATTTTGATACGAAGTGCAACGGTGGGTATAATTGAATGTAGATACAAGAAAAGTGTCATACTAATCCTCGGCCTTTAGATAACGCCATTTTAAATATACTTGATGCTATTAATTACCTAAATAGAAAGTTACACGGATGCATATATTTCGAAAAGAGGCGGAAACGGGACAAAAGGAAATACCTTTTATTTCAATGTGTAAGCCCTTAAGCAGTAGTAAACAGAATAATTTAAATATATTCGTTATAGCCACCAGGACGTAAAGGATGTCGTTCTTCGGTCGGATACGATTCCAAGAGTAACATCACCGGGATAACATTGTCTAAGAACTGCCTTAAAAGAGGTACAATTGTTCACGAGTGCTTTCATGCACTTGGCCTACATCATATGATGTGTGCTCCAACAAGAGACAAATACGTCACAATTCAATATGAAAACATAAAGAAAGAACACACTCACAACTTCCGCAAATACAGTAGTAAGGATACAAGCCTTTTCGGTTTACCATATGATTATTCAAGCATTATGCATTATAGTGCATTTGCTTTTACAAAAAATGGTATGAAAACTATTGTGCCAAAGAATCGCTCTGCTATAATAGGAGTGAAAAAAGTCTCCGACCTAGATATCAAAAGGATTAAAAGAATGTATAAGTGTAAATAACTATAACTGGTTTTTGATAACCGAGACCATCGTAGAAATTATAATTATAATAATATAACTGTAAAATTAATTTATTCAGAAGAAAGTAGGAAATATGTACTTTCACAAAATATAACTCTCAAATCAAATAAGACACCACTTTTACTATATGTATCATGCTCAAAATAGAAAATGTTATACTTATTTAAAAAAAAATAGTCTTATTACATATTGAAGTTTCGTACTGCTGAAATTATTTTGAATCTAAAAGGTTTTAAGAAGGGTTTTCAGCAAAGAATATTGTTGTTGAAAAATGTTATAATTTAATTCACGATATATAAATTTATTTTTAAGAGTAAAAATTGGGTAAAGGTTTTGTAACCATAGAACGAAAATCACTTTGGTCGATAATTGGTTCTTCACACATTTATTTTTATGAAGTAGCCAACCTAAATCAATTTTTCGAAAGTTGTCTACTGCCCGCCTATATCGGTCTTTCCTGGAGACAGGGCAATGTGATCTTCTTTCCCAGGACAGAGAGCAGGGTTGCCAGATGTGGTGATTTTTCGCCAATCCTTGCGACAAAAAATATGAATTTGGCGATTTTTTTGGCGACTTTTCATCGATTTTGAGCGTTTTTATGACAAATTTTCTTGAAAGAATAATTGACAAATTATTTGCCTTTCAAAAATTAGTCAAATATTACACCTCAAATAAAAATACGTAAAAACTATTTTCTAAAGTTTTGCAAATGTCATATAAATCATTTTAACATAATTTTCTGAATTGAGTAAATTTGGCTAATGGGGGGCATTCCAAGTAAAGCGGACAGGTAAAAAATTTTAATGTTTCTGATTTTAGTAATATTTGATTATGTTATACCTCTATATGTCGTCGTTCCAGATACAAAATGTTTTTACAGTATAAAGTCTGGTTAAAAATGTGACTAATCGACAGGTATGCGCTACTTCGAATCCCATTACCCAGTTTTAAAAAGTTACAACAAAATAAATAAAGTAGTCAAATTTATACTTTATTTAACGAGCTTTTTAAATGCATTTTTGGATATTAAAAAAAAAATTTTTTCCTGAAAAAAAAATACATTTAAGTTTTTGTAACTTGAATTTCACAAAGTTAGACCATTTAATTTTTTTTTTTAATTTTTTTCAAAAATAGCTAATAGTGTATAGATAATACTTGCCAAGTTTCATAATGGGCGTAAAAGTCCTTTAGGAGCTAGACCAATTACAGTTTCGAAGCGTAGCGGCCGGCGCCCCACGGTGGGAATTTTTGTATGGAGTCAGAATGTTAAATCATATTTTACTTCCATTGATTGGCTGATTGGCAGTGGACAGAAAGGTAAAGAGTTAAACTGGTTTTCGTCATATTTTAATGGAAAAACTGAAAAAAAAAAATTTAAATGAATATATTTTGAAATGCAGGTAAAATGTTAGTAGTTCGGAATCCACATTAAATTGGAGCTACACCTGCAATCGTCGCGAAGTTCATTTCCCGCCTCATTCATTGTAAGGATGAAAATCAATCTATCGACGTAGCTGTCCGGACAGACGCCGGAGGCCCGGAACGAGCGAATTTAGGGTTAGAAATGGATGAGCTAAAAAGAACATTGTACTGACGGTTGTTAAGGTAAGATAGTGCGCAGGTGATGAATCGAGGGGGGGGGGACCTAGGCAATCAGGTGGCGATAACATCAACATCTTTACCGCTTTCCAGAACACATAGTGTTTTGGTGATAAAAAAGGTAAGGATGGTGGTTGTAGATCTACCTTTGAGAAAGCCATACTGGAAGAGGGAGAGCATAGACTTACAGTGAAATACATGGAATCATAAACCAATTTTTCGAATTGATTAGGTATGGATGATAATTTAGCAATGGGTCTCTAGTTGGACGCATCGTTCTTGCAGCCTTTTCTGAAGATGGGAATAACCGAGAGGCGGAAAAGGAAAGTAAGGGGTTGAACTAGATGCATGGCACACTTTTTCAGAACGATGGCAGGAATACCATCGGACCTGGGTGAAACTCCTCCTCAAGCCCGTTAATACTGGCGGCGATTAGTTCGGGATCAGGGTCGAAAGATCTAAACGACGTTTCAGTGCATTTGTCTATGAATGAAAAATACTTAAGTGTAGGAGATTGGGGCTGAAAAGTTTACTGAAGAAGTGTGCAAAGATGTTGGCGATAACCTTAGGATCAGACGAAGAGGTATTCTTGAGCTTAAGGGTGGAGGGGTATCCATTGGATTTTTTCTTGGAATTAATAAAGTTATAAAAACGTTTGTTGCCGAATATAAGGCTAGTTTCCAAGCGTTGGACGTACTCATAGTAGAGGGTATCACAACGTTCAGAAATAGAGGTATAAGCAGATAGGTAGGAAAAATAGTCAGACTCAGTCTGAGTTAGAAGAAAAGTTTGCGAACGTTTGTTTCTCCTGTTGCGAAGAGAGCGCAATTCTTTGTCGTAACAAACGAGGGATGAGGAGAAGTTTTTACTAGGAAGAAGAGGGATAGACTGTGTAAGACAAGCGTTCATTTCCGAATAAAACGCCTCTACAGCAACGTCAATTGGAAGATGTTGAGGTATAGTGCCAATGTTGGAGTTGAGGAGCAAGTGATTTAATTTTTCAAAGTCGTCTTTACGAAAATTGAAGGAAAGAGAAGACTCGGAGCTTGAAAGGGCATGAGGGTGCTCGTAGGAGAAAACGAGGAACAAGGGAAGATGGTGACAATCGAGGGAGGAGAAGAGATGGTTGCTAACTTGAAAGAGACCAGAAACGGAGAGGTGATCGGTAAAAAAGGCTTCTTTGTTCGAACAGGATTTCAGAGGGCAAAGTGAGAACAGTCCTCAGACAATGACAATTGAATACGGGGAAGGTAAAAGTCACACAGTACAATAAATTCATCGGAGGCGTTAGCGTTCTCAAGCAGGGTGTCGATCGATTCAATTATGGGCTCGTAGGCATCTAGAGGTTGTGAGGTAGCGAATGTAAAAACAAAGAATGTAAAAAATACACTTATTCAGTGGAGACGGAGTTGGATCAATACATTGAGCGGCAAGACCAACATGCCATGGGTCCCGGGTTCAAGACCAGATGACCCAATGAGCTTTTATTAAGAAATTAAAATAATCCACTCCGTCTCTGGTCTTTTGTCTAGCTCGCAGCAATGCAAAAACAAGACTCAAGTTTCCTCACTTCCCTTACCGTAATAATTCCCTTCCGGCCAAAATCACGCTAACGCATCAAAGGGATGTCCCCTAGGATTTGGCCACATCGTGTAAAAAAAAAATTTACTTTTTTGGAGATGGAAAATGGGGCAAGAACTGACGTACGCAGCATAGGTGGATATATCTTCTAAAACCTTATGGGAAGGGATATAGAATGATTCATGGTACTTAGTGAAAAGTTGGTGTAAGACGATTGGGTTTGTGGGCAGGCCTTCTTGATGTATACTTAACATGACGTTGGTGCGGAATTTGGTTTGTCGTGCAGATAGACTAGAAATAGAGGTATGTTGTCATAAATACGGCGGTCATGTACAGAGGTATTGTCCATCGTTGGAATCAGCAGAACTCAAAGTCAATTTAACTATAGGTGGGATTAGGAGAGCGATATATGAGTGCTGTTCGGATGAAGGAGTTTCGGTTACCAGAATGGGCGGGTTAGCGGAGGTAGATGCTGTTTGAGACGGGCCGACAGTAAAGGAAGATGATTACTTTACCTACAAAACGTATACTCTCCATTATCTAGCAGACTTAATTTCGTTAAAACTACACTGCTCGTTACACTTTGAGTAAAAACACTGTCACTGTATAAATATTCCTGAAGCTTAATATTTTCAAAAGCGGGAACCTTCGGAAAACTGAACAAGACAGATGAACATCACTGACATACTATTTGTCAGTGGCGATAAAAAATTCGGAGATGTTTGCAAATTTTTAATTGATTTTAATTATATTTTTAAAAAATTGTTTTTATAAACTTTTAATTTTATAACCGTATTTGGTGATTGAAGACTCTTGAGAATAAATTAAAGCAGAAATGAGGTTTGTGGATCTTACGTCGTAATTAAATTTATTAAGTAGGTAATCTGTATTTTCTCATCTAGAAAACTCGGCATTTGGTGGTGTTTTGCTATGATAGTCTTGTATTTTCCAATGCTCATTTCCTTTTTCGCAATTGAATTCAACGACCATAGTGAGTGTTTTATTTTTATGTACTTAAGTAAATTAATTTTAAGGATATGCTGGAGTAGTTATTTTACAGTATATCCTACCAAATTCTTAAAGCTCTTTGCGAATAAGGATTTTCTTTAATTGCCATTTTTTTAGGCAGTGCTTATTCGCATCACCCGTGTCCGTGTAAAAGAGCTTTTACACGGAGAACACGGATCCGTGTACTCCGTGTACGCAAAATTTACACGGACTACACGGAACATAAATATTCATATTAATGGTAATAGCTCTTCACAGCCTATTCCAAATACAAATCTGGCGGGGGGAGGGGGCGGAAGTCTCCCCCACAGTTAATAAAGCAACTAAAAGCCTGATTAATATACCTCTTCCTCCCAGAAAGTCTAATAAAAAATTTGACGGAACGTTTTGTGTACACGGAGTACACGGATCCATGTACTCCGTGTAAAGCACATTCACACGGACACGGGTGATGCGAATAAGGCCTGCCTTTTTTTAATACTTACTTAAATTTTGGTGTGCCTACATTTTTGGTATTTAATGTGTTTTGAAATGTATGTATATTGTGAAGAAACTATCAATACACTGGTTCACAGTATTTTTCTGCTTCTTTTCTGCTCTCTTTCTGCAGTTACTAACTCGAAACTTCGCGGGCATATTTCATAAAAATTTACTTACAATTTGCTTAAATCGTTTTTAAAGGAAATTTTCTAATCTATTGTATTATTCAGCACCTCTACATATCCTCGAAGGTGGAGGTGTAACTGATGAAGACGTGATCCGTACATACGAACAACTTGATTCTCTGAAAAGGGTTGGAATAATTGATGAGAAGTACCGCTGGCCAAATAATACAGTCGTTTTTGATTTTGATACTAACTGCAACGGTGGGTATAATTGAATGTAGATACGAGAACGGTGTCACACTAATCCTCGGCCTATAGATACCGCCATTTCAAAGATACTTGATGCTATTAATCACATAAATAGAAAGTTACACGGATGCATACATTTCGAAAAGAGGCAGAAACAGGACAAAAGGAATTATCTTTCATTCGAATGTGTGAGTCCTTAAGTAGTAGTAAACAGAAAAATTTAATTATAAATCGTTATAGCCACCAGGAACTAAAGGATGTCGTACTTCGATCGGATACAATGCCAAAAGAAAAAAGACCGGGCTAACATTGTCTAATGAGTGCCTTAGAAGAGGTTTAATTGTTCACGAGTGTTTTCATGCACTTGGCCTACATCATATGATGTGTGCTCCAACAAGAGACGAATACGTCACAATTCATTTTGAAAACATAAAGGAAAAACACAAGGGTAACTTCCGCAAATACAGTAGTAACGAAACAAGCCTTTTTGGTATACCATATGATTATTCAAGCATTATGCATTATAGTGCATATGCTTTTTCAAAAAATGGTATGAAAACTATTGTACCAAAGAATCGCTCTGCTATAATAGGAGTGAAACAAATCTCCGACCTAGATATCAAAAGGATTAAAAGAATGTATAAGTGTAAATAACTATAACTGTATTATATAAATTTTATTCAGAAGAAAGTGGAAGTACTTTCAGAAAATATAACTCTCAAATCAAATACGACACCACTTTTACTATGTGTATTATGATCAAAATAGAAAATCTTATACTTATTTTCAAAAAAAAATAGTCATATTGAAGTTTCGTACTGCTGAAATTATTTTGAATGTAAAAGGTTTTAAGAAGGGTTTCAGCAAAGTCTTTAGAGCAATTAGCCCCTACCGCTTTTCTTTGAAAACGTTAGAAAAACTCATAGATGTGCACCTACGCGCTGCCCCCCTCTTCAACGATTTCAGCAATGATCAACATGCGTATACGAGGGGAAAGTCAGTAGAAGCAGCTGCGGTTTCCAGGATTAAGTCAAGCAAACGGCACTCTAAATTCGAAAATATATGCAGCTTTAAAAAGTATATTTGCACTATTTAATTGAAGCTCATACTTTATAGTACAGACAAATTTACATTACATTGCACTATTTATCTGCCTCAAACGGACATATCTTGAACATAGAGCTTACTGTTTTCTCCGTCTGCTACAGCCGATCGAATTCTTCGAATACTTCATGAGATGATAGGCGCCATTGTAAAAAGACAGTTGTAAAGAATTCGCATGGTAAATTTGTGTGGACATTGAGGGTGCCATACACAACGTCAAAACTGAGGTTATCAGCGATTTATTGAGATCTTATGAGGTAGACCTATATGTCTGTCAATAGATCGAAGCAAAGCTGAGTAGGCGTCAGATAGTGTTGGACAAATTAAATCATACACCCTTCAAATACATTTTTATTTGAATATTAAACAAGGTGGTATATGCGGGAAAATGACGTTTTTAAGTATTCCAATTAGAAAATGTGAAATAAAAGAAATTATATGGTTTTTTTTTGTAAGGAATTTATTTAGATTTCGACCTGGACAAAATAAATCATACACCTTTGGAAAAAAGAAAAACTACATAAATAAAGCAAATTTCAACAGTGTTTAATACTTGGTGTGGCTACCTTTCTACCAGTGTTTTAAGGTAGTTTTGACCGATTTCTTCCCATGAATTCTGGAGTGTTTTGAAGTACGATTCCTTGCTAGTCACGTTCGTTTTTATGACGTTGTCGTCCAAATAGCCGTAAAAGGATTGAGATCAGGCGATTGCAGTGGCCATTCAAGCATTTTTATTTTGTTGGATAGTAAAAACGAAGTGGTTTTCTTCTCCTTGTGTATGGGATCGTTGTCATGCTGTAAGATATAGTTGTCCTCCAAACGTAGTTTTAGTAAAGATTCCTTCAGATTCTCGCGCAGCACGTCAATATACACCTCTGCCGTCATAATGCCTTCAATCCGGGCTAAATTGCCAACACCATACCATGCAAAGCACCCCCACAACATTACATTGCCTCCACTATGTTTCACAGTCTTCTGAATATTGATTTGCTTGAGCGCCTCTCCAGGTTTGCGCCATACCCTAGACTCGAACTTGCTCTCATCAGTCCACAATACCTTTTTCCAAAAGCCTAGAGACATCCCACGTATTTCTTAGCGAACTCGAGGCGTTTCTTCTTATTAACTTTGCTGATAAATGGACGCTTAGATGCCAAACAGCTCTTGAGCCCACTTTCTCGAAGCCTGCACAGTGCGAGAGGTGATGGTCAGGTCCACCGATTCCACAATGTTCCGAGATGACAGCTTCGGATGTTTTATTTTATTATTCGTGTAATTGTGGTGTCATCACGAAAAGTTGTGGTCCGCTTCCGACCCTGCACAGGCAAGTTCGCCACAATTCCGTATGTTTCCATAATTTTAATATGAGCTGCACTGTTCCAATGGAAATCGAGTATTTTTCGGCTATTTTCCGGAAAGTTTCCCCCTTCTATCGATCACGGATCATCAAGTTTCGAATATCGCAAAAGAAATTTGCTTTCCCGACATTGTCTTTGTCTATCACACTACTGAAACTAACTAAACACGACGATTCCCGTGTAAGGTCGTCAGCGGAAGTGTTAAGACAGTGTTATCAGACTGTAAAAATTAAGTCTTGCGAGTTTTCCAAGATAAATGTTTTGGCAAGGTGTAAGATTTCTTTTGTCCAGGGCGAAACGTAAATATATTGATAAATAAATTTCTTACACGTGAACAGAAAGTTACCTTTCAGCAGCACTTGGTGGAAGTCATTTGTTCAAAAATGAAAAGGAAAAAACACTTGTTTTTTCTTCCACAAATTAGGAAAAAACACTTGTTTTTTCTTCCACAAATTAAGAATTCCTAATTTGTGGAAGAAAAAACAAGTGTTTCTTCCTTTTCATTTTTGAACAAATGACTTCCACCAAGTGCTGCTGAAAGGTAACTTTCTGTTCACACAATTTTTAACCATTTTTGGTTTTATATGAAATTGATGGATTAAAAATCCTCTTCATATAATTCATACTCAGATTTAAAACTGAGTATTTATAGGAGTTGAGTTTTTGACTTTTCGTCATGGATGTCCGTGGTAAGGAGTGCAAGCGCCACGCTGATGATGATCACTTGCACTCCGGTCGAAACATCCATCTCATTCCTAATTTGTGGAAGAAAAAACAAGTGTTTCTTCCTTTTCATTTTTTCTTACACGTACCTGGCTGTGTTGTTACAGGCTTCCTAGTCGGCAATCATGCCTTCCACTATAGTGTCCGGAGAGACCACCCCTCCTGTGTGAGCCACCTCTAGGGATCTTCTATGCGCGGCCCATTTCTTGCACTCGAAAAAGCACTCCGCTGAGGCAGTCTTCCCCATCCGGTGAAGATACGATCGAAATTAGCCGTGCCCTCTCCCTGTCCCACATCATCTCCCACTTTTCTAGGGTATGAAGATTCTCTTCCCTGCTCGCGATTAACCTCCCTACTTGCGTCTTCCTAAGGTAGATCGCCCTTCTATCTTTTGCAAGCAGTTTGACGGGTATCACTACGGCGACAGTGCGATATGCAGAGGCCACTCTCATATTTTCAAAAGCAGCAATCGATGAAAAACTGAACAATAAATAAATGAGCATAACTGACATTTATATTTATTTGTCAGTATCGATAATAAATTCGGTGATGTCTGTAAATTTTTAATTTATTTTAATAGTGTGTTTATAAACAGAATTTTATATTTTTTTGGTGATCGAAGACTATCAAGAGGAATTAAAGCAGAGAATGGAGTTTGTGGATTTTTCGTCATAAATAAATTTATTAACTAATCTGTATTTTGTCATCTAGGAAAGTCACCGTATGGTGGTGTTTTGCTATGATAGTCTTGTATTTTCCAATGATAATTTCCTTCTTTTCAATTGGGTTCTACAATCGTAGTGAGTGTTTTATTTTTATGCACTTTAGTAAATCAATTTCAAAAATATGCTGGTGTAGTTACTTTACAGTAAACCTAACCAAATTTTCAAAGTTGTTTGTCGAATAAGGAATTTCTAAAATTGACATTTTGTTGAATGCCTTTTTAATGGTGGGTCCGCCTTAATTTTAGGTATCTTAAAAATATATATATTGTAAAGAAACTATCAATATTGGGGATCTAGGGTTTAAAGTCTTGTGTTCCTACCATTAAAATCTAAAGAATATTTGGTTAGCTACTAGAAATAACATTAAAGCGGAGAGAAGGAAAAGGGGTAAACTAGGTTTCTCGGTTAACATAATATAGTTCATCTAAAATGTTTTTCCAACAAGGACTACAAACTGTCATATCAGCTTTGTATCCGTAATACGAATAAAGTTATTAAAGGATAAAAATCATGCCGAAAATCAGTTTTTTATTACAAACAAATTCATAAAATGATTTTAAAGTGTAAATAATACGAAGAAAAAGCTGCGAAAATTTATTTAAAATAATTCACTGAATGAAACTGCAAAATTAGGTTGCCATGTAAATACGTAGATATGTTTAAAAATAGTAAGGGTGAGTTCAAACGGCTGAAGGGGAACGGCCAAACGTTTTGCAAAATTTTTATGCATGGCAGTCCAAGCATTTGAAGTGTCAAAATCGCACGTCAGTAGCGATTCTCAGACAATTTGGTTGCCTCCAAACTAACAAACCGTTTCAATAAATTAAGCGCATGCCCAAAATATGTTGTAGCAACAGAAAAATATTTCACCGCCTCGCTGGGAGCTGGCGTGTGATTTTGACACTTCAAAGGGTTTGGACTGCCATGAGTAAAAATTTTGTAAAACGGTTGGCATTTCCTTCAACCGATGGAACACACACTTGTTAAATTCAAGCTCTACACATTTTTACAATTTTGCGTAATTACAAGGCAACCAGGTTGTCTGAATTCGTGCGAATTCCTACCCAGGTGCGTAAGGTGGTAAAAAAGTTTATATTCAATCACTCGCGATGGGTGTCATCTACGGCGCTCCACAATGCGTCATTGACGACGACCAGGAAAATCAAAGGTGACAGTATGCATCCTTGTCTTACCCCATTCAGCAATTGGGAAGACTCAGACAGTGTTGCGTCGGACGTGACATTGGGCTCCTGAGTAGCACTCCTTCATGATGGTGACAATTTTTTTCTGGGATGCCTCTCCTACGTAAAGCAGCCCATATATATGCGCGATCAACGCCGTGAAACGCCTTTCAAAAGTATAAGTATACGTAATTAAGAATTTTAACTTTCTACTGTAATTAAATTTAAATTTTATTTCCATTTAAAAAATATTTTTAAATACAAATTAAATCGTTTTTAAAGGTAATTTACTAAAATTTTATTTAGCACCTCTTCATATCCTCGAAGATGGAGATAAAACAATCGATGGAGACATGATCTTAACAGACGACCAACAAAATTCTCTGAAAAGGACCGGAAGGCTTGATGAGAAATACCGATGGCCAAATAAAACAGTCACTTATGAATTTGATACTGATTGTAACGGTGGGCATAATTAAATATTCTGTGGATGATAAAACTGTGTACTACTGCTTCTCAAACTTTAGATATCAATATTTTATTTATCGAAGATACTACTAATTACATAAATAGCCACTTAGGCGGATGCATCAAATTTCAAAGAAGAAAGAAAGAGGACGAAGAGAACGGAAAGGGTTACGTTTTATTCAGATGTGTAAACTGGTTAAGTAGTAATAAAAAGAAAAATTTAATTATATTTCTTGTAGCCAAAAGACGAAGAACGATGTTCTTCTCATGTCGGATACTTACCCAAGAATAAAAACAGGATAAAATTGTCTTCATACTGCTTTAGGCGAGGTACAATTGTTCATTTGTGTTTTCATACACTTGGCCTACATCATATGAATGCTCATCCAACAAGAAGCAATTACCTCTTTGTTTATTTGCAAAATGTAAAGGAAGGATACGAACAAAACTTTCATAAATACAGCAGTGACGAAGTAAGCTTCTTCGATGTACCGTATGATTACTCAAGCATTATGCATCTCAGTGAATACGCTTTTTCAAAAAATGGTAAAAAAACTATTGAACCAAAGAATCGCCATGCTGTAATAGGAATGGACAGAGTCTCCGAACTAGATTGGAAAAGGCTTAGACGAATGTATTCGTGTGAATAACTATAACTGGTTTTTGACAACAGAGGCCATTGTAGAAATTATAATTATAATAGTATAACTGTCAAATTCATTTATTCATATGAAAAATTAGAAATACTTTCAGAAAATATACCTCTCAAATAACAGATGGTATACAACTTTTTACTATGTTATGATCAAAATAAAAAAACTTGTACATACTGTAAAGGAAGATAGCCTTATTGCATATTCAAGCTTTCGTAATGCCGAAAATATTTACAATGTTCCAAGTTTTAAGTAAAGCATATCTTTCTTCTTCACGCGACAATTTTTTTTTTAATTACTGCCAAATTAGTCATTTTTTTCGGAAGAGGTGAAAATCTTCCAAAAAAACACCGGTCAGCCCGTGCCTTCTGATAGTGTGAGGATTTTACTCACAAATAACACCTCTCTGGAGATTAGTCGAAACAGACCAGATAGAATCGGGTCCCTTTTCGTCCCCTCCCAGTCTCCCTTAGTGGAGGCAACTGATTATGCAGTTATCCCACTGTTGCCACTAGCCTCGGTTTCCTGGGTCACTGCTAGAATCCTAGCTTATCTGCAGGAATCCATGTTGTCCCACCGTCTTCAGTGTACTTTCTTGGTCCATGCGTTAATTATAATCTTCACCCCTTCTCTACCTACGGCATTGAAGGGTTCTAGGCCAGAGAGATTAAGTCCAGAGCCAGGACAAGTAACCTCCTCCTGACTAACCGCATCTTCTATTCGGTTCGAAAGGTAATTTTCCCAAAGCTGCTTCAGTTGTGCTGTGGGTACCGTGGGTATAGCCAACCTGTTACGTTCTACCATACCCTCCACCGCCACTCCCACAGAAATGCCTGTGGAAACGCCATTAACACTGCAGACTCTCTTTTTATTGCCCACTACAATCTTGGAGTTAGGGGGATTTTTCAAGAGGTTATCTCTTCCCGCATTAGTTACTTGGCTACGTTCTAGGATGCATTGCCCGGTTGCTACCGCTTAGAGGTGTAACTAACACTTGAGAATGTTCAGATGAGGATCGCTGTGTCCTAGAAGGCTTCAACTCGTCCGTCCATTCTCCAGCATCCTACAAATTAGTAATACTGGCTGCGATTAACAAAATTTAGCTTGAACTCAATCAACTAAATCATCGCAGTGTTAGCTGTATTGAATACAGCGTAAATAGAATATTATTATTCGGATGATTTAGAGTTTCTAAACGTTCCGTCGTCTTGAACTTGCCTCATAATCGAGTCGTTCTTGCTACTGCTTACATTCATCCGGGGGCGACTTCGAATACCTATGAAGGGCTTACTTCCCGCATCGAAGAATTACCTTGCGTCCATGTGATGAATTGATGCTTTTTGGAGATTTTATCCAGCCGACTGTAAATTGGGTCTCTTCTGAAGATGGTGGATTAGCTTCTTCTTATTCGTCCACTTCTCTGCATCCAACATGTTTCATTGAAAGCCTTGTCTCTTCTGGTCTTACATCGTGCTACGATATAGCCAATGATTCCGACATATTCTTGGACATGGTGTTTAATACATGATCCTAGTGGTACCATGGTCAGGCAATGTCCTGCACCGTTGCTCTCTGGGGCGTCTCATCATCCTGATCTTCGTATTGCTTATTATTGAATTGCAACTGATCTAATATTTTTCACGCTAGTGACATTAATGTCGTAGTGAATGTTTTTTATAATAACTTATTCGCTTATGTTTCGGAATGTGGAGTAGGACTGTTGACGCGAGGATAAACGTGCCGCCGATCTTTCTCGCAAGTAATTTTTACTCGGTTACAGGGAAAAATTAAAATAAAATTAAAAGTGTTGTGACACTTCGCCAAGAATTTATGCTCTTTATGCTCTCTTAGTAAGCACAGACTGTGAGTCCGTTCATTTTTAAGCGAATTCCCAAAAGCCAATTGGTCCTAAGTTCGGCACGTATTTTTTTTTTATGTATGACTGGGTGTTATTTTGTAACGCGTGGACCGATTTTGATGATTCTTTTTTTGCTAGGTAGAGTATGTTCCCCGATTGGTGCCAAGTGAAAGATCTTGTTGGTGGGGGTAGGGGTGGAGCCTAGTGGAACCTAGGAGGTGATAGTCCAAATTCGTAACGCGCTGATTCATTTGGTTTTTCCTAATCTATAGATTATATCACCACATTGGTGCCACTTCATGTCAACTTCTTAACGCCTAGACCAATTTGGATGATTCTTATTTTGATGTGTAGAATAGTTGACCCATTGGTACCACGACAAAAATGTATGGGGTGGGATGTGGTGGGAAGGGGTCGTTACCCAACATCTTAACGCATAGACCTATTTGGATGACTCTTTTTTGTCGTATACATACTACAACTACAGGAAAAAATATTGACCGAGCGTTGTGGGGAGGTTAGTCAAACTATGTAACGCGTGGACTGATTTACATGATTCTGAATTCATAGAGTATCTAACTGTGTCATGACAAAAAATTTGGCTTATGGTCAGAGTTGAAGGAGGAGAATGATACAAATTTTGTACTTAGAGTGACTACGATAATTCTCTGACTTGATAGGGATTCTCTCTTGCTGTATAGAGTATAGTGGCGCACTAGTGCGATGATAAAAATGTTGTATATAAGAAAAGGGCATGACTAATTTCGTAATATGTTGCCAGTGAAAAAACTAGTTTTAAAAAAAATGTTGAACCGACTTCACAAAAAGCGCTAAGAACCATAAAATAAATTCTCATTTTATATCTATTGCAACATTTTGAAGTCAGTAAACAAAACAGCTACGCAACCACAATCGACGATACTATATAAAACTACTTAAAGATTTCAGCTCATCGGATCATAAGAAAGGAGTATTAAATACTTTTGGTGTAGTTCTATTGCTTGTTAAATTTACACCGACTTCAGTTGTAGTAAATGTGTGTTTAGTGGGTCTCAGCTATTAAAGCTCAAAACAGCAGCCAAAATACTTCTGCTGACTTTGACCCCAACGACCCGGCTTTGCTGGATTCTGATCATCAGTCCTTGTATTATTTATGTTCTTGTTTTGTTTTGGACAAATTTCGGGAGTATGCAAAAATTTTTTTTGGATTTTTGCAACTTTCAATGCTTATAGCCAATTGTCAGGGTCGGAAAAATGCATATTTGTTTATAATAAGCCTTCAAAAACATCTTTACAAATTTATATTTATTTATAGTTCGCCGCCTCGCCGCTAGGCCATACGAAAAATATACAATCAAAACTTTAAACGCGATTATCTCAGAATTATTTTTTGGTTTGTTATGATAATAGCTTGAACGACGGATTTTAATTTTTTGTTAGAAATTTTTTTTAGACCGGAAAAACCGAAAATTGAAGACCTTCGGAAATGTATCTTTTTGTAAAACTGCCGCCATTTCTCCAAAAATTATAATTTGGACAAATCGTTCGTTCGAGTACAAGGCAATAAAATATACTAACCAAATCTTTTTAAAATTTTGATTTTAGATGAGCTGTTCCCGAGTTATCATGTCCACCGCCACTGATGCTCAATAAAAGGCACTTTGCACTTTATTTACAAAAAATATTTTATTAAAATTATCGCGAAAAACCAAAGGGATGGTTTTGCATTTTTAAGGGTGACGCAACCATTTTAGGACTGCGGGAACCCTATTTTCGTAATCAGCGACTTTAAGAGGTTCCTCATTACCACCGCTCAACCATAATGGGAATGTTTATACTGGCCTTTTGGACAAAGCTACACCTCGTGTTGTATGAGTAGGAGAGCTTTATAGCATTTAGTATATTAAAAATGTTATATGTAGTGGAGTAGCTTCTGCGAAAACCCGCCTGACTTTCTTTCAAAAATTGTTCGCTTTTACCCAGCATACTGCTCTATTATACAATACACCCATAAAAAGCTCCAAACTTGCATCCATAAAGAAGAGACCACGATAACTTTCAACTCTATTCACGTCGCCTGTTTTATGAATTGGAAAAATAATGGATATTTTAAAGCATTCAGGAATTTTCGAAGTATTATATACCAAATAAAAATAATCCAACAGTTTTAGAAGAAAGCATTCAGAAGCGTTTTGGAATAAGTCATATGAAATTCTGTCTAATCTGAGTGACTTCCCGTCCTTGGTCCCATGAAGCATAAGGGGAAGCTCATCTAAGTGAGACTCATTCTCTAGCAAACAATCATTGATCAGCGGCGTAGCATAAAGTATGGGTACTGAATTGGCGGATTTAACAATATTTTGAAATGGTCCCTTAAACCGTTTATATCAATTGTCGCAATACATTAGAATAATATATCGCGTTAATTACAATATGTTTCGATCTTTAAAATCTATTAAGAGGATTCCTTCACAATCCCAAAAGATTATAGCCATTACATTTTTAGTGCTTTGGGTGACTTTTACTTTCTTCGGGGCTGGTTCTCCTTTCCGGTGCCATTCCATCGAATCCCTTTTGGATGTTGGGTCATAAAAAAGGACCATTGATTCATCTCCTGTAACAATCGATTCAGTAACACCCTTCTGGTCTTCACGGGAAAGCTCCAAAAACTGTTGACAACATTCAACGCGCCGCTGCTTTTGAACAGTACTAAGAAGTTTAGACATCCATCTTGCGCTAATTTTTGCCATGCCTTAATGGTCATGCAGGACACTAGTTTTAGATATTCCTGTTTGCGACGCTATTTATTTTGTTTTAAGCCGAAGGTCACTTAAAGCAGAAATGGAGTTTGTGGATCTTACGTCAATATTAAATTTATTAACTCTAGGAAAGTCGCCCTTTAGTGGTGTTTTGCTATGATAGTCTTGTATTTTCCAATGATGATATCCCTAACTGCAATTGATTTCTACGATCGTACTGATAAGAAAAAAGCATGATAGCGTTGTTCCAGGGAAGACCACTGAGGGCAAACCTTAAAAATCTGCGCTGAAAAGCAGCTGAAGTGAGAAGCGAAATAGGGAGACCAGACAGGGCTAAGTACAATACAGAATCTTGGTCAAATAGAGGTCATCAAGCTCTCTAGATCCTTAACACAAAAGAAATTCAATTTTGGAATGGCGATACTTTCAAATTGTGCGGTTATTCAATTTCCCGAAAACTTTCAACATATCCGTCCTACGGTGCCTGCCGTGTTAAGACAAAAACTACAAAGCGCAAAAAATCATCTTTTGAGATAATGGTACTGTTTGAAGCTGGATGATAAACTTTATCTTTAACGATTACTTTATTTAGAAAACGTATACTCTCCATTATCTAGCAGACTTAATTTCCTTAAAACTCCACTGTTCGTTACACTTTGAGTAGAAACACTGTCACTGTATAAATATTCCTAAAGCTTAATATTTTGAAAAGCAGGAACCATCGGAAAACTGAACAAGGCAGATGAACCGACTGACATACTATTTGTCAGTGGCGATAAGAAATTTGGAGATGTTTGCAAATTTTTAATTGATTTTAATTGTATTTTTTTTAAAAAAATTGTTTTTATAAATTTTTAATTTTGTAACCGTATTTGGTGATTGAAGACTCTCGAGACAAATAAAGGCAGAAATGAGGTTTGGGAATCTTACGTCATAATTAAATTGATTGACTAATCTGTATTTTCTCATCTAGGGAAGTCACCATATGGTGGTGTTTTATTATGATAGTCGTGTATTCTCCAATGATAATATCTCTTTTTGCAATTGGATTCTACGATCATAGTGAGTGTTTTATTGTTTAGTATTTAAGGAGGATCTTGAGGAAAAGTAAAACGGGCGCAATTATAAAACATTTTACATCTTTTTATTTGGGATATAAAGTGCAGAGAAAAATTTTTTTGTAAAAAACCCAAATATGTGGCCACTAAATTTGGCTCCTCAAAAAGAAAAACCGCGAGTCTACGGTGTGTTGCCCTTCCAGTGATCTGAAATCAAAAACTTTGCCAGATTTCTAAAAGTAGCGGTCTGTGGTTATGGTTTTGACCAATTGCAAATTTCGCATGTTTTTTCGTTTTTAAGCGGCCGAAACTTTGCCCTTAATATCGCAAAAAATCTAAATGTGGTCAGAATGAAAATCACATGTTGAACATTTTGAGCCCCGATTTGAAGAACATGGTTTCGAGAAAAGCGCCTTTAAAGTTCTGAAAATGCTTTCATGTGACCTGAAAGTGCGTACAACTTAGTTTCTAGGGCAGATATTATAATATGGTTTACATAGTTATTTAAGAGGCTTCACATTATCGAAAAATGCAAAAAAGAAATCGATTGCTTGAACCAACACAGTGGAAAACCCCCTTCTGTAAATCGATTTTAAAGATATGCTGGTTTAGCTATTTTACAATACATCTTACAAAATTCTTCTCTCTTTCTTGTTTGGCTAATAAGGAATTTCTTAAATTACCATTTTGTTTAATGCTTATTTAAGGTTGGGTGTGCCTAAATTGGTACCTAAATTTATAGTCTTCGTATTAAAATCTAATATTATGTGGTTAGCTACTAAAAATACAGTGGTTAAAGTAATGTTTAAGCGTAATGGTAGCATAAAAGTGTAATTTTATATATACAGGGTGTTTCAGATCTGACGTGCCAAAATGAGTGGGGTGATAGATCTCAACTAGACAAACAAAAAATTGTATGGCAGGGGGGGGGGGGAATCTTAAGCGTTTGGGTGATTCAAAAATTTGTTTTTCATGGTATGAAAATCACTCTTTTATTTTTCTCTCTTGATCTACCCAACACAGCCACATCAAACAAATGCTAATGACAAATTATTCTAATGACCTTTCCAAAAAAGTCAACACTACTGATCTAACTCCTACCATTCAATTTAAAAAGTGAAAAAAATCTAAATTCAGCATTTTCCAAAACTTTCTCCGAAATTCCTGTATTTAGTACACCTGTTTCTTACTTTTATTGGATTGCCCATCGTATCACCTTTCCAAAAAGGTGCAACATGCCAAGGTAGGCACAGGATTAGCAAAACCGCATACTTAGAACTCCTCCTAGAAATTCTTTAAATAACATGTTTAAGATAAAAGGTCGAAAATGTTTGTTTTCGGTTAACAGGTAATTTTAATTATTGCTGCAAAAAAGTTATAACAATGTTAGTGTAATTTTGTTTAATTGTCGATATTAGCTTGTGTTAGCCAAAATTCACGCCCTTGTATCCTGGCGTTCTGTTACTCGTACCTGAAATGTTGCTATAATAAAGGGGCAGTCAGCAAGAATACCTATCATAGTTGAAAAACAAATCAATAAGTATGGGTGTTTTAAAGCAAAAATTATTAAAAAAAATTGAAAATACGATAGAGTCTGGTTGCAATACGCCTTAAACAAGGACTTAGAAGGAGATTGTTTAAATGCATCCAAAGTGGCGGTGAACATTTTGAACGGCTTTTGTTACTTATCAAGATTAATTGTAATTATTTTTAAATTTAATGAAAATCATTTTAGAATTAATTTGAGTTTAATTTCTTTAATTTGTTGATTTTTATAATATTCCCCGATAGGATTTCTAGGTATAAACTTCTACATATTTTTTCTATGTGGACATGTTGCACCTTTTTGGAAAGGTAATAAGATGGGCAATCTTATAAAAATAAAAAAGGAATTTTTGAAAAAATTGTGAAAAATGCTGAATTTTAGGTAATCGCAAACCATTTTATTCACTTTTGGAAGTGACTGTACGTGCAATGGTAGGAGTTAGATCAGTAGTGTTGACATTTTTGGATAGGTCATTAGAATAATTTGTTTTCAGCATTTGTTTGATGTGGCTGTGTTGGGTAGATCAAGAGAGAAAAATAAAAGAGTAATTTTTGTTTGTCTAGTTGAGAACTATCACCCCACTCATTTTGGCACGTCAGATTTGAAACACCCTGTATATATAAAATTACACTGTTATGCTACCATTTTGTAACAGGAACTTCAAAAAACTAAAAAGTGTGAATTAAAAAAATTACTAAATTCTGGAGAACATTTATTTATTTTCCTTTTAATTTTTCTGCTTAATTTCTGAAGCTAAAAAGTGTAAACATCACCTGCAATTTGCTTAAATCGCTTTGAAATGAAATTAACTAATCTCTTATTTTATTTAGTACCTCACCATGTCCTCGAAGGTGAAGGTGCAACTTCTGGAGACATGATCTTAGAAGATGACATGATCTTTACAAAAGACCAAGCTGATTCTCTAAAAAAGGTTGGATTAGTTGACCAGAAGTACCGCTGGCCAAATAATACACTCGTTTATGATTTTGATTGTACCTGTAGCGGTGGGTAGATTTAAATATTTTCTGGATGATAGAACTTTGTCGTACTACTTCTACATCTTTAGATGACGATATTGAAATGATCACTTACCCTATTAATACCATAAGGAGGGAGTTAAAAGGATGTATCAGTTTCGAAAGGAGGAAGAAACGCGACAAAAGGAATTACCTTTTAATCAAATGCGTAAACTGGTAAAGTCGTAATAAAGATACAAATTTAATTATATTTGTTATAGCCACAAACTGGACGAAATTGTAATTGTACAATCGGATACCAATCAAAAAGAAATGGTAACCAGATGAATTTGTGTCCACCCTGCCTTCGAGATAGTACAATTATTCACGAGACCTTTCATTCACTTGGACTACTTCATATGATGTGTGCATATAATAGAGATAGATATGTCAAAATTCAGTATGAAAATATAATCCAAGAAAGCAAACACGAGTTCCGAAAATTCGGTAAAAGAAAAGCAGACCTTTTCGGTGTACCATATGATTACGGAAGCATTATGCATTACGGTGAATATGCTTTTTCAAAAAATGGTAAAAAAACTATTATACCAAAGAATCGCCATGCTGTAATAGGAGTAAGAGTGGATGTCTCCAGGCTAGATTACCGAAGGCTTAGACGAATGTACAAGTGTAAATAACTACAACTTCTTTTTGCTAACAGAGACCATTGTTGAAATTATAATAAAAATAATCTGATTATAAAATTCATTTCTTCATAAGAAAAATTGAAAATGCTCACAGATGGAACCACTTTTTACTATAATATAATCAAACTAAACTTGTACTTATTTTAGGTATAAGAAATAGACTTATGGCATATATAAGTTTTCGTAATGCCGAAACTGTTCGCAATATTAAAGGCTTTAAGCGGAGAATATCTTTTTTTCTGCTTCGTGCGGTTTTGGAATTACTGCCAAATGTCATACTGGTTGGGTTTCGACTTCAATGGGGAGCCAGTCAACATGATTTGAAAATAATTTTATAAAATTCGGGTGAGCCCTCTTCGGGCCAATTCGAGAATTCAATCAACTGCAGAAAACGGAGCAGCCGTTTTAAGGTAGGTTTTTCTTAAGAAATTTTTTAAAAATCAATTTTTTTTGATTGATTATTGTTGTACAAGTATTCAAAAATATGTAAAAAAAATTTCAAACGAATCCAATCATTATTAATGATTTTATAGCGCCTCAAATCCGGAGCGCCAGAATATCAAAATCGATGAAATTTCAGAAGCTGTTTAACGCGCGGTTGTGACGTCTTCTCTTTCTTTTTTTGAAGGCAATGAGTATAATAGAATACATATATATGTATGTAATACCACTTAAATGAATATATGTTATGCATGGATATGAACGTGTATATATGTAGTAGTAAATATAAGTTAATGTTCCTTAGAAAGAGAACAAAAATTTAATCACATTTATCTCGAAATATACTTTTTCAAAAAGGTCTGCACACGATTATAAAAAACTTCTCGTCCGATTTCCTTTTTTTTCAAATCTATTTCTTATGCAATTCTTCAGGGAATGGACCTCAATGAACGTTTTTGGAAAATCTCTTGAACTTTTACAGACCTATCTTGGCCCAAAAATGACGTCATTTTACAACATACAGGTTCCTTCCCTGCATTCAACGGAATAATTTAACATATTTTTTTTTTCAGACTTACTAAAGGCTAGCTACGACGATGCAGGCCGATTTGGACCTTTTTTTGTAACACGCGTACATTAGCGCCATCTTTTCATATAAAAATACTAATAAAAAAAAATTTTTTTTGTACTATTACAATGTATTATTAACATGCAAAACGTTTTTGTATATATAACAAACTTTTTGAGAAAATGACTTCCAAAATTTGCATTAATTTTAACGAATATCGAAAACCTACCTTAAGGTACTATTACACTTTAGAAGGCTAAAAAATGCAGATTTTCAATAATTTTTTCTCAGCACCTTTATTAGATATGAATATAAAACATTTTTTAAAACATAATCTAATCTTTTAGAATACAAAAATCATCTTTGATTTTTTGTTTAATTCATATAGGGTGCCAAAGTTGTGTCCTTGATGAATCTTTGTCCAATGGCGGACAGCTAATCTCAGGATTGGCAAGCCTGAAACAAAAAATTCAAAAAGGGTTTCAAATTTAATACCACCGTTGTTGAAAAATCGATGAAAAAAAAGAAAGGGCGGTCTTCTGAAAAAAGTGTGAAAATCGCTATTTTTTTCACACCAAAACTGTTCTATTTTTGGCCAAATTGTGGTAAAATATTGTGCTGGAAATCCTAATAAAGAAAACGCACCAAGATTTATTCAAATTGGTTCAGTAGATTCGGAGATGAACTGTCCGCGGTTAAAAAAAATGTCATTTCGAGAAAAACTTGTTTAAGGGGGACTTTTAATTTCAAAAAGTTCAAAATATTCTACTCTTTTTACATAACAGTGTTCCTTAACATCACAGAAATACGTCCTGAAAACGTTTTAAGAAATTCGTATAGGAAGAAAACGTTGTACTTGGTACCTACGTATATATAAACGCGTACGTTTTACATGCAAAAATTATGTTACAAAAACTTTTTTTCAAAATCACGTTATTTGACTTGGCCCCACACTTTTCTCGAAAACTACTCAACGGATTTTATTAATGCAAAAACCTTTCGATTCGTTATAAAGACTAATAGTGACTAACCCTTTACCCACCGCTATATTTTATACAGGGGTAGTTTGCTCCCAAAAACATTTTTTTTTAATTTTTCAGAAATTTTTTTATAAAATGATAAAAATAATAAAAATAAAATATTTAATAGTATTTTATTTTTAGTGTTGTCAAATAAATTCCGTTGGAATTTTTACTCTATCTATTACAGGAAAAAAGTATATTAAAAAGTATATTTTGGAAGACCCCTTGCAGTTGTCAAAATGTACCAAATATGCAAAAAAATGTCTATTATATTCTTAACATATTTTATATGCGTTCAATAAATATAACAGTCTTTTCACAAAAGAAAAATGAAAGAGTGTATTTTTTTTCAATTATGAAACACAAAGCCCCTTAAATTTTTGTAACGTTTTGTTTATTGAATATTTTATAAAAAATCGATTTTAACCACTACCCTTATTCCTGGACCATAAAAGTAAGCCATCATCAAAATACGAGAAAGCTGGAAATATAACATGTATACAAGTATCCGGTATTTTGGAGAAAACACAGAAGCTGCGCGATCGACAGATTTCCGAAAACCTGCGGAGAGCCGAGAAAGCGCTCGCTTAAAGTCGATATATCTCGATTTAACGTTCGAAATTCTCCAAAATATTTTATTAGATTATTTTTGAAAGTCTAAGGAGTTGAAAAATGTAAAAAAAATCGATTTTTTGACAGTTCTAGAGGGTAATAGTATCATAATGTGAGCGAAAGCGATCTACAGTTGCATCTGTTTGCAGCTAGAAAAATAAATTTGGCTGAAAGTATCTTTAAAGGTGAAGTAAAGGAACAAATTTGAACACCAACGAAAATAAGGAAAAAAGTCTAATAAAAATTTGACGTACTTTCCGTGTATTTCTGTTTACTTCCCTGTAGACGGAATTTACACTGCCTTCTAGAAATCGACTTCGATGTTTGAGATTTGCAGCTATATTATTAATTTTGATCACACAATGGGAAAGTGGTCGCTACCAGAATTCCTCATGCCTACCCTATGTAAGTTTACTTAAAATTTCTGCGGTTAAATAAATTGCCGAAAAAGTATTAAAATTTGATAGGTAAGTGGGTACATTATCATTGAGAATGACAAATGAGTTATTGTCCAAACTTGTTAACAATTCTGCCTCGATGATCGCAATACATACATCCCCCAATAGGGCTGTGAGAATTGAAATCCCATCTTATTATAACTGGATCTGGTAGTTATTCTGCCAGGTTTTCTAAAACAGTTTCTGTTAGCTACCTGTCACACTTAATATAAATTTATGCTATAGTTACAATAGTCCTTTTATTGCATAGACTGTGAAGTCAAAATTTAGTTGTATTATTTCGAAAGGTTTTTTTTTCTGCTATCCATATTGGGATACATATGGTTATAATTTTATCTGTGAACATTAAAAATTGCAAGAAATCTGGATATTTACCTAAATCTTGATTGACAACACCTTTCGAATATGCAGGCGAACTTCTAGCGACAGTTAAAGTTTCCTTACGACAATAAAGCTTTGTTTAGTGACAGTTTATATATTGTTTACAGTGATAGGCGCGTACTACAGTAAAAAACAACAAGCTGTAAAATCCACAAGGACACAATTTAGAAAGATATGTGGCCATCTTTTTCATTGGAAGTGTTAAAAACAACTTATTTATTTATTTATTCACTCGTTAAAAGACTTACGTAAATAGCGGCAAACTTAAAGATCTAGGAATTATGATCCGCCAAGTCCAGTAAAAGTTGGCTCTCCAAACGAAGCCTAGAAAAGCCTAGGTCCATGTCAGTGCAGAACTCGTTAAAGAGGCGAGAAATCGATGTTATAGGCGTGTACGTACCATAAAGGGTTCGATGGGGAGGGACGTGAAGAAAATCGTGACTCCTGAGGGGAAGGGGCGGGACAGAGATGCCCACAGACATCAGCAGATCCGGGGAATTAATCGTTCCCTGGAATAAATCAAAAATGAAAAGAATTCTGGCATGGCCGATATGGGCAACGTATGGGCAACATGGCCGATATGGGCAACGTAGTAGGGAGACCAGACAGGGCTGGCGTATTCTAAGATTGGTCGCACAAAGGTGCAATACAGAATCATGGTCAAATAGGGGTCATCTGTCGCCCTAGATCCTTAACACACAAGAAATTTAATTTTGGAAGAGAGCATAGTGTTTAGAAAGATTTAGAAAATTCAGCGATGCTTTTAAGTTTGCGGTTGTCAAATTTCCCGAAAACTTTCAACATATCCGTCCTACGCTGCCGTGCTAAGACAAAAACTACAAAGCGCAAAAAATCATCTTTTGAGATAATGGTACTGTTTGAAGCTGGATGATAAACTTTATCTTTAACGATTACTTTATTTAGAAAACGTATACTCTCCATTATCTAGCAGACTTAATTTCCTTAAAACTTCACTGTTCGTTACACTTTGAGTAGAAACACTGTCACTGTATAAATATTCCTGAAGCTTAATATTTTGAAAAGCAGGAACCATCGGAAAACTGCACAAGACAGATGAACATCACTGACATACTATTTGTCAGTGGCGATAAAAAATTCGGAGATGTTTGCAAATTTTTAATTGATTTTAATTGTATTTTTTAAAAAAATTGTTTTTATAAATTTATAATTTTATAACCGTATTTGGTGATTGAAGACTATCAAAAGGAATTACAGCAGAAATGGAGTTTGTGGATCTCACGTCGTAATTAAATTTAATAATTAATAACTATTTTCTCATCTAGGAAAGTCGCGATACGGTGGTGTTTTATTATGATAGTCGTGTATTTGCCAATGATAATATCCCTTTTTGCAATTGGATTGTATGATCGCAGTGAGTGTTTTAATGTTATGTATTTAAGGAGGATTTTTACTGTGATGGCTTGTTTTTGATACTTAATTTCGCGATTTTTTTTTTTAGAAGTAAAAGGGGTACAATTATGAAACTTGGGATGTAAAGTACAGAATGAAAATTTTTTGATTAAAAAAACAAACAAATTGCGGATCGCTGAATTTGGCTCCTCCAAAAAACCCCAACTCCGCGGTGTGCAGAGGTCCAGCCTTTCCAGTGATCTCAAATCAAAAAATTTTTCAGATTCCTAAATTAGAGGCTTGTGGTTATTGTTCTGACCAATTGCAAATTTTCCGTATTTTTTCAGTCTTTAAGGGGCCGTAACTTTGCTCTTAATATTGCGAAATATCTGAATGTTGTCAGGATGAAAATCACATGTTGAACGTTGTAAGCCCCGATTTGTCGGAATCGAACAAATTTAGATACTGAAGTGCTGCACATCAGGTTAAAGAACATGGTTTCGAAAAGACGCGTTTATAGTTTAAAATTTAGTTTCTAGGGCAGATATTGTAAAAAGGTTTTCATAGTTATTTTAGAGGTTTCAGAATATCGAAAAATGCAAAAACGAAAATCGATTTCTGGAACCAACACAGTAGAAAACCTTCTGTAAATCGATTTTAAAGATATGCTGGATTAACTATTTTACAATACAAATTTCTTAACTAAATTTCTGGTCCCTATTTTAAACTCTAAGATTATGTGGTTAGCTACTAAAAATACAGTGATTAAAGTAATGTTTTAAGTGTTAGGGAATATCCAATTAATCAGGAAATCCCAAAACCCACACACAAATGGCCATTTTGAAGGCACCCCAGATTTTTTCTCAGATTCGTTTTTGCACGGAGAGGTCAGTTTTACTCTCAGCCTGTTATATATACTTATCCACATTTTTCTTATTTCCTTTCATCAAGGACGTAAAACTAACACCGGGTTTTTATCTATAATGGGATTAAGGTTTTAAATGTAAAAAATCATGTTAAAAATCACGCTGTTTGCTTATTTAAAATAAATTTATAAAATTATTTTAAAATGTAACTAATGGGAATATTTAAAAAAAATAAATTTTGAATTAGTCTGCAAAATTTCTAGTGTGCACTTCTGTTTTGAAAAATTATGCTCCTTTGAGAAAAAGGATTTCAACGTTTTCAAGCATTTAATTTAGCTAAAAATTTCATTAAAACTAAAACATGATTTTATTATAACGAAATGTGCAGAAAGAAAGATAATTCAAGGTGTGGGGGAATGTCCAAGTAGTCAGAAAATCATAAATACCAAAAAAGGGATATTTTGAAGACACCCCCGTTAATAATGACCCCTAAAAGCTTATAGCGATGTTAAAGTGCTCAAAAGTTGTATATCTAATAATCTTGTTTTTTATTTAGGAAATATGGAAAGCATAGTGCAACGTGGAAAGGAAGACAGAATTTAAATTCCATGCAATTTTTTATAGTACTCTATAAATAAACAAGCCAACTAGTCAGACATAAAGTATTAGTCGTTGTCCACTGAATATTTAACAAAACAATATAACACGTTTTTTTTTTGGTTGTGAAATACCTGAAGCATGTTATTAATATACAACATTTATCAAGGTTTAAATCCACTTTTGCATATATCGGACTAAGAAGTTATTTTATCCATAGACCAAAAATTTATTAAAGTAAAGAGACACAACATATCAGCAATTAATCATCGATATAATGTCAATAATCATTATTGCTACAAAGAGTCCTCCCTGGTTTACTCACAGACTTTCACGCAATTGTTATGCGAGAGATAACATCCAAATTATAGCGATTTTAACATATCACTATTTTGTGCTCATCTAATGAGACTATGTATCTCGCATAATTTTTAATTTTACGTCAAAAGCCTGAGATTTTTGAAGAAATAAATATCATGAACTTAATCATTGCTTAATTTCTAACTTAAATTCTCTTCGCTCCCTTTATTTGGACTCACTTTTCTGTTTGTTTGTTAGAACCCTTTAATTCTTTTCCATAAACTGTAAAAACACATGTCACATTAACATAAACCTATGATTTCCTATTTGCTAGCTTAAGACAAGTTTACAAGATTCTGTTGTTGGGAAGCTGGGGGTCATTTCCAAAGTAATCTGCTGCGAAAAATCCGAATCCGAGGTAAGTATTGGGCCATCACGTCAGGATTTTCAGATATGTGAGGTTATGTACTCAAAAAATGGGGTTTTTGTTCCTTCGAGGTTATGTACAGGATACACAAATTTTTTTTGGTCTGTTTTTCTAGTTGGCTTGAAACTGGGTTTGAATGCGATTCTTCAAAAATCTTTTTCAAAAATGACTTTATTCACTTAAATTAACGTGTATCGGAAATTTGTAAAGATTAATTTAATCTGAAGCCCGTTTTTCATCGCAATGGATTCCAGTATCATACACACTGACTCACTTATTTCTAAAACGATCGGAACTTACCTTGGTAACTGGATTTTCTGGAAATTTGAAAAACTTCGTAGAAAAAGTGTGTTTATTCTTTTTCGAACTGCAAACAAATTAAATGCTTTTTACCACTTAATGTATCAAACATTATTGCCAATATTTCTGGCTTTCATTAAGGAATTTAATAGGTCTGTTCCCTAACTTTCAGTGATAAAAAGTGTAGTGATGTTGGTGGGGATAACACTTCACTGAGTTGAGGAATGCAGATTGCTTTTCATTGCCAAGAATGAGAATTGCAACTGACAATTGACAATTCAAATAGAGCTTTCAGTGTCATTTACTGAGCACGAGTTATCACTACTGCTCGTTAGGGAACAGACCTAATAGGTCTGTTCCACCGATTTTCGTGCACAAACTTTTCGTGTAAATACTTACTTATATGATTGGAGAAAAAGTGTTCCCAAACCAAAAAATTGAGGGAACCTATTTCATGCAAACTATTAGAATCTATTTAAACTGCACTTCTAATTATAAAATGTTAATCTAATCATTTTAATCGCCAAATTATACTTTCTTAATAACTTTATTCAATCAATTCACTATGATACATTCACTCAACCTAACCTCACTTTCTAAATAAAAATACCGAGCAGCTGTATTGCAAGAAGAGATGGCTGATCATGCACCAGCTAAAAGCTTGGATAAGTTCGTGCAGTAGGGGAACGTGTGACGTCGATTTTTTCTCCACCATTTTACCTGGCACGGATCTTGATGGAACGCAAAATGTG
Source organism: Leptarthrus brevirostris (assembly GCA_964036015.1). Lineage (NCBI taxonomy): Eukaryota > Metazoa > Arthropoda > Insecta > Diptera > Asilidae > Leptarthrus > Leptarthrus brevirostris. Next base: position 2,991,378 of record OZ038372.1, on the reverse strand, counting down.
TAAGTTCGTGCACATGCGGGATCCGGCATTCTCATCAGGGAACAGACCTAATGTTACAGCTGCGTTGCGTAGTTTTCGCGCAATTTAAATTTGAAAAAAGTTATGGTTATTATTGGTCAGAAAATTGCAAAACTCGGACATAAATTAACATGCACAAGTAGGTGCCGAAATCTAGTGTCTTTGCAAAATTATTGACCTCTCGTCACATTAACTTCCTCGAATGAATTACCCAACAAATTAGTAAAATTGGCACGGTGACCAATAATTCTTCTGATTGATGGTCATATACTTTCCGTGTACTTTCCGTGTAATTTCCGTGTACTTTCCGTGTACTTTTTGTGTATTTCCGTGTACTTCCGTGTACTTTCCGAGTATGTTTACACCACCAATGTTTGTATTTGGTTCCAGGCTTGTTCTTAAGAACATATAATGATTACTCTGTTACCGCATGTGCTGTAATTTTCCAACGTCAATGGAAAACACGCAAATACAAGCACATCTGCTTGAGAAGACGTACAAATTTACCAATTTCCTTTTAAATATACAACTGCATGTGCAGTACATTTGCATATGCAAGCAAACAATACTACACCTTTCGCTTGTCTTACTAAAGTTCACACTAGACAAATCGTTTCGTTAAAATTTCCGATGAAACCTATCTAAACGCTTGCAAATGTGTTCGCTCAGCGGTGGTTAGACGTCCACACATTCAAACGGATTTGCTATTTTAACATAAAGACTATAAAACCTCTATTCAAAACATAGCAGCACATTTGTTTTACACGTCTTTACACGTTTTACTTGTTTGATTTAATTACAAGTAAGTATTGTCTCTCCAAAAAGTTCAATTCATTGCGGTCACAACCTACTCTAGGGTCTAGCTAGATACAAGCCCGGAAAATCTGACAGTTCGACCATTTGACCACCAAGCGTTTCGTCATTATTTTAGTTTTGTTGTACCGTAGATTAACCAATCCTTGCACACAAATAAAACTACACACTCTCTTAACCAAAACGCTGATGTCATTGACGCATTTTAAGCTTAATTTTTGAACAAAACGAGCACAAGAGGGTTTTCCTTTCAAAACATATGAAAATTGTAAAGGAGACACTTTTTATCTAGACCACATGTTCAGAACATTTGCAGTAAATTCCAAGTCGAAACATTAAAAAAATTGCGAGAAATACTACGAGAAAGTACACTTCCTAATGTTTACTTTGGCAAGTTTCGGTTAGTTACATCACCAATGCTCAGCTGTTAATGCGGTATAAGATATACAACTAAAGTATGAGATTGATTATGTGCGGCGGTTAAATAGGCTGACTGATATTGTCATCACTAGTGTTCCACACACGGGATGAGGAACACAGACAATTGTTGACCAATATTTCCTCAACACTAGTCATATTTCATCCAAAACAAGTGCATTAAATAGTAAAGAATCTTTACTTCCTGCTTTTCAACACTTAATAAAAACAATATTTTAACAACAATTTAAGAGGGTGATGATGCTTTAGAGTTTCTGAAGAACATTCATGTATTTTACATTGAAAAATTCCTTTTTCCACGTTATTTCCTGAATCCTGTTTTTACGTATTTTTTTGGTTTAGTTTAGTTTATTTTGAAATATTTCTGCAGCTAACAACTGAAAACTTCAAGTGAATGTTTCAAAAAATTTTAACTGAAATTTGCTTACAATGGTTTTAAAGGAAATTTACCAAGTTATTATTTCATTTAGCACCTCTACATATCCTCGAAGATGGAGATATAACTGATGGAGACATGATTTTAACACAAGACCAAATTAGTTCTCTCAAAAGGACTGGAATTATTGATGGGCGTTACCGCTGGCCAAATAAAACAGTCATTTTTGATTTTCATACTAACTGTAACGGTGGGTTTAATTACATATTCTGTGGATGATAGAAGTGTGTAATAGTACTTCTCAATCTTTAGATAATGCTATTTCAGCGATCATTGGTGCTATTAATTACATAAATAATGAGTTAAGCGGATGCGTCTATTTCGTCAGGAGGCCGAAACTAGACAAAAGGGGTTACCTTTTAATCAATTGTGTAAACTAGTTAAGAAGTGATAAATAGAAAAATTTAATTGTATAGATTTTAGGAAGGAAACGGATGTCATACTAAAGTCGGATACCAATCCGAGAGGAAATCTACCCAGATGGTACTGTCTGAAAGATGCCGTCGTAAAAGAGGTGTAATTGTTCACGAGTGCTTTCATGCACTTGGCCTCTGTCATATGATGTCTGCTCCTACAAGAGACGAGTATGTCGAAGTTCATTATGAAAATATACTGGAAGAACGGAAAAAGGACTTCCGCAAATACAAAGGTTACGAAGCAAGCCTTTGGGGTTTGCCATATGATTACTCAAGCGTTATGCATTACGGTGCATATGCTTTTTCAAAAAATGGTAAAAAAACTATTGTACCAAAGAAACGCGATGCTATAATAGGAGTGAGAGATAGAGTTTCCAGGCTAGATTTCCAAAGGATTAGAAGAATGTATAATTGTGAATAACTATAATTGACTTTGATACTGGAGACTATTGTACAAATTACAATTATAATAATATGCCTGTAAAATTTAAAAAAAAAATAAAAATTCTGAAATACTAAAATATATCTCTCAAATCGTAGATGGCACAATTTTTCACTATAATATGATCTAAATGGAAAAACCTATTTAGTTAAAAAAAGCAAAATAGCCTTATTGCATATTCAAAAGGTTTTATTTATAATAGTAAAAATTGGTTAAAAGAGTGGTTACCATAATATGAAAATAATTTTTGTTGTTATCTGATGCATCGCGTAATTATTTTCATGAAGTAGGCTACTGGTATCATACGTACAACGCTTTTGCCCAAAGTTTTCTAATACTTTTATTTCGCGATGTTTTTATTGTTCCAAAAATATCTCTAAAATATAGCTGGATGCCAAATACAGCACGTACGTGAACATACGTAAACTAGTAGGCCTTTAAGCGATGCAGTTAGTGATGCCCGATATTGGGCGAGTAATCGAAACGTCAATGTTTTTCATCGATTAACTGATATCTTTTTCCGATGTTTCTCGAATCCCATTTTACTATATTCGATGTTTTTCTTCAGAAAAAAACAAGATTACTGAATTTTCCACTTTTGATTAAAGTAGTAGGGTATGATTGCCTCTTCAGTCCCAACTGAAAGAGGTTCTCCACAGGGAGGAGTGCTATCCTTCATTCTGTGGAACATTACTGTTGACTCATTACTTCGTAGACTTAAGGAAGAAGGCATACAAAACGTGGGTTATGCCGACGACATAGCAATTATGGCAAGGGGCAAGTTCATACGAGCCGTAGCAGACACCATAATAAAAGGTTTGAGGGCGGTGGAGCAATGGTGTGTATGGAACAGGGCTCTTCATAAATGCAAAGAAGTCTGATCTAATCGTTTTCACTAGGAAAAGGAAGAATCTAGACTTTAGTCCAGTAGAATTCTTTGGAGAAGAACTTCGGTCTCTGGCTCGGTTAAGTATCTGAGGGTATACCTAGATTCAAGACTTACCTGGCAAAGACATGTTGAGGAGAAAACCCAAAGAGCGAACGGGGCTCTACATCAATGTGGGAGGGTGTGTGAGCGGTGGTGGGGCATCTCGCCAAAGGCTGTATACTGGGTCTACACTATGATGGTGACGCCGATTATATCTTATGCCTCTGTGGTCTGGTGGCCAATCGCTTCAAATCCCACAATAAAAAGACAATTGAGTAAGATTCAGAGGATAGCGTGTGTGACTATAATAGGGGCCTTTCGAACCATGCCGACAATGGCGTTAAAGACGATACGGGGCTTGCTGCCTTTAGACATATATGTGAAGAGAACTGTTGTATCAGCAGCTTTTCGCATGGATCGAGCTGCAAACTGGTACAGATCTTGTGATAACCGAGGGCATAGGAAAACACTGGAACTTGTCAAAGATGAGATACCGGAATAAGAAATGCCTGTTGATGGTATAAGCAAAGTACGGGTAATTGATAGACACCACGAAACGCTTATAAATGATGGGTCCCTCCCTCAAAACCGTCTAACTAACGTTACAATATTCACAGATGGATCCAGAATTGATGGGAGTGCAGGCGCAGGTATCTTCAGTGATGACCTGAATTTCAACACCCTTCTTTGCCTGGGGACATACACCTCAGTATTTCAGGCAAAGATGCTGGCTCTGATCTATGCACTTGATTACATATTAGAGAGTCGAGTGAGGGGCAAGAAGATAGTGGTAGCACAAGAGGGTTTTCCTTTCGGAACATATGAAAAATGTAAAGGGAGACACTATTTATCTTGACCACATGTTCAGAAGATTTGCAGGTTAACTTCAAGTAAATTCCAAATCGAAACATTAAAAATATTGCGAGAAACACTTCGAGAAAATACAATTCCTCATACTTCTCCTAATGTTTACTGTGGCAAGTTTCGGTCAGTTACACCACCAATGCTCAGCTGTTAATATCAGTTTCCGAACTTCTATCTAGAGTAGGCTGTGTTGCGGTATAAGATATACAACTAAAGTACGAGATTGATTATGTGCGACGGTTAAATAGGCTGACATATTGTCATCACTGGTGTTCCACACACGGGATGAGAAACACAGACAATTGTTGACCAATATTTCCTCAATAATCGGTCACATACTATTAATTGATTAAATTGTTAAGAATTTTTACTTTCTACTTTTAAACACTTAATAAAAACAATATTTAAGAACAATTTAAGAGAGTGAGGATGCTTTACAGTTTGTGAAGGACATTTATGTATTTTCCATTGGAAAATTCCTTTTCCCACGTAATTTCCTGAAACCTGTTTTCACATATTTTTCTGGTTTATTTTAGTTTGTTTTGAAATATTTCTGCAGCTAACAACTGAAACGTTTCATAAAAGTTTAACTGAATTTTGCTTACAATGGTTTTAAAGAAAATTTATCAACTTATTATTTCATTTAGCACCTCTACATATCCTCGAAGATGGAGATATAACTGATGGAGACATGATCTTAACGCAAGGCCAAATTAGTTCTCTCAAAAGGGCTGGAATTATTGATGGGCGTTACCGCTGGCCAAATAAAACAGTCATTTTTGATTTTCATTCTAACTGTAACGGTGGGTTTAATTAAATATTCTGTGGATGATAGAAGTGTGTAATAGTACTTTTCAACCTTTAGAAGACGCTATCTACGCGATCATTGATGCTATTAATTACATAAATGTTGGGTTAGGCGGATGCGTCTATTTCGACAGAAGGCCGAAACTAGACAAAAGGGTTTATCTTTTAATCAATTGTGTAAACTAGTTAAGTAGTAGTAAATAGAAAAATTTAATTGTATAGCTTTTAGGAAGGAAACGGATGTCATACTAGAGTTGGATACATATCCGACAGGGAATCTATCGAGATGACTTTGTCTAAACCCTGCCGTCGTGAAAGAGGTGTAATTGTTCACGAGTGCTTTCATTCACTTGGCCTATTGCATATGATGTGTGCTCCTACAAGAGACGAGTATGTCGAAGTTCATTATGAAAATATACTGGAAGAACGGAAAAAGGACTTCCACAAATACAAAGGCTACGAAGCAAGCCTTTGGGGTTTACCATATGATTACTCAAGCATTATGCATTACGGTGCATATGCTTTTTCAAAAAATGGTAAAAAAACTATTGTACCAAAACAACCCGATGCTATAATAGGAGTGAGAGACAGAGCTTCTGATCTAGATTTCCAAAGGATTAAAAGAATGTATGATTGCGAATAACTATAATTGACTTAGATACTGGAGACTATTGTACAAATTACAATTATAATAATATGCCTGTAAAATTTATTTGGAATAAAAATTGTGAATTACTAAAATATAGCTCTCAAATCGTAAATGGCACAATTTTTCACTATATTATGATCTAGATGAAATTTTAAAGAAAGCAAAATAGCCTTATTGCATATTTAAAAGATTTTCAATGAAAATAATCGCAGCAACGAATATCGAAATGTTGATTTACATGATCCAATTATAATTTAATTCAAAGAACAAAAAAATTATTTATAATAGTAAAAATTGGTTAAAAGAGTTGTAACCATAATATGAAAATATTTTTTTCGGTACCTGATGCTCGCGTAACAACGTTTTGGGCCAAAGTTTGCTTATACTTTTATTTTGCGATGTTTTTATTGTTCTAAAAATATCTCGTAAATATAACTGGATGCCAAATACACCAGGTATGTGAACATACGTAAACTAATAGGTCTTTAAGCGATGCAATTAGTTATTTCCGATGTTGGGCGATTAATCGAGACGTCGATGTTTCTTATCGATTAATTGATGTTTTTTTCCGATGTTTCTAGAATCCCATTTTACGATATTCGATGTTTTTCTTCAGAAGAAAAATATTACTGAATTTTCCACTATTGATTAAAGTACTGTGGTATGATTGCCTCTTCAGTCCCAACTGAAATATTGTTTTCTCAAGCGGGGAATATCAAGATTGAGAAACGAAATCGCTTATCAGGTGAACACTTGAAGCAGACGTTGTTTATATGAAATCTCTCACATAAACAGTGCGTTTTAAAATAGTAAAGGTTTAGTCCCGAGCCCGAGTCGAGGGTTATTTTTGCAGTGCAAACATCTAGTTTTATTTTTTTTTATAATTGTTTTCTAATATAAAATGGAATGTAAAAGGAGTAATCCTAGAAACATATGTACCTATTATCCTCGTTGGAAATGTAATATTTTTCATTTAATTATTTTGTAAAAATTAGTTCGTTTTAAAATTTTTTGAGATAATTGTCATTTATTCATTATTTAATAAATTAAACAAAAAATTTATTAATAAAATTAAGGAAAATAATCGATATTTTTTTGCAACATCGGGCATCACTAGATGCAGTATATTATATTGCTACTAGTTTTCTATTTTGCACTATCTGAATCTAGGATTATTTTGTAAGGTAGTATATTACGTAAACAATGCGGCCTCTGATCTATTTATTTTTATTTAATTATTTATTTATTTCTGGAATAAATTAGGTATTGTAAGAGAGTCGTCACTCTCACAGTCGTCAAACTTTAAATAGGAAGAATAAGCGTCACAATTGTGCTTCGAATTAACAACCAGAACTGTTTATGATCGTTATGCAGCGTAGCTCTCCTTCTTAACAAGTAATCGACACAGGAGACCTGCAACCGAACGGAGATCCGGTGACAAAGGTCGGAGTACGCTAAATAGTCATCCAGGCTTTCTGAGGCACAAAACCTCTCTTAAGCTTTATTCTTCAAATTCAGATTTCAAGAGGCACCTTCGAGCAAGGGATGAACAAAATGTGGGTATCCTAACCTAGAAATGCCAATATGAACATATCGGGTGAAGAGGGCGTAATTGACGTCGTAGTCTTCATCACGCACGATGGGTCACAAGAAAGAACCCAGCAATCGATGGACGAGAAGTCATCTGGCTTGAAGTAAAAGTAGAAGTCGCCGAGTGAGAAAGGAGATGCGTCGGTGGTGTAATTCCATGAACAATTGTGAATAAATTGATTGATTCCGATATTTGTAGTGATTGAAGATGATTCCGATATTTGTAGTGATGAAAGTGAGAGTAGCGATATTTTGAATAAATGACACGAAAATGTAATGTAGGTTTTATTAATTATTTAATAGTTTATCCAATGTTCTGTTTAATTTGTAGCGGCCACATTTTGATAGGCAACCCGGCAAAAATATATGCCCCCATTCAGAAGTATATGTAAAAATTAGTTTTTGATTAAAAACTTGATGAACGTAGTAATCTTGCAGCCGGATCTCGTACTATTACACCTGATACAAAAATTCAACAACTCAAAGTAAGCAATAAAAAAAAAATTGGATGAAAAAGTTTTCGGGTTTTCGGGATAACAAAAGTTAAATTTAAAACATCGACAAAAATGTGAAGTATTTTTCTTAAAAATTAAAATTTGGGTATACCTAAAAGTATTCTTCAAATATTTTTCGAAAATTGAGCAAGATATCAAAATTTTTAATTTTTTTTTTCGTTCAGCACGACGAAATCTATTGAAATCACTTCACTGAAGTTTCGCTACATTAAAATCTTTGCCAAATTTTGTAGTTATTCAAACCGTTTGGTGTTGCAGATTATCCAACCTTAGCAAAATTCGCTGGTACGTAAAAAATACAATAAAATATTATTGTATTTTTTACGTACATATTTGGGTCCAATCTCCCTAGTGCAGCAAACAAATGTCAGAAGTTAACAGTTTTCTAGAATTAACGAACTTTAGTGTAGGCTTTTTTTAAGTATATTATAATTGTAAAATAAATCAAGTTAATTCAAAATTCAAAAGAAGAAATTTTCGTGACATATTGGAAACTAACTAATTCGAATTATTCAGTTTAACAGATACAGACAATTTGAACTGATTTAAGGATTAATTAAGTAGTTGGGAGAAATGTTCAATTAGTATTGTCTAAATAACTATTGTTTTCTTATTATCTACGAAAGTAAAATTTAATCTTATCTTGAGTTTACATATTCAAATATTTCAACGTTTTTTTCACATCTTCGTATTATATCCGACTTAATAGTTCTATCATAGAAAAAAATTTTGTATAATTTTATCTCAAATAAGGTAGTTGTTTCCGGTTTATTGAACATTAGAACATGACAGCAATATAATTGGTACGATTCCTTAACATTTTATGCGACACTTCCTCTTCCCCTACAACAAAGTGGGGAAATTAACTCATGCAACTTGCACAAAATCTTTATGAAAAAAATTCAAATTTCATGTAATAAAATAAATGAATGCATCCTAAAATTACAACCATTAGCAGTAAATTTTCAACTAAATCATTATTTAATAGTTAAAATAGCAAAGAAAATTGTGAAAACTTAAAATTATTTCCTACCTTTCAAACACCCGAAGTATGTCCGGAAATCACTTTCACTATTATCGAGTTTTCACGTTTAATTAACACTTTCATAGTTCAATTTTATGCAAAATAAACTCTTAAGGCATTAATAAATAAAAAATTTAACATAAACTGTAGTTTAATTGCGTGAAGATGTATGAAAAGTTAATAAATTTCCCGATCAAGAGCAGAACGATCAATCACTTGTCATTTTCATCCAGGAATTTATTACTTTACCTTTATTACCCCAGCGCCACCAAGCAGTTATTCTCATGAACGAGAAGACTGCATGTCGCGCCTTGCACTTTAGGTCAATGTAGCGCTGCAATCTCTGTGATGCCGTAACGAACCATCAAATTCAAACTTGCAATTTGAATTTGGCCGTTTGTTAGTGTATCATAAAGCTTGCAGCGCTACATTGACCTAAAGTGCAAGGAGCGACATGCAATTTTCTCGTACTGCTTGGTGGCGCCCTGGGGTAATAAAAGTAAAGTAATAAATTCCTGGATGAAAATGTCAAGTGATTGATCGCTCTGCTGTTGATGGGGGAATTTATTAATTTTTTATAGATTTTCACGCAATAAAACTACAGTTTATGTTTAATTTTGTATTTATTAATGCCTTAAGAGTTTATTTTGCATAAAATTGAACTATGAAAGTGTTAATTAAACGTGAAAACTCGGTAATAGTGAAAGTGATTTCCGGACATATTGCGGGTGTTTGAAAGGTAGGAAATAATTTTAAGTTTTCACAATTTTCTTTGCTATTTTGACTATTAAATAATGATTTAGTTGAAAATTTACTGCACTTAGTTTAGATAAAATTATACACAAAATTCTAAGAACTATTGCATGATTGAAATATAATACGAAGATGGTATAAAATCGTTGACGAATTCTAAGTTTTAACTAAGTTTCTAGAAAATAAATAAAATGCAATCTCAACTTATGTAGATAATAAGGAAACTTTTTTAGGCAATTAAGAAGACAATACTAATTAAATATTCCTTGCAACTGCTTAATTAATCCTTAATCCATGTAAAATTTTGTTTTTATATTGAATTGAATAATAATAATAATAACAAATGTTTATTTCATACAAGAGTTTAAATATTTTACAAATATCTACAAATATTTTATACATCTTTTATATTTTGTTTAACCAGTAGTATTTCTCAAAACATTTAAGACAATGGCAATTGCCGTCTGTCAGCTGACAACTATTTAATTAAAAATAAACCTCAACAATTGTATTCATCAACTAAAATGTGACGATACTTATATGCATTGGAAATATATTTGTATAGCGCCATCCAATCTCTTCCATTCATATAATCATAGAAATCCGCTTCTTCCAAAAACTTAGTTCCAAGATATTCCGACCTTTATTCAGCCAAAATAGGACATACCCCAACAAAATGAAATATATTTTCAGGCTCGTCCATGTTACATAAGGAACATAATCCTGTCGTATTCTTGTTCCAGCTCCTGGAGTTAAGATCCAATAGTCTAGACAGGAACAGCATTCTGGTAGCAAACCACGGCATCGCATCCGTAAAATATATTGGCTTCTCATAGTCAAAATTACAATATTGATCATGAAACGCGGACTGCCTAGCACGAGCCATTAGCTGGTCAATATTATATTTTGCCAACCCAGTTAGGATCTTCTCTTTATATTTCAGCCAGGTGTCCACATCCGTCACACTCACATTAATCGTAACACCGACTCTGTAAGCTAATTTCGCGATGCTGGGCACCCAAAACCTATTATTTTGGAGGCATTTAAGTGCTAATTCCTTTGGAAGGCGGCTCTCACACATATTTAGTACCTTTGTGATATAGTTAAGACGTAGGTTAAGTGTGTAGAGAGACATCTTGTTTAGTCCGCTCTCCAAGTAAATCATGTAGTTAGGTGTATTTTAAGGTAGTCGATATAGTCACTTTATAAAAAATCTCAAAAGCTTCTCTACCTCTTCAAACTCTTCGAACCCACAAATTTGAGCAGCATAACACATAATAGACCGCGACACAGCTTCAAAAAGTTTATACTTGTCAGAAAGCGTAACATCTTTCCTATTTAAAAATTTACTCCAAGTGTTATGTATGCTTTATTTTGCCATCCGTAATCTTTCTGATAGGTGTTCATGGAAACCCAGGTTGCCTTTAAGGGTGACTCCTAAGTATTTATAACTATTAACCACTTCTATAATTTCTGCATCATAATACCATACTTTGTTAGTTGCACGCTTTCCTTTAGCATTAAAAATCATAATTTTCGACTTTGTCAGGTTGACCCTTAAGTTCCATCTGCTACAGTATCCTTCTAGCCGTGTAATCGATTCTTGTAGCCTCTTAGTGTCATCAGCTAGAATGACCAAGTTGTCAGCATACATGAGCAGCATGAGTTTAACACCGAACACATCGACCCCATTCTCGACCAGTTCTTCTTCTAAGTCATTCAGAAACAGGCTGAATAGTAGAGGCCTCGGTAAATCCCCCTGCCTTACTCCCATGGAAACATCAAAGTAGCCAGACAGCTTGCTTCCACTCCACACTGCTGCCCTCGTACAACTTTTCGAATCAGTGAATATTATTGTTTCCATTGTATTCTCTTGGGCAAATTTCACCGCTTCCACTATACCTTTAAGTTCAGCTTCAAAAACTGAACTTTCTGGCTCTTAACCTGGCCTCACCTTCTTACATCCGTCTGTATAGATGATCTTCTTAGATCTGTTGGCTTGCAAAGCTTCAATGTGTATTTTTCTGTGGCCATCCGACGAATATGTTTGTCTAGTCCTATGTCTGTTCGTTATCGAATGTGCAATCCCAAGATTCATTCTGCAGGAAACTTAAAGGGGGAAGTCAGGTGGGTGGGTTATAGGAATACTTAACCTAATTGTTGTATCGATGGCTTCCCCAATTACATTGTTGGGTTTTGTATTGCTTTCTCTGCTACTCTCTAAGTAGTCCTGAATCGTCATTTTGTGGGGTCCTTTCAGTGTTATGTGGTTTTTTGCTACGAAATCTATTCTTGTCTTAATGATCCGGTCCTGGACTGGGCTTATTCCAGTTTCTATTGTTCGGGCGGGTATTGGCGTTGTTTTAAGCATTCCTGTCGACGTTCGTATTGTCCTGTTTATTTTGATCTGTTTTAGGTATGTCTGTATAGTTCTACCGTAAAGAAGTAGTACGTACCCTAGATAGCCCGTTATCAGCGTATTTGTAATTTTTAGGATTGCCGCTGTCGACGCCTCCTTGCTTTTTTCAGCTAATGCTTTCGCTAATCCGTTTACTCTTACAAGCTTTTTACTGACTACTTCTGTATACGCTTCAGCTCACGGGATTATAAGGAAGGACGATTAAATACTTTTGTCGTAGTTTTTTTCTTTGTGTAATTTGCACCGACTTCAAAATGTCGTAATAGATGTAAAATTAAAACTTAATGTTTTCGAGCTCTTTTTTTGAAGTCGGTTTTATTTTTAAAAACTGTTTTATTACGATTACAAACAATCAATGAATGAATAAATAGTTCGATAGTTAAAATCGTTCAGTTACTAACTATCGATAGATTTAATCAGTCGATAGTGCCAATCACTAGTTAATAATAGGTGATTTAACGTGGGGGAAGAAGCCAATTAAAATCTATACTTTGAAGATAAATATCTTAGGATGATGGCGAGGAGCCCCCCCCCCCCTAAATGAGACTCTGTGGAGGCCCTGAAAACCCTGAGCACGACCCTGCGTCCATCAAAGACCGGAATAACTACGGAAAGAGATTCTACAAGTAAGGATATGAAGGAAGTTATGCCAGAAAGTCTTCAATTTAGTTTGAGCTAGCGAAATATATATATCCGAGAAGGCACGGACTAAAGTTTGAATTCCCGAAAACAACGCAAAAGCCGATCATCACACACAATGAATTGAATGGAGAAGCAGACTGGGAAAGAGTAGCGCCTTAAGGGCGTACGTAAGGTTTTAGGCAACGAAAACAGCATGAGATTATATACTTTCATGATATTGAAATCAACAATAAAACCTCTAAAAGCTTATACATTATAATAATAACCTATTTTGTAAACTAACACAACATATTGTCAATGTAATTGCACCTAATATGCAATTATGTAGGCTAAGGGAGTCGACCTATAACAAGTAAGACCTCGTAATCACCACAAAACTATAAAGATATGTAATTATGAATCTGAAGCTTGATAAATAATCAACACAAAAGGCGAGGTATTCTATTTAAATTTACGAAAGTGGGGTGGCATTATATTTTCTGAACAACATTTATTTATTTTTCACTTACAAGTTTATTTCGAAAGACTTTTTCTAAATACGGTGGTTCTCATATATTTTTCGTGTTCATTTCTGTAGCTACCAACTCTAAACTTCAGGTGTATATATTCTTAAAAGTTACCTGCAATTTGCTTTTATCATTTTTTAAGGAAATTTACTAATCTATTATTTTACTTAGCACCTCTACATATCCTCGAAGGTGGAGGTATAACTGATGGAGACATGATCCTTACAGACGACCAAGTTGATTCTCTGAAAAGGACTGCACTTATTGATGAGCAGTACCGCTGGCCAGATAACACACTCGTTTTTGATTTTGATACTGACTGTGACGGTGGATATATTTAAATATTTTCTGGATGATTGAACTTTGTCGTACCACTTCTATATCTTTAGATGACGATATTGAAATGATCACTTACCACATTAATACCATAAGGAAGGTGTTAAAAGGATGTATCAGTTTCGAAAGGAGGAAGAAACGCGACAAAAGGAATTACCTTTTAATCAAATGCGTAAACTGGTTAAGTGATAATAAATAGAAAAATTTAAATATATTCTTTACAGCCACAAAATGACAGAAGTTGTAATTCTACAATCGGATACATGTCCAGGAGAAATGGTAACCGCATGCATTTGCCTCCACCCTGTCTTCAAGGTCATATAATTATTCACGAGAGTTTTCATGCACTTGGCCTACTTTATATGCAGTGTGACCCTACAAGAGACGATTACGTCACAATTTATTTTGAAAATATAATCGAAGAAAGCAAATATGAGTTCCGCAAATACAGTAGAAAAAATGTTAGTCTTTTCGGTTTACCATATGATTACGAAAGCATTATGCATTACGGTGAATATGCTTTTTCAAAAAATGGTAAAAAAACTATTGTACCAAAACAACGCGATGCTGTAATAGGGGTGACGGTCAGAGTCTCCGAACTAGATTACGAAAGGCTTAGACGAATGTACAAGTGTAAATAACTACAATTTCTTTTTGCTTTTTGCTTTGTATTCGCAACAATTAAACTAATTCTTGAGGGAATAAAGAATTGGTGATCAAAGCCCATTTTATTGTTCATCTTTAAACACAAATATTGCTTACTACTTAGCTATAATTATAACAATAAAATCCATAAATCCATAGCTGCTTTTACTCTGTTAACATAAAAAACAGCTCAATTGATGAGTTCAGAATTATGTAGTAAAGTTCGTGAACACCCCAGTATTTTGAAATGTGACGACGCTGATCATACTGGGTCCAGCGGGATGTGAAGAGCCGTCCAAGCGGTTGGTCTAGGTGTTACCTCCAGGACGTAAACGTAGCGTGCTGGAGGAGTCTGGATGTTGTACATTTCCGTAGATGTGAAAAAAAAACAGAATGTGATGCAGATGGGGAGTACTTCCTACAGGAAGGTTAGCAAGAATTTTTACATGTTGAATTTAATCTAAATTTTTTCATCCAAATGAGCAAAAGGAATGGGTGGACCTGTAATTGTAGGGTTCAGAGATTCTGTTAGTAGAGATGATGTACAGGTTGTTTCAGATCTGATGTGCCCAACATGTATAATCAATAATTTTGGTTAAACTTCCAAGTAATTTACTTATTCTCATAGTGATAAAATACTTTTGCCTGTCATTGATCTGCTTATTTTATCATTGCAATAAAAGTCCTTAACAATTTTTTCTATAGAACTGTCAACACTTTTCCGCTGTCGAGAGGTAGTCGCAAGTATTCCTTCGCTTTTCAGAAGTTAATTACTTTTCACAAAATGCACAATATGTGCAGCAAATATTCACATGACCCGAGTTAATTTTCAAAATAAAAATCAAAACAAACTGCTTGTAAACTCGAGCAACGTAAGAAATATAAAAATTTCTTAACACAATCGGCGTTTCTAATGAAGAAAAGTTAAGCACCTTTGGCTCGGTATCAACAGCAGCACCAAAGGGTTAACTTTTCCTCAGCTGCTGGACGCCTTCGCGAAAAAACGAAAACTAGATGAAACTCCAACACAAAATTTTTAAAACCGATATCGACAGCTGTATCAAATTATGATCACTTACACTGTCCCACTAACCTTGCGGTAAAAATATTTTCACAAAATGCACAATATGTGCAGCAAATATTCACATGACCCGAGTTAATTTTCAAAATAAAAATCAAAACAAACTGCTTGTAAACTCGAGCAACGTAAGAAATATAAAAATTTCTTAACACAATCGGCGTTTCTAATGAAGAAAAGTTAAGCACCTTTGGCTCGGTATCAACAGCAGGTTTTAAAAATTTTGTGTTGGAGTTTCATCTAGTTTTCGTTTTTTCGCGAAGGCGTCCAGCAGCTGAGGAAAAGTTAACCCTTTGGTGCTGCTGTTGATACCGAGCCAAAGGTGCTTAACTTTTCTTCATTAGAAACGCCGATTGTGTTAAGAAAAATTTTTATATTTCTTACGTTGCTCGAGTTTACAAGCAGTTTGTTTTGATTTTTATTTTGAAAATTAACTCGGGTCATGTGAATATTTGCTGCACATATTGTGCATTTTGTGAAAATATTTTTACCGCAAGGTTAGTGGGACAGTGTAAGTGATCATAATTTGATACAGCTGTCGATATCGGTTTTAAAAATTTTGTGTTGGAGTTTCATCTAGTTTTCGTTTTTTCGCGAAGGCGTCCAGCAGCTGAGGAAAAGTTAACCCTTTGGTGCTGCTGTTGATACCGAGCCAAAGGTGCTTAACTTTTCTTCATTAGAAACGCCGATTGTGTTAAGAAATTTTTATATTTCTTACGTTGCTCGAGTTTACAAGCAGTTTGTTTTGATTTTTATTTTACAAGCAGTTTGTTTTGATTTTTATTTTTTAATTACTTTTCCTTGCCATGTAGGGAGAAGTGCCTGGAAACTGCTCCATAATTTATCAATCGTCCAACTTTGTGGTAAAAGTATCAGTATCATGCACTTAATGTTTTTGTCCGTTGTTTCATTATATTTTACCTTTAATTGCTGCACAAATCACTGAACAGTTTCACAAACACATTTTACAAAGTCCTCCAACCTTTTTTGCACGTAGTTTTTTATCTTTAATTCGCCTATTATCAATTTTACTTTGGCCGATATGAGAAATAAATTCATTTAGACATTATAGAACTGCAGTCTTATTAATGAATTGGTCGAGGTTAGCACCTGCGTATTCAGGAATATTTTAAACTGGCAATTCTAGTTCATTCACTAATTCACTAGAAAGTTCACGTTCCGCACTTCTTTCGATATCCATACCTACTTCACCTATTTCACTAGAGGTTACCGGTAGATTTTGTATTTTTTTTCTATAACTAGAACAGATTTTTTGATTTACAGCCAATGAAGGAACTTTTCTTATCATCCGCGGAAGAACAGGCCTCCAGTCGCTAAGCCTTGCGCGCTGACACGATGACGTTCTAA
The DNA here is from genome assembly GCA_964036015.1 of Leptarthrus brevirostris. Lineage (NCBI taxonomy): Eukaryota > Metazoa > Arthropoda > Insecta > Diptera > Asilidae > Leptarthrus > Leptarthrus brevirostris. Next base: position 2,974,691 of record OZ038372.1, on the reverse strand, counting down.
ATGGATTACAATAGCGTGTTGAAATATGACTACTTTCCATTTTAAATTGGATAAAAATTCACTTTGTCAATATTTTTTAATTAAAATCTCCACTATTTACTCTAAATATTTCGTCAAAAGTGAAGCTGTAAGCTCAAGCGTAGAAAAATTTTGTGCCTCTAGCCATATACGAGTATACCTCAGTTTTGCATTACCTGAAATGGAACGTACACACAACAGGTATATTGGGTCAAATTACTATTGGTTGGTGTCTATGACGTTAAGAGTGCAATAAAGTTATCCCTTGTAATTACTGATTTTATTTAACACCTCTTTATGCATATGTACGAGTTGTAATAATAATTATTGATCCTTTCACGGGAATTTCAAACGGGCAATGTACTGTCCGATGGTAGCCGGTGCAGTTTATTTAGAGTTTACCTATGACCCCACTTCCGTTCCAACTTGAAAATTTTTACTTTTTAGATATCACTAGGACAAATAATAAAAAAGTCCACAGAGCGGACTCATTTGAGATATTAGAGGACGAATGACGAAAATTGTGTCCTTAATATCCTTTTAGCCTCATTCTCCCTAGTAGTAATTTTTTTTTTGTGGAAAATATTAAACTTAAGCTTTAAATTGAGACTAAAATGATGTTCCTACTGTATCGCAAACGGAAGTTATGAATTTTTAAAGTTGGTCCAAACTGCTAAATCATGGAATTTTCAAAATGCTATAACTTAAAAAAAAGCAACGGAAAGAAAACAGACAAAAACCGTATATTTCTTTTACATAACTCTATAAACCACCAAAATTTCAAAAAATCTGAGAGGGTGCTTTCAGAAATATCTCAGAAATTTGCCGATTTTCTGTGGAATGATCCAAATAAATTACGTTTTGTTTTGAATAAAGCCCGGAACAACAGAGCGCCGGGAATTGATAGGATGTCGTATGAGTTTTACAAGAATGCTCTAGATGACTTCTAAACCTGTGTTTTATAATGTGTTATATAGAATCTATAATAACTCTGAATTAGCTGTACTTTACAGATCTGCATTTAAATTAACCTTATTTTTGGATAGATTAGTCAATTAGAAAATATTAAATCGCGCCCGTGTCAAGGTAATTCTTATGAGAATGGTGTTTTTTATCGCAATATTGATTGGACCATAATAAATAAATTAATCTCTATAAATTAAAAATAATTTTAATATGAAATTAATTACTACTTACAGAAAATATTCGTTATCCATTAATATTACAGAAAATAAAATAAAAAATTCTTTAAGCGCTGCAAACATGATCAGCATGTAGTGCGCATCTGCTTGCGTATTTTACAGACTAAAAGTCTCCCAAGAACTACGTGTAAATTAACCACTAAAAGGACAATGACAAATATTATATACAAATCAACAAATACTGGAACACATTTCTTTTGTTCGTTTATAAATATAAATAAATAAATACGTCTACTACTACAATTACATAAATATACTCTAAATGATACAATTAATGCTGTGTGATATAAATAAATCCTCGAAAAATGTGTAAATAAATCTCTAACACGTCGATTTAATATCTTTTTACAATCACTGGATAAGATATCAGTTTCATCTTAGACTAAATTTAAAAAAATAATAATAATGAGCTACTCTTAATTGGTTTTCGTAACAATTCATGCATTTCCGAAGAAGTTGATTTCTTGAGAAATTGGTTCGACAAACGTAGTACGTTTGTATTTATTTTAACAATATCTAAAATTATTTAACTTACAATTTGAAATCCTAAACTTCAACAAACAATTTAACGTTTAAATAGTTTTTTTTCTTGTTCATGCTTTTTAATTATAAATTTGTTCATAGTTTTCAACTCAATTGCATGCTAGATTTATTTGTGTCTGACACAAATTTTTAATATGATATTTACTAATTACTTATTATCGATTGCGGCTTAGAACTGCAGAATTTGATTGATCCAGTCTCGGAATTCAGAGATTCTTGTGTAAACACCAGGCTGATTTGGCTCTGCACAGCCAATACCCCACGATATTATTCCAGCTAACAAAAACCTTTTATCGTCTCTTTGTAAAACCATGGGTCCTCCAGAATCACCTAAAATATAAAAGAAGTTTGATAACAACAATTTATAGAATTATTTGGATTAATATTGAGATCCATATCTGGTAAGTAAAAGAACCAAATATTTATAGTGTCTTTTCTATACACGGACAGTTTTATAGAAGTAAACTCTCTATTGATTACGAGCTTGTTGCTTGTTGCTTTAGTGAATTTATAGTTACCAATCACCAGTGGCGGGTATAGGATTTTACCATTATGAAGAGGGGGGGGGGGGGGCAAAGCAAGAGAACGTTCGTTAATGATTTGTGTGTGGCAGGCGCGTATATAGGTTTTTGTTGTACGGCGGGGACGGAGGGGGGATGTAGAATTATAACATGATCGGCAAGGTTCTGGACATCAAAACCATAGATCATGTTTTTACAAGATATCTACAAAAAGTAAATACATATATGTATATTTGCATCACACTTTATTTACCATAAACCACTAGTAACCGTTGTAAATTTCGAAGCTTAACCAATTAGGTGCGACTTAGGTTTTAGGATTTCGTAGCAGCTAAGAATCGTAATAGTGTCGGTCTATCCGTCCGTCTGGCCTTATGTCACAGCCTTTCTATCCTCTAATTTATCAACCTATTAAAATAAAATTTGGTATACGGACGTTACCAAAACCCGATTTGTTGAGACTTTTGGAGATATTATATTTTTTGGACCACCTTCTCATAAAGTGAAAAGATTATTGAAAAGCTTTTTCTACCTACCCACAATTTGTGCGCTGCCAATAGATAATATCACGAGATATTTGCTTGCAAAATCGTTACCAACGTTAGCCACATTACTTTCTAAAACATTGATGCAAATTATCTGAATTATAGAGGTAGCTTCTACATAGTACTTTCAATAAAATCTATAACCAGCACTGCAGCAAAAATACAACAGTTTATGAAAAATTTAGTAACCCCTCTATAGACCCCTATAACGTGAATGTCCAACATGATCTTAGCCAATTTCTTTTATTATTTTATTAATAAAAGTATATAAGAATATTATCAATGAATGTTTTCTTAATCATAATGTCGAAACCCAAGGGCATACCCTAGGTTGCTAAAGTGCTTAGGTTTTAAGTGAAGGAGGTGCTTTAGGCTTCCTTTGACAGTTTCGGGCTCATCGGTTTAATTAGAGATTAATTTATAACGATTCGTATAAACAGTCAGAAATTCTGTCGAGTCCCGAACGGTTGAACACGAACCTGCTCCCCCCTGCCCCGTAGATCCGCATTGACAACCATCAGTTCCTCCATATTATATAAAAAAACAAGTAATGAACGAAAAAAAACGCCAAAGATCAAATATTTTTTGAGTTCGAAATTTCCACATATTCGAACGGCACCAACATATGTAGTTATTTAGCATATGGGCCTTACGTAGGAAGGCAAGCCACAAAAAATTATCACCATAATACCAAAGTCAAACTTTGGAGTTCTTCTCAGAAGCCCAATGTCACGTCACATACAAGACACAACTGTCGGAGCCTTCGCAAGTGCCAAACAGAGTGAGACAGGAATGCGTACTGCCACATTTGCTATTTCTGATCGCCATTAATGACGTATTATGCATACGATCACCCCACGCGAGGGATTAGATGGACACTTTTTAACAACCTTATGCTCCTGGACTATGCCGACGATGTATGCCTCCTATCCAATCAACAGAGTCATGTAGCCCTAATGTCCAAAGCTCTGAACAGAGAAGTTCGCAGGGCTTAAGATTAATTCTGCTAAAACCAAACTTATGAGCATGGACTCCACGAGACAAAATAAAATTTATCTTAAAGAGCAGCAAATAAAGCAATTAATGTCAAATATCATCTAAGCTATATACTTTGTCAGTTGTTGTCTCTGGAGCCTCCCTAACCCTCATTGGCGGAAGTCGTTATCAACGAAGACTTACACAGAATTACAGGTTATGACGGGATAGCTACCACTAAGAAAAGAGCCAAACAATATCCTACAACAGGCTCTAGATTGGAAACCGCGCAATACATGGAGGTGATCCGCAGAGAAGCAAGATACCTAGATCAACAAATCGAAGCCACAGTTGATGGCGTTGGCGCAGATCCAGACCGTGTGGAGAATCGGTATAGTAGACGCCCTATGCCCCTCAAAGGGTTAAAGTAATCAGATAGAGAGAGATTTACTAAAATTAATTAAATATAATAAATATTGTAACATATTGTCTACTATCTGGCGATGATGAACTCGCTCGGTATGGTGTCGTCTATTGACATATTGTTTTACTTAAGCTGGGAAAAAGTGAAGTCAAAAACCAACCTTTTGTGGTGAATAGATATTACTAGAAAATTGTTGATAAAATATTTAGAATAACGCTAGGCCTAGGCCTATTAATATATAACCAACAGAAAATCAATTAAATTTATTGCAGTTGCGATTTGATACATAATTGCATTGGATATCGCCGGTGCAGTCAGCGATAACGTGTCAGCCCCCCGGAGGTCGCAGGGTCGAACATCATCGGCAGCGACCAATTATTGTTTTTCACTGATAACGATAAAGGCCATTGGGGTTTGCAGAGTAATGGCAGTGGTTCGGAATCCACCTTAATTTGTTGGTCAACTTGCAATCATTGTCTAGAGGACATGTAATTAAAGATGACATGTATTTTAAGCTTCAAAGTTTGAACTAAGTTTAATTTTAATGAAAGGTAAGAAAACTTCGTAAATTTAGTAAATTAGTGTTTCAATTAATGATTTGACCCCGCAAACCCGATACCATGATACTGTTTTAATACCTACAGAGGGTTCATCAATAATCAACCTGTAATAGGGGCTATGGGCTGTAATTGCGAACCCTCAAATTTATAGTGATAATATTTTATATTACTATCGGAATAGTTTCGTTAAACTAATTGTTAAAGAAGCCAATCTAGTAGAAAATAAATCATGGAAACCAAGTGTAGGATAGACGGGGAACTACACTATTATTTAGGTAAATTCAAGTACATCAACGACTTATTCTTATTCTTACCTTCGCATGAATCGTATCCGCCCTTTTTCCAACCAGCACAAATGAATATATGAGGAATATGTTCAATATATCCCGCAGATCTGTACATTGTTTCGCATATGCTATTATTTATTACAGGCACTGAAACTTCTTGTAATACACTTGGAAGAGGACCGTCCTCATAAAGTCTTCCCCAACCCGTAACAAAGGCTGTTTCTCCAATGAAATCAGTATCACTTTCTGGCACACATACTGGAATTATATTTGGCTGGAAAACCACTGGTTCGTAAAATCTAAAATAAATCAATTAGTCTATTATGAACGGCAACATTTCTTGTTTATAAAAGAGTAATACATACCTCAAAAGTGCAAGATCATATTCGAATGTTCGTGGATCAAATTGTGGATGCGATGCTACGATTTGGACCCGTCGCTCCTGGTAACCATAGGGTTCTTCCTCTTCAGCTAAGTCATATTCTCCAAGACGTAGAAGAAGGTCCGATGGTGGCACACTAAATAATAAAATAATTTTGTTATAATATTGTTCCGCGTTACTAAATCTATTTGATATTTACTTATCAACGCAATGAGCAGCTGTTATTGCCCAGTTTTCGTTCAAAAGCGCTGCACCACATTTGTGGAGGTAGGTCGATGTTCTCCATTGCCGTAAAGATATTTGCCATGGCCAACGACCAAATGCCGCATTAGCTCCACCAACTATTCGTGGCTCCGGAAACATCCGCTTTCCACAAACTAAAAAAATTTAAATAAAATTATATTATAATTGTATAATTAAGAGTACTTGATAATCGATAGCAGAAAACATGTTTATGATGTAAAAAATTGCAATTTCAGATGCAACAGATTTAGCATAAAAACTCAGGAGAGCCTCCTGTGTATGCGAAAAATGTGTTTAATGCCTTTGACTGAAATTACTACCTAGCCTGAATCTATTACGTCCTAAGCCAGCATAAATTATGTAAAACCCTGTTATTTTCTCATTTCCTTTAGCAATTTATCTTATTAAATGAAGTAAAACGAATAAGAAATATGGAACGAGTCCAGTGAAATACAAATAGGCTGTCGTGTAAAAAACCTGCGACCATTCCCGACCAGGTATACGACTTGGTGGTTAACTGCGGGAAACATAAAAAGTTGACCTGCATACCTAACTCTTCGGCGTTCTTTTTATTGTGGTCGAGGAGTGCTCTTCCTCTGCGTGCCGGCTTCAAGTGCAATTTTCATCAGATGCGCGCAAGTTATCTCACTTCACAGTCACGGCTCCTTGTCCAGATGTTTTGCGAATCCCAGACAGCCTGAAGAGGAGCTCTTATCACCGGTTGGATGTTTATTAAAATTAAATAGAAGCCTTCGAGGGTTTTCATTCGACCTTGGCCATAGCATCGTTCCTAAAAAAAGCACCCAGCAAATATGGAAGAATTTCGGCATTGGGATTTAATTCATTAGTGTGCCCTTAAACCGCGTCGTAAATATTAAATTACCAGGTAAGTCTAACAATCGCAATCAATAACGTCTCCACCTTTAAAGACGTAGTGCGGACAGTGCACGTCGTTGAAACTCGAAATGAACGTTAACTTCACAGCCTTGAATAAAAGTTCAATGCTTTTCCAAGTCACGTCGTGTTATAATTCTGTCCAGTTCAGTTGACTTGGATGGTGGATTTCTTGCGCATCTGCAAGATTAAATCGGAAATTCTTCGGACAGTATAGATGTTTGTGGCTAGAGATTATGACCACTAACGACGTGGATAACAAGTCTTTTGAAATAACTCAAAGGTAAGTGCAAGTTTGTTTTGGACGTAAGATTGGATTGAGATCAAATAAAATTTTGATTCTATTTATTCATATAATTCCGTATATAAAACAAAGCTGTATGCAAATTGCCTTCCAGAAGTTAAACGAAGGAGGCAAACTATCCTTTGCCTTATTTGGCAGCATGAAATTCGAAACTAATCCTTCCGAGTGCCAAGTGAAATAAGACGAGTCCTTTTATTCTTCTTTTCACTTATTTTAATTAAAAATCTCCAACACCAGATCATTAGGTTTGTTGCACCACGGACATAAAAGCTTTTTTCATAAATTTAATTCAGGTACTAGGGACTAATGCCGACACATACCACGCACAGAAGCGTTTGAAGCCGTTTTAGTCGGTTACAGGTTCGTTTCAACATTATTATTATTAGTTTCGTGGATCTTTGGAAAGCAAGCGCGCTTCCGTCATCTCGATCAGAAAAATCCTTTGTGGATGATTGCTGTGTTAAGCCACTCTGTCTAATCTTAATTTCCCGATTAGTTCCACATTATTTTTTGAGGATGCCTAAGCTACGTCCTTCACTGATGCTCTTCTAAACCTGATACTACTAAAAAAAGAATTGGTTCTAATGAATCTTCTTCTTTTCAAAATGAAGTGGAACTTGTCCTCAACTAACCCCATGTTTCTTAGGTGGTAACCTAGTTTCCAGATTCTTTGAAAATCGTAGAATTTATTTGTTGAGTAAGATATGCGCTTCTATACTTTCTTTTAAAGAATTTATAAACCTCTATACTTGTCTTAACACTCGGGAATGTTCAGCCAGTGTCAGCCTTAGCATCTGCCTCTCCATATAGGTTTACAAATTCCAAATATCTGTATTACCATATTCTAGATCCCTTTTCAAAGGTGTGACAATTAGTGAGCCGGCACTGTTTACAAGATCAATTTAAACCGTATGGTATAGCATCTGGTATTAAACTAACTTACTAATCCTCCGTGCTAAATTTCAGGACCTTTATGTTAATCAGGTTATCTGACTTATGGACAGCTTTTATACTAATCAAACTTTCTTCTTTATTAGCAGAGCCTCCACAACTCCCTTAAATTGTGAATAAGGCACCAGAGCGGTCAAGTCATTTTTGAGTATTATCGAAGGATGTTAGGCTGATAGTATTATATTTTTGGCATCACTTGAGAATCTAACTGGTGTTATTTCAGGGGTTTGGGTCTAACCTTTAGCCTTCATCTTTCTAATGAAGTCAGAGTAGACCCGAAGGCCCTTCTGCTGACATCAATTCTTCGAAAGTGTTCTACAGATTTTCAGATATTAATCTGTCAAGCTTTCTAAGAAACAATTAGTCTGCATAGGCTTATCATACATAACTGGCATCCATGAATCTATGAAAAAATTTTTTTACGATGTGGCCAAAGTCTAGGGGATAAACCTTTGATGCGTTAACATGGCTTTGGTCGGAAGAGAATTAATGTAAAGGGAGTTGATTGTTTTTGCATTGCTACGAGTTAGGCAAAAGCCTAGAAACAGAGTGGATTTGTTTAGTTCAGTTTTAAAAACCAATTGGTTGAACTCAGCCTCCCGCTTATAGAAGAGCGCATAGAGAACGCAAACGTGACCTTCAATCCTTGTAAGAGGACATTTTTGGTCAAATGGGCACACAGACCCAAGATAGTACATTGGATGTACACCGCCATTGTCATATATGTCACTAATCTAAGGGACAGCTTTGGAGCCTTGGTTAAAAGGTGTAACCTGAAGACGCTATTGAGAGTAAAGGGATCTGCCTTGCCTGCTATAGAGGAATTGGACAGAAGCGAAGTGGTGCAAAAATTAGTGATCTCAATCTGCACGGATGTATCTAAAAATAGGGGGGTAGGAAAGCGGAAATAATAGCGATTCACCAAGCTTCTATGCGTACCGAGTCCAATATGAATATCTGCATATTTTCTGACCGTCAGGCGCCACTAAGGCGCTAAAAGCTATAGTGGTGTAATCAATGTTGGTGCAACTGTGCAAGAACAGCATAGGTTCGGTTTTCAGACGCTATGCTGGGTGCCCAAGCAATGAAATATTGCAAGCATTGGCGAAGGAGGGTTCTGAGATGGATAGATCTGGAGAGATTACATATGAGAAAATCCCGATCAGTATCTTTAAGGCAGATATTGAAATGCCTCAGTTAGGTTAACCATTAGTGGACTGACATATGCCAGACAACTGTGTCCTGAGTACATTAGGAGGAAAACTGGATTACTCCTTAGAATTTAGTAGTGGATATAGCGAGTCAATGGACGATATATAACCATGCCAGAAGACTGGGTCGAGATTTAAACGACTTCTAACTGCAGGGATTCGGAAGAAATCAAATCAGTTCGCTATGTACTCCGTAACAAAAACAGGTAGGCTACTAGGTAGTTACTTCTTCTCGAGGCTTACAAAGTCAAAGGTTCCTGAGGGAAGCAGGATGGCGATAACAGCAAGTTGAAGCCCAAGAATCTATTTGGTACAATGGACTCATCTTGTTAGGTTAGGAGCACCCCTTTAACCTAACCTGACTTAAAAATGATCTCTGCTTCTTTTATAGCAACAATAGTTTCATAGGAGACATTACCCAGAATCTTAATCAGCTTGCGTTTTTCAGCGTTCTGGTAGTTCATCTACTTCCTTTGTTGCTTTATATTGTTCCACCCATTACTGCACTAAGTCCTTTGACTTTTTAATTAACGACGAAAAATAAACTTAATTTGATTAAACTAAAAATTCAGTAAAGGAATGTGCGTTGACCAGACTGCGAGTTTAATGACAATCCATTTATTTCGCCTATGATTCTTTTGTATTCAATTTAAAAATTACAGAAACCGAACTTGAACAAATTAGTTAGAAACTGCAATGGAGAATTTCTGTCGCACTACCAACCACCGAAACCACCTCGTAAATCGAAGAATGTTTAATTTAATGATTCTAAAAATCGTCATAAATTGTGTGTTTCTTTAAAGATATTTATTATAAACCTCAGGTGAGTACCGTGCAAAATAATCAATACCTGGTTAAAATCTCTCAAAGAAAAATGCTTGTGAAGTTAAATCAACCTGAGGGACCACGCAAGTGTGCGGTTTAATTAATGTTCGTTAAAAAGAGTTTGCGATTTAAAACGAAGGCCATTTTAGCGGTGATTAAAGGCCGGACATAAAACAATTTATGTACTCATAAATCAACTCATTTGAGGTGGATTTTAAACGTTTAATTTAACTAAAGGAAGTAAATCTTTTGAACGATTTACGGTTACTTACTTTGCCTGTAGTCGATTCCTTCTAAAGATGGAACCTGCGTATTTGCCATCAGAGTCGTGTTTTCGTCAATCGAAATTTCTGTTACATTCGTTATTGACACCGTGTTGCTGGGTTGTGTGGACGTGCTGAGAGGGATAATTTCACTCCAAGGAGTTGTTGATAATCCCTCACCAACAGATACCAATGGTTGCTTGGTTGTATCATTAGCTCCAATTTGAGGAACCTCAAAAGAGGTCGTGTTTGTAATACCTTCGGTTGAAGACAAATCTGAAAGATATTCTAAATTAGCTGAGAAAAAAAAAGTTGATGATTTTACCTTGCTCTACTTGCGATGTCATAGATGCTGCTGACATTAATGATGCTTCCGTTTTGGTTTGATCTGTCTCAGGTTTAATAGTTGGTAGTGGTACCCAGTCTGGAGGCGGACGCGGCTGCCATTCGTTTCCAGCGTTATTACTTGCTTGTGTTGAAGAATTTTGTTTAAGTTCATCAATATTTGTCCAAGTGACTAGAGCTGGCTTTTGAGTTGTGGAATCTACTACTGGCGCGGACAAGCTTTCTTCCGCAGATATTGGTCTTACTGTTGAAGTTGTTGGTAATGTTATAGAAGTTGAAATATTTAAAACAAAAGTGGAAGCATCAGATAAATGTGGTGTTGTAGTTTGAACGATTGTAGTTGTTACAACTGTGTTAGCAGCAGTAGAACCTTTCGTTGTGGAAGGTGTGGTTAATTTTATATCACCTGTTGTCTTCGATGTTGTTAGTTTCGTTGGTATAAATTCTGTCGTAGTTGTTATTGTCGGTTTCTTTTCTAACGTCTTTTGTGTTGTTGTATAAACTGTTTCCGGGAATTTATCAATCGATTGGAAAGTTGTAAATTCTTGCTTTTCCTCAGGTTCGTCCTGTATAGTTGTTGGCGGGACTTTAACAATTTGGGAAGTTGGCTTGGGACGTGGTCGTGGTGCTTTTGTACTACTAGAAACTGAATTTGTTGTTATTGGTATATTTGTTCGTGATGTTGTTGTAGTTCTAATTGGTTGCGAAGTTGTGTTGATAGTAATATTCTTTTTCGTACTGGCAGTAAACAAAGTTGAAGGGATTGTTGGTCTTCTAGAAGGTTTTGGTTTTGAAGATTGTAATGTTATTGGTCGTTTTGTTATTGAACCCGGTCTTTTACTTGTTGTCCGCCTAGTTGTTGTTAATCTTTGCTTTTGGGTTGTGTTTTTTGTTGGAGCTCTCTTTGTTGTCACTCCATAAGTACTACTGTTCGTTGGTTTAGCAGATGTTATTGGCCTTTTACTTGGTTTACTTGGTCGTTTTGATGTTGTTTTTATAGTTGTACTTGAAATTGACGTAATTACTGGAGGTCTTCTTGGCGGGCTTGGGGTAGTGGTAACAAAATCACTTTGTACTATCTGAAATGTTGTAAATTTTTCACTTTCTGTGTTAGTATTTATCGTTGAACTGTTAAAATTATTCAGTGCTATTGTGGTTAAAATTGGTGATGTTGTTGTAGTACTTGGTGTTGTAATAATTGGTGTTAGTGACTGCGGCTTTAAATTTGTAGTAGATGACGGTCGACCATCAAGTAAGGCAGATAAATTTGTTCCTGTACTGATTGATGAAATTGTGGTGCCTTCGAGCTTTTGTGGTGGATTGACAGTTGAAACGGGTATATTAGGTACATTACTTGTCAGTCTTTCTGTAGTACTAGAAGTAATAGGTGATGGTGAAGTGAATACAGCGGTGCTGCTATAGCTTTGTGTTGTTAGTTTAAATAGAGCACTTGCCGGTACAGTTGTAGCTTCATGGGGAAAATGTGATATCGTGTTCTGGTCTATACTGTTGTCATTAATTTCATGTGCGAGGTAAAGACTATCATCCTATGTTAAAATGATGATAATTATTAAGTATTGTGAAACATATTTCATCATTTCTTACCTTCATTTGACAACATGATCCAAAATAAAATCTATCTATGCATGTGCCTAGATGTGTTCCGTTGGATTTAATGCAGTCAATAGCAAACATACACACTCCAGACAGACCGGTTTTTCTAACTATACATGGAAGATGGCGGATGTTTCTTCCTGATTGAACTATAAAACAAAAAAAATTATTATTTTTTTTTGTTATCTTTTAAATTAATGTAAATAGTGCGGCAAACAAATTGACAGGATGCAAATCTAGTTCTGACTTTTGAGTATACTAAAGGGTGTTGGAATAATCTTGTGGCCTAAGTTATCGCATAGGCCTTTTGATCAGAGATAGGCCCGTTACACACTAGAACTGCACCGCTAGGAAAGTTTTTGTATCGAACATGTTTGCATTGATCAACAAACATTAGAGCTAAGCTGCACCAGCTGATCCCGTAAACCTTTGTGCGGCATGGGGCAACCCCAATGGCCTTTTATTCGTGATCCGTTGTCAGCAGAAAAAAACCATGAGTCGACGCTGGTGGGATTCGAAACTTGGACCTCCAAGTTGGTAGGCCGACTCGTTTTTACTTACTCCACCGACGACTCAATAGCATAATCGAGTATATTTATTGGCTCGCCAGTCGACAGGAGGTTTAAGATAGGAAGTTAAAGAATTTTATATACAAATTTTGGAAATTCAAAGAATGAAATTTTTCACCAATCCTAGGGCATTTAATTTTATATCTGGACAGTTCTTTAAGGAGAGTCTCATCTATAAACATCGAATAAAATCCATATGACTGCTGTTTGCTTTTAGCCCTTATGATGTATTCATATATGAGAAGTATTCGTGCCACATTATAGGGATACCGTGGAGTCTGCTTGAACAGAGTAAATTTTGTGTCACCCATCTTAATCTACAATCCTGAATGCCCTTCAAGCCTTATCTCCTCATAGCAGAAAACAAAAATATATTTTCGGCGGTAGCATTTGAACCTGTGATCCTTATAAAGAAAAGCCAGCAAGTTACACCACAATCATCTCGTTAAAGAAAGGCAATCAATAAATGTACCTTAGTTGTGGGTGCACATTTGAAACATAATAATAAAATGTGCCTAAAATATGACTTCTAGTAAGTGGAACAAAAATTTTTAAAATAGTTATCCCAAAACCCTAAGGCATAATGCTTTTCTTGTGTGTCACGTGCACTAGTCAGGTTTCGTTATCAATCAAAACCAGAAATAAGATCTTTGACTACCTGTCGACGCGGTAGCTTTCTGGCATAATTTGTGACCGCACTTCTTTGAATTAACTTTTTGTTTCTTTTCCATTTCTTCTAGCAGCACGAGTTTCAGGTTAATATTTACCTGACACGACAGGTAAGAATTATTGGTTTTGTAGGGTACCGTTAGTCCACATTATTGTAATCAGGTGAAATTATAGCAGCCGCAAATTATCTGGTTTTGGTCGATCCTGTTGGTTTTTTATGATCAAACACCTAAAGACGAAACGTGATCTAATTTAAAGAAATAGAGTTAGGCTCTGGAAGATTTAAGTTGTCTTTTCTATTTTCATCCTCTGTTAATTTTGATTTATTTGACTTATTCTAAATAATTGTTCAAAATGGTCAATGTGCCTGTGAAGCGCAACCAAAGTTACTCAATGGAAACCAAAAAAAGACAAGGAGAAAACTGGTTTGCTATCGCATCGCAATTTTTGCCATTAAAATCCGTCAAAGCCAGAATGGTGTCAGCGAATTGCCACTTGGAATCAATTACTTTATTGCACCTTTGCGGTACATTTCTTCTATCAACTTTCGTTTCTAGAGGCGATCCGTAGGAGCTGCTTACAAGTCGCAATAACGAGGTCACTGGAAAGTAAATTGAACAAGAACGTCCAAAAGATCCAGCTCTTTTCCTACTCATGCTCCTATTTGTCCCGGTTTCTTACAGCCGTACTGGATACAAGTCGGCAACAGCAGGCCAAAAGACCCACTTCTGTTACACTCAAAAGGTATACAGGTAAGAAGTCTATTGCTATGACCCACTCACTCCATGCAAACAAAAATTGACATCGCATTGGGAGTCATTCTCGTAAATATTTTAGTTAGCTTCGTCTTAAAGATTCGCTAATATCGCACAGGTATTTCACCATAAACATCTACCATTTGACTACTTCGGCTTGGAAGTAGGTCTGTTTTTGACATTATCGTGTGGGTGTTTACACTTATTTGCCTCGTTACTGGGTTGTTACAGGCTCGTGATCTTGACAGTAATGAGGCAACTTGAGGTCAAAAGATTTATGACTTCGGTGGCGGAGGGTTTTTGCGAAGCGTTCATTGTTTATTCCTCCAGTCCAAATAAATCCTGACTCTAAATCGATTTTAAGATAAACTGACGTGAGAATTCTGGCTTGTTTTTCCAAGAAGCTTGGTGTCAATTTAACCATTTCAATTAGCCTCAGGCAAGTAAATTTATACGCTTATCTGAAAGAACTTCGTCTTTAGAACACACTTGTCTCTACCTACAAACGTACATGATATTCGAAGACTAGGCCTTCACCATGACTTGAATAAATAACTGGCTAAATAAATAAAACCAGTTTATAGTACTTTTTTTTAGGATTCTGTAATTACAGGAGGATGATGATCCGTTTTAAAGCAAAAATTATAAGCTTCAAAAAATATTGCATAATCTTAACCACTGAACATTCCGAAAGCAGAAAAACACGCCAGAATAAGACATACTTATCCAAAATATGAATAAAACCAGATAAATACTCGGCTGGTGACCAGGTGAGATACCAGGCCGCCTATATTGCACAAAGTATCGAAGTTGGCATAGCATGCTGGTTGAGACCGCTACTGCATCCACGGTTTATTTTCCATATCATTAACACATTTCTGTGGCGACGTGGAGTAAACAACGCAAAGAACCTGCAAACTATAATGGTTGTTGGCCATTGGCCATTTCTCTTCGAGGTCTTCCACTAGTTCCAATTTCACGCGAATTTTACTAGGAGATTGCGACGCTCGACGTGAGTTGAGGTCAATGAGCAGGTTCTTCTTGTGCTTGTGAGCAATGCCATATAGTTACTTGATCGTTGGTTACTTACTAGCATTTAAATCTGTCGTGTGACAACTTTTTCATTTCTTTTTCTACCTGTTGTTGTCGGTTATGACAGTTACGTGAGAGAAAGTATTGCTCAACATATGATTGTGAATGACTTATGGTCGTCGCTTCGTAGACAGAATGAAGAATCTATTGGAGAAGCATAATATTTTGTATATGAAATAGCTGGATTTTCCTCATTCTTCGTCGTAAATGAACTGAACTGCTTTTAATGCTATCAAATGTATTTGTGATCTTTGCTATTGAATTCCTGCTGTAACTTTGTGCTTTAATACCTATCTAATTTGATAGGCACACGCTCTCAAAACTATCTTTAACATACCTTCGGTGCATATCTTTAAGAAGATGGCAACCACCGCTTCACCTTCGAATAAAGAGCTCCATATGAGTCTATCTCTAAGTTAGCAGAGTTAATCACCCGAAATTGCCCGGGCATTTAGATACCTCATGGAAAGTACGTTCTCTGTTATCTGTGCCCCCCTGACTGTAGTGTTTGGACGTGTTTCACTATTTTGTTTAATAATATTTTATTGCATGGGTTGTGGGAGCCTCATTCACCTCAATATATGTTATATTCTGGTGAATAGGTCAATTGATTCCAGGCTTCTGCTTGTGAAGTGCGCCTTATGAGTTAGAAGGGTTAATTCGATAATAAATTAAGTAAATCATCTGTCAATGGCGGGTAAATCATTAACAATAAAAAGACTGATAAACTGATTCGTCAGCGAACTGAGCTGTAGTTACAAAAAAAAAACACTTCGAAGCCTAAATAGGGCATCATTGTAAGTGTAGCATCCATTATAACTGGATATTCAATAGTGAGGGGCATGTATTCAGAATAAGACTGATAGACAACTCAGAATGTTCACAAAATAAAAAGTTCTGTAATTTTTGTACGGAAATTGCGGTAAAAATTACGGTTTTCATCGTGTTGAAACTATCAGCTACTTTAATTTTTAGGAATCAGCACTGTAAAATTTTCTGAAGGATTGGCTCCCAGCATAGAATACAAATGGCTTAAAAGTAATCAAATTAGTTCACTTTTAGGAAAAAACGAAGGATAACGGTGTGGGGAACCGTAATTTTTCCTGGAATTTTTCTCCGTATAGAAGACTTGAGGTGGTAAGGTGGAGCACAAGTGAGCACTTAAGCTCGCTTCTCAGGACTTTGCAACTAACAAAGAAAACGAAAATTTATTTTTTTAATCCTCCTTCATAAAAAGGGCAATAAATACGATATTTCTAACACATACAGGTTCATCGCAAATCTATGCAATGTTGTGAAAAATTTCGAGGCTTTCACTGCAGGCCTTTCATGGGCACTTTCCAGCATGGCTTCACCAAGGGAAGGGCTGCTACTACCAATCTACTTGAATTGCTACATTTTTGCTTGCCTGTATTAAATCAGGCGAATAAGTGTGATTGGGTATTCACGGATTCAGTAAGGACTTCGATAGCATCAACCACTGCAAGCTGTTGTTGCTCGGGTTTCCTCTCAGTTCGTGGATTGGTTGACTCCTCACCTGCCTCTTCGCACACAATGTGTCTTGTTTAAGCAGGGTGCTCTTTCCACCGGGCGGCCTGTCTCTTCTGGGGTGCCACAGGGCAGTGCTATTTGCCCATTCCTCTTTGCTCTTTATATCAACGACGTTTCGCTACTGTTTGGCATTCCAAAATCGTTTCTCGTGACGTTTATTGTGGTCATTTGAACTCTGACCTAGCTACGTTTCATCACTGGTGTTCTAGCAACTAGCTTCCACTGAATACTAGTAAGTGCACTACTATAACTTTCTCCCGCATAAAACATCCCATTCTCTTTACACTTTACACACTTTGCACTTCCTGGAATAATCCTATCATCCTAACCTTATCGTGATAGAATTTTCTTAATTTCTTTTGATACCCTTGAAAAGACCCGAAATGTTTTTTGATTTGCTGTGTGGACAGGTAAACTTCTCGTCATCGCTGCATGTGTGTACCTTACGACTTCCTTCTATACGGGTACTCTTTTCTTTAGCGCGAATTTGTCAAGAAAGTTCTCACATGAGTTGCCTAGCAAAAGATGCAAGCATTACAGGATGCATGCGGAAGCCTTCTTTTAAACACTGAAGATGCTTAAATTTTTGGAAAAACTCCCCAGCGTTTCACCCAAGGTTCCACAGAATTGGCATAGAATTAATGTCGGTAGCATTTCTACTACTTTACTGTAAGCATTAAAATCATTTAGCTTACTTCTTTGTCAGTCGTAAAAACAGCACAAGAGTAACGATAAAAGTCTCCTCACAACGGTTAAATGAATATTATGTGATGCTGTACACAGTTTTCTTGCTTCTGAATCTGTCCATTTTTATCCAATATCAACAGATCTGTTATTTATTTTTCTTAGAGAAGATTGAATCTCTTTTCAGAGAGCTACCACCCGATATTGGAGGCGTAGGGCTACATTATTTTCAATCAAACTTGCAATAAATATTAAAGAGATTCTAGTGTAGAAAGTTCAGAATTAGATAAAAAGATGGCGCTATTATATCCGGGCAAACTTAGTAATTGCGAATTTTCCCACTGGGGTTGCAATTATCGCTCATACCTTAAAAATATTTTCGTGAAATCGATAAAAACTATTATTTTGGTAATAACTTCTTGGCCTCTAAGTCAGAAACTTACTAATTACTTTGTTATGATTATGTAGTTACTTAAGTGAGAAAATAATTGCAAATACTTACATTGTGCTAAACTAGGATTATTCACAAAAACGGGATTGGCTACAGCTAAGTAAAATAAATTAAAAACAACTACAGCTAGAAAAGTATGATGATAGTGGTACTGTCGATGGCAGTGTCTGCTTCTGAATTTATCACAACTGGAGTCCTCCGCTGTATAATTCTCGCAAGTTACATCCATCTGAAAAGAACGGATAAAAATGTTATTAGCAAGATTCATAAATCCAAGAATCTCCGGAAATTATGCGATTCTAGTAATCTACCTAATTACCACTAAAACCCACTTGAGATGTAGTTATCACTCTTTTAACAAGTCGTTATTACTGTGGGTCTGCTTTAGTCGTTTACATTAATCTGATTTTTTAGTAGGAATGGAAACCAGCGCTGACATACCGAAGTCCATGTCAATGACCGATGGAAGCATTAAAATCCACATTTTGCACATTAAAAAGAAGTCATTTTTTGGTCTGCTGATTTTGGTGATATTATAACACCAAGAAGTTGATCGAATTCGAGGAGCTAACACAGTGAATGGCTTCTCTGCGGTTTTATAATGTTCAGCGTCCGTTACTTTTATTTAATAATTAGGGAGGTACTGGCAAAGTGAATTGACCTTACAATGTTGCTCATATTTTATTGTTTCTTAATTGGAAATTTATTTTAGTGCTGAATCTTAATAAGAAGAACTCATAGTTGGTATGATTCTCGATCTAATTGCAAGTACGCAATAGTTCAGAGGACTCAAACTCTTTCACAATGTGTCTAAATTTAGTTCTCTTCAGTTCTCTTGTGGAGCCTAGGGAAACAATTAAGTAAGTGAACATACAGTTAAAGTTAGATTTCGACCGACGTAGTCTGTGGTCACCAAAACACAAGTATGGGTCGCCGACGGTAGTATTTCAACTAAGGCTGATTCTACTCGGGTAAATAAATCATCATTTTAGTCTATCTGTTTATCCGGGCTAATATCAGAAATTTGAAATTTCGATGGGACTTTCGCGGTAAGGTTCCGTATTATCTTGAGCATAATTTAGGCTACTTTAGAATATAATAAAGGGATGCTGAGGGGGTGACATGTACAGATAATCGAAATCGACCGATGTTTCTGTCGAATTCTTAGTTTTCGGGATCACTGAGGTAAAAAATCACGGGGTTGTGGGAAGGCAGAAGTGGTGGTTCTATGGGTGGTTTTCGGCATTAAACCGCCCCCCCCCCCCCCCCTTGGAGACTGTAAGTTTTCTTCTTCTTAATGAATGTTCGGAAAAAATTTCTTTAGTAAAAGTATTTTGTTCAAAATATAAAAGTAGTACAAAATTGAACTTCATGCCAAAGAGACACTTTTCAATACTTTTGTTAGGAAAGTAATAGGAGGACCCTGTTGACCGCACTCCAGATGTTTCTGTTTCTCAACAAAGCGCGCAATTCCCAACATCTGTATAAAAAACTATATTCGTCACTATCATTTCTTCATAGGTTCCAGTACAGTTGGGGATTAACAGGAAGGAAGGAGGTTTACAAAAATCGTTATAAACTAATCCAAAATTAAGCTAAGGAGCCCGAAACTTACAAAGAAAGTGTACATCGGCACCTCCTTCACTTGAAACCTATAAACTCATTACCTTTCCTTTGGATACCTAATACATGTCCTTCAGTTTTGACAATATGATTCAAAATATATTAGGTGAATATTATTCAATACTTTTATTAATAATATAATAAAAAAAATTCGTTGAGATAGTTGGACCCGCAAATGATAGGCTCTCGTAGGGTTATATCTACATTTTACATAAACAATTTTCGGTACAGTGTTCGTTACAGTTTTAATTGAAAAGACTAATTAAAGACTACATTCAGAATTTTTTTCACATATTTTGTATAAATAGTTCAGAAATCAGAGTGAGGGGTACTTTGGTTACAATTTTACAATCAAAGATCTCGGGATTCAAGTGTTAAAATAAAAAAAGTTACAAAGGAATCCTAAATCCAAAAGCTCACCTACATAACCGCGTGGATGAAATTTAAATTTGGAGGGTGAAAAAGAGGGTTGAAAACATTAAGCTTCAAAATTTACAACGGTTACTAATAGGTTATGCTAGCTAAAGTATGATGCAAATATACGTATCTTTACTGTTTGTAAAGATCTGGTAAAAACAGCGTCTATTGTTTTTACGACCACTTCGCCGACCTCCATATCTCTGTGGTAAATATATTTTCGGATACGTTCCGTTAATGATTTAGTTTATCATCGCAATTCCCATGCCTGGTGCGTAGTTCCGGGTACTCGACTACCCGGATACCATTAGCAATTATTTGAACCTGCAACTCTCATCTGAAAAACCCAAACATTATCCATTACACGATCGTTGTTGTGTCTGTTTGATCAAATTTTCGCTGCCCATTTTGATAGTAAGGGAAATTGCAAATTTATTTGTATTTTATTGAAGTCAAAAAATTCAAAGAAATCGGACAAGTTTAAGTAGGGCCTCGAGCAATAAGTGTTCCGTGCCATTTACACCGCATCTATTTAGATTTTTAAAATATGACGTCTTGACCGCTAATATTTTCCTTCAATGTTAACGTAATTATACACCTGAACAATTAATTTCAGCTAAAGTAACGACGGTTCCTAAAATTTCTGGAGCTAGCTCTGAGTTCCTGTCAATACCACTTTTTTACCAAAAGTAGTTGAAAAGCTACAATACATTGAAAGTATTGAAAATACCGATTCTGGCCTTGTCAAGATTCTAGAATGTAAGTATGTTTGCAATTCAATTGTTAAAACAAGATATCTATTAAAATTGTAATCGTAAATTGAGATGGTAAAAAACTTAGTTTTTCTTTATTATAAACGTCGATCGTGTAAAGAAATATTTTAATATTTGCTTTTGTGCTAAAGTTTTTAAAAGAATTTTTTTCAATTCCACTTTATTGAAATTTACTCGTAGATCGTTTGTTCAGCTCCATTTTAAAATGCCGGACGAAAGACTTTTTATTGCATATTTTTTTCACCAGCACTCCAAAATTGAGAAAAATTTTTTTGAACTCCATCGTTAGTTCAAGTTTGTTCACCCATTAGTTTTTTTCATCCAAGCTCTCTTTCAAAATGCCGGACAACAGTTTTTTGTGAATTTTTTTTCACCAAACTCTAAAATTAGGAAAAAATCTTTTGAACTCCATAAGTCGTTTCTCCGTTGTTTTTTT
This sequence comes from Leptarthrus brevirostris, assembly GCA_964036015.1. Lineage (NCBI taxonomy): Eukaryota > Metazoa > Arthropoda > Insecta > Diptera > Asilidae > Leptarthrus > Leptarthrus brevirostris. The sequence continues at coordinate 2,953,564 of OZ038372.1, read as the reverse complement.
TTTAAGTTTGTCCAAGCCTCATTTCAAAATGCCAGATAAAAAAACTTTATTTTTTTACTTTACTTTTTTGCCTATTTTTTATCAGCACTTCTGAATTTCGAAAAAAGTCATTTGAACGCCATAGCTCGTCTTTCCATCTTTAGTTCACGTTTGTTTACCCATTATTTTTTTATTAGCTGTTGTAGCATTAGACACTGGTATACTTGAAAGAGAATCTACGTTTCCATGGACTTTGGTGTTTCTATATTTAATATTGTACCTAAAGGCTTATGTTATGTACATAACATAATGTTGCATAACGGCTTGAAGGTACATTACGTGCGTTGCACTTAATGTAGGCAAATCTTTCGAAAGCGAAAAGATAGACACTAGAGGTTGATGATCAGTAATTGGTGTAAACTCGTTTCCCCATAAGTATTGGTACAATTTTCGTACCCCGAATATGATCGCATACGTTTCCTTATCTATCTTGTAATTCAATGGTTTTATCATCGTACTAACGTTTGGTATAAACCGCCTATATTAATTTAACACAATTTGGAGACGGAGTTGGATCAACTCGTTTCGCCGCACGACCAACATACCATGGTTCGAGACCAGATCTCCCCGTGAGCTTTTATTAAGAAATTAAAATAATCCACTCTGTCTCTGGGCTGTTGTCTAGCTCGCAGCAATGCAAAAACAAAACTCAAGTTTTCTCACTTCCCTTACCCTAATTCCCTTCATGCCAACAGGTTGTCCCCTAGGAATTGGCCACATCGCATATAAAAAAAATCTAAGAAATCAGCGAACTTCTTTTTAGTTTTTAGGGATGGGTACGTTTTTTATTGCGTCCTTCTTAGTATGGAATTTTGTAATACCTTCCTTTGTCACTACGTAACCACAATACTCTATTTCGTCTACTAATAGACGGCTGTTATCAATGTTTACATTTAAATTGTATTTTTGGAGTTGTTTTAAAACTCTATCATGCCTTTATAAATGAATTTTAATATTTAGGCTTGCAATCTTAATATAGTCTAAAAAGACTATGCCGTGTAATATTGACTCCACAATGCGCTGCCAGATGGCTGGGCCGAAGCAATGCTAAACATTAAGCGTGTACATTGGTATAAACCAGTGGTTGCCAAAGTGGTTCCTACGGACCCCCAGGGGTCCATGTGATCGGCGAGTTGGCTGCGGCAGATTAAAAATAATTTGGCGGTGCGTGGACAACGGCGGGGGGGGGGGGGGGGGGGGGTCCGGAGAAGGTTAAATATAAATTAAAATAATTGTGATCCATTTTCATTATCATGAAAATCAAAATAAATAGCAATCAATGAATTGGTAGCCATTTTTACGTCCTGAGTAAAATATAAGTATAGATAAGATATATAAAATGCAAGTAATGACAAGCATCGCACGGTAGTTGTCGGGCTGACCGCGGCAGGTTTAAACAGGAACGAAATCTCGCCGCTACTTGTCTAAAGTATCGCACTATAATAGAGTCATGCCAAAAAATATAGATTAATTCGTAACAAATTTAACGAAAACAATTTGAAGCTACAATTAAAACTAAAAGTATAATATCTGCGTTTGTTGCAACAATTTTTTCTATACAAAAAACATGGAAAGAAGAGAACGCTCTCAGTTTCCAAATCTTTCAAAATTGAAAAACGAGATGAAGATTTGCTTGCTTATTGTCAACTCTTAACGGCTCTTTATTCTGACCTCAGCCAAAGATTTGAAAAGATTCTTCACTTGGCTATCCCCGATTGGGTGTTGAACCCTTTTGGAAGTAGATCCACATACTTAGTGAATCCATACTAATACAGGAACAACTAATTGAATTATCCACAAATGAGGAGCTAAAACCAATATTTGAACAAGGATTATGGGTGTACAGAAGCTGTTGATTGCTTTCTCGTCTTCCTATTTAGTAGAACGTGGGTTTAGTGCAGTTATGAGCCTCATCACAAAAAAAAAAAGAAAACAACTGGAAATTAGTGCTCTTGGAGACTTACGAATGTTACTCATAAACATAGAGCACAACATAAATAATCTCATATCATCCCAGGTTCACCCATCTTATTGAAAAAAAATAATAATGTGTTTTTGTATTTCAAAACAAAAGTTACAGTTTCAATAAATACTACATTAAATATCAAAATATTTTATTTATATTTTATTTTTACGCCCCCTCCCCCGTAAATACCTTCCGTAATAATGGATGGCGCATGAAGTGTACATTAGATCAACACTTTATGTATTTATTAATGTTAATAATTAATATTTCCTTGGTCATCAACAATATATCATTAATAATGTTCCAAATAACACTGGATTGATAGTAGACCCCTTGGGGCTATGATCTTACCACAATTCGGTGTAAGATTGTAAATAAATAACAAACTAGTATTACTACTATAACTTATAGTATTTTATATGACTGGACAATAATAAGTCTGTACAAGACTTATTATTGTCCAGCAACAGAGCTTCTTCACAAAAAGGTACAGTGAAACCTTCCTTTTCGGACACCTCCGAAAAGCGGACACCTCTTAGAAGCGGACACTTTTTAGGAACGAACAGTGTCCGCTATAGGGACAGTGTATGTATTAATATTAACTGCAATTACTGCAAATTACGAGTTCTTGCCGCTTGTACACCCAAAAATTCATTGGTTCAAAGAGATGAAATAAAGGAAACATACAGCTATGGAAGTAGTTATTCAAATTACTATACATATTTTAGGACTTAATTTCAATTAATTACACTTAACAGATCCTTTATAAGATTATACATTAACTTCCTGTGGAATAGAATCCAATCCTATTATAAGTGACGCTTGGCTTCATCTAAACTTAAAAGTATTCAGACATCTTGTTTGATAACTTAGTGAGGTCTTCCTGAAGTCTTTAAGATACACCGATAAGGTTAGACGTCCATAGTCATTATGAATACCTCATAAAATAGTGCTTGCGTTGTGTACCTTTTTTTCCGGCAGAATTAATTAAATAACCAGACAAATTAAAAGAGTCTAACTGTATCCTGTATTTGTGCGAATATTTGCATTACCAAATGGTAATTTATTCGACAGAGTTCAACCCCGAATATGCAAATCAGCTAAGCCACGGAAACAGGCTCACCATAGAGAAACATGAGATTTGATGATTTTTATAAAAATTCAAAAGAATATTCTTAGCCAAAAGATTTCAACCTTCAAGATCGTCATACAACCGGTTTTCGCATTAAACTGCAGTTAAGTAGATCACCCAGGGCTAAAAGTTCTTAAACTCCGATCTCGACTTACACACCTGGGTGATATCGCAGACAAAAGCTGCTGCGGTTTGACGACCTCATTTGAGTTCACTGTTTAGCATTTTTCGAGAGGCAGAATCAATAAAGAACTTTAAAGAAGCAGGAGACTCCAAAAAGTCTTGATCCGTCCTTCGATTTATGAGGCTCAGCAAAATCCCAGCGACAGAGCGTCCATGTGAATGACTTCTTCCAAATCTTAAGCGCTTTGACACCTTAAGCTGAAGGTTGAGACTTTGTGTATTTCACGGAAAGATTTCGGAGTTTTGTGGGTCACACTGAAAAATTCCAGTTTGGTGACCAATGTTGTCTGATTTTGTGTGCAAACCTCTTCTTTTTGCGGTATTTCATTGCAACGGATCGCACTGGATTGAAGGAATTACTCTTTGCTTGGTCACGTCAGAGATCTTTTGGGTCTTCCATTGAAAAATATTGTTATTGTGTTGGACTCCAACGGAAGTGGTATAGCGTTCTTCGCCAGAAGTGAAACTATTTCCCCAGGTAAAAATTTGTTTGTAATCCCAAAATGGTTAGTCAGACGCCTTTCTCGCACCAGCGATAGCAACTCATGATTGTGTCACAACTTTCTCTCGGGGGTGGCATAGTTATGAATTTCCGCAATGTTTGTGCGGAATTCCCAGGTCGCAATCGTTAAGGTACAAATTTGAGTTAATTGTGAGATTTTTAGGTGAGTAATTTTTTGGAGAAATTTGTTTTGGTTTTCAGATCGATATATAAGGTACTTGTGGAATTAAGTGATCAGATGTATAAGCTTAAACCTACAAAAATGTAGAAACGTAAATGCAACCTGGGTCGAGAAAATATAGATGAAAACCTACTCGAGTTTTTCTGTGCCTGCTAAGCAAGAGGTCCTTGCATTATGTTATGGAAACTTACATTAAGTAAAAACTGGATCGTAACGATGTAATGCTGTTTAAAACTTGATCTTGTTAAAAAAAGTCATCTTTCTTTTTCATTTAGAAATGATTTCAACAAGTTTTAATATAAAGTAGATTGCCTGAAAGGGATAAAACATATCCCACTTCGGCAAAATACTTCAAGTGTTCTGAACGGCATCATAATAGACCAACGGTTTACGTTTTTAGACAGCAAGTCGTAGCATAGCGGCCAACCAGAACAGACACTCTTTTTGAGCAACGAGCATTCATTCTTTTGCAGGATTGTCTCACTATGGAATTTTGACGTCCAACCGGTGCGTGGTCTTCCAGACTTTTAACGATATTTTACTCGATCACCTTCGTAGAACAATAATCAGTCAGTAAACCGGTTAGTTTCAAGACACTCTAAGGTCTTCAAGATGGTAGACAGCTTGTAAATAAATAACTATTTGTAAAGTAGCCCGGCCTTTCAGGGCCCACATGAGCCTTACAACAAGGAAAATAGGGCTAAAAGGTATAAGGTGTATTTAGCTGTATAGGCGGAAAACTTTGATTGATTTTTACTTGTTTTATTGTTGATTGATTGTTACTCAAAAGACATTGGAGTGCTATTAAGTGAGACAATGTTTGGCTCCCAATGGCTAAGTTTGAGAAGTTTGTCTAAAGAAATGCTGTAAGAGTCCTCAAACAATCCGGATTTTTTATTCTCTTTCGTCGAAGCCTGTGGTACCTATTTCACTTTATATTAATAATGATAAAAAAAATCGACGAAGTTCACCCGGTAAAAGGAGCAAGAAGGCGGAAAATAAGAATAATCTTGTACTTTCTGTTGGTTTGTATACCTACTTATTTGTATGGTATAAATCTTAGCATGGAGTGCTGGCTTTTTGTTATCAGAGCCGCATATTTGAATTTTAAGATTGTTTTCACAACCGACATTCGTGTGACACTAGATAAGAGAGAAATTTCGACTCTCGCGCTCCTAGACTTTTCAAAGGCTTTTGACAGTGTATGCCATAAGAACTTGCTCGACAAGTTACCCCACCGCTTTAATTTTTCTAGAGGTGCAACTCTCTTGCTCAGGGACTTTCTCTGTCTACGTTTTCAAAGGGTAATGATGGACAAGAACAATTACTCAGATTTTCTGCCCCTGGGCAGTGGTGACCCTCAGGGATCTACCCAGGGCCCATTGCTTTTCAGTCTGTACATCAACGATTTGCCACAAGTGGTGCATGATGTAGATATTCATATTTATGCCGATGACGTACAGGTCTACTTTAGTCGTCCAATGGGCCTTATTGAAGATTATGTTGCCCGAATGAACAGTGATTTTAAAGAGATATATAACTGGTCTTTAGAAAATAGTCTAAAACTGAACCCAAGTAAATCAAAGTGCACCACAATATTTCTTAATGTTCTTAATGTTCATTGGCCACTTATTTAAAACGAAATAAAAAAAATCATTCAACCAAGGGATAAAAACTTCTAATGCAGCGATTTCGAACTGCTATCTTTGAGGGTTCTAACATTGTTCAGCTAACTCGACTATGGAATCAATTACCAAATAATATTTAGGGAGCCAGCACTATCGGCATATTCAAGAGACTCTTAATAAACTTTCTTAAGTAGGTTTTCTTGCAGTGACACATTTTTTTCACAGATTTGCATTATATATGTTCATTTTAGATTCATTTAGACTGCATTTTTTTAGGTTAGAACAATCCACCAAAACACAAGAATTATTTGACGGCATAAATCGACCTTTTTGTGTTATAACCTTTCTTTGGCACATTTGGTTTAAGAAATTGTGTTTGACTTCCATTACCTTTTAACTAGAAAAGAAAACGTAGGTTTTACAGGTTTTTTTATTTGTATGATATAGCCAAAGCGCAGGGGACAACCCTATGAATGCTTTGAACGAAAGGGGATTAGGGTAAGAGGAATGAGGGAACTTGAATTTCTTGTTTGTGCATTCCTACGGGCGGGGTGGAGTTTTTTATTTATTTAAAAACACACGGGGCTCGAACCGTGGAAAAATGGCGTGATTGATCGTACCACTCATTTATCGATCCAACTCCGCCTCCAAAAATACTTCAAAATTTAAAAGGTCAATAACAAGAATCAAACTTTGATACAGTGAGAACCAGAACCGGAATCAGCTGAACCTTCAAACATTGTTCTTCAATACTTACTTTTAAACAAAAAAACCATATCGAAGTCCATTCATCCGTTCTAAAGCTACGATGCCACATACAGCAACAACAAAGACCTCAAAATTGGAACACCCTCTTCCTGCGACGGGTGTTAACAATATATGTACGTCACAATGACGACAAGTAAACTCCTAACAAAAACATATCTGTAAAAAGGTGCCACATTCTTTTTGTAAATATATCACCGTTGAAACTGAGATCTTAACACTTGTCAATTTTAGCAGAAAGATATAACAAACGTAACAAGTAGTAACATTTAAACCTTGGTTCAAATTTTGCTAAGAGGATAAAAGAAAATTTTTAAGGCTTTATAATTTGGAGTGGACGTGAAAGGACTTAAAATTTCGTTAAGCGAATAAAAGTTGAGTGATAAAAGAAAGACTCTTAACAACAGAACAGAAAAAAACTTTTAATTTGATCAAGTTTTTCACTTCCACTCTCAAGCCAGTTAGGTCGTCGGTGGAGGAAGTGATAACGTGTCGATCTACCAATCCAGAGGTCCCAGGGTAGAAGCCCATGGGCTTGCCGAGAAAATTTCAGTGTTTGGGAATCCACTTTAAATTCTAGGTCCACCTGGAATCGTTGTCTCGAATCAAGTGAAGTTATTCTCCCGCCACATGCCTCAAAAGGGGTTAGGGGAGCTAGAGAGAGAGAGAAAGAGACATTCTCAAGCCTAAAACTGTAGGTGTTCGTCTTATATCCTTTTAGGGCTTTAGAAAGCCATATATCAGACAATGCCTTCGGTCTCAAAATTACCAGGGTATGAGGTCTAGAACATCCTAGGCATTTTTCCTAGGTCATTATGGAATTCAAATGTTACCTAATTGAAATCATCAGAATTCAATTTCAATGTTACCTAATTGAAATCATTAGATAGCAGTGAATTGAGTTCTTTAATAGTCAAAATTCCTTTAAAAGAAGTCTCGTTCTACATAACAGCAAATATTTCACATAAAAAACACAGGAATAAAAACACCAATTTTTTGCATGACAAAATTGTTTTGACGAAACCATTGACATTGCAAAAAATTAGCAACCTCCAAATGGAACAACAAATTCCCCCACTATTTACTATTATTTTACTTTCTCCTGCGCAAAGTGGAAACATTTTAATTTTGAATAGATCAGAAAACAAAATCAAAATATGAAATATGACTAGCCAGAAACCAATAAAAATGTGCAATTCATACCTAGTATGAAACACATATTGACGATTAAACCTCGACCTAGAAAGTACAGCTCTGGACTAGATCATAACAATTAGGTATTTCTCTCCGAAAGCTAATAGCATTCTCTCACCGAGCGTAGCGTATTACGACCAGGTGATGGATTTATTGTCGGCTCATAGTCGCAACTCTCCATTTTCGACTTCCGACGACCGATTTATTTGCTTCGACCATTGTAGCGCCGTCAGTGGAAGTATTCAAATCATATACGAAAAAACTCTCATGTGAATAGAATCTCCGGTAATTGATCAGACGATTAATTGGAAACAAGGCCAAGCACTGAGATCTTGTGAAAACGCATGTTAATCTGACGGAAGCAGACTGGGTCTGAACTAGTCGCGACTGAAGCAAAATTATAGCGTGATTTTCAAGATTTTGAGATAACAAAGTAACTAGACATAACTACTAGTAGCTATGTATAAAGATATCATGGGATACATCCACCTTAATTACAATCAAGTAATAACTAGCAATAGAACGTACCTTGAGGAGTAAACACTGCGATGCAGCTGACTGATTGTTACGGAAGAATTAGAAGATCGCACCTGTCACGGGGGCAGTAACAAGAACGTCGATGCAGAAGAAGTGGAAGAAACTTGACCAGTTCCACTCACTGCTGCAGATTTTTTGCTGGGTCAACTCAACGCTGATGATTCTGCCAACGGAGCTGGACTGTTGCTTCCACAGCTGTAGCCGGAAATCGAAGAAAGCAAACTAGGAGGCGCTTTCCAGTCGTATTTTAGGTCATATCTCCAGTTCTTGTTGGTTTTCAGGTTGATGGAGCGACAACAATCGAAGAGAATTTCACCTCGTTCCTTGAACTCGATATCCAGCACTTTTTTTACTCGGTTTAACTGTAATAGACTTACTAACTCACAACTTTCTTGTTTTTAAACACGCGCACGGGTACGAGCGGGCTATCGGACACTCTAACGGTTCTGATTAAGGCCACATTCACATAATTTTAATGCTTCCACGGTATTCACATGTACACACGATAATCCATCGTACGAAAGAAATTCTTGCGCCGAAGAAGTCCCACTGGCAAGATGAGTTCGCGCATGCGTATGCTACTCGATTTGAAATAAGTTAGCCACTTTATGTCAAAATCTTAATTTGATCGATTACTTACTAACAGTACCTACTCGCGATAATTATTCGAATTCATGCAGTGCCATGCAGTCTCACGATTGTCATGACTTACAGCTACAAGTTTCTTAGTCTCTCTGCACTTGATCTTCGCGTCTTGAACTTGAGACCTTGACACTGATGATGTTCGCAACTAACTGAACTGAATAATTCCTCGCCAGTGCTCAAGAAGTTGTGGCTTAGACCACTTTGCTACTCCGTCGGAGCTAGTGCTGGTGAGTATTTCCACTGACTCATACACCTCGAGCAGGTCAGTCTAGCGCCTGTGGATTAGTGTCTTCCACTCTTATATGCAAGAAATTATTAGTTTGTAACAACTCACCGCGAGAGAATCGAATGTTTTCATTTCTACTTATGGGCGCGGTATAGGTGCGATTTGTTTTCACTTGTATAGGAACCATACCACGGTTGATGATGACCACTTCTTGGATACTTTGGCTCTAGACGTCCACGACTATAAAATTTGCAATGAAGAAGTTGCCGGATCGGTGTTAATTTCTGCTGTCTGAATTTTCTTGACTTCTGCACAATTTTGCATCGACGATGGTACAAACAGGATCAATATCTTTGTGAATGGCTAAAAGTATCTTCAAGTTTTTTCATGGATTTTTGGAAGAATTTTAATCACCGGTTTTGTCACAAATTTCTTATCCGAAACCTGACATGCAAATGTGGAATTTTTCGGCGTTATGTGAATTTAACGTTATTCATGCATTATGCAACTTGCGGACACTCAATTTTAAATTGAAATATTCAAGAGACTGGCTTATTTGATAACATTCGCTGTAGGGGTAAAATGAAAATAATTTTGAAAGAATCGTGAAAATGGTCGGAATAGAATATAGTTTTGGAGGATATCTCTAATCTTTATTTATTTTTAAAAATTATATGTAAAGGAACATTTGTTTTGCTTTTGTCGGGATTAACCGAAAGAGGTCACTTTTTAATTTGGGTCACTTTTCGTCCCCGGGTTGTCATTGGTACGATTCGAACCTGGGAACTCCGGGATAAAAGGTTAATACGTTATCACTTATTCCAACGGCGAACATAATCGAACAGCTTTTATAACTTAAAGAATTATGTGCACTATTCACAGCAAAAAAATTCGCACATTCTTTGTTGTTTGTTGCACACTGTGTCTGCTAGTTGAAACTCTTAATAACTGTCAAGAATTCGATTGGTGTCGGTGTTCCGTCAAACGATCATGTTTACATGATCAGCTTATATGGCGTTTCTGCGGGAAGCACCACTAGTGAAGATATTGATAAGATTAGAAGTGAAGGATAATAAGTTAATAAAGTCGTAAATCAAAATCGGAAAGATATGTAGGACTGAACCCTGAAGCACACCAGAAATAATTTTATGGGTGTGGGAAATAATAATATTTGGCTCAATCTTTTTAGTGGAGATTGTGTGGTAAACCATTACAAATAACAAAAATAAAAATAATAACATTATTGTCTACCAGAGTTACTTTTTTGAAAACTAACACGGAGTGTAATTGTGAGTGAATACTCCGTGTTCGTTTTCAAAACAGTAAATGTGGTAGAGAGTAGTGTTATTATTCTTATTTTTGTTCCATATAATTTTTTTTTATGTATACATGGCTCTTTATTTGGCACATCGTTATAAAGCGTAAAAATCCTACAAAAACTAGCTACCCTAAAAATCACACAAAGATTAAAAGACACAGTAATAAGGATCAAAAAGAACATAACAAAAATGACTCAATATACTACGTTACTGTGAATAGGTTAAATAAAAAGGACTCTAAAACTTGACGGCAAAAACCTGTAAAAAAGAAAATACAAAGAAATTTTGAAATGCCTCCAAGCGAGTGCCAGCTCTAAGAAGAGTTCCGAAAAATTTTGAAAAAATCCAAAACAAAACCTAGAGCTAAACCTAAAACGAACGAACAAAATGAACCGAAACCGAAAAATCGAACTAGAACATGATTGTCTGAGTGTTCCCAGAGGGTGAATGTAGCACCGGGCGAAGTTCCAACTTCGGGAACCACTGCTCCCAAGCAAATGCCCGTAGAGCCGTTTGCCATTTTTCTAGTCCTCCGGGAGTACTCATCCAAACATGTTCTAAACATACGCATAAAAGATTCGAACTGATTAAAGTCCCGTGGGACCAGTCTGCAGAGTCATTGACGTCTGCAAACTGCTTCCATCATCCTCCCAGTTCTACGAATCCAATGTGAGACTTGCCCTTCCCGTAGCACTTGCAGCAATTCCAAAGCGAAAAGAAGCTTCATGAACAAGCTGCTGCAAGTCTGCGGCCTGTTATTCCCAGTGAAAGACGAGTCTTCCGTTCCGCTTCCACGATAAAGGTACCCAGGTGCAGCTGAATGTATCGGCCTCCGTTGTCAGGATCTGAAGACGTAATCGTCTCTTCAATCTGGCAACGAAGTGGTTCTTAAGTGCACGTGTGTGAAACTGTCGGTTAGTGGGTTTTAGCCCAGGCTCGATCCGCATGCAGTACAGATGAATTGTCGACTTAGACAGTATTAGGATAAAGCTTATCAAGCAATTCATCTGGTTACATGTCCTTGGTCCTAGTAAAAACGACGTTCTTGTCATGCCAAATGTCTGGCATATAATCTGGCACATATCGCGAACAAGATTATTAATATCGCACGGGGTCGGACATGTAAAGTATTTGCGGAACAGGGTTGCCTCACCACAACAAACCGCGCAGGCTCTTTGAATTCTTCGATCGATATGTGACAGCTGGTTTGGATGCACGAGGCTATGATGGAACAGTTTGAATGCCACATCATAGTCTCTGTAATTGGACGGATAGCTATAGATCAATTAACACCTAAGTGATCCGTAGGATTTACAGACGATTAAAAAATCTTATCAAATACAAATAAAAGTGGCTGATTTCGAGAATATTAGAGAAAAATAAAAGAAAGAAAGATGTAATTAAGTACTGGAGAGGGGGGGAGGTCGGATCCATCCCCCTGAAGACTGTTATTTTTCTTTTTCTCAATGAATTTTCGTGCAAAATTTCATTGGTGAAAGTATTTCATTCCTTGCTTATGCTTTTTTAAAAGATAGTAATAGTAGAGGCCCTGTTGACCGCACTCCAGAGACGTTTTCAGTCCTTTTACAGTCGGCTGTCTCTCACTCTTCTGTCACATGTTCCACTCTTCTATCTTTATTTCCACAGCCGACTTATGAGCCCGAAACTTTCAAAGGAGGCGTACGACGTCACCTCTATTAGTTAAAACCTACTAACCAATTTCCATTATTCATAATTCCTTTCCTACCAGGGCTGAGCTTTAGTATCCTAGGGCATGGTTTGAGATTTGGCGTTACGACTAAATAAATATTAATTGAATATTATTTAATAGTTTTATTATTAATATAATAAATTAATTGGTTAAGGAGTGGATAACGAAATTTGTTAGTACACTTATCACTCTTTGAGAGGGATGTCCAAAAACATTATTTCTCCAAAAATCTCGGCAAATCTGTTTCTGGTAACGTAAAAACTGAACTTATAATGGTTCCTTGTTGCTACGAAATCCTAAAAGAAAAACTTCACTTTAAACTTTAACCTCCCCCCCCCCCCCTGAAGATTACGCTGGATAATAAGATTCTGTACTTAGGCCAGAAGTATTTGAAGTTATGTACTCGGAAAAGGGTTTTATTAGTTACTTTTCAGGTTATGCACAAAATGTATGTGGTCTTTTATTCTAGTTGCATCACCCTCCTTGCACCCTTCAAAATAAGCTATTTAGCGGTAACCTATGATTTTTTCTTGCAAATTTACGACCATTTTAAGTTATGAAGTTAACATTGCATTTAAACATAATATATCTATTTATAAATTGAAGAAACGCCAGAGGTCGATTTTGAATTATTGTCAGAGATGAGGAGTGCGCGAGATGTGACAAATTTTTCATATTGATTCGTTAAATATAGTTCTGTGGCCACTGGCCAACTAGTGATATTTCATAATTTTTTTTAGAAAAATGGTAACTCCTATTTTTTGAAATTCAATCCAATGATTAATTGCTTATTTCTGAATATGCAATTTAATTGGAATTATTTCTGACACATGTAAGGAAAGCAATGCCCTCGCGATCACGGCTCCCCATGGAGTTCCGCGATTGACGACTGACACTCTTTAAGATGTTCAGGAGATCTGAAACAAAAAAATCAAATTTCGTTTCGTTTTCTATACACAAGACTATCAGATAACGAAGGATGAAAGATATTGAACAAAATTTGGGCGTATGAATACTCGTCAAAAAACGAAGAAAGAAGTGTTCACAACATGCAGTTCAAATTTCAAAGCAATCTAGCCAATGGTTTTAGAGTTATCATATCAGCCAGCACTTAAAGTTTGAAGTATTGTGCAGATTCCACCTCCGCACCAGGTTTATAAATGCCTCAAATCATCATAATTTTGGCAATATTGAAGATTTTGAATTGAAATTTTATCTACTTATTCTTAAGACCTTATACTACAAAAATCCATTAAAAATCGTTCTTTTTTCTGACCAAAATTATAGTAATCCCCCTTTAAACGAAACTCTATAAGATCGATTGTTTTCTTCGCTGAATAATTACAGCTGAGTCACAATACTTAAGGTGAGGTTCTCATCAAGCAACCAGAAAGTAAGATGATTTTCTTGAATTTTTCTTTTCATAGAAGGAAGTAAGTAAACAACTTCAGGCTTTTGACAATTATTTATTAAGTTTCAAAGTACAAAAATAAGTTTTTTTTTAAGAATAATAATGTCATGGGAATTGTTTATATGTATTGTGTATCATGACCCGTCCAATGTAGCATTTGTAAAAATTATCCGAAATAAAAAAAAAATAAAAAGTTTTTTTAAAAAAAAACAAAGAAAATCAAAGTTTTTTATAAAGAATATTATATTTTTTGGAGGTTGTGCTAAATATCAATAAAAAGTTGAAAATTAAAAAAATGGCGGCCATGCAATTTTTCGGTACGGTTTTTTCTGTCTCAAAGTGCTATAAAAAAGAAACGGCAAATATTATCTGCATTGAGGTTTATCCTCCAGTAAGTTAAATGAAATTCAAAATATAAAAACAATAGTGGTCCATTAAATAGTAATTGAGTTATCGTGGAGACAGATATACATAAAAAACATCGTTTTTCAGGAAACGAATTTAAAGATTTTGTTATTAGTCAAACTCTATTTTCACGTAAAAAAGTGGGTCGAATTATTATGCAATAACCTTTTTATGAAATGTATTTCAATCAAACGGTTTGATGAATATATTCTACTCATAATAGGCTATCAAAAAATGAGATAAAATATTTTAATTTTCAAATCGGGTTTCATGAGAACCTGCTCTTAAAATTTCACTTAAAAATTCCATAATTTTATTTTTTGTCGAAATTTTGTAAAGCGTTCCTTTCTGCTCATGATAATGATAGGACTAACTAAAATATTTTTTTTATTTTGACCAAGTTATTGCAAAATGAAGTTTTTGGACACTTTATAAACAAAACCTTGTTAACGAAACTTGAGAATATTGAAAACTAGAGAATAAACTTCAGTTTATTCAACAAAAATTTGTAAAAAAAAATGTTATTGTAATTTTATTTAACCAATTGTTTATAAACAATTGATTTGGATCTCGGACATGTTTGTCTTGGAGCGCTGGTGCTCCACGCCGGTGTTTAGGTGAAATTTCACGTATTCTGACCCAGCTGCAAAGTCTTTGTTATTTTCTTATAAATAAAAAACGTTGTCCATTCATAACAACGAAATGTACTCTCCCTCATTTCCTTTTTAGGTTAATTCACTTTTTCTACACCTAAAATTTGAATAGTCATCGTAAGCCTTTTAACGGCATCGAAATGAAGAATTGACAAATTACTTAATGACCGCTTTAATCAGCTCTTGCACACCTCGCGGCTTCCTAACATGAAATCCCTTTTGAAGTAGTCACACATCATTCGCTTTTACTCGCTTTCAGTGACAGTAACGACAAATCTTTTATAATTAATTGAACATCTCAGAATAACTGTTAATTTTCTTCTTCTTCCTTTTACCTCTCTATTTACTAAGTTCTGACAGATTTACGACTACAATGAAAAAAGAATAGAACAGAAAATTTTGTATAAAAAGTTTTAGTGTTGTCATATGTGACGTCTTGATGGAAGATAAAAGTTCGTCGCTTAAGTCTTTCGTTTGAAATTTTTTTGCATTTATCTTTAATGTTGGTTTTTAAATCTATTTTGCCTTAAGAAGACTGCCTTAATAAGGTTTTATAGAATTTACTCTCTTTTCTTAGTGATATGGTAAGACATTCCAAAATAAATAGCATACAATCAAACAAATATTGACATCTTATTCTACAGTATAACCTTAAAATTGAATTTGTGCCGGACAATCAACGGAAGCACATCTAATGAAGCAATTTCTCCTTGAACCTGAGAAAATGAAAAATTCGTGAACCGCTATTTCAAGTTTGGCAAAAAGTTCAGTTCAGATCAGTTCATCGTCGTTTGTTTTTAACAAAGACTAAACTGAAAATTGACTCCATTATCCTCACTTAATTTTACGGTGCAGCCATTATCTTCAATTAGAGTAAGGAGTGCCTATTAGCAAGGTGAATAAAAAGTGGGAACCGATAAGAAGTCAATTCTGAAGCAAAAGAAATTAACAAGAAAAGTCGAAATGGCACTTCAAATTCACATGCTACTTACTAATACGAATATGAACGCAAAAGAAGAGAGCTAATCACAGATCACACCGGCACCAATCGAATCTCCCAAGGTGAATCGAAGAACTTGTGCAGAACACCTCTCTGCCACCTCAGTTGAATGACCCGCTTGTTTTGTTTTTCTCCCGGCTGACAACGTCTTGTACAGGTGTAGTTGGCCAATTCATATGATGTGGCGACATGTGGTCGTGTTTTCTCTTTTACTGTCTAACTCTCACCTGAGCTGAGATTTTTTTGGAAATGCAGGAAAAGTAACAGCAAAGAATTCATTCACATACTTAAGTTAAAGCCATTGTGACTGAATATTATCGCTCGAGTAAAGGTATCATTATTACCTGACAGCGATTGTACCTATAATTTTAAGTGCCTAGTGATAGACTATTTTTATAAACTTATAGACATTTCAAACGATATTTTTTGATGATAGAATCTTTCAGGCGGACTAGAAACTACTAAGGTGAACGATCGTTATATCCTTAAATAGGATCGTAAAAAACTGCGTGTTTTATGTATATATAGTGGCTTTTGGTATTTGACTGAGGAGATTTACTTAAGACGGTTTATAATCAGCTTTAACACTAATTTCGTATTTTCTATATCTATACACCTGACCTAATTATCTTGGTTATTTTATATTGACGCCTGAGGTGCTCAAGGAGCTCTTTTCGAAAAGATTTCAGTATATTCTAATAAATGTCCGGGAAGCATTCGTTGTCCTCTCCTTTTTATTATTTACATCAAAGATGTTTCGCAGCTTCTTTCCAACTCTGTTTATGTGAATGATGCTTAAATATTTAGAAAGGGTTTCTAGAGACTCTGCTGTGCTTCTTTAAACGATGTCCTGGCCAGGTTATAATACATTATTAATATATTAGCAACCATTTCTCTCGAAATACTAGTAAATTCACTATAATGAATTTTCACTCTAGAAAATGTCTCATTTGATTACTCTGGTGTTTTTATGATGAAGCCAAAGCACAGGTGACAACCGTATGATGCGTTAGCATGGGTATGGCCGGAAGGCATTAGAGTAAGTGAGGAAAATTAAATGCCTTGTTTTTGCATTGCTGCAAGCTAGACTCTATCCCCGAGTAGGTGTGAACTATTTTCATTGCAATTACAAATGAAAAACTCATAGACAGGCCAGGGCTCTGTCTCCAAATTTATGGAAAGATTTTGAGTACATTGTTGAGTTACATGACCAATATTCTCGGTGTATTTCTCAAACCAGCCTTTCTTTTCCTTTAAAGATTATTAACAAATTTGTTAGCCAGGCTAGCTAGCTCGATTTAGAGCTTTGATGATTTCAGGAACTCGACATCTATTGAATTGTAGCAGTGAAGCATAGATTTCTAAGTTTTGCCTAGTTTTCAGATATAATCTCTTAGTCCTTCCTTCTTACCTATAGGTTAGCAAAATTTATGACATATATGAATTTTGCTTACTTTTATCAAATTTTTTACGCAAAAATATAGAAAACCTCGGTAATTGCTTCTTTTTAAATGTCTATTTTTTGGTATTTTTAAAAATAAACCCAACTCTCCAAGTGCATTGGAAACCACCCCTAGTGCAACCTTTAACGTTGAGTAATTTTTTTTCTACGCTGAAATAAATAAAATAATATTTTTTTAGTATTTCAAATTAACAACAAATAAGAGCTGGATTTTTTAAAAACTTTTTTTTACTTTATTTAATTTAGTGTTATTGTGGAATTAAAAACCAATTTTACTTAGAGTAACTAGGACCTATACATTTAATTTGACCATGCACAACATTAGTTTCCGAGCTTGTACCTATATTCACATTTTAAAATATTATTCTTCATTTTCTGAACTATAGTAGATCCTTATACACTTCGTCTCGTTTATACCATCAAATTTGCAAGGCATCTTCGCAGTTATTTAAGTACAGTTCAGTTCTTCAATCTGTAGGCCTTCTGAAGAGCTAACTTGGCTTAAGGTGAAGTACACTTGGCTGAAAGCAAAGAGCTTAGGGCCGAGATAAATTACAGCATATTTTTTTGACACATTTATAAAAGCGTTGTTTTGTGTTTTTTTTAAACTACAAATTTTTTGACTGTTTTATTATTGCGTCGTCCTTACTTAATAATCTAAAACGATCTTAAAGCGTCCACCATATTAGAAGTAGAATGACGTCACAAAGTTGATTGCGTGTTACTTTTATTTCATACCCATGTCAAGGTGGTTGTTAAGAGAATGGTGATCTGCCACCTTGGGGAATTCGCCATATTGGCTTTAGAACGACCCCTTTCATTTGGTACCCATGTTGGGGGGTTGTGAGGAAAAACGTAATCCGCCATTTTGTGGCGTCCGCCATACTGGGTTTAGAATGACGTCACGTAGCTCAACGTATTTTTCTCATTCAACCCTTTCATTTGAGACCCATGTCAAGGGGGTTGTGAAGAAAAAGGTAATCCGCCATCTTGGAGCGTCCGCATTTTGGAGTTAGAATGGCATTATATAGTTTAGCGTATTGTACTCGTGGAACCCTTTAATTTGATGTCCACATCGACGAGGTTGTGAAGAAAAGGTTAATACACCATCTTGTGGTGTTCGCCATTTTGGACTTAGAACAATATTAGACTATAGTGTAGTAGATTGTAAAATAAATTCATCTCCCGAAGTGCATCAGAAACAACCCCTAGTGCAAACCTTAATTTTCAACTATTCTTTATATGATTAAATACTTACATAAAAAATTATTTATTTTTTTATTAAAAAGCTACTGATTGTAATGTATTTTGTAAGAAATAAATCAATTCCTAAAATATCAGTTAGAAACTACCCCTAGCGTTCAAAAGATGCTACAACTTCACCAGTAGAAGTATTTAATAGAATGAATTTGTGTAAAAAAAATATTCAAGGTTAAGTGCTGCACTAGGGGTGGTTTCCGATGCATTTGGGGTGTTGGGTTTATTTAAAAAAAATACCTTTTAACCAATAGATGTTTAAACAAAATCAATTACCGGGGTTTTCTATATTTTAGCGTACAAAAAAATTATTCAACTTTAAGGGTTGCATTAGGGGGTGATTTCTGATATACTTGGAGTATTGGATAAATCTTTTAAAATCACTATACAAACAATAGATAATTCAACAACGAAAATTAGTGGGTTTGTCTTGTTTTTGTTAAGTTAATTTTTATAAATTAGGGTTGGTTTTGGTTTTGAAAAATGGTTTATGGGTAGAATTTGTTTTTTAAATAAAAATTAGCGGGGTACTTTTATAAAATAAAAAAAAAATTATTTAAACATAAGGGTGGCGGTAGAGGTGGTTTCTGATATACTTTAAGGGTTGGTGTATATATTATTTTAATTTTTCTAACTAAAGGTTATGTCAGGATAAAACCCAGAGGGGTTTTAACAAGTGCGGAATTTTTAGGATTGGACTGGGGGTAGTTTACGATAAAGGTAAAGGGTTGGCATTAATTTTAAAGAGTTTGCTTGGGTTGGTAATTATTAGCGAGGTTAAATAAATTCTTTTTAGCTTAAAAAATGTTCTTAATGTTTCGTTAATTGAACGTTCAGTTCTTCAAGTACCTGCGATTTTCAGCTAAGACTTCTACGTCTACGGTTTAATTTGTATTACAAATAGAAACTTAGCCTTTTTTAAACTTTATGTTTAGTTCCATCTGTCTAGTTCGTGTAACCCATTGCGGGTTACAGGGCGGCAGAAAAGTTTTGTCCAATTTAATGACAAAGCTTGTACTATTTAAACTGACATGTTTTTAGTGTTACCTATTGTCAGCAAAATACAGGGTGTTTCAGATCTGGCGTGCCAAAATGACTGAGGTAGTAGATCTCACCTCGGCAAATAAAAAATTGTATGGCAGGGGGGGGGGCAATCTCAACCATTTGGAAGTTACAGGGTGATTCTTCATGGTATGCACATCACTCTTTTATTTTTATCTTTTGATCTACCCAACACAGCGACAGCGGCTTGCTAGATCTCCAGAGCTTACCCCATTAGACTTTTTCTTATGGGCAACAATTAAGAATGAAGTAGTTCATTCAAGCCTAGGGAGGATTTAGTTAGCAGAATTGGGAATGCAGCGACGAAAATACCTGAGAGGCTGGTTGCAATACGCCTTAAACAGGGACTTAGAAGGAGATTGTTGGCATCCATCCAAAGTTAAGTAATAAGTTTTGAATTCAATAAAAAAGATTTTAGAGTTAATATGAGTTTAGTTTCTTTAAATTGCAGAATTTCCAATATTTCCCGATAAGTTTTCTACCTATAAATTTCTACACCCTTTCTTTACCTTGCCATAGTGTACCTTTTTTAAAGGGTAATAAGATGGGCAATCTAATAAAATAAAAAATAGGTGTACTAATTACATGAATTTCGGAAAAAATTGGGAAAATGCTGAATTTAAGTTAATCGCAAACCATTTTCTTTTCACTTTTGCAAGTGACTGTACCGGCAATGGTAGGAGCTAGTTCAACATTGTTGACAATTTTGAAAAGGTCATTGTTTTTTTTATTGTTTGTTTTATATCTACATATGTGTTGTGTAGATTAAAAGATAAAAATAAATGAGTAATGTGCATACCATGAAAAACTGAAATTTATGAATCACCCTGTAACTCTCATACGCTTGAGATTGCCCCCTCCCTGCCATAAAAATTTTTGTTTGGCTAGGTGAGATCTATCACCCCACTCATTTTGGCACGTCAGATCTGAAACACCCTGTATAAGGCGTTAATTCCTTAGGCCATCACAACTATTCTATTCCTTAATGGTAGAAGTTCTTATTCTTACATTTTTATTTCAAATGAAAGGTAAATAATTGTATTTCTGGACTTGTGCTTTCATAAATTTTAGTTTTATATGAGTTGTTCTATCTGTTTATGATAACAATGTTTATCACTCTTCTATCTACTTTCACGTTGACTATTCTAATTAAATATCTAACCTGAATCCATGCAAAGTTTTATCTTCCCGTAAAATACGAGCCACAAGTGCTCTTCTTTCTCTAACCCTACAGGTTGCCCGTCTCGAAAAAGTTCGGAAGTCCTTCTTCAGGCCACCCTGATGGTGGCGTTCAAAGGAATTTTTAAAAATCGTGCAGGTGGCGTCGAACAGAGTCGCCGGTTAAAACGCCTATGATACCGCCTTCAGAAGCGAAGGATTCCGCTGTTTTAGGAACCATACTTTTCGATCTGGTATGACAAGGCAACTCATGCGATTTAATTAAGATTTTCAACACTTGCGAAAAGGTTTTTTAAAGAACGTTATTTTTTATTATTTTTTAACAATCCCATGCTAGACTGTGCTCAATTATAGGATTCTTCTTCTTGCATTATCTCTTGGGTTTCTTCCCATTTTTGTAAATTAGTTAGGATCTTATCCCTCAGGACGTACCCAAAGTGCTTTATTCCGAAGTGCCCACTTTTTAAGACATTTGGTTCATCCTAAGGCAGCCATCTAGGATCCTTACTTTTCATAGTTTTCATCAACGTATTTACGATTCTGAATACTTCGAGAATTCTTTGCTATGCTGACGATGCCATTATTTTTTGTATTGTTTAGACTCCTTCAATTTAATTCGTGTTCTTTTATCTTCTTCCTTTGAATATTGACAAATGTACCACTATGTCGTTCCCTGACAAAAAGAATCCTCTGCACTTTCACTTCACCATAAAAGGTAGTGTATTAATCAAATTCTACATTGCTCAGGATCTTGGAGTCGTACTCAACACCAAGTATTCTTTCGAGCATCATATTGACGCTATTATGAATATGGCTAAAAAGTCCCTGGGTCAAAAGAGTTTGATGACAATGAAACTGTCAAGATAGACAAGCGAAAATATTATAATTAACCTCAGAGGATTTCTTGAATTATTTTTAGGTACAACGTGAGAATTTAAGTTATAAATATAAATTAAAAGATTATTTTTCAAACGCTTAGCCAGAAGTCGTATTTGAAAGTATTGCAGACAAACTGTAATCAGAAATTGAAGAAAAACTTTCCTTCCATAAATAACGTAAAATGAAACTCTACTGCAAAGGAGAATTACATTTATTTACATTAAATCGAATTTAAAAAAATATTCGCAATAATATGCGTCTACAATGTATATCACTTAACAATGATATTTTCAGTTTTAAGGTAGGCTTAAACTTGATGAGCTTACTTTAGTATCAACAGCTATACTCAGTTGTTTTTGAGTTAATGGTAAAATAAATAAAACTTAAACTAGACGTAATTCATTCCGATACTATGAGTAGTCTTTTCCCATTACTTTTTGTATCCAGGGAACGAATTTTTGAATATTAGTGTACACTCCCGGTAAATGTTCACGACCACATCCAATTCCCCAAGAAACTAGTCCGATTAGTGTTTTTCTTCCATCAAGTGTTAATGTCAAAGGACCACCGGAGTCACCTTGACAAGAATCTCGTCCACCTTCCTTGTATCCTGCGCATAGAAAAACATCGTGAATTGTTTCACGACGTCCAGCTGCACGGAACCATCTTTGGCATCTATCGTTTGATACCACCTCAACATCGACCTCCTGCAAATAAGTTTTATCTTAAATATGATGACAATTTAAAATTAAAATTTCTTACTTGTAAAACCGAGGGTACGGTGCTTTGGCCATGTCTAGTCCGCCCCCACCCAGCCACAGTGGCTTTTCTTCCCACCAGTTTTGTTGTACTAGGTGGTAGACAGACAGGTACAATATGCTGCTTAAATTGCACAATCCTGTCAAGTCGTACAAGAGCAACGTCATTTTTGAAGTCGGCGGGTGAGTAACTAGGATGTACTTCCTTCCGCTCGATACCATATTCCTCGTGATTATATCTCTCATCCTGGCCTCTGACATCCCATTCACCTAGACGAATTTTCATATTTGAATTTGGAGTGCTAAAAGAGAAGCAATTTTATATAAAAGGTAAAACTTTAGAAAACTCAAGTATACGTAGCTACGCAGTGTGCAGCTGTAACCACCCAACGGTTAGAGACAAGAGCACCACCACAGCTGAGCTTCCGTGACAGAAATCCAGATTTAATAAGCGCCACTTGCCATGGGTGTGTGGCAAATCCTGTCGAATGTCCTCCTACTATTCTGTTTGATCTTGAGTAGATCTCCCCACAGCCTGAAACAGGAAAGAGTCATAAATCAATCTATTTGCATCCGTGTCTTCATCCAAAAATGTTCAGCTCTAATTAGGATAAATCAAATATTCAACTCTAAAGCTACAAAGCTCAATTTGGTGCATATCTACAGTCTACAAATAATAAAAAAAAAAACATGTGAGGGATGAATGTTAGTGATGTACCCGGGATAGGTCGATATTTTTCGCCTTCATATGGGTAGTCTCCATTTGCTCCAGCCCCACTTGTGAACGAGAGATGATGATGGTGCTCCGGATGATGAGTATCCTGTCCATATCCATCATCAAACTGTCCAAACTGGTTGTCGATGTGATTCGATATTCCATGGAGTCCACCTAAAACATTTGAATCATGTTCCCAGGTTGGTCGATGAGCAGGTTTTGATGGATGGTATGAGGGTCTTTGCGGCTTTAGGGATGGTTTAGGTGGGGGATGATAGTTATTTGGATGGGGTTGAGAATTAAGCAGGTCTGGATATATGTCATGCAAATGAATGATGTCACCTGGAATAAGTTTTTCATAATAAATATTTAATGATATTTTTTGTTAGTGCGTTTGCTGTGTATGGTCGAAAATTTAGCGATTTTTTAATAGTGTGAAACTGAGGAAAAAGCTGTGTATAATTTTTATAGAGCAATCTATATGTTAACGAACATGAACAAAAGCTATTCTATAGGGAATTTACATTAACATAAAGGTAATGAAAATTAAACTTAAAAAGGTGCGGCACGGATTTGATATGACCAGCATATGTACGATATAATTGGTCTTGACGGACCAGATTTAACATTGACTAATGCCATTAATGAACTGTTTTCGGGCGCATATCTTAATTTACTGAAATAATGAATTTTGGATGTAAAAGTAAGAAAAATGTTTGAGGCCCTAGGAATAATAAAACTTTTTTTTCCTTGACTTCATCACCTACCTAACTATAATGCAAATCAAGTGAGTTGGATATTTACTAACTAAAGGCAGATTTTTACGAGAAATAGCCCTTTTTCTTTATATTATAAAGGTACGTAGCAGTGATGGGCATTATTCGAATAAATTTTCAATCAAATAATGATTTCTTATAAAACTGGTATACAAAGATATTCAAATAAAGTTTTATTTGATTTTAAATTTATTGTAGGTTATTACCAAATAATTATTTGTTATTTGGTGCTGCTCCTTTTTTGAAATTGAAATAATTATTTGTCATTCCATCTTTCATTATTTGATTAACGAATAGTTATAGCTTTTTATAAGATATTTCCAAAGCTGAGGAGAAGCCTAACACGGACAATACGATATAGCCGGCCCAATCCCAAATGTGGGAATTATATTCGAGTCTGGCTTTGTATAAAAAGATGGTCTAGGGAGCTTGACGATCCTTATTTGATAAGGCTTCTCTACAGTACTTTCGTCAGACCTATCTTGGAGTACGCTAGTCTGGTCTGGGATCCCTATTTCGCCGTGCACATTAACCGAATCGAGTCATTCCAGTGAAGATTGCTTAGGTTCGCCTCCACTGGCGCGACCCTACCTACCTCTCTCCGTATCCTGCCAGACTTAGTTTTATTACCCTTGACACGCTTGAAAAGAGACGCAATTTCTGCAAAATTGTTTTTTTATATGATCTGTTGCAGGGGTTGATCAACTTTGGCCAATTACTTAAGGTCCGGCCCGGACCTTCAGGAACCATGACTTACTCTATGTGCCTCACCACCGAACCTTGTATGGACTGCACGAGCCCATCGCCTCTACGTTCCGACTATTCAACGAGTTTGCGGCCCACATTGAGTTCGGACGTTCTAAGTCGCAGCTGAAACCCCAACTTCAGCAAATCATCGAACTTTGATCATTTTTATCTTATGTATATGCTGTAAATATGTATCACAATTGTAGTAGCCACACTTGGCAAATCTTTATATGAATAAATAAATAAATGACGAATAATTATTTGATTATTACATAACGCACGACCGAATACAAAATAATTATTTCAAATTCAAATAAGGAACACCAAATAACAAATAATTAATTGTTAAAATCAATTTTTATTTCAGTTTTTAGCTTAAAATTTTGTGTTCGAATAAAAAATGCCCACCTCTGATATGTAGTTTGGTTAGGGTATATGGTATACAGAATTTCGTAGTAGAAAAACTTAACTCAATACTTCGAGTAATTTTAAGGACTGCGGCGATAATCGTGTTTTTTCTATAAACCGTCTTGGAAATGCAATCCTATGTTAATGAATTCGAAGTTGATAGCACTTCTAAAAGTTTGGTAAATTATCGAACACTACGCTTGTATTAAAAATAAAGATCAAAATGTCATTTGTGGCATAGTTTTAATCTAATGTCATTACTTTCAGTAGATCAGGTCTTTCCTATTTTTATTCCAGGACAATGTTTAGCCCCGGTCTCTCGTATATTCCGTCGAAACAAAGTATCTTTTATTGTTAAAATTTCATATCGTATTTCATATCCATATTTTTTATACCGGTCAAAATAAGGCAGTCGCACCAGTCAAAAATATTTTATTAACTAACGAAATAAAATTTTGTATTGTTTTTGTTTAATGTGTACAATGATAAGATAATTAAAAATAAATAATTGAGGGGGTCTTGCGATCGTGAATTTGGAAAAAATCGAATTTTTTTTGCATTTTCGTAATCTTCAAGGATTGTAAAATTGTCCTCTAAAGGGATTTAAATAGATTAGGCGAAATATTTGAGTTATGGTATCTTAAACCAGGCCACTTCCTAATACTGTTTTAAACTTTAAACGCTTTTTTCTCGAAATCACTCTTTTCAAATTTCGCGCCACGAGAACTCAAAAACGAATGAACCTACCAGTTTGAACTTTTTTGAAATTTTCTTAGCATGTTTTTTTAGATCATGTACTAGTATTATGAGGATAAAACAAATAGTTTTTTTTAAGAATGACCGCGAAATAGTGCTTAACGACTATTTTTTCATACAAACTTTTGAACTTTTAAACCGGACTGAGTTAAGAAAATTTAAAATTCAAAATTTGGGAAACAATATGAAAGTTTAGCCAATGTATTAAGTGATAACCTGTCGGTCTAACAATCCGGAGGTGCAAGGTTCGAATCCCATCTCATGGTTGTTTTCTGCTGACAACAGATTACGACAAAAAGGCCATGTGGCTTGCAAAGAAAATTCCAGTGGTTCGGAATCTACTTTAAAAAGTCGGTCCACTTGCAATCGTTGTTTTGATTTGGGTGAAGCTGTTATGAAGCCCCATGCTCCACAAGAGGTTATTAGAGAGAGAGACACGAAAGTTGATGCCGTTGCTATAGTAAAGTATTTTGCAATCGTGTAGAATAGCAAATGTGTGATTAAGTTAAGGAACGAGAAATATCGGTCCCAAATAGAGGTAATTAGATTAAGCACTCAGGGTTACAGACAGGCGCCACACACCTGATATGTGACAAGTTAATAAAAAAAATTGTTTCACACAATTTTTGCAGCGAAATCACATGATGGAAAAATAAGGGAATTTACGCTTAACTGCTTCGGCGAGAAATGTTAACAGCGTAAAAGAGGGCCAGTATAGCGCTGGCATGATCTTACAAATAGTAAAGAGCCTTGATAATATAAGGATCATTACACTTATCGGACCAGCTGCTGGCTTTGCTAATAATATAATCAACATAATCCTCATATGACACAAGGGATTGTAAGATAACACCCAAATTCTTAGATTTATTTAATCTAAAAGAAATAAAGAAAAGGTTCCAACAGGTAAAGGAAGACAGTCGATGACTTAGTCAGCATTTATCGCTAATAAAGAAAGTAAAGAGAGTTAAGATAAAGATACAGCGCTGGAATCTGTTCGTTTAAGGATTTAACAAACAAGGACGACGAAGGTCCACGAATTATAAATCGCTCAGTCCAAGTCTGCCCCGAAATTTTAACGTCAGTTTGTTATTTCAATTTGAAGCTGTCAACGGTATCGCTGTGTTAAGGTTCTCTTTATAGTAATTTATAACCCACTATGACTGCCCTGGTAGCATCGTATGAGAATTGGCAATAGGAACTCTTTAAGAAATTATTTTTCCATAACAATCAGCATTTCGTTTTCACAATTGTGACAATACTCTTCGTTTATTTAAAGCACATTCATCGTGGTATTAAAGCATAATATTTGCTTTAATTCAATCAAATATTTACGTAACAACGAAACCATTCATATTTTTACACTATGCAAGACATCATTTTTGTATAATTTAATTCATAGAAACTAATTTCACTTTTTTAAATAATTCAGAGACGAATCTTTAGCGTCAGGTTTACAATAACGTCTAGCTCCCACTTGTGCCATTGAAGCTCCCCAAATTTCACACTTGAGTGAGAAGTAAAGTAAAAGGGAATAATTCTGGTTTAGATGTTTCTCTAGATGACTTGACTAAAATCACAGCTCGGAATCTAACGGATGTCTAAACCAGAAGTTGAAACCAAAACCAAACATCACCTATCACGGATAAATGAAAAGAAAATTTCACTATAAACTATACACAGGTGAAGTTTTGCTGTAGGTTCTTCAGCTGTTTATTAGCCCAAAGGTTATCAGGGCGTGACTAAATATTTTGAGTAAGACGCAAGAAACAAAAACGATCAACACTCGCTACAACGCGGCGACAAACATTTTGCGACGCACATTAGTTCCCTAATTTGAATTGTCTTCGTCCAAAGAAAACCTCACGTAACTCGTACAGGGAAGTTGCAAAAACCGTGACAAATTGCACAAGTAATGTCTTCAGTTTGGTATTAAGTGAAAGTTATATACTTACTTGCGTTTTGAACCAGTCCAACTTGATGATCCGATTCTGTATGCAAGTCCTTGTCCACACAACACGACCAGATCATTCCTCCAGAGCACAAGTCCATAGGTTGACCACCTCCAAGTACACACGATATCGATAAACCACACTCGAACTTTTGACCCTTAAACCGACATGATTGTGGTATCACTGAAAACCAGGAAAGAATGTTGTAATAATTATACAGAGTTCTTTTTTTTCAATTTAATAATAGCAAAAAATTATGTTAATAATAGAAAACAAAATTTTCAAAGCAGCAGTACTTCGTCCGAGCATATCCATCACAGAGTTCGAACTAGCGTGGAAGTTAGAGGTCTGTCTCCTGGACAGAGCATCCAGGATTAGAAGATCGTGCTCTTGCTGATGAGTAGGGTATCCAGAGCAAAACTGGTAACTAATTATGAATACGAAAATCACAGATTTTATCCAATTTGGAACTTGTCTATATAAACCACACATTTTCCACAACACAACTGATCTAATTCTAAAAACTTTTACGGACTGCACATCTCGACGGACAGGCCATAGCAACTTTCTTCGCTCTTAGTTCACCACAGTTGTAAATTGCAACGAGTCAATTGCGACCGCTTTGATCCGAACTGAGGGAGTACAAGGTATGGACTGATATCATCCCAAAGAGTTATTTACCGCCATTTCACCGTCTTTGCAGGTCGACTTATTCTTTCGCTTCTTTTTTTAGCGGGGGATCCACGTTGACTTCTTGCAGTTGAGGAGTAATTTCGAGTTGAACACATGTTACCATTCCAACGCAACGAGGGTTCAACTCAATTTCAGCTGTCACAGAAATAGCAGCAGCGATTACCTTAAACTAAGCAACCGACCGGAGAAATCTCTTTTACTGGTGTTTCCCTTTCTTTTTGCAGTTTTTAATGAACCGGTCTCCAGCGGCGTCCATTAGAGGATCCACTTGGAGGAGGTCGATTTCAAAGAACAAGGTTAACACGAAGACTTTAGAGATGATTACTTGGTGCTACGAAAAGATTGAAGTACGCAATTAGGCAATTATTGCTTTTCCTAGCGAAGATCTTTTCACGATTGTATCTTTCAAAATAACAGAAATCGTACTAACACAATATTCTGCTTTCAAATAAATAATCTCTAGGAAATTGAAAACTATCAAGTTTTTTAAAATCTAATAGTAGAAAGTCACCGGTGGCACAAGTGATACCGTGTTGTCTACCAATCATGAGGATCGCAAGCTCCAACACCACCGGCAGAAACACATGCTTAGTATTCTGTTTTTAGCAGATTATGCTAAAAGGGCATTTGGGGTTACACAGTAATGTCGGTGGTTCGGAAGCCACTCTAAATTGTCGGTTCACTTGTCGTTAAGGGTTCTACCCTAATTAGACGGGCAAAAAAAGGCTATTTTCACGAATTTTTTTTACCAGTATAAATTATAAATATGGATATAAAAAGTGTTAGGCCTAAAAAATACACTCTTAAAATACACAAAAAAAATTTTTTTATATTTATTTTAGTCAGTTTTCGTATAGAAAAATGGGGAGAAGACAGGTTCAAAAAAAAAGATGGGTGTGCGCTGTCGATAAAATTTCTGGAATAGATGATCTGAAAAAAAAACAAAATGTTTTTAGATTCAGTAGGTAAATGGCTACAGCGCATATCATACGATTTTTAATTTTTTCAAAAATTACAAAATGGCGGCCATTTTTCCAAAAACTAGGAAAAAACACCATTTTTCATGCTTTTTTTGCAAAAAAAAATAGTTACACTCAAAATTTCAAAATTCGTATGATATGCCCTATAGCTGTAGTCATAAAGAACAAAAAAAATAAAATTTTGGTAAGGATCGGTTGAATATTTTCGGAGATTTTATCAACAAGCCGTGAAAAACGTCATTTTGAGAAAAACGCGTTTAAAATTTTCTTAAACGAAAAATCGTGAAAAAATTAGCTCAGCTAGCTAAGAAGATGTCGCTCAAAAGTACACTTAGACTGCTCGGATCTTTATAAAATTTTAGTATGATACTTTTAAATATGTATACTTTCGAAAAATGCAATAAGAAAAAAATCGATTTTTTTAAAATTCTAATTAGGGTAGACCTCTTAAATCAAATGTTATGCATTTATACATTTTCACCACACTTATTCACCATAGGTTTGAGTCCTTCGTGGCTTTCTACGTTTGACATGTCTATACCTCGATTTCTGGCCACATAGGGCATACCCCTTACACAGTTCAATATTTCCCTTTTCGTGTCCTACCTCGTGCACGTTACAATATTAATTGGTAATTATACACTTTCGCGGTCACCTGGTTTTTTAGCGATAAAAAATCCAAAATTAAACCGATCTTCAGCTATAGGGTATCCAAAAAGCAAGAAGATAGTAAATAAAGAGGTAAAGAGAGGTAAAAAAAAGTATTTTGACCGAATATTGAATCCATCACTTCCACCTAAGAAACTGTAGTCTAACCTATACAAGGTGGAATTTGTGGGAAGATGTACCTATATGCAATCTGGATACCAATGTTGCATCCGTCTCAAATCCATCTCCTCATTCAAGTATCGTATCGCCCTCTGAAAATGATGATGGTTTAAGTTTTCGTTGTGTCCTTCAGGATAAAGTATACAAATCTATCATATCCATAAAATCTGATGCATGCGGATCTGGATATTCCTCCCAAAATTTTAAAAATGCTTTTCCTCATTGTTTCGGACAGTTTAGTTTTTATTTTTACTTACTATTACTTACTTTACTTTGCCTTACTTACTCGCAGTTTTCTCGATGCTGGAAAAAAATAATAGTTTTATCCTTGCCTAATTACCGCAGTTCCAAGTGATGTCCGACTTATTATTGCTTTGTTTTGTCAAGAAACTACTAGAAAACCTCATCAACAACCAAATATTTCAGTACTTTTATGAAAATAAGTTAATATCTAAATGACTGCCGGGTTTTCGCTCTGGATATAGTTGCGAAACAGTCCTGCTGAAAGTAACTACGAGATACACTGAATAACAATCAATTCACAGCGTTTTTATTACATGATTTTAGTAAGGCACCGTTAATCATAATAAAATCTATTACTTGCTGAATTACGGAAGAATTATAAATTTTCTGCAGCTAAATTAATAAGATATTTTTTTACGCAGATCGGTTTCAGCAGGTAAAATTAGGAATTGAAATATCTAAATGTGAAGGTGCATATAATGGTGTACCACAAGGGTCGGTTCTCGGACCGTTATCATTCTGCCTTTTTATCAATGATCTCCCTGACTTGCTTATACCAATAAAATACCTTCAGATTCAAACAGTAAAATTATTTTAACCTTAAAATACCTCGAAATTGTTGAATGGGGTTTAAATAATCATCGCCGTTTTCTTGTATCTTATTGCTTATGAACACCGATTTGCATTTGGTATCTAACTATTAAGTAGCGAACATATTCAAAAATTTTCATGGATATGCCTTTACATCTTCACGAAAACTAGTATTTGTTATTCTTCACAAAACATCAAGTTTCCTAGATAACTATTTAAGCATTTATGCTGTAATTCATGTAGTACGATGCCCTACAAACAATAGATACAAAGCCAGCGGAAAAGAAAATGAAAACACGGAACTACATCATAATTACCCCAAATAATATCTTCGCATACTTTTTCACTGAACCCTACTGACCCAGTTACTGTAAGCTTAGCCACAGTTTTGGTAGCAATTAAAACCACAAACCTCCACAAGCGGAGTTTTAAAAAAAGATTGACATTATTGTGACAATTGCGGCATCCTCATTCTTCCTCAATTTAACTGCTTGGTAAATTACGAAATTTCTCCGAATCTGAGAGGCAAACTAGTCACGTCTATCTCTACCATGAAATCTGTCGAAATGATTGTTGACGACATCAGCCCTATTTGTATATTATTGTAAATAGTCTTAATAGAAAATAAAAGTCTTCCAGCAATGAGTTACCGTAGAAATTGTTTGTCAGAAAGTTTAATTTCATTTTTACATCGATATTTAACCTGAGATAATCAAATGGGATCCAGGTGGTTGTTTCAATACTTCACTTTTCACTTTCACCACCTTTTATTAGACTCATTAAATTGTACGCAATTGTCTTAAAAATGAAGCGATTTGCACGAATAAAAGATTCGCGGATCAGGTCATTGTCACGGCTGGGAAGTCTTTGCGGGTGGTACATTTTTGCAAAACAAGTATTTATTGGAATCTTCTGGTTCAATGGCAACACTACCAACAATGAGTAATTTAAGTGTGAAAGGCTTATGAACTCGAATTATGCAGCGATATGTGAATGGAGGCAATAAATCAGAATAATTTGATTTTGAATTAAAAAAAAAGTTCAAAAGAGTTACATAGACACATGGTAAAAACGAGAGATATTTAGAAAATATTGTTTTTAGGTGAGTATTAATATTCAAATTAATTCTTAATTATAACAAATTACGTTAAAGGGCAAGATAACACTAACCTGTTGGTTTTTTATTATGAAAATCGCGGGCCGAATTAAGCTAGCAGCTTAAGTAAGAGAATGCTAAAAGACCATTGGGAATTATAGGGTAATACACCCGCCATACATCTATCACGGAGAAGATTTTGTCCAAACATATTGTAGATCTTCCGGGTGACTTTTCTTATGGTCCTGATGGGGTTCCTGCTGTTGTCTTAAAGAAGTGTTCTTCGTTAATACGTCCTTTACTTTTTCCCTGCACTCTGGAAGACATCATTTTTAATCCCCGTTTTTAAGAGTGGCAATAGGAGAGAGGGTAGGGGCTTAATCTCTAGCCGACAGCATGGGTACCTTCA
Source organism: Leptarthrus brevirostris (assembly GCA_964036015.1). NCBI lineage: Eukaryota > Metazoa > Arthropoda > Insecta > Diptera > Asilidae > Leptarthrus > Leptarthrus brevirostris. The sequence continues at coordinate 2,921,276 of OZ038372.1, read as the reverse complement.
GGGTAGGTCCACGGTATCCAACTTGTTGGAGTTTATTTCTGGCAATGTGGATTTTTGGATGGTTGCCAAACTGACTGTATTTACACTGATTTTAGTACGGCCTTTCATAAGCTGTCTAACTCTATTATCGATTTCAAATTGGCCAGGTTGGGTTTCCCGCCCCCGCTCATTGCATGGATTAAGTCGTATTTATCTAATAAGACTTATATAGTGCGTTTTCGGGGCGTGCTCTCTAATGCTTTTGTGGCTCCTTCTGGTGTTCCCCAGGGTAGTCATCTTAGTCCTTTGTTATTCATCTTATCTATTTATGATACTACTTAGTTGCTTCAAAGAAGTTAAATTTTTATTTATGCGGACGATATCAAGATGTTTGTTCCAATCAAATCTTTTGTGGATTGCGAGATCTTGCAGTCGGACCTAAACATATTTTACAACTGGTGTGGCAATAATAATCTTAAATTAAACATTGGGAAATCTCAGGTTATGACCTTCTCGAAGTTCCGCTACTACTGTACTTTTCAGTACAAGTTTGAAGGTACTTGTATTCAACGGGTGGAAGGAGTGAAGGACTTGGGTGTGGACCTTGATAGAAAACTTAACTTCATCCCACACATTAATAATATCGCTTCCAGGGAATTTCCTAACCCTCACATAAAATTTCATTTGTATATATCCCTTGTTAGACCACTGCTGGAGTATGCTAGTCCGGTTTGGTCTCCGTTTTACAGATTTCATATTAAACGTATTGAATCCGTTCAGCGTATATTTGTGAGATCGGCCCTTCGTGCTTTGCCCTGGAGGGACCCTATTATTTTGCCTCCATATGAAGAGCGATTGGGACTGCTACAACTTGCTACTCTCGAGAGGCGTCGTTGGGCTGCTGATATAATTTTTCTACACCAGCTTCTGCAGGGGAAGATTGACACAAAAATTTACCTAGATAACTTTCCTATTCCCTTCAAAACCGTCCTAGCTTACGGATAGCCTACTCGCGCAATAGGTATGGTATGTTTGAGCCAGTTAACCGCATGTATAGGTTTGCTAATGAAGTCGGTGATGTTTTCAGCACTAACGAGGACAAGGTAACATTAAGGAGGAGTCTCTATAACTTGTAGCCATCCTGTTGCACTCACTCGTTATTGTAAGGCTTTTGTAAGGTTTTTTATGTTAGTTTGTGTATGTATTGTATTGATTTGGCTCAAGCGATCTCTATTGCATGTGCACCCAGGATTGTTGTATTTGGGTAATATTTTTTTTCCATGCTGGTGTGGGAGCCTCATTCACCTCAATTCTGGTGGGTAGGTTAATTGATTCCTGGCTTCTGCTTGTTAAGTGCGCCTTCAGAGCTAGAAGTCAATTAGTAATGTTAGTGGCTTGAATCCATCTTAAATTGGTTACAGCCAGCAACTAGACAGATATACAGGGTGTTTCACAGTGCATGTGCAAAAATGAAGGATATCGTAGATCTAGGTGAGAAACGAAAAAAATTGCCCCTGACAGGAATTCTTTTTAATCTGAACAGTACGCATGCGCAGCAGTTTACCATCCTCTGTTTTTCTTTAATTTATGATCCCGTGCATTAAAGAAACACGTACATAGTTACCTTTCAACCCTTTGCTCCCCCGTCCCTATTCTCGTTTTTTTCCTTTCCTACCAGAGCTGTTCAAAGGCATCGTATCCGCTGAGCTTTACCATCATTATAAAATCGACGGAGGAGGATGCTCTCCCCTATAAGAAACTATTACCTATACCGGAGCATTTAATTGTAGACTATTTTAAGCTTACCAGTCATTCAACTTTTACAAAGCAAAACTCACCTTGTTTAACTTAAGTTGGTTCATTTCAGATAAAAGTCTTATCCAGTAACTCACGCAATGATTGAAAGTAAATAGGAATTATGAAATGCATTGATGCAAATCTTCTCATTTCCATTTAACACAACATACCTGATACTCCCTCTCTTCCTGTCGAAGAAAGTAAAACAGTCAACCGAAAGAAGTTAATTACTGATTTGGGATAACAACAAACAGAAGGGGACGTGATTGTTGAAGAAAGTTGTAATTACCAACGGCGGCGTGTTTACTAAAGCAAACGAAAGGTACTTGCGTTCGTTATTAAGAAAATTTGCCATGACAATGCAATAACTCTTTGTGATGCCATTGAACTTGCCAATCTGCGGAATCATAGATATCAACATGCAATCATAGTATAAACATTTCCTGAATGATGTTTTTAAAACTACTCAAATTCGAAACTACTACTTGAAATTGGTGTTTTTTTTTTTTAATACGATGTGGCCAAATCTTAGGGGACAACCCTTTGATGCGTTAGCATGGTTTTGGCCGGGAGGGAATTAGGGTAAGGGAAGTGAGGAAACTTGAGTCTTGTTTTTGCATTGCTGCGAGCTAGAGACGGAGTGGATTATTTTAATTTCTTAATAACGGAGTCATCTGGTCTCGAACCCGGGACCCATGGCATGTTGGTCTTGCCGCTCAACGTATTGATCCAACTCCGTCTCCGTTTGTCAAAGAAAAAATTTTACAGAGAATTCAGGAACTTAATTGTATTTTTCGTATCAATCTTTTATTTTGATTAGGAAATTTTAAAAAATAGCACGGAATGGAAAAATCTTAGGCTACGAAAACTTTTTGCATTTCATAACTGCTGCTATTACGTTACCTATTGAAGCCATTGGGTTTTTGTCACGCCTTTCTAAGTCAGTCAAACTGTTGGCTTCGTTTGCAGTTCGAGCTTGGTTTTTGTGGTGGAGAGTTCAGTTTTCCCTGGATTCACAGCTCTTAGACTCTTCTTCAGGTGAGCACAATCTGGCTTGTAGGATATATATACTCCAAATATACTTTAAATAATAGAAGAAATTGTATTTTATTTAATACATATTTATTAATATATATATGGTAAACTTTATTATTCTACCATCAATAGTATATTTCCAAAGTATTCCTTTATATTTCACGCTAACAAAGTAGAAACCCCCTTAATTTGAACATTTCAGATGTAGGTTTTAAAGAGACTGAATGTAGACCTCAAGGGCCCATTGTATTTGCCTCAGAAATAAGGACTGCTATCTATTTAACGTCCCATAAGTATTGAATCTTTCGTTAACATAACAAAAACAGTTACTTAACAAATTGATTATTATCTCGTTCTCTAGGTCGCACAAGCACATAGGTGTACTTATTTTCCCTATAATGGACTGGCAATGGCCAGTGATTTTATTATTATATTGATCAACCATTTGCCTTTGATTACGGCTAGTTTAGGTAAGAGTACTTTCGACTGTCCTCTCTTGCATTCTATCTTCGGTTGTGCTTCTATTTCCTTTATTTCTCGGACAACAGGTTGATTCGGGACCAATCATTGGTTTTTCTAAACCCTCTTTGGCGAGATTGGCTGCTTTCTCATTACCTTTCACTTCTTTGAGACCGGACACCCTGCAAAGTGTGATTGCTATCCGGGTAGAGATTGCGTTCAGATTTTCCTTACACTCATTCAGTAGTTTAAGAGTTATGATGAGAGAGCCATGAATGACGCCTTACTTTTGAAGAGAATTACCGCGTTCATGGCGACCGCGATCTATCTTAAATTTGGTGCGCACATTTTATAATGGCGTATATTTCTGCTTAAAAGACTTAGAACCTTGGAGAAATTGGCTTCTTCCACTTCACCATATATGCCAGAGCCAACGTTATGATTTTGTATTGCCAGAAATTCGCAATGACTTAGCTGATTTTATTATCGAAGTGCTTCTAGCTTAGGTAAGTGTCCAGTGTGATACCTAAATACTTCACAGTATCCACTAATTTTAACTCTTTATTGAAAATCTTTAAAATCTTCATACCTTCTCTTCGTTTTATACAGAGAAGCAGACATGTTTTATCTGTATTTCTGGATAAATTTCTTTTTGTACACCATTTAACAATCACCAATGGAACTTTCTGCTGTAACTCACAAATCGAATTTAAGAACTTTCCCTTAAATTACGGGCTTAGAAACCCAACTTAGTCAACTAAATGATTAGATCGACCACAAGGTTCTGCAGGAGCGGGCTGAAGATTCCCCTTGGAAGGATACTCTGTTCACATTTCTCATGGCTTCATATCCGCCAACACAGCGCTGACACATTACAATTGCGGAGCATATTCGTCACCCATCTCACCAGAGTTTCATCAATGTCGTGCTCTTACGTTGCGTTTGTTATTCGTTCGAATGCAGCATTAATAATGGCTCCTTCAATGTCCATAAAAGCACCTGAAAGGAATATCTTCTAATACCGACTCTTTTTACTCGCTCTTTTTAGGGTTCCGTAGTCAAAAAAGAACCCTTATAGCTTCGCCATGTCCGTCCGTCTGCTCAGAGACCCTTAATACTAGAAACATGTAATTTGGCAGGGGTATACATATTAATCACGCCACTCAGTGGTAAAATAAAATCTTGAAAAAAATTTGTTAGGGTACTTCCCCTACACGTAAAGTGGGGATGATGTTTTTTCTCGTCTATCACATTGTGTGGGGTGTCGTTAGATAGGTCGTTCAAAAATATTGCAAGTGTGTGAAAACCATTTTTCCGACTCATGGATCCGTTTGCGCTAGTATCAAACAAAAAGTCCCCTTCTAAGTCCGCGTATTTTGACGGGCAACTATGGAACCCTACACTGCACGTGGCCCGACACGCACTTGGCCGGGGTTTTTTTTAATAAAATGATATACTCGTAAGTTAATAAAAATAAAATGATGGAAGTTACTAAGACATGCCGATTTAATATATTCGTCCATAATTTGTTCTAAGGTTTTCGGTAAAAAGCTTGCGAAACTAATATGACGAAAGAATTTTGGTAAATTTTGCATTTTCAACTTAGACGGACAATGTATGTTGAAGTATGTACTTTAAGACTATTAATTAGACATTTATCAGACTTTTTTGAGTGGCGTAACCTTCGAAGAAAGCTTAAAATTATTATGTCACTTATACTTTCGAATAATTAATAACCAGTTCGAGACTAGGTATCCGCGTGGGTTGTTAAAATAGAATTTAAAAGTCCAACGCAAAAATATGACATTCAAGTTTCCTCACTCCCGTTCCCTTCCCCCACCCCCCCCCCCCTTATCTTCCCGTAAATCCATGCTTATGCATCAAAGGATTGTCCCCAAGGCTTTGGCCACATCTCAAAAAACAAATACATAACAGGAGTGGTCAAAAGTTTGTATTTTGATGGTTGAGATGAAGATTCTCTGTAAGGTTCACTGCTATAAGGCTCTTTAAGATTAAGAAACATGCAGAGTTGGAACGTATTACTAACAAATTTCAGTTATTAACTAACTTCAACAATATAAACATTGAATACTACTTTTCAGCATTGTTTCATGCAATATAAGTTGAGCAACACTTTTATTTAAATTAACATCTCATCTTTTAAAATATCACTTCCAGCGGAGTCCTTAATGAACTATTATAAATGAATATCATAAAACGCTTTAATATTGCGCTTATTGAGACAACCATGAGCAGTATATGATAGATATTACGAGGTTTTCGCCGTACTTCTACTAATTGAAGAATGTCGTAAACAATCAGCGAAGTTAATGCTATATTTAGAGATACGTATTTAAAAGGTCGAAGAACCCTTATGGTGAGATTTCGGTTCTGTCTGTCTGTAACTACTATTGCTTTATAAATTATGTGCAAAAAAATACCATCTTCGCATATCACCGAATTTATGAGCCAAAAAAAAAAACTAATTCGTTCTATTATACGAGGGTCATTCAAGAATTAAAGAGACAAATTGGTCTGAGAAAAAAACCTTTTATTTTTACAAAACAAAACTTTTCCTACTTTTCAACATAATCCCCACCAACATTTATGCACTTGTTCAACGGGTAACTAATTTTTTTATACCGGCTGCAAGGAACTCTTTGGCTTGGTGTTTGAGCCAATTTCCCACAAATTTTTTGACATCTTCGTTATCCTGGAACTTCTTCCCACGTAATGCCTCCTTCAATGGACCAAACAAATGGAAATCACATGGTGCTAAATCGGGACTGTAAGGAGGATGAGGCAGTAACTCCCAGCCTATTTTGTTGATGGTTTCACGGGTTAGTTGAGCAGTGTGAGGACGTGCGTTGTCTTGATGGAGAATCACACCTCTCCTTTGAGATCCACGACGTTTCTCTCTCATAGTTGGCTTAACTTTGTTCAAAAGCATATCTGAGTAGTATTGGCTTTCACCATATACTTTAGTGATTCTAGAGTATATATTAGCTGGGTTCTCACCTTCAGCAAGGAAACAACGAATCACAGAACGTTGTTCAAAAAATGTGGAATTTTCAAGTGGACTTGCCATCGTTAAACTTAATTTTGAGATTATAAACACAGCAATGTCGATCCAACAGCTGATCAGGACTAATCTCAGTGATGCCAACTTAAAGTCCTAAAAGTACCAAAGTTGTCCTACCAACCATTTTTCTCCAGACCAATTTGTCTCTTTAAATATTGAATGACCCTCGTAATACAAAAGATGTGAAACATATATATTACCTACAGAAAAATACAACGATATTAAGACTTGACCGGTATTTTTTTTATATTTATTTCGTCATTCTTTTGATAATTTAAATAATTATGTAGAGCTCCAAAAGTAATCATTCACATATGCAATTGCCAAAGCTTAAAACCATTTTTTGAAACAAGCACGATCATAAATAGATTAAAGCAACTCCAAAAGTGGTTTGTTACATAATTAATTAAGTGAAAGCCCTACGTATTATCCCAAATAGTATTCATAATGGTGACTCAGACTAAATGTTAAGCAAGTTTTGCATTTTATTGAATACGAATAAGAAATGATTGTAATGATTTATTAACATACGAAGAATAAAGTTCGGATTAAAATCAATCATCTGCTAAAGTTTTGCATAGGGAACGCTCAAAATTGGATAGTAAAATTCATAATTAATCATATTTTTTTGCTACTTTGAAAATTTTTTTTAGTATTTAATCAGAATATAGCAATACTTACAATCCAATTCGTCAAAAAATTTGGCTTCTTTTGGTAAATCCTTTTTGATAGCATCCTTGAGATCGGAGCTCACAAGGGTGTTATAAACTGTATTGTAATCAGTATTGCCACACCAGCTGCATTTCACTAGAGCGCTAATTATTAAAATATGCACTAAAAATTTCGTCGTTGGAATTTCCTTCATTTTACTACAAACACGAAATACACTTAGACGGAAGACTAAAGCTACACGGGAATTTCTCCAAACTAATCTTTCTGAAAATTCATTTATCTCTTGCACTTAGCCAATTTTGGGTTCGTTTGCAATCATTTCTTCTAGACGACACGCACGATCCAAAATAAGTACAGAAAGAAGCACTTAAATCTCACGACAAGAACTGCAATCAATTTTCACTTTCATTTTAGTCTTGTTGCTCATGCCGAAGAGACTGATTTTCGCGAACTTCAAGTCACCACCTGTCCGACCTTCCTTTCATCACTAATGACTTCCTACCGTCGTTATTCAGGTAATTATGATTTTCGGATAGAAGCTAAAATCAGTCGATAGCATGGCAATTTCGACACCACGCTAGAAGCAGTCACCCAATAAATTGCTGCTTTTGACCAGCAAAACGCGACTGCGAGATCACAACAGTTTAAGAGCCGTAACCAGCCGATTGGAAAGTAAAATGATGAGGCAAAAAAAAAAGAAGCAAATCATATTGCTTTTTTCGTTTGATTTCATCGCTTCATGTAGCGGTGGTAAAATTTCTTTTAAAAAGTTTTTACCTGGAAGATTTGTCGGCACGGCACGGCAGCAACTTCTTCGCGACGAAAATTGCTTTGACGCGACATAACGCTAATTATTGACATAGCGAGCTTTTCCTTGGAAACCGCATGCTGGAAGACTTGGAAATCTATTTAGTTACTTTTCCTCTGGATTACCTTGCACGGTGTGTTCTGGCGATGATTTTCTCGGCGGGGAAATTACCTGCCACTTTCTGCATCTCCATGTATTAAGTATTATTTACTATCAAAAATTTGTAGCTCTTATTTTCCAAGATCATGGCCGCCGGCGAACGACAGTGAAAGTGATCACTTGGTGCAGTGATCAAAGATGGAAAACGATGCATTTCCTCAATACATTTGCATTTTTTAAGTTTTTTATTCACTTCTGTACTATTGAATTTTGTACTTTTCTTAATTTCGATATTATGCATATCTGCTTGCCTCATGCAATTAAAGGGAAAGTTTTCACTGCTCTCTAGTGAAGGGCGGTGTGATTATTTAAATAAATAGTTTAAACTCGTTGACTTCCGTAACCGGTTTACCTAGTCGCAGCCATCGGTGAGATAAATGCTAATGTGTCCATCTTCCGAAGGTACCAGGTTCGTACCCTACTGGCTCCGACTCATGGTTGTTTACTGCTGACATATGATGAAACGATAAATTTAGATATATTTGTTGGGACCTAAATTTACACGCAGTATTATTAGTGAGATGTGGTTGAATGAAGGAATTCCTTATTCAATAGTCACTTTAGGGCTAATGATTCTACCCGGACAATGAGCTGTCCAAAGTACAAAAAGTAATGCAAAGTTAAGTAGTTAAGTCGTTTTTGCCCGGAAATTTTCTACGATACGTTTTTGCCCGGAATCTCACGCGATTCGTTTATGCGCGGAACATTTTCTAAGCCACTTTTGCCCGAACATTATAAATAGGTCACTTTTACTCACAGCCCGTCCGTTGTGTTTCCGAGGTAATTTTTCCCGCTGAAGACGAATCCGGGCTCAGAATTGCTATCACGTTTTTTGTTTTTTGAGATATTCTAACCTTAAAGTGCTACAAACACTGTTTTTTTGACATATTTTATGTTTTATAGCACCGCGAATTTTTTTTTCAGAAAACCATGTTAGGGATCTTATATCCTCTCTCAAATACCTCTTTGCTAAAATATCTTTTTTTTCGCCGAGATATCTTGAAATTTTCATATTTGTGATTTTCCCTATATCTGAAAACTTATTAGGAACACGTGTATATCAAAAAAATAAACAGGAAAATTTCTATAAGATCCCACACATGGTTATTTGATTTTATTATTTGTTGATTATTATGTATTATTATTTATTGATTTCGCAGTGTTTTTTGCGCTTTACGGTTGGAAAATCTCAAAAATCTGACATGATACGGTTCAAGTTCTAATTGCCTAACGCAAGTATCTGTATCAGCGCTACAAACGCCTCAAGAGAGCCGAAACTAGGTTACTCTAAACAATTATTCGCAATAAAACTAATGCAGCAATCAAGCTAAGCGTTAGTATTGCAGTGTTAAACTTGGTTTTAATCTTCGGTCTAAAATATTATGATGTAATCTTCGGCAGGCTGGCCTACTGTTAGAAGAAGCCTGATGCCATCTCAATTCGAATGAGCTGAATGCCTCTTTCATTTAGAATTTCCAGGTGATTTTTTCGAAAATCCATATATTACGAATGCCTGAGGAGAAGAAAATTCCGTAAGAGTTCGAAGTTTCTTATTGTTTCTCCATTTGGCTAAAAAGTTCGTAGACTACGTTTTTTTACGACGATTTAACAATTATAATCATAGTCTCATAGTTAATGACTATAAACATTCTACATGGCTTTATCGGATCGGTATAGCCCATCTCTAGCAACAACGAATCTCGTAGCGTTTTCGATGTCGTCTCGGTGAGAAGCTTAGACAGTGGTTCGGAATCCCCATATTTGCTGAATAAATTAATAAACTTTGGAAGTGTACTTTCCTTTGCTTTGATATTTCAAATACATATAAACAAATCATGCATCATGTTGTACGCAAGAATATCAAAATGGCATCACTCTTTTGCCAGCGCCGCTACTGAAAGTCACGACAGATATTTGTAAAGATTATGACAATGCTCACCTTGCCATACTAGTTTTTCTTGACTTTACTGACTTTTGGTTCTGTAAATCACTCAGAACTACTCTTTAAGCTCTGCGAGAAGTATTGATTCTCATAATCAGCTTTAAAGCTAATCAGTAATTTTCTGCCATTTCGAAGTCTGGTTGTTAAGCTGCAGGACTCGTTCTCTGATCTGAGGAGTCACACAGGGGTCTATTTTAAGGCCCCTCTTGTTCAGATTATTTATTAGTTTTGTCTAGTACCTCTTTACATCTGTATGAGTCCTCAAATATGTTGTAGATCCTTTGTACTAAAACCAGTAATCACATATGAACTCCCAACAAATCATTCAGTAATATACGTATGCTTGGGCAGAACCCTGGAAAAACCCTGTGCAAACCCATTTTTAGTGCGCTTTCGTGTCTAATATGATATACGCAAACCAAATACGTTACTTAAATTTATCAGCAACCATCCCTTTAAATTCGACATCTAACAGTTATAACATGTTTATTACGAATAGTATAATTTTTATAGATTCAGCCAACGCACACGTTCCTCTCTTGAGTTCTTTAAAACTGACTCCTACTCTACTTTGCTGCAAATCCGATTAAAAAAGACCACAATCGTCTTCCAAAATTGGAAAAACCACACCTGTCAAACCAAAATCGGTTGTTTCGTAACACTTCGTGAAGGTAAAAATAAACCTGATGCAGGTAATAAGCTTGGAAATAGTGGTAACCTTCAGATTTTGCTCTCACCCGCAGTCAGTTCGCGTCCCATTCAGGGAAAGTGAAAATCTTTCTTTGTTCAAGGTACTGACCACTACAGCCATACTGGAACATAACTCTCTGAAAGATGAAAGACGAAAAGTAAACAAAAGTGTGCTTCTTTAATAATATAGGTGTAAAATATTACAGCGCTAACACGTCTGAAGACAAATGGAAGAAAATTTCACTTTCTTTGCGCACGCGCGAGTGACTCGTTAAAACGTCTGTCATGCGTCGTCCGAGTGGGGCATATTACTTCAAACAAATTATTACGCACAAAACCATCTTCACACATTTATTACAATTTTATAAATAAATAACAAAGCTAGGTTCGACAATAAATAAATAAATAAATTTTACAGTTATAAGTAAGTAGTCTAAAACTGGTTAAATAGAAGATATTAGGTAGACTTAACTATTGTTTTTCTGAACAATTTCTTGGATCCATTTTGTTGTCTTCTGAATATTATGGTAAATGCCGGGCTGATGGTCCACTCCGCAGCCAAAGCCAGCACTTGTAATTCCAATTAAGGTATAGCGTCCACGTTCTTTAATGATCAGCGGTCCACCGGAATCACCTGAAAGAAGGCATATATAGTGTGATGCATACATTGCGGCGTTTCATAAAACGACATAAAGATGGCGATGTGATACGGAATTTTGTGAGTGTTAACTATATCTGCCTAAAAGGTGTTACATTTTTCATACTCTGTGGGATTACAGCCATACGTACTTAAAGTGGCAGAAATGGTAATCCCATGAGAACTTAATCTAATATTAGTGCAGTCATGCTATGAAGTCTACGAAAAAATTAAACAGTATATAAATATTCCAATGAATACAAATAATTATTTGAAATTGGATTAAGGAGCACCAAATAGCAAATAATTATTTGCGAATAATGCTCCAAATAACAAATAATTATTTGATAATCGAATAACAAATAATTATTTGAAATTCGAATAAAAAGCACCAAATAACAGATAATTATTTGCGAATAATCCTCCAAATAACAAATAATTTTTGTAATCAAATAAATTTTTATTCGATTTTTCAATTTATTTGAGCTTTTAACTTTTATCTTTATTCGAATAAAAAATGCTCATCTCTGCTACGAGTATATAGTCGACATATCAGTTGGTATATTTTATCTATTTAGAGTTATATCACACTTCATCTAATTTTGCAAATAGTAATAATATAATAACAATAATAATATTTATTTCAACAGAAATCCATGCTAACATATTCCCCTTAAAATTATATATATTATACACTTCAACTATGACCCAAAATCTTCTGTAGAGTTGAAGAAATTTTATTAAAACAGAAAAAAAATTTTAAGAAAAAAAAGTTTAATAAAATAAGTAGAAAGATGTAAAAAATAATAAAAAATTTAGCACGAGTTAGCAAATAGAATTATTGAAAAGAAAAAAAGATATCAGGTGTGAAGGTGTGAATACATAATTGTGACTTAGTTAAATCCTCTATAAGCATTTGCCTATATTTCCAGGTTTGTTTTGCAAATTTTGCGAGAGAATTTGTTTTCCGAATATTAGCAGTCTAAATTCTTTTAGTATAGGGATTACGGCTAGATATTGCAGTAGATATATATCTTCTTCAAGATTGCTTGCATTCAATTGCAGTATTCCGCTTTTACAGATAAGGATTAATCTTATCTTTACAATAGAATAATCGTCCCTAAAATAGTTCGATTCTCCTAAATTGTAAGTTAATTTATCCGCCTACCCACCGCTTTTACCCATTGCCACGATTCCTCTTTTATGAAAATTAAAATGAGAATTGATTCTAAGTTTGAAAAATTTTGCAATTTTGACTCAATTTGCTCCTCTTTTTTTCAGAGTTTATACTGAATGGCTTTCAGCGCTGGAGTATGAGGAGCCTGCTTTCAGTATATGAGCCCAGAACCTTCAGCATATAATCAAAATGGCATTTCAGTGTAAATATGTCAGCCTATTTCTGAAGTGAGTACTTAATTAGGAGTTTTCTAGGGTAGTAGAATTATAGGGTAGTACTATTTTTCAACTTCTTCATACTTAGCGAAACCTGATACCTGAGTATAGTACTAATCTTGAAGAAGCAGTGTAAATTTAAAATTTTATAAGTGATATTCTTTCCCACACCTTATACATTTCCTCCTGTTCAGGGCACCTTTGACTGCACTCAAACGATTTTTAAATGAGTCTCATTTACAGTCAGTTTTGGGGTTAATGTAATCCCAAGCTACTTGAATTCTTCAACAATTTCGATATCGCTTCCTTGATATGTCCAATTTTCGTTATGTAATCTTCTACCGCTCCCCTTTTTGAATATTATTATTTTGGGTTTGTTTAAGTTAACTTCCAGGTTCCAAATTTGGTACCCCATCCCCCCCTTCTACTAATTTTTACTGTCATCATAGAAGGCTGACACCTTATCTCTTACTCCTCTGACAACATATTATTGTTGTGCGGGATAATAATATCAATAATTAAAAGTTCTGAAATTTGTATACGAATATTCCGGAAACACAGCACAGTAAAATTTCCTAAACGATGAATCTGAGTATAGTATTGGAAAATTACGGTGCAGAACCGTTAAATTTGCTGGACCTTCTGAGGACAATTTGCGTATTAGGCGGTCACTGTCACGTTTGCCATAATATGTTACTTGCAGAACGATTACGGTGAGTGGAACCGTAATTTTTCCAGGAATTTTCTCTACATTTGCTCCCACAAAAGCGCCATGGAAGTGTAATGAACAACGGCAATAAAGATACTTGTATGGGGAAATGTGAATGCAGGCGAATTCAACACTTTGAAAACACAATAATGCTTGCTGCATTTTAAGCGAAATTTATAATTAATCCAATTAATTGCAATTAATAATTGAACATTATCTCATCTTCGACACTGCTTAGTTTGACAAATTCTAGAAAACCTAGGAAATGCCAGGAAATGTGTAGCGTTTCTCCGATAGACTTAAACAATACCTTTTTCTATAAATCCCTGAACAATACACAGATCAGGCCTAGACTAAAATAGAACTTTCACTTATGCTCAGGAGCAGGCCGAACTACATAAGTCTTTCTACACCGAATCCAAATAAAGGCCATCAGGCTCATTGGAGATAACATCCGCCATGGAGCCGTTTGGCAAAGACGTAATGTCGGGTGTATTGCGAAATGGTAGTTTTTTTTTACAAAAATAGGATAACATTTGTCGCTTGCTATCTAGTAGACCACTTTTGATTGCACAATGAAATTCCATGAGTTTTTCATGTTAAGACACAACACTCATTGACATTTACTACACCTATGTTTTCCTTTTTACTTTTAAGCTTAGGCTGTGCAATATATCATATTAAACTTTCTGATCTCTGGGCTCAGACAAAGCGAGCATATAAAACTTTCAAAACCTGCTTGTTATTTACATAGTAATTAGATATGGAAGCCAGGAGGAGGACCTATCCAAATTCATTCCTTTTGCTTGTGAATGTAAGAGCAAATCAAAGCCATCCAAATTCGTTTGCTTTGCCAATTCAGTATAACCTAAACGTAATCTAGTCAATCTATTGGTTGACTTAGTCGAATAGATAAAGTCATATCTTAATTTTGCGAGGGAATGCTCAATTTTTTCGAATGCTTTCTCCTAACTTATTAAGCCTTTTAGCTTAAAAAGCAAAAGTCGATTATGTAAATGAAAAAAATTACGCTCTTTCGTCCTTACATAGTCACAAAAGTACAGACATTCAATTAGGCTCAATATGATATATTTACCTAAACATGCATCCTGATGGCCATCAGAGTGTCCAGCACAAAACATTTCATTGAAGAGCTCAACACTGATTTGCTTACTATCGTGCCACTTGACGCAGTCAGCTGTACCTGAAATATTTTGAAAATTATTGCTTGTCATAAACCTTTAACCAAACCAAAAGCTACTTATAATTGGAACTGAAGCTGTCTGAAGAATATTAGTTCCAGAATGTCCAATATTTGCTTGGGTTTTTCCCCATCCTGCAATTATTCCCTTCCTCCCAACGAGATCTATAGAGTACATAGGTAGGCAAATAGGTAAAATATGAGACCTGGAAAAAGAAAATATTTTACAAAATGAAACAATTAAAGAGGAATTTTTACATATAACCAGTGGGCTTAGATAATTTTAGCAGGGCCAAATCAAAGCGATCTGGTTGGGTCATTCTGAATTGAAACAGCGGATGGACAATCTTTTGAAGGACTCGGTGCTTTTCTGAAGGAAACGGTTCCAAAATTGCTCCTGAGTTTTGTGTGTCAAGTTCGCCTAGAAAGACGGTGATTTCCTGCAGCCGAGCTTGTTGGATACAATGGGCAGCAGTAGCTACAAAATTCTTTGATACCAAAACTCCCCCGCATTGGTACTCGGCTATTCTTATATGAGCTTGCCAGGGAAATTCAGCAAAATGAGCCGGACGTCCACCGATGATTCTCTTTTGCAGCGTATGCTGTCCAGACTTTGGTATTCCACACTCCATCTTAAATGACAACGGACAAAATTAGAAGGATTCCATGAAGCTGGTCTTTCATTACTTCCTGAAGTACATCGTTATCGTTTCGTCTACGTAAGATACTCCGTTTAGGTAGAGGCGGTGCTGGCGGAGGCGGAAGTGGAAGAGGAGAATTTTTCATTTTGTAATTCGCTTGAGTAACATCATTTTCAGAGACACAGCAGGAAAATAACCATTTACTACCCCCGCACCCTTGAACATGTTTGCCGCCTTGCAGCCAACAAGAGAAACTTAGCTTGCATGGACGAACAATGTTTTGATGAACACATTCGGAGGGTATCCCCAGGACAGAATGAAGGATTCCTAAAAGCCAGACGGAATTAAGTACTATGTACGAATTTTAATTAAAAGTTTATTACTTACCAGCTTGTGTTGTTGAGATAACGGCGACCATATAAATCAGTAATTGTAGTGTCGGATAGGGAAACTGCCATGACAGCATCGTTTAGTAATATTCGATTTTCCTCTTCATTATTTTTGTGTTGCACTCAACATAGATTTTCTAAAAATTATACAAACATTTAGTTTTCACGTTACATCTGATTAATGTAAGATAAGCATTTGTGATTTAAAATGTGTGAAAGATAAGTAAGTAAAAAACAATATTGAGCTTGTGTGGTACAGGGCGCCATCTACAACCTTTTCATACCAATTTCCATTTCCCAAGTTTAAACATCAGCTACAAAAACTTCTTCTCCCTCCGTTTTCGAGGGTGGGGAACACGAAAAAAATTGCGAATTTTTTTTTTTTTGCATTTCCATTTCCAGGCGGTTTAATAACCGAGGCCAAACTTTTTTTTACTCTTTTTTCGTATTTCCACCCTCGAAATTGGGGGAAAAGACGATTTTGAAGCTGCAGAAAATATTAAAATTTTTTCCCAACCCTATTCGCCCCACTAAATCACTCCAAACTTGTGATCATTTTTGTTCTCCAACATGCTAAACATTAGTGTGATATACTTGGAGTCATGATGATATAAAATTTGCTGATATTTTTACATTACTTTACATTTATCATTACTAGTGAATCTTTTATAATTATTCGGGTATTTTTATTTTATTTATTGAAAGATTCATAAAATTTCTGATTACTACAAAATACAATTTAAGTGTAAAACAGATAAAATTAAAAAGAACAAGTAACCTTAACTAAGCTGATTCTTTATTTGATCTTTCGAGAGATGCAAGTCAATATAGTCAAACTTGTCGTAGAAGAAACTATTCTAGAATAGGCCTAACGAAGGTGCTAAGTTTTGTTATGTAAAGAACGCTTTTTATCAGCGTTCAATTAAACCAAGGGACGCGTAAGCTTTGGTTACAAGAGAATCTACATGGTCCTTAGAGGAAAAGTGGGTATTCACCACTGACCAATAAATCTCTGGTCTTGTCAAGTCGGGTTAATAAGCTACCATCAACAACAAAATTGAAGTGCAGAGAAATCCTTTTGCGCAAAAAGAACATAGTCGTACATTCGAGGATGTTCAGAGGGAGGTAGTAGAACACCACTTATGAAACTCATCTTAGTCAGAATTTAAAAGTAAACCGTCGTGTTCATTAGCAAATATTGGCGTCGTCAGCGTAGCAAAAAATTCTGATGGAAGATCGTTGATGTAAATGATAAAAAGCAACGGTGCAAGATGGTTACCCTTTGGCGCCCCTGAAGTATTAGGTATTTCATTACAAAACGCACCAAGAAACAAAACGCGCTGTACACGATCAGATACAAGAACACCCAATCTACAAAAACCGAAGGAAAACCTGTAATATGCAACTTATGGATGATAATTCTGTGGTTGATTCCGTCGAAAGCTTTACTGAAATCAATAAAGATGTTATCGACTTGCTTACCCGACTCAATGGCGGAAACGCAGTACTTGGAGAATTCTAATAAATTGGTTGTAGTGGATTTGGCCAAAAAGGGTTTACAATTAAATTGAAAAACGTTGAAAGGGAAAGATGTTGTACAGTGGACAATTCGATGTCTTCCTTGAGTCCTCTGTGTGACTTATCCATTGCCATTTTTGCTTTCGAATACTGAAGTCTGCCGCGTCCTGGCCAGATAATGTAGATCTTCGTTGGTATTAACCTACAGCGAAGGGATGTCCAGAATGCGCTGGAGATATCAGTTTACAAAATGTTGTAGCTTAAATGTTATTTGACAGGTCACTGTTCAAGTTAACAGCCATAAAACTGAACTTTTTTTAGCTTTGCGTAAAATGTTTTGGCTTTTAAATTATGCAAGGTAAGCCTTGTCATATTGCAACTTTCATTTTCCCCGAGTACAGTTTACTGGGTATTTCTTGTTGTGGTTCCATTACACACTTAACTAACATGGGTTCACTCTTTTATTGCTTTTATTTAAAGTAAAAAGAAAACATTTGCTACAAGACTGCCATGAAAAAGGAAAATTGAGAAGCGGATGCATGTAGTTTTGCAGCAAAAATATATGTCAATGGATAACAGCACTTTTAAAGTGGTGCAGATTTAAAGAGTTATGCAAAAGAACGCCTCAATTTCTCACAAGCAACCCGTTTTTCACCAATACTTTTCATGAATTTGTCTGACTTATAATTTATTACTTACGGCATCAAAAAAGGCAAAATATGTTGTCAATATATGTATTTTGAAAAAATCTCGATTCAATTTTCTAATTCTTAATAAATATTTGTGATTGCATTTGCATATCTTCTTTTTGGGAAAATTAATCCAATGATCTTCAAAATTTTTTTATATATGGTTTTGCCAACGCTCAGGGGTTTGAATAAAACGTTGAACTCCAACACTAAAGGTTTAGGCAGATTTAAATTCACATTTCTTCCAGAAGTAGAGAGGCAATTCGTTGATCACTTAAGTTGGCTTTTAGACTTGCAGAAAAAAAATGCCTTTGTGAATTATTTTAATAAGGATAGACAACGCGCTGGGCAGGAGTGGTTGACTGGTTTTATTAAGCGAAACAACGATATATCACTGCGAAAACCGGAACCAACGTTTGCAGCTAGATCTTAAGCTTTTAACAGGCCATAAATTGAATGAAAGGTTTTCTAAAATGTATCAAGAGGATTTAGACAAACACCATATCCATCCAAGTAGGATCTACAATGTTGACGAGTCTTGTAGAAAGACCACAAAAAATAATAGCTACAGCTGGCCGAAAACAGGTGGTTGCGCTTACCAGTGCCAAGCGAGCGTCCAACGTTACAGTCCTCTGTTGCATCAATGCCACCGGATCGTTTGTGCCTACATGCCTTATATTCCCACGTAAAAGTATGAACAACGAGGTTCTGAACAATGCACATACGGGATCGCTTAACATAGCCCAAGGCTCAGGTTGGATAACTGCCGAAGTATTTCTTAAATGGCTGCGTCATTTCCAATCACATGTGAATGCATGTGTATAGCAAAAAGTACTGTTAATAGTAGATGGTCACAAGAATCACAAGGGCTTCGAATCCATGGAATATGCCAAAGCAAATGGCATAGTGCTTTGTCTACCACCACATTGCATTCATCGCATTCAGCCGTTAAATATTTGTTTCTGTGGGTCTTTGAAAACATATTTTAATCAGGAGATTCCTGGACTGGTTGAAAGCTCACCTCATTATCAAGGTTCTTTGTTCAATCAAGCGTATGATAAAGCAGCGACTGTTTAAAATGCCTGCAGTGGATTAAAAAATACTGGTTTTTGGCCTGTATATCCCATTGTTTTCCCCGATCATGCATATGAATCTGCTGAAACAACTAATATTCCTATAGATGATGAGTTAAATGTGGAATCGGTAAGGGTTCCACCAAGAGTCATCCCACAGAAAATCGACAAATTTCAGAGATATTTCTGAAAGTACCCTCTCAGATCTTTTTGACATTTTGCTGGTTTGTAGAGTTATGTAAAAGAAATAAACGGATTTTTTCTTTTTTCTCTCTGTTGCTTTTTTTTTTGAAGTTATAGCATTTTGAAAATTCCATGATTTGGCAGAACGGACCAACTTTAAAAATTCATAACTTCCGTTTGCGATAGAGTAGGAACATTATTTTAGTCACATTTTAAAGCTAATTTTACATATATTATTTGTCATACTGATATTTAAAAAATACCAAATTTTCAAGTTGGGGCGGAAGTGGGATCATAGGTTACCTCTAAATAAATTGTAGGCCTCATTTGAGATATTCAAGGATGAAGGACGAAAATTGTGTCCTTAATATCCTCTTAGCCTTTTTCTTCCTAGTAGTAATTCTTTATGGAAAATATTAATCTTAAGCTTTAAAATGATACTAAAATGATGTTCTTACTCTATCGCAAACGGAAGTTATGAATTTTTAAAGTTGGTCCAAACTGCTAAATCATGGAATTTTCAAAATGCTATAACTTAAAAAAAAGCAACGGAAAGAAAAAAGACAAAATCCGTATATTTCTTTTACATAACTCTATAAACCAGCAAAATTTCAAAAAGATCTGAGAGGGTGCTTTCAGAACCATTTGTCGATTTTCTGTGGAATGACCCGCGACTGAACCTCTTCTAACTGACAGTATTGAACCAATATCGACTTCAAAAACATAGCCTAAAAATTATGAACAGAAACTGCCGGGCGGTCCCATAATTTAAAAGTCCCATTAGATGTGTTATCACCTGTTACAAAAGGAAGTTTATAAGTGGCCAAAGAAAACGAAATCTTAAGCGGAGACAACATAATCTAATTTTAACATTCAGCCTTAACATGGAGGAAATAAAGTCAAGAAATACTCCAAAAGTTAGAATGAAGGAAATTAAAATATGAATTGTTCTACAGATATAACACTAGCGGATGAAGAGGATTTCCCTTGCATTTATTGCAATCTAAAAATGGCTAAAATGCGTTACATTAGTAATGGACAAGATGAATTTTCCTTGATTTCTTTATAAACAACTATAATTTCATTATTTTTTAAGATCCTGAATAATTGATTATATTTTTGTTTAGAGGAAGTGACAAAGAATTGCTAATGTGATTTTTAAGTTCCTATCTTTTCTAATTAATAAATAAAGTTAAAAAAAATTAAACCCTATTTCATTTTGTCCATGTCTACCCTGCATCTATCAGTACAAGTAGACGGAGTGTATTATGTGTATCAATTGCGTAATGATGCAGTCTTGGATTGGATACAAAATTGCATTCTTATTTAAATCAGAATCACTCTAAAAATGCTGTGGAAAATATGTCACCAATTTATAGTTATTCTATTGGGACCTGTTCTTTATGAATTTTGCATATTTTAGGCATAAACATACTTTTATTTTTGATATTGTCTTAAACTTGAATTTCTGACAAAAAGCCCTGTCATATATTCTTTGACAGCCAATCTAGACATAACGGTAGCTCGACACTGTTACAAAAAGCATTTTATGCCATTTTAAAATTCCACTTATCGGAAATTTTATAGTCGGTTGATTTATAACAAGTTCGAAGAGTGAATAATGATCAGAACTACATCTGGTAGCTCTCGAGCTCCCCGGTTTCTGTCATCGTTTTTTTTTGTCGGCGAAGAATTCAGTGTGGCGGAAATGCCGACAATCCAGGTGTACTAAATTGGTATGCCCCCCTGTCCCAAAAATTATCAAATTAAAGTGACTTTAAAACAATTTCGAGAGATTATCTCCCCAGCGGTTCGGAATTATTGACAGTGGCTACTTTTCACGAATGAATTTTTTGAACTTTTTATCTCACGCTAAGAGAAAGCCGCTGTTTATCCTAGAGCCGCTGATCTGACGGTGCTACATTTAGCAATTAACAGAGCCATTTCGTTCCATTTTCCTCGACACATCCCATTAACTTTTTGTCTTCAACTTGACTTGGCTCAGGAAACCTGCGCCGAACCGCGATACATACCTGTACCTGAATCGGTTATTATAATGAGCGGTTTGTTTACATCCAGCAGGGAAAACTATTGAACAAGAAATTAACACTGATGATGCACTTCACAGTTGTTCTGCACGTACGGAAGACATACCTTCACTTCATTTGGCCGGTGCTTCCGATAGAAGAAATTCGCGTTCATTGATCGGCAAGTGATCGCTAAAGCACACTGCACCACACTTTTCAGCACCTTTCGTTTCGCTCGAGTAGTTAAACCAGTAACCGAGTTAGAGGCAGCGAGAAATGGGCTTTCTTCGAACGAGTTAGATTGGATTCATACTTTCAAGGTGACCAATTTCTTTCTTGGCCTTGAATGATTTTTTTTTTTCGTCGAATTCCGAAATCGAACAACTCTAAAGAGTAGAAAATTTAAGCAATAAGACACGTATAAGAATTATTCCTAAGAGGTCGCCTTCGTCAACCGGAACGACCGTTCGCGAGACAAAAGTCTTATTCAGAACGTCTGAACCGATCAGAGTGGAGCACGGGATAAAACTGAGATCATCGAGATCACACAAAACAGGTGAAGAAGGAGATGATGCTGTATGTTAGCTCCAACATAAGTACATACATGAGTGCGCTCACCTGGGAGATGGTGATGACGATGTCGTGTGCTGAAAGAATTTTACGTTCCAATCTTTGTGCTTATTACATTTATCAGAATTTAACTGTTTGTCAAGTTTTTTTGTTCAGTACCCGCTGCATAGATGCCGCGACACTGTTATTCGATAGCATCGAGAAGTGCTAGTTCTTGGAATTTCTTCTGGAAGAAAAGATGCTTGCTGGTAACGCCGTGAAATACCATTGATCTCAAGTTCCCATCATCTAGCAACAGCATATATACATATATGATGAAGATCGTTACCCAAGCATACTCTAAATGCAGTTACTTTTACCTACTTTGGAAAATCTCAGTTGTTAAGAATTCAAAGCTTGCACACCGCGAATTTTCTTCCTAATGAAGCGTGTGGTTTGAGCTGACAAATATAATGCAACGCAATCTCGGAAAAAGTGTGCCACATGCAATTTATTTGATCACATGCGAGGGAAATTGAAATCCATTTCAGCTTATTTTATTATATTTATTAACTTAGTAAATTATTATTTTACACATTACACTTTCCCAGTTCCATTTTATTTTCGTCACTAATAAAGTGTCAAGCAACACTTAACAATTATTTATACAAACTTATTATGTTTTCATAAAATGGAATCTACTAATGGAAAAAATTTAATAGCGAACGTACATACACTCAAAACGGTGTTTAATATTTAATCCCCTCTAATCTAGTCGTAATTTCTATTATACAGGCCTTAATCTTTATGTTCCTTCCAATGATTATTAATTCTATTGCATCCTTTTATCTATATTGACCTTTTGTCGTACTTTATTATTTTATATGGGTTTGATCCACCCATCTTTTGGCAAGTATTGCTGAAGGTTTCACTTTCCTATCTTTCTAGATTCTTAATCCGGAATTTTCAACAAATGATACTACACACACAGTAAGTTCACCATTTAGGATATTACCACTATTTATTTATTTATTATTTTATACTATTATATAAAAATATCCAGTGGAATAAGAGCAAGTAAAATTATATGGCTACAGGGAAAGTGGATCTCAAAGCCATATCAATGACAAATGTTTCCTTAACTGAAGTTAGCATTATTCTTTACCAGCAGACAATGGTTTCCTAGCTCAGGCCAGGCCTAATAATTGCTGGGGGTTTTGAACATCCCTATCTAGCCCTGCTCCCTGAAGTGTCATGACTTCCTGTACTTTTTTCGGCCACCGAACACTGTACGGCATGCACGATGGATTTCTCCCGAATACGTCTAAAATGCCAACTGGGGTCGGGTTTCGGGTGATTGCTTTGTTATAGTTAATTTTTACGTTTAAGTTTAAGTTTAATTTACTTTTTAATTTTTTTAATTTTACTTAATTTTTAGTTTTTTACCTGATCTTCAATTTGTAGTAGGGTGTGTTGACGGATCTTTAATAAATCTAATACACATCCAATTTATTACTTTAGGACTTAAGCCACAATTTTCCTCCAGATTGCCACAAATGAGAGCTTTCTTCATCTTGCTTTCTAAATGAGATTGCCAGCTGAGTTTTATCTAATTGGACTTAAGAAATTTCATAGCTTTAGGTGGTATAGCATTCATACCAGAAATGTTTACGGTTGTAAGATCTTGTCGTCTTGTCTTGGGTCGTTGCTAACGTGTCAAGGTCGATGATTCTTTTTCCGAGCCATTCCCTTTACTACGTGGTGTTCCTCAAGGTTCTATATTGGGTCCACTATTATTTACCAACGGTGGGACGTGACGTGAGTGTACACCTCTAAACGGACAATGTTTAGTTATACCTGAGCAGGCCCACAGGTATTGATGGAGGATTGCATGAATCGTGTTTGTTTTGGATTTGGATAGAATATATGGCTGGTCTGTACAAAATGGTCTGCAGTTAAATCCTAAAAAGTCTCAGTGTATAAGGTTCAAAAATAGTACACTGGGTGACCTAGATATTCCACGAGTACTATTAAATGGATTTCCCATACAGATGTCAGATAAGGTGAACAATCTTGGAATTGTTCTGAACCAACATATGAAATGCTGTGACGATGTAAGTTTGAGGCTTGGTAAAATCTATGGAGGACTGCGCAGACTGGGGCTTTCGGCAGATTTTTTTCTTAATAGAATAATAATAATAATATAATAATAATAGAATAATTATTTGTTTTGTTTTTCACCATTTATTCACAACCTTATAAATTTGAATTCCTAATTCGGAATGCCGCAAGTGAGGAAGTGATGTATAAAATATTTTTATTACCCAATAATGCTTTAAAGGAGATTTCTTGTGTGACGGTTTCAAAAAATCGATTAATTTTTTTCCCATTTTTCGATATTCTGAAGCCTCCGAAATAACTCTATGTAAACCATTTTATTATACCTGCCCTATAAATAGAGTTGTACGTAATTTAATAACGGCCAATTGGGTCGCGCCAATGCACTTTCAAAACTTTATATGTTTTTTTCTCCAAACCATGTTGTTTTCGGACTTAAAATGTTCAGCAGACCGTGACCTGATTTAGGTTGTTCGAGATATTGAGAGCACATTGTAGTTAAGACCCGTCAACGACGAACAAAAAATTGAAAATTTATTAACCCTTTTTGAATTTCTCTTCATTTGTAGGGGTTTCGAAATTTTGACTTGAATAAGGTCAAGGCGGTAGTTACAAGCCTTTAATTTAAGAATCTGACCAATTTTTTTTATTTCATATACTGCCTTGTAGCCGAGTTTGTTGGTCAGTCTCCTGCACCCTCATGTTATACCTTCTACCTTAAATAAAAAGATGCAAAAGTCTCTTAGTTGTATTTACCTTATTTTTCCTTAAATTCGTGAAATTAGGTTTAGAAATAGCCTTCTATAAAGCTCTGTAACTGGCAGTTTCCACTTTTTCTCGGGGTCCTCTAGCTATTATAAGAGGTTTTTGCTTTGCCATATTTTCCTTAATATGGGAATTGTGTTTACTCTAGGGTCAATTATTTGCAAATCGAACAACTACTTATTTGAAATTCAAAAAAATTTGCGCGAAATAACAAATAATCATTTGAGAATAATTAATCAAAATATAATGAATAATTATTTGATAACCAAATAACGCACAATGGAAGAACAAATTATAATTTACGAATTATTAATCAAATAATGATAAACAATATATGATTATCAGATAACGCAAAATTAAATAATAATTATTTGAAAATCAAATAAGCAGCACCAAATACGAAATAATTATTTGCAAATAATTCTCCAAATAACGAACATATATGTACTGTGATATTTTTAAACAATATTCCTCATAACTCGAAAACTATGCAAATTAAAATATATGTTATAATGTGCAACTTCACCTAGTAACCCGACTTTACAATTTTGACCCCCTTCGGGCCCCTTTTGCAATAAAAATGAAATAAAATAATTTATTTTTTCATTCACTATAACGTTGGGCAAGCATTATTTAAAACTATTCCAAATTTCAAGTATATAGCA
Source organism: Leptarthrus brevirostris (assembly GCA_964036015.1). Classification (NCBI taxonomy): domain Eukaryota; kingdom Metazoa; phylum Arthropoda; class Insecta; order Diptera; family Asilidae; genus Leptarthrus; species Leptarthrus brevirostris. The sequence continues at coordinate 2,896,097 of OZ038372.1, read as the reverse complement.
ATAGTATTTCTTTAAATAAGCAGCTATAAAAGACAGACAAAAACATGAGGTCGCATCATAAGTGTCCCTTTTTTACCATTTTGGTACGAAACCCTAAAAATTTCAAAAGCATGTTAATAACGATAAACTTTTCAATAAATTGACAATAACATTTGATTTTCTCTGTCGGTTATGTATCTTTAAAGAAGACATTTTCTTAGTGATGAATTTCAGCTTGTAAAATTTGGGGAACTTATTTCGAGTGTCCTTTTATTGCAATGTAAAATACCACAAGGGTCAATATTTCGGTTATTTATATTCCCTTTATATATTAATGATATCTTCTCAGCATTATTAAAATGTCTAGATTTCTTTATATCCACCGTCCGGTCCTACAAAACATTGTGTTGAGAGATGATAATTTTTTGGGATGTCGAAATCATCAATTAATAACCATTTCTATGACTATTTCAAAATGTTCTTCTGTTACATTAGTTGCAAAGAAAAGCGCGAATTGTGGTTCAGAGTTCGCATATTGTTCAATGTAATAGTGAGTTTCACATCAGATCGTCCAAAATTCTAAGAACACCGTTCAACATAAAATGAGAACAATATTTCATTTCTATTTCCCACTTGAAATCTTGACCTCAAAGAATGGTGTGTATTATTTCACGTTCCCACTATAAGTTTTTAAATTAGAAATATAAATAATAAAAAGAAGCAAACAAGGTGGCACTAATTAAAGGCTATCTTTTACAAACTCGTTTCTGCATTTCCCCCGTTTTCCCTTCACTTTTTCTAAAACTAATTAAATTCTTGTAGGTTTGAGAAATGTTGTGAAACCAAAGTGAGCTGACAAGAGTTCTCATTTGCTAAACCTCATATAATGCAATAAAATTGCTAATTTTCTTGTTCTTCCTGCCTTTCAGAAACAAAAGAGGTCCCCTAGACTGGCAAGATTTTTTTTTACTTAGTTCCCAAGTATATTTCAGCATTCTCAATGCTATTCACAACCGCGAAACTGCAGCCATATTTACAGGTCTCGCGCGTGTACCTTCATTAAGATTTACAATTGCAAACAATTTTATTTGCAATTCCGCCGTGCAATAACAACGCTTTATACTTTCAGTCGTGTACATAGAGGCAACTAATTGTTATAGGCATGTAAAATCCAGCTTTTTGTAAATTCATAAACAAGTACAACCTTTAAACACATGGAAAGGTACAGAGAAGTTGCATAAATAATCTATGGCCCTAGGCGAAAAGTTTTATTGAAGATGTGGAGATTTGTTAGAGGAGGAAGTATTATATGTGAAGACCACATTGTTATAATATACGATCCCGTACTTTGAATTTAGATAAGTGGAAGTCAACAAAGTCGACATGGTCATTAAACAGACGGGACAATGAGGAAATGGTATCATGCAGGCCATAGTTTATGCGGTGGAAAGGAATATATAAAAACCTACGCATCCTCAAGGGGCGAGACGGAACCGACAAACCAAAACCACCGAACAATTTGGGCAGGCAGTCGAAAGAAAAGATGATTCCAATTCTTTTGCATCTGACCTTAATAAATTTTAAAGAGAGGAGTATAAGCCGGTCGATATATAGAGGTAGACGAAGAGGTTCAGCCTAAGGTAGGCCACGAAGGGCGAATCGAATAAAGCTGCGCTGTAAAGCCTCAATATGATGATATAGCATTTTGATATAGCATTTTCCCAAATTTTCTCGGAAATTCATGTAATTAGTACACCTCTTTTTTATTTTTATTGGATTTCCCATCTTTTTACCTTTCCAAAAAGGTCCAAATGGCAAGGTATACGAAGAATTAAAAAAACCGCATCCTTAGAAATCCGTGACTACTTAATTATTTTATTGCACTTTAGTTATATGCATACCATGAAAAACTGAAATTTATGAATCACCCTGTAACTCCCAAACGGTTGCCATAAAATTTGTTGTTTGTCTAGTTGAGATCTATCGCCCTACTCATTTTGGCACGTCAGATCTGAAACACCCTGTATAGGTCGTCAATCTCCTTTGACCGTCTTTTAACGAAGCCTAGCGATACACTGGCCTTACTTATAACAGTATCAAAATGATCCTCAAATGAAAATTTGGTACTTAAAAGAACACCCAAACCTCTGGTTTTGTCAAGTCTAATCAATGGGCTACCGCCAATAGTTCAATGGGCTACTGCCAGTAAATAGTAACTGGTAGGTACACCCCATCTAGTTCAGGCATTCTATCCAGTCCGAAAGTTCCTTTAAGTATTTCTACAGTTTGTCTTTAAGCTTAAATTGGTGCTACGAAAAATGCATTTCGCTACTTAGACCGCAGTCTGCGTAACTACCAAATAGTCTTTTTTTTCTTACTTCTGTCCATGTTTTGTCACCTGAATGAATTTTTATAGATGTCCTTCATTAGGGTACCGATTAGTGTCCTTTCGTATTCCACTGCTACGGAAATATCCATTTCAATACCCCTTCCCGGAATATTACTGTGCCGTGGTGTCCAGCATAGAGTCACCTCATTACAGAACGAACTTTGATTTAACCATTACAGCTTCCAGCGCCATAATGGCAGCCTAGCTGTCAGTGTACATGCGGATGTCTCTATCGGACTTTCCTCTTCTCGACACCAATATTGCTGCTGCCTGGTAAAGCGATACTATTTCTACTACATTTGTCGTCTTGAATCATACAGACGATTCATACCACTGCAATTCACTAGAGTATACTCCTGCACTCATTTTTGATTCAACCGTATATATAGATGTTTCTGTTATCCTTACCACTTCGTTGTCATCCCATACTTTTCTTGTTGGAAAGTTTATATTAAAGTTTCTCTTAAAATTTAGAATAGGGACTTGGTTATCTTAATCTTCCTTACGTTGCTAAGCTTTTGCAGTGTAGATCCAACAGCAGCAGATCTTAGGCCGCAAGTCCAGATTGCATTTCTTCTCCAATGCTATCCACGAGACCAATGATCCATAGCAGATAGGTCTGAATATAGCAGTCTAAAACCACTGCAACACCTTGGGTTTTAGTCCATATCAAATTCCAATCATCTTTTCCAGGTATAGAACGCCACACGGGTCACACTCGTTATATTACTCCTTCAGTCGAGTCTAGTATAAAGCGTAAATACTGGAACGATTGAGGTTTTACCGCCTAGCATTGGGGTACCAAACTTTGGTATTTTTCTCGTCCTGGTGAAGTGTGCAAGCTTTCGTTTTCGCAGGATTTACATCTAGTCCCCAGCATGAGGCCCAGCTATTAAGCTAACATACTGGAGCCTTTCAGTTATTGTAAACACAAATTTTCCTGATGCAAGAATTACTAGATCATCTGCGTAGGCAACTAAGGTGCCCAGGAATTCGTCAGCCACTGCTAGCCACTGGAGTGGTGATAGCACCCCTCCCAGCGGTGTGACCCTACACACGGACCGTTGTCTCACTATGTCAAAATGCTGGAGTGGATTGTCCTGTTGCGAAGCACTGAATTAATCCAGTCACATAGAGCCTTTTTAATTCCTAGCTTCCACAGTCGATTATATATTACTTCCGTATTCACATTATTGAAGGCTCCCTTAATATCCAAGAAAGAACCCAAGATGTACTCTTTGTACTCCACGAATGACACTACTGCATGCAGTACTGTATCTACGGTTTTTCCTCTTATGTAGGCGTGCTGACCATGTGGCACTGCCTTTCCTCTTTTATTTAAAGCTCTTTTATATAAGTCTCTCCAGCAGCTTTATCATAAAAGATGAGAGACTGATTGGTATGCAATCCTTCGTTGTTCCATGACTCGTTTTCCCAGCTTTCGGGAAAAATATCACTCTTACTTTCCTCCAACTGTTCGAATATATCCAAGCCAGAGATAGCTTTTATATGTGGGCACTAACCTTTAGAGCCTTCTGAACCATTATTGGTTGTATTCCACCTGCACCCGGCGATTTCAGAGGGTCAAAGGATTTGACTGCCTACGCTGTTTTCGTGTAGCCGTGAGCTACAGTACGTAGTATGGGATTCGTGATATCCTGTACCACATTCATGCTCCCCGGAAAATCAGTAACGAGGAGTATTTCCAAGAGCTTTTCATTTGTAGCTGTCCATTCTCTATTCTAAATATTACTATTACTACATAAATAAATAGCCACCTTAACTTTACAACCCCAAAATAACCACTTGTGGAGTTAATATTTTTTAGGAGGAAGTCAAAGACTGATTACCTACATTTATGTGAATAGTCTTAGGAATTTTAACTTCAAGAAAACCAATAATTTAGCTAAAGGCATCCTGGGGTGAAATAACTTTAATCGACTGACTTTTTCAAAACTTGAAGATTTTTAATGCATGTTTTTGATTCCTTTGGGTGTTGATTAAAAAACAAAAATTTCAACAAACATTCGAAACAATTTGCTTTATGTAAATATATGTACAAACTTTTCTCCTTCAAATAAACTTAATAATTTGACAATCTTAGCTAATATAATAAGTAAGCATTGCAAGAAACTCCATTAAATATAAGTTAAAAGCTATATACATAAAATATATAATAAACGACGTCTTTTAGTTTGTGTTTCATGGTATTTTGTAATTTCCCTTGATTGGTAACATTTCTTTAGTAAACTTTAGTTACTGTTCAGGGATTATGCAGAGTAAAATTATTTCTAATAAATAATAAATATGTATGAACTTTTAACATCTAGCTAAAACTTTACACGCTAATTGATAACAAAAAAGAAATACAATTTCACAGAAATGTATTCTTAAGTTTTATTAAATTTTTCTGGATTGTTTAATATATTTCTTAATTTCTTCTTATTCTTCTTATTTCTTAATTTCCTTCAGTAGATTTTCGCAATACAATATACACAAAATTAAAACTTATTACTGAAGCAAATATCACATATTTCCTCAATCAGTTACATTAACAATTCGATAACCTAATAATAATGAATAAATTTAATTGTAATCTAATCTAATGTAATAATTTTATGCAATTGCTCCCGATTACTTTTAAGTTACAACAGTTTTTTTGTACAACTTAAGTCGTTACAAAATATTAGATCGCCAATATTCTCTAGTTTAAGAAAATGTGCTATATAAATTTACTGCCATTTATGCATTTCCATTCACTTCGTTTTCAATTTAGTTTTAATAACTGAATAATCAAAAGTTAATGCTAATTCAGATTTAATTGTTATTTCAATTGGTTTAGTTGGTTGATAGTACAATAACAATTACTGTTAATGAAAATTTGTCGTTTTATTGTACTTGTAGTAATATTGAACTGAGAATTGTGCAAGATTTTGGATTTTGTCACTCATAAAAAAAATGCTTAACATTTAGATGGTGTATTATTTTTTAAGGCTCCTAAACTGAAGAAAATGAGACCAATATTTCGTTAGGTTTAATTGGATCAAAACTGTTGGAGGATGGAAATTGAAAGTTTTCACAGGCAAAAAAGTTTTATGTGGGTAAGAGAAAAAATAGTAGACAAAGTAATATTTTTGAATGAATGCAATAATTCATAATTAACGTAGGTGGTGGGGTCGACGAAGCCCGAGTGAAAGATTGAGCGGTGAATTTATGTAGCTGCTACCGAAACTTGCAGGAGTAATGTCGTGGGGATGCTTCTTTGGTTTAAAAACAGCAAGATTGTGCCTCGTAAGTTCAAAGGTAACACTAGATGTGTACACTGATATGTTTTCATCTGCCATAACGTTGTTTAGAAATACCTGTGTTTTACCTTCCTGCACGATAACGCTCCCTTCCATAGAGCTAGGAAGATAGTAACGATTCATTATTATGGTTTAAGAATAATTCTTAACTTATGGAAGATTCCATTTCAAAAATAATAAAAATATTATTCAGATGCTTAAGAACTTTAACTATTCATTTTTCTCCGACTGTATTCATTTTGAAAGCTAAGCGATTCAATTATATTTCAAAAATAACAGAAATTGCAAAAGTACTACAAAAGTAGTAATAGCGAATGGAGTTGGTGTTAGTTAAACCATTTGTTGTTGCTTACATCTGCAATACTACGAGTATGTTCAACAATATTGGCTGCTTTTCCAACTCTTTTACTGTACATACCATTGCGCAAAGATTAAATTGGATAAAAAGGCAGCAGCATAAACCTTAATTTGTTTGGCCCTATTACTTTAAAAATATTTATATATTTGCAACATTTTATAGTCATTTAGAATCTACATATTTTTTTCTCAACATAGACATAAATATCTAATAAAAATGAGCTCCCATGGAGCAAATCAGGCTTTTAATTTAAAATTGATAGCTTTCATGGAATATGTAAAAGAAATCGACTTGATTTTTAAAAGGAATTCTGGTAAGGACTATTTCATAGAAATCAATAAAAGTCAGTGCGAAAGATTACTTGATTAGGATCAAATGTAGTAGACTCTGCAGGGCATTAATTTTCATACGTCCAAGGTAGTATCTCTCTAGATCTCATAATCACATTTTAGGCATAGAGTGGGAGATGAAGTTACCAATTTGATGACAAGATTGTATCGACATTACCCTGAAATCCCTAATAGAATTTTAGCATAAGGTGTTGTCAGCAGAAAATAGCCATGGGCAACGTGGATGACATTCGGATCATACGGCTTTTGGAAAGCAAGTACATTATTTCTTACACCACTGATGACAAATGTGATTGACCGCCTTAATAAAAAAAAATCCAGTCAAGTGCAGGTAGTACTCATGCACCGACGGTTCCGTATCTTGAAAGGTTGCTGATTTCTAAAAAAACACTGTGCTAGTTAGACACATCGTTTTATTTTTCCTGTAAAATTTATCTAAACGTCTATGAAGTTTAATTATTTCACATTTTTGGCTTTGGCTATTTCAGATTTGGGGGGGGGGGGGTGAGTAGCACTTTTTAGACATTGCTTATCATAAGTCGAAAACTATGCGGCCTAAAGGGAAATGAAAATATATTTTATAATGTCCAAATAAAGCCCTTTCATATGATGATACCACACTTCAACTAGTAACCCCATTCTAAAATTTGAATTGTTGAGAAGTGAGAGCTCGGTATAGGTATGTATTGGCATATCCTGTTCTAGACAGAAGTCTACATATAAGCGCAAGTATTTCCGATTTTCATAGTAAGGTGACTGAGAGGTAGGGTAGGTAGAAGTGAACCAGAACTGATCCTATTTCTGTCATTCTGCATTTGACAGCTCACTCCTACACGCATTTAAATATGTAAGTAACATTATCACGTTACGCCATGCAATATATGGTAGCTTTGGTTGAAGCGTTCCGGCATAAAGAGGCCTTATGTGGGATGGATCATAGAAATGAGTTGGAAAATTCTACTTTCTCGCAATATTTTTCTAGAAACTAATAAAGTGTTATCTTTACATCTATTTGAGGTTAACATAGAAATGTTCTCAACATGTAGTCACGATATAAAGTTTCATCTTTACAATTATCATTCAAGGTGAAATGTTTTGAGGATAATACCCTCTTTTGTACTCATTTTGTAGAAGTAGTGAGATTATAATGCGTCAATGACATCAGTGACTTTTATTTTTGGTTAGGAGAGTGTGTATTTATTACTGTGTGCAAGAAATGGTTAATCTCTGGCACATAAAACGTCCAAAAAATAAATGAAATAGTGACGCAGCGCTTGGTGATAAATATATTTACCAGTGAGATGGAATTTAAATTTCTGAAGCAACGAAAAAAAGGTAAATGAAGAAAGGATAGTGACGATTATTAAATTTTGAAACCAATCTGGTTTGAAATACTTTTATACAGTATTGCTGCATTTCTAGGGTTCTTATAAAACTCAGATTATCGATTGCGGCCAACATATAAAAACTATGAAAATTCAAATTACTGTTCTGCAATTTTGCTACTCACTTCAGAAAAGATTAAACAATAATTATTATATTTAACATGATAACAATCCAAGTCTTACTGTACGTTTTAGTATAATGTCCTTAAATTTAACAAGATTAGCTTTGAATTCTTAGCAAGAGGGACCTTAATATCAGTGGCGGTTATATACCACTTGTGTAAGCTTGATCTTCTTCTGCTACAGAAAAAATATAAAATAGGTGTCTTAGATAACACTTTGAAGTTGTATAAATCTCAATTGAATACCAACCATACAAACTCTCTCTGGTTCCCGTAACCCTTGTGAAGCATGTGGCGGGAGAAGAACTTCACCCGATTTTAAACATCGATCGCAAATGGACCTAGAATTTAAAGTGGACATTTTCTTTGCAATCCCCAATGGCCTCTTTTTATTGTAATATGTTGTCATCAGAAAACAACAATGGGTCACCGCCGGTTTGATTCGAACCTGGGATCTTCGGATGGAAAGGCCGCCACGTATCACTTACTCCATCGACGGCTTAGCTGCTTAAGCCTGAACAAGGAATTCAGACTAAGAAAATTGGTTCAATAAAATCAAAAACGAACTAGAACCTTTGGAGGTAATAACAAAATTACAATAACTTAGTAAAATCCTTCCAGAGAATATTGCGCTCTAAAAATTCGGTAAACTACTTAGTTTTTACCTATAACTTTAATAGATCAAAAATAAATTTTAAAATAAATTAATATTTAACTAATCCTTAATTTGCAGAAGTAAGACTAATAACGTACGAAATCCAGTCGACGGTATACGGCACTCTATGATAAATTCCAGGTTGTCCTCGTGAAGCACAAGAGTACCCAGCTGATACCACACCTACGTAACAAAAGCAAACAATAATAATTTTCAGTATCGTAGCAATATATAAACAAATCAAAACAATTCAAGTTAACACACCAATTAAATACCATCGACCGTTCTTTTCATGCATTAAAGGACCTCCGGAATCTCCTTGACAAGAGTCCTTTCCACCATTTCTGTAACCAGCGCACAACATCTCCGGATAAATTACAACATTTATACCATTCGATCGGTGCCACCTCTCACAAACCCTAAAAGATGAATCGGTAAATCATTACTTACAAAACGAAATATTTTTACCTGTTTTCCACAACAGGAACATCAACAGCTTGCAGAGTTTTGGGTCGAAGTCTTGATCCTGGATTAAGTGCGCCCCATCCAGCTGCCCATCCGAATTTACCCAGAAAATCCTCGTTTTTTTCTGGCAAGCAAATTGGAGCTTAAAATGAGAAAAAAACAAAAAATTAGTTAAAAATGGAAAACCTTTTCTGACAAATTGCTTGTGGTGGAGTAATACCAATATGAGCCATAAAATGCACAGGTCGTTCCAAAGTCAAGACAGATATGTCAAATCGATCTGCCTGAGGAGTGAACTTAAAGTATGGATGGACATCGATTCTTCGAACTCCAAATGTGTAAGCAGGCAGCGGTTCAACTGCAGAGTTGATCACATAATCGCCAAGTGTTACGTGGACCTGTCGAGGACTTGCCCGTGCCACACAGTGTCCTGCTGTTACTACATGACGTCTAGATATTAAGGATCCACCACATCTGAAAACGTGAAATTAAATGCAATGAAGATCAGTTTCATTAGTGAAGAGAAAATAAGATCCTATTTCTGCGAAAGTGATCAACTTATTAAACTAGGTTAATTGGATTTAAAAATGATGTCATCTGAAGAATGATGGATCAGATGTTGCACGTGTGCTCAGCATCTAAATGAGAAGAGTGCTGAAATTTAATACGCGTACATGTATCTTTAGAAACCATCAAGACTGTATTCCACCGCGCAGCCAAGAGCACCATATGACATTTTAAATTTGATTTCTTTGTAAAATCTTTCGATTGATATATGTAGGTATAATCGAAGCACACCTTTCATTCTTCGCCCACACAACAAACAGCAAAAGATCACAAAGGAAACTGAAAGTATGGTACTCGAAAATTTCGATCTTTTTTAATATTCGCCAAAAAACGAATGCAAGATGAATGACTAATTGGATTAATTCCATATGAACGATTCCGGGAGATTTAATGACACTTTCTCCTCTCGACATAAAATTGAAAACTTCCTCCTTGGCAGACGTTTTACTGTTGAAAGGCTGTCATGTCGCATTACGAAAAGGCAAATTACTTTTCTTTTATGGGGAAATGACAGACTGTGATTGATCTTGCATTGTTCATTCACCTGGACTTAAATTACTGCTGCTAGTTCTACCTGGCGACGTCATTTGTATCTGTTCGACTCAAAGTTAGAGGAAGTATGTGTCTACGCCCTTTCACCTGAGGCTAAAGATCAGTTGAGTGCAAAAGGTGATGTTCTGTCTTATACTCCCATGTACTTGGGACAAACCTTAATGTCTTTACAAGACCTTTGGTGTCAAATTCAAAGCATCGGCCTGAATAAGAAAAGAAAAATGGGAGAAATCACGATTGATTTCTGTTTGACGTATATAAATTGCCTTACAAAGTTAAACATGATTTTTTAACGGAGGCGTAAGGCGAAATGTTTAAATAATAGTTGATATTTATAACAGCCGACAGTCATTAAAACATTTGGAAGTTTTTCCCTTTTATGAATGTTCATTAATCCAGCAGATCCGGGAAAACGAAGCGACGCAGTGCTTTAAAATTTTGTCAAATTAATTTTTGCAGACGAAGCCACCCAGCATTTTTCTGGTGTTTTCTGCATTAATTATATTTAGAAATCAACTGTCTATCAATTCTTGTATTTTAGAAAACTGTGGTTTTCAAAAAGTAATAAATTGCAAAATAATATTTTGATATTGATAGGGTCCAAATTTAACTTTCTATAGGGCCGATTTCCGCCGTAGGTGTCACTTTTGAAATAGTCGTGAGTCCAAAATTGTATAAAAATACGTTAAAAGAGTAAAGGAGCTACAATATAAGGACCCAGCGTTTGTCAATAAAGCGGCCAGAGTTACAATACAGCGGGGGTGAGATATGTCCTAGTCTTACTTCCATTCGATGTCCTTTACACAAAACACCAACTGACAGGAAGCTTTAAAAGAGCGAAGGCGTGTAAAAGTTTGTGGTCTAAGGAGGTCAATATCATCAAAAGGGATAAAAGCTCGTAGCTCTATAACCGGTAGTACTGGCAGAGCTATTTAACACATAATTATTTCGCGTAATGAATGTAGTTACTCTAAGAAATCCACCACAGTCGGTTCCAAGCCTGGTTGAGAAAGAATCAGAACAACTGACACGCCAACCAGCACATCTCGGCTTAGAGAGAATGAATGCTCTATAGAAATGTACTTTCACCGATTCCCAGTACGCCTCAAAAATTAGCTCTCCTTTTGGGGTAGGATAGGTAAGCTTGTAACCTGTTTATCTGACCCTCATTAAAACATACGAAACGTCGACGCACTATGCTCCGCAAAGGGTTAAAGGAACCGGAGAGAGTTGCTCTAGCTGAGGAATGTAAAACTGTTATATTGCAAGTATTTGTTGACGATGTACTAGACTTGTCTTTAAGAAGCCGCAAGGCTTCGAAAAGTTGCTAGCACGGAAATTCCGAAATATGCGAGGACATGGACCTAGTTGTGACAGCCTATCCTACTTACGAAAGCTCAAAGAGCTGCCAGTCAGGGTGCCTCCAAAGCTATCAAAACAGCTGTGGTACTGGAAACCATGCTACACCTTCTTCATCTTCACCATTTATCGGCCATGGAAAAGGTATAGCTGCTCGCAGTGCCATAAGGCAGTGGGAGGCTAATTATTGGAAAAATCTAGCTAATGGTCTTAGCAGTATACCAAAGATTTACCACAGACACTGCATATTTGCAGATGAACTCCGGCTATACCTACTACTCCAATTCTAAGCTTGAAAAAATATCCTAAGTAAGAATCACAGGCAGCAAGAAATTAAAGGAGGATAAAAGTGTCAAAGAAGTGCTAATATAAAATATGATGATATTTTACCTAAAAAGGTAGGGGAGTGAGTGAAGAACTGTGTCGGAGTATTCGCAAGCCACAATGGCTGATTTTCTGGCTTGTTGAAGCCATTAAAGGGGCGTTTGAACTACATGAGAAGGTTCTGCTCCTGAAAGAGTGACGCCGATTAAATTTGATTTTGCGTGACAACCTTAGTCGGTTCTGGGAATTTTTAAGCTTCCAACCTAAAAGTTACTATTCTTCATTAATTCATAGGTGAGAGGAGTAGCAGCAATCCTTTTGTGATCCTCTTTGTCCGCTTCTTTAAAACTGCACTCTTAATGATATTAGTTTTAAGGATTTTACTAACTTGACGAGGTTCCCAACGTCATCACTGGAGAAGATCTCCGATCTTGCTGGTCCAGACAGCATCTCTGTCTCGGTCCGTCTCTTGTCCTTGTTCTTTGTCATTTATTTAATTTGTCCATCCGTCGTGGCGTTTATAATTACTCCACCGCATAATAAGGGTTACCAGTGCGACATCATCAATGATAGGACTATTGCCAACCTGTACCGCATTTCTAAATTATTCGAAGCATTAATTGTTGATGTCCCCTTTATTTTCATTGCAAATCGTTTTTGGTCTCCTTTCAACACGGTTTTGTAAAGGGCAAGTCAACTAAAACGAACTTACTTGAGTCATCGAGTCTGATGGGCAGGTAAACTACATTTTCACTAATTTCCGTAAGACATTTGACAGAATTAATCAAAAGATTCTTGCACACAAACTTCTCTTTGGATTTCCCTATCTTTTTTATGACTAGTTGTGCTCCTGCTTGTCTCATTGTTCGCAGCGCGTTTTATTTCAGGATGCTCTCTCCGACATATATAATACTTTAGGAGTTTCACAAGGCAGTCATTTCGGGCCTCTACTCTTTATTATTTATATTTATAACATATCGACTATTTCGGATGGTTCCAAGCTTCTTTGTTATGATGACGACGCTACAAATGTTCGTATAGTTTCTGATGTACCTGATTGTGCCCTCCTGAATTCCGGCCTGGACAATATCCATAAGTGGTGCTCCATTAATTGTCTACCACACAATATCGACAAGCGCACTACCTATTCCTTTTCACAGAAGAGCGCATTGGTTTTTACCTATATCATAGATGGACACTTCCTTGATAGTCTCGAGAAAACCATAGACTTGTGCCGTTAAAAGAACTAATGTGAGTTTCGATTCTATTAAAAGGTGGTCTAAGAAATTCGATAATCGGTATATCACGGGATTGCTTTATTGCACTGTTGTGAGGTCAATTTGGGAAAATGCTTGTACTTTTTGATCGACCTTTTGTGCACCATATATTAACCGCATTGAGACAGTCCAGCTGAAACTTGTCAGATTCGCTATTCACGGTATGCCATGGATCGACTTCCTTGTCCTGCTTTAGATTCTCTTGATTATATACGAAATTATTATTATTTGCATTCGACGTGCCTACACTACTGAGCTTCTAAGTTCTTTCATTGTTTCGGTTCCGGAGCATTTCCTCCTCCTAATATTGCGACATTTTCTTTCTCTTTTGTTAGTAATGGAATTGATGAACTTTGTAAATAAATTATAAATGGCCTTTTGCAGAAATTGTCAAGATAACGAAGTTATGACAATAATTAGCGTGTGCCAAGCATTCACCAGATTTTGGGTGAGTACTTCTTGGGAGAACTACTTATATGGTTCTTAAACAGTTGCTACTGTTTTTAATTAAACTCTGCGTAGTTTTTCACTTCTGCTTAGTATTCTTAAGGTCTATGTGAGGCTGATTGGCTTTGTCCGGAGGCCGCCACTCTAACCTATTGAAAATTTCTTATTTCTTTATGGGCATGATTATTATTTCTTGGGCGCCAAGGATTGGCCACTAATTTATTTATCTCGATGAGATAAGCAAACACTAATGTATAAAAGATTTCGGTTGGTTTTGGAAAAATCGAGAGTTAAAGTTCTAAAAGTCGATAAACGATAGTCGAAGTTATTTAATGTAAGACTCGATTTTAGAAGTTTTCTTGATTTTATTTTCTTAAAAAAATATTTCTAATTTAACGAGATGTTGGTTCTGAATCATAATTTTTTTCCACTAGTTTCACTATTAATTTTTAACGATTGATATTTAATACTAATATAAACCTGAATAATACCAAAATTGCTAATTTCATAGCATTTCGTAAAAAAATCAACAGACTTTTTTGGTAAAAATTCGATATCTCAAAAGTATAACGAGATATCGATTCTTGATCATAAAATTGTTGTTCAATTATTTCGATTAAACGTTTTTTTGTAGCTCGAAAACTTAGCACTATGTATATCGAAATTTTTGAGTCATTATGTTTTTTTCTTATCTCGTCGAGTTCTGCAGAATGAATAGTCAGATCTTGGCTCCCAATAACTGATAACATCCACTCTTTATGTATGTATTTGCGTGTTTCTTTATGTATGTGATGTAAGAATAATGTGTATGATCCCGACAGGTTGTAAGTTGAAGTAAACACAACTTCTCAACGAAAACGTGACCCGAACCATTAAACCTGGTTTTTGTAAAATTATAATTTTTGAGTTGAGTCGAGTTGCGAATTAGACTTGAAGTTTTGCAAACTTCTCTACAAGAGCAGCATTTTTTGTCAAAACTAAAAATATTTACATTTTCGTAGTTTTCGACCTTTGAAGGTTTACAATCAAAATACTTATATATGACAAAATAAGGTGTAAGTTGAAAAGTAAAATCAGCGACCTTTCAAACAACATCCAAACATTTTTTTATATAATAACGGATTTGTCTTATTTGTAATATTCACTAGCTAACAGCTGTGTTTACATATTCGATTGATTAAAATAAGACATGTATTCTAAGAGGGAAAACAAGAAAGGAAAATAAATCGTAGGATGAACTATACTGTTTCTCAGTACTGAACCAGATGGAATGTAAATATTGTTATTAAGAAACATTTCAAAATTTTTAAGTTATGTCACTTCGCCGATTATATTCATTGCAATTATCCACCAACCATTTGATGAGCATACTCACCGCGATGATCCAATCCTAATGTAAGCTTGCCAGGGAAATGATCCAAATCCTGCATCATCTCCCCCTACAATTCTTCGCTGAGCGGTTTGCTTTGCCAATGAAATTCCACAGCCTGCAAAAATAATAGAATAAAATAAAATTTGTGTTTATTGATTTTCCAACGCATACAAGCTAATTATCTACTAAGCCTTTGCAACATACATATGTTGTTAGGTAACAAAATACTACAATCCGTTCATCAATCCCTAGATGCGCCCAATAAAATTTTCTTACACTATTTGCAGTAGATCTTCCACACAAACACAAAATTGTTAAAATTGTACAACATGTACATTGTACAATACTTTACAAAAATTTTGTTAATAAAATAGGTAAATTGCATGCAGAACTAAAGTAATGTTATCATTGTATTTGTTATTAAAAATCATTCGCTGCAAAAATAGATTAAAAAATTTTAAATAATTTAGAAAATTTCCAAAAAATCATGCATGCAATACCCGGCAGTATTTACAATTGAAAGCGCTTTTCTTGTCATCCAATTTTCGCATTAATCACTTATGCCACATCTCGTTAGATGACTCAACAATATAAGAACATGTGAAGCGAAGCATTAAATTGCTCAAAAAACATTTCGTTAAAGTGTTAACAAAAGATTTTTGGTTGAACTTTCTCTTTGTAACGCAAGACTGTTCATTAGATAAAATCTGTTGAGTTCAGTAAAAAAATTTTATTTTACTTATATTTCTAGTAATTTAAGTAATTTCATTTGTTAGAAATAATCGTGTGGTATTTGCGACACTTTGTGAAAAATGGATGTTAAAAGTATCTTTCCTATACAAATATTTTGCATGTCATGCTCTTAAAAAAAAGGTTCTAACAATTTTTGTAAACTCACTAGGATCATTTATGACAGGCCCATAGTCTTTGTGTGGAAGATCTGTGAGGTCAATAGTGTTTTCAAATTCAGATGTTCGCAAATTTGATGATTTTGCTGTTCGATGACAGCAGCCACGCAATATGCCGTTGCATGTACCCCGCAGCAAACCACCTGACATCCAACACATAAGGAAAAACTCACATGTTCCCCCTTCATGCTGGCATTGAAGATCCCTTCCAAAATCACCTAGACAAATTTTAACTTAATTAATTTTACAATCATTGACTTAATTAGAATTTTAAACAAATAACGTTTATGGATAAAACCTAATAGATTGCACGTTTATGTACTTGTAATCGATGAAATCATCTATGCTTATATCTTGACACTGTTAGTAGATAACATTTCAATGGATAACAATGGAATTTGGAAAATAAGATGAAGGAATCGAAATAGGTCAATTTCCTTATTCTGAATAAAATACAGAAGCACATAGAGCGCTTAGGTCTTCATTTCAATCCTCTTCAAAGTTTTAAGCTTACAATCTTATTTATTTGTTTAATTTTATCAATGTTCTATATACTTTTAAAAGTATTAAGATGTATACAGTAGCAAGGAGATGAAATTCTCACAGAGAAAGCCACGAAGTAGGAGTATGATATTAAATTTATATGTTCGGCGAAACAACAGTAGAGGCTACGTATGCTAAAATAGGTCGCCAATCCGACTCCTTGTCTGTCGTGGTCTGCCCTCTTTCTTCTTCCATTTGGAGCATTGTATTGTAACGCTTGTCTTGTAAGGACCTTCAGGTCTCTCCTGAGAGAATGTTTAATCAACTTCCATCTTCTGACCTTGAATATTTGGTGTTTGAGTGTCTGGTTAGTTATATTCTAAAGGTCGGTATATTTGATTCTATTGGGCCAGAATATTTAGCATATTATTCTTAGACACTTGTTCACGAATTTCTGTAGACTTCGAATGATTAGTCTCCTTGTTTCACATCCGTATAAAAGCCGTATATAAAGTCGTGTTTGACCCTGTGTAATACTACGTTTTCATATTGCCATATTCTGTAAAATACTCTTTGAAAGCCTTCGAGTAGTGGTGTTTGTCACTCCATTGATTGCTATACTTGCTAACAGCTTGTTTATTGTGTTGAGTAGTGTTATACCTCGCTAATTGTTACAGTCATGTAGGTCCCCCTTCTTGGGTAGTTTCCATGTTATGCCTTTTTTTCCAATATTGTAGTATATTATTGTTTACCCAGGCTTCTCTGGGATTGGATGTTATGATTTGTGCACTTTGTACCGGATTGATCTTCACTAGTTCCGCTTGTAATCCATCCTAGGCAATTGCTTTATTATTTTTAAGTTCCTGATTACCTCTAATACTCTATCTACTATTTTATCCTCTTTTTGGTTCTAGTACGCTATCTCCGTTTAGTACTATGTACTTCCTTGACCCGGTTGTGTTGGAAGTGGTGTTATTATTATTATTATTAGTTAGGCTAAAATATTCCTACCACCTTGCTTATTGCTCTTCGAGTGTTGCTAATAGGTTCCCTTTCTTGTCTTTGATTATACGTTCTCTGCTACCAAAGTTTTTGGTTAGCATCTTGATATTGTTATATGTGTTATTGCTCTCATGTAATGTCTTTTTCGGTTTCTCTTGCTTTGTTGGCAATGTATCTTCCTTGTCTTTCGCTGCTACTTTCTTGACTTTATTGGCTGCTTCCGCATAGCTTTATCTACTAAGTGTGGTATAATCTTATTATCTTAGTAAGGAAGGTTTTTCGCTGTTGAATTAAGTCCCATGTGTGGTCGGAGATCCATGGCTTCCTGTTGTTTGCTATGGAGCCTAGTATTTCATTGGCAGTGCGTTAATATGCTAAGCATATATCCTTCCAGTTAGTCAGGTTTTCTGAGACTTGATTTATTGCTTCCGTGAACTGGATACATTTCTCTGGTGTTGCAAGGTTATATTTCACTCGAATATTCTGGCGTTGGAAATTTCTTCGTCTGATTGGTTTGATCCATATTGTAGCAATCACAAGGTTATGGTATATATGCATGTCTAAGCCCTTACATCTTGGATTGACTGTCTATATTTTCTGCTGATACATATATGGTCGATTTGGTTCTTAGTGCTGGTATCTTGGGAGGTCCAAGTGTATTGGTGTATGGTCTTGTGTACGCATATTGAGCTTCTAATTATTAGTTCACTGGTGTGACATAGTTCTGCCAGTCGTGCGGTATTGTTATTTATGAGAACGAATCCATTTTTTCTTACTATATTTTCATGCCCAGTATTATCTTGTCCAATCTTAGTATTCAGATCGCCAGCTAAAATTATTATATCCCTTCTGTGCGTTTTTACGCACATACTTGCTAGTTGTTCGTAGAATATTTCTTTGATTTCTTGGTCTATGTCTTCTATTCGTGCGCACTATTGGATGACGATCATGTTTCTGAACTTAGTCACAAATCTTGCTGTTAGTATTCTTTGGTTTTCTGGCTTCCATTCTAGTAAGCTTTGGGCTGTGTTACTAGAGATGAGAAATCCTATTCCTTTCTCAGTACATAAGTTTATTTCTAGTCTGAGTAGTGAATTCTCTATGATCCATCTAACTTCAAAGCCGTAAGAGTTCTCTGAGAGTTACCACATACCAGTGTATCAGTGTGTGGTTATTTTGTATCATTTTTGACTTTCATCTATCTATGCTGGTGACTGGCCAAAAGTAGACCATTATACTGATGGTGCTGCCATTATTCCGTAGGTAGAACTAGGGTTCATTATGGGATTGAGGGAGAAAGGAATTATTAGAAAAGTGAAAAAATACGGCAACTTTACTTTCCGTGGAATTCCAACCCCAGAGCCTCTGGAATGATGTTCCAGCGCGTTTACCTTCTGTGCTATCGGGTCAACGTTGCAGCAGCATTATTTGCAATAGTGTCTAGGAAGTTCCCAAAATAAATTTGGAAAGACTATCGGAGATGATCACGAGCAGGTTAGATGTGTCCGTACCTAACAGACTGCCAACTAAATTAGCGGACACCTGAAGACATCAAAGTACGTGCGAGTCAACCGGTATCGGACCAGTAAATTTTCAAGTCAACGACCGATGGCCGAAGCCTGACATTCATTCACAGCCCAATCATAGGCCGATTATAAAATTCCGCTTGGAAAAGTTAGAGACCGTTGTAAAATAAAAGTGGCGGTAAATGAATGACAGCGTGTGGCCATTAAGAAGTTGGAAGCGGTAATGTAGTCATAAATGGCTTTTGCAGATTGGTCTTATAGAGTCAGAGTAGGTCTAACCAGTTGTTTATTATATGCTCCGCGAGTGTAAGGCAGGACACTCGCAGAGCACATAATGAACAACTGGTAAGACTTACTCGACGAAAAGTAGTAACATATTTCGTAACCACTTCTTCTCCGGGGTTAGGGATGTTACATAATACTCAGGTCTATGATGAGATTCCTTATAGGGAAGCAGGGTTTACAGCATGATAGATTTCAATGAATCAATGGAGCACAATGATCCCAAGCTCATATTAGCTGAAAAAAAGCACCCCTGTAACCCAACCCAACTTATATTTTTATTATATAATAATATAAAGAAGAAAGGAGCGTTCAGCTAAACGTCCAAATCTGTGGTTTCCCAACTTTGACCAATTGAAGAGTATAGAATAAATTTTGGAAGAAAGTTACATAGGAACGCAATAAGAGTTTTTAGGAAGCAGTCCAGTTTACTACAAGCTACACGAAATTTCTCGAAGTAAATAATCCTAGTATCAGTCAAGCAATGGGAACACCCTTGATGTAGTAAAAAGCAGTGGTCTAAGACGGCTGCCTTGTTGTACAACTAAGGGGTTATGCAGTGCTAAGAGGTAACCAAGCAAGGAACAGCGTAATAGCCTAAAACATCAACATCTTCTCAGTGATAACTTCGTCGTACTTAAAAAGTCGATTATATAAGGCCCCTAGGTCACACGTGTTTATAACACCAACAAATACATATATTGACGAAACAAATAACTTTGAAGGCTCTGTCACATTGACAATATGTATCTTAAAATATTGAAGTAAATGCTGCACGTTAACTTACCTTTCTCTTTGAAGATTGTATTTGTAGTCTGCTCATCTCCGTTTATATCTTGCAAACTAAACTCATTTCGGACATCTTGAATTGCGCTGAGCTCATTCAGTCCAAAATTTTGATCTCTAAAATAAAAATTTAGAAAAATATTATAAATGAAAGCATGCAATTTTACCTGAAAGCAACAGCATCAGCTGAATATCCACCGCTGGACGATGGTCCGGTTGGAAAATTATCATTAGTTGGAAAAACGACACGAGGCGTTCGTGATTTCAAGGGATAAAATCTGGATTTTGGTGGTCCGGAAAATTCATTGTAATCTACATAAACTTTAGAAGGTATAAACGGTCTGGGACTCCTAAAATCTTCACCGAAATAAATGCCTCTATTAGGTCTTTGCACTGCTGTGACAGGGCCATTAACATCACCAAATTTTGTGACGTCATCTCTAAACGGTTTTCCAATATTCGGTTGACTTGGTTTGCTATTTGCATTTGGTCCTGGAAATTCTATCGAATGACTTATGGGAACGGGTGGTTCTGAATCAAAAACCATTTGTCTAGTAAATCTTGTGTCATAATCGGTGTAAGTCCCATCTTCACTATACGGAACTGGAAAGCCTGGAGTGTCACCGAAGTATGGATTATCTTCTCTATACCCTTGAGGATAGAATGGAATCTCATGTCGCAAACTGTGGCTAGGAAACTTAAAACCAGATCTTCGTCCAGAAATATCCTCGTCTGGAACTTCTTTCGATTGGTCTTTATCTGCACGGTCTTGAATTTCGCCGTCGATTATACTAGCTTCACTAACATGCACATTTGTGGGAGGTTTAATGTCACTTAAGCTTAAATTCTTCTTGGGGGGAACAAGAACTTCAGCTTCTTGGAATAGAGGGATATAAACGTAATTTATTGTCTGAGGACTGGCGACTAATTTGGGTATGGTTGCATTAGTTTCATCGCGGTAGACAATCATTGATTCATCATCAGACCGTCTACTAGCACTGCGTCCTATCCGGAATGCCCCAAAGGTGCTGGTAACTGTCCCATCAGCTCTCTTGCGCTCCTGGTAGTATCTAATATCATCAGAATTAGAAAATATTTGATGAGGTGGATACAAGTTTCGTGAAATTCGAGAGTTCCACGGTTCGGTTCGCTTTACAGAAGGCTCTGGCGAGATAGAATGTGGATGAGATGATATTTGAACTGTACCAGTTTTCGCCGGTGTGTCAATTGCATTTGCTAACAGGATACCAGCCACAATCGTAAGAAAACGCCATTTATTAGGTCCTAACATCTTACATCGGTAAAGAAATTTGTGAGTATCTTCGTGGAACGGAAGAGTTGTTCGATTTCCACTTTTCTATTTTACAGTAATATTTAGTAGTTGCGGTAGCCTGTACGACCCAGCAGGCATCTCAGAGGGTTGTCGCAGTTGATGGTAATCGACTATCCTTAGTCGGCGACTTAATCATCATGTGATGATCATGACCACAGCTTCACTCGTTCCTTTTTTGTGCCTCTTAATTGTGCATCAGGCGAAATATGTTCAACACTAAGTGCAGTTGCGCGATCATTGATCTTGTCGACCTTCAGCTGTGAGCACGATACCTCCACCTTGCCACAGAGTAAATTTCACTTTTCAGCGCACTCTACAAGATCGCGCTGTGCAAATTGGTGACCATCGGCGATCTTCCTGCCTTAGATGGCTGCAAGGTTTTATTGGTCATGAAATTGGTATCTTTCTCTTGCCTCAAGTATCTCGCTACTGTACCTGCTACTGATATCTCGTAATATTACAAGTTGACTGGACGACAAGAGAAAAATTTCACTTTTTTCAGCCTCAGCAGTGACTGCACTCCGATTCGACCATCTGACAATTGCAAGAAGAAATTCCTGAAAGAAAAAGCAAAGGTGATTGGTCACATTAGCGCATAGAGTCGGTGAACTTAAGTGTTCATTATACCTAATCAATTAACAACTATTATATATACAGTACTACGAAGTAGATTAAGCAAACTGCGGCTAAAAAATCTTCTGTTTACCCATTTTATGTTTTTCTTTCTTTCGGGCTGTTTCGTTAAAAGGCCCGCACTAACCACGAAGGTAAACAATTTCACTTTTGTCGGACGAAAGACTGGCTCATTTCGTACACGTTTTTGAATCATGATCACTTTCGATTTTTGACGCTGTTTTGTTGTGGTTATGCTTTCGTCGGAGAATTTCATAATCATAATGCAGCGATTTAATTTGAGTGCGTTGCTGACTGTATCCGGAATTGAAACTTAATTAGGCGATAACTTAGCAAATCTGATGATAACACAATTTTGTAATCGATGATGGTGTATTTTTCGAAGTAATAAGTGCAATCGCAAGATTGACGATAAGTACGGGTTGATCTTGGTTTTTCTTTTAGTTTTTCGATTGAATTATTTCGGAAATTGCTCAATCCAACTGGAGTCTAGTAGATCCCAGATGCTTCGAAATATGTTAAAGGTTTCTTTTGGTTTTAAAGACGAAAATATTGTAAATTTTTACTCATAGTAAATCAGAACCAACACAATGGAACATAGACTTCAAGTTGCTGATGCTTATTGGTAAAACCGAAAAAACCTGCATTATGTAAACTTGAGGAATCGTTGTATACGTCAATAAATTACATAAAACACTTTTTTACGACGCTTACAAATAGCTCTCACTTAAGTTGTCGTTAGGTTGCTAACAATGAAATGCTGGAAATATTTTATTACCTGCAAAGTACCAGTCAAGCCAAGGATTTACTGAGGCTCTTCAAATGTGTAAACCCAATTTCTTACAATTTTATGTGCGATATGTCCTTATTTTGTGGGAAAAGTTACTATCAGTTCCAAATGAGAAAAAGCAATTAGAAGTTTAACTTACAATCTGATTTCTGTTTGAAAACACTGAGGTCGTGAAATTATAGGTTTTGGACAATGTTCTTGAGGTGTGGTTCTCTGCCAGGTGACATCCCCTCTACATTTTGAATTTTGATTCACTTTTTTATCATTCCCGCTAAATATTCTTCCCTTGTTTGTAATCTGAGTCTGACAAGAGTGCCCGTAATAAATGTTAAGGGTGAGCTAGACAGGAAAGGAGACATTATCTTCCCCAATCGGATGAACTGAGCACGTCAAGCTAGGTAGAACTGTCACTTATCGGCCCCAAAAGAGTTCAGCTGGCAACTTGTACATTAATAAACGCTCACCCGTTGTATACCTTACTCTTCTCTTTCTATGTTTGCGGCATATGTTAACATATCTAGCCACACTCCCAAACCCCCAAAACTATACTACTCCAACCATAAAACAAATGGCGCCCAACGTGGGGAGTTATGTCTCCTAAGAATTGCAGTAGCTGGTTGGGATAGGCAACTCGGTAGGATGGTATTAGCATCACAATAATGTCGCATACTTACGATACCAAACATCACTATAAGCATTGAGATTTACCTAAAGATTTAATAAAGGCACACACTGACAACAACATGCCTTTCGCGTGAATATTTTAATAAGATCTTAAGCATATTATGCGCTTAGTGAAACATTACTTCGTGGACTAAAATTCAATGTCATGAAATGGACAACGCAATGATTTCAGATTGCAATTCCATTGAATACCTCTTAAACAAGGTGACAAATAATGTTAGTGAAAAAAATTAAAATTTTCATGAAACATGGCATTGCATGAAAGCTTGGGGAAACATTCCTACTGATTATTGTCAACGCCTTGTGCAATATATGGTAAAAACTTGTATGTGAACGTCTATGAACTTACTTTAGTTTAATATTTAAAAGTTGGAAATTTTTTTATTTGGCTTTGCATTTCGTCCATAAATTTCTCCGCTTATGGTTTGGGACGCTTGGAAAGAGTCCTTCATCCTTAATTCCTCTCCTACCAAGACTGAGCTTTAGCATCATAGCGCATCCCCTGAGCTTTAGCAATCTCATATAAAAAAATATAAAAGTCGTCTTATCATGTAAGCCTATGGTAGCCCTGTAAATCGTTTTCCATAGTACAGAAGGAGAATAAGAGGTTTCAATAAAACTGTCTTTAAAAATTTTGAATATAAAGCAGATGACTTTTTTCGAGTTTTTAATAGAATTTTGGCAACAGGATTCTGTTCTTGGTTTGAATGCCGCGGATTTAAATTTCGCCGATAATGTAATGGATAACTTACTGGCTGTTTTCTGCTGACAACAAATTACCGTAAAAACACGGGGTTATAGAGTAATTTTGGCGGTTCGGAATCCACCTTATTTTGAGTTCACTTTTCTCTTCTTGGCATCGAATCGAGTGAAGTTTTTCTCACGCTACATACTCCGCAAGGAGTTACGAGTACTATAGAAAGAATACCTTCCATAACGTAGTCGTAGGGTCGTTCCACTACACTGGTATTCACTATAAATCTGCATGAACTTGAATATGTTAGCTTTAAAATGCAAATGAAAAATGAAATGACAACCCTAATTGCTTGTAATTTTCAGTTACTTAAAAAAGCTTTTATCTTAATTCTTAGAGTTGCCTAAAATCAAATCAAAAATTTAAGTTTAAGTAAATTAAGGGATCAAATTCTTAAGACTTAAGTGCCGATTACGTCTACTCAATCAAAAACAAATTTTTTGGGCTTTCACCAGTAAATTTAAGCTCTCTTATAAATTCTGTGCAATCTACGCGATATAAAATGGTCGCCACTCATTGAAGTTAAAAGAAAAAAAATTCCGAAAGTTACATCTTTTCATGGGCAATTTCAACAGGAATTAAGTGGCTTCACTCAACAGCACGTAATATAGTACTTCACGCTGATTACTCCCATCCCACTTCACCTGATACCTTTAACATTTTAGCATCGTTTAACGCCATCTTTCACTTTCAATTTTTCGTTTGTTTGGTGAAATTATGAGCACTTGAGTAAGTGCTTGTTTTCATTTCGAGCGGTGCTTTTTGCTGGTTTCCCCATTTCATAAAAAGAAGACCGGTCATGAGATGGACATCATTAACGGCTGAATGCATCTGGATGGACAGTGAAGGTAATTGAACGGAGGCTCGTCCCCTCAAGCCCGTGATGGACATGGAATTTCTAATGCGATGTCGTAATTGATTGATACCAGAACTTGTTGTTTTCAATCTCGCATGCCTTGAGCATTTTCTTCTGTACAATTTTTCTTTTCTTTATTTTTCTTCGTTGCGTCTTTTTTCCTGCTGACCAGTGTAACGAAACTTTTCCGTAGCACTTAAGTGTCAGCTGCAATAACGCAAAGTGGTCCAAATTCTTACTCAAGTCGACCTTGATGGAAGGTCGATTGCTTTCGTAGACAAAATAATTTTTATATGAAAGTTGAAAGTGTTTTGACCGGACGAAAACTTAATTATTGGTCCATGTTTGGAGTTGTTAAATTACCCGTTACCATTGTTACAAAATGTCTAATTTTCTTAGATTTTTTCGTAACCTTTGTTGCCACATAGTTCGAAGTGGAATGTTGCTTACAGAAATCAGTGTGAAAAATTGATCCCCAATTAATGACGGCAAAATTTTCAGTTATGTCATTTGAAATTATAGTATATGTAAAGAGCCCTTATGGCAAACTCTCAGGATGATTATGAATTGATCTAATCAATCGATCAAACAGGTGTCCTAATTTACCTTTCAATCCAGACTTCAAATTAGTAGGCATTTAGGTAATTTAGCATTTCGTAGTAATTGGTTTGCTAATTATAGGAGAATTGAATAGCAATACACATTCACACCATAATATAAGTAAACGTAGATATTCCATTGTACCAGGAAGTCTAAATGGGTATTAATTTACTGTTATTTGGAAGAAATATTGCTTACGTAAGAGATACTCGCGAAATTTTTTTCATACTCCGATTACCATCGGCAGACCCCAAAATTTTCTTTGCAAAATACAAAAATGTACTTCATTGCAACAACCTGTATAACCACTTTAAAGGAATTTTTAAATATAGTACTAGTGCTCTCTTTAATTGGTGGGGGGAGGGGGAGTGAGTATTTCTGTGCTTGGACTTTTTTATGTAAACTTTGGTTGCATTTCAACAAAAGAAATAAGTTCTTCGCGAATTAGTAATTAGTAATTAGAGTAATTTTAGAGTCGTCGTCGATATTACTCCACTTTACTATATGGATCTAAAAAACGGTCTTTCGAACGAACACCTGCAGAGAAATCATGCATGCAATAATGTTTTTAATTTATTTTTATTAGAAAGCACTAGCTGCATATTATTCGCTTTAAAATAATAAAAATAAATTAAAAACATTATTAGGGAATACTAAGGACAAAATTCCCGATAAAGACAAGTCGGGAATTTATGAAATATCATGTGGGGAATGCAACATGAAATATTACGGACAATCCAGAAGATCTATAGAAGACAGATTTAAAGAACACATACGTAGTGTACGACTGAACCAACCAAAAAAGTCGGGTTTTGGTGAGCATGTTTTAGAAAACAACCACTTAAATATCCCAGTGAATGCATTAAAACTACTAAAATGCACACAAGACGAGGCTCAACTAGATGCCTATGAGAGTTTTTATATTTACAAAAACCGAGAGACTGCTATGAATGCTGACAACGGAAATATTGACTCATATCTCTTTGAGATCTTCGACAATTTTTAATAAATAACCTAACGCATAATTTTAATAATGTTGACAAGGGAACTACAGCTGAATATTACGGATTGCACAAATGCACTCTTGACCATCAGCAGAGTGCAATGCACTTTAAAAGCTTCAGTTGTATAACTCACGCTGATGATGAAGCACAGTCGGCTTCGAAACAGCTGTTCGTGATGGGTACGTGACGAATTTATTTATTTATTTATTTATTTGTCTAAGTCCGGTCTTTTAGAAGTAAAGTCGTTAATGGTGTTTGTTTCGAGTGATTAATTATATATGATTTAGACTTTACGTTCGTTCAGGGTGTTTATTGTGTTATTGGTATGTTTAGGAAATTTGCAATAGTAATATTAAAATTAAAAAAGCGAAATAATAATCATATAACACTAATTTGTCAACCAGTGGAAGAGTTTTTACTATTTCTCAAACTTTTATTTATAATTGTCAGCTGACTTTTACGGGTTTGTATAAAACACAAATAAAGAAATCGGAAAATATATAAAATTACTCGTTTAAACCGAGTTAAATCCGGATCCAACTAAAAATTCCAACGAAAATTGAATTTTCTTTTTAATATTTAAACACTGTAGATAATAAATATATACACAGAAGAATTTCCGGGATCATGAAGAAGTTCATCAAAATCAATCACGCTGCTTTGATTTTATGTGAGAATAAAGAAGGAATTACAAGGGGGTTGTTGGGGTGCATTGAAAGTGGCGGAGCACATTTCGAACAGCTTTTGTAACATACTAAGATTAATTATAATAAGTTTTGAATTCAATAAAAAACATATTAGGATTAATTTGTGTTTAATTTTGTTAAATAGCAGACTTTTATAATTTTCCTCAAAAAGTTTTCTACGTATAAATTTCTGCATCCTTTCTCTACCTGGACATGTTGTACCTTTATTGAATTCTGAATTTAAGGTAATTGCAAAACATTTTTTCCAATTTTGAAAGTGGTTGTACCTGTAATAGGATAAATTAGATCAACATTGTTGACAGTTTTCGAAAGGTCATTGGAATCGTAGATTTTTGACGGTTATTTGGTTGGTTGATGTTTCTGCGTTGAGTAAATCGAAAGATCAAGATCATCTGAAGCACCCTCTATATTTTGAATCACAAAAGATCTCCACACCAAAGAAACTTATGAAAGCTAGATTTCGTTAAAATTGTAATTTACAATTTCCTTCAAAAGCACTGTACACATTACGAAATCAATAAGCCTGAAATTTCTGTTTCTAAAGAAATATAAATAATCTTATTATTGTCGTTCAGAAACAAAATTTTA
Source organism: Leptarthrus brevirostris (assembly GCA_964036015.1). Taxonomy (NCBI): domain Eukaryota; kingdom Metazoa; phylum Arthropoda; class Insecta; order Diptera; family Asilidae; genus Leptarthrus; species Leptarthrus brevirostris. The sequence continues at coordinate 2,868,255 of OZ038372.1, read as the reverse complement.
CTTTGATAGTTAAGTAATAAACTTGGAGAAAATTAGTAAAAGTACTACTACCATGACACAATGCGGCACAATATAAAACCTCTATTTTTCTCTAAGGGGTCTTCTACCTTGTTGGTTTCAATAAAATAGTTTTTAAAAACAAAGTTGAACCGACTTCACAAAAAGCGCTAAAAAGGATAAAAAAAATTTTAATTTTATATCTATTATGACATTTTGAAGTCGGTGCAAATCAAATAAACCAAACAACTACAGCAAAAGTATTTAATCGTCCTTTCTTATGATCCCGTGCCCTGAATTATTATCGCGACCTGTATTATCTTCAATTGTGGTTCTGCAATTGTTTTATTTGTTTAATTTGCACCGACCTCAAAATGTCGTTATTTTATGCTTTTTAGCGCTTTTTGTGAAGAGCTTTTTTTTTAAAAATCTATTTTATTTTTCACTTTTTAGTTCTATCCCCTACCCCACCTCCATCCCACTAAAATATTTTTTCTCGTGGTATCAATCAAGAAACATACTCTTCCCAACAGAAAAAGAATCATCGTCCACGCGTTCCGAAGTTAGAACCTCTTTATTTGTTTAGGAAGTCGGTTAAAAATAAAGAATGGTAAGCTGGTTCACATCACAGTAATAATGTTATCATAACATTTTTCTGCTAGCGATATATGTTTCTCTATAATTCAATATATTTGTAGATTTTTCCGATCTACTTTGCAAAATATAGTAATGGCCTTTGTTTTAGGCAAACATTTCAACACAAAAGAAAAAAAAACTTTGTGAACCTTACTTTAATTCTCAAAAACAGTAAGAAAATATTGTATTATAAATAAGTATTCCAAATTTTTAGTCAATAGCCATTCATTTGATATAGACGCGCAGCTCTCACAATTAAAGGTATGAAACCCTAAAGATATACTATAGTTATTAATTGAATGCAGATAACTACTATAACTATACTTTTAATTATACACACACCTCAGATGTTTGAAAGTGTAAAATTTACATTAATATTCCATTTACCCTATACAAATAGTGAAAAGTTAAATGAAGAATAAACTGCTATGATAAACGTATTTTTGCATACCTGAGGGAGAGCTAGTTACCTCATTGTATATTGTCGTAGAGTGATGAATCATAATATTAGTTAAATAAATCTATGTAAAAATTTGAAAGCGCAAAGCTAACTTAGCGCTTGTGGTATAATGAGCGAACTATAATAGTTGCGTTTACTTGGTCGTGTATAGTACGCCGGCATACTTTCCCTATTGGAACGCTTTATTTGTTTACCTCACTAGGTTACAATGCACTGCTGTCTGTTTGACTTTGCATTACTGCTACTAACAATGTATGTATTTCAACGTCCTCAAAAATAAATATATAAAAATAAGATAAATTCAGTTTTAGCATATTCTGCTCCATATTCATCCGCATTCTTAAGAATTCTCTTTAACAGCTGCTTTTCATTAACCACATTTGACATTTATCATAAGCAAAACAACAAAAAGTCACCTATGTAGATCTCAAACAATCCTAGCAAAAACAAATTACCATAAAATAATAAGCAAATGATGGTATAAATTTTTCATTCAAAATGGAAAAGTTTCAGGAGTTACGCAACATGGTTTAATGAATATATCGAAGACACTTTCCATGTATAGGAAGGTACCCCAAAATATTATTTACAGTTTCCATTCACGCCTGACTTCGTGAGTACTAAAAGCCTTTCGCTGTGAAATTTCATAACAAAATTGGAGTAAAAGTAAGAAACACACGGACACGTATAGGCGGATTTTTATATGCATTAAACGATATATCCTTATAGTGCAGAAAAGCAAACAAGAAACCTAACCTCATAAAAATATTTGAATTTCATTTAAAAAATTAAAAGTTTATATGTCAATATTAGCACGAATACTGTTCACCTATTATTTTTATCTCAAATTATTTTTAAGTCTATCAATCTTCGCAAATCAATCTAAGCCACGAAAGTAACATCAGACCTGACATCATATTTCAGTGTTTAAATAAAATTTCACTAATTTGTCAAAAAAATTATGCAAATCTCAGCTCGCTGTGAATTTTACGAAAACTTTCTCAATCGCATCAGAAAAAAAACGTAATTTTCTCGAAAGACGATGACTTTAGTAAATGTTACGAAATATTGTCTCTTAGTTCAGGTCGTGTGAAATCAAGCGGACGTCCGCGACTTCATCCGGTCAGTGCATAGATCAATAGCTCTCTGCAAGAGTTAAGTACTCGTTTTCCGTTTCCTGTTGCGGATATTTTCTACATCATCAGCAAGAACTAATCTGGATTAACAGGTTATGAATAAAAGTCAAGTTGCAGAACGCACTTAGGTTGTGAAATTTATTGTAACTATCATTGAAGGACGTTTGAAGCTATTATTACTGGTTATAGGAGGAGTTATACTGATGGCTGTAACAAATTAAAAACTTGATTACACGTATTGTGACCATAAGAAATTAGTAGTTAGGACTTATTGCCTTTAAATCATGAGTTCAGTTATTTTGAAATTAAATTTTAGTTACCTTGGCCGACAGGAACTCCACGTGCCAATAGTTTCTATCTCCTGATAATTACAAGAGTGATAACTTTGCATATACCCGTGGGTATAACTTAAATTAAATCTAAACTATTGAAGTAATAAAGGCAATAAGAAAAATGTTAAGAAGATTTTGAAAAGGGTTATTTTCCAGTCTTATGCCGTAGACACAGCAAACCCAAAATCAATTCAAACGGAGATTTCGCTTCGTTTTCGAGGTGATTTCGGAACTTGAAACTATTGACACTTTGGGTGATTTTGAACGTAATCTCTATTGAGTTCCATCTATATAATGATAGGAAATTTAAAATTACCAAATATTTCAGAGAATTTCCGATTAGAAGGTCAATTCAGACTTATTTTTGCCGACGGTCAGTTGATTAAAAAAAATTAGTTTCAACAAAAATAAACTACAATAGGAATATGCCGCGGTCTGCAGCTACCGAAAAAATTATAATTAATGTTTGACGAGAGAAAATAACATAACTACTTTCAGTTATATTCAATATTATTGTTATTACACTATTTTTAGGGTTCCGTACCTCAAAACGAAAAAAGGAACCCTTATAGGATCACTTCTTTGTCCGTTTGCTGGCTGGCTGTCAAGACCTTTTTTCTTAAGAACGCGTGGAGGTATCGATTTGAGATAACATGAAATACTAAGGCCCACGGTCCCATAGAGGTGTAAAAAAATCAAGCTTCTAAGTCAACGTAATCGAAAATACGAGCATTTTGCCGCGAAATACGCCCATTTTTCCTCATATTTTGACACTCGCAAATAAATTTAAACCTATAGGGTATTTATTGTTGACCTAGAATCATGAAATTTGGCAAGAAGCAAGCTCTCACAGCACAAGTAAAGGAAAAAGTCCGAAGGTCGTTAAGTTGTAGTTATATCCGTCTGTCTGTCAAGTTATGGCGACTTGTATGCCTCGGTTCAAATAACACTGTCAGGAGAATGGGGGGGGGGGGGGGGGGGGGGCAGTGTATATATTTGTAATTCGCTTTTATGTTATTCCTTTTAAAAATAACTTAAGTACGGTGCGGTTTCACTAATTATATGGTGCGGTTTCAACAAAGAGATTTGAAGGAATCATGCAGTTTCAAGTTCGGTGAGTTCAAAGTAGATGGAAGATAAATGTAAAAAGTGGCATATAATTCCTGGCTTTTGTTAACATCAGTTTTATTTAATTTTAATGATATAGTCATATTATTTAGTCCTTTTTTTATAGTGAGTAGGCCAGAATCCCGAAAAATTAAATCCCGAATACTAAATCCCGAAATTAAAATCTCGAAAAAGAAAAATCCCTATTCAGCTTGCTAAGGAAAATGGAGCAATTTGACAACATGCAGTACGTCAAGGCCGCTGAGGTCTGATTGGGAGATTAAGGAAACACCTTTCCTGCTAAGGAAACACTGCACCGATCTTTGAAATATTTTAACAGTCATTACCGGCCACTGAATCTTTGGAAGACACGCAGTACGGTTACGCATCCATCTCAACGAATTCTGTATAAGTTGTCTGGATGAAAAAGAAGTGGAAGGTATTCAGCATTTACTCTACGATTGCTCGGAGAAGGTAGAAAGATTAAGGCGAGTACTTCTTCGGAGGTCTAGACGATGTTGCTAAAATATTGCTGCAGCAGCTTCTCAAGCTTGTTAACAATTGTGGCTGGTTCTAAATAAACTAATATTTAGGTGCAGTCCCGCGGATATGGTAACACAACGGACCTTTCTTAGCTCTATGTGAGTCTGATCAGTATTCCGATATACACCACCGTAACCTAACCAAACCTATACTCCGAATATCACCGATTTCTTGTTACCGAATCGGTGTATAAGTCTATTAATTAAGGCTGATCTACTGGGATAAAGCTAGATGTCAACTGTACACAATTTCACAACAACATCAGTTACCACGCTTTCAGTGTAATTTGCGTTCACTTTAAAAAATGAAGGCCTCAGAAAGGAACTTTGTGTTACTCCACATTTAAGAAATATGCAATCTTAACAGCTGACTTTTTTCATGTAAATTGATTTGAATTATTGTTCGGCGACCAAAAAACATCTTGAGACAGTTTCCTTAGATAACTGTCGTAACTAATCGAATCAAATGCCCTACAAAACACGACAAGGTAGGAATAATATTTGATTGTTAAAATTTTTAAACTCATCTAAGATTTTTAACACACTTGTTGTAAAATTACGAAAACAAAAAATTAATGGATAAATTCTTTAACAGTGGAAACTCCGAAGCATTGGAATGGCTGCAGTAAAAAATTCTGTAGGTAATAAGATAAACGAATACAGGATTGTAAAATATATTATGTATTTGCGCAGGCATGACTGTTATATATCCAAAATAATAGCAATAACCAAAGTTTCCGGACAAACCTTATTTAAACTAGAAATCAAAAAAAAAAAACTAATTGATTGAAGCTCATTTTGATTAGAAAAACAGATTTTTTGGGAGTCACAACCAGTACTTCCATACATACACATACTTTTTTTATGATAATGCCAAAGCACAGATTCATTTCCCAATGCGGGTTAGACATCTGTGTACGATAATGAAAGTGATAATGAATAAATCAATGATAAAGTAAAAATCCAAAGGCATTGTTTAACAGGTGACCACACTGGACCACTACAAGTTGTATGAATGCACAATACACGGAAGAAATCTTTAGAGAAGCCTGAAATCCACATCACTAAATCATGGCAGGGGTTTAAGGGGATCGCTAGGTACTGAACGGAGGAAATATAGAAAACAATAAAAAGGTACGAAAATATTTGATTTTGATCTGTAACTTTCTATCAATAATGTGCAGTAGCTCTTGCAGTATTTATTAAAAAAAATCAAATTACTTCATTTTTCAAACTTTACAAAATCTCAAAAAACCGCAAGAAAAGGCGCCAATACTTTAGTATTACGGAAAGTAAAAGTTTAATATTTTTCTACAAAACCGCAATGATTTCAGCATCTGTTCAGCAATCAAAAGCAATAAGTTACTCGTGATCCAGACTTTCCACGATATTTGCGCAATGATCATTATTTAGCGAGCAACAAAAAGCCTTATGAACACCTGACTTGATCGCGATATCTACGCACAGTTTACCTAACTCAAGAGCATCTTCAGGTATGGCGCTTCGAACCTTATCGGAGATCGCTGGTGATCATGAAAGTCTTGGAATCGCTTAATTATTGCTCGAGTACTATGTAACTACTCGTGCGAGAAGTGCAATCATGGAACCAGTAAGAATGGCAGACATTTTTAAAAACACTCGCAACATGATCACGTTTAGATGAGCATACTTGATACGAAAAAAAACCGCATTGCGGACGTGTCGCTCGTAGGAGCTATGAATAATTAATTTAATTTAGCTAAGATCAGGAGAAATTTCGCTGGATGACATCGTGCCGGTGACTTCTCAAGATACGAGGGAGCTAGATACTTTTCCCTCGAGGAATGCGTTGTCGACTGCAAAATGCGGATTGTCACGATCACTCATATTTGATTTCATTTCACATTTTTTAGAGCAAAAAGCCTACTTGTCTTCAATTCACTTGCAATGGAACGTGTATCAGCGCAGAAATTCAAATTTTGCCCAAATCGAATCGCAAATAATTGGCTTAAGCAAAATTTCAGCAAATTGATGCGCACGTAATTTTGGATTTTGGGACAAAAAGGAAATATATTTTCCCACGAAACTGATAAAAAGTTGGTCACCAAAGAAGTTTCACAATTCCACTCTTCACTTGCAATTTATAGTCAGTTCCAGTAGCATTTATCTATGGCCAGTAACGCTAACCTTATCTTCACAAGCTCGTTAATTTATTTGGGACGTCACAAATAAACCAACAAAATATTAAGTTTTTTAATAAAAAACGTAAACGACAAATAAATGACTATGAATTCGCATTATATAATATTACTTATCTGTACGAGGAAGTTAGACTTCCGCATTTTGCAATGCGTGCGCATCGCCAAGTTGGGGTCAGAGAAATGTTTTGCTCTGTATGTTAACATAACTCTCGTTTTAGTTTTTAGCAAGTAATGCGATACTTTTGGCTAAGGTACAAATACTTCGTCAAGTTAAAACCAACACAATTTCCAATTTACCTTATATATAAATAAGGCAAGGATTGAATTGGGATGATGATATAATATCGTCATGACAAACTATGAAAAGAAATAGTTTTCTTAGTAAGTCTTGAACGACTCCAAAAACACAAATGAAATACAAAATTTATGTGGAGGGAAAAATAATCTTACATTACCTTACATTAAATACTGGTTCGTGCACAGGGGACAGAATGTTAACCCTCCTATTCCTTAGGTAATTTTATGGGGTTGTTAATTTTCAAGCCTCAACGTGGTAGCACAAAGGGCCTCTTAGGCCTAAGTGTGCCTTCTTAGGCAGCCACTTTAACCTAACCTAACCTACATTAAATATTGCACTCAACTAGAAGCAGATATTACGGACATAGTGAATTATATACCAGCATGGAACAGCACAGTTGAAGAGGAAAAATATTGATAGTAATCAAGCATTCATATCATGGTTAATTAGTGAAGCAACAGTTTAATTACGAATATGTGAAGGTGAGGCAAGAGCGAATTTAAGTTTTCTAAAGCCTCATCTCCTCTAGAACTGCCCGACTCCAGCCAACCATAGGAACTGATATTTAGGGTCCTCCTATTTTGAAGAATTAGCCGAACTAGCGTCTGCTGATTCAGGGTACCTAGTTTGGTTCATTAGGAGCTCCAAACGATTATAGGTTTTTAACGAGTACGGGAATCAAGTCCCTAAGTACGCCTTCCCCTTAGGAGGCTGCCACTGCAACCTAACCTAACCAATTATTTTCTAAATAAGCTTGTATACACCAAAATACACGGGTATTTTTTCTCAGCTTCTATAAGTGCCTACTATTAGCTTTCATTAGAGACACTAGCTGTACGTGCTCGGCGTTGTGCGGAGTTTTGATAAGTGAGCGTCTTACCACAACACAATATTTAACAGCATCGGGAATGTCATTATTCTTCCCAGCGACACGCAAAACTATGGATTCGATGCTAATATCTGTCCTTTTCGATCATTTTTATATAACACCTTCGACCCAAAAAACTACGGATTCGACGATATCACGAAAGAGTCATTATTTACTTCAGCGACCCCGAAAGCTATGGATTTGTTACTAATGTCGGTCGTTTTCGATTAATTTTATAGTCACTCCCTTCCGGCCCCACTTCTAGGGGTGGTAAGGGTGTCGAGATAAGGTACAGTGAAGAGGAGATTCCCCCATGTGCAGAAATGGAGGCTTGTAAAAAGATAGGTAATATCAAAGCATCAGGACTTGATGGCATCCCAAACAAAGCCCTGTAATTGGCGATCCATATCCGATCGGATATATTCATAATTGTTATTCAGATATGGTTGCAAAAGGGAATTTTTACGGACCACTGGAATATACAACAACTTGTGTCAATCCCAAAAAGAAACAAACCACCTGGCTATCCGCCATCCTACCGCCCAATTTGTCTGCTTCACACTATGTTAGAAAGAATGGTGAGCAATCTACTGTGTCTAATATCCGAGGAGAAGGATGCACTATCAGAATGCCAATTCGCGCTCAGAAAAGCGTGCTCGACTATAGATGATGTGAAAGTGCTAACTTTTAACTTGGCAAATTGAGTACCCATTATACGAGAATAAATCCACCGGAAATATCATAACTATAAACTAAAGTTCCTTTACCAGCATTTTACGGTCTGAAAGCGACGATGGCATCGAATATCACGACATTGTTGCAGGCGTACCACAAGGGTCAGTCTTATGCCTCCTTTTGTGGAATATCATGTACGGCGAAACACGTCCACCAAATTAAAGTAGTGACCAAAGAAGCAATTTTGAAGATACAGAAGTGACTAGAATCAAACAAAAAACTGAAGTAATCTTAATTACTAGCCGCAAAGCAGCCAAATATATAAACATAACTGTTGACAAGCAAACCATCAGGTCTAAACAGGTCACAAAATACTTGGATGTTAGGCTAGACAATCGGCTAAACCTCAAACCTCGCCTGGATTACGTGAGTAGAAAGGCGTCTAATCTGTAAGTATCACTCTTCAGGATGCTACCAAACATCAGTGGACCTAAACTAGCAAGGAGAAAACTATTAGGTAAGGTTGTCCGGTCGCAAAAGAAAAAGTTAAATGTGCTGCTGTTTTTTTTACGATTTGGCCAGAGCCTAGGAGAGAACCCTTTGATGCGTAAGCACGGCTTTTGCCGGAAGGGAATTAGGGTAAGGGGAGTGAAGAGACTTGAATACCTTGTTTTTGCATTGCTGCGAGCTAAATAACAACCGAGAGCCGGAGTGGATTTTTAATGTAATTTTAAAAACCCACTGGGAGACCTGGTCTCGAACCCGGGTGGTCGTGTCGTTCAATCCGTCTTTCGCTGTTCAGGAAGATCTAAAAGAATTTAGTTTTTCTTTGTCAACAACGCCGATCGTGTTAATGAATATTTATATTTTTTACGTCGATCGGGGTTTTTAAAAGATTTGTTTTGATTTTTTTTTATTAAAAATCGCTCGTGCATATTATTGTGTACATTTAGAAAATATTAAGTTTAAAAATTTATTAAACGTTATTTATTGATCTGATAATCACTGCTATTTATGCTAACTGAAGTGTGATGCAAATGTTTATGGATTTAGATACGGTTTGGGGTTGTCTGGTAAAAAACCGAGCCTAAAGTTTGGTCGTCCAGTCCCTCGCCTATTATCACCTTCATCTTTGTTGTTGTCTTGTGCGAAATTGTTGAATCCGTTCCGTTGCCAATTAATTTTATAAGATAGATGAACAGAGTATTTTAAATCCTTGTAGAATATGATAGACTAAATATTTCCCCAATTTTTGGTCTCACACGTACACAAGTCACAAAAACAGAACATGAACGAATACCGAGGACTCTCGACCCTTTCCTGTTTCGGCAAATTCTCTACCATCTTGTACTTCAATTGTTAATACAAGAGGAGATTCCACCTTCTAATTTTTTTTAATGATGTATCAAAGGTGATGCGTTAGCGTGGCTATGGCTTGAAAGCAATTGAATCGGTGAGTGGAATAAGAGTGAAAATATTTAATTTTAGTTAATATACCTATATCAAGGAAAATTAATGGACGTGAGTATTAAGTAATTAAAAATCGTGATGTGTGGTACTAGAGATCTAATGGTACACCCCGCGATTTTTTTAATAGTCAAGTCTAGTAATATTACATTATATTTGAACCTTCTTCCACTTACCACTTCAATTAGGGTAAGGGGAATGATGTATGGATTGCAATTAGAAATGAAAAACTTATAGGCAGGTGGAGGTTTAAACCTGTATTCAGGGCGTAGAGATCGTAACACTCATCCAACTCCGTCTGTAAGTTTTCAAATGATTTGGCTCTAATTTTATAGAATAAGAACACTTTGAACTACTGTCAAATCCAAATTTTTTTTCATAATAAACATCTCAAGAATATGCTGAAAAAATTTTAAATCGATAGCGCGCTTCTTTTTCAAGTTATAGAGAGTTAATCGAGAGATGCCGCAATGCTTGGATTGAAATATTCTCATGTATAAAGTACCGCGCGTAGTAGGGAGTCTTTCTTTCGGATATGTATATATTTATGTATATTTGTTTTGACAGAGCAGATGGTATCAGTGTTAGGGGATAATAGTGCCCAAAATTCCCTCCAACGAGAACCTGACAGGCCCTGGTATCGATGATTAGTCGGTAATTCACTTTTTTTGAAAGTTTTTATACTTTTAAATTTTAAACGCGTTTTTCTCAAAAGTGTTTTTTTTTAATTTGTGGGACAAATAACTTAAAAATGGCGTTCTAAAATTGTTTTTCCAATTTTATTAACATATTACCTTCTACTTATACCTATGTGTAATGTAATTATCTCACCTAAAAAGTTGTTTTTTTCTTACTAAAAAAACCCCCAAAAATTTGGTAATTTTTTGAACATTTTTTCAAAATCGTCCAATTTTGGACTAGGTTAGGCATATATTCGGGATATAGGTGTCTAAATACTATGTTTTTTTTTATTTCAGATCAATATTGAAGGAACTACATATCCAACAAATTAAGATGCGCTGCTATGACGCGCCGAGATAAACTGGCTGTTGCTCCGCAATTTTGTTAAATATTTTTTGAAAATTTTTTTTGAACTTCTTGAAACATTTGAGATATTATATCCAAAGTTTCATAAATTTATTTTAATTCTTTCATATCCAAAAAAATTCTAAATGTTCACCTCCGTTTTATAATAAACCTTCAGGTCCCCCTTAAGCAATAACAATTATTGAGCCAATGCCTATCATGTGCCTGTGATGTAAAATTACTTACTCTGAAAGTTTTTTTGTTTAACTTATTTATTAATTTTTGTTTTATTACTTCATATTATTAATATAATATTTGTTGCTTAATGATTTTAATTATAAACAACCTCTGACTTATTCTGTATGTCATAAAAAATATGATCTTACAAGGACGTAGGGAACTGAGAGGCATGTAGGCAAGTAAAGACATCCAAACACACTATATAAACATTCAAATTGACTCATTTATTATGACCTGGCACATAAAGGAGGAAGCTTTAAAATATAAAATAAAGCATTTTTCTGTTCCCACGTTTAGGTACCTCAAAAATGGTACTGAGAAGAGAAATAGATAATTAATATCAAGCAATTAGTTTTTGTGTTTGTCAAAAAGCAAAAGGAATTATGTTTAAGACTTTCCAGCTTTTATAAAATTTTATGTAAAAATAGTTTGAATAGTGAAAAATTACTCAGTGAGCATAAAAAATTATGTTATTTTTTGTAAGGAAAAGTAAGTGTATTAGTGGCTGCACTTGTGTGACTAAGAAACTGACAAACATTCCATATGCGGATTATTTTTTATGTTTCGTGGATTGGCCTTATTTTGGTTTATCTAACTTCTTTTTTCGTGACCTCTTTAACGAAATTGCCAATTTTTTCAAAGTGCCCCGAGGTAACATTCTTTGCCTACTTTTTTTCATTTCACTTTTAGATGACCCAAAATTCTTTGTTATGCTGATGACGCGAAAACACTTAAATAATAAATTTGAATAAGCTCTTTAAAATTCTTATTGGTAATTTTTTATTGATAGTTTGTTTTTATCAAAGATAAATTAGAAAAGATATTAATCGTCTTCTGCAAAAAAATTAGTCTTATTACACTTTACATCTATATATAATAAATTGGTTATTATTATTCCTTTCATATTGTGAGTTCAGCTAGGCCAAATTTAATCGATAGACAAATTTTAATAAATTTGATTCCATCTGTAGTTTTGGGTAAAAAACAGTCAATTAGAGTCTTAATATCTGCTGTATCAAATTTAATTACGAAGAATAGGTTTAGTAAAACATACGTGGAGTTTTATACGCTAGAGATCACATTTTGGAAATAAATAATTTATAAATATTATAAGTGCATTTTTATCATTTCTATTCGAACGTAATAATTCAACTACTCGACATTAAATGGCGTTGGTCAGACTTGCCACATTTGATGTTCAAGTTCTGGTAAATGAATCCTGATAGTTAAGTTATTATAATGGAGTTTCGTAATAATAATCACGTAGGAATAGCTTAATCAGGAACACCTTCATCGAATGGCACTGAAAATTACGATAGCAACGAACTTAAATTTACACTCAATCACACCGCGGAGAACGATGCCGTCCGTATTAAAAGAGGTTTCAGCGTTGGACCACCCTACCAAACTCGAATTGAAGTAGTGGAAATAATGTTTTTGCAGTTCGTCACAAAATGTTATGGATGGTCAAATGTGATGAATCGATAGTTAATCCTTTTCAGTTATAAAACAAGCAAATATCACATTTGTGGGGCAGCGGTGAAAGCCGTTTTTCACATATTTCGTGACTGGAGAGTGGTCTCTTATTTGAAACTCAGGTACACTATTACTATTAATTTATTTTTTACTCAACTCAAATTAATGAATTCCCTTCAGATCACAAAAATTTTTTTTATATTTTTTTTTTTTGTTCGACCAAAGTTTAGTCAGGATGCTACTAATTTTCAACGTAAAATTTTCGTCCTTTTACAAGCGAGTCCCGGTAAAACAATTTAGTCCCTCAAGGTGAGATAGAATCAGAATAGAGTCACGCACAGGGAAATGCGGCTAATGTGAACAGAGTAATAGATATTACATATAGGGCTAGCATTCCTCAAGATGGGTCGAAGAAAGAACCTTACTGGTGCAAAGAATTCTTTGGAAAACCTTTTAGTGAAGCTAAGTTTTGAATTTGCATCCATCGAATAAGTTTAAATGTGTTAGCCTTTCACCATGACGGTCCCAGGTTCGAACCATACGGGTGGCAATTCATAGTTGTTTACTGACAACAGATTAATCTTAAGGGCTAATGGGAAATGGGTGATTTGGAATCTACCATAAATTTTAGTTGAGCTCTTCTCCCCCAACAGTAGAGAAACTTGACTCTGTTTACAATAGAATCAATATGCTAATACCTAGATGTGAAACTTTAAGATGAAACACAAGTCTCTGTAATGGCCTCCTACTCACAAAGTAATCGAATAGAAAAGGAGATATAAGTTTAAGTATTTAATTGTTGTGAAAAATGAAATAATGTTGAAATAAGTGCAAACAAGCTGCACAAAACGCTGCTTAATTCACTTCAATTTAATTCAATTTATTTAGGTAATCATATCATTTCACTTCTTTTAATATGATAGTACTAAAAATTATGCCAAAATTAAATTACAAAAACTTATCAGAGAAAGAATATAAGATACTATACTATAAAAATATAAAAGGAAAACTATTTATTTGAGAAAAGCTAACCAATAAAAAATTAATTACAGTTATACCAAGAGTACATAAACAATCGAGAGTAAACCCCCACCACCCCACCCTAACGAGCATCATGTTAATTGACAGAGCGCCAGCAGAGGACTAAAGACGACGTCGACCTCACTATATTCTACCGGTCAGGCTATGAATGAAATTATCACAGCATTTCATTTTGAAATTTAGATAAACACCTAAATTTGTCATACGGTGAAAGAAGGAAATTGAGACATCGTTGAGTGTAATATTGAGAAGATCAAGTACCGTGATGTCATTGCGATAAATGTAAACATATTGAGACTTCAGTTTAGTGGATTGAGTATTAAGTGATTTTCATCAGCCCAAGAAGAGACCCTCGCTAAGTGCGGGTTAACCCAATCAATACAAACATTCCTCTGACAGTCCAATGGTTCTATTAAGGTAAAGCTGTACGCCATCGGCACACAGGTGAATAAATCAACCTTCAATCACTTCAATATATAGTCTAAATAAGAAGGGGCCCTAGATTGAGCCCTGCGGCACGCCGCAACTAAGAGGCAAAAAACTAGGAAAAATGTCAAATACGTTCACTTGCTGGCATCTATCTGATGAGAGACTACGGAAGAGCGAAAGAGATGAGGACGAAGAACTAAAATTGGATTCTAACACATCAAGGACCTAAGAGTGGTCTATGGCATTGAACACCTTTCAGAAATCTAACCTTATCACCTTATCTGCCCAAGTGGTTCTCGTCAAGGGACATTCGTACCGTCTTACAATTAAGTGACTTTCGAAAACTCGACTGAAATAAACTAATTGTTGCGGCATTAGTTTTTCTAATCTTTTGTCTACAAAGTTTAAAATACTAATTTAAAATGATCACCTCGACTTATTGATTTTGAGATTTTAGGCACAGGGAGTACATGGGCAATTTTCCAGGTGGCAGGGAAGGTAGAGGTAATCAAACACGAGTTATTTAAACGTAAAAGCGGACTTAATAATCACAGTAGAAGAATTTTTACAAACCTAGCAGGAATTCTTATAGCATTGAGTTTTTGATTTAATTTCACTGATGAGTTCCATTGCATCAACACATCTGTAGCAGAATAACTGATTGTTGCAGAGCTGTCTAATAGAATTTGGCATGGGTCCTGTTGTTAAATTGGTAACGGAAGCGGAATGTATAGATGAAAAATTAGAGTTTAGTAAGTTAACATCAATATCACATCGGAGTTTATCCTCACAATACATACCAGCCATCCGAAAATTCGAGCATAAGTATTTTGCAGGTAAATTTGGAGACAATTTAGGAGCAAAATACCGCCTTTTTGCAGATCGAACTTTAGAATTTACCTTGTTTCGTATGATCTTGAAATGGTAACAATTTTCGCTGGTTCCTACACGTAGATATCTTTTATGTAAAAAGTTACGTTCAACCATGGTTTAAAAACCGCAGCCATCATATCTGATTCTACGGGTGCAAGGTGAAGGATTTCGGTCATGTAAGTAATACAGAATATCGTACAAGACTTGTAGTTTAATATCCATCCGTGGTTCACACTCATGACCAAGCGATGATAGATCTATATTATTGTAGTATCTGTAAGAAACTACCTTGGACCGTGAGCAATTTACCACGTGAGGAAGAGAAAGTCATGGCCACAAAAAGACGGAGGGCTGAGTCGACTGTGAAATAAAACTTTACTTTTTTAGTAAGGAACACGTCTTACAACGATGATTTAATGTATTTAAAAAAGTGGGAAGGTTATTTATAACAGTTAAGTGTAAGGATTAAAGGAGAAATAACAAAGAGCTTGTTTGAGTGTTGAGATGTAGGATATTAATATTTAAGCCCTCTCCACCGTACCCGTGAGATAGTTTACTAAAACTTGCTCAAACTCAAATGTATTTTCCACAGAAAAGCAATTTGGAGAAAAGTGAACATAGGATAGAAGACATTTACGGGTAAAACATGAAACTTCAACACAAATAAACTCCAATGGACGAGATGTGGAACACTTTACTACGCGAGCCCTCAAACTGGCCCTCACATAAACTGCTACTTTACCACCAATTTTTCCTGGTCTATTTTTTCTGAACAACCTAAATCTAGGTATCGAGAAAAGTAAGGATGGTATATGAGGTTAAACCATGTTTTACTAACCAATATTACATGAATGTTGGACAAAGTGACAATTTCACAACACTCATCCATTTTAGGGCGCAGGCTTCTTTCATTGAGGCTGCAAACATTTAAGCCCATTGCTTGTGATATAAGAATAAGCAGCATCTTCACTTCCGACAACGCATTGAAATTATCAACCATTTGGAAATTTGCACTTAATTCGGTTAGAAAACTCAAACAAAAATAATCATTTCCGGAAAAGATAGTCTGGTCATTAAATTAAGAATATGTTACAAATAAAATAGGTTACATGTTAAAAGCATCCGGCGACTACATAGGAGTAAAGACCTCTCGATTACATGTATAAGTTTAAATCAATATATAAAAAAAAAAAACAAAAAACTAATTAATCCAGCATCACATGTTCGACCAAATTGAAGTAAAAACGGTATTGGATCAATTGGTTGAGCGGCACAACCACCTTATCATGGTTCCCGGGTTCGAGACCAGGTGTCTTCGTGGCTTTGTGACATTGAATTAAAAAATCTACTCCGTCTCTGTGCTGTTGCCTAGGTCGCAACAATGCAGCAATGAAAACACAAGACATTTAAGTTTCTTCACTTCCCTTACCCTAGTTCCCTTCCGGGCAAAACCACGCTAACGCATCAAAGGGTTGTCCCCTAGGCTGTGGCCACATAGCTAAGAAAAATAATATTTACAAATTCATGCAAAAAGAGAACAAAGAAAGAAATAAATAATTCAAAAACAAAAATTGCTGCACTACCAAAATGAAGAGAAACATTCGAATTGTTAGGCCAATTAAGTATTTTTTCTTCCGCTCTCTGGTCAGAAGCACGTAGCGACTGCAGCTGATCGACTTGATGGAACCTATGCGATGTTGATATCTATTTTATGATCAGCTAAGATGCAAACCACCAAAGATCCGATATTTTGAACAGAATACCATAATGAACAAACGTAAGGGGTAATACCACTCTAGGAGCTTAAAAAAGGGATTAATTTTAAAAATTTATTTTGGGAGTGAAGGAAAAGGAATAGCATTCTTTTCGGAGTGTTTATTTAACATATATTCAGGTATGAAAAAAATTATTTGTTGTTTTTTTAAATCCTTGAAGTCGCCTGTTTTTAAAACTCGGGAGGACGGATTTCTAGTAAAGTATTAGATATGGAACAAAAAAAAAGTTTTATAATGTGCATACTGTTGGAAGTACGTAGGGTTTTTTTTAATCAAATTTTGTAGAAATGGCGCACTTCTGACAAAAATTAACCGATTTTTGGCCTAAAAATAAACAGTAAATCGTTTATAATAAAAAGGTTTAGTATATATCATAAAACGGCTACGTACTTCGATAAGGAATGTAATTGTGAAACTACCCTCAAAATTTCAAATAGATCCATTCAACGGTGTTCAAGTAATCTGACCTGGCAGTTGAAAAAAAGTGGTTTCGAAAAAACCGCGTTTATAGTTTTACGAGAACTTAAATCGTATTGCGCGCGCCCCGGGACGCTGTGGCAAAATCGAGAATTAAACCGTTTAAAATTCTTTTTTCGGTATAGGACCAACTGGGTATTGTTTTTATGACCTTAATATATTTTTTAAGGCAAAAAGAAAAAAAATCTATATTTTCGAAATTCTATAGTGAAAGTAGTAAGTAACGGATTTTTTATTGTTTTTTGGGGTGTATGGGGAAGGAGTATGTGAGAGAAATTAAGGCGGAGTATGAATATTTCTCCAACAATTTAAAAATGAAAAAATACAAGATGAAAAATTTGGAAGTCAGCTCGAAACATTTTAGCATTGAAAGTTCAGCCAAAAATCCGGCTTTTCAATACAGGCTAGTTACGCTAGCGTAGTAGAATAATAGTTTACTAAACTGCTAAGGATATTAATTATTTAAAATTAAAAAATTTGAGTAAAGATAAAAATTCATAAAGATAACCATACATAATATTATTTTTTTGGTGTGCGGTAAGGATACCTGATATTGCAGTAATATAGTCTCGGAAGGAAACTGACCACTGCACATTTATAACTAAGAGAAACTCTATTCTAATTCAACCTGTACAAAATATGTATCAACACATTTATTGGCTACATTTAAGGTTAATTTAAAATATCCCGATTGGATCCTTACTTGACTGCTTTTATTTTTCACCTAACTTAAAGGGTTAGGTACAGTTGTAGCTTGAAAAAAAAACGATATTTTTTTCGATTTATTTTCGACATCATAATAAATATTGTTTCAAAAACTATTAATGACATCGCTTAGTACATGTTTAGAGGCACTTTTTAAATTTTTTCCATAGAAAAATATTCAAAATGGCGTAACTACAGCTCCTTCTGGAGTGCCTTTTTTAAACATCACCTCCTTCTGGAGCGCCTCTTTTTAAACATCACTTTACTAGAGAATGACTCATTTGAAATCTGAATTTCCAAATAATTTCGTTAGTATATCGTATAATCCTGTCGTTGAACGAAGGATTTGTCAAAATTTTTGATTTTTAAAAAATGGCGACGGTTTTAACAAAAAGTTGATTTTTTGGAAGGTGTGAAATGTCCGATTTTTGGGTCTAAAGAAAAACTTTTCAAAAAAATTCCAAATTCTTCGTACAATAAAAAGGTAGTAAAAATTTGGTATTGATCGGATTGATAGTTTTTTTGTAATCTTGCCCACCGCAAAGGTACTTTTGAAAAAAACAAATTTTCGTGATAATCGCGTTTAAAATTTCCGTACGGCTAATATACATCCTCGAGGTAGCGCGTTATAAATATATATAACTTCGGATCATTAACATTAGCTCCTATCGTTATGAAATTTGGTGAGAATATTCTTAAGGGAATGTTCTTCAAGAAAATGCAATGAAACAAAATCGATTTTTTCGACAATCAATTGTACATAACCCCTTAAAATAAACAACGGATTTTGTGAGATTTGAAAACGAATATATTTTTTTCGACAAGACAAAGCGCCTGTTCCTCTTCAATTTTAGTCAGCAAATTATTTATTTTATTGGCAAAGGCACATTGTTGTAATGAAAGAAATCATTCTTTTGCTACTTTTACAAATTGAGTTGTTGAAGTTCAGTTGCTTATAAATTTAAATAATAATATATTTAAATTTCCTTAAGTTTTAAATTATTAATTTAATTTTTCCCTTTTGTTGTAACTTAAAGCACAAATTTAGTTAAAAGTCAAATTTTCAGTTCTAATTTTAAATTTCTGACTTTTGTTCTAATATATTTCGAACTTCATTTTTTAGTTCTATTAAAGTACCCTAAAAGTGTTTTCATTGCTTAAATTAATAATACAATTTAACAACACTTTTTTTAAAAAAATTTTCGACTGGGCGAACTATTTTGCTTTTTTTTTTTGGTAGTCCATATAAGTGGTACAACAGACATGTCAATTAAATGATTAACTCATTCAAACCATTGTATTGTATTGTTCGTTGTAAAAAATATTGGTTAAAATCAAAATGCTTAGAAGGTTATGTTATTATAAGAATAAAATTTTGCTAATTTTCATTATTTTTTAACTAGAGGTCAGTCAATTTAACCCTTTCTGCCACACACAAATCAACTGTTTACACAAAGCTCTAAACGCAGAAAAGCAGCTTTCTCTGTAAACGAATAACAGGCTTTCGATTCTAAATAACGATAATTTAATACTCCAAGTAATTATAGTTTTAATTTCTGACGTATATACACATTAAACAATTTTTCGTTATTGTAGAAAATATAAAAATATCATACGTACAAACTTTCCACAGTTCACTCCAATTATTTCCAAGTATGCGCCGGAAACTCACATCCAAAGGTTTAAAATTTCCTCAACAAACCAAAAAGAAATCCAAGGAAGCACGCAATGAAAATATAAACAATAAAAATATCACTGCAGAAACACGATCACTTTCTCTGTTGTTTTCAAGACCAAAACAAGAAAAAAAAAACAAAAAAATAACGAAACCAGTGGAAAAGTTCTCACAAAAAAATTTTTTAACAACGTCGAGATATATTTCCTTACTTTAAAAATTTTCAAAATTATTAAAAACACGAAAATATTATTTTGAGTTCACTACGCCTGCGTTGTCCGATGTCTGTACAGCACTAAGTTGTTTTGTTAGTCCTTTACATGCACGATATTAAACGGCTTGAAACAAGTTTCGGTAAACAGAAAATACACTATGCACGGAACAATGTCGTACTTTGATGTAAACGAACCACCCGACAGCAGAGCGAACCAACAATTTCGACCTTCTTGAGTAAAAGCTCAAAGAAGTCTGTCTTACATGCGAACCGATCGCGGCTGAAAGCGAAAGATCACCTCAACGGTTGGACTGAAATAAAGAGATTGGGAACTTCCATCCGCGAAAGAAACTCAAGAAAATTGTTCCAACATCACCACTGCCGAAGACCATGGGGCAAAGCACTTTCCGCTTGCGCATTCGAACAATTGCAACTCTCTCATGATATAGTCGCAAGTACGTTCAATTTGCGTGAGCGCAGCTATATTGCGGCTACTGCTTTGGTCTCGGCTGGATAAGATTCGACAAAGAAAGGAAACAGAAATATCGCTCAGATGGTCTTACCTGGATTAAAGCAAAGGCGACAGTTACCTATCGATATTGGAGGTTTGGCAAGGTGAGGGTTTCCTGATCAACGATCACGACAAACCTTGTCCCAAATGCACAAGAGCAGAGCCACTTCACACTGACCCTTGGAAAGTCCGAGTTAACGTAACCTGAAGTGGATTAGTCATGTGCTCTCTGACAAAATGTTGAAAGAAAGTGAAAGGACAGCAGCTGTTTGCTTTTGAAGTGATCTTTTAGTTAGCGCGGCTAATCCGCAAAAAGGTTAAAAATTGATTAAATCCTTAGAAAATCCTTCAAATCATCACTTACCGAATAGCGTCATATTTGTGAACACAATTTATTCATTAATTTGGAAATTTATCGGTTCAGCGACCATAAAATCCGGAGACACTAAGCAGAATGCGACGGAGTTACGTAACTCTTTTATAGCTTTCACAATGATTTTTTCCAGGCCGAGTCCGTGCTCCGGAGTTTCTAATTTTGTGCCGTTGGTCGAAAATCAGGTCCGGCTGCATAATTTTATTTGGAGTAGTACATAGTCCCTTAAGCTCTTTCCAAAATGGAATTAATAGAGGATTTTGCAAAACGATCTAATATTTCGGTTCATTAATATTTGTGTAAACATGCGTAGATGGAAAACTTTCAATTATACAAGAATTTTGCAATGTTTCTCAGTAGTTCGTTGCGTAAAATCCAAAAAATAGTGTTTTGCGTTTGTGAAGAATGCTATTGACTCGCTTGACTCGACGGCAATTATTGACTCTTTCCCCGGTGCACAATGAAGTTGTTTACGCTGTTTGGAGAAATCACTTCAATATAATAACGTTTGAATGATATCACGCATTGCCTTAGATCAGTTGTTTCCATTGTTTGGAATTAATCTCTGCAAAAACCTGAAATTACCTGAAGGAGATAAGCTCAATGCCCTCAACAATGAAAAGTGAAGATGTCTGTACGCAAGTCAATCGCTCGGTTAAACTGATGTTAAGTACCGCAAAGCATTGGAATAGCTCGAGGGGATTCGTTTGCACATCAGCGAAAGTTTACTCCACTGTTTATGAGCGTTTTCCAATCTTTGGGTGATTCAAAGTAATTGCAAGATGGTAATCCCGGTCTTCTGTTTTTCTTACATTTTTTACACCTGAAAATAATTTAACGAGATGTAACACCTTGATGAACGCGATTGTATAAGTACAAAAAATAATTGCATTTAATGTAGTGGGTTAACGTGCATTTGCTGTTTGGGTAACAACGAAATTGGTGTTGTTGTTGGCATTAAAGTTGACAAAAACTTAGAAATTGGTTGAACAATCTAGTTTTGCAACTGGATCTGTAGTAGAGATAATATAGACTACTTTTGAAGCACATTCAGTTTATGTAAGGAAAAGAAAGAAGTTGCTTTGTGTCATCTTTTTAATTTGTTCAATTTACATAATTATTCTTTACCTAACTCAGGACAATAAAAAATCGTTAATCTTAATCTTATAAAGTAACCACATAATTGCTTTTATTCTTTGGAGTTCGTTTTAGTTGACAATCCTAGTTAACCGTCCATTCGATCTGTATTTTTTTTACATAACACTTTAATTGTTATAAACCTGAAAATGTACACAATTTTGCTATATTTAAAATGCTTGATATAGGTAATCCTAATATTTGAAAAGTCTAAGGGAACAAGTAGTTATTTCCATTTCATTATTTGTTTTATATAATAGATAAATTGTAACAGGTAGGTAATGCGCTCGTAATAATTTTCATTCAATCTACACCTTATTCACGGTCGCATTCAGCGTATACTGCTTCGTAGCGCCCTTTCTAATGAAATATGTAACTCGTCAGGAGTTCCTCAGGGGAGCCATTTGAGACCGCTGCTATTTATTATTTACATCACCGTGTACGCAGTGTATTCAAAAATTTCAAGGACTGCGGCCCTCAGAAAAGTACAAGCGACATTATCACTGCGTGATATTTGACATTATTTAGGAACGGCGTTAGGCGATACCCAGTCGAAGTTTTATTCAGTTCGGAGAAGTTATATCTTGAAGGCGTTCATTCGTGTGAAGTGTCTCAGTGTGCTCTTGTCATCCTAGCTCACTGATGTTCAAAACGAACATCGGGTTGTCGCTTGCGAAGATTTTTATTTCCAAGATCCAATTTTTTTACAAAATATTGTTACTAGAGACGAGTCTTGGTGTCTGCAGTATGATTCGACGACGAAACGCCAAAGTGCTGAGTGAAGAGAAGCGACGATGAAAGCTTGGGCATCCAAATCATAGACGAAAATGATGCTGATCACCTTTTCCGGAGTATTCTACAAAGACATTTTGGATAGACTTTTGAAACGAATGAAGCGTGTGAGACCAAAATTGTTAGGCAGTGGAGAGTGGAAGTTGTTGCACCACAATGCACCGGCTCACAAGTTCATTATTGTGCAGGAGTTTTTGGCGAAAAGGCAAGTTGTGAATATAAACCACCCTGCGTACTCTCCTGATCTGTCTCCGCGAGACTAGTTTTTGTTCCCAAAGCTAAAATTAAAGATGAAGGGGCAGAGATACAATTCAGAAGATGCGATAGAAACGGCAAATGAACTGATCAGTATTCCAGTGAAGGCGTTCCAGAAGGCGATGATTGGCCTGAACACTCGTTCTAAGTATTGTATCGAATTACGGGGATACTATGTAGAAGCCTGATAATAAATCAAAGTCTTTTCATTGTGCTTGTCTGATTGTGTGGGACCAGTCCTGGAACTTTTTTAAATACACTGTGTATGTACTGTTATGACAAATTCAAAAATACGTCGTTCAATTTTAATTACTCTATTAAGCAATGCTTAATATCTAGACTTCACAAAACTTAAGGCACAGAGTATGCCTGCAAAATTTTGAGACCTTTACTACTCCTCTCACATTAAAAATTAAGGCTGCTCAACATTAAGTCATTTCAAATAACTTGTCAGTTTGCGCAGCTAGAAAAACACACACAACTAAAAGCATTTGTATGAATAGTATCCGGCCAGATAAGGAATGTGAGTGCTGCTAGGAATTTTGTAGGGTTGTCCAAGAAGATCATATTTTAAGTTTTTGTTTAAATTTATTTTATTTTCAAAATTTGGCACAAAAATATTTTTAATAAATTTCGCAATTTTCGTACTCCGAGCTCGTGTCTTCTAAATTTATTACTTATCTTTGCTGAGGAATCTGATCTACCTTATCATGTTGAAAAAAATTATATTCTGCTTCCAATACATGTCTCACTAGTAATTCTATCAAATTCTTCTCACATAATTTTTTCCACATCACTGCTATAAGGAGTCACATTTAAATTTTCTGCAAAAATTAAAAGTACAAGAAACGCGTTCTCTGGAGAAATTTTTGTGAAAATAACAACCATATTTTGCAACACACTAAAAACATCACTAATTTCAAATCCAAAATTATAATTACCTCAGTAATCACTAGAAAAATTGTTGTGTTTCTCAACTTTTATGTCGTCGGTGGAGTAAGTGATACCGTACCGGTCCACCATTCGGAGGTACCAGGTTCGAATCCCACTGACGGCGACCCATGGTTGTTTTCTGCTGACAGAGTGATAGAGTAAATGGAATGTGATGTTGCCAATTTTATTTAAGAACTTCTTGTAGTTTCCCGAACAATTGCCTTCAGTCGTCTATTCTGATTGAACAAAGTAATTTTTTCCAATAAAAGAATTGATTAGGAGTAGAATAATAAAGTTTAAATATTATAAATTGATGCTTTTGCTGTTTGAAATTTCAATAAAAAGTTCAATTCACGTAATCTCCAGAATTTCATGTAAATCTGACAACAAGGTGTGCAGTACTAAGCGCAGAATACAAAATTTTTTGTGACAAGTTATTTGAAATGACTTGTAGATTCGTTCAATTTGTTCTTCGCGACTTTCCTTGGACTGATCCTTTCACCTTCTCTCCTTATACTGACTCGTTTAAACTTTTACTTAAGGTGAAACGTATCTATTCCAAAATTGTTTTTGCTTTTGACCACTTTATGTAAATCATCAATTCTTCGATGCTTTTGAAAACCTTTAACATATCTATCCCGACACGTTCCTTGAGGCATCTTGATTTCCTTCATTTACCTTACCACCGTACTAACTATGGTTTTAATAATACTTTTTCCTCAATGTCTCTTTTATGCAATCGCCACTTTGATGTTATTGACTTTAATCCTTCAAGAAATGAATTAAAGAATCAGCTCAGATTATATTCATATATTATATTTTATTAGAAATATAGTAAATAATTGTAATTACTGCGTAGTAATCAGACTTTGACTAACTTAAATAAATAAATAAATACAACTTCTTTTCTGCACATGCCATCATTTACTTTGTCCGTGATTTGTAACACCTTAATTGATTTCTTTTATTTATTCATTTATTTAAGCTTCGTCAAAATTCTTATTACTTCAATTAAAAATAATATATAGTAATAAATTACAATAGTTAAAGGCAAAAAATAAATAACTTACTGGACTGATCAATTATTGGATTCCTAGATTAGTCGAAGTCAATGCAGCCAATTGTTCAGTGAAATAAATGTAAGACGGTTAAGAAACGGAGGCAGAATAAAAGATTATACAGATAAACCCACGAAGAATAATTCTTACAGAACGGCGTTGTACAGCTTCAAGACAATTACTATGCACGGCACAAAGAAGAGATTGCATCTTAGGTTTCACAGTATAGTGTAGTACAGGAGAGAAACGTTTTCGTTCGTGAATCATTGAATTTCTTAGAATAGCCTTTGGTGACGCGCAAAGTTGCTTTGGTTTTGCTAGTAATTGCGTCCTCAATTCTCAATCGTTTCGTCAAATCTTGATTATGGGCCACTGTCTATAGTATAATAGAAATGTAAGGGCTTTGGCGAGTAAAAGATGCAAAGAAAAAAAAAGAAAGTAAGAAGAATACTATCAGTGAAAGTGAACGGTCTGCGTTACCAAAATAGTCTTCTTCTCGTAGGTCCAGGGTGCCGCCCGAGTAAAATTACTGAGTTAGTATATTCACGCCCAAACTAAGTACGGACGTAAATATTTTTAAAAGTATATACGCGCCCGTTGCAAGCACGCATAGCGAACAAATACGTCAGCCACACGGGTATTATACACGTCCCCGCTACAGGCAGAAAATCAAAAAATACGCCCGCCATAAACACATTTCTGTTACTGCGATTTACTTTTAACACATTTGAGACTGGTGACTCATCTCGTGGGTTATGTCAAATCCCACCCATATAGACGTAAAATTGTTCCCAATAGCCGATGACTGACAAGGTGAGTAACGATAATAATAAAGATAACAATATCCTGAAGTTATAATCTTTATTAACCCAAGTAAAAATAAGATTCAACTGGGCAAACGTTGCCTATTGCAGAGATCGTTTTGTTATTTCAGACGTCGGTGTCGAATGAATTAATCGAAAATAATTTTATTGTTTTCATTTTAACTTTTAATCTAGAAAAAGTGTGAGCGTGCTGTGCTTGGTTTGAATTATTTCGTGCGTCTTTTACTGATACTTGCATGCAGCGAGCTGGCATTTGGAAAAGTATAATTTTTACTCAGGCGTACCGTGCCTCATTTGAGTGACATTCAGGCGTCTTCACGCTGTACGTGTCTGTTTCAAGACTTGGTGAGCCTTAATTTTATTCGAGCGTGGAAAAAAACGGATGAAACGCGAAAAATTAAACTTTGGAAATCATTGTAACTCCGAAAATATAATATCTACGAGAATGGTTAATATACCAATAGGTAGTAGAAGAACCACGGAACAGGTCCAAACTAAGTATACATGCATATGGACAGACACGTCAATATGTATACTGTCGAAAGTCAGTTACCGTCGTACGCTGCTTAGCGTTCGGACATCGCGCGTTGACAATTGAGGTATAATTTGATATCTAACGAAAAACTCTAGCGTTATGTACCATAATATATAAGACTACGTGTGATATCCCAAAGTTATAGACAATTAAGTGTGTGACAAACAATAAATAAATAAATAAATACACCTAATTATGTGCTTACATGGTAGACACGTTAAAGCAAGCACCGTACCAAAAATACCGTGCGAAAACAAACCGTGCTTAATCGACTCCGATAGGTAGGGCACCTTGCGGATTCCTGTCCAAAATAACTTTGGGGATCTTGTAAATTTTCATTCGAGAAACGTGTCCAACCCATTTAAGCCTGGCTAAGCTTATGAAATTTATAATGATGAGAACCCCAAAAATCTCATATAATTCGGGTCCAGTTTTCGCCGAAAGTCACTGTGGCTCATCTCAAACGCCCTAACCAACTTAAGCTAAAATGGCTCAACCAAAGAATCTTAAAGGGATTTCGATATAATTTTAGTCGTAGATCAAGTTACTGGTGACTTGATAGCACTTCCGGTTTCATCATAAATGAAGAAACAGTAATACTATCGAGAAAAAAGTGTTTTGAATTCGTTTCGATGACTTTTTCAGAATATGCATCAAACAAATTAGATTAAAAGTTTTCCTGGATTTTTTTTTATTTCCGTTGTAATCAAAAGTGCTATCAAGTCGCCAGTAACTTAATTCTGACCTATAACTAAAATTATTTGGAAAACCCAAATTGACAATTTGTAGTTGAGCCATATTAGCAGTGGATTTGCTAGAGTTATTCACGATGAGGGGTGGAGGGGGTGATTGAGAGACCTCTTAAAAATGTGTTATGAAACTACAATTTTGCAAGAATTTTTATTTTATAGAATACTTTTCAGTAATGGGAACTAAAAATTAAAAATTTCGATTTTTGTTAAGCACTCTAATATATATAGGTTGGTGAGTATAAAATCAGGTATGGTTAATAGAATGTTGTCAGTATCTTGTTAGATTGTGCGGTGCTCTAGCGCTCCTGGATCCGGGCTCTCTTCAGTGGACCGGCGTAATTTAAACAACTGGTTTCTATGAAAATCCTTGTTGGAGGGCGCTTTCCAGTAATATTGTTGTGTGTACTGCGATTGAAGAGTCCGAAGAAAGGGGGAAAACAACAAACTTGGTCCTTGAAATGATCGTGTTTTACCGTGTGAAGTCATTATGAACAAAAACAAGTACAAATTGACGGAAAGCCCCTTTTTATAGGTTTTGTAGGGGTCGAAATTTCGAAAGTGGTCTAAAGTGCCCTAAATTAATTGACACCACATCAGGTAAGTGTCACTTTTATCAAATTCCAATAAATTATTAAATTTTCTACTGTAATATTATGTTTGGTTGCTGCAGAATGGAGAGAAGAGTTGAAGCCTTTTCGGATACGTCGACTCTCATCTGGATATTCTCAAGTGCTACTTACACCTACAAGCGGTAGCAACCGGGCAATGCATCCTAGAACGTTGCCAAGTAACTAATGCGGGAGGAGGTAATCACTTGACAAATTCCACAAACTCTAAGGTTGTAATAGGCCATGCGAAGGGAGTATGCAGTGGTGTTCTCGCATCCGCTGGACCCAGGGGTAATTGGGTCGCGAATAGCGTCTCCTCAGGCACTTCTGTAGGACTAAAGGTGGAGGGTTCGGTAGACAGTAGACAGTAGACAGTTTGGTTATACCCACTGTACACACAGGATTTTATAAGTGACCAAGGAAACCGAGGTTAGTGGTGCGACAGTGGGATAACTGGATACTCAGTTGCAACAACTAAGGGAAACTGGGAGGGAAGGAAACCGGATCCGATTCTATATAGCTTGTTTCGGCTAATCCCCAGAGAGGTGTTTTTAATGAGTAAGAATCTCACTCTACCGGAGGGCACAGGCTGTCCGGTGTCTTTTGAACGAGTTTCTCCTCTGGCGCTAAACAAGCGTAATATAATGTTTTGTTAGTGTTAAAAATATCCCTGTGATTTTAAAGTTTCAATTTGATTAGTAATTGGCGATATTGTGTAGTGAGGTTATGTGCGGTGTATTGTGTGTTCAGGACTGTCTTTCTGTCATTGTTTCAGGTTCTTCAGATGCTGGGTATATATTTCCTAGAAAAAGGTTTCCCCGGGATCTGGAGTTCGGCGAGATATCGTTTTATCTTCACGGTCTCTTTTGACAGCTGGAAGTTTCCTGTTAGTAGATGTTGAATGGTGAGGAAGAAGACATTTCGGGAATGGACACTATAAAGACAGAACAGGTGAGTTGGTCGTGAGTTGGTCTGCAGCGAGAGATGATGTGTTGCTTGGTGGTTGAGGCTAGCTGGCTTTTCAAATGACTTCTAAATGTTTTCTAATAATTCGTTTATATAAGTAATTTTTTTAGGGAGCCTAGGGGACAATCCTTTGATGAGTAAGCATGATTTTGGCCGGAAGAGAATTATGGTAAGGGAAGTGAAATGGTGTAAAGGAGTGAAAGAAATTGAATGTCTTATTTTATTACATTACTGCGAGCTGGACAACAGTCCAGAGACGGAGTGGATTTTTTTAAATACTATTTTAAAACCAGACACTGAAACCGAGTTTCGAACCCAGGAACTATGCTGTAGTGGTCGTACCGCTCAAACAATTAATCCAACTCCGTCTCGTATATTTAGCAAGTTTTAAATGAATTCAATTGATTGTTTTATTGTTTACCATTTTAAAATTAACTTAAAACACTTGCTTTATGTTCTACAAAAACTTTATTAAATTTTAGAGCTGCGACATGTTTCGCCTTTTTAGGGCACTTTCAAACAACCTCGAGTTGCTTGAAAATGTCCCAGAAACGCAAAACATGTTGCAACTCTAAAATTTAGTAAAGTTTTTGTAGAACATAAAACAAGTGCTTTGTTAATTTCAAAATGAATTCTACTCTACTGTTAAGCAGTTTGAATTTATTAAAAGTGGCAGCAATGCTCAATAGCTAATACCTTTTTATAAAACTCCTTAACTCCTTCGTTTTGTTATTATAGTAACATTTTATTATTAAAGTATTGAAACGTTTTTTCTATAAAATTTCTGACATCAGGAGAATGTATCTGGTTTACCATTGGATATAATTTCTTCCGTATACGGCACAATTTTCACAACATAACCCAATTTTACTGTCATTCTTTTACTGTGATTCCATCATAATATGATTATTATCCGTATAGTTCGAAACGTTTAAATCTCTATCAGTGAATACCATCAATATTTACCTAATTCTTTATTTCTCTTTATTATTGCCACTTAAGTAAAATATCGATGGCGAAAAAACCTAAACACTCATAAAAACTTTCTAAAAGGATGGTCAAAAATGTTTTGTTTATTAACAACTAAAAGAGTAATTTTCGCAGAGATAAAAACGAAAAGTGAATAAAACGAGCATCGTTTTCCAGAAATGCCCAAAACGACTTCCTCAATTTCTCGCCAAAAAGATAATAGTTAATTTTGTCACAAGAATGGAAAGAGAAATTTCTCCTTAACGAGATCTGATTAAAGCTTTCTACCTGAGCGCCACAATAGGTGCTTAAAAATATAATTCGGGGATAAATGCTCGACCCACAACAATTTATTTTCAAAAAGTATAGTCATGATAGCGGAAGACGTATCACGAAGTGGGCGTTCATTGGCAATAAAATTTGCGATGAAGATAGCCAGGTTAGTTTTGCATAAAATAGTAGAAAAGGTGTTAAGAAAATCGCTGAAGCAAAAGATTTATTTCTAGATTGCTCTAGACAGAGTTCAGTTTTAAGAGATGCCAAACTATTCGGAATTGTAATTAGGTCCCATTTGCATTGAGGACCGTCCACAATGTCTAAAATAAATTAAATGTAACAATTCAAATTGTTCAGGTAAAACAATAAAACACTTTCTTTCATGATCTTTTGAGTACGGGACCTACACACGCGGAAAGATACAATGAAAATTGAAAAGATGAGGGCAAGGCCACGGATCGTAAAGAAAACATGACGACATGGCGCGAAGAAAGGCTTATGAAAATTTTGTGCCAGCCTTCACTTTTCGAACACGACCAATGCTGCGTTGCTGTCGAAATAATCTTTTTTTCTTGGCTCCTCTTCCGTGAAGCAATTTCTCAAAGCGGTGCATGCAGTATTGAAGATTTATGAATTATTTTGCGCAAATCACGGAACAAAAGAAGGCATCCGAGTCTGTTATGTTTTCTTTTTACCTTTCTTGATATTGCCATCCACAAGACTTGTTCGGTTTCCTAAAAATTTATTTGAAAAGCAAAGCCCAGAAAGTGCCATGAAATTACCTTGGCAAATCGAACGGACACATGCAAGATTCGAATGAGTTTGATACGCCAGTCTGGTCACCAGCCTCCTCAACTGGACCAAGTTTTCGAGTACTGTCTTGGTGTCCGCCAGCGTCCGGTTGAGTACAGTTTTTGTTTCTGGAGTATTAAATGCGCTAGAGGAACACATTCCACGGCATCACTTTCACTGCTCAACAGTGTACAATGGACTTTTTATGCTGCGGAAGTAACAGCTGATGTGGCCCCACGACTTAAGACGGTCGCAAGACCCAATGCAAGAAAATCTGTCTCCTAAGCGGGGGGCGGTATAACTTACCTATCCGGAACAATACCTTTACAAGAAAGAGCAATCAGTAAAATTTGACTAGGGGAAAATTCGGGCCAGGTTTTTTCGTTGGCTTCATTCTTTCGTCTTTAATAGACGGATACGTTTCGAATTTTATTGATATCAAGGTTAAGGTTGTTTAGCGATTTATCTCGATTTAATTGAAGATAACTGGGTGAAATAGGCGACGAACAATTGAGCTTAGATTGGTCATTGTTGCATTTGAAACTGTTGGTAATTTCGGTAAAATGGAAGGTATTTTTATAGTATCTGTACTGTGGAAGAAAGCCGACCTGTAGATTTGTAATGCGGAATGCTGCTTTTATGAATGCGGAAGTTTTTTTTTTTTAAATCGAGAGATAGTAGAAAGACAGGCTGATTGTTTGACATTTGAACTCTTTCTGTTCATCTTTGTATTTTGCATAAACTGGGTGAAAGGAGTTTTTGGATAACACAGTGGTTGAGGTAGTACATCTTTAATAATAGTTCCAGTAATTTTTCCTGTGCTAGTCGGATGCGATGTTATATTTTTTTGAATCCTAAAATATTCGAATATTCTGTATTGCACTGAATTGTCATTTTCATCGTCCTTCTGATAGGAAATTTTTTATGTGATTTAAGCGAAATCTCAATTCGAACTTATTAAAGCAGAAAATATCGGAAGCTACGTATTCATTTTACGAAGCTCTCTTTCAAATTTAAAACTATTGTTATTGACTCAAATTTATAAGATGAAAAACTGTCAAAATTTCCATACATTTTGACACATTCCGTTCATTGCAACAAATTGTGTACATTATAGCTAACTTTGTCTTCTCCATAAATAAATTGAAAGTTATTTACAAATGTGTTCAGGATCTATTCAACACAGTCCAAGTTTTGTTGGTTGTTTCTAGGACAGGAAATCAGTCTGTATGTACTGTGCAGCAATAGATAATGTATATAAAGGTCGTCATCGAGGACATTTTTGAAACTCACAATTATACCTTACTATAGAAAAGTAATTGACGAAATTCTACTGCGCTTTCATCTGCAAAGTTTCTTCATTGTTCTAGGTTTTCGTTTAAACTCGTTTGGGATAAAAGAGCCTATTGAAATTAGTTTTCTGTCTAAATCACCATTTTCTTAATTCGATAGTTTTCTTCTGATGGGCGTTTCTTTCCAAATATTTGTATAATATTTTTCCTACTCCTATATGCATTAGATGCATCAGTCAAAGATATCAATTTAAGTATATCAGCATGAGGAAGCAGAAAACGGTCATTATGCCATGGAAGGTTACGAAACCTAAAAAATCTTCGTTGCACGGACTAAATACGCTTAACATGGACCCCATAAAAAGGAGACCAAACTGGGCTAGCATACACAAGAATAGGCCTAACAAATGTACAATAAAGGACTCGAGTGATATAAGAATCATTAAAATCGTTAGACCACCTATTTATGAAGCCCAAAGTAGCATTAGCTTTGTCATTAATAGTATCTATGTTGTTTCGACAGAAAATCAAAAATTAAACAAGACCCCCAAGTTTTTGGATTTGTCAAGTATATTCAAAGAGTGTCCATCCATGGAGTAATAACAGCAAGGATGTCTTTTATGCGAAAAGGATATGACAGTGGATTTGGACATGTTTAAAGAGAGTTGATGGAACACCAATTGCAGAAGACGTCCAAGATCAATTAAAATTGAACGAAATAGCTTTGCATCATCGGCGTAACACAAAATTCTCGAGTGTGATGGCATTAGGGATACATCATTGATGTAAATAATGAACAGAAAAGGTCCAAGGTGACTACCCCGGGGAACCCCAAAAGTGATGCGGAGCGAAACCGAAAGAATTCCACGAAACAAAACGCGTTGGGAGCGCTCGGACAAATGTGGGCGTAGCCAATGAACAACCAAGAATCACCAACTTATGAATGTGAACTTTATGATTGATTGATTCGATCAAAAAAGCTTTACTTAGGGCAAACGCCACTACGGATGGATGAGATAAATAAGGATCAGAGAACAGAGACAAACGACACCCCACAACGTTTCACAAAAGCAATAGGAAAGCAA
Organism: Leptarthrus brevirostris; assembly: GCA_964036015.1. Classification (NCBI taxonomy): domain Eukaryota; kingdom Metazoa; phylum Arthropoda; class Insecta; order Diptera; family Asilidae; genus Leptarthrus; species Leptarthrus brevirostris. Next base: position 2,835,468 of record OZ038372.1, on the reverse strand, counting down.
TCAGGGCCACTCGAGAAACTGTCAGGCAATTTCGAAATATGTTTAGCAATAAAGGGCCGTTCAAGTATAACGTAAAGCAGTTAGGGGGAGGGGGTCTTGTGGGACGTTAAAAGTCATAATTCTTACCTCATGACTCAAGGCTCAGTTTATATGGTATATCTACACTACACATATTTTTATACATACGAAAAGGGTCACGTCATAGAAGTTTATATATGACAAATAATCCCAATAAGCCGTGTACCACGAGCCCATAGTTTGGAACCTAAGAGACCGACTGTTGCGGTGAAGCAAAATCACCTAAACTACAAGCGATGAACTTACAAATTCCACGCACACACACTAGGGCCAAGGTGGGCTGAAATTTCGTTTAATTGATATTCCGGTATTTTGCGCAAAATAATCGTTCGTAGGTTAAAATAATCATCTGAGTGTTACGTAACGTTTAGGGAAGGGGGGGGGGGGGGGCTTGCATCATTCAAAATATGATCCTTGGATTAAAGACAAGTCGGCGGAAGCCTCTTCATATAAGTAAAATCACTAAAGCTAATATCACAAGTGTTATCCAAGAAAGCAGCCTTTAAAAAGTCACTAAAAAGATTAGCGATGGTCAATGTGTCCTTACCACTCATGAAACCAAAGTATAAAGTAGAAGGGTATCTATCAGAATTACGCTTCGAATCCACAAATTGCTTAAAGTTATTAAGCAAACTACGTTTAGTCCTACTAATATAGTCATTGTATGAAGTGCTGACGTCTAACATATATTTGTGACGCAACTCAGAACAGAACAGATAATCAGAGTCACACCTCGAAGAGCAGAACCGCCTCCAGGTTTTGTTTTTTACATTCTTTAGATATCTTAAAGACCTCTTAAGTCATGATTGTGAAGTACAGGAACTTTTGCCGCATTGAGCGAAACATGAGGCAAGGATAATGTAAAATGAACTCACGGCGATATCAATGTCGGTTCATTGAGGACACTATGCCAATCTCAAGCCGAAAACCAATCATTTAGTAATGATGGGTCAATCTTTTAAAGTTATAATAATACTCCTCCATCAGCGAGACGGCCACAGCAACAGGATCGAAGAAGTAAACAGCATGAAGAGCAGGATAATGGGATGACTCAGGCAGTATAAGAGCAACACATCGTCTAACCTGAGTACTCGCAGGATCAGTGGAAAAGATGAGGTCCAAAACAAACGGCCCGAGTTGTTCGGCACGCCACAGGTCTACATCCAGCCAGCAGAGGTGATGTCATCCAGAAACGATGCAGCAAAACCAGGAGCGGAAGACAATGATGACAGTGGTCTCTCGTCGTCCGTACCAACCCAGCAGGCACGTTGAAGTCACCAAACAGCAGCAATTCATCAGATGGCAGAATGGTGTTCGAGAGGCCATCAAGAAATGAACACGGAAGATGAACTAGGAGGAATATAGACTGTTACGATTAAGATACTCTTACCTGTAAGCTGCAAGACAACACAAATTGGCTCCAAGTGATCAAAGGAAGCCAAGGGGCAGAAAGTGGTGAGTGACAGTCACGACGAATGAACATATAACAATTTATTAAAGAATTTTGACTTTGTTTTACACCGCCTTACAAGCCGTATATAATAGTATATTATATTTAATTGTCAAATTTATTTTCTTTTCATTTTATATATTTACATGGTGTAAAGTGATATCATAAATCTTTTACATGCTTTATATAGTACTAGAAGTTTTTAATATTTTATATATGGGGCATTTCACGCGAAGCGGACAGCGAAAAAAATGTCAGGTTCTGGATTTTGTTCATATTTGGTTTAATTGTACTTCTATATCTCCTGAATGAATGTGCATTTTAATTTTTTTCTATGAAGCCTAGTTGCCCTTTTCTAAGCCTTTAAAGAATTGACAAAATTTGAAAAGCGGGTTTTTTGAAAAAAAAATTTGCTATTGTTCAAAGTGATAGAAAAAAAGTAAATAGTGTTATTTTAAAGACAAGTAAATGTTTTTCTTGGCTGTTATTACAGAGTTGAAAAAAAATTTTTTTATCGTATATAAAACCGCAAGTAAACATATCAAATCGGATTTTACTTAACTTTGACATGTTTAAAAATTTTTGTTTTTATCTCAAAATGTAGCTTATAGTTCATAAATAATTAGTGTAAAATTTTAGAATGTGATCTGCATTCGTATCGGAGATAGGGAATTTAAACTTAAATTTTTTCATGTTTCCATACAAAACTATCGCACTGGCCAAACGCCGACTACGCGCTGCACTGTGTTCGAATGCAGATCACATTATGAAACTGAACAGGCATTTACTATACATTTTAAGTTATTTTTTGAGCTATTTAAAAAAAAAATTAAACATGTCGAAGGTTGTCAAAATTTAATTTTAAATATTAATTTTGGTTTTTATACATGAAAAAAAAATCCAATTTCGAATTCGATACCATGACTGTGAATAGCATGCAATTTCCTATAAGAATCACTATTTTAATTATTTTTATATGATTAATTGCCTTTGAAACAGGTCAGACATAACTTCTTCAAAATTGTTGGTTGTCCGCTTCGCTTGAAATGCCCCATATACAGGGTTTTCAAATAGTATTGGAACCCCCACCCCCCCAAGGTAAGTACTGATCGGAGAAGAAAATGACCCAGACAAAAGTTGTAGAATTTTTCCCTGGCTACCTATTGGCTACCTTGGGTTTGACCTTGGTCTTCAAGTTCATTTGAAGGTCAAGTCTATTTATTTAAATGGGACCCCATATTTTAGACCGTGGAAATGAAAAGAGCGGAAGATTATACGTTCGGGTATATCCTTGACCATTTTATAAATTTGACCTTTCAAGGCCAAACCCCGAGGATCACGTTTGACATAAACAAATATCTTTATAAAAATTCAATCGGTCGGGTTAATCGGTACTTTTCATAACTCTGCATTGAAATTTTTTCGCCCACACTACCACTGGCTTTATCTTTATTTTTCGGGCAAAATTAGCTGAGGACAATTTTTCATCAGTCAAATTCTGGTTTTCTCAACATTGTTCTTACAAAAGACTCACTAAAAAACTGGTTATGGCAGAGCTATCCGAGAGAGAGCTGTAACCCTGCTAATGATGCGAGGATGGGTTGATCGAATACAGGGTTATAAGAAAGTCGATCAATTATTCAATAAACAGTTTCGGGATAAAAATAATAAAATAGCCAAAAGTAAAGTTGTGCGCACAGTTCAACGTCTTGAATAAACGGGGTCGGATAAAGATCGTGCAAGATCCGGTAGACCAAAAGAGGCAACAAATTAGGAAATGTCGCTCTTAATTTTACAATCCTTTGTTGAAACCCCGAACATCTCTCTGCGTCGTGTTACTTTAGCGCAAGATGTCTCACTTGGATGTGTTTCTAAAATTATGCAAATGAGTAACGGCATCCATAAAAAATTCATCTACATCAAGAATTATCTGAAGACGATTTCGATAGGCGCGTTGAATTCTGTGAAGTAATGATAAATATGATCTATAATGATCGTCTATTGTTGAACAGCATTGTTTTTCAGATGAGGCCCGTTTTGAATTATCTGACAATGTCAACAGTTATAACTGCAGATACTGAATTGACACTAATCCACAATGGATGCGGGAAAACCATTCACAGTATCCGCAAAAGCTGAATGTGTAGGCTGGTATTTTTAGTGGTCAGAAAGTTGGTCCATTTTTCATAGAGGGTAATTTGGATGGTCAAAAATATGAAATACTTCAGTAAGAAATAGCCACAGCTAATCAAGCCTTAACGAATAACCAAATAGAGGAAATTTATTTTTAGCAAGACGGCGCTTCAACTCATTACAGTCGAAGTGTTCGTTGATATTTTGACCAATCGATAGGGTGTAGGGGATCCATTGAGTGGCCAGCACGGTCGCTAGATTTAACGCCACTGGATTATTTCCTATGAAGTTATTTAAAAAGTGAAGTATACGCAACTAAACTACAGAATTTGGATGAATTAAGTGCTTGAATAATTTACGAAATGAGAGCAATACCCATAGAAATGTTCGAAAGTGCTATCCAAGCTTTTTAGACCAGTCTAGCTCATTGTCATTCAGTAGTTTGACATTAAACACATTTTGAAAAATTTCTGTAACCCTGACACATCTCGCCGCAGCTGGCCGGGCCATCGATCGACCTTGCCTTAACTTTCATTTCTTTAACATAATATAAACTTTTGTCTTGGTCATTTTCAAGGGCATATCCGAACGTAAAATAGTCCGCTCTTTTTATTTCCATGGTCAAAAATATGGAATCCCATTGAAACAATCGACTTCACCTTCAAGGTCAAGGTCAAGGTCAAACCCAAGGTCACCAATAAGTAGCCAGGGACAAATCCTACAACTTTTGTCCTGGTCATATTCTTCTGCGAGCAGTACTTTTTTAAAATTGGGGGGGGGGGGGGGCACTTTTTGAACACCCTGTATATTGTTTATGCAATTTATCTTTAATGTTAAAGTATTACTCTAAATAGGGTCCTAGTTGATAATGATGTAAAATAATAAATTGTTGGTGAATAAAACTATTAAAAAAATTATTAATAAAACTACGAAAATTGAATAATGGTGTTACATATAATTCTTGGGATTATTGCCGCTATGAATTCAATGAAAAACGCGTACTTATATGAGCATATCATACGTTTTTACCCGTGGAAAAGTTTCAGAAGTGCTCTTAAATGATTTTTACTAAGCGCTTCTGTAGAAGCAATACTACAGAGATCGATAATCGCTTCAGATTGCCTTCTCTCGGAAGCGCCTCTAATTTGTCCTACTTCGAAAATAGTAGTGCAACAAAATGGCCAACACATTGCAGAATTATGTTTCTGACCTCCCCATTAAAATCGCCTTTTACTTGCATAGAATTAAACCGAGCTGACCCAAATTTAAAAAATAATTGAATTTCAAATTCTACAGGACTATAGGTTCTGAAGCTTAGCTATACTAGGATTCAATATATCATTGTGTGACAGATCATTTTAATTATGCCAAATCTTTGGAACAAGGGAATGAAGCTTAGGTATTGTCAGCTATATAAAAGTAGTCTTTGGTATTACAATTTTTGGATTTTTGATTAAAAACAAATTCCAAATAATCGCATCTACTCAGTTGAAGCACTTCCTTACAGCGCTCGAATTCCATTATCCGAAATCTAAAGACATTTGAATTGATAAGAAAAAAAATTAAGAAGCTGTCAAAACCATCAATATTACCACAGTCAATTTGTTATCAAATACATTGGCGATTTGTTCAGCCTTTTCCTTGTAACAATTCCGTAAACAGCTTAACTTCCCCGCCTGGGGCAAACCTAATTATTTACCATCTTCGTCGGTGATTAAGGTTGCTCATGTCAATATATCAAGTAAAATGTGATATAAGTCGGGTGAGAATCAACGACGTGAACGTCTTTAGAGAAGCGCTCGGTATCGAAGAAATTATTTTAAACCGGTTGGAACGTATACAGTCCAGGCGCCAGAGTTGACGCCTTCAAATGAGTAAAAACAAATGACTTTTTCTCCTTTTTTTAATTATTAAGAAAGTTCCAAAATAAAAACTCGAACGTGGTCACAATAAAATTTTCTCCTGGACAAGATGGTATCGCATTGCCCAGCAGGGTAGAAAATTTTTATATGTATTTATAAAATACCTACGCGTTTTTTATGTTTTCCGCAGTTTAATCTCAACAATTTTGCTGGGCTGTCAATTAAGTGTGCGAAATGAGTAAGTGCTGTAAGTATCCGGTACAAAGCCGCACAGTAGCCAATGCGTTAAATTGAACCGATGTCTTGAGGACATAAGACCTTTGGCGCCATGCCATCATCTTAACGACAATAAGGTCGTTACCCGATCCAGTTAATACCACTGCGCGTCTTAAGACGCCACCTCGGACCTTTATTTGAAAGATAATTGCGGAACCGAGTGGGTCTGCTGGAGACAACTCGTCCAGTGTAGAGTCATTTTCGCTGTTGACCCAAAAATATTTCAAGTACAAGAAAGTTTTAATGATTTTCGATTTTGGCGATTTATAAGAGTTGAACATTGTCCGGAACGAACAAGACCTCTAAATGAAGTAATTTCAAGGGTTAAAATTAATTACTTACAATGACTCGCGACTACCAATTGCCGGGCGTAATAAAGTGCACGTGAAATTGCAGGCCTCATAAAATTCAGACACAAAATGCAAAAGGAAAGCGGATCTGATTAGCAATTGAAAAGCGGTATCTTACGCATGCAAGTAATTAAGTGCAAGTTTTATGCAGTGTCGATATTGTTGCAAAAAAAATAATTACGACAATTTGTACCAGTAAAATGTTTACAAGAAAATAGGCCATTTTTGTATGCGGTGATTGAAAATAAAAACCAAACAAATTTTTCACTTTTGTGAAAACGTCAAGTAGTAATCTTGCACCTAGGTAATAACTAATCTTGCACCTAGCTAATAACTACCTTTAGACGGAAGCTAGCAGTCTGAAATTATCTCTGGATATCTTTATGTAGTTGATTAGATTAGTTACAAAATATGATAGCAATTTGATGTCAAAACTACCGCGATGTAGAAGAAAGAATAAAGTGGATGATGAGGTTTGCGTTCCAATTAGGTCCTCATTAAATGCAAAAACCAATCAGAAAACCACTAACTTTTAGCTGAGATTCCGTTAAGGTGGTCGATAAAATTGTTCCTGACTTTAACTGGACGCTCGGAAAGGAGGTGGTGGGCGATCTTTTAATGGGTGACACCAAACAGTGACCCGTGCAAGCTCCAGTAATTTTTATTGCGAAACCTCTTAAGTAAAGTGGCCTTTCCAGTTTTGTTATAGCTGGACCACATTTATCTGTATGTAGCTCAATTCATTATGATATTTAATTTGGTGTTTTTTTTAAAGGTAAACGAGAACTTATTCAGTTCTTCAGGCAGAGCAGTGCGCTTGCCGGCATTTAAAGGAAGGCGATTGCATAAACACCAATCGCAGAACGCAGCCAAGTGAACGTTCAAGAGACTACAGCCTGATTATTGGTAAAGAAGTTTACTACTGAACAGAAGTATCGAAACATTATTTTTGATATATAGGGTAAAAGGGAGCGGGCCAAGGATACTACCCTGAGGCACCCTGAGGCAGGTTAATCCTGTCGATGTAATCCTTGACTAATCCAAGAGTACGGGTTAAATACAGTTGAACATCATTAGCACAAAGATGTAGATTAACATTATGAACAATATCACTGATACCATTAATATATAAACTTAAAAGGAGAGGGCCTAGTACTGACCCCTGTGGTACCCCTTGAGCAAAGGTAGGGAGGAAGAAAGAGCCTCTCGTAAATCCCAAATAACTTTGGCTGATTCACAATTGTGCCCTACAGAAAACCCCGACTGATATGATTGTTATTTTTCCTGACGCGGACGCGCTCAAAAAAGCGATGGCAACTTTGATAAACCGGACCATGTTCAGAAATTTTTAAGTTTAAGATATAATAAAGTCTTCAACCTCAACTTGCTCTACCTCCTTTGTTCTGAAAACCCTGCAGCTACATACAAGGATTATTTAAGCCTGACTTTAATATCAGTTGTGCTGTCAGTTATGCATGCTGGATTAGGACTCTTTTCTGAGTGGTAATGATCATGTACAAAATCTTGCTAAAGCTTCAGCACAAAGAAGTAAAAGCCATAATGTATAAGGAATGTTCACTTTTGTGTTCAGTGAGATCATGAGGAATTATTAAAATATTATAAGTAGATTATTCAAAGATTGCCGATTGTATGTGAATTCCGATAACTCTAAATTAGCTTTCTCCTGATCAAAGTAAAAGAGCTACAACTTTTACTAATCACCTCTCATAATTTTTGATCCCAAACTGAAAGGAAAAGTGACGTGCAAGATAAAAACGCTTGTGAAGAAGACTTTATGTCCCAGCAATACTGTTATTTTGCGGTCTATACCTGCGATAATTTCTAACATATTTCTGTACTTTTTCATGTTTATTTACTTATTTATTTAACAAATTTAATCAATGTCCTGACTACTAAATTATCAAAATAAAAATAAAAACAAACTGCTTGTAAACTCGAGCAACATAAGAAATATAAAATTTTTCCTTAAAACAATCGGCGTTTCTAATGAAGAAAAGTTAAGCACCTTTGGCTTGTTATCAACAGCAGCACCAAAGGGTTAACTTTTCCACAGCTGCTGGACGCCTTCGCGAAAAAACGAAAACTAGATGAAACTCCAACACAAAATTTTTAAATAAAATAATAAATAAATAAAGGTTACGTCTGCGATTCGAAAGTTAAAGCAAGAGTATTATATTTCTAAATTTGACCATAACTTATCCTCTAAAGCCCTGTGGTGTAATCTCAGGAAAGCAGCTATTTACAGTGATGAAGGTCCTAATTGCACCTTTCATACTAAGGAGTAAAGCAACACTTTACGAACCATCCCGTTATTAAGGCGCCTGCCCTGCAAAGTTTCTGTAAAAGTTCCCTTCCCTTACGTAAATAATACATGTATTGTTTTTCTTTTCGTTAATAAGATCTCATGCTGCTGTATTTGATGAAGTCAATACCCATTTTATTAAGCTAATTTTTCCTCACACCTATTGTAGACCATCAATAATTGCCTGATGTCTTTAATTTTTCTGATATTTGAAAAATTGCTAAGTTTGTACCTGTACCAAAAAATGGTTCTCCTATGAGTATGTCTGATTATCGACCCAATAGCATTCTTAGCTTTTCGGCACAAGTTCTAGAGAAGGCTATGCATTTTCAGATACAGAAGTATTTGGCTGAAAATAATTTACTATAAGCATATCAGTCGGGGTTTTCTGTAGGGCACAATTGTGAATCAGCCAAAGTTATTTGGGATTTACGAGAGGCTGTTTCTTCCTCCCTACATTAAGAAATCACAAATTTATAGTTTATCTCAAAATGACTAAATCACTAAATGATTTAATTATCTTTCATTTAAGCCAAGAACAGTTGGAACGGCTGAAATTTGTTGAAATGGCTCTTCCTTCAGATCCTGAAAACATGATTTCGAGAAAAACACGTATCAAGTTTGATTTCATATAAAAGTACTATAATTTGTATAATTTTCGGGGCATTTCTCACTTCCGTCACATAAAAACCAAATTTTGGCATCATTCTTGGGACCCTAAAGAACCTTTTTAGACAAAACAAAATTGGTCCAACAAAAAGTTCAAAGGTGATAATAACACCCCTGAAGATTTTCATGGCCTCGATTAACTAGGTACTTTAAAATAAACAACATCATAACTTGTAGTCAGGTTTAAGTTCCATAAATTATAGATTAAAGTCACTAGAACATAAATTTAGTATTGTATAAAAGTATTTAACCGTTGCTTGGAAAAAACTGCTAACAAGTCTACACATTAAAAAAACCTCCATTTCTTTTATTAATACATTTTTAAATTACTTAAGTCCATTGAGAGTTGCAGTGTAGTGTCGGTGGTGCGGAACCTTTGCAACAATTGTCGTCGAATCGGGTAAAATTATTCTACCGCTTTATGCCCCACAAAGCATTATAGGAACTAGAGAGAAGTCCTAAAGTACTACAAAGTCAAGTTCGTCGCTTAAGTCTTTTGTTTCTCCTTAATGTGGAAGTTGAAATAGCTAAACAATTTCAAACTTTGGTCATAGTTTTTTTAGTATAAATTAACTCTCACCTCATAGAAGGGAATTTGATGCTAATTAATTACTATCTGCTGCTACTGTTTGAATAAATTTATTTCAAAGCTGCGGGTATCATAAAAATCCGCCCAGAGCTTTCTAATGCAGCTGTGCGCGCGGTCGAATGTTATCCAAGAAAAAAAAATTCACACACAGTCCAAGATTCGCATATCTAGTACCCTCCTGTTTTGTTATAGGCGAAATACTTTGATTTGCCGAAACTCTGTATTCAAATTACAGAGCCCCAACGTTAAATTAAATCCCCAGATTGGGTCTGCTGCACACTGTTTGGTGCAGTCAATAAACTTTTCCGAACGCAAACCAGTTTCATGGACCCACACCATTTACCTGGACTTACGACGTACCTGCGGAGGCTGATAAACTTGCTACTAACAAAAAGATTTGTAACAGCGCAGCGGTGAGTAAACTTGAACTAAACCTTGAATAGTTTTCACTTTCGTAAAAGTCTTTTATCAGCCTCCCGCTCCGCTTTTCTTCTCGTTGCGTTTCGTTACTTTTCACGTTGCAAATCAATGCAAGCCCGTTGGGTAATGCAATTACTTACAGTAAATGCAAATATTTACTGTTATGCTTTATTTATCCTGTTATTATTTTGCAAATTTATTATAGAACTCGAATTCATGTAGCAAATTTATTGTTATCCGGTTGGATGCACTTCAATCACGCGGTTTCTCGATTAAATTTGGTGAGGGAACAAGCTAATTGGTGACAAATTCATTGTTTAAACAATGTTGTCAATACTCTAAGTCCATCTTTATCTATTAAATGATTTTATGTTATTATACAACTTTATAACTAAGTAGAACTTGAATTATATTTCCATAGTTTGAAATGCCATTGAAAAGTGACGTTTTACCTTTTTTTCGTTATTAACGGATCGCTGTATTCAAAGCATTAATTTCAACTATTATTATTATGTTGGAAGACGCATAGGATAATCGTCTACAGACGAGACCACGAAAGACACCCGAAAAATCAGTCGAATATACTAACTTCTTGTTTTTACAATACGAAGCGACTAACGTTGTGATCTGCTTATGTTTGACTTGATGAAAGCGATGATTACCTTATGATACAATCAATTTCCGGTGGAGGGGGGGGGGGGGGGTGATTAATGGTGAGGGGGGGGTGTACAATGAGTAATCAGAAAACTCCCTTATTAAGGGGACTTTTCTTTTCAAAAAGTTCAAAATATTCGATTTTTTTTACATAAGAGTTTTCCTTAACATCACAGAAATACTGTCCTACACCGTTTTAAAAAATTCATATAGGGAAAGAAGTTATACCTTTATTTGTAACGATACCTATACGCGATACCTATTGGCTCCACACTGTTCTTTAACTATTTTTTTATTTAACTATGGAATTAACCCTTCTAACACAGAAGGCGCACTTCTTTGGCAGGAGCCCAGAATCAATTCACCTATTCCATCAAATTGATGAAATGAGGCTCCCACACCAGCATGCAGAGGAAGAAATAAGAAAAAAAAGGAACAGGAAGAAAACAAGCAAGCAAACCCCGCACGCAACATGCAAACAGAGAGTCACGAGAGCACAGAAAATAAATAGTTCTTAAACAACACTTTACTAAGATTTAAATCAAAATTAGAACATGCATTAACAGCCCTACATAAACGGTTAATAGGTTCATGCATCCCATAATTAGTTCTCGATGGTTCAACTTGCAGTAAAGGCAGTCTTCGAAGGTTATGTTGGGATTGTCTGAAGGAAACCTTTCTAATAAGCACACCTGAGTCAATATTGGAGTTCAAGAGCTGGTGAATAAAAACCAAGTCAGCAACCCTGCGCCTTTTATCAAGCGAGTGCAAACCAATCAACCGTAGGCTGTCGGTGTAGGGCGGGAGTCTAAGCGGATCGTCCCATGGGAGCTCTCTTAACGCAAATCTAAGAAAATTACGCTGCACCGATTCGATACGCTTGGAATGAACAGCGTAGTAGGGCGACCAGACCGAAAACTACTTAACGGATTTTAATAATCCAAAAACTAAATTAAAAAATTAAATTAATTACTACACGATAATGTAATTACTAAACCCACCTGAACAATAGGAGTGTATGTTGTCAGCACAGTGTTTTAACAAGTTGTTTTATACTTACTTGATGAAATGCGCAATTCACTCAGAGTACCTGTATCTAATCAACTACCTACCTTTAATGTCCACGTATAAAGTTGAATTCCCAAAAGCCCCAAGACAGAAATTAGAAAGTGCAGCAGTAAGCCATTTTCCTGTTTCACATCATACGAAAGTGAAACATGACCCGTCCACCAATTTAAAATGATCTATAAAAACGAAAACAAAGAAATGTTACGCAATGCAACGAGTGCCAAAGTCAGGCGTAACGCAATTCGGAAATAGTAAACTATGCTCAAATAGGAGACCTATCCGAGAAGAATTAAAATTTACGACCTAAATATCTTTTACTTGACGATTTGAAAACGATCAGAATACAAAATCGATCAGCTTCAGGTAATCAGTGTCCCCTGATGTGATAATAATTGAACCACGTTTCACTTTCACCGTCATTTGAAACATGCATAGACTGAGGGTAATCCAATGCTAACCGCAAGTAATGAGAGAAGTTATCGCGTTACACCTGTGAAACGATCGAGAGGTAATTTTTACCAGGGGTCTTACAGCTCACTGCATAAATCTAAGACTATGGACAAGCGTGAATGGTGCTTCCTTGGCATTGTATCTCGGAGAAATATTTATCCAATTGGTATTCTACCCAAGGCTTTGCATATATTTTGGCTAACCATTTCTTCGATGCTTCAATGGTTTATGTAACTGCTATGCGTCTTGAGTTTTGAAGTGTAAATGCTTCATGCGTTGAATTAATTTGACGGTTGATGTCAGTATTTATTAGCTGCGGTAAACAAAAGAAAATACCGCCTCTGGCAATGATATCATTCAGTTGGAGTAGGATGGACCGAAACTACTATATTTCGAGCGAAACCAAGGAATAAGCATTTCCTCATAAATTTCTACTAGGATGTTTTCAAACGAATAATAATATCGCCTTAATCAGCTGATGTTACAGTACCCCTCTTAATCACGCCGAGACATACTAGACAACCTAGCTGGAAAAAATGCGTCTTTAAAAACAAAAAATACCAAAGCAGTTAAAAAAAGTCGACATTCACAATGACCTTGCCAACTTTCCACAGTGCATCTCTCCTCTTATGACGTAGCACGCTCCCATCCGCCTACGTTTTTATTGGTACACCAAAAAACATCATCTACATCGTGCAGAAAGTGAAGAAATTTCCAAACAAAATCCAAAAAACAAGAAAATGATGAAAAAGAAAAAAAAACGTGAAGAAATCGAAAGCGCAAAACGCAAAATCGTTTTCGATGGTTACATAAGGAGAAAAAGTGCGAGAGAGTAGCTAGCACTGGCACGAGTGATTCCGATGCCGATGACAGACCAACGGCCGCAACGCTGACCACGGTCCATGTCCGCCATCCACAAAATGATTTAAAGCTCGGACTCAACTCCAAGAAGATCATCTTAATTTTAGCGTGCGTGAATTCGCTATCGGTATGGTTGGAGAAATGGTCCATTTATGGCTCATGCGTCGTTAACAAAATCATCTTTACCATCTTATCTCTTTAAATATTCAAACCGATATATAATTTAATTAAGCAAATGCGATTTTTCAGGTTTCTTGATTATTAAGGTACTCATGTAATGTTGACAGGGAGGGGATATTTAATAGACCACAACTGTTCGACTTTTATCTTCTTTATGCGGCGACGTTTAAGTCCTATCTATCTTAGACTCGAATAGTGTTTCGAAGGATTTTCAACGTTTTGTGATCCACTTAAAAGGTCGGATTAATTTTTGTATATAGAAGCATAGTATAAAAAATTTCTTTTGTAATCATGAAGTTCACATTCTTTCCCAGTAGGAAATGTAATGTTTACTTTTCCGATAGTGTTGTCACTTCCCGAGTATCTATCATGGATACCTCCTCCATTACTTTTTCGATGATTTTTAGATTGGCATGTCCACGAAAGTTATCCATAACCTTTTGCATTGTTAGGCATAGAAGAAGTCAACAAATAAAATAGATAGCCAGGATAATCTATTTTCACATTATCATAAATAAAATAACTCTTTAGTAGAAAGGAATGTTGAATAGAATTCAGACGTGTTGCCATTTTCAGCAATCAAAGTAATCATTACTAGAAAGTAATGCATATCAGAACTAATTATTAGTGTAAACATTTTAAATGTTTCCAATCTTATTTCTGCCGTCCATAGTGAATTTTGAAAGAGATACTTTGCGGTAACATATATAGTTTTTTATGATTATTTTCCTAGATGGTTGGAGGAAATGGCTGAATGTGGGGAGAATTTCAAGGAGCTTGAAATGAGTATCGTGTGCTGAGAAATATGCATAAATCATGGGTGAGAAATGCATGCAGCAGACATTTAAATAGAATGATAAGCGAAGTAATTAGGCAAAATAAAACTGGAGAGTACTTAAGTAAAGCGTGCTGCATGAATAAGTACATAGTATTGAGGAAATACAATTTGAAGGGGTGACCTATAAAAGTGAGTTAGTAATCGCTAATAAATTTAACAACTACTTTTTAGAAAGCATTAATACAATACTTATTTGCCGTGTAATCTTATACAATTATATTTTTTCAAAGTAACGTCCTTGACTATAACTAATGCATTTCATCATACGCTTAAACCAATCATCAATCCAGTCCTCCCACTTTTGTCTAGTAATTAACTCTAGTTCTTCTTCGAAGCTGCTCCTCTGTTGAAGACTTGCGACCCTTCATGCGAGTTTTGACGTAAAGGAATAAACCGAAGTCACAGGGAGCAAAGTCGGTGCTACAGGGATACTCTAACACCTTGATTCCCGTCGCCGTCAAATAGTCCGTGGTAGTGCCGGCTCTGTGTGCAAGGGCGTTGTCGTGATGCAGGAACCAGAAACTGAGTCTCGAGTTTGGTCTCCGATTCGACAATTCCACAAACACCTCAGCTAGACAGGTTTTAGTGTACCATGAAATTGTAATGGTCTTTTGTCTAGCGAGCATAACAGATTTGACAATAGCTTGCTTATTAAATAAAACCGACATCATTCTTCTGCCAACATGCCAACATACTTCGACTTTTGAGGTTGAGATGGTTGCTCCTCATCATCAAATATCCATATCTTGCTTTGTGGTTTAGTAGGTACGTCGTAACACGTCGTCCAGTCGTAGTTAAAAAATTTTGTCCATCAAAACATGTTTCCTAATTTCAATGTGGTTTTTTCGTATCATATACAGGTTGTTTCACATAAGGTGTGCCAAAATAAGTGGGGTGATAAATCTTACTTAGTCAAAGAAAAAATTGTTTAGCAGACGGTGGGGGGGGGGGGGGGGGGGGGCAACCGCAACCGTTGGGGAGTTACACGTCACTATTTTATTCTCATTCAAAAAACTACTATCTCAATGACTTTTTCACTTCCAAAACTTAAAAAAATGTTTTTTGATTACCTAAAATTCAGGATTTTCCTGAATTTTCTCGGAAATATATGTAAATAATACACCGCTCTTATTACCTTTCATAAAAGATTCAACATGGCAAGGTAGAGAAAGGATACGAAAAACCGCATCTTTAGAAATCCCTGACTATCTAATTATTTTATTGCACTGGGGTTAGAAAATTCGTAAAATAAAACAAATTTCTAAGAGAAAGGATCGGAAATGTTTGTTTAGGATGGCATTTATTCAATTACCGTAGGAGATCATTGAATGAAATTTTTCGCTTTTTGGGATTTTCCTATATTTTTATTTTTTATGATTGCTTTCATTTTTCGCGACGGCGCCTCTTAACAGTGGCCGCTCAAATATAATGCATCTAAAAGAAAATTCCTTTTTTTCTTAATTTAATTGCATATAGAAATCGAAGGACTTGACCGTTTTTCGAAATTGACGGTCGATTAAAATTCAACGTTCATAAATCGAAAGAAATCACAGGAGTAAAACGCATGTAAAGTAGTTGAAAATTGTTCAATCAAAAAACCGCCACGTCATTGGATAGAGGATTATTTAACGTACAAAATGAAAAAAAATCAAATCGGTTCAATATTACTCGCTTAATCCGCCGCTTCGAAAAATGTTTTTTCGAGCAGAATACTCGCAATACGGTGATGGTGCAAAACGGACTTGCAATCATTTTTAAAAGCAAATTCACAACGGCACGGAGGTGTTTTGAGTTCAACGATGTTCAACTTATACACCACAGTTTTCCGTAGTGTGGAAAACACAAATATTGAATTTTTAAACATCTTCCAATATGCTGATGATTTATGATCATTTGTAGAAATCGGCAAAAAATTTAACTTTTCAATTAACTATGAGAAAGTAGGACTGCTTCCTCTCTCTCGTAGAAAACCACCGATTAATCCTTTATTACTAGATGGCAATTAAGTAAAAATTAAGAATGACATAAAATTCATTGGAAGAACTTTTAATGCGCAGCTAATTCCAAAAACTGTAATGCTCTCATGATCCAATATCAATATCATAAGTAGTTGCTTTGAGAATATATAGATCAACCATAAGAGCTAAGATAGATGAAATTTCTACAACTATAGTTATTAGACCCTTCTATATTGAGAAAAAATTAAAAACGATTACCAATGCGGCTGTCAGAACTTGTATAGGACTACCGAACACTGCCCCGGTACAGGCCCTTTACACACTAGCAAACGAACTCCCTCCACAATACAGAACCCAACTATTAGCGTCTATTATCCCAAATTATTACTACTCAAGAAATTAATACAGACACTCTCAGAGAATTAAATCCTAAATGGTCCAATCACGCATTAATGTATATCAGGTTTATGGAATCATTTGACAAGCTAGGCAAGATTAGACCTACATCTCCCAAAAACTTCTCGGTGGAACAAAACTTTATAGAAACAGCAGGCCAAAATAAAGACTCGATCTCGGTAGAACAGATAAAGCAGTCTTACAGAAGAATAGTACAGGAACATTCCATGGATTGACAGATTTCGGCATCAGATGCATCTTTGGAAAATGGTATAACAGGCACCAGTGTGTACACATCAATCGATAACAAATAGTTGATCCTCTCAACTTCTGGTGAACTTATGGATATCAGCTCAGCTGTGCGGACTGGGCGGAAGGTTCTAATCAAGATAGGTTTTTGATATTAACAGATAGTAAAGCGGCATGTTCCCTGAGTAATGAACAAAAAAATAATTACTATGCACACGAGATAAGAAGTAAATTCTTGAAAAATGAATCATATTTTTTTCATGATATCCATGTTATCCGGGTCACAAGGGTTTAGAATTAAATGAGCTTGCTGACAAAAAAAGCGAAGGAAGCATGTTCCTTAGTATATAAGTCAATGACTGAACTGTCTATTGGAGATGTTATGATCTCTATCGAGGAACAAATAAACAATGAGTAGAAGAATGAATTCATAAAAATCAGTAATGTTAGTGGAAAATTTTTCCACAAATTCTTTCCCTATCCACAAATGCCACCATGGTAGGGTTGAAAACTTACAGCCATGGAAACAAGATTCTTGAATAGACTATACTGTGGGCACAGTTTTGATGGACAATTTAAGCTTGAAGTCTGCTCCTTTTGTGGGGTCACTGAAGACATAGAGCACATGTTGCTATATTGTATTAAATTTGAACTAGCTAGAAGGAATAACCCCCTGTTGTTGGAAGCATCATCTCTAACCAATATGTTAATCAATCTTAAGGAAGTAAATGCCAGAATACTGCTGAATTTTGTGGCTTTAAGCAATTTAATAAAAATATAACTGATCATTTTACAAATAATTTTCACATGAACTCTACTCTATTGATATTAATTTATGTTAAGATTTCATTTATTAAAGAAATCAGTGCAAAACTTAATTCTTCAAGGGAGTTTGATCCTACCGATTTCATAATAAGTGTAAGTTCTGCGGTATGGATTCAATATTTTTTAGCATACCAGATTTTTAAAACGATATTATTTCTTACAGCCGCCTGTTGGATGCTAAATGTTCCGTGTACGAATGCTAAAAAGTTTAATATCAGAAGAAAATAATTTAAACCTCAGTAGCAGTATAACTGAAATTCTTGTACCTTGCTGAAGACAGTAATGAATCCTAAAACTATATACGTTTTACACGGGAGAGAACTATAAGTGGTGTAGCTTTGAGAAATTCCATGACTCAAGAATTATAATTTATACAAACAATGTTAACTGTATTGAATTTAATTATATTTTATTTGAATTATGACTATAATTTGACTACATGATTTAATTCTGCATTGTAGGTGGTAACTCGACGAATAACTGCACAGATTTCCAAACTACTATCTGAAAATAAAGACCAACATTTAAAATTTAACAACAATTACCGCTAAGTTGAAATTCAAAGCTGGAGCAGAATACGATATGTTTGCTAATTCTGATATTAGCTGTGAGTGCTTTCTCGATACTGTTTAAATGCTGTAAAACGTACCGGGCTGTTTAATAATTTAAGTACGCCGAAATTATTAGATATATTAAAAGCACCATTATGTTTTTAATTGTGAAATTGGAAACATTCCTCGTTTTTGCAATCAAACATACAAACAAACAAACATCACAGTCATTAACACAGCGTTCGTTGAAATTCTACAAATGCCTTAAAATTTGCTTATAAGCCACTCAATCGCATGCTTATAAGCTTGTGTAGCTTCGGAAATAGTCTGCACAATTACACCATGCTGTCGAATTTTTAATTTTATTAATGCTATTAGCAGGAGCCGAAGAGTTTTCGGAAAATAGTGGATCTCGCCTCTTACTCTACGCTTTTGATGGAGGAACTATCGAGTGGTCCCTTTAGAATATTTTATCAAATTTTACTGTTATGGTCTTTTCAGAATATCTTCTCTTGAGGGCATTAAATTTAAATTTACATTGGGATGGGTTGTTTAAGAATCCGCTTTTGCACATTTCTCTAACTCTTCTTGATATGATGCAAGAAGACACTTTATTTCTTCCCGGGTCCAGTTTTTCTTCCCTATTTAAAAAATTATCAGCATATATCAATAAATAACAAAACAACACCGTATTCATACCCCGGTTTATGCTGAATTGTATTGACGGCTGTGCGGTACTTGCTGAGTGTACCTCTGTGGCAGGCTTGGTAAGCGCGTTAGCTATATGTGACTATAGTCAGCTATAGTTGTGTTTCCGAACACGAAGAATGCAATAGAAAGGTCCACCACTCTTACATCAAGTCCCTTGACGCTTTTCATTTTTTGAACCACATCTACATTCGGAATTGAAATTATTTTATATTTGATACGTAAATGAAAAATGAAAAACAAAATAATATCGTCGAATGTCACAACTAGGAGGCCGACATGTATAAAATAAAATTTCTGAAACCACAAGAAATACGCGGGAAAATTTTGGTTTGCATGCGGCTTTATTAATTCTGTTTTACACACATAAAGCAGGAATATCGCTACCTGGTCAAGGTGCATAGAAGAATGTAACAATTTTGGATTCTTGTCTAAATATAAATGAGCAATTTGTTAACAACAGTAACGGTTTTCACATATTTACAAATTTGGCGTACTTGTACTCTACTGCAATTTTTTTAAAATTTTCAAAATTTCAGTTTCTAATTATTGACAGCACAGCAGTAGCTTTGAATTATGTATTTTTTTGCTTCAAACATATTTAAGTACATTTAATTAATTAGTCAATTCGTAAGCCTTAAGTTAATCTACTTAGTGTTCCTTACAACAAGAAAAAAAGACACAAATATGATAACTAACTACGCTGGAGCACCAGGTGATATCATGAAACTTCGCTGCTTTGTTGATGATGGCCGCACTTTTGGCAGCAACTAGTTTGGTCTTGAGGAATTACTGTCCATCCATCGTTGGCGACGGTCAAACCCTCTGAGAATTCGCATTCCAACGATGACCACAAAGATGACGGTGAAATCGAATCTGGCTCTGACGAGGTCGCTTCGCAGCCCGAAGAATCAAAGGAAGTTCTTATACGCCGCCCAAATTCGTCGCAGACACGTACTCGTATCTTTGGGAATTGGGACACGCTTTCCTCCTCGCTCATGGTCCTCTTTACTGCGTCCCAGTCGACGTTTTCCTCAAATCCAATTTCGGCTATTTCAGGCATCATCCCCGTGGCATAGACGCTACTCTGGAAGGCATACCGTGTAGCACCTGCTGCCACCCGGAACGCATTGTTATAGAAAGCGCACATTTCAGGTAAGACCGGGTCGAGGTATCTTTTGCCGTGGTAAATCGGTGGTGGACTTTGAACTGTTTTTGGTGGTTTGGCTGCAACCAGTGCTCCAGGCTGCTCATTAGTAGGCGAATTGATTAAATTTAGATTACTGCGATTATCATTAGACGGCAACACTACTAGATTACGACATTCATGAACAGTTTGAGAATCAGAGACTCGACTTGACGAAACTGAATCTACGGAACTGTGGACATAAACCATTCTGTGAACTTTGCGTATTGGATTAATAATGGTTAGAGTTTTTGGTGATTTCCTACTCGGGACTGGAACCATACCGGAGTTGCCTGTGCCCAGTTCGCTTCTGGTTGCTGCTGTCGATGATGCCCTCGGTGAGTTTCTCTCCTCCACATCGGATGTCCACAGTATCAGAGGTGACAGCAGTGGCGGCGGTGTTCTCGGAGGAGTCCCCGGAGACTCATAAGCTGAAAATTAAATTACAATATCGTCACGGACAGTAAAATGTTAAGTTAGTTGACAACAAGACAATTAAGCGGATATGTACAGCCAATTTTTGTGATTCTGCTAAACTACACATTCATGGACAACTTTTTTTATTTGATGAATTTCTACAATACCTGCCCTTCGTACCTTCCCAGGCTTCCTCGCTCCCTTCGTCTATGGGTAAGTTTTTACCTTCACGCTTGTAATCAAGACAGGAATGAACCACCAAGTCCATGTGGGAATCAAGGGAAAATTGTTTTCCTGTTCAGGAATGAGAATACGCGCGATTAAATGGAATAACATTTGAAAATCGTCAATTTTACCAGACATTAGTATTCCTCGTACCCTGCGACGCATTGATGGAGAGTCCTGATGCTAGAATTAAAAGGAAAGTTATTGTACAATTAAATTGAGTCACTTCTTAAATTAAGAAATACTATTTGGATTATTAAAACATTTAAGAGCAAAGTATTACTGCAAAAAATTTATCGTTCTGAAATTTCCAATTCAACATTTTAAATACTACTTTTGGTTGCTGGAGGGGGGACGGACGTATTGAGAGCCTTTTATGATACGGTGATTCTCATCTGGATACTCTCCAAATGATAGTTACACTTCCAAGCGGTAGCAACCCGGTAAAGCATCATACAACAGGTATGTTTTCAGGAGCAGCTCAATCCCGTGTTGTATTCTAGTCGGGTAGGGTCGGGCGCTCTTCCCACCTGGTCCTATTATTTCTCCCTCAAAATCGTGGGAACACTTATGGGTAAATTTAGAAAAAAAAAACCAGAAAAGCCAGGCACGTCTTTAGGAGTGGAGGTGGAGGGGATGGCAGATCCTAACAGGTTGGCTATCTCCACGGTACTCACAATAGACGTACCTTGAGGAAAATTGCCTTCAGAAGTATATCTATCGGCTGTGGAGGCTGCAGTGCTGTAGCAGTCCCTGAAGAAGGTGCCATTGGTGATGAGGTGGCAGAGATGTAGACTCTCACGAGTTGGGTATCTCCGCAGCACACGCACTAGTAGAAGATGCAGCTCTCCTTTCCAAAAGATTAGCTACAGTTAATTTGAAATAAGGTACTTGTCCTGGCTATGGACTTGAAACTTAAGCTCCCAAGCATAAGATAACATGACAGATGTGGGTACGGCGAAACGGTTGCGATGTGCAAACTTAGAAACCGGAAACCCCAACGCATGGTGAAAGTCCATCCCCCTCCCGTTAATGCCGGCTGACTTCCCTTCTTGGGAAGCTTTTGCCTTCCGTACCCCAACAGACATCTTACCTTGGACGGGTCCGATCTTTTGGCTAGGGTTATGAGTCCCCTTTTGCACAGAAGACGTTCTTTTGTGAACTGGCGGTTGACTTCTTGATGGCCACTCTACCACTCAATGTTATGCTGCACCTCCTACCTCTGGATTTCCACATAAACTATCAGGCGTCATGCGATGCGATCAGGCTAAAGGAGTTACTAGTTACTGGGTTGCGAAAAACTAAGGTCACAATAGGATCCCCGACTTAACATCGAGGGGATCTTCTAATATAGCGTCTGATCACGCTGTACCTCACCTCGATTTTGCGAAGAGATTCACTGTCAGAATTGCATCTAGGAGTGAGTGGTCAACGTCCGAACTGCTCAACTGTTACGTCACTGCACTGCCTGACAGTGCAAGTGTATAACAAGTGAAAATCCTTGCGATCCTGAAGGTATGCTGTTTATTGGGACTCAGTAAAGTACTTATAACGAACGTTGTCACAGCCAGGCTGCCATAAAATAATTGACTCGGTTACCTCCTCCTCAAAGCTAGTGAAGACCTGTATATAACTACTGTATTTCACCTCTCTTGGGGGGAGATTTAATTTTACCCTTATCTGGATTCCAGGTCACAGGAACATCCCAGGGAATGAGAGAGTGGATGAACTCGCGAGAAATGGTTCTGCCCTTAACTGGTCTGGAGCAGAAGCAGTTCAAATTCCATTAAACACCATTAAAAGGGAGTTTCTACAACATTGCTTAGCAAAGGCTAAGCTCAGATGGAGTGCTTCCTCTACCTGTACCATTTCAAGAGCGACTTGGCCGAGATTCAACAAGAATAAAACATCGGAGGTGCTCAGCAGGTGAACTCATCTCACAAATAGTCGCCATCTCCACGGGCCACTACCTGATAGGCGTGAATGCAGCCAGACTAGGAATTACCAACAATACTGATTTTATCTGTAGCTCCCAAGCCTTGACGAGCATCAAATAAATGTCACTTTGAGAATAATCCTTTGAAAACCTACAAGCACTCTCAGAAGTAAAGATTGGGGAGTTAGCTTAATTCCTCAAGTCCGCAGGTTGGTTTTAGCACATTCCTTTTGCCTCATCGGCTTCTATGCGTCCGTGTACAACTTCTAAGTGTTAGAGGTTGTGATGACCAAACGGTGCATTTAGCGCTAATTGAAGGGCTGGTATAATTCCTCTATACTGCCACATTACCGTGACCAGCTTGGGTTGCTTCTTCTGGATATCCTTAAGGGAAGACGCCGCACTTTCAGTGTAATGTTTGCCTTCAATTGCTTGCAGGGTTCAATTTCGTGAATTTTTGGCTTCAGTCAACATATCCATTCCTGCTCGTTCTTTGAAGAATCAGGGCTTCTTACATATGCCTAATTACCGCACTAGTTATGGTAAATTTAAGCCAATCTGTCCCTCTCGGCTCTTTACCTTCTCTTTTGACTCCATTGATTTTCAATTGTCCATAGCCTCTTGAGAGTTCAGCTGCGTTAAGGTAATTTTTGTTTTTTTTTTACGATGTGAGCAAATCCTAGGGAACAACCCTTTGATGGCTTTGGCCGGCAGGGAATTAAGGTGGGTGGGGGGGAGTAAACTTGTTGTCTTGTTTTTTCATTGCTGCAAACTAGACAACAGTCCAGAGACGGAGTGGATTTTTTAAATCAATTTTATTAAACCTATGGGGATACCTGGTCTCGAATTCGGGAACCATGGCATGGTGGTCCTGCCGCTCAACCAATTGACCCAACTCCGTCTTCAAATACGTTGAATGCTTTTGTTAACTGTTTATATTTAAATTTTATCTACTACTTTTTTAATAATTTGTTTCAGGACTACGAAATTTGTAATAATAAATAAATAACACATTTTTTTCTCTACTTAAAACTAAAATATTAAAGGAAGCAAAAAATATTAAAGCTCTCGTATTTTCTAAGTACTCACCGCTATTCTTATTCCGGCATATGTTTTCGAAAGAAATTCATCAGTATCAAAGATAGCCGCAAAGGATCCATTGACAATCTTGGGAGACATGGGAGAATTAGCCAGAAGCAAACTAGATCCAAACGCTTCGTTCTTTTCTCTCGTTTCTAAATAAAATTTTTTCAGATTTGTGCAGAACAATTTTTAAAGAATTTTGAAAACTGTTCAATCTAGCAATATTGCGAAAGAAAAATCTTTTACGAGTCATTTACCTTTCAGAGAAACCTTAGCTCGATCCGTAGGAATTTTAATGTTCAATTCCTCCAAGATTTCAGTTGTTACTTGACGAATTTCTGACCAATCGCTTAGTATGTCGTCAACTGTTGTCCTCGTAGAAGTCACTGTAAAACGAATAACGTATTTTCCTTTCAGTGAAGCTGGAACACAATGGAGGTTGCCTCGATGGTTTAGACGCTTCAGAAGTCGTTCCGTCAACTCGTTCTCTCCCTTGATTCGGAAAACGACCATTCCTGGTTTAAACAGTTTATAAGTTTATCAGAACAGAAGAATTACAGATCAGTTACCTAAATATCTTGCAGCTGGTATGTCAAACCTTGAGTCAGCCAAAATAAATGCTTCGAACTTTTGTGCCAATCGGACTCCCTCACGGATATGCTTCTGAAGACCCTTGATTCCAAAGGAGCGCAGGACAAACCAAAGTTTCAAGGAACGAAAACGTTTGCTCAGTGGAATCTGCCAGTGCATGTAATCAATTGCTAGTCCTGCGAAAATTGTTAAATTCTTTTACTTGGCAGAGGAGAATCTCATATTAAGGGTACCAGAATTTTCGTGCTGAAGATATAATGGTTCGACATTAAAAGTTCGGTGAACTGCCGTGCTGTCCTTAACCCTGCAAAAGAAAAAGGATTATTGTATTATTTTACACTTTTATTTTAACTAACTAATTATCTTTTTTCTATTTTAGCAAAAATTCTTTTATTAAAAAGAGAGTTGTCACAATAACCGAATCTCAATGTGGGGATAATAAAGTGAGGACTCTTACATTTTTACCAGTTATGAACCTTGGAAAAATAGTATAGACCCCGCTCGTGAGTAGACATCAATTCAAGGACGAAAATCCGCTTAGGTGCTCGCTGGTAATGACTCCCTCAAGTGAGGGAATCAGCTAAGATGTTGAAGATTGCCTCCTCCCCATCGGTAGAGGTGCCATTCCGAGGAATGCATGGGGCTTAACCAGCCCATAACGAGCTCTCTCCGATGCCATGGCAAGGTCGGTTGTATTAGTGCCTTATGTCGGTTCTGCCGCGATGGACCTACCCTTTCTGGACATACTCGTGGGACCCAAAATGGATCTTAATAATAAAAATATAAAAAAAATTAACCTCGCTCTCCTCGGAGATCAGCCAATCGTCAGAAGACGAATTTCTGGCCTCCTCCAGGAGACCATCACGGAAGCTAGTGGATCGGTGAGCACGAGCCATACTTCTCCCGTGAAACCCACGCAATCCAACGAAAAACCTTTACCGGCCAAGCAGCCACGAGTCGTAGTGGCAAGCTAGAAAGTAAGAGAACGTCTGCTGGGAACACGCTGGGACAGCAGTACCTAAAGGCCAAATTCATTCTATGCAAGATTGCTAAGGATAGGCAGGCGGCGCTGATACTCAGTAGTCACAACGTTCTGATTAATTGTAATACCAAGTTTCGGGGTTTTTGCTTTGGATTCCCATCCCTACCCAAAAGAGTGGACTAGAAGAAATTCAGTCAAATCATTAAATCCAAACTTTCACTCATGACAGATTTAGGTATGAATCTAATTCAAGATCTTAAGTTAGGGTACGCATTCAATATCTCTTGTCCGATAAAAACGGGGCGTAAAAGTAATCCTTCGGATGCAACCCTAAAGCTTCTAATTGACGCACACTTCCCAGGCTGCAGTGTTATAACCTCCTTAGG
Source organism: Leptarthrus brevirostris (assembly GCA_964036015.1). NCBI lineage: Eukaryota > Metazoa > Arthropoda > Insecta > Diptera > Asilidae > Leptarthrus > Leptarthrus brevirostris. The sequence goes on along the minus strand of OZ038372.1, from coordinate 2,809,774 downwards.
TTTCACTGTAAACCGTTCTTCGGGTTCTTACAGCATGGGTTCATCAAAGGCAAGTCAACGACTAGTAACGTTGTGGAGTTCTCAAACTATTGTATTTCTGCCATGGAGGCTAGCGATTTTTTTTTTTTTAACGATGTGGCCAAAACCTTGGGGCCTTTGATGCGTTAGCATGGCTTTGGCCTGAAGGGAATTAGGGTAAGGAAAGTGAGGAAACTTGAATGTTTTATCTTGGCATTGCTGCGAGCTAGACAACAGCCCAGAGACGGAGTGGATTATTTTAATTTCTTAATAAAAGCCCTCGGGAAGACCTGGTATCGAACCCGAGAACCGTGGCGCAGGGCAGTCTTTTGGGATACCTTCTGTTTACAATTTTTATTAATGACATGGGTTCCATTTTAGCGAACTCGAAAATTTTGTGCTATGCTGACTAAGCTAAAATTTGTTACGTTGTTTCTGACATTAATGATTTTTTTTCGCTGAACTCTGATCTTCAGCCTTTGAATTCTTGGTGTATTACGAACATTATGCCTTTGAATGTTGAGAAATATACGATTGTCTCGTGTTCTGGAAGGAAGGGTCCATTGATGTATGGTTATTCTGTCAATGGCAACTTGCTAACCACACTTGATAGAGTAAAGGATCTTGGTGTTGTTTTCGATCAGTTACATAGTTAACGAGACTAGTGCTTACTTGGTCTTTATAAAGGGATGACCTAAGGAGTTTATCACCAAACTTCTTTTTTGTACCTTCGTTCGGCCCACTGTAGAGTGTGGCTGTCGTGAGCTCGTATTGGAGCTGTTCGGCGCAGGTTTCCAAAAAACCCGTTGATCCTGCTCGCGTATAATGACAGAATTGGTCTGATCTCTTTGAACTCCCTAGAAGGCAGGGGCAACAGATCTAGGATTCCTTTACCTTCGATGCCTTGCAGGGTTTTATTGACCCACCAGAATTCTTGTCATTTGTTGAACATTTGGGTTCTTATTCGTACGAATTCTTTTTTCTATCTTATTCAAAAAGTATTGCAGCCATATTTTTGTTTCAATTTTAATTTAATACTTGCCGCAATTTGGGATTCAAATAAAACCTACATAATAACTTCTCCATAGTTACTAGTAATTTCACGTACATTTAGTTTGTGTATATCTTCAAGATCGCCATGAAATAAATTTCAAAAACATTTTTGTAAATAAATTGCTTGCCCTATGGTTCTCTCTTTACCTGACTCCATAAATATAATCACCCAATTTTGCGCATTAATTTAAGGAGCCGATGGCATAGCCTTCTGCTCGTTTGATTCATCTTCGCAGCACTTAACCATGTTTGTGTTTTCTTAAAGACTTTTAACGACCTGGGGGAGCATGTGAAACCGTTAGTTGGCACGAAGAATCGATTTGAATGAGTAGCAACCTGTTGGCCTAAAAGGCATCGCGATAAAAGGCTCCCATAGAAGCAGCCAAACCAGACGCTGTGGTCCAGGCTTTGCTGTATATAACGTCGACCATATATCGCGATATTCACCGTACGATTAAAGCTACACATCGGCAGAAGCACACGATCAGTAATCGCTGAAGTAACCAGTTTCAGTGCACAATGGCAACCGCTCAGTGAACGATGGTATCGTCATCAATAATCCTGGCCGGAGATTAATTAATGGTTCCCAGATTGGCAGTGTAATTAGTTTAGTAAAAGATTCTTACCACATCGCTGTGCAATCAAAGTGCACCATCAGCCACTTGGACGGATTAAATGCTATAGAGTCGGCCTTCTCAATCCCTTTCAGCCAGATGCGGTACTCCGGGCAAATAAACGCACTTCCAGCGTAGGCAGCATCCAGGTGAAGCCACAGATTATACTCCCGGCACACACTTCCAACCTGGAAGCAATTGAAAGCGCAATAAATTAAAGCAAATATGAGGTACCAGGCGACATTTATATGAGAAATTAGCCAAGGGATTACTTAGTTCACGGCATGGAAGAACATACCTCCTCCAGGTTGTCAAATGCGCAAGCTCCGGTCGTCCCCAAGGTGGCACATACCTGCAATTAGAAACAACACATCAATTTATCGGTTAATATTAATTAAGAAGCAACAGGTGTTCTAGATAAAAGCAGCATGCACTCGACTAGCTTTAAGGAATTGTGAATGAACCAGCGAGGATTGAACAAACCATCGCCGCTCATTAATTGGTCCCCAAGGGACTATCAAACAAATCCTCTTTGCGTCACTCATAATCAGAAAAGCAAGACTATTCCTTGCTCCGCACTTTTTTGCAAGGAATTGTATCTCAAGTTGAAGGATACAAATTATTGGAGTCACAGCGCACGACCAATCTGGAAAGTGACTGGCAAATGTACACTGGGGATGGCAATTTTAATTACCCAGAACGGTATCAGTCCTTGTTTAATGTCATCCTCAATGGCTTCTCGCAAGGGTTCTCCTCGAAGAGCCAAGTTTTCATCGGATTCAATGTATCTCATCCGGACAAGTCCTGCAAGAAAATTGATTTCTGTTAAAGAAAAATTGAAAATTTGTTTGTTGATCAATTACCAATTAGCGCAGCTTTCTCCACACTAGAATGAGCCTGATCAGAACAGTAGGCAACCAATCGAGCGTTAATCTCTGCATCTTGATATCCTGGAGACTTTTCGTGAAATCTTTTGATAGCTTGTGTTCTTCCAGCCAGAAGGCATACTAAAGTCGATTCACTTGCAGTCGTCTGAATTACACCTCCTCCCTTACTGCTGTTATTAATATGAAGGAATTCATCAGGTAAACCAATCATTTTTCCAAGCCAATTCATGACGATTGTTTCTAGCTCAGTGCATGCCGGTGAGCTTGCCCAGGTGAATCCTAAACAATTAATAGCGTCTGCTAGCATGTCCCCAAGAAGTGATGGAAAAGAGTTTAAGGCTGGAAAATAGGCATGCATGTGTGGACTCTGCCAATGCGTTACTCCTGGCATTATAACTCGTTCTATGTCATTGAAAATTGTATCCCAATCTTCTCCATCAATAGGTGCCGAATCCGGAAGTAAGTTTCGCATGTAGCCCGGTTTTACGCTTGGAAAAACATGACGGTCTCTTATATTTTCCAAATAGTCAGCAATGTAGTCAACCATCTCTTTGCCTGTAAAACCAATTGAGATTTAACATTAATATTCCAAAATAATAGTGTTGTTTTGAAATATGCATATTTGCTTTGAATTGAAGTGCTGGTTTTCAGCTAGATTACAATTTCTAATTTGTTTTAAACCTTCCTATTCTTGCCTAATTATAGTCGCGTAACTACTTTTTGGAGATATGCATCACATCTGACGCACTACATAAAGGCAAGATGTCTAAATTGAAAAGTGTACAATGAAACGACAGAAAGTTTTAAGTCATAACCCTTTTCTTCGGCCTTACAGCAAATAAAATCAACTTTCCTCTATCTTGGGGGCCCTTTACATTACAGTTGCATTAAGAGAGTAACAAATTGAGAATATCGGAAGACCTTCTCCATCAGATAATCATAACTGAATTAAGTCATAACAAAATATTCTCAAACAACTGTAATTTAAAATTGTTTTTTAAGCGAAATCTACTCTAACAATCACTTTGGTTACCATTACGATTATATTTGTTCTGCGTTCAAGTCTTCGGTGAAATAAGCTATTGGCCTTCCATCACCTGGGTTCCTGGGTTAAACCCCACCGGCGCGGACACATGCTTTTTTTCTGCTGACAACATATTACGATAAAAAAGCCATTGAGGGTAGCAAAGTAGTGTCGGTGGTTCGGAACCAACCTTAAACTGTAGGTCCACTTTCTATCGTTGTCTTGAACCAGGTGAAATTCTTCTCTCGTCCGATGCCCTTCGAGGCGTTACGGAAACAAGTGAGATTACTCAAGCTTAGGCCAAAAACTTATTACCAAGGTTTAGTTGTCTAATATTAACTCACGCTTCGATCAATCTTTAATTTTTTTGAATAGGTTCTTCGTACTCGAAATTAAAAACGAGCCAATAAGTTGTGACTGAGAGTTACGTCTTATATTCAAGAACAAGTGATTGGCGAAATGGAGAATTATTGGCTATTTTAGGCGTTGTGGTTCATTTCAAAATTTACTTCTTTACAAATGGTTTATTACCTTAATCTGTATAAGTTTTAATGCCAGGCTTGGCACTTGGTATCGTCGTCGGCGAAGTAAGTGATAAAGTGTCGGCCTGCCAACCCGTAGGTCCCAGTTTCGATTCCAACCGCCGGTGACCCATGGTAGTTTTTTAGTAACAAAAGATTACTATAAAATAGGTCATTGGGGGTTGCAGAAAAATATCAGTGGTTCGGAATTCACTTTGAATTGAATTTTTGACCATTTGTAGTCGCTGTCTGCCTCATGCCTCACAAGGGGTTACGGCAACTAGAGAGAGCACCCTAGCCGCATCTTTGTACAAGTGGTTTCTTTTTTCTTTTCGAAACGCTTTCTAGTATCATAGAAATAATAGCAGCATTGGACTTCTTTGTGGTCACATGGTAGAACGCTTTTGTGTTTAGTAACATGTTCACGCGTTATCGTGAAGCAGAGGGTTACTCTTTGACAACATTTCGCGCACAATAACTGTCAGCATTGATAGTCCGTCCCCTAGGGAGGTAGCCAACGAGCAAAACACCTAATTTATCCCAAAAAACTGTGGCCATAATCTTGCCTGCTGAGAGGACAACTTTGCTTTTTTGGGTGAAGGGGCCTCTTTTTTCTGCCAAACCATGCTCTGCTGCTTGGTTTCAGGGGTCGTATGGTGTACCCACGTCTCGTCTCCAAAATTGAATCCCCTCCTCCTGATACATTTCATAAACTTTCTGAGCCGATTCAATACGGTTTATTTTGTGATCTGGGGTCAGCAACCTGGGAACCCAACGTGTATTTTCACAATATTGCCAAAATACTTTACTGGTTCCCCTGCGGTCCCACTAGAACAACACCCGAAGCGTGGTTAATCACCAACGTTTTGACGGTCGTCCGCGAAAGCCACGCACCATTTTCGCACCATTTGCATCACGGAACGCAGTTTGACGTTGGCGTGAGAGGTAAGAGGGGAATCCATGGTTTCAAAGCTACTGACACCCAGCTGTTCGGCGGGAGACTAAAATAACCGACGCAGGGTGTCCACTAGAAATGTGTGAACATTCGTTCAAAAAATAAAAACCTCTGAAAATTCCCCTTTGGGAACTTTCTTTTTGTACGACCCTCATATACTGCGAATTTTTAATTTGAAAATTTATGCCCTTATTTCGTCGAGAGACAATCGCATGCCTCTTAAAAGAGAACTTGCCATCTAACTAAAAGACGTTTCTACATGGTATTAAATCCAATATGTTGGGGTTTTGGGGGTATTGCAACTGTATTCATAGTGGGGATACTCAGATATTGTTAAAAAGTTCATTGGAGAAGATAAACCAATAATAATAGATTTTTGATAGCCCCCAAGTAGTTTTGGCCCACTGTTTGGCCTTGCCTTTGCCACTATGTTCCACAAAAAAAAATTATACTATTAAAAAGAGGATACGACTTTTGATTGCTACAAAATGTGCAAGAAAATACCAAAGTGTGGATTTTAAAATATCTACCTTAGCCTTGACGACTATTTAAAGGAAACAGTGAGAGATGAGAAAACTAGGACAAGCTAATAAAATGTATTTTCTTCTTGCAATGATCTATCAAAAATTACAGTTGACAATTGTGTTACCAGATAGTTGAAAGCACTATGAAAATGCTATTAACTTACTCTTATCCCTTATATCAAGCAATTCATTCGGACATATCCCGAAGACAAACATGAACAGCCCACACACAGGATCAGAGTTTGAAAATGGCATTAAAGTAATCCTCCGAGTATCCGTTGAAATATTGTTGCTTCCCTACCGACTGTTGCTAACTTACACCAATTCAATTGCAGCAAATTGGTTTGTTTATGGCAGCAAAGGATTTAAGTTTATTGGAATTTTCTGAGCTCTTCTTTAACACTGATATCAATGGTACTTTTGCTTAACATAAATACGTCACTTACCCCTTTTCCGGTATTCATCGAAATCCATTTTTTATTGCCTGGTGTATCGTCTCTTGTTGCTTGGTGGAAAATTAAATGGCGTTTTCTTTTGAACGCAAAATTCACTGTCACTGTTTCGTTTAACTTTAAGAATTCACTTAATTCCTGTTTCAAAAGTTCTTGAGCACTTTGAATTAACTCTTTTGCAATACAAATTCGTCACTTTCTAGTGTAATTTAAAAATTTTGCGTAATTAATTTTAGCATTCTCTGAAATTCTTTTTAACCCTGAAAATTCATCATTAATTGCAAGTAATTGTGACACTTGTTGAAACTAAATTTTTCGTTTTTTTACAAACTCTCAGTTACAAAAGAATTAACAAAATTAACGCCAAGCCGAGAAATTATTGTCTTTTTCTCACTCCATTTTGTTTGCTTTTTATTTGAAATTTGATATGAGTTTAAAAATTTGATACCGACCGTTTAGAACATTAGAAGTCACCGAACTAACTGGCGTAAGGGTAAAAAGTATTTCGCTTATTTCTATTGAACACTTCGGTGGCTTCTTCGACAAGGAAATTATAAAATTAGCTCGCTGGCGGTTGAGACCGTGGAAAATGGACAACCGTGGAACATATTTTCACTTTGACATAATTCGTAGTGTACAACATACAGATAAACGTCCACCCTAAGGTATCGGCTGGTATACAATTACCACCAGTGACCGATTTTCACTTTCAGGTTTATGTGAAAAAGCAAATAAATATTGGAAAAGCTATTCCGGTCACTATTACTGTTGGTTTAATTCACTCAATGCACGTGGAATTGAACGTGTTGAAAATTCATTGACTATCTATACCATTAGATTGTGAATTTTACCAATTTATTTACTAAATTTGTCCAAATCAATCATTCCTAATGCCTGACGATAAATTTATCGCATATGTTTACGTGCAAAAATTGGAAAATTTTTATGGAAATTTCCTGTCACTTTTTATAATATTATATAAGATATTTCTCCTTTTTTTTACTTGCAGTAGGTGTTCTTTTTATTAATTAATACAGAGCAAGACATTTTAATGCGTCCCAAAAATAAAACCAACATTTGAACGTTTTAAGTACATTTGTAAATTTTTGGAGGCCATAACAAATGTTTTTTTTTCTTTTGATTAAAAGGGTGAGATATGCATGCGTCAACAATTCGATCATAATTTAATTGAAAGAGATATCAAACTTAATCCAATTGTACGAAAAATGTTTAATTAAATAATTAAAGTGTGCATTAAGTACTGAAAAAGGAAGACTGGTCTTAGAGTTTTTGATACGCCGAATGTCTGTCGATGCTGTAGCCCAAAAATATAAACAAACCATCTGTACAACAGGAATAAGTACAGGGTTGTTATTATATTTTGGCAGTAAAATTCAACAGCGTCTTAAACTTTTGCGATAAACACCAATACCTACAATTTTTTGGTTACTTAACCAAGGGGACTTCGAAAAGACCGCCTTGCTTCAATATCTCTTTCTTATGTAAAGTGCATATAATTTAATAAAAATTTGTTTAACTATTAAATTTGAATTTCACTTTCTAACCACCAGAATTTATTGTCTTTAATTATTTCTAAGTCCAAATATCTACACTGGTAATTTTGATATCAAATCGAAGAGGGATGTCAATATCCGTCGAAAGTGTATAAGATGGGTACTTAATTTTCTTATTACTGGAATTTCAATGAATTTGATAAAGTATAGGTACGCCAAAACGGCAAATGTGTCCTGAATCTGAATGAATGAATGAATTTGAATCTAAAAATATGAAACTTTCTGAAGGAACAAATCCAGAATTGATAACTCTTGAATGGTATTCCCGGACATGGACAAGTCGGACCTTTAATTAATGAGTTATCACTTTTCCAGGCTCTTACAAAATGATTTCGAATTTGTTTTATAATAATGAAATCAATTATTAATTTTGGCAGCATCGTATAATTTTTTGTTCGAAACATAGTGTAAATTATCGGAATTTAAATTTCTGTATAGACTTAGACATGCGCTTAAGCAATGTCTCTCGAAAACTCGGATTTTTTTCCATATATCCCGGACTAATATTAAACCAAATAATAATTAATAATAAAAGTAGTCTTACTAAAGTTTTATAAGAAATAATTTTGACTTTTTTATCTAAATGTTTCGAGAAAAATAACCGTCTAATTTTGTTGAATAAATTTTTCGCTTTTTCTAATTGCGTTCTAATGTGTTCGTTAATAATGCCCAAATATTTTACCGATAATTTTTGTTGAATTTGTTCACCCGTTGAATTTTGAACAATTTGTAATTTTTTTTCTTTATGTTTCGAGAGACTTTGTTTAAAGGCGGTCGGAATAGTATAAGGTCGAATTTGTTTACATTAATTTTGAGTTTTCAATCGTTAAAATAATTTTGAATTTTGTCGAAATAATTTTGTAAGAACCTTTGAATTTGTTCAATTTTGTTTCCCGAATTATAAATTATTAAATCGTCCGCATATGAAATTGAATTTTCTAAACCCGTAGCCAAATCACTTGTAAAAATATTAATTAGTATAGGCGACTTTTCCATACCTTGTTGGAGCCCACTCCAGACTTGAAACGGCAATTTTGATTTATTTGTCCCGTCCGTTACTATAAATTTTTTGTCCGATATCATGTCAGAAATTATTCTAATTTAATTTTTTATTTACCGAAAATTTATTAATTTGTAAATTAGCCCGTCAATCCAAACCGTATCATCAAAGGCTTTCTCGAAACCTATCAACAACGCGCCTGTGCAATAATTTTTATTAAATTTCCAATGAATATCCAAAACTAATTTATTGATGGCGTGTACTGTCGAGTGTTGGCGTTTAAATCCAAATTGATTTTCCGGAATGATAAGATTTTCTGCACAAAATTTCACTAATTTGTTATTAATCACGGATTCAAAAACTTTACTTACATATATTCGGCAAGAGATTTATTGATCTCAAATTTGAGGGGTCACTGTGATCCTTTCCTTTTTCGGGATCGGGAAGGTTAACGAAGTTTTCCATGTCTGAGGAAAATAGTGTGCGGGATACAAAATGTGGCTGTTTTAACAGTGAACGGAAGAAAATGCATTTAGAGGGCAAACGTGAGGAGACGGAGTTGGATCAATTCGATGAGCGGCGCGACCACCATGCCATGGATCCCGGGTTCGAGACCAGGTGTCCCCGTGAGTTTTCATTAAGAAATTAAAATTATCCACTCCGTCCTTGGGCTGTTTTTTAGCTCGAAGCAATTTTTTTTTCAAGTTTCTTCGCTTTCTTTACCCTAATTCCCTTCCGGGCAAAACCATGCTAACGCATCAAAGGAAAGTCCCCTAGGCTTTGGCCACATTGTGTAAAAAAAAACAAACAAAAACAAAACAATTTTAAGTAACCAAGTCAGTGAAAGGCAGGTGAGATTAGGTAGAATAGAAGTATGGAAGTAAAAATGCATTTTTATGAGAGAGAATGAAGAAATATTCTAGAACATATTACAAATATTATAATATATATATAATATATTTAATGCCGAGAAGATGATACGGCTTAATTTCGGATAAAAACGGATACAGGTAACATAAGTGTGTATTTTATCTTTTTTCTGAGTTGTTTTAGTTTCGTAAGTACAACTTTTAATAATGTGTAAGAAAATTACTGTAGTGATTGAAATATTCTTTATTTATTTTATAATTTAATTATTTAACAGAATTTAGTAAAAGTAAAATAGATAGAAACTAATTTGCCCATGTCTAAATAGTTTTAGAGTTAATTTTAACATTAATAAGTCAAACCATTGACCTATAAAGCAGGTTGCTTTAGCTTCTTCACATACTGTATACCAATTAATGTGACAAAAAAGTGAAAACTATGTTGTTAATGGAAATGAAATTATTGAAAATTGATAAGTAAAGTTAGTATTTTGTAAAAAAATCACAATATAATTGAAAGAACTTTATGTTCTGTAAAATGTTTATAAAAGTTAAATACATAAATCAAAAACATAATAGGTTAGAAAACAGAATCTTTCAGAATAACGAGAATTTTTTAAGCACTCGATCAACTTCTGCTTCCAGTTTTTGAGCAGTACGTTTGAGGACCCCAGTTGGAGGAGGAAATTAAGAGTTACAAATGCTAGCATACCTCGTTTATATGCGCTACCAAAAATTCATAAATCGGGTGAGCATATGAGGCCTATATGTTCCAATGTAAATGCACCTACATCAAAAATTGCGAAATGGCTAGTGAACGAGTTTAATAAATTCCAACCCCGTTGGAAGATATGTACAAAATAATTTCGAGTTCGTGGAGAAAGTTAAGGATGTCACAGTAGCGGATGATGAGGTATTGATCTCCTTTGACGTAGAATCTTTATTTCCTAGTTTACCGATAGATGAGACAAAAATATTTTTGAGAGATTGGCTCGATAAACAACATATTGAAGACTGGAGGGCTGAAATGTACATGGAATTAACGGATATTTGTATCAATCAAAATGTTTTTGCGTTCAATAATGAATGGTACAAACAAAGTAATGGGACCTCTATGGGTAATATTTTATCTCCATTTTTAGCGAACCTTTTTATGAGCTATTTTGAAGAAAGATTAAGCTTGAATGCAGAATTTCCTCGGATATGGGTGAGATATGTTGATGATGTGTTTGCGGTACAAAAAGTGGAAAAAATTTACAAGACCTTAGCATTATTAAACAGTCAATATGGGTCAATAAAATTTACTTTTGAAAAAGAAGTTGAAGGAGTCTTAAATTTTTTAGATCTATCGGTGGTCAGAAAGGAACAATACCTCGAATTTGATATTTTTCGAAAACCAACACACTCACTTCGGCTTATAGTCAATGACTCATTTCATGGTTTTAGACATAAGTATGCAGCTTTTAACTCTTTTTTATTTATTTATTTAAGCTTAATACAAGCTATTACGTAAAAAAATACAAAAATAAAAAATAAAATACAAGCTATAACTTAATACTAATTCAACAGACTATAATAAATGAATAATAAGAATAAATACATAAAAGGTATAAGCTACAATATGAGCTATATATATTGATTAATGGCAGAGGGCGTAAGGAAGAAGAATTAAAGTAGGCGATCAGGATCAAGATGGGCGGGGTCAAGATATAGTGCTTTGTGGAGTGATGATTTACTCATATGGAAGTCAAAAGAGGAAAGGTCGTTGACTTTTCGTAACATCCTGGTAATTGGCTCGCTTTGACCGTAGTTTGTGCGATGGCGGTCGAGTCGGAAAAGGGGAGTGGACCTAAGGTTACGGGGATTGATATAGATGGGTAAAGATTGCAGGATGGAGGGGCAGTCTATGGCACCAGTTAATAATTGGTAAATGAAGAGAATGTCGGAAACATCACGACGTTTGCTTAGCGGTTGTAAGTCGATCAGTTTCAGACGGTTTTCATAGGGAGGAAGGTTGAATCTGTCAACCCACGGAAGATCACGTAGAGCGAAGCGAATAAACCTACGCTGGACAGATTCAATCCTATTAATGTGAGTTGTTTGTGTAGGGGACCATGATGATCCATCGAATGTATGCTATCCCATTGACAGAAGAAAAACGTGAAAAAGAAAATCAATATATTTTTGGTTTAGCACTTTTTAATGGATTGAATACGGAAAACATACATAATATTATGGATAGGAAAAATCGACAAATGAATTTCAAAGAGGAGACAACTTTAAAGCCTACAGAAGGGGAAGTCAGAAAGAAATATATAAAAATGACATATTTTCCAAAAATTACTGATAAATTAGCAAGATGCTTGGGAAAATATAACTTAAAATTAGCAATGTCCTCTAGTGGAAAACTGAAAAACCTACTTGGCTCTACAAACGACAAAATACCACACATGGAAAAGTCGGGAGTTTATGAAATCAACTGTGGAGGCTGTAATAAAAAATACATCGGAATGACTAAAAGAAAACTTAGGCAAAGATTCCGAGACCACTTGCTTGACATCAGAAACGGCAGCACTTTCAAGACACATCAAGAACACAAATGCAGCATTGGATGATGGTCAACCAAAATAGAGAAAGCATGGGATCGATGGTGAGAGTATGAAATTAATAAAGGAGACCAACAGTTACAGTGAACTGTGTGTTTGGGAGTCAGTCTTCATCGCGAAGAATAAAGAGCGGGCTTTAAACGATAATAATGGTCTAGTGGATACTAAATTGACCAAAATGTTTAGGACAACGGCTAATTCTCCGACTAGTGGTAGTAGCTTTAGTAATGTTCAGTTTAGATTACATATTATTGTATTGTAATTCATTGTATGATAGTATAATTTAAATATGTGTAGAGATTTAACTTATTTATTATTATTGTAATGGTTGTTGTAAGTTCGTAATGTAATTTTCAAAATTGGATTGATTTTTGTACTCAGTTGAATTGTTGCACTTTGAAAATGAACACATAGTGTTCGAAACGCGCGTCGTGCTTAATAAATGAAAGTAAACAGGAAAATAAGGAGTTTCAATAATTCAATTTTTTAACAAAATACTGAACCGATTGTTATAAAATTTCAACCACATATTCTGCACACCTATAGCAAAAGGCTGGGCTAGAGCTATTTAAAAATTTTGATTTTTTTATGGCAAAAAGCAGTGAAAAAGCATGCAATTTTCTATCTTCCTTCTTCTTTTCGCCGCCATTTTGTTATTTTTGCATGTAAATCAAAAATCTTAGTTCAGCCGGTTGCTAGTGATATATGAATCTAAAAATTTAAAATTTGTCTGCTTTAGTTAGCCCATATTTAAAATTTCTACACCAGCGCAGAATCATCTACTAATCGAAGCGTTGTATTCAAATCATATAAATATCTTTATTCATAATCTCATAATAATTTCATTAAAATAGCCTTTTTTTCGAGCGCCCAAAGTAGCCTTAAGTTCTCATAAAACTTTAAACGCATTTTTCTCGAAACCACTCTTTTTAAACTGGGAGGACAGATTACTTGAACACCGTTGCATGGATCTATTTGAAATTTTGATAGTAGCTTCACAATTACATCTTCTACAGAAGTACCTAGCCGTTTTATGATATATACTAAACTTTTTTTTATAAACAATTTATTGTTTATTTTTAGGCCAAAAATCGGTTAATTTTTTCAAAAGTGCGCCATTTTTACAAAATTTGATTTAAAAAAATCCCAACGTACTTTCATAGCCAGTATGTAGATTATAAAACTTTTTTTTGTTTTTTGTTCCAGATCTAATACTTTACTAGAAATCCATCCTCCCGTCAAGAAGTTTAAAAAAAAGCGACTTCAAGGATTGGCTCAGTCACCGTCAATTTGTTAAAAAAAATCAACAAAACATTTTTCTTTCATACCTGAATATATGTTAAATAAAAATTCCGAAAAGAAATGCTATTAATTTTTCGTCACTTCCAAAATAATTTTTTTTAAATTAACCATTTTTTTAAGCCCTTAGAGTGGTGTTACCCCCTTAAGCTGTTTTGAAAATGGACTAGGGGCCTGAATGTGCAGTTGAATAAACTTCACTTAAAGAACAAAACAAAAGAGCTTTCATAAAATTCTTATTTTCTGTCGAATAAGTTAATTAAAGAATTTTAAAAAGTTTTAAATAAAAAAAATTTATTTAAAATTTTTCTTATTACTTTTAAAATTTTTTCCTGAACACTCAAGTAGAGTAAAGTAGAATAGAATTGCAAATTTTGATGCTTCTTCATCTAGAGGTGCGGATTTTTGAATAATATAAATACAAAATCGAATGACCTAATAATTACTAATATTAATAGTTGAATAATCTTCATAAATTATGATTACTAATCATTTATACACGTATACTATACGCGGTTAGCCTAAAAGTTGCTAGTTAAAAGAAATCTTCATTCAATGGATTCGTTGTTGCAATGTATTCACCTTAATTTGAAAATTAGGGTCTTCATATTTAATTTTAGAAGGTTGAAGATTTTTTCTATAATATATTAATATCATAAATAGCAATTTGGTTAAAATTAGACGCTTCTAGAATTTTTCCTTTTCTTTTATTTAAATCCGTTAAGAAGACATGCCAAGAAACAAGCAGATTTCCTTTAGTCTCAGTAACATTGGGTTTTAGGAGTGAAAGGAAAAAAGTCGAAGAGATGAGAGTTTTTAAGTAAAGATTTAGAATGGCTTATCAAATAAGTCAAATATAAAAGCTTCACATAATATGGGGCGCTAGAAATGATAAAGTTTTGACCGGTTTTATTGATTTCGATCCTGCATTTTTCTTTAGAAATCAGAAACTTGGAAAATTTTCAAAGATTTCCTATCAGCGGCATCCTGGTCTGTGCGATTAGTAGCTACTAATCCTGATAATCGAGATATCTTTATAATCCAATAATTCGTATAGTATGGCTTATTATCACACATCTCCGTTACTATAAAATATTAACACTTTTTCCGAAAAGGGATTATATGAGGCATCATCGGAGCTAGAAATATTTGACAAACGTTTGGCAATTTATTTTTAAATTGTGCTATGAAAGATCAATTAAACAAAAATAATATTTTCTGGAAATTTGCTATATAAATAATTATGAAAAAAGTATTAACAGCTTCGGATGCAAAAATTAGGAATCAGTGGAGCAAAAATTGTAAAAAATTAAGACAACACAAATAAGTAGGAAAGCTGAAAGTTACTAACACCATACTAGACCAAAAACTATAGCTACTACTTCAAAATATTCATGTGTTACTTATTTATCATTTTCTAGTATTACAAATATTCTTAATATCTATCTGAAAGTGAAATCAACGGAAATATTTATAAACTGACTACAAACATGTTAACCTCTCCTCACTTTATCAATATGGACGTACATATACACTCACTGGTTACTAAAAGAATAAGAAAACAACGAAGATTTCTCAAAAATAATTTGCATTTAACACTTTACATGTAATTATGTGCGAAATATGCTGCAAATCAGATCAAAAAATATCAGCTTGCATGCCAAAAAACCATTTTGGTTGAGAGAAAACCACAAATAATCGAGCATCCGCGCATTTTAATTACACCCAATTTGGTGTTTACCCAGCGATTGGTTGTGATAAGTCGCCAAAATAAGCTGGTTTCATGTCTCAACCAAAAAGACTGCAATTAATTGCATTTCCAAATTTTTGAGGCATTATAAAACCGCAATTAATCTTGATTGTTCCATTGGTTTGACTCCTCTGATCGAAGGAAGTTATGCGAGAAATATGCAAAAGTGGACGTTTTTCCCAATCGTCCGAGTAACCAAAAACGTGCAAGAAAAAGCCAAGAGAAGTTCAATAACACTTGATACGGCATCACCAGACAAGTCCAAGACTGCTGGAACCGTTGGAGTTAAAATAAATTTTGACTTGGGTGAGGACCATCACCAAATCAACCAAAAACGGTGAACCGAAGTCGCTCGTAAAAAGACAAAATAAAACTGAGAAGAAATCTTGTTTGTGCCCCGCTTTGGGGGCTCTGCCTTTGCACATTTTGGAAAGTCTTAATGATCACCAACCACTTCTAAAAGGAGTTATGTCACAATTACCACTTTACACTTTTCCACAAAATTTCAAACTTTTCTAGCTAACACAGAAAATCAACTGAATTTCCTTTGAAGGAAGACTCCCTTTTATACCCCATTGCCTAATCCTTTTGGTCCCTAGGGAGCCCCCATAAATCTAGGGTGCACACTCAATTACGTAGACAAGAGATTTAAACTGTTGGGTGGAGACTGTGCTATTGCATTTGCGTAAAACAAAACATTCATTGGTCTGCTCCAATTGTTGGGAGTGTGTATCTACCCTAAAAATGGAGCTTTCAAGTTCGTCACTTTTCAACATTTAAGTCTTTCGCTTTAGTCTGGCAAATTTCGCGCAGTGATGCAACTCTGGCCGCTACGTCAGACTACATGGAAACGTTACTCACTTTTGACGGCCACTGACCTTTGGTCGTTTTCTGTTTTGGTGCTCACTTTAGTTCGATGTCTTTAACTCAATTCCTTTCCCACTTAGAAGGTGACGTTGCTGTTGCCGTGCGATTTTTTACGTTTGATTGCAAATTGATAAGTGGTGCCGATTTCAAAGAAATTATGAAATTCATTTCTGTGATATTGTGTGAGGAGGATTTTCTTTCAAATTAAGTGTTGAAATCGATGAGTCGACTGAAATTTCTAAATATGTTTGCATGTCATAAGAAAGTACTCCCACGAATTTGTTTTAAAGTTTCACTTGTATTCCTGACACAAAATCTCGACTGCACATTTAACTAATGCAGTAAAATATTTCAATTAACATTATTAACACTTCTGCTTCAACCGTAGTGCCTCCTAGTACGTACGATTAATTCTGGCCAAACACTCTCATTGACAACATTTGTAACGAAAATGTGTTTAAAATTTCCTGGCCGTTTAAATCACTTATTTCTTTTAAAAATAACGCTGATACGATACACCTCTCTCTATTTCTCTTATCGTGCTTAAAAAAAGGGGGGGGGGGGAGGGGGCGGGCTTTACCTGAGTTCAGAAAACGATTGCAAGCGGACCTACAATTTGAGGAGGATTCCGAACCACTGACTTACTCTGCAATGGTATTTTATCGTAATCTGTTGTAAGCACCCCGAACCCCGAACCCCGGACCTTCGAGATGAAAGGCCAACACGTTATCACTTACATTACATGTATTGTCTTGTACGTGCCAGTCAAGATTTGTGCATGGTTATTTAAGAATCCTAAGACAATTCGGGGAATATGTTGCATTTCGAAACCTTGCCGTTTTGATTTTTTACCGCAATAGTTTAAAAACCGTACAAATCAAAACGTACCCTCATTAAAGATACATAATTTAGTCAAATGAGCGCTTTGATGTAAAATAGTGAGAATACCATCACTAGTTATTAGTTCTTGTTCAGCATATATTTTAGATTTTTTTTATTAATTGGTGAAATAATTGAATATACGGTTTTAGAATGAATCCATAACAGTATTAAAAACAAAAGGAATCTTGCGTCATATCAGTATCTATAGGATAGCAAAAGCAACCGAAGTTTTCATAAGAACAAAGTTTTTCGCCCCATATATTAGAAAGTGAAAGAGTGTCAATAGAAATAATAAACGGTTTCTACAGAAATTTGGAATGTGGCTTAAGGAAAAAATAAAGTTTCCGGACATTGTTCTTCGTTGTGTGCCTACTCCTATAAGAAGATAACGATAACAATAATTAGGTCGCGGTCGTCCATCTAAACAATTTGAGGATTGTTCTGATGTTGTAAAGCGTAGAAAAACTGAAGAACTGCGAACTGAAAAATCTTCTGGAGAATTGGCTTATGCTAATGAAATTGCGAGATAAGGACAATGAAGCGGCTGCTAATTTACTTGAGGAATCTGTCGCAAGTCCGTTACGTGCTAAGCGGATTTTAAAAAAACGGAAAACTGTAGAAACAATTCAGTCTGCATATGCTCGGGAAGAGGCTGTTAAATTTAACGAAACACCAGTACCTTACTCTACGACGATCAGCTTCGCTTCATGGGCACACTGATTTATATCCATCATACCATAGTGTGCTAGAAATGAAAAAGCAATTTTATCCAGAAGGTATATTATTTTTGCATATGCTGTTGCGTATTAATGTACAGGAATTTTCACTTGTAGGTATTATTTTCACGGAGGAAAAATGTGAAGTTCCTCTTCAAACCCTTCTCAACAAAACTTGCGAAAGTATTTTGAAAACAATACATATAGAAAGCAATCCCGATAGGTTGCTAACTTTAATTTGCAAATGGGGCTTTGATGGGAGCTCTGGATATACGACATATAAACAAAAATCCAACACGTCAGAAGAAATATGTTACCTCTTTAGTACCACTACGATCATTGGATGAGCATAGCTCAATTATTTTTTGGAGAAATCCTAATCCTGCTTCGAAGAGATTTTGCCGGCCGATAAGACTTCAGTGGATTCACGAAATCAAAGAAAATTTTAAAGGTGAGGAAGATTATATAAACCGACAAATTAACAATTTATTGACATTTGATTCTGAATTTGGCCGAATTAAATTTACACTATCTCTGACAATGGTTGATGGAAAGGTAAATTTATATAGAATAAACAAGAAATTGAATTTATGCTCAAAATATAATAAATGCAGGTATGCAGTGAATTGGCTAATACTTTTAGTATGAGATGTTACATATGCAATGCCACTATTTCATATTTTAATGATATTGAACATATCCGTTCTCGATCTATTCAACCAGAAATGTTAAATAAAGTTTTGCGGCAATACAGGGAACACCACACCAGGAAAATTAGCTCCCTGAAGATAAATGAAGATCTTTTCCACCATTTAATTTTGAGTTCAGATCCCCAATTGAGTTCTTTTATACAAAGCAACCAAAAACAGAAAACCACTGACATTGATGTCCTCCAATTGATTAATATTTCCGAAGAAGACAGGAATAGTTCTGATGAAGATGATCTTGGAGAAAATCTAAAACCATTAAACATTTTTCCCATATATTTATAGAGTAAAGATTTTTTTATTTTATTTATATTATATTTATTACAATCTTAGTATTTCAGTAGTTAATTTGAATTTCGATAACTTAACGTTTTATAGTTATAATAAAAATTTGAAAATTATGAAATTGTTATTCATTTCTACATAATATTAAAGCATTTAAACCACTTTAAATAATATTTAAATTTCAAAAAAATATTAACATTTTAATAGTATTACTATTATCAATGGCTTTGTGTGATTTCTATATTTCTACGTAATATTAAAACATAAACCATTTAAAAACAACTGCTGAAGAATAGAATTTGTTAACAATGCAATACCATATCGTTGGAATGTTTTATGTGGGAATATGTAAAGTCACTTATTTGTGCTGATAAATCAACAGCAATATTAAACACTTAAAAACGTTATAGTGGAGCCGTTTATTTTGAAAGTGGCATAATAATAAACCTGCCAAATTTGATCGTTCAAAATAAGCGTTATTAATAAGCATCAGACATATAATAGAGTTTTGTTCATTAGAAAGATTAACAGCATTGAAATTGACAATAACAATATTTTAAGCTCATTAAAATTTTGAATTAAATCAAACATTAAACTAAAAGTATTTCCAAAAGTGAAGTGAAGTGAAGGTTTGGCATCACTTACCACGGTAACATGTCGGATTGAAAGCTTGACTTGAGATTGAGCTGGCAGTTCAATCTGTGACGACAGTTTACCTACTTGAGAGCTTGACTTCACTTACATTGCTTTAGTTCAAGTCAAATTTTTCGGATCGACTTCAGTCAAGCCGACTTGAAGTCGATCCGAGGCTACATGACTTTCAAGTCGACTTGAAGCCGGCTTCAAGTCTGCATGTAACCGTGGTAACTGGTAGTTGTGTAGAATTTCGATACTATATGTGTATCAATGCAAAAATATCGATTAAAGAATTTATCGGGTGTTGCAAGTATCGATACAAAATATCGGTATATTGGAAGAAAATTATCGATACTGCGATGTATCGAGGCAGTATCGCCCATTTCTAGTGCCTTATGCCACTTGCAAAATAAACGGCTCAATTCTTTAACATAAACTTATATTCCATTATTATGAATGACATATGATTATGCAGAATCTATCAAACAAATAAAAAAAAATTTATTTATATCATACTTTTTTATTCAACATTAAACTTGGTTAAAATATCTTTCGGCAGTATCAGAGCGCAATTAGTTCGGTTATGGCGGGATCTTTAAAAAGTCTTCTAAGTTGATTGGTAGCATATATATTAGCTTATCAAGTTCAAAATACAAAAAATCTTTAATTTCTGAGAAGATAATCTGGTAGGTTTAATGCAGGTTATAATAAACAGTTATATCTATTCTCTTCGTTTGAAATTAAAAAAAAAAACATATATTAGTGGAAGCTGCTTTTTATGGTTACTTAAGCCAAACTGAAACAAAAGAATTTGACCATAAAAGAAATCGCAGCAGAAAAACTACAGGATAGCCAGCCACAAAGAATGTATAAAACTGGAAAGACGTTGCACGTAGCCCACACCGACTAAAAAGCAGTTGTGATTTGCTTCGATTATAAGAACGAAAACGTCCCGAGTTTCGATCAGAAACTCATTAAGAATTCGGGAAGGTAGAGGACGCCAAATCTTGATCTTTTACTTAAGGCATAGTAGCTAAAAGGGTCAATGCACAGGCACATAACAGTTAGACGGCGTTATTTTTGGCAGAACTTGTTTTGTCGATAACTTCCTCATTCCTAAAGTGAATACGTTACCTGTTTTTGGACATTGTGCCCGAAGGAAGGCTCGCGTGATGATAAAGATTTTCGGTAATTGTAAAATGAATGGAAACCAAATTAAATAGCCGTCAACGATTTTGCTATTATTTTTGCATTAACTAGTGACAGGCCATCCTCCAGCTTGTCTAGAAAATCAACGCGTGAGCAAATAAATATTTATGATCGCCTTCTTATTCCGCCCAACAAATAGTCGCACTCATCACGCATGCGCAACCAGTTTATGTTTATAGTTCGCTGAAGGGGTTGCCTAGAAAGCAGCGATCGCTACAAGAAACAGAACCAATTTAATGGCAATATGAAGTGTACACACTTAGCATACTAACCCGACTCAGCCGAAGAAGAACTGAAAGAGCAACTGACGTGAGAGTACCCAAGCGAAGCAGAACAGATAGAAATAATGTTGGATCACTTGGCTTGCCTGGCCGTTTGGTAGCATAAACCTATGATCATCATTGCGTTGTAACGTGGTTGCGATCATATACGTTGACAGTTAATGAAACCAACATGGATCATGGAAGAACGTTCGTTGACCCCGCGATATCGGTGAGGTAAACGGTTAGCGGTAAATTCAAGATGGAAACGTTATTTTTTGGTGTTTTGGTTTGTCGTCTTATTCCTGTTCTTCGCACTCTCAATTCATTTCTTCTTGTTTCAACTCGTGCTCGATTGAGACTTGTTGAGGGAAAATTTCATAGATTTAAGATTGATGGATGGCGACGGCATAGAGACGTTTATGTTCATTGACGGCATACTTTGAAAAAAGCTTTTAATTTTAAGATGATTATGAATAAAGAGGATGTGGAATATTTATTATTTAACGGAATTTTAATATTTGCAATTATTTCTTATTTGTGGTTTATAATGCCACATTTGAAAGCACATACTATATTGCCAATGACTGATGCAGTTATGAAGCAGCAGAGTCTTTAAAAGTTTAATAGAAATGGGCTCAGTTTTAAAAATGTTTGTGTTGGAGCTAGTAAATTTTAAAGAGCTTATATACTTAGGCTACGTTCAATTTGGCTTAATAATATTTTATTCATCGATTGGCTCTGATTTGTAAATTTCCAACATCGTTATATTCCATATATGTGACCTTCAGAAGCAAAAGTTGATCATTTCCATTTTCCAAAAAAATTTAGGTTAAGATGCCAAAATTTCAATGATTTTGAATACTTTGAAACTAAAAAAGCCTAATTTGCCATTTTGCTTTTATTCCAAAAGTAAATCACTTCAAAGTAATGGGTTAGATGCAAAACTAAATCGGTCTACGCGCTACAAAGTTAGGTTCCACCAACCTCCCCCCCCCCACCCAACAAAATTTTTTTTCGCGTGGTATCAACCAGAGAGCATACTCAACCAAACAGAAAAAGAATTATCCAAATCGTTCCACGCGTTACGAAGTTAGAATACTCCTCAAAATTTTATGATAATGTGCTTAATATTGGAGTCAAGAGTTTTTTTCATTTTTCTCAAAACAATCTATTGTGGAAAAGATCAAGTTTTGCTTCTGAAGATCACATATATTATATCGCCTAACATGTTATTTTTGAGACTGAAGCGGGCCTTATATTCTCCAAAATAGCATATTCAGCTAAAGCAAAAGCAATAAAATAGCGCGTAATATTACTTGGCCGAAATAGGTAATTCTAGACAACAATTAAAGTGGTATTGTGAAAAGTTTTTTTTAAAACCCAATCACTGTAGAAGAGTATTAACTCTGTTTTGTTAGGGTTTATACCTAGACCACACCCATCACTCCATGATGAAGTCTTGGAGAGGGCGTGTTGTAAAACCTCAGCCAGTGTATTGGGGTGCTTTAGTGAACATATCAGGACAATATCATCGGCATATGCAATAACCTTGTGACCGGATAACTCCAGGTCAATGAGCAACTCATTCAGAGTTAAGTTCCATAAGAGTGGTGGAAGGATTCCTCCCTGAGGGGTACCTCTAATTACCACTGTTTGGATATTGGATCCTCCTAAGCTGGAGTTGTTCTTTCTTAGTATGGGCCGCCTTTGTATACTCATCCTTCACTTGAAAATCGACTTGTGTTGTCGCACGTTATTATTGAATATGTGCCTATCGTATACACCAACCCTCCTTTGAAAGGCAAAGAGTATCTTTTATCTTAGCTTAATTTCCTTTTATTTGGCCCTCTTAAGATCTATCAAATGATACCAAACCTGACAATGTATTTTTTTTTAATTTGAGCAATGTGGCACCCAATGTTCACCATATTGTTTTTTCACATTATTCTTTTGGTGACACTAGCGAATTTATAATAATTATTTGACATCAGAATCATCAAAATCGGGTATAAAGATAAACACTGACGTGGTATCTCCTGTGGTAGTCGGGTAAAAAGAGAAGGCTAAAAAGCAGGAGCAATATGCAACAATTACGAAATTTCACTGTACGAGTTTGATTTTAAGGTAGAAAGGGTAAGCATGATGCGCACACCAAATGGTAACCTTCTGAGGATGCAATAAACTTTCCTGACTTCGTATTGAAAACTGAAGAAAATGTGCAATACCCAATCTGCAAACCTTTGACACAAAAAATTACCATTTGACTTTAATTCCTTCACCAAGTGGATCTTGTAGGAGTATACGCATTTACAGTAGCAATATTGGCCTAACTCAGGGTATTTTGTTGCCTTACCGGCAATGTAAAGAAATGTAAAGAATAATTGTTTTCAAACCTTTCCAGAATAGTTTTCTCATATCGGCGATTATGTCAACCTTAATATGCACGATGATCTTGGAGAATGATAAATTTTAATAAAGGGTTCGAACCTCTGCCTCCCCGTGAGTTTTTTTTATAAAAATTAAAAAATTCCAGAGCGATTGGTCCTTGACTGACGTTGGTTGCTTCATTACTGTTTTGCTTCGGTATACTGTTCACCTGACAGTTTGTTAGCATTTTGAGTTGATACTCTTGATAAGTTTAATTGAGTCATACCATGGCTTGGTCCTTCTGCAACACTGATGCATATTTTGGTCTTCCTTAGATGTTTTTTTTATGATATGTCCAAAGCTCAGGGAAAACCCTATGATGCGTTAGCATGGCATTAGCCGGAAAGGGGTAAGGGAAACGGGAGAACTTGAATGTTTTGTTTTTGCAATGCTGTGAACTAGACAACAGCCCAGAGACGTAGTTGATTTTTTAACTATATTTTAAAAACTCACGGGGAGACCGACGGACGAACCATGGCATGGTGATCTTGCACTCAACCAATTATTCCGGCTCCTGCCGATGCGATTTACGGGAGAAAGTGCTAGGGACTTCCTGTAGGCGTATTATGGATAATTTTGGTTGCTCATCCAACTTGTAGATGATGAAGATGATTTAATATGCTTATGGTTATGTTTGCTGCTTATTTGTGCATGAGCAAAGAAATGTCAACAAGCCTGCGATGATGGATATCTCCCGAAGTGAATTAGGGAAAGCTTCGTAGACTGAATGGGTTGTTCTATCTTGATGATTAAGTAAATCGGATGTTACTGTTGAGATTTTTATGTTTCTTAGTTCAAATATATCATGTAAACCCTGGTAATTAAATGAGCCTACGTCATTGGTTAGTCCATAACTGGTTAAAGATACTCAAACCGGCAGATCTTTATTGTTGTACCTTGCAGTCAGTATTTTCTCAGAAATGTAGAAGTTCAGTATTAAGGACTTTGGAACCTCCTTGAGATTTCTAATCAGGTTATAAGTGTATCAGGTGGATGACCAAGTATAAATAAGGCCACATGCTGTAGTTACCATCAAATATAAGTTATTTAAGACAACTTCAGTTTTTTTTATACAATGTGGCCAAATCCTAGGGGACAACCCTTTGATGCGTTTGCATGGTTTTGGCTGGAAGGGAATTGGGGTAAGGGGAGTGAGGAAGCTTGAGTCTTGTTTTAGTATTGCTGCGAGCTAGACAACAGCCCAGAGACAGAGTGGATTATTCGCTCACGGGGAGATCTGGTCTCGAACCCGGGGCCCATGGCATGGTGGTCGTGCGGCTCAACGCATTGATCCAACTCCGGCTCGTCTTGAACCCAGATGTCGAGAGCATCGTAAATATCTTGTGCATTCTAGTGGTAGCACATCACACCTCTCCCAGATCATTGTATTATTTTCAGTAACGTCTACCCATAGTTTCTTAATTAATTGGGACATAAGATCACAATATATTGCTCACGTTTTAATTTTAATATCTCTATTTCGCCAGCCGCGTTGTCATCTGGATGTGTGTGTTGCACAGAAATTTCTTTGCCGCCTTCTCTCCCACTGATTTTAATATAGCACTTTTATCTTTTGTGCTACATCATCATGATTTATTGATAGTTGATCTTGTGACGTGGAACCTAGACCTTGATAGAGCCTTTCTTCGTACTGCTGATCCTCTCCTTTAAGCTGCTGGTTGTTCTTTTTCAGTTTCCTGAAGTTACGAATTGCTATCTGAAGGGCCTTTCCGACCTTCGACTGCATTGATAATAACGCCCCATGGTTAAGGATTAATTTCGGAGATTGGTTGAAAATGATCTGTTCTTTTCCAGTAAGAGATCACCAAAGAGTTTACCTCACACAAACAGACTGCCAAAATGCGAATTTGTGCAGTATGGAAGTGGTCAACTGCAGTGAATTACTTGTCCAATTGTTTTGCTCAATTGAAAGCTTAATATGTGCCAAACCACTAATGCACTAAGTGAAAATTGGTAGCCTCCCCAAATAAAAATAAAAAGACTTTGTTTAAAGACTTATTGCAACCGAACTCTAATGTTCATTATATACCATTTTAATAATAATCTGTATTGTTAACTTAAGGGGGTCTTCTACGTATGCGCCAACAATTTAAGCCTATTTTTAAGAATGGTTTGCAAAAAACTACACATGATGATGAAGAATGGTTTTTTGCATTTATTACCACATCTTTCGACTACAGTAAAATTGTCAGTATTTTCTCAACAATTGGGCACCTTGGAGTATCCTTGACCGCGCCTCTGCTGAAACGTAAGAGTCGACATTGTGGCAAGAGATTTTGGTTGCCTTAAACTCAAAAACCAAAAATGTCTTTAATTGTTGTTACGTTGGCTAACTTTAGACATGAGCTTTTTCGAAAATTCTCAAATTTCCAAAAATGGCAGACTTATGAATGAAAAAAAATTTTTCGACACTTTTTTTTTCAGCTAAAAAAGGCTGTAAAGATTAAATAAAAAAAAACTTTTTTCAAAAGACTTGTGTCTAAAGTTAACCACATGTCTGCCGAATAATTAGAGATAAGAAAATCCCCGAAATTCCAAGTAGTTTAGAAGAACTCTTGCCAAAACTTATAAAAAACACGACTTTTGAGAAAACACGTTTAAACATTAAATTACACCGGGAGTGGTCGCTAATGGCGTTCCAGTACTCATTTGTGTGGCACATTTATAAGGACTTCAAGATTCGGAATATGCAAATAAAAAATTATTTTTCGAAAGTTCATACGTAGAAGACCCCCTTAACATAAATGAGTAATATTAACTGTTTTTATTGCTACATAAGCAAAAATAATTACATTTGTAAGGTAATCAAATATTTAACTCAAGTAAACTTCAAGTGTCTCGACTTTGGAAGTGAAATGACGGGCTGAGAGTAAAAGTGACCTATTTATAAGGTTCGGGCAAAAGTGGCTTAGAAAATGTTCCGCGCAAAAAGGAATCGCGTGAGATTCCGGGCAAAAACGAATCGTAGAAAATTTCCGGGCAAAAACGATTTAACTACAAAAAGTAATGCAAAGTTAATGCAGCAAGTATTCAGCGATCGTGGCGACGTCGAAGACTAAGTCCTTGGGTTCAAGGGATGTGTGAGGAAGCCTGGTCAAGTGGGTAAAATCCGGTAAAACAGTATCATAGTCAGAATCACAGAACGATGTAAGAAAGAAATCGGCAAAAAAATTAGCCAAAACATTGGGGTCGCTGCTTTCAAAATCGCCGAGCCTAAGAGAGGAAGGGTAGCCGTCAGAGTGTCGCTTAGCGTCAATAAAACTCCAAAATTGTATGGGGCTAGAATGCAGACAGAGTGAATCGCATGCTCGACAGAAATCGGTTGTAAGATATCTGCAATTCGTGAAAGTCCCGAAGATAAAAGTCGTGGTAGGCCTGATAATCCACGTCGCTCCTAGAGGAGCAGAATCTTTTCCTTTCTTGAGGTTTTTAAGATGTTGTAAGGGGTCATCCATCCAGTGCTGAGACGAACTCAGGGAACCAGTAGAGGAGACCGGTACACATTGGGTAAAGCATACACATTGGGTAAAGCATATAATGATAGAGAAGTCTGCTGCCTTGAAGAGAAAATAGCAGCCGCCAAAATTAACTATTTTAATTTTATTAGGTTAACTCAAGTTTTGTAAATAATTAGTTAACTAATGTCCCAATCCCGCATGTTAACCAGAAGATATTTAACACGCGAATTCAATAACTTTTAGATGTTGAAGCGCTGCAAGGGCTTTTATGGCAAGTCATTATAAAATCTGTCGTAAGAGGTGTTTGAATGTTCAAACTACGGTCGTTAACTTTTTAGTTTAAGTAAGAATTCAGGGATTTTAAACGCTCAAAGATTGAAAAACTGTTCTTTTTTATTATAGGTAATAAAACTGTAGATATCAGTCTTCAAATAAAGGTCTCTATGTTTTATTATCACCTCAGCCATTTTTAATACATCATCGACAGATAACTTGACACCTAAACTATTTTTGACCCCGTCACACATCACATAATAAGTCTTCGCTTGATGACCCATGTAAGAAAACAGAGGACCTAACGACTTAAAGCAAACCAATATAATGACTTGCCAGAAATTCTTCAAAATCTTCAATTAGTTCGCATCTTGGCAAAAGGAATTTATCTACAAAATGAAAATGACGCGATGAATGCCTGAGAATCGCTGCAAGACTTGTTGAGACCCCGAGGGTTTTCTTACTTTCCAAACTCCCAAATGATCGCGAGAAGGTGGGAGAGGAGAAGACGGCGAAAATGATGAAAACTTATTGACAATCAAATTTACAGAACAAGTTGTAGTGCTTTCAGAAAACCGTTAAGAATTTCGTCGTTTGCTTACTTCGTTTTGTCAGTATATCTGCTCCGGACGGCAAAGAAGTTGTTTTGCGAATGAACAACTGGACCTCGGTGTTGAAAGTGGTGGATGGACGGTGTTAGACTTCAAGGAGTTGCTAGTATGGGAGTTATACTCGTAGATGCTACACGATTGAGATCAGTATTCGTGTAACTGTAGATCATGCAATGATCGATGGACCATTTTGAGGATTTGATGAGCCCTGTGCTCATGGGTACTCGTAATGGTTTATCTTGGACCGAAGTCATATTCATGATAAATAAATGAATGTTTAAAAGGAAGCTGTAAAACAGACCTGTACCAGAAGTGATGAATTTAAATGTGCAACATGACTGCGATTTAATTACTGCTCATAAACTCATTAAATGATGTTTTGACGTCGTAGGGATGTAAAGGCACGTTTTCAATTTAATCTTCTTTTAGGACTACGCACTTTTTCAAAGCCCCCCCCCCCCCCCCCCCCCCCCCCGGCTACAATTATGGCATATGTGCTGGTTGGTCTGATTTTGAATCATAAACCAATATCTCACGGTTGGGAGGGAATGATGTGTTCCAATCCTTCTAAAAATCAATTACGGATCGAATTAGTGTGCGATTTCGTATGACGTCGTTTGGAAAATGGTAATACATGATTGATCCACCTTGCATTTTAAAAGATTAAGTGTGGATAATAATTACTGGAAAAAATAATAAGATATGCTGAACTTCTAAGATACGCATGGTTTACATACTGAACTATATCAATCCTCTGATCGAAGCGGACTCACCACGCAGGAGAGATGCTACGTTCACTTTTGGTCTGATCACCAATAATCGCCTGAATTATCATAGCCAGATTTCGGACCAGAGTGTGCCCACTGAGCCAGCAAATAACACAGCTGAAGAGAGTTTCTTAAATTAGGCTCATAAAGATGCTATAACAATAATTATCCCCCAAACAACTTCGGCCTTGAACATGTAATTGCAAAATTTGGCCTTAGAAATAGAACCCAAATATGCAGTTGTTTGTTAAGATTTGTAATGTGAAGCAGCGTGCCTTCGGTGAATCCTTTTCGAATACAAAACATAGCATTATTAAAATTAGTTCAATTTCCCTTAAGCACGGTAGCAATACGTCAGTAACAGGTGGTGGAGTGGTTGTTTTTGTTAATAAGTCGTTTTGGGCTCGTTTGATGACACAATCAGAACCTTCTTCTGATGTATATATTTGTAGAAATCCTGGTAAACTCTACCAAAGGTCTGATTGGATCTGTGTATAAGCCACCGAATGTTTCTGACATTAGTGCTTTGGAAGCTGTACTTACAAGCATTGGTGATCTTTTTACATATAATTATATCCGGAGATTTAAATGTGGACTTGTTTGGACTGGTTTCTTATTCAAGGGTTTGGTTTAAACTTTATAAATACAACTATCACTACTCATTTAACAGCTATCTCCTCATCCCTGCTTGATCTGTTCATTGTTGAAATTCATTTTGCGGGGGCCCGTATGTGGTACCTCCCGGTCCCGAACTTTGTGTCTACAGGCCTGCTCATTTACATCTGTTGATGATCAAGTCAACTATATTGAAAATTGTATTGGATATCTTTTTGTCAAATATGTACCAACGAAGACTCGGAGAATAATTAATCCATGATGTCCTTGGTTTACTGGGCAAATTAAAAATCTTATCATTCAGCGCAACTCGGCTTATCGTCGATGAAAACGCTTTCGCACAAGTGATTGTTGGAGTATTTATCGAACTTTGCGAAATACAGTGAACAAGGAAATGTTACATTCCAAGATATCTTACTATAGATCTAAGTTCGATATTAGAGTTCCTACTAGGAAACTCTTGAAGTAAATCCTGACCTCGATGAACTGAATCGTAGTTTTGTTTATTCGCCTATTAGTGCGGTAAGTGATCACACTAATGTCAGCTCTGCTGAGTTCATCGTTAGTGATCCTTTTGCGTGATTTTCTTTTGTGCAGGTGACGAACCTAGAGGTGCTTGTAGCAGTCTGGTGTTAAATCTAATGCATTTGATATGGACAGAATACATACATCCTAGATTTGTTAAAATAATTTTGCCGGTTTTACTTCCGTATCTTACGTTTATATTTAATACTACTATAACTTAGTCGTGTTTCGCCTTTAAGTGGAAATCTGCGAAGATAATACCTAATCCTAAGAAATCAGAACCCAACTGGTTGGCAAACCGGCCTAATTATATCCTCCCATTCTTTCTTAGGTTTTTGAAAAATCATATCATATCGGAACTGCAATCAGGTTTTAGTGCTAAGCATAACTGTACAACTGCTCTGATATATATATATATATATTTAAAAACCACTTGAATTGATTGAAGATGCGGTTTGTCGCGCTAATGAGGATCTAATGCATATACAATCGCGGGCATTGCTCAACAAGTTGACACTTAATGCTGTGAAGTCTACATCTTTAGTGATCTTTAAAGATGAGCTTAAATCATTTAATAATCTGGAAATCATTTTCAATCAAACCCCAAGCTGAAATCATCATATTAATCGTGTTATTGCAAAGGTATTTTATACTCTTCGTGCACTCTCAGCATCAGCCGCATATACTCCCCAAAGCACCCGAATGTACTTGGTCAAATCACTTGGGGTTCCTCTTATCACTTACGGATGTGAGCTCTTTTATGCATTTGAAAACTTAAGGTGGCTTTTAACGCTGCTATTCGTTATATTTATAGTTTAAAGCGCTTTTACCATGTCTCAGAATTCTCCAAATCTGTGCTTGGTTGTACGCTTTAATCATATCGCGAAGTAAGAGTAATTTTGTTTATACGTAATATTATTGTGAACCAGAAACCTACTTATTTATTTAATAAATTGAATTTTGTTCTGTAAGAACATTTAACTTAATTCAGCCACGTTTTGGTTGTCGTGTTTCTGAACGTCAATTTTTTGTCCAATCGGTGAGACTGAGGAAGGCCACTTAATTCAACAATTACGCACACCAAACTACGAATAATTAATCCGAATGTAAAATCTCTTTTTTTTTGTCTAATTGCTCGATATAAAAAGTGATCTGCCCAATAATATATTAGCTATTAGCTTTTGTGAATCTGTCTCGTCAGCTCGTCCTAAGTATCCATTTGTAGTACAATACCAACGATAGTTGTAGTGAATAGGCCAAATACGCAAAAAAGGACAAAACAACATCACTGAACAGGCTTTGGATTGGACTATCCTGGAAATACACAGGATTGTATTATACCGTGCAACCAGTGGAGAAAATTCGTAGAGAAGGCATCCCAATTTGCAAATCTTTAAAGGGATTAAAGAGCGGGTTAGCTTGGTTTCTCCAGTTTGCTGTTTCCCCTATTCATATACTTAACCCTATCATTAATTTATATTCTCATTTAGCATATCAACTGCATCTATGATCGATTGGGTTCTAAGGATGAAATTATCCTACTGCGGATCTTCACCTACCCCATGTACGTTGGGTAGCGGATGATGATGACGATAGCTTTCTTCCTCATGACTACTTGACTAAAGGACAATCATTATTCCTCGACACCTTGGCTAGTTTAGGACTTTGCCAAATGAGTTGGAAGGAGACGGAGTTGGGCTCGTTGATCGGCCCGACCAACATGCCATGGGTCCCGGTTTCGAAACCAGATGACCCCGTGAGCTTTTATTAAGAAATTAAAAATAATCCACTCCGTCTCTGGGCTGTTGTCTAACTCGCAGCAATGCAAAAACATGACTCAAGTTTCCTCACTTCCCATCCCCTAATTCCCTTCCGACAAAAACCATGCTAACGCATCAAAGGGTTGTCCCCTAGGATTTGGGACTCCACCGGCGCCTTTTTTTTCTGTTGACAACATATTACGATAAAACAAATGTTGGGCTGCAGATTAATGTCAGCGGTTCAGAACCTACTCTAAATAATAGGTCCAGCTGCAATTCGTTGAAGGCACATGCCGCCACAGGGCTATGGAAACTGAAATTGAGAAATTGAAGAGATTGCCGAAAAAGAACTTTCTTTGCATGTATTTAGTGGAAGTACCTACAGCTAAAACTGCTTAAACGATAATAATATAAAATATAAAAGCTACAACGGGAATTTCATTTAAAAATTAATAAATAAAACAAGCTTTTTTCGTTGTACAGGAATTCGTTATCTATTAAGAAGTCGACCACCTGTCACGGCTTGATTATTTCCGCTTACCAGGGAGTTCCAAAATTAAATTAAAACGCCAAGAAAGCGATAAAAACTTTGAAGAGTGTAAACAAATTGACAACAATAATCGTTAGAGACCGTAAAATCTCTCATCCCGAACCTAAAGATGGACATTTCTGTAAAGAGACGCGCTCAGACCTTTTCCTCTTCCTCATTCTTTGGAGTTGCACTCCCCATTCATACCTTGCACGGTGCCAGTAGACGAGGCATAAGACACAAACATGGAATCTTGGACCCACTGCTGATGACGCTGCTAAGCCCAAGAAGCTAGTCCGATCAGACGCAGTTAGAAGTCAGAGAACTGGAATCACCTAAGAGTCGGGGTCTTGATTATGTCACAGATTGTCGTCTTTGACTTAGGCCATTCTTGGCGTCATCGAAGATGGGCATGACTGTTTCATATGGAAGCTTACGATTGTATTGGCTCGAACAGATTTTAGATTGTTCTTTTTGTATATACCTTTCTTCGACTTTCTTCTTCACATGCACACCGATTGGTGACGGTGTTCTTAGTGTATCTCGGAATTGGGGAGCACCGATGAGACCCAACAACACAGGTACACGCAATTGGAACCAACAAGGAAGAGATCCACAAGAACAAGAATAATCAACTGAAAACAGAAATGATACCTGGCACCAGATACCTGTGCAAGTCAACGAGAACCTTGGCTCTGGGCTCAAGAACTCTGCTGTGGGTTCTTTCATCAAATGTACCATTTTAGTGCGCATCCGATTGCCCGCTTGGTGAGGTTAACAAACCTTTTGGATTTTCGGTTATTTCAAAACTCGAACTTTTTGCAATCATTCTTCTCACTTGCCCAATTCGGATATTCGCGCACACAATTCGTGAGGGATCCGTTAGATTTCATCTTATATACATAAATCAAAACGGTTCGATAAATCGTGATAGCTACCCCCGACTATGTTAATTAAGCCGGAATGAGTTTGAAACTAAAAAATAATCGAAAATAACGAATTTTTACAAATCGAGTAAAAGGTTTCTTATCAGTGAAGGAAAAATTCGTACTGTGCATTGTTGCAAAAATATGCCTCCTTAAGATTGCATTTCTACTAGATAAGTGTTTGTAAAATTTTGGTGCACTTTATAGTGATGCCCTCTTGTGGTGACAAATAGTGAAAATGAAATATCAATCATAATTTCATAATTTAGATAATACTGTAAACAAAAGAAGCTGACAGTTAGCTGGTAATCATCTTTAAAAACAATTACTGGGATTTATCAACAACGAGGAAGAGGATAGAAGATGCCCAGCACAATAAGAGGTTAGTGCATTATTTAGAGAAAACGTGGAGGTTCCAGAAATTATAGTGTTTACTTTCATAAATTAATTAAATTACAGAAGGTTAATTTGTGTTACCTACTTATTAGTTAAATTAGATTTTACACACATATAAATTTCAATGCATTGATTTAATTTTAAACCCTTTCCATGTACTTTAATTAAGCAGGTGTTAAGGTAGAATTTTGAGGGTAACCATAATAACACTACCGGTCAGACACGTTAAAACAGCTGTTCTCGCTTGATTTGTTTTGTTCTAATTAAATAGTTTGTTTTGTGTTCGATTTTCCCTAACAATTGCATATCACTCAGTGCAAATAGATAAACATTTTGGGCATTGATTACGAGCCTAAATATTGAAAATTTTTATTATTCATTTACCACCATTAGCAAAATATTTCAATACCTCATGGAATGAACGACTATCTATTGTTATTGTTTTTTAAACTTTGTATTAGCCTACAGTGTACGGTGTTCAAAACTCTAAATATATACATTTTCCAAGAGTTTAAGTTGCTTGTTGTCCGTGGAAATCAGAACCATTTAGATAATATTTAATGAGATAAATTTGATTTGACATATCAACCATGGAGTAATTTATCTCAGTAAAACTCACCGAAATATAAGACTCATATAAATTTAAATTTGGAATGAGTTGTTCGGTGTTACGTTGCTGTAAACTAAACATTCTTGTGATGAGTTTCCAGCGTCACTGAGTGGAGATAGGATTGGATCAGTTGGTTGAGTGACATGATCACCACGAAATGGGTGTAGGTTCAAACCCCAGCCTCGTTTTCATAATAAGAAAAAAATCCCCTCCGACTATGAGCTGTTGTCTAGTTCGCAGGAATGCAAAAAACCAAACATGACATATTCTTCAATTCCCCTTACCCTAACTCGCTTCCGATTATAACTATGCTAAACGTATCATAGGGTTACCCCGTGGACTTTGGCTACTTAATAACAAAAAAAAGTAAACGTTTTAGTATTTTTCTGAATGGTTCCAAAAATTATCCCTTCAACTTATGAACAACAAATCGTCGGTGTAGTTGGGGGTAACGCATTGGCCTTCCATTCTGTAGGTCACAGGTTCGAGCCCCACTGACGGAACTCATGTTTGTTATCTACTGATAACAGATAACACCACCACTACGGACGGTTCCGAATCCACCTTAAGTTGCGGGTCTACTTACAATCGTTGTCTCGAATAGAGTGACAATCTTTTCCCGCCCAATGCCCCACAGGGAGTTACGGAAACTAGAGGGAATTTTTGACGCCACCTTGCAAAATATGACGATTATCAATAACCCCCTGTCTGCACTTGCAATATGTCTAGTACAGATACTGTAAAGTTGGCAATATTTTACAGAAGGCAATATGTGGAACGGTTCGCGACCTGCTCTCCCCGTGAGCTTTTATTAAGAAATTAAAATAATCCACTCCGGCTCTGGGCTATTATCTAGCTCGCGGCAATGCAAAAACAAGACATACAAGTTTCCTCACTTCCCTTACCCTAATTCCCTTCCGACCAAAACCATGCTAACGCATGAAAGGGTTGTCCCCTAGGCTTTGGCCACATCATTGAAAAAAAAATTACATAACACAACAACTACGGATGGTTCGAAATCCACCTAAGTTATGGATTCACTTGCAATCGTTGTCTTGAATACGGTGATGTTCTTTTCACGCCCCACGCCCCGCAGTGGGTTACGAGAACTAAAGAGAACTTCTGACACCACCTTGCAATTTATGATGAATATCAGTATCCCCCTGTCTGCACTTTCAATATGTCTAGTCGTGACACTGTAAAGTTGGCAATATTTTAAGGAAGGCAATATATGGAGAAATATTTCGTTCCATAACACTAGTATTTTGAGTGAAGATTCCGAAAATGCCAAACATTTTTTTTCTTAAGAATCGCTGTATAGATGTCCGCAAAAGCTCCTTATTTTATACTTTTTTCATTTATATGCCCATATCTCCATCAATTTTTATCCGATTTGCATAAGTTGTATATCGTTCGAAAGGTTTTTTTTTGTCCTCTTGTAAAGTAAGCGTAGCAATTGATCATCAATTAGTCACTCTTATAAAAGAATTGAAAATCACTTTTTTTTAACTTTGACCGCCTGTTACTCAATCAAATTTTATCCGATCCGCATAAACAGCACACAGGACAACACTACTTAAATCAAGGACTGCTATGATTGTCAGATGGTATTAATGGAGGGCCCGGGGAATAACATGGTCCCATCGAATAGCTGAAGCAGAGTTCTTACATTCCGTTTTTCATCTCATATACTTACGTTTCGTCTTTCAATTTGATTCCTTACTTCAATGAAGCAGAGTGCCCGCATTTAACTATAAGGTGATGGTATGAAGCACAACCTATTCTGGAAAAAAATACGAACAGCTGTGCATTGGTGGTGTAAAGAGACCGCACTTATTATATTGAACCAGAAGAATGGGTTGGGAAGTTCTAGTTTCTCATCATATTTTTCTAGATATTATTTAAGTTTTATCCTGACATATGTTTGAGCCGAACATACAAATGTGCTGAATAAGTGGAGATAATGTAAAATTTCTTCTTTCCAATTTTCATTCAAGATGCGGTGTTTTAAAGCAAACCCTCCTTATTGTTTTCGTTTTGTAGAAGTATTGAGCTTGTAATGCGTCAATGACATGTCTCTTTGGTTTCGGTAAGGTGCTAAAATAACTACGAATATCATAATTTCCAGGTTTCTTATCTAGAGGAGGAGGTGTATAAGGACTTGCTGACAGATATTCCAGATATTCAATCACATCATGTTTTCTCAGGTTTTAGCGGCATATAGCAAAGTATACAAGGTGTGGCAGTTAAAAAGCTAGAATTCATTTTTGGAATTTTTACTAGCGCATTGCCGACAACTGGACCATAAAACTCAAGAGATGTGGTTAATAGTGCTCCTAAAGTACGCAGTGGTAGTTGTGTATACTATGGACTTGCGCCGGCGAAAGTTGCTATATAAAAATAGTACAAAGAATCGGGATCAACCTACTGACGAAGACTGTCGAGAAACCGTCGAAAATCGTTCGAAAACTGAATGCCGAGCAGGGATGGATCTTGCACAAGGGCAATGCTACGGCGCACACCGCCTCACACGTGCTCGAGTATTTAGCGAAACGGGGCGTTCCAACGCTACCGCACCCATTTCCATACAACCCCCATCTTGATCCACGGGACTTCTTGCTATTTCTCCATGCTATTGTTATTTGTCCCATTAAAGAACATCGTTTTCAGTCGATTAAGGCCATTCAGCAGCAAGTTTCACTTCAGATGATTTTCAAAAGGGCTTCTAGAAGTTTGAAGAAAGAGAGAATAAGTGCGTTAGACTCGGTGGAGATTACTGTGAAGGTTTGAATATTTGATGTTGTCCATATGTCAATAAGTATAATTCCAAATGTAAATTCTCATATTTTAAGTGCCTTGCATGTTCTTCGAAGTTCGTGACTTAATTTCTGAATATGGCGAAATAAGTCATCATATCGACAACCTGAGTCAGATTTACACAAATTACTTTCTATTTATTTTCAACTCTTCTAGCACATCCTTGCTTTGCTCCATTTGTAGTTGTTTAGATAGGGCCGATTTTTTAGCTACTAAATTTAAATGAACTACAGCGATCTCTCTCTTTCTCTTTCTTTAGTTACCGTAACATCTTGTGGGGCGGGGGGGGGGGGTCCATTCAGAGTTGCTGTTAGTAAGGGGTCGTTCAAGTATTACGTAACGCAATTAGGAGAGGGGTCTTCTGAAACGTTACGGTGCGTTATATGGGTGGGTGGGGGGAGGGGGTGGTCAAGAAACGCATTACGTAACATTAAGTTTTTGTTAAAATTAAAAGTCCTAACACTCACTGCCTCACGGCTCAGTTTATATGGTATATCTACACTACACATATTTTTTTTACATACGAAAAGAGTCGCGTCACTGAGTATACAGAAGTATATGTCAAATAACCACGGTTTATTAGCCGTGTGTCACGAGTCCATAGTTTGAACTCTAAGATTCCGATCGTTGCGGTCAAGCAAATACAAATAAACTACAAGCCATGAACTTACGAATTTCACGCACACACATTAAGAGCAAAGTGAGCTGAAATATCGTGTAATGTACGTTGCTTCTTATTCCGGCATTTTGCGCAACATAATTGACATTTTTAGGTAAAAAATAATCATCTGAGTGTTACGTAACGTACGTATAGGGGGGGGGGGTCGAAAAGTTACGGCGCGTTAAAAGGGAGAGGAGGTCAGAAATCTTCAAAAACTGCGTTACGTAATACTCGAATGAGACCTTCATGATGGAAAGCCAGCACATATTCGCTACGCCAGCGACGTTATCCCCTCTACCTTTTTTTATTGCGTCCACTTCGATCTACGTAGGGTGACATTGCAAATATTTGACGAAGTTGCATGAAAAAGATGGTCATCTGTTCTGTACTCTGACACGGTGGCAAAAAACGTTAATTAATATAATGGCAAGATTCAAAGGAACAACGACCCAAGGTTATCTATAGCGCCCGTATGATTGAATCGTGATACTCATGCCGCAAACCCAGCAAGCTGTTCCTTCACAATTACCCAATATTACCCTACAATTCTCAGAAATTTTGCATTAGCTATCCGAAAATGTGAGTAATTTCGTAGTTTCTCTACATACCCGAATCAAAGAGCAAATATCTCGTCTCCGTGAATTGTGTGAAAAGCAAACATCAAATACGAATTTCATTAGCGGTGCAACATCTTACCCAAAAGCTAATCACCAATTATGAATTTGCCTTTAGAACATTCACCCTCCAGGTACATATCATACGGCATAGACAAAAAGTTCAAACAGCACACGCATGCCCATCTAAACATTCCTCGTCGTTTATTGACTCTGTGAACTTTGCTGATAGATAGCCAAAACGATTCTGAAAAAAGCCGAAAAAGCACACTCTGCGTGCACACCTTAATTCATACACGCATGCGTGAATGTCCCAACTAGTTCTCTGCGCCTGATGTTAATTAACTCGTGAATGGCATGATGATGATGAGATCAAAGAACTTTTTGGGTTGCTCATCAGGTGAAATTTAAGAAGTTTTTATCTACTTTCATGGCAATTGCATTGTCGATTTTGGAAGGTGAGAAGAAGCTCTTGGGCTTGAGGTGTGAATGAATTTTGTTTTCTTCTTAATGAAAGAAAGTTGCCGTTGTTCACTTTTTTAACAGTTACTTCATACATTGAATTTGCAAATATTTTGACGATGGTGACCTAATTCCCACTTTTAGAGGTGAAAAAAATTTTGCACGTAATTAATTTGTAAAATTCTGTTGCGTGTTGAGAGTTCTTAAAAAATTTCTGTTAGACAGTTTTGGGGCTATAAATACATTAAAAGATTTCTAAGCCGGCTCTATGGGGCGCACGGTTTGTAAAAATTTAAGGTAAGATATTTTCCTTGCTTTTAAATTTCTGTGAAACAGCTGCAAACACAATCTAATTAAAATTTCAATTTAAAAAGGGCTCTAATAGCTTGCCTCAACTAACAAATGCGCTATAAGAGGTGGATCCATTCATGTCAAGAGTTGCGACAGACTAAAATCTTATAGCTGTTTTCAATCCGGATCACATAAAAATTTACATTAAACTGCAATTGCAAGAACTAGTTAGTCACTGTACGCAGTCTAAGTCCCGTAAGATGCCTCACTTTACTTAACAAGGTCCATGGCTTGATGCGTTTAATGCTATGAAGCCACTTGGATAATGTTTACACCTGAAGTAGATCGCGCCAAACAAGTGATGTTCAACTTGATTTTATGCCTGTCAGAAAACCCGACTATTTGCTTTGCTTCCGCTTTAATGGCGGTTTCGATTGGACAAGTTTTCTTGCATTGTTGCGTAATCATACCTTTGCTCTTGAACTTCATTACTATTTATGCAATATTTTGAATTTCTTTTTTTTATAAATTCTTCCAACATAAGGTGAGATTTTAATTATTTATATTAACGCTAAAGTGTGATGTCAAATAAAAGAAATAATAAGAAGACGCCTAGTACTTATGTTAATAAAGGACTTTGATCCTGCAGATTATTTTCTGTTAATAATTATTCAAAATATTTACACCAATTTGCTAAATTAAATCTATTAAGGTGTTAACATGTGGACTAGTTACTTTGAAAGCTTTACTTTGAATAAAGTGACCATAAAGTTCTTGTATACAGAGAAATTCATGAACGTGAACATTTCAAAATGCGATATCTCGGCGAAAGAAAAAGTTATTTGAGCAAACTGAAAGGCATTTGAAAGAGGAAGACTTGTGCTATAAGATCACACACATACCTAGTTTTTTGAAAAAAAAAAAAATCGCGGTCGTGAACTTTTAGGTTAGAATATCTCAAAAACCTGACGTGATAGAGCAATTCTGAGCCCGGATTCGGTTTCAGCGGGAAAAATTACTTCGCAAACAACTATTCATTGTCCAGGGGACAAAATGTTCAAAATTTCGCAGGCCTGTGTAATTGTAAACTTTTGCTAATTAAGACCCAAATTTAGGTAACCCCCTCTCTCCCGAAGGCCGGGGTATAAAAAAAAAGTAATTTTTTTATGATAATTCCAAAGCTCAGGGGATGCCCTAATTTATCCTAATTATAGCACCAGCGCACATTAACCTGAATTTTTACAACTGGCAATCAGTATTCTTTCTAACCCATTGTGCTGTGACAGACAAACAAACGGATGATAAAGTGAAAAGCGAAACCCAAAAGGCGTATATGTTTCGACCTCCTATATTTCTCCGCGTTCTCCGTCTAATGTCTATGATAGATTTGCATCGTGGCTGTATGGCCTCTCGGATGACTTCCGACGAGTTATTGCTTTTTGAAGGCTTTAACCTACCTGGAGTTGGCTAGCACCTCTCTCACGCAGCGGACGATTTGGTTTCTTCTTTTCTGTTTGTCAATCAATTTGCTTTTTCTTTTATAGATAGCCTCCTTTTCTCAAACTTAACAGAGACCTGCACGTTAAAAATGATCTAGTACACTAGTAAGACGATGTTTAGTACGCCTTGTTCACGTTCACGTGACCACCCTTCGTTTCATATTGTTCTTTTCCTGGATCCGGTTATGATGGCTCCTTGTGTGCCATATGATCTTTGTTGCTTTAGTAAACGCTGACTTCCCTTGATTAACAACTGGCTCACAGCTTGTGAGTAGCGTCCTTAACGAACGAGACATTAATGAGGCCGCAAGATCTATATATTGTTTATCTGCCTTACTTGCTGTGCCCCTATTTCAAACTCTAACCGAACTTGGTTCGATTTCTCCGTAAAATGTCTTAAGAATGTTAAAAATAAGGCCTGGAAGAGGCCTCCAGTAGGAATGACGCTGACCATTAAATTTATGCGAACTTACTCAGTCAATTTTTATCTGACTTAGGTTCTTCTT
The DNA here is from genome assembly GCA_964036015.1 of Leptarthrus brevirostris. Classification (NCBI taxonomy): domain Eukaryota; kingdom Metazoa; phylum Arthropoda; class Insecta; order Diptera; family Asilidae; genus Leptarthrus; species Leptarthrus brevirostris. The sequence continues at coordinate 2,769,298 of OZ038372.1, read as the reverse complement.
ATCATAACTATATGAACAGAATGAAAGCGATTTTGACGATTCGTTAACTTGAAACGCAATTCTGATAGTTACCCATCTTCTTTGTCTTTCGGAGACAGCGAAAGCAATGAGCCTTTAACGATATCAAATATCTTTCCCGATTTTTTTAGGACTGCGTTTTTTGATAATACTTGTGATGTAAACCTTAAGGATCTTACCAATTTGAGTTTTTCACTGACTTCTCTCAAATCCAACGACCTTTAAATTGACGAAGCTATGATCCCTCTTCTATAACAAGATATATGATTTCTTTAACTCCTTTGTTCCATTAAAACGGATTAGGTCTACATGCTCCTCTCCCCCGTGGTACAAAGTAGAACTCCGCAGTCTTAGGAACAAAAAGAACAAACTCTGGAAAAATTACTTGCGTTGTAATAGCGCAATAGCGTATTCTGACTTTTGACCTGTAATGAAAGCTTTAAGGCACTATCCTCCCCGCTCTACAAGGAATACCTTATTAGTGTTCGCGCTATTATCCATAAAGACCTTCGCAATTTCTATAAATTCGTCAAAATGAAAAAGAAATCTAGCAGCTATCCATCTATGATGTGGTATAAGGGGTCTTCTAGTAATAACGTGTCCGACATAGCAAACAACTTTGAGCCTTGTGTGAATAATTTTGATCATATTCAGGATCGTCCCGCTTCATCCGATTTTTTGCCGTTTATATCACGCGATCTTATTTTGGAAAAAATCAATGAACTTTAATCGGACTTATCCTCTGGAGCTGACGGTATTTCTCCAGCCTTCGTCAAGTCTTGTTCTGTTGCCCTTCTTACTCTATTAGCGATTTTCTTTAATAGGTCCCTTCAAGCTGGTAAATTTCCTGCATTGTGGAAGTGCTCTTTTATAGTCCCGTTCATAAAAAGGGCCATAAGAATATTATAACTAATTGTAGACCAATCGCGATGTTATCTTGCATACCTAAATTATTTGAATCAATCGCAATTCGCAGCTTACAGATCGTTGTATTGGCTTATAGAGCGTTGATTGGGTAGATCAACGACTCCTAACTTACTTGAATTTACCTCCCACGTTATTTCTGGCTTCCAGCGAGGCATTCAAACTGACTGTATATACACAGATTTCAGTAAAGCCTTTGATAAACTCCCTAACTCCGTAATTATATTTAAACTCGGGAGGCTGGGTTTCCCCCATGTTCTTCTCGACTGGATTTCTTCCTAACTGAGGGACAGGACATATCGTGTGTCGCTCTGTGGCTCTACCTCTAGAATCTTCAGGGCTTTATCTGGTGTAACGGTTTTCTTAACATTAGGTGATGTACTTAAAGCTAGAAAATAATTATGGGTCACAGATGTGGGCTTACCGAGCCATAGGTACTGTTAACTATTATGTGTGACTTACCTAGATATAGGTACTGTCTACTGGTATAATATTGTGTAGGCCCAAGAGCAGTGACATCCTCTACTGTTGAAGGCCAAGATCCACTTTCGTTCGTTGTATCAGCGGAATAAGTAAGTAATTATGGGGTTTTATCAAACTGACATGAAAGAGTGGTGGGGGGGGGGTGCCTTGTGATATCACAAATTGAGGCTCCGCAAAGATTTTTAAAACCCCATAAAAATACCTAGAGGAGAACCGGTTACTCCCTGTATACCGAGCAAGTTCCTTGTCTCCAATGGAACCAGTTCACGGGGAGTCAACATAAATTTGGCTGGGATGGCAAGGGTGTTCAGCCTTAACCCGTCATCGGGAACCATTTGGAACTCCTGATTAATCGAGCTAGGTCCCTGACGTCAGTCGAACCTAATTCGGTTAGCTCTTCAAAGAAGGGGGAGTCCAAAAACCGGTTCCTACGATTGGCTAGGGCCGGGCAGTTGCAGAGGAGGCGGAGTATGGTTTCCTCTTCCTTTTCATCATGGCAACTGCAACAGAAGTCGTTTGAAGGTGCGCCTAGTCTATCGGCATGTCTACCTATGAGGCAGTGGCCCGTAATAACTGCTACGGTACTGCTAATTACTTTGCGTCTGAGTAGGATGAGCACTTTTCACCGCTTAGGGTAAAGTTTTAGTCATATCTGCGGGGTAATCAGGCAGGTGTGTTCCTTCTGTCAATTAATATTTGCAATCCTGAGAGATTTCTGTGAGAGTTCCAGTTTGAAAGTGGTCAGCGGTTTACCCAGCTGCTGGTTAATGTTCGATCCAGGACGAGTGGTACCGATTCTCGCCAGTTCTAGTTTACTATGTCCAGGCACCCAGATGAGCCGTACTTTCCGATGCTCAGCTATGTCATTCAGAGCTGAGCGACATGTTACAACCGCTTTGGAGGTGGTGTATACTCTCGTGAAGGATTTAAAAGCGGCTGACTATCTGTTAAAATACATATGTGCTCTCTAGGTAGCGTTAAATGATCCGCGGCTACTTTTATAGCCATGATTTCCGCCTGAAACACGCTGCAGTAGTCAGGTAAGCGGAATGAGATATCGAGGTCCAAATGTTCCGAGAAGATACCTCCACCTACTCTGCCTTCTAGTTTGGAGCCGTCAGTGTACAGATGCACTGACTCCCCCTATTGGGGTGCACCTTCCTCCTATTCCGATCTAGTGGGAAAGGATGAGTTGAATTTAGTTCCAAAAAAAGGGTTGGCCGAGGTATAGTCGATGTTGCTAGTAGTTCTTCCGTCCAGAATTTTGGAGTGACCGAAGTCGGTTCGTTTTAAGGTCTGGATTGAGGTAAGCCTTATGGCAGCTAATGATGTGGTTAGCTTACCAAAGAGATCTAACGATAGAAGGTGAAGGATAGTGTTCAAGGTCTGAACTTTCTCCATTGCTTTGCGATGAGTTGATATATTTAGTGCCGGCCACCAGACAATCACCCCATACGTAAGTATAGGTAGTATGACACTTATGTAGAGCCAATGCACAATGCGTGGCTCCATACCCCATATTTTCCCTATTGTCTACTTACACGAGTACAGCGCCACTGTAGCCTTCCGTACTCTTTCCTGGATGTCAGGCTTCGAGGTAAGTTTTCTATCTAGGACTAGACCTAGATATTTAACCTGATTGCACAGTTATACTTACTAAGTTCAAAGTAAATTTTTACAATTTTAGATAGTCGTCTATTGGTGAATAATTAGATTATCGCCGGAATAGGAGAGAATTTTTGCTTACGTGAATTTGTTAAACAAGTGAAATGGGACGGGTTATCTCTGAATTAAATATGCCAGCATACAGATTACTTTATCCTGTAAATTTCAGGATACGGTTCCTGGTTGTCAAATAAATTAAACGTGCGAGAAAGAGCAAATTAAGTGACCGCGTAAAAATTTAATTAAACTCCAATAAAAATCAATGTTTAAAGCCCCCACAAACTGATATCTTTTAAATTCTCAGCAGGCGCACAAAGTGCTTCGGCTACCGTGGCTGTTTTTGTGAATGCTCTAACGCCATATTACCACGGTTTTACTGTTATAACGTCTTGATTCCATTTCTTCTTATCACCTTTTCCACTAATTCCGCATATATTTTATGCCAGCGGACAGGTCGCCAAATGATTGCATGTTTTTCGCTTCTCTTCATTTTTCTGCTGTTTGCACTCGCCGGTAAGATTTACCTGGGAATCTCTCGGTTCAGGTATATTTGTGTGGCGAAAATTTTGCTTATTCCTCCATGCGTAGCTGCGGAACAACTGTACAATTCAGAGTTTGTTTGTTTTTTTTATTTTCTACCATTTACGAGCCAGTGCTTGCATTCAACGATTCAACTGCACCCAAAGAATTTTAATGGAGCTACCGGCAAATGTAGGTCACTGTACAATTTAAAATGTGTTGAACCGCTGAACTTGAACACATACAGGCAGGCAGGTGAAACTAGGGGACCTCTATTGAAGACATAAACCAATTTTGTTTCAAGTGCAGCGGATAACTCCACCACTTCCCGATGACCGATTATATAAGCAGTCTACTGGGTCTGCTTCCAGTGCATCTTCCACGACCCCATCCTTCTACGGGCTCATCCTTCCACGTTATTCACATTGTTTTTTTGTCTGTGGAAGTTTTTACTTCCGCAAACATTCCGTTAACGCAGCTTACGGAGAAAGGGGGTGGTATTATAACATCTTGGAGCTGTTCTGATTGTGATAACGCGCATGTACGAGCTTCATCCCGATTAAAGGGGTTGCGTGTGTTGGCACAATGTTTTGCATAGTTCGGTCGAAAATCATACGCCAAACGAGAATTCCCGAGAATGATAGGAACTGCGGACGGAAAAATCTGTGGCAGTGGGGGCAGTGGGTGGAAGCGGGACACGGCAATACACGTGTAACTAAACTCTAGGGGTAGCGGCTTGGGATAACTCATTTCACCTTGCAGTCGTGATGAGTTTTATTGTTTACGCGTTTCGCCTCACTCATTACCACCGGCGGCCGAAGGATGAGTTTTTCTATTTACATCGAATCGACACGTGTTATACAGCATGCGCCGACTTTTGGTTTATTTTTATGAAAATTATTGGGGAAGGTTTATATTGAGGAATTTGGACTGTTTCTGGTCAAAATTTCTTTTCAAATTATAACAAATTTTATGAGATAATTTTGCAAAATTCGACTGCTAATCACCTATGCGATTGCGGCAAATATTTAAGAGTAAACTAGAGAAAAAGAATCCTTTAGAAAAATAGTACTTCCTGTAATTCTAATATTATGACATAAACCCAATTGGAAAATACATTTAGCCATAATAAAGTAATTCCGGTAAATTTTTTCGAATTATCTGGACTTTCGGTCAGCACGGTCGGGCCCGGACCCATTCGTGCCGGTCAAACGGGACTAAACTAAACTAGCTAGTATATACTCTACTTGACGAGCTGCAGTTTACCGTAATTTTCTATTACCAGTAAATGAAAGAAAAAGTCGAACTACTGCAAACCTTTAGCCAATAGGCATAACAATTTTTTTTTAGTATAATCAAAAAAATCGGTTATGTAGATTGTAGAGCGAAGTAAGTTATTTAAATGTTGCTAGTGGGAGTGGAGTATAGAGGGCATCCTCAGATAAAATTGCTTCTCCACTTTTTCAAAAAATCTAAATATCTTTAAAATTTTGGAGAATAGGGCTCTATTAATTTGTAAATTTATGTTAGAACAAAACTAGCGGGTAGAAGTTGGCAAAATGGTAGTGTGCCACAAGGCTATATCCTCGGCCCCACGTGCATTTTTTAACGATTTCCCAAAACAAGTTAAGATAAAAAATATCATTTTTATGCCAACGATGTATAATTACATATATGTAAGCGAGTTTATTGGCCTTCTTGAAGATTATATTGTATGAGGTCCTCACATAGACAGAATCTCTTTGTGCGATTCAGCTATAGCTCTGCCATTTATTGCTGCCAGCAGATTTTCTGAAATGCGGAAATTACTCTAAATCCTAAAATGATTTGTTGTGAAAACCCTAAAATAAGATTCCGTCAAATACATGGTAGATTACAAATGGTATGGCTCTCAGATAATAGGGTGTTTTAGAGGCTTCACAATTTATTAAGATTGGATAGCAAGCGTACACGTAGGATGGAGGTTACACACTTTTTTTTTGGTTTGGAAGAATTATAAGGCTTTTTTGTTCGATCAAAAATACAAATCGGCGATGTATCTATTTAAGTCACACACACCAGAGTAACTTATGGAATTGCTTAATTTTACAACACCACACACACAAATCCTGGCATTTGAAGCACCCATTAAAACACCTTTAATAATACTTCTTTAAAATTGTTTTCTAAAGATACGAGGGGCGTCAAAAATTTAGTGGGCTGGTAACCGTACTTAATTTCTCTTTATAGGTTCTAGCGGAACAAGTTTTACCGGTGTAAAATATTTTTCTAATCAATACGAGCTCGGCAATCTGTAGATTCCTATAGAAACCGTGCCCGACTGCGAGTTACACACTGCTGGAAAGATTATGGCTACTGTTTTCAGGAATGATTCGTGCATTTTATTGATTGACTTTCTAGAGTCAATTAATGCAGATAAATATTGTGAAGTTTTAACAAAACTCAGAAGTGCTATCAAACGAAAACGTCCTGCCAACTTGTCGAAAAAAGTCTTGCTTTTGCATGACAATGCTCATCCTCATTCTATTGCAAAAACAAACAATTTATTTCAAAACTTCAAATGAGATATTTTCGACAATCCACCATACTCTCCAGACCTTGCAACGAGTGACTACCACCTTTTCCCGCTTTTGAAAGAAAGCCTGGATGGCAAGCAATTCCGTGAGCATCTCAAGACGGAGGTCAAATACATGGTTTCGGAAAGGAGAAACGTTTTTTTTTAAACAAGGTTTGCAAAAATTACATAACAGATATCAAAAATGTATTGAAGTCGAAGGCGACTACGTAGAAAAATATTTTAAGTGTCAAGGAATCGAATAAACATAATTTTATAACCTAAAAATTTGTTTTTAATTTTTTCCTAGCCAGGGAAACTTACTTTTTTACTACCGTCGCATTTCCGAATTGTTGGCTGGAACCTCTGAATTCTGAATCATTGAATTTAATTTTCCTTGTTAATATAGATATCTATTTAAAAAAAAGTTTCGTTTACATACCTCTCAGTCATGTGTTTCCATGTTTTATGAAAGGATTTATGATCTATTTAATTCGTGTGCACCACTCAAACTATCGAGATCATCCTGCCATTCTCCCCTGTGGTACACTAGAGAACTTCGAAGCCTTAATAATATGGGAGCTTCTTAGCGTTGTCTTCATTGTTGTACATGGAATACCCTAATAATGTTCGCGAAAACTTGTATAATGACCCTCGTACCTTAATTGATAAATAGGAAAAATAAAGCTGATAATTATCCGTCTACAATGTGGTACAACGCGTCCTTTAGTGCAGAGTACCCGAATGATCAGATGTACCGCAGGGTAGGCATCTGGTTCCACTGCTATTTATTCTTGCCATTGACCTGGCCTTGATTAAGGAATCCAAGATTTAATCTTGCGCCTGAAACAGTTGTGATTCTTACTGCATTCAGGAAGATTTAAATACCTTCAAGGCCTACTGCTGCTCTAATTTCCTGCAACTGAAGGGGCCGTTCCAGTATTACGAAACGCAGATAGGAGACGGAGGGCGGTCTTGTGAAATGTTACGAAGAGTTAAAGGGGTGGGGGGGGGGGTCAAGCAACGCGTTCCGTAACATAAAGTTTTTGATAAAATTAAAAAAGTTCTAACTTTTCTATATGTATCCACACTACACATATTTTTTTTACATACGAAAAGAGTCTTGTTTTATTTATTGTTACTTTCCGGTCTTTTGCGCAACATAGTTGGCATTTTTAGATAAAAATAATCATCTGAGTGTAACATAACAATTGTGGTGGTGGAGGGGGGGGGGGGTTCTAACGGGAAGTCTTCAAAAAGTGAGTTACGTAATACTTGAACGGCCCCTAACTTGGAAAAATTGTAAGTTATGTCTCTCTAGGAACCTCTGATTATACCTTTGTGGAAACTAACTAATCTAACTAACTAATATCCGTCGTGTACAGGTCGTTACGAACCTTTTTCTGAAGCTTGTTTCTAGGAGTAATTCAGTTCTGGGTAATGTAAATCAGTAGTCAAGGGAGTTTTCTGATCAACAGACCTTAAATTATTTGTTCTCTTCTTAAGTTAGATCAATTTTCGATAATACATCCCAGAATTGGTCACCTTGCTATGCTGTCTTTTCTAGACACATTGAGTCGGTACAGCTAAAATACTAACACTAAATGCATAAAAGACCAAACTACTGTCGGGATTGACACTTTTGAAATTTCATCTATCATTCTTAATAACTCTATTATTTTTTCCGAAATCCTTCTTCACGTCTGCTACGTTTCATATTGTCCTAGTCAAGTTTCTTATTTTATCCTTATTTATAAATATTTACATTTATTTTCTATAAATGAACGACGACAATATGTTTTCTTACTTACAAGTGCGACATACTTCCGGGCTTGTAAACTTATGACTATGTATTACTATAATAAAATTTACTAATTTAGTTATTCAATTAAGATCCGCAACTGCTGTACTTCTTTACAGACCTATCTACAAGGTCCGAGCAAAAGTGCCTTAGAAAATGTTCCGCGCAAAAGCGAACCGCGTATGTTTCTGGGAAAAAATGAATCAGAGAAAAACTCCGGGCAAAACCGAATTAACTACAAAAAGCATTGCATGACTTAACTACAAAATGCAGTTAAGTAGTTAAGTCGTTTTCGCCCGCAGTTTTTCTCTGATTCGTTTTTGTCCGGAAACTCACGCGGTTCGGAAAATTTTTGAAGCCACTTTTGCTCGCATCTTGTAGATAAGGTCATTTTTACTCTCAGCCTGTCAGTTATAGTTTTATGAACTAGAATTATAGCATATTAAAAAAATCCGATATAAGGTCGGAGATAAGGTAAATTGTCGTTTGAAATCGAAATACTTGCAGAACTTTACAAATCAATTTCAATGTCTCTATGTAAAATCGAGATTGTATTATCAGATTTGTGGCTAAAAGGACTTGAAATATTTAATGCTGTTCATCCTTCGTGTTTTGTTTGTTAAATGTCTTTAAAAGCAGGCATAAAAGTTAAAACGTCAGTAGTAGTCACTACCAAATACTCAAAAATCCATCAATTCTCGGGAGGACAGCATTTTTATTCCAACATTAAATTCGATGAAAATTCTCTATTGTAACCGCCATGCGCACATTCCCGGTATCCTTAGGAAGCGAAAATTCCATGAAACATCAGCTTCTGGTATCCTCGAAGTACGCACACCTCCCCTTTTCACTTGTACACAAGGCAGCCGAACATTCGCTGGAATGAAGAGGAAAAAAAGTGATTTTCCGCCATTCGTGTCTGAATATTTTTGTTTTTTCGCAAGAGAACCGACCGCATTATCACAGCACAGGCAAGGAGGAAAAGGATTATCAGTCAGTGATAAAAATTAATAAATTTTCGGTGTTCGATAGTTGGCTGCAGAAAGGGTGTGTTGAAGCGAAGGTGGAGTTGCTTGGAAAAGGAAAAAAAAAAGAAGTGGAAAAGTGCTGAAGTGATAAGTGTGCAAAACGAAAATAATCTTTATCCCCGGATTCCCACACTGATAAGTGCGCATTGCAATTTAATTCAGCATCGAGATATTTATTAGCTGAGTAATATATGTAAGCCCTAAGATAGGCGTATAACGGCAATTTTTCACCAAATTAAAGAAATCTAAATCTTAAAGAAACACCAATTAACCGAGCAACTAAGGCAAAGCATAGCAATATTTTAAGTCGCATTCGATAGTAGCTGATTCTTGCGAATAATAAATTAATTCTAGTGTAAGAGTTTGAATAATCTGTTAATATAAAATTAATATAAAATTCGACTGATTTTTGTGCTATAACAAGTAACATTTAACGGAAAGATTCAACAAAAGATTTTCACGTAAAAAGGCTGATTTTTCTTATTTCGATGTCGTGTCTACGTATTTTCTTACAAGCTAACTCTTCTCGAGTTGTTTTTTAATTATCACAACAAGGAAGCAAAATATAATTATTGAGAATAAATCGGGGAAAAACGTCTAAAATATTTCGCAGTTCGTGCATTCGATTAGTAACCCTAAGAAGTTTTTTACAATTCAAAAGTTATCGTCGAATTTCTTGGTAAAATTATTCATAAAGTTAAGAGGTAGATTAAATTAGGGAAGCGCGACACCCAATATAGCAACGCATATACGTAAATCTCTCGCTTAAACGGTTTGAACATAGAATAAATCGGTTCTTGCCCCGGCTATAAAAATAGTTTCGTTTCGTGTGTGTTCAACATAAACAAAACTATCGAATTTTCCACTACCAGCCCGACGGCCCGTCTTTTACGTGTAAAACAACCCCGTGAGGAAGTAAAAACCCATACAGTATTTGAGGGGCGAGACGCTATGTAACAGAATTTCCCACGGGTGTACGTACCAACCCAGCCGACTCATACCACCCCCTCTGTTCGGTTGTGTTGTTATTGATTACGAAACAGTTTTCTGACAATAAAATTCCAGCGCTGCTATAGTGACTGGGTTATTTAAGATAGTAGTGAATTCTCGGCAAATGAATTTTAAAAACAACCGCGAGTGTGGTGAAAGCGCCTATAACTGTAGGCAGCTACTCCAGTGAAAAATCGATAAATTGAAAAAAGGGAAGACTCTTGTAAATACTCAAACACAATAAAGGCAATAAAAGTGGCGGCCACAAGCGAACCATCACCGCAACCATCACCATCGCCACCAATCTCACCAACTCAGCTGCCGTCACGGACAACCACACAAACATCTAATACACCACCCCCGGCTCCAATCCACCCACATCAAGATTCATCCCGTCATCAAAGTCATAATCCGGAGGGTGGAACATCATCTAAACTTGAAGATAGGGGGGATACAAAAACTGACCCGACTACAGAATATCAGCTGATCAAACTAGACGTCCGGGGCGGTGGTTTAAACGCACAAAATAGACCGGAACTTCCGCCAGTGACGTCACCGATTCTTGTTAAAATCGAATCCGACCAGAATCTAAATGTTGCAATTAAGAGCGATTCAATCATCTTAAGAAGCAGACCAAACGAAGGTTGTAGTCGATTTAAAAGCACCTGGACAGAGGTAACAACCAAGGAAACTGGTGATTCGAGTGGTATTCTTCTCACTCAACAGCCGCAGCCTCAATCTAGTAATTTACAGCACAACAGGCGTGACAGCTCAACGAGCACAAGTGGAGTCATGACAGGTAAATGTGCTTTTAGACTTTTTAGTGAAATTGGAAAATAACGTTCGCTCGATTTGCACATTTTAATACTTGCAATGTTCCATATAAAGAAACAGTATGTCTTGTGTACCTGTCGTTAAAGAAGATGTCTTTATTAACTTGGGGAGCAACAAAATTTCAAATTCATAGAGGGTCGGTGCACGTTTTATGTATGTTGTGTTGTGACCCACCTATTCCCATTTCGCATGTCTCGTATAGGCCAGGGTGCAATCATTTACAGAAGAATACTATAGTTTGCAATTCTGCTAAATGTTGATGGAGCTAATATGAATGAATTAATGAATGAAGCAATTTTGGGAATGGTTTTACACTTTTCATTTATTTTTAGAAAGTATAGATTAGTTTTCATCACTTGTCATATTTTCCAATCAATGCGGAATTATAAATGATGAATATTTAACTTAACTAAAAATAGTATGGTCTTTGGTGGATGATTTTGTCAATGACAAATTAAAATCCTTTTTCCTCAGAAGTGTCTTGCCCTGAGTACTATTAAGATATAGGTCAGGCCAGGCTGACTCTAAATCTTAGAAAAAACTTGCAGATATTGTAGGCGATTTGATAACCGTTAAATTTTTGGTCAACTATATTACGTGACAGTCACGTTGTGTGATTTGGACCATTATTGTGGTTGCGAGTAATGCATTACTTTTGGTATTGCATTACCGTTTCATTACCCATTACTATCTTAGCGAGTAATGTATAAAATTTACATTACCCATTACTTTTGTAATGAATAATGTAAAAAATTACATTAACCATTCCTTTTGTAATGGGTAATGTGAATAATTTACATTAACAATTACTTTTTTCAAAAGTAATGTAAAAAATTTACATTAACCATTACTTTTTTTAAAGTAACGGCAGTACTGCAGAACAAAAGTAATTATCAATTGATTTTTTGAACACTGCCAAAATATTATAGGAGACGATGCTGCCCATATTTTGGGTAAGGAATATTGTTTATAACAATTTAATTTGTTATAAGCAATTGACAACCACTTTAATAGATTCAATGGAAGAAATTTCTACTAGGTTTTCTTCTTATCATTGGCAAGATATGATTGTAGACGATTATGTACATATTTTAACAAAAAAATATTGTTTATAACAACCCAATGGCGCGTAATTGTCGAGATAGGTAAGTTGTATAAATGTACAGCCCGTGTAACTAATCACTTAATCAAACACCATTAACTGACTTTACTTTAAAAAATACCGGACTTAGACAAATAAATAAATAAGCAAATTTGTCGCGTACCGATGAAGCACAGTCAGCTTCGAAACGGCTGCTCGTGATCGGTGATTTTGCATAAATACCAACGCATTTCGAAAATTGATGTCGTAAGGTACGCGGTACTCTATACAATTCCAAAAAAGATAATTTCGTTTAGGCCGTTATGGAGAATTTCGCTACATGTTTCTTCAAAGAGAAAATAACATTAATAGCATATCAACTTAATTTTATGGTTGAAATGAAAATTTAATCCGTGCAATAATATATAGATTTTCATCTGACCCTTTCGAAATAAATGTCGGTGTTCCTCAGGGTTCAGTTTTCTCATCAAACTTATTTCTTCCTTTTATTAATGACCTTTTACCTATCACTATCAATCCTATTCATAGTTTCGTCGACGGCAACACCATTGCTTTTCTGTACTCTTGTGATTCTGTAATGGATAATCGTGGAGCTCTATATCTACAGAATACAAACGGGAATGCTTGCTTGGCTCATTAAACAGCATTTCTAGATCATTACTTGGTGCAAAGTAAATCGTGTCATGTTTAGCGTATTCTGTTCAATGAAGATTAAAAAACAGCCTTCTCATCCTCAATCAATTTCAGTCGACACAGGGAATAAAAAAAATAGGCATTGAGATATCCAATAATGTAAGTTGAACCGATTATATTTTTGCAATCGGTAAACATGCGATGAAATGCTTGGGTTTTCTACAGAGATGTTAAAATACATCACTGCAGCTGACTTTACGCTGATCTAAAAATGCCAATTCTAGTGGCAGTCTAGTTTTTGACCCAAGCACAGTTGTAAGACTGCAGTTTTGAAGGTCAGAATAAATATTTACGAGGCTCTTGATAAAGACGCCATAACAATTCTGGCAATGCTGGATTTCAGGAAAGCATTTGACTCTGTAGGTGTAGACCATTCGAATTTGCTCTCAAAACTCAGTAACAATCGCAATTCTATTCTCATCGATAGTTTTGAAGTTATTAAGCAATCTTCTTTCGAAACGGGATCAAATTGTCAAGGTACAGAATTCGTTTTTCAAACCCAATATGTATAACATATCTGTCTGGATTTGGTGTTCCCCAAGGATCAGTTCGAGGCCCACTTTTGTTCAGCTTATATATAAATGATTTGCCGAATGTTGTAAACAATGCGTCCAGATATACCTTATTGCAAATATTGGCTTACTCGATGACTGTGTTTGCATATCTATAGGGATCTGAATAGAATACACGATTGGTCACTAACTAAATAGTTGCTTAACTCTTCGATGTCAAATTGACCGACTGTGTATAGAGGTGCTATTAGGAATTTTGACTTACCATCTGTTGTGATGAACAACTATGCATTGTAATATGTTGACTGAGTGATGAACCTTAACTATATGTTTAACTGCTGTAACTATAAGTTTGCAATGTTATCTAAGGGTAGTCTGCGGCAGTAATGGATTAGTTAGAAGTTGCTTATGTATTGATTTTTGTTAAAAGTTGGCAATGTCGCTTATTCTACCTCACTTCACCTATGGAAGTATCATTTTCACGAAATTTTATTCTGTATGTCCAAGAAAGTTTCATGTGGAATTTAATGACGTAACGCGTTGCATATTTACACTACCTCGCCATGAACATATATATGTCGACATACGTACCGTTACTTCTTGGTACTTCAATTGAAACGTATCTTGTTTATGTAAATCTGATGTTCTTGACAAGATGATATATGTCAAATGCCTAAAAAAAAAAAAAGCTGCGAACGACCAGAGATCTTCAACTTTTCCTTCTAAGTAACCCCTTGGTTCACAGTATGGTGAACGTTCTTACTCTGAGCGGATCAGCCTTAGTTGGAACTCCTTACCGCGTAACATGCGATGTTCTATACTCTCCTGAGCAGTCGCATTTGACGCATTTGTAAAATATATAGAAATTAAATTAATGTGTACTAGTTCGATTTTAAAGTCGTCGTTGAAGTAAGTGATAACACCTACTGGGACCTACCAATTCGAAGGTCCCAGGTTCGAATCGCACCGAGCTCGGCCCAAGGATGTTTTCTACTGACAACAGATTTCGATAAAAGGGCCATCGGGGTCAGGGAGGGGCGCAGGATTTGCTTGTGGGTGCGGGGGTTATCTAATTTCATTTAAAAAACATAAGGGAGCTATACAAAAAAAACTATTAACAAATGGATGTACTTAAAATATGATATATTATGCAATTACAAAATATGGTCACATACATTTAAGGTTATTTCTTTAGTATGTCAGTCAAATTTTTCCTAATCAAGAAGTTCAGAAAATTTTAAAAACCATCTAGGAGAGGGGGGAGGGGTGTCTGAATCCCAAAACCCCCACAGTACTTCTCCCGCCCCATGCCCACAAAGGGTTTTAATTTCATTTCAATTTATTTTGAGTTTAGACTTGAAGTTGGGATGGTTTGAAAACTTTTGTTTACTATATTTTATATTCTCAATTTAATCAATTTAACTGCGCCTAAATCAGTAATAGAACTCCTTGTAGTCATCGGTGGAGTAAGTGATAACGTGTCAGCCTACCTCCCCGGAGATCCTAGGTTCAAAGCCTACCGGCGGCGACTTATGGTTGATTTCTGTTGACAACAGATCATGATAAAAAAAACGATGGCGGTTGCAGAGAAAATGCAGTGATGCAGTGTAGGTCTACTTGAAATCGTTGTCTCCAATCGGGTGAAGTTGCTGTTCCGCGCCATGCCCCACAAGGGGTGACGGGAACGAGAGAGAGAGAAAGATCTATAACAATATTATTCTCAATATTCACTAAAGAAGACAAAGCTTAAATTTTCTTGTTAGTCTTCCTTATTGTCTAATTATAGGAAATTTCTAAAAATATTTGATTTTTTGGTTTCCCTGATCCAAATTGGTTTAGCAATCAGTATCAACATTACCACAAACGTTCTCTAAACTTTCCATTTGTTTAAAAACTTTTATTAAGTGCAAAACCGCAATCAACCATCTCTAATGGCTGCTACTTAAAGAATTACCCAACCTCGACGAAATCCCATCCTACCCATTAGGCTTTCCCATCAACTGCCGTTAGTTAGACGACATTCCCAACATTGAAACGAAAGAGGAACATGAAAAAACAAAACAGCACGCAGCACCACTGCATAATGCAAAAAACCGCGTTTAACAGGCACAACCATCAAGCAACGCAAAGAACAAAACATGCCAAGATGAATTCAAGCTAACTGTATTATTTGTAGTTGACGTAATTACCGCTAGAGTTCGTTGTACGGTAAAAACACGGTAATATGAAGAAGCCATCTTCGAATAAAATTTTAGAATGTGTCTTCAGATGCAGGGGGTAAGCACGGGATGGAGCTGGTCAGCCTAGTCATACCGGTCAAGAAAGAACATAATTCGCGAGAAAAAAAAAGCTTAGAAGAAGAGCAACAACTGGCAAACTTGATTCACCGTTGAGATTATCAGCGTCTCTTTGACTTTGCATGCGCCAGTTTACGTTGAGCGCCATCTACGATACCGTTTTCCGCAGACTAGTAGGGGGAGAGTGAAACTGGTTTCCTTGGGCCTCCGCAATTCACTTCGCCTAAATTACATGTTGTCTGCACACCTCGTCGCGCAAACACAACAGTTTCGCTTTGCGTCAACTTACAAGTTCTACAGAAGTAGGTATAAGGATTGCGCGCGCAATTTAGTGATTTTGAAACGGTAAAATTCTACAGTGAAGGTCTTCAGAGAAAGTACACTTGGAGCCACTGAGCTTTTAACAGACTTTTTTCGAATGAACTTCACTGCTTCTCTTGATCTTTCTTGTTTTTACCTGCTTAACTGTATTCCGTGCTGTTGCAGTCATCTCGCTACGTAAAGCGGTAAATCTGTGACGTTTTTACAGCACCAAGTTACCGTTATCTAGAAATATGTTATTATGTGATTTTGTGACGATAATCACATTTTGTTTTGGTATTTTGCTGCTAGCTTCGCAGGTATCGTGCGACGGCGACGACGACGGGTTGAGAATAAATTTCTCATCGGACGAGATTCTAACTGATCGCGTTATTTAATTAGCAGCAAAACACAACCTTAGAGCAAAGGAATGGACGTAACGATTCGCTGGTTATGATTTATTTTATTGTTCGTAGTGTTTTTTCTTGCTTCTATTAATTCTAACAATCAGGGAAACTCTTCGGCTAACAGCTGACGAAAGGTTATTGAATCTTTTATTTCTCAGCTAAATCGGATTTTTGAACTCATGCTTAATGTCTCTGAAATGGACTGATTAAGAGCTTGAAAACTATTATTAGGTTCGCTACAACAAAAACTAGAAACCTATTATGGCGCAGAAAAGTTATTGTTTTGAAAAGTCGGTCAACTGACAACGTTGCAGTATAAAATTGAGTAATTGGCATGCTTACCGTTTTGTATTGTATTAAAGTGCATTACTAGGAACTATAGTCTTGTTAACTACTTAAGTCTACCTTTAAGAAGATACTGATCTTAAGTCAATGGTTTGATTTATTGGAAGACTACTTTACTTAATTTGATTAATGTACATTTAGTTGGTATGTTTGTAAACATCTGATGAACTTAGATTGTGATGTTCGTCCATCAGCTGAAGTCAGTAAATATGTAAGGTTAGATGTAAACGTGTCAGAGTTTTTAATTGTGAAATATTGGCTTTCCAATTTAATAATATGAGCACTGTACAACTTAAGCTCGCTGCGTCTATTGACTGTTTGACCGATTCCTTACTTCCCTCGGATGACATCGTGCTCCTTGGTGACCTCAATTTTCCTGGCATCGGCTGGATACATTCCCCCGATGCTGATGGCCTTATACCTTCAGTTACTTCTGCTCCCCAACATGCTCTGTCCTTTTTGGACTCTGTAGCTTCTTCCGGATTAGCTCAACGTTGTGATGTTCCCAATGATTCGGGTAGGTTTCTTGACCTCGTATTTTCTTCTGGCCCTGATAGCACAGTTGTGAGGAGATGCCTGGTCCCTCTGGTCCCTGAATCGAGTCATCACCCTGCTCTTTTAGTCACCATGTGCTTCGACTCCCCTATTGCATCTCCTTCCGTACTCGGTGACTTCTACTTCAATTTGTCGAGGCAGATAGATTCCGTAGGTTTTCCCTCCGTGGACTTCCCTGGACTGATCCCTGGTTGCTTCCTTCTTATACTGATCGTTTGGGGCTGATTTCTCTTGACTCCCTTGAAAAGAGGCGTAACATCTCCAAACTATTATTTTTGTTCGATCTATTACAGGGTACAATAAATTCTCCCGACTTACTGGAGGCTGTGAACATCTCTATCCCGCAACGATCCTTGAGGAATTGCCACTTCCTGCACGTCTCTGGTCATCGTACTCTGTATGGGATGTACGAGCCCATCACGTCGATGTCTCGTCTCCTCAACCAACATTTCGCCAATCTTGACCTGAACCTCTCCAGGCAGCAATTGAAGGGCATACTCAGACAGTGTCTTGGTTGATGAGTGGTCGTAGATTGTGTGAACCGCTGTCTTTCAGTCAATTTGTTCTTCGGCTTCTAGTTTGTAGTTTAGTTAATAAGTATTTTTGCGCTGTAGTAATCTTTGTGGATGAATCTGATGTAATAATAAATAAATGAATAGGTTAGGTTCGGGTGGCGGCTATCAGCCCTACAACCGATCAGCCTCACATAGAGCTATAAATTGTCCGTTGTGTTGATAATGAATAGAAATCTTCAGTTTTTATGTTAATGTGTAATGAAAAACGTACTTGGATTATCATTGAAACGTCAGTGCCAATAAAAGACTTTTCACATTATCATTGCGTTTTTCAATGATAATGCTAATTGGGGATCATGCAGCTAGGCTAGGGCTTAACTTTAATACAAATTAATTGATCATGACATGCCTTCAGTGCAATCGATATACACTTGAGTTGGTTAAAGTTAGATCCTTCCACAGAATGGCAGATTGCTTTTGTACATATTTGACAACCAAAATGAATAATTTTAAAAATATTATATCCACTTCGTCTATCTCAATTAACTATTTTTTTATCTTGCGTGCTAGAAAAAGTACTATAATCGTGATAGATCATATCATAGTTCTCCATGCTTCCACGCACAGTCGCAAGTCAGAATATTCTGACACCAGCATGCATGTCGCCGCCTACATTGGACATTCTCTAGAATTCTAAAGGCCTAGTGACTGGTGCTACGTACCACGTACGATAATAATTAATAATCTTGACCAGGAGTCACGACGATAGGAAATCTGAACGGAACGCCACTGAGGAAAGGGTATTCCGTACTCCTGTAGCAATGCCATGAATTATATGAATTATCATGTAATAAATTATATCCAAGACAAATGTGAGTAACAATTTGAGTGATTTGCGTTGAATTGCTGTGCTCACTTGCAATCAAACTGGGGCTGCACTCACATTCATTATCTGCTTCGAGTGAACAGTGAAAGACACCGAGAATTCTAGTGAATGCAACTTCAACTTTGTATGCAAAACGCGGCCTAGATTGACCCAGATTCGAAATAGCTTTTGGCGCGAATTACTCTGTACGCAACATAATTAAACGAGCGTGTGGTTTTAGATAAGCCTAAAAAGACAAAATCAACAGTTCTAAATTGGAAAGTACTGTTCGAAAGTTCTACGGATTTGCAGAGTTGAATAATTGTGGTGACATGGATCTTTTAGATTCCAAGTATATTTGATCCAGAACCAGGTAAGGAATACCAATGTCAGCGGATCATTCTGTGCGTATATTCTTGGTACTCGCGTCGCTACTCGCTTTAAAGAATTTATTTATTGTTTTCAGATTTCTTTAAAAAACTTTTGGTTCAGCCAATGGTTTTAGTTACATTCGTTATTATTAAAACTTTCGTGTTGGAGGGCCTCGGAGAAGCAGCCGTTCTCAGATCACTGCCAGATGATGTTTTTCTTTAATGCCTCGCTAAAACTTACAAAACTCTTCAAAACAAAAAATACAATTCAAACCGTCGCGTCGTTTTGCGAAATTGTTATCAGTGCCTCGTCAATTGACGAAGAGTTCCTGACTTTTCTATTACGTTTAGAGGAGCCTTTAAACAAAAACGTTGCAGAGAGGGTCCGAAAAGAATGTAAATGTTTTATAAGTAAGGTCAAGCGGACTTGATGGTCACATTTAAAGATTTAGTAAAAAAATCCCAAAATTGCTACCTTCTTGAAGAAAAATAATAAATTCTGTTAAAATCAAATGCGGCAGCTTTGATGCTACTAAACCACTGTAACAATACGAGGTATGCAAGTACCGAGTCTAGACAAAATGAAGTCATTGTATCATTTTTTTTTTGCGTCAGGGCTGAATATCTTCCAAGGTCACCAGGAAAGCCTATTGTATCTGGTAGTGTGAGATGTTTACTCACTAAAAACAACCATCTAGGGGTTTGTCGAAACATATGACTTTATCCGTGTCCCTTCTCATCCCTACCCCTTGCGATCTCAGCGAAAGAGACCCTAACTAATTCAGTTTTCTTCCCTCACCTCGATTCCTCGAGTAAGCGCAAGCATTTGCTTGTAAGACACCTATGCCACTCTTCTTTCTTCCATTCAGTGGTGTTCCATCAGCTTTCTTCTTTCTGGCACACTATGTGTGCCACCGTCTCTTGCTCCTCCAGGCATAGACTGCAGGTATCATTCTGGAGAATGTTCATCTTCTTCAGATGACACCTGAAGTCACCATATCCTGTTAGTAGTGTCTGAGAGCCCTACGATTCATATCCATGACCTTCCTCTGTTCAACACTTCTGGTCGCTACAATCGCCATCTTAGCCGTCTACACGATTCCGCGGCGTTCCACTGTTCCCAGTATTCCCTCGTGGCCCACGTCATCTGCTAGGGCAGTGAACGACTCCGAATCTTGGAATCTCGAAGTAGCTCCTAGTTTAGCCAATTCAGATGATAGCGCACTGTATCACTTAATAATTACACTCACCATGCTCAAAGGAGCACAGGAAGTCTTTATTGCGTGACTTCTAGTTGTTTGTAGAAGCAACGCGTTATGTAATATTAAGTTTTTGTTAAAATTAAAAGTCCGAACTATTAACTCGTGAATCACGGCTCAGTTTATATGGAATATCTACACTACACATATTTTTTTATGTACGAAAAGAGTCGCGTCACTGAGTGTAGAGAAGTATATAATGGCAAATAACCACAATAAGCCGTGTCCATTGTTTGGACTGTAAGAGTCCGACCGTTGCGATCAAGCAATTTCCGGTATTTTGCGCATATAATAATTGATATTTGTAGGTTAAAATAATCAACTAAGTGTTACGTAACATTTGGGGGGGGGGATACGTTACCCCCTGATATAAGCGGGGGAAGGGGTCAGAAATCTTCAAAAACTGCGTTACGTAATATTTGAATGGCCCCTAATATTGTGTTCTACAGGGGCAAATCGAAGATTGTACGAGATCACTGACAAAAAAAAAGTAAGGCAACTGAGAATAAACTGCGTCAAGTGGTGAATATTATTGAAAGCTCCCTTAAGAACATGCAAATCTCTCTATATTGAAGAGATTTTTAAATATCATGGTGATGATATACAGATGGGCCGAAAATTGCTGCCTGTTAGTCAACACAAAAGAGTGACTGAACGCTTAATACGCATGCCATTTACCTAAACTAAACTAGGACATGATTATCAAAGAGCGCACCAATATATCCTTAAAAACCTTTTTGCGCTTGCAAGAAATGGGGTAGCAATACTGTATGTTACAGCCAATATTAGGAGTGTCCTTAATTATGCGATCAAAAAAGCTTACAAAGATCAAAAAACTAACTGTATGAACATTGCTGGAGCAGTGAGCACAACACCTACTGCAGCACTGGAGACTCCTGCATGTGAATATTCTTGGCAAATGCGACATTGGCAGGGAAACTTCGACTTTGGCCATAACAGCTTACTAAGAATTTATCCCGGAGGTTATCTGCGGATAAATTGGGACAACGAAATCCCAGTACTCAATTTTTGGAAATACCCGATAGGATAGAGTAAACTACTGGAAACTACTACAGAAATGTCCGTCTACAAGAATAGATTGACTGCGTAGACGGAGAGGTATCAGCAACCTGCATAAACATGCTCTAATCATATCAACTGCCTTGGTTAATTAAAGTTACTGATTGGTTATTTTAGGTTATGAGCGCGAGATTGTTGGCACCGCGTTTCAAATACCAATAAGGGAATGCCGTTTTAATACCACATTTTCTCTCTCCCTGTCTCTCTTTCGGTCTCTTTTTCTCTATAGTTTCCGTAACCCCTCGTGCGGCATGGGGCAGGAGAAAAACTTCACCCGATTCGACACACCGATTGCAAGTAGACCTACAATTTAAAGTGCATTCCGAACCACGCACAGCAGAAAACAACTATGGGTCGACGTTGGTGAGATTCGAACTTGGGACCTCCGTATTTATAGGCCAACACATTAACACTTACTCTATCGACGACTACTAAAAAGACATTACCACTCCTAAATTGGACTATTACACTCCGCTCTACGTTCTTCATACTGAAATTGTAGTCGGGGCGAATTTTATTTAAGCTACTCGAATAGATAAAGAAATGGTCTAATTCCCTTAGCTTTTACCCTATCAGTAAAATTGTCATAGAAATATTCTTGTAGAGTTTTTCCCCTGGTACTAGCTAGCGCCGGGTATTTGTAAAGAAGTTTCAAAAGTTCGATATTGTGTGTTAACCTAACTCAGCCATCTATCCGACTGCAGTAATTTAATTTGTTTAGGCCCATAGGTTAGGTTAGGTTACAGTGAAAGCTAGAAGGCCCCGCATAGACCCCAACGGGCCCATATGGATACTACATTCAGATACCCTACGCCTGGATCATTTTGGGGTGAGATACACAATTCATGTCAAAGATACTCGTCTATGTTGCAAACTTCGGAATGCTTCGCATGCCGATGCTCGAAGCTTATTTTAATCCTTCAATGTTGCCTAGGAGCTCCTGTCTTACCCTTGCGATCGCAGGACAACAGCATAAGGGGTGTTCTATAGTTTCTATTTCTGCAGAAATCAGTGTCGAAAACACCAATTCTGTAAGCATGTACCCCCATAAGATAGTGGCCGGTATATATAGATCCCGCCCCTAGTTCTACAATCTACATTGAGTGCGCTTTAGCTGGAGTAGGCAGTTAGTTTACTTAATATCATAGGATTGAGGACACTTCGTGGTCTCTTCCCATCTTCTCTTCGCAAGATCTAATAGCCCATCGCTGAGAGATTTGATGATACCACATATCGGAATAAGTACATGTTGTTGATACTCCTTTGTCCAATTACCCTCCTGTTTGTGTTATAGTCTGCAGAGCTCTATAGCAATCAAAGAGGGATTTAGATTTGAATTCGTTTGGCAGTCCACATAGATACTAGTTTAAGTGCTCGTTGCCAGCTGACTGTGCGCCAACTCCATCGTTTTGTGTATGGATACCACTTTGGGCTGTAAAACGCTACAGTTACTGGGAAGTCTGTATGACAAGTAGATGTCGAGCTTCTTTCAAAATACTGACACTCCTACTCCGGAGCTCGTTTTAGAGTCATCTGTGTATGTAGTTGTTTACATTATCTAAAGATTCTTCTGTTCTTGTTTCCCAGAAATGTCTGCCCGGTATTACTACCTCGAACTTCCTGTTGAAGACCTTAATCGGTACCATGTAATCAGTGGAAGTATTGAGATTTTCCCCTAAGCTTACATGGCCGTACCTCTGTGTCTTAAGGAACTTTTACTCTTTGAGGTGGACATTTTCCCTCAGCGCGGCGTTCTTTAGGTTAGATCTTAGATATATGTCCTAGATACAGCACAGGTCGTTCAGGTATTCCACCTAGTATTTTATGAAAGTGCAAAAAGAGCTCCCATTTGAGAAAGTTTAGGATATTGCATAAAGAATTTCTACAGTGCACAGGCATGTGATAGTCAAAATAAGCGTAATTTGTTCTGCCTTCCCTAAACTATTGAATATTTTTGCGGTACCTTACTGCACAAATGAGAACATGAGGCGTTTGGTTCAGGTTTCTAAATTACAAGAAATTTCAAAAGTACTCTGCTGCACTCATGCCGCTGGGCATGGACTATTGGCATTTCGAGAATATAATTTCTATTGGGAAATCAATGTGAACCATTTCATGACCAGCACTAGGACGGCTCATATAGGCATTGAAACAATTATAAAATTAGAAGCTCTTCCCGGAAGTATTACAGAGTGTACTCAGGGCTTCAATTATACAGAAACATCTAACAGTCTTCCATGCAAGTACTATGCATAGGTACACATTTCCTGACCTGAATTTGACTTATAACATATTTGTGTACAAAACAAAACAAATAAAAAATCACATAGAAGGTGTAGTGTCGCTATCGTTATCATTAAAAAGTCGCATATTCGCAGAAATTCCAAATCGTCTTAACCTGATCCGAATAACTTAACACGCCTCTTAGTCACTGTCCTGATTTCAGATACTTTATGGTCACCATAAAATCCTAAAACCACTCCTTGAGCTGAACTGACCCAAAAACGCAACGTTTGAGGAATAAATTCTGGCACGAGTATTGCGCAACGGCCCCACTATCCCCAAGAGTGAGAGGCAGGCGCAACAAAGGCCAATGGACGCATAAAAATATGTAAACAAGCGCGCACAGTATGAGCGTAATTAGTCACCGCCACCGCAATAGCGACTTGTAGAAATCAAAAAAGGTTACGTTTGCTTGGCTAATTATCACTGATTTGTGAAAACTACCGATGTACACTGGCATGACAAATACTCCTGACGTAACACGCAACAAAACCTGTGTAAATACGCGACGTTGTCGCACAATCACCTCTTGACTGCTGGACGGTTCCGCGGTTTTATCAGTAGAATGCTATCGAGAAAGCTGGAGTTTGTCACTCGTTTAAAATTAAGCCTAATCTCTCGTCACGAACAAAAGCGAATTGAATGAACAGAAATCAAAGCGCTAGACATCCACTGATAACCACGTCGTGCTAATCACTCTAAATTGGGTCAGATTGAAAGGGCTTGGGGTAATTCCGATGTTGGCTCAAATCAAAGAGTTGTTGAGTTTCGGTAAATATTTTTTTTGCTGTTCTACTTGTACAGGAGATCTAAGGCTTAATTCCGTTTTCACTTCATCTATTACTTTCAGAATAATTTATATTCGATGCAGTTCCAGGACATGCCTCAATATCTGAATATGAGCAAAGGTGTTCCTTACTGAAATTCCTCTTGATTTGAACAATGAGTAGATGCATTATATGCCGTGAAAAATCTAAAATGCTTTTTTAGAGTAATCAGGAAGTCCGGAACGAGTTAACGGTTACCACCAACTGTACATTCAATTCTGATTGAATTGCAATATGATTCCCATCCGCTCCTTAAAAGTATTCTTCAGTACCCGTAACAATTCCCATCATCCGTAAGTCTCAGGTAAAGAAAAAAAAATGTAAGGCGTCTTACGTGTACAAAGCATGTGCAACAGATCAGTCTCTTCAGAGATCAATAACCCCCGAATTAAGGGATGTCGATTGCAGGTACAACACATCTGCACTGGCTATCTTATGAGTACATGACAAGGATTCGTGGGCGTAATAAAATGCGTATTTTATATAAAAACAAATTTCCTTGTTTTTTTCCGAGTTATCCCTTGATTCGCCGTTGTGATAGTGCCTTAAAGTATTAGCGGTAAGAAATGATCCTGCATCTTAGGATACTGCTTTTGTCTGGCGGTCCCGTCTTTTTCTTGTCACTGCGCCTTATGAGTTTGGTACTTTCTTTGCAAATCGGGATTATTTAAGATTTTCGTGTGGAACAAAAAATAAAATCTGTTTTTTGAGAATATCCTCCGCGAATGCAGGGAACTATGGGAAAGTTAGGGTTTCATAGAAACAATTTTTCACCTACAAAAAACATTAAAATTCTTTCACGCTAAATTAATGTCCTCCCATTTTCTCCACATATCTAACAATATTACCTAATAATAATATCGTGATTGTCTAATAATAAAATATTTGCACGAAATGCACAGAAAATATAAATTTGCTTTTCATCAAACGCAACCTGAACTTCACTCGGATGGGATTGACCAATCTTCGTTACATCAACGGCTGACCTTTCTCATTTGAGCCAAGAAGAACGCAACAAAGTGTGCATAAATCACTGGCTTTCCACGAAGTCTGCACAACGCATGCAGAAACAACAAGTCGGCATGGCATATCTAACAAATGTCGATATCTTTTTGGCAACCTCCGATGTCATCGACCGACTGTCCAATAAATATCGATTTCGAAACGTAAACGACATGCGACTGTATAGATGGAAATCACGAGAAGTCAAGAAATTATCACCTGAAAGACTTTCGGTGAGGATTTAATGCACTCCATAGACCATGACAGAATGCTACCCTTTCTATGTACTTTTGAAATGGTGACATAAAGCGGACATTACAATTAAATTAATAATAATAAATTCAATCAACTTGTAAAGTGCGGACTGGCTTTACCTGGGTAACCAAGATTCCCAGGTCGGCAGACGAAGCAGTTGCTGTAGCTTGAGGCATTTTGCGGTGATTAATTCATTGCTTTTGAACTCGGTAACCCGACAGTAGTGTTCAAGAGTTGACTTGGAAAATATATTGTCCCTGCAAGTACTAACCCATTCCTCATACCACTTGTAGCTCTAGGCTCCCATTCATCCAATCTATTGCATCTTTAGCTGCCCGCAAGTGTTACGTAGCTGCTGGACGACTAAAAAATTTATTAAAGCACGACACGGGGCTGATTTGATTCAGCAAAATGGGATTTATTGTAGGTCCCTTTAACAGAAAGAGGAAAATTGGATTAATGTAAATAGTGTAAAAATACTGCGGTGCGCCATTTAAAGAGCTCTCGTATTCTATCCAAAGTTTCTCTAAGTAAATTATATCGACTTTTTTGGACTACCATGCTTAAATTATGTCATGCTTGCGACCATAATTATATTGATCCTTAGTCGAGTTGATTGACTGTATGCACAGGTCAACATGAAAAGTTTCTAATACTAAAAAAGTGTCTACTACGTAGATAAGAATAAGAAGGTTCACTGCAAACCTTTTTTAGTAGTATTAGTAGTAGTCTTATCTAAAAATTCGAAAAAAAAAATTTGTTTTTTTTTCATTTTCGATGAATGCGTTATATAATAAAAAATTATTTTTTTTTTAATTGCCATAGATAATAACTTACTATAAAGAAATTTCATATAGTTTGTAAATTAACAGCCCCTCAATGAAAACGTATTGCTGTCCGGTGCATCAATGCATCAAATTAGAACGCTTTTTTCTCAAAACTTCATTTTTCATCAGGTGGCATTGTTGATTAAAAGAAAACCATAGAACTGATTCTGACACAGTGTTCTCCATACTAGTAGTTCTGGCCCGAACTGAAAACATTTTTTTTTGTAAAAATTTCATATTTTTTTCATTAAAAACCTGCTCTAGAAGGACTGGAATAGCACTAGTTGACGAAAAGTTGCTGCCATCTTGTCAATTCTTAAATAAATCATTTAATTGTGTTTTGGGGTATTAATATAACAATACCCAACGATATTCAATTTTTTTTTTATGTGTGTGCCAAGACTGGGCACTACCTACCTTTTGTCGAAGCGTTTCATCGTATTTTCGAAGCCTCATAGCTTCGGTCTGGATAATACCAGAGAACCCAAATTCTTAGAATAAGATGTAGTTACCAGACTAATGAAACACACTAACTTTCATTTATCCAGCTTTTATAATTTACGTCGATTTCGATACTCATGATCATCAAAACCTCTAGGACACTTCCTGAAGTCTTAGAAAGCTGAAATTTTATATGCAGGCTAGGAGTAGCACACAAACAACAAAACAAATTAAGAAATCTATAACTTCCATTCTCCAACCCCTCCAAAAAGGTGGGTCGGGTTCTCATAACATAATTTCCAAACTTCCAAAAGCCCTAGAAAGCTAAATTTGGTATGCAGACTAGGATCTGCACACAAACAACGAACAAATTACGAAATCTGTAACTTCACCCTTCAACACCCCATAAAGGGGATGCAGGTCTGTAAATAAAATTTCTTTTGGGAAGGTACTTCCAAAATTTCTAGAAAGCTGAAATTTGATATCAAAGCTAGATGTTATTAGTACATAAACAGCTAAAAAGTGAGTGTGCTATGAAAAAAGGAACTGCTGGGGTGCAAGAAATACCTTCTTTACCCGACTACGCTAGAAGCAAGGGCCGACGGAGGCTGATTTTTCTTTAAACTCGTCCTAGTACCTAATCTATTGCTTCTATGAAACGATTGTTTTGTTCTACTTGAAGTTAACAAAACAATCTTTCGAATGAAGTAAAAATAGTCATACCATATTTAAGAAACTAACAAGCATTTTTAAGCCTAGAAGGAGAAATTTAACAAAAATACAAGCAGGAGACCATGGTCGGACCATGATTTACTGCTTGCGTTTTAGATGAAAATTTGGTTTGCGACTAAAATTTCAGTTTTAATCATAGATTTCTTGTTATTCCGGTTAAAAAAGTGTACATGTTCTTACTTTTTAGAAAGATAATTTAGTCTGCTTTAAGTTAACAGTCAGCTATAGTTAAATATAATCGGTTAATATCTAAGTACAACCCTGATTTATCGCTTATTGCAAATAATAAGCCAACAAGCAAAAGACGCAACGATAGAGAGTGGGCTATGAAAAAAAAGAATAGCTATTTTTGGTGGGATTATTTATATCAAAGATAGCTACAACGCCAAAGCAGAAATTTTTTTAAGTAGCCTCAACTGCGGTCATGAATACATTATTGAAATAAAATGTTGTATTTTTTTTTGTATATAACAATTAATGATGATGAGATGAGAAGAACAAAAAAAGGAAAAAGTAATAATTTTCGATTCATTTTACCACAAAAACCCTTTATTAAACAGATCACATGGCCCTTGGGATTTGAATTTTATAGATAAAGTAAATCTCAATGTTTGCACGTGCATCGGTTTCTCCCCAAAAATTTTATTGTTGTCTGCAAAAGATACAATAATAAGTTTAAAAAAAAACTGTATCTCACAGAAACTAAAAACATAACTTGTTTATGTCGATTTTACATTGTAAAGTAAGTAGGCTCACTCTGCAAAGCTATGAAGTCGATAAGGGCTGAACATTATTTTTTATTGCCGGGTTAATTTTTATTTTATTTTATTTATGATTAGATTTTGTTTTCAAAGACCTGACAAATGTGGGAGATAAGACGATTAGGTTACGGGTAGGCTAGCTGCAGTCGAGCGGTCGAGTGAGTTAATTACCCAAATATTTCACCGCCTTCTACTGAAAACTACATTTTTAAGCTGGAGAACCATAATATATTCAGAACTAACGTACCGGATTTTATTCCGTCAGAGCTTATGTGGTTTGTGATGGAAATCTCTATAAAGGGAACTACTATTAAAATGATCAATTAATTTAAGGGGGTCGTCTACACTTGAACGCCATTTTTCAGGCCGATTTGCATGAATTTTTTTTCGAAAACTACTGAAGATATTCAAAAATTTTTTTTTTATTTGTTTTAAATTAAATTAATTGAAATTAAATTACATGAAAAACAATTTTTGTTTTACTGATTCATTGATGTATGTATGTATTTTACTATTGATTGATGTTCACTCTATGGAGTGAAGTGCTGTTTTTGTGCAGACCCATTTTTCTGCACATTTTTCGGCATGAAAAATGCGTCAACTTTGGGATTTCTTTTCGAATATATAATGAATATTTATTAAAACGGCAGTTAATATAATTTATTTCCCCATAAATAAAGAATACTTTCAAATTTTTTCATAAAAAAAAATCCAAAATGGCGGCTGTAGGTCATATAAACTGAAGACATGCAAAAACGGGTAAAAAATTATTAATCTACATGAAATTTGCGGAGCCTTAACGTTACTAAATTTTCTGAAAACCCCCGGATATCAAACGGCGGCCGTTTGAAAAAAGGCGTCATATTTTCACTGTGTTTTTAGTTCCCCGAAATTAAATTTCCTTTACGGTTGAACAAATTGCAAGTCAATCGGTTCATTCGTTGAAGCTGTAGAGCGCCCCGCGGGCTGAAAAATGCTGTTTCGATGCATTTATCTCGAAATATCACTTTTAAGTTTTAAAAAAATCGTTTTTAATCATTGTTTTTGACAAGTTAGTTACATCTAGTCAGCTATCGCATCACCATAGAAGCAGCCTACGGCTTCCTCAAAGTATTCGTTTTGCTAGATCTGCAGGTTGATCAGGTTGATAAGGTAACGGAAAAAATTGTTTTAAAAAAAAATTTACCGACTTCACAAAAAGTCCCCCCCCCCTCACCAACATTTGTTTTGCTCGTAGTATCAACCAAGGATCATGTTCTACCCAATAGAAAAAAGAATTATCCAAATCGGTTCATCCGTTACGAAGTTAGACTACCCCTCCCCCACCCCCGCCCCTTTTAGCAATGAGGGAACATACTCTATACAACAAAAAAAGAACCGTCCAAATCGGACCACGCCTTACAAAGTTAGGTTTCACCACCACCCTACCAAAAATTTTTTTGACATGGTACCAATCGGTGAACATACTCTACCCAACAAAAAAAGAATCATCAAAATCGGTCGACGCGTTACAAAGTTATGCCCGGTCAGACATAAAACAAAAAAACAAACAAAAGCAAATACTTATTTTTGAAGATCTTATTTATGTTCAATTTATAATCTTTTCTTTTTTGACTTTTTTATTTTTTCATTATTTTTATCTATTAGTACTTGTACTTTCACATTTTTAATTTTAAATGTTTTCGTTTTTAATTTAATTTTCGTGTCTTCTTTTGTTATGTTTATTTTTAGACATCTTTTTCTTCTGTTCTTCTGCTTTAGAGAAGGTAACGTTTTAGTTGGTAAACCATATTCGCATTGCTCGCATATACGCTATGCTGTGAACTCCTTTGGAAAGAAAGAATTACAATAAGCAAAACTATAGAACACTATGGTGGCAGGACCATGTTTCATATCGTAGTCCACTGCTCTAAATAGGCTGATGGAATATATTTATAATTTGAGAATAAAATCAAACTGTGACAGATGAGTTTATTACCTTCGTGTGGCTCTAACAGAATCAAAATTTATCCCTAATTGTATGTCCATTTGCAAACAGTATCATCGAATTGGGTGAAGTTCTTCTTCTGCCATTTACTTAGCCTCAATTTATTTTAACTGATAATACAATCCACTCAGGTAGCAAATTTGAACATTCGAGCCGTTTATTTTGAAAGTGGTTTAAGTACATTTTTACAACCCCATGAAAAATCGATGCCAAACGACTTAAATTTCACAAACATTTCGATTTTTACTAAAATTGGAAAATGTGACTTAAACCACTTTCAAAATGAGCGGCTCATTTAATATTTCAGTTAAAACTTTTATGCGTAACTTTTATAAATTAAATTTTATATTAAATATTAAAAGATTTATTTTTTATTTTTTACAGGTTAGTTGAAACAAATGCTTGAGAATGTTTTAGTCTAATACAGGTGAGCTAAATTATCATTTATTTAAAACTTGTAGTAAATTTTTAATTTGCATTGGCGAAATATGTGCATACTCATACGGAGACGGAGTTGGATCAGGAGACGGAGTTGGATCAATACATTGAGCGGCAAGACCAACATGCCATGGGTTCGAGACCAGATGACCCCGTGAGCTTTTATTAAGAAATTAAAATATAATCCACTCTGTCTCTTGGCTGTTGTCTAGCTCGCAGCAATGCAAAAAAACAAGACTCAAGTATCCTCACTTCCCTTACCCTAATTCCCTCCCGGCCAAAACCATGCTAACACATCAAAGGGCTGTCCCCTAGGATTTGCCAACATCGTATAAAAAAAAATATACTAAAAAAATTTATATGTGAGGGAAAATACAATTGTACATACACCTAAAATTACATCTGACTGCTCGGCAATAACGCACTCAATAAAAATATGTTTATAATCTGACAGTGAAGTATAATACTATATAATAAATAAATATGAATTGAGTTGTTGTTCTCAAAATTGAATATTATTCTGTACATACGCTTTGGAAATAACGAAATTTAGGCAATTTTCGATTTACTTTTTACCAACGTTTAGTGTTTAAAGCTTTTATGGACGTTTCGTCGCACTGATACCACAGTTTTTTTATTAGCTCCAATTTTATTTTATTGATTGCTCCTAGTGGTTTTCTGGCATTAAATGAAACTTGACGCCATTTAGGCATTAAAATTCTAATTTCAGAAAAAATCGAGTTTTCGTTGTAAGCCCATGACATGTAGTCTAAACAACTATTAACCTCATACTATCACAGATATTACAATATATTATTATTTTCAGGAATATTTAAAAAAAAAACAAGTAAAAATTAAAAATGGAAAGAATAAATGAAGAAGGTGTTAATTAAGAGTTTTAGAATTTTGCTAAAATCAATATTTTTATAAAAAGAAACTTTATACTTATTATTAAATTAACTGTAGTAAGTTTGCTTACAAAAATGTCCTTCATGTCCAATTGAAATGTTGCTATAAAATAGCTGTACTGGCTTTCCCTTCTTCTGCGTGTTCCTCGAAACTATAAGAGGTAACACCACTTTGACCTCTTCAAAAATTCGATTTTTTTTATTGTTTTTTTTTTTACTCTTTATATTATATGAAAATGATATTCTACAGGTTAGAAAACGATATCTACAGTGAAAGGTCAAATATCAAGTTAGAAGTAGAGTGCACATAAGTTTTTATTCACAACTAAGCCGAAACGAATCCATTAAACGCGTTTTTCGAGAAATAGCATTTTTGAAGTCGGTGGACACTCTAGTTTCGCAATTTTGAATTAATCTACTTGACATTTTTTTTTTACTTTAATTGTCACATATTTGAGAATTTTTTAAAAGTATTGATATCTCGATTTTTTATGCAACTTTAAGTAACGAAATTTTTGGCTAAAAATGTATATTTTAATCAAATCGATCCCATTAAAATTTTTTTAAAACGGCTACGAATTTCACTAGCTTTGGGACTAAAAACCCACTTCAATTGTTTAACTGTTTTAGGTCACATATAGGCAGAGTTCTTGTGCTCAACGCTTGACCCTCTATTTTCTAAGATAATCAGCATTAATTTAAAATTTTTTAACAACAAACTAGACCATTTGCAAATCGTGCTGGTCGCCTTTCAAGTCAGTAAAATTGGTTAAAATTTAAAATTCCAAGAATTCTGTATTCATTCCAACCTGTTCCAAATTTTCAACTGAAACTATTCCAAGATTTCAACTCATCTAGTTTGAGTTGAAAATTTTGACCAGGTTGGAATGAAAACATATTTCTTCTTGGATATTTAAACCGACATTATTGACTTGAAAGGCGACCAGCATGAATTTAAAATAGTTTAGTTTGATCTTAAACAAGTATATTACGTAAAACTAAAAAAACCAAAACAAACTGTTTTATACTCGAGCAACGTAAGAAATATAAAAATTTCTTAACATAATCGGCGTTTCTAATGAAGAAAAGCTAAGTTCCTTTGGCTCGCTATCAACAGCAGCACAAAGGGCTGGCAGCACCTCAGCTGCTTTCGCGAGAAAAGGAAAACTAGATGAAACTCCACAAAATTTAAAACCGAGATAGTGAGAATCGGTACTGGTCTTCTTTACTCGGATTGCAAGCTGGAGATCACACAAGTATCCCTCAGGATTGGGAAGGTTAAATGGCATAGGGAACACACCTGCCTTATTGCTAGGCAGATCTGGCCGATTCTTGACCTAAAGCGGACAAGAGAGTTCATCTTGCGGACGAAATATCATAAGCGCGTATATCTCTATTAGTAATTTCACGTGCGTAGAGTTATATGGCATGTATCTCTGCTTGAAAGATGGTTGGTGCAGAACCAAGCCATAGACCCCGACGCCCGTTCTGTCTTCCACCTTGGATCCATCCGTGTACCACACCGCCAATAATCTCTGCTTTCAAGGATCAGCTCGAATGGTAAATCAAAGTTGTACCTTTTCGGCATGGCATCTTAGATTGAGTTGATTACGGAATCATCCTTGAATTCTTCAAGAATTTTCCTGTGACCAGTCAGATTACCTGCTGAGCGGAGATTAGTACGATGGAGCCTACTCGGTGTAGGTGTAAACGGAGGAGGTCTATTGCTGCCGTGGGGCATGTGCGCATAGCACCTAGACATGCTGTCCTTTGCAGTTTTTTAAATGCGGACTGCGTTATCCATTGTTGTTGGGCCTATCAGGCCAGGGGGTTCAACCCCCCAAAATTTTCTTGATTAGGAAAAATTATACTGTAATACTAAAAAAAAGTACCTAAAATGTATATGAAATTATATTACCCCCCCAGAAGGGTTAGGAGGTTGAGTAAAGGAGGTGTCGATGTACGCCCCGTTTGAAAGTTTCAGGCTCATAAGACGAGGGAAAAAGAGAAGATGGTAAACTGTTCCACATTCGTGTTGTTCTGCTAAGAAAAGATTCCCGACATTTGACGGTACGTCCAAATTTTACCCGCAGAGTATAGGGGTGGGAGCGACTTGTAGATCTTGTATCGCGCGTTGTAATGAGTCTACAAGAAATCAGGCTAGCAATTTCGTTAGAACAATGGCCATGGAAATAGCGATAAAAAAGTGAGAGACAACCGACATTCCGTCGATGCTCCAGAGAGTCAAGGACCTCAGAGATTGAGGAATCGCCAATAAGTTTAACAGCCTTACGCTGAACTTTGTCTAACGCGGGCAATGCGGTGTGTCCTGCCCCTGCCCAAATATGGGAATTATATTCAAGTCTAGGCCTAATGTGGGACTTGTAGATCAACGCTAAGTCAGGTGGGGTGAAATATTTCTTACATCTCTGTAGAAAACCCAAACATTTCATCGCACTTTTAGGGATTGCAAATATATGATCAGTCCAGCTAAGATTGCTGGATATCTCAATACCCAAGATCTTTAGGGAGGGTGAATTGGGTATATTGACTCCGTCGACTGAAATGGGTTGGGGGTGAACTGGGCGTTTTTTAAGGGACATTAAACAGCATTGAGTTTTGGATGCATTAAACGTAACACGATTTTCTCTGCCCCAAGCGAGGACCATAGAAATGTCTTTGTTTAATGATCCAAACATGCGTTCCCGATTGACTTCTGTAGCATTTCCACGTGAATTCATTACAGAATCAAATGAGTACGCGAAATCAAGGGTGCTGTCGTCGGCAAAACTATGAATAGGATTGAGAGTAAGGGATAAGAGATCATTAATAAAAAGAAGAAATAAGGTTGGTGAAAGAACTGAACCCTGAGGTACACCGGCATTTATTTCGTAGGATGAAGATGTAAAGCCGTCAATTACTACACGGATTGAACGGCCTGACAAAAAGCTCTCTATCAATTTAACGAGGGAAACCGTACTGACAATCGTTGATAAGATGGTTATTTTCTAGATATTTCAACAACTGAGAGTTGATGAGTGATTCTGCGTAGCTCTGGCATTCGTAGCCAGAAAAAGTTAGTTTAGTTTAGTTTTAGTCCAGAGATCTAGGTCGGCCTTTTAAAAGCTTTTGGTAGTCTATTTCTAGGTAATATAGGGTTGAGTGCATAGCCTCAAATGTGGAGATATAATAGGCCGTTTTGGACTAAGTTTGCCTTTTTAGGCAGCCACTATAACCTAACCCATCATGAAAGTATCATTAATCTTTGGCCTTTCTTTTGGCTTTTTCTTATAGACATTTGTTTTTAAATATTTTGTATTTTAAGTTTTTTAAATTGTTTACTTTTTACATAATCAGATAACATTAAACTTTTATAGAAACACAGAAGTGGTGATGATGAACACTCGACCTGTACAACAACTTTTATAGCAGTTTTGCTATGGTTGCGTAGCCAAAAGTATGAAACATAGAAATCAAAATTGAAAACCTCTACGGAATCTTTAAGAAGACGATTGTGCAACAATCTATTAAATAAAGACGTGCGAAAAGTAATAATAATGAAAAAAAACACCTATCGTCGCGAAGGAATCCATAGAATTACTTCATAACTAGTTAAAAAAAACTCACCTGTCGTAATCAGGCAGAAAAAAGTAATTAAGTACTCTGCAGTTATATGTACTTTGTTGCAACGAAATTATACACTTTTGCATAGAACCGGAGGAGCTAGTTAGCGCGCTTACTCCTGTGAGACTATTCCGGCTGAGTATCTAGACCAAACCGAACGTTATTTTTTCATGCAACAAGTAGTCACGCAACTAGCAAAAGAACATTTGGTCGCGGCAAGAAGTATTGAGGTACGAAACCTGAACCACATCTTATCTTGGCGCAACAACCTGAGACTCGGTTCAGAACTGTACAATCAAGTCGTCAACCAGATGAAAGTCTGTGTCAGTAGGTTTTTCGTGGCTGTTAAACCTGAATTTTGGAGTAACTGTTTTACACGAAAGATTTAATTCGCGTCCAAACTAATGACAGCAACAGGAACGCAATCACCACAGGTCTTTCCTTAAAAGATCTATATTCCTTGTAATCTTAAGACGCTATTGACTATTTCGCGCGCTGACAGTTAACCGCATTTTAATCGTTTTTAATTTATCACCTCTACGTACAGTCGTCGGTGTTTCTCAATTTATAACCTACTGTCCGAGTGAAACTGTAATCTGCCGAATATAAACAAACGAACCATTATGAATTATGCCAGGTGAGAAACAATAGCGAAGTCGTTAAGAAGTTTTGTAACTTTTTGTGCTGTTCTGGAAATAGTCTTCCAACAAAAAACAGGAAACATTTTTAGAACTCGAAACCGTTTCTGGGGCTTAAGATGAAGATTTTGTAATTTTTTCAAGTTTTTTACGCGATTATTTGTCCGCTCATTAGGAAACAGTTCGACAGCAGCAGAAATTAATGATAGAACTCATTTGGTATTACGAATTCTATACAGTTTTCTTTGGAATTGTTTTCTACTTTTGTTTTGCATTCTATTTAAGTTTTTTTTTTGGAACTCGCAACTATGTATATTTATTTAAATTCACTTATAACCGATTACTATAAAGTAAAACAACTAAGCGCTTATTTGTATAACTTCACGACATCTACGAGGCATTGATCCTATTAAATTATTTATTATACCCATTACTATTTTTTCCACTCATCCTTCAGCAATTGAAATAGGGCACTTTATGATGCATGCTTCCGTTGTCCAACGGTTTTTTTTTTTGTTCACATCAAATTTTACAGAGGATTTAAGTCCGGGGATTGTGAGGGCTACTGCTGGACATAAATGTTATTATCAGCAAACGACTTTTTTTAAAGCTTTGAAGTCTGCTTTGGGTCATTGTCCTGCTGGAAAACCCACACAAGAGCATCTCTTCTTCAGCGTACAGTAACATGATCGTTTCAAATACATCCCTATATTGGAAAAGATCCTTGTTTCTCTGGATCGCATAGAGGAGCCGCAGCCATGTGCAGAAAAGCAGAACCAAGGCTGGCTGTTTTGGGCGCAAAGTTATACCCCTTTCTCGTCGTACGTAGACATTCCCATCCAGAGAAATAAAAAAATCAAATTAAATTTACTCTAGTCACTAAATTGTATTGTTTTCCATTTACCTTTTTACGAATTCCAATGTATAAATGAAGATATTTTAGATCATCAATAATAGAAAATAAGTATTAAAATTTTTCACTCTTAAAGCGGTGCTTGGTTGTTCAGAGGGGCTTATTTGCTGAAAGAAACGAGCACACTCTGACTTTCCTCTGTTGTCTTCGTTTTGCTGGAAGGTAAACTCCCTTACTTGAGGACACAACAATAACTGTTACGACCAATGCTTCATTTTTCGATCGGTTAGCGCTGTGGTTTTGTGGGGCGTCCACCGTCATGTACAGCCTCTACTGATTTTTCAGTCCGAAACTTTTTAATTAGGCTACAAATTGTTGACGTTAAAATCGCTTATAATTTGCATTTTTGTAAAATTATTATATTTACACTTAACCATTATGGATTAACCTATTTTCAATACACACTTTACTAAGTCTAATTGATTAGATCAGTCAGATTACAGAAATCCGAAGTGTTTTGCAACAATTGACGCTTTTATTACTGCTGTTGGGTTATTTATTAGAGGAAGTCTTTTTTACAGTATTGGGAATTATGCAAATAGAAAAATTTCTTCAGTTTGAATTTGAAGAGAACATTGTTGACCAAAGATCCGTCATGATATGCACAGTACTGTAAATGCGTTGTTAATTATTGCTTGCAGAATAAGGCAAGGCAACATTTTGTTGTTCTTAAACATCTCATCTTTTATTAAAATATTTCTTAATTATATTTTGAAAAAAAATATTAAAAGGGAAGTTATCTATAGTAAAATGGTCTTAGATGCCGAAGCACTCTCATACCCTTTACAAGTTAGGGCTAGAAAGGCAGTTCGACAGTACATAACGAATGGAAAATCCTGATGTGATGGGGTTAAACGGGCCTCGGATCCGGATTCAGCGACCTCGAAAACATATAGTGAACATAGT
Source organism: Leptarthrus brevirostris (assembly GCA_964036015.1). Classification (NCBI taxonomy): domain Eukaryota; kingdom Metazoa; phylum Arthropoda; class Insecta; order Diptera; family Asilidae; genus Leptarthrus; species Leptarthrus brevirostris. The sequence goes on along the minus strand of OZ038372.1, from coordinate 2,731,639 downwards.
CATACCTCATTATAACTTTTTTCAATTTTTTTTTTTTGTGGAGCTGTGTACAAAGTTCTTGGTACCGGTGCTATTATTGTGGGTTTCGTGCTCTTGATATACGGGAGTTCAATTTGAAGATCACGTGGACAAACGTATAGAGGCTCGGCAACCATACGTAGGTTGTTACTTAAGTTTTGAAATATGGCAATACCAGTGTGAGTATGTCAAATCTGACCCTGTCATCGTAAAGTTTGGAATTTTTAATAATCGTAATCAGAACTTTTTGTCATACGAGTGCTATTCCTGTTGTTTACATGTACTTGAAACATTCATCTTGGTACATAAATGGAATTAAATCCTGAGCATTTTCGATGATTTCCTATGACTTTCGACGTAAATTAAACCAACATCAGTGTTCCGATAAACTCGCTTCGACTTTTGATAATGAAGCACCATTTCGAGCCACCGTGGTGCGCTGGTTTTCTGAATTCAGTCGTGGTCGCACTTCGGTACAAAACCAATTTCGTGAAAGTCGTCTTAAATCGGTTGTTGTGCCAGAAGGTTAGGCTAGGTTAGGGTGGCGGCTATCAGCCCTACAGCCGATCAGCCTCACATAGACCTATAAATGGTCCGTTGTGTTACGTTGTGCCAGAAAAAATCGATTCTGTGCGTGAACTGATATTGTAAGATCGTCATGTAACATACTGTGAGATTGAGGTATGCTTGAACATTAATTCCACTCGCATATATTCAATATTGCATGAACATTTGGCCGTCAAAAATATTTGTTCGCCTTGAATACAGCATAATTTGACAATCGCTCAAAAAAAGGTTCGTGTCGATTGATGCAAAGAAATGTCGCGGTACTTCAAAAGAAGTCTCGTGAAGATCGTGAGAGGCGACGAATCACGGATCTATGCATATGAACCCTAAACTAAGCAAAAATCGACTGAATGGGTCTTTCAAGACAAGCCAAATCCAACAAAAGTTGTTCGCGCTCGAAGCACTTCGAAGCAAGTGGTCGCCTGTTTTTTCGGAATAATTGGATATGTCGCTACCGTGCCATTACAGCAACGTAGAACGGTCAATTCTGAATGGTACACCACCATTTGTTTGCTAGAAGTGTTCGGAAAAATAAGACGCAGAAGACAAATCATTCTCCAACACGACAATGCAAGCTCTCACACATCGGCTCAAACAAGTGAATTTTTGAGCATTCAAAACATCAAATTGGTAGGTCATCTGCCGTATAGTCCTGATTTCTTATTCCCGCAGATCAAAAATAAAATACGTAATTCAACCTTTTTCGACGCCTGAAGAAGCGGTTGATGCGTTCAAATCACACGTGGAAAAAGTGCTTCGAAAATTGCTTCAAACACATGCAAAAGTGGAGGACATTTTGTCTATCTCAAAATTTACGTAGCAACCCTCGTACTCCTTTATTTCGTCGTATATTTTTGACGTATAACGCAATCAGTTGAATCAGTGGTGTCTTCGTAAGGAGCTGATGAATATTTTCAATATGATAGTCTAAGCTTTAGTGGCCTTCCTTGTAAGTTAGTTGTTGTAAAAAATTATAACATACTACACTATTAACAGTAATGAACTAAGTTCATTAGTAAATAAAATAAAATTATTTATGTATATTTTTGGCTTTTACACAAAGCTTGATTTGCCAATGAGAACAAGTCTCTGACCAAGGCTTGGCCAGCCTTGGGTTGGGTTTCAATATCAGACTTGGGCCATATTCCAACATTGAGCCTTGTTTTAATATTACCCTGGACAAGTTTCAAAGTCATCATTTGGTACACTCCTTGGGCCACTATTGAATAGCAGGGCTGGCACAAAGTTATCTTCCCAGACTTATATCATTCAACTATGTCAATCTTAGGCTAGGGTTCAGAAGAATTGACACAAGCTTGGGTTAATCATGTTCTATCCGACATTGGGTTCTCCTTTCATCTACGAAGATGGATTACGTTTTCCCAAGCATCCTGAATCCTCCAGGTAGACACAAAATACAGAAGTGGAAGTTTTGCCGGTTTTAAGAGAATAAGTGTTGGTGTTCGTCTACATAATAATGTGCAAGGAAAATGTAACTAAATGCTTGTACTCTTTATTCATGTTTTTGTGACGCTCTTGTTCTGCTTCGGATAGCGAGAACAAAAACAGACAACTATCATAATATCACTGAAAGTTTTGCTGTTTTTGTTTTCATTATTATAGAAAAATAACACTTGTAAATTTCCAAAACATCCGCGATTACAATACGACAAGTTTCGCCTCATTAAGACATTATCGTTGCGTCGATAGCCAAATCGTGCCCTAATAAGGCAAAACGAGTCGTTTCGTAATCGCGGGGGAATAAATAACGATTTTTGGAAATTTCTGTGCGGCATGAAAATTGCCATGTCTGCTGATTTATTCCAAGATAGTAAACAGAATTGGAGTCTGTCGCACAAATTCGAGTCCTCTGTAGGGCTAGTTAGTAGCCTTAAACAACTGATACCTCATAAGTCGTCGGTGGAATAAGTGATAACGAGTAGGCCTACTAATCAGGAGGTCCCAGGTTCGAATTTCACCGACGGCGACCTATGGTTGTTTTATGCTGACAAAAGATTATGATAAAAAAGGCCATGGGGAGAGATGTTTGATCAATTCGTTGAGCGGAACGACCACCATGCCATGGGTCCTGAGTTCGAGACCAGGTCTCCCGGTGGGTTTTTATTAAGAAAAATATAATAATCCGCTCCGTCTCTGGGCAGCTCGCAGCAATGCAAAAAAACAACAATTCAAGTTAACTCATTTCCCTTACCCTTATTCCCTTCCGAACAAAACCGTGCTAACACATCAACGGGTTGTCCCCTAGGCTTTGGCCACATTGTGTTAAAAAAATATGGAGTTGCAAAGAAAATGTCAGTGGTTCGGTATCCACTTTAAATTGTAGGTCCACTTGCAACCGTTGTCTCGAATCGGGTGAAGCTCTTCTGCTGCCCCAAACCCAACAAGGTATTACGGGAAGAAAACAGAGAGATACCCCATCAGCGAAATAAATAAATTAGCAGATCGCTTCAGACCCGATTAATTCTATGGCTGCTATTTTTAAGGTGATGTAAGCAAACCCCCTTGCTATTCAAAATTACTGTCGCGAACTATTATATCTGATAAATTTTGCAAAATCAGTAAATTTCGTGCTTGAAACCACTGAGTTAGTCACGGGAGTATGAAAGAAATTTGATTTTTAAGCTGCTGACAAATAATCGGGAGGTGACAATATGAACAACGTCAAAATTAAAAACAGTCATACTTTCTCTAGATACTCAAAAAAAAAAAAAAAAATTCATAATTTTTGCTCGCTACATTAAGAGAAAAAATTGGAAAAAGTCCACTCGACTAGAACGCTCTTGGCTGAGCGAAATAGTGAAGCTGTAAAAAGTTCGTTCATACGTGCATGGACCGCAGATTCGAAATACAGTCAGTCAACCGGGCGAGAATCCGTTAAAAATCTGTCAATGACCTCTCTCTGTCAAATATCATCTGAAAAGCAATGAAATGAGAAAAAAATTGCCGAAACTTGTGAAGATTTTTTCCCGCCAAAACTATGAACGGTGACGCTGTGCTGCTGCCGTTGTCGTTCGTCGCTATACTCTTAATGAGCTTTTTTACGAGATTCATCTCTAGGTCTAGCTGTGCAGCCAAGCATCCGTAGGAGAAACTACAGTATTTGGCCGTGCTCGGCCATATTGTTGTAGAAATAAATAATAAAATCACAATTAGATTGATGAATGTCCTCTTCGCAGTCGACGGCATGCCTCAGGAATGTGTCAGCTAAAAATAGGTTTGATATCGTTCGGTGGTTTAAAAAGCTCTACTATCTAACTGTAATGTGGCGTTCATTGTTCTCTACGTTCGGAAGCTTTCGCTGATGACACTACTCGAACGTGGGAAAAGCTGCATTTTTTCCATAGAATGAACACAGTGAACGGTTCCTCTGCGGCTGTGATGTGGAGCTGGGGGCCGCGTCAAAGTACGTTTACCTGAAGCTCACCGTCACAATTCCGCTGCACCATATGCCGCCATGTGTTGGTACACGTGCTGCCGAGCTTCGCTGCGTGTTTAAAGTATATAAGCGGTAAATAAAAATTATAAACAGAGAGCTTGAAAAGCTCTGAGAAACATTTGTTTGTGTTTATCGGTTTAAGAAACTGAGCGAAATAGAGAACGTGAGCATCGCGAAGATTGGCGAAATCGCGTTATGTTGTATATGCGCCAAGTAGCATCTCGGAGCATAACGACAACGGCACATCGAAGTATAACGAATGAGATAGACGAAAAAAAAAAACAGCCTTAGAAATGGGGGAACGGTGAAAAATAACTGAAAGCTCGCCAGAGTTTGGGGAAATTATTACGAAGGTATGTAAGCGGCCATCCGCAACATGGTTCATTCCTCCATGCCCAAATCAAACCATAAAAAAAACGCGGAGTTCCCGAGACATATGCTTTCTTGCCGTTGATGCTCATTGCATTTTTGTGGGCAGGCAACACCGGCTGTCGGAGGCCTAGTCGTGTTAGGAGGCAAAAATGGTTGTGGAACACATTGAACCAATAATTTGAGACAGTCTTTAAGCGGACTTCGTGTTGAGCGCATCTCGGGTTTACGTTTCTTTCGCATACCGCACACTCATACCTTCCTGCACCGATGACCGTAATCCTTTCAAATCACCTGCACATTACGGGCCGGGACACGAGGATTATCGAGCAAAAACCGTCCTCGGTGGGGACAAGGATCATGATCTGAGCACGAATAATAACGTCAGGATATTGCGATTTTTTTTCGGTTTGTTTATTGTCTTTTCGATAATTCTCCTCTATGAATGTCAAGGATGCACTTGACGCCGATGTAGAAGTGTCGAAATTACCTGTAATTTAAGTCAAATCATCTTTCTTCCAATGTTTGTTTAGTCTCTTTGAAAAGACTGAAAGTGAAATCGGTTCGACTGCATTTTGAAGGATATGCCCAGAGGAAGATATTCAGTGAAATTTATGCGGGGGAATCCCCTCAAGTGTTGTTTGTGTTTTGAATTCTAGTCACCGTGTATAGTATGAGGTGATTAAAAACAAAAGGATTACCATAACAAAAAGAGGTTTTTTATACAAAATTTTGAAAATTTTTACAAAGCGTGCAAAGTGCTTTACCGGGCAATGGTGCAACCCCAATTTTGACCAATACTGAAGTGCAATTAATTAGAAAAATTTTATGAAACGAAAATTGTTATTGTTGCTTAGTGTGAAAGGATCATTAAATAAAAATATTCGATTGTTTTTGTCGGTGATTTTGAACAAGAAAAATTCTATGAACTGTGTGTGAACTCAACTCTTAAGTTTTGTATCGTATTTTGGATTACTTTCCGGAACATGGATACCTTCTTAAGGATTACTCGAAGGATATAAAAAGGTTATTTTCTTACTTTTATCGTATTTAATATTGAATTCATTGGGAAATTATTGATCCTTTTCGTGCGCCGATTTAGAAACATTTCAGACTTCTGCAGTTTCTTTTACTATTCAATTGTTGTAACTGAATTTTAAATGGGAGTTGCATAAGAGCAACAATTTATTTTAGCCACGTTCTCCTGGCCTTTAAGGCAATTTTAAACGATGTCGTTATTGAATAAGCTTGACGTTATGAAGTTTACAAATAAACTTTTAGCTTTTATTTCCTAGAAACGCAAACGCTCTGGTATCTATCTCTGCTAGTATATGGTGTTGTTTCATTTTCATTCACCATCCCCCCTCACCTGGGTTCTTTACAAATTCAAAACAAAAGTAATAGCTAGAGTTACAAGCTAAAGAAAGAAATCTGGACCTAGCAAAAAACTGGGTATTTGTGACAGTAATTTATTAAGTCCCCCCCCCCCCCCCCCTTTCCTTTCTGACAAATTTGCATAGTTTTTAAGAACCCTTTCTGCTTTCTCTTCCCACACCCATTATCCTAAATTTGGACTTAAATGAATAGGCAGACCTAAGATTTTCCCACTGGTACAGTATTTGACCTATTGCGAGAAGTCTACAGTTCAACGTTATAGGATTACAAAGATGATAATCGAAGGAAGCCGAGATAGTACCGGGAATGAGGGCTTCTTTAGAGATAGACCGTAGGAGAAAGGCGATATGAGGAAGAGAATTTTTTAAAGTGAGCTCTACAAAACACTCTTAGTCTGAAATTATGTATTATATTAACACAACTGCAACTTTACGAATTGATATTACTAATTTAAATTACATAAATGCTTCAAGTTCCGATTTGAAAAGTTATTTACATTGTCTCAGTTCTTTTGTGGCTCATTTTATGCTTTAAAGGCAAATTGACCACTAAATTTCAACAAAATTACCTTTTGGTTTTGTAAAATGGTCAATTTCATTCAGCTACTTTTCTATCGTACATGTAGTAGTCCAGTTTGAAAATATTTTATTCCAATTTCCTAATTTTGAGCCTTTCTCAGACTAATACTCTTCCTTGTCGCGTTTATATTGAGAGGCTTTAAAATATATTTCTTTTGAGATTCTTCGAGCCCACAAAGGAGGAGGGTCAATAAGGCCGGAAACACTGCACTTTGCAATGATTACCGTCCTCCGCGGGTGCAATCATCCCCGGACGATGAAATAATTGCAGAAAGAATGCTTGCTCAAAGTAAAAAATCTAATGACCTTCAGAAGTATATTGAAGATATTAAACTAACAAAAAAAAGTCGTAATTTGGAAAAAAATAGAGGTAACATCAGTAACAGATTTTCCAAATTTGACTTTAGTTGATCTGGCACTATATGCAAAATTGAAATATTGTGATTTAAGGGAATGTGGAGGGTGGACAAGGAGGGGGTGTTTCCGTTTAGGCTAAAAATGATTTAATATTGTTTCTGAGGGTCAAAACAATATATTTCATGATATTAAAATCATTTTCTGATATGGTCGAAAACCGGCCTTAATGACTCTCCTTCTTTGCAGACTGCCTTTTTCATCAGCTGACAGCTAAATTGAATTGTTATTCTTCGATATTGTTAATTGCGTTTATGAGCAGTAAATAATAAATAATCTTTTTAGCCAATTAATAACTTCATATAAAAAATGAGAAAGTTTTTTTGAACAGAGAGCTCTTGGTAACGGTCGTGCATCTAAACCATTTGTTGCCAATAAATAATCCTATATTAGCTCGTCATACTATCGCTAAACTGCTAATAGCTTTTCAAATTGATACACACGTTCAATGTTACAATTGAGCAGGAAGCGGGACAATTTGGGACTTATTAAATAAAATTTACTAAGTAATAGTTACAATAATTGCTAACCTCATGTTTTAACTTAACCTCTTGATTTTTACTTAAATTAAACATTGGAGGAAATGGTAGGAGAATAGGAGGGGAGGGAGTGGGGGCATATCATAAAGATCTGTAGTTTTATTATTTAAAATAAAAAATGATTGTAATGATGATAATAAGCAAACATTCCGTTTGTCCTTACCAAAAGTTAAAATCACTAGTAAGTAGAAAACCGTGACCGCAGTGGGGGCTTCTAAAAAAGTTTTACTTTATGGTTTAAGCCATTTTTGAAAAAAAAAAACAAACAAAAAATTATTAAACATTGTTAGGTATATTCATATGCCAAACCACAATCAACTATTTTATTTTTAAAGTAGCGAATTTTCGTCAACTATCGCTGTTTCGAGTTCTTTTCGAGTGGGTTTTTATTAAAAAAAATATGAAGTTTTCATTCAGTACATTGTGTCAAAATGTGAGCCTTATTGGTTCAATAATTCTATTTTTTTTTTCTAAAACTGGAGATCGAATTGGATCAATTGGTTGATCGGCAAGATCACCAATGCCATGGTTCAAGGGTTCGAGTCTCGGCTTCCCGTGAGTTTTTTGAAATAGAACCAAAAAAATCTACTCCGTCTCTCGGCTGTTGTCTAGCTTGCAGAAATGCAAAAACAAATGCATTCTAGTTTCTCACTCCTCTTACCCTAATTCCTTTCCGACCAAACCCATGCTTACGCATCATGGCTTGAGACTTTGGCTATATCCTAAAAAATTACAAATTTTTATTTGATAGGACAACTCTTCAAGAGTATCTATTTAAAATTTGAGGTCGATTGGAGTAAAACTGCCGGAGATACTGTGCCTCGGGTCTCCCTCCATTCGATACATCCTATATACAAAAGAGCAGTGTTAAAACTTTAAACGCGTTTTTCTCAGATTTAGTTTTTTCAAAGTCAGTGATCACTGTAACTCAAAAACTACTCATCCGACCCTCTTCAAATTTTGCACACTTCTTTTATACATAAATAACGAGGTAACAACGTCAAGATTTTGTATTTTTTATTATTAAAATTAATTTTACAACAACAAATTCACCGTTTTTCATCAATAAATTTCCATAAATTCAAAAAATTCGTCTTTTTTGACTTCTAAAAATTGAAAAATCAATAAAATAAACAACATCTCGACGTTGTTACCTCGAGAAACTCATAAACTAACGAAATCTTTTTGGTTTTTTGTCAACATATGATATAGTAATGAGTTATGATGATCACCGCAAAGTATCATTTTTTTCCAAAGTATCTTTTTATTTCCTGTCAGTTGCTCAATTCACAATATTTTTACCGAAAAATTTAACAGAAGATTCTTGAAATGCTGTACTAACTTAAAAATAAATTTATATTTACCATATAAAAAACCCCCCTAAAAAACTATATTTATTATACCACATTTTATTATGCAAAATTTCAAGTTGATTGCTTTAGTTATTACTTTTTAAGTTGTATTCCAGGGCGTGGGAAAAAAATACGTTTCGAGAAAAACGCGATTAAAGTTTTCGTTCTCGCACTCGGTAGTTTTGGAGGGCATAACTTCGGTGACTATTTATGGACTTTTTAGACTTAAGAGTTTAGATTAAAACATTAAAAGTATAATTTTTAGATAGTAAATACATTTTTAAAGCAAAAAAAAATTTATTTCTGGAGGAGGTTCCAACTTAATGCAAATACCTAATATTTGGTGGAATAACATGAAATCCTTAAGGATTTAACTTTAATATATTGTAGGGATCTGTTATTTCACCTACTCTGTTTCTTCTATTTATTAATGATTTTCTATTTCTAATTTTTTGATAGTAGCACCCTTGACTTCTTTGAATCTGTCCTGAATCCTGTGTTAACACTGAAAATATCGTGGGGCAAATTAAATTGTGTCTTGTTTAATACTTGCAACAATAAATGATACCCTCTATTTCTCAAATGCAGCCTATCCCAAAATTTTGTCTGTTTCTGTCAGTAGATAATTTGTTTGCTTTAAACGAAGAAATGCGATGTAGTTTTTGAGGTTCTTACAAACTTCGAAACAGTTCGATTTGGCGCTGACCTTTAAAACTCATAACAGGCCTAGATTTCACCATAATTCGCATATATGAGCCACTACAGGACAAACAGCGTTAAAGAAAGATCAAGAAACAGTCGTCAGATTGATCAATTTTACCAAGATCACTTCGCGGATTGAGTTTTTGAAACATTGACGAAACGTTAGTTGTCTATCACTCATGGTTCTAACGAAATTTTTAACCCGATTCGATGTAGACTATTTCTTTGTGCAAAACTTAAGCCCCAATCCACTTTCAGAAGTCGTGCATACATTTTCAGAAAACCTTTCAGCTAGAACAGTTTGAATGTGGGAATGGGCCACCTTCTGTTTTCTTCTATACCTCGAACCTCGGAAATTCAAGTGGGGCATTAAAGGCGAGACGAAATCCCCAAAAAGTGGACGAAATCGTTAAGACAAGGTTGTAATCCCCAAATACAAAACCTCCAAAGATTAAATCCACAAAGAAAAACATATTTATCAATGTGGTGTGGTAAGAGCACATTAAGGATCCTGACTTGAAGAAGCTATGTAACTGCTTCCGAAAAAATTATATTTACATCAACTCAAGTAGTACAAAAGGCACATAGAATCAAACGTTTTGGACTGCAGAGGATTCAGTGAAAAGATTGTTTCCACGCACGCAATCTAATGTATTAAAAAAGCACAAGAACATTAAAACTGTAGTTAAAAATAGATCTAATAAGTCTGAAACAAAATAACATTGCGTATAATATCTTTGTGTTAATTTACCAATAAAATCTTATATGCCCATTAAATGATTTCATTAAAACTCAAATAACCTCAACTTAAACAAATTAACAGAGCACAGAATTATGAGATAATTTTGTGCACTGATAATTTTTTTTTGCATTTTGGCCCAGGGAATCTTAGTCTAAGGGATTTCAATTTTGCGGATTTTGGATTTGGGGATTTTGGTTTGGGGATATCGTCGTCAACCCATATATTTCAGCTAATCACTTCTTTTCTTTTCTTACTCCCATTATAGGGTTACAAGTAATACTTTACAATATCGTAATAAAGCTATTTTTATTTGGAACTTTTAATTAATTTAACCGGACACTTTCCTTATACTGTGCAATGTTCCTGAAGAAATTTTCTTCGTACTGCTGTTAATTTTCGTATCTATTTGTGCTTTATTTTATTTTACTGTATGTACATGTAGGAATCTGAGAAAAATAAAATAAAAAAGTCTAACTAAAAAAATAAAAAATAATGTTTAGTGAAATTTAAAGCTCAAAAGTGTAGCTACAGAAAACCGCCTTCCTTGGTCACTGATCATAGGCACAGGTACTTAAAAGGCACGACATAAATCTTGTTAAAATATGAAACATATATTTTTTAAAGCTGATTCACTTTGACCATTCGCATTTCAATGTTTCCGTTAACCATTGGTAATGAGCCATCTTGGGGCGTCCACTATGTTGACTGTCGATGGGCGTTCTATAACTTATCGTAGCTTAATAGATTGTGGTGGGGGGGGGGCATAAAATTCAATTGCAAATTGTGACCCAAACATACTAACTATCACGTGAAATTAAATAAAAGCTTGTAATAATAAGCAACTGGACTCACTGAGAATTGGAATCTAGTAGTAAGTGGTTGATGGCTTACTTTACCATTAGGATACAAACACTTATTTTCCATTCCAAAGTCCTTCTGTAGAGTACTCTGACTACTGCAAGTATACAAATGGTTTTTTTGGCTATCAGGCCGATAGGGAATGGCTTTTTAATAGCAACTAGCCTACGTATAAACCCATAAAATATTGTAATTTAATCAGACGGTTCTGTGCCGAATTTCATTTCTCTTCCTACATACGAACCAGGATGAAGGAGAGAATATACTACTCCATGGGGATCGCTATATCTATCCTTTAGAGAGCGGAAAATATTTTTTAATTGTAACATTGAACTAGTCCAATTTATGAGAAGTCGCCGGTGTAGTAAGAGCTGATATGTTTTTCTTCCATCATAAGGATCCGATGTTTGCACCTCACCGGCGGCGACCCAAGGTTATTTTCTGCTAGCAGTAGACTTACATTAAAAGACCAGTAATGTCGGTGGTTCGAAATCTACGTTAAATCAATATAATCGTTGCATGACACTTTTATGGGAACTGGATAATTTATGATACTTTAGATAACTCAAATGTGTTCGAGCAAAATTAACAAAATACTTTGATTAATTCTAGTAAAACCTGCAGGAAACAGTTTTGTTTCCTTTAACTCTAGCCCATCAATCCTCTATCCAATTCGAAATTTAAAGTCTTGCCATGATCTACCGATTAGGATCTACAGATTTTTCTTGGTTGATTTTTTAACTAACACATCCAGATACCAACATTAGGAATTCTAGCAAAAGCTGTAGTTGTTCGGACCGTATTTTTCGACATCTACACATTTGTATACAAAACTGCGGTTTATCACGAAATAATTAGTACTGAAAATGATGACGTAACAATAACTACGGCCAATACGATATTGTATGACTCGGAACTCCAAAAATTGCAAAATAGGTCACATCTTCAGAAGCATGGTTCATTGCTATTAAATAGAAAAACTCTTTACAATTTCCATTTGAATCGCAAGTATATTGTATGGAAAACGACCTTCTAAATTTTTCTATTTTTCATAAAATCGTCTTAGTATTTTACACCTTTAAATTCAGTAAAAAATAATTTTTATTTACCTTCCAAGGAATGAGTCACATTGAATCGTGTATTTCAAATAAACTTTTCTTTCGGTACAAAATTAAAATTTCAATCGTGACAAGATTGAGCTATCGAAATAGTAAAATCACTCTCAACTTCTGACTGAAACATGAATCATGAATAAGTTTTGATATGCAAAGACACCATTACTGTATGTAGGCACCTCGTTTTAAACGTAATTTCGTGTCTTGTACTTGCATTTTTCGTTTTCGTTATTCCCAACATGGTCAAAGGAGAACTGAATTTATTGCGTGATTTTCACGATCAATATAATTTTTTCTTCTGAATCATTTTGGTTTTTCGACTATAACATTTACGATCCCCTTCCAGTTAGTTTTAACATGTTTATAGTCAATTTTTAAGGAACAGCAACGTAAAATTTACGTGGCTCGTAAAATTTACTGACTTAGGAGAAATTTATCGCCTTATACACAATTTTCCCCGGAATAACCGGAAAATTTTACGGTGATCCACAATTTCAAGCTAACTTGAGATGATTTTCTTCGTTCTGTAAGAATTAGTTTTCTGTTTCTGAATTTTCATATTCATGATTAATTAACTTTTCAATCAATACCTATTAACTATTGCAAGTGTTAATAAATAGTTAATTTATACAGAGACGGCTCTTTTCACCCCTTCGAAAGTGGATTGTTTAAAGTGAAGATTGGCATGCTGCTGAGAACTAGGGTTCGAATCTTAGACTGTAATCATTTTTCATTTTATTTTATTTTTATTTTCTGCTTAATTTATTTTTTTTAGCAAATTCTATTATTTTTGAATTCTATGATCGGAATATTCTTTTAAACCGAGCAGATACTCGGGGCTCATAGTTCAGGAAATTTTACGGTGCTGTTCCGTAGAAACTAAGGGACCTGACACTTGCAATATTATAATAGGTGAGAACCGTAATTTTCACCGATTTTTCTAATCTAAATTCCAGAACTTTTCTCTCCATGTGAAAACACTAACTCTGAGTGAAAAATGCGGAATTCGAGTTGTTTCTCCTTTTAACGAAATTGATAGGCTGATACCTTACCTTGTAGAAACACTAAACACTCGGTACAAGAGCTTCATGTCGCACTTACCCCTACCCTCTTCAGATATAGATATAGAGAGATAAATTAAGCCATTTATGAATAAAATTTCATGTATTGGAAATATACATCGTGATTGACTTAGTGTACTTTAAGTTAGTTAAGTAATTATTTTATCACAAACTGCTCCCAAACTTGAATAGATGGTAATAAATCATCACGCCGCAGGTCAATGCGCACTTCTGTCGCAGAGATATTGATCTATTCTGCTCCGACTTGTCTAGCTCGTATTAATTTAAGCCATGAATTTAATTGAGACTCAATATTGGAAATTTCGTTTTGGTCTTAACCTTTGTTGTTTTTCGCATATATCTTTTTTTTCATATATCGTTAGAACGAAGCGTATCCAAGCCAGCTCCATTAAATAAATTCAATCACAATTAGAGCAATTTTTAATTTTCTTTCATTTAAAACTTTTGGTATTAGGTACAGCGACTCGTTTTTAGAATTTATCGTAGGTATCTTCTTAGCAAAGTTTCTAAGTAGCTCGTTATGAATTAATTTGTCCCAACTCAACCGTAAAACAGCACAACCTTCTGAAGAACTTCTTATTACGATATTATGTAAACTAAGCAAATGGACAATTGGATAATTTCGGTAATAATACTATTAAGGCAATTGAAATCCGGCCAAGCTTTTCATTTCGATTTCACAGCTAACTTTTGTGAATCTGATGTGAAATGGTTACTTCTGGCAAAGAAAGTCAACAGATGGTGGTCTCAATTTCTGAAACTACATGTAATGATTCATCCAGGGTGTAAATATAATAACTTTGACGTTATTCCACAAACTAGAATACACAGAATTTTGCCAGCGGAGATGTCGATGTTGACATAAGGATTAGCATGATATCGCTTCGCAATAGTTAAACCTGCACCATGACTACCCTTGGGTAATTTGGCAAGTTTTTTTAAGGATTAGTTTAGATCCTATAATTGAATTATTTTCGAGCAGCTTGTTGTAGCGTTGTGTGCAGGTGCACTGTCTTGTTCAAAAACCACAGTTTTACAGATACAATTAACCCCGTAAATTGTCTCCATAAAACAAAAAAAAACATTCTATTAGAAGATTATTGGGCTTAAAAATGCAACGTGTGATCAATTTGTTTGTTTATGAATTGTTAAATCATAAAATCAATAACATCAAAAACGAATTAAATGCTGTTAAGTTCACCACGCCGTTTCGGTTTTACCATATAATGCCCGGTCAGCCTTAATCTCTTGAATCTCTTAACTTTTAAAAGACTTTGCTCAAACTCTTCTTTACTTTCCGCAAGTTCTCATTTTAACAGACCTCACCTCGTAATGTACGAGCCAAAAAACTCTTGTTAAATTTTAATTATCGCTCTATTTTTACAATTTGCTGAATAGATTTAACTGAAAAACGTATTAAATCTTTCTTACAAAAAAGAGGTTATTTAATTTTTTGAAGACATTTGATCTCACTTCATTTTGATCATCAATTGCCTTTTATATTTGCAACCTTTCATGGGAGTCCCATTTTTGCACTTTTTATTTAACATTTTAATTTATTTTGTCTATTTTCATTTAACACGCTGAGAGTAAGAATGATCTATCTACAAGGTCCGAACAAAAGTAGCTTAGAAAGTGTTCCGCGCCAAAAAGTGAATCAGAGAAAAACTGCGGGGAAGAACGACTTAACTGCAAAAAGTAATGTAAAGTTAATGCAGTTAAGTAATTAAGTCGTTTTTCCTGGAGTTTTTCTCTTGTTCGTTTTTGCCCGGAATCTCACGCGGTTCGTTTTTGCGCCTACATTTTCTAAGCCATTGTTGTTCGGACCTTGTAGATAGGTCCTTTTTACTCTTAGCGCGTCATTTAAAATTGCTTCTGTGTATTGACCACCGACAGAGTATGCCTTCGAACGCGGCTTACTTTAACTAACGCTTTATTTCATTAAAAAAAATTTAATAATATGCTTACGTTTTGTTGAGTTCCTTTTTCGATTTTGGTTATAACAATTATTTGTATCAGGTTTGACATACACCCAGCGCCACTGTATCTCTCGCCTTTACTTCGCCTAAGTCTGGTTAACCCATCGGGACCTATTAAATTGAATTTAAGGGGGTATTCTACCATACGACGCCATTTTTGAGACTGCTTTTCGGGAATTAGTGGTACTGATATGCGGTTTTTTGTGTTCAACTCGTTTTTTCTTATCGATATCGATATCGATTTTTTAAAACCGACATGGTAGAAGAACCTCTTAAACTCGTGAGAAAATACGATTCCCATCGTCAGTCTGTAAAAGTCCATTAACTCCTTTCCTTCATCCAGTTTAGTCTGTTAAGCTTCATTTTCTTCATTTGCTTCTCCCACCTCATGCCCCACAAGAGGAGCTAGAAAGATAGGTGTATCATACGCGGTTGATATGTTGTCTACAGCTTATAAAGAATACGCCTTGCTAAAGCAACAGTCGTCGCAATGGAAGGCCACGAACTCTCCTCGACCGAAAAAGGACCGCACGTCAAATCGACATGAAGACAATGTTGATCTGTCTTTCCGACGTTAGCGGCATTGTCCACTCAAAGTACATCCCTGAGCATCAAGCAGTGAACCAAGTTATTGAAATTTTACGTTCACTAGAATTTTTTCGCACAGGGTGTAGTTTATATAGACTACTCCTTTTCGGAAACTACATAGTTTGTATGGTCTATCTTTATAAAACCATCTTACGAGAGTATGCATATTATTTAAAATTTTGAAAAAGTCAAGAAACCGTATGGTCATCAAACCGAACTTCGTAATATGTTCAAAAGAGCGATGTTTCGATCCCACAACTCGGTCTTTCAATGTAATTGCAACATACCTACATAAGTAAAGTATAAGTTAAAAAAACAGGTCACTGATATGGAACCCGGTATTGTACAAGTATGATACTTCAACTTCGTCTACTCTTGAGATATTAACTGGTAGACAAAAACCTATTCCTAAAACACAGTCTAAAAGTTAGACCTTAAGAGCTTAAATCATGCCGGAAAAGTGCAGAAAAACATACCTTACCTATCGCATTTTATTACTCTCATCTCCATACCAACCCGTCATATTCGAAAACACTATTGGAAGATGTTTTCTGATATAAAAAGTTGAGGAATATTCGAAGTCTATTTATGTTTTGCTTCCTTTTGTTATCCTGCCAGCAATACTCTGGAGAATTTCTTTTCATATTCCGTTCGGCTAGATCTACACCCACTACCGGTATTCGGTGGCATGTTTAATGCTGAAACTCTGGGAATTCTAAGAACATTGTGCAGAACGGAAAACAGCGAAAACAAACTCACAAGAAAAGTGCCAAAAGCACTAAAATAGGTTGACGAACAGAAGAAGCAGAAGCAGTAGCAAAGCAACCCAACTCGGAAAACTTATGAAAAAGAGCAGACTGCCATAGCCAATCCAACCCCGCGTCTGCACATCCGTAGCCCCGCTGCAGCAGCACACTGGCTCTGACAAAACAGTAATTGAAATCGGCCAGCAAGTGTGAACGGCCAAGGAGGCCTTTGCCAGCCGCGGCTCCACTGTCCCATATACCCGCTGACTTATATTCTGTCCGTCCGCTGCTTGATTGCATGCCAACACACGGCGGCGAATGTCCCATAATCGCAAGCAGCGGCAGAGCCCAACAAACTCCAAAACAAAACGCTGCTCCGTCGACGGAATGCAATGCAATTCGAGTGCATCGTGTGCAACTGTATGCGTTTGCGAACGCCGCCATCGGGCGACGGACCAAAATCATTAAATGCAGCACAGCAACGGCAAAACAGCAAAGCAGCAGAACTACATATGCACGCGCCAGCCTTTGTGTAAGCAACTTGTAATCGAGCCTAGCGCTGCATACGAAATTGCATGAGAGAGAATTATTCATGTTGCGAAATAGCTCGCGATGCATTCATTAGGCAGTGCACCAATACACGAATGTCCTCCCCGGCCTCCCTGTGCAGAGCCCAGAGCCAGCTTTAAGCCGAGTTCCGACAAATTATGCCGTTTTCCCACAGCGGGAAAAATGGGACAAGTCTAGTCACATTTTCCATTTCCATGGTAAAATGGAAAAAATGCTTTGAATACGCTGAAAGGGTTGCACCACGTCCATTTCTGCATGAAGCGGCATGAATGAGTCTCACTAGTGAATGTATTAGACTCCCGGCTAGGGTCGATGATGGAATATACCAACGGAATTGGGTGGACGAGGTGGAGAGGGCGCACCGGTAGTCGGCCCCCCTTTCGGCTCGCCACCCTCTTTGCTTGATTGAATGAATGAACAAGCTTGCGTGGAACAAAAGAAAGCTCCCTCAGCTCCCAGTCGGCCCCAAGGAAAGGGGTTGATGCACGGAAACTCTTCGATCGGTGTGGGATGAATTAAAATCGATGTGGGCGGCAGGGCGATTACCAGCTTTGTTATGTTAATAAATGTCTTCGTTACTATGGCCGGAGGGTTGTGAATGCGATTGCGACCTGATCCGTACGTGGGATTTTTGCATTGAGTTTGTATTGTTTGGGGGTAACTTTTAAAAAGTTCACAACTGGGGGGAGCAGAGCAGGTGAGTATACATAGCTAGAAAGTTAATTAATTCTCTAATCGACCCCTTTCCGTGCTTATATAGAGCTGTTTTATTTCCACAGTTTTAGGGGACTTTAAGTGGTCGAGGGTTTTTTTTTCTGAATTTAAATAGTTCGATTTCGTTTGAATATAAACAATTAGTAAAAAACTAGTTTTAGAAATTTCAATAAGCTCAGTTAAACTCCATTATTACGGTTCACGATTATGGTGCAGAATACATTTCTGATGAAAACCACATCGCGTCAAAATCAGTGTTTTTAAGCGTTTTAATTCTAAGCATGAATTATATTACAATGAAAAACTCTACACAATTTCTGATTTAAAGCTTTGTACCAATTACGGCGCAATAAATAAAATGACTATCTGTTTGGCACTCCTGGACCGAATTTAATAAATTAATTGCTATTCGATGTCGTCTTTTTCCCTCGCAGATTATGGGGAAAATCGTATTGGGCACGGCATCCACATGATACGGTTCCGCAGTTATATTTTCAGTCATAAACTATTTTTGCTACAAATATACGCTATAATTCACTTTCTAACTTAAAACAACATTTAGGAATTATCTCAGATATTTTGCATTGATAATTTAGAAATTATAGGTGAGGGGAACGTTTGATACCGACTTTGAAAGCAAACAATTCGTGAATGAAGGCTAAAAATCAATAGGTCCTTAAACATATTTGTTACATTGGGATACGTTGAAACAACAATTTTGAGTACATTTTTCACTCTATGGGATAAAAAAAAATATTTTTCCAAGACTCTCATCATACCTGTGTTTGGTTTTACGGCCGTATACCAAATTTCATCTAAATAGGTACACGGAAAGAGAAGTTCTTGAATTTTTATACGAAAATTTCGGTAAAAATTACTGTTCTCAACTGCCAGCTTCCTTAGTTTCTACGGAACAGCACCGTAAAATTTCCTGAACTACATATGAGCCGCGAGTATCTGCTCGGTTTCAAAGGATGTTCCGAAAATAGAATTCAAAAGGTTAAAAAATTATCAAATTAATTTCCCTTTAGCAAAAAAAAAACCAAAAAAATGTATACGGCTGAGATTCGAGCTCTAGTCCTCAGCAGCACCGTCTAATGTCGTCACCACTAAGCCTGACTACACTTTAAGCAATATACTTCCAAAGAGATTAAAAGTGATATTAACATTAACAGGAAAAATTGTGTATTAGGCAGACAATGTTTCCTGAATCAAATAACTCACTTAAATTGAACGTATTAAAAATTACTTTAAGCATCGTACATTTTATAGTGCGCTTGCTTAAATTTTGCCAAAATGTAGTACTTGTAACACGATTCGATGAGTGGAACCGTAATTATTACTTGAATTTTCTCTCCCAGTATATAAATTAGAGGATGGGAGGGCTGTGACATATGGATAGACCAAAAATATATGGATTCCTAGTCTTTTAGGGAAACCTAAACATTGCAAATTCTTAAAACTTTTGTAGAAATATACTTTACTTTAATAGAGCAACATCAATTTTTTTACTGAAGCACATTTTTTGATACTCTAACCTACTACTGTTTTCAGTGCAATGTTCAGCTATTAAATAAATTGTTTAACTATTTGGTTTGGATTGTAGATTTATTCAAACAAACTATAAATAGGATTGAAATTATTATATAACGAGAAGAATTTTTATATTTAATCATTCATCTCTGCTGCCCACATAAAAATCACGAGTCACAAAAGGATCAATAATTTCCCGCCCAACGTATCTCTGCAACTGAACGTCCTTGACAAGATGTCCAGGAACAAGAGATTTACCCTTATTTTATCCTTCAGCTTGATCGTAACGAGAAATTTTATATTTACAGGAAAAAAATGGACGTAGAACCCGGATAGCAGTGCAACAAATGATCATTTTTGCACAATAATATAAATGACACAAGAAATATTAAAACACACCCCAGAGACACTTAACAGTGTTTTTATTCCTAATCGTGCGGAAAGACTTGTAAAATTAAATGCTGGTTCGGAACAGTATTTTGAAAACTGATTGGAACTAACACCGACGTCATAAAGTTTGGAACAATATTTAATTAATAATGAACGATTTTTTATATACCTAACAAGAAAAGTAGCAGTTTTTTAAAAACCTTAAATCAAACTTAAATCTCTCTTTTAAAAATAGGTATAAATATTTAAAAAAAAAAAGTAATATTAAGAAATAACGACAAATTTTTTACCATTTTATATACTAGTACCTACCCTCAACGTAAACTGTGATATTGTTTAATATATTGTAATCATTATTATACATACCTACGCAATTTACGCATATATTAGCTGAAAAAAAAACCAGATTATTCGAAAAAAAATCATTTAACAAAATTTACAAGTAATAGAAAAAAAAGCTTAAACACTTTTTCTACTAAATTCAAAATAATTTTGTACTAGAACCAACGTCTTAGGCTATCGCGAAAAAAAATAAATTAGAAGTGTCGGAAGATGCGTGCTGAGTAGTATTTAATAAAAAAAAGAAAAAAAAGAAGAGATATACCCACATATAAATAACGAATTCAAATATTAATCAAGTGCTGGAATTAGGTAGCAATTGTAAGAAAATTCGTCAAAATGTATACGTCACGAATGTTTGATATGTGGAGCACAGTTACCTCCAAATTGGAGGCACACGCCAACAACATGGTTCAAACAAATGTACAAACTGCAGGACAAACACAGTCAAGCGGATCGATAAAAGGTAAACAAAAAATTTTTTTTCTTCTTTTCATCTAATTTTCTTTAAGAAATCGATTTTGAATAAACAATATTTTCCGAGATTGAAATTTTATTTGATTGTAGCGAAAGAACGAAGCTTGAAGCTTTTTCTGGGAACATTTTTGAAGTCGTTTACAATTCGTTGTGTATCCTTGTTACCCTTTCAGAAACAATTTTCTTCTTCGACATTAATATTATATTATATTTTTTTGGGCTCTATGTGCACAAACCAACAAAACGTTGGTTTAATTAATTCTACGTTACACATTCTACATTACACTAAAGGCCAGAAAAATGCATAACGAAAAATGTTATTTAATTTTCCAAATTTATTATAAGAGACGGAACTCTATTGATCAAAATTATTCCAAACATACTTTACAATCGTTCTATACTATACAGGATGTTTCTTATGTCGTATGGGAAAATGAAAGAACTGGTAGATCTAGGCGAGATGCGAAAATGAGAGGAGTTTGGTCTATCTCCACCGTACTCCAAGCTATAGGAGTTTAAATGAATAAGGCGCCCACACCAACATGCAAAAAACATTAGTTTTCCAAAAGCCAGAATACACTTTAACACAACAATCGGGGGTGCACAGCCAACAGAGAACGCTTAAGCCAAGCCAATACAAAATGGTTTCGAAAGGAATAGGGCAGTTCTCTAGGTAATATTTTGAAAGAAAGTTCCGCACTGTCAAACTTTTCCTGCAGAAGCTGGTTTAGAAAATTTATATCAGCAACCCAGCGACGCTTCTCGAGAGTAGCAAGTTGTAGCAGTCCCAACAGCTCTTCATATTGAGGCAGAATAAGAGGGTCACTCCAGGGCAGAGCACGAAGGGCCGACCTTACAAATCTACGCTGTACGGATTCAATACGGTTAGTTTGAGATCCGTAAAACGGAGACCAAACCGGACTAGCTTACTCCAGCAGTGGTCTAAGAAGGGATGTATAAAGATAAAGTCTGATGTGAGGGCTAGAAAATTTCCTGGACTATCGGCGGATAAATCCCAGCAAAGAGTTGGCCCTGGCAGCAATATTATTAATGTAAGGGATGAAGTTAAGTTGTCTATCAAGATACACGCCCAAGTCCTTCACTCCTTCCATTCGTTGAATACAAGTACCTTCAAACTTGTACCGAAAAGTACATTAGTTGCGGGATCTCGTACCTGACATTTCCCAATAGTTAATTTAAGATTATTATTGCTGCACCAGTTGTAAAATATGTGTAGCTCCGACTGCAAGATCTCGCAATCTACAAAAGATTTGATTGAAAGAAACATCTTGATATCGTCCGCATAAATAAGAATTTTACTTCTTTGAAGCAAATAAGTAATATCATCAATAGATAAGACGAATAACAAAGGACCAAGATGACTACCCTGGGGAACGCTAGAAGGCGCCACAGAGGCATCACAAAGCACGCTGCGAAAACGCACTCTATAAGTCCTATTGGATTAATACGACTTAATGCATGCAATGAGTGAGGGCGGGAAACCCAAATTAGCCACTTTAAAAACGATAATGGAGTGAGTCAGCTTATAAAGGCCTTACTAAAATCGGTATAAATGCAGTCAGTTTGGCAGCCATCCAAAAATCCACCCACATTGCCAGAAAAAAACTTCAATAAGTTGGAAACCGTGGACCCACCCTGAAGGAACCCATACTGCCGGCTAGAGATTAAACCCCTACACCACATGGACAATTGGGATTGGATCATCAGTTCGAAGAGATTTGGAATGCAAGATAATTTATCAATAGGTCTGTAGTTAGCAATCTCTCTCCTATTGCCACTCTTAAAAACGGGGATTAAAAATGATATCTTCCAGAGTGCAGGGAAGCGGCTCACCGAGAACGACCACCGGAAGAGTAAAAGTAAGGGACATAATAACGCCGAAGAACATTTCTTAAAGACAACAGCAGGGCCACAAGAAAAGGCATCGGGAAGATCTACAATGTGCTTGGACAAGATCTCCTCCGTGATACATAAAATAGGTACGAGCGGTGTATTTCTATTATAAATGTGCGAAAAGTTGCTACTATCAGGATAAAAATAATTAATAATTTTTTTAAAATATAAAGTTGCCAAAGCCTAGGGGACAAAACTTTGATGCGTTAGCATAGCTTAAGCCGGAAGGGAATTAGGGTAAGGGAAGTGAGGAGACTTCTTGTTTTTGCATTGCTGCGACAACAGCCCACAGACGGAGTGGATTATTTTAATTTCTTAATAAAAACTCACGGAGAGACCTGGTTTCGAAACCGGGAACCATGGCATGGTGGTCATGCCGCCCAACGAATTGATCCAGGAATGAAGCAACTGAAATTAATTAAGTTAAATTATTTTGAAAATGTCCGTTTTCTCATGGATGTTTTAAGGAAATTTTTGCTAGATTTTCTTTTATTTTATTATCGGCTTCCAAAATTATTGTTCTTCATCTCTTGTTGCAACTTCTGACCCGCATACCATTTCGGTCATGCTCCCTCACAAATTAAAATAAATAAAAAATAAACCACGTCGCCTTGTCCCCCTACCCTTGTAATTTCCATTTATTTCGGAGACGGAGTTGAATCAATTGGTTGAGCGGAACGACATGGTTCCCGGGTTCGGTACCAGGTTTCCCCGTGAGAATTTAAAAGAAATCCACTCTGCTCGGAATATCCTTTGAAACCATGAAATACATCGTTCAGAATATTTTACGTTGTTGGTGGCCCACCTGCTTCATCCTAGCTAGTAATTGAAGAATTGGCTTCGTTAAAGTTTTAACTGCAAAAACCTAATTCTTAATTCAACTGATTACAATAAGTTATTTGGTGAATTTTCGAATAAATTAAAATAACAATTGCAATACAATTTATAACTGCAGCGTGACAGTGAGCGTTATCCTTTTGAAAAGTTACATTTTCTTTGACAACAGACAGATGGGATTCGTTGAGTATTATTTTGACATTGTATTTATTGTACTGTCAGTGCATACCAAGCTACTCAGCATGCCAAATACTGAGCAACAGCTTGATTCGACTTTTTCCATTATTGACACGAATCCAAATAACCTTAATACGATCGTATTAAGGTTCTCTGACAAAACTTCTATTTTACCAACGTGTTCTTTACGTTGGCCTTTCCATCGGACACGTGTAAGATTAATTTGCATTCATCTAAAAAGATTACTCTATTTTATTGTTCTTGGGTATAATCGATGTGTTAGCAAGTCAGACTTAAGGAGTACTGAAAAGAAACCTTCTTTTAGAGCGTCGCTCATATAAGTAGCACCTCTGAAATCTACGTCAGGTTTTTCTTACGCATATCTTCCCAACTTCCGACACTTTTGACTCTTCTCTAAAATCAACCACTGTTTTAAAGAAATTCTGAAAGAAAAAAATTTTCAGTGATGTGTAGATCGGTCCTAAACGATTCGTCGTGCTGTCTTTTCAGTTGCACGGTTTTTCGGGAGGAAGGTTCCTATGGTAGAATGTGAACACCCTATTTATTCAACAAGCCTTATTTCAATAAAACTCATATTTTCTTCTGAAGGTAATATTTTGCTGTTCTTTTAATCGAAACTTTGTATTACCTTTCTGTGAGGTTTATTATGTAGTTTGGTTCCAGTAACCAGCGCGACATATCGTCGCTTAAGTTCTAACACCATGTACGTCATTTTTGGTTGTTTTGGTATTTTGATGCCATTCACTAGAGAATCGAAAAACGCGTTATTTCGGCCAATCAGAAACAAGAAATGTCCCATAGAAACTCGTAAAAGGAGTAGAAAGTAACAGTAAAAGATTTTTCGCTCTCCTGTAAAGTTGCTAATTTTCACTTACGTGGTGTTAGAAGTTAAGCGACGATATGGCATTTAACTAATCTGTTAAACGCAACAAAAAAAGGTCGAAACTGTTATATAATTCACTTGTGATGCTCAAAATTAATTAAATCAATTTTAATTGAAAATTACTTTATTTACGCAGCCATTGTTCTTGGGTATTCATCTTTCATGCGTCCATCTACAGTTCACTATTTTACGACTTCCTGTAAGAAGTCCATTAGTTTCCTCTCCGCTGAGGAAGCATTCATCAATTTCCCCATCTATTTCGCACTGACAATAAAAATCGGACCGGGAATTAAGCGAAAACTGTTTAACAGAAAACTCGTTATAAAGCTGCAAAAACGCTTTTCGCTAACATTTACAGTTAGTCAATGCGGTGATCTACGTCTAAAGCGAAAAAAAAACGTTCCGAAATAACAGTTTCGTCGAACAATAAAAGATAGTAAAACACGAAAAAATAGTTTCTCCACTGGAAAGAGCCGAGACTGAGACGATAGTCCAATGACCTGCCGAAATATTAACTCACGGAGTACAACACGAAAAATTTTGGAGGTAGACGTCATCGTCACTTAGCCAAGTTATTCGAAAAAGCTCGCCGTCTCGCCTCACAGTCAAGCACTCTGCTCCTAGAGAGTTTGAAATTTTAGCAATCGAGACGAAGCTGGAAAAGGTTGGCGGAGTGAAGTGTTGCAAAGTTATAATTTGCGGCAGTCAAGTGCTGCGGATTATGCCGAAATTTTTATTTCCCCCCAATACAGCGACAAGCCTGGGGCTGAATTTACGCGTAAACCAAGACCAACCCGTCAAAAATAATAATTGAGCAATCGAGCAGTTATGCGATTACTTTCTTCGGTCTCACCTCACCATACTTCACCATATTCCACACCGTTGGCAGTCTTTAATTAAAATTTTATTAATGTAAAAAAGATAGAAACGCTTCCAATTTGCAGGCATTAGCTATCACCCATATGGACCCTAACAAGATTTCCAGTTCCCATCCAGGTGAACAGCGTAGGAAGTGGTTAAGGTTGTTCAGATATCGTACTGGTTCACCGGTGCTGTTCGTTTTGTTTCGCGACGAATCTATTGCTAGACGATTTTTGGCAATTTCTTTTTGAATATTTGGCTAGGCCACAATCGCAATGCCGTAGCTACCTGTGTGGTGTACACGAGTTATGACAGAATTTTGCAAGCGAAAGTCATAAGCGATAAGCTTTCCTGACCGCTTTAGTGGATTTCGTTGAATTATATAACAACAGCCATTTTTTCGTATTAATCGTTTTGAATTTTGGGCATATTTTCAAAGATTTATTTACCAATATGACGAAAACTCGTTTGCTGAAGGGATTGTAGGCTTAACTTAGAACTGACGAAACCTGTTAGTATTCGATATTACAGAATTGGTAAAACCTCAGGAGCACATAATCTTAATCGAACTTATGACGCACTTGAACAGGTATAAAGCTGCTCTTGAACTTTCACTTCTTGCCCATAGTCGGTTAACTTCAGATGTTAGAGATGAGGAAACATCTTCAATATGATATTTTCTTCAAGACGATATGGGATGCAGATATGATCATCAGTCGAAAAAAAAATTTTACGTACGCTGCGTATAACTAATCATACTTCCTGTAAGCCTAAATCGTTATTTATGAAAAATGTCTTCAAAAATACCAGCGAAAAAAACATGTGTGAAAAGATCAAATGTGACTTAGCGGTTTCTGTGTTTTTTCGAATTTCAATTAAACGTTTTTGAGATTTAATCGTAACAAAAGTTCCATTTGAAGTGATTAGAGGAATGGGTCTTCATAACCACAACATTTCAACCGAACGTTATTGACGGGCTGAGAGTAAAAGTGACCTATTTATAAGGTTCGGGCAAATGTGGCTTAGAAAATGTTCTGCGCAAAAACGAATCGCGTGAGATTCCGGGCAAAAACGAATCGTAGAAAATTTCCGGGCAAAAACGACTTAACTAATTAACTGCATTAACTTTGCATTACTTTTTGTAGTTAAATCGTTTTTGCCCGGAAATTTTCTACGATTCGTTTTTGCCCGGAATCTCACGCGATTCGTTTTTGCGCGTAACATTTTCTAAGCCACTTGTGCCCGAACCTTATAAATAGGTCACTTTTACTCTCAACCCGTCAATTATACTTTGCATTTGGGTTGATGTAACATTTCAGGATGGTCCGCTCGTTAAAAGGGAGGATTTCACTTATACTCCAAGAGTATTCTACCATAGATAAATTTCGTAACCTGCAAAAAATATGGACATTGCTTGAAATTGTTTCATCAGACTGCTATAAGTCTTTCAAATGTCTTCAAAATTGTAATCTATGATTTCTCACGTGGGATAAAAGGAAGTCATTGAGGAATACTCCGAAAACATGGGAAACATCGAAAGTGGTAGGAAATATTGTGCTTTCAATATGCGGATAAGGATTCCCGCATCCCTCATTGCATTAATGAATACTATATTAAAATTACAACGCAGTTAATGAAATTCCTTAAAATATTATGAATTTATTTAAAGCATTTACAA
Source organism: Leptarthrus brevirostris (assembly GCA_964036015.1). Lineage (NCBI taxonomy): Eukaryota > Metazoa > Arthropoda > Insecta > Diptera > Asilidae > Leptarthrus > Leptarthrus brevirostris. The sequence goes on along the minus strand of OZ038372.1, from coordinate 2,704,744 downwards.
TTGGACCGCTGCATGTGCCATGCTATAGTGCTGTATACCATATGCTCAAAATCGATTTTTCATTGCTATAACCGCACTAGCAGATTTATCAGACATAATAACAAAATTCAGTGGTAAACTAGTAATTTATTGCTCCTCCTTTACATTTAAGAATTTCAAAAATGTGCTTTGGCATTGAATCGAGTATGTATGGTTAAAGTGAATTGTTACTTTTAATTCCTTAGTGTTATTGCGTTGTCTACTTATTGTTAGCAAAAACTTGCCTTGAACTAGCACCAGATGTTCTCCGTGGGATTTGCATCCGGAGAACGTGCCGGTTAACCAAGTAAATTAAAAACTATTCCACTATCGAAGCGTTGGCCTGTGTATCCGGAGGTTATTTTATTGGAAAATTAATAGAAGAACCGATCTGGTACTGTATCGGCTCTATTTTGAAGACAGTCTATTCAGCACTGTTCATCCAATAGGATCGAAATGGCAGATCAACCGTCCCGTGGACGCTGAAAGCTCCCGACACCACCGATCTTTGAAATTATTTTTCCATACGAAGTTGGATCGATGGAGGAGTGGCACGATCACCATGCCGTAGTTCCGGGGTTCCAGCCTCGGTCTCCCCGTGAGTTTTTAAAAATAACCAAAAACATTTGGTTGATGTTGTTTTTCTTCTAAGAGAATAACATTGTTAAAAAGTTAAATAAAATCATTAAAAACAAATTGTTAACTTGATTCCAGTCCTCAGCTAAAAAAAAGACACGCGTTTTTGGATTTTAGTTACAAGTAGGGTAGCCTTGTTCTCCTCCTTTTGATTATTTTTAATGTCCTGAGCACGGTGGATCTTGATGAGGTTGCTTTGCCGCTTGATTGACGAAACCGTCGTGTGGTTGGTCATTTTTGTTCCGGGAAAAATTGGTTCAAACAATGCAAAAATTCTGTTAAGATTTTTGAAGAGTAACCATTTTCGGTTTCATTCAACCGTTTCGATCACGACATTTTTGGAAAATTCAGAATTTCGTCTAGTTACCATTTTTTTTACTTATCAAAACCCCACCATAAGATTAGTGTTGCACTATAAAAAAAAGTCTAATTCGGCTGAAATTCATATCAGAGAGATGGACTAGTCTGATTGCTTTTCCATGAATAAAGTTAACCATAGCATCGAATATATTTGAAAGAAGGAATGGTTTGGGATGATCAGTTAATACCTCAAAGCTTAGAAAAACTTCAATTAACACTATTTTGATCTACGGCCATAAAAAACTAAGAATCAGCCTTTCACGCAAATAAATGTTGCCCTAGAGGAATTAAGACGTATCTATAGAGATGCGCGGAATACTTGCAAATCAATGACTAGTGGGGCTAAGATTAATTTCGACCAGAATGTAAAACGGAAGGTATTTGATACTTTTAAATTAGCAAGGGCTTCTGGTCTCTCTTCAAACCTGTAAAGAACAATTCTACCAGTTCTTCAATAGCATTACTCATTAATAACGTGCATCTTTATTCTGGCTTATTAGACAGAGTCCGCTTGGTGCTAATTCATACTTGACAGCTTCATCGCAGCTTCTGCCACCTCCATCGCTGTGTATTAACAGGGAAACTTTCGTAGAGTACACTTTTATACGCAGACATTTGACGTATCCCAATATTGACGTATCCTAAGCTGTTGGACGTGTTAGTTTCTCACATCGGGTTCTGCAATGCTGCGCAAACTACTTCTTCTATTATTACCCAATGGAATGTTTCCACCTACATGGAAACTTGCCCATGTTCAGCCGATACCTAAACAAGGAGAGGCAAACGACCCGACTAACTACAGACCATTTGTACTTAACTCGGTCCTATCTGAAGTTTTTAAATTATTCATCAACTCCCAATTGATAAAATATCTAGAAAATAACCATCTTATTAACAATCGCCAGTGATGTTACCGCGGTTACCGGTTAAGGCTGACAAGCAGGTGGACTATGTATTTACTGATTTCAGTAAGGACTTTGATAGGATCGATCATGGAATCTTGGTCTATAAGCTGTCTCTTCTCGGTATTCCTTCTTGTTTCGTTGATTGGTTGTCCTCTTACGTGACGGGTCGTACACATCGTGTCTTGTTTCGTGGGGCCCTTTCCGACCAAATCCTTGTCACCTCGTGGGGTACCTCAAGGTAGTATCCTTGGACCGCTCCTGTTTGTCGTATATATTAACGATGTTTCGCTTCTTTTGTCCAGTAGTAGAATTCTCTGTTGTAGATTTTCCGCACTGTTTCTCATGAGTTGGACATTAACCTCCTGAATCTCCTGGTATCTAAGTAACCGCCTTCCTTTAAATGCGGGCAAGTGCACCGTTACGACCTTTTCCCGTAGAAGACATCCTGTCTTCTCCGACTACTCCATCAACGGCGTTGTCTTGGGTAGGGTAGCTAGGGTGAGAGACTTAGGAGTGGTCCTCAATTCTTGTCTTTCTTTCGAAGACCATATTGACTTGTGATATTGTTTGTAGGGCTAACTAGATGTTAGGTTTCGTTAAAAGATGGTCTAAGGAACTTGACGATCCCTACCTGACCAAGCTTCTATACTGTACCTTCGTTAGACCTATTTTGGAATACGCTAGCCCTGTATGGTCCCCTTACTTCGCCGTTCACATTGACCGCATCGAGGGGGTACAGCGCAGATTCCCTAGGTTTGCCCTACGCGGACTTCTCTGGAATGATCATTGGGTGCTCTCCACTTATGCCGATCGTTTGGGACTAATTTCGCTGGACTCCCTGTAAATGAGGCGCAATATTTCGAACATAGTGTTTATGTTCGATCTTTTGCAGGGAACTGGAGGCTGTTTATTTTCTATCCCTCAACACACCTTGAGGAATTACGACTTCCTGTTTGTCTCAGGCCACCGTTCTCTTTACGGCATACACGAACCCATCACGTCGATGTCCCGCCTCTTCAATCAACACTTCAGAGCTTCGACTTGGACGGCTATGTTTGAAATGTATGCTAAGACAAGCCAAGGCGAAGTGGTGATCGCTGTCTGGATGACTGTTTGTCTATTTGTTTATTTTTTTAATTGATATATATTGTAGTAATCTATGTATTTGATGAATCTGTAATGCATAAAGAAGAAGACCTGAAGACCTACTAACGCACTAACGGAGTATTACAATCAATGTTGCATAATTTTGGAGAGTTCAAAATAAAGCTTTTGAGCCTTTCAAGTATTCGGTCTGCAACTGTTGGTGTACGTCAGGGTTCAGATCTTTCACTAACCTTATTTTCTCCTATAATGAATTTATGAATAATTTTGGAGAGTTCAAAATAAAGCCTTTGAGCTTCTAGTTAAACTTCAAATATTCCGTCTACAAATATTGATGTACCTCAGGGTTCAGTTCTTTCACCAACCTTATTTTCTCCTTTAATGAATTTATGTCTCTCAACATCTATCTTATTCATAATTTCGCCGATGATAGAACCATTGATTTTGTGCACTCTTTTGATTATGTAACTTATTCTTGTGGTAACTCGACAGAAATCAGCCGTTAAACAACGACGTTTCTACTATGCTCGGTTAAGACATAGCAAATCGTTTTATGTTTAACGTATCCAAATCTCAGACCTTTTTGATGTCTTTTAAAAACGGAATGAATATAACTGATTCGCACAGTCTAACCATCCTGGCTTGTGAGATATGCATATAGCAAGTCTTAGCCGTTGATATTTTTGCAATCGCTTAGAATGCCTGGGTTTTCTACAGATATGTAGATCTAGCTTGGCCAGCACCAAGCATCTACAAATCCCACATCAGGCCTAGACTTGGGAATAATTCCCATAATTGGGTAGAAGATGTACATACTGTATTTTCTGTTCTAGACAATGTTCAAAAAAGGCTATGAAACTTACTAGCGATCCCACAATCTCTGAGAGCATCGGTGGATTGTTGGTTGTCTACCAACACTGTCGCTACTGGTATCATCAATTGTTCTAACTAAATTGATAGCCTTATTCCTGGTAGGCACACCACAATGTGCGATACAAGAGCTCCAAGTAGCTCCCACCCCTATAACCTTAAGATCAATTTTGGATGAACGGTCAAATTTGTTCTTCAGCAGAACAACACGAATGTGGAACAGCTGATAAACTGTTCCACATTCGTGTTGTTCTGCTGAAAGATGATTTTGTTCTTCTGGTTTTACGAGCCCAAATCTTTCAAACGAGGCATATATCGTCCTTGCTGTTCAACCAGAAATTCAGTGTTGACATTTTCAGACAAATTTATTCAGCATTTAAGTGGCGACGTCCTTGAGGATGATAACAGGATAATTAAAGAAATTAATTAAATTCGCCAATTTGGGGAAAAATCATTGTTTTTATAAAATGCAATATCTACGCGATCGTCAGAACTACGCTTGAGTAAATGCACATTTTCTTAAGTAAACCCCTCCAGTACGTCTGGCAAAAGATAGTTCTTAATCGCTTTCAGTTGCTACGCATATAAAATCCTTTCCGGGAAAAGCGGGCAATTAAGTTCTCTTTTAGGAAGCCAAACTACTTCCGTAATTTTTGATGCCAGTGACCTGTGGAGTTAATATTCTTCGTTTACAGAGCTTTCAAGAAACTCTAAATAACTCATAACCACTTCCACCTTGTAAAACTATAAATGGCTCCGCTAGTGTGTGTTCCGACTTGTGTCGTTCGGAATAGATTGCCAGAGTGTGTACGTAACTTTTTCAAAAGCCAAAAACTATTATGCTTTTCGAGCATTGTCTGAGAACATAATTCTTTTGGTTTCGTCACAATGAAAACTTGTTATTTTCCGCAAACAAGGATTACGGTGCATGCAAAAGCTTGTCAGTATACTGTCGTAATTATTTCATGGAAATGTCGATGAGTTTTTTCTCTCGTCTTCTTCTTAAAGGGTTTTGAACAAACAGACCGACAATTTGGGTATTTACTTTACCATTTGATTCTGTTTCCGTTTCCAAGGACGGAAAAGGAAAAAAGAAATTGTCAAAGTGGGTTGAATCGATACAGAGGTCGTTTCTTTTGCAATTAAATAGAAATCAACTGTTTTCCGGTTTTAATTAATTCGTTTCTACTTCTTCCGTTATTACTTAAGGTGATTATCGTTTATCATTAAATGCAATATTCACAGTTGTTTCCCACTTCAATTGCCCAAAACGCCGACATCTAAGTTTCCGTTACCTGCTATCGATTATTTTTCTCAACTGGTAAAACCGTTTTCGTTGTTGGTGAAAAAGATCACGAAAACTGCTATAACTGTGAACCTTGCAAGACATGACCAAAGAAGCTAACGAATTTCTTGGCATCACCGTAGGAACAGTTACCTAAAATTCTTGGGCGCACTTTTAATCATCTACCCCAGGTGAATCGGCAACCTGACCGTGGAGAGATACGTGATTTATTTGCCAACTTCTTATTTCGGTCCTTCTTGTGTCCACTTAAGCATTTTAGCGGTTACGCTTGGCCCACGAATTTCAATTTGTTGGACCCGTCGAACGTGAATCGAATAGCGAACCGGCCAAATTTGGTCGGTCCGGACGTGCTGCAGTGGCGTCCTGCATGATTCCCACGTGTACTCGCATTGATTTTTATAAATTTAAACACCTGCACCCCACTGAGGTGACAGGTGACAAATACCTTCTTGTACCAATGCATAATTACATATGTTACCGACTTGACAGTCCAAAGGTAATTTAACGGGGAATCCGCTGTGCCTCGACGTTGCCGTGATTAATTATATTGACGGTGCCTATATGGCGCGATTGCCCTAAGGAGCTTCTCTACTTAAACAAGACTGATTCATGCTTACTGCTGAAATAACTAAAATTTACCAAGTTATCCCTAAGACCCGAAAATATGTGGGCTCTGCTTAGGGCTTCATCAATTGCAGTTATTCGTGTACCAAGCCCTATCCTCATAAATGAAGCGAACAATCAAAGCGTCATGAACAAAAGGAGCACGACAAGTGTCAAGAAATGTTGCTTGTGGCATAACCAAAAATTAAACCATACTAATGGCGACGTATTCAAAAGTCGGTTGACGATCTGCACTGAACAGCCTGTACTGGGTTGGTACTATGAGTTGGACTTGGACAACTGAAAAAGAGAAAGCCCCAATAAGCCTCAGGGACTTTTTTTTTAATTCATCCACAACATATTTCTGGCTCGATTTCGATCAGCGCAAAATGAAAGCTCTTTTATGCGCGTTTCAAAAAAAATTAATTTGATTAAATTTCTGCCGGGGTTGTGGTGGACGACACATCGCAGCTCTCAAAATATGCACGGCTTTGTGTAATTTATGGGTGGAAATTGGAGGACTTTGTTCTATTTATTTATTTAATTTGCAAACTAAATTCAATAATTTGCTGCAATGTCGGTAATCCGAAAGATTACCGGATTTAGCAAATATTTAAATTTACATTTGAAGGTATTCATATGCATGAAGCGTTTTGATCTCTTTTAAATCTCTCTAGATGAGCACGAAGATGCTATTAATTCCTAAAGCGATGAGGTTTCTGATGGTGTCTTGTTGGTAATGCTTAAGCCGCGAAATCGTGATATTTTCGCAACAGTGACACCTAAAGTACAAAGTGCAAAGATTTTATATTTTGTAGTTACGATTTTTGCTTATGTATTTTGCAATACTTTTTTATGGTTGCATAATTGAGATTTTATGGTCTTTTGCAATTTTTTTAAATTTATTTAAACTGTTTTTACTCAATTTAAATATATTGCCAATTGCATCTTATATATCTAGTTGTCTTTCCACCACATGTTTTGAGGCAGAAGGTGAAGTGCTTTCATAATAAAACAAAACTGAAAACATATATAACTCCCACAAGACACTATTGTGGGAAAGGTATTTTTTCTCAAGTTTTGTTTACTTAGGATCTATGAAAATTCTAGGATTTCAGAGAAAGGTATGTTAGTAAGCATACATTAAACTTAGGTTAGGCTGCGAAAAATATATTTCGCCTGCTCCTTTTCGTCCATTCGGGACCATCTCTTGATTCACCGAGGCCTTCATATCCCTACAATACTCAGTTCGACGAGACCCACAAATAAATAGCTATAAAGTAGCCTATATGCACTCCACATTTGTCTGGCAATACAACACGTGTCCCTGTTTTGCCACCGGAGATCAGCTTTCCTGAATGCATCTTTATACTGCTTTACGGCACCGATTGGAGTCCCCACGTAGTCCACTGCTACGGAGATATCTATTTCAGAGCTCCTTTAGATAATTCACTCACTCTTTCATTACCCGAAATATTATTGTACCCCAGTATGCAGCATAGAGTCAGCTCGTTACAGTTAGCTATTACCTCTAGACTATCCTTACATAATTGTACGACCTTTGATTGCACCACTAGAGCTTCCAGCGCCTTAATGCCAGCCTGGATGTCAGTATATATGCGAATGCCCCTACCGAACTCCATTCTTCTCGACACCAGCAGTGCTGCCTGGTAAATCACTACTATTTCTGCCTGAAAAGTCTTTATGATTCATGCCACTGCCACTGCTAGAGTATACTCTAAACCTGTACCTCCACTCAATTTTGATCCATCCGTATATATGGATGTCTCTGTTATTCTTACCATTTATTTCTTGTAAGAAACTTTGTATTAAAGCCTGGTAATCTAGATTTTCCCTGTTGTCAATGCATCCGGCTTTCGTATTAATGTCCGAGTGACGATATGGCCTCTGCTTCTACCATCCCGCAGCCTTCAGCCTGACTGCGCTGGCGTTGTACATAGAGAACCCTCCAGATCTTAGACATCAGGTTCAGATTGCATTTCTTCTCTAATGATGCATAGCAGAGGATAGGTCTGACAATTGCACTTGATATTGGCTTTTAGTCCCCAGCTAATTAAAAAAATTTGTTTTACACGTATAGAATGCCACACTAGCTTTATTACACGTTCTGTTATGTTACTCCTTTAATCCAGTCACGATTCTAGTATCAAGCCTAGAAACTTTGCTTCCAGGTTGCCCCAGGGTGGGAGTGGCTATTATTTGGGTACTAAACTTTGGTAGTTTCCTCTTACTGGGGAAGAATACCATCCTTGTTTTGCAGGATTTACCCTGCTTGAGGTCCAGCTATCAAGCTTACAAAGCGCATACTGAAGACTTTCATTTATTGTGGACAGAAACTCGCCTAATGTAAAACATTAATAGATCATCCGCATAGGTAACCGCTGTAACACCCTCCTTCGCTAAGGTGCTCAGTTTTTCGTCCATCACATCTAGCCACAGAAGTGGTGATAGTAACCCTCCCTGCGGTATGACTCTACAGATAAACCGTTATCTCGCTAGGTTACCAATGCTGGAGCTAACTGTCCTGTTACGAACCATTGAATTAGTTTCGACATGTCCGTCAGTCTGTCCGCGGCTTAGATCAGAGACTCACGCCAACAAAGCGGTATAATAAAATGTTGAAAGAAAAATTTTAGGGTACCTCCCCTGCATTTTTTTCGTCTATTCCATGGTGTGGCGTGTCGTTTAAAAATATTACGGGTGTGTGAAACCCATTTTTCCGATTCGATGCGTTTGCGAAATATTAAGCTTTAAAGTGCTTAATTTTGTTAGTTTAAATAAACCTTCCGGCCATTTTTATAAAAGTTGTAAAATCATAATGGTCGTTGTGTTTCTTCCATGTACCCACTAAAGATACGCAAAAACTCAAGTCGCTGAATTTTTTTCAAAGTGCTTTACTGTCATATACGCTTCATAGTGTTCGTCCGTCTGTTCGTCGAATCAGTTCGTCACTCCTGCAGAATTTAAGAACATTAAACTCATCCTATAGCCGTGTCGGTATTCAACACCTTTGTCATGTCACCTCTCAAGCCTGCATGTCAATACACGCCCCTATCTGCGCCTGAGGAATAATTTACCCAACAGCGTATCTGCCAACTGGTCCAGATTTTGCAATTTTGGATATTCCTGTCGCAACGCGACGCCCAATGATATCCCAAATATACTCAATTGGGCTTAAATCCGGGCTCATTGCTTGATAAGAGAGAACAGGGATGTTGTACGTCCTTAGGAAGTTTTTCATGATAATCATGCAAGCCGTGAGGAAGTCGTATATGACAGGCTGAGAGTAAAAATGACGTATCTACAAGGTCCGAGCAAAAACGAACAGCGTGAGATTGTGAGTAAGAACGAATCAGAAAAAAACTCCGGGAAAAAACGACTTAATTAAAAAAAGTAATGCAAAGTTAATGCAGTTTAATAGATAAGTCGCTTTTGCGCGGAGCTTTTCTCTGGAACATTATCTAAGCCGTTTTTGCTCGGACCTTGTAGCTAGGTCATTTTTACTCTCAGCCTGTTATATAACGGTCAGCATTGATGATACTATTCAACAATCCATATGCTTAAAAAGCGGCACCAATTTCTTGCTAACATCGTTGCTCGTATGAAACCATCTCTGGATTCTGATCTGATAAGCAAATGCTGTTTTATCTTTTTATACTCATAGTTCTATAGGCTTAAATTTGCTTGAAAATTTCAGTATTTAGTTTTTGAGGATTCTAGTAATTTCATCAATTCTTTTCTGATAAAAGTTGTTGCTTGACGGTCCAGTAAATTGCCATTCATCCCATTAAACAAACTCAGTTGCCGAGGAAGCTTTCATCTTCAAAGATCGTGGTAACAGTTTTTCGACAGCTTAGATTATGTTTGCGGACAATGTTCTAATTATTACTCAACCTATGGTTATATTATTCCTTTTGAGATTCTATTGATTTAACATTACATTATACCTTTGGTCGTCGTGCTTGTTCTCCACACGAGAGTCGCAGGTTGAAATCCTGCCTGGTGCGAGCCATGGTAGGTCACTGCTAACAAATTACGCTAGAAAACCATTGAGCTTTGCAAAGTAATGTTGGTATTTCGGAATCCATCTTAATTTGCAATCTGGTCATCGAATCGGGTGAAGTTTTTCTCCCATCCAATGCGAGATTACGGGAATAAAAGGACATTGTTTAAAGCACTGTAAAATAGTGCACCTGTGCTTAGTAGAAATACCCGACCATCTTACAAAATATTGGGTAAGTGTTGGAATTTTCTTGAATGATGTGATTTTCAGTCCAAATCTAATGAATTTCATGTATAGACAAATTTGTTGCTGTATATATTTGGCCGTAACGTAGGAGCATATTCTCTGGACAAGTCATTATTTATTAAGGTTCAAAATTATTCATTGGTTTACTGTCATCAATCAGCCTGAACAGCCACCAGAAATCAATAAACAGTTCTGCTGACAAAATTAGTACGACTTTCAACTGGATTAAGAAAAAAATAAAAAATTTCCATGCAACAGCAAATTGAATAAATATGAAGACAATCCTGCAAGTAAACCAGCCCCAGCATTGACACAAATCCGCTTTCTATGGACGGATACGAGAAATGAATATCAATTGAAGTTGAGCGAACGGAGCCCACTAGTTCGACCAGCACTACCAGAACTGTGTCGATTCCAGCTAGGTCCCGTATCTTTTTCAGCAAAGTCTCAGCAAAAATGTGTTACGTTACGTTACATTGATGACGTTGTCCCCCCCCTTTAATGCGGCGCAGATACCGTACAACTGTAGATGAAACAAGAAGAAAAAATAACGAACATCAAGTCAACAACTCACGTAACATATCACGCAAGGTGTTCCCATATCCCGTTATAACTGTAATTTTCTTTCATATCTTCTTCTTTCACCTTTCTTCCCTGTAAAATTACGGTATGATGAAAGCGCAGTTGTATTAGGTCCCAAAAGAAACATGCCTGGGCATGGTTGAAACCACGTACCTATTTTCAGTTCTTGTTGAATAAAACCGATGCGGGCTTTAAGAAGGTAAGAAAAATGTAAACAAGGTAAAAGAAAGAATAGGAGGGTTTGCTGGCTTGCTTGCTTGTATATGACGATTGATTCTGTAGGGTGTAACAGCTGATGAGATGAAAAGCTCCAGAAATCCCTAGGTTCGTAGTAAGTCAATGCGCGCGCATCTTAAAACTCTTGTAAAGAGCATCGATCCCGGTTTAGAATTGAGATTAATACATCTCACGTTCCCGTGCTACAGAGTTATGTTTAATCAAATGTTTACACAAATTCCGAACACAAAATGAAGGTTAATAAGCGCATCGCAGGTAACGTTAGCTTTGCGTGATGAGTTTTCTGGAAGTTCAGTGCTTTGTCTTCGTTCTTCAGTAGCATCTCTATGCGATCCGTACAGTCAGCGGCGAGGCGAGTCGGATGGAACTCCTTCTGAATTTATTTCTTTGCAAAACATTAGTAAGCATTCATTCATTAATCAGTTCCGAAAGAACCTAATTAATTTTTCCTCGACTAATTAGGGGCAGGTAGATGGAAATTGAAATAACTGATTTCTACGTTTTAGTTTGTGTAGAAGAGTTTCGGGGAGCGGGCGTTCACCAGAAGCATCATTATTGTTTATTGCTCATTGTTGTATTATTTTTTCGCTAATTACCAAGCGCTCTAACCGAAGAATACACTGCGAGTCTCGACCGCGACCAGGTTCAGATATGCAGTTAGATTAGAAATTGTTTGAGTCTTCATTCGGATAAATACGAACGGTGGATATGACTAATTGCTCGGTACTTTTATAGTGACGGGATCGTGAAGAACGGTTTATCCACAAATTAGTGCCGTGTACTAGATACCGCGAATATCTGATGTGGATGACATCAAATGCCACAACCACTTCCACATCATTCCCGCTATTAGTAGTTATTCCGTTGCAAATGTAATGTTACATCATGACGGCATCACCTTTACATTAACTGAAAATCAAAGAATTTCGGCGAGTAAAAATGATTCAAAGGCTCCATAAATCATGAAAAATTAATTAAATATCAAATTAAACGCCGAAGTGTGAAATTATTGGTTTTTTAAGCGCCATTCACACGAAAGGTTGTACAGGGTTTCTCCGATGTCGAACAAGGCGGGTTTGGCGCTTTCTTTTAGTGTTGTAGGGAGTCATGTCGATGGTCAATTTTATCCGTAAAAATGATTGATTGCATATTTCGCCATTGATTGGATTCGAGGCAAAATTTGAGCGGTTTATGGTGGCACATACATCATGTGTGGCTTGGACATTATTACCCTACTTTTATTCATTTACGGGTAAATGAAAGGTTAAAGATTTTCCGCCCAAATATTGATGTCTAATGGGACGTTGACACTTGCAGGAAAACAATTTCGGTTCGGCTAATAGATATTTGCAAAGGGGATTTAGTTTAAGAAATTCGAGGGGTGGATATCTGGTTAAGGACATAGGGCTCTAAGCAACTCCCAAAAGGATTTAGTTATATATATGTACATGTATAAAAATTGGCAATTTCTTTATGATCCCAGCTTAATTACAATTGGCAATTTATATGTCATGGGGTGCACATTAGGTTTCTACCAATTACGTGTTCCCTCTCTCTAGTTCCCGTAACGCCTTGTGGGGCATGAAGCGGAGAAGAACATCAGCCGATTAGACACAATGTACCTACAATTTAAAGTGGATTCCGACCTACTGCCATTTTCCCTGCAATCCCCCATGGCCGTTTTATCGTAATCTGTTATCAGCAGAAAATAACAATGTGTCGCCGTCGGTGGGATTCGAACCAGGGATTTCGGGATATGTAGGCTGACACGTTATCACTTACTCCACCGACGACTTTAAGTGTTAGCGAGAATGTATTCACAGTTCAAAAAGTATTATCTATAATCAGTGCCTTAAACACTTGTGGTTTAAATATTAGCCCAATCGAACAGGTAAATATAAAGTCCGCGTAACAAGTAAAGCATAAGTTTAGAATGATAAATAAAACAATCGTTATAAGTATCAGATTGTTATTTTCTAGGAACGGGTAAATTTAGCCTCCATGCGAGGCTATTAGTTGTCTTGGTGTTAATTGTTGCAAGGTCTTAAACGATTTTTATTTTTTCTAAAATAAGGTCTACAAGCTGTCATACTAACTTACTACTGAGATAACGTTACTCAACCGCTTCGAATAGGTTGATGAGAGATTGAATCAGCTGTAAGTGCCTGCTAGGCTGTTCATCTTCTTGAAAAAGTACGAAGCATTTCAGAAAATTAGGGTTAAACGAGCTCAAGGCTAATGTCCATTTCCATAAAAGTAGCCATTACTTTTCAGCTTATGGAGTACATTGAAAAGTCGAATTGAATTAATTTGTTTTAAGAAAAATATCATACCCGAAGGCGTCGGTCAAATAAGTGTGTAACGTGTCGGTCTTACAACTCAGTGGTCGGAGGTTCAAATCCCACCGGCGGCACCCCATGGTTGTTTTTTGCTCACAATAAATTACGATAAAAAGGCTATGGGAATTGCAGAGATAATATCGTTGGTTCGGAATCCACCTTAAATTGTAGGTAGTAAATTGCAATACTTATCTCGAATCAGGTGGAGTATTTCTCCTACTCCAGTTAAGGAAACTAAGATAGATAAAAAAAACTAAGTTGTCGTCTCACAATTTCTTAAGCATCTGCTGATGTCAGGATTACTTATCTGCTCAATTACAAGCAGTTGGTATAAAAATTAAACGCCATTTAACATTTCGACGATTTTACTGAGCCTTAATAAATTCTCGAGAGGTTCTATTACCTTGGACGTAACTTTCTTTAAGTTTTCTTCTACCAGTTATTTAATAACATACACGAAAATTAAGCTTACATTACATCATGAGGGTCCCACTGGCGACGACCCATGATTTTTTTCCACTGACAACTGGTAAGGATAAAAACCCATAGGAGGTTGAAGAGTAATGTCAATGGCTCGGAATCCACCTATAATTGTCCCTTGTCCATTTGCAATTGCTTTGCATCTGTGGATCCCGTTCGTCAGTCCTTGTGTTTCTGTACGTTTTCGTTTGTTTTGTTTTGGGCAAATTAAGACCGGGACTATGCAAAAATTTTTATTTAATTTTTGCAACATTCGTGGCTTAAAAAGTAACCATTTTTCGGTTTACTGCCACTTGATCGCGGAAAATCCGGCAGTTTTTGCACTAAGCGAAACCAAGGTTGTTTCCGATTCTGATATTAATCAGTATCACATCCCTGGTTATCACTTAGTGCCGCTCTTCTCTCCTCAGAGGGGAATCGCGGTTTATATTAGAAATGATGTGCCATTCTCCTATCTCCCTCAATTCTCTTCTACTAATCCAGAATTTAATTATGTCTGGATTAGATTTAAACTCTATCGGCACATTATTCACTTCTGCTTTTTATACCGCAGCCCGAATATGTCTGACACTGACACTGTGTGCTCCTTCGATAAACTGTCTTCCGATATCGATAAGATTTTGGAATTATCCCCCTCTTCTGAAATCGTTCTTGCTGGAGATTTCAACGTCCACAACACACAGTGGCTCAGGCATTCTTCTACCACAAGCCCGTCTGGAAGACACGTCGAGTTATTTAGTGAGTCTTTTAATTTACAGCAACTGGTTGAGTGTCCGACTCGTGTTCCTGACACTTCGGGGCACAACGCGCACCTTTTAGATCTATTTCTAACATCGCATCCAGAAAAATACTCGGTTTCGGTGACGTCTCCCTTGGGTAATTCGGACCATTGTCTAATCTCCGCCCAATTCTCCATCTCCTCTCTGACAACCACTAATCTAAACTCCACCAAAAGATTAGTGTGGCATTATAAAAATGCTGATTGGGCGGGACTTAATAAATATCTCAGAGAGCTGGACTGGTCTGATTGCTTTTCTATGAAGGACGTTAACAGAAGCACCGATTATATCTTGAACATCCTATGGTTTGGAATGCATCGCTTTATTCCTCATAGCTTCAAGAACATCAAACCAACTAACACCAATTGGTTCAATAATGACTGTTTCGCAGCCATTAAAAAGAAGGAAGCAGCCTTCCAGGCATATAAATTGTGCCCTTCAGAGGAATCGAGACGTATCTATAGAGATGCGCGGAATATTTGCAATTCAGCAATTAGCCGGGCTAAGTTCAATTTCGACCAGAGCATCAGACGGAAGGTATTTTCTACTCAAAAGGGTAGTAAGGGCTTCTGGTCTCTAGTAAAAACCGTAAAGAACAATTTCACCTGTTCGTCAACACCACCACTCATTTATAATGGGAATGTTTTTACTGACTCATTGGACAAGGCCAACCTGTTTGCTGCTAATTTTGCTGCTAACTCGTACTTGCCACCATCATCGCAGCCACTTCCATCTCTATCACAGTGCATTAGTAGGCAAAAGCCGCTACACTTTCGCACTCGAGAAGTTTTTAGAGTACTTTCGAAACTCGACGTGTCCAAAGCTACAGGGCCTGATGGTTTCTCGCCCCTTGTTTTAAAATGCTGCGCCTCTGCTTTGGCTAAACCTCTGCGCAAACTTTTTCACCTGTCATATTCAACAGGAATATTTCCAAGTGTATGGAAACTTGCTCATGTCCAGCCGATACTTAAAAAAGGAGAGGCATGCGACCCCTCTAACTACAGACCAATTGCACTAACCTCGATCATATCCAAAGTTTTTGAATCACTCATCAACTCTCAGTTGTTGACATATCTAGAAAATAACCATCTTATCAACGATTGCCAGTACGGTTTCCGCGCTGGCCGCTCAACCGGAGACTTACTAACGGCTCTAACGGAGCGTTGGAATCATTGTCTCCATAATTTCGGTGAGTCCGAAATCGTCGCTCTTGATATTTCAAAGGCTTTTGATAGAGTCTGGCATGCTGCCCTTTTAGCCAAACTTCAAACATTTGGTCTGCATCCTACCCTCGTTAAATGGATAGAGAGCTTTTTGTCAGGCCGTTCAATCCGTGTAGTTATTGACGGCGTTACATCTGCATCCCACGAAATAAATGCCGGTGTACCTCAGGGTTCAGTTCTTTCACCAACTTTATTTCTTCTTTTCATCAATGATCTCTTATCCCTTACTCTCAATCCTATTCATAGTTTTGCCGACGACAGCACCCTTGATTTCGCGTACTCATTTGATTCTGTAATGAATTCACGTGGAAATGCTACAGAAGTCAATCGGGAACGCATGTTTAGATCATTAAACAACGACATTTCTAAGGTCCTCGCTTGGGGCAGAGCAAATCGTGTTACGTTTAATGCATCCAAAACTCAATGCTGTTTAATGTCCCTTAAAAAACGCCCAGTCCACCCCCAACCCATTTCAGTCGACGGAGTGAATATACCCAATTCACCCTCCCTAAAGATCTTGGGTATTGAGATATCCAGCAATCTTAGCTGGACTGATCATATATTTGCAATCGCCAAAAGTGCGATGAAATGTTTAGGTTTTCTACAGAGATGTAAGAAATATTTCACCCCACCCGACTTAGCGTTGATCTACAAGTCCCACATTAGGCCTAGACTTGAATATAATTCCCATATTTGGGCAGGGGCAGGACACACCGCATTGTCCGCGTTAGACAAAGTTCAGCGTAAGGCTGTTAAACTTATTGGCGATTCCTCAATCTCTGAGGGCCTTGACTCTCTTGAGCATCGACGGAATGTCGGTTGTCTCTCACTCTTTTATCGCTATTTCCATGGCCATTGTTCTAACGAAATCGCTAGCCTGATTCCTTGTAGACTCATTACAACGCGCGATACAAGATCTACAAGTCGCTCCCACCCCTTTACTCTCCGGGTCAAATTTGGACGTACCGTCAAATTTCGGGAATCTTTTCTTAGCAGAACAACACGAATGTGGAACAGTTTACCATCTTCTGTTTTTCCCTCGTCTTATGAGCCTGAAACTTTCAAACGGGGCGTACATCGACACCTCCTTCACTCAACCTCCTAACCCATTTCCCTCATCCTTAATTCCTTTCCTGCCAAGGCTGTGCTTTAGCATCATAGGGCATCCCCTGAGCTTTGGCAACATCATATATAAAAAAAAAAAAAAAAAAAAAATCGTTGTCGTCGAATGGAGTGAAATTCTCTTATTCTTCCCTATAATGGGTTACGAGAACCAGAGAAAATAAAACCGGTCATCCGTAAATTTACAGTAGAGGACCAGCGCATTTTATAAACTTGAATATTTGGGCTAAAAGTTTTTATATAAACAGGACCAACATTTCTTTTTATGATTTAGCTAAAGCCCAGGGACAACACTATGATACGTTAGCATTGCATTAACCGTATGGGAATTTGGGGAATGAGGAATTATTGTTTTTGCATTATTGCGATCTAGAGAGCACCCCAGAGGCGGAGTGGTTTTTTCATTTTTATTTAAAACTCACAGAGAGACCGAGACTGGAACCCGGGAACCATAGCATGGTGATCGTTCTACTCAGCCAATTGATCCAACTCTTATTGGAGACGGAGAATAGGTGTATACGTATATTATTAAAAGGACCAGAATGTCTACTTTGATATTATATGTATATATGGTATGTCCACCTTTATTGTTTATAACAGAAGCGATCCTTTCAGTCATGATTCTGATTCAGCTATCGATTTACATTTAGATTTCTTCTGCACCGTGCCATACTTCAAGGATATCCTGTATGATAATCTCTTGGGAAAGGTTGTGTCTCTTATAAGGGATTTCACAATGTACCCGATTGCAGATTTCTATTGACGAAATTTCCTGCTAAAGGAAGGATAGGGACATGAGTTTTCACAGAAATTAAAGAGTCGTGACATCAATTTGATCGAGCTCAGTCCTTAACTAATGCGATGAAAATGTATCTGAAAAAAGCTTTAATCACACAGGAAGTGAACAGGGACTGATATATTAAAACACGCGAGTTTCCAATTTAAAACTTGTGAAAAAATTTATTGTTTCTATTCTCTGTAAAGAATTTTTAAGATTGTTAACAATTAAAAACGCAAATCTTAAAGATTCTAATCAGGTAATTTTAGGAGAAAAATCCCAAAAACTTATGATGAAATTCAGCCCTGATTACCGTCCTCGACTGAAGAAATAAATAAGAAAATGTTAACATGCCATGATATAAAAGCGATGGGGATATTTTCCAAAATTTAGTTTATATTAAGAATTTAAAAACAATTTTCCTAAAGAATCATCCGTCGGACCATATCCCAAATTTGTGTAGTAAATTTTTTTCAAAAACAACTACTGTGAGAAATGCTTTCCCATGCATACATGACGGGCTGAGAGTAGAAGTGACCTATTTATAAGGTTCGGACAAAAGTGGCTTAGAAAATGTTCCGCGCAAAAACGAATCGCGTGAGATTTCGGGCAAAAACGAATAGTAGAAAATTTCCGGGCAAACACGACTTAACTACTTAATTGCATTAACTTTGCATTACTTTTTGTAGTTAAATTCGTTTTTACCCGGACATTTTCTACGATTCGTTTTTGCCCGGAATCTCACGCGATTCGTTTTTCCGCGGAACATTTTCTAAGCCACTTTTGCCCGAACCTTATAAATAGGTCACTTTTACTCTCAGCCAGTCACATATCACTATTTCTCATTGCACTTTGAGATAGATGTTCATAAAAGCACACACTGGCAGGCGAAAATTATCGGGATAATCTAAATTATGTTGATTCCTTTGCAAAGAAGCCATGGCACGACTAAATGTTACTAAGACAAAATATTACAATAAAACACAGTTTTGGTAAAAATATAGTGCAACTATAAAACCGTTCAAATTTTTGAATAACATAAACAATAGCATCGGCGAGCTTACAATTTTCTTGCTTTTATTTCTTAAGTAATTGGAAAATTTTTCCAAAATCTGCCAAATTGAAATGACAAGCAAGTACCTACTTCTAATTCATTCAACTGGATAATTATGACATCCTTTTTGAAACACAAAACAACAATAGCTTGTAAATGTCCAATTATGTACAAACAAACGTCCAAACGGACTTCCACAATGTGTAAAATAATGACTCAATCATTCGCTTAAAGGTTCTTACATAGTTCTGTTTACAAAACACCTCTCGTAATGAGCTTAAATTAGAAATGTTTGTGAATGCTCTCCACAAACACCAGAAACTCTGCAAACACGCAATCCGAGTTCAATGCTCTAAGGAGGTCAAATCCGTCTAACTCGCCTGTACTTGAAGCATTTGCCATTACTCACAAAAGTCCTTGTCGTATACAGTACGCCATAAAAGTATTCATCCGCTTTATTGACATCTACATTCGATGCTGGACAGTCCAGGTAAATTACTGTGATTCCCATTAATGTCCACCTCCTCATTACGCGACAAAATAATTCGATATGCCTATTACCAGTTTACGCACTTTCCGCTTGCATATCGCCTCTCCGGCCACTAAACATCTGTGTGACTACTTTACTGGTTTGCATCTTACCTGTGCGGTGTGCACTTGTTGCATTCAATTTGGTTACGATCAAAAAAACTCCCATTCACTATAAATGCAAAAATAGTCGCTATCAACGTACGGCAACGTTACAGGTGAACTGCTACATTCAGTACTTTCGGCAGAAAAACTTGGAGTACCAACGAAAAAGTGCTCCTGCGAGTGGCAAAACCTGTTCGCGGACACGAAATTTGGTTATGTAACGTAACTATGACACACGCACCTGTAGGCAAATAGAAATAATTTAGAATATCTGATTATGCGATAAACATTCGAATTAATTAATTCTCTCAACGCATTTTTTCACATTCGCTAATTTAATTGAAGCCAATTCAAGGGAACTGCACGCTAGCCAGAACCAGCTGGTGGCAATCAGATCCAGCACTATGTTGACCAAATATATTATTTATGGAGCCCCTCCGGCCGAGGTATACCTACTCGGACCGTTCAGTTCTACTGCGTGCATTTCCATGCACCACACATCCGTACGCATTTATTATCAGAAATAACCAATGCGTGTGCGGTTTCAACTGTCCAGTGTCCAGCATCGCGCATTCTGGGCAATTGCGTACTTGCAATTCGGTTTCAAAAAGATTTTTGAAATGTGGCGGCTATCAATCATCGGTCGCTCAATAATTCATATCAGCCTCTGCACAGTTTTAAAATTTTCCATATTTTCCTTTCCACTGCTGTGTTGACTTACCTTTTCTGTTTTCTTTTGCAGGTATGATGCATTCACGATCTAACGTAGCAGTTGTAAGTATGAACAGAACTTTGGTTTATTTATGAGTTCAGTATTGGCTTAGGCACGGAATGTTTAATAAATTGCCAATTAAGCAGCTTAAAAAATTATCTGACATGCTATCTTTTCAAATAGCCAATCCTAACAACGAAGATAGAACGCAGAATGCCTGTCGCAATTGAATATATTAATTTTTACAAAATTATCTTTTATCAGGGAGAAGTATCTTGCATTTCACGCACGTATATGCATATGCACTTTTATGGGCCCCTTGGGAAACGCTATTAAAAAACAAAATTTTTGCTTTCTTTATTGTGCGTGTAATTAACTTATAAAATACATGTAGGTAAGGTAGGCTGAGAGGAAAAATGACCTATCTACAAGATGCGAGCAAAGGTGGCTTAGAAAATGTTCCGCGCAAAAGCGAACTGCGTGAGATTCCGGACAAAAACGAGTCAGAGAAAAACTCCGGCAAAAACGAATCAGAGAAAAACTCCGGGCAAAAACGACTTAACTACTTAACTGCATTAACTACTTACTTACTTTTTGTAGTAAAGTCGTTTTTGTCCGGAGTTTTTCTCTGATTCATTTTTTCCCCGAAACTCACGCGAGTCGCTTTTGCGCGCAATATTTGCTAAGTCACGGACCTTATAGATAGGTCATTTAAAAGAGCAGAAATCAATCATTATAAGTGGAAAAACGATGACTGAAAATCTGAGCCTTGCGGTACGCTGGGTTAAGTTCTTAGAAGTCCAATATTTTTTGACTAGTAATACAACAGCTGAATGGTTCAATAAAAAAGGCAGAAAGCCAAAATCTTCTAATTAGCCACACTTTATCTACTTCTTACTGTAGGGAAAATCTTGTCTCACGTAATTCTAGGCAGCAGCCACTATTACTTGAAATTCATATTATCGTGAATGTTTAACTAATCAAACAATATAAACTTCTTTCGAATCCTATTAACGGAATTTCATACTATTTGCGATTATTGTATTCGTTACAAGAAAAAAAAACTGTTCCATTCGCTACTTTTACCTACACAGATAGAAAATTACAGGAAAAATTACGGTTCTACAAACTATCAAAATTTTAGCAGCCGCACTATAGAATTTGCAACAAATCCAGTAATTTTTACTGTGTTCATAAGCAATTTTTACGAAACAGCACTTTTAATTTACTGACTTATAAAACTTACTGTGTGTGTCAGAAAAAGTTACCGCCTAATACAGAATTTTTTTTTCCCGGAAATGTCGCGTCTCTTGTCTAGTGTATCCATAGAAAGAAACTTCAGTCTATCATTATAGGGAGACAATATAACATCAGAAACTTACGATGTATAATTTCGATTAATTTGAACTGAATTAAATGATGGGAAGCGTACTCTAGTACTGGTCTTACAAAATATCAATAAAGAGTCTTGGCGACAAAAGGATCATCGAACTATCGATATCAACTCTTTACAAATCCCGAAGCAACTTCACCCGATTCGAGACAACGATTGCAAGTGGACCTACAATCTAAGTGGATTCCGAACCACTGAAATTTTCTATGCAACCTCCGTGGTATTTTTATCGTAATCTGTTGCTAGCAAAAAACAACCATAAGTCATTGTCGGCGGGATTCTCACCTGGGACCTACGGATTGGTAGGCCGACACTTATCGCTTACTTCATCCAGAACTTCAATTTGCCTTATTAAATTTTCTCGGCGAAGGAAAATTTCGTGGAAAAATTTACATTCAAATCCTAGTGCGGTCAACTGTAAACAATAAAGTACCACTCATATAAATAATAATTATGACGATTAACTTTGAATTTACGAATATTTGGCATTACTACAGACTTGTCAACATTCGGAGGATAAAATTATGAGAACACCAAGAATGAAAGGCATTTTAGTCAGAATAAATCAAAGACAATTAAATAGTGACGGCCCTGGATAGCTGCCCTGCGGCACCCTCCGAGATATTGTGGATGGCATGAGATAACTTTAGCCGAAAGGAAATATGCTGTGAACGGTCAGATAAGTAGAAAGTTAATCCATTGACAAAAGAAATCTGAAACAGCGTAAGCACCATATGTTTTATCCTATCAAAGGCTTTACAAAAACCTGTAAACAAACAACCGATTTGATTACCCATTTAAAAAGCAAATACGGAGTGTTCAGAAAACTCTAAAAGATCGCTAATTGTGTTCGATGCGAGTTAACGATTGTAAATGGCCAAACAATTCGACGTACTCTGCAACCACCAATCCACTATCTTAACCTATTGTCAACAAAAAACAAGTGTGGGTTCGCGCCATAGTCGCTGAAACCTGGGACATCCGTTATGGACGGCAAACACGCAATTACTGAGTTACTCTATCGAGAACTTGATTGAGAGTTTAAATAACTTAGGGAAGATCCGACTTTGGCAAGACAAATTGAACAAGAGAGGAAGTCAAAAATTCTTCAGGAATGCAAGTGAGATACCATCAGGTCTAGGTAAAAAATATAGTGGCATCGTCAAAAACAAGATCCTTCATTAAAAAAAAACGTTATGAGAAATCCCAAAAAATATGAAACATTTCTAAGAATTGTATAACAATTACAGATTTAAAACAGTAATCAATTAAACTGGCAATAACAGCAGGATGGTCACTATCTATGTCACCTAGGAAATCGGATGACGGAAAACCATCAGACTTGAGCCGATTAATAAAGATCCAAAAGCGTATAGGGTTATCAAACAGAGTAGCTTGCACTGCTGAGATATTATATCTTTTATCGACTCACTCGGAACTAGCAATAAATCGACCAATATAATTCTCATCGCCCTTCGAGGAACAGTACATACATTGGATCAAAACAGACAGATTCTTAAGTGCTGGATTGGATGATGACTCACTTCTGGAAACAAAAACCTGTTCAGCTCAGTACTACCGATATAAGATAAGCTGAATGAAATCTCAAATAAAGAAAAAGTTAGTCAAACTAAAAACATAACATATTTGAACATAACTAAAAAATCCAATTTGCACTCGATTTTAGGAAAAATATATGGTGAGCTTCGACGACTTAAACCACTTATATACTGTCCAACGATATGCGTTAAAAACCTTTAATTTAACCCATTCTTGATAGTATTTCTGTCCCGAAAGCCTTGATCTTGTAGGATTTATATTTTTATTCTTCGCAGATTTGATTCCGCCTCACCTGTCAAGTTTCATATGGGTAGTTGTTCAACATTCAGATTTAGGATCTGAAGACACTTTTATTTCTGTGCATATTTCAAACCAATACAAAAAAATATGTGAGATAAATTAGTCATACAGAAGTCATATTCTTATATTGAGGAATAATCTTCCTTTAAATGTTCCGCGCAAAAACGAACCGCGTGACATTTCGGGTAAAAGCGAATCAAAGAAAAATTCGGACAAAAACGACTTAACTACAAAAAGTATTGCAAAGTTAATACAGTTAAGTCGTTTTTCCCGGAGTTTTTCTCTGATTCGTTTTTGCCCGGAAACTCACGCGGTTCATTTTTGCGCGGAACATTCTCTAAGCCACTTTTGCTCGGACCTTCTAGATACGTGATTTTTATTCTCAGCCTGTCAAATATTGTCATATGTTCCGAAAGGCATTGTGAATGTTTCTGAAATCAAGTTAACTCATCGTAGATTTTGCGGATAGGTCAGTGGGATATCCGAACAAATAGCATTTCCGATAAAGTATTTTTCCACGTAAATATGCCCTGACAAAAACCAAAACTGTGTTCTATGAAGATAAATGTGAACGGATTTCATTTCCAACTAAATTGCGATAGCGCACCCCCACATAAAGTCCACACATTCCGAAAAGTTAAGGAAGAAGATTTTCAATACTTCGGTAGATGTCTTAAGGTATTAACACTTTACAAAGAAAAGGGAATATTAAATCCAGAACTTCATTATAGATTCAACTAGAAATTATGTTAATGAAATTCGGAGAAGTGAAATTAAGTGCAATAAAAAGCGCTTGACTGAAAGTCAAAAGGCACCCAATGAACAGGCAACCAAATTAATTTAGAAAAAAAAATGTTAACTGCAGCAATATGGAAATTTTGTGTTGAAGTAAAGGCTGTCGCACATGTAATGTAGGCACCCTCCAAGAATTACAAAATAATAAGCTTTTCTTGCTGCAACCCTTTTCTATTACCTTCGTAATGAATCTACCTTGTCAAGCAGTACAGAGCAAAGTTCTACCTTAGTTGGCACATAATTACCAGGTATACGGCAATATAGAGATTTAATCAGTTTCAAAACTCCTACAAAACTGTGCTATACTTCACTTTCAAGAAGAAACCTAACAAATCATAAATCGACAAGCACTCCTAATGCTATTCTATGACCCAAAAATTCCTGCAATTGAAATTTTATTTTGATATCTCCACCTATCATGTATTTATTGAAGTCAACGACGTTTTCAACTGCATTAAGATATTAAAACTACCGCGAGTAATGAAATGTTGCGACTATTCAATTTGAGAATATAAAGCGCGAAATAAATGACCGCGCGTGTATCTAGCCATTTACAAGCATTAGACGTGTAAAAACAAGGTAATTTTCCAAACTGTCTATTAAGCGCTAGCAGAAATATGCAGCAAAATTCTGGATTAAATTTGAAATTCTATTTCTCTACCTGGTGGACGGGGGGTACCTAGCCTGCATCGCGGCTAAACAAATCCAAAGCGAAACAACTTTCATCTTCAGACTAGTCACCTTCACTTTATCTTTTTTTTTTTGTAAATTTATTCTCTTATTTTTTTGGCAATGAATCAACTTAAAATGCATTCATTCAGCGAAAATAAAAGTGAAAATTTCATTTTCATTAGTGAGCACTTGCTCACTCAATCCGCTCGGCTTATTACATTTCTGCAACTATACAGTGAAACGGTCGTGACGTCAATAGTTTTGGCAAGTCACTGCAAAAGTCCACTATCAATAGACTGCAAGCAAAAGGAAAACGGAAAGAGGAGTTTTTTATTCAAGAAGGATTTTGAGACGAAAATAAAAGAAAAACGACAAAATAAATTGCTGACACAGTTTCTATAGTAAAGCAATTAAATGGATTGGATTATTCACGTGAGGAGAGCTTTACTTGATAGTGCGCCCCGCTGAACACTGGTGTTATGCAATTTTTCGGATTAATTGGCGGCGAAATAATCGGAGACGTGAAATCTCTTTAATTGTTGAAAAATCTTTGTCGAACAAAAGGATGTATTTTTTTTTATCATACTCTTGGAAACAAAAAACGGAATGAACCTTTATTTAACTAGCTTTCCTCTACAGGTTGCTGTAGGTTGATGCCGGCAGTTTATCGGAAAGTCCACGTACGATAAGGTAGTGTTCCCCATGGTTTTTCTCTTTGATTCTGTGTTTGGTCCTCTGTTCAATGATTTATTAGTTTGCACTTGGGGTTGAAATTGAAATTAACAAATCGACGGTAAATTCAAAGTAAATGTTGCCGGATACAATTTGTCTTTTAATGCCCACTTACTAGTTGCAGTCTTCTGTTAAAACACGATACTTCGGAAAACTCATATAATCTTAATGAGTGCTTTCAAAGTCTATTACAAGGGTTTTATCATGCAATGGCATGGTGCGTGAGAGGAAACACGGTAGGTGAATAGAAAACCGCACGCTTAGTCCGACAGGTGCAATTTTCAAAAATATTTTTAAATTTGTCTTTGGTAATTTTATTTTACTTCTCAAGAGTCTCATCAAGCACTGATTACTAGAATATCAGGTGTTACAAAAGACCTGCCTTCAAAAGTAAGGCAATCCAGGCTTTTAGAATATGACTATGAGAAAATTGCTTCACGAAGACCACGCAGAGCGAACCCAAAGAAGCCCCGTTGGACTGCTTTAATGCCATAAATATTTGTCCAAACAATAGAAAATATTCTAAAATAGATTTTACGAAAGAACAGTAGAGAAGTTTACTCAACACTAGGCCTCTTAACTATGTCATCATAGTGATCCTGGAAAGGAAAAGTAAATTTAACCAACAATAGACTCGCACGCATCACAAACTCAGGGCCTTAGATTTTACAAGGAACATTACCTGAAGGATATCTGCGAATAAATTAAAATAAAAAGAATTTTTTTTGGAAAAAAAAGAAAATAGCTCCGCACATACCAATGTTTAAACGGAATTGATTGACAGATCAACAGTTGTAACAGGTGACCAAATGAGAATTTTGTTTATTTATTCATTTATTTAAGCTTAATACAAGCTATTGCATAAAAAAATAAGAAAATAAAAAAATAAAATACAAGCTATAACTTACTACTAATTCTACAAACTACAATATATAAAATAAAATATATAATATATATAATATAAAATAATATAGCCAAAGCACCTTATGGTGCGTTAACTAATTCCGGAAAGGAATTAGTGTAAGTGGAATGTGGAAATATTTTGTTTTTGCATTTCCGCGAGCTAGACAAAATCCCAGAGAACGAATAGGTCGAGGTATCCCGATTTATTGGAATGAAGCAGATTGTACAGGAAAGCGAGGGCCCTTTGCTTTAGAAAGAAGATAATATACAACCGAGCAATTGCAACCGGAATTAACACTTTAACTAATTTTAAGCGTATGCTAATGGGTAAAATGCTCACTGAGAGCCACAGCCTACGCAAGCCACCATAGATCAAAATTATTTATACCCAGATATTGGAGTATTTGAATGAGGATAATTTTTTAACCAGATGGCAGTCAGGCTTCCGTACTTTCCACAGTTGCGAAACTGCTCTTTTAAAAGTCACCAACGATATTAGAAAGTTTTTGGATATAGACAACTTTGGAGTTTTGGACTTCTCTAAGACTTTTGACAGTGTCAACCACACCAATTTGCTAAATAAGTTGGTTTCTTAATGTAATTTTTCTTCATCAGCAACCGTCTTGATTCACAGTTTTTTGAATTGTAGGACACAACAGGTGAAGGTTGGGAACTGTTTTTCAGAGGCACTTCCTCTAGGTTGTGGAGTGCCTCAAGGATCACTTCTCTAACCTACCTCATGTTATTCAAGACTGTAACATTCATCTGTATACAGATGACGTACAACCTTACCTAAGCAGGCCTTTCGGTTTTATGGAGGACTGTGTGGATCATATTAACTCTGAAATAAACCGAGTTTCAGTCGTTTTTGCCCGGAAATTTTCTACGATTCGTTTTTGCCCGGAATCTCACGCGATTCGTTTTTTCGCGGAACATTTTCTAAGCCACTTTTGCCCGAACCTTATAAATAGGTTACTTTTACTCTCAGCCCGTCAATTCATGATCACGCTCAAGGCCTACAATTGTTGTGACGAAAGTTATTGGTTCTAAATTCAGTTAGCGCAACAATTAAAACAAATCGGCCGTGGACAATGATGTATTGCAGCAACAATATATTGACAAACATTTTGCAAAGACAATAATTTTCAGCAAAAAATCAGAATTTCGGGATTTCAAAATCAACATGTTATGAAGTACGGATAAATACTCCATTAATTGTGGGAGTTTTTTGGTTTGCCATGCAGTCTCGGCAAAGGTCAATACATAATCTTCCCTACAGCGGCAAGCGCTCCTTTGACCCCTTGTGTACAACACCGACCCTCCACCTGGTCCAGCTCTGTGCCAACATTTTTAACTGCTGCTACGATTTCTTTATCTAGGTACCTTTCTTTTCAACGGAATTTTCCATGTATTGCGCGGTTATCCAATTCGGCGTGGATCCCGCGTGTCTTCTAATCTAGGACCTGTTGAGCGATGTTATTTACGAATATCAATAAGTTTGAATGGTTTCGGCGTTTTAAAAATAGTAGGGAATCGATAGCAGACGATACTAATTTAGAAAGGCTATCAATGTCAACGGACACGTCCCACACCACACGTCACAATTTAGTGAAGTCGGATCGATGTTAAATACGTCGCGATGTAGCAGAAATTCGACGGGTTTATGACATGAAATCTTAACCGAAAAATCAAGAATACACCGTATTGCTGTTAACTTCAATCTAAAGCTCTTAAATCGTACAAACGATTGCGAAAGTTCTCGGATAATAACTGACGACAAAACTCGAATGTTTGGTTGTGATGTAGAAATAAACTTTCAATCGTCGCCCTAAAGCCAATCTGACGTTCCTTCGCCGCCGTTCGAGTAATCTGTGAGAAAGGCCAGAAGCTTTGTCATCATCTGGCTACGAATTATGAAAATTAGACACTGAATACGTAGAGTAGTTAAAGAGTACTTTAGGCACCCGATTTGGCTATCCGGAAATACCTTCGAACATTACTTTATGCTTCAACTTACCAAGTCTCAAAAGCAAGTCTACTGTCAGCGTGCGATTAATAATGAACAATTAGAAGCACCCTTAATTTTAACGCAGACAATGTTCCAGATAGAGACTCCTCTTCAAGATTGGTATTCCTCTCGGAAATGACTTTTTGGTGCAGTTTTTATTTTATGGTGTCGCCAAGGTCCAGAAAACAATCCTATGATGTATATGCGTTGCTATGACCGCCAGGAAATTTGGGTAAGGGAATGAGAGAAATTGACTGTCTGTTTTTTGCATTCCTGCGAGGTAGACGATAGATAATGAAAAACTCATAGGTAGGCTGAGATTCGAACCAGCATCCTTGGCGTGGTGATCGGGCCTTACTCATACATTGATCCAACTCCGCCTCCAGTTAGTAAGCTCATCGAGTTTTTCCGGCAATGCTGCAGCCCTTATTTGTAATAATGATCCTAAATACCTGGCAGAAAAGTTTTTAGTTAAAAACTTCAGTTATTTTTAAAATTTCAAAATTTTCGAGATGCGATAAAGGAGACGGAGTTGGATCAATTGGTAGAGCGGCACGACCACCATGCTATGGTTTCCGGGTTCGAGACCAGGTCTCCCCGTGAGTTTTTATTAACAAATTCAAATAATCCACTCCGTCTTTGGGCTGCTGTTTAGCTCCCAGCAATGCAAAAACAAGATATTCAAGTTTCCTTACTCCCCTTACCCTAAATTCCCTTTTAACCAAAGCCATGCTAACGCATCAAAGGGTTGTCCCCTAGGCTTTGGCCACATCGTATAAAAAAGGGTTATCTCCAAAGTTATATAAGATAATAAAAATACAAATACTTTTGTTGAACATTACACCTTCTTTTTATTCATAGTGTAACCGGCTTCCTCTTTTCTCACGTTTACTATCTCGCTTTCTCTCTCGGATCTTAGGGCACATACTATGTCCCTTCTCTGTCGGGTTTAGTTTGAAGCAACTGATCAGTTCAAACACTCGTCATTAACGAATTGGCCGTCTATTATGAGAGTCCAAGCTTAGAATTCAGAATCCTCTTTAAATTGTAAATCAACGTTACTGAATAGGGTAAAAGTTTCTCTCTCGTCGCATGCCCTACAGGAGGGGTTATGGCAATTAGACAAAGAGATCAGTGGAAGAAATGATTGGTAAAACTTTAACATTATTTTTCATTAATTCAAGGAATAATATAGATATATATATTTTTTTTTGTCAAATACTAATTTAAGAAAGTTGCTGAATCTGTGGAACACGAAACTGTAGAGCACGAGTATACCTTTTTACTTAGCAATTATAGAATTTTGCATTCCGTCTTCGTTTCTGGTCTTAGTTTTCCACTCTGATCATCAGTTATTTAGAATACAAGTTTTATTTTTGTACTGTTTATATTCCTTAAGTTCGATTAGAATGATGTATGAAATCTTTCCATTGGAGAGTTTTTACATATGAATTACATAATAATTTTTATGATGTCACACTGAAGTAAAATGAACTCTAATATTCTGCTACCATTTAATATTAAAACTTGAATAACTGTCAGTATCCTATAATCGAAGTAAATACGGTGATTTTTATCTTTTTCGTTCTAAGGCCTTTTATGAATATCATCATGAATTTGTCTACCTCTCACAGCGAATGAAAAGGTGGTAAACGTCAGTCTTGTTCCTCTCGACCACCTTTCTCTCTACCCTCTAGTTCCGGACAGCTGTCCGTGATTATAGGGACTCTAACAAATGATGGGCTAGGTGCAGTCATACCTTGGGGAGGGATAGCACTACAAGCCTCCTAACATCTAGAGGCTGAGGTTGTTTTTTCGCCAGGGGCATGATCCCGTTCATTCATTTTATCTTTTTAGTTTCTTAATCTTAATAGTTGTGCTTCCTAGTTTTTGTATAGTCTTGGGTCCATCAGGACTTTAAGAGTGCCCGCATTGATGTTCGGGTAAGTGTACCGCGGAGTAAGAGACAAGATCCCACACCGATCCGCCGAGCTAAGCACGGCTAGCTAGGCGGGCCCCTCACCTCTTTGGTCAGCGACTAAGCCTGCACAGCACTGTTACGCTCACCCTAGTATTCCCATAACCTTCCCTATTCCCTTGGTTGTGAGCTACGACTTAGTTGTGACAAGCAGCAACCTAGTGGTGCTCACAACCCTCAATCCAATCCATGTCCGCATGCTGACATCTTAGGTTAGCCTGTGAACATGGATTTCACAACTTTACCGATAGCAATACACATAGATCACGTGAGCCACATTTCAAAACATACTAAGTGACTAGACTAGAGGGATGGCGATCTCAACATGGCTTGTCTTAAGACAGTTACCCTTGTCGCAACTAACATATATTCAGCCAACGAATTTGTATTTCGTGCCCCAGGCCCTGAGTTAGATATACAAATTTGCAGGTATAGCTGGTATCATATTTGACCGATATTTTAAACGGAATCTTTAATGTTCGAAATCTGTAAATTGTAGAATTACACTGTTCACGAAATGCCTAGTATATGATTCCTTGAACTTCTGTAGGTCCCCGTACCAATTAGAACGTATCTGTTCAATTCCATTTAAGAATATTACGAATAAATTATAGGATGCTTCCTTTTTGTTAGTGAGTAACTACATATTTTGTACTCTTCTACAATAACCGGATGGCAACGCCCCTTTTGTTAAATCATTATACAAGGAAGAAGAAGTCTGATAAAATCATCGCATATTCGTTGACTGAATGCTTCCAAGTACCCACGAAGTGGTAGTTGCTGCAACCAACGTTTGAAGGACTCTGGTAGAAAAGCCAATATTCGTTGCCTTCACCATCATCTCTGGTAAGGCACTATTTACATCGCGCAATCACGCATAGAAGACATTATCTTCAGGAATTATGTAATTAACTCGACAGTGATGTCTCATCTGAAATTAATTATCAATTTTGTGCCAGTGACTGCATTGTAATCCTGATCGTTTGCGTTTATAATCGTACGGCCATTTCTGCAATACAATCATTGCGAAATCGTACAGCCACCGCTACAAAGCCATCGCGACCGCCACGTAAATTAGTGAATTATTATCGCAGGAAGCACTCGAAATAATTGCTGTAACTACCACGAGTTGTATCTAAAATCGAAAAGCAATTAGACATTAAAAAAGCGCATGCATTTGCATACAAAGAATCCAGAATGCATTAGAATCCGTGAAAATATTGGAAAGGGCAACACTACTAGGGAAAATGGCAGTTTTTCTAAGCATCGTGCCGCGGCCCCCCCCCCCCCCCCCCCCCCCAGCAGTGGTACCGGCTCATAATGCTCGTTGCACCTCCTCGCGTGCTCCACAGACGCAGAGATGAGCAGCATCCGCCTCGTTAATTTTCTAAATTTCCTTCGATACAAAATAGTCGAAAAGTGCATTTGGGCGATAAAAAAGCCAGAAATGAACCGCCAACCAGAACGTACACACTCTCGAAAATAGATTGCGCGTAACGTGGCTAAATATGTGCTCAACAGACGCGTATACACATATAAATATAAATAAATGCACTGCGAGCCATAGCCAACTAATAAGTAGGACAAAGTTGAATAGACGAGCCAAGGACGGGTATTAAAAAACAACTCTGAAGTTGGCTTACAATCGCTCGCTGTGTGAAGTTGTCTAATGCGCTTCAAATTAATTTGTGTTGGTGTTGCCACTGCACAATGCACACTGCCACACAGCAAAAAGCAGTAGATCTCCAGTAGTGTTGGTGCGTTGCACTAAAATGCACCAGAACCCGCAATGATGGCATTTTCTAACAAAAGTTTTCTGTTTTAGAGCTTCACCCACCACACCACACCACACCACCAACCACCACTATAAAATCTATGTAAAGGTAGATAGTCAGCCAAGCCATGGATCCAAAGCTTTTCCAACATTTCGCGAATATCTGTTCTTTTGTTTCGGTCTTCCCGGGCGATTAAATGTGCCTGTGGTGTTGCTGGGTTTTATTGCTCTTACCTAACGTTGTTACCTGGTGTCGACCACCATTAGCATTCACCTTTCTAACCGTCATACACAGGCATATCTTCATCAAATCAGCAAAGACTGTCTAACTTTTGTCGGATCTGACTTGCCCCGACTGGCTGGGCGTTTACTGGTGTTGGGAACGGCTCTGTAGATACTCAAGATAGAGTTGTCGTGCACTTTATGGCTTTTTCATATGCGATTACGTGAGCGGCAAATTATTGCAAGCTGATGAACATAGAAAAACATGAGATGAAAAATTCAATAACATAACAAGACAGCTGACGCTTACGCAGGATGATTAGAGTTGAGATTTTGAGAAATCATTGCCACAGGCTAACATCTTCAGGTGTAGCAATTTTCGAATAGATGAACTTTGGCAGTTTCTAGTTTAAGCTAGTCTGCATCGAATATTAAGGCTTCATTCTGCCGGCCGATAATAAAAAACTTATATTAGTCCATAAATCAAGTAGATTTTCAAAGTAGACGTTAAGGATGTCGTGTTTTGTGCTTGGAAATTAACATGCTAATAATTATTCAAAAACGTTTTATTGTACAATCCGGCAATGTTGAATATTTCGTGGTGCATGCATACACAGCTGTAACCTTCTATTGGGAATGGCGTGGGGGAACAGTTAAGATGGGTTCCGAAGGAATACATTACTCTGCGATCACCGACCACCTTTTAGCAAATTCCTTTATCAGCCGATATTCCAGGAAACTGCGTGGCGGACGAGCTTGCAAGACGTGGTACCACCCTGGAGATCCAGCCAGATAAGGCTACTATTGGTAGACTCCTGGCAACCTGTAAGATGTTGCTTATTACGAGGGCAATTAACCTAGCGAACCGCACTACGTGTCATACCTCCAGACAGATCTGGCCTAAGCTGGATCTTAGGCGCTCCAAGTGTCTGCTCTCGAGGGGCAGATCTGACCTTAGAATAGCTATTGGGGTAATCACAGGCCATTGCCCTATTGGCTTACATGCGAAGAGACTTGGTATCTTCTCAAACGACTTCTGCAGAAGCTGCATGGACGAGGAGGGGGGGGGGGGGGGAACTTTTTTTCCACTACCTCTGCCACCTGTCCAGCACTGGCACGCAAGCGGAAGTCCTTCTTGGATAACTATTTTTTTGATAGTCTCTGCGATCTGGCGGCGATTGACGTTGCATATCTCTGGCGCTTCATCGACAGCTCCGGATGGTTCCAATGAGGAGGTGGAGGGAATTCTTGGATTCCAGTGGCATCACAATGGGCCTATTGAGGTCTAAGTGTGCCCTTCAAGGCAGCCACACGAACCTACCCTAACCAACGTCCAATATAGGCACATGTAGATATTAATTCTTCGATATTATTTTGTATGGGTCCAATCAATGAGACAGCTTTCACCACAAAGTTACCGCAGTCCGAAGCATGAAGAATCCCAACATTTCAATATGCACTATCCCAGATATGACAATAATACTCGGATATTGTGATTGGATAAGCAGACGATAGTTTGATGGTAGTAGTCAAAACATGGCTACATCAGAAAGATCTCTCTTTCAAGTTAACTGCACCCTAGCGGGTTGTCCTTTAACAAGAGTTACAGAGACTAAGGACCTAGATGTCTGGCTTAATTTCCAATTTTCTTTAGAGGATCACTTTGATGCCATAGTTACCAAGCCTAATATGACTCTGGGTTTCGTGAAGCAATAGTCAAAGGAATTTGATGAACCCTACATTCCCAAACTTCTATATTGCACTTTTGTCAGCCCTATTCTGGAATATGCCTCTACAGTATGGTCCCCGGTCTATGCGACACATAGCTGTTCAACAGAGGCTCATTTTGGTTAGCTCTTCGAGGCCTTCCTTAGAATATATCCCTTATATTATTTATGTTGATAGACTTGGACTGCTGCACTTGGATACACTTGAAAAGAGACGCCGTAACGCCAGGATCCTTTTTGCTTTCGACTGCATTCGGGGGTCCATAGACTCTTCCGTTCTCTTGGCATGTTTGGCATACCGGTTCCAGCTCGCTCCCTGAGAACTCACTTCTTTCAGGTACCTTTTCATCGCACTAATTATGCGGTAAATGACCCGATCACATTGATGTCGCGATTTTTTAATTCTTCTTTTGATGGCACTGATTTTCATATATCGGGAAATCATGTGAGGAGTCACCGTTGTTGAAGTTACTTTTTAATTTTCACTTTTTATGTACTTTTTATTCATATTTGTTTTTTTTCTCCTTATAATATTAATGAGATGCAAGTAAATGCAATTTCCTAAGGAGTTTTAGCTTAAGGTCAGTTACGGGCAGCGCCCGACCAACGCCACTCCCCGCAAAGGTGTAATTAATACAGAACCGTGTCTAAGTCATCTTGAACAAGAGCGGAGTCACAACTATCCTTAATATAGGAATCTTCATGTTATTTGAGTAGATTGAAACAATAGAATAGAATAGTAGAGGGACAATTTCATTAACAGCAAGAACGAACAGTAGTGGGCCGAGAGAGCTACCTTACGGCACACCATATGAAGCCCTTAAAATTTTTGATGTGGAGTAACGGAAGGCACTCGATATATCCTATCTCTTAAGTAAGAGGAAATCCAGTCGAGTAGCAGAGAAGGGAAAACTCAGCCTTTCAGGTTTAAACATAATTACGGTGTGAGCAAATGTCTTACTGAAATAAGTCTAAATGCAGTCTATATGCCAGCTGCACTGAAAGCCGAAATAACGTGGGATGAAAATTCCAACAAGTTAAAGCCGTTGATCTATCGGGTAAGAAACCATGCCGATTGAGGTAAATTAAACTCTTACCACGCTCAATAAACTACGAATATACGGTCGACTTAGGATGACTTCCCGATTGGTCTATAATTGGTTATAGTTTAGGTTATGTCTAGAGGAAGACGAGACAACACTCCACATCCTTTGTGAGTACGCGGCTATTATCATTTGGAAAATATCGATTCTTGGGAAGCCGTTGTTAGATCCCAATGTGTGAGAGAGCAGCTCGCTTTACGATCTCTGTTGTCTCTTTCGGACGGATCTGCTTGACTTAAGGAGTAGGAAGGGTTAGATCTTACTGACCTTAGCGCTGCAGTACCTCACTTATCGGTTTTAAAAATACATGACATTACATGTGCTTATGGCCCTTTTTATGAACAGGGACTATAAAGGAGCCGTTCCACAATTCACGAAATTTACCAGCTTTAAATGACTTGCCAATGGAGTGAAAAGGGCATCACAACAAGACTTAACGAATACAGTCAGGATAAGAGGAGAAGTCCAGTTTAAGTTCTCTGATTTTGTCCATAATAAGATTCCGTAATATGAGGGGCAAGAGATCAAAAGAAGCTTGACGATCCAGAATATGACCAAAATTATCTGCAGAAGGCTCAAAGTTGTCGGAGAAGAAGGCACTCTCAAAAAATTAGGCAAAATTATTTGCTATGTCGTACATGTTATTACTGGCAGACCCCTCATACAAACATCGTGGATGGATAGTTTAGGACGGGAATTAGGGTAAGAGGAATAAAGGAACTTAAATGTCTTGTTCTTGCATTCCTGCGAGCTAGACAACATCCCAGAAACGGAGTGGAGTTTTTAAATTTTCATCAAAAACTCACGGGGAGACCGAAGCTCGAACTCTAGAACCATGGCGTGGTGATCGCACCATTCAACCATTGATCCAAAACTGTCTCCTTATTTCCCTTTCCTTGATTTACTTTTCATATTCACAAATTTCAATAAGGGAAGGGGTAATAATGCATTTTATCACCAACACTTATTCCTTAAACAGCACTTTTTTCATCCTCAAATGGGACCATGTCTTTTTCATTTTCTTGTCTAATCGATTCAATATTTCACTGTAGTACTGCACAGTGATCATGCTCATTTTCTTAAAAAAAAAAAAACCTCTGAGGATCGTTTCGTTCGATCCCATTCTTGGAAGCAAATTCGCCTGGAAAAGATCCAATGATTTGACTATTGCTTCGGTTTTGGTGTATAATAATGGATTCGGGTTAAATATGAAGACTCGACGAAAAAACGCCTGTGGATTACGCTTAAAGAGGTCCAAATACTAAAATTAACATCCGTTCCATATGACGTGCGCGAATTAACAGTGTCATGTGTCGTCACTCTGTTAATTCTCGCATTCTTGTTCGGTGGCGATCAGCCAGAATCATATTGTGGACCTTTCGCGATTTTCTCATTAAAAACAGATGTTCGGCAACGTTTGAATCTTAAACCAATATCTTACAATTGTCATAAATGGTGACGGATCCCCTAGATATAGCATCTGACTTCGCTTTTATTTCTTCGCACGTTTTTCAAGGCAAAAATAAAAACCTAATTAATTCTGAAATTAAGGCAACACTCTACAGTCCCAATAATTAAAATAAAAATTGTTAACCGACCCTGTACATACCCTTAATTTCTCAGGCATCCCCACAGGGTTTAAATGTTTAATACTTCGGTAAAAAATGTTTCCCAGTAGATCGCTATGATAGACGGATAGAGAGCAGTACCATAATGACCCAATAAAGATCGCTTTCCTTTCATTTTGAGAGGCAATTTGAAACATTCCAACGACGTCAGCATAATAGGCAAATTTAAAGTAAGTCAGGAACAGAAGAATCTTTGAACTAAAGACAAAGCGGAGTAGGTCACTTTGAAGATCATTGTACACCATTGACGCTGACATTTCCAGCAAGCTTTTCTGCACAGATGGCGTTTTCTGCTTCAAACTCTAAGTTCAGGTGTGTTATGCATCAGTAGATAGAAGCAAGTATTTATGGAGTTATGTTGTCGTGATTCGATTTTATTCCTTTTACAATTTTAAAACACGACATCCGGCTAGATATGATGAGAGCTAAGCTAGTGTTTACAAATCTTTTGGACAAAAAACGGAAATGACTTATAGGAAATTATGATTTCAACTCAATACTTGCACATGGTACACTGTAAGTATTCCGAACGCATAAGTAAAATTGCGGATGCACGACAATTCCATAGAACTCCGCATATCTCTCTCTGTGATCTCAGATATCAAGTCATTCTTAGCACTCCCATATGTTTATCAACTCAAGAAATTGCGAAATAAGTAAAGTCTTATCACAGCGGCAATGAAGCACTATTGCATTCAGTGCAAACATCCGAAGTGCAACACCGTCAAGAAGTCAATTATCCATCTTCCTGCAATTATCAGCTTGCGCAACAGCAAGCAACAGAGTGCAATGAGCAGCAAAAGCATTGCGCGCGAATATGCCAGGCCTAAGTTCTGGGCTAAGTCCGTCTTAGTTCTTTTGTTGCAATTTCTATGGCTAAAATTGTGGGATTACCCTCTGACATTGCAATCAACTCCAACTACACTACTTGTAAGATAGAAACGCGTAAAGGCAAAAAAGGGAACGTATAATATTTATTGATAGTGTTGATTGTTGACGACTCATATTTGTATGGTCCGTTGAATGTTGAACTTAGCACAGGTGAGACTGTGATCACCTGAACTGCACATAGAATACAAACGTTCGTACACCTTTTGCTGCACAATTGCATAATTTGCATTGCAAGGCGAGCACTTTGTTTACTTTAAACGCGATATCGAGTTGCTTTGGGACTTGACTTTGTCAGGTCTTATCGGGCATGTCTTACTTTTTGCAATATTTCTCACCGGTAAATCGACCTGATGTGGAAGCCGTCTTTGTGGATAATTAACTGCGATCTAATCGTTCCTCGTATTTTCAAGTGAATTAGGTTAAAGTTGTAGAGTTTATTCACACAATAGTGTGAAGTGTCTTTTGTATTCGAATTAAGTTTCCACTAATTCTTCTAGGATTCTCACTTTAAATCCAGTTAGTCAAATCTTATACCTTCAAAACTTAGAAGGTACTTAAGCTCCCAGAACTGATCCGAGAAAGGATACATTTCTCGTTCTTTTAAAGAAAATAAGGCAAATTGTAACATTAGCAGGGTAATAGAGTGTTATTACTGATTCCTCACCGACTCGAGAAAGGGACCACTAAGAATATAGGACAAATCACTGACCGGATTTGCAAACTTCCTATCTCGTTTATATGCGAAATTGCTTCTTCTGAAAAACCACAATTTGAACTCAAGAATCTTGTTATTAGCCCGCTCTATAACTCGTTCTACCTCAGTTTACTTTAGAGAAATTGAAAAAGCTGTACAAACGACTCAGCATAACCGCATCAATTTATCAACAGCAACATTTTATAATAAATCAATCAGTCTGTCTATCTTTCATATTTATTATGTTCGAGAGAAAAGCCACAAAAGTCCATAAAGTAACAAAAATTCACGTAATTATGAAAAGCTTTTAAAGGTGTTCGAAGAACATGTGGTCCTTCGATCCAGATTGTTTTCAATTAATATGTGTTTTCTAAAATGTTCAATCAGTTTGCATTACTTGAATAGTATTCATATTGCATTATGTTGATATATGTTGCCTTTCTTTAACCGTGGACTGGTAGCACGCTACGCTATTGGTAGCGGGGTATAATCTTTCCTCCCTTGGCAAAAAAATTGTTCTACGTACAATTACAATTTCGAAGTAAAGCAATGGATTTATCGGTGTTATCATAAACTACTGCAATCATAATTTGACCTAAAATTCGCGATTTTCATAACCGTCTATAAACTAGACCTAGTTTGCTCGGAAAGAATGGTCTCATTACTCTACAGCAAGGAAGTGTTCACCTACATTTTTAATTTCTCTTAGAAAATTAATTTTTTTTTTAATCGACGAGACTTCCAGAAAGTCATTTCATTCCAAAAATAAACTGTCCAATTTTAATAAAAGCCTCTGTGCTCTGCTTTCACATAAAATTCATTCGTCAAAAGCAAACAAAAAATAAAAAAGGGAAAAAAAAAACGCCTGAGCAAATCTTTCTGAAACAGACGAATTGAAAAAAAAATAATGCAATAATGCATCTGGGTATCTCATGAAGCTTTTCCAAAGGCAGGCAGACATTCATCCAGGCCTATGCATCAACCACCTAAAAAGAAGAAAAAAGGCTGCAGAAGAATGAGCCCAATGGGAGTGCAACAACAAACAAATGCGGTACTACAGCAGTAATAACAATGACATGACGAACTGCAAACCTTAAACAATGGCAACACGAAAAAATTACGAAGGTTTTGTTGAATTGTGTGCCTTTTTCAATTATATTTACATAAAAGCAGCAAAAAAAAAGAATACAATCATTAAGCGTGCATCGTCGACAGTGCAGCGCGACGCGGGGCATTTGCAGAAAATGCAACAAAGCACGCAAATCGCTTCTTGTGCACGCATCGCGATGATGCAACCGACAACCACTAAAGCTCGATGCACATAATGCTGTGACGTCATCGTCGATAAGACCGTAAATAACAGTGCAATGTGCAATCTGTGTACACACAGTGCACTTTCCGCGAATTTATTTTTTCCAACCGCAAAAGTGTGCGTGAGCATTTGAGAAACGGCCCCAAGGTGGAGCAGAGGCAAAGCAGATCTAGTCTTTGTCTTACCTTTACCATCGCGTCATTGCGCGCATAGATGTGCATTTGCATGGGCCCAACAGCAGACAGCAGTAGTCAGGGATGGCGACCCACGCCATCTGGAGCCGACATAAAGCTTTTTACCTATTTTTTCAGTTTTTTTGCGGAAAAATCAAGATGTTCGCGCCAAATTAGCAAAGTCGTTTTAAAACGGAACAAAACCGTATCCCAAGAGCGCGAAAGAAAAATCAAGAAAGCAAAGAACTTAAAGAACTCAAGTCAAAGCAGATGGAGTTTAAGATAAAGACCTCAAAGCACACGCTGCACGCATCGCACGGATGGCTCGGCACTGTTCGCACGGAGGCTTCGTAAGTGGGTCACACGATGGTGGGTCATTGCACTGCGCCACGAGCACAAAAGCATAGCGTTCCGCTGCATACTTGGCCACTTGGCGTGCAACATTGTCCCCCTCGTTGGGGAGACGAACGAAGATGTGTCAGTTCTTCCGTTGATTGTGTTGAAACTTTAAGAGCTTTCAGAAAGCACTCAAAGACGCTCTCAGCAGAGCTCCCCAAGCATACAGTGTTGTCAGATGAGTGGATTATTTAGCTTATTAGTGAAAAATTTTAATTTATGGAAAAGGCTAGGTTTATACTTTGATTAATTAAATTAATTAGTGAAACCTAGACAGCTCGGGGAACTCGAATAGTATTCGGGTAAGAAATTTAGTGTTATAAAAGTATTAGGGTAAGTTTTCAATATAGCCCGCGCGCACTTGCTTTTCATTCAATTTATTCAAATTATTGTTGATACCTTTTCCCCAAACGAAACGATTTCCATCCCAGTCTGGTATCACCTTGCAAATTCCTCATCAAACGTTTTTCGCTATTTTTATTAAGTCGTCTAAAATTAGATTGTTGGATACATTTTTATATCTTAAAAAATCTGCACAAATCGCCACTTTTTTGCAATTTCGAAAGTGGGGTGTATATGGTAGCACATAGCCTTCGCTATGTGTACAATAGCATGGTCCTTCGAACCGGATGGGAAAAACTAATCAAACTTATTGGTGACTTTCAGTGACTTCCTCTTCTTCCTTACTCGCTTTACTATACAGTGTTATATTACACATACAAGCATTTAGAATTAGCTCAAACATCATGTGTAGATAGTGTTTGTAGTGAAAATCGTGTATAAAAATGTAGATTTGTAGGCGGTCATGTCAACGTTATTTTAATATCAGCACGTTCTGGCGCTTCGGTATGTAAAAAAATACCGGCCAAGTGCGAGTCAGATTCGCGCACCGCGGGTTTCGTACAATATTAAAATAAAACAATAACAGATTTATTTTTTGAATGCTAAAAATGACTAGATATGGCTGGATGTTGCAGACCCCTGTGATAGCTCTTTGTGATCGTACACTAGTCAAGGTAATCTCCATTCTTTTGCGGATAGCACTTCTTTTTCCCTTGAAGCACCAAACACATACTGTCTCCCCATCTGGTCCCCGAGATGCTATAAAAGTGGCCAATTCGACGGTTTATGTTTTACGACTTACTGAAAATGCAAAACATACTAAACATAATTCTTAAAGGATTCTATTTATTCTAGTATTTTATTTTTTATTATTTATACTAGTCATCTCACTCTTTGGGCCCAATTACCTGCGCCTAGAAATGCTTCCTTAAAAATTAAGAAGCATTGGGAAAAATATTTCGATTTCTCTGGCATCAATCACTTGCTGAACTTAGAAGTGCCTTTTACAATTAGAAAAAAGGATACGAGTTGGAATAAGAAATGTGAGAAGGTTGCTAAAGATTTAGTGTACGGATTTTTTCTTCGTAAAAGCATTGCTTTGATTTTTTTGTGATGTAGCCAAAGCCTATCAGGCAAACCTATGATGAGTTAGCATGGCTAGGGCCGGAAGGGAATTGGGGCAAGAAAGACAGAAATTGAATGTCTTGCTTTTTTTGAAACAATCATAGGCAGGCCGAGGCTCGAACCTGCATCCATGGCGTGGTGATCGTACCACTCGTCTATTGATCCAGAACTCCATCCGAAAAAAGTAAAAAAATGTCTTACATGTCTTCTAAGCACACTCCACCTGAGAGTCATAAATTCTTACCCACTTCAACACAGTAAGCACTATTAGGGGCCGTTCAAATATTACGTAACGCAGATTTTGAAGATTTCTGACCGCTCCCCCCTTGTAACGCGCGGTAATTTTTCGCGTAACCCCCCCTTCTCTAAACATTACGTAACACTGAGATGATTATTCTTATATAAAAATTTCAATTATGTTGCGGAAAATACCGGAATAAGAACCAATGTAAATTAAACGAAATTAATGCGGTTTTGCTTGACCACAAGAAGAATTAGGAGAGAGTTAAGAGGAGAAGAGAGTTAGAAACTTAATGTTATGTAACGCGTTGCTTAAGCCCCCCCCCCCTCCCAAAACGCCCATTGGGTTTGCAGAGTAATGTCGGTGGTTCAGAATCCACCTATAATTGTAAATTGTATTGCTTCAAGATATTCAAGTTAGGTTATGTTAGCGGTAATTGGTACAAAGCATAACCAAAATCAGGTGTTCTTCTTTGGTTTGAATCTTTGGTTTTAACGTGGAATACAACACGGGTTTAAACTACACTTTTCAGCAAAACATCAAATCGTATTTTTCCATTTAACGAACTACGCGTATTTCGGCGTATGAGGTAATTTTTAAGGGAGTCAAATACAACTCCCTTGAAAATGGCCTCATAAACCGAAATACGCGTATCGAAAAAATAAAAAGTTTGTGTAAACTATCGAGCGCTGTTTTTGTCTGGAATCAACTGTCCTGTGTTAGGAAAATTTTGAAAGTAGTTGGCAGCATTTTCTTACTTTTGACTTTTATGTTAGCATAGTAGAACATACAATTCTCATTGATACTAAAATGCCTCCTCTGTACAAAGCACCCTACTCGTTTCTCCACTATCGAGCCCAAGTTAAAATCTCTCCATGTATTGTTTTCTCGTATATCTCGTGGGGTTCCTCAGGGATCTGTTTTTTGACAGTTTCTATTTTTCTG
Source organism: Leptarthrus brevirostris (assembly GCA_964036015.1). Lineage (NCBI taxonomy): Eukaryota > Metazoa > Arthropoda > Insecta > Diptera > Asilidae > Leptarthrus > Leptarthrus brevirostris. The sequence goes on along the minus strand of OZ038372.1, from coordinate 2,661,819 downwards.
TACCGAAAACACTAATTGGTATGTCGATAAGCGAGTATATAATTTTATTGATCGCTAACACGTTATCCCTTACATATCTGACGACCTGTCTAGTTGCATTGATTTACTGTCCATGGGGTCTAACGCAATTTCTTTTGAGAAACTTTCCAAATTATATAATTCCATTTGTAAATATACTTTTTTTGAGCATCACTCTTTCAGTCGAATTTTGCTAAGGCTTACAATTCCACTTCAGTTTAATTGCTACCGATTTTCATACTTGACAGATGCTTATAGATGGCGTCACAACAATTGAATTCAACGCTAATATAATTTGTCGTTTCCGCTTTTTGAAACATATCAAGTATCGAAAAATAGAATTGTTCATTTCAGTATGTAATTCTTTTTACCTTTGTCGAAGAGATTTCGCTGAATAAGGTCCTCATCCAAATCATATGCTATTTAGCAAGCGTAGCAATCATCAGCGATCTAAAATGTGAAAAATTATTCCAATCTCTGTGCTAAGAATTCCATTAAGATATCTTTATCTTCCCTGAAATATATCCGATGATAAGCACAATTTGCCACTTAATTTGCCAAAAAAATCCGTGAAGACCTTAACCCGACTGCCTGCGTTGAACTTTTGCAAATGGGACCAAACTAAGTGCATTAATCATGCCCAAATTAAGCAGGCGCAACACAGCCAAGACCTGACATTAAGTCGTGCAAAAAATGCAGAAAAATGAAAAGATTTAACACAACAAGAACAGACGAAAAAACTTTCTTCGCGGATAATTGCATCTTTAATTTGCTGCTTAAATACGATACTGTTTCCCGGGAATGCACCAGGCCCAAAATCATAAATGGGTGGGCCTGACCGAAAGAATGCACCAAAAAAAATCTCCAAAAGGATGCAGGCCGTCTTGTACGTTTTGTGATTTTAACGTCTGTCTGACAGGCCCCGGGTTAAATTTGGAATTTCAAAGGCGAAAAAGTGAAATTTAATGGAAAGTGTCGTAAGTGATGAGCCACGATGAATCACAGAATAGACTAGCAGAGCAGGAAATGCATACTTCTAGTACTTTTTAGCTGCTGCACCCGGATGAGGAATTTAGCGATCATTTTTTTACGAACAATGAGTGAAGGCGAAAAGTGCTAAAAATAATAAAAATTGCTGCAACAAATTTTCTGCCTACATAAGGCGATATGCCTTTCACCAGCATATTAGTAAATTTCCGCACCTCTCTACAATTCGACGAGATAAAAAAATCGAATAAATTCTCTACCAAAATTCACCTTTTTTTAAAGTGGATAACAAAACAAGGCTTGCCACCCACATCTGGGCAGTACCCACTCGCTTTGCGCTATCACTAGGGCCGTAAAATACATTTAAGTCCAATAAAAATTTGTAAAAACCAACACCAAAATTAATTGCATACGAAATTCGCAAACAAATCGAATTACGATTGTCGGGACGTCGAATTGTATCCAAACAAAAATCCGCACGGTAGTATGGCGGTCTCTCAAAAATCGCACGAACATTTATCGTTAAATTGGCGTCATCGGCTTGCGCGCACTTTCACTTGCTCCGGGGCTGTTATGAATGCTCGCGCGTACAAGCAAAAACACTAAAAAAGTTGCGCAACACTTTTTTTTCGTAAAAAAATATTTCGGAGATTGTTTTTGTTTTGTTTATTTTCGTTACTTTTTCAATTGTTTCAATTCGAGCTTAAAGGAGAAATTAAAAACGCAACAAAACCTGCCCGAAATCGGCGCCAGTAATTGTGTCGAAGCTTTCGAACAGGGTGTGCAAAAAGTGCATTATTTACTGATTTATATTGACGGAATTACATAAAAATCCCTTAATTGCTGCTATTAAATTTGTACAAATTTTATCAAAAATTTTTTTCTTTTCATTTCAGGTAAGGGGAGAGCAAACATTAATTCAATGTGTACACATTAACTGATACTGGAACTGGTAGCGAAAAAAACAGGTTAAAAGGTACTTTAAGGTTTGAGAAAGTTAACATAATCAATTCTGGCAATTGTAGAACCGACCCTTTTCCATTCGATTCGAGGACGGGGACGGTTGTAAGACTTAATTATTACCAACATGAAAGAGGCAATCGCATTTAATTGGCATCATTTAAATAATTAATAAGTCGGCGGCGTTCACATAGGGGTGCGCCTGATTTATGCAGTCTTTAACTTCCAGTGGTTTCCGAATCAGTACGACCTTTGATTTATTGACAATATAGAGAACATAAAAAAAAATTTCCTCAAATTTGGCGCCTAATTGCTTTTACAAATGAAATTTGTACTTAAAGATTTTGAGATTCGACAGCTACGATTGTCGACATACCTTTTAAGTCAATACTGATTTTACGTTCGTTTTTATTGCGCTAGATCTCAGCAAGAGTATTCAATGCAACTCGAGCCTTATTGCTACAAAGATATAATATATAAACTATTAATTTCGAATGTAAGTGGATACCCCTTTTCTATCGACACTATGTCAATAATAGTTGTCCATTGACATTCCGTTGCTGTTGAAACTAGGCCCATACATTCGAAACCAATTGATGTTCTTCACTTAGTTTTTAGTAGACGATTTGATTACTTTTTTGTTATTTTTATTTGTACGCAAAATCAAAATAAAATAGGGTTTTATATAAATAGTGAGATATTGGGAACTTAAGAATGATTCACTAGAAGTATCCTCGCTTCTTTCTTTACTAATTCGAAAAAAGATCTATCAATTGTAACTACAAGTGTTGATGTCGACGACAAGACATTTATGTGTATACGTTATTTCATAGGTACTCATCCAAGAGAAACAATGTTTCGTAACTGCTTAGATATATTGACAACATGTCCATAGGTCTAAACTATTTATTTGCGACATTTACAAGGTTTACGGTACGAAGAAAAGATTGATTAAGGTCAAAGCACAATGAAAGCAGTTGACAGTTTATTCGTTGTTGTTGTTGATAGTACGGCGAAGCCGCCATCTTTTGTTTAAGCTGAAATACTATATTTTGCGAAGTTTTCACCAATTTTCACCATTTTAAATTTGTGGTGCCTCCCTCTGTTCACTGTGTTTTGGGAGCGACATCGTCGGCGACCAAGTGGACGATAATGTTGTGTCGATGTCGAGGGTCGTGCGCAAGATTTTCTCTGGGGGGGCCTTATATAATTTTACAAAAAAAAGGAGCTATACAAAAGAAACTATCAACAAATGGATGTAGATAAATTATTCTATTAAAAAATATGGTCATATACATTTTAGGTTATTTTTTTTTAGTACTTCAGTACAATTTTTCCTAATCAAGAATTTTAAAAACCCTCCTGGGGTTAGCCCCCCCCCCCCCCCCCTCGGGCCCGTCGGTGTCATTATATTTGGACCTTTACTGTACTTTATAAATGTATACAGTATTACTTACAAAGAGCAAAAATTTTATGTCTTCGAATTGTCTCAACGCAAAATTAGATAGACTTCTTACTGTTGCTGAAAAGCTTAAATTAAATGCGAATTGACGTTGCTCTTCGGAATGTCTACTTCTCTGGACGATCTATAGGTTATGTTTGCAAATTGTGAATTGCTTGTAAATTGTGAATTGTGAATGGAAGACTTTGCTGAAAGAACGAGACACCTAATGTGATTTATATTTTCAAAAAAATACATAGTTGACGAACAACACGAATATAAGGGTTTAATTTTTGGAAAAAATAGTAACAGCGTTTTGTGTATTTGAATTTTAAACAAGGTCCTTTTAGTTTCACTCCAAGGATGTTAAATGGAGCTACCTCATTCTTGCAGCAGAGTCTTCAATTACTTCTACTTTTCTCTAGCGTCAATTCTTGGCTAGTCATGTCGACATTATTGCCGAAATTCAAATATTTGTTATAGAGATCAGAAGTTACTTTGGAACTTGGTCGGCAAGCGTTACGATGAATTTGAGATTCATCAGCTGAAATGGATTAGAATATTAGAGTGGATCTGCTTAAACTACAATATTGGCCGAAATAGTTGAGTTGGACTTAGTTGCTACAAGAGAATAATCCAGAAGAACATCAGCCACTATAACAGTCTCAGGACAGCAATATTAGCAGAACGTGAAGAATTTACGGGCTGGCAATATTTAGGATTGTTCGCCTAAACAGAACTCAACTGTTGACGTCTATATTACGATTACGCAGTGAATGCTGTTTTGCGAAGAAGAGATCAAGAAAAAAAAACAGCAGAAGTAGGACCGGCACAAGTATGTATGTAGAAGAAGATGGTTTTGGAATATTCAGGGTAGTACTTATACCGGTCCTATTTCTCATGTGATTATTTTTTTGATCTCTTCTTTGGAAAAGCAACATTCACAACGTCATCGTTAAAAAAACATGAGTGAGTGAGTTCTGTTTAGGCGAACTATTCTACATATCACCAACATGCGGATTCTTGCCTTTCTGCTGAGATTGTTGTTCTGATTCAGTTGTGGTGACGGATGTCCTTCTTAATTCTTGTAATGTAGCAATTAAATCCATCTCACCTATGTCGGCCACGGTTGCAGGTTCAGTAGGAACGCAAACGACACCAGCGAGATCTGTTTAAGTGAACAGTCTCAAATATGACTTTTGAGGCTTTCGCGGTTGCTCACTGACATTTTTTATGTTATCCGGATTATATACGTGGATAATCCGGAAAACATAAAAAATTTCAGTACCAAATATTATCAGAATTCTTCTCTTTCTGATGAGGTCGTTGTGGTAAGTCTGATAAGTTCTTGTTCTTGTACCTATTTATTGGTGTAACTGATAGATGATTGTGATCCTCCGCGTTTGGCAAGTTCTGAAGCAATGATTTGACTATTTCGAATTTATTGGTGATTTCTTTAAAAAGGTTTTTTAGAACATTAAGGAACTAAGAATTTTACTAAACTAATTTTCAACGAAAATAATCTATGGATCGTGTATTTGAAGAAGCTTCTGTTTTGAAACGTATTCCGAATTTTTATTTATTTATAGAGTGTAATTGGTGTAATTGTTGACATTATACATTAATTACATTAATTAAAATGTCAGTCAAATGGGAACTGCGGCTGCGTTGGCAATTGTGTACTCTTTTGACGAAATTTTGGAAGACGTTTTAAACTAAAGGCGGCGGCTGGATTTCACGAATGTGGTGTTCGACATCTTCTTAAATTGTTGAATTGTTGAATCATCCCAGGGTGGTTTACATAGACTTTAATTTCCAATACAATCCAGAAGAAGAAGTCCAAACAGTTTAACTCTTCAGCTGCCATTTTTGAACTCCAAAATGAGAAGTGACACTATCTTGTTTTGCAATAACGTCATTGTTCAATGTGGCAGATCGCGCCATCCTGTTCAAACTACTTGTGATTTACGTCCATCCCATCCAATTCCGGGCAAATAAAAGTTTGTCAACTTGCCGCGGTAGTCATCGCCATTGAAAGTCATGGAGGCATCTTCATTATTTTCAGGTTCCATGATCCCTCCTACCAAACTGTTACGTTTGGAGTTTGGTGGGAATTGAAGTGGAAGTGTGCCTCATTACTAAATCTAATTTTGTTACTGAAGGCATCGTCAACTTTCTGTTGTTTCATTTGCGCTATCTATGGTCGGTAGGTCGGTAGGTTTGTTTCGCTAAACTGACACTAAAGGCGTTGATGTTTTCGCCTTTATTCTAGGGCGTAAGGTTTATCTCGCCTTGTAATGAAAACGTTCGCTCATATTTCATGTTCAAATTTTCAATGGCGGGCCAGCTACAAACAGACAGACGAGAATAGCGCACGATGCAAAATCTTTTCGATGGAGTTAAATGTCGCTCATCTCTAGTCTTTTTCTTGTCTTATTTACTTATTTAATCTTTAGCTTGATGAGTTTTCCCGAAACTCTAGAAGTTGATAGCTCCTCTTTATTAGCAGGATGAGAGACGTTAAGTTTTAATCTATAGGCCAGTGGCAATTCTGTGTGGCATTGCTAAGGTTTAAGGTTTAATCTTCCCACTTCCATTGTCATATTTTTTGGGCATCCTCTAGCAGGATGACTTTAATTTGTATGAAATAGTTCAATATTATTCAGCAGCCATTAAAGGAGATAAATAGGTCAACGGCATCTTCACTGACGGTAATTAAGCTTTCGATAGAATTGTTAAATTATTCTTAGTTATAAATTGTCTGCTTTTTGCTTCACATATATAACATCACACTTCAGGGTTGCAACCCTAGTCTTCTTTTTTCATCATGTACATCTACTATTCTGACTGATTAAAAAAATCTCATAACAGCCGATTTCATCACAGTAAAGAGAGAACTAAGAGGTCTGAGAAGGGAGCCTTCCGGAACTCCACTCTCAAATTTTACATAAGTTCGGTTCAATTTTTAAAAATATATTTCAAAAAATATAGATGGAGACTGAGTTGGATTAATTGGTTGAGTGGTACGGTCACCACGCGATGGTTCCAGGGTTCGAGCCTCGATCTCCCCGTGAGCTTTGAATAAAAATTAAAAAATCCTCTCCGTCGGGCTTTTGTCTAGCCCGCAGAAATGCAAAAAAACAAGACATTCAAGTTCCCTCATTCCCCTTACACTAAGTCCTTTGCGGCAAAGCTGTGTTAAGGCATCATAGGGTTGTCCCCTGGGCTTAAGTTTAACATATAGTCTTTTCATTATGGAGATACTCGTTTTAATTTCTTAAATAGTTTAAAGTTTTTATTTTGAAAGTATGGTAAAATTCGTTGGCTTCTGAGTAGGAACGACTTTAGTTTTTTATACATTTTACAGAAAATCAAGAAATGAGTAAAAAACTTCCCTAGACTTTTTTTTCCTCTTTCTTTACTGCTTTTTGTTAGTAAAATATTATATCATTGTTTCTTATATTCTTGAAAATATTGTAAAGGCTAAAAAAAGCTTTCAAGCTAAATCTAGCAAATTTTAGAAATTTTCCTATTGCAAATATGCTTTTACTGACTGCTGCTAGTATATGCCAAACCTTCACCCTTTTCATAATTAAAACTCATATAAATCCCAGCGCGCAAAAATTCATCCTAAATAAATTGCAATTCAATTACAGCCAGGAAATATATCACTCAACAAATTTAATTACACGAGGAAAAGTAATATCCATCAGAGAAATTGCTCTTATCTGACAACAAGGAAATTCATTTGGTGAGAGCACGTTGGTAACCCATTGACCCCCTGGAATTGCCAGAAATAATGCGACAATGGTCAAGTGACACGCACATTTGACCACAAAAACAACACCTCCACTAAGGCCATTGTCCGCTAGCTGTTGGCAATTCAATTGGTTTTCGTCAAAAAAAATCGTTGTTTCGGCAGGCGTAGTTTTCCTGGTTCGAGGTGCTTTTAATAGCGTCATGGATTGTTATTTGGGAGCACAACTTTTTTTAAATAGATACTGGGCAATGCCCTTTCGACGGCAAATTTTTATTTCTACTTTTTTCTTATGTTGGCCAAAGTAATTGTCCCTTTTTCTGTGATTACTTTCGTTAATGAAATTACACCAAAAATTAGGAATTTCAGAATAGCACGGCATAAGTAAAAAGAGCGTGCTGGGAAATCACTAAGGGTGGTATCCTTTACTGAGGCAAACATATATAGATACACCTATATGAAAAGTTTGATAAGAACGTCCTTATGTACCATGGCTTCGAGGATGACGACAGTCTTAATGGGTCGATTTACATTTTGGTACTATTAAAAAATTTATTTGTTTGTAAAATTATTATTTTAATACCAAGTTGTCAGTGATGTCAGGACAGCGTCCTGGATTTTAATCCTGGGAGCCGCCAGTAGCAATCAATGGTTGTTTTCTGTTGACAACCAGATTAGCTAAAAGGCTTTTGGATAAGATTCGAAATCTACCTTAAGCTTTAAGTTTCCTAACAATCTTCGTCATCGAATTGGGTAAAGTTCTTCATCCACCGCCCCAATGCGGTGTGACAGGAAATAGGAAGATAAAAAGGAAAACGGGGAAATATTGGGGAGATATGTAAAAAATAAAAGAATTTAAAAACAAAAGGTTTTCTTTTAAAACAAAATTGTCTAAAAAGTAGAAAATAAATTTTTTTTTCCGTGATATAAGCTAATCAGAAGAACTTTCAACATTTGCAAAAAGAAAACCATTGGACGATCATACTTAAAATATTGATTTACGTTTACATTTTTACCTTTATAAATCCACACAGCACCTACGTCGATGGAACTGAGCTTTTATAGTGTCATTGAAGGCACATACTGCAAGTGTTTCCACTTCTTTGCCCACTAATAAAACCTAGTAGAATTCTTCAACTATAATTTCACAATTCTTTTTTCTGGTCAAGTTATTATATATTTGAACAGAGGGAGCGCGGTTAACTACCTGCTTTAGACAAGAGGTAATAGAATCTTAGTACTCTAACAAGGCATGGGAGTACTTAGACTAATACGAAGAGCTAAGAAATTGAGCTAATTTCCTAAACTTTACTACTGAAATTGATTCTCCAGAAAGTAATCTCCCAGTGTAGCAGGGTTTCTCTTTCGTTAACATCGCACGACAGCACGAGACCTGCAAAGCAGGTCCGAAGTTCTATTTTTACTAAAGCTTGGCCATGTCGTTCTAGAGATGGTATAGGTTGAGGCATGATCCATTCCGTCTTCAAGACGTGCTCACTTTGACTTGGATAATTAGCAACATTACATTTTTAGCCCGTGCCATTCATTTCAAGCACCTTGCAATTGGGTGACAGAATGGTTAATTTTTTTACTGAATCAGGTAACTCGCCATCTTAGGGCATTCCCCTTATTAAATTTTGAATGACGTCACATACCTTATCGTATTTAGCACATCAGATTTCTGATCTACAAGTCTCGCATCAGGCATAGACTCGAATATAATTTCCATATTTTGGTGGGGGTAGGACATACCGCACTGTCCGCATTACACAAAATTAACTCTTCTATCGCTATTTCTACGACCATTGTCTTAACCCTTATTTCCATCTCTATTTCTGCGTACCCTCAAATTTCAGAAATCTTTCTAAAGCGAAAAAACAAGAATATTAACCATCTTCTGTTTTTCAATAGTCTCATGAGCACAAAACTTTTAAACGAGACGTTTGCCATCACCTCACCCTACTCCTTCATTCAATCATTCATTCGACCTTTGATACCACCTAAATAAGATGGGGCCAGCTAAGGAAGACAGCTGACGCTTCTATATGCCATCGTTAGGCATAACTAAGGCGGTCTCCATAGAAATTTCTGGTCTAATTAAAAAACGGAAGGCTTCGCTATAGTATAGGATCTTGCCACAAAAGATCAATTTGATCGAAGTAACAGAAAGGTGATGTAAGTCCTTGGATCCACACCAAATAATAAATAATAAGAGCTCAAGAGCTCTTTTTGCTTGATTTGTTTCTCATTTCGTCTTCTGGGCTCGTCAGCTATCCAGCTATCTGCACATAGTTCCAATTAGCACTAAATGTGCCCATCTGATACCACAGAAACTTTTGACTCGATTTTTCGAAGATATACTATAAGTCGTGAGATAAGCGATCGAGAGGAGGCTATCATTTCTACATTCAAAAGATGGATGACTTTTCCAATTTTTCCCGCCGAGATCTCTCCAACCTCACTCAAACAGAGGTTGCCGAATGCCCGATATTTTGGCCTGAACAGTACCGGACATTTGCACAGGAAGTAAAAAAAGCTTTCAGCTCCTCATCCTTGCATCTGCGGCAATGTGCGTTAAAGAGATGTTAAGAATTTCACCATGGTTCCCGATTGCCCAATGATCCGTGAGCACCACTATCACGTGGTCACGTCTCTTCGGATCCTAGTTATCTTTTAATGTCGAAACTTGAATATATCTTCCTTGATACAGCGCAGGTGGTTAGGCCGTTGATAGAAAGTGCAAGAAGATATCCCTCTGAACTTTTGCAGACGGAATGTATACGAACTCCGCAAGGGCGCCAAGAAGATCGAAGCTCCTCCTTGTTAGCTCAGCAGCTCTCTCATACACCATGATGTTTTTGTGTCCTGGGACTCAAATCAAGGTGATAGTGAGCCGGCCGCACAGGCGGGCTAGTTCCTGTTGATTCCGGCACGCCTTCAGAACAGCTACATGCCTGCCTGTAGGATGCTGGCCTATTTTGTTTTTATCTCATCTCCATCATCGTCATCATTACATCTGCGCAATAATGGCAGTCTTCGTAATTTTGAGATGTGAAGGAAGGAGGTAAACATGATCTCGAGGGGAAAGATAGACTTATAAAGAAATAAGAAAACATTCCGAGAGGAAAAAGGAGGAAAAATAAAAATAGACAAAACTGGGCATTTCCCCTTAAGATTTATATATTTTTTTAATTTAAGCTGATATTAAGCTTCAATTAATTTACCCGCTGTTTAACAGTAAAATCGCCACTTGGCCTAAGTAAAAGTAGATAAGGAAGTCTGTATGATCTGGAGAACTTCAGTTTCAGCGTCCTTTGCCGATTGCGTAGTCCATTTTGGAGCTGTGCGTAAATATCCACTCCAATCTGGTTGGAAGCCTGACTGGTAAGATTTTGCTAAGATTCAGCTTTAAAATGAAATAGCCTATGTTTAAAGGGGATAATTGCTTTAGTAACACATGTAAAACGCGGCTGTGGCTACTTAGATCATTATGTTTTATTCATATGCTAGAATATCCAATATCATCTTTTGATTAACAAGCTGAAATACACGCAAATACACGAATTAGAAAGGCTGGCGTAAATAGCAAATCTAGAAACAAGGAGCCCTCGAATTCGAATTGGGCGAACTAAATACATTTTTATTTTATTTTCTCAACGAATTGCTCCAATCCTTAATAACAACATTGTTCTCAGCCTCAACCGAATTTTTATATTAGCTGCATAAATGCAATGAAAGTGGTCGAGATAGATTAATTAAGTGCATCTTTCCCTTGATCTTGGATCATTTGATCCATTCTTAACGGACTTCATAGAGGTTGTTCTCAATTCGGCAGAATTTATTTAATTCATCCTTAACAGAATCCTTAACTCCTGTATGTTGGGAAATTACCAACGTATTGGCCCTTTCCAAAACTTTGAAAGACCTATTCTGAGATTTACCGACGATATACGTGCATCCTAGTTCTCCTTGGTTTCTGGAAAAGTATTCTGACATTTTATACCATGCCAAACTGCTGCATTAGGAAATTCAGTTCAGCTTCTTTTGTTGTCTAAATATTGATTGAGAGCTGAGAGTAAAAGTGACCTATTTCGCGTTCGCGTGAGATTCCGGGCAAAAACGAATCGTAGAAAATTTCCGGGCAAAAACGATTTAACTACAAAAAGTAATGCAAAGTTAATGCAGTTAAGTAGTTAAGTCGTTTTTGCCCGGAAATTTTCTACGATTCGTTTTTGCCCGGAATCTCACGCGACTCGTTTTTGCGCGGAACATTTTCTAAGCCACTTTTGCCCGAACCTTATAAATAGGTCACTTTTACTCTCAGCCCGTCAACAAGTTTAAATTTCCGAGCATTTTTCTATTTTGTGGAATTGCTCAATAACTAGTCCGCTGTTATTCAAATGTTCATAAATGATCTTCATGAATTCGGTTTCAGAATAATTTTTAATGGGTTAATAACGAGGTTTTAATTATTTTAGATTAAGAAGTGTCAATTCTCAATTGTTATTGTGACCAATATAAGTAAGCAATTGCAGACTTTGCAGATTAATTTAGATTTTATCAAATTATGAAAGGGAATTTACAAATTCAAAATAAAAAGGTTGTCAAGCGCTATTTCAGAAAAAGTTCAAAACGCGAAAAGTCTTAAAACAAGCTCGCTTAAAATATAAACAAAAAAAAAAAGCGCACAAATACCCACAGAATATTAAATTTTGCAATAAAAATTGTCACCACTCGAAAAAATATTGCCTGCGAACGAACAAAAGGTTAAAAAAAGAAATTTCAACTGAACGGCTGCTGTAAGGCCACATCTAATAGCAGCGGTAGTCGGGTAGGTAATGGTGTGGAGACTGTCTCACCTGTCCGTTGTCGCGTAGTCAATGAACTTTTCAATGAAATCAAGCTCTACAACTGTTGCAACCGAAAGAAACACGTATCCGAACAACATTCAGCGATCTCATTGCATATGCATTAGAAGCATTAGAAATACTAGCAAAAGCTATACCTACGTTAGATAGACATAGAGCCAATATTACACGGTAAGATTTGATGGTGGTGTGCTTTTGAGTGTCCTTGATTGTTACAGTTACAGCGATGCAGTACGATCACTTGATTCACTCATGACCGACTGGAAGCTTCTTTGAAAGCTTTCTAATAACGGGGGGAGGGGCGGTTTTGCGGGAATGGAGCCAGATCGCCAGATTAAAGATGTGCCCGAACAGTAGCATTTCAATTTTTACAACACCTCGTCACTTTTCAATCCGATCTTGGCCAATACTAACAAATCGTCGAACTCTGATGCCAGCAATAAAAAATTTCTCAACTTCATCGCTGTATCGCTTTGCCCAACTCATTGTCATCCATTTCTTCTTTATGAATTTCGAATCTTTTACCAGATGGAAATTAACGAAATTTTTATGCAAATGGCGGCAAATTTCTATATGTGATTATGCAGCCAATGTCGTTTTGTGAATGTTTTTGGGAATGAAAGTAGTCTGCAACGGCAAATTTCCCAACATCCACAGGCTTTATCTCCTTATTTAAGTCGATAAATTTGAGAAAAAAATCGCCCGAAATCATCGATTTTGTGATAGTTCCTCAGTTGGCATAGAGCAGAGTTCGCATCACAAGTTGAAGGCTAATGAAGGTTGCTGATCTATGACCCCAATACTGTTCGGTTCGAGTACTTTTCCAACATTTCTTGTGCGGCTTTATGTCACTTCGACCGTTTGAGAAGATCATCATCATCGAGTGACGAAATTTTTGAGATTTTCATATTCATCCGAATATTACCAAAATAACTTTTGAAGATTTGACTCAAAAGTGCTAAGTTTTCATCCGAAGATTTTCAATTAAAAAATTTATTTGTTGGCACATAAATTTGGAAAGTGCAAATTGGTTGCAGTTTCGAGCACAAAAAACGCTCGATTGGTTTTTGGTGTTTACACTTTGAGCCTTTGAAATAGTCACAAGGTGTTTGATCTATCGTATGAACTCCAATGAACTCGTGTTGAAACAGTTTTAATTTTACATTCATAGTTTTATCGCAGTTGTCATTTTTGTTGATATTTCCTAATCTACGAGAGGAGCTTTGTAGTTGTTGTCGCTTTAGTATGCTACACGTGTAGAAAGTTGTAGTGTGATGAGACAGCTGACAAGGATATCAATCTATTATTACAATAGTGTGTAATATTTTCAACAAAATTGGTAGATGTGAAGTTGGTCCTCCCTACTTCCGATGACCTTGAAATTTTAGTACGCTGTATAGGTGACTATGCTGACCAATTTTATGTATATATGTAAGGCGCGAAAAGCATATCTTCACATAGTTGTTTTATCTTAAAAGTCTAATGCCGTAGTTATAGATTTTTCACATCTATTTCAGGATATACCAAGTTTCCAGATATAAAGTGGAGTATAAAAAGTGTTTTTACTAATTTGTGGGGTGTTAAGAGGTAGAATACTAACTAGCACTAAGTCGAAGCCCAGCATATATTTGACCTAACATACAATTAACTTGATCGGAAAACTTCATGGCTTGACCAATAGTTAGTAACGTTATTCATAGTGTAGTGCCACCTATTAAAACTAAGGTCGTTAAGAGAACTCGAGTAGAAATTAATCAGCATTTAGCATCAGCTCCTTGGTACAGACCATTTGCCCACTTTACCAACATCATCGTTTAAACGCGCAATGCAATCTTCAATGAGTCCAATCGGTCTACTTAGGTAAAGTTGCACATTATCAGCATAAAGATGAATTTTCACGTCTACATCTTCTTTGGGCAAATCATTTATAAAAACAAACAAAACAACAGAGGACCTAGCACTGAACCCTGTGAGCTTCCTCGCTGCACAGGCAAGATATCAGAGAAACAGTCCTTTATTCTTACATGCTGAACGACAAGAAGCTGTTGAAACAAAATTGAAATTTCTGGCCAACTTTCTGATAAGAAGTTGATGGCTGATGTAATCAAAGGACTTAGAAAAGTATGACAGAACCAAAGCAGTAAATTTAGTTTCATATAAAGCAATTCTGATATTCGTAGTAACTTTAAACAGACCAGTTTCACAACTATGCGAGAACCTGAAACTAGATCGCAAACAGGTCAACCAAGTAACCCACTACTTACTTACACATTAACTTTTCTAGCACCTTAGACAGGAACAAACAATACTAAACGGTCGAAAATCATAAACAGTGTAGATTTCTTTTACGGGATTGGGAGGATCGTAGCAGGCTTCCAAGCATAAGGGAAGTAGGACGTAGTTAGAATCGTGTTAATAATATGAACAATATACATATGGTGCTACAATTGGACGTATAATATCTTTTTAATAAATCTGGGTGGAATATTATCTTGCCCATATTCTTCAAAGGTTACTGAAAACATAGCGGAATACATTTCATCCAGCTCAACTCGCCTGAAGTTGAATGAGTTGTAACGTCTAGGCATAGGATATATATTTAGGTCAGTCTCCACAAATTGACCTGGTCGATTTTGACTAACGCCATTTGTTGAAGCAAAAATCTGGTTTAGTTCATTCGGATCAAGGCAGCATTCTTGAGAATGGTTTCTCCACAAAATTTTGGGGCTTAGCCTTGCATCTAACTTAGACACTAAATATGAACTCCTTGTTTGTCGTAAAACGGTTGTAACACTGTTGCCCACAGTTTTATACAGTAAACACGCTCCTTAAGTTTTAAGTTGTTTATGTCGTCGGCAGACGTGAGCCAGCTTTTACATGTTTTTTTCCGAGGAACGTGCCCATTAAACATGTGAAGAATCAAGGACGAATCCACATGTTGATCCAGAGATGTGCAATCATCATGGCAAGCCAGAACACTCCAGCAGTACTCCAACAAATTCTCATCATAAATACTCTAAAAGTCCCGATATGTATACCTTCAAACTTGCCTATCCAATCAAACTAAGAAATAGTATATCATGATCAAAACTAAGAAATAGTATATCATGATCTAGTATACTAGGAGGACTTATTTAGTTATGTTACGTCACTTTATTGGAATCGGTAGTCAGATAAAGATCAGAAGGAAGGATTAGCCGTATGTAAATAAGTAGTCAGTCAATTTATATGGCTTAGGTGGAGAGTTTGCACCAAGCTAAGGAATTTTGCTGCAGAATGTTGACGGAATGAGTCCTTCTGTTACTTAAGCATTATTCCCGTCCTGTCCAGACCCAATCGTCTGCCCTTGAAGCGTCTTATTTTGACTATTTAGATAGAACTAAGCAGATCCTTTGCACTGAGCCTAAGCAGTTCTGGAAATTTTTAAATTCTAGACGCAATTGTGATGGATTATTGAATAAAATGCTTTCATTAATAACATCTTTTTTGAACGTTCATGAAAGAAAAAAATTACGGTCGACATGGGGATTTAACCCAAACTTCCCACGCCCAGGTTTCACTTAACTGTAAGATGGTAACTTTGATTTGTCCACTACAGTATATAGTCATGTGCTCTTTATTGCCCATTTAGAAATTCACGTCCACATCGCCATTTATCTCTCAATTAATCAATTAATTATCTAATAAATATACCCCGGACAGTGCGAATGATAACGTGTTGGTTTTTTCACACCAGAACCGCAGGTTCGAATCCCGCCGGCGACAACCCATGGTTATTTTATGCCTTAAGGTGACATTTAAAAGAGCCATTGGGTATTGCGAAGCAATGTCAGTTGCTCGGAATACACTTTAAATTGTAGCTCCACTTTAAATCCTTATCATCAAATCAGGTGAAGTTCCTCTCTTGCTCCATGCCATTCAAGTGGTTACGGAAACAACTGAAAGTGAGTTGTAATAATAAAAGTGTATCTAAACTTGCAATAAATTTATATACAATAATTCAGAACTTTTCCCACAGAATATTTCATGTACGATACTTGCTTATGATTAAACCGGAAAATCGCAAATCATCGCTGTCGTTTTCGATAAATATTTTCTTAAGATAACGATACCATAGTAAACACTCTTAATGGTTAACTTAAACAAAAATTATCAACAAATAATTTATTTCGCATTTACATGAAGCTAATCAAAACACGTAGCAATAAAACAGCGCTGTCATAACACACCGCACTGGCCTCCTGCTATGCTGCAGTTACTGCATAGCATATAAAACTTGCTTGCAAATGCCATCTGGTTCTGGATCACCAACAGTAACAGTAGCAGTAGCAGCAGCAGCAGTTGCACAGCAAACATAAACAAAAGCTCAAATGACGAGTAGACTGGAATTCAAAAGGGAAAAAATTGTCCAAGTATTTTTTCAGCAGGATAACTTTACTGGCGGATATCACAGCAAAGTAGAGGAAGCGATTTGCGACACAGCTACAATGTAAAAAATGTCGATTACATCGTGTAAACAATCGAACTATAGGAGACACTCATGTTGGCAGATTTGCTTTAAAATTGCGCTGCGGTAAATTTTAGAGCTTTTAGAAATGCTGTAATTCTGGTCGCTCACCCCCACCCACTCACGTAACCGGTGTTATTTGAGTTATGTATATAAATTGCTATCAGAATCATGCAGCCAGACAGGCAGGTGAATTTTCTGCTAGGCCGGGTGGTTAAAAGCTTTCTAATCTTAGGAAAATGTATCACAAAAAAAAGCTTGCGCAATACATAGGCTGTCATGGTGCCAATGAAAAAGCTCACTGAAGAACGTTCGTTTACCCCGGCAAGAACGTTTTTAAACGATATTGTTTGTGTTACCGTTATAAGCTAATTACTTGGAAAATTTCCATTAGTTAATCCTTTGGGATAGACGAGTTAACGTTTACTTGAAGCAGTTCACTGATTCCCAGCTCATGAGAAGTGTAAAAATTAGCAATTCAATTAGAATTACCATTGTTTCTCGAAAGGTTTTTCAATGTATCACGAAGCCTGATTGTGTTGTATTATATTCTTGTAACCTTGCTTCAGGATAATAGTCAATTTTGAAAAGGCTCTTTCAAATGCTGTCACTGCATAATTTGTGCCGCTCTGAATGGATCGAATCCTGATTAAGTATTCCATGGAATTCGATCTGGTCCTTCGAGCGAGATTGATTGAAAAGACGCTTTCACACAAGCGTAAAACAATAGACGATTATTTAAAAATTTAACTTTAAAATCGTTTGAAATCAGTTTTGAGATAATTAACAGTTGCACTCGGTTATAGTTGTGGGATCCATTCAGATGTTTAAATAAAGGAGTCTCTTACTTCAACAGGAGACTTCTTTGTCGCTGATTCCATACGAAAGCATCAACCATATTGGCTCAGTGGCAGAAGGTGCTGAAATCGCTATCAGCCAAGTAATGAATGTCACCTAAATCGGTTTAGAACTGCCCAATAAAAGGGGTTAATATCAATTTACCACTTACCGCCTTAAACTAAACACCCATTTCACTCTATTACGGGATACGGTAGTCAGTACAATTCACTTTCCCCATTTTGACTTGAACTGAGGATTTTTTAGGCGATCATAGACCTTGCTTTGCACGTAACTTCTGTGAGGCCGAAAAAAGAACATTGACAATTACCTACAGCTTAAGAAGTGCGAACCATATGTTACTGAGAAATTAGCAAATAAAAGAACCCTTAGTTGCCGGGAACAGAATTCGAATCATAAAAGCTAAATGACATTATTGGTCGACGTAAATAAATTATGAATGAACATGAATTTCTTAAGTCCAATATATTAACGATCCCTAAAAACTTACAAGAAGTCGTTATTAGGCAAATTATCGTAAACTACTAATAATTTATTTTACCGAAATTATCGCCGCTTCTATAGCCTTCTTTTGGTCAATTTGTCAACTCCCTGTAAACCGCCATTTCCACCTACAAGACAAATTTTGTCCACAAATTACTGAAACTGATCACATTAAAAACGTAATACCTCAACCTTAGTCTAACAAAGGCAAAGTACTCATCATCAATTTGCATCCAACTTGACACATCCACAGCCTCCCAAAATCAAGGGTTCACATCATCGATTTTCTCTAAAATTAGACCCACCTCACAGCTTTCCTGTTACAATCACCTAGTAGTGCCCGTTGATAAATGGTTGCTTTCATCTAATAAATCGCAACAACCCACGCATTCTTTACGCACTCTGTCTAGTCACAAAACGCCCAAGGGCCAGCCAATATCCAGAAGAACCTTCGGAATAAATTTTCTTCTCCATGCCATACTGCCTACTCCATATCTATCCATAGTTGCGATGCTGGGCGATGAAAGGGGGGGGGGGGGGGGGGGGGAATTTACCTTGCACGTGTAAAAGGGCCCGGCACATAAAGTCAAAGCACTCCAAGATTGTGCGTTATCGCATCAGCTGATGAGCCAGGGTCGACGTTCTGCGGCCGGCTTCCGTTTATTCTCAATTTCGTCACAGTACAGTGACCAGAGGCGGCAGTGCAATGGCCAGCAACGTACACATACCGAGAAAAAATTTGATAAGAACAACTTTCTCCCAAAAATCAACCCGTCGACCCAGGCACCCCGGACGCCGACCTCTAGTACTTGTACGGTGAACGAAAGTAAATAGAGTAGTGGTTGATAGCAAGCTCTCAGCGTTTGTAGACGCTTATTTACCGCTTATCAGACCGATAAGAATCGACGTGTATTGTGATTTTTTTATGTGGACACTAACCCGAGTCAGGGTGTGAAGTGCGTGCTCGATGGAGCCAAAAGCCGAGCTGCATCTGATTCTGGGGGGCTCTGCTCTCGCAGCTTTTCTCTCTGTTTTCACTTGGCTTAATAATCCGCGCTGTTCACAGGGGCATTGACCGGAGAATGCGCGCATTCATCAATTGAATAAGAACCCACACAAGGCGGAGGAGCTCAGCTCCAAGAATTGCTTCGTCACACGTTCAAGAAAGCTCCCCTACCGGTACTCAGTGAAACGGCCTACTGTCAACACATCTTTTCTTTTGTTGCGTTGTGTGTAAGCAAGAAAACACTGAAAACATAAAAATATCGAGCAGTTCGAGAGAACATTCTGCGAAAAGCTTCTTGGTCAAGCTTTCGTGCCTCGGCAGCTTGATGTGATGCAACACTAGCAACAAATCACATAACAGCAAACAGCCTGAACCGAGCCAGGTCGAGGAAAGTTGAAGGAACCCGGTGCCACCGGCCTCAGCGAAGCAGATGACGCCTCGACAATAAATGATAAAGTTGACATAGGCACATTCTCGTCATTTTATACGTAATTCTTCCGGTTAGGAATGTTTGAAATGAGAATTCTTCTTGGGGAGGTTTCGATTCGAACGAATTGATCGGTATTTGTGGGGGTTATAAAGTCAAAAATTGTTTTGTAAATAGCATATTTGCAATTTATTGGGTTAGTGAATTTTCCGTTTTTCTAATGTCAATCGCAGCCAATAATTAAAATAAAACAGGCGAGTCTCAATGGGGTCGTATGATTGCCCCACATTCGGCGCCTATAAAGCACATTTCAGGTAACACTTAAGTGTCATCAGGAACGCGTTATAGACGACACACTCGGGAATGCTCAAGATGACACAAGGAGCGGTCCTCGCTGACATAGAGGGGACAGAATGACTTATAAGCGAATTATGTGAAACAATTTCCAAGCAAATCAAGACCAACACTTCCGATAACTGGGCGATGAAAATGTAATGAATCTTGTATAACGGGCAACGACCAAATTTTGCAACGTCAGAACTTTTCTAAATACTGTGATCGACAGAAGAACGTTGGAACCTACAGCGTAACAGACAAAATGATAAAAGGTTGTCATTGAGAAGGCTTCTTATTTAACAATTAGTACAGTACAATAGTGCATCAACACTGCTCACTGTTAATAAGAGAATTAATGGAGTAAATGATAACGTGTTGGCCTTCCCTCACGACTGCCAAAAGTTCCAACCCCATCGACGGCGACCCATTACAATTTTAAACTACAACATATTACGCTGACAGTTCATTGGGGGTTGCAGGGTAAGTTCAATAGTTCGGAATCAATCATGCAATTGTTGTCGTCGAGTCGGGTGAAATTCTTCTTCGCCTGAGAGAGTTACGAAGCCCCTACATTGTCGATGATAACGAGATACAATCACTTAAGACTTTATTACTATTTATATAAGTAAATTATTATTATTAAAGAATGGATCAAGTAAATTAAATTACGATTTTTAAATTAATACCATTATCTAAAGAAGATATGCTATTTACACGATATCTAGCCTGTTTTTTTAAATGTGGAGACGGAGTTGGATTAATGATTGATAGTCACTATCACCACGCCATGGATGCAAGTTTCAGCCTCGGCCTGCCTATGACCTTTTAATTTGAAATGCAATAAATAATGGGCTTTCGGCAAGATAAAGAATTTCTCTTACTCTAATTGCCTTAAGGTTAACACATCATAGGGTTGTCCCCTGGGCTTTGGATACATCTAAAAAAAAAGTTAGTCTGGCCAGAATAGGCTCCATCTCGATATCGTAAGATAAAAATTAATTTTACGAAAGTTAAATTAAGGAGACGCTGTGAAAGAGCTTGTATGTATTAGTAACTCTAGAATGTCTGGCGCGGCCATATGCACCAAGATTGGCGTATATTGCCCCAGTACCCCCTAGAGTTGGGATGGCAAGAGAGTGGCATGTAAAAATAATGGAAGACAACCGATATTAAAGAAGAATCAATAGTTTTGCGGTAAATAATTACACTCGCAATGCCAGGTCAGATAATGTAGGGGTATGAAAGCAGTAGGATTAAGGCAGTGGCTGCCTAAAACGCACACTTAGGCCAAAGAGGCCCGTTGTGATACCACAGTTAAGGCTGTATGTTCAGACCCCATAAACCGGAACTATAGCCCCATAGCGCGTGTGTTCCTCCTGCCATCTACCATTTGCAATCCTGAGGGATGCCTGTGAAATTTCCACTTTACAGGTGGCCAGCAGCTTTTTAAGTCGGTTAATGTCCGAGTCTAGACGAGTTGTACCAATTCTCGCTAGTTCGTCGGCTGTACGGTTATCTGGAATTTCACTGTATCCAAGTACCCAGTTGAGCTGTACTTTCAGATGCTCAGCCATGTCATTTAAAGTTGAGGGTTTTAATAGTAGCCTGATTATCTGAGAAGATACAGATGCTATCCGTAGGCAGCGTTAAATTTGTCTGCGACTGACTTTATAGCCATAATTTCATCCTGAAACATGCTGCAGTAGTCAGGTAAGCGAAATAAAATATCAAGGTCCAGGTATTCAGAAAAGATATCTCCACCTACTCTGCCTTCCAATTTTGAACCGTCCGTGCACAAACGCACTGACCCCCCCACCCATTTAGGGGTGACCGTGTTCCCAATCTAACGTGGTAGGAAAAGAGGAATAAAAGTTCGATCCAAAGAAAGGCTTGAGTGTAGTATAGTCAGTGTTGATAACGATTCTTTCGCCCCTGATTTTAGAGTGAAGATAATCGAAAACGACGCTCACTTGCCATAAGTTCTGAGCAACGCCGGGCATGTGCAGCTAGTCACAAATGAGCATACAAATTTCGGACAGAAAGCCTATGGTCCAAAAGGCAGTTTAGAAATGGGGCTTAAGTCTATTTTAAAAAGATGTAAACGTCATTGATATTTTTGCACAATAAGAATGGGATGTAAAGCACATATAGCATTTAAGGTACATGAAAGGAAATTGTCAAAGAAAAAACCATGAAATATCTAGAAACTAACACTTTATTAATCATCGCCAGCACAGTAAACTATTCATTTAAAAAGTGGGGAAATTAGCTCTCTGGTTTCACACTCCTTAAATCACTTTTGGGGCCTTATTAGATGTGGCGCCAAGTATTTAGTAGAAGGCCTCTTCAGTTATTCTATCCACTTGATCAATAGCTCTAAACTAATGAGATGTTACAGTGTGAACCGATACCTGGAAATGATCGATCAGTATAAAAAAGTTAAACCTGACCTTGCGAAGTGTTTTGATTTTTCCTGGTCGGAGTATAGAAGCACAATTTTAGTTATTAGTTCGCAATCATAGTGACGGACTGCACGCGACAGATATTAGTTTCCGCAAAGGTATAATCAAAGACGAGCTGTTCCTAGAGAATGACACAACTTCACATTTATCCAAGTTAAGCTGCAGGCCATTAGATTTACACCAGAATCATAACTGTTTGTAACGCATGAGAAAATCTTCATATCGTCTGCGTAGATTAAGACTTCAGAGTGCTTAATCAGAGGGACAATGTCGTCAATGGCAAAAATAAACAACAGCGGCGCCAGATGACTACCCTGCGGTAAGCCGGATAAAGTTCTAACGCCTCTGGATAAAGTATTACGGAAAGATACTCGGTATGTCCTGTCTTTTAAGTATCCAGTCGACCAATGAAGGCGGAAAACCCAACTTTTTAAGTTTGAGCATAATCACAGAGTGAAGGAGTTTATAAAATGCCTTGCTAAAGTCGGTGTAGACGCAACCAGTGTTGAGACCTTGTTGGAAGGCAGAAATTATATCTTTCGACAGATAACCCACGAATAAATTAGTACCACATCCTTTAATACACAATCACGCACGATCGCATACACTCAAATTAACTCCACTATCAAACTAAATTTTACTTTAAACCCTTCATGGGCAATCTTTACTTGTCTAATACTCAGTACTTGGTATCAGTTGCATCTTAGCTTTTTTCTTGAGCTTTATCTAATTTTCATGTCGCCTGTCAGCCTCCTTAGTTTACCTTTTTGTAGCATTTTTTTCTGTTTTTGCTAATTAGACCTGTCCTATTGACATAGCATTGACGAGACAAGGGTCCACGCTCTGTTTACGCAGTTTCTACACCTTTTAGTTGCTCTTTTTCGGAATTTGTGATAACATTTATAGCCGCTTCGACCCTTTTCAGTTTATTTTTACGTTATTTTACAATAGAGAAATTTTCTTACCTGTAAAATAGTAGAGCGTCTACAGAATCCGCAAGGGCTACTCTGACATAGTTTGGAAGGTTTTTGCGGTGTAAATTTTCTTTAATCGTCTCTAGTTTTTTCTTTTTAGTCTGAGCAATTGATGTTTTGGCTACAAGTTAAAAGTGAAGGGTAAAAATAACAAAAAAATATCAAGGAAGTCAACGGATTTTTTAAGATCTCTAATAATTTTTTGTTTGTTTTTTGTTTGTATATATATGATGTTGCCAAAGCTCAGGGGATTCCCTATGATGCACGTTGGCTCATTATTTGATTTGATCATTATTATTATTATAGGAACTTACATCGTCGGTGCGGAACGGAAGCCTCGTCTTTCACTGGGAATAACAGGCCGCAGACTTGCAGCAGCTTGTCCACGAAGCTTCTTTTTGCTTTGGTATTGATGCAAGTGCTGCGGGAAGGACAAGTCTCACGTTGGAATCGTAGAACTGGGAGGATGATGGGAGCAGTTTGCAGACGTCAATGACTATGCAGACTGGTCCCGCGGGACTCTAATCGGTTCGAAATTTTTGTGCGTTCGTTTAGAACATGTTTGGATGAGTGCTCCCGGAGGAGTAGGAAAGTGGCAACGGCTCTACGAAGAAGGCATTTGCTGAGGAGCAGCGGTTCCCGAAGTAGGAACTTCGCCCGGTGCTGCATCTACCCTCTGGGAACACTCGGGCAATCATGTTCTAGTTTAAGTTTTTTCACGGTTCCGGTTATTTTTGTTTGGTGCTAGGATTGAATGACTTCTGGTAAAAAATGTGAAGCCAAGTTATCTCCAACCGCAACGACTTTTTCATCTGTTCTTCTGTGTTCTGTGACACGTGGTAGAAGAATTTAAAAAAACCATATTTCCAATAGGTTCATATCAAACCAACCAGAGCTGCTGTTAATATAAACGGATCCAGGAACTTATTATGTCCAGTTCAGGTTATTGAATTTGTAGACAACCTTCGGAAGGAGCAACTCCCCACAAAACATCACACTGATTGATGTCCTAGAATGTTCTTCAACGCATTTTTGTCCTCGAGGTACCAGAACCTTTTTAGCACCAGGGTCATCAGTGATTTTGGTTTCGTTGTAGTTATTAATTTGATTGGGACTAGCATCTTCTACTGTTGTCTTGATGTTGTCAAAGAATTCCGTGATTTCGCGACGTCCCACAGATGAATGTTGAGTTTTTATATTCGTTGCCAACCTGTTAGTGAGGTTATTCCTGGCAACAAAGGCATTCACGCAGTCAGAACCTGGCCATTGAGAAAATGTTCTACCCTGCTTGCTGAAAAATTTCTGGATAATGGTGCGAATATCACTTGATGTTAATGGGAATCCCCACTCCGAAACAATGCCCATTGTTTTTGCAAGAAGGTGCTCTTCATCGCTGAGCAAAACAGTAGGATGACCCACTTGTCAAAGGTTTTGTTTGTGGATCCTATTTAAAATGGTGATTCGGCCACCTTTATATTTCTCTGCTGCGGCTTTTTGAGACAATTTTCCTGACTAAACTTCCGCAACAGCCTTGTCGACGATAATTTTTATAGTTCCGTCCTCCTATCTTCTTTTTATAATTTCTAACATATTTTATATCTTTTCACAATCTTCTATTAATGCATTAATAATCGAAAAACATCTTATAACCTCCAAATTACCATATGTCAAAGTAGCCCCGAAAAGTGTCAGAGTAGCCCCGGCTTACTTTCTTCATCGATGTTTACCCTTTCTGCAGATATCACTGTAGAAGTCTTCCTTTATTTATTGTGATACCAATTTTATTTTATTGGGATACCAATTTCGTTCATAACAAAAAAATTTTGACTTTCAATTTTGCAAGGAGCACGTTCAAAAACAGTATGTCCTGTAGTTCTCTAGATTACTGGAGCCTAAAAACTTTGAAAAACTTGGCGTGGAAATCGCTTCAGTTCAAGAATATCTTTAGACCGCGTTAAGACCGAAAAATACTGTTCACAATGGATAATTTACACGCACAGATGGATCATAATAACAGTTCTTTTTTTTTATTAAGCAAATATATTTTGCATCACTTCCTTGCTGCATAAGAAAACTAAGAGGTTATGAATTTAAGATAAATTCTGGGAACAGAAATTTCTCTTCATAGACTTCCCTTATCCCTCCTATTCAAGTCTGTCAACATTAAGATGTATAATTAAAAGTAAAATAATAATGAAGAAAAATTAAAATTCTGAATACTTAACACGCACTGCAAGTTCCAGCCATGAGTCCCGTCAATTATGCAGATTCATGTAATAATAATCAACGCAGGAGAGCTTTTGAACCTAAACACGGTCACACTACATACTTGAAACTTTCTGAAAAGCTTTCGCCTCCCCTTTTCGGCAAAATTGCATCATAGGAAAACTTTTGGGAGTATTATGAGAACAACACGTTGAAAGCCCTGCTCCACGGTATTACCGTGTAGATAGTGTCGAACAGCGACTAAAAAGCTCTACGGTGGAGCATTTGTGTGCCAATAACAAGCAACCATACTTGCTCGGTTCTATATACTTTGACTACGTCACCTCTGGATTATGTATCAGGCAACAACAGAACGGAAAATATGTGCCAATGGCCTCAGCGACCGACCGACCGGCCGCGGCCGCCTATGCTTAGCGTTCTGTCTTACCTCTGGTGTGCTGCTGCTGTTGACTCCAACTTAATGTTGGGGGCTTTAGTACTCTATAGTAGCGCCGTTCCTCGGCTAAACTCTCTGTATGTGCACATCGATTGCGGAGCTTTTTTTATTTTGAAGAATAAAAAAAAAGCGAAAAAACTTTTCGTCTTCCTTTAGCATGCACGTATATAAATGAATAGAGACGTTATATAGAGAAGGATGGAAATATATAGGAAGAGGAATATCGCATTGCTCTCCCTATGGAATGAACCCAGGGGTGCGCACAGAAAGGGGGTTCGCCTTTAGACAACTCAAAAACCTCTGAAGTCTGATGAGTTCTACTCTTACTCGGTCGTTCGTTCACATTTCCCGATGGCGTTTATAAGAAGTTTTCTTATTTTGGTCGTCCACTTTTGTTATTTTTGTTGTCGCCTCTCGGCATAGCTGCGGTAGCATTCTTTAGTTACATGCACGGACAGCACGGATTAGACAATTTAGAAGTTATGCAGGAACTGACGTCACAAAATCTGATCACAGATCCTTAACGTTCTTGCATTTTTACGTCGCTTCCGAAACGGAACCGTATCTGACAGTTATCCAAATTTGCAGCATCTGGTGCTGGAGGTGCTTAACACCGAGAACGCAACGGTACTCGAGAGCTTTTTAACGAAAATATGTTTTTAAATCAAAAATATGTTTACAGAATTAAAAGTAAGTGAAGCTAGAATCGTCTGTTCAGTCCGTGCACAGTAGTTCATTCTTATGTATCTCGTCGGGAAATAGTGTGCCATAAATATATCTACTGTCTACTGTACGTATACAGAAAACGAACTATACCGCTGCTATAGTGCTCTCTCAGTTAAAAGTTTTGCTTTTCTAGCCGTTTCCTAGTTCTGCAGTGTTGTCGTTGAGAATTTCGGTGTGAGACGTGCCTACTATTTCACTTTTTTTTTTAAATGGGAAAAGAATAATGAGAAAAGTTTTTTATGAAAATTTTACATTTTGTGAAGAGTTCTAACAACTGACGAGATGAGCATAAATAAAATAAAATTTAGTGATCGTCGAAAAAATGCTGCAAATTTGAAAAAGCTTTGAAGGAAGTTGAGCTTTTAGTGTTTTTTCTCAATTTTTTTTACATAATCAAAAGAAAGAAGTGCCCTTACCCAAACAGTTGTTAAAAAATAACTTCCTCCTCGAAGAAATTAATCAGGAAATTGTTAAAATAAAAGTGTCGTGCTTCTGTCATAAATCAAAGTTGATTTTCTATTATTACACGTGCAATGCAATTTAATATATGTTTTTTTTTTCGACTGATTCCTAACTTTATTAACACATAAATGCAAAAATTTATGATTACGTGTTGAAAAATGTTCAGTGTGTGCTGTTAACGCTCGAATGTTTGCTAGTATGTTAAAAGTCGGGGAAAAAGTTCATTGACACTTTTCCTCTCATGTCTCGCGGGCGGGCGGCGATTTAATGTGTACGTCATCATACATCTATCAATATACATATATATCTATATATACATACCTACTCTACTCAGCATTAGATCATGTATATCGCGAGGCGCGTATAAAAATTCTACAATAAAATCGGCAGAATTTTATTGTTGTGTAGTTTATCCTAACACTGTGAGAACGTGAAAATAGACAACTTTTACCCAAAGGGAGAGAGAATTTTTAGCTTTTGTTGATCGGATTAAGCTAACAAATTTTTTTCCCTTATTTAATAATAATTTGCAATCCAGACAATGTGAGCAGTGCTGTTTCTTTTGTTTTGTTTTGTTCCTTTTTTGTTTTTGTAAATGGTGAAACAGCGAAAAATTTGATTTAAAATTTGCTTAACAAAATAATAAAAAGGTTTTGCTTTGTCCAATAGATTTTAATTTAAACTCGATGTAAAATTTTAATGAATTTACTTGGTAGCGAATAAAAGCACTTCACTATGTACGAAACTAAACAAGGTTCTCCAGTGGATCCTTAGGGCACTTCTTTTTAATTAAAGTAAACTCTTTTTTAATCCCTCTGTGCTTTTGGGAAAAAAATGGGTTTCTTTTAGTAACTAATGTATTTTTTTTTTGAAATACTGCATTAAAAATACTGTTACTAAAATAAGCTCTGTTCAGTATTTATCTTATCTTGCTCTTTAATGGATCAGTTTAAACAACACTTAGTCCGTACTATATTTTATGGGAATTTTTTCTTAATTACTTTTGCAGTAAGTAAATTTTTATGACAGCTTTTTTTGTAATCTGCGACAATATATCTCATTGTTGTTAGTATTTATCTTTCTTATCTATGTCTCAGTTGAAAAAAATAAACAAGTACTTAAAATTTCTGGGGCAAAAACCTCTTTTTCATGATTCATATATTCAAATTGCTCGAAAATCGTTAGAAATATTTTCAAATTATTTATAGGCAGTTATTGCATTAGATGGTCTAGTTAGAACGGCGGAAAATTATTATTTTATTGCCATTAATTACCATAAATACTAATCTCAGAACCTCCTATTTTATTTGTATAAGAACTCCTTTTTGGAGTTTCGTAGAAAAACAGCGAACCTTTTCAATTTCATATTATTCATTCGTCCGTGGGTCATGGCTTCGGAGTTCCTTTATTTTACTACCTTTTGTGATGAAACCTGAATAGTTCATTAGCAGGTCTCTTAAAATGCAATTAAACAAAAAATTTTAAATACGTGTTACGGTGTCGTATCCAAGCTTCACGAAAATCGTCGGTGGAATAAGTGGTAACAGAGGGCTCTAGTTACGAACCCCACGTGCAACCAACGTTGGCTGTTTTTTACATAACAGCTTAAGTTAACCGACAATTGGGGTTGCACAGAATAATGTCGGTGTTTCGGAATCCACCGTATTTTTTCGTCCAATCCTTCATAAATAGTTCAGGAAACTAGAGAGAGACCACAAAGCGGCACGAAACCTGTTGGTATGACTTATACGTCCTTGAGTCACAGGCCTCTAGCTTCTACACGATTAGTCTTGTGAAGTTTAAATTTGACACGGAGAGTTATGTTAGGTCAAAATGCAACTGAGACGTTGTAAAAATAGCATTTTTGGTTTTTAGAATTTCGAACCAAAAATGGTAAGAAAAGAAACCCTTATGGTGTAACTTCGTCTGTCTGTCTGTCGCAGCTGCTATCGACATGAAATTTGGAATAGTTTTATATAATGCAAATGAAAAAATTTCAAATATATTTTTAATTTTACTGTCGAAGGGGTCGATGGAGGAGAGGGGGGGGGTCCAAAATGTTAATGTGGGGTTGCAAGGTCAAGTGAGGTATCATATGAAAGGGCTTTATTTGCACATTATAAAATATATTTTCATTTCCTTTTATGCCGCATAGTTTTCGACTTATGATGAAAAATCTCTAAAACAATACCATTCCCCCTCCCTTTTCTACGAAGTTTGCAAAACGAAAAATTTTAAATAATTAGAGTTGATGGAAATGTATGCACAGGAAAGATAAAAAAAGATGTCTCCAACTAGCACAGTTTTTTGAAAATTAGCAACGAAGGAAGGGAAGCCTCGGTGCGCGCGTTCGACTCGCACTTGCCCCAATTTTGTTATATCGTAAATGATACTTCGTTGAAAAGGCTGGATATGAAAATTGTAAATATAAATGAAATTTATACACTTATTTTATAATGCAAGAAAAAATAACAGAAAATAAAACTTGAAAAAAATTAAGAAAATTAGTTTGCTAAATTATTAAATTAAACTTCTATAGTTAGGTCCACCTAAAAGTCGAGTTATTCTGTATTACTTATCTAAATGATACGCAAGGTGCGGAATCTAAGGGCTTAAGCATGACTCGCATTAGATCACTTTATATTTTAACGTCATAAGAGGGATTTCTGGTGTATCGGCTTAAAAAAAATTTTTTTCGATATTCTGAAGCCTATAGAATAACCCTATGTAAACCCTTTTATCATATCTGCCCCAGAAAACAAGTTTACACAATTTCATGACGGCCGATAGGGTAAAGCCAAAACTGTAAACGTGTTTTTTTTCGAAACCATGTTTTTTTAGTTGGCATCCAGTACTTCGATATGCAAAAATTATTAGTATAGAACAAACTCGGGCTTAGAATGCTTTGCAGACATGTGATTCTTGCCGTGATCTGATTCAGATTTTTCGCGATATAAAGGACAAAATAACGGCCCCTTAAAGCCGATAAAACATTGAAAATTGGTTAATCCTTTTTGAATTTTGCGCCATTTGTAAGAGTTTTTGCAATGTTGACTTGAATTAGGTTAAAACGGAAGCCATTGGTCTCTACTTTAGGAATCTGTCTGATTTTTTTCATTTCAGATAACGCCGTGCAGCTGTGTTTTTTTTTGGTGCGGTAGATGCTTGTCCATCATATTAGTTGTTTTTTTTTTTTTTTAAGTTTTTTTGTACCTTCTATCTTAAATTAAAAGACGCAGAGGTATTTAAATTGTGTTTACCTTACTTTTCCCAGAAAAAATTTGCGAAATTAGGTATCAAAAATAGTCTTCTACACTAGAAATCCCCCCTTAATGGGTCTCTGTAGCGGCTTCTATATTGAGAAATCTTGTAACGAAAACTATTAAGGCCCCGTTAAAGTTTTGGAAAATATAAGAAAATCGTTGATAAACTAATTAGGTTTTCTATTAGGTTTTCAAAATAAATGCGTCCGCTGAGGATATCACGATTGCAAAATTACACCATGCTTTTTGAGGTCCAGAATGTTGCTCCTGTTCCTAAGGTTGGTACCAGACCTATGACAGTTTCCAGTCTGGTTTGCATTTACAGACAGGTCCTGTTATACACACCACTACTCTACCATTCTCCTCATGATATCCGCTGTTGAACTCATGAACTTACCCCTTGCTATAGTTACTTTGTCGTCAGCATAAGGAACGTTGTGTATGCCGATTTCACCCAAACTGGGTATTTAGAAGAGAGTAACCTCTTTGAATGTTCACTGCCATTGTTTTAACACATTGTCGTTCCATCTGATTATAAGTAATTTCAGACTTTCAAAGCTTATTTTGTCGAAGACCCCTTGAATATCTATTATAACCGCCATTGCGATTATCCCAGTATGAAGCTCCTATTCTGCCACCCGCACGACCAATTGCAGTTTCTTTAGGCTTGCTAGAACGATAAGCGTGCTGGTTCATACAGAGCGGGAACAAATTGAGGTTGCCCCTTCTATGTGATCATAAAAGGGGCACCTTTTATGAAACGAAAGAGTATTCGTCTTATCGGTCTGAAGGATTTCAGTATAGCCGTTTATTCGAGATTTTTGGCGAAAAGTTGACTCTCCTCTTTCTACACGAAACTGGAATAGGCGTATACCATATGGTTCAGTTGAATTGAATGGAGCAAACGACTCGATTGATCGTTTTACCTTCTCCAGCCTTACTATGCGTTCAGGGTCGCATTGCGTTCTGCAAGACTTTCAACTCTCACTCTCTCTCTCTCTCTCTCTCTCTCTCTCTCTCTCTCTCTCTCTCTCTCTCTCTGAACAGCCTTGTTCTCACGAAACTACGCAACTCTGTGAGTTATACTCAAGAAAATCCAGATGAATAAAATAGAAAATATGGGATATTCCAAAAAATACGGCGATAACTTCTATTAGTATTTTTTTTTAAATGCATTTCAATCTGTCTATTGTCCTTTTAATGTGATATTTTGCTTTACTTACGGTAGATGAATTCACTTTGTCAGAACTCTGTTTTATGTAAAAATACAAACCTAACATCCATGGCACCTCAATCTTTTAAATCCAACAACAATTCGGTTAGTCAACATTAAGGAGGTTTAAGTGGGAGTAGAAATTGATCCGATTAAATGACTAAATGACACCTTGATGTAAATTCCGCACCACACCATAACTTCTTTTATATTGTATATTAGCATCGAAGAGATCGAGACGTACCCTTACCATGGTGTTGCCTTCAGGTGATAGACAACTTCCATTTGGTGCTATCATGTAGGTGTTTTTAAATTTATATGTCGCGCCTCTAAAGCAACTGCACTTGACTTTGACTTGATTTTACAATAAGTATCCTTAGCAACGGTCCTTATTCCGAATTCAAAATGAACGAATACAAGTAAATGAAAAATAAGCTCTACGTTGAGTCGAAAGTAATGATCTCTTAAAAATATTCCTTCAATGCCAAACCGACAATGGCATCTAAAGCTTCAATTAGAAATATTTCTCAACTTGTAAACGGGGATTTTCGCAATTATTATTCAAAAGCATATGTTGTCTGGTGTTACAAAGAACATGTTACGATATTTACAAGATCCTTATTCTCCGTAATTGCAAATGCCATGCTGAGCAAGGTTGTGATGAGATTTGAGGAAAAAAAAGGATTTGACTGAAGTATCAAGGGTTCTAAGTCCCTTCCATAAGAAATCATCATATTTTACACATACTGTGTGCAATACCGACATTGTTCTTATTTATCGTTGATCTGAACAATGCATGACTTTTTTTCCCAAGATTTTTAAAAATTTTTAATTGGACGATTTTGAAAATAGGACTGGCAACAAATAATTTCCTATAAAACTGTTAAATTCGATGTCTCCTTACATTGTAAATTTAAAGAAATAAAAAACACAGAAAGTAGAGCCTCTACTTAATAAACACTTTTTAATGACACCACACAAGCCTAGGTAATTTTTTTGAAACAGCTGTTTTTGACGAAGATTTCTCTTAATAAGCCAGTTTTGTTTTAGTAACTTGGTGCCACAAATAAATCGTTTTTTTTCTTTTCTTCTTTTTCTGCAAGTTAAATTCAGCACGCCTAACTTAGCCCAATAGATGGGTACATTGGACCCCATAGATTCATGGGAATCCCGACCCTCTTATACTCCTGCTCACATAACTATCCTGTTTCCCTAAGAAATCTCAGTACGGCTTAGAGCTCTATACTCTGCAGCTCCGCCAGCCCACAGAAAACATACCTACGTAGTAGGTTGAATCTTCTTGTCGCCAGGGCAGGACATATATTACACCTGGTGTTCCTGGTGTCAGTTCTGTCCCGGTTAATCCACCTATGATTATCCTTATTGTAGGCATCGCCGGCAATGTCTATCTTAGGGTGCTGATCGGAATTTTTACATGGGTAAGCTATCTATCACAGCGCCCTCCTTGGCCAATTCATTCGCTCTTTCATTACTATTTCTGTATCCAGGCACCCAGAATAGGATGCCCTTGTAACCTCTGGAAATTCGTCTAGGCTGTTCTTGCACAATTGCACTAACTTCTATTGTACCACAATACAAATAACTAAAACTAGCACGTTATGCCCTACACAACCGATGCCTTATGTTAATGGTAATCACTTCTATTATTTCTCTTATGAACGGTTTAAGTGTGGCTGTTGTGTGCTTTTTATATTACCTCCGACCTAGATATTGTTTCAAGCTCCCACTTTCTATATGTTGCTGTTCCCGCATATTCCGATATACACTGAGGTCCTTTAAAATCAGTTATCGCTTCTCTCTACTAAGGCCAACATAGCTTAACATTGTTTTAAAGGTTAAATTCGAAAGTTTATTGATAGCATTAATCGTCAGAAACTGATGTCATAATTATTTTTTTTACTATTTTGATTTACCAATCCATGAAAGTTTCTCTCTATTAACATGGTGTTCCTTAAGGCTCTTATTAGGTCCAATTATGTTATTATTTAATTTTTTTTAGAAATATTGAGTAAAATAAATAGTCGCACAATTCAAAATATATACTTAATGTCCTTGTTGATGGAGTAAGTGATAATGTGTTGATCTGCCATCCGGAAGATCCTAGGTTCGAATCCCACAGACGGCAATACATGGTGGTTTGCTGCTGACAACATATCACGACAAAAAGACCCGTGGTTGCAGAGAAACTGTCAGTGGTTCGGAATCCACTTTAAATTGAATCCAATTGCGATCGTTGTCTCGAATCTGGTGAAGTTTTTCTCCCGCCCCATGCCCCACAAGGAGTTACGTGAACTAGAGAGAGATAGATAGAGAGAGAGAAAGAGAAAAAGAGAAAGAGAGAGAGATTTCTTCCCCAAACTTAGTAGGTAAATTACCGTACGCAAAATTATAGTCTTTGAGTAAACTTATATTGGAGGCTATTCAATTATAGTTATAAATCGTTGATATGATATATAGTCACCTGATTGTAAAACAATCCTTTGTACAATAAAAATTGATTGGATTGCATTCAAGTAACGAAATGAAATAGTCTGTGCCGGTTTACGAAACAAAGTCCTGTGCAAAGGTTAAGGATCTGTCCGACTAAACTTGTTCATTTTATTCTCATTCCCACTAGCAAATTATACCTAAGTAAGCCCACAAAACAATTGATTTGGTCGGTTAAACAAAGTCTTAACGGATATACTTATTGCTCTTTTCTCGAACGCTTTGCATGAATTCAGCTAAGATTCTTAATAAATTAGTGATATAGCCTCAACAAACGACTACTAACGCAACCTCCCACAAAATGGTTAATTATGAACTAACGTTAAGGTATGTCAAAGAATGTATTGATGTTTTCGGCAAAGGATACTGTCCAAAAATCTTTTACTGGCATAGAACCTTCAACCCGCGAATTTACCCCATCTCATAACACCGTGCAATTTTTAAGCTATTCTAAAACCCACAGAAGCGAAACCCCAAGCTTTCGTTTCTTGCGAATTTATTGCTTTCTTAAAAGTTTCTCTTCGTATTTTATTCAAATACTTGTAACTTTATCAAAACTAAAATAAATACTTTCAACAAGTTGGGCGGTGGATTCTGATGCCATGAGATGTTCATTAATTCAGAAAACATTTCAAAACAATGAATTGTGCGGTTGGCTAGAAGAGGCGGAAAACAAAAGGTAACATGCAAACGGAATAAACAAAGTCTTGAAGAGATTCTTACCATCACACAGCCTTTAAGAGATTCTTACCAATCGTCCCAGAGTTCACTAACCCGAGAGAATTTCGCAATTTTTGTGGGCTTCGTAACAAAGCTCGGTTTCATATTTCCAATCGAAGAACCTTCACGTGCTCTTTCGTGCTTACTTACTTACTCTACGGGCCGATTGCTGATCCGGGCAACGTCTCACACCGAAATAATTTTCTTTTATTAGCGAAAATCGCTGACAACATCAATTTCTTTGCAAAATTTTCTTTTCGATACTTTTTCGATTGCAATTTGATTCTCGTTAAAATTTGTCCATCCTAAGTCGTCGAGGAGTGCAGACTGGCGATAAAGGTTTGGGTCTTCTTCTGGCAATAAAATTTTTTTATAGATTTTGGCAAATTAACTTAAATTATCTCATTGCAAAGCAAAGGTGATGCCAGAGTGTGATATTAAAAAAGTGGCTTAAGCAAATTTTACTGTTGGTGGACTTTTAGTTTTGTCAAAAATAAAGAAAAAAAGGAAAAAACGTGAGTACAAAAATGGTGCTAAATTTATTTCCAAGTACTCTCTACCCAACCTAGCAATACAGTTTAGTGAAAAAGTGACAAAGAAACACCACAAACCTATGTTCGCGCTATCTGAAAATGGATAACGATTTTTCTGAGTTTTTAAGTCAAAACTGGACCAGTGGTAACAATGGCAACAACAATAATAATAATACCGAAATTAAAATCGAACCATCCACTGCTGGAGTTTCGACACATCCGCCTTTGCCATATCATCCCAATCCTCATTCGCATCATCAGCAGCTGTTGCACCACCACCAACAACATCATCAGCAGCAGCAGCATATACAACACCACAGACCATCCTCGTCGACAGGATCTGGATCCTTAATTGATCAACAAAGCGCAGCGGCGGCGCGTGTTCTGTTTGAAACAGCTGCATTACGGCAATTCAATCGAACACTTTCGACTGGTAGCAATAGTATAACTTCATCAACACAACACAGTCATCACCAACGTAACTCAACAATCGATTTGAAGAGTTTACGTATATGTGGCCTTTCGGCAGCTGCTGTGGCTGCTGCATCATCTTCAGCGACGTCTTCTACATCACCGGTTTCAAGTCCAATTAGGTTGCCTACCGATACAACGATCTCAAGGAGTTCTTTATCATTACAACAACACCATCATCTTCATCAGCATCATCATCAATCATCGTCGTCGCATCAACAACAACATCAACAGCATCAACAACAACTCTCATCGGTTTCACCATTTAGTACATCAGTATGTTGTTCATCGCTTGCCAGCAGCAGTGGAGGAAGTAATTCAGTTTGCTCTGGCAGCTCGTCGGGCAATATTTGTCCCGGTCCAGATTCAGCTGATAGTACAACACCTCCACCATCTATACAAAGTTCAAACTCAATAGTTAATGCCATTGAACATGAGAAAAAGACTGCTAATTCTATAAGAGGTAATTTTATTTTTATCGAAATTCTTTGTTGCATATTAGTTGGTGTTCTGAGCTTTTTTTCGGAGTAAAAATAGTTTTAAGTTGAGCTTTTTTATTAATATATATTGTAGAATTTAGAATCTGTATTTTACAAAAGGTTTTAGAATATCTTACGAAGATTCTTAAGTTAGACTACCTGATTGAGTCTAAGAATATTGGAATAAGATTTCACCAATTCAACAACAGTAATTAGTTTGAAAAATACTTCTAAACTTGATTCTTACAAACGTATTTTTGAAGTTGCGGCCTTGTCATCTTTCATTCTATTTACAAATGCAGTTGTCTTTGAATATTTTTATAATCAGCGTCGATCCAAGTGCTCAATACTTGACTTCTTGGACCGATCAATTCACCGAGATCTTGTTCGCCCTCATGTTCAAATTCGTTAGATGGAGTTGGATCACTTGGTTAACCGGCACGACCACCACTTCATGGTCCGAGTGTTCGAGACCCAGTCTCGGTGGGGTTTTAAAATAGAACTAAAAATCTATTCCGCCGCTGGGCTGTTGTCTTGCTCGCAGCAATGTAAAAATAAGGCATACGAGTTTTCTCACTCCCTTTACTCTAATTCCATTCCGGCCAAAAGCCATGCTGATGCATCAAAGGATTGTTCCCTAGGTTTTGGCCAAATCCTAAAAAAAAGAAGAAGAAAAAACAAAAAACGAAATTCTACTTTAGAATACCCTATGACACCATTAGTATCACATACAATGATACGCAGCGTCCGTGAAAGCGATTTTAACTTATCCAATTCAGATACGCAGATGTTCGCTGCCGGGGGCCTTCTCTGGGCCAATGCTCTATGCATACTGATCATCATGCAAGCATCTTTCTTTGGAGACCCTTAAAGCTAGACGGGTAGGACGGATTTGTAATCACAACCATTAACTATACTAGTATGCTTAAGGCTATAAATCAATATCTGCCGGTTTAATTGTCATTTTGTTGCAGAATAGTTTTGTTTGCAACGGTTCAGAATCACTTTACTGAATTTCGCTGAATTTAGGGTCTAAACCACCCAAAAAAAGGAAGTCAATGACCAAATTCATACATCATATTCTACAGCATTCCAGACCATTAGAAGAACGCACCCCTTTAAGACACTCGTCACCAGTTTGCAACGCCCAAACGGGCCCAGCGACACTAATATCGGGAAAGCTCTTGGATCATCTGTGTGGTACAGACACGCGATTAAAGAGTAAAGCTGGCGATATCCTGAACAAAAAAATGTTATGCAGGAGTGCTCTCTCACATGACTTAAGCAATTTACCAGAGATACCGTCAATCCTGGACCTTTATTACCGAATTCGATTCGATTGTAATCTTTCGTAAGTATAGCAAGTTTAGAATTGAATGAGATTTAAAAGAGATATTACTCTGGCAAGAGGTGTTAGCTTTAGGCCCATTCAATTCTAAATTTTTTATATTCACGATCGATTTGAGTTGAATCGTATTCAGTAATAAGGCCCCTGGACTGGTATTTTTGTCTTTGCCAGCCCCTTCGATCTTAGTGAGAGAGCCCACTTTCCTCGGACTTGCCAGGGTAGGTATATTATTTACTTGGCTGCTGGAACACGTTAATTCGGTGATTTAAGACCGGGCTATCTCTATCTGTCAACCAAGTATCATCGAAGACCGCCCTTGCGCTCTTTCGGAATAAAAGTTTCATGACTAAAATACATACCTCTATTGCTTCGTTCTACTGCTGGTTCTAGTTATATACCGGGCCAGTTTGCTGATATCAGGCACCCTTGGACGGCTGAGGACCTTAAAAGACTCCTGGGACCATATCAGAAAGTTCAAACTGACGTACCAACGAAATTAATATTTCAACTAGTTTATCACCCCGTATAGAGCTAAGCATTCCCTCTAGTTCCCGTAATCCCTTGTGGGGCATGCGGCGGAAGAACAACTTCAAAGTGTCACACAGGACCACATAAACTTGTAATTCAAATAAATACAGAAAACTAAAGAAAAATTTGAAGAGCTCCTCCTAGCTTAGTTAAACATCCAAAGAAATACCCGTGATAATACCACTTAAACTCATGTGTAATTTGAAAGGTTTGCCAAACTAAATAACGTCTTTGTAAAGCAATTAAAAACTCGAAACGAACACCTTAAGAGGATGTTAAATTACAAAAAAGACAAATGCGCTCACGTGAACAGAATATTCAAAAATAAACAACATCGCAAGCGAACATTGTGCTCAAATTTCAAAATTCATTTAAAAATTAATTTTCAGCTATTAGTCACGGAGGCAGTAATCTGCCGATGATGGCCTTTTTGTTGTTATTCAAAAAGTGCAAATTGCACGAGCAATGCAAATATGCTGCTTCGTGCATTTTTTCAATCCTTCAATCACCCAAAACACATGTCGTTAAACGTGACTTTTTCGAACAGTTTTTCGGCATGACGACAATTATCGTGTCATTGACTCGGGTTTGGCGGAAATAAAAGAAAATTGGAAAATCACAGAAAACGATGCTCCGATCAGCGCGATTACTTTCAATTAAGTCTAACGTTCTTCAAAGTCAAAGATGACGATTAGCTAAATTAACGACATGTTCATCATTACATTATGTTACAAAGTTGCAAAATATTTTAACAAAATGGCAAGTAGCCTCAATTCGTGGAAAAAATCTCCACGCTTACGCCGTTACTGACTTTTTATCTTGCGGCCAACGTGACAAACACCCCCGTCTACGGCATAATAGCGAAATTGAAATGTCGTTGACCCCCTCGAGTACATCTGGATAAGAATGAAATTTAGTACCCACACATGCTCCCCACCCCGAGTAAATACTTTTTCTGTTTATACAAATTTTACCCAAAAACGTGCAAACATGCTTATTTCGTCTTCTTAGCTTTTAAAGAAAAGCTCGTCAAAGCTCATCGATGACTGCAGGAAAATGCGCAAACGCGGACGACTTATCAGCTATCGCACCGTCCTGAGAATTTCATTACCTCAACCTCAGCCTCATTTGTTTACGTTACCGACGTGTTCTGGTCATAAACATAAGCCCGGTCGTTGACTCTTGTACCACTTTCTGTGTTCTGTTCTGAACCGAACGACAGGACTGGGGCTGAATTCATTGTACGACGACAAAACTCGTAGTGTAGTGATATCTTAAGATTATCAGCAAGACATCCACAAGCTGAAAGAAAACTTTCTAATGTAATCGAAGCTAATATTGTGATCGCAGTAATTATACGCATTTTACGCATGTGAAGAGCTATTATTTCGGTGACATTAAGAAATTGCAAATTATTTTTGTCATTTTTAACTTTTTGATAAGATAAGCTTATCGCCAAGAGCTTAAAAAAGCCCAACAAAAGATAGCCCAGGTGAGCAAACATAACACGCAAATTAAAGACTAATTAAAAATCTTTAAGCACCTCTCTTTCTTTTGTCAAGAACTAGGTCAGTTTGTAAGAACAAGAAAGCAAAATGAAGTGTCGTCGTCCCCTGAAATAATTCAAACTTTCAAAGTGAACAATTCAAAACGGAAATTGGCACACATTTCCTTCTCTTCTTCTTTTCTTTTTTTTTGTTTTTTTTTTTTTTAATTGAACTTTATAAGTTAAGATTCCGCATTTTTTCGCTATCATTTTAATTACAAAATCAAAAGCAGAATATTCACTTTCCGATCGGCTTGGATACATATGGGGACAAATTATTAGAAGTGATCATCTGTTCCGTGAGTCGTATTTAAAAATCGCGACAGAATTTCAACAGCGTTTCGCGCTGTTCTATTTTTGTTTTTCTGATTAAAATTGGCATTGTTTAGGCTTAATTTAACCAAGTAAAAATTGG
The DNA here is from genome assembly GCA_964036015.1 of Leptarthrus brevirostris. Taxonomy (NCBI): domain Eukaryota; kingdom Metazoa; phylum Arthropoda; class Insecta; order Diptera; family Asilidae; genus Leptarthrus; species Leptarthrus brevirostris. Next base: position 2,621,861 of record OZ038372.1, on the reverse strand, counting down.
CTAAAACGAATAAATTCAATTGGACTGATTTAAATCGCGGAATATATGGAATGTGTAATAGATTCGAGTAAAAACTCACTATTTATATTGTGAAAAAAGGGGCACGTATAAATATTCAATATCTTGAGTGCTATATTTCGCCGACAAAAAAAATACACTCAAGACGTAGTAAAAACTTTTTGTTTAAATTAAAAAAAAAGCGCAGCTAATGGTTAATCTTCTTTATGCGACGTATTAATTCCGTAACGGATTAGATTAAAGAAATGAGACCTTATTTAAATGTTGATGAAACATACAAAGCCAGATGGGTTAAGTTGCACAGAATATATTTGAAGAACTTTAAGTTGCACGACCCTTTTTAGACAGCTGTTTACTAAATTCGGCCGATACGTAGATAGATACAATGCAAATGCGATTTTGACTTTTTTTTCAACGACCCAAAATAACTAGTATTTTGACAATTTTAACCAAAAAACGCTGCAATAAATTATAATTGCACCATTTAGACTAATATAGAAAATTACTCCTCGTGGGATCTTTCCCGATTCTACTAAAACTTTTAAAAATTTAACAGTTTTTTAAGAAAAAATAGTACTGAAAATGTTATTTCGAACATAGTACAATTTAAGGTTAAAAAAAAATGATGTTCAAATTAACAGCTGTCTCTCTAGTTCTTGCAACTCCTTGTGGAGTATGGCCGATTCGAAACAACGATTCCCAGCGGACACATAATTTTAAGTGGATAGCGAGCCACTTAATAATCTTTTGTCAGCAGAAAACAAGTGTGGGCCGTTGCTGGTGGAATTCGAACCTGGGACTTCCAGATTGGTAGGCCGACACGCTATCACTTACTCCACCGACAAATAAACATAATTTTTTTTATATAGGTTTTTTTTCAAGAAAGTTTAATAAGAATTTATAAAGTTAATACCAATTTTTCGAAATATATTGAGTAATCATGTTTCCTTGCAATCATTTCTCTCCGTTTATCTTCATTTTTAGGATTCCGTACCAAAGTGGGAAAAATACCCTTATGTTGCGAGTGGTATTCGTCTGTCTGTTTGTCTGTGTCACAACTGCTTAATTCAGCAACTACTTGAAATTTGGAATAGTTTTATATAATGCTTGTCCAACGTTATTGCAAATGAAAACACTTAAAAAATAGTATTATTTTTATTTCAAAAGGGGACGAAAAAGAGGGGGGGTCAAAATTTCAAAGTGGGTATCATTTCCAAATTATAAAATATACTTTTATTTTCCATTATACCACTTAGTTTTCGACCTATGATTAAAATTTTATAAAAACAATACCCCCCCCCCCCCCCCCCCAACCTTATCAAAACAAGTTTGCAAAGCGAAAAATCTGAAATAATTAGAGTTGATGAAGGTTTACGTTAATATTACAGGAAAAATAAAACTATGCCTCTAACTGGCACAGTTTTTTTTTTTAAATCAGCTACCTCATCCTTAACTCCTTTCCTGTAAAGGCTGTGCTTTAGCATAGGGGATCCCCTGATCTTTGGCAACATCATATAGAGAAAAAACAAAAACCTTCCAAGGTAGGAAACTCTCGATGCACGAGTCCGACCCGCACTTAGCCGGAACTTTTTTTTACCATGCACTTCAATTGGCGAAAAAAAAACCAAGAGTAATTTGAAATAGTTACTAATTATTTCATAAAGTAAAAAGCGATTTGAAATTTAATATTTGCTCAAATAAATAGTTAACTTTGAAACTCGCTCTTTTCGGTTAGAAAAATTAAAAAGGGTATCACGCTCACTTGCTTGCTTTTTAGGTTTCCGTACGTTCGAATGAAAAAACGGACCCTTATAGGATTACTCGTGTGTCTGTCAGTCTGTCTGTCAGTCTGTCTGTCCGTATCCAATTTGATACGAATCTAATTGACCGATTAAGTTGAAATTTGGTACACATATGAACTTATGTGACCAAAACACGGACGTGTAACGTAAATAAATGATTTTTAAATATGGGGGTCACTTTGGGGGGGGGGGGGGGTTAGAAATAAATTAGAAATAAAAGGTTTTTTTAGGAGGGTCTCAAATATATATTTTTTATTAGTTTAAAATATATGTTTGAAAGTTATTTAAGAAAATAGAAGAAAATTTACCCCCCTCCCCCTTATTTATGAAACTACTGAGCCTAAAATTTTGAAAAAAAAAATACAGAAAATAGTCCATTACTTATAGATTATAGGAAAACCTATAAGAAGTTTATGATCTTAAAATAACATGGTATATCTCTCAATATTGTGCGTACAAACTTACATTTGCAGTTGGAATGTATGTGAGAACATGTTTTTCAACTACAATGTTAAGTTCGTTCTTTGGATAAATTATTGGTTCTACTCGTTCGACATAACTAGGTCAGGTATCCGTCACTCCTTGTATCAACCGTTCTAAGTACCTATACCTCGACGCTCCGTCAAGTGGCAAATCGATCAGGGATTGCGAGCGCACCTATTATTGCGATGCGTGCTACGCTGCGAGTGTGGTGAGGGTGACAAATCAAAAAATTAAATATCAGAATACCTTCTATCACTCGGTCTTAGTTCACGTATTCAAAAATATACTACAAACAGAATTCAACAATCGACAATATATTCAGCAACTTGCCTCTACAATACGGTATCGTACATAGTTTTTTAGTTACTACAAACAAATTTGGGTCAGATTTACAAAAATTCACGAGAGTTCAACTCGCACTTGTACGGTTTTTTTTTTAAAAAAAATTCAAAATTGGTTCGGTCCCTGATCAGGAGGTCTGTGAAGAGTGTGAAGTTATTATTTTGAAGCATAGCCCAAACATGAGCAATCGCAGTAGTTTCTCGACGCATCATAGAGTTGTCTCCTAGGCTGGTTCGGTCACTGCTTTCTTTTATAATGTATTACGACATCAGCCCAACAATAAAAGGATTAAAAGAATTCTTAAATATTTCTTGCTCCGCTCGAGCTCCAAAACTGTTTGTTTTGAAATATTTTTCGATTAATACAAGCTTTTCTAACTTTATTATAAAAATGTATAGCACCTGAAAACAAGGCCTGTGCGGGGGGAGGTGGTGGTGGTGGTCAGGTACTATACCCAGAAGGGGTTTATAACATTTTCTGAACTTCTTTATTAGGAAAAATTTTACTGAAATACTAAAAAAAACAACCTAAAAAATTTTCTTTGTATAGCTCCTTTATTTTTTTGTTATGAAATTAGATCACCCCTCCCCCCTCCCCAAAGAGCAAATCCTGCGCACGGCCCTTCTGACTACGATTCACAGCTCATCCATGATTTCAGTCGTATTTCAAAAACAAATAGTTTATTAGAGTTCTGAGGAGATTTGATATAGTCCCTGATAGAAATATTGTATAGTTCCAGGAAATTATAGGTAGAAAACATAAAAAATACCGGGATAATCTTACGAGAGAACGGCTTATTCGCAAAATAGAATTCTGAATTTTTTCGATGTATTCTTGATAATTCTAGGAACTCTAGAATTCTTCCAAATACGTCGAAAAAAATATCAAAACTCTATTTTACGTTGGCACGCAATTTTTTTAATGATTTTTACGTATAATTTCCTGGAACTATTCAATATTTCTATCAGGACCACCAGAACTGAGTCTACTCAGAACTCCAAGAACATATTTCTTTTCTAACAAAAAAGCGCTGTTAACTTGTATGGGTTAACTATACATACATTTCGCAGCTCGCAGTATTAGAAACAGCTGTTTAAAAATAAATTCAAAATATGTTAAGTATATAATTTTTATCGTAGTCTCTCCATGTATTAATTGGTACCTTGTAAAATTCCTCAACTTATGTTTTTTTTACTACTGATTGTTGCAGACAAATTGATTGCTTATTTATTGATTTTAGCAAAGTCTTAAAGAAAAGTTATCAAAAAATAAACTTTTTTTTTGTATAATACATTTTGTACTATTCTCTCCAATATAATTTATAACTTCAAAGGTGTACGGCAACTTTGTCATTTTGCATCACCATTTCTATATGAATGCATGCGTTCTTCGAAGTAACATAAATTATTTTAAATGCAAGATAAGCTTTTCATAGCAGCAGCATATTACAGTTCCGAAGCCACTCTCGTTTTAAAGTTTCCGTAATATCTTGTGGGTCATGAACTTAATTAAGGTGGATTCTGAACCGTTGGTATTACTCTGCAACGCCCAAAGCCCTCTTTATCGTAATCTGTTGTCGGAAGAAAAAGCTATAGGTCACCGTCAGTGAGGTTCGATCCTGGAACCTCCAGGATGGAAGGTCGACACGTTATCACTTACTCCATCGGCGACTTCCATAAATTGTGCCATAGCCTCTGGAAACCTTTATTATTTCGTCGTGTCCATCCTTCTGTCCGTCTCGTAATTTTTTAACTTTTTTTGTGATACAATTTTATAGTGCGGCAGTTGTGAAATTGTAACAAAATTTAGCTGGTTTACCTCTCCATACGCATGAAAAGTGAAAATAATATTTTTTTACATGTGGAGTATGCTAAATTCAATCAAATAAGTCATTTGGCGTATTTATTTTGACGCCTCAGTTGCGAGATAACAGATATTGGCAGTTGTCTTTAATATAAAGTTTTTGTTTTCTATTTCCAAATGCAAATTCAAAAACTTTTACAATCGTACAAACTCTCTTACTTTCTTTCAAATATTGTTTTCAAAGGCTACGAGAGAGAGTTCGACTCTCTACTTCCCACAACCCCAATTGCAAGTGAACCTATAATTTAAAGTGGATTCCGAGCCACTTACATTTTCTCTGCAACACCCATGGCCTTTTCATCGTGATCTGTTGTCAGCAAAAACCAAACACGGCTCACCGCCGGTGGGATTCGAAACTGGGAGCTCCGGATACTCCACCGACGACTTACGATGTTCGCACTACTTTTAAATATTTTTCAGAACTTTTGTGTGAAAAATGAAAGTCTTTTTTAGAATGTTAACGACTTGGCTGTTAGAGACAAATAAAGCAAAACATAAGTAGGAAGATGGCGGTCAAGTCATTAGATTCGTAGTACATTAGGTCACATTTGCGAATATGTGGAAATACCATGTCGTTTTAGATGGTATTGACATGGTATCGGGTTACACATATGCATATGGTATACCAACATATATAGTACATATAGACGAAAACACCACCATATATGGTATAACATCACTTATAATATGTGTTACCCTATACTATGTCAATACCATTGACTATTCCCAAATATTACAGGTATTGAAATTCGCGAATTACAGCGTGGTTCGTTGTATAACAATGCCATGATATCGGTACTATCTGCCGGTCATAAGCATTAGAATGAGGAGCAACCTCGGATCTGTACTAGGCTGAATTGCTGACATTGCTGCTTCCTATCATAACCGTGGGGATGTTTTTCTAAACCAAGGGATATTTTCACTCATTGTAAGTCAAAATTTAATTGCGAATGATCAACTCGCTGAGAAGATCCTGTTTTTGTATAGTTTCGAATTATTCTTTTAGTTGATGTTGTTACGATAAATTTATTTTTACATAAAGGCTAAAGATAATTTATGGAAAAACAATTCCTAAAATATTTCACAGAGTCTTTCTACACTACGACAAAACACTGGCTCATAGTACTCATTATTTATTTAAAGAAATCAATCCACTGTAGAATTTGCGTTACCTAAAATTATATGAATTTTGGTTGCTTTTAGGGAAGGTTTCCGAAACCCGCCAAGCTTTAACTTAGCAGTTGCCTTCTTGTAGGCTATGTGCTAAAGTTGTCAGGACTGCTGTTATGAGAACGGTGTTTGAGGCACATCTATGTAAATAATGCAAGAACCTCTTCATCAAAGCCTCTTTTATAATTCTTTCCATTCGACGTTTCTAGGTTTATAACACAAGAAGCGACTTAGGGGCCGTTCCAGTATTACGTAACGCAGTTAGGGGGGTGGGGGGGGTGGGGAGGGGGGTATACGGTGCGTTATAAGGGGAAAGGGGGTCAACGAACGCGTTACGTAACATTAAGTTTTTGTTAAAAACTCACGGCTCATTTTATATGGTATATCTATACTACACATATTTTTTTTACATACGAAAAGGGTCGCGTCACTTAGTATACAGAAGTATATATATGGCAAATAACCACAATAAGCCGCGTTCCACAAGTCTATAGTTTGCGGTCAAGCAAAACCACCTAAACTACAAGCCATGAACTTACTAATTTTACACACACACATTACTGCCAAAGCGGGCTGAAATTCCGTCTAATTTACATTGCTTCTTATTTCGGTAGTTTGCGCAACATAATTGACATTTTTAGATTAAAATAATCATGTGAGTGTTACGTAACGTTTAGGGTGGAGGGAGGGAGTGTAACGCGAAACGTTACGGCGCATAACAAGGGAGAGGGGGTAGAAATGTTCAAAAACTACGTTGCGTAATATTTGAACGACCCCTTAAAATTTTGTGTCAGATGTCAAAAACAAACGACAACGTAATGGCAAATGTATCACCCGCCTACTAAAAGGGAAGGTTATGTCGAATGTTCTTCTATTATAATAAATTAACAGTTAAAACAAATTTTATCAACGCAAGAAATATTAGCTCGGCTTTAATAAAGGGAGTTAAAGATTGATTACATAGATGGCGTTACTAGTACCGTCCTTACGAAAGGAGTCCGGAAACTTTTGAAGCCGACCATATGAAAAAGCTTTCGTGCAACATAATCAATGTAAGTTAACGTTCTTCAAATTCTTTTCAGGATGTTTTCCCTCTTAACTTAATATTTAGATTAACAGCATTCGCTCGACAATTCCTACACAGAAGTAACTTCGAAGTAGGCACATAAATTTGTTCCATTAAGCACAGTTCGAAAGGGCTTCGATACTTTCACCAAATCCACTTTCAGTATTATGCAAGCCCTTTCCATTTCTACAGCGTTTCTAAATCCTTTTAGCGAATCTTTAAATCCTTTCCTATGTCATAAATCTTTGTCGTTTTCCCTCCATATTTCAATACGAAACGCAAAACGACAAATCCCCAAGAAAGTCGTGCACTTATCACTAAAAGCAGCAACAATACTACAAAAAGTGTGTCAAGAGTGCATTCACCATTCATTGGAGACTTTGATTTTACTTCTCTAATCGAAAGCATATTGCCACCCTGTAGTAGGCTTCGGCCCGCCCACCCCGAAAGTCTTTAGAACAACTTTAGTGTATCGGTAAGCTTTCAGGGCCACCTTTCACTCTTTCCAATTACTTTACCTGTCTCCTTTTCGGGGGTGGACAACAGATTGATGCACCTAAGTGCAATTACTTCCCGTCCTGCGTTAATGCTATTATCAACGGTGAAGCCATAAAACCACTTGACATCTGGGCTTATCACATTTTTGGAGTAAGCGTCACAGCAAAGCTTAGCAAGTGTTAAGCCCTAGTAAGCCGTAGAATTTAAGTAGAGAGAGAGTATATGTGTTGTATTTTATAGAGAAATGTCGGCCAGACATAACCTACCCCACACGCAAATTGCATTGCTGATTGCACTGCCAATTTCGATGACCAACTTGGTTCCGTCACTGCGGCGGTAGTAGTGGATCTGATTACTGGTAGAAATTGCGAAATTTCCCCTGCACGCTAAATAGTCCGTCGTTTAGTCTTATCAGGCTGGAATGCAGTGCATGGGATTTAAGTGGTTTTAAATTAGGTCAATAATTGCGAGTGATAATGATTGTTGATAGTGCAAAAAAGTGAAAGTTATTGCGTTAGAACTGCGCGAACTGTGCACTTATTTCTTTTTACTGAATGGACTCAAAACTAATTTTACTGAATACTCTTATTGTGCAAAAGCAGATTAGAAATTTTTCTCGACACAACGCTATTTCTGTTTATAGAGTTTGTGAAGAGCGCACTGATGACTTGTTCCTACTTACACCACGTAAGCTATGATTATTTAATACTGTAGAGGGCTATGTAATGCTTTGGAGGTATTGAAGCTTAATTTTAAAACTTATTTAACAAACAACTTAATTTTTAGACAATTATATAAAATTTTGGTTTTTGCTAATTTATTTATTTCACACAAATATTAGGAACTCTTCGAAAATTGCAGGCACCTTTAATTGTCTTATTTGGAATTTATTTCGTTTTAACCTTATTTGTACAGTATACCTACTTACCACCTTTTGTTTTTGTTCAATTTTCGTTGACTGTTGTTAAAAATTCAATATCGGAGACTGAGTTGAATCAATTAGTTGAGTGGCACGACCGCCTTGCCATGATTCCCGGGTTCGAACCCAGGTCTCTTTGTGGGTTTTTAAAATTGAATTTAAAACAATCCCGTCTCTGGGCTGTTGTCTAGCTCGCAGTAATGCAAAAACAAGACACTCAAGTTTCCTTACTCCCCTTACCCAAATTCCCTTCCGGCAAAAGCCATGCTAACGCATCAAAGGGTTGTCCCCTAGGCTTTGGTCATATCGTAAAAAAAATATTCGGGAATATTTGCAATTCAAAACGGCGAATTCAATATGGTGTACGTAAAATTTTAAATTTTCAATTTTTAAAATCTAACCTCAGATTTGTAATCAGCTACTCCAAAATGTTATAAAGCCGTTATTTATCCAAAAAGTTCGAAACCATTACATTTAAAATTTTACATAACATTTAAAATCAATTTTACATTACATTAAAATTTTTCGAATCCAATGCGTAACACGAATTGCAGCCCATAAAAACCAAAACTGTTATACTAAGTTTTCTCTTCACCTCTCTGTGCATCAGGGTGGCTAAAGGGTGCCCTCAAGGCGGTGGTCTATCACTGCTGATCACTAGTTATAGGCGACCTCCTAATCAAGCTGAGAAAGCTTGCTTATGCCATCGGCTACGCGGAAGGTCTTGCAATTATTATCTCAGAGAAGTTTTTCCCACTCTTACTGATCTAATAAGAGCAGTTCTGCGCACGGTTACTGGCGTGCAAATGAAGGTCTTACAATTAACCCTCCCAAGCCTGTTTTGTGGCCTTCATTTATTTATTTAAAGATTTATCAAAGGCTGTCTTAATAAAAATAACAAGACCAAATAGTTAAAAATACAAAATTACAAAACAAAGAAAAGAATAGTCAAAAGAACGTAGCCTTCACAAAACTTTTGGAGAGATTAAAATCAATGTTTTCAAAATGCGAATAAAGGTTACGAGTTTTTATGAGTTTAAGTACGGCGGCAGAATGAAAGGATCGCTCCGAGGAATCCTACGAAGAGCAAAGCAAACAAAACGCCGTTGGACTCCCACTACCCGTTCAATATAGTCATGATAAAGTGGTGACCAAACAAAACAAGCATACTCCATAATAGGCCTGACAAAGGTACAACAGGAGAGCCGAGTCATATAAGGGTCGTCAAATTCCTTTGCCTATCTTTTAATAAAACTCGATGTAGAATTTTCCTTAATAACCACCAGTGTTCAACGAGACCCTAAGTCCTTGGTCTTATTATTTTTTTCCAATACATAATTCTGCATGGTGTAGCTAAAGTCAAGAGGATTTTTCTACGAGTAAATGACTTACTAATATTAACGGGAAGATATTTAATAAAACAGCAGTTGTAGAAGGCGTCTAAGTCTGAGTTTAAAATTTCACAGTCTCGAACAGAGGAAACAATACGGAAAGTTTTGACATCGACAGCATAACTTTCAAAAATTTGGTGGTTAAATCTGTAAAACGCCTTGCTACAGTCAATTTCCATACCAGCTTTAATTTCTGATTTTTTTTTATTACATACGATGTAGCCAAAGCCTAGGGGACAACCCTTTGATGCGTTAGCATGGTTTTGGCCGGAAGGAAATTAGGAGTAAGGGAAGTGAGGAAATTTGAAAGTCTTGTTTGCGTTGCTGCGAGCTAGACAACAGCCCAGAGATGGAGTGGATTATTTGAATTTCTTAATTAAAAAGTCACGGGGAGACCTTGTCTCGAACCCGGAACTCATGGCATGATGGTCGTGCCGCTCAACGAATTGATCCAACTCCGTCTCCAGATCAACAAAAATTAGAGAATTCCAGAAGGTTAGTAGTTGTTGACCTATCCTTTAGAAATCCGTGCTGAAAAGTGTCAAGGAACGGTTTGCAGCGGAAGTGAAGTACATGGTAAACTTATGCCCCAAAAACCTTAGCAATGCAACACAAGTTAGAAATGGGTCTGTAGTTAGAAATATCACACTTCTTATCTTTCTTGTGGAGAGAAATAATAAGAGATGACCTGCAAGATTCTGTAAAGACACCGCAAGAAATTAATAAAGAAAGAAACCAGAGAAGAAGACACAGTTCTTTCGAAAGAAAACAGGAATACCATCAGGCCCTATCAACCAAACTATTGATGTGTTTCGCGACTGTGTCGTCATCAAAAATAAGATCCTTCATGGACCTTGCTACAATCACAATCCAAGGCGCGGTGATTGAGTACTCAAACGAGGTCACTTGTCTAGTTATCACGCTTCATAGAAGACTCAATTGGAACTCTCACCTAGACTCCACATTTAATAAGGCTACACGAGTCACATGGACCTGTTGAAGACTTTTCGCAGGGACGTGTGAACTTACCCCAAAGCTAATTCTCTGGCTGTACAATACGATTGTCAAACCGCCCTCGTCTGGTGGCCTAAAGTTCAACAGCCGTTGCCAATCGTCACAGCTGCCATCGGATTGACTCCCTCTGCAATTACTGATCTGAGAGTGCAGCTCACTAATAATACGCCGGCTTGTGACAAAGGTCACATGAGCATCCTACGGCGCATTCCTGATTTTTGTGCGTGCACCGTAACGAACCACATAACCAAGGAACTGCGCTTTGGCAGAAAGTTTAGGCCTCACTTTCCAGAACGAGCAGACTGGCACAGCTGTGGCCCAAGTCTCGATCCTAGAAACCATCAAATGATTCAAAACTGGAACACCGTCTTGTCTTGATTGCGCTGTCTGTCAAGCCAGAATCCATGTTATCGAAACCTGCGCCCTCATCAACGTCAGCAAAGAACTGAAAGGGTGCCTAATAGCCAAGCAGCCGTAAAGACACTATCTAGAGAAATGTGTTACTCAGTCCAAGGCACTTGTTAGACCCTATGCCTATAACTATATGACCGTCTTATGTAAAGCGGACCACAGGTTACCTTCAGGCTTTCTATCTGACCAGTGTAATTAAAATATCACCTATACCAGACGAACTATCGGCTCTGAAGTCAATGAAACTACAAGGCACATAATCTGCTTTTGTCATGGCTTAGAAGGATGATCTTTAGGCCAGACTTTCTGAGCTGAAGTTAGATCCTCCCCTGTTAAAGACCTCTTTGCCTACCTCAGGGTGGCAGAGTTTCTCAGTAATGGAGTTCTTGTACAAAAGATCTGCTGCGTCGTATTGACTATTATATGGGTAACCCTTACTTAAATAAACGAATAAATATTTTCTTTCGAAATGAAGGTTTTCTGGCGACACATCGTTTGTATTTTTTGCCTATGAAGAAAATTTGATATTAATTGTGCACTCACTGCCAACCCACAATTTTGCTTTATTTTGCAAGCTCTTATTTTAAGATCCACCTTCATAATGCGTCGATCCTTCTTTGTAGGCCTTCATCTATGATATTTTTTGACAACCTTTGTCTGAAAAGATCCCAATTGCTGCAACTGATCAATCAAAAAATAATTAGCAGACAGGGATAATGACGATTGTTTAAAAAATGAAAGACCTAGAATTCGATGTTGCTATATAGCACAAATATGCAAATTTTTTAATGTAGGATTCCCCGCACTCGAACACATTTGACGGGCTGAGAGTAAAAGTGACCTATTTATAAGGTTCGGGCAAAAGTGGCTTAGAAAATGTTCCGCGCAAAAACGAATCGCGTGAGATTCCGGACAAAAACGAATCGTAGAAAATTTCCGGGCAAAAACCATTTGACTACAAAAAGTAATGCAAAGTTAATGCAGTTAAGTAGTTAAGTCGCTTTTGCCCGGAAATTTTCTACGACTGGTTTTTGCCCGGAATCTCACGCGATTCGTTTTTGCGCGGAACATTTTCTAAGCCACTGTTGCCCGAACCTTATAAATAGGTCACTTTTACTCTCAGCCTGTCATTTAACATAACATTTGTCTGCTAAATACTAATACTGTTTACGAATTCCAGTTTTCTATACAAAATCCTAAATTTGTAATTGGGTTTGTAAAAAGCTTTCGAATCTACTTAAATGCCTTTTGTCAAGTAGTTGTAGTAAATGAGTTCAATAAAAACGTCATTACCAATTTGAGATTTAAATTACAAGTAAATATGAAAGCTGAAACTGAAGGAGACGACCAAATATGGAAGCTAGTCAATCTATTAATAAAAATTTTCCGTAAACAATAAAATTGTAAAAAATCATGCAATATTCGCATCATTTTGCCCAGGGTACAATCAAATTCATTCACATTCATGTACAGTGCAATCAGCTAGTGCTCTATCCACTTCAGAGCTCGCTCTCAACAACACTGTCGAAATAAATCACAACAATTCGACAGCAATCCATTCTTCCTGATTTAGTACATCTACCTTGCCAATATGTTTCAATTATTTTCACAACGAAATCGTCATTTGTCATGGCAGGTACGTACGATGTATATATATTCTCCCACCTCATTCTCGTATCGAAACAATGACTATTTACCCACGTATGTAACTCCACATTCGGAAAAGCAAACACGAATTGTGTAAACAATCGAATTTCTCTGTTATCATGGTGTCATTCACCTTCGACCGGTATCACTGAACATCTGGGGATATTTTGGCAAATCATCAGTCGTCCGAGCGGTTTCTTTCGTTTTGATATTAATACATCGACCCCGCAATGAAACCAAAACACTCGCGGCAGCTTTTCCTGATAAGAAGATACAAGCACGCAAATGCGAATTTCAAAAATTGCCGTGTGGTGAAATATTTTGGAAAATAAGAGAATGTTTCATAGTCGAAATGAAAACTTAGCCTGGGTCCGGGGGGTGAATGCTCTTTCGACAATCTGCAGATAAAACGCGTGTTAATTGGCAAAGGGCAGAGCTTTAGAGCGCTTATCATTGCACAATACTTGGGCACGGAGAAACCATACGACGGCGAAAAAACAGATGAATTATGAATGCTGCCTGTGGTTTTGGTGGGGATTGGGGAGGGAGGGGGGTGTTGCGAATTGGAGGAAATCGATGAAAACAACCACCATTTAGACAGCTGAGCAGCAGCTCCCCAGCTCTCTGTGCCATGTCAGGGCTTATGTTTCATTCACAGCTTGGTAGTGTCAATGACTTTTGGACCAACGGGAAACGCCGAAAATATGAGCATTTTAGAGAATTCTCCTCCATTTTTTCAGTCTATCAAAACCAAAAATAACTTTTTTGAATCATAAAAGCCGGCGACGTGCGAAAGTATTTCCCTCAAGTCTGTAAAAATTCTTATTGTGAAGAATTGTGCAGAAAGACAGGAGCTTGTTAACGTTAAGATTTATGTTGAAAGTCCTAAATTTCATTTCCGCATTTTTTATATCGAACTTCGCACTTATCTAACATTCTTATCAATGTTTTTTCATATTTTAAATTTTCTTGCTTAAGTACTTTATGTCATTGGTGTGGGGAGTCTTAATCTTTGTAAATCCTTGCAAAGGAATAAGTGTAAAATTTTATATCCTCAATTCCTGCTTTATTCCTAAACGTCTTATTGTATATATAAGTACAGGACAACAAAAGCTATGGACTTTGGTCGAGTGCTTAACTTCATACTGGGAGTTTCTTTCCTTAAAAAATTAAAATTGAATCAGACCCACCTTTTATGGCTTTGTACCTATGAAAACGGGATTTTAAAGCTTTTCTTACATTTTATGAAAGAATCGTCGCCGTTTTATGACACAATGTGCTACCGTATCCTTCAGGTGATTTTCACTGATGTCGTTGACAATGGCCAACGGCGACGCCTTGCCCGTCAATCCACCATATCGTGAGACTCAAGCGTCTGTTTGTCAAAAGCAAAAAGATATTATTGGGAATGGATAAATCTGTCGACTTGAAACTTGGAACAGTTTTGAAGCCTAGAACTTTGTTTTTTCAGTCCTTAAGTCCTTAGTCCTAAAGTACTATGGCCGTACCCCCACGTTTTGAGGAGCTTGACTCTCTGAGGCGCAACATTACCCTCAGCTTAACGTTCTTTGTGTAGATGTTCACAGGGTGTGGTGTAGAGTTGTATAACGCGCACGGAAGGGAATGGTTTTGAATGCACCAATGATTGCCATTCCCGATATTCTTTGTGTGTGGAGAGATAAGGGCTTAAGCCAAACTCATGAGCCTGGACTACAAGATACAAGATAACAAATTATCTTGAACAGGAGAAAGCACATGTGGATAAATTTTATTACCGTAAGTAAAGCACCTGGTGGAGCTGAAGCTGATATACGGACTTTTACTGAGATATGGCGCAATAATAACATCTCCCGAAGCACAAAACTCCGGATTTTTTATTCGAACGCAAAATTTATTTATTGTTCGATTGTACAACATGGAAATTGACCTGTAAAAAAGCATCTGAACTACAAGTCTTTATAAAGCCATGGCAATGGATAAGCAGCACACTTCGAAAAATTCCAAACAACATCGCTCAACAGGCTATGTTGCAAATCACACGGGACTCAAGAAAAACGCCGAAGATCTGTACAGAAGTAAGGTATCCAGATCATGTAGAGAGTTAGTGTAGGAGACGCCCTATGCCCCAAAAGAGGTTAACGGAACCAGAGAGAGAAAGAGTACTAGTTTGGTTTTCTTTGTGTAATGCGGAACGCCACAAGAATCAACTCTTGGACCATTACTGTTCTCTACCTTCATCAATGTGTAATATATCGCTTTTAACCCGTGTTCGTTAACCTGCGCACATGTAGGAGTACACCTTATTGATGAAAAATAAATAATTTGAATGCAATGTAGACCACTAATCTTTATGTATTAGTATATAGTTTAAATTTTTGTGGCAAAATTTTATTTGTAAATCAGAAATCATTCTAAAAACCGAAAAAGAAATGTTTTTCTAGATTTGAGTTATAATGCTTCTAATATTCTCAATCATTTGAATCACACAATTTTCTATTTCATTAATTTTAAAAAAATTTGGTACTAATGTAGGTATTTGTGTAGCTCCTAGTTTCAAATATGATGTTAAAAATTCAAAATTTTAGTTGGCGGATCCAAAATGGTGGGCAGAATTTTCAAAAACAATCGAGTGTTTGTATTAATATTTCGTGTGATACCCTTTTTCGAATCAATGCCAAATCGTTTATCAATCAGATATTCAGAAACTAAAGGTTGACATCCGATTATGTCTAGAATAAATGTGAAAACAATTTACATTTCGTATTGTTTGTATTTCTTCCTAATAATATAAAAGAACAAATCGTGCGCACATTTGAAATATTACCTCATTTTTAGTTGCTTAATGTAAAGAAAAAATTTCTCACAACTTCCAATTGTGTGCCAACTTGTAATTTTGCATGAAGCCAATGTACTGACCCCAAACGCTTTCATAATATTTGCGACTAAAAGTGCTAATCAAATCGGAAGCTCCAGAAATAACTTAATTCACACCCGACAACATCTGGCTGTTTGCCGCAAAGAGAAGACTTTTTCCATTCAGACAAACACGCAGCATATTCGATGGGTCCAATAACCTCTCCATCGAATTACACAGGAGTATGTTTCAACATAACATATCACCGACATAGGCCACCCGCCCGCGATTCTTTACGAAAAATTACATAAAAATATTTTTCATAAGGTCAAGAATCCCGTCGACACGGCATTTCGTATGTTTCCTCCATCTCGTATCGACGAAAAGGGACTTCCTTTTTTTGCGTTTTCTCGTGTAATTTTTACGTTTTCCCATGTAATTGGGATTATGATTTCCGCTTGTTCCATGTTTCGCCACGGGTATCCTTTCAGCCCCCACCAAAAAGGTGTTTGTCATCATCGGGGTAGCAAATTTCGTTGAGAAATTTATGACAAACTACGTAGTCGTAGTCATTGACTAATCTTGTGTGGCCAGCAGGTTGGAGGTGTCAACAACCTCGATGAATAGGCGAAATTTGATGTGTTTGATTTTGCAAGAAAAACGTTCGGTAACTTATCGACTTTTGAAAGCACTGCAGATGATTTGAATTGTTTCATTTCGCTGAAAAACAAACTCAATTAGCACGTGTTTGCACAACCGAAATGGATCGGCTGCCAATTGATTGAAAAGTGGAATTTTAGGAGAAACTTTTGGAAATTTGTCAGTTTATTCAAGTATAGCTTGATTGACGGATTTCAAATTGAAAATTCTTTTGTCGACGGTCATTTATAAATCTGGATTTGTGGTACTGACGACAGATTATGTGACCTTATTTTGGTTCATAAGTTCATAAATCGCAGGACATTTGTTTGGCATAAAAGAAATTTCACTTCTTTGGCAATTTCTTTGTTTAGTTAGCTTTTCTTTTATGTTACGCCTAAAAAGCAAGTGCTTAGTTTAGTTTTTAGTATTGTAGTAAATTTAAAAATCAATATAATAACTCCATCTTACTATTCCATCTCTTTGATTAGTCTTGTAGAGTAATACAGCTTTCGATTCATTTATTGCAATTGCACTCTTTACTTTCAAATCGGAGGGGAGATACAGTTTATGACTAACGCTTTAAGACCAAAACACATCCAGCCGAATATAAGGCAATCTTTTACGAAGTTTACTTGCAACTAGCTGACCTAACTTTGGTCTAAAAATAATCGCCTTTTCATTGGCACCGTTGATTTTGATTTATATGTAGTCAGAATTACTGAGGCCTGGCTTTGTGGAGATATTTTGGACGCTGATATTTTTGATCCTAGCTTCGTAGTCTTCCATTGTGATCATAACGGACCTGCTCTTGCCGCTCCTGTTTGGGGATGCAGTGTTGTGCGTCGTGCAGTGATATTCCGCGCTCACTCGTCAATGTTCCTAAGTCCAGCGATTTTGAGGTCTTGTGCGTTGCTTCGAGTCTCCTTCTGAGGCGTATTAATATTGCATATTGTATTACTCCTGGCTCGTCGCCTGATTGCTTTCAGTTTTTGAGAGCCTTACGGATGATTGCTGCCTTGGGAAGTCTGCTTCCTTTATCGACAAGAGCATTTGGATTTGTGAACCGTGAATTGATTCTAACTTAAGGCACTTGTTCCCTCAAGAGGGACGATAACTATTAAGCTTATTATAATTTTAATAATAATCAGTTTATCACCAGCTTAAAAGTGGCTTATAATAAAAACCTTCATAAACTGAAGCTTGTTCTATATCTACATTGCAAATGTTTTCTTGTTCCTTTTCAGCATGGTTTTGTAGAAAGTTAATCTACGGTAACTTATTTTTTTTTTTTGGAATTTCCAAATTATTTAATTGCTGTTATCGAGTCTGGTCTGCTGCATTTTCACAGAATTTAGCAATGCTTTTGATCCAATCAACCACAAAATTATTATTGAAAAGCTCTTCTCTCATGGATTCCCTCTTTTTTCCGCGAAGTGGGGATATTCTAATTTGATCGCTTTACGCGTGCGGTTTTTCTAGCACTCTTTCGGGTGAAATCTTTAAGTCGTCAGGGGTTCCGCAGGGAAGCCATTTGGGACCGCTGCTATTTATTATTTCTATAAATAATGTATTTACTGACAAATTCAAAAGTACTTTGTTATGGTGACGACGCTTATAGTTAAGACTTTCTCTTGTGATCTCTTGAATATTGACAAGTACACTGCTATGTCATATCTTTCGACTAGAGATGCTTATTATCAGAACGAACTGACTAATATTCTAAAACAAAATTTTCGATATAATTTTCATTAACAGTACTAAAGGCAACATTAAGAAATTTTTTAAATATTTTCCAGTAATTGTTAAGAAATTAGAGAGGGACGCTTTGATAGCGACTTTGAAAGCAAATAACTCGTGACTTAAAAAGTCCTTAAACATTATTTTTTGCATTCATCTAAAGACAGCCCACGGAATGAAGTAAATGAAAAAAAGTCAATACACTTTTCACTCTATGGAAGGCGATCCAAAAATCTCACAATTTATCACTCTATCTAGTGTTAAATAAAACCGTTTAACTTAAAGGTTTTTTTACCTATTTTTTCTTCATGTCAATCTCTTTCCACAACCACCACTAGAGGAGCTAGATGCTTCTTAACCCCATAGTATCCAACGACATTAAGAGTGTGATTGTTCATCTCAGTTATCTTGAAAACTATGACATCGACAGTAACTTCGATCGATTTCATCCTTCTCACCCCCCACATATAGTAGTATCTAACGGCAACCAAAAACTAGATTCGACATCAATATCGATCGTTCCAATTATTTGTACATGTCACCCCCTCCCCCACCACTTATTATATTTTCTAATATTCCGTAATCTTCTAGGAATTGATTCTACAAGATTGATTTAAAATTCTAGGGGAATTCTTTCCCAAGCCTGTTTTATTGTTGACCATAACTCTTTTTCGTTATTTATGGAGTGTTAATTAATTTTCCGATCAACAAAATCCCACATATTTTCAATGGGATTAAGATCGGCACATTGCGGAGGCCATTTACCTAAAATACTTATTTCCTTCTCTTGAAAAAAAGAATAAGGAAGTCCTGATTTATGGCACGGAACATTATCTTGTTGGAATCGACAGAATCTATGATTAGGTAACTTTTCTAAGCTTGGAAGTAAAGATTCAAAATTTTAATGTATTCTTCAGAATTAATCTTCACTCCGTTTTCCACTCTTGTAATTTTCCAACGCCGCTTGCCGTAAAACATCCCCAAAACCATAATACCCCTATTTACCTTTACTGTTTCCTGAATGCACTGAGGATGAAGTTGTTCCCTTGATCACCAAATACAATACTGAGGGCGATTTGACTGAATGCAAAATCAGGCTTAAGCGCACTGATCATTAAACATTTCATAAAACATCACATTATCCTAAAACCAACAATTAAGTTAAGGTAGCTCGTTAGGTAGAAGGGTAGACACAATTAGAATTTTACTTGCTCGCTAAAACTAAAACCGCTACCGTGACTGAAACTACATTTATATACTACTAAAAAATCTTAAATTTTTTATTGTTATTTGTTTACTTTACAAGCCTGGAGAGTGAGATACAGAGAGACCCCCTTCACGGGCAGACTATCACAGGAGGACCTTGCACCATTAAATTAGAATTTTTTTCTTTTTGAAAAAAAAAAGTTTTGTTTAACGTGTGTATGCTAGTATGCCAAACCAAAAAGGAAATTATATGTATTAAATGTTTGCTGTAGAAAATATCAGAAATAGTGTTTTTTAAGTTTTCCCTCTTATGTGTTGTTATGGTAATATCCCAAACCCCCTTTAAATCGATTTTTCAGGGTATACTTGAAGGTATATACTTTTCGAAAAGTTAAGAAACATCAACTTTTTGAATTTTTGCCTGAATAAATAATCATTTGTAATATCTAAGTCGGTTGTTCTTTTGTTGCATTCCTGTTCAGTTTCAGATAGCGAGCATGTTCAGCCAAACAAAAATGTCACTACTTTAACTACCTAACCTAACACAGGGTGTTTTCACCACGATAACACACCCGTTCATTAAAACGAATTTGTTAATTTTTAACCGAAAAGAACACCGTCTTGTCGCAACAAGTCTATTTGCCAAATGTGGCCCCCTGCAACTTTTGTATCGTTTCCGAAGATGTAGAACAAATTAAAAGAATAGGACCAGTAAGGTGGTAAAGGTATAAATCGCTGAAGGAGCTTAAAAATATAGCAGACTGGAACCTAGGAGCTTTTTGATAAAAGACGTTATCACCTAGTCCTAGTCGAGAAAATGGCGTTAAAAGTTTTAAGTAAATTCAGTAGGGAACGGTTCAGATCAACTATAAAAATTTATTTATATAAAATTTTGTAAGAATATATTCGAGATGTAATGCTCCTATCGAATAAAATAATTTTTGAAAAACTGACTTTTTGCTTATACATACATACATATGCAGACTTCCAAACTTTGATTTTCAACGCCCTAACCTTTTGCTTCTCAGGATATAATAACTGTTGCAGGATTCTCCGGATAAGGAAAACTACTTAAGTATTTAACAGATAAAAGTCTTTGTTACCAGCATATTAATTTTAATAAATGCAAAAGATTATAACATCTTTTCACTTCACAACAGTATGTTATTTGCGATAAACACCGGTGACTAGTCTGACACTTCTTAGAATACTATTATGGACCAAAATCCTATCTTTCTCTTATTAGTACAATAAAAAACATTCAACTTCGGTTCCACGTATTAAAACTTCTTTTGCATATTTTAATAAATTTTTGTTTTCTTTTTCAGCCCAAATCGAAATAATTCCATGCAAAGTCTGTGGTGATAAATCGTCTGGAGTCCACTACGGTGTCATCACATGCGAAGGCTGTAAAGGTTTCTTTCGTCGATCTCAAAGTTCTGTGGTCAACTATCAGTGTCCACGCAATAAACAATGTGTCGTCGATCGTGTCAATCGTAATCGATGTCAGTACTGCAGACTGCAAAAGTGCCTCAAATTAGGAATGAGTCGAGATGGTAAGTAATTTTTGTTTTACCTTACTTCAATTGATTTCTTCTGAAATAGAATTACTTTGAGTTGTTCACCTGAAGAAAGATTTACCACATAAAACCAGGCAAGTTCTGACAAGTAGCTTGACGTAATAGTAATAATTGCAGTCGGTCTTCCACATTCCGTTCGATTGTTTATTGTCGTCAGTCGAAGAATCGGAACAAGTACTAGAAGCTGTCGAAAACAATGAGACATTAACACAGATAGTTTCCTAAACCAACAATATTTTTTTTTATTTATCATTCCGTTGAATTGTTGACTACTCGACCTGAAGCCACTTTGGGATGAACCGACCGACCGCATGAGCGTATTGTTACCCGGTTCTGCTAACAATTTCATCTTCGATAATTTTGGAAGCTCAAACTCCACTTCGACACGGTATACCACTTAATCTCTATCGCTTCATGATTTCAACACTATTTCGGATTAAAATGCTTTTTAAGAAGATATCTTAGACTCGGATGCAATGAGTTATGGCCACAGAATAAAGAAGAATGAGTTGCCCGCGGGCATCCACGGCTTCCCAGATTTTGGGGCTCCGATTACATTCATCAGAATTTAAGACTGCATCCCAGGGAATACACAAGTTGGCCAAGTGCTTGTCAGATGCATCCTAAGCGGCTGCTGATATTTTGACTGATGCTGGTTGAGCTTGTCTTTTTGATGGATGATTATGATGAGCCCCACGAATGACGAAATAATTATTGTTCTTGAGCACGGAATTTTTCTTCTACTGATAAATTCTTTTACGGCAAAGTCATGAACTATTGAGAAATGCCCAGGGTAATCTTGATGGTTTTTGCGGAAAATTTATGTGAATTGAAAATAGAGTTAGGAAAACATCTGTAAAATTCACATTGCTCTTACATATCAATTGAAAGTTAAATTACTGTTCCTTCACGAAAAAAATTTAGGACAATGTTTGGATAGAAGCGTGATAAATCGAAATATATCTTGAATATCGTGAAATCATAGTTCGAATAATGACTTATAAATTATCCAAGAGGTTTATTGCTGTAGAATTTTCGATACTCTAAATTTAAATCTATTTCCGTTAATAGTCAGTCGTTATTGATTTCTAAAAAAAAATTAAGAAGGGCAAGCATTTCGGTTTCCTTTCGACATCATGGTGTATCACAAGGCAGGTACCTTAGAACACTGTCGTAATTCTCAGTAGACAAAAGTATTTCGGAACACAATGGCTATATTTACATTAATTTTTATTTAATGCTTTCTTATTATAAAAATTTCAAAGTATAAAGAAGTCATAAATTTAATAGTTTCCTCAACGTTTGATGATGTTAGGGGAAGGTCGAAATACATAAAATATGGGTTTTAACGAAATAAGATATTCCCTGCGCACCAACTGCAGTATAGCTATCTCTCTTTCTCACAAAATAATCAAAAGTTTCCCTAGTTAAAAAAAATACTGACCAAGTGTAGTTAGACTATGTTCAACTAACGCATCAAAGGATTGTACCCTAAACTTTGGCCACATCGTATAAAAAAAATCACACTGTATTTCTGATCAAATGTTTACATCGAATAGAGTAGAAACAGTTGCCAGTGACAGTCGGACGGACAGACAGACATACACCGAAGTGATTTCATAAGTAGTCCGTTTTTTCAATTATGATACGGAATACTAAAAATCATCCAATTCAGCGAAAATCGATTTTTAATTCAAGTGAGACTTAATCCCGAAAAAATTGCTATATGCACATCTGTTGATATAACACTCGACAAAATCATACTTGAATCGAATGAAGTTGATATATAGCGTCGCCACAACTTCCGCGCGATTATATTGGCAATCTACATTTTAAATGGTTTGATATTATGATCATGTCGAGATCCTGCACAAACGTAAAAACATCGATATCAACCTAGTATAATCTAGAAAATGTAAAGAGATAATAAACTCAAAGCTGGAATAGTAGTACGAACTTCAAAAGTATCTGATAATATAATATAATGTGTGATGACAAATAGATTATGATATCGTTTTAAATCCACTTAGAAAAAAATATTTATTTATTTATTTAAAAAACTGCAAACCATCTCTCTAATTCTCGTAACTTAGAATAATTTATCCTGATTCATGACAAAGACTACAGCTTTATCATTTATGGTGGATTTTGAACCATCAACATAATTCTGATACCAATGGCGCGATGGCTTTTTAAAATAATCTGTTGTCAACAGAAAACAAACATGGGTAGCTGCCGGCGCGGCGCGTGGTAGAGTTCGAACCTCTGTAGAAAGCCAACGCGTAATCCCTTAAATTATGTCTCTACTTAGAAAAGCAGATGAAACTGCTTCGTTTTACTTTATATAGCTTAAGTAAAACCAAATGTACTTAAAAAAAATCATAAAGATCGAAAGAGGTCGCGTTGTGAATACTAATTAGGATATTTAACAGGATCGTATAGTTGTGTTGTCGTTACATAAACGTACAAGACATCAGTTGATATTTTGAATTTAAAAATTATGTAAAGTTTATGTATCATACTCTTAAATGTTACTTCGTAAGTTTAAGATAAAAACCGCGATCAAAGCCGTCGTCAAAGAACTTAATAATCGCTCCGTGAGCATAACATTGATCAAATCCTGAGGCCAGGAACTTACCGTCGGAATAATCGAATGGTGATGAACAGCGTCTTAATGAAAAATTGGAACCCACAGAGAAAAACAATTTTTGTATTAGCTAGTGATAATCAATAATCAAATAATTAGTCGTTATTTGATGAATTATTTGCAAATAATTATTTATGCGTTGGTTCGCCGCCTTATTTGAATTTCAAATAATTACTTGTTATATCCAGAGTTATTTAATAATTGTTATTTGACGAATTATTCGCAAATTATTACTTGCAATGCAATGTGTATTATCTTCATCTGAAGACGTTTCTTTTCTAAAGTTCATATGTATGAAATTTATGTCTACTTAATTGTCAACTATTATTATTAATCAAATAACAAGGAATTATTTGCAAATAATTCATCAAGTAACGAATAATTATTTGATTAACAAATAACGCACGATTGAATAACAAATAATTATTTGAAATTCAAATAAGGAGCATCAAATAACAAATAATTTTTGTATTCAAATAAATTTTTATTCACTTTTTTCATTAATTTGATTTTTAGCTTGAAACTTTATTCGAATAAAAAATTCCAATAGCTCTAGTGAAGTCTCTGCAAAGTTCAGAAGCTGCAAGGAAGGCATCACCGGCTTTAGTGATGATTTCATAGAAGTGTCTCATGAGAGCTTAATTCAACTACCGGTAACGACGGAATGAAAACTGCAGCGACGCCCTTAAGTGACACTTTATTCCAGTATGGTTTAGCCAAAGCACAGTCCCCAAATCACTGATCCGTTTCGAAAAATGTGTTAACGGGGTGCACATTACTACTACTAATATTATATGTCTGACTTTACGTCTTCACGGCTAAACTACCAAGACGATTTTGATAAAATATGGCAGGGAGGTAAAATTTGAAACCCGGAGAAAAACATAGGCTATGGACGTCATCATACATTCAATATGGCAAATTCCGGTCTGTCCGTCAGTTCGTCTGTCGTAGCCCTCCCCCCTCCCTAATTATATACTGCCCTCCCAGCAACTTCTAAATAATATTTTTTTTTATATATGATGTTTCCAAAGCTCAGGGGATGCTCTATGATGCTAAAGCATAGCTTTGGCAGGAAAGGAATTAAGGATGAGGGAAATCGGTTAAGAGGTTGAGTGAAGGAGGTGTCGTCATGCAAAATATTTGAAAAAATTTTATAATAGTGATGTCCAAGCCTATGCCCGCGGGCAAGTGAGCTTTTAAGCTTTTAAATTCGTAAAGGCCTTCGTTTGGCTGTGTTCGGTTTCTTGTTTTTCAATTTTTAATCGTGAAAAAATATACAAAAGTTAATACAAATCTTAACTTTTAAGTATTTTTTTGAAACAATTGTACAATATCTTAAATTATATAACCTTTTGAAAACATATTAAGGTTTTAAATCAAACAAACTATACGAAACGTTTTTAAAGCTTTTAAGCATAGTATGAGTCTTGCCATCACTGTTTTAGAATTTAGCCCTTAGTTATTTCAATGAAAATCATAACGAACACTGAAGCAAAAATGGTTTATGAAAAATTTTTAAATAACTCTACGCAACCCAGTAAGGTTCCCTATATTTTTCTCGATTGATTACAGAACAAAGTGGGGCATAGTTTCAAGGGAACATTTCTTCCCAAACACCAGACATACAAAATAATATTAATACCAATTTAAAATTCTAAATAATGGTTTTTTAAAGGTTACATTTTTTATTAGGTACAAAGATAATATCGGTGAAACTCGAAAATTCTCTGTTATGCTGACGGCGCCAAGATTTTGGGTATTGTTCCGAATGACTATGTTTGCACCTTGTTACATTCTGCCTTAGACGACCCTATCGATGGTGTTCTACCAATTATTTTCCTTTAAGCATAGATAAGTATACCAGAATGTATTTTTCCCGCTAAAGGAACCTTCTTTTCCTTATCATTGACAGCAGCGCACTTACCCGACTTGACAAAACCAAAAATGTCAGCATGGTATCCGTTTTTCGTTCGAGGCTCATATTGATAGTATCATCAGCAGGGTTAACGCGACCTTGGGTTTTGTGAAGAGATGGTTTAAGGGGTTCGATGATCACTATATTACTATGCTTCTTTCTCTATTGTCAAACCCTTTTTCGAGGCTATCCAACGTAGGTTCATAAGATTTACACTTCGCGACCTGCCATGAAATAACCCTTTTATATTATATGCATATCTGGATCGTTTAAGTATGTCTTCTCGGAGACCGTCGAATACAGGCGGGACTACTTCAGAATTATTTTTACCTTTGATTGCTTATAGGGGGTATTAATTAACTCAGAGAGTTGCTCAGTGATTTGACTGGATATATTTCGGCTCGCTCCTTAGGAGTTACAACTTCAACTTTAAATACCTCAACACCGCACTAAATACGACAACAGAAATTCTAATTCTATTGATTTACATTTGGCCAAAATCAAATAAAGGATTAGCCGGGTCAGCTTATTTCTTCCTCAATATTATGTTGTAACTTTATAGTAAGTAATCAGATTATCATTGATGAATTAAATAAAAAGAAATATACCGTGACTGAAGGCAGTTTTGTTACTCACCGATATCCGTTGGCTTTATTAAGCTTTGCAGATATCCTTAGATATTAAGAAAGTTGAAAGAAGTTTTATTTATAATTCAGAAAACATCCTACACGTCACATTTACTATTCACTAAGCTGCAGCTCTGAAGTTGCTCCCCCGTAATTCCTGTTCCTTATTCTCAACATCCCCTTCTAATGACGCATGCAAGTGAAACATTTGAAAAACATCCGAGAAGCTTTCCATGCACAAATGCTATCACCGCTAAGCTGCATGTACAATACACACACTATACTTGCAGTTGTGGGAAAGGAAAACAATCCGCCAATAATAGAATGGTTGCTCCGTGCTTCTCAACATTCGACTAGAATGGGAATGTTAAATAGAGCACTTTGTAGAGCATTTATTTATTCGATGCGCAGTGCAAAGTAACCCACTCAAGCCAAACATTTACGAACAAAAGTTGGAATCAAACCATTCACCCTTAGCCTATTTCCGAGATTGCTAGTTATTATTAGGGTGAGTGAACAGCTGGCAACACATAAGCGTTGACCCAAACTCGGCCAAACATAACTATATAAACCAATGCACCATGTCTGGCTGTGAAGTATCGTTGTGTTTCCAACTTTGGAAGACTATATGCAGTTGTAGCGATAAATTCATGTTCATATGCAGTATCGGCAGAAGCATTAAAAAGCGATATGCGCGCTATATAAATCTAACCAAACTGTCTGCTCCAAAGGAGGTGACTCCAACTATGAAATAGTGCTGTTAAAATATTGGACAAAGCCAAAGCAAATCCGGCACGTGCTGCCCGACTTGGACGGGTGAATGACTGGCCACGTGGTGCAAGGGCTTGGGGATTCTAATGTAACGTAAAGAAGTACATTTTCGTGGATACAAATAGTGACGTACTTGATATATTGTAGCATATGTAGCTCCCGGACTTTAGATCCACCATACATATATTAACTTTGAAATGGGTTTGAAATTCTTGATAATATTCCGAGCTAGAAATATTTAAATGGAGCTAAGACATGCTCTTGACGACATGCAAACTTGCGAACATTTTCTTGTTGCAATTTTGTATCAAACATTCTTTGCTCAATTATTTTTTTGTTGCAGCTGCAGTCAATCTATAAATATTTCAGTATTTTAATTAAATATCCATTCCGCAATTTATAAGAATATTCACCTCGTATGCAGGAATTCGAGAATAGAACATTTCGTTAATATTTCGCCTTCTCTAAAATTTCTTCTCACTTCTTCGTAAGACAATGGAATGACCATTAATTCACTCAACAGTTTTTGGAGTTCTTCAATTTTTCAAATTATGCTTGCAAAAAGGTTTTAGACCTCTGGAGACTAATAACATAATGTAAACTTATTTATATTGACTTTTAATGAAAGAGATATGAAGAATAAGACACGAAAAAAATGTTCCCATAAACGAAATCAATCACAGTCGTCAAACAGGATAACCAGCTTATACACTTGATAGACAGGCTAAGTGAAACTTCATATGTAATTAAACCATTTAGAGATCATCTCCAATATCAGTGTTAATATAATGAGGTTATGTCTTTAAAAAAAACTAGCCTAGAGCAGCGTGTTGGGCACGTACGTGATAGGTTTCCGTAGCCATTTTGTAGTATTTTCAAAATTTTGCAGATATGGCTTTTGCACAGTTATCGATTACATTCTTGAATTTTTTTAAATTTCTGCATCGATAGTGTAAAGATTACAGAGGAAGAGACGCATTGGTAACTGTTTTGAAAGCGAATATCTTGTTACCAAAGGGATATAAATTTTAAGGTCACAAAACATTTCTTTTGTATTTAAGGTTCACCTTATCTCTGGTTCCCTTAACCGCTTGTGGGGCATAGAGCGTCCGATCGTACATCTGGTTTGGTACTAAGCAAACGCCTTAAGCTATGGCCACGATTTGTTAATCTTCCCTCGCTACGGAACTTCTCTGTGCTACGCGGTTGTCCAATTTGGCGCCTTCCTGAGGTCCCGAGCAGGTCCTAATCTAGAGTCTGCTGTGAGATTTGTTTGCCTCTTTTCTTAGTGTATGACCATTGCCATTGCCACTTTCGCCTACTAATAATGGTGTCTATCCCATGTAAGTCTATGTCTTGGTTGATAATTCCCTCCGGCCAATTGATGTTTAGGACAAAGGCTTGCAGCTTAGATGATATTTGCACTTTCCATGTTGAAGAACCGTACAACATACCAGAGATGTTTTTATTCGAATAAAGATAAAAGCAAAAAAGCTCAACTAAATTGAAAAATCGAATAAAAATTTATTTGATTACAAAAATTATTTGTTATTTGGAGGATTATTCGCAAATAATTATTTGTTATTTGATGCTTTTTATTTGAATTTCAAATAATTATTTGTTACTCGATCGTGCGATATTCGATAATCAAATAATTATTCGTTGTTGGCAAATAAGTATTTGCTATTTGGTGCTTTTTATTCGAATTTAAAATAATTATTTGTTATTCCATTATCCAGTAATTATTCGATAGTTGATGTCTCTTTATGGAATACTTATTTGTTTTATGGTATCATTTACTAAAATATTTACTGTAAACATCAAAACATAACAAGGCAGTTTTAATTTCCTAAGTACGATACACCTTGTGATATGAAATGCGTGTACCAAGAAATATTTTTTTTAAATTGAACTAATTGACACCAACAACAAATAATTATTTCATAAAGAGACATGAACTATCGAATAATTCGAATAACAAATAATTATTTGAAATTCGAATAAAAAGCACCAAATAATAGATAATTATTTGCGAATAAGTCATCAAATAACGAATAATTATTTGATTATCGAATAACGCACGATCGAATAACAAATAATTATTTGAAATTCGTATAAAAAGCACCAAAAAACAAATAATTATTTGCCACTAATTCATCAAATAAGGAATAATTATTTGATTATCGAATAACAAATAATTATTTGAAATTGGATTAAGGAGCACCAAATAACAAATAATTATTTGCGAATAACTTAAAATAAATTGAAAATCGAATTAAAATTTATTCGATTTTTTAAAAAAATCGTTATTTGATTGAAAATTTATTCGAATAATTCCCATCACTGCAATATACCTAACAGATGTAACGTTCGATTCGAAGATTCGGAGTTTTATGCGTCTGAGATTTTGTTATTACGCCAGAGCTCAGCAAGAGTATATAATGAAACTCGAGTTTTATTGACGAGAGCCTGTGCATCAGCTTCAAGTTCGCCGTCTGCTATAGCTATGCTTCCCAGATAGCAAAATTTATCCACTTGCTAAATTTTGTGCCCTTCCAGATAAATTTAATGTTGGCTCCTGCTCTTACCCCTTTGCTCAGGGTTTCGAACATTTAAGCTATATGGCTCTATTCGTCGGCAAAGTTCAGGTACGTCAGAAGGTTAAACTCCACTCCATTCAGCACTCGGATGAGCTCCGACAGTTTTTTCTTTTGTAAGACGTGACGTTGGGCTCTTGAGTAGGACTCCTTTGTGATGGTGATAATTTTTTCTGCCCATATATACTCGCGATCACCGCTGTAAAACGCCTTCAAAAAATCGAGGAAAGTAGACCTAAATTCGCCGAGGGTGGTGATGTGATCGCATTACGAAAGCCTGCTTGTTCATCGCTAAAAACGCGATCAATAGTTTGCTTGATTCGCATAAAAATGATTTTTGTCATCAATTGGGATACTGCATATAAGAGGCAGATACCACGCCTATTGTCTCAACTACTCAGTTCGCTTTATTTGAGAATCTTCACAATTACGCCTTTTTTCCATCCAGTGGGATAGGTTTCGGTTTCCCAGCATTCCTGGATTACGGGGAGAAGAATATCAGTCGCAGCAATGGGATCCGTCTTAAGTAATTCCACTAGTATACCATCAAACAAATCAAATTAATGTTGACCGCAGCCGGCGGGTGTTCAGGCTGGTATGATGAGATATTCGACGGTCCAAAGATGTTATATAGAAATTCAAGATTCAATTCAATTATTCTCTGCACCTCCGCAGTTGATGATTCTCCGTTGTTTTGTAAGAGTCTTTCCTGCCAGTTTTTGGCAGTCTTGTATAGATCTCCACGATCACCGCGATAGACCGCTTCTTCTGTATTTTCTGCTAGCGCGTTGATCTAATTGCGCTTGTCACGTCTTATACTTCTTCCCCTACTTCCCCATGAGGTGTCGCTAGAAGGCCTCCTTAGTTAGTATAACCGCTTGCTCGGTCGGCGCATAGCATTGAATTATTGAGAATTCCGGAATCTGGCGGCGATCATTTGGTCGAATATTAGTGAGCAGTAATGATTGGCGGGCTTGGTTAGCAACAAGCCTACACCTACCATGCGGGATGTATATTAATCTTCCTAACAGTGAGTCACAAGTTTACCTATTCTATCCCAGAAAGAGGGCTGCTCATTTAAGGCGTTCTGGGAATTACCGAAAGTGAATTTGAATAGCGCATAGATTGTCTGTAAGAGGAGGGTTCTAGCTGGCGCATGGGGTTCCTTCCGCTTTTCTCCACCAGGCTTGTGACCGGAATTGGTGGAGTTGTCTAGCGATACACTATTCTTTCAAAAATGTTGTTTTGAGTTAAGTTGGGATATTTCATGTTGCAGGTATTTAAAACGGGAGCTAGTAAGCAAAGATACGTAGAGGTGCTAATTTTACAACTTAGTAAACAGTGTTGCGGTGTTCAATCGACGTCCCATTCGCAAGAGTGTCACTACCCTAACAATGTTATTTTATCTGCTTTGACTTTTTCAATTTCTATAGGAAAAACATAACCAAACTTTTGGATTCAATGATTTCAACTAAATAACTTGCAAAACTTTTTTATTTTTTTATCATCGTATTCTAAACAATTATTAGGTAAGGACAACTTGAAATAGAACCAACGTTCTCGATATAATTTGTTTGAAAAATATTCATCCGCTCCTGAAATTTTCAAGTTCATTATCTTCAAACGTCCGGCATTATGTAACTTCTTAAGCACCTTATGTTTCTTAAGAGTAGGCGAT
The DNA here is from genome assembly GCA_964036015.1 of Leptarthrus brevirostris. Lineage (NCBI taxonomy): Eukaryota > Metazoa > Arthropoda > Insecta > Diptera > Asilidae > Leptarthrus > Leptarthrus brevirostris. The sequence goes on along the minus strand of OZ038372.1, from coordinate 2,590,981 downwards.
AGGTTCCATCTTAACTCACCGCCTGAAGGCCATAAAACTTTCTGTTTAGAAAAACTAAAACTTAAAATTCCAAGACACCATTTCCACTTTCAGTGTGTTCCATTAAGTACTTGAAAACTGAGAAATAATCCTTAATTCCGTACATTTTCTTCGGCTGAGTCGAAGTGCTTAGTTTTTTCGTGGTACCAACAAAAAGCAGTTTTTCACCACACTTCTTTCTGCCACTTGTGAAATCTCCGGAGAAAAACTTTCAGAGGAAAAAATTTTCCATTCTGAAAGATCGATTAACGGCTTAATACAAGTATGTTGGGCGTCTTTTTTCCCCATGTACTGAGCACTAAAGTTCCGCCGTGTTGATGGAACCCTACCAGAATTTTATCGACTTTTGCATTTATTTATTTTTTATTCTTCCTCCAATCAGGTCGAACGCACTTTCATGTTTGTTGCAGGCTTTCAATTGTTTGGATTTTTTCATTATCAGAGTCTTTATTTCTTATTGCCAATATTACACAATAAACCTCCGGCACATTGGTTACGTGCACGGTTGTATTTTCTTGCTGAAAAGTGAATATTTATAACTTTAATCATTTCAATGCTGCTGATTGTTACATGAGTAACAAGCAATAAATTACATAATTTTTTAGATTAATCAGGATTTCTTAGAGTTCCCACGCAGATTTTCTAGATAGAGGCTTTTGTTAGCTTCTTAAATTTTAGTCCGTTTCAGAAGAGTATTCTTCATTTAAGTAATGCTATTCAGTGCATATACCTGAAATGTTTTTCTTAATATAGAGTTTTACTTTACTTTTCGGATCTCCTGCGAAAAATGTTTTTACTGTGATTTCGTACTGACTATTTCATATAAAGTTGGGAAGCTCTTTCATTGAAGAAATAAAATTATTATTATCAAAATAATAAATTTTTTTTAGTAAACTACTGCCCATAATAATAAGACCAAAATGGTGTGGTGATTTCGGGAACAATTTTTGCGCTTTGTAGTTATAAACTCGGGTGAAGTGCTGATGTATTTAATAGATGAAGTGAATTCCGAAACCTTACATTACCAACATTATTTTATGAAAATTCGTCAATTTTTATTAGGCCGTATGGGTCAGAGAGGAAGTTAGATCGATGGTTGAGTGGCAAGATCACCACGCCATGTTTCCAGGGTTCGAGTCTCGGTCTCCCAGTGTGTTATTTTGGGTTGAAGCTATGCTAATGCATCATAAGGTTATCCCTGGGCTTCAATTTCATCATAAAAAATAAAATTGAAATAAAAAAGAAATTATTTAAAAAAATCGACAACTTTTAAAGTAACGCAAATATTCTATTGACTATGAGACATAGATTTTGGGAAATTCTAAGATGAGTTGAAAATTTAAATTTAATCGACATCTTAGTACTGATATTGTGTCGATTTTAGGTGGTTGGATTGATAAAAGCAGATTAAAGGGTCATTTCAGAAATAGTCATAGTGAGGAAAATATGCGTTCATGTCGTCATCAAAAGATTACATGAAACTGGCACAATTCAGCAGATTTGTTCATCAGGAAGAAATTCCAATACAACACCCAGAGTTCGCAGAATTTCATAACCATGAGAAATCGAGCAGCAAGCACTCATAAATATCTAATGTGTCTATAAGAGTTACTTTCTTAAGGAAACTCTTGTGTCCTACAGCTGTATTGCTACGGCGGAACTACCACGTGGTTGCCTGTTTGCCTGGAATTCCAAGGTAATGACAAATAAAAGAAGTTTGTTTTAAATACCACTATTAGTGGCAGCCTAAGCCCTTTTGACGCCTACGAGCGGGTCCTACCTTGGCGAACCCAGCTGATGCGGAAGTTATGTGGGTGGCGATATGTGGATGGCGCTCAGTTGAATAACAATCCAGCCCTAGTAACCAATTGACTTTTTAGGAATATCATTCCTTTTAGGGCTCAGCCTGACACTATTGAAAAAATATATGGACAGAAGAAGCGAAATATCATTGATACACAGAATGAAAAGTAGCGAGGCAAGGATGCTACCCTAAGGCACCCCCGTGGTGACAAGGATTTGGTCGCAAAGATCTCCCGGAATAGGACAAGATGTGTACGACCCGACATGTAAGAGACAACCGATCGATTAAGCAAGAAGGAAACCCGAGAAGAGACAGCTTATAGACCAGTATTCCATGGTCGACTATATCAAAATCTTGCTGCTGGAATCTGTAAATACACAGTCTAATTATTTCCCTGATTCAATGGTCTGCGAAGTGTAATTAAGAAATTCGAGAAGGTTGATGGTCGTCGGTTTACCCTTGAGGAAGCCATGCTGAGAAGACTCCATGAATGATCTTTGACAGAGAATTCAAGCTGAATGCGAAAGAACACATGAAAGCCTTATCAAAATTTACGCCAAAGTGTGTCGAGAAGATTTGAACAGCTAAAATACACGGCCTTTCGGGGACGAAATTTTAACGCGCGTGTACGTGTAATACTATCCAGACGGTGTAGGGTCTTCACGTCCATCGAGTACCACGTTAAACACTTTTTTCGAAGTCAGTTTTGTTTGATAGCTAAATAAAAGCAATAATTCTATTTTGTAGCACCAAATTCGAATCACTTTCGTGAAAATTTTAGACAACAACATATTTGCATTTGTTCTGCCCTCTTGCCGTGGACAAGTAAAGTGAATTAGATCGTCCTGGCAATACTTTGTCATTAAAAACACAATTGTTGGATTTCTATACGATGTGGAGTAGTTTAGTATGAAAATATACGAAAATAAGCTGCGTTTGTTGTTTTGTTAAATTTAAATCTATTTTTAAATAACAATTAAAGGTAACTAAAGAGTAAAGCTATAACTAACAACGAATGATGATGGATTATTGCTACTACCGTCGAAAGCTGCTATTTAAACGTAGCCTTATAACCAATACAATACGTTTTGAATAATTTCGAAATCAAGACTATAGAAACATTTTTGTATTGTAACTTCGAGCAATATAAACGTAGATATAGTTATAGGATTTGAAAGAGATAAAGTAAATATGAAAATTTAATGAATGGAAAATGTCTAAATGCCAAACCAAAAACACTATTACTACATCTAGCCATGGTAATTAAATTTGGCTTTAGAAAGGTCTTTAGAAAGTTTTACTCATTGACTGCTTTTACTTATGTCTGCTGCTCAGACCCATTGATAATGTTTTTTATAAAAGGGGGAAAAAACGAAGCCCGACGGCATAACCTACATTGCTGGCCCAATTCGTTGAAAAAATAATTTCAAAATAAATCTGAAAATGAGATTTTTTAGCAGTTGTTTGCTCATCTGGGCGTCCTTTGAAAACCAGTCCAGACTGCCGTTTTTCACTTTATAAAATACAAATAAAATTTCAGATAAGCAGTCCTTACAAACAGTAATCAGGAAAGCACTAAAACTACAATAAAAACGTAATTAAAAGGAATAATTTGCGCTCTTCCTTTGCAGCTTTCTCGAACTGCACATTTTGCGCGTGATGCGCTCCGCTCTGCTCCGCTTCTCCGCGCTTCTCGCTGAATTGAATTACACTAAGGAAAATAATTAATGAGTTTCCCGTGAGAGTTTGGTTTGGGGGGACTTCGCCTGTGTGCATTTCTCGTCCACCTTTTATCGTGGAGCTTCGAAATATTTTTCAGGATTTTTCCTATTAAGAAATGACTTCCTTTTCATTGGATTACGCTGCTGCTTCCTTTTCATTTTATATTTCTTTATATTTTTCGCTTCGTGTTCAAGTCTTTCAAGTGTAGTGGTGGGGATGTGGATTTTTGTACTCTTTTAGTTTTAAAAGGACACGAATTCAGGCAAAAGACAGTAAGTTTTCATTTATTCGGAAAATGGGTGCAGTGGAGCGGCTTTAAGTATGTTGTGAGTGAGCGCCTTTTATTGATTTTTTTCCCTTTTCATGCTTTATGAGTAGGCGTAGGTAGCGCTAGGGCTTATTCATGTTAAGAAATTTCTTTAAATTGGAAGGGCATTGAGTATGTTCACGGTTTTTTTTATATCTTCATATAATGCCAGAGTGAAGTTAATCGTTCTCATGTAATACACTATACGCAATAGGTCAAGTTCACTTAAATTTTTCAAAAGAACTTATTTCAAGATTTTAAGGCTTCGTCGTTTTAATGAATTGTATATACTCAGACCTTTGAGAAAAACATATTATCAAACCGAATGATAATTTAGACGGTAGACATCTGTGGTTCATATCCGTTTGCCCTTACTCTACATGGCTTTAAAATGAATTACAGATTCCCGAAGAAATTCACTAAGCTACACATAGAGCTCAGCAACTTTCATGTGAAAATCTCGTTTCAACTATTTTGTGAAAAGCTCGAAAAGCAGCACGATATCATTCAAAACAAATTTTGATGAAGCTTCTTCAACAAGCACATTGACACTCTTTGTAAGAGTTTTAAAGTGCACTCAAATTAAGCTGTTTAACAGTTTTATAGTGTGGTGAAAAATGTCTATACTCGCATATTCTAAAATTATCACTAATTCTGTACCTATACTTCTCTAGGGACACTAATATTAGACCTTCTGGTTTGTATAAAGTTTTGTTTGTTTGTTTTAAATAATTTTGTTGCTTCCGCACACAAATAAATAAATTTAAAAAACTTTTATTTATCAGACACCGTTCTTGCTATTTGGTATATATTAAGTTTTCCTTATACTTACTTATACATATATTCTAAGGATCTAAGGATATTCAATATATAAGACCTTTGACAATAAATTTATCGACTTTCGAGTTCATCGGTTATTGACTTCTTCAATATGTACTGTGAATATTGATGTGAGTAGGCATATATTTTATTAGTGGCTGTTGTAGGCACTTTAAAAAATTTAAAAGTTGTTCTTAACATTTTCTAAACCAAAACATGTCTGGTTTCACAAAAAATGTTTATTAGTAAACATTGTTAGGTCATCTTTAGAAGACAAAGGGTGTATTTCTTTATTCATTCCGAATCATCAAAACGCATCTAATGTGGATTAAGATCCGGAGAATTCCCCGGCCAAGAAATGATAGAAAGTTCCGATTCATCTAAGAATCTGGCAGTATGGCATGGCGTGCATTCCTGCATGAAAGTATATTCTGAATTGGGCAAAGGCAGTGAGTGCACATAAGACAGTAAAAATTTCCTATTAAATATTTTTATACTGCTCCTTTCGCAAAGTACCCTCCACAAAATAAATTATACCTTGCCCCTCGGCGCTGATGCAGCTCCAAACCATAATAACTGGTGGGTGTTTCACACTTTTAATACTTAGTTATATCACCAATGAAACTAAACTCTCATCTAACTAGAAGTTAAAATGTGTTAACAGCTATCCTTATATAGCTACAAGAAAGGACCTTTTTACCATTAACTTATTTCTATCACAATTTCTTAGTAACTAACATAACCACATACTGTACCATGAAAATGGAAAGTTTACTAATCACCCTGTAACTTTCAAACGATTTAGATTTCACCAGTTTTACAAACTTCATAAGCAAAAGATTCTCAGACACATACTTATGGGGTAGCCTAATAATTTAAAACCTGTTACACAAATAGCCGATATAGTCCAGAAGACGATGTAAACTATTGTTTTATGTGCTATATCAAGAAAAAGAACTTATATTTAACGTGATTTCCGCAAGGAGGTGTGCTTTCACCATTACTGTGGCTCTTAGAAATTAATAAAATCCTGTTCTCGCTTGAAGATGAGAGATTAAAGGTGGTGACTTATGCAGACGACCTGGTGGTATTGGTCTCAGGAACCGCAGAAAACTGAAGCCGTTCTCTTCACAAGGAAGAGAGTGAGTGAATCCTTCCAACCTCCCAAATTGGACGGCAGTACACTCGCACGAGGGGAGAATGGTTGGGTCACCATGGCAAATATTGCCGTCTTCACTCGAAAGTGGAGGGACGGAGTGGGAGTTAGGCTGTACTGTTGTTGACATAGGGCTGATTCTAATTAAACGCTATACTGACATTCATGTGCAGTCCCGTAAATCTTTCTTAGGAATATGTGAGGCTGATCGACTTTGCGATAGCCACTACCCTAATCTTACGTTTTGGAACTAGATTTTTTTGAATAAAAAGATATAACTAGAATTTTTTAGCATATATTATTCTACTTCGAAACAAATAACAATTAAAATTCTTTTTTTCTATTATTTTAGCTGTGAAATTTGGTCGTATGTCGAAAAAACAACGTGAAAAAGTTGAAGACGAAGTTCGATTTCATCGAGCACAAATGCGAGCGCAAAATGATGCTGCGCCAGATAGTTCAGTGTTCGATACGCAGACGCCGTCAAGTAGTGATCAATTGCATCATGGGTACAATGGGTAAATCAAAGAAAATATTAAAAATTATTTATTTATTTTTATTATATAATTTGTTTATATTCAGCTATGCATATTCTAATAACGAAGTTGGGTATGGAAGCCCGTATGGATATTCAGCGTCAGTCACCCCACAACAAACAATGGCATATGATATTTCAGCGGATTATGTCGACAGTACCACGACGTATGAACCAAGAAGTACGATGCTAGATTCAGACTTCATTTGCCACAGTGAGTTTTGCCGACTCTTTTTGTTCATTGCGTTTTGAAATTTTAGTATGCCTTTGGTAATTTTGTAAAATTAAAAAAACTGAAAGTACGTTGGAAAAACTTGTTACAGAAATTTTTTTCCAAATTATAATCACAACGTGAATGTCTAAACAATTCTTGGTATTAAACAAAATTCTTAAACAAAAAAAAAAAGTTTTTCCAACGCCGTTTCAGTGAAACTTGTCCCTTAAACTTACTAACCTGTAATTTAGAACTAATTGGCACATACACATGGCAGGGCTTAATGGTGTAGTTTAACAATAATCATCAATAAAATTATCATGTAACACTATTGTCTAATTGTTTGTGTGATATGTTGCTGCTGGATGTGTTCAAATATGTTTTAAAAACATACTTAACTTCTGATTGTCTAAAAATTGCTCCAAGGGAAAATTTCATAATTTCATGGAAAATTTCGATATTTTGAATTCACAATTTCATCAATTTAATGTGTGAAAAATTGAAAAAAAAACATATTTCGATTACTATACTAAAATCATAATGTATGCATACTCCTATTATTTTATTTTGAATTAATGGAGCATTAAATATCAAGTATAAAAAGTATGATATACCCGAAATTTAAAGAGTCTTAATACTATTCTAATGTATACTCTCAGATAACAAAAACCTAAAGAACCTAAATGTAAACTTCATTTTGACCTTTCGTGATGTCAAATTGACATTCAGATCACGATACTCCGAAGGTTCCCATTGTCTCAATGTCTTCTCTGTGGTTGTGTTTATACCATGGCAGTTTCGATAGAAAAAAATCTGTGTAAAGCGGTGTAGCTAAAATCTACGAAAAACTCTGTGAAGAAGTTTACACCCCCAGCACATATTATCCTCTGCTAAGACTAATTGCTTATTAAAAATTTCGAAAACTCAGAAAATGAACAAACGCGTTTTTTGCCTTCTCTCGCAAGTCCTTTTTTATGTAGACACCAATTTTTACGGGTTTTCCTGCAAGCGCTACCCGTCCGTACTTGCAAATAACTGCAGAGCGTTTTTTGAAAATTACGTTAATTTTTTCACTACAACTACTTACATAACAGATTCCATTAACTCTAGTACAATTTATTTTACTATACATTCCTTTTAAAATCAAATTGAAGCTTGAAGTCTCTTAAAAAAAAATTAAAAAATTTAGTTTATTTTTTATAGCAATTTATTTCACGAATTCTTATCCGGATAAAATCTAAATGATCAAGTTAAGTTTAATTAATTTTAGTTCGTCAAAGCTTGTCGAGGTGTCGCTTTATTATGACATCCATTATGAATAGTAAACGCATGTCAATTAAAAGCTTCATTTGACAATACTATTCCAGGGAAGATTTGGAAACTCGAAGTCGAGAGCTTTATTTTGTATAACTTAGACTTAAATAGTAGCCGTGACGTGAACCAAAAGCACTTCTCGATTGCTTTTCAGGTACATTTGTGAAGAGACCCATTCAGGATATATTATAGTTATATTCCCTGCGCTGTTCTATTTGTACTGCTGAAAAGGTTCTGTAACGACCCTATTCATCGCTAGGTAATTGTGTCGGATCCTCAGTATATTGTTTTAGGAAGAGCCGACTGTCTTCAACTTCCTTCGCGCATTATATGGTCACATTGTATTTTCAACTTTAATATTAGAACTGCATAGAAATTAAAATGTGGATAAACATATTCAGTACGAGGTAAAAATTGCATCCTTTAACTACCCCGATTTCTAAGTTTTCGTAAGTTATTATTTAATATTCTCTTCTATAATATTTCTCCAAGCCTTAGACAGTCTGTAGAAGTCAAACATTTCTTCAAAATGTTACGATTCGTAGAATTCATTAATACAACATTTTTTTTTCTATTATTTAATTTGAAACAAATGCCTTCCCGAATATTTATTTTTGTTCAATGCGTATTTAATTATTAAAGATGGCTTAGTACCTAAAGACTTAGACTTCTGCTGTATGCATTGTGCTCGACTGATCAAATCTAAACAGTTTCTTCACAACGAAAGGTCTTTGGAGTTTAATATAATATATATAAAGCCTGTGATTGCATTAACCATTATAAAGAATTAAGTCTCGCTTCAAAGAAATACTTCTTAAATCGATCAAGTTTTTTTTGGGAAATTTATGGGCTTTTACTTTTTAGTCTTTTCTCTGGTTCCCTTAACACCTTGTGAGGCATAGGGCATCTACTACACCGACTCTCCACCTGATTCGGTTCTCCGCTAACGCCTTCAACTGTGGCCACAATTTGTTGATCTGGGTACCTTTCCTCTCGGCGGATCTTCTTCATGTGTTGCAATGTCGTCCAATTCGGCGTCTTTTTTGGGTCCCATGGAGATCCCACGCTATAGTCTTTTGTGCGATGTTGTTTGGCCCTTTTCTTAGTGTGTGGCCTATCTACTGCCACTTTCGCCTATGAACTGGCGTCTATCCTGTCTTCGCCTGTATGTCTGTGAAGGTCATTGTTGGTAATAACCCCCGGTCAATAAATGTACAGCATGCGATACCGGTTGCCAAAGGCCTGTAGCTTAGATAATATTTGACAGATAATAGATTAGATAATGTTTAACAGCGCACAAACAACACACGTTTTTTATGCCCGCTAAGCCAGTTAAAATATTTTCCGTTGTTAGGGTTCCGTAGTTTTGTAACTAAGACCCATTATAGTGTCGGCCTGTCCATCCGTCTGTCTGTATGTTACAGTCCTCCCATCCTCTCATTTATATACCTATTAACATGAAATTTGGTATACGAGCGTAGATTTACTACCCAAGAACAGAAGCGGCGAGATTTTTCCATGGAACATATAACAAATTATAAAAACACTTTAGCAAAAATTGTTTATGAGAAGTTTAGAAACAACTCTATGGAACCCTATTACGTGCGTGCGCAACCCGCTCTTAACCAACTACTTTTATATATAATAACAATATAAGAGCAGATTTACAAATGCATTTAAATTATTATTTCGTAAAAACTTTAGCTTGTTTTAACGCAAAGGATCCAACGAATAAAATAATTCATACCAAATAATAGGTACGCCAAAATTGTGTATATTAATCACTGCTACAATTTTCTTTAACTCGGTATTAAATAACTATTCGTTTGGATTCTTGTTAAGAAATCTAAATACTCTTATCATTTCAACAACAACAACAAAATAGATCACAAAGCCCTGCTCAAAATTTACTTTTAAATTTCGTAAATTATCAAAGGAAACCGAAAATAAATTTTTTTAATTAGAACAACAAAATCCGGCAAAATCATAGAACGAACGAACTCTTTAACGCCTTGGCGTCCAAATTGTATATAAATGAAAGATTTTTTAGGTAATACGTTAAGACGAGGGACACCATCAGACTGCTGTCATACAGATTCCAACCCCAGTACTGGTGGTGGTGGTGGCAGTAGTGGTGGAAGTGGCAGTGGAGGTGGTGGAGGAAGTGGAGGAGGAGATAGTGGCGGAGGGACAGGTGGAGCCGCTGGAAATGGCAGCAATAGTAGTATTACTGGCAGTACTCCACTTCACCAACAGTCCCATCAGCAAGATCATCACCACAGCCTGCAGCAACAATCACAGTCAGCAACATCACAAATGATTCAAGTCAGCTTCATTGATGATGATAGTTCCTGTGATTCAAGATGGGGTAAGGATCAGGAGAAATATAATCGACATGGAAGAAAATCAATCAATATCAAGAAGATGAAGAAAATAGATCAGATGTAATGGCCATAGTGCGAGCGGAAGTCTGTGGTTTCCTCATTTTTACATAGATTTTGTCCATGTTTTCATTTGTCATTGCATGATGCGCTTATCGTACTAACGCTTCTTTCTGTTGCTCTTATTAAGTGTTTATAGTAGACGTGGTGTTTCTATACGCTTGAAATCAGATGCTTAATCTAAGTTTTGACACTAACTTTATCCGTAATTTTCTCTTTTCAGCGGATGGTGATATCAACGACGTACTGACGAAGACGCTAGCCGAAGCGCATGCGAATACGAATACAAAGTTAGAAATTGTTCACGAAATGTTTAGAAAGCCACAAGTAAGTGTATTTTCTACCTTAACTGAAAGACGATCTTTCAATTGTGTAATTAAGGATATTTCGCGAATACTTTACTACAAAAACCTTGGGCAAGAAGAACTTTGGTTAGACTGTACGGAAAAGTTAACGCAAATGATCCAAAATATAATAGAATTCGCTAAGCTAATACCAGGCTTCATGCGATTACATCAGGATGATCAGGTAGTAAATAACTTTTCGTAATTTCTTTAGAATTTTTTCAATTAGCTTTTTTTTCAAAACAGATCCTGCTGTTGAAAACGGGCTCATTTGAGCTTGCTATAGTTCGTATGTCTCGACTTATGGATCTCTCACAAAACGCTGTTCTTTACGGCGATGTGATGCTGCCGCAAGAAGCCTTTTACACTTCCGATTCATATGAGATGAGGCTGGTGACGTGCATTTTCGAAACAGCCAAATCAATTGCCGAACTGAAGTTGACTGAAACTGAACTGGCGTTATACCAGAGCTTAGTTTTGCTTTGGCCTGGTAAGGGCATGAGCTTTTTATAAACAAATCTTTTGCTATTTGATTGCATTGACGATTTTGTGCATTTTCTTAGAACGAAATGGAATTAGAGGGAACACAGAAATCCAGAGGCTTTTCAATCTCAGCATGAACGCAATACGACAAGAGCTTGATTCAAATCATGCACCACTTAAAGGAGATGTCACAGTTTTAGATACATTGCTAAATAAAATCCCAACCTTCCGGTAAGTTTTGCCGATAGAATTCAGATCGTTTACAATATCATTAAACATGTTTATTTTTTCATAGTTATCATGTTACCAGTACAACTAAATTATCTTCAGTTTATTTTATTTTACTCAGATGATTCCTCAATATATTTTTTCACTTGAGGATTCGTAAAATTAAGATATTTGGAAAGATTAGTTGTTATGTTTTTTATATTGGTTGCCCTGCATTTCCCGAGTTCTTTTCTATAAATCTTTTATTGATTGAGGTTTGCCAAATTAAGCTTTAATTATTCATATTTATTGCTACCCTGAATGCCAGATGACAACATGAGACAATAGCGAGTTATTCCTTCGCATGTTTTGCTCAAAGTCATAGACGAAGGACGAAGTAGGAAAGATGATAGGCAAAATCAAATAAAAACTAAAAATTTATTTCCTAGCGACCCCTGACTTATGGGATACATTCCATTGTCACTTATATATGTCAAACTGTCAAAAACTTTTAAAGTGAAAAGCTCGAAAGAGAAAGTGATCCCAGAATTGTCAAACGATCAAGCACTCCATTTAATACCTTAGTAAACACAGTCTTCTCCAGATATAAATACAAGTCTGGTAACATTTTCGAACAGCTGTGACTTGGTGGTGTAAACAAACCGCTATTCCACTTATTCGTGTAGTTAACTATAGGAAAGCATTGGAATATTCTAATTTTTCGTAGTAATTGTTTAAGGCTTCATTTCAAATTTATTTGGTTACAATAAAAACTTTCTTACTACTTTTCACACATTTGCGATGTTTTAAGGTGAATACTCACTATAGTGTTCGTTTTTAGTGTTCTGTATCATAATTCAAAAATTGAAACACTTCGGTGACACAGCCGGTTTTCTGCGAAACTATTTGGCAGGAATTTGTGGTGCAATCACAGCTGGTTAGTTTTTAGTGTACTGAAATTTCGTAAGTCCGACTTGCACTTGGCTAGTTTTAAAAAGAACAAACTTGTAACGTTTCAATGGCTTCAGTATTCTTTTTATTTTTGGTTGTAGTTGTTATTGTGGTGTAGGAAAGGTACTATCCGCAGCACAAAACTAGTACGAAATAAATGAAATGCTGACGTCACACATGTAAACTTTGTGATTTCATTATTTTTCTCCACTTTAAGTTCTTTCATTCGACATTCTCAAATTTGATTTTTATGGAAAGCAGACACATGACAAAAACTTAGGAAAATATATACAAATACCTTCAGGAAAGCTCTATGTGTATTCTGTTGTCTGATGATCTCCTGAATCAATGCGGGAGATAATAAGCACTTCTTGAGATTTAAAACATTTATTAATGCCATTTAGTTACTAATAACAGGTACGCTTCGCAAGTAGTTCGAAAGCACATTTTTGGTTGGTCTAGAAAGCTTAGAATTTTGCAGTAGATCTTATTTTTTCGTTATGACAAAAACATCATTTGCAAGTTTGGCTATTTATTTTTAAGTATTTCCATCTTAATAACTTTTAATTGATTTATTATAAGGTACACGAAACAACAAGATTGAAATATTTTATTAGTACATATCAAGAAAATTTCAAGAACAAAAGATTGATGAGCTCTTTTAGTGATATATTTCGTCACATTTGCAAACATATTTTGAAATAATTTTGAAGTAAACTTCTTGTAAACGATGCATTTTACCATAAATATGAATTGGGCGCAACATCATAGAAATATCTCACTAAAAAAATTTAGCAGAATCTGTCTAAAGATATCCTAGTTACTAGGATATTTAGGTGTTGGTATGACAATAGCAATTTTCGATATACGAAAGAGAGTGCTGGATGGTGCTGATTAGTCAATTTTAGGAATCCTTGCGAAACCGGGTCAAAACTGGCATAATCTGCTTTGATTGCGATGATAGTCTACAATATCTTCTCTAGATTAGGTTAGGTTTAGGTGGTGGCGATCGGAAAGCCTATCATCCTCACTTAGAAATAAGAAAGGTTATCTCATGTCAGATTGCTCCATCTTTCCTTAGCAACCTGAATAGGCTTACGGACAACTTCTCTTTTCAGGCCGGACGATCGACTTGCCTATACAGGAAGTATTCCGTTGAGAACCTTCCTTTGCCAGCGTATCAGCCACCTGATTCCCCTGTATCCAACTATGCCCAACATGCCTTGTGCATTGCTTCTGGAGAGACTATTTTAACACCTGCATACCAGCTGTGACCTTATTACGTTTGAGTTCAGCTTCTTTATTTCCGCTTGACTGTCTATATAAATTCCTATGTCGCTACTATTAGGTGGATTTAAGCGTGATAGTAACATCCTTGCCGCTCTTTCTATGGCCAAGATCTCTGTTTAAAATACACTTCAGTAGTCTGGTAATCGATACTAACTACGTATGTTTATCCCACCCTGCCGTCACTTTCGATCCATCAGTGAAGACCGCTGTATTCGCCATGGTGAAAGCACTAGCCTCTGCCTGGGATTCTATTAGAAAAGATTTTCCCTAAGCTCAGTGTAGTGTAGTCGGTGTTCTCCTGCAGATAGCCTTCAGGATAGATCCTTAGTATACTGCTGTGGCCGTAGTCAGAATTTTTCCAACATTTAAACACTTTTAGTCTTATGTCGCTGCGTACAGCTATACTTTTACAGTAGACGTCAAGTAGACTTCAATGTTGAAGTTGGCGTTGTACTAATCGCTCCGAAGATGCCCGGACAGGCAGTTCTTTGAAATACCTTCTCTAAATTTACACAATGAAAACTAAATAGATTTAAATAGAGTCATCTATACCAGTAGTCCTCTCCAATAAATTCCCATAACTGACAGGAAATTACTATTTAGGGTGCTGGGCATCACCGACGTAAATTTCAGCTTTACGTAAATTCATTTTGGCAGATAGGACTAACTATCTAGCATAATATGTCCACTTAATTGCAAGTAACTGATAACACCATTTCTAACACTAGTATATAGTTTCATCGATCTTGTGTTGGTGTAATTGTGTGATAATAAAGGACAACCGCCAATAGTTACTATACTTCACATAAAGGTAAAAACCCTAATTTGCTTGTGAACAAGTTCTGGTAATAAATATCTCGCTATTGCAAAAATCGGCTTTCGTAGAAGAGGCCTTCAAAGCTTTAATAGAAAAAGTCACAATACGAAAACATTTTAGGAGCAGCTTCCCAACTAATACAATAAAAGGCAGAAATTACAAATAAGATAGCAAAAATACTAGAACAAGAGAGAATGAGAAGATCCAACAGGGATGGATTTCGGGATATTGGCAGTTTTCGCAGGCTTAAAGCAAATCTGTTTTATTATTATTTATTTGAAAACATTAAACACCACCAACATTAAAATTACCACCAACAAATTCCTTAATATAATTACTTCAGTCTAACCTAGATTCAAATGGATACGGGCATTGACAAATGTATTTTGTGTGATCTTAATTGTCCGCTAGAATGCATTAATTGAGACAGGGCACCTGCTGATTGTATAGTGCCTGAATTAAAGCATTCCAGGACAATAAAGATCACACAAAATACATCTTTCAATGAACACAAACTATACAGAAAATTGGCTGGAAAATAAGTTCTAACATAAACCGACAGACCTGCTTCGAATTTAGTCAAACGTCAAGTAATTTGTTTTTGAATATTATACTCCTGAAATTCATGGAAAGTTTTTTTTATCTTATCGTTCAATTCGTATAACATCGATCGGAATCTTATGAAATTAACGCCGGTGTACCGCAAGGTTCGATTCTTTCCACTACTCTTTTTTTTATATTTTGACTTTCAATCTTCTTCATAATATTGCAAATGACAATAAAAATCTTAGGTATTGATAAATTTATAAACCTTAGTTGAACCAGCCATATCTTTCCAATACCAAAGAATGTCGTGAAATGTTGAGGTCTATTGCAAAAATATTAAAAATATGTTTCTCTATATGACTTAGCGCAGACCTACAACTTTCAAAGACTTGAGAGATAACTCCAACACATGGGTCGTGTTAAAAAAAGCCAATAAAGCGTTTAGGCGTATTATTCACCATTGCTGGCATTTATAATATTAGATATTTAGAACATCGACGTAACGTTGGATTCCTATCTAACCGGATTTCTATCTAACCCTACTCCAGGTTACTATTCTAACAACATCTGTAGCCTGATCCCTTGCAAACATATCCGTACGCACAATGCAAGAAGTAAAATTGAACTTTTTTTTTAAATCGAGAACAGTTTATCATCCCCTGATTTTCTTCTAGTTTGTTAGCCTCCAGCTAAATAAGCAATAATTTCATAGTTACCTCCTTTACTCATCGCATACTCCCAACCCATCTTATCCTGACAACCTTGTGCTATGGCATCATAGGGTATCCCTTAAACTTTAGCATCATTTTCATAAAACAAAAACACCCTTACATATTTACATCATTCTTTCTGATAATTTTCTAATAGCTGTTTTGCTTCTCAATGAAATTTGTAGATATTTTTGCAGTTGTATTTGTTTCTTGGTTGTATTTCTCGTACTTGCTACTAAGCTCACTCCATAACAGGTCGGTAGTGTTCTAATTCAGAGTTTGAAGAGACAAGAAGAGTTTGTATATAACTAGAACCCATGTTTGAAGTTGTCATTTATATTGAATGTGACATTAAATTGTTAAAGAGCGCTTGGCACTACGTAGAATTAAGCATGCATGGTAGGTAAAGGACACACTTACGCCACAAATAGGTCTATTGTGATGCCGCAGGAGTAAATTATCCCACAACTCCTACTGAAACCATTTGGAGCTATCATTGAAGCGCCGAAGATCGCAGAGACAATACAAGAAAGATATAGTCACCCAGAAAGGCCTTCCGCGTGCGTACCAGGGCAGAACACGAACAGAGGAGGTGAGTGATATAGTCTCCTCGGCTCTCCAGCTTCTGTAGAAGTAATGTAAGAAGAGTTCTAATCTCTTCGCGTGGAAATCAATGTAGTACTATTTGCCCATCTATGTTTCGCTTGTTTAATTGATCCCATATGAAGCAGTAGCTTACAGTGGGATAAAGTTCTACCCAAAAGGTTGGATCTCTAGTGTATTGCCATACCTAGTAAGCTTATCCGCCACGCAGTTCCACTTCAGGAATACTTTCATAAATATGCTTCTTATGCTAATGTCACCGAAAAAAATCAAGAGAAAGCAATCATGGGTCGAGCCCTGTGAGATTTTAACTTTTAATCTTCATAATGGGAAGGAGAACGTTATCTCTTATTCCGCCACCAACATTTTACCCTTCAATTGCAACGTAAAAAAATTTAATTGCAATAGAAAGTGTCTATGGGTAGCGACCTATAGAGAAAAGTTTTATTTTTTTTTTTAAATTATATTTAGAAAAATTAAGAGGGAAATGAAATGTAGCTAAACAGGAGCAAACAATTTTTACCAAAATGCAAAATAGTCTGCAATTTTATTTATTTGTCTTTGTCGAGATCGCTCTGACAAATTTTAAAGTATAAATAATTTCAGTAAACGAATTCATGAGGACGAAATGCCTAAGATGACTACAGCAAGATGCCCAACTTTCATGAAACCATCACAATATCTACTCAAATGTTTTGATCAAATCGTGGATAATATATATTCACAAGAATCAAATCATTGTTGAAAAGGAATATTCATTACACAAAGGCACATAATTTTTCAATAATAACCCGTACGAAGCTTATTTACTAATTTTTGTTTTGTTTTCTCATTTCAGCGAGCTTTCAATAATGCACTTGGATGCATTAAGCAAATTCAAACAGGAGCATCCAAATTTTGTATTTCCTGCACTGTACAAAGAATTGTTTACAATAGACTCGCCGCAAGATCTGACGTAACAACAACCAGAATCAGAGAGTGAAAAATTAATAAATAATTAAATAAGTTAAAATACAAACGAGAAATCAGCAAAACGTTCATTAAGTCAGCAGCAGCAGCAACAACAAAATAATTTTTAACAAAACAATATATATCAAAACGGGAGGCATATAGGAAATTCCAGCATTTAATATAACCGGAAATGGCGAATGAAACACTGAAGCAACCACCACAACATCAACATCAACAACAACAACAAAACAACATACAACATACGCGGATACTTAAGCAACACAACATTGTTTCTCCTTCAGTTACTCATTTGAATTCTCTTAAAAATTTTTGCAATTTGTTTTTATTAAATAAAAGTTAGAAAGGATAAGTAAAGTAAAATTTTGGACAAGGGAACACATTTACAAGATTTGTGTGGGTGTGTGTGTGTGTGCGGAGCAAATCAAATGGACTGCGAGTAATATTTTTCTAATTTAGGTTTTTTCTATACTGTAAAATGAAATGGAAGAGCTCCAAGTACCTTTAGAGAATTTTTTATATCGGAAACCCTTAAAATTCGTAATCAGAAGGATCGCTGTGATCCGATTGTCTTCAAGACACGCACTCGAAGTTCAGTTGTGAACTTATTTTCAGTTGGAAAATTATTTCGTTGTAAATTTTTTTTTTATTTAGCAGCAAAATATTGAATAATGTTTTATCCACTAAGTGAAAATATGGAATGCTTTAAGTTTAAAAACATGTTCGGTATAAGAAGAAGAACAGATAAAAGTTTATATTTAATTTAAAATTAATTTTAGTTGTAATTTAATGTTTAATTAATAATAAAAACAAAAAATTCAAGTTAATTGTGTTCTGTATTTTTACGTATAATTTTAGTCCAAATTCCTAATTACGCCTTTTTGTAATTTAAAAAAAAAAACACACAAGTAGAAACAAAACAAAACTTAGATAAGCGATATTAGGTAAATTGATTAAGCTATAGAGGAAAATGAAAAAAAAAACAATCGAAAAAGAATGAAAACCGTTCATGCATGTATATGTAGATGCGACTAATATTGTATAGTTGGATATGACCGGACGTGGATAACTCTAGTAAGGATGTATCTCATACTTTCTACATTTAATTATCTCTCGTGGTGTAAATGAGTTGTTAATTGTTAATTATTTTTAATAGGACAAAGTACAGAGAAATATATATATTAAACATATTTAAAGAGAAAAGAGAGAATAACAAAATGAAAACAGAAGTAAAAATGAGAATGATGTTAAAAGTAGGCAAATGTTATGTATTTATAGTTAATTTTTTCTTGTTAACAGTTTTTTTTTTCACTTTTATGTTGGAAACATAAAGAAGATTTATGAAATATATATATGAATATATCTTAATATTATTTTTTATATATTATTGATAATTTTTGATGTAACTGTATAGGTAATTATTACAAATAATAACGACATTATTATATAAATTGTACATTTCGTTTTCTTTTACGAGTTTATTTTTCTCATTATTTCTGTCTTTCTGTCTTTTCAGTTTACATTTAGTCCCTTAAGTTTTAGTAATTGTCCTTTGGTTCAATTTGTTTGTGTATGTGAGAAGCTTTATAATGTTTTTTGTTTTATTTATTGCAATATGATAGCTTTAAAATTTTATAAATAAAATGAAAATGTGAAGGGTAGGATGCTGGTCTTGTATTTTGTTTATTTTCTTTTTTATTGTTATTTCTTTTTATATTAATTTCTTGTTTTTATTTAATCATTTTACCAATTATATATTATTATCATCATTTTTTTTTTAATTTCTACTTTCTTTAAGTTCTGTTTGTGAAGTGAAAAACGCGAAAACAAATTCAAAATGCAATTTACGGTTGGCCATATTCGATAGAGTATTTTAAAATAAGACCTTATAAAAATGGGACACGCAAATGTGCAGCAGACAAACTGTTGTTATTTTTCAATTTGATAGCAGACATTATATTCTGTCACTCATTTTTTTCGGGAATAATTCTTAGAAACAGTAATCGAAAAAACTTGTTTTAATAGTAATTTTCCAAGAAAAAGCGGCACCGATACTTTTGGGGAAAACGTGAATTAATGATAGTGGAAATATTCCCCTCCCTCTTCCCATGACCAAAATATTGCAACACAGTCTTGCCGGAATTAAAAATACTCAAATATTATGTGGAAAACCGGGAAAAGTCAGGGAAATTTGGTCTTGAAAAATTGTTTTTGGTATAAAAGAAGTTAGACTGTATACGCCTCTGCCCATCTTACAGACTGGACTATAAGACTTGTAAATTTTAACTCGTCTACATTAAATTAATTAGATATTATTTAAAATTTTTTGTTTTGTGGCCGATGATAAACAAATCTTCCTTGCTAGTGAACGTAAAATAATCATTAAATATAAAAAACTCATTTTGGAATTAAAGACTAAAACTAAAGTATAACAACACCTCTTCGGGGATTAGCTGAAACAGACCACATAGAAGCGGGTTTTTTTCGTATCGTCCAATTACCTACTGTTGCCCCTAATCTAGATTTCCTGGGTCGATGCTAAAATCTTAGCCTTTCTGCAAGAATCCGGGTACGTTCAAAAAGTCAGTCAAAAGGCAGATATTATAAACATGCGAATGCATACAGAATGAATTCAAAACTGGCTACTGGGATGAACGATTAAATGCACAAAGAATAATTTTGTTTGTTTAACGAATATACAGTCCAAAAATGTTTCTTGAAATATTGAATTTGGTATTATTATGCTAAAGTGATTCTCTTAACAGCAATTTGAGAAATGATAACATCTTTCCGAAGCCTACAAATTAGAAACCTGATCTGAATTCTCACCCAATTCTGTATCACTTTCGAATAATTCATCATTTAAAGCAGAAAGTTTACTGTAGAGTAGAGAATTAATTGCAACATAGACTAAAAGATATAAATTTACAATGTTTACACGAAGCCCGAATCCAGTTTAGACCGTTTTTGAACAAATTTGCATCAACTGTGAAATTGATCCAGCGAATGCAATGCATTTAAATCAACATTGAACTTGTTGAACGACTGCATGCTGATAATGCGCATTTAACTGACTTCTTTAACGCACCCTATATGTTGTTCAACCGTGTTCCTTCTTGGTCCATGCCTTAATTCTAACCTTCCCTCGCTTACCTGACGACAGTCATTCTACCCGAAGGTTTCTCCAGCTCATCCCGATTAATCAACTGGATCCTAGTGAAGGTCGTTACAAGAGCTAAACCTTCGAAAGGGTATGTCTGCATCTCCTACTGGTGCGTATACCGCGAAGGTAGCCAATTCCTTAGAGTCTGCCATCTCTGCCGTCGCAGCATCTGAGGAAGTGCTAGTTAGAATTTTGCCAATGGCACCTTTTGCCAGGACTGCTACAGTACTCTTAGCCGGCGAAAGCCCAGCTTCCATAGCCGCCGCAGAACCTTCGAAAGGTAATTTATCCAGAGCTAGTTCCGTTGTGGGTAGCGTGAAGCCAACCTGTTAGGGTCTACCATCCATATGTGCACGGATTTCCTGGAATTGAATTGAATTTTCTCATCTGTGTTCCCATGTTTTGGAGGATAAATAATAGGGCCAGGTTAATAGAAATCCCACCATAGCCCCCCCTACTTAACTAGAATACAAAAGGAGATTGAGTTGCTCCTGAGAAGACAATATTCGTAACCCCTGGTTCCTACAGACTACCACTGCAGACTCCCTCGACATGGCCTACTACAACCTTGGATTTTTCAAAAGATTATCTCCTCCCGCATTGGTAACTTGGCTAAGTTCTAAGATACATTGATCGATTGGTACTAACACTTGAGAGTTTCCAGATAAGAATCGTTGTATCATAAAAGACTTTCAATTCATCCGTCCACCCTCCAGCAACCAAAGCTCGGATTCAAAATAATTTATTGCAAATTAATTATAGTGCAATTCAGTTAGGCAATATAATTAGTAAAGATCTTAAGACCACTGTGCTTGATGACATGTACATAGGTCCAATGCATGAAGGGTCAAACTAAAGCTATAGCGTTATACTTCCAAGTAGCAGTTCTGTTTTTACTTTGTGATAATTACAAAAAAAACATAAACCGGACAATTGCGAGTTTGACTCGCGCGACTCGGATTCCGTAATAATTTTTCATGTGATATAACTATAAATTAACGATTTTCGGATTTTTTCCTTTACTTGTGCTGTGAGACCTTTGATTTATTTGCGAGTGTTTGTCTTGACAGACAGACAGACGGTCAACGAAGTGATCCCGTTTGTTTGTCTGTACCGAACCCTAAAAATGAACTTAAAATGAAGCAACTATGAAAATATTTAAGACCGGTGGATACTTACTTCAAGAGCGACCTTATGCTTTTATATATTGCCTTTCTTTAACCTTTATCGCATCGTTTACGCGACGTGACACATACAGTACAAAAGCTGATTTGGTTCTATTCATGTATTTGCCGCCTTCTTTTGCAGACTTTGTCACCAAAGACCTTCCACACATTTTCAATCATGTTAAGGTCTGACCTTCAACCCACGACACTATGTACTCTCGTGGAAGCGAGCATTATCTTGATCGAATAGTGTTTGTTTCTCGCAACGCATTTCAGATTCAATAAAAGCGGTAAGACTTTGTTCCAGCCCTATGCAGTTTGTTACACATGTGCGTTCCAAGTCTTTTTTCGGTTTGATAACAAACTGCAAATTACTCTTACATGCAAAGAATACTTTTGTTAATTATCAAACGTTCTGGGCTTAATCTTTTTTAATGCCGAACGACTTATGATGAGATTTTCTTTCCATAGGTAAGATTTTCCGTACAGCTTAAGAAAAAATTATCACTACTGGCGATAGTTGCAGCTCTCTTAAGATAAATCTGTGCGAAAACCAATTCTGTTCCACGTGCACAAGGACATTAGTTGCATCTTCAATAAGCATGGGAGGAGAGGTTTGCATCCTGATCTGTATTGATGTTGAACTGTACCAGATTTTTTATACGTTTTGATGGACAAGGGTTTTGAATACGTTTAATATCGATTCAATTTGGCGCTCCAGTTCACTAGCTGATCTCAAATGCATTATAATCTAATCAAAACTATACGGAACTTCCTAAACATCTTAGAAAATGTCGAAATATTTTTTCACAGAATTCCATATTAAGTGAATTTGACACTCAGAAATCAAATGACTTATTAGAATTGAAAATATATCCTTTAGAACGCACAATCAGTTGGTACTAAAGAAATTCTGTAAACACGGAGTTGGATCAATACGTTGAGCGGCAAGACCAACATGCCATGGGTCCCGGGTTCGAGACCAGATGACCCCTTGAGCTTTTATTAAGAAATTAAAATAATCCACTCCGTCTCTGGGCTGTTGTCTAGCTCGCAGCAATGCAAAAACAAGACTCAAGTTTCCTCACTTCCCTTACCCTAATTCCCTTCAGACCAAAACCATGCTAACGCATCAAAAGGTTGTCCCCTAGGATTTGGCCACATCGTAAAAAAAAACATTGCCTGAAAATGTCAAAATTTTTTTAAAAATGTACCGTTACATTTTAAGTTTTTTCAGAGAGGTTAGTTTGTTTGAAGTTCATAGTCATTAACAAAAAATAAAAATAAATTATTATTCTATTTTAATAAACGACACTTGCGATGAGCATCGTGCTTGTGATTGGTTGTAATTTCATTGGTTGCTTGGGTTAATTTCCCCTTTTTAGAACTATCAATAAACCGCGCGTAGTCTCTCGCACGAGGATAATCTTGGCGCCCAGCCTTCTCTAGCTTCGATAGCTGACACGAACAGCTGAGCATCGGTGGTGTAAACAAACCAAAACTTGCTTCAGTAAAGAATAGGTTGGGAATTCTACTTTTTCGTAGTATTTCTCGTATTATAATAACGATACAGTTACCTTTTCAAAAATCGTAACAAAACAACCAAAATATGTTATTTTTATTTTAACACAAGTGCACGTGTGTATTATTTTGGTTTACCGACCTGAGCATTCTCCATCCCGCCAACTATTGTTATTTTTTTGTAACATTTAGTATGCTTCTTGCCCGGGCGTCCCCTACTTATATTACTAAATTTCAGAACTTTACTCAATATTTTATTAGAATGCATATCAAGGCAATCGCTCTTAGGGGCCATGCAGTTGCTTCTTCTTTACCTGCTAAAACCAAGAACACGCGGGCAAGATGGAGTGTGAAGAAACAAGGGTTTGTGCAAACTAAAATAGCGGCTTGTACAATTTTAGTTCAAACTTTTAAAAGACTGAAACAGGCTGAAAAAACTGCAAGCAAAACTTAAAGTATAAATGCAAGAGCAGGTTTCGTGATTATTGTAAGTTTAACGCTAGTTAATGTAAGAAGAGAATGTAAATTAGTAAATTTTTAACTAAATAAATTTATTTCATGAATGGAATGAATAATTTAATAGACGAATATACAGCGGGGTGGCGAGATAAGCACCGGTTTCTTGACTTTTGCTACGTTTTGTTGTTTTAATGTTAGTCTGTAAGTATGCAGTTCCCAGGATCAGTATATATTCATCAGAGCAGTGAGGGAATATATCATCATTATACAATAGTACTTTTGATAAGATTCAAAAGCTCTATTGGTTGATCATGACAGGTATGTTTCCTTACGAGAATTAGTTAGAACCAGTAATCACTAAATGACACTATAAGTGGGAACGTTATGTCAAATCAACCTTCCCCCACCCCTCCAAGCACTTTTTGGAACTGACCATTTTCTCAGTTTTAAATTGACATTTCTCATATTTGTCACATAAGATAGGTCTAATAAAGGAACAGACCTGAAAGCTACGAATATTGCCTACTCGGCGCTGCCAACCAAGGAAATGAACATCTTTCGGATATTAATTAACAAAGCGAATGCAAATTATTTACGTACAAGCATTAATAATTGACAGCACGTAACTCTGAATCAATTTAACTCTACGCGACTGTTAAACACTCGCTGAAGTGAATTGTAATCTAATTGTAAACTTAACATAACTTATTTCTCGAAAACAAAATGTTAGCTTTTCGCCCACAATGAAATTCAAATTTTCATTAGTACAAGGAAAACCGAAAAGTATACTAAAAATCCCAAAAAGTAATAAAAGCAATTCCAAAATGAGAATAAAATAGCTTGCCAATATCTCAACTCAGAATCATTAATATTGAAACAATATTTTCAGTAAAATACACTCAGACCAACCCATCTTCACGAGAACCAAAGTTAAAAAGCAATAACTCCTCCCATAAACTCTAATAATATAAGGTGTCGAGTGTCCCTAATGATTTAATCAAATAAAGTAACTCTTTTTTGAAAATACCCAGCAATTTTTGATTAAGCCAAAAAAATTCTACATTCACGTCGCATAAGTAACGTCTTTGCTACATATGTTCCAAGTGATTATCAAGTTTAGAAGGTGTTAAAATTATTTTCCTTCATTGTTAAAAATTTGTTGTTAAATTTAGAACTTTTTTACATGTTTCTTTATTAGTTTTTTGCCTTTATTTAAATTTTTATTTATTATTCTAATTCTGCGAGTACATAAAAAATATAAAGTTGCAAATAATGTCCGAGCATCTGAGTAGATTTACTCAAAATAGTGTGACATCAAAGTGGTGAGAAAATGTCTTATAAAACTGAAAAACAAAAAAAACCACAAAATACCAGAAAAATATATGTAAATGAACGGGTGCTTCTGTGTACTTTTCAGATAGTTAAATAGCAGCATTAACTAAACAAACAAAGGTCTGTAATTAAAAAAAAAGAACAAGACAAAAGAACAATTCAATGAAAAATGATAAAAATTCTATATATTATACATGTATGAATTAATTGCCTTAAAAATTATACATAAACAAAGTATATATATTTAAAATTAACAGAAATACATACAAAAGTATATTATTAAATAATGAATTATATATAAACAATAAAAAAGGACAAAATTAGCAAATTTATTATTAAATAAAAATTTAAAGAAAAAAGATAGGAAAATTAATTAAAACAAAAAGAAAAAAAATGATATAAAAAGGGAAATATAAAGAGATGGAAGTATAATAGCTAAATTTCATTTAAATAAAACGGATAAATAGTGAAATTACAATACATACACATTGCAGCAGACATTACAATATTTAACAAAATGAAGTGAACCGTAATATTTATTAAAGCAGTTTAAAAAATGTTAAAAAAAACAAAACAGTATAAATTAATTATTGAAATTTGTTGAAAGTTTAAGTACGATATTAAGAGCAGAGAAATAGTTGATTCCATTACAGCAGCAGCTCTTCTGTTCTAATAGTTTTCTAGTTCTCATAGTTATACAGGACTACCTACAGATCTTTTTTAACACGTTTTTAGATGAATTTATTTCGTTTTTTCTAAATATAGACAAAAATTTCTACAGTTCTACTCTAAATAAACTCTAAGCTCACTTCCCACTTTGAGTTTTTTACCTAACAACTTTCGGATTCATTTGCGCCATTTCAACTAAATTTCTCTCACAATTCTCCATTAGCAAGTAAAATTCCGTACGAAACACACCGAACTGAACCTAAAGGACTTAAAAGAATGAATTTTAAAGCCAATTTCACTAAAAAAAAATTTCTCAACACTTTCAGCATATTCCCAAATTTTATAGCAACAAAAATCTCTTCTTCGAATCAAACCAAAAACCACAAAAATCCTTTTTTAATTTTATTGAAATTTTTCAAAATTCCAGGGCAATACCAAAAAGTCAACCAACACTTTTTTACTACTCTATCCACTGAGGGTGATATTGATATTTTAAAAAAAAATTAAAATTTCTGTACATATTTATTTTAAAATTATAAAGAAATTTATATACTGATTATTATATTTGAATAAATTTTAGAAATACAAAGTAAAGCAGTGTCCTTATTGTCTGAGTTCTTTTTTATTAGGAGAATAAATTTAATGTCTTTATATTAGCGAAAAATAAGTTAAAAAAAACGTTTGTATTTCAAAGTGAAAGAGGATATATTTCTTTTGGTTTATGACAAAACAAATTCTTATAAAAAAAAAATAGTAAAATAAATTACTGAAGTAATAAAAACACATAATGGTTTTGATGTTCCTTTACATTAGTTTGTTATTATTTTCTTCTATTACATTTTCAAACGAAGTAATGTCGCCTGGGAACTACATACCATATACTCAATCACTAAAACAAAACGCATTACCGAAAATGTGAGATTCATATTATTCACAACGTAATCTATAAACAAGTCCGGAAATACTAGTAGTCGCACATTATTACAATTTGCATGCACTTTTTTGTGCCATAGATTAATCATTCCTTGCAACACGATAACAATTGCACACGCATATAACCAAAAACAAATGGAAGTAATTACATCATTGACGCATTATAAAGGTCACTCCTTCAACAAAACGAACAGAATGAATGAAAATTTTAAACTAAATAATTTTTATTGTGACAGTTTTTCACAACATATGTAGGTTCACCTGAAATATATTTCAAGTTGAGACTTTAGCAATATCCAGAAAAACACTCCGAAAAAAATAGAAATTGCAAATCCTCTTTTCTATGGTTTATTACGGTAAAGAGAGGCAAGTGTGGTTTGTTTATAACATCAAGGCCCTTTAAGGCTTGTATTTAGAGTAGACTGTACGTCAAAACCTGAATAGATAACACTGTATTAAATTTATTTTCGAACATATATTCGAGTTCTCTTGTTTTGAGATTAGAATTGGAATAGCACATAAAACATAACTTTGTTTTCGATTTCTATACTTCTGGTGGCCGAACGAACTGATAGCAAAAGGCTTGGCTCGTTTTCTAAAATTTTTTTTTTTAAAGGTATGAGAGGGTCAATAAAGGTAGGTGTAAGGAATAACATGCAGACTTTTTACACAAGAGTTAACTCATTTCCCTTACCCTTAACTCCTTTCCTGCCAAGGTTGTGCATCAGCATAATAGAACATCCTCTGAGACTTAGCATTATCATAAAGAAAAAGTCTCAAGTGTTCGCATCCAATTGGCAGCAATCCATCTTTGTTTTATGCTGACAATAGTAAAACCATTGGGGGTTGCAGAGTAATTTTGCTGGTTCGGAAGTAATTTTAAATTCTAAATGCACTTGCAAACTTTTTCATCGAATCGAGTGATTTTTTCCTGCCGCCTCATGCCAGTCAATAGGCCTAATAACAATTCTGCCGCTGTGTGAAAGATATAGTGCCGGAACTTTACTTTAAAAATTCTAATAACACAGGACTGCGAGGTTTTTCCCTCTGGACAATGAATAGTTATTTCCGAAGTAAATTCATAAACATGAAAATTTCAAAATGCGATATCTCGGCGAAAAAAAAAGATATTTGAACAAAGCAAACTCAATGGCAATTGAAATAGGAAGACTTGTTTAAGATCCCAGACATAGTTTTCTGAAAAAAAACATCGCGGTGCTACATAACCTCAAATATGACAAAAAACAGTGTTTTTGCATTTCTAGTTTAGAATATCTCAAAAAAACCTGACGTGATAAAGCAATTCTGAGAAGAAAGAGCGGGAAAAATTACTTCGGAAACAACTATTCATTGTCTAGGGGCAAACATTTTAAAAATTTCGCAGGCCTGTGTAGTCAGCGATTTTGTTTTTTTTGCCGGCATAATAGAAAGTTAAAAAAATAAAGTAAGTATCAAGTTAGTCTCGACTTTAAGCAATTTTTTTTCAGCAAGAAAAATCGATCCTTATAAGAGCACTTATCTGTACGTCCGAGTGTGTGTCACGTTTCAACGACATGACCTAGGATATGAATTTTGGCAACCTGTTAGGTCTTTGTGTCGCGCATATATTTGCACACTCAAAGATTAATAAATATTTTATTTAAATTTTCAATGGAGGGGGGAGTTGGCCCCCATCAAAAAAAGTTTTTGTTTTATATCGTCTGTGGTATCGTTTGAAAAACTACTTTAAGGATTTGTTTTTCAAATTTTTGGCAAATCGGTTATTAAGTTATATATAACGTGCGAAAAACACCGCTATCCCCGGATTTCTAGGTTATCAAAGCTAAAATTCGGATATTATTAAGGGCAGGAAAACTGCCGCTTTTTTCGCCAGTCTCATAGTTGCTGGAAAAATAAACGTTTTCATGTAAACTTATAAGACCACTCTTACTAATAAGAACAACTCTTATAAGATCAATCTTGTCTGTTACAGTTTTATTTAAATTTTACCGACTTGCCCTTGATCAACTTCTCAACTTTATCGGTTATGAAATAGATGTAATTTCGTGCAAATTTCAAAAATTTCCAGAAATTTCAGTAAAAATTCAACCACGACTTACCGAAATCTCCAATAAAGGGTCATTAGGCATCCTTTCATTTATTAATAAAGAGTATTCACCTGCAATAGAGAGAAAAAATAAATTAAGTCATTATTTTTATAAAGACAGATAAACGACTTACCAAAAATTTAAAAGCTGAAATACGCTGAGATTTTAGCTGCATATTCAAAATAAGTAGAATGATTCTTACTAATTGGAGCAAATTAGGAAAATAAACGTAAAGAGCTAGAAACATCGGTCCTCAGCTCAGACCTAAATAGCTGGATCGTTTGCGATCGTATTTAACTGAGGCTAAATCGATACACGGTCCTGAATTCCAGAAAAATGCCTTAAAAGGTAGATCGCTTGCTCTCCAAATATTCTGGGGCTCAACCAATACGTGATCCTCAAAGATATCTGAAATTAGAAGATAAAAATATTCCATTAGAAAATTACTTTAATTACGTACAGAAAAAGAAATCTTTTTCTAAAACCTCACAAAACGTCTACTTTCTTAAACGATTTAACTTAACATTCTAGAAGGTTTAGACGATACTGGTTTAAATATGCTTATCAATCCTAATTGGTTTCAATAATATTATATAATAACGTAGTATGTTAGAAAGGCTGAATATTACGAACTCACAAATAAGTTATCCTCAATAGATTTCCCTTCCATTCCATGAGCATATAAGATAACCCAGGGTGATTCATAAATTTCAGTTTTTCATGGTATGCACATTACTCTTTTATTTTTATCTTTTGATCTACCCAACATAGCGACATCAAACAAAAGCTAAAAAACAACTATCCTAATGACCTTTCCAAAAATGACAACACTACTGATTTAACTCCTACAATGGCACGTACAGTAACTTCCAAGATTGAAAAGAATGGTTTGCGATTATGTAAAATACAGCATTTTCCCAAATTTTATTTTTCTTGGATTGCCCATGAAAAACTGAAATTTATGAATCACCCTGTAACTCCCAAACGGTTGAGATTGCCCACCCTCATTTTGGCACGTCAGATCTTAAACACCCTGTATATATGTAATTCTACACTAACAAAATTTCATTACCAATGTGCCCAGTTTTTCGGTTGACGACATATTATTCGACCGAATTATCAAGTACCAATTATTTTTTCAAGACCAAAACATTTCCTTAAAAATCATAAACTTCCTCCACAGATTCTTTGTTCAAACCAGTATAAAACGAACCAAACCTACAAAGTTCTTTCAAAAGAACGTCAACTAATTGGAAACAAAATACCGAAAACCACTTTTCAAAATGAACAAAAAAATCGTGAATTCAGCATGCTAAATAAAACGCGGATGAATCACAGAATTTTTTGCACTAAAATAATTAATTCGAGTATATTAAAACCTCTTAGACGTCAGGAAGACAAACGACGCTGCTTTGCTAGAAAACAGCACTTCCGTTTCAGATCAGAATCTAAGAAAATCAGTGGACGGTTACCAGCATTAAAAGCATTAAAATATGAACAAGAATTACGTCGAATGTAGACTGTAAGACTAAAGGTGGGTCTTAATATGTGCGATGATGACACCGAATAACAAAGAGGAAGTATACTCTCGCCGGAATGTGGTGACTTCATAGCTCCTTTTATTTGTCGACATCCTGAATAAACGCAAGTCAGACTCTTCGTATCCCCCTAGGTGCTATTTAAGATAATTATTTTGTATAAAAGAAAAATGCATGACAGGAGGTATTTCAGTAACTGAACGTGTTCTGCAAATAGGTACTAAGGACAACGGACAAGTAAATATATGTAATCGAATCGAAAATATCCATGTAAAAAATTAGAGGCATTGCGTGACAGTGATAGCAGTTTACATCAATTCTGTAGAGATCAAGAAATCTTTGCTTAGCTAATTCTAGAACACAAGATCGCAGAGCTTATAAGCTAGCCGACCAAACTTTAACAAAACAACCTGTACGTATACTGATGATCGCAAATTTGACTTTTATGTCAATCTCTCGTATCTCGAGAATCAATCTTTACAAATGTAGGAATTTACTCCAACCGAAGCACGAAAATTGATGCTCCCGGTAGCTCTTTTTGTCTTTGTCACTCGATCAAGGTACCCAACGAAAGTGTTAGGAAAAAATAATGAATCTGTAGTAGGTACAGGTGGATTCTCCGGAGTACCAAGCAGACGACCAGATCTCATTGTGGATCCCAATTAAATAAATGGAAAAAAGCGCACAAGCATATAAATCAGTCGTCAGTCTCGATTGTTTGGTGAACGCGGCCGGATTGCGAATATCCAACACTGATCTCGTCACGTTTGCCATCGATCTCACCTGTTGATCATCTGTTATTTCGTAGTTAATGTTCAGTGCATCTCGTGTCATAGTGTTAATAGTGTAGTTAGAATGACTTCATTCTGAGATCCGATCTATAATCTGTTTATCGAAGAGATACACGCTATAGCTAGCGAGGAACGAACGTTTCAATTGGATTGACGATCACTTTTTGTAATCAGTTTTTCGGTAAACGCAGACAGACAATTTGATTGATTGCTGCGGACTGTGGTATTTAATAACAGCGAATTAACCGTTAGCATTTTTTGTTCGTTACGGAATATAATAATTACTACATCTTCCTGTGCAGAAATGTGCTAAAATATAACCTTTGTGCTGGTGAAATTTTGTAAAGAAAGGAATTTGGCAAATATTAATGATGTTTTTGATGATGCGTTCATTTATAATGATGGGATACGGCTTACAATTTATTCCACTGTTCTTCTTTTGCATATAAAGAAGAGATCTTGATTGTTGCACCAACCTTTATAAATATTTCAAAATTTTTATGGTTATTGACCGTATTTTGTGTTTTGAAATATTTCAAAATAATGCTTTTTCGTTATTTTTAGAGTTTATCATTTTATTGTATACAATGTAAGTGCCTTTCAACTCAACTATTTCTCAACGTTGTCTAAAGTTTTGATCTAAAATTTTTTGTTAATAATGTTTTTATTTTTGCAAATTTCGTAACCATAAAAGTAATTTTCTATAATTCTATTGAGCATATTAGAGGGGGTTTTAAGATATTTTTAAATTACACGTATATATTGATATAAAAACAGCTCACAGGATCAAATATTTTTGCAAGTTGATTTGCATCTTTTCGACAGAATTATCAGTGTTTAAGGTTTTTCCTCGGTTTTTGTAGATTTGGTGGTCGTATCTGTCTGATCGTACACATCGCGATTTGTTTCGTGATGCGCATTCTAATAAAATACCTAATACCTCAGGTGTGCCACAAGGTAGCCATCTTGGACCGTTGCTTTTTATCATTTACATCAATGATGTATCAACGATCCTCAATCACTTGAGAATTCTTTGCTACGCTGACGACACCACTTGTTCACTTTTAAATTCTGACTTAGACGCCTTTCATAAATGGTGTTCTATTAACTACCTCTCTTTGAACATCCTCAAATGTACCACTATATCTTTTTCGCGCAAAAGGACTCCTCTGCACTTCAGCTGTGTTATTTATGGTAGTTTATTAACCCGACTTGCCAGGACCGGGGATTTAGGGGTCATACTGGATACCCACTTTTCCTTAGAGGAGTACATAGATTCTCTTATAAACAAAGCTAACGCGTCCCTTGGTTTTATTAAACGCTGGTCAAAAGAGTTCGACGACCCTTACATAACAAAACTTCTCTATTGTATATTCATTACATCTATTCTAAAATACGCTAGTCCTGTTTGGTCCCCCTTTTATGCGGTTTATATTAACCGTATCGAGGCTGTCCAGCGTAGATTTTTAGGATTTGCTTTTAGGGGTCTTACCTGG
Organism: Leptarthrus brevirostris; assembly: GCA_964036015.1. Taxonomy (NCBI): domain Eukaryota; kingdom Metazoa; phylum Arthropoda; class Insecta; order Diptera; family Asilidae; genus Leptarthrus; species Leptarthrus brevirostris. The sequence continues at coordinate 2,558,555 of OZ038372.1, read as the reverse complement.
AATAATCCTCATATGTTACCTCAATATTTAGACAGACTCAAGTTGTTTTCATTGGATTCTCTTGAAGATAGGCGTTAAATTATTCTTGATTTTTGACTATTTTCGGGGCACAATTAATTTTCTGGAACTGCCTGTCTCTGAATATCTTTGTTCCGGCTCGCTTCCTCCAGACTCACAGTTTCTTCCAAGTTACTTATCATCACACTAAATGAACATCGATGACATCGATGTCGAGTCTCTTCAACAACAAGTTTGACGAGAGATCGAATAAAGAATCAGCTTAGTTAAGGTTACTTTTTCTTTTTGAATTTGACTGTTTTACACTTATATTGTATTTTGTAGTAATCAGATATTTTATGAATCTCTGCATAAATAAATAACTAAATAAATAGATACAATAAGTAGCGAAAAAATTTCCCTAGTCGTGAAAGAAAGCTGGAACGAATTAAAAAGTCGCTGAAAGAAGATGGGGTGATGTTCTTCTAGCCCCCCCCCTGGCCAGAAGAAATTTCTATTGGGCACTTAACCGTTATTTCGAATCATCTAATAACATTGTAAGCTTATTCAAATGCCCGTCGTATCGTAAAAAATACATGTAGACAGAGAAACAAGCCAAATTTGTTGATTTTTATGGAAAATGACACTTTTTACAGAATAGAATAGAATAAAATTATTGAGTATAACAAAACAATTTACATTCAATAATTAATATTTTTGCACAATCGGTTGACATGACCAAACGTACAGCTCATACCTGCCCTTCTAAGAAAAGCTTATACCTGCCTCCAAATTGTTTTTTGGTAATAACATTAATTTAAGTAGAGTAGTCAATGTGTGGTAGTAACACGTTTACAGTAGGTCATAAAATGATTGTTTTGGAAGCATTTCGACAGAAAAAATAGTAATTGTTGTACTTGGAATGGAAATCCTATGATCTCCAGATATAAAGTGAGATGCAATCGCAGTGTCATTTTTAATAGCAAAATAATTCAAAGTGAGAAGTAGTTTTTATAGTTGGCAATTATAAGTTGAAAACAGTGCAATTTACAAAAGATGAATACGCGGTTCTAATTTTCTTTTACGAATATATCAACGAAATTTCCTCAAAGCAAATAGAAAAGAGGATTCTTGAGGCAAGCAGAACTGATCCTACTGCAAGTACGAGGCGTCTGGCGTAGGGGTCAGTGAATCAATGAAGAGTATTATGAAGAGAAGAACTTTATCATTTCCATGTGACACATAGGAACATAAACATAATGGAGTGTCCACTGCGGAAGAAACGTACTCCAGTGGTTGAATGGAATTTACGGGGGTAGATGGATACGGCGGTACTTTTCCTTGGCCGGATCGTTCTCCTGACCTAATCCCACTTGATTTTAGTTTCTACAATAGATAAACTAATAACAAGAATTTTAGAAGCCGTAAATAAAATAAAAGAAAATCTAGCAATTGACTTAAAAACATCCATGAGAAGCACTATTAAAAACCCAGTCCTTTTCAGGACTCCCAAACTTTAACACAAAAAGTAAAAAGATCAACAATTTAGGAGGCAGGTAGAATTTTCGTACATTTTCGTTTGAAACCATCTTTTACACCATTGTGTTACCTGTCAACTGAGATATTAATAACGCCTATAACGACTAAAAGTGTAGAAAATATGCGTTAAATGTAACACTGGTTAAGCTCGTCGTAAAAAAAATTTACTATAACTTGGACGGGGGTAGAGATAGACCCCTCCGCCTCACACCCATTACATTTTTTTCATTTCTCACCTAGATGACCTAATTCCTTCATTTTTGCACACGATCTAAGAAACACCCTGACTATGTTACTTAATGTCTCATCAAATAACTGAAAATATTCCCAGTTTATAACTGCCGCTCCAGACTGATTTTGTTCGCTTTATTTACTTTATATGTTTTGATTAAATTTCGAAAATTCAAGTAGCAGTTGCTCCCAAAGAAATTATAATTACTGTATCACAGCTTAGTTGCAAGTTTGTTCCAAATTTTGCCTTTTTTAACCAGCATCCCAATAAAGAGAAGGTTCTAACCAGTTTTGTTTTTTGTTTTTTGCAGGTAGTGTTAATGAATGCTATGCTGTAATCAGCAATTTAATGCTAATATAATCGAAGCTTGTTTTTTGAACGGAATTGTTCTTTGTTTTCTTAATTCCGTTCGGAATGAAAATTTATGGATCTAGTTTTCAGTATCAGCTGATATTTGCCTCTGCACTCAGAAAAATTTACTAGAATTAAACTTCTTGGATTTTATTTCTTCCAAGTAGGGTCCAGAAGAGAACACCAAGTCCAGAAATTGTTCGAACTCGTTCGAAATTTATTTATTAACAATATTTTATCAAAGTGCTGACTACTACAAAAAAAACTAAATAAAAACAGTATAATAAACTATATTAAATCAAAGTATAAGGAGAGATTTCACAAAATATAAATACGGAATAGAAAAGTGCTCAAGTGTATAAAAAGTACATAAAAAGTAAAAAGTACATAAAGTGAAAAGAAAAAGTAACTTCAACAAATGTCTCTAGACTGCACTAAGCTAGAGGATGAATTGTTGTTGTTGTTAGTGAAAGAAAAAAAATTATGGAAAGCACCAATGGGGAAAGACAAAAAGCTGTCGACCTCATAGGATCAATCATAGCAAATATTAGACAAATTAAAATCATATAAAGATCAAAGTTGAAAGAAAAACAATACCAGTCAGAACGTCAATGCATGCGGCGAGTCGATCGTAGCCGTAACGAGCTGAGTAAGGCGGAATATACACAATGAAAGAAGCACCCTGGCGTTAAACATGAAGGTGTTAAAAAACGTAAAACCACAATGTTGCAGTTAGCAAAGCAATACGGAACTTTGAAACTTGAAAATTTTAGTCGATGCCCTGCCTTCTTTAAAGTTATTTGGTCTGACGAATCAATATTTTACCTTGCATCGGATTGGCTACATCAGTGTATTCGGCGATCAGGGAATCATATTAATTAAAAAAAAGGTTTACAGTCCATCGGAAAAATCAAAATTTTGAAATAAAATTGTACCAAAATACCTAAAACACTGTATATGGTAGAAGAATTAGATGAAATATCTAAGGGTTTTTATAAAAACCTTTAGTTTGGTAAATATTATTGTAATATGAAGTTTTGAATTAATATTTAACTTTTTTATTTGTAATGGCATTTACACATTTACACTCTACAAAATAATGATAATTGTCTTGAAATTAAGCTGGAACAACCTTTTTTCTTTGATGACAGTCACTTTTTCGTGCACAGAACTGTATTTTGTTTATTTTAACAACAAACTAGTATTCTCGGGGTTATTCCAGTAACCCTGAGTTTTTGAGAATCCAAAAAGTCGTGTATTATTGCATTCATGTACAACAAATGATGTTACTGCAACCAAAACATCCTGTTGTGGATCCTTTGAAAAATGTTTCACCAATGGACCTCCCAAACCTTTGTTGTAACAATCCCCTTTTTGGACCTTGTTTACATCTTTAGCGCAAATCATTGAATCCATCGATCGGATTCCAGTATTATAATTTTGGCATTCGTCAGAGCTCACTTTTGACAGTGGAACGGCCTTTAATTTCCTTGCTTTTGGTGTTGTTCCGTAATAGACAGCAGATATCGCGTCACCATCATGTATGTTTCCGAAAATTTTAATTCTGTTAATGTTCTCATTAAATTCTAATTTGTTCTTTAACGTCAGTACTGCCAGATTGTACCGAAAAACTCTCATTCCACGTCTGCGAAAATTTGCATTTACTTTAATCGACGAGACATCACGGAATTGACCAGACTGATCCTTTCCATCTAATGTCAAAAAACCAGCATTTACTTGGATTTTCTTTGGTTTTCGGCCAGCTACACACTCCGCTGCTGTTAATATTTCCGTTTCGGATATTATAGTTCCTGAGCAAAAGTAATTAAAAGCGGAGTCGACCAAAGCAACTATGTACGGAAATTCTCCAGTCTTTGCCACTAAATTATCATTTGTACCTGTTGGTTGAGGAAAACTAACTACAAGACTTCCTAGCGCAACGAAATACACAGTAAACACTTCAAAGACCAAATTCTTCATTTTGAATTTCTTTGGCACTGCTCTCGTTTAGCGACGATTTTATACTACTGCTAGTTTAATAAGTAAGCGATTTTTTATATTAAAATCGGTAATCATTTGTTCAAACATGACGGTACTGCTTGCGTTAGTCAAACCATTATATTAGAGATAAAACAAACGATCGCTGATTAAAGAAATATTTCAATTTCTTACAAATTTATACAACAAAAGCTAAACCACACGTGGTGCCAATTAGATATCAAGATATCAGTTACCATCCAATTTCATGTCGTTATTGGTATTAGTCAGCTTAATCAAGCTAACATAGCGCTACCAACCACGGTATTAGGCCTCCGTTGGCGAAAGTGTGTCAATTTATTGTTAAATAAAAAAAAGAAGTTTTTATTCTATCATAGAAGAAGGTAGAGTACCACTACTTCAACATGTAATTAATATTATAAGTAGCACTAGCAGTGTTTTTCAAAAATTTATAGACCTCAAAAAAAATTATATAGCTTATATAAAGGGAATAGTTGTCGGTGGAATAAGGGATAACGTATTTCCCATTAATCATAAGGGTCACAGATTCGAACCCAATTGGCGGCGACCCATGGTTGTTTTATATTGACAACAGATTACACTTAAAGGCCATTGGATGTTGCAGAGTAATATCGGTGGTTCTGAATCCAACTTGGATTTCAGGTCCACTTGCAATCAACGTCATTAAATCATTCATTCTTACGCCCCATGCCACCCTAGCAGGCAGCAACCAGGTACTAGGGAGAGAATACAAAGGAAACACAAGTTTTAAAACTATGCAAATAAAGAGATTTTGTTTTCCTTTTAATTAATTTTACGTTAAAATTAAAACTAATTTTGATTATTTAAACATAAATTTTCCCTAGACAATTTCGTAGAAAACGAATATTACGCACCTGTTCGTCTAATGACAGCCAGAAACATGGCTATTTGCTAAATTGGCTGACAAAAAACTGTTCAACTAATCATTTCCTCCGTAGAGATTGTTATTTGGGCCAGTCTGATGTTCCTTTTGGGGGTGGAGTATTTTTACACATTCGGCGGAGCTTATCTGATTTCTCGGTTGACGTTGACAAGCTGAGGCCGCAAAATGGCTCGGGGGACCTTGACCCCGATAGGAAGAGCCTTTCCTGACCAGTTCATTGGCGGCTCGTTTTCCTCCTAAGTAACCAGGTATCCAAAAAAAACTTGACTCTGTTATGGATGGTCAGTTCTTGGAGGGTGTCGAAGCACTCCTTCGTCAGCTTCGAGGAAAAACACTACGACGATAGACCTTAGGTGCTATCAGAGAAGACAGTTATATCAGCCGCCTTCAGTGCTTTTGTGACATTGATAAGCGCGCAAGTTTCGATGGCATGGATTTCGCCTTGATTGCCTTAGGCCAATCAGGTGAGTCGTCAAAAACCAAATAATCGTATAAAGAAGCTCTGGTAAAAATCTGGCAATTAAATGGGTAAACAAGTTATCGACATATATTTAGTACCGTTTTGAAAAATGTAGTTTTGAAAATAATGCGTTTGCAGTTTCAACTCACCGCAGTAGTGAGCGGATCACGTCAACTATTTTCCGCTGTAACTTCACTAATTTTGCGAATTTGTCAGTAACTATCGATTAAAATAAGTATTGAATTTTTTAACCCACCTAGGTGTGTGTAGCTCTTTAACTGAGTGTTATTGTTGTTGGCATCTGTGAAAACTTCTTCATGATAACAATATTACTAAGGAAAAGAATAAAAACCTCAATAGGGCGAAACGTGACAAAAGCTTATAAAAATTTGTAAATAAATTGTAATGAAAGTTTGGCAATAAGTCGGTGCGCTTAATTAGTTTCCTTAGTAAAATTGTAAATATCTCTAAAATATCGCGCAAATAGATATAAATAAAATATGTGACATCTTCGCTATTTGATTTCATACTGCTTTCGCTGATTTTATTTATTTACATTATTAACGAGAAATATTAGCAGTTTTGTGAATAAATGAAATAAACTGTAACAAAAATAGTAATGCTTAAATCAATGAGTAGTGTAAATGAATGTATCTGTTTTAGTAGTTTTATACAGCCGTTACAGTAAGTTTTTAAAATCATCATCAATCACACCTATAACATTTTTTCAACTCACCACTTCAAAAACGAAAATAAGAAAAACTCTCTATGGCTCAAATTTGGTAGAACCAAAAACTCAATTTCGTCGTTTGTTTTTGTTATCCTAAGGCTCACTGAAGGCAAATAAAATTCCGAAATATTTTTTAAACCGATCCTTAATGAAGTAAGGATCAAACTCCGTTTATAATATTATTTTGAGACAGAAAGAAATGTTCGATCGAGGTGTAGAGTCACCCGTGAAAACTAATGAGTCTATGTCAGTGAGTCCATTTCTAGCTACTATGTCATCCTTACAAATAAATGGAAGTCTTATCATACTTCTCTCTGTATAGGACGCACTAAAAGTGCTTTATTGAGTATAAGATTGCCCTTCATGTTCAAAACCAGTTCGATTTGTAAAATGCTTTATTTTAATAAAAAAAAATTCTATTCAAGTACAAAGGTTTAATAACTTTTAGTGTAAATTCTTTAAAACAAATTCAGTCGAGTTTGCAAATCCAAAAATACGTAGACTTTTGAAGTTATGGTTTACAAAGGCTGCAACTCCTATTAAAACATCATTTTCCGTCTTATTTGGAAAATGTTTCACCAAAGCACCTCCAAATTCATTAAAGCAAATTCTTTTCTGTACCGGTTCCATATCAACAGCACACACCATATGATGATAATCTCGAGACCTGGAGGTTTGTTTCGCACATTCATCGTAATCAACTGTTGTTAAGTCAATTTTCATTAGTCTCCTGCCAGCTGAAGATGATGATGACCCATAAGAGACCACAGTAACTGCATCACCTCGACCAATATCACCAAATAGTTTAATACTGTTAACATTCTCATTGAACTCAAATCCTTGCTTCAGCTTCCATATTGCAAGATTGTATCTAAATACTCTTATTCCATTTTGGTAGTATAAGGGATGTATTGAAATTTTTTTTACTTCGCGAACTTGTGCAAGAGTATCCACATCTCCAACGTCCAAAACACGTGCATAAACCTTAACTTCGCTTAATCCCTGCTCAATTGCACAGCCTGCTGCAGTTAACACTTTATCTTTAGATATAATAATTCCCGAGCAACAGCAACTTAAAATTGGATTAATTATCTCTAAAGCAACCACGTAAGGAAATTCTCCGTATTTTTCAACAAAATGCTCATTTCGACCGCCTAAAACGCGACTTTTCTGTACAAGAAGGAAGAACACGATCATTTGACCCAAAGTTGATGACATCTTGAATAGAACTAGCTTGCGGCTACCTACGATACTCACTGTTCCGTACAGCGATATTACAGATCCGGTTTCTTTCTGTTAACCTCATGCGAACCTTCTTTTTGCTTTATTAATTAATTAATTTAATTAAAAGCATCACTAGGAAATAGCAAATTGCTAACTTTTACCTCGGAAGCCAATAACTACACTTCGCATGGCAATTTTTTAATAGAACCTGTTATTAAACTGAGGTAAATTTTACCCGACTCAATAATCTAAAAAGCTCTTGATTGGCAGAGATTTGACTTTTGTTTACTTTACTATTATTTACGTAGAAGCTCCTATGTTAGGTTTCCTGAACAATTCCAAACGTTCTCGAAAAAAAAATTTAATGCACCCTGGCGTTTATTGTCTAATAAATAAAGTGAGTCTGAGTTGATGTAATGGTTGATTGGAATATTGATTGTATTGTGCGCAAATCAAAATTTGATCATACCGCTTTTGGAGTTATTTTATTCCGCGCTTTTTTTTCAATTGTAAAAACTAAATTTTCTCAATACTGACATACATACTTTGGTTTGAAATATGATTTCTTTTATTTAACAAACACACATTTTGTCTATATTACGCCTTCATTTCTTTGTGATAAAAAGTCAACAAAAAGCTTACACGTTTTCTTAATAATTTGCAGTCCATTTTTTTTTCTTTTATTTTAAGCAACAGTCGTGTTTACGCAGGTTTTTCAATTTGCCATTAATTTTTATTTCCCCACTCCCTCTCCCTCTTCCTCAATGATTTGAACAATAGCTTTGAAGTGGTAGACATAGTGATTTGGTTAGGTAAAAATAATAAATTTTCAATAAAATTTTAAAAATAAGTAGTCCGCAATCTCGCTTGAATCATACCGTCAAAATTCAACAACACATTGCGTTTATTTGACCTCTACACTTGTAAAATACAATCTTATAGCAAGGTATAGGTAAGCTAACAATTTTTGAAGAAAAAAAGACACAAAGAGAAACAGTGAAGAATAACTAAATCTAAAAGTAATAACAGATTGAAAATAATGCAAACAAATTACATGGTTGAAAAATATGAAAGAAATAAGGTTAAAAAATATTAACATGAACTACGATGACTCTACCAAATTAAGTTAGGAGTAATCTGTCATTGATGAATCTTTGTAACTAAAAAGAAGAAGTTGCGTTTGCTGCTCATCTTCCAGAGTATAAAGGACGCGACAAAAATGTTCGTTCACTTGGCAGAAAATAGACCCGTGGTATGATTAATAAAACCGTTTTAAATGTTTGAGAAAAAAGTAGGCGATTTATTTATTTATGAAATTCATCAAATAACTCATACAATTTAAAATTTAACCTTAACAAAGCTGAGTCTTCAATTCATTCCGAGACATGTTGAAACCGACATGGTCAGAGCTCAAAATATGCAAACGAGACATCGACTAGACAAGCTCATGAAAACCATAGTAGTTTGATGAAAATGTACCTGGAGAAGGTTATGCACTACCAAGGAGCACCACGGGGCTTAAATATTGAAAAAAGCAAGGAGCTCAGGAGCATCAATAACGCCTTGCCAGCAGTCAAAAGTGAAGACAGTTCTGTTAATATCGCATCTTTTCTCTAAAGAATCCAAAGAGACAACGTTAATTCGGCCAAGATAAGGTGGCATAACAAAAGAGTCACTGCAAGGAAGGTCGCGGGGGAGCGCGTGAAAAGGGTGCTAAAAAAGCTAGCATTTTCTAGAATTGGCCTAACGGATCGTTAAATTTCATGAATCCCAAAGCCGCATCCACCCGTCAGTATGGTCCTCAGCGAAAAGCGTGAAATAATCTAAGCCCCCAAATTCTTAGTCTCGGCCAGTCTGATCAAAGAGTGTCAGGAGGCACATTTCACGTAAAAAGGACAAACACGTGCACCTGTTAATGCTCCAAAAAAGAAGGTGCACCATCTGTAAAAGGCGTCGATGTCAGAATTTGACAGTGAACAAACGCGTTCATTTAAAATGCCCCTAAAAATCTTAGTATTTGCGAGTAGTGTAACATCGAGGATACGTCGGTAATGTAATTATAAAAGGTAACGGTCCGGGTTGACTGCCCTGTGGTAAGCCATATGCAATATTAATAACATCCGAATATAATTGACGAAAGTCAACTCGTTAAGTGCGATGACATAAATAAGATTTCGCCCAGTTGACAAAATAAGTAAAGAACCCAAGAAGCATTAGTTTGTGAAGAAGGATACTGCGGTTAATCCGATCAAATGCTTTGCTAAAATCATTACTTATGCAATAAACCTGATAACCTGCTTCAATGACTGAAATGCAGACACTTAAGAATTCTATCAGAAATTGTAGTAGTCGAGTTACCCTTAATAAAACCGTTCTGGAAGGAACCCAAAAATGTTTGCAATGGAAGTCGAGGGTGTTGCAAATCAGCACTTTAAAAATGTTACCAATACAAAAAACATTCGCGATAATTAGTTACATCGGTCTTTCTTCCGTTTTTATGCAGTGGAAGAAGAGTTTACGCGCTTGCGGAAAAATGCCACAACAAATCAATGAATATTTTAAGAAATGAAGTAGGGATACTGGCCAGATTAGACATTAGTCTCAGATCGTGGTGTCGGCAAGCAACTACTCCCTACTATTTAGAATGGTGGACAAAGGTAATTAACACAGTACGAAAAACATTCGAAAAGTTTTTATATGATATCGTGGTGAATTCAGTAAAGTAAAATGGTTTCGAAAAAAAATAGTCTTCCTGTGCGGCTGAACAAATATCGCGACCGGTACGAATTATTATAATATTCTTCAGGGATATGACAAGGGCTTACCAACAGAAAGATTACAGGATCAGGAAGAAAACCTACAATTTTTACTACGAAGAAAGTCAATTAATTACAGACACTTTTTGAAGGGAATGATACAGTTTCGATCCGTGGAGCAGCGAAAAAATTAAAAGGCAGCATAAGTTTGGTTCATAAGCTATTGAAGCCTAAAACGACTATCAAGTATTTTTTTTTATACGATATGGCCAAATCCTAGGGGACAACCCTTTGATGTGTTAGCATGGTTTTGGCCGGAAGGGAATTATGATAAGGGAAGTGAGGAAGCTTGAGTCTTATTTTTTGCATTGTTGCGAGCTAGACAACAGCCCAGAGACGGATAGGATTATTTTAATCCCGGAAGCCGGAAGGCTACTAGGAAATTTTCTAAAAAGGCTTTCTTTTTGGACGATGAATCTTATTTCACCTTATCACATACCTCGGTTTGTGGCAATGTTGGATTTTACTACAATGACGTGTGTAACTTCCCCTGAAGTTACATTTAAGAAGAAAAAGAAATTTGACGAAAAAGTGTTGGCATGGATTACAATTGGAAGCAAGAGACTCAGTCAACCATTAATTGAAAAATCAGTGCTAAAACATATCTGGATGATTAAAACAAACGAAGGTCATTCCCGGGACAAGCAAGCTCACACTATTCAAAAGTTGTAGTAGACCAATGTAGGCATTGAATTACTGGATAAGTTTGATAACCCTGCCAATGTCCCAGAAATTCGAGTCATTGTAGATTTTTCGGCTATTTGAAACCTCTCGTGTATGCTTACTGCTGGAAGACAAAAAACACAAACCAGCTTATCACCAAAATAAAGTATTGCCTAAAAAAGTTGACTCCGGCTTTGTACAAAGGCTCGCTTACACAACGGGCAGATATTTAATGGACGCCCGTTACTGTATGAAGATTTCAGTGCTGTAATGAACTGATCTTAGGTAATTGGCATCACTCCTTGATTAGCAAAACTTCTACAGGCTTTGTTTCTGAAATTCTTGACATGCTTTAACGAGGTGTTAACCTAAGGCTGATAGATGACGTCACAAACCGCACTCTAGTCACAGTCCAAAAGCCATTCATTGATACTAGAAAACTCAATCCTTTTAAAGTTGTCATAATAAGTAGCATGTACAGAAGAACTTGAAGTCATTGAATCAAAAAAGAAGTCAATATGAAGAGCCGGGCGATGAGTGAATTCATGCAGTAGAGGAGCCGCCTAACTAAGGTTCTGGAGGCGTCAGAAGAGGACAACAAATCCAGAAATTTTCCGAGTTGGTTCTAAATGCCGTTTGACTGCGGAAATTTTGTCAATGAAAGAAGAATAATGTTAGAAGGCACCAACAGAGAAAGGCAGGAATTTGTCGTCCTCATGGAAACAATCCCAGGAAATATTAGACAAATTAAAAAAAGCCGAGTAAGGCAAAACATATGCAATATAAGAGAGACCCGAGCGTTAAAGATGAAGGTGCTAAAAAACGTAAAACGACAACGTTACAGCTAGCAAAGCAATACGGAACTGCGAAAGTTGAAAATTTTAGTCGATGTCCCCTACCTTCTGTAAGTTTGTTTGATCTGACGAATCAATATTTTACCTTGCAATGGATTTTCCACATCATCGGCGGTCAAGGGATCATATCAACAATAAAAAGTTTGGACTCCTTGGGAAAAATCACAAATTTTAAATAAAATTCTACCAAACACCTAAAACATTGTACAGAGGAATTAGTTGCAAATAAGGGTTCTCATATAAAGCTTCAGTTTGACAAATATTATTTTAATGTGTAGTTTTGAATTAATATTTTACATTTTTTATTTGTAATTGTTTACACATTTGCACTCTACAAAATAATAATAATTGTCTTGAAGTTAAGCTAAGACATCCTTTTTTCTTTGAGTTGATGATAGTCACTTTTTCATGTACGAAGTATATTTTGTTTATTTTAACGACAAACTAATGTGATTGAGTGCACTCCAGTAAATCGGTGTATTGGAAAATCCAAAAAGTCGTCTATTATTGCATTCATGTGCAATAAATGATGTTACTGCAACCAAAACGTCTTGTTGTGGATCCTTTGAAAAATGGTTCACCAATGGACCTCCCAAACCTTTGTTGTAACAGTCCCCTTCTTGGACCTTGTTTACATCTTTAGCGCAAATCATTGAATCCATCGATCGACCCGGAATATTATAATTTTGGCAAACGTCAGAGCTCACTTTTGATAGTGGAACGGCCTTTAATTTCCTCCCGTCTGATGTTGGTCCGTAATAGATAGCAGATACCACATCACCATCAGGTATGTTTCCGAAAATTTTAATCCTATTAACGTTCTCATCGAAAGCAAATTTGTTCTTTAACGTCAGTACTGCCAGATTGTACCGAAAGACCCTCCTTCCACGTTCGCGAAACTTGTAATTTAGTTGAATCGACGATACATCACGGATTTGACCGGACCGTGTATTTTCATCTAATGTCAAAAAACCCGCATTTACTTGAATTTGGTTTTCTTTTCGGCCATCTACACATTCTGCAGCTGTTAATATTTTCGTTTCGGATATTATAGTTCCTGAGCAAAAGTAATTAAAAGCGGAGTCGACCAAAGCAACTATGTACGGAAATTCTCCAGTCTTTGCCACTAAATTATCATTTGTACCCGTTGGTTGAGGAACACAAACTACAAGACTTCCTAGTGCAAGGAAATAAAAACTAAACACTTCAAAGACCAAATTCTTCATCTTGAATTTCTTTGGCACTAACTTCGACTAACAGTGATTTTTTATTGCTGCAAATTTAACAAGTAAGCGATTTTTTATATTAAAGTCGGTAATCATTTGTTCAAACATGACGGTACTGATTGCGTCTGTTAAAACATTGCAGTAGAGATTAAACAAACAATCGCTGATTAAGATGAGACAGATGTTTCAATTTCTTCCATCCATCAATCAGGGCGCTACCTACCACGAAATTAGGATTACGTTGGCAACAGTACATCCATTGCCAATATTTACATTTAATTAGCACAATTTATTATTAATTAAAACAAAAGCTTTTATTTTACCAAAGAACAAGGAACAATTATCTCTACCAAGTTGCACTTAAGAGTCGTTTTCAAAAAATTCTAGACTTCAAGTAAAGAAAAACCAAATTTATATCTAATATCTCTTCGGTGCAATAAGGGATAAGGTCTTCCATGATGGTGATCTATTGCAAAATACCATTGGGGGCTGTAGAGTAATGTGGGTGATTTGGAATCCACCTTAAATTTTAAGTCCACTTGCAATCATTGTAATGAAACCACGAAAAGAACGCAGATAAAACTTTGGTTTGCAATGTAAACGCCTTTGCAAACTTTTTCACAGAGAATTATGCGAACTTCATCTCGAAAAATCTGACAAGGTTTTCTCTGCCAAAAGTCTGCGATAGTGTGAACACATGGACAGAGAAAAGTCTGTAATGTGTACGCACCTTTAGGGGCCATTTCAAGTATTACGTAACGCAGTTATGGGGGGGGGCCTTCTGAAACGTTACGGTGCCTTATAGTGGGGGTCAAGCAACGCGTTACGTAACATTAAGTTTTTGTTAAAATTAAAAGTCCTAACTCTTAACTCGTGACTTCACGGCTCAGTTTATACATATGGTATATCTACACTACGCATATTTTTTTTACATACGAAGAGAGTCGCTTCACTGAGTATACAGAAGTATGGCAAATAACCACAATAAGCCGTATACCACGAGTCCATAGTTTAGACGCTAAGAGTCCGACCGTTGCGGTCAACCATTTCAACTACAAGCCATGAACTTACGAATTTCACGCACACAGATTACGGCCAAAGTGCGCTGAAATTTCGGTTAATTTATATTGCTTCTTATTCCGGTATTTTGTGCAACATAATTGACAGTTTTAGGTAAAAATATTCACCTGAGTGTTACGTATGGCGAGACGTTACGGCGCGTTGCAAGGGGAGGGGGTAACGCGAAACGTTACGGCGCGTTGCAGGGGGGGGGGGGGGGGGGGCAGAATTCTTAAAAAACTGCGTTACGTAATACTTGAACGGCCCCTTACTCAGAATACTTCCGCTTTCCAATTTCCGTGAAGTACATTGAAATATTTTGTATAGGTTTCAGGGTGTATTTTAGATTTAACTTTAGCGAAGATGCGAAGAAAATTAAAATATATTGACACCATTTTAGTTGTGTTTTCTTTTATCAAAGATAATTTTTTGAAATTCAGTTTAGCTTATGAAAAGGAATTTAATTTGAGTATTACACTTTATTTTTATTATGTATTACACTTCAATAGAACGAGAGAGAGAATCGCCGTAGTCGTATAGTTCCATAGACTAACCTGATCAAGAGCAAAAGTTATATCACTTCATGCATGTTCGTCTGTTCGACCATTCATTTTGATATTATGGGAGATCGAAGCATGGTAGAGACTTTAAACTTAGTGGAAATTCGCCTTAGTTCTAAAATTAGATTGAGTTCGTTGTGATATATGATTGAGGGGAGGTTACGGTTCATAGGCATGAAAAATGCGTCAATTTTGGGATTTTTTTTCGGGCATATAATCAATATTTATTGAAACGGCAGTTAATATAATTTATATGCAGAATTTTCAACCGGCTGAAGTAAACGACCCCTCATTTTACTACCTGTCTGCCTACCTTTGAAAACAGTACTGCGAAAGTAGTAAAAAAAAATTCCTTTTGAGTAAGTACGCTTACTTTCTGGACGTACCTCGTACGCAAATGGAGGTTATTGAGTTCCAATGAGATTCAAATTTAAATCCAAAATTCGGTGAAGTTGGCATGTCTGAATTTTACAAATATTTGTCGGCCAATATTGGAATTCTTATGGGTGCGAGCAGATATTTACAACTATGAAATAAAATAAGTCTCCTGTCAGATCCATAATTACTGACATTCAGCAAGGGTCAATTTTTAAGGTAATCACTGCGAACAAAATTTCCACCGAAGAAGGAGAAGATGCCAAGTGAGTGAAATTTTTCCGGCCTTATTTTTATTGTTGTTCTTGTTTTTATTTCATAGTGTTTTTTCGAAATAAAAGTTAAAAAAATTACAGTTTTTCTATTGTTGAGGCCCCCTTGCTTATTTAGCACATGTATGCCTTTGAGTTTGACAAGCTTGCTGTACATGAAAAGCAACTGATTCCAAATTCAAATAATCTGATTCAAATAAGAATCCTCGTAAAGAGTAGTATAGTGTAAAAGATCGTAGGATGGTCTATTTCACTTAACCAGACTACGCAGGCAAAAGTCAACAACCTCTCAGTCAGCAATCCAAATGCATTGGTTGTTGTTGTTGCCGCTGTGGGCATTATATACAGCCGCCCAGTTATTCGCAGACCGGCCCCTCTCTGTACTCTCGATACTTCCTTAAGGTAACAAATCTCCTCCAGGAATGTCCAACAGACTAGTGAGCCGTAACAAGTAATCTGTCTGATTATAGCGGTGTCCAACGTTGGGTATGTGTCCCTTTTCATCCCCAAAGGTCCTCTAACATGCACAGAAGGCTACGCTCCTTTCGCTACGTCCTCTTCTATATTCCTTTTCCAGTTAACTTTGGTACCTAATGTTACACCTCACCAGTACCTCTGATTTTTCATTCGAGCATTGGAAGTGGGATTTTCCACTTCGTGGTGAAAAAAACCCCGTCTTGGAAGGGTTACCCCTAAACCCACTGTTCCAGGCCCAGTTTTCCAGCTGCCCGAACGTATATTCAAGCCTCGCACTGCTGGTTCTCAAGAATCTGACAGATACTAATATCGCCGGGTCACCCGCATATGGAGAAACTGTGAAATTCTCGATCTCTAGTTCATTCAGGATTTCGTCGATAAATACTAATCACAGGAGTGGTGTATCTAGCTATCCCCTCCGTCGATAGCTAGATACATAGATGTGATAGCTGTGCCTTACCTCTTTTATATGCACTTCCATTAGTCACCATAGCACTTTGAGCATAAATTCCGTTGATTACTCCACAGTGAACCATATAGCAGCCACTATATCTAAGTCCAGCCTGTTGTCTTCTAATCTGTTAATCTATACTTGAAACAATAATGTGGGATAGGACCTTACCCACACTTGATACTAGGCATATACCTTTCTCGTTACAGCATACCGTTAAGCCCATCTTCTAAATAAATAGAATGGATCAATAGAACTTATTAATTATTACAAAAAAATTTCATTACCGTAAGTAAGTGAGGTCAATGATAGCCATGCACATGGGCTCAATGCTATCAATTATTTGTACCACACGAAAGAAAAACTCGCAAGTGGAATAAAAAACCACTCAAATCTGTTAAGCTTAAAAAGAATTAAAAAGAAAGAATAAAGGTACCATCAGGTTACTCTGCGGCACGCAAAAAAATTCTCGTTCAATTAAGTGATCACACGTTATTATCTTAAGTACAAAATCTCTTCACATCTTGTCCCCTGTCAAAGTGGAAGAGTCGCTAATGCGCCTCTTCAATTCTAGATAAAAAAGCTAAAATTGCCCCTGTTAAAAAGTAGGTAGAAGTGAAATTAAAAACAAGAAATGTTAACGGTTCATTCGCGAAGATAATGAGGTGATCCGAGACTTCTGCAAGATCGGCCCTCCTAATGAAATCATTGCGAATTGGTTACCTTCGGCAGTAAGATGTCCAGTGATCAGTGAAGATCTGTTCAAGCGTGTCCAATAGAGTAAACTCAAAGCTTAGAATATGCAAATATGATCGTTTAAATAAACACAAATAGCTTTAAAAGTGGTGTATTAATTAAGTGAAAACGAACACAAAAATGGACAGATTAAGAACTTTGGAAAAAATCTTAGTCGCCATATTAGTGATATGTGCAAGAAGCAGAGTATGGCCCCTGCAGGTGGACAACCAGTTAGTTTCCGTTAAAAATGGTAAGTTGATTAATTTATTTCATATTATTACTAACTTAGCTTAACTAACTTAATTATCACCTTCTAATCCTGTGAAGCGTACGCTTGCATTGCAATCGACAACCATGACGAATTGGCGATGTTTCGCATTCACCCAAATAGGAAAAGTTTCAATGTGAACTTGACACCTTTTCAGCACGTCATTCTATTTTTCCCTCCGGAATGTGCTCCTAACAGATTCACTGGATGATGAATGAGATCAAACCTGCGCTAATATGCATATTACTGTCACGCCAACTCCAGGTGCTCTCAAGCATAGCGACTAGGCGGCAACATAATAATCAACATATCGTCAATGCCAATGACTTCACAGTGGGAAATCTATTTGCGCCAATTAATTACAGACTTACTCCCGGTTATTTTCGGTTTTAAAAAGTGTTCTACAACGGTCCCAATTGACGTTTCCCATCATAAATTTTGGCATCTTTATTTAGCAAAATTTCTGAGGACGAATCGTTTTGAGGCGCGACATTCAAATTGTGACCGTCTTTTGTTTTTGTGAAAAGCGCATGACAGATTTAAAATTAATTCAGCATTTTCGGTTTTCATTGCCATGCAATCAGTACGCAAACCTTCTGGTAGGGTAATCAAGTTCAGGTAATATCATCTCAGTTTTCAAGAAATGTTGATACCCCGAAAATAGAAAATTGTTTCTCAAATTCCGGTCGTTGTTTCAGGTAATTGAGTGTTTAATTTTTGATAATTTCATAAAGGCATTGACATTAATCCGTTTTATAGAATTTGTTTGTCATGTAGGATATAATATTGTTGGTGGGGGCAAAACATATTTTTTTAAATTCTTTGTGTTTGGTATTCGGATACGGATATGACATATGGCTTAACAGCAATATAAAATAAAACGAAAAATTTCGATTTTGCAAGACCTGACAAAATTAAATTTATGCGGTATCTGATCTCTATGAGAAAATACTTACTTTGTGAGTATGAGTATTCCACTGCTATTCGGGCAGACACATTTTCCAAAATAAGCAAGAAAATTACAGAGTCATTGAAACTCAACATAAACGTTGAAAACTATTGACCGTTTTGAAAGGGCTGTGAGTTCACTTATAAAATAAACCAAAATTTAAGTTCTTATCCAAGAAAAAGTATCAATAAGTCGAACGTGAAACATTTTTTATTTTTTATTTTAAAGGTTAATATCATTGAGATTTTTAGTAAACATTGAAGTTAAAAGTTATAAATTTTTTTTCACCCTGACCTCTTTGAACGGTGAACTCTGTTTTCAATTTTGCTTTGAACTGTTTTGTTGGATTAGCCTTGCAAAGCCATTAATTAATTTGTTGTTCTTATTATGGCATCGTGCAAGATTTGCTCTTCGAAGTTGAATCGCTTTCTACTGACCAGTCGTTCATCGCGAAGAAGGTCAACAATATGTGGAATATTCTAACTGGGCGGCAGGATGATTCTCAGCAACGCTCGGGCTGCAACGTGCATGACGACGCCGCAGGGTCTCCAAAGACCCCGTGTATCCGCCAATTCCCGTGAATTGCACATCAATCGTGCAATCATCGGTCGTTGCCGCTCCCGTCACCTTCGCTTTGGGAATCTTACGGATGCGATGAAGACATCTGATGACCTTATTACTTTGAGAGACTAACCTGCCGTCCGTTGATTAGCGATATTTCGGTGATGACGACTGTTTTCTGCTTCCTTCATCGACGTTGTTTTTTCTGCCGGTTTGTCGTAGTCCAGTGGTGTTTCAAATGAGTTCGGCAAATATCTGGATCTTGTGTTCTCTGCTGATCAACAGGTACAAAAGTGACGTCCCTGTTTCCCGAATAATCAAATCATTTAGTGCTGAAGATTATCATCTCTCTTGATCAATATTGACAAAGTTTTCTATGACGCTCTTTATATATGTTTTTCTCATTGTGTGCCTCTCTCGTCATCTAAGGGCTCTCGAAATTGTCAACCGTGAATTGATGGTAGCTTAAAGCATTGGAAGAACTTGAAGAGTAATGCCTGGAGGAGGTTTGCTTCCTCAAAATGCGATGCCGACTATTTACTATATTGTAATTGACAGTAGCTTATAATAATTACCTCGATAGAATGAAGCTTGCATTACGAAGTGACCCAAAACTTTTTTGGCTCTTTGTAAATTCAAAGTGTATATCTGACGAGTACCCGTCTTCCTTGTGCCTAGGTAACGTTATTAGTAGGGACTATTTCTAACCTCTTTGGTGACTTCTTTAAGACTGCTTTCCTAATCCATAATTGTGATACTAGTGTTAAGTATTTTATTGACTTGATGAAGCTTCCACCGACTACTCTTAAGTTTAAGGAGCTTTTATTTGACGACGATGTAGTTTTAAAACAGATCGCTAATTTGGTTGATAGTTTTACCAGTGGCATACCTTCTTGTTTTCGGAAATGTTACTACCCATCTCTGTTACCTGTTATATGTTATTTATTTAATTTATCCATCAATTGTGGTGTTTTTCCTAAGCCCTGGGAACTTTCGTTGTATATACCTCTTCATAAGAAAGGTGATAAATGCGTCATCTCTAACTACAGGCCCATCACTAACCTTAGCTGGATTGCTAATTTATTTGAAGCGCTTGTTTGCGATGTTTTGTGTTGCAAATGTTTCCTTGATCATTAACAGCACGGTTTTGTTAAGGCTAACTCTACGATAACTAACTTGTTGGAATTTTCGAATTATTGTATTCCTGTTATCGAGTCTGGTCGACAGACATTTTCACTGATTTTAGTAAGGCTTTCGATAGAATCAACCATAAAATTCTTATTGAAAAGTTGTACGCTCTTGGTTTCCCTCCGGTTTTCGTTTTATCTTAATTGACTGATCGCACCCAGCGAGTAATATTTAATGGGGCTCATTCTAATGAAATCTATAACTGGCCTGGGGTTCCTCAGGAGAGCCATTTGGGACCGCTGATTTTTATTATTTACATGAATTATGTACATATATACTGTTTTGACATATTCGAAAACTCTTTGTTATGCTGACGACGCTGAAATATTTCGTACTGTCTCAAAACTTCAAAATTTTCTTCCATCCCAAAAAAATTTTACAATAAGTCATGTTATTAAAAACAGGATGTTGCATGTTGCCTAAGTGAAAATTGCACCAAAATTTAAACTTTTGTAAAAGAGGACCTGTTTATATAGGAACATCCAGTTAGATAAAAAATCGGGTTTTCTGAATTAGGCAAAAAATTCTAGTGAAGTGATTAATATCGTTACCATTTGCAAACCTCGCTCACTTTTCTGGAAAATAATCTGCATGTGAAAGAACATCGTAATGATCTATAGTTTAACTTGCGTTGAAATTGTTTTTGATATGAAAACCTTATTCATGCCCAAGAATGCTAATTAATCAGCACAATAGAGTTGGAAAAATATAGGTACGTAATGCAGGAAACTCCAACACGTTCCACAAAATTGAAGGGTAAATGTAGTAAGAAAAGCATTTATGCTATCAAGCGATCTGTTTCACTTTTGTTTCAAGCTAGACTCATCGAAGTGCATCTGTAGTTAATCCCTTAAAAAGAATCTCTCGTTTAAATCTTGTAAAGGGGTGCAGCACTCTTGTAACGTTTCTGATTTTTGAACCTGTCCTTCAAATTTAACCAATTCTTAGAGGCAGTGAAGTGAAGAGTCGAAAATAAATTTATTTGAGTACATAACTTTTTGCCCATCACTCAAGTGCTGCATAAGTTACCAGGGATCTTGTAATCGCCCGATAGTCTCATACAATTATTTTAAGTTTGAGACCCCAAGCTAGTCCAAAATGTGTTTTCTCTGACACTTTTAAGCTTAAGGTTCTAAGTGAATCTTAAATTATATATTTGCTTTATCTCACTAGAACACCTTATGTGTTCTTTCAAATATTAACGCTTTTTCCACTATAATTGTCCGACCCTTCTCTAGATTTTTATACTTATGACTTGTAGTAGTAGAACTTCTTATATTCCTTTTCACTGCAATCGTGTTATGTACAACGCAAAGGGTAACGACTATGCTATTTTAAGGTCCTATATCGCATATGCTCGAACAAGCCTGAAGCAAGACAAGTGCAAGAACAAATTTTGTATTAGTAGCCACCACAATATCATGTCTTCAGTTTATGCAAGCAATAAAACACCAATAATAAGTATAAAATTATATGATGAAGTGTCGGCCTTCTGTCCCGGAGGTACCAGGTTCGAACCCCGACCGTCAGCGACCAATGTTTGTTTTCTGCTGACAATAGATTACGGTAAAAAGTACAAAATAATAACGTTGGTACGGAATCAAGCCTAACCTACAGGTCCACTTACATATTTGTATCGAATCGGATTAAATTCTTTTCCCGGGCACTAGAGAGATATTTGTTTTTAGCCTTCCGTAGCAACTAGGAATCATTATAGTTTCAGTCGGTCGGTCTGTCCGTCTGTCCATCCGTCCGTCCGTTAGTCTGTCTTCGCATCCTGACATTTATATGAATACATTAAATGATATTTGGTATATGGAAGTAGATTGATGTCCCAAAAATAGAAATGATAAGATTTTTGTCAAAATACTTTTTTTAAATCTCTTCCCAAAAAGTGAAGTCTATTCAAAGTTAAATGCAAGAAAAATGTTTTAGGACTTTATTAAATTTTAAACTATGTGAAAAAAGTCCAGAATGTAGCTTTTAGTTAGTAGTTTTATTGAAAATTATAACAAACACTGTAGCATAAATATTTTATAAAACACGCCCTTAACAAATTTCTTCATAATCAAACAGTTCATCTTTAGATTTTACCAAGAACACTTTCTGCTTAAAGCTACCAACAAAAGAAGTAAAGTTTTTCCGGTAACGTAATTTTATCGAATTGTAAAAGTATTTCCATAAATGCGCGTACTTAGTTTTTCCAAACTTATTGCAAAATCTTTAATTGTTCATATCCTGACGAACAAAACATATTTAATGCAAATTAGATGCGTTTAGTTACGCAACGACCGATTAAAGTGTTTAGCTGCGAATGTCGGTGCGTTCACAATTGTTCTTCGGTGTACTCCCTTCGAAAACGACTTTGGTAAGAGTAACAAAAGATTGATTTTCATTTAATTTCAGATTGCTTTGAACGGATTGCGCTAGGTGCGATGCTGCCATTTGAGAAGACTTTCCGCAACATCGACACCAATTCATTGAAGGCTTGCCAAGAATTTTGCGTCAGAGAAGGTGAAAAATGCCAAACAATTGCATTTGGGTACGTTTTTCTTTGTTTATTGGATTTATAAAACTGATTATATACCTTTGGGATTTTAGTGTACACGTGCGGGGAAATGGAACCTGTCAGCTGTCTTCAGAAAGAATTGATGGATCGATGACACGTCCAGAAGGCACAATATTTGATCCTGATTTTGATTTATATGCCAGAAAGGAAAATTGTTTTGATGTCCCACCAGATGCTAATACAATACCAACAAGTATCAATGGTCTATCTGATGATGCAAGGCCGGGATCGAGTAGACCTCCACTGCCATTCGGACCTGTTAGTCCCACCAATGGTTCACCTCAGTCACCACCTTCAATACTGCCACCAACGTCAACAACTCTAGGTGACACGCCAGACGACCGGTTTTCACCTAGACCGTCCGATAGATACCCTACCGATGTAGACACAAGGTATCCTTCAACAGATCGTGATAATAGATTTCCTTCAACAGACGGTGACCGAAGAAATCCAACAACAAACCATGATAATCGATATCCGAGTACAGATTATGATAGGCATCCAACAAATGGTTATGACGTGACGGAGCAAGATTATCCTCGGCCAAGTAATGGAAATTATCCAACTCGTCGACCAGGTCTGTCTTATCCGTCTTATGATTCAAGCCAAGGAAATGGGTACAGCAATCGGGATAGGGATAAAATTTACTTTTCCCATGACTTGTATCCTCTATATAAATACCCTACGCTGTACGAACAAAACTATCCATCCCCTAACGATCACAGTGTAAATCCAGGAGTGTATGCTCAAAACGTTCCAACAGTTGAAGATCGATATAGACCTCCGTCTGATTCGTATGGAGATTACCGACCTTTTACTACTCCCAAACCAGTATATGGTCTAGGGTATGGAAATGGTTATAGTTACGGAACTCCGACTAGCTATGGAACAACGCAAAGACCTTTGACAAATTATGGTAATACAGAGTACAATCAAAATGGGCGACCTACACCGTCCTACGATTATAAGCCCCAAAGTGATTATGGTTATGGTAGCGGAACGGATAACAGAAGACCTAGTCAACCAAACAGATACCGACCAGGACCAGTATATGTTTCTCAAGATCAACCACAAAACAAACCAACTACCAGTGTTCGACCAATCGATGGTGACTACGTACACCGACCAGATCCGTCTTACAGTACAAATGGAGGTCCCACGCAAAATCAGGGAAATAATTATTCCCCGAGCCAGGATCCATCTTCAAAACCCTATACTCCTAGGCCTAACAGTCAAGGGTCACAAGAAGGTAATTATCACGGATTTTCCGGAGAACCAATTGAAACTTATTTTAATCCCGAAGACTACTTCGAAATTAGATGGACAAGTAAGTGTCAGGGTTGATGTTGCATTAAATTTACGTCAGCACAGATTTGATTACTTGAAAGCACCTGTTGTATTAATTGGTGAGGTTAATTTTTGAGTGTGCTTATTTCGTAACGGTACCCAATTTGTAAACGCAAAATGACGATTTCCTCAAACCAGCAAATTTTGGAATATTTCAAGAGCTGCACAGTAAAACTCACACTCAGGGGCAATTTAGTTAGTTTATATTAATTCATCTCGTGGCCGTATCAGCAAACTATTCTGCCGATTAGTACAGGAAAGAAGAATTTGATAGTTAGTTAGTTAATTCTAAATAAGTTGTCTTCGAAACCCTTTACCAAATTTAATTTTCCGGGTAAATATATTTTATTTTATTTATTTTATACAGAATGCTTCCGTTTGGGAGGCCAATATTAAACGAGAATATAAACGAGACAAATAAAAAAGGCTATGCCGTGGGGGAGAACAATCTTAACTGAAAGGAGTGGTTACAAAAAAAGGATATCACTGAGAAATCAACTTTTGAAAATTTAAAAAAATTTTTTTAAATTCTTGAACTTTTTAATAGTACTGTACCAAGATCGGAGAAAACACTTTGTGAGCTGGAAAAAGTATTTTTTCGCCTTTCATTGAACACCAAATTTACGTTAGTAGAACGTTCCAATAGCAAAATATTAAATATATTATATGCCCCTCAATCACGCTGTAACTTCTTAACTGTTAAGATTACCCTCCCCCTACAACACAATTCTGTTTATGTTCCTTTAGTTCTATGTATATATTTAAAAAATATTTCTTCGAAAATTTGGTGTGAGAGTTTAAGTGATCATAATCTGATGCATCTGTCTAGTTCGGTTATAATTTTGTTAGATTAACATCTAGTATTTGGTTTCCTGCGAAAGAGTCTATCCGCTAAAGAATAGTTAATCCTTTGGTGCTGCAGTTGAGCAAGAGTCAAATTAAGCTTCTTTTGCACCCTTAGGACCTTAAACGGAAACACCCTGACGGCATTGATGAACAATTTTTGGAAAAACACTGATTTTAAATAAATCATTTTATTTTTTCTTCATAAATTCAAAATATAATAATTTGGATCCTTTTTGGATCTAGTGTTTTGTTTTGATTCAAGTATAGGCAATTTAGCCTGTGATGTCTACGCCTCCTTGTTTTGTTAAAAGATTTATTATTTATTTAACTCTTTTGTTTCATTAAAACGGATGAGTTCTACTGCTGCTCTCCCCGTGGTATACAGCGTTAAGGTATTATCCTCCTCGCTCTATAAGGAATACCTTGTTAGTGTTCACGACAATATGCATAATGACCAACGCACTTTCTTTAAATTTGTCAGTATAAAAAAGAAATCGAGTAGCTATCCATCTACGATGTGGGATGTGGAGTCTTAGTAAGTACGTATCCGACATAGCAAATAATTTTGCTTCATTTTTTGAGAGTGCGTTTTCTTCCGATAACTTTGAGCCTTGTGTGAATAATTTTCGTCATATTCGGGATTGTCCCGCTTCATCCGATCTTGTGCCCTTTATATCAAGTGATCCTATCATGTACTAATTCACAGAACTTAAGTCAGATTTTTCCACCGGTCCTGATGGTATCACATTCGTGCATTCGTTGTCTTGTTTCAATGACCTTCACACTCCATTAGCGATACTCTTCAATAAGTCCCTTCAAGCTGGTAAATTTCCAGCATTGTGGAAGGGCTCATTTATAGTCTCTGATCATAAAAAATGCCATAAGAATATTTTTTCTAATTATAGACCAATCGGAAAGATATCCTGCATACTCAAGTTATATGAGCCGGAGGAGGAATATTGAGCGTTGCCAGGGTCAAATCTCCCTCAATCAGCGTAGGTTCTTGCCTGATAGATCAACTTCTAACTTGTTGGAATTTACCTGCTATGTTATTTCAGGCTTCCAACGAGGCATGCAAACGGCCTAGCACATACGCGGATTTCAGTAAAACCTTCCTTACTCCGTAATTATATTTAAACTGAAGAGACTTGATTTTCACACTCTGCTTCCCGACTGAATTTCTTCCCATCTAAGATACAGGACATATTAAGTGTCGCTCCTTGGCTCTATCTCAAGAATTTTCAAAGTTTCATTTAGTGTGCCGCAAGGCAGCCATTTCGGTTCTCTACTGTTCGTTCTTGATGACATTTTCCATCGGATCTCGCATTCTAATGTTCTGATGTACGCTGGCGATATGAAAATCTTCTCCTATGTTAAAGGTAGGGGTGACGCCACCCTCATTCTAAAGGGCTTAGACACCTTCTTGGTTTGGTGTGAACACAATGGCTTACGTCTCAATTCTGAGAAATCTGATTCTATGTCCTTTTCCAGGCGCCCCAATACACAAGTTTTTAACCTTTGCGGGGAATAGCCTCCGTCACGTACTGACCCTAACTGATCTTGGTATAAAACTTGATAGAAAACTTGATTTTGCTATGAATATTTGTTATATTGTGTCTAGAGGCAGTTTAATCTTAGGCTTTGTAAATTGTTGGTCTAGAGTTCTCGGATTTACCAACTTTGATTCAGTTATACTGCTCGTTAGGTAGAGCTATTCTAGAATATGCATCTCAGGTCTGGTCGCCCTACTACGCTGTTCATTACAAGCGTATCGAATCGGTGCAGCTTAATTTTGTTAAATTTTCGCTAAGAGGGCTCTCTTGGGACGATTCGCTTAGACTCCCGCCCTACACTAACCACCTCCATTTGCTCGATTTGCCCTCACTTAAGAAAAATCGCAGCTCTTGAATTTAAATATTGACTCAGGTACTTTTGTTAACAAGGATTTCTTTAGTCAGTCCCAACATAGTCTACCTAGAGTTTAATGCATGTCCGAATTTCGATTTAACTCTTAGCGAGGAATAACTTAAGAACTATCTATTCTCTGTGCTCACGTGACACTGTTATGCATGTTGTGTGCTGGGCTTCCTTCCATGTTTCCTTTCTTTTCCTTTTATTCCTTTTTTACCTCGTTTTTTTCCTAAGCATGTTGGTGTGGGAGCCTTATTCCATCAATTTTTTCTTGGCGCATACCAAGAAGTGCGCCTTCTGTGTTAGAAGGGAAAATCTATTTATTCTTGATATTTAAATTCAAAATTTAATGCTAGACACTAAGTAGTAATTTAATACTAAAATACAATATTGTTATTTGAAAACCAAATTTTCAGTTCTCCATATTTATTTATTTTTCTAAAATCCTTTTAATTTTTGCGTCAATATATATCTCTTCCTTTTTTTAAACTGGTAGTGATCCCGTATGCAACCATTAAATTTCAAACGTAACGAGTTGTATTTCCTTAGACCATACTTCTAACAGCCTATAGATTCTAATGCGCCCACCGTATATTATTTTATTAATTCTTCGACGCCATGATTCAACGTAATTCTGGGTTCTCGGAATATTTTTTCATTTAAATCATATGGAAACATTAAGTTTGTCCTTCTCCTTCGAAGTTTTAAAACTTTTGTACTTTCTTTTTTGCTTTGTGGAAAGTTTCCTTAAATTTTCACTCATTTTGCTTGCTGCCGATAAAATTCAATGAAGTTCCAATACCGCACTAGAATAACTACTTATTAGTTAAGTGAATATTTTGCACTCAACTAGCAAGTTAAATGCCCGTTCGCATTTTTGTGGTCTGTTCATTTTTTAAGGGTTCTTTTTGCGAAAAGTTAATTTGCTTATTGAACTTATTGCAAAATAAAGATTCGTTAACTTGCTGATTTGTCCCCCCCTTACAAAAAAACCTGGAGGACACCAAGGTATTTCTGAATTGTGAACATACTATTTTATAACATGTGATAGTATAAAGTACCGCTCCTACGAAATTTTGAAAAATAAAGCTAGAAGAGTTATATATCTCTATTTTCAAAATTTCGCAAAACTTTAGGCTATCATATGTAATTGTTTCTCTAAGTTGCCTTTTCTGTAATATCTTCACACTTATGGAAAATATACTATCATCACACACACTCACACTATAAGATAATATAATATTTGTACCCCTTTAAAATCTGGTAATATTTTCACATATATAGTGACTCTAAAATTTGTCCAAGCAAGTAAAAACTGGTACGCTTATTATATCGTTAAATTAAAAAAATAGTCGCACTTTTCCCTCTTAATGATGTTAACAAGTTATGTTAGCTTCTTTTGCAACTCTTTTAGCACTTATAGTTATAGATGTGTCGAAATAGTTTGGCATCACTTCCATTCCCCGCAGAAAACACAGGTCTACATACAAGCTTCTGCTGTTGGGCAACTGGGGCCATTTCCCAAGTAATTTGCTGCGTAGAATTTGAATCCGAGGTCAAAATTGGACCATCACGTTAGCATTTTGAGATATTTGAGGTTATGAACTCAAAAAATGGGTTTTTGGCTACTTTTGAGGTTATGTACAGGATGCAAAAAAATTTGTTTGGTTATTTACTCTTACTTTTCAAAATAAGCTATTGAACGGTCACCTACTATTTGAGATGAGTGCAATTATAGGTCGGTTGTTATCCATGCGGGAGGATAATTGTTTTTTTGGTGGATTATACCCCGCTCTAAAAATCTTTTTTATAAATGAAGAGTGCATATCAATAGTAAAGGGTGTTGAAAGAAGACATTAGATTTACAAATTATAAAAATTAAAAAGATCGTAACAGAATTTAAAAAATAATAAAAAAAATTTAAAAAAGTTAAAAAAAACTAAAAATTGAAATTTTTATGAAAAACTTAGCAAAGTGGTAAATTACAGATCCAACACTGACACAAAAATAATCATGTCTCCAAGATCAGCCATTTTGCTGTTATTATTTTTTGAAAATGTAAAACAAAAATTGCTAAGCATGATATAGAACATGGCAAAAAATTGCTCCACGGGTAACATCAATTTTCTACAAAAGTGACCAATCGTAGCGCAAGATCGACCAATCCGACGTGACGATTTTGTTAAACATTATAAGTGACCTAAAGACAAAATTTAAATTGTATGTTAATGAAGGAAAAGATTTCTGTACTGGATATATTTACTAATTTTACATAATAATACGTACAAACACACAATGTTGTCAAATAATGTTTCCGCATTCTCCACATCGATACAATTGATTTATGCATAATGTCTCTCATGAACATTATTTTTGTACGAAATTTTCTTTTTTGATTTTTTTAAATTCAGTTAAAATTTCCACAATTACGGACTTGGCAGAAAATTGGTTTCCAATCACTTTTCGGTCGCTCAAATGTAATATGTCAAGTTCTGTCAATTTCTTAATTTTTATAATTTTAAAATATAATGCCCCCTTCCAATTATCTGGAATAATTTTTAGGGCAAAAATAATAATTCCCCCCTTAAATATCTATTAGTTAGACCTTTAAAATCGCTACACATCAGCCATAGAACGTCTTCCGCAATGCAAACAGATCGAGAATAGTTTACAAGAATCTTGTCATCAATAATGTAATCTGTCATTATTGATGCCAAGATTCTAAAAATTATTTATATATAATAATATAATATATTTATATTTAATAAATATTGTATAAAAATCAAATGCTTCAGTGAGTCCAAACATTTTGGCGGTAGTGTATCTATTACAACAATATTTATGACTTCATTGGCACCCATTACACCTCAAACACTAATGTATATCTATCTCCATATTTTATGTTTGCTTTTAAATTTTTAAATTAAAATTCAGTTCCTGGTTTGCGTCACATAAATCGCCTAAGATATGATCTACAGCAATTCAATTTGCTTTCATCAACAGAGATTACATTTTCCTAATATTTATCTGTTTCGTTTACAAATTTTTAAGGGGTATTGCTTTTTTTAAAATTTTTTTACCACATGATCGCAGCCTCCCGACTATTTCATCGATTTTTGCTAATCTTTTCACCTTTCAGTTATTATCAGTTTTTTTACTTTGAGTCGTATTTTTTTGGTGAATTACTAATTTTTAATTAAAAACTTTGCAACACAGACGATATAATCAAGTAGGTAGATACATTATTATAATTTGGAGAATTATCACTCATTATACAATTACAGCAACAAAAACGTCATTATATAATTAATGACTTATTACTCTATTTGAACGACTGTAACGATTACTTTGTATAATTTCTGTTATTCTGCAACTCTTCAGACAAGTTTATTTTAAGAAGATTTATTTGGCTTGTGAGAATTAATTTTATTAACAGAATAAAAAAAAAATATTGCATATTGACTTTTAAATTTTGTAGGATTAAAACTGCATTACATGAATAATTATAAACTTTCTAAGTGTGTGTGTGTGCAATTGGGAGAACCACTAATAATTTTGGACAATTTGTTGCATTTGTTGTGTGCGTTTCAATAAAAATGAAAACATAGAAGCATTTGGAAAAATTGCTTTTGTATATAAAATTATAATTTTATCAAACGCAGGGCTATCAATATCTTGAGAAATTTCATTAAAAGCGATTGACTATCAAAGAGTTTCCGAATTAAAGTACCCTCATCAGAGCAGAGGGCACAACATTTGAATAGTAGGTACTTTGAAAAGCAACAAAATTACAAAAGTTGTTTTAAATCTGCTAAGAGTTTATTCATTTTAAAGTATTTATTCTAAACAAACAGTAGGTTATTTTCCTTAAAGGTAACTCAATGCTAGACAACGTTCTTGAGATTATCTTCCAATATAAAAGAATTACCTTGACTGTACTTGATACAAAACTACTTCCGGTAATTTGACCAACACCTTCTTTCTGGAACAATTTTCACTTAATACACTTTCAATTTTCTTATAAATATCTCTCAGCAATATATCGTGTGCTCACTGAACCGTGTGTGTCTGCTTTAACTAGGTGCACTCGTATTTTTTTCTTGAGTTTCTCAATGTCACATTAAATTATTTGGAGGCTCATTAACTACAAAATTAATTAGCTTCTTCCTAATTAAGACGTTTGTCTCTTTACAGCAAGACCCGGAACTCATTTGGACGGAAGTGGAGGTTATGGTTCAGGAGGAGGTAGTAGTCACTACCCTGATGGTAATGGTTATCGAGGTAAGAATTTTTAAGGTTGGTATTAGAAATTCAAATATTAAGAGATTAGAAGAATAGTAATGTGAAAATAATACAAGTTATACAAATTAATAAGTCTGTACTGAATAACGTTTCCAAAGAAGTGATTTTCGGGAAAATTTCAGAGTTGTTTTGAAAAAATCGATTTTTTTGCATTTTCGTAATGTTCAAGTATTGTAAAATCGTCCTTTAAAGGTATTTAAATAGATTAGGCCAAATATTTTAGTTACGGAGCCTTAAACCAGGCCACCTCCTCGGCGTTACATACAGTTTTAAAACTTTAAACGCGTTTTTCTCGAAATCACTGTTTTCAAAGTTCGCGCCACGATAACTCAAAAACAAGCGAACCAGTCAGTTTGAACTTTAGCACAATTTTTTTCTAGATCGTGTAATAGGGTAATAGGTTTATTACGATAAAACTAACAGTTTTTCCTATAACAATTTTAGTGCCAAAAAAATGCAAAAATTAGAGAAAAACAATATTAAATGGTCTAGCATTCACAATTTTCATTTCTTAAAGCTGATTCCAGTACAGGATTTAATTTAGGGTATGCTTTGTCTAAAAAATTGTGTTCTCTGATTTCGGATAACATCCGAAAAAGTGTCTTTTATTTCGTATATAAAACTAGTACTAAATAACTTATCTATAAAAAAGAATGTGTTCTACATACCAAAGATTAAATAAAAACATTGCAAAAAAACCGAAATCAAAAATATTAATTACTACACGAGAAAAATAATTTTAAAAAATGACCGCGAAATAGTGCCTTGCGACCGCAAGACCCCCTTAATCGATTCAGTAATTGATTTGAAAGTTTTGTTAACTAAAATCGTCCATTAATTGATTACTTTGATTTTGCAATTAATCATTAATCATTTAATTATGGACACTACAAAAGTTTTTACTATTTTATATTTTTATTAAAAACATAAAAAAGTAAAACGATTATAAGATGACTTTAAAATGTATAATGATATAACTATACGACAAAAAATAAAACCTTCAGTTAATTAAACTGAAAAATTAATTAACGACCACCTAAAAATTTAAATTTTTTTAAGTCAAATGGTAAAAAGTATTGAACATTCTATTAAATGCCTTTGTTGTACATGGCTTCAAGGGCATTGCAGTATTTTTTAAGATTTCGTTGAAAAATGGCAGCCCAAGAACATAAAAGCTTAGGCGTATTTTTTCAATAGCACCTTCGGGGCTTGCGGCGGCATTTGTTTTTAGAACAAAAAACGAAAGTTTTTCATAATCTACATTAGATTTGCTAGAGAAGTACACACGACCATGCTAAAATATTGTGTTTTGTTGAAATTGGGAATATTTTATAAAAAAAATTTTAAAACCAAATTTCACTTTTAAAAAGTAAATATTAATTTATTTCCCCCTGATCAATTTTCAACATTTGTAAAAAGAAAACCATTGCGGGCTCATGAAATACTCTGTGTACTCTGTCAAATTATTTTGATTAACTTTTACATTTTTAGCTTTATTACACGTTACAGCACACCTATAGAACTGAGCTTTTATAGTGCCAAATAAAGCAGTCATTGGCAGTGTTTCCACTTCTTTTCCTACAAGTAAAGCCTAGTAGAATTCTTCACCTATTCTTGCACAATTTTTTCTTGGTCAAGTTATTAGATATTTATACAAGATATTGAATCACATTTACATTCATTCATTGGTGGGTTTTGGATTTTTAATTCAAAAGTTATTATTATAGTTTTGTTAAGCAAGATCAGGGGGGTCATATACTATTATACGCTATTGATAAAAAATTTAAAGGTTCAATATTTTGAACAAAATACGTTCACACCAATGACATCTGTTCCAAACATTTATTAAGAAAAAAACGATCTCGCCTTCATGGGTAACCCACCCCCCACAATCCACCACTACATACCAGCAACAGTAATATTTTATAAGCGCCAAATGTTGGCATGAGCGACAAATGTTGAAAAGTATTATGATCAGCTTATAATCACTGGAAAAAAGTTACTTTCTACTTTTTAGTGCGATTTGGTTTTAAAAGAAAATAATTGTTTTTAAAACAAGTTTCTTATTTTATTTATTTTTTACTTTTTAGTCTTAGCTAATTATTTTAACTTCATACAGTTGGAAAAATACAACATTTTTTTTAATTTACAAAAAAAATATAAAATCTGAATCGTGAAGTTTGTACTGGCCGTTCAAGTATGACGTAACGCAGTTTTTGAAGATTTCTGACCCCCCCTCCCCCACCCCATTTGTAACGCGCCGTAACGTTTCGCGTAACCTCCCTCCCCTAAATGTTAATAATGTTGCGCAAAATACTCTAATAAGAAGCAATGTAAATAAATAAATTGGTCCGAATGTGTGTGCGTGAAATTCGTAAGTTCAAGGCTTAATCCTCCCCCCCCCCCGCACTATAACGCACCGTAATGTTTCATAAGGCCCCATTCACACCCTAACTGCGTTACGTAATAGTTAAAAGACCCCTAATCAGCTAACCCATTTACGTTAGCAACATGTCAATTATAGCCACCCCCAGCCACTCAGTTTTCGGGACGTACAAACAGAAGAAGGTATTTCGCCATTTAGAGCATTCGTCATATTGGGTTTGGAATGACGTTCGTTACGTAGCTTATAGTATTCAACTTGTCAAACCCTTTCATTTCATTCTCATGTCAAGAGAGTTGTGAAGCAAAAGTTAAGTAACTATTTTGTGACATCCGTCACATTAGATATCTTATATCGTATTGTAATCAGAACTAAAAAGCATTTAAATTCGGAAGTTTTAAACGATATCTGTCTGTCTGTATGTCACGGCCGTTTTTCTCAGTAACTATAATTGCTATCGACTTTTTTGAAATTCTGTTTGTTTGCTGTATATATAAAAGTCTTGCTGTAAGGATTCAATTCCAATTCAAACCCACCTCCCCCCTCCTTATCTATAACATTTGCAAGCCTAAAAGTCTGGAAAGATACCTAATAATATAAGGGCTGTATATGTATATATTTTATTATTGTACGGAGTCTGATTCGCACTTGACCGGTAATCCGGTATTTTTGTTAATTTGCTCTCAATTTCCTTCAGCGTTTATCGGAGCCGCCCCCGTATCCGCCTGTTGCGCGCAAGATTTTTATGGTACTTTCCACACCTTTCTCGGTGTGTCCAAACATATTAGACCTTAAGATTTTTCCGATTCGGTGCCCATTTTGTTTTGCCAAATCCCTGCGTAAACTTTTTCATCTAACATATGAGAGGCAGCCAACCCCTCAAAGTACAGATCAGTTATACTTCAAGTCTGTCTGAGATATTCAAATCATTTATCGACTGGCAGTGAACGATATATTTTTATATTTAAATCTTATCAGTAACTGGTAGGAAGTTTTCTGAACTGGTCATTCAACTATAGATGTCCTATCAGATCTAATGGAGCGTGGGAAACATTGTGTTATGTTAAATTGCAGAAGTGAGATGCTGAAGTTCCGGGACCAGAAGGTCTTGCTCTTACTACTCCGTAAGTCAAGCTGGTCTTTTTAAAAACGAACAACAGCTCGTGGAGCGAACTGCTTTGAAACTCTGGGTCCAACAACGGCTTCCCAAGAATCGATATTCTGCGCCTGGTAAGACCGAGAACTCACACAAGAAGTGGTGTTTCGTTCTCCTCCAGAAACAATCTGCAGGTGTCAGGATCAGTTACTCTACTGGATGTTGCTAAGTGCTTTCTTAATTGAGAGTGCCCGGTGGTCAGACTTGTCATTAGTCTGACATCCGCTATATCAAACCTAAGGAGCTATGAATGAATGATTTCATCCGTTCTTATAAATCAATGGTTTGTTGACATTCCTACGAGTTAGACTTAGAAAAGGCGGTTGATTAAATATTTTTCTTATTTTGCTAACGAACTTCAAAAAATGTAAGCCCAAAACAGATATCTTTTAGATAAGGCTCCATTCTTTGCTTTTAGTTTTATTAAGCTTACCATGCTTGATTATGTTTGAGAAGATAAGTTTCGTTTACACTTATTACAAGAAATACGTGAAGCACATTTTAAAACTCTATAGTGTGCATTCTTTGTAATTACTTAGCAGATGTACAAATCATTAGCAGGAGATTCCCTTAAACTTCACTGACTTAACTTAAATCGGAGATAACGGTTCAGCAACGATAATAGTTTAGTACTCAATTTCGTTTTCAAAATCAACGAGGTGTGGGAATTCCTCTGCACATATCCATGACTACTCTACAAAAATTTTCCGTGATCACAACCAGCGTGGA
This sequence comes from Leptarthrus brevirostris, assembly GCA_964036015.1. Lineage (NCBI taxonomy): Eukaryota > Metazoa > Arthropoda > Insecta > Diptera > Asilidae > Leptarthrus > Leptarthrus brevirostris. Next base: position 2,523,399 of record OZ038372.1, on the reverse strand, counting down.
AGAGCATAATGTCGCTAATTGAGAGTAAAAGTCATAACGAGAGGGGGGAGGGATAATTAATATTATATACTTCATGCGAATTCTGGTTATGCACCCAGATTACGTGTATTTACAGGTAAAACAAAGCAGAGTTGTTTAATTCAAATTTTTTAGTCTTCCTGTTTTCATTGCCATCATTACACTCATGTGTGACGATAATGACATAAGCAGCTATCTTATCTGCTCTAAACTTTTGATTATTTTCATGTCACCCGCAATTTTCTTAAACATATCACGTCATCGACTTTTGTTAAAAAATCTTTTATAAATTTTTAGACACGAAAACTGCCAAAAACAGTAACTACGCTGCATTATAGTTATCCTCAACAAGTATAGTATCTTGACCTTGTTCGCTTAGGTGGTGACATCTCTTAGAAAAACTCCTAAGTTCATTAGTATCTACCAACATTTGTTCCATTCAGTTGAATAGGAAATTGCTATGACCTCGAGTTTTTGGTTTATTGTCTGTTGACATCAACAGGCATTGCGTTCGGTGAGTTAGTTCCGCAGGTGACCCAGATTTAGTTTAGATAGATCTGATCACTTATGGGATCGCTCTAAACGGAAATAGAGTGCGCCACGCTGTTACTCCATTGGCAGAATTAGTGAACTAAAATCATAACAATTGCTGCAGTTTTTCCTCTTTGCTTACCTTTGATGGTTGTCAAACTAAAAACTCGTGGACACTGGACATTCCGACCTTTAACTTAAATGTGCTTTTGGTGTAGTCGCTAAATCGAGATAAATGCAACGTTGATCTGGAGCAAGATAGCAATTCTCGTTGCATAATGTTTACTTCGTTGGCGTTTTAATTAAATACAAATTAGTTGGGCACTCAGGTGTCATTATTTCACATTAGTGAGGCGGAATATATTCATGACTTGCGTGCTCAGATTTAGACAAAAAGGATATACAAAATAAGATATGTATTATACTTACTTACTATTAATACTATTAATATGGACTAATAAACATACTTTTAAAATATGTTTCATAAGATACTGGCAATTTATGCGACGAGTACTTATAAAATGGAAAATATAGCAAGTCCTTGAAAACATTACAATGTAGAACAAGCACTGTTTTCTATAGTAATTATGTTGCCATACAAGTTCAATCAAAACACCTGTCACATACTAATCAATCGGTTCTTTTCGGTGATCTCATTAAGACCTTGTCTGCGAAGATCAGCATTACGCGAACATCTTGACACGTGTTCTTTAGAAATCATCAAAAGTTATCTTGAAATTATCATAGAATTGGGCAAGAACGTATTTTCGATAAATAGCATTGTTCCGACTCGCTATTGTGTGATCGCTCCCCGCGATCGCAGAGTTTCAGCCATTGATAGATCACTTGTAGTCGTGCATTATTATGACAGATGGATTGCATTTCTGATGCCATTTTTGTGTATTGCAGTGATAGAAGTGCATTGTTCTTGTCGACCGCGGCCGCGGGTGTTGCTTTTTGGTCGCGGTCACTTGCAACAATATTTATGTGTGTGTAAAATTAATGGTTGCTTACGTGCTTGGCCAGATCGCTTTATCGGAAAGCAAGATCTTGGCGTGTTGCTCTTCGTTGATTCTTTACTTTTTAAGTACAAACTACAGTATGGAAATAAGTAATGTTCTTAGGTATTTCCTTTGCAGAAGTACAGTTAAGAATAGCGGGATGACGTTATGTAATTTGAATTAATTAGAATGTTTAATTTAAGTTACATGTGCACGTTCTACACTGCATAAAACAGTTTGGAAGATGTTAAATTAAAGCATAATAGCTTAGCTAGCTTTGCACAATACTCTTTCAAATCTATGGTTAGTATTGACAAATTTGGAAATGAAATATTTTAACCCGTTGGAGTCGATCAGCATCGACAGCGGATTTCTGGAAAATTATAACCTCCTAAACGAACTGATTATGTTTCCAAAGGATAGGGTTTGTCTTTGGAGAACTGAAGTCCTTGATCAGTAATCCGTTAAAATTTGATTGTTCGCCCACTTTTACCAACCGATTGTCTGACTATAGTGTTAACAAATATTTGCATATTGCCGTACTTACTTTGTTCTTATGTTTGGTCAAATCACGGGGATCTTTTCAATATAATAATAATATAATATAATTTATAAGGTTCGGGCAAAAGTGGCTTAGAAAATGTTCCGCGCAAAAACGAATCGCGTGAGATTCCGGTCAAAAACGAATCGTAGAAAATTTCCGGGCAAAAACGACTTAACTACTTAACTGCATTAACTTTGCATATTGCATATGTATAATTAACGAAGTATACAGTGCACTGAAGATTAGGTGGAAAAAGATTCCACTTACAAATACATTGGGAAAAGTAGGAACTCTAACCTTACCGAGAATTACAATAAGGAACCAATAGATTTTTATGTCTGGTCGACGGCAAGTATTTCAGCTTTTCAAATAGGTACGCTGCCTGTTGATCATATATCAGCTTATGCAGAAGTTTTAATCTGCGCTGTGTTAAGTAACAATCGAGAATAGACGATGTATATAGCGATATATGCCCAAATCTTGGCAACTTGAATACAAGTCCTATGGCATCATTATACCAATATACCAATAGCTTTCTATGGTCCAGAACCGAAAAAATTATGATACATAAATAGAAGGAGAAGTTTTTTCGCGTATGAGGCGAAAGAATACTCGGATTAAGCTATAGTTGCCGTAAGCGGTAAAAATCTACACAAATCCTAAGCTTTGAAGGGATTTTTTTTGGTAATTGTAGTATTGCCGATGAAGACTGGTGGCAGCCCGTTGCTTTCGATGCTGTTTCTGTATACCACCGGTATTTTGACTTTTTGAGATTTAATACCTAGCTGTTTTCTTTGGACCAGTTATATACACGCTGTAGGTGTCAACACTCAGTCGACATATCGTCGGCCTAATGTGAAAAGTGCACAACTCCAATTTTGATGAATTTGGAATATGGAATTGAATTTCGCACAACTACTGTATTTTGCAACTATTGCTATTTTTAATACTGCTCTGTTAAAATAAATAAAAGATGAAAGAACAAAATATTTACATCATATTGACACCACATCTTGTTAATCAAATCAAATAAATCAGTTTTTCCTCTCTACTGTAAAATTATAATTTGTGGAGTTATGCACTTTTCACATTAGGTCGACGATATGTAGTCTTCCATTAAACCAATTGGTCTGCACATCTCCAGCATATAAGTGAATTCTAACATCCTATATCGCGCCTGTAAGATCATTTATGCACAGGCTGAACAATAGTGGCCCTAGAACGGAGCCTTGAGGCACATCACGGATAAGAAGCCTTTTATTTGACCAGGTGTTTCCAACCTTCACAAATTGACTTCGATCACATAAAAAGTTCTTAGTTAGTTTAACTGCTGATGACAAAAATAAGAATATCTACGAGGTTTTTTTAGAAGTGTTTCGTGAATAATAGAATCGAATGCATTGGTAAAAATCGTTAAATGGTCGTTATCCAGCGCTTCATGAATATTAATCGGTACTTTAAGCATTTCAGTTTAACATCTATGACTCGATCGAAACTCTAACTGCCTGGAACACAGTAGTTTGTCTATGTTATTGTACTCCATAATCTAAATGTGCACTGTCTTTTCAAATATCTTAGCTAGGAATCATAAGAGACTAATTGAGTTGAAATAACTTGGATTGGAAGGGCCGGATGTTTTACGAATGGAAATTACCAGTGCTTTTTTCCAAATGCTAGGAAATCTGAATCTCGTTGGACAGAATGTAAATATATAGGTCAGAACTTGAGTTACACTCGCGGTCAAATAAATCGCACCACACAGGTGAGCAAGTCATTAAAAAATATTTTGGTACCAGACATTGAAGAGCACTTGTCGTATTCAGTAGGTAATTTTCCAAGATAGCTGGGTCTACACGTTGTCATCGAGCGAAATCGGGATAAGTAAACTGTGAAAAATGCACTTCCGAAAGCCTACTCTTATTTCGATAAATTTGAAGTGGTGCAGTTTTTTGGACCGCAAGTGTATGTCCGATGCAATTTTAATAAATCGTGAAGTCAGTTCATCTGGACCTGTAGCATTAGATTTTGTTTGCACGCATTGCTAGCAAGACTTCGTTATCGTCAACATTATAGAAAACAAAGCCCTCGACCGGTTAGTCTGTTACAGCTGAGTTGCCACTTAGTGAAATTTTTGAACGAGTTTGGACCATATCCTACTGTCGGAAAATCATTCTCATTTATGCCCAAACTACGTATATTTTGCCACAATTTCTTAGAAGGCAATCCAAGATTTAGTTTGCTAGTATAATATATATACATTGAGAAGATCTCATCATGAAGTTGAGCTTGTTTCTTAATTGATTTTAAATATTTCCTCATTTGACATAAATGTCAACAGCCACCGTTTTTTTAAGTGCCTTGTGAACCACAAGCTAACTGGGCAAACGTTTCTTCCGTTTTTAACCCTCCCTATTTTGATGGAAAATTGCTCAAAAACCAATCTATAGAAATGTCTACCGCTATAGTGCAGTACTGTAGACGTCAAATGAAAATGCCAGCTTTGTATAAGTAAATTCTGTGTGAGTGGAGTACATATAAAAACTATCTATGCAGACAGATATTCGTAATCATTCGATGAAAAAAAATCCCCCCATCCCAATACAAACAATTTGAAAAACATTTGACATTTATATAGGCTCTTCGATTACCGACTGGCGGACGGTGAATTCGCACGTTATTTCCTAGACTATAGGCTTAATTACTGAATACGATTCGATTGCAATCGATCGTAAATATAGAAAATTTAAAATTGAATAGACCTAGCAATAACGCAAATACAATATCTCTTTTTAATCTCATTGTATATTTTACATTTATGTTTAAAAAGCTATTAAAACTTTAATAAATTAATATTAAATAAAAGTAAAGAAAAGGTTAGACTTCAATTGACCATAGTCCATTCGTTCCCAAAGAGTGCAGATTGATCCTTTGGTTTTTTCACGTGACGTACCACAGGGATCAATACTAGGACCGCTTAACGCTTATGAGAAATTATCTTTGTGCTGATTGAACCCCGGAAAGTCTCACTCTATCATGTTTTATACCAATCTTATTTTAGGTAACGGATAGTCTTAAATGGTTCTCAGTTGCCAGTCCTAAGTAAGAAATTTTGATATTGTTTTCGGCCAAGGAATGGACTGCTGTGATCACGTAAGTGCGATTGATACTGCCCCATTTCTTCTTTGCGAACTTGGTTTTTCCTCACCTAGACAGTATGTGTACACGTAGATTGGAGGTTGTTTTAACGCTGCATAAGATTTATTTATGGACTACGAAGGTTTGACCATATCACACCTTTCAGATTAAACTATCTGGATATATATCTCAAACGACAAATCGCACTACATCCGTAAAAATTTCCAATTTAGAACATCTCAGCGTAACAGAAATTGACTAGTGGCGCGGTTCAGCAGAGCAGTTATGAATAGTTCTTACCCTGCCCAAATAATTCGTTTATGGAATAGTGTTCCTCTAAACATTCAAATAGCTGACACTGCCAATGCATTCAGGAGTCTTCTAGGCGATCACTTTGCTTAATTGGTTCTTTACCCTGGTCTTGTCTGTCTATTAAAATAGGTATGTCAATTAATTTTTAAATTGTACAATAAAAGTCTTGTGTAATAAATTAATATGAATATGAAGTACAAAAAACTCAATTAAACACAAACAAAAAAAGCAGTTATCTCGAAGTAACGTAAAGTGGAGATGCAATGTTCCTATTAATGCCTATAACTAATTTAATAACCTGTCCCTAAATCGAGTAAAATTAGTTGAAATCTAGTACATTAAAATTGATTCCTATGAGCAGAATGAGACCATTCCATTACGTTCCTTTTAGCGTCTTTCATGCTCTTTAATATTTTAAAGGCACATTATTTATAAAGGCACACGTGCGTAACCTGCTTTGCCGTTCTAACCGGAATATTATACTTCTTAAAACTAATTAGTTCTAAATTGATGAGCTAATTCTTGCTTATCAATATCTAGATCTCCAAAACACACCATTGTTCTAATTTGAACTTATAGTGGACTCTTACATAACTCCTTAAAGTTGTTTAATTAATCCAAAATGACATCATAGAGTCTTTTAAGAAGCAGATTCTCCGTGTGATAGTTATGAACTTAAAAGAAATTGCCGGCTTTCGAGCTTAGCACGGAAACAACAAAAAGGCTCCGTATGTCAGCCAGATTTTAGACTAACAATGTCCATTCGAAGAAAAAAATCTGGCAGCTTACCTCATTAACCTCCGGTGATTTCCTGCGCAAACCAAACAAGACCGGCAAACAATACCCTGAAGGTTCTACTTTTTATCCACTTTCTTAAGCCAATTCGAAGTCATAAAGCCTTCACCAATCATATCTGTTCGTCGTCTTACTTAGGAACGCGTGTACGAAGTATGTGCAGATTTCCATTGAACTGCAGTAACTCTTTCATTTATCGGTAAAAAAACGGATGAAGAAGGCGAAGGAGGTACGATTGCATGAGGTTGTTTTGGCTTAAACACGGATTGTGGATGGTCTAGCGGCGTTACTTGATCTGAATTTATCAATGCCTCTTCTAGACGAGAATCGTTCCGCTCTCTGAACGCATCTCATTGCGTATTCTTGGATGCTATCATTGAAATCGAGAGTATTTCACGTACACATCTGCCTGTGCCAGGTAAACCATCACCGCGCCTAAAGCAGCCTGAGTTCAGATGGTCTAGCTAGAGCCCCACTCAGAACTCGATCAAGACACCCTGTGCTTGCGGCTAAACACTGAAATTTCCATATAAAACTGCCAACAAAAATTACGCCAACTTCAGTTAAGATTTTTCAAACCACCACCCACCAAACCGACCCATTGATGGAAGCATATTCCCAGGTAGCATCGACGGTTCGCGGTATTCATTATAATTAAAGCTCGGTCCTCACTTAATTATTATGTGCGCACAGCTAATCTTGCAAGGATAATCAACACGCAGTGTAGCGGCCTATTATTCGCGTTTTCACTATTTTTTTTATTTTTGTGAGGTCTTCTTTTATGCTTCAATTTTTGGAGTCCGTTGCGTAATTCATTAATTCTAAATACATCAAGGGCCATCATTGTTGAACTTGCAAATTGTAATTATTGCGCGATCTTTGTTTACCGCGGGTGGTGCTAGTGCTTCTCGTATTTGTTGTGGTTGTGATTATTGGAGCATGTGATACAAAAGAATTTCTAAAAGTGAAGGAATATCATGAGGAACGCAATCATTTTTGTAAAAATAGCATGGCTGACGTTTTACCTTTCTGATTCATTGGGGAGTACTATTATTGTTGTCGAGGATGCCAAAGGTTCGTTTTGAAATGTATTTGTAATAAGTTTTGTAACTAAGTTTACATAAAAGTATTAATAGTGATTGTTAACGTTGTCAATTCAATTTTTAATCCAGTGTTCACATGATTACAGATAAATATTTTTGGAGAAAATATGTTGAATAGTTTTATTATTGAACTTGCTTTTTAAGATTTAATAAACTGTAATCATTAGATCGGTCATCGGTGGTGTAAGGGATAAAATACTGGCTGTCTACACAAGAGTGGCAGATTCAAATCTGGGTTGCTGCGATCCATGACAGTTAACAACAGATTAGGTACGCTAAAATACCATTGGAGTTAGCAAAGTAATGTGATATGTAATATATGCAGTAATGATAGCTCAGTTTGCAATCTTAATGTCGGGTGATCTCTTCTCTCGCCACAGAAGAATTCTTTCCAGCTAGATTAAACAAGAATTTTAGCATGTATTATATTTCTGGATTAAAGACTGAATGGTCTCAGTTCACGAATAGCTGATAGACATATAATATAATATTTCAGAGAGCAGAAATTATTTTTCAAATTATCATTTGGTTATAATATAATCATTTTCTTTTATTGTAGGTATCATTAAAACCTTTTATCACCCTCAAACATCAATTTGTAGGTTAGATTTGAAGAATAGTTATAGTTTAGCATTAAGTACATATATTATAGTTTCGATTGATTATATATTGTCGTAAGTAGTAAATAGCCAAGTGTATTCATTAAAGGAAACGAACCATAACCGGTTCTGATTATATTCGGCAAGCTCTGAACTTTACTGCATACACATATTTTCAACATAATCCATTCATTTAGAATTTAAATCTGAAATTTTTTCGAAAAAGAATTGCATAATAATAGACGAATTGTATCTGAGTATTATAACTCTGGTGGTCAAATGCAAATTCTGTAAAACGCATATGGCCAGACAAGGCCCCCGGCTAAGCGCTTTAAATAACTCACCATATTACTCCCAAACTTAAATTTGGTTCCTTTTTTTTAATAAATTTAGTGGCAGTCGCTAGTTTGATTAAAGATAATAATGTGAGAAAAGACACAGGTATTAGATCATTTCTTCAAAGCAAGCTGAGGAAGAAGTAAATTCGGCGGGCTCCAAATAAAAAACTCCAATCAAAGGCGTTGTAACCCGCGCACTGAGGGTATCGTACCTATAGCACATCATGTATGTATATCTTAAAAATTGTTTAATATTCTGTAGAGCTTAGGCATAGTTACATAGTACCTAAGTATTAAAATATTACGTTTATGCCGAAATGAATTGAGAAGCAAACATGCAAGCTCATCATTTTTTTATTTATTTAATATTTATTTACAAAATTCATCAACGGTGATTCTCTCTCTAGTTCCTTTTCTTTTTACCTTAATCTGTTGACAGCAGAACACAACCATGGGTCAACGTGCCCACACGTTACCACTTACTCCACCGACGACTTATCAAGGCTGATTACTAATAAAAAAAAACTAAAAAATAAAAATATAATAAAAAACAAATACGAATAATGAACTTGACGAAGTGTTTTGAATTTTTTCGTGCAATATAAAGGCCACTAAAATGATTATATACAAAATAAAAAAAATTTGACAATTTTACAAAATTTAAACTTAAAATTCATTAAAAAAAAACTAAAAAAACAAATTCTTCGGCCTAAAACGACTTAAACGCTAAGACTTTAGATTTTGAAAGATTAAAATCAATGAGGTTATAAACCCGATTAAAAAGTCGTGACATTGAAATCAATGCTCATTCAGAGCATAGTTAGTGCGACGAAAAGGGGCCTGGAGAAAGTCCCTATGTTTAACGGAACAAATAGGAACTTGAATATTTACCAATGAAAAAAGTTCCGGTGAATTAATAAAACCCTGTAAGACATCAAAGATAAAAGAAGTCCACAATCTGCTGCGCACATCCTCTTGCGTGTTCGGCACCTGAGAAGCTTACGCTGAATAGCCTCAATACGAGCAATGTTTACTACATAGGAAGCAGACAAACAGGAGAGACATACTCCAACACAGCCCGAACAAAGGTATAAAAAAGAAGTTTTGAGATAAAGGGATTTTTTTAAACTCCTTAAACCATCTCGTTACGATAGTCTTGTTAACTCGGTAACTAACGTCATCAGCGAAAGACAAACGTGGATCAAAAACAGCACCAAAATCCTTCACTCTGTCAAGTCTGGTTAGCAAAGATGCCACTAACAGAATAATCGTAGATCAATGGATATTTCCTTCTAGAATATAATCCAGACACTTATCCACGTTTAGAGGCATATTTTTCGCAATACGCTAAGTATTAAAAGAAAGTTCAGTGCAAAACAATCGTTAATGTCAGAGATTACACGAAAACTCTTAGCATCGTCATTATAGCATACAATTTTCGAGTTTGTCAAAATGAAACCCATGTCATTGATAAAAATAATAAAAAGAAGTGAGCCCAAATGAATATCCTGGGGCACACCAGAAGGTTTTAAAATGTCCCTTTTAAGAGAACCCCGAAGCAGAACAAGCCTTCTTCAGTCAGAAAGATAGGAAGATATCCATTGAACGGAAGGTGAAGGAAACCCAAACACGGTAAGCTTGAAAACAAGCAATGGTTTCGAATTAAACGCAAGAAAAAAGTATATCGTACTTAGTTTTCTAAGTTGGCCATGATGAGTTTGGGTATTTACAGTTCAATTATAGCCTAAAATTTCAAGCTATTTTAAGTACCGGCTTTTAGGGTTTTGTAGCATCTAAGAACCATTATAACTTCGGTATGTCGCTCTGTCTGTATGTCACAGCCCTCGCATACTTATATATACTTATTAAGATGACATTTGGTATACGGAAGTATTAATGCAAAATTACCACCTGCAAATCAAATCGAAAGGTCCTTTAATTTGTTGCATTTTAGGAGCCCTAAGTGACATTTGAACCCTTCAGTCAACAGATATTTGCTTTCTGAGTAGTATATACCGCGTCAATAATCCTGCAAGAATTCAGTCGCAAAATGATCGCTTGTTTTTCCTCAGCCCACAGATGTTCAATTGGTTTGAATTCGGGAAGGAATTCGAGCAGGAAACCTTGATTTTGTAAGCATTTGGTTTATACCCCGGCAGCGTATTTCGGCATATTATCTTATTAAAAATTAACGTCGAACAGACTTTTCCACAGTGGAACAAGCTGTTATGGTAGTGATCGGCAAGGATGCTGTTATACTGTTAGATGCATGCATTTAACATAAAATTCTTTCCGCCAAATTTAACTGTAGATTTCGGAAGACGGCCCTTTAGCTTACCAAAACGGTTCACTTTCATCTCATCGCACCAGATATCCTTCGTCCGATCCTAAATGGTGAAGTTTTTGTACCACTTGGCGAACTCTAGACGTTACGTTATGCGTGACTTTTATGAATGATTTTTTAATTTTACTACGACCTTCCTAACGAATTGTCCTAAGAGTTTTTCTCACGTCTTCAGGACATACTTTAATTTGTGATTAAAAATTTGATTCGCTGCAAGATAAAGTTTACCACCTTTACCGTCAATTAACCTGAATTTTTGCACAGCTTTACAAGCTTGGAACCCAAAGGACACAAATCCAATTTTACAAGCGGTTTAGAAGAAAGTCTTTCCATATTTCGTATTACCCGAAATGTTGGATACGTTATTTCCACTACTAAAATGAAGATTTATCATCTTTTGAAATTTTATAAGGTACGGAAGCGATGTAATCCAGCCTTTTTAGTGCGACTTAAAAAAGAGACGCGTAAAATGGATATTAAAACGTCAAAAAGAAAGAGAGAGATTTATAAGACGAGTTTGTTTCCAGTGTAGTTTGTTAATTCTTTAAAAAAAAAAGTTAATATCCGGGAAGGTAGTATCCAGCAATACAATGTAGCTTCATTTGACTAAAACTCATTTTCTTTTATTATTTATAATTACCAAATATTCATATAAGTCCATTGTTAACGCTAGTTCACTGACAAAGATTGCAACTACCTCAACTTCTTAAATTCAAGCCGGTTCAGAATTAAGTAATTTGAAGAAGGTACCCATAAACAAAGAACTCAGGTCCAACTTTTTCCTGGCCACTTTATGGCATTTTGTTATTTTTCATAAAAGCGCATATTTTGCATATAATGAATAGTGGGAAGTCGTTGCAAAGTTCTCATTAAATTCATGCATCCCGGCAGTACTATAGATATGATCATGCATTAATGGGTCATTAATTTTTTATTCGCTAATTAATGTCTACAATTTAAGAAAGAACCTTCAAACGTTTTAGGTTCGTATAAAATTTTGTTTAATGTCGCAAAGTCGTAAGAATTTAGATATTGGAAATTAATAGTCATGTCCTATGTGAATTAAAAGCTTTATAAAATTTAGGGAAATAGGACCCGTTGACCTTAACACAACTATCTGATATCCCGAAATCTCCACAACGTTTTCTGGACATTTTATTTAAAATCAAAACGAAAGTCTTTTTTTCAATTTCTCGCTTGTAAATAATTTGTATAAATTAACATGACGTGTATTATTACCCTTATAAAATATTTTCTCGACATTTTTCTTTATTGTTTACTCCGCTCTTTCTTTTACTCCTTTTATTCATTTGTACTCTTTGTATTAAATTAAAACCGCTCTAAAATACCCATTCTGGGCGTACAAAATAAATAACTGTTTTGGACGTACTCAATCTACATCGCAGCTAAATCTCTTCCTTATAACGAGTATGAACTCTGTACTATTCTTAAACCGAATTAACCCGCGAAGAAATTTCGATCAAGACTTTATTTTTATGACCTATGCTTTTCCAATTGCTCCTAGTTACTCACTCTCCCTGATTAGAAAAACATTGATTGCAAGAGTTTGCATAGTGAATGCCTGAGTATGCCTTAGGATCTTATTTACAATAGCTTCAGTGTAGATGATAAAGTGGTTTAACTTGCAAAAATAATCTGAATTATATAGCTTTTTACTTTCCGCTTCAAGGAGCAATACACTGCAACCATCGAGTATGATTGAATTGACTAATAATTTTTCATTTTGGTGCATAGATGAGCCTGAGGTGGTGACTGCATTCAATATCATTAAATCCTCCACTATTGGCACTTATCCCCTTCAACCAAGATTATCTGTTGTGCTAGTTCCAAAATCGGGCAAATCTACTGAATCTTCTGATTTCTTCTGATTTCGGAAAAATTATTGTACTCCCAACTGACAACGGAAAATCTTTTATCTTGTTAGCACTCCGGCTTCAGATCTGGTTGCAGTTGTGAAACAGCATTACTCAAGATAGCATGTGATATAGGTAAGGCTCCTAATAGTGAGTTTGGCTGGTTCTCTTAGATTTTAGTAAGATGTCGATTATATCGAAAACAACAGATTACTGCTTTACAGGTTATGCCGTTACTATGATTACTAGTTTTCCGCGGAGCGGCTGTCGGATCTTCGTTGCCGTTGTCTCTAACGCGCTATTCCATAAGGCTCAGTATTGGGGCCTTTGTTATTCAGCTTACACACAAATGTTCTCTGGTTGGTTATTAAGGATGCTTCATCAATATGTTTCAATGTAGCCATCTACTTCCGCTACTAGTTTGAAGATACAGTTTAGTAGGTTTACCTGGTGTGACCAGGTAAAAAAGGTCTCGGAAAAGTTAGGCTAGATTTATTCTTGTTTATTCTTCCTCATTTTTCTTTCGGTAGCCTTGTGTATTCCAAGCTGGACTCCAGTTGGAAAAGGTTGAATGTCGTATTAAATGATAGTGTTCGGTTCATTCAAGGATTGCGAAGGCTTTCACGCGTCTAGACGAGTGAAGTTTTTAGATAACCTTATATACACTAAACAACCAGGTTCTTTTATGGATGTGTAAAGTTCTTGAGCACTGCTTGGCAGAAGAATTTTTTTGTGACGTTGCGGCCTTAGGCAGGTTTCTAGCTCCCATGTCCTGAGACGCACTTCTTCATTATTTGTGTTTTCATCTGAACTGCCATTTCACATTTTTCGAAAATATGACTAAAATGTGCCTACAATATAATTAAATATAGTACAACTTAATTAGTATGTACATAAAATATTTTGTTTTATTTTGATTTGTTAAGTTGCCTCATTGCCTTTGGACATAACTGACAAAAAGTATACAAAAGCTTACATTGAGTATTTGTTCGGAAAACCGTTATTTTTTAATATGGCACTACATCTGCAAATAATGCTATCTTTAGCTGGCGTGGTTTTAACCAGGCTCTTTTTCTTCAGTTTACATTTTTTCGCAGTGAAAACTGCAGAACAGCTACAACCATTTGGTGCCAAAGGAATTTAGCTTTTATTTGTGGGACACGTCAATTGTGTTATTAAAAAATTTTAATACTCGATTTAAAACGATTTTATTTTATTTAAAATTTTCAACATTAGTTCTCATTTTCAGAAGAATCTATTTATTTTACTATAGTGACTTATATAGCACTAACTAATTTTACGGTAAATGAATTTATAATATTTTTTATTAAAAACTCTTTCTGCGGTAAGAAACTAAGATCGGATGCTCAATACAATGAAATCTAACACAAAAAGATTCCTTTTCAATTCCCTTTAAGATTCCGCTGAAAAGAGTTTCCTGTACATCACGTGAACATAATGGAAACCTCTTTCGCGACGTAAATATCTGATTCAAAAATCAAAGTTTGCGCAACCCTAAGTGGCTAGCAAACAACACAACAACCGAAGTGTGACCTTCGAGTTCGTAACGCACAAGTACGGAGGGGTACAATGCAGTAAATTTACCATTCAAACGCCGCAGAATTTGTCATTAATAATTCAACAAAAATATTTCAAAATTACTGAAATGAAACAGCCGAGGTAGCGTTCTAAACAGAATTAAAGACAAAAGAAATTTTCTATTTCAGCATGCTTCCGTCGCGTCTTGGCTGGCAAACGGGTGGCTCCACATTGGGTTAGACGGACGTTGGCCTGCGAACGGGTTGAAGACTGCATGCACGAGTGCGGTCACGAGAAACGGTTTACATGTGAAGGATTTAACTACCGTCTTGATCCGTCCGGTCACGGCCAAGGTGACTGCGAACTTATCGAAGTTCCGCTTTCCCAAATGGATTTGTACTCAAGTGCTCAAAGCAGAGATGCTACTTTGCTTAGACATCCGGACTATGATTATTATGAGCGCGATCGTAATGCACCATCTAGCTGCAGACAAGCTTGCACGGATTGTGGTGCTAAACCGATTAGTAGTCCACCAATTTACTATAGACCGACTTATGATAAGCCAACGTATTCAGAAGAACACTATGTTCCACCCAGCAGCAGTGGATACGGCAGCGGATCTGATCGATATAGACCCTCTGATACTGCTGTTGATAGGTATCGGCCACCTGCACATTCTTATGACTCTAGGCCACCTCCTGAGTATAGCCAATATGACTTTTCATCACATTCATATTACGACGGTGGTTATAGTAAACCTAGTTATGGGAGTGCTATAGATCGTTATGATCGCCCCGATGATCGGCCTAGCCATTGGGAAGTGCAGATCCCATCTAGTCACGGTACTGGATATGGAGTGCAAGACTTTCCCGATAGACCTGACCACTATAGACCTCCATACAGACCGGGTCCAGACTACTCTCCATACCGACCACAACATGAGCCTGATAGTTATCACCATCCGCCGCCACCATCCGGATCATCCCATGCCTATTTAGACAGAGATAGACCAAGTTACAGAAAACCAGCTAGATTTATTCCTTACTCAATTGGAACAGAGAGTGACTGGGGATCTTATGGAGGTAGTTATGGCGGACATTCATACAGCAAGACATCAGATTATTGGGGTATAAGAAATGAACATAGAAGAAAAGATGGACCAGAATTTAACTATTCTGATCTTGGAGGACGACATCGGCCAGATACTCACGAAGACAATTATATATATAGCTACCCGGGGTCAAAATATGGAAATGGCGATCGATACCCGCCAAGAGATCGTCCAGATTATGGAAGCCAGTGGACAAGACGACCGGGTCCTGATGGTAAAGCTTTTTATCCACTTTGAATGGAATTTTATTAACACTTTCTTTTCTTATAGAATGCTCTGTGAAGTCAAGCGAAGGATTCCGAATTCATAAAGGAGCAGTTCGTACTGCCTTTACCGTGCCGACAGTCACAGAATGTGAAAAACTATGCGTGTCTGAAGACAAATTTATTTGTCATACTTACAGCTATAAGTACGTGTTAACTAATTCACATTCAAGTTTTGACTCATTTTATTTCCTTAGATATTCCGTAATCGGACGTGAAAATTGTCTCCTCTGTGATAGACCAGTCAATCTACTCGACTACTATGTGGACATTGAACCGGATCGCGATTTTGACATTTATTCGGTAACAGATGAACAAAAGAGTTGTAGACCACCTCCTGAAGGGGGCGTAGCCTTAGCAGATCCTAAAAATAATGCCCGTAATATATTTACATCACATATATAAACATTTAAAACAATTTTCATAATATTTTCAGAATGTTTCTTTAGAGCAATTGATGCCAGTCGATTTTTCAAATCGATTGTTCGAGACTCCTTGAACGTTCGATCGATTGGTGAATGCGAACTTGAATGTATAAAATCATCCAAATTTACTTGTAGAGCATTTTCTTTCCGTTATGGCCAACGGACTCCTGGAGGTATCATTGATAACTGTCAGCTTAGTGATTGGCCTGTGAGGGACATGGATAAGGAAAGACACCTAATACTGGATCCATCGTTCGACGTTTTCGAAAGAGCAAGTTATGGGCATGGTTGCGAAATTCAACCGATTGTTGACGACAAACACAAAAAATGTAAGTTAAATATAATATAAAATAATAATGTAACTCCCAAACAAGGTTGAGATTACCCCATCTTTTGCCTATGTTAGATCTTCCACCACACTTATTTTGGCATAACTTAGCTGAATCGCCCTGTACATTTCAAATAGCATTGAGTTTTCGAAGCTTTAAGCTCGACTTCATTTACATTTCTTTACTCGAAGATTTTATTAATGTCGGTGTCCAATAAGCTATGTCGGTATAGTGAGTTGTCATTCGAGACAACGGTTGTAAGTTGACCTACAATTTAAAGTGGATTCTGAACCACTGACATTTTCTCTACAACCGCCATGGCCTTTTTATCGTAATCTGTTGTCAGCAGAAAACAATCACGGGTCGTCGTCGGTGGGATTCGAACTTGAGATTGGTAAGCCGACACATTCTCACTTACTCCACCAACGACTTAAGTGATTATAATTAACATATTATTAGAGTGGTTTCTGAGCTCAATATAAAGACTAGGCTCAATATAAAGTAAAAAGCTCAAAATAAAAGTAAAGAAAGTGTAAAATAGAGTTTGTCCGAATGAGATGTAATCAAAATGTCCAAAAGATTATCTTTTTCCCCGACCGCACCAAGCAGAAGAGTTGGGGATTTCATTAATAACTCAAGGTTTTAAAGTACCCAGAAAAGCCTCAGCCTCAGCCTCAGGACTCGCATGTGAAAATCAGTGATTTCAGCGAAAGGGTTAAATAAGATAATAATAATGTTTTGTTTGGAAAATTGATCTGTTTATGTTTGCTGGTACGGTGAAAAAGTCTTAAATAAATATTTTACTTCCAGTATGCTACCTAGGCTACGGATCACCAGCAAAACTATTATCAACTGCAATTAAGAAGGTAATTTCAGTCCCAACAGAGCTAGAGTGCAAAAAGGAATGCATCAGATACCGAGAAAACACGCCGTTCAAGTGTTATTCCTTCAGTTTCGGGTAATACTTTACTTCTTTAAATTTATCGGCTTATTACAATAAAAAAACATTTGACGATTACAGCTCCCATGCATCAACATTCAATTGTGAAATGTCCGATCTGGATCAGACTGAGCTTAAACTAAACATCCACTACTCCCATACGCACGATCGTGACTATTGGCTATTTGCATGGAATCCTTTCGATTGGACATGCCGCGACAAAGTGAACACCATCGGTGGTAGCAGAGTTAACAACGATCGACGAATGGATATTTTTCGCGAACCTGGTAAAATGAAAATTCTAAACTTGTGCACGTAGCTATAGTGAATGCAATCGATACTGATCCTCAAAAGCAAAGAAATGATTTACCTTAGAAATCATTTCCACTTCGGTTTGGGACTCTTATCTTCTGTGTAAATATTATTTCTATTTGACTAGGCTAGCTCTACTATTCTGTGACTATCTTGTAAATAAGAAGAAATTTTAAGTTATATAAAAAAATTAAATAAGAAAAATTTATAAAAAAAAACACACTCAAAATAAGGAGAAGTAACATGGCGGCACTACACTGTCTCGGGGAAGCCTTGTCGAGTCGGAAGTGGTTGCGACAAAAATTTAGTAACTGGCTTTTATTCGTGTGAAATTGACGGCGGTGAGATTGGATCCTGGGATTACTGTTGCAAATCTGACTACCCCTGTGGGTACTCTCAGGGGTTTGATTATCCCTGGTAAGAATTTAAGATGTAAATTTTTGTAAAATAACCGATTTACTCCTACAGGTGCTTCGTTGGCGATGAACCTGATCAATGGCGCAAGTGCAGTGACCGATATTTTCCTGGAAATCACACTCAATCACCGACCAGTGTAACATATTCTACAAAAGACAAAAAGAAACATGATCATTTTCAAAGACCACCACGACCTGGAGGTTTACAAAACTTTTCGGAATTTACTGCCGCTCGTTTATGGCCCGTCACTTATCTGTACAGTGAAGGTCCTCCAAACTCAACAGAACTTAGCAATTTTGTGGACTGCAACAAAGAAACCTGCTAAAATTTATTAGAAATGATCTTGCAATAATAACGCAAAACAATATAAAAACAATTAACAAACGAACAAGGAATAGTTAATTCGTAGAGTATTCATAACGCACAATCCTTTATATTTTACCTTTATATTAGCTTATTCTGTATATCGTAATTTTGTACTTATTGTAAGCAGCATTTGCGTAAAATCCATGTCATTTTTTAATTAAAAAGTTAATTTGTAAACGAATTTGGATCTTAATTTTCTACATGCATTTATTTATCATATAACTGGCCTACCTTACTTGGATGTGTGTGCATACAGACAAGTATTATACAATTCTCTCGCTTAGGGAATTACAATAAAGTTACACAAAAATCACGTCTTCCTACACATCTGAGTTTGCTGACCTTTTCAAAAAAAATCACGTAGTGCAATCAAAACAAAAGATTAAAACCTCATGTACCTCTTATATTTTCGGAAGAAGCCACACTGCACAATTTTAAAACGTTCAGTGTCCAAGTGACCTGGCTATTCGACGTCACTCGACACTTCGATCATTGTTTCGGAAATTGCTGTGTGGCTAAATATCCCATGTGTTTGCATTTAGATAATTTTTTTTCGTCTGACTTAAGTGAAAGTTATGTAGGGTAATGCACGCGTTAAAACCCGCTTCAACATTTGTGCTGCATATACATTTCAGGAAGCATATAAATGGTCCTGGCTACATCATTGGGATATCAGTTGGTGAACAGTTTAGCTGTTGTGATTAACTTGTTTAGAACTTCAGTGGATTATTTTCCGTATTGATCGTCGAATTGAAACTGTTTAAGTGAGTTTTGAAATAAGTTAAAATCTAAATTATGAAGTCTCAAAGACAATTATCACAAAACCTAAAGTTAGCCCGTATCAGCACGATTGATTGATTTAGAATTTGGCAAATTTTGATAGAGGAAATGAAATGAAAAACAAGTGACTTAAAAACTGCGTTTCTTACACGTTGGGTTTAAAACTCGTGTGTTATCGGTCTGTATATGTGTGAAAAATTCAAAATATTAAATTATATGCTTAACCTATATTCAATTGTTAAAATCATATTAATATAATCTTATTTTACACTTTGCCCATACAGTTTTTTACTTATTTCCTAAAAGTTAATCGAAAGAATGCATATAATAAAAAATATCTGTATTGGAGATGGGATAAATTAATGCTATAATTAATATTATTTAAGTCATAACGGGAAAGGCTACGTAAATGCATTTAATTTTACCCACTACGTCTTTTATTATTATTATTATTCATTAATTTAAAAAAAAATACTTGTAAATACAATAATATTACAGCTCAAGTAATTTTAGTCACTTTAGCATTGAAAAGCTCTACAAAGAACAGCTTTACTAACATTTTGCAGCTTCTTCAACAATTGAATCCCTGCATACATCAATAACTTCTGAGTTGACGTTTTATTCCATCTTTCCAGCATTACGTGAATTGTGTGGTTGTTATACACTGTCATATCGCATAATTCCCACTAAATGCGTTGGCAGTAATTTATACCTTATATACGAAAATTAGAACCTGGTAAATGATTTCATGATTGACATTCATCCATTGTGGACTTTCCAGTATCTTATGAATAAGTCCTGCTCTATAAAACAGCTGGCATTGGCTCGTGACTACATTTCGCCGAGCATATAAAAAAGATAGTTGCGCTGTAGTCAAAATAAAAAAAATGTAGCAATTGTGTTTTATAAGCCATTTCTTATGTGGTTCAATAACTAATATTTCTTTGAAATTTTAGCACAATTTCTTTCATACAATTTTTATCTATACTAATACTAAGACATTTAATACTTAAAACAATTTCCAAGATCTCGCCATTTATCTTTGGATGTATAACAGATGGTGAATCTATACATTTTACACTATTTTAAAATAGTCGATCACTATTCCAATGTCATTAATATACAACAAGAAAGGTATCACTCCTAGTACGGATCCTGGCGGCACACCTAATTTCACAGGCATTTGACTAGACTATGCGCCGTTAACGATTTTCTTAAGCTTTCTTCCAGTTACATACGAATTAAACCAAGCCAATTCCTTCCCTAATATGCCAGATTGTTCCAATATACTCTGATCAATAGTTTCAAAGACACGGTAAAAAATCAACGAGAACAGCTACAACTTTATCTCCAGAGAACATTGCCTTTTTTCATTCAAAAGTTATCAAGTTACGGCTTTTTACTCACGTGAAAATCTTTTTCGAAGTCCTGATTGCTCAACAACGAGAATCAGATTTTACTCCAAGTAAGCTTCTAGTTGTTTATAGACTATCCTCTCTATTATCTTTTCATATAAATGTAGCATATTTATAGGTGGAAAGTCTTCACTTTTTTAAAACAGATTCTTTACAACTAATATTGAAAATGAATCCATAAACATATTTATATCTAATACAGTATAGTTGATTTTCTTATTCATACTGCCCAGGTGTTATATCTCCACTCCTCTCCCTAATGGTTATGAATATACTCCTATTGAAGCTAGAAAGTGAAGGTGTCAAGGTAGTCGCTTATGCGGACGATGTGGCAATCATTGCATCGGAACAGTTTCCCTCCGTTATCAGTGAGTTAATGAAGAGGTCCCTAAGAAGGTTCGGCATCAGTTGTGGTCTACGTATCAATTCAGGAAAGCTCGATTAAACGTTGTCCACCACTAAAACCAAGATACCGAACTTTTCGCTTCCTAAGCTAAATGGAGAAACACTTACGCTATCCTCCTGTACAAAGTATCTGGGCATTGTACTGGATAGAAAATCAAACTTGAAACTAAACGTGGAAGAACGGATCAAGAAATCGTGCATAGCCTTCTATTCCTGTAAAAGAACCTTTGGCAAGAGGTGGGAACTTCAACTAAAGACGGTCCTATGAATGTACACAGTAGTGGTAGATAGTTTGTTGGCCTGTAGTAAAGAAGGGATATATTAAAACAAAACTCAGCAGCATACAAAGAACAGCATCGGTGGGTAATAGAGGCGTCATCCGGTTTTTCCCCGCGGACGCCTTTAACGTAGTTCGTCGCCTTCTACCTACAGACTTATATATTAAAAATATCGCATCTGGCAGCGCAGTTACCTCAGGGAATCTAGGTACTGGACAGTGAAATCAAACAGCCACAATAACATCTTAAATATGTCTACAGAGCAATTAACCGTCTTAACAACAGACTATATCATTTCAATGCTGAGTCTTTGCAAAAACTTCAGCGTCAGGGTTTCAACCAGTGAAGAGTGGTGGGACGGTGAGGAGGGAAACTCTGATATAAACATATTTACGGACGGCTCAAAAAAGGACTGCAGAGCCGGCGTAGGAATATACTCCGAATCGCTGAAGGTCTCCAGATCATACAGACTTCCACACTACGCCAGCGTAGTCTGCCAGAGATGATGTCTATTCTGAAGGCGTGCGAGAGCTTAACGCAGGAATCAGCAGAGCGCAACGTCACTATTTTATCGGACAGTCTGGCTACTATTAAGACTCTTCAAGTATTACATAACACAGTTAGGAGGGAGGGGGTCAATCAACGCATTGTTACAAGGGGAGGGGGATCAGAAATCTTCAAAAACTGCGTTACATAATACTTGAACGGCCCCTTGAGTCAGCTGCTATCACCTCTAAAGTGGTATAGAGATGCTACGAGGAACTAACCCGTTGAGCCATCACCTTGATCTGGGTGCTAGGAAACAGAGACATCAAGGTGAATGGCAGATCTGACGAGCTATCTAGGCGCGGTTCTGGTCTTCTTAGTTTCCGTGCAGAGTCGGTGCACATTCCGCTTGGGACCATTAAGAGGAATATCTTCTCGCACTTTCTATCAACGGTAGACTCCAAATGGACGCCTAAACTTTTGCGCCCAATTTAGAAAGATTTGGGAAACTTATAATCTAAAAAGAACTAGAGAACTCCGAAGCGTATTGCACATTTTGAATCTTATTGTTAATTTCTAAAATAGTTTTTACGAAAAATTCATTTAACTTATCTGGAATTTGACATTCAATATAACTTCATAAAGTTGACTACCATTACATTGGTTTTGAACACTTCTATAGAGTTTTTGACCTTACATTTCTTGCTTACACAAATTTTGTATGTTTCTGCATTCATCCTAGCCCTCAAGTTTCCCCCACTATACACTGCACGCATGTGGCTTCCACGTTTCTTACTACTACTGGTTATATTTTTATTTTTATGAGCTTTAGTGGCACAACACTGATATGTACCAATCTACTCCATCTTCACAAATACTATCCCATAAAAATTGCATCTTCAGAGAACTTCTCTTAAGCTTATTTTACTTAAGTTATGCTTTTAATACCCCACGAAAATACTCGTATGTAATTTATTAATTTTTTAAGGTTGATCAAATACTGACTACAGCATTAAAGTAACAATATAATTACATAAGAAACAGAAAAGTTACCCTAACAAAGCTGAATCTTCCGTTGAGGTCTCGAGAAGTGAAAATCAATAAACTCGAAATGATTATTAAAGAGACGAGAGATATAGACGTAATAGGCTCGCGCATACCATAATTTGTGCGGTGGTGGAGAATTTGCAGAAAGCATTAGTTCCTCAAGGGGGAGCAAGAATCGATAAATACAGAGCAGTTCCAGGGAAAAATTAAGGACAGAGCCAAGAGTAATTCCTTTTTTTTTGTATAAGTAGTAAGACAATTTTTTGAATTGCATCTGCGCTTGTGAATGTACTTTTTTAAATTTATTATTTATATTTAAAATACGCTCTCATTATGATGTGGCCTCAAAGAAGATTGTGAAGGTATGGAGACAATTTTCTTTCGAAAAACTTTAGCTCTCCGATTGAATTGCAGTAAAGAACGAGACCTAATGCTACCATGTTTGATTAGATTTTATATTCACTTTAATTTTTGTGTCTCACTAATATGTGTAGAAATATCAGTATCTGCCGTTTTTTGCATGTTGTAAAGTTACATTCCTTCAGGGATAATGCAATGGCACGTAACGAGCTTTAGTAAAGATTGCGTAGGTTCGCTTCTACTACAGCAATCGTCAAATGATGTTCAACTGGATTATCTTTTCGATAAAATGATTTTATAGACGAAGTACTCGCCACAGTGGTTTCACTGATGAAGCTGAAACTAGCAGGTTTTAAGGAGATAGTAACCTGCTGGACAAAAAAAGAAGACGAAAACTCTGAACTCTTTTCAAATCATTCGTCGGCCTCGAATTTATTGAAAACCTGAGTCTCAGAGTTTTCTTCGCCGTCGATTATTTTTAAGAGAATTTTCAATGCGATCTCCGCGCGAAAACACCAAGCGAACATAGAACAGTAAAGTCGACCTGCAGGACAATAAATGCGAAGAAAACTCTGAAACGCTTTTCAAACCATTCGCGGGGCTCAAAACAAGCGATCAACAGACAAATAAGTCAACCTGCGAAGCTAAATACGCCGAAGAAAACTCTGATTTGCAATTGATTGATTGTTTTGAGCCCGCCAAATGATTTGAAAAGCGTTTCAGAGTTTTCTTCGCATTTCTTGTTCAGCAGGTTGACTTTACTGTCCCACGTGCGCGCGGTGTTTTCGCACGGAGATTGCAGGTTTTCGATAAATTCGAGACCAACGAAGGAATTGAAAACTGTTTCAGAGTTTTCTTCGCCTTTTTCGTCCAGCAGATTACTCTATCCTTTAAACCTGCCAGGTTAAAACCTGCTAGTTTCATCTTCATATTTCACTGTCTTTTTGTTTTGCGCACTTTAAATGGTGTTAATAGTGTCTAACAAAATCCCAACTTGTATTTAAAACTTAGAATATTAACAATATCCATTTTCAATAATAATCAGGACCTTTGTTCCATTCAATTTCTCCTTTTTATTATTATTTATTATCCGAATTAAGGAAAGTTCGGGGTTTACAACTAGACAATCTTCAATAGGTAATAAAAGTTTTCATAACACGTAATATAGGAGATATCCCAATAAAACACAAAGAGTTTTACATCCTCAAAAAAACCCTACGGATCTCCTCTATTGCTTTATTAGTTATGACGCCATTGTCCTCAAGTTTGTGAATCTTTGGATTTTTATTTTTATATTACTTCAAATACATTTTCGCTTTTGTCGTTTCCAAAACGTATCTGAGATATAATCATGTAATTAAATACTTGTTAAGCGACTTACTTGAGGCACAACTAAACCCACAAATCAGGTACAAAATATATTATAAGCTTTTGCATGAGAGGATTGTATTGCAATCTGTAGAATTTCGTTATGCCTGATACAAGCATCCAAGGGTACTTGGATATTCGTATCCTACGAACAAAATAGTTTATACATTTTATTAAGGCTTATTCACCGTTATACAACATATAGCACAATCCGAAAATATGCTTAAGAATTGCTCTTGCTCTATTTTATCACCGTATTGAACCTAACTAAATTTCGACGTTCCAATTGAATTGCTCTTGCTAATGTATTTCAATTGCCTATCACTTATTATTATACATAAAACTAGATATAATACTTTTGATAAATATCAGGTTACTTACCATTGTAGACGCTTCACACCTTTAAACTAGCACCCAATCAAGAAGTGTTAACCAAGGGGGGTTTAGTCTTAAATCGCTCAGATTATGCTATAATGGGATTACTAAAATTCTTACACGGAGTAATGGATAATTGTCTTACCTATTAATCACATTCCGTTGAGTAATCTTCTAATAACAGAAACTTCACTTAAAACATTTCAACTTCACCTACAGTGGCTCTGGCTGAAAACTTGGAGGATGTTCATTTGCAGTACCCAAATTGTATTCAACTAGTGGCCCAATTTTAAATAGTTAATAAAATATATTCGTATTTCGATTATTTATTGAATTGATTTGAGATTTTAATTGTCATTCAATTGTATTTTATCATCTTCGGTGAAAAAATCAAGCTAACGGGAAGACCTTGTTAATCTTCTCAATTGTTTGAGCAAAACACTTCAAATTCATCGTGTTTCCATTAATGTTTTTAATAATAGTATTTGCTTTGTTTAGGTATAATTTATGTATTTTACAACATTTAATATCGTTTAGGAACAGCACAATTAATTAAAAAAGCAAAAAATTGTGTAATTATGTCCGTTTTGTACTTGAAGACACAAGCACCTTGCTTGTGCTGCATCATGTATAAGCAAGAAAAAGATTTCGATCCACTCATGTTTCCGGTCTAATGTCATGGCTTCGTAATAAAAAAGTTCATTATGAATTATTTACAATTTTGCAAATAATAATGAATAAAGCTATGACAAAAAAGACATTTCTGCTAGCAGCTGTAGCAGGTGGATCCTTTTTGGCTGGGACTCTATTCGAAAAAAGACGCATCTTAGAAAATGTAAACCAATTTGCCAACACCGATCCTTACATATTGTGCAATAAAAGTGAACTTTTACGGAATGTAATTCCAATGTAAGTTTTTAATGGAATTAAATTAACTTAATAATGTTTTAGATTGAACGAAAGCCAGGTTTACCAATTTTTGGCACTGTCTCTGCTGCTGTGCCAGTTCATTCAGAAGCGGAAAAGGATGTTTCTATTCCCAATAGAATCTCGCAAATAATGAAATACGGTTTTCCTGGTCTAGATCATGTTCGCTCATTTTCAGACTATGTTTTATCATATGACAGAAGAAATAGAGTAGCACATTGGGTATTTGAGCATTTAACTGAGGAATCTGTGAAGCGTAATGAGGCTGTGAATCGGGCACTTTGCGATTTCAAGCCTGACGAAAGCATTCATCCATACTTTCGGTCAGACAATTCGGACTACAAAAAATCTGGATTTGATAGAGGTCATCTTGCCGCAGCTGGGAACCATAAACGCCATCAGAAACATGTAGAGGAGACGTTTTATTTGACCAACATGGCACCACAAGTAGGTGTTGGATTCAATCGAGATTCTTGGAATCGATTAGAAAGTTACGTAAGAAAGTTAACTAAAGTCTATCCCAACGTTTATGTTTGCACCGGCCCGTTATATTTACCCAAAAAAGAATCTGATGGGAAAATGTATGTAAAATATCAAGTTATAGGAGCTAATACAGTTGCTGTCCCAACCCACTTCTATAAAGTAATTGTAGGAGAAACAGCAGATAATAAATTGGAAATGGAGGCCTATGTGATGCCAAATCAAGTAATTAGTGATGATACGCCTTTAAACGTATTTCAAGTTCCTCCAGAATCTATTGAACGTGCCGCAGGGCTTTTGTTTTTTGATAGGATTTCAAGAAAACAACTATCAAAAATAAATGGGAAAAAGACTTGATATTTAAAAATATTTTTACTTAGTCAATTGTTATCAATAAAAATAGTATATTTGTTGCACTTATATTTTTGTGTGTGGAAATTTCGCTTCATTATTTTTTAGGTTGTTTTGTTTTCAGATAAATTCCAATAACTGGGTATTTTCTATTATGATAAATATTTTACATCGTGTCCTGTAACCGCGGGGGTATGGTTCCATCTTTCCGGTCCTTATCATACTGTATATCTTGAAAAAGCTGTCTTAGTTGCGAAATCGTCTCAGCGTTCTGTACTTCAAGTTTTCCTTGAGCCAGTTTCACGTTTGTCCACAATATTATGCCAAACCCTTTTGTTATGCCAAGGTCTTTTGTTTTATTTCTATGGAAAGTGATCATGCAAGTGTGACTTGGACTTATTTTGCTTTGTCGATTAATTTGTGCGCTATAGTAACTTAATTCTCTTAACTTGCTTTATTTAATGCAATTTTTATAATTATTTCTTTACTTTACCTTACCATTCAATCCCTCGCAGAACATAGAATGAAAACAGTTGCCCTCCAGCGGACTCTTTTCCTTAGCGACAGTGTTTACTTTCGATCGTTCCAGTTGCTGTGTGCTCGGCTTGTTCTCTACGTTGCTGTCCAAGTTTCTTATGAGTTTAAATCGCGGACATGTTTGGCTATGATGTTGTCACGACGCAGAACGTAGCCAAACCTATCCAATTCTTTTCGCCGAATTTCGTCATCGATCATTTCCTGACCAGTTTAAGCAACAGAATTTTTTAACACCAAATTTAATCGTGTTTTTTGTTTTCTTTTATGTTTTTTATAGATAAAATTTTAGACTATGTATTGATAAATTCTGTATCATATTGTTTTGGTCCTGTTGTCGACGATCCTACGAGCAGATATCAGCGTAGTCCAGATTTCTGAGACGGTATAAAAGTACCCATTCTATAACGGCTAATCTTCTGTCAAGAACAATAGGATGTCGTTTTTAAGGAACAGAAGCAGGAACAGTATACACCCTTGTCGAGCTCCGCAATTCACTCCGAAGTTATCAGACATTTTCCTGTTGTGAAAAATTCTGCATTTCGAAAAGCTGTATTATAAGCTTTTATGAATTCAACAGTTCAGAGACAGGATGCTTTAGCGTTAACCATTAGCGTTAACCAATTTTTTATTTTAGATGAAGTTGACTAGTGATTGTGAATGGACGTGCTAGCAGTCTAGCTCCCCAAATTATATTTTTACTCAGACAGGAGCCAAAATTAAATAAATACCTAATTTGCTATGCAGTGTCAGCACGCCAAGGGGAACGACTTTTAATGTGCATAGTCCGTTTAGTGTGTTCCGTTTTATCCAGCTCGCCGTCACTTCGTTGAATACGTTTGATGCGACTCATTGCTGAACACTGTTTTTGACACCGAGGTTGTTTCTGATTCTGATATTAATCAGTATCGCTTAGTGCCGCTCTTCTATCCTCAGTAGGGAGTCGCAGTTCTTTTATGATGTAGCCAAAGCCCAGGGGACAACCCTATGATGCGTTAGCATGGCTGTGGGAATGAAGGAAATTGATTGCACTGCTGCGAGCTAGACAGTAGCGCAGCGTCGGAGTGAATTTTTATTTTAATGCAATTGCAAATGAAAAAGCCTAGGCAGACCAAGTCTCAAACCTTCCTCCATGCCGTAGTGATCGTGCCACACCCTGATTCTAAATTTATCAGAGAAATTCATTCTGAATGCAGGGGTTTTACGGAGCTTTCAAATACTTAGTCCTGGATACGCTGCATATGAAAAAGCGGAGGATTTTGAGAATCTTTCTTTATATTTTTATAATCGAGTGTCACTTTCCGCGGTAAAGACCGAGTACAAGTTGTGGTGTAAACGAGTTATATTGTTGGAAAAAGACATAGAGGTTCTGGAGTTGTTGTAAAAATGCGATGGAGCCTATTTTCCAACTAATAAACATCTCACCATTCTTGCTACGTTGCTAGTTACGACTGCAAGTGTAGAAAGATCTTTCTCGACTTTGAAACGAAACGTTCTTGCGCAGCGTTATGATCGACGAAAGACTGAGTTCACTTGTCATACTCTCAAAACATTGGGACTATAAATTCACTTAGTCCTTGATATCATGGCAGCGACGAAATCTCGCTCGACGTCTGAACTTGTGAATTCGTGATTTGATGCGTTATGATACATGTATTATGGATTTATTGTTTATGTAAATTATGCATTATGAAAAAACTCGTAAAAATATGTCAATGATTGACGTGCCTTAAAAAAAAGAACAGGTTTGATTATTAAAATTTCAAAACCTTTTTGAACTTGCTGAATTAATTTCGAGTAAAACTCACCATAGTCCTCCCCGAACGAAATTTCTAGCTACGGGCTTTACTTGTATAGATATACACAGCAGTAATGTTGCACAACACGTCACCCTTATAGCATGTCGGTGACGCGAACTCAAGATTTTACCCATCCAAAAAGCGTCCAACGCGCACATCATACAGTCGGGTATATACAATGTGTTGCTCATAGCTACAGATATACTATTAACATTAGCATGTCGGTGACGCGAACCCATAAGATTTCCCCTACCAAAAATCTCTCAAAGCCGCTAAAATTTTCACTTCAAAAATTATTATTATTAATTTACAAGGTTGCCACATCGACCAGTGAGATCCTGCTTTATTGAAGACATTCAAAATTCAGGTCCTTGATGAGTCCTTCAATTGTGCTGGCAATCGTTACATATTTTACTTTTTGAAGTGAAACTTCTTAGGCGGCGATTCGATAATTGCACGAAAATTGAGAGTGAAATTTCAAGGACGCGTCACGTTTAGGCACATTTCGTTACATGAGAGAGAAGAAAGATGTAACGTAGAAAAGGAGAAAGAGAGCTATACATTGTATATCTAATACACAGTTTAGGTTATCTGCGTCTCTCTTTTGTGGGGTCCTTCGTCTTTACTCCCATTCATGTTACTCTCATGCATGTTTAAGAAGTTTCACTTCCATTACGTGTACGGTGCTGCACGTGAAATTTTTATTATGATGAGTATCAGAATTTCAAATTTATCAACCAATGTGCAAAAATTGTATGAAATTACACTTGATTTGCGTAAATTTAAAAAAAAAAACCTAAATAATAACAAACGATCGGCGTTTCTGATATAAAAGATAACTAAATTTCTTCCTCAACAGTAGCACCAAAGGGTTAGATTTTCTTTAGCTATTGGGCGACTTCGCATAAAACCGAAAACTAGATATTACTTCAATGAAATAATACGTATAAAAACACTGGCAGTGCACGTGAGTGTTAAGAAACCTCTTAATAACATTTTAGAAAACCACAGATACCACACATATGTAGATGCTCACTACCGTTGGTTTGTTTACATTCTCTAAAGAATGACTAATTTTAATACCAAAATATATAGGAATTTTTTTCGAAAGTATAAATTAAGTGAAAGCAAGATTATAAAAAACAACGTTACAATGTCTAGTTTCACAATGTTTGAAATTAAGGTTTACATGAGTCATATTCGGGGCCCAACTGTGTAAACATTTCAAAACTGGCGAGAGAAAGGGCGGCAAATCAAGTTCGAAAACAGTTTCCGATGATCCACTCGCAAGTGAAGTCGAATTTTTAATTAGTGCCTTCCTCTGTGTTGGATTTAAAAATAATCAGAGTTTGTAAGTACAACATTAATCGAATTATGCAATACTTATGAAATGATAGCAACAAATTATTAAACATTTGTAAAATCTATTTCAAACAATGAAGACCAAAATAAAATGCACTGAGAAAGGTTTTAAAATTTCTGTCTGACAACGTTTCCGATTTCTATAAATCTACTAAAAGTTGCTGACACGATTGTTTTACCTCACCCAACAATTTGCGGTTTCACAGCTCGAGCTTGTACTGCTAGATAAGCGAAAACCAATTCCCATGAGCTCGCAACTAATCAGAAAATGCCTTGTGGTTTCTTTATCGAAATATGACACTACATACAGAGGCAAAGCAGTTCAATCAACATCAAGAATGGTTTCGAGAAGTGCATGAAAACTGGACTACAGAAACTGTAGATCATTTTTTGTCTCCCATAGATGGTCAACAGATTGTTACAGATTTGAAATGAAGTCTAAAGAGTACTATGAGTTCCATATCGTTTCCTAATTTGCTGCCTGACCACGTTTTTTCAGAAACAAAATTATTTTCTTTACTCAGCCCAAACGTTGGACGGTTTTGTGCTTCAATTTGCTGACTATGCGAACCTTCACTCGTGTTTGCCAAAGACGACGCACCATATTAGTTTCACAACAATGTTAATTATGTCGGAAAGAATTTCAGAAGGGCACAGTTACATTGAATTTGTTACATGGCGTTTAATGAACTGCTAAAACAATTGCGTCTGGCCAGCAAGTAATAGTATGATTTTAATATGAGAGGGCTAACCCACAAGCTAATTCTGATTTGATAAAAAGAATCATAGTTGGTCCAAAAAAAAACAAACGGCCCACAGTAATTTAGATTCTGTTTGATTTAGAGATAGCGTGAGGCGACTGGAACCACCAGAATGAAACCAGAGCAATTCAACAGACTATCAATGGGAACTAAAATGACGGGATGGGAAAGTAAAGCTTGTTGTCGAGAATATACGTAATTTTATCATGAGATCTTTATTTTAGTGCCTTCTCATAATAAGTGAGTAGAAAATCTGGAATTTGAGACGTACAAAAATTTATATCTTTACCAATTGCTGTTGTATTGGATCTTATAGCTGTGTGTACTATAATTTTCGTGCATCTGCCGATTTTGCTTAAATTTTATTAATTGATATGTTTACTCCAGTATAACATACCCGCATTATATGTGCAAAAAAAAAACAAGCATATTTTGGTTCACATGATTGTAGTTTCGAGTGGAACGCTCTTTCACCTCTACTAATTTATCAGCAGTGTTTGTTTGTTTCTTCTTTTTTCAATATCATATTCAAAGTAACCCATTTGTAGTAACGCGAAAAGTCTGAATTAATCTTTGCAACATTGGTCTCTTTAAGGGAAACGATTTCTCGGTTTATCTCCACTTGACCTTTGAAAATCGGGCTGTTTTTGCACTCACCGACAAATTGATTATCGCACTCCTGGTTATCACTTAGTGTTATGAAATATCAAAATAAATTGCAGAATCGAAGTGATTAAGTAATAAAAGCAAAATAGAAAAATAAATTAAGTAAATAAGTTTAAACATTTAGTGTAATCAAGAAAAAGGAAAGAAAATGCAACTTAGGCTAAGCCGATCTTAATTCAAACTACGATACTTGAATAGTAAATATATAATGTTCATCTAATTAAATATTACTACAAAAAAACGGAGTAAAGTAACGTACTGGCAATAAAAAACGAGATAAAATACAAGAAAAAAATACAAAATAACACCAAAAAAAGATTAAAGAGAAACTACAACAAATTAACTCTACACAAACCGATCTCTTATCTGTGACTTAGCCAAATGAAAGCCAATACAATGAAAAC
The DNA here is from genome assembly GCA_964036015.1 of Leptarthrus brevirostris. NCBI lineage: Eukaryota > Metazoa > Arthropoda > Insecta > Diptera > Asilidae > Leptarthrus > Leptarthrus brevirostris. Next base: position 2,491,305 of record OZ038372.1, on the reverse strand, counting down.
GACTATTAAATAAGCGAGATATTGAAGTTATAGGCTCGTTCATTCCATTGTTGGTGCGATGATGTGAAATTGAAAAGCAAAGGATTTCTTTTACGAGAGAATGACAACAGCCACCAATTGCGGAAGTTCTCTAAGTCAGAGTTTAATAGGGCACGGTCATAATCATTTGATACAACACGGAAAATCTTGGCATCATTATAACAGAGGATTTTCGATGAGATAGAATCAAAGATACATCGCTGATTTATATGGTGAAAAGCAAAGGTCCTAAATGACTGCCCTGAGGCACCCCAGAAGAGGTATTGATTTCGTCAGAGAGTGCATGACAAAATAAAACCCGTTGTGTGCGATCAGACAAATAAGAATATAACCACTGGACGAAGACTGGAGGAAAGCCTAGTACTGAAAGCTTGTAAATAAGAATCGTGTGATTAATTCTATCAAAGGCCTTCCTGAAATCAGTAAAAATGCAATCATTCTGCTTCGCAGCTTCAATGACATTAATACGGAAGTTGGAGAACTCCAACAAGTTGGTAGTGGTGGTCTTACCTTTGATGAAAACTTGTTGGAAAGATCCCAAGAACTGTTTACAATGAAGGTAAAGTATGTCACAAATCATAGCCTCAGATACTTTGTCAATACAACATAAACTGGCAATTGGTCGATAATTAGAGATGTCACGTTTGCTGCCCTTCTTCTGAAGAGGATCAAGAATTGATAAATATCCTACGAGGAAGTAACTAGTTAGTAAATTTCTTCGTAGGTCCATACTCATCAGCGTGTGTAAAATTTGGGTAAAAGGGGAAATTACTCGACTGTCAAATTTCTTCAAGTCCAAAAGTAAACTTGCGGACGAAAACTTTCGGTTTTGTGTAAAAACTTGCGAGTTAACAGCAAGAGAAGTGTGGAAAAATCACAGTGTTATATAATATAAGTACATTTTCCAACGATAAGACCTTTCTAATTCTCTCCAATAAACTGATCTTTTTAGCGATCTTTCCCATGGTCTTTAAACTTCAGTTTGGTATCAAGTATAACAGCAAGCATAACACTGCTGCTGGCTTTATTCTAACAGAGGCGGCTTTGCTTCGCATTTGTGGATTACGTTCGTCAGTCCTTGTGTCGGTGTACGTTTTGTTTTGGGCAAATTAAGACCGGGACTATGCAAACATTTTTATTTTATTTTTGCAACATTCGTGGCTTGAAAAGTAACCATTTTTTTCCGTTAACTGCCACTTGATCACGGAAAATCCGTCAGTTTTTGCACTAAGTGAAACCAAGGTTGTTTTCTGATATTGATATGATCACTCAATGCCGCTCTTTTATATTAGAAATGAAACTCTATCGGCACATCATTTACTTCTGCTTTTTATACCGCAGCCCGAATATGTCTGACACTGACACTGTATGTTTCTTCGATAAGCTGTCCTCCGATATTGATAAGATTTTTAAATTATCCCCCTCTTCTTAAATCATTCTTGCTGGCGATTTCAACGTCCACAACACACAGTCGCTCAGGCATTCTTCTACCACAAGCCGGTCTGGAAGACACGTCGAGTTATTTAGTGGGTCCTTTAATTTACAACTGGGTGTCCGACTCGTGTTCCTGATACTTTGGGACACAGCGCGCATCTTTTGGATCTATTTCTAACATCGCATCCACATAAGTACTCGGTTTCGGTAACTGCTGCCTTGGGCAATTCGGATCATTGTTTTATCTCTTTTATTATTGCATTGCAATCATCAATTTCTTTTCTTCAATCAAAAATCATCCAATTTAAAGCAGTTTCACACGAGTGACTCCGTCTAAAGCTCGATTGCTCTCCTTTCAATAACGAATTTTCCTCCATATACTCCGTCAGTCGATATGCGACGAATGGAAGCTTGAAATCTTCACAATTCGTTGAACTTGACCTTTTCAACTGAAACACCCACCGATTACTTCCAAATTTCTGGACAATACCGGATTGTAGTATTAAATTCATAATTTCAATCGGTTCATATATCATACTTCTATTAATACCAGTAAGGTCCTTTTTATTATTGCACTTTTTAATTAATTTACAAATATTACTGTCAACAAAGTAAGAATTAAATCCGCCCTCTTCACACTCCTGATTTGGCTTCAATTTTTGAATACATACAGGGTGTTCGGAAAATGTGTAGAAAACGCTATACCAATGGATTCTTTGAAGTGTCCTGATCAAAATTTTCTTCCATATCTAAAGTCCACTATCGAGCCAACTGATCCCCGTAACGAATTGGATAATTCAATTATAACCTGATTTCTTAACTTTTGCTAAATCTTCGCAGCAGTATGTTCCTAAGATTATAGACCTTTCGGCATTGGCCGAGAACGTGTAATACGGTCTCGTCTTCTTCCCCACATCCCCTGCATAGACTGGAGTCCGCCCTTCCCATCTTTATGACATGAACCCTTAGTCATGCATGTCCTGTCACAAGGCCAACAAGAATGATCTTTTCAGATTCATGTGCATTGAGAGTTCCCCAAAACGACTTTGTATATCTGACGATGTCGGATCCCCATTTTTCTTTGTGTGTTGCATCCCTCTATCGTTTTAGATTTTACCGCGGTATTTTTTAAAGATTTGATGGACGCCTGGCTATCCTTACTTATTGCAATCCTAGAGGATCTTACTCCCCGTTCTATAAGCTGTTTAGCTCCTAGCTCTATCGCTGCGGTTTCACAGTGAAGAACCGAGAAAGAGTCGTTTACCCCTCCCCATAAATTCAGGTTTAGTTCCTCGCACGATATTCCAAAGCCACAGCCGCGCTAGCATTAGTGCCATGTGTAAATCAATAGTTTTCTTGAATCACCCTATTGTTTTGAAGATTGGTTCCAAATTTTTACTAACAGTTTTGAACTCCCAGCAATCTTATTCCTCAAATAGTCTCTTGATCGTATTTCCACTACATACTCGGACAATCTTCTCATGTTGGGTTGCATTTCCCTTACCTTCCAGTTTATTCATACGTAAACGTGTAGTTTACGTATGAATAAATTTAGTACCACTTGTTTAATATAGAATTCTAGTGGAGTAATATTTACAGTAACCTCAAAGCCCTTGTCGGTGTTGACCTGGTATCAACTGGTTGTGGTTTCTGCCCACCTCACACATGTGTATATCCATTTTATAATATAGGGTGATGGTCCCTTACCTATAGCATTTCTACACGTCCAGAAAGCTCTTACCGTTTTGTTTTTCTTCTCGTGTTGGTGTCTGACCCAATTTATTTTCCCGTCCATCAGCACACCCAGAAATGTGGCCTCTTTCTTTAAGGTTAATCTAGTGTTTCGGACGCATGGGAGAACTACCTTTCTTAACTTATGTCTTTTGGTGAAGTTTCTTGATACACCTGATTTTATTTTTTATCGTTTCATGGTCTGATATCTTAAAGTCTTCAACTGTCTTAGCTTGAACCTTATTAGTCAGATCCTTTCCAATAAGAACGTAATCAATTAATGTTTTTGAGTTCTCTGGTCGTTTGCTTTATTTAACATAGATTCTGATCCGCAATGGTGTTCTCCATTATTGCTTGATTGGTATCCTTCCGCAGTAAATTAATATTAAATTGCGCAGTAATAATAACATTGTTTTCATGCTATAAAAATTTGAATACCAAGGCTCCATAGGAAGACAAAATCATTTAAAGGTGGACTTGTGACCTGAATATCACAACTTTCGACCATTTTTGCTTATGTATCCATACGTGAACCTTCAATAGCCATGCTACTCCACTGTACTTATTAGTATAACTAAACTACTTTTCGCTCGTTCTGATTTCCTCAAATGTGTATACTATGTGAGTTGTCTTCCTACGATAGTAAAATTTCTCTTTAATGCTTATGCTGAAAGCCGCGACCTATACGGGAAATTTTATCTAGAATTTCTCGCAAACGGTAACACATTTTCAACAGATTTAAATACAAATTTAGAAGGCTTTTAATTGATTTTAATAAATACAATACTACAAAAAATGTAGAATGAAACAAAGACAAATGAGGTTCTTGTTAAATGTTTCTTTAGCGACAAGATAAATTGACAGAGTTAAACAAAATCATGTGAGTGAAAAATGAAAGAACTGGAAGGTGGTGAATAATTTGTGTGAGTAAAACGCAACTCTACTGCCTATCATTTGGTGAGCGCACATCGTCAATCTTGAGAATCATCTTGACAAGTTGTGTTGCAAGGATGATTTGTTGCTTCTTGGAATGCAATGATTCGACGACGTGGTGCACCTTCATGTCACTGTTGCCCGTAAACATGCAGTCTACTCCTAGAGCTGGATTGTTTTCTGCCACTTGACGTGCTTTCAATTCAGAAAGTGTCTCAATTGGATGCAAGCCACTGTTTTCTGCTAACGCAAGAGGAATATTTTCCAGAGCTACACTAAATGAGCGGAAAGCGTATTGCTCTAGAGTGGAAAGTTGATCTGCTTCTTTAGCTACAGCAATAGAGCAACTGATTTCTGAAGCTCCACCTCCATAAACTACACGAGAATCCTACAAACAAAATTTTAAATTATTTGTTTAGTTTTAATTCCACTGCAAGCATACCCTAATAAGCGATCGAACAACGCACAATGCATCATGAATAGACCGCTTAGCTTCTTCAACAATCATTAAATTTCCACCACGTAGAAGAATGGTGACAGCTTTAGAATTCAGGCATTCCTCAATGACCAGCATTTTATCCTTCGATGTTCCAAAAGCTTTAAAACAAAATTAAAATAAGACTGGCTCTAAGTATAAGAGAAATGTACTCACAAAGTTCCCGTACGAGACCTGCTGCTCCCAGCTTCTCGGGTGTAAGTTCTTCAAAACGCGGAACAATTCTTCCTCCAGTTGCAATAGCAATTAACTCTATTTCAGGTCCACCGACCCAGCGAACAGCAGGCAAATTCTGCTGCAGTAACAAATGGTTGGCTTCGTCGTCAAAGCCCCATTGGCAAATTGCAAGTGTAGCACCAGCATCCTTAACTTGTTTTACCATTTCAATAAACTTCTCTTGTTCATATGCCCTAAGAGCTTTGTAATCCTCAGCTGAAGTAACATCCAACTTATGCTTGGTCTTTGGTTTTGGTGGCTCGAAGGGGCAGGTTAGGATAGCCAACTTCACATTTCTTAAAACTTTAGGCATTTGAGCATGACTCATTGTTTTGTCAACAACTACACCCTTAACGAGACAGGAATCTTCCATACGACCACCGACTTTCTTTTCGATTTTAATCAGTTCAAAATTGACATCTTTTTTGTCAAGCTCAGCTACAGTCAAAACCGCATCTACAGCAATCTCTGCCATGAGTTGATGGCATTTGTTTACAATTTTACTGCCGAGAGTGGTTTTTGCAACCTGAACTAAAGGTTCCTTGTTGTTAACGTCAATAGGGAAAGGCTCAGCAATAGTGTCTAGATGTTTAACAGCGCATTGTGCAGCCAATTCGAATCCATCAGCAATTCGAATTGGATGTATTCCTCTGTCTAATAAGGACTCTGCTTGTTCGAGTAATGCGCCCGCCAAGACTACAACTCCAGTCGTACCGTCACCTATTTCATCATCTTGAGATTGACTCAGTTGAACCATCAGTTTTCCGATTTCATGGTCGACTTCCATTAGCTTTAGTATAGTTGCTCCGTCGTTGGTTACTGAAACTTCACCATCTGAGCTAACCATCATTTTATCCAAACCTTTGGGACCTAGCGAAGTTTTTAAAGTATTGGCAATTTGCTTCGCTGCCATAATGTGACTCTAAAATTAATTAGATAATTGTTAATACACTTCATCATAGATGTTGATAAATTAAAATTATTGGACGCTATTGATTTTTTGGACTCTTTAAAATAACATGAAGAAATTCGCCATGACCAAAGCCAGGTATGAGTAATCTTTGAAAACAGAACCATCTGGAAATTTTACTCGGCAATGGGTTAATTATATTTATTAAAATTTCAAGCAATATCACTAATAATTACGGTAAAACCCAAAATTTATGTACTTTATAAATTGCATTTGAGTTATTTCATTATTTTAATGTTTTTTTAACAAATTTTCTTACCTTAATCGCATCATTTCCTGTAAGTCGTTTTTGATTCTCTTGATCCCGTAATATGATAAAAGGACGACCAAATTCATCGAACGCGAATGTTCCTGGAAACGATACCATATTTTAATTTTAATCTGCAACACCGATGATAGGAATATTCTCGGATTTTATTGAACTTTTACAAATCGAACCGGCCGCTGCCAAAAGAACTTCAACTGCAGGCTGTCATAACACAAGTGACATTTCTACTTTTCAAGCAGATGTCTGTAAGGAAAAAAATTGCTTGAAAAGTTACTTAATTTAGTTTGAAATTAGCAAAATTGTTTTAGGCGCTCTAATTAATTATGTGTCTTAAATATATCTATATATTTATTAAAATAAATATGTTTTAAATATTTTCATAATAACATTTGTAATGCTTATGTTATTGTGTTGCAGATTACATTTGGGCATATCCACCGAACAAGAAGAAGAACACAAAAGCAGTAAGCAACAACAAAAGTGAAGTATGATCGCTTGTTTAGTTAATTCTTAACATTTTACATAAATAAGGAGTGAATTTATGATATTGTTATTTAACGAATAGCCCACCTGTGATATGAGTTAATCTATAAATTCTTTAAGTTATATTGCGAAGTAAGGTATAAATTTCGCAATCCCGTTATGAGAAAAAAATAAAATTTACTTCGTAGGCATAAAAATGAGCGAAAGTTGGAGGCCTAGCATTGACTTCGAAGATGAAATGATGTCGATTCAACCGGATTGCGACCTAATTTTCCCTGAACATGGAAAAAATCCAGAAAGTTTGGCCGGTCTAACACTAAAGAATGATATCCAAAAGATTTTTCGAGAGAACGGTGAAACTCACACTATGCCTATTGAAGGCAGTAAAGTTCTCCAAATTGTTGAGAAAATTAGAGATTCAATGCCAGGAAAAAGGTTTATTGGAAGATTATTAACCGAAGATGATTTGGAAGATGAAACTGGCAGAGAAGCTGAAACGATAGCAATGATACGAAGTTCAGGAATGGCTCCATGCTATGATTTTCCTCTGGAAAGTAAAAATACTCTTCCAACTATATCTAGAAAAGAAAGCTACAAGATATCAAATGGGCAGCCTCTTCTACTTGGCTCGGAATTCTTCAAGTTAAAGCCGCGAAATTCGAGTTCGGAAACTTCCACTAGTAAATCAGACGATATATCATCCGACTCCTTGCATTTTAAAACATTTACGTTACTTGAAAGCGATGAGAGTATATCAAATGGTAGTAGCTCGATTCTAGCTGATAGTAGTTTAGATTCAGCAGGAAAGAGTGTTTCATCACAGTCATCCTTGCCTCCGAAGACCGCTAAGAAGAAAAACAGAGCTATGAACCAAATAAGAAAACAAAGTCGAACGTTTGGAGACAAATTCCGAATCTTGGATAGCCAAAGTAATGAAGATAATGTTCACATGAGTTATAGGCATGATGACTTTATTACGCCAAAGCAACTTTACATGAAAAAACGTGCAACAAAGTCGTAGTGAATTTTCCAGTAGGTTAGATAGGAAATCTTGTCATTAAAATCTTTTAAGAGGATGTTTGTTCAACTGCAATTTTTGGTAATTTTTCTAAAAGTAAAAATTCGCAAAAATCTACAAATTTTATGTTTTTTTCATTTCAGTGTAACAACATCTGTACAATATACGTTTTAATTGTTTTAATTAAAAATGACACACTCCATACCGCAGTACAACCAATTTAATTTGCAGGTGAGTTATTAAAAGTATATTTTAATTCTTACAGTATTAGGCGTAAGATATTTCTTTTAAGCACAACTTGGACTTGTAATATACTTCGAATCAATGTTGAATTGGGTAACAAAAAAGTACAAAATTTAACCAATTTTAACAATCTTTAGTAATCGCTAAACCGAATTTAGTGTTTGTAGTGCGTAAAAGAAGACTATTGCCTAAAAAAAATATTTCATAAAGTATAAAATAGCTGGTGAGAATGATTAAAACAAAAAGTAGAGAAACTTAAAGAAGTATGTATGCAAAACTAGTAATGAAAAAATTAGTGTGATGAAGTTTGGTAAAGTTATTGCTAATAGGATATAAGAAATTTGTGACTCAATACGACTGGATTATGCTCAAGTGGATGAGTGGGAGTGTAGTAATATATTTAAGTCCACACCGGTAAGGATGAATTAGTTGAATTTGAATCGATATGTCGGTTCAGATTTATAACGGTGACGCAATATGATATTCAAAGAGTATTGAAAGCATTGAATCATATAATCATAGATTGGAAAGAAGAATAAAAAGGTCATTGTAGTATTTTTAGACTTCAAAAGAGCGTTTGAGACAATTCATCGAGACATTCTCATATAAAAGCTTGACTATGGTGTTAGAAATGTTGAGTTGCAGTGGGTCGTCATAGCTTGGTAATAGAACACAGAGAACGTCCATCAACTGAATGCTGTCAGAGTTTTTGAGAACTACATATGGTGTTTCTTCAGGGTCTCTTCTATTTAATATTTATTATGGTAGTTGGTAGTAGATATTATTGGAGGAGGATTAAATTTGCAAATGGCTGTAGTATACAAATCTCCAAGCTCTCAAAAAAGTAGATTTTGTCAATATTTCAAGGAATGCTTTGATGAAGTTTCTGATTTCATAGAAGATATTTTAATAAAAAATAACTGTTTGGAGAATTTTGAAGAAGTCAGTGACTTTAGCACTAAATCATTTATGTCTCAAAAGATATTGATAAACACTTCTGACAGTTTTTGTGTAAAAGTAAAGCAAAAAATGGCAATGAATAATTGGTTCAGTGCTGATCTAAAAAGATATAAGGAGTATACTGCCTTGATGGAGTTTTAGTTAGGCATGATCAAGAATTAGCGGAGAAACTCAACGAATATTTTATATCAAGCGTAAAGAAGATTAATAAAGAAATACCGGCGGTGCAGAATACAAACTTAATCGAGGAAGTTACATGCAGGGTTGAATTTAAAATTATAAGCCCAACGGATTCACAACTTACATTGAGTAACATGAATAATAAAAAAGATTATAAATTGATAAATAAGATGACGATCATAGACGTTTTTCCTAAGATTGGCCAGTTTTTACTTAAAATTATAAACTGCTCAATGAGGACAGGAGAATTCCCAGAGGTTTGTAAAGAATCTATGGCGACATCGATATCAAAAATTAAAAATTCGAATAAGTGTGTGGACTTTAGACCATGCTGACCATAGTAGTTTTTATTTTTAAGATAAAGTGTAATTTAGTCCCAACATATCTGAGTAGATATGTGAATTTAGGCTACCACGTTTCAGGAATGCTAGAGCTAAGAATTCACTGGTTTATAGAGGTTTCAAATTGTTTAATGACTTACCACAAGAAATAAGAACTAAGTCTTAACTAGAGTAATGGAGTATGCCAAAGAAAACATTATCTAGAAAATAAGATTCTGTTATTGTTTTAGTTGCAAAAGAGCAAAGAAAAAAGAGTTGGAATTTTTTCAGACCAATAAATATGCTTTCAACGCAGAGCAATTCTGTTAAAAAAATTGGTAAAGTGTGGAATAAAAGGAAATGAAAAGAAGTGGTTTTGTTTATGTGAAATAACGAGATGATGTCTATACTATATACACAGCTATTAAATACTACCCAGAAATAATGAAATTCGTACGACAAAGATAAAAGAGTGATGTCTCCGTTTGAAAGCTAATGTAAGGATGTTATGGAAACCAATTGTTTAAGATATATTTTTTATTGTTAGTATATTTCATCTATAACTTAACGCATAAAAAAGAAAACCAAAACAGATTCATTTAAGTAAAAAATTTAAAGATTGTAAGGCACACTTTAGTAACAACAAATTTCGTACGAGTTGTATATGTGACAATGAATTTGGTACGGACGCGCTAAAATTGTGTAACATCACCTTTAATATCCCAAATACATTGTATTTTTTTCTCTTAATAAAGCTTTTGTTGTGAGACGCTCTTTGTGGAGTTCTTTTTTGATTATTCCCCACAAATCCTCGATTGGATTGAGATCGGGACTCGAGGATGGCCACTCCATAACAGTTATTGAATTGTTCACAAACCATTTTAGTACTCCTTGAAGTATGACACTAGTTCCATCTAGTTGGAATATAACAATATCATTCGGATGCAGTCGTGCCATTGATGGTAGGAGTTGGTTTCGTAAAATACGTTGATATTTTCCGGAATTGTAAAATATTTTGACGAATATAATCTGATTAAGGAATATCAATCTGGCTTCCGCAGGTCAGTCCTGTAAAACAGTTCTGAATTGGGTTACAACAGCTTGGAAAGAAGATATACTTGCTATAATACTAATTGCTTACATTTGAAACGAGCGTTAACGACGATTGAACGCATTCTATCGAGAAACGGTAGGTATATGGAATACGTGAAAATGAATTTAATTGGTTTTTTATACGCTTAAGTGGAAGCAAAGAAACTAGAGTGAATCAAAAATGGCTAGAATTAATAAAATGACAATATGGTGTACCTCAAGGTTCAGTTCTCGGAACATCTTAAAATTTTTAGAGGAGAGGTTAATTGTGAACAAATTAAAATTGAATGTGCGGATAACTAAATTTATGGTTTAGAATTTCAACTACAGTTGTGCGATAAGAATGAATGACGGCCTAATAGAAGACGTGAAAAAATGAAATACTTTGGACAATATATTCAAATTAAATATGTTTATTACATTTGTGAGAAAATAGCTAAAAGGATTGGGTTTTATCTATGTTGTGCGCGATAAACAATTAGAATTTTATTATTAGGTCACTTTTTAATTACACCTAATTCTGTTTTTACACGGTAGATGCGTTCCAGAAATCGTGCAAAAAACAAAAACCGTGCAAAAAAGAAATCATCATCACTGGTATAAAATTTCTTGATTAAATATTGCGCAAAAAGCTAGAGCATACTTTTTGGATTGATGCTCTAATTTTGTTGACAAGAGCATTGTACTTAAAATTGAAATTAAATTGCTTTTTTTTAACCGTGTTAAATCGAATGGAATAGTATAAAAAGGAAAAAAAAATTTCTAGGCGGTGTTAAATCAAAACCGTGTAAAAACAGAATTGGGTATACCAATCCGGTCTTACCAATTTATATTACCAAATCTTTCCTTTTATGCTGTAAAAAATGTATTAGGCTAGGCTGGCCTGCTATCTTAAAACAATATCCATTTAGTGTAAATGGATAACAACTTACCTATTTCTATTTTAGAAAAAAATTATAACAATTTTACTCCAAAAAAGGTACGTTTTCCAAAAGATCGGATGACTTTGTAAAAAATCCTTTTAGCGTCTTCGGTAACTCAAAAGTGCCAATAATCTGGCCGTTTAAAATGTCAGTCGAAAGATTATTTACCTTAAAGCGAAACTGTGTCCGGTCTTCAAGCATTAAAAGTTGGTTTTCAAGTGGATTGTGGTGAAAATTGTGCATTTTCATAAATCTGCCTGGCCTCTTTTGAAAGTACTTTTGAGTGACCATAACATTCTGTTTTTTATGATGTAGCCAAAGCCCGATTGACAACCCTATGGGGATCCGGCTGAAGGAAATTTAGGGTAAGGGGAAAGAAGGAAATTTTATTTTCATAATTGCCAGCTAGACAGTCCAGAGACGGAGTGGATTTTTAGTTATTGCAAGAATTTTGGAGTTTAAAGAAAATAACAAAATTATGTTTAACTTACATCTTTTCCTCCAGCACGAACTTGCCCTATGCAGTACAATGTTTAATGAAATGTCATCTTCTTATTTTTCGTGCCGAAAAGCTGTGGGAAACAGAAAATTTTTGAGTTCGTGCAACCGAGTGGTCCCAAAATGTTTTAGGGAACAGACCTATTCGTTCCATAATTTTCTTGATTTTGAATAAATGTTCCCTCTCCAAGTTTCACGAAAATTAGAGAAACAGAACTGTCATGAGTAAAAATTTTTGTAAAATGGTTACCCATTTTCCTTTATCCGTTGCAACACATACATTCAAAATATATCTATCATATTTGGTGTACTTTTAAAGCAAACAGTCTTCTTGATGTTATTTTTATATGTACTTATTTCTACAAAAATTTTATATATATTATAATTTTAATTTACTTATTTTTTACAAACTTTTGCAGATTGTTGGTTTTTGGTTTTTAAACTCTTTCTATTGGACTGTCATCGCCTTAGTCATCTTTCCTGATATTTCAACTCTCGATTTTGGATTCCTCGACTTCCTGTATTTAAGGTACTATATATTTAAGAAATAATGAAATGAGTATCAATTATGATTACAAATCAATTTACAATAGATTGTCATGGTAGGAGATAAAATTTTACTGTGAAAACATATTACGGCTTAAAAGACATAGAAATGAAAACGAAAAGAAACAACGCAGTATAACAATTTCATATCAAATAAACAAAAAGTTATATTTCATGGATATTATAATACATTAAAGTAACAAAAGTAAGTCATTGTGCTGCGCTTATAGCATACACTATTGTGTTATCGATTAAAAATCGAAACTTTCGCTTTTCGACCTTGATGTTGTTTATTATTCTCGCTTTAGCAAAGCTGAAATAGTAGGCTATGCTTATTTTGATACTCGATATAGTGGAACAGTTTGCCAATTTAGCTAGAAATCGATAAAACATGTATCTAAGTAGGAACATATTAGTTTTTCAAAACTTATTTTATATTAATTTGGTTGATCATATTAATTTTGTTGATCATTATTAATTTGGTTGATCATATTTGGCTGTTTTAACAGTATATAAATGGCCTGTCGGTATGCATATTTTCCGTTGTTAAAAGAAACGTCTCGTTAAATTTTTCTTGAAAATGTCGATTCAGAGATTTGCTTCTTTTTATTGTGCAACCTTCTTTAGCTTTGACAAGCTTCTCGCGTGAGTAAAAGTTTTCTTTTCATTGTAGTAAGTTTAAATTTAATTTCTACTTAAATCTAACTTTTATTGTATCTGTAGGTCTGTTCCTCTTTTCGACAACTCGTTCGCTCGAGTTCAGTTATGTTTCTTAACATTTCTTCGCAGAAATTTGGTTGATGTCACAACTTCTCCTATAGCGTGAACTTATGTTTCAAGAAATTTAGTTGTTGCACGGTTTAATGAAATATTATTTACTTTCTTTTCGTTTTTAATGAATTGCATGAAATTCGTTCATTTATTTGGTTTTGAAAAAAGTTTTTGCCCAGAAATTGTTTTAACAAACTACAAAGAGACAGACTATTTTATATACAGTAAAGTGGAACCATATTTAAAACATAACACAAAAAGAAAAAATATTTAATTTAATTTTTAAATTCTATACATTAAAGAATATTCTATATATCGAGAATAGCTTGACAGAGTTTCCCTATGCGATCCACCAATTTTTAGCATGATTTGATAGTACTACACGCCTTATTTGACTAGTACGACGAGATATCCGACTTAGGTTGTATATATGTTGATTACGAAACTTGTGCTTCATGAATGCTTATAGGCACCCAGGATTAACAGGATGATTCATCCCTAAAAATCACATCACACCAATCTCTGGCGATATTTTCTTGTACCCACAATCTCTTTCGAAGCGTAATATAGCTATAGATTGTCCTTGTCGCAGAGTTAAATTCAGTTTTCCTCAAAACAAGCTAATAGTTGTCTCGTATAGCTCGAAAGTAATTATATGCTGATGTGCTAATGAGGACGCATTACTTGTCAAATTATGAAATTTAAAGAATATCAGATTTTACCTTAGAATATGGAATTAAAGGAAGAGTTGAAACCCGTTTTTAGCAAAGAAAATGTCTTTTTGTGCAGAATTGCGGGCTATGTAGCGGTATCAACAATAAAGACGTATTTAAACCAACTTTAAAAGAAGTTCGAAGTAAATTTAAAGTCTTGTAGTTGGTAAAAGTATTATTATATAAACAACCCGGAATATTAAATCAGTTTTCATGTTAACCTCACAAATCTTATAGCATGAATTTAGAAGTAATTTGCTTAATGTATTTACCAGAAAAATGACTTACTTTCAATGCCATTTCGATAGATTACGACAGTAATTTAGCTTCTACTTTTATACTACGTTCGGAAATATTCGGTTATGTGAACTACGTGTAAAGTAGAACTACTTAGTAAGTGCCCGTTGAGACTGTCGAGCAGTTTCGGTGCATGAGTTAATTTAGAAACAGACCTACTGTTATTTACGTACAATAGATAGGCCACACATTTAGAAAAGAGTCAAACAATAACTTTCAGCAGGCTCTAGATTGGGCCTCGCCTGGTACCCAAGAAAAACACCAGGTTGCAGAACCCCTGAAGATTCGTAGAGAAGATAGGTACAACATTAATAAATCGTGGCAGAAGTTGATGAGGGCCGGAGAGAGGGTCGGTGTAACAGACGCACAAAGCCACATAACGAGTTATAGAAAACGATGAAATTAGTATATTGGTAACGTGATAGCATTTTATGAATGCCACGTTATCACTGAGGCCCCCCTCCCATGACCACAAGCAAGTTTTAACACGAGAAATTTATTTGCGTGGTCTGTACTATACCACACCCGATGAACTTTTAAATTTGAAAATTTTTATTTGATAGCAATTGAATATAATTTATTTTCTTAGATTAGCTAGTACTGTCATTTAGCCTTTTTTTCATTGTTAGTTTTGAAGAGAGAAATAGAGAAGCAGGAGTAAGGACTTGTTCATAAGCGCAATTAGCATGGCAACTACACAACTCAGCTGAACAGAATGAATTATTAAATAGCAGTACAGTACATACCTGTGTTTATGAACAGATCCTTAATCAACAATTATTTTGCATTTAAAAATTTATCTGATCGCAGAGTTAAGTAAATATTTCAGGTAGGCTAGGGAAATAATTACGGGGGACACACATTTGATTTACGGTTTGCAACTGCTGGGCAAACTAGGTTAACGCTTAGAACAGAAAACGAAAAGAAGTGCAATACCGTGTATAAACCGTGCGCGTGTTTTCCGTGTTTTATTTTAGGCTTCCAAAAGATAAAGACTTCAGAGAGCTGTGGTTAAAATCCATCGGTAGAACTGATTATATACCATCCGATGGTAGTAATGTTTGTGAGAACCACTACGAATGAGTCGTAAATTTACTACTTCCATGGTGAAAACTAACCCATTCACACCTTTCAAGCACATAAGGAAAATTCGGAAACTTTTGGGACATATAACGTATAAGCCAAAATTAGTTTTTTTATCCAATAATACTAAAAATATTAAAAAGTGGAGATACAACATCTGTGCAATTAAAATAAAGACTGAATCACATTCACTGCAGTAACTTCGATTTTGCAGCAAAATCGACTTCACTGCTTACAACTCTACGAGTAAGAAACTAAATGGAGTGGACCTTGCGTGTAAAATCCGTGTACATGAGTGTGCCGATTTCTACAACTTTAGGTCTGTTTATTTACTTCTGCAGCTGAAAATTCCTGCATTGTCCTTCTTTATGTGGTGGGAGTACAGTTGTCAAAAGTACGAAAACAGTTTTCTGAAATTTCCTGAAAAAGTAGAAGAAGAGTGTCAAAAGTGACAACAAAAATACACAACTCAGCTATTTGACATCAGCCGGTGACAGTAAGGAAAAGTAAGGCAGTTTAAAGCTATTGCAAATTTCTGAACTTTCCTGCAGGAGGGGAAGCGGTGACATCAGCAAAAGTCTCCTGTCAAACTGAGTACGAAAACGATTAACAATTATAATTTCTGTAAGTAAAGAAACAGGACCTTTTGTTTGTTCCCATCATTTAACTTGTGCTGTCACTTTGTTTGATGTTTTTCCTTAACAAAGTGTTGTAGGTGAAAAAGTGCTAATTTTACCGTTCTGTAAAGCTGAAATAAGAATTAAATTGATTGCAAAGGTCAAACATATAAAACTAGGTCTGTTCACGTACTTTTTGATCTGAGATATTCTGAGTAAAAATGTTAAATAGAAGAAATTACCAAATACCAAGAGTACGTGAACAAGTTTGAGTAGTATTGGACAAAAACTAAAGCAATAACTGTCAAAGTGACAATTAGTGCCTTTATAACAAAAGTGCTCAACTTATTTCTTCGAATAAATTTGGACTAACATTTTTAAGCAGTGGAAATGTTACGTCAGCAAATTTCCCCCCATTTCATGAGTACGTGAAGACGTTTGGGTAAAAATATCGTAATGCATTTACCCAAAACTAAGTACGTGAACAGACCTACTATAACGTTTTGTGTCAAAAATATTTGAGAAAAGTTCCGAGCAATTAGTGACAATGAATTGTGTAGTGCAATATTGCAAAAGTTCAAGTTATTCGAAACGCCCCGGGATTTCATTTCACAGATAAAGTAGAGAAAATAACTTTCTTCTTTTGTGATAATAATATTTCAGGCGGTGTGAAACACACTATTAACTTGTGGAAATACCCAGTTTTTGCGTTAAGGTAGACTTTGTTTACCTTTGGATCGGCAGCCATATTTTTTTGTGTTATCAATATTAAAGGCGGAGGTGTAATTAAATTTTGCAAGGAGTTAATAGATGAAAACTTTTTTATTGAAGTGTTTACTGAATTGCAAATTAATTAGTTAAATTTCTTATTTTAACAATATAATTCTCTAGAATTTCAAAAATTGCGCCAAATAAACCCCATATAAACATTTTTTCTTCAACCTGTCCTGTGATGTTTTTCTTGTGTGCGTGTCAGCCTACACATTTTAGAATTGGCTACGGAAATTACTGCTGTTGCGCCACTTCATTTAGTTACTTATAGCGTTTTCGATGGGACTCTTTTAGCATGGTTTCCGTGGCGCACTGTTTCTGACGTTTTCTTGTAGTGGCCCACTGATCAATGAAACATTTCTTTCCAACTTTGTCAATGTGTGCGCACCAATAAAAAAAATTTTTAATAAAACGACAGCGAATATCTATTATAAAACATGTTAAAATGAAATTGTATATTGTAAACCACTAAAAAACTGTCTGACAATTCGAACTGTCAAAAGATTTACGTTTGTAGTTGTAAAACTGACTCCACTGAAAGCAAACTGCAGTGCCAGGAAGGGGAAATCAGTGGTCCACTGAGTTTAGCAGTTCCGTTGTCAAATGTCCCATCGAACATGTTTTGATAGCGACACTGCTAGAATGAATCGAAACTTGTTGCGCACTAAAGTCCCATCGAAAACGCTATTTCTCTTGGCATTAGGTCTGTTCCCTGACTTTCAGTTACAAAAAGTGCAATTGACAATTCATAGCACGGCGCACTCAATAGCACTGAGAAAATTTTCAGTGATAAAAAGTGTTTGAGGGGAAGTTTATTTTACAGTTCAAATAGAGCTTTCAGTGTAATTAATTGAACACGAGTTATCACTAGTGCTCGTTAGGGAACAGACCTATTAACTGCAGCATATTCACTTTGACAGTGGATTTGACATTTAAGAAAATAAATTTATAGAGCGAATACAAGAGCAGAATTCATTTCTTCCATTTTATTATTTTTGAAACCAAACTTGTTTAAATGATAAATAAATGCAGCCAAAACAAATGCCAATTAAAATTTGACACGATCTATAAAGTTCAAATTTGTCATGATCATAACCAAGTTACAAGCAGTTCAAAATGCATCATTATTTCTGAGAACCATCTTCAAACAAAATTTAATAATTTTTTGAACAATGAGAATTCATCCACTCTATACTATAGGGCGGGTTCAGTGAACACAGGGGTCAGGTCAGTACCAGTAACACATCAAAAAATTTAATTAAAGAAAAGTAAAAAAATATAAGTACCGAAACGGAAAGAAATCCATAAAAAAATCTTACTTTTAAGAAAAAAACTTCTAATAAGATGAAAATAACAACACCTCACAACACAAGTATTTGTCACTATAGAACGCCAACACAGATATATAGAGCTGGGTCTTCTATCCAAACGACGTCTGATTCTCTGTATCCGGCTGATGTAGTATTGGCGAACTGTTCAAATTGTATTCGAGTATAAAACTGTTCAGTATGTAATATTAGAAGATTTTATTTTGCAAATAATTCATAACTAGAAAACCGCTTTGTTGTATTATTATAATACAGGTTCAAAAGTATTAACTTTAAGTTTTACCTTAAATGCTTGCTTATATTAGTATCATTTTCATATTTGTACTTCAGAATAAATAAAACCTTTTTGGCCTACATGTCGGCATAGTTTCCAACAGTTAAATTAATATGTTATCACAGTAAAATCCAAATTATTATAAACCCTTAGATAAAATGTACCTACTGTTGTAAGTATTAAATTTGAATGAATTTTAGTTTAATGGTAAAATTAAATTATCAAAAAAGTGCACCTTAATTTGTAAAAAAGATTTTAATTTGTTTTTCTGACAGACTATTTTAGAAATTGCAATAAAAGGCATTAATTATATATTTAATGTTAAATAAAATTTTAATTAAAAATTACAATTTTTTATAATTCTGAGAAACTAAAGCAATGTAAAGCAAACAATATATAATGGTGCATTTTCAGTTTAATCTTTTTATATTGAATCATATATTTTTTTTATTACACTGACAAATCTATATGCAGTCAGTTTAAAAGAATTAATCCAAAATGTTTTGATTAGATTAAGTTTAAATTAGATTAATTGATCTCATTCTCTGCCATTATGTCAGAAATCTTCTTCAAAAACATACCAACCAAATTTACTTTTATTTTTCAAATGGTAAGTAAGTATAGACAATTTGATATAATCCAACAACTAAAACATTTGATTCTAAGGTTTTGATTAAGTTTTTGAATGACACAGGCTTTTGCAAAGATCCAACTGAAATTTTTCAGACAGCGTTTTACGCTTTCAGTATACCACTTCTGCAAGATGTTAAATTTATGTACTTTCTTTAACAAAAACTACGAAGAAGTTTGACAATATATATTTCAAATTGACTACTCCAATAAAAACACATATCGACAAAATCGAAGGGTGCAGCTATTTCGACTTTACAAACGGATGATCTGGCATTTTTGTGTACTGACAGAGGAATCGCGATCGCTGTCTGTCACTCAAACGGTTAATAGTTTTATAAATTATGAAGTCATTCTTCTTCAGCTTCTCAGTTCGAGCTTAAGTTCATGATAGTTTAAGGGGGCATTCCCGGAAAACCATGAGAAAAATAGGGGATTTTGAAAGAGATAACTGAATGAGGTTTTTTTCTGTTTTTTTTCAAGATTTTCATATATTTTATAATTTTCTATGGTTTCTTTCATTTTTCCCTCTCGGCAGTCACGTAGACGAAGTGGTTTACAGACGCCTCTTAAGAATCATCTAAAACGGTTCAATAGTCAATCAAAGCGGTTCAATCGTCCTCGTTTAATCGCGACCACCACTTCGGAAAATTGCGTTTCGAGCAAAATACTCACAAAGTTTTGCAATTGGTATTGAATAAGTGAAATTTTCGGAAAAAACAAAGCTATAGAGTCATTTCCAGTTTGCAAATTGAAATAATCGTGGAGAGATGTATTCTCAAGGCTCTTAAGAAGACGATCAAGCAAAAAAATTTGATGGTTTGAAACTTATTTCCGGGAATGCTCCCTTAACTTAGTGTGTCTCTTCAGCCGAATTTAAGGCAAATTACTTTTACACTCGAGCACTGTGATGTATTTTCTGACACGTTATCAATGTGGAATTGTAAACTGATGTACACTCGCGGAAGAAAAGTTTGCGGTCTATCTTTTATCTTTCTCCGCTCTCCACGTCCGCATACAATCGACAAGCTATATCGAACTTTTGGTATCGACAACCCCGGTAATGTTGGGTGGGAACAGTTTTTTTCCGCTAGTGTACTATTGTGAATTAATTTACTGTAAAAATTTAGTGCATGTTTTGATTTTTTGTGAAAGCTTTCACCGGAAAATGTAATATTAAAACGATGAACAAAAACTTTCTTTCCAAGATCCAATAAATCAATTAGTCTGAAAATTTGGTTTCACTAGAGTTGAGTTATGCTGTTTAGCTGCTCTACTAAAGACTAATTCACTAACCTCTGAACTTTGGAGCAATAGCTATGATAGCTGCTCTAGTGGAGTTATAGCCTTGTGGCTGCGCCTAGGTTTCTTTCTTATTTACAGAACCTACTGCATTTAACCAAAATTAAATTCTGTCATGTATAATGGTTATTACTATTTAACAAAAGAAAACAATTGAGATATAACCGTTATATTTCATTTTTTTCTTAAATAATTTATAACAGTCGCCTACATTCTTCGTAATGTTAAACTAATGGTTGTCTCAAATAAAATAATTTCAGCAATTGTCAAATCGGAAAAGACAGTTAAGTAACATTTAAATAATGAGTTTAAGCGGTTAATCTTGGAGGCTTAAGCTAGTACAGTGAAACGGTATAAAAGAGTTCTACTGAGTTTAAGCTTGAACTGTGAAACCGGCCCATAGTATTGTCGATAAGAAAGAAAAGTGAATTTTTTAACAATATTAAATTTCCAAAATCTTGACAGACAAATGTCAATTAGAAATAAGCAATGAACGAGTTTAAAATATTTCTCTTTTGGGATCAATGCCAACAGGAACAATTTTGTAAATAGTTAAGGCACAATTAACCTATGACATACCAATCAAATATTTGTCCTGCTTCAATTGGAACATTATACTGACATTTACAAGTTCCCAGAAAAATCAAGAAAAATGGTTTAGGGTTGCAGGGATAAAAATGCCCAACTTCACCATGTGTAAAATTTGCGTAAGAGGAGAAACATTTCGTGTTCAAAGTTTCTCCAATTCCAAAAGTAAGCAATGTGAACGAAAACCTTTGAGTTAACAGATAGATCTTTTATGTACAACTTTTCGCAGTCAGTAAGGCCGCAAAACTGGCTACTTGTCATAATAACCACTGAAATTCGAAATAACATAAAATACCCAATGGCGACGCACTAAAAAAACTGGACATAACTAATGGCTACGAAAGAATTGAGGGATGACGCAGAATCTGTAGAAACCTTGGGAGCAGCTACTAAGGCTGTAGCTCCACTGGAGCAGCTAAAATAGCTGTAGCTCCAAATCTAAAGGAATTGGTCATATGTGGAGCAGCTATAAAGCTGTAGCTCCGCTCAATCAAAAAGATTTTCGGACTGATTTATTGAATAAAGCTACGGTTTATATACAAATTGTCTTACGCTAAAATGCCTATGCTAGAGTGTGGACTTTGACCGTGCTCATAATTGCAGCATATCTTGATTCTTGTTTTGATTTTAATTATTATCAAAGAAAGTATCGGAACAGATTGCAAGTAAGCAATTTGTTCTTAGATGGCTCAATTGCTTTAATCGCCACGAGTTTGTTGACCGCCTAGGTGTGAAGAAGATCTTGGGGTTGGCTGTAGAGCTTTTCCCATTAAGTATGTTTATTGTTTATACTTGTTGTTTTCACTCGATTCCAGTGCCGCTGACCGAAAGTAACGTAGGTCAGGAAATTGTGCACAACACTTTGAGTGAAGCGAGCTTATGTTTACTTTTTAAAGTAATTGGCATCTGAATTTTAATTGGCCATTGGGGATTAATTATGTGGTATATTACAATATTTCGGGAGCGCAAACCTTGATTCTTTTTTCATAGAAAATTTGTTAGCCTGTGTTCAGTACGAGACATCAATTGAGTGCCAAAGATAAGAATAAGAAGTTCAATTGCGTGAATCGCAGTTTTACATTAAAAAACTGTTTTTCAAGTGTATTACAAAAAAGAAAGAAACATTTTTTGTCGGTGGGGCACATTTTTGCTTTAAAAAAAATTAGTTATATAAGTGGAGAGCAGAGAGGTGGTTGTTTAATGGTATGGTCGAAACTTTCAATTGCGTTTTTCTCGAAATGAGGTTTTTTGTTTGTAGACTGTAAGTTTAGTAGGTTACGCTTTAATTTAAGTTTTTGTACGAGTACTACAAACGAAACTTTGACCTGTTGTAGTTAATATTTATAAACGGAATTAATGCAATTGTATTCATTGTAAACAAGGAAGAATGGCAAATGCAATATTCCTGGAAATTCATAAATATTGTACAACTCGTTAGGTAGTCAGGAAGTATTCCTGGTGATTATTTCTTTCTAATTAAAATTTAAAATTATTCTTCCCTTAAGTCATAAAAAGTAATATTGCAATACAAAAAAAATCACTATCGTGTCTCAGTCAAGAAAGATTTACAACCTCAGAAGTGGAATAGTCACGCGACATTATTATGAAGCATACACTAGTGTGTTTTTGAATTTCTTTATTGTTATTTAGCTTAAGTTAGAAATTTTATAGATAAGCATTTCAAATGCTTGTGCTTTGTTATTTGTGTGCAAATAACTTTTATACGAGTTATGAATAACCCCGCAAATGTTCTTTTCTTATTATTCCATTTACCACTAAGTGCTTTCAATTTGATCCCTTTTCAATATAAAAAATTGATTTTTAAGTGACAGTAGTTTCTCATTGAAAAATAATTACGACAATTTTGTGAAAATATTAATTTAATTAAAATTGTGTGTGGTTAACTGTTTAAGGTGTAATTGTAGAAGGGTAATATAAAATATATAATTTTTTGTCGAATAATCTATTATATTTTTAGAGTATTTTCTACGATTACCGAAAGTGCGTCTCTTGGACAGGAAATGCAGTAAATCTTTATAACACTAAATGCAAGTGACCCTCATCTACTGAACTTAATATGCAGCTGCTTGGTTCCTAAAACATTTCTTCCTAAAAGCATTCGAAGAGTGCAATTGTCTACGATTATAAAGAAGTGTAAAGACAGAAGGTTATGAAGTATTTCTATGGAGACAAGTCACAACTATATTTAACTAAAAGCTATAGGAAAAGTATGGTAAATATACTATAGGTATCCTATTCGTCTTCAACAAAAGCAACGAATTCAAAGCCGAAGAAAGGCTGTTTGGAAGGTCATCAATCATTCATGAAAGGAATTTCAGTTTCGCACACTGCTGGTAAGTAGCCTTTGAAATTTGTACTATGTAATGAAATATACCATAACAAATTGTAAGAATTGTTTCAATAAAACGTATATATTTTCCTTATTTCATTCAGACACTTAACATTCTGTCTGTTCCCTCGTTTTCCAGGTAAAAACTTTCCATGCAAAACCTTACCTGTACATGTTTTGTTTTTTTTTTTATAATAATTGAAATAAAGTTTGAAAGCCGATAGCGTATTGAACAATTTAAAATAAAATTAGCTTCGGTTATAACCATAGAAGAGGAAAGCAATTTCTAAAAACCCCGAGCCCTTCTTCAACAGATGTTTGTACTTTTGCAAGAAAACATGGCCGAAAATGCATCAGCTTAAAAGTTTAGGTAAGTTCGTGTTGGAAGGGGACACGTGACGAAAACCTTTTTTCCGCCATTTTTCCTGCCGAAAAAAGCAAAGGAAACAGATGAAGGAACAGACCTATTGTTTCCACAGCTAAACTTTGCTCAGTCATTTTAGCATTTCACTTCGATAGCCGTACGCCAATTATTATTTTTGGAGCGCTCTACATGTCGCACTTGTATATATTTTAGGGCTATAAAAGACTGGTTTTAAACGTTTCTAACATTATTCTACCGAAAAGGCGAGAAAAATGCTATTAATTTCTCGCGCCTTATAAATCGAAAAATTCTTATTCAACGGGAAAAGTTTATATTTTAAAAATTGGAGATAATTTTAAAATCTACAAAATGTTTTGTCGCAATTTCACGATTCAAGGAGAACAAGATGTTCACAAAAAAGGCCTAAATTTAACCTATATTCAGGATGGCAACAAACGCACAATTGGAATCACCCGGCAATGCGGTATTGCACTTGCAAAAGTTTTTTCAATTAAAAATTTCTTTTTAAAAATAGAAAATCAATACAGATGTGCACAGATAGATATATTAACATATCAGCAATCTTTAAAAATCTTCCCACGAAAGTACATATTCTGGAGAGCCTCTGAATGTTGATCGTCATTTTCTAAAGTTTTTCATTTAGAAAATTTTGGAGCATCCGAAAAAGGTCTTAATTGTGTCAAATCTAAAGGAAGTTGAACTTGCTTTATTTTTTTTTCCCTTAAAGCTGTGCATGATCGCATATTATCATTTTGAAAAATGATTCCTCTCGTTTTTATGCGATCAATGGCCAATTTTTTCAAGTAGTTGACCCAATGCTCATAAATGCAAAACTGCATCGCTGTACGATTCAGCGTAGTAAGTTCTGAAACTACATTGAGCATCGATCCGTTGATTTTTGAATTTAGCCTATATTTTCGCGCTACTCATTTGATTGCGTGGTAAGAGCACCCGAATATTCCATTAAATCCTTAACATCAAATTATATGTTCTAATTTCTAACTTCCAATAACGTAACGGAAGTAATAGTTAATCAACTTGTACTTGTTCTGCCGAATTGTGCTTAGAAAAGCTATGAACTACTCATTTGTTTTTCTTAAAGACTAATTCAAGGTGATTTGCAATTCGTATTCTAATAATGATATTAGTTTCAATGGCTTGTCTTGCTACTTTTGTATATACTCTCCTAGCTGTACCAAGCATTACTTTAAAGATTGCTTTTCCACTCTCTTTACCATCAGATTACTCTAATAAATACTTAACTCATCTAATCGTTTATCGAAAAACTGTGTTAAGTTAGGAATTCTTGGAACTGTTGGCAGTTCGGTAAGATCGTCAATTGATTAGAAATAAACTTCTTTTACATCAGAAAATTATATAACTTTACACAGCTAATTCTCTATATATTAGAAAGGGATTTAGCATATGCTGAATTTGACGTATTTTAACAATAAATTAAATTATAAATTTACATCAAAAGATAAGAAATAAACTTAGCAATAATATAATACTGATAGAATTACTTAAAAAATTTGTTATTTAATAAAAATTTGGAGAAAAAACATTTTAGGTTTAATAAGACACAATTGTAAGTGTTTTCAGAAGATTTTTAAATATAACAATTAACAAATCTTATGTTCTCGAAAATAATGTTTAAGTCTGTTCATTATAAGACAAATGTGTTCTTTAATTTTAATTTTTATTAATAACGTGACTAGTTCACTTAAACTGAATTTTCCTGTAATATATTTTACTTTAACTTCCTTTATAGTTTTCATTGCCTTTAGATTAGATTGCATAAACATTGTACCTTGCATAAACATTACCTTATTTGTGATTTATATGTAAAACGATGTGATTGACTTTTCAGTAATATCGAAAGCGTTATTTATGATCGCTCTACAAATCTAAGAACGCTATGTTAACCCTCACAGATTGTCTGAAGGGTTTGTCATTCTTCAAAAGATCGAGTTTCTACAATCTTATAGTAAATGTACTTAATAAGAGTTTATAAAATATTATATTTTTTAACAATTTACCATCAGGTTAACACTAGAAACTTATAATAATGTCAATCTTGTGACGATTAAAGAAATAATATATGTTTTTAGAACAGAACCACATTTATGTGAATATTATCAAGAAATGCATGTCCACTTTACTATAAAAGAGTTGTATTTCATATCTTCTCCAAATAAACTTATAAAGATTGCTTAGTTAATTGAGTTTGGATATTTTACATTGGTACAAGCAAATCCGGACATTTTGTGTAATACATATTTTAATGTATTACACAAAATGTTCGGATTTGCACAAGTATGATAGAAGAAACTGCCCTCCATTGATTTAAAGACTTTAACGTGTTAAAAGGGGGTCACCGGTGCATGACACTGAGTTTGTTCGCTTCGCCATGGAGATCACCGGTAACCGGCGAATCCAATTCTAGTAAACATAATTCCAGTCAATTTCAATGCTTTTAAATTTTTCAATATTATCATCGTTACTACAATGATGGATAGGTGAACCAGTACTATCTGTTACAACTTTTTGGAACAGATTTTTGCTTTAGTCCAACTTAGGTTTTTTTGAATTTTTTTCGTAATATATTGTGACGTAAATGGGTCTCTTCGGGTTCGATGGATTAATTAATACACTGATTTTCAATCACAAATATTCACAATTTTATTCACTTCACTTAAGGACTGTAACGAACGAATATAACCTGTAAAATTCAAAGCTGTCCGTGCGTTAAACGTCAAAAATGTCAGGACCCGTTGTGTGCAAATTTATTAACGAACATTCAAAATTTAAATTCAGTTTTAATTTGAGTGCAGTGTACCAGTAATATTTTGAAACAATGGCTCAAGAGAAACGTCGGAAAAAAATTATTGACAAATGGCTTGTAAATCCACAACGGGCAAATCACTTTATAGCAAAAGAATTGAAAATTGCGCGGAGTACGGTGGATTCAGTTTTAAAACGTTATTTTGAAGCGCTGTGTATTTTTCGAAAAGCAAAAAGTGGAAAAAAAGGTGGTGCACATAAGCTGGACAAGAAAATAGTGACTGCAATTGTTAAAAATCGGAGCATGCTTCTAGAGATGTGGCTCGGAAATGTGGAACAAATCAAACAATGGTGCAAAGGTGTAAAAAACGTGCCGGTTTAAATACACGAAAAAACAAAAATACCAAAAGTAACGAAAAAGCGACGGCAAGTCATCAAAACAAGAGCTAGAAAATTGTATGAGTTAATTGGAAAGAAAAAAGCGTGTATGATTTTGGACCATGAAACCTATGTCAAAGCGGACTGTAGTACACTTCCAGGCTCACAATTTTATACTCTATTCGAAGGAGAAGTTCTTCAAGAATCGGAAACATCAATTGGCATAAACAAATTTGGGACCAAATACCTTTTGTGGCAGGCTCTATGTCAGTGTGGAAACCGAAGCCCACCTCATCACCTTCATCACAAGTGGAACAATTAGTGCAGAAATGTACATCAATGAGTGAATTAAAAATCTGTTGATTCCGTTTGTGAAAAAGCATAGGGATTCTACACTATTCTGGCCGGATTTAGCTTCCGCGCACTAACAATAAACGTCCTTATCGAAAACGATATTGATTTTGTGGCGAAAGATACCAATCCCCCAAATGTTCCACAATGCCGTATTATTGAAAGATGTTGGGCTTTGGTGACAAGAAAACTGAAGACAAGTGAGCTGGCTGCAAATGACCTTAAAGATTTTAGTGTCAAATGGAAAAGAGCGTCCAGACAGATCAAGGACACCACTGTCAGAAATATTATGAAGAACATTAGAAAAAAGTTAATTGTTCGATCTACTACTTCCTTTATCGTAGATAACAAAATGTGTGATAGGTCTTTTCCCACAGTAGCCAGTACCTTTCCAGTTGACACATATTGTTAGGTCCCCCTTTGGTATCTTGACCATGGTATCTTCCGTCCAATCGTCCGGAAGAGTACAGGTGTTCCATGCTATCTTTAGGATTGGATAGAGTGCACTTGCGGTGAAGCTTGAGTCGGCTTTTAACAATTCTGATGGGATGCCATCTTTTCCAACTGCTTTACCATTGGCCATTGCATGAATTGCGGGTACTATTTCTGTCTTGGATGGAACGCGGGTGTTAATTTTTATATGCTGTGCATTGTTCATATTTCTTTCTGGTTCCTGTATAAAGGAGCCATTTAGGACGCTAAGCAAATGTTCTCTTCATCTTTGGAGTTGTTCATCGTGATTGCACAGCAACTTTCGATCCGCACTCTTTACGCCATGCCTTTTAGTAAAGTGTTTCCGGAGAGCTATTTAGTTATTTGGTGCAGCACCTTACTGTTGCTTGTGTTTGCCGCGTTTTCCGCTTTTTATGGGAGCTGGACACTACTCTTTTCCTCCCGGTGTAATTGAGAGTACTCACGTTCTAGTTGCCGACGTCGATCTGGATCCTCTGTGGTGGAGTTCACGTTAACTCTGCGTTCTATTTTTTGCCAGGTTGAGTCCGAAATCCACTGTTGCTGGTTTCTTTGGGTTGTCTCCGCTGCTGTTAATATAACGCATACCACACCTCTTCAATATATATATATCTCATTAGAAACGCATTGCTGATTTAGATTTTAGTGGAACTTATCAATATACGCGTGTGCAGAGTGATCGATTTACTCCCCCCCCCCCCCCCCCGCCCCTCCCACAAATAGTGGTTTGAAATTTTTCTACAATGAAAAGAACCAGTCTTACAAATTTTCTATGAAAGAGTAAAAAAGACCAATAATTTAAGAGGCAGGTTCAATTTTTGCTTAAAATAGCAGATATTAGCTGTACGTTTGGTCATTAAGTTTCCTATGAAAGAGAACACATTAGCCACTATTCGAAACCCAAAAATAAAAAATAAAAATATTAAAATTTAAGTTTGAAAATTAATTTTTTTTAAACTATTAGCAGTAAAAAAAATTACACAGTCTTTAGCACCATTGTGCTACCTCTCAACTGATATTTTAATAACGTCTCTAGCACTAAAACTTTAGACGATTTATGTCCGTTAAAAGGTAAGACTGGTTTTTTTTTATCGTAAGAAAAATTCCAACCACTATAGCGGGGAGGGGGAAAGATAGACGCCCCATACAATTTTTTAATTTTTTTCGTTTCTCACCTAGATCTACCAGATCCTTCATTTTCGCACACGCGCTTTGAATCACCCTGTGTACCAACTTTTTGTCCCGTAAAAGTTCTACTTTAAACCGTCTATGGTTTATGGCGTCGTGTTGAACATTTCTGGTAGTGATGATTTTAAAGTGAATCGTTGCTACTACCAAATGATGATCACTTCTAGTATCCGCTTCCCTAAAGCTTCGCGGACATCTTCAACAATCGTCCTTCATCTGCGACTGACGGTCACATGGTCTATCTGATTTCTCATTCTACCATCCGGCCATATCCAGTTCTCTTTGTGTATTTTCCTGTGACAGGAGTAGATTCCACCTACTAGAAGTTGCTGAGAGCTACAAAAGTTAACGAAAAGCTTACCTGTACAAATTTCGATCGTGTCTGAACACAATTACTTGTTATCTTTATGTGTAAAACGAATTATTTAATTATCAAATAATGCACGATAAAATAACAAATAATTATATAAAATTCAAATAAGAAGCATCAAATAACAAATAATTATTTTCAAATAATAAATAAATTTTGTAATAAGTATTAAATTGATTTTTTAGCTTTTATCTTTATTCGAATAAAAAATTCCTCTGTCTGCATTTAGTCTGAAGGTACTAAAAAGGATGACAACCACCTTTGGGTATCTATAATATTCGTCTTCAAAGAATTACAATACAAATGTTTTCTTGTATTTATTTAGATGAAAATTAAAAAACATTGTACTTTTTTAACTTAACATTTTTGTTATTCAATCAAAACCTATAATTTAGTATCACTCTTCGATCAAATCGAGCCAAGCCCACACATTTCAACCATAAGGCTACTTGTTCATTTTTAATTGTTAATACTAAGTCAACAAAATCACTTACCAAATGTATACGTGCTACTATTTCAATCCAATCTATATAGTGGCCTTCCGTGTGTTTAGAAAAGCCAAAATTTTTATGGTACGCTGGGTAGCAACTCACAACTTCTAGCCTGGGAAAATCCGAAACAGCGGAATAATAACGGACACAGAAAAGGAATTGAAGTAAGTCACATAATGAGAAGAAGTGCATCTCTGGCGGTTTGAGTAAGTACTTACTTGAATTTTTATTAATTTTATTCTCAATATGTTAAGCAAACTTTATTTAACATGTTTAGGCAAGAGTTTTTTAATTTTACAGTAGTTAAGATAATATTTTCAAATAAAAACTATAACTGAAGCCAAACGTGTGTGCATACAAAATGCAACAAGCGGGAAGTTTATATAAATAGATCATCAATAAAAAAAAGGAAGATATAGTGGGGGCTGTTGAATGCATTAAACAAATTACTAACAAAAATAGAAAAGTAAAACGAAAATGTTTCATACTGACATACAGCATATGAAGAAAACCTTAAACTAAGTAGAAAATAAAAACTCTGAGTAAAAAAACTGAGAAAACGGAGAAATAAATAAATAAAATACTCGCCGAATTGTATTACTTAGATTCGTAAAATGTCTACAAAATTAATAGAGTTTTCTGTTGGTACTTGAAGTTATTTATTTTAATTTCCGGAAATCGAAAGAATAACAAACACTTGTTTATTGTTCCACAAACTTTAATTTTTTATTTAAAATTATTTTCCTAGATAAGAGGCCTTCGAAGAAAACTGTAGAATATTGCAGAAATGTGTTCCCGTATTCACTTCTCCAAGATTTTGCCTACGTCACAACTTCCTCCTGCAGAAAATTTAAGAATTCTGCAGCAACTTTTACCAGCTGCAATATGCTTAAAACTTCTTTCTGTCACAAGTGACAACTGCCCAAAGGTCAATTGAGTGAAATTGAAATTTGTGAATCTAACTTTTATAAAGTTTTATATCCTAAAAGTTAAGGGTCGAATTAGCCTATAAGAAAGAACTGCTATTGTTTAGTTTCCATATATAGAAAAAGATTTTTTTAGATTTTTTTCTTAGCTACCGCTCAAAACAAATCTTCTGCTTTTTCAGAAAATTGCAGTTGGTCGTTCCCGTACTGAAGTGAATTCACCCGCACCACATACATACGTGAACAGACCTAATGTCTTAAGCAGACGAAACGCGCCAGACAAAAATTTAAATTTATTCGTTATTCTTTCGGTTTTTGAAAATTAAAATGAACCATCTAAAAGCTTTTCAAATGCTTTTGGAGCACTAGTTAAATAATTCTGCTCTTTAGCAATTGGAAAACGGAACTCTTTTTAATTTCCAAACTTAAGATTTATATAGCAAAAACTTCGGCAAAAATGTAAGCGCATTTAACTTTATTTGCAGCCAAGCTACACATTAATAATAAAAGCAACAGCAATTTTACAACATCGTCAAAATATTTTAAAAATAATTTAGAAAGAAAATAATACACCAATTTTACAAGATTCCTCTAATTAAAAACATAATACGATTTTAAGTTTTCGTCAAGTTTGTCTGGCTCTGTGAATGGTAGTTGGCAAGTTTTTTTGTGGCAAATATATGCCGTGGGTCTTCCATTGACCATTTTGAATTTCTCGACAGTTTTCCTCTTAACACACGAATTTTTTTCTGGATCGAAATGCACAACAATCATCCCGGGAATATAATATTTTCGACACACATCTATAAAGCTCTTGGTCATATCAGAATCAGGCCCAACAATTGCAGCCATTTCGAGACCTCGTTCATATATAAGAAGTGCTGACATCATTTCGGGAAGGACATAACCAAAAGGACTTGCTGATGAGAAGAAATTAAAAAGTTTCTTTGCTCTTTCTTTATACAATTTGTCTTCATAATAAACTGAAATTAGAAGGAGATTCCGAGCAGCAACACTATTTCCACATGGCTCAGCACCATCATGATCTAAAAACGGTCCGAAATATTGCAATTCAAATACACAAAAAATACAAAATACCTTCTTTTAGACGAACTATAACATTTGGCGAATTTTCTTGAGAGTAGAAATATCCGCCTTGTCGCTCATCCCAAAACAGAGCGTCCTGAATGTCCTGCAGTTCCTTAGCCCACTCAAGCGCTTCCATATCGAAAGTGGCTTTATAGTAGTCTAACAGACCTTTTATGAGAAAGGCATAATCATCCAAAAAACCGCCAATGGGATCAGATCTACATGAATAACAAATATTTATGGTAAGATCTATTTTAAAGCGGCAAGTAAAAACTTATTGTTATAGGACTTCTTAGTAAGCGCAGATTTGCGTCGCTGAATTTTATGCAAACCTACGTTTACGCACAAGCTTATACTTACAGAATTTCGGCAACTCCGCTTCCTGTACCTTCTCCATAGCACGTTCTCAAAACAATTTTCTTTTCTTCATCATAAGAGAATTTTCTTAAGAAATTAACCAAATCCCTTGCTGCGGCGATGTATTCCTCTCTTTTTTCACTTACACAATTGGCTAATTTGGATATGCCTGATAAGATCAAGCCATTCCAAGCAGTGATTATTTTTGTATCCAAATGAGGTCTTGGCCTTTTACCTCGAATTTCGCGAAGAATTTCATTGGATGTATTCAGCAACTTCTTTAAATCTCCTTGAGTTATTTTAAACTTGTCGCACGTGGCTTGCAGTGATTTTCGAACAATTAAAATATTTTTAGCTGTTAAATGCCCGTGTGGATCACTGGATGGATCGACATTTCCTTTTTCCTGAACGTCGTAGTGGTAACAGTAGATTTCAAAAACCTTTTTCGAATCCATTTCAAATTTAGATTCATGTTCCTTGATAGCATTACGGATTTCAGAGAATGTCCAGGCATAAAATGCTCCTTCGATTTTAATTTTATCGGTTTCTGTTGGCAGAGAGTCTGCATCTTCACCTGAGTAGAAACCACCCGAAGGGTGACGTAAATCCTTCATTAAATAACGAAATATTCCATCAGCAATATCAAGATGCCATTCATCTTTAGTAATCTTGTAAGCATGTGCATATGCACCTAGTAGCTGACCCTGGTCGTACAGCATCTTCTCAAAATGAGGTACATGCCATTTCCTGTCAACAGCGTATCGTGCAAAGCCCCCAAATACGTGGTCATGTATTCCTCCATTCCCAATCTTTTTCAACGTCTTAAGAACCATATCGAGAATGTCACGATCTTTCTTCACAACATAAGCATGAAATAGAAAATTCAGTCGCGAGACTTCTGGAAACTTTGGATGAGAACCAAAACCTCCGTATTCCGAGTCGAAGTTCCTTTTGAAAATCCGAATTGCCTGGTTAAGTTTTTCTTCCGTACTTACAGGCCCATCAGAAGGCGAATCATTACTTTTTTCCGTAAGGCTCTTTTGAATAGCCTGAATAATCTTGTGACCAGTGGCAGCAAGCTCAGCTTGATCGTCCCTCCATTTCTGTGCGATTTTATGGAGAACAGTAGTAAAACCTGGCATTCCCCATCTGTCCGTTGGTGGAAAGTACGTTCCTGCAGTTATTGGAGCCAAGTCGGGTGTTAGCCAAACTGACATGGGCCATCCTCCGCTACCGTTTATCATTAGGACAAAATTCATATAAATCTTGTCGATATCTGGTCGTTCCTCTCGGTCTACTTTGATATTCACAAAATTCTCATTCATAATCTTTGCAACCTCCTCATTCTCAAATGATTCGTGCTCCATAACATGACACCAGTGACACGTTGAGTAACCAACAGACAAAAATATCATTTTGTTTTCATTTTTGGCTTTTTGAATGGCCTCGTCACCCCACGGATACCAGTCCACCGGATTGTGTGCATGCTGTAAAAGGTAAGGTGACCTTTCCTGTGCTAGACGATTCGTGAATTTTGGCTGATCGCAAGACGTTGCCATGTCGGTCTTAAGTATTGGTCTTACCAATGAAATATTTCTGTTGCTAAATTGGAGAATGTATAATTACCAAAACTCAGTTTGTATTTTTTTTCTTACTTGTTATTGCTTGAGTTAGCCGAGTACTTTCTCTCAGACGTAATTCCTAAAAGTCTGGTATTTCTACAAACCACAATGCTCCCAGCGCGAGAGATAATTTTAAACATGTCATTACCAAATTTTAACGTCGTTCTGTAGAATACACCGCCTAAAGGCCTTCTCCAATTTTTGGTGAAAGACTCTAGACTGGAAGAGAATTTTGTAAATAAATTTTATTTTGACAGTCCGACGGATATGACTTCACTTCAAATTAGAATCAGCTGATAGGTTTCGGATATATCACACATAGATGTCATGATGTATGGTAGGAATTTGTTATGTAACCGGAATGAACATGGAAAACAGATGCGAAAAAGATTATTTAATTGTTTATTTACTATAATAACTATTAACTTTTGCTATTTTTAGATCTGTCCATATTAAATGATGTTATGATATAGAGCAGGTGGCGGGGCATTTCCATTTCAACGTTGGAAACAATCTTAAATTGGAAAATTTGTTAATGGTAAGTAAAGTTTTATAAATTAATGTTTTACTGCTCCTCAAGAACCAATATAACATTGCTTAATTATACTATTTTCAATATACCCCTGAAAATATTACCGCTTAAGGTATTGCTCTGATCAGTATTTGCAAATGAACCTTGGTAAAAGTTTTCAAAATCTCTATAAATTCTTCTACTTTCTTATAAACTTTATATTATACGCTTATTTTTATAAAAGCTTAATTAAAATTACTTAAACGTCTGAAGGCATTCAATATTTTGTGGAAAATCCCTTTGCATTCATTATAGCCTTGCCGGGACGGTCGATTCATTGAAGACACTAAACTCTAACAACCGTCTGGAGTGATCAGTATCAGTTTTTTAGAATTTCAATCCAAAGCTGGTTTAAATTAGTACCTAACTCAAATCTACTTCATTTTTAGAATCTCCTTGTATATATATTGACCCATTGTTCCTTCAATACGATGAATTGAGCTAACATCATATGATGATACTGCCACCCTAATGCTTCGGAGTTTTTGTAGTATAGCTTGGCTCATATTCCTGACAAATCCCTCGCCATACGTGTACCATGTGATTAGAAGTGATTATGCTTATACTCATCGGTCTGCAAAAATTTTTCCATCAGTTGGCATTTTTCCATTACATGACATGCGAATTGTAAACCTTGTAAGATATTACGCTTGGACAGCAAGGGTTTCCGTTTTGCAATTTGTCCAAACAAGTTTATTTCTCTTCACCTGCTTTTATTGCACTTATGGATGCGATGGATTCCTCTTTTATTTTAGGTGTCGTCATGAATGGATCAGCTTTTGGTGCCCGAACAATAGTTAGGAGAAAATCCAAACAGTGAACAGCGCTCTACATAAATGTGGGAGAGTCTGTGGGCGAAGGTGGGGCATCTCAACCAAGGTCGCATACTGGATCTACACTATGATGGTGAGACCCATTATATCATATGCCTCGATGGTCTGGTAGCCAAGTGCTTCAAAGACCACAGTAAAAACGCAATTGAGTAAGGTTCAGAGGCTAGCGTGTGTAAGGATAACAGGGCATTTCGAACCACGCCGACAATGGCGTTAGAGATGATAATAGGTTTCCTTTCATTAGAAATATATGTGAAGATAACTGCTCCATCAGCAGCTCTTCCCATAGATTTGGGCGCAAACTGGTACAGATCTCGTGATAACCAAGGGCATAGGAAAATACTGGAACTTGTTAAAAATAGGATACCGGAATTAGAAATGCCTCTTGATGGTATAAGCAAAGTAAGGGTAATTGATAGATCCCATGAAACACCTATAAGGGATGGGTCGCTCCCTGAAAACCGTCTAACCGACGTTAAAATTGTCACGGATGGATCCAAAATTGATGGGAGTGCACAAGCAAGGAATCTCCAGTGAGGACCTGAATTTGAACACACCATCAAGTCTGGGGGCATACACCTGTCTTTCAGGCTTAGATGTTGGAATGTAGCGGGGGGTATGCGTCCAGAAAAGGTAGTTTACTTTGAAATTCTACGTAATGAGAAAAATTAATAGAGACATATTGATTGTTTAACGTACTCTGAATTTTATCTCTCTTTTGCACCGCGAATATGTCATCCACGTATCGTATCCAGATTCTCGGAGAGTTTGGGTCTTTTTTAAATTTATTTTCAAAATTTGCAATAAATGGGGGCAAACTGTTACCCATTGATGTGCCCTCAGTCTGTTTAAAAAACTCTCCTTTGAAGCTAAAAATGTTTGTTCCATGTACGATGTCAACAACAACTTCCATTTCACTTACAAAGATTGCACGTCAAACGAAACTAATACTTCGTCATAATTTGATGCCCTTTACTTTTCAATAAATTCGTACGTGTTTATTACGTAGCTCCCAGCTAGCTGTGTCAAATTACTAAATTCTTTTATTAACCATTTGAATATTTCCGAAGTAGGAGCATTTATATTTGATCAGAGAGGTCTTACTTTATTGCCTGGCTTATGGATTTTTGGTAGAGCATATAATCTCGGTACTCTAGTATTCACTACCTTTAATTTTAGTCTTCAACGAGGATCTTCGGAATTTTTTTCATATTTCCTCAAATATTTTTCGACTTCGCTTTCCATTGCTGTTAATGGATTTTTATTCAATTTTTCATATGGTCCCTCTAAAAGTAATTGATTAGCCCTACTATAATAACCCGATTTATCCAGGATCACTACTGTATTTCCTTTGTCAGGTTTTAAGTAAGAGATTTGACGGCTTGTTGGTTCATTTTAAATTTCTCGTGTACAGTTTTAACTCAATTATTTACGTATTTTCCTATAATTTCCTTTGACTCTATTCTAATCGCTTCCTTCACTTCGTTTGGAAGATTCCATATTACGACCTCGACCTACGCTATAATTTTATCTACAGGTGGCTTCTTTGGCTCCAATGCATAATTTATACCTTTTTCTAATAAAGCTTTTTTGCAAATTGTGAAATTTTCTGATGAAATATTTTTAACTAAAGTTACTGCCCTGAATTCTGATGGAACTATGTCTATCGCGATCCTATTTTTACTTTTTTGGATACCAATCAATTAATTGTGGTCTTGTGTTCGATTATCTCTCTTATTTATTATTCTTTAGGACCAGTTATCAACAAAGCAAATTATTGACCAACACATCAGTCTAGTTGAAAAACTAGAAGATGCTGTCAATTGGGGTGTTGCCATTTGTGCTTTCCTTGATATTGAAGGTGCTTTTTGCAAACACGTTTTTCTCATCCATTGACAAAGGTATTGATCTGCCGACGTTCCGATGGATTGGGCCAATGCTGAGTAACCGGAACATCACGGCGTGGCTGTGGGACAAATCGGTAACAGTATGGGCCAGCAGAGGCTGTCCTCAGGGGGAAGTTCTTTCCCCACTGCTGTGGTCACTTGTTACCGATGATCTCCTGGCTAAGCTGACTGATGCTGGCTACGAACGCCAGGGCTACGCAGATGACCTGGTTATTACCATCATGAGCAAGCAGGACAGGACTTTATCAGTAAGACTGCAAAATGCTCTCAATATGGTACAATCCTGGTTTACTAGGGAACGGCTCAAAGTTAGCCATAGCAAAACAACCATTCTACCTTTCACAAAAAAAAGGAAGCTAAGATTAGAGGCTCCTACTCTTGAAGGAACACGGATAGAATTCCCAAGTGAGGTCTATCTAGGGAGGATTCTCGATCAAAGACTCACATGTAATCCTCAACTCAATAGGGTCACAGGTAAGGCGACTGCCCTATGGTCCTGTCGAAGACTCTTTGGCAAAACTTGCCATGCCGAAAAGGTACAACATTGATATACCATTCGAGCTGATCCTTGAAAGCAGAGATTATTGGCCCAAGAACAGACATATCTTTGAGAAGGGATCTCTGGTTTGGTACACGGACGGATCCAAGATGGAAGACAGAACGGGCATCGGGTTCTATAGTCGGTCGCTCGGTTCTGCACCAACCATCTTTCAAGCAGAGATACATGCCATCGAACTCTGCTAACGTGAAATTACTAGTAGAGGTATACGCGGTGCTAAAGTATATATTATGCCCGACAGTCAGGCGGCACTCAAGGCTCTGAGATCCTACACCTTTGAGTCTAAAATCGTCTGGGGCTGCCTCGATGCTCTCAAAGAACTGGCTCAGAGCGACACCATTACGCTGGCATGGGTACCAGGGCACGAGGGCATTGCAGGCAATGAGAAGGCGGATCACCTGGCAAAAAAGGTGCGGATTCTCAGTTTATTGGACCCGAGCCATTCTGTGGCTACTCGAAAAGCCGACTAGCAATGCGTATCAGGACATGGGAGGACGAAGGCAAGCACTCACAATATTCCAGGGTTAAGACATGCAAAGAGGTTTATAACCTACTCAAAACAGAAGTGTTTCTCTCACTCAGCAGACTCAGAGATTTAAGGCTGATAACAGGACTTCTAAAAAGTAACGGCTAGCTGAAGATGACACCTGTCGCTTCTGTTTAGAAGAGGAAACAGCGGAACACATCCTCTGTCGCTGTGAGACCCTCGGCCGTATCAGGCTCAAACATCTTGGTGGGGTTTTCACATCACCACCAGATATAGCTAAGGCAGCCCTCAAAAAGGTTTTAGGTCTAATTAAGGAACTAAAGCTTGACTAGGTAGCTTAAATGTGAAAGTCAGTCACAAAAGATCATCTTGGTCGAAGTGACTAAAGGATGTTGTTAGTTCTGGACTGGAGAAAATTTGTACGCTCACTATGTTCCCTCGAGGAATAAGGAAAAATAATAATAATAAAGTAATAAATCATCACATTTTCAAAATATGTTTTATTTTCATTATTTAGATAATATTTATGCAAAATCACAAAATACGACGTCTAACAATAAGTGATACGACAAAATGATCTTCTTTGAAAACAAATAGTATCTAACTTTAGGCCTTACACTACAGCTGAAATTAATTACATTCTATTTGCAAATTCCATCGGTAGTCATTTATTTTGCTTAAAATTTGCTTTTTAAATTCATTTATTTTCGTCCTACGAATAAAACATTTAAAGGTACGGATAATATTGATATGTAGAACAAGAGGATAATAACATGACATCAGCTTATATAGTATATAATTTGTGTGGTATATGAATATATGAAGAGTAATAAATCAAGGATTGGGAATGTTTGGATGTTATTGGTGAGATTTTTCATGTTTTATTCGCACGATTTTTCTACTTAATTAAAAAAATAACTAAATTCAAGGCTAAATTGTGTTTATAGAGCACCTAAAAATATCATAACGCGCGTTTCTAATAATTTTAACGACTTTTAAGGTATATTGCAGTGAGCACAGCGAAATAATGTTTCTAAATAAGAAATGACTTGAAGCTTTTTTTAATTTTCATAATAAATTTGGTGAACAAATTTTGTAATTGTGTTTAACTTAGAGCGGACCTTGAGAAGCCTTTAAAAACAAAACTGCTTGACTCGAAGTACCTATTTCATTTGTTTATTTAAAATTTAACTAGTTCATTTCATAAAAAAAATATTTCAATTAAATTGTTTATTCTGGGGACTTATTACAGAAGATGATATGATTCTGCCGACTAGAACATGTAAAAACATGTGAAATGAAGAGAAAGAGAAACGAAAATGAGAAAAAATCCCTTTTCTGTAAATGATATACATTTTGTGACGATGAAGTCGTTTTTCGTGTTCCTTTGTCTTCATTACATATGTTTTTATATGCTCTAATCGACACTAATCAGCTCGAACTCCGTAGAGGACACCTGGTTTTAAATGACGTCTCTCGAGATGTTTCAACAAAATTGAAATATGGGAAGCGTCATTAAAAATTAGTAATTCAATTCAAAAATTTCTTCAAAATTTAGACAAAATTTCTAAAAGAATTTATACGTAAAATGAAAAATATATTTGTCTTAAAAATAAGCAAATAACGAAAAGCCTGTTTAAGGTTTTAACATCGATCCTGTTACTATCTCATCATCGAGTACTTAGAAGGTCAATTCTAGTTAAACACGTAAATATATTTTAATATTTAAATTTACATTGCAAATTTAAATATGAATTAAGTTTCGATTACAATTTAAAAACTAAAAATTAACAACAACGAAATTGATTGCAACATTTTTAAATTTCAATTTTAAATAATACTAACTTTTTGCTTCTTACTTTTTTTTAAACAATCTTTACAAACTATTTATTTACAAAACTTATTTCTTGTAAAATGAAGAATAGTGTTTCTTTATCCCTTACAATTAGATTTTATGCTTTTTATTGAAGATGGTAGGTATGTATTTGTAGCAACACTGATTTATAAAATTGTTCAACCTAACAGGACGAATACAAGAATTAAAGGAGCCAAAAACTCGAAGGGAATTCGAGTCTGCAAACGCTTAACTATTACAAAAAAGAAAATTGCGCGAGCAGCACCGTACACGGTGATAGAAGTGAAACTTCTTAAGTATGCACGTCACTGCCTCTATTTTATTCTATCGCCTTGTATTGAGTGTATACGTGACCCTCTCTGTTCAATCGTGAACTCTTCAGAAACCGACATCGAGCGAGGGTCGGCAATTGCAGCACCTACCTTAGACTTAGTCCTAAATTACACGAGAGGGTTTTTACCACATGAGTGAAGAGGGTCATCTGTGAGTGTCAATCACGAATCGTAGAGTTTTTGCTTGAGTTTTCCGGATTTGCTTTTGTCCATTTTCGTAATTTCCTCATTAAGGTTCGAACATTTTTTTTTTTAACGTCAATCAAAGCCCCTCTCGTAGCAACACTCTGAGGGCTTTTATACTTTTGCACAGAAGAGAATTGCCGTGAGTCATGGGGTAAAATCCCAATCGTGTAATTTGGGACTTAGCGTATGAATGGGAGTAAAGACGAAGGACCCCTTAAAAGGGAGACGCAGATAGCCTAAACTGTGTATTAGATATACAATATATAGCTCTCTTTCTCCTTTTCTACGTTATATCTTTCTTCTCTCTCATGACGCATCCTTGAAATTTCACTCTCAATTCTTGTTCAATTATCGAATTGCCGCCTAAGAAGTTTCACTTAAAAAAAAAACCTTTGTTCTGAGCATGCTAACTATCACGATGGCAAAGCAACTCCGTGGAGTTGATATAAAATCAACACAATTCTGTTCATGGCGAAAATTTTTGTAAATCTTATAAAAAAATCTCGCTGATCGTAATCTATTATGTTACACAACGGCATTCTAGGTAATGAAAAAGCGAATGAGCTGGCACGGAGGAGCGCAAACGAGGACACTCCCATAATACTCAACCTGAGCATACCCTTTCATGAAATCAAAAAAGAAATCATGGAATGGGTAACGAAGAAGCATGAAGAAAAATGGGAGGGATCCGACATCGCCAAACATTCAAAAGCGTTTTGGGGAGCTCTCAATGCACATGAATCTGACAAGATCAAGAAGAGGGGGGGGGGGGGGGGGGGTAAGGGTTTACACTTTCGGAAAATCGAATTTTTTTTGTCTTATCTTATTGGGGGAGGGGGGGGGTTAAGGATTTACACTTTCGAAAACTCGATTTTTTTTGTCTTATATTATTGTTAAACATTTCAAGAATATATTCTCAAAATTTTAAGTCGATCTGAGCAAAACTCTTGAAGTTATGGTCTATAGTTAGTCCCCTGTCCTTTAGTGCAGCTGTCGAGCAGGTATACAGCTTATTCACTTCTACTGTTCTGGTCAACTATCCTGTTTCGTGAATATTCTATTTAGTTTCGAGGGTTTTGAGAGAAAAGAGGCTGAAGACATTGAAGCTGCTGCAGGAAGTCTACTCTATGGAGCTGGAATCGATGATTCTGTGTAAGTTGAAAAAAAAATTTTTTTCTTCACTTTTTTAGCTCATAAACTTTAAACGCGTTTTTCTCAAAACTAATTTTTCAAAGTCCGTGTTCACTGCCACACATTTTCTACATATAAAATACCACCCCCCAATGTTTAGTTAAAATTTTTTTTTACATTAAGGGGGTTTCCCACCCACAAAATTACGGAATTTTTCGTGGAAAATAGCAGATTACACTTTAGATGGCCACCAAAAATTTTTAAATGAAAAATAAAAATTATCGGAGAACGTTGGGGGGAGGATTTGATAACACTTTGACTAAATTTTAATGGTTTTTGATTTCAGATAATTTCCGACCGATATACAGTGAACACCGCAAATTGTATTTTTTCAAAGACTTTCTGGGGCAAGCTCTGTCACCGGCTTGTTTTCCAATATTTCTGCGTGAAAAAATTACAGAGTATTGTTTAAAGTATGCTTAATAATGTACAAAAGGTTGCAATAAATTTGCTCAATCCATTACTTAAAAAAAAAAATTCACAAAAAAAGTGTTTTTTTACGCTTAAACCCTTTTTTTAAAGGGCACCGTGTAGGTTGTCAATTGAAAGCTTATAAAAGCACGAGACCAACATGTACTTTTTATACATTTCTGTAAACATTTTTTGCTTAAAAGCTTCTGTCATCCACCCTTATCAATAAAAGGATCACTCAGCAAAATCTGAAAAAATCATGAACGTTTTTTTTTATACGATGTGGCCAAATCCTAGGGGACAACCCTTTGA
The DNA here is from genome assembly GCA_964036015.1 of Leptarthrus brevirostris. Lineage (NCBI taxonomy): Eukaryota > Metazoa > Arthropoda > Insecta > Diptera > Asilidae > Leptarthrus > Leptarthrus brevirostris. The sequence continues at coordinate 2,449,175 of OZ038372.1, read as the reverse complement.
TGCGTTAGCATGGTTTTGACCGGAAGGAATGTGGGAAGTGAGGAAACTTGAGTCTTGTTTTTGCATTGCTGCGAGCTAGACAACAGCCCAGAGACGGAGTGGATTATTTTAATTTCTTAATAAAAGCTCATGGGGTCATCTGGTCTCGAACCCGGGACCCATGGCATGTTGGTCTTGCCGCTCAACGTATTGATCCAACTCCGTCTTGAGAATAAAGTGTAGATTGAACGAAAATTAGCTCGAGTATATTGTCTTTCACTATTTATCTGGTAAGTATGGTATATAAAACAAAGATAAAAAAGTAACATTGCTGTATCGGTTTACACAGGACCGAGAAATTGAATCAGTTAATTTAATCTTTATTTTAAAACCAACTGCGTTACGGAACACTAACTGCCCAAGTCCAACAGGCATTTGACCGGTATTTTTTTTAAGGGGAAGCTAATTTAAGAGTTGCTGTACTTGCATTACATCAGGAACCCTTTTTGAATGTTAACCTTGTGTTTTAGTTACTAACGCATAAAATATGTGTACTAAATCAAGAAGTAGACTGCCTGACAATCAACTGATCTACTTTTTCGAACGAGGACTATTTAAATTTTCTTTCTGCATTGTAAAATTTGTTCTTGATTTGAATAATTAACTGAACCTAAAATTTTCACGCTTATAGTTCCAATCTAAGTACGAGAGTTTCTACCAACACCAGGTTTCAACTAAATTATTACTCTAAATGAAATTATGTCAAGATAAAGATAGATTTCGTTTTGAAATTTGAAATTGTTAGTCGGAATATTTTCACATAATGGCACAGAGGTGTTGCCACATTTAAATACATACCATAAAATTGAAATCCTAACGAAAGTAGCTATAAGAATCTAAAGAGAAGGAGAAATAGTTTGGCAGGAAATGTGTATTTAAATTTGCAAATTAAAAATTTTATTCTAAAAATCTCTGCTACAGAGTTATTTTGCTTAACTAAAAACTTACGAAGCTTCACAGGGGAAATTTATTTACAATAGCAAAAAAGGGCAGAAGGAAATTCGTTGTAGGCTACTTAAATTTAAAAAAAGACGAGAGCATTTTGGATACTCTCTAGCACTCGCTCTGGATGAGAGTATCCTTTAAGGCACTTAGCTGTTCTTCGCTCAACTTAATCCTATCGGCGATTTCTCGCGAGTCCACTATTAATTTAGCCTTCATGTTAATAAAATAATCGTAGTCTGCGTATTCTTCAATCGTTAAGTGTTTTTCGAGGATCTTTCCAACGATAGTTCCTCGTCGATCGATGTCCTCCTTTAAGCGTTTAGCTTCATCCAGCTGTTCTAACAGGCGATCACGTTTCATTTCGAGAATTTTCTGAAAACAATCGACACAAAAAAAATTGTTAAAAATCCTAAATATAAATAAAATCTGCGTACCTTCTCAGCATAATTCTCACTGATGGCGTGAAGAGTATTTTCAGCCTTGGCTAGGCGTCCAGACAAAGAGAGCAACAGCATGGTTATGTGGCCAACATCATCGATGTAAGCTCGGAACTTTGTAGCATCTATGGGACGAACTTTCTCAGCAACTTTCGTAGCTAAATCACTGCCCAACTCATCATTTGCAGAACTTTCATCGGCGATGGTTCTTTGCTCGTTACCGAGAACTTGAAGCGTCTTTGTCAAACGGTTGACTAATTCCTCCTGAAAAGTAAGATTTCATTTTAGTGAAATTATTAAATTTTTATTTATTTTTTTTACTACCTTTTTCTTATTTAGATCACAGCTATCGATACCATTCACGTGAGCAATCTCCCGTGCTTCTTCATTAAACCGCTCTTTCGAAGATGTCGATTCGAAACTTTGTGCTTCTACACTTTGTGTCTGAATCAGTTCACAGCCAACAGATTTCTCATTAGGAGTCGAGGTGCCGACGTCTTTCTTAGATGACCTTGAAGCCACATTTTGACTATAGAGTCCACTGACATAATCCGACGATAATTTAAAAATGTTTGGTGCAAGCACCTGACATAGTTTGTCCGTGGGTGGTAGACAGTTGGCCAAATCTTTTGACAAGTTATCACATTCGACTTCTTCGGGAAGTTTTTTTCTTGGCTCCAATACGGCAGTTGTTAACCGTTCGTAACTTTTGCTAACATCATCTTTCGAGTCAATTAGCTTGACCCGTGTAAGCTCGGATTCAAGAGTTTCGTCTGTTTGTGACGCAGCCTCCATTGTCGGAGCATTCAATCTTAGAATTATTTCGGTTCTTTGCATTAGCTTGAGACCATCGATTTCCATGTCCATTTGAGAGATCGGCTCATCCTTAGGAGGTAAAACATTGGGTGTTGTAGGCATGGGAGAGGAAGGTAGAGGGGGCGAAGAATCGGTCAGTAATTTTAGTGGTGTTGAGGGACTTGATGGTTTGGATGGTGGTTTTTCTTCAGTGCTTATTTTTTCTTTTTCTGTTGTGTACTGTTGAGCTTTGACTTCAACGGTTCTTGCAGTGTATCCCAATAATTTCCTATCACCACCATTATCAACCAAATGAGCTGTCATTAGCTTTGATTGCAGCTGAGTGATTTTCTCAATGTTTTCTCGAAGACTATCTTTTCTAATCATAATTTTTTCTTCAGATCTCGTTGGCGATGTGGAAAAAGTAGTGTTTACTAGTTCTGCTCTGACAATGCGCCCCTCGCCAGGATCTCTTTCTTCCAAACTAAGTTTTCGTACCACTTCAGTTCGTTTCATTTCACGTCTAGCCGAAAAAGGTGATAGCGGTGGCTTATCGTGGTTGCTGATGTTGTTCTCAGATTGCGCAGGTGACAATATATTTAAAGGTGCAGTCTCAGTGGACTCAATAATGTGAGTCTTCTTTAAGTCAATGGTTGATTGTGACATGAACTTGGGACTTAAAGGATCATTTCCAATAAACGGAGAACTTCGATGGTTTGCACTATATGCCGGCGGATTGTGCGATGTTGGTGATGCATTTGAACGACTATTGTTAGAACCGTTCATACTAGTAACAGGACTTTGAAAGTGAAATAATGATTTCATGGGATAATTAGATGATATTATGGCTGGAGCGGTATGAGGAGGTGTGGTGATATTATTGTTGGAACCATATCGAGGTGATGATGCTGATGAGGATGGTGAAGATGCTTGCACTTTGGCACCGACTGGAAGAACATCGGGTAAATTGTTGCATTTATTGGATAAAATATCTTCGTGGTATGAAGTCGATGTGTTGTGATTGACGCTATCTTCATTCGACGTTAGTGTTAATTTGTAGCTGCCATGATCTGGATCAGATGAATTAAGTTTGTCTCGTGATTGTCGTGGCAGGTAAGTTGCTTTTGAATTGCATCTGCAAAGGAAAAGTCATGAAAATAATGATTTCAGGAAAAGAAATTTTTTAAGAAATCGTAAATTTTTTCACTATTTATAGATAGATTATTTACTAGTATGGAGTTTTCGAATTTTCTATTGTTTAAGTGAAAAATTACAGACTTGTAAATTTTTTTTAAATTTTTTATTCCGCAAAGCATACACCCCGCACCAAAAAAAGGTCGCACAAACCATTTGATAATATTAGTGCGTAAATTTAAAGATCGGTGATCTCTTTGGTAACCCTGCAAGCGTGTTTACGTTGAATCAAGTGTCATCATTTTAACTGCATATCAGATATCAGTGGAGTTTGACCAGGACCAAAGGAAAATAATGTCAGAATGGGAAAACAAGAAAGTAAAATGTTTCATATTTTTTGAAGTGCAAACTTTTTTTTTGATGCGTGATGTATATCCTTCGCTGCTCGCGGACAGAATCACAAATAAACACATATTTCACGGAAGCTGTAAGGCAATTTCTCCTCTACTCTAATTTACTTTCCACCTTCTAAATATACTTCGATCGATGGATGCATTCTACACGATCAGTTGACTTCCCAGTGAACGCGATCCCTTGCGGTATCTTTTTTGCGGTGATCAAACTATGATAAATTGCAAGATCGACTAATAACAGCCATTTATGCTGCTAATGATACAACAACCAGCGACTATTAATATTCTCAAATTGCGAAAATCGTTATGGTATCGATCGGTGATCGTGATCCCGCCATCTTCTTTAGTAGAGGAGCGTAGGCATTTCCCTATGAATCTTGAAGGTAGCTTACATTGCAGTCATATCGTATTCGATAGTGTTTTGCAAAAAGACCCCGAAATGAGCGTCACACTTGAAAACCAGAGGTATGGGCCCACATAAATGGATGGCGCATTAAAGTAATTGATACCCATCTCGTGGCGGCACAGAAATTGCATAAAATTAAGAAATTATGGCAATAAACGAGTACACTTCGCTGCTGTTGGAAATGATGAAATTAAAGGAGTCCGGGGAGCCTGATCTGGTTTCGGCGCTCATTTTGAGTGGGCTATTTATAACTGGTGAACTGAATTGGAAGAACGATTGTGGGCTTAAAGTGATTTCCTTCGGGTGTTCATTGGCAGTTTCGAAACTGTGAACGATGGTTTATAGCTAATGAATGACCCTAATTACTAGAAGGGTACCTTAATAGCTCAGCAGTTAGCATGCAACTAACTTGTTTACATGAAGTTTCTCTGGCTTGATAGAAGTACTAGTATCCGATATACACTTGGATCGTCTATCTCTCAAATGACTTTGAAATCCGAGGCTTATTTGCTTTGAGCCGACATTCTTATTTCGATGGGTTTATCCAAGATGTTTTATGGATTTTTTCAAATAACTGTAGTTCTTGGGTAAATAGTAATTATTAAAGCTTTTAGGGCAAGGGCAGAAAAAAAATTGTGAGAAGGAAAGGTTTTAAGTAAAGGCACGAAGCGTGTAAAAATTCTTATTTTAGCTTTTTTAATGAGAAAATAAATAAAATGTTTTTGTATTGTAGGTGTCGTTCTTAGAGCATAACTAAGGATTTATTATATATTTACCTGTTTTTAATAATATTGCCAAAGCTCAGGGGATGCCCTAGGAATGCTAAAGCACAGCCTTGGCAGGAAAGGAATTAAGAGTGAAGGAAATCTGTTAAGAGGTTGAGTGATGGAGGTGTCGGTTTTCGATTAATTAGAATTACAATTTCTGAACAGATTGTGGTGGTATCAGGTCAGTCTGGGCGCCGTCCGTATACAAACCTAGTCATATTCATATTTCCTCCGATTTTAAATAAAAAATGTTATGAAAATGATTTAGGCTCTTTATGTCTGTCTCTACTTTTTCGTCTGCTTCACCAGAGCAATTTATGGGTACGGCTTCCATAATGGGGTCATTGGTCCTCCTCTTAGTTTATCTTAACGAAAAGTACAGCTTGGAAAAGGTCTTGCTCCTCGAAGAAGGATGATAATACTTAATTTACTCTAATTTACACAAGCAATTGATGTTGACCCTAGAAGCATCTAATAATTACTATTTAGTGGAATTGAAAGTAAAACAGCGCGTTGATCCTAGACGATTCTGGAGTTTCATGAACTCAGAGTGTAAATCTGATGGCTATCTCTCTTCGTTAAGATCGTTTAGTGATCTTCTCTTCGTTACCAATCTCTTTGGTGACTTTTTAAAACTGCGTTCTTGGCCTCGAACGGTGACATTAGTATTAAGAATTTTACTGGCCTGACGACGCTTTCACCGACATCCCTTGAAACCAAGAATCTGGTATTTGACAGCGCTGCCAACTTAAGGAATATATCGACTTTGGCTGATAAAAAATAAAAATCAAAACAAACTACTTGTACACTCGAGCAATGTAAGAAATATAAAAAAAATCATGATCGGCGTTTCTTGTTTGTTTTGATTTTTATTTTTGAAAATTAACTCGGGTCAAGTGAATTTTTGCTGCACATTTTGTGCATTTTGTGAAAATAATTTTACCGCAAGGTTAGCGTGACAGTGAAAGTGATCTTTATTTGATACAGCTGTCTAGATCGGTTTTTAAAATATTTTGTGTTGGAGTTCAATCTAGTTTTCGTTTTTTCGCGAAGGCGTCCAGCAGCTGAAGAAAAGTTAACCCTTTGATGCTGCTGTTGAGAACGAGCCAAAGGAGTTTAACTTTTCTTCATTAGAAACGCCGATCATGTTAAGAATTTTTTTTTTTTATATTTCTGACATTGCTCGAGTGTACAAGTAGTTTGTTTTGATTTTTATTTTGAAAATTAACTCGGGTCAAGTGAATTTTGCTGCACATTTTGTGCGTTTGGCTGATAGTTTTATTCATGCCAGCGTTTTAAAAATTACAACACGTGTTTTATTCTAGTTCTCTACTATTTATTTAACTTACTAATTCGATTTGGTGGCTTTCCAAAATCATAAAAGCTTTCTGTGATTATTTCTTTATATAAGAAAAGCAATAGAAGTGAAATATCGAATAACATACCTCTTACTAGTTTATGTTGTATAGCGAGGATTTTTGAAGCCTTGGTATGAAATGTACTTCACTTCTATTTGAAATCATTTCTGGACTCTTTCCAGCACGCCTTTAGGAAAGGTAAGTCGCCTACGTCAACCTATTTTAATTTTGCATTTATTGTTAATCAGTTATTGAGACAGGTAATCAGATCGACTGCATTTTCACCGATTTCAGTAAAGCATTCGATAGAATTAGTTACAGAATTTTTATTCACAAACTGTCACTATTTTTCTTAACTGGTCCTACCGTCCTACTTATCTGATCGTACTCAGCGTGTTTATTTCGCGGTGCCTTTTCTAATTCAATAAGTAATATTTCAGGTGTACCCCAAGGCAGACACCTCGGCCCAATACTTTTTATTATTTATATCGCTAACTCGAGAATTCTCTGTTAAACTGACGATGCCAAGATTTTCGGTATTATTTCGAATGACTATGACTGCGTCTTGCGGAATTCTGACATAGGTGCCTTCTATCGATGGTATTATATCAATCATCTGGGATTTTACCGTTTGTTTTAGCTAATATTTCCTGCAGCAACAAAACTTATTTCGAGGGTGGAGAATACAACAAATTTACATAAATTATATATTTTGTTTAAATGTCACCCCCAAACACAAACCATCCTTTCTTTTTCGTAGTAATGCTCGGTTACGCGTGTTTGAAAGGGAATCATCTGATTTTCATAGTGGACTAATGACAAGGGAAGGATTAGGTAAAGGCCTATATGTAACAGCTTTTGGGGCTTGAAACAACCTAAGTATAAGTAACTCCACTTAACCGGCTGCCATAATTGAGATATGGAGAGATGAAAGTCGATGTAATGAAAATTATAGTTAAACAGGTGACACATTAATATTTCAGTATTCAGTGTGATCGTAAGAAATTTATGTAGAAGAAGATCTGATTAATTCCGGTAGAATTTACCCTTCTCAACTATAGTCGTGCTGCAAGTGTCAGTTACCTTTGCAGATCAGCACCGTAAAAATTTTCTGAACGATAAGCCTCGAGTATCTGTTCGGTTTCAAAGGATATTCTGAGCATAGTATTCAATAGGCTTATATCAGTAATAAAAAAACAACAAAAACAACGCAATAAAAATATACACAGTCTGAGATTCGAATTCTAGTCTTCAGCAACACACTCTTACGTCGTCACCGCTAAACTAATCTTCACTTTGAATAATTCAGTTCCAATTAGTTAACAAATTCATTAAAATTACCATCGACATCCAGAAAAGTAAAAAAATAAGTTCAATGGAAATTCAGAAACACAGAAAACTAAGTTTCATACAACGAAGAAAATGATGACAATTTCAAGTTTGTTTGATTTTAATTCATTATCATCAGTATCAGCGAATTACGGCGGAGAATGGTAAAATTTGAAAAATTGTGTAAAATGGGCGGTCAATTTTTCTTAAATCAAACAATAAATTTTACAGTGCTGTTCCGTAAAAATTACATATGAGCACATTAAAAATTATTGGAAGAATCGTAAATTTTATAGTGCGGCTGCTAAAGTTTTGTTACTTGGACACGATTACGGTGAGTGGAACCGTAATTTTTCCTGGAATTTTTGTTTCAGTGTACAAACAATCAAAAGTATATGCAACTATAAATTTGTTTTGTTCGAGAGACTCAATAGAAATAAAATGAAGTTGAAGCATACGACGGTAATCGAAGAGTGTTTGTCTAGGACAGACTGCGAAAAGCAAACCCCACAAATCGGCGCAGAATTGCTGGTTTATTTATGATAACGTCATTGATCGCAATTATTAAAAGTCTCCAGAAAACACCACAGAGTCATCTTCTTTACTAGAAAAATTGTCTTTAGATTCTTCCAAATGTTCAATGAAATTATGCAAATCCGAGAGTAATATTAATGGTTCGAAATCAACTTGCAATTTTTGTCATCATAAATTGAGTGAAGTTCTTTTTCTGCCCGTCATGGTGCAAGGTATCATAAGAACTAAAAAGAGAGACTATGATGATGATGTTAGTCTTCTTTTCGACAAATCGAATCATACTTATTAGACCGAAGACCATCAACCATCAATGCTACTAAAACCAAAATTATTTGCTTGGACTTTAGGTAGCACAACTAAATTTAACTTGAAGGACAACAGAGAGCACGTTACCTTGGAAGAATAGTTAGTACCTGCAAGCAAAAAATGTGCTTCATTTAATAATTTTGTTAAAATTTTGTACAACAACTATTACTTTGGAGAAATCCAGCGTCCGTTTACCTCGAGATCAATATCTTTGACTGAGCTTGAGGTTTTATTTATTTCTTTTTGGTATATGTGTTGCTGGTCATTATGGACCAATTTTTAAAATACCCTATTGTCCGGAAAATTTCATTAGGACATTAGGAAGGGTATTGTGTTGGACGGCTCGCAATATTTTAGGAAGATCTTTCGAGAAGAAAGCAGACATAAATTCAGGATTGTTTAGAGAGCTTAAAATGATGACCAGGAAATCCGGTCCCGGTGAAGTAAGTACAGCGGGAGAGATAGGTTATGCAACCGATGCACTCGAGGTTTGACATTAATGACATTGATATGAAGAGACATATGAAGAGACTATATTAACTTTTATCAATTCTTTTATATTTCACATCCCAATAAATGTTAATCCCCAAAATTTAATGACGGAGGATTGTATTAAGTCCGGTCACACCTTAACAGACATGTAACATTAAAAAAATTCTAGCGAGAAATACCCAAAATCTGGAAGTGGTAATGGAGATGAAGGCATACTAAATGTTCCGCAAATAAAATTCAGTTAAAACTATTGCGAACGTTATCCATCCATTACGAAGAAAATTAGAATAAAATTAAATTGGATTCGTCTGATACTATGTACATAGGTATACTGCAACATTATCAGCAGCAGGTAAGCAAATCTTTAACGGGGAAGAAGAGATTTCAAGCATCTTGTCTCTAGGCACAATTATTTCCTACAGACGACCCCAACAGGAAGTTATTCCGTGCATGTGTTCTATTATTTCAATCATGTTACTATTCAGATGCAGGTTTCATGTTTGCTTCACACAAGAATTTCATCAGTAACCACACGAACGAGCCCCATTCACCGCAAAGTTCCTTGAGTTTCTTCTATTGATGAATCTCTGACCTCAGCGAATTTGATATTGATCAGAGCTGGAAGCATCGATTGACTTCGGCTGCTTCATCTGAATTGGGAGCATGACTTGCGATCAGTTATTCTCGTCTCATTGGCAGTTCATAGACCTTGCGGCAAGCAGCAGTTTTTCTGCACCCAGTGTCATTTTCGAAATAGTAGCATAAGGAACCGAGGTAACCAGTAGACACACTCTCTAGTTCCACAGCTCCATCCCGGTTGAGTAATTCTTTTCTGCACAGGTAGATAGACGGCATCGACAGTAAAAGTCAAATTACGTAAGAGATCCACCTCTGCAGGTCCAGATCCAGAATTGACTTTCAGCGTCCTAAGTAATTTCTTCATTGAACGGTGCACTGCTAGTGGTCTGTTTCAATTACCCTGGCGGCAATTCTTAATATTTTTCTCTCCGTTACCTTTTATGTTTTGCAGACAGGCGTCGTATAGTAACCCTCGAGGGCCTGGCTGCACATTTAGGCGAGGTCTGATCTCTTGCAAAAATTGCGCAACTCCGTGTGGCGCAGCTTTCCGTGCTTTGCAAGCCTACAACTAAACTGCACGCGTTTTGCGATTGCAAGTCAGACAGGTGACCTTTTCTCGCTTCATCTGAGCATTTTGCACAGCTGGTCCAGCCTCTTTTACCTATTGTAGCGCCAGCTCCTTTAGGTTTTCGCTAATGTTCAAATCGTGCATCAGAATAGGTGACATAGAACTGGATGAATTTCAATGAAGCCGGAATAATGAGATTTTGCAGCAATTTGCACATTGGCGGAAAATTTTTAAGGTTAAATTTAGACAAATCGGCTTGGGTGGCATTTAGTGGAACGAATTTTAAAGAGATGTGACGGTCGTGTGCCAATTGATTTTTGGAGAACGTAAATTTTTTCCAAAGTTTGAACAATTGGCCAAGAGTTGGATCGTTGAGCGGCACGACCACCATGTCATGGGTCCCGGGTTCGAGACCAGGTCTTCTCGTGAGTTTTTATTAAGAAATTAAAATAATCCATTCCGTCTCTTGGCTCTTGTCTAGCTCGCAGCAATGCAAACAAGACATTCAAGTTTCCTCACTTCCCTTACCCTAATTCCCTTCCAGTCAAAACCATGCTAACGCATCAAAGGGTAACCCCCTAGGCTTAGGAAACATTGTATAAAAAAAAGAAGTAAGTCGACTGAGACACCTCAACTAATTTAATTTCTTGCCGTTGTATATGAGAAATTCATCACGTTTATGTCCAGAATGTTATGGTTTCAATTAACTTTAAAATCGAAAAATTTCTATCTTAATAAATTAACGCAAAAAATTAATAAATTAAACCAGGATATGATTACGTGTTTACCTGGGCAAATAGTTTACTCTTGATATATTTCTTTGCCGTAGAAGATCATGGTCAGTGTGTCAAGATGGTTGAAGAGAAGGCACGCCTTCGCGCATTTAGTGATTGACAGCTTCAATTAGTTTATCGGGCCTTGCGTAACTTCAGGCGAACTTCAAATGTATGAACGGTAATAAATTTTTTTTCTGCCGTAGGAATTATTGTCCGTCGAACACGCACTTACCGCCAACAGGTGTTAGTATAGCATTCAAAATATTTTGACAATTATGGTTGTTTAGCTTTTCAGTTTAAAAAAGTTTTTAAATAGGTTCATTGTGGTGTGCGCTATGTCTAAGACTTTAAAATTTAAATGTTAACCATTTTACCCATAAATGGTATTACTTACATATTTCGTCAACTGTCGACTGGCCAAACTTTGAAAGTTACCTGACAATGACGAATAAACAGTGTTGCGAGTCACTGTATCTTTATATTATGGCTACACCCTCCGCTTGAGTGAAGAAAATTTTAAATATAATTATCAGTAAGAATATAGATACTAGGGGGGAACTCCATTGAATGTTATAACAATAGCACCCTCTTCGATCTTGAGAATAACACGAAACACATTTTTGTACGTGTCGTCACTGTGCGCATGTCCCATAACTGTGTACAGTGATGATAGTGCGACTACAACCACCTCGTAGTGGCAACTGCTAACAGACTTCTGACATATTCATGTCTCTGCCAGGTGTGCTAGCTAATTGTAGTCAGGCGAAGAGAAGGATACTCTCTTAAATCAAATACCATACTCCAATCCAAGGTGGAACAGCATACGCCGAGGTATGCGTGGCCAAAGGTGGAGCTTGGTCTTTAGTATGCGGCCTTTGGATACCTGTCGCTCTCCAGACTTCTCATGAAAACGGCATCTGCTGCTGGTGACTCTCACTACTCGATCACTCGTAGGAATCACATGGCTCCTAGCAAAATCTACAAAGAATCCGATGTAGTTCTATTTCCATCAAACTGTGACTAGACCAGTAAAGCTACGGTCGCAGAAGGCATCACAGTAGCCACTGAGCTACAGCTTTCCGATTCTCGGGATGGAGCCTTTGGGCACATTCTAGGACATTCTGGCAGGGTACGAACCCCTGCTCCCCAAAAATTGGTGAGCAAAAGTGCCACCACTTCGTCAATGCTAAGACATGTTGGACAGGAACTGGTATCTGGGGAAGAGTTTTCGGATATTGATCCTGGCCCGGGTCGTATGCAGGAAATTGTCCTGGCATGGACATACTTTTTTAGATACAGCCTATCCTATCCTATCCTGTTGAGAGCTCGAAAGCCGATATGCCAATTACCACAATTAGCTCAATTGGTGAACTAGAAGTGGCAACAAACGAGCTGCATGATGTGCTCATCTTTTTTTAACATGACAACACGGTCCCAGCCCCAACCAAAGCGATAGGTAAGGTACCTTGGTGGAGCGAACGACTGTCTAAAGTGCATAGGGAAATAAGATGTTTATTTAATAGAGCTAAACGATCCCAACAGTGGGCCAAATATATACAATATTCAATACAATAAAGAAATTAGTCGCTCGAAACGCGAGTCCTGGAGAAGTCGCTGTGGGTACTTGGGACTACATACCGGTCTCATGGAGGAAAATAGCGGTCGAATTTATCCCCAAACAAGTCAATAGGCCTCTAGATCTACCTGAATTTTTTAGACCAATCAGTCTTATATATTTTCTACTATTGACGATGGAAACTGTTAGATCTTCAAATCAAGTGCAAATTGGACTAATCATCTTTCCTTCACTCTACTACTCAGTTCTCCGACACAAAAGGTAGATCAACAGAGACTGCCTTACATAATCTTGTTAGCAAGATCGAAAAAGCCCTTCACCATAAGGAAATGGCATTATGTGCCTTTATTGAGATAGAAGGTGCTTTCGACAACACAAGGTATGGGTCGATATCTAGAGCTGGATTCTCATACTGTTAAGTGGGTGGATGCTATGCTAAAGGCGCGAGAAATTACATACACCCTCTGTGTGTATTAGTGCAATTAAGGGATGCCCATAATGTGGTATTACTGTCGTCGCTGCGCTAGTCGCTAGTAGTAGACGACCTCTTGAACCAATTTAGTGACCTTGGTCACCAAGCAGTAGCGAACGGTTGGCCCGCCTCATGGATGGAAAACTTTAAACTGATTTATTTCGAAACAATTTTTTTCTGTACGACGCGCGGGAGGAAAAAAAACTATTCATCTGAATCATCTCAAATTTTAATATGTTATTCAGTACACCAGGTCTATGGCAGGGACCACCAAAAAATTTGTATTGTGACAGTGACAGAGCTAAAACCTCACCCGCCGCCGCCCTGGTTAATTTTTTTGAGAGGGTTATCTTCAGCGCCATTTTTTAAATAACTAACATTTTGTTTTGATAATTATAAAAATGTTTTTGTATGCTTTTTGAATTTATTATTTTCACCTTAAAAAAAATCCTAAGAATGCCTTAAATTCGCGGGTGCTAGACCACCGGATCCCCTTAACTAAAATACTCACCTTGATTTCACCCTTAGGAAGGCTATACGATCCCTATGGGCCGGTCGAAAACTCTTCGGAAGGACTTGGAGTCCCACCTCCAAGACAATTTCCTGGTTATACAATACGATTGTCAAACCGATTGTTACCAACGTCTCCTTGGTCGGGTGGCCTAAAGTTCTACAACAGAAGGTAATTGCCAAATTTAACAAGCTTCAGCTTGTTGCTTGCCTTTCCATAACAGTAGCAATGAGTACTTGTCCAACAGCTGCAATGGAGGCGGTAATTGGACTCACGTCCCTGCGCATCTCTATTATGAAATCGAATGCAATTAGCGTCCTGAGAGTACAGCTTATATCAAATTTGCTGGCTGGTGATCAAGGAATTGCGCTTAGACAGAACAGTCAAGACTCTCTTTTCTGACCGAGCAGACTGGGATAGCGGTGGCCCAAGTTTGACCCTAAAAGCCTTAAATTGTTCACTGATGGCTCAAAAATGGAATATGGTGCTGTTGTCTTTGGACGCAACACTAGCGTTTTGATTGCATTAGGTTCTTCACCCAGTGTCTTTCAAGCTATCGAAATTTGTGCCCTTATCAACGTCAAAAGAAGACTGAAAGGGGCTGATATAACTACCTTCTCTAATAACCAAGCAGCCCTTAAAGCTCTATCCTATGCTTACAACGACAATAATCGATAATGTACTGTTGTCCTGCCTTGGAATGGCTTAGGGTTAGGCTTAGAAGTGACATATAACAATATCCAAAAACAATGCTCACTTACCTAAAGTCCGAGCAACACCACACAAATTTGTATTAGTGTAGCCTACATTTATTTTCTCTATCAAAACTGATGCCAAAGAGTAGACATTTAGACAGTTTGTAAAAATTAAGTTTTCTCCAGTTCTTAGACAGAAAGTTAACTAGAACCTACATGCTGATACCGTTTGTGCGTCTATAGTTTAAAGCGTACGTCTTCGACTTTGACGACTTCAGGTTAAGATTAGCAGCAGACTGCCCAAAAAGGGTGTACTCAGAAAGGCAACAATGAACTTAAAACAAATCCCGCTTAGAATACATCGACCAATGATAAAAAAAAAACATATGACGATCAAGAAGAGTATGGCGGCTCCTATTACTTCAGAGAAAGAATCATTGTCGAGACGAAGACCTCAAGAGCCCAAAAACGCAAATTAAAATTAAATTCGAAGGTCAATAATTCCCTTATCTTTAGTAGGTATACGGTATACCTTGTGCAATATATCACACGTGCATTAAAATTCTTCCGACAACCTTGATAGCATCTAATTTTGTTAGCTTTTATCCACTCATTTATCACCTAAAATCACACTGACCCATTTTTCATCCTTCACTAAGTACTTTCTAGGCTTAAGTGTCAGAAATTCTTCTCAGCCGGAGGGACTTAATATTGCTACAATAATACGAAAACCGTTAAAATCTGACATGTTAGCTGGTGTCAAAAGCCTGTAATCATCCAAATTACACATCAAACACAAGAATTTTCCATTGCGTGCCGTAGTAATCTCGGGTTCCTAAAGCTGATTATTTTTTGTTTTATAGGTGAATGTGGAATTAGACGAGGGAAGAACACGGAATGAATATCGCCATGTAGAACAATACCTAGAAGGCAAAAAACTGTGCCCAAAAAATAACAATTCAACGAAATATTTGGTAATTTTAGCAAGTCCAAAATACGAAAGCCAACGGGATTTTGTCGACTTACAACAATCAGCCAACCTTGCTCTGTATCACTTGGGATAAATTTTGCCGAAAGAAGATACTCCCAAAATATCTTTCCGTGTAGAAAATGACTCAATCGTGGAACAGATAACTGGCGTTCGTGCATCGTTTTTAAGAAAAAGGTCGCTTTGACGGCATTGATAGCAGTACTGCGGCTCAGACGAGTCTGTTAAATATGTGTTGCTTCGTTGATCCTAAAGCCAACGAACCTTACCTAAGGTGATGAGACCTTTACTAACGGCATATGCCTTGTGCACGTTACCAAAGTAAAAGTTTATCACACCTGAACTCTCCGGCCAGCGATCAGCTTTAATTGCGTGCGGTCGTCATTAATGGTTAGATACTCCGTCAGGGGCAGTCATCAGTGACAAACAAGTTGAGGTCAGTGATTTGATTGACGGCCCGATAACTTTTGCTGAGAGGCGCACGAGCTCGTAAGCATATTCAGGTGAGATGATTAATGACTGGCCACTGATTGAATTTAATAAAACGTTACAATACTGTTCTGACATTTCGCATTTAAACACATGATTTGCTGCGATTGTCGGTAACAGTTGCGATAATTTATGCTTCACTGTTTTCTAGGCGCACTAGTTGTGGGTGACTCTGATTTAGTGCACTTATCTCAAATTCGAACGTTGATGGCGCAGATCTCTCTTATTGCTGCGTTTAAGAGACTGTCAAGGTGTCCTATCCTGAAAATTTCTAAACTCCATAAGATTTGCGAAAATAGTGCGAACAACCTGAGGCTATTGAAAGTGATTTATTAGTACAACTTTCACGCGCAGACGCGACCAATTTGTTTGTCCTTACCGCCCCTGCACAAGGTCAAAAGTGTCAACTCCTCCTATTAATATTTCTTTCAAGTACAGACTTAGTTACATCAATAGTTTTTAAATCTAAGACAGAATGAGGTGTTGAAAACGAATCTCATTATAAGTACTTTTTGTCTGTCCTCACCATAAACATGAAGAGAAATTGTTCCGAGACGAGCCCATCATAGGCTAATTGGCAATTCAATTGGTTCTGAAGCTCGATGCTGCTTGAAGCACCGCTTAGAATTCCTCACTTTCATTACCATATCAATTCACGACTATTGTTGCTTTGTGCCCACATGAATGAGCTCGAGGAAGAAATCTTTGCACGCTCAACTGTTCATTGCCTGTATCTAATTTATGTAACCACTTGAAAGAATCCACCTTAGTCTGCTCCGTCCATCAGTTAAACTCACTTTCTGAACCAGAACCTCTTCAGGAATCACGTGAAATGTGCAAGAATGTATTTATCTAGTTAGTCATGCCAAATTTTAACCGGAAAATATCAAGGAGTGATGCCTAGTCTACAAGGTTTAGCATGATTACAGCGGAAGGAAGATTTTTATGATTTACTAGATCGCGAAGAGAAATGATTTTATGGTAACGGTTTAATTTAATTTCTTTCTTTTAATTAAACAACAGAACAACTTGCAATTACTCGTGAATACCTGTTTTAGAATTGTACACTTTTTAGTATACTTGGACGTGAACTGAACCTTGTTAGTCTATATAAGGAGCCATCCATAAATTACTTAAGGGATTTTTTAAGGTTTGCTATTGTTGTCACTTTTAAATCCTTAATGGCTTAAACATACATGTAAACGCAATACGAGGGGTCGAAGATAAGTTCGTACAGTAATTTCTTCCAGCATGGATGTGAAGTATAAGTCGACTACTATCAATTTGTTAGATTCGGAATTTCAGGCTATGAAGCTGGTTGATTGTTTTTTTACTCACTTCAGTAAGCGACCGGATTAACCATAGTATCCTTCTTCATAAATTAATGCTTTTTGATTTACCTACTAATTTTGTCAACTGGGTATCACACACAAACGCACACGGTATCACACACAAACGAGTTCGATTTCGAAATTCATACTTGGATATTATCGAGATTACGCCTGGTGTACCGCAGGGCAGACGTTTAGATCCCTTACTTTTTATAATTTACATTATTTATATATATTGCTAAGGGGTATTTTAAGCGATTGTGATTGATTTGATATTGACGCAGATAGTGCACCTTAAGTCACTTCAACTAGTATACGTCGATGTTCTTTTCAAGTAAAAAATATCCCCTGACTTTCAATTTCACAATTAATGCTCGCTCTATGAGTGGATTGGAAAATATTAAGTATCTGGTCGTCTAGATCAATTCGTGCTTTTAGTTTAAGAACCATATTGACGTTATTGTCAATTGGACGACTGCCTCTTTGGATGTTATAAAAAGATGGTCCAAAGAATTTAACGAACCCATACGTTACGAAGACTTTATACTGCGTATATTAGTCCAATTCTAGAATACGGTAGCTCTGCTTGGGCCCCCTTTCCAGGCGGTGCACATCAATATCATCGAGGCAGTGCAGCGTGAATTTTTAAGGTTCGGCCTTACTTGGAGCGACCCTTCTGTTCTGCCTCCGTATCTTGACCGACTAAACCATGTCTCTTTGGATTCTTTGGAGAAAAGGCGCAATTTTGCCAGATAGCAGAGCAACTGGGTAGATAATACCAAATATTGCTTTTGCATTGCTGTGAACTAGACAATAGCCCAGAGAAGGGATCGATTTTTTAATTCAATTTTAAAAACTCATGGGGAGACCTGATGTCGAACCCGGGAACCATGACATATGGCGGTCGTGCCGCTCAACCAATTGATCCAACTCCGTTAAATTCATGGAGTTTTATTATCGAATACGATCTGATGCAATCATATATAGGAAATTTACAATTGAGTGATATTAAAAAAATATTGCACTTGCGTGAGTTGATAACTTTAGAACCATTCATTTTTAAATTTCCAATATTTACGATCGTTTGCGTTTGAATCATAGTTCTGACGCAAATCAGCAGTCATTGGTATGGAACGAAAGAAGCAGCACCACCTTTTAAAACCAAACAACGAAAGTCTGCAACAAAAATCATCCTACATTTGACGAGGTTTCCACCGACTTCTTTCGAATCCAAATACCTTTTACTTGACGAAGCTAGGATTTTAAAGTCGATTTCTACCTCCGAAATTCTTTATCCCGACTCATTCGTGCAAACATGTGATTCTTCTTTTATTCCCGTTCTGTGTTATTTGTTTAATCTTTAATCCCGAAAGCTTGGAATCTCTTCTTTATTATATCTTTTCCCAAAGAGGTAATAAATCGAAAATTTTGCACTACAGATAGAATAGAATAGAATAAATCATCAAATTCTTGTATTAATTCTTGTTGTTTCATTTAAATCTTCAATTCGTTATGTTGGCGTCTTATGGCTGCAATTCAAGGTCGCTATTCTTAGAGGACTTAATTAATTGCAATTGCAAATGAACAAAGGCACGCCGAAGCTCGAACCTGCATCCACGGCGTGGTGATCGTATCACTCAATCATTGATTATAGTTATCAACTTCCTATGAAAGTTTCGTACTCGAATTGAAAAATTTATTTTCCACTTCGCTTTCCCATAAATCTGCATAACCTTCCATTACTTCTGTTCACCTACAACTTACCGGATTATATTGTGGTTCTCATTCCACGTCTCTCATGGTTAGCTATATTACGTCCAGCATTCCTGAGCCACTATCAAGTGTCACTTTTCTTCTTAATCAAACATATGCTATGCCACGCCGGAATTCGATCGAGATCTTGTCTGTTCCCTAAGTCGTCATCGGTCTATTACCTTGACTAGTTCTCCCCGAGTAACCAGCCAAGGTCTCCGACTAGAGCTAGGTTTTAAATCATGGTGAGCACTCTAATCAAGTAACGAACCTTATACTTATGGAATTTGCAAGATTTATCTGGGAGACTACACCGAGGCTTTAGATACCAGCATTGTTTAGAGCCCATTGGCAGCGGAATATCTTGGCGACTTTCATCCATATCTATAGCAATTTGGTATGGATTTATGCGGGCCTTATAGAGTCGCTTATGCATACTTCTTTCTATATCAAATTCATAATGCACTAGAGTGGCAACTCGTTTGACTGCATAGCTGCGGACACGAACGCATACACCCCTTCTCTAGCACTCCTCTTTTATGCAGCCCTGGACTGCCATGAAAGTTCGATCTCGACATGAATTCAGGTACTGCACGAAAAATGCAAAGGTGGAGGTCTATGCCACAGCCAAAGTAAGGAAATGTCACAGGTTCGCGAGGAGCTATTAAGCATTATTTCTTACTTTTCTATTTTTTGCATCTAGAGAATTTCGCTTTTAGGCACAGACGAACCAGCTCCTCCTCCAACTCTCGAAATGGCATGATCACGACACTCATTGAAGATCGTTTGCCAGATCTTCTCCAGCGTGAACACTTTTACTTTTGAGCCACTCTTTTGTGGGTCTTTTGCTTTTTATTTAATTAGAAGAATTTGCATATCAAACGCGGTCGTCTTCCGCCGCTTCCATGGGCGACTCTCTCTCTCCTTACACTATTATGTTCCGGAAAGTATGTTTATGTCGCACGACGATTCATGACCTTTGTATGCGGCGCAACCTATCCTGCCGCAACTTCAATAATTCTCGGTCTAATTAAACTTTTCTATCGCGCAAATTATCTCGTGCTTAAAACATTAAGACAAGATCTGAGCGGCTTGTTTCTTTTTTTTATTCTATGGATGCCGTCGTAATACAGAATTAGCATACAAAGGTTAGAAGGGAACTTTTTATGGATGAAGATGTGTTATTTCTTGGGTCAGAGCATACCTGAATATACATTTTAGAGAAACATTTTGGAAAAGACAAATAGTCAAGCGGTTGATTAAGCGAAATCTTGGAAGAGGTCTTTTGATTTCAAGATTGAAATTTGTTATGAGTCAACACGTCTTTTTAATTCTGCATTGCTTTCACGTGCTTCGTCGGACTACAATGGATGCAGATTAGATAAGATTTTGGAACGAGAATTTAAACTGGGTTTCAAAAAATGTTGGCTAAAATTTGTTTCTGCATTTCGAAATACAAAAACAAACCGGGAAGCCATTGTTTGCGCTTCGGGCTGACTAACTCTATCTGTAACTCTGGTTTTTTACGAAACGAATTTTTAAGTTTTAGTCTTTTACCCTATTGGTTTAAATACTGGTTTATAAAACAACTAAATGGTTGTGATCATGTAAAATTAGCAGAACAAAACAGTTCAATGTGTTGTAAAACATAACAAGAATGAAGCTTAAGGGACTTGACAGGAGTCTGATGCTTGATGGCCTACACAATATATTGGAGTAATGAGAGAGAAAACAGAAACCAATAAGAAAGCAACTTTTTGGCTGTCGTTAAAACTCGTCCGCAAATTGAGTGAACATTTGTAGTTGTTGTTAGGGTTCCGTAGCAACTAGAAACCTAGTTTCAGTTTGCCCGTCCGCCCGCATGTCACAGCCTTCCCATCCCCTCATGAAATTTGATATACGGACATATGTAGGTTGATGGCCCAAAAACAGAAATGATGAGATTTTTGAAAAAGAATGTTTTTTTGACCCTCACCCCCTCCCCCGCAACAACAGCTTGCCGTGGTGGAGGGGCTTGTGTGCATCAATGACAGATGTCGGCGGTAGCTTTTTAAGTTATTGGTAGTGTCCCTCATGCCGAACGGGGGAATCTGGAGATGCCAGATGAAGTAGGTGCAACCTGGCAGTTGGAATAAAATGCTAAAACAAAGATGGAAAGGTCCACAAAAAAACTATACCGGTAGGGATATCTACTAAAATGCCGGCAGGAGTCACTGCTACAACTGCCGGTAGTGCTACTGCGTATCGTATCGTATGGATGGTATTACAGATCCGACTGAGAAGATTGGACCAGGTCCTAGGAGCGGATGCAACATTACTTCCTCTACAGTCAACTTGCTCCAAGCACCTATAAAGCGCTCGCTACCGATGCCGACGTCGAAGCAGTCTCGGATCGGATAAGCGTGGAAACCATAGACGAAGAGACGCTCTTGAGATCCTTCAGCCAAGAGATGCCGTGGCCAAGACAACGATTTCTTTCAAAGCAAAAGGACCTTCATGGCTAAGGACTCGAGTTTCTGCAACAAAGTTGAGGAAAACGTTGTCGGACAAATGGCTGTAAAGAGGAAGCAGAGTCAGCCGAGGTTGCTAGTGATATTACGGCAAATACCGGCAACAAACCTACATCCATCCAAAACAAGCTAAGCGCTGAGACAAGGACGGCATCAGGACCATCGATGTACATGACACCGGCAAAGTTGGGAAGCGATATTGTAAAAAACAGCCTCATTGTGGCGATAATCGATCGTAGCGACCTCAAATGGCAAGATGTATTTTCAGAGGTTAAATATCGTGGAGATGATAAATCAAACAATTGAAATTTTTCGAAACGACATAAAAGCTGAAACAACTAAAAAAAATTATCCACAATAAAATGTTAAAAACTAATATCTCGTCCACTCTCGTCACCTCAATCTCGCTCTCGGTATCGCACTGTTACCAATGATATTGGTCTCGCTGCCGGTATCGGTATCGTGTCGAGACCGATACCGGCAGCGAGAATTATCTCGAGTTTCGTGAAGCCCTACAGCAAACTGATTTGGGAGTTTAATATAGTAGAAAGGATTTGCAAAGTAAACAAAGCTTTATACCCTTGTTAAGACTTTTCGGTCTAAAGTGGGGGGTTGAAACCCAAATTCACGCACTGGATCTATACCGCATTAGTGGTACCATCATGGTTTGGTGTCCAGTTGTGGACAGGAAAACTTGCCTGTCCAAGTTGGAGCACATACAAAGAATTGCGCGTTTGGAAATTATTGGTGCTTTCAAAGTCACTCCCTCTCGTGCTCTTCATTTTCACCCTGTGGACCAATGTTACACCTCAAAGAGTTAAAGTTCCTCAAGACGATTACCGTTCCCCTAAGCTACTAGGGGAGAATCTCAAAACCGTCACTGACTACATGCTACCAATGAAGGACTTCAACAGAAAGTTCGAGGTGGTACTACTGGCCAACATTTCTGGGAAACCAAAAAAAAGAACCTGCAGATAGTGTAAACATCTACACAGATGTCTCTAAAACGAGCTCCAGATTAGCAGTGTCAGTGTTCTGCCATGAGCTCACCATCAACTTGTTATACAGACTTCCCAGTGATTGCAGCATTTTTCAAGTCGAAGTGGTGGCTATATACAAGGCACTTAAATTGGTATCTTTGTGGACTGCCAAGCAGGGCTGGGTCCAACAAATTCAAATCTAAATCCGTGTTTGATTGCTTCAGAGCTCGAACAGGAGAGTACAACTTTGTTGGGTAACTGGACATAGCTCAAGAAGTGGAACAAGTAGTTCCTTCGATATGTGGTGTTATCAAATTTCTTACGAGACCATTAGATCTTGCGAAGAGAAGATGGGAAGAGACTACGACGTGTCGAATCGCGAAAATCATGTGGATATCCTATGATATTAACTAATCTCAACCTAAGAGAAAAATGATAACTTGAAATATTAAGCTATGGCATTCTTAAGAAACCAAAACATAAGAACGATCAGTGTCACTCTTAAATAATAAGAAGCACTACAGTCGATACTGGAGTGGTGCGAGCACAATGGCTTACCTCTCAACTTTAAGAAATGTGAGGCTATGTCCTTCTCCAGCAGCCTTAATCCACAAGTTTTTGACTACAGCTCACTTGAGGAAAGATGCAAAGTCGCTGACTCGGTCTTTATTCAAAAACTCTTGAACTTTTATACAGGCTAGCAAGGTTTCCTTCAGGCAGTCCCAACATAATCTCCGAAGACTGCCTTTATTGCATGTTGACCCATCCAGATCAAATTATGGCATGCATGAACCAATTAACCGGTTATGTAGGGCTGTTAATGTATGTCCTAATTTCGATTTAACACTTAAGAACTATCTATTCTCTGTGCTTCCTTACTTGTTTTCTTCCTATTCTTTCCATTTTTTTCCTATGCATGTTGGTGGGGGAGCCTCATTCTACCGTTTTGATGGTATTGATGGTCAATTGATTCTTGGCTCCTACCAAGAAGTGCACCTTCTCTGTTAGAAGGGTTTATTATATCAACTAGATCGAACGACAAAACATATGAAAAAAAATTGCAGTGAAATCGTTTATAATTATTTCTATTATCAGCACTTGCCGAGGGCATTATTGTGACTGTTATTAAAAATTCCATCACATCACATACAACAACAAAAGGGCAGATAAAATTGGCACTGCATGTAAAGCTCCAAAGTACAATGTAAATAAGATGCTTTCGTGAAGGCGCAGTTAACACGAAATTAATATTTTTACTTATCATAATTTCACCTGACATACACACGAACAGCATACCTTACCCAAAATTACCACCTTCTGAAAATGTTACGAAATCGCTACAAAAATCGTTTAACCAACCACTCGCAGACGTACTTGAAAAAGAATTGGTTGCTGCTGACACAAGAGTCAAGATATTTGCGGAACAATAAATCATCGAAATATTGACAAATTGAAAATTAATCAACAGATAATTAAAATCGAAAAGAGTTAAAATTGATTTTCATCATTCACGCCATTCGGCCCAGGAGGTAGACCGCGGTCAAGGTGGATACATAAATTCCAAGTAGCTACTGATATCGTACCTGGTAGCTCAGAGCATTGTAGATATCCATCCAAAAAAAAATCGTGTCCACTACAAGAGAAAGATTCACAGCATGAATAAGTCGCAAGAAATACAAGGCCAAGTCATGTCGATGGGAGCCAGGTGAGGATTCAAGACATCCCCCGTCCTCCGGATAAGCAATGGGGAACACTTTCGATGGAGATTACATGACCGCAGATGTGCTGATCATTTTCGATATGGTTTTGCTGATGGTTCATTTACGGATACTTGCTATTTACAGAAACTTGGAAAAAAAGTAAGAAGTCTTTCCAACCGGCTAGTCGCCTCTGAGTCGCATAATCATGCGCGATGTTTGGCTCGCGGGCAAAGGTAATAGCGACCTCTCGATCACGGCGAAGATGACGGCAACGGGCGTATGTCCATGAATTACCGTGAAATCTGCCACTGTCACAAGTGGACATTGAGGATCGCTCATGCACCTCCAAATGGAACTGAAAGAAAGTAAAATGTCGAAAGGTGCCGGGTGCACGACTGCAGTGAATGTCGAGTGCACTATTGCAATTGCAGATTTCCTTGCAGTGACGTTGTCCCCCTTTGATTTCCGCAAGTTTTAACACCGTACACGCTGGAGCTATGTCACAATCGCGCCGGATTTATCACAGAGGTGACATGAATATTCATAACTGGTGCCGTGTAAATTGAATTAATTGAAAAAAACGACGAAAACCGAGACAGACGCAATCGCACTCGTCGGAGCTCGCAGTACCAAAGAAATGGAAGTCTTAGCTCCCAGCACAGTCTTGATATAAAGATAATTGAAATTGACTACGACATACGGTTCAGAGTCACTGGGGTTCCTCGAGTGCAATCATTTTGACATGGAAAAGGTGCTGAATGCTGTATTGCTGCAACGATAAAGTGTGCCTCCTAATTTGGTGCTGAAAGGCTGTTAAATATCAAGGCCTTGGGGCGAATTTCTGCACGGAGACCGAGTCTCGTTTTCTAATATTCACCTGCAGATGCACGATCTTTTCTGCGATTTTTTTCTTTAATTTTTGTGCTGTTGCGACTTTTAAGATGGGTTGTCTGCACGAAAAAACAGACTCGCGGGAATTATTACTTCTGAGTTATGAAGGTAAAAGTGTCATGATTTGCCAAGCATCCAAATATAGCACCTTCATATCATGGTAGTTTTCGGTCGCCCGTTGCAAAACTCAAGACCACGCCAAAAAATTTTTGTTATTAACGAAAATAATTACGATTTGTGGTTAATGGGTATCTTTTATCTGAGGACAAATCTGTGCGAGGTTTTTTATTCTTCTGTAACTGACCCGCTTTCTATATCTTTTTCGTCCAATTTGCTCATGTTCAGGGTCAGTTTTGGAGATTGCTCTTGCAGCTCTGCTTTTCAATATCAATGATTGATTCCAACTACTTTTCCGACGTTTACGATCAATAGACAATGCGAAAGCAATAAATTTAAATTAGTTATCATTTTACGAATGGGCTTTAGAGATATATTGAGGCTACTTTTAATAATACTTATGTAGTGAAAATGAATTTGATTGATCTGACATTATAATATGGGAAGGAACATCAGATAATTTTTGAATAGTCTTTAACGAAGTTAATTTTATTTATGTTTGTTTCGTTTTTCGGTATACTTTTCCCCTTTGATTATAATTACTCCTAAATATCTCAAAGACAAATTTTACAGATATCCAAGAGTTTTCAAAAAAAGCTGCTCAATAAAAACGATACTCTTCCTCTCTAGTTCCCGCAACCCTTTGTGAGAAGAACTTCACCCGATTCGAGACCACGACTGCAAGTGGATCTATTATGGTGGATTCCAAACCACCGACATTACTGTGAAACCCCAATGGCCTTTTTTTATCGTAATCTGTAATCATCAGAAAACAACTAGGGTTTGCCGCCGGTGGAATTCGAATCTGGGACATTCAGGATGGAAGGCCGACATGTTATCACTTACTCCACCGATGGCGATTCACGCTTGTAAGTAAGTGCCTATTGTGGCGCTACAATAATCTTCTTAAATTTTTATGATGATACGATTAAATATCAAGTTCCTTTAACCCCCTTGTGGGCGTCTACTACACTGACTCTTCACCTGGTCCGGCTTCGCGCCAACGCTTTTAATTCTTGCCATGACTTTCTGATCTGGGTACCTTTCTTTTGTACAGATCTTCCCCACGTGTTGCAAGGTTGCCCCATTCTTCCTTAGGTGCCATGTGCATTTCAATCTAAAGCCTTTTTTTTTATACGATGTGGCCAAATCCTAGGGGACAACCCTTTGATGGCATTAGCATGGTTTTGGCCGGAAGGGAATTAGTAAACTTGTAGTTTTGTTGTTATTTTGCAACTTTTCTGCTGCAACTATGCTATGACAACAAAATTTATCCACATTTTTTTCTTGGTGTTCTGCAAAATTAATTTCAGCTTGACTCCTGGATTCCAAGCTCATAAGTTTGGTTTTAGCAGCATTGATCAACAAAGGGCGTCGGACATTTGGGCTACATGATTCTGTTTGTTAGATAGAAGACATACATCATCAGCATAGTCCAGGCGCGTGAGGTATTTTAAAAATTTCCATCCTAATCCTTTGCGATGAATGGTCATCTAAGGCGCTGCACAAAACGTCATTAATGTCAATCAGGAAAAGCAAAGGTGATAGTATGCATCTTTGCGTCACTCTGAATGGCTCCAAAAGTTTTTCTTTGTGAAGGAAATGGCATTGAGCTCCTGCGTAGAACTCCTTTACGATGGTTCGGCGGATTGCTCGATGATAATTCAGAAGGTAGTGATGTGGACGCTGTAGGAAAAGTTCTCACGAATGCGTACCTATTTAGCGTTAAGAATACGCTCAATTGGTTGTTTGAAACACATTAAGATGATTTTTTGCCATGAGCAGTCTCCTATTCAGTTAAAAGATTGATTCCGCGCGCGAATTGCGACAATTTATCAAATCGGTTATCAGGTTCAAATGAAAGGGTATTCGACATCCAAAGTTGTTATTAAGGACTTTTAGATTATGCTCTTCCATGACAAGAAGGCACCCATAGGAATGTTCAGCAGCAAGTCTTTCTTGACAGTAATGAAGTTAATACCCTTTCCAATGAGGTAACACATTGATGTAGCCTAATCTCAGGGTACAACCCTATGATGCGATAGCATGGCTATGGCCGTAAGAGAATTAGGGTAAGTGCAACGAGAGAAATTGAATACCTTATTTTTCTATTGCTGCGAGTTGCAAGATCAAATGAAAAACTCATAGTCAGGCCGAAGCTTGACCTTGGAATTATGGCTTGGTGATCATTTCATTAATCTGTTGATCCAACTTTGTCGCCGTACCACTTTTTCAAAAACGTGAGAATATTACTTTATCTATTTTTTAAAGAGATATAACTTATTATCCAACTATAGCTACTTATTATTCAACTTTCCGGCTCGAAGGACCAATATTGGTTTACTATGTCCAAAGATGTTATTCAGGACTTTTAGTTGATGCTTTTCCGTGACAAGAAGAGACCCAGAATGTTCAGTTGCAAGAGTCTTTCCTTACAGCTTTGAGGCAATCTTATATAGATCTCCATTGAAACTGCAGTAACCGTTTCTTCTGTATTTCAGTTCAGTTCTGAGATGTTGTTTAACTGCAATATTGGCAGCAGAATTAATGCGGTCTTTAAGCTGCTTCCGTTCTTGTACTTTAGACCATGTGGCGCCACTAATTCCTAGTCCTCTTCCGTTCTTTAAATGCCCCACGTATTCTGTAATACAGCTCGCAAAGCATGCTCTTGCCCTTTCCCATTGTCGATGGATTCGTCGGTGTTATAACACAGTGCATCAGGTTTTGGGCGTGATGCGGTGGAATATGCACTATAGATGTTCGGTATTTTAAGCCTCTGTTTAAAATAAAAACCTTAGTTTACGTTAAAATGACATTTGCGATGCTCTTCCATTTAGGTGTCATTTCAGAATTTATAACCATTTTTTAGTTTTACCAAGTATAAAGTCATTCACATAGAATTCGAGATCTGAGATTTTTACATTTCTGACAGTAAAGTTAAGGAAGTTAGTCGGGTAGGGTTGAGAAGGTCGAAACAAAACTCTGCAGTTTTTTGCATAGGAATTATAATATCTTCAAAGAAGCAAACAAACTTAAATCAAAGCTGTGAAACCATATCAATTTGCTTCCTTTGTATTACGTTGGGCAACAAAGAACGATGTGTTGCTGTCATAATTGCTTCTTTCATAAGTGAAAGTTTATGTAAGAAAAAAGTAAAATTAATTCAGTTTTTATTCTATTCCACAGACTGTAAAATATAAAAAATGTTTCTGAAGATATTTACTATATTTACATCTCTATTGTTTGAACCCAACGTAGAACACAATAATCTTAAGTAGCACATTGAAAGAGAAAACTTGCAAAAAAAATTTTTTTTCAGAGATACCTTTGCGTATTTAAGTCCAATTAGTGATATGACACTAAAAAGACAAACAAAATTTCTGCTTTTTTTTAAGAAAACGGAAAAAACTTAATTCTAAAGACTAGTCACAAAATGACTGACAGTGACTGGGAATTTCTCTTGCTAAGCCGATTTTCATAATTTTTATTGTAAAAAAATTCTGTCAACTGCCATTAAAAATCACCTGTGTTTATGCAAATTAACGACTTATAAGGTTGCAAAAAAAAAGTGCTTTTTTGACAAATGACGCGTTAAATATGAAAAAGACGGAAATATGTCGAAAACAAAAACTTGTTAATATCAAGATTTACCGCACGCCAAAAGAAAGTGTGAACAAATTTTATAGCATAAATTTAACGGTTTTAGTGACAGAACATGGAAGACTATCAATTTATTTTCCTTAGCGATGACCCAATGGTAATTATTAAAGAACGAGAAGACCTATTAATCAAGTTTGTTAATCGGATAATATTCCGTCCTAATTTTACTGATAGTTTGGGGAGTAAATAATTATAATAAACTCATTAGGTTTTAATTACTTAACTAAGTAAAAAGGTTCTTTAACCTAGAACTGCTGCAATTTTGCGTTTGCTATCATACGTTACCTATGTACATACATCAATAAGGAATAAACTGGTGAATTTTTGCCATGGAGCCAAAGGGAGTTCCTAACACCTAGCAGCTTTGTCATCTACTTGTGAGTTAAGTTCTTTCGGCCGAAGATCTAGTTATAGTAAACTATTATTAGTACCTGTTTTCCTGATAGAATTGGTAATAAAATATGTCTGTAAGAACTATGATTATAATGCCCCCCCCCCCCCCCAAGTATTAATTCAAGTCGAGAAAACAACGAATCCTCTCAAGCACAGGTAAAATTAAATTTTCCCCCTATTTGCATATATTGGCATGTATGATAAAATACATTTTTTTATAATTTTAAATGCGATTTTTATATTTGGGCGAAAGATTCACATATTATGTGTAAATTTCAAGACAAGATCTCAATTCGTTTAGAAGTTAGAAGCCTCTGACAGACGGACGTTCAGCGTTGTCACAACAATATGGTTCCTGTTGGGACGCTCATTTAAATTCGTTTAAGGCGCGTTTCTTATCCAAAAATGATTTTTTTTCCTTTAAACAATCGATTCCCTATTACTTGAATAACATTCTCGTAAAACTTCAGATCGATATTAGAAATATTTATAGATTTTTATATGTATATATTTGTAAACAAATATTTAGTCAGTTTTTCGACGATTTCAGAAATGACGCCAAAAAAACCTCATTATCACCCGCATCAAAAAGTTTCAAGGAATGACCAGGTGATTAAAAGTCGTTCTCGAAAAAGGATGGTCCAGGAATAGCAGACTGAAGAAGTGTAAGCTTAATTTGTCTTTATAGCTTTTCTGCACAGAAAAATTCAAGGGAAAACTCTAAACGCGTTTTTCTCGAAAACTTCTTGCAAAAATATAAACAGCTGTTGAGGAAGTGTTTTTTAGACATTTTCTTACTCTTATGTGGCTAGAAGCCAAGCTAAATGTTTTTATAAAGCTTCCATTTCACAGATACAAAAGAATTATCAATCAAAAACTTCAATATGCGATCGACTTGCAAACTTAATCTCAATTATTCTCCTTCTTCATTTTTCTGTTTTTGGCCAACTTTCCCTCGCTCCGTACAAGTAACATATTTACGGATAGTTTTCATCCCACAAATGAAGGAACAGATCTAAGAAGGCAGGGGGGGGGGGGGGGTGTTAACGGTTTAGATGTTACCAGGTGATGATTACATTAGGGTAAAGTGAATGGGGGAAATTAAATGTCTTGTTTTTTTTATTTTGCTCCGAGCTGTAATGGCAAATGAAAAACTCATAGGCTGGCCAAGGCTCGAACCTCCAATTATGGTGGTGATCGTGCCACTCATCCGTTGATATAACTCCGTCTCCGTACCACTTTTTTTAAAACCTGACAATGTTACTTTGTCTACTCTTCAAAAAGGTATAACTTATTATCCTACCACACCTACTTATTATTTAACATTTCGGCTCAAAAGACTAAGGTTGGTTTTCTGAATAAAACTACTTTGTGAGTAACTTAATCAGTGAATGGTTAGTTTGAAAAAAAATCTAAATATTGCTTCAAGTTATGCAACTTTAGTTTTCGCAATGCATAGCCATTTTTGGAAAAACATTATTTTTTTCACAAAATGGCAAGTATTGTTGCTTTCGCAACAAACGTAAAAAATATAAGGTAACTGACCCACTATCAGCTGACTCCGTAAATAAAGCAAGCAGCGCACCAACCGAATTCTGCAGGTAGACAAAACGAATAACAGACACCATGTGACAACATTGAGAAGAGCAACATGATGGTTGAGCAATCAAACCATTATTGCTTATTATGTAAATTTATTATTTATAAATTGAAATATGATTAAAGTAATAAAATAGTTGAAACCCAGCTTTATTCGTATTCACTAAATCTGTTCACCCCTCAACCCAAGGTTACAACTAATAGCGGTTTCACTACATTGTGTTCAACCCCACACGAGGAAAGGGAACAAAGGTCCATTTTAAATTTTTTATTCTATTTGGTGGACTCAAAAATATACTAACTAAAAAAAAAAAACAAAACAAAAAACCCCTACGTGCAACGATAGCTGATTACAAAAAATTTAGAATGAAATAATTGCAATTATAGTTACGAATCCGGCCAGGTTGATGGACAGCCCTTTCTAAGAAAAAACGCGATTGGAAGTTTACAGATAGCAATAGAAGTTTTGGGCAAAATTTATCCTGTCAATCGTAGTAAGCGTCGTATGAAAAATTAAAATTTTAATTTTACAAAGCTCTGTTCCTTCCGGCCCCATAATATGTACTTTCCCCGTCATCGATCCGATACCCCTATGTCAGCAAGTGTACCCACATGAGACACGGTATTTTCTAAATGCAGTACGTACAGCAAATGCAACAAAATATATACGAAATAGTCCAAAGGAAGCAAGGTAAAATGATTAAAATTTAAAGTGAAAACAATAAAATGATTTTCTCAGATTAAAGCCATTTTTCAATTTTCGTAACTGTAGCAGGTGTGTGTCATAATAGTACCGAGCACATTAGTTCGCTATGCGTACTAGTTACGGGCGCATATATACTTTTAAAAATATAAACGTCTGTACTTGGTTTGGGCGTAAATATACTGTCTGGCAGAGATAGCCGTACTACTTGCGCCCAGGTAAGCGGCTATAACTTCGTTATTTTCTCGGTTTTTGACTTCACATTTATTTTACATATTTTTGAAAATATATCCTTTCAGAAAATGCATTTTTTTAATAACTCAGTCAATTAATTATGGAAATAATTGGAAATGAACTTGATTTAAGTATCAGACTAGTAGCAGCACAGCTGGGAATTTCTACAAAAGATGCACAGAATATTATTTACGAAACATTTTTTAAAGTAATTTACCATTCTATAGTGTGGCAATTAATATCGCGATCTTTTTCAGTACTACCTAGAATTTAAATAAAACCAAAAAGGATCGATATATACTTTTTTATCAATTTCTTCTAAAATGGTTTTACTAGAATAATAAATTAAACCTCAATAGAAAGGGGATAGGTAAGGATTGTCAGGTTATATACAAAACTGTAACTTAAATTTTGAAAAAAAAAATCAGCGAAAAAAAGAATTTTTGAAAAATTTATTTTAATGGTAGTTTTAAAACTGGCTTGCGACCTTGTTGAAAAAGGTATTTTGACACCACGTTGCATGGTTGCTTTAGTTAAGGACCAGAACTTGTTTACGGGCACTCAAATATTGAAATTTAGTAATAACTCTGTAATTTTTAAATTGTTAGTATTGTCACTACCCTATAAGGTTTTTTGTTTGTCTGGGTCTCCTTTAGTGTTCACACTTAAACGGAAAATCCCTGTATAACTATGTAATGTCACGTAGAAGAAGTTATGTGTACTTAACAAAATTATTGCTACTATAGAAGCATTAAAAGTTTCGGAAGGAACTTATAGATTGAAAAATGTCATCGGTAGATATCGGTAAAATTTGGCATCTATCATTTAAAACTCAATAATTTTTCGTTATATAACCTAAAATAGGTGTGTGAAATATGAAATCTAAAAATTTATTACGAAAGTAGCATACTTTACCAAACACTTGTAATTATTTACATAAGACATTGTCAAAAATTTCACACATTACAAGTCGTTTTTCGCCGCGAGCTTATTAGCAAATTATGGCACAACAATAATCTCTCGTAACATCCCAATTTAAATCGTTGCAGCCAATTAACCGATTCAAGTAATATAGTGGCTAAAACGAATGCGATTTCAGTGTGTACCTACATATAATTACAATTGGCTTAATTGAACTTTTAATTTGCGCTTAATTGGATGAGAAAACAAACGGTAGCCAATAAGTGTGATTTTACACCACCACCACACCCCCTCTGGCTGTATTTTACTTGTGCTACTTAACTTCAGTTATGAATTTAGAAAACTGTCTTGTTTCATTTTGATTAAGTTCCGGTGTTGCAAAAAAAACTTTAATTATGCAAAAAGCCAGCGGAAATCTTCTTACTAATTTACACATCCTTTAGTTTAGTATGTACAAGATACATGCGTGGGGTTATAAGTTTAAGAAGATAATCCCATGTCTAACCGCCTGCCCTCATTGCCTACAACCGTTTAACCTGAAAATGAACTTAAGTTTATCCGCTTAGGAAGTGCTAATGACTTCATTTCAGAGGAAAATTGCTAATTGACGGCCGTCAAAAATTTTAAGTGCCAATTGAACGACAAATCAATGAAATTACGCTGCACATTGCTTTCTTACGAATACCTGTGATTGCCTTTACGCCTTCCTGCTTTGCACGTAAACGGATTTGCAATTTATGAAAAATTGCAGAAAAATTGCAAGAAAGTGAAACCTTCCTGGGCAGCTGCAGAATTTTAATGAACCTTTCCTGATACCCATTGTATCTCACACGGGTAAGTGTGAAATATGGATGAAGGGAATTCAAGTGAAATGATAAGTCATTAGTGAAGTGGATATGAGAGTATTTTGAAATAAGAAAAACAAAATGAAGTCATTATGAAGATTGAGGAAGTAAATCGTAGATCTGTAGCAATATGGCAAAATAAATAATCGCAAGAGAGTGCATGTAAAATAAGGAAATAGTAGTAAATTGAAATTCTATGCAAAACAAATTAACACAACGGAAAAAATGTTTCATACAGAAGGTCAAAGTGTAGAAAGCGTACACAAGCTCATTATAAGGAGAGGTCATTATTGCACTACTTTTTCATAATCTAGTGTGTGTATTATTTTATACCAGTGATTACAGTGCATTATTCGAATAAATTTTCAATCAAATAACGATTTTTTTTAAATAATCGAATAAAAAATTATTCGCATAAATTTTTATTCGATTTTCAATTTGTTTTAAGTTATTCGCAAATAATTATCAGTTATTTGGTGCTTTTTATTCGAGTTTCAAATAATTGTTTGTTATTCGATTATTAAATAATTATTCGATAGTTCATGTCTCTTTATGAAATAATTATTTGTTGTTGTTGTTGTCCATTAGTTCAATTTCAAAAAATTATTTCTTGATACACGCATTACATATTACAAGGTGTCTCGTACTTAGGAAATTAAAACTGCCTTGTTATGTTTCGATCTTTACAGTAAAGATTTTAGTAAATGACACCATAAAACAAATAAGTATTCCATAAAAAGACATCAACTATCGAATAATTACTTGATAATCGAATAACAAATAATTATTTGAAATTCGAATAAAAAGCACCAAATAACAGATAATTATTTGCGAATAAGTCATCAAATAACGAATAATTATTTGATTATCGAATAACGCACGATCGAATAACAAATAATTATTTGAAATTCGAATAAAAAGCACCAAATAACAAATAATGATTTGCCAAATAAAAAAAAATTTTTGTAATCAAATAAATTTTTTATTCGATTTTTCAATTTATTTGAGCTTTTAGCTTTTATCTTTATTCGAATAAAAAATGCCCATCTCTGCTTTATACAGTACTCTGATATTCCATATTTCGCTATTCGAAGCAATTTTTCTGTAGACCACTAAGGCATAAGCATAAATTAGACTCAAACTGTTTGTTCAGGGGATCATTCTGGTTTATAACTTTCAAAAAATCGATTTTTTTTTACATTTTTTGAAAGTCCTAAATTACACGAGAGGGATTTTACCCCATGAGTGATGTAAACCTGTTTTTTTTTCTTGGTCAGAGAAGTGAGGTAGGAAGAGGGTTGGTTATCTGGGAGTATCAATCACGAATCGTAGGGTTTTTGCTTGAGTTTTTCCTGATTTGCTTTTGTCCATTTTCGTAACTTCCTCATTAGGGTTTGAAAAATTTTTGGCGTCAGGTTGATTAAGTATTGCTTGAGTGAATACAAATTTTCAACCCCGCAAAACACTTAAGGGGTTAGGCCACTTTAGAGGCCGAAAAAATAGGCTTTTTTGGGGATTTTTTTTCCAGATTACAAAAAAGGGAGTTTATCATACACATCACTGACTGTATACAATAATTTTTTTCAAGCGATTAATTTCAAAATCACTTCTCCTTTTTTCAGGGTCAACGGCCAAATAAACAGCTCCTGTAATTTTTGAGTTATGATGAGACAGTGAATTTTTTTCCATGATATACTATATTACAACAGCTACAAAAGTACCTTTGATTTTTTCGATATATTGATTTTTGGCCAAATGGTGCAATTCTAAAGTGAAAAGTTGAAAATTTGCTAAAAACAAAATTGTAAATAACAAATGAACTATGCGATATAAAAAAAAATCACGTTCTTTTATAGACAATGTATTTCTAAAGATACTTTCAAAATTTCAAGTGAATCGGTTGAAAATTGTCTGAGTTATGTTTCCGGCCAACTTGAAAGATACAGTTTTGAGATAAACGCGTTAGAAGTTTTGAGTAGTAGAAAATTATGAACAAATAACCAAGTGGCCCTGTACTAAATTTCCAAAACCGAGCACTTAGACATTTTTCACGGCTATAATCTTCTGAGACATCATTTTTGAGGTCCTAAAGGACTATTTAAAATAAATCAACAAGAAAAATCGAGTTTTCGAAAATTCCAGAGTGGCCTAACCCATTAATGAACCGGTTTTTTTAACGTCAATCAAAGCCACTCTCGTAGCAACACTCCGAGGGTTTTTCTTGCACAGAAGACAATTGCCGTGAATCATAGGGTAAAATCCCTCTCGTGCAATTTGGGACAAAGTATACATATACATCTAAAAGTATTGTGATAAAATTATAGAGTGATCGGAGCAGTCTAACTTTATTATTTTGCGATCATTACGTTGCTACTTCTACTACCTGGGCGCTCTTAAAAAACTTTAAGCGCGTTTTTCTCAAAACTATGTTTATCTGATCGGCAACCGTGATTTCTCCGGAACCACAAAGCGATCTTCATGAAATTTTAACTACATATTCTATACAATAATAGCTTCAAGTACGAGAAGTCCTATCGTACCCTGCTTAATTGATGGACACTTAGCATATTGGTCCTTCGAACCGGATTTGAACCAGCAACCAATGGTGCCCATTAGGGCTCCACGATACTAGAGGTAATTCTCTCTGCTCGACACGAGACCGGTAACGGTTATTGGTAACAGTACGAGATTGAGGAGATGAGAGTGGACAAGCTTTTAGTTTTTATTATTTTATTGTGGAATTTTTTTTAGCTGTTTCAGCTTTTAGGTCGCTCCGGAAAGTGTTAATTGTATGATTTTTGGGGTATACAAGTACATACTGTCTTTCTCATTCACTTCTATCTACATAATTTCCTTCTGCAGATAATTTCGTTGCATCCCCAATAGCAAAGAAGAGCCTTTGGAATCTTGCTCCGAGCGAGGGGAATAAGAAGAAAATGCATATACACACTTGGCCTCGCTCCCCGTTGACAAGGCCCGGACCGAGATATGCCAAAGTCTCGGTGCTGTGAGGCCCTAGTGCCGGTTTTACTTTTGTCGCTTCTCAAAATGAAAATTTGGGTACAGATATCGCTTTCGGTCGAGTTGTTGCCATGATAGAACGCAAAAATGAAATGATTCCAACACTTACATAACATTTACAATAAAATGCACCAATATACCAATAGAAATGGTCCGATTCTAAGCATGAGTCCAGTTGTAATCGAGAACCCGAACTTACTTCTGACTAACAAATTATATGAAGAAAGTACGCTGAAAGGAACGGTCTAAACAGGCACATGGACATCGAGCTCAAAATCAACTTTGAGAGATTCCATCCTCCACAATTGGTGCACACGCAACACATTGGTCGTTCGAGCCGGATTTGAACCAGCGACTTATGGATAGTGAAATTGAACTCGAAATCAGCTACGAAAGAGGCCATTAAGCCATCCAGGAGGTGAATATAAAAAAATGCGAGTGGGTTTTTAAGAATAGAATTAAAAAAATCCAGTCCGTGTCTGGGCTTTTATCTAGCTCAAAGCAATACAATGCTAACGAGTCCGGCCAAAGCAATGCTAACGAATCCGTTAGGTTTTGGTCACAGCAAAAAAAAAAATTATAATCTAAAGTATAAAATTATGTGTTGGGCATGTTCATACCATTGTTTTTTAATAAAAATGTAAATCCCCACCCAAAACCCTTTTACTTAAATTTATTAATTTTTGAATCGCTTCCTCATCTGAAAAAGTTGCAGTGCTCCGCAAATATGCAACCTAATTTTTACACCAACTAGCTAATGTTTGATTTTGATCTGTGCGGTAACACTCAAGGCCACACATCTACATGCCTTACAGGAACAGGACGAATTGAATAGTGATTTCACACTTCTGAATATATCAAAAAAACTAAAAGAAGCTGTTCCTTCTGTTTGTTACTCTTATATCCGCTGAGCGTGCGCACGAGTATTGGATATGCAAACTGTGACTAAAATACATTTTCGCCTATTTCACTTTTCTATTTTGTACCTCATTATTTAGAAAAAATTGATTTAGAGCGTATTGAACACGTATAGTTAATCTTTTAAATTTTTCATAAGGTCCCAGGTTCGAATCCCACCGGTGGCGAACCATATTTGTTTTCTGTTGCCAACAGATTACTATAAAAATACTATTGGGGTTACAGAAAAAATGTCGGTGGTTCGGAATCCATACATTGTATTCGGGGAATCATTAAATTGTAGGCCCACTTGCAATCGTTGTCTCGAATCGGGTGAAGTATCTCTTCGTCCCCATGCTCCACAATGGGTTGGAACTAGAGAGAGATATATGGAGGAATTTGTTCAGATATTTTCCATCGAAAGTTTAGATATTAGAAGGGTGCTTTGATCAGGACTGAAAGGTTAAAATCAAAAGATCACAATAATATTTTTATTGCATTTAGATGACTTATCTAAAGACACGCCACTCCATGGGGTAAGCGGATATAAACATTTTGAGTACAGTTTTCATTCTATGGGAGGGGTTTCCAAACAAAATTATCAAAACTATCCTTGTCCAATATAAATTAAACGTCTTTCGTAAATAGACTACTAAGACTATTTTTAAAATGTATCACCAGAATGATCGTAATTTTTAACCTCTTCGCACAGTATAGTTGTTCCAAAAGCGCTTTTCATACTTTCGAAAGATCTTATTTTCGGTATAATGTTTTTAGCTTGGATTGTTTTGCCCACGTTTCTATTTACACAATAAATTTTCCGTCTGTTCCCA
Source organism: Leptarthrus brevirostris (assembly GCA_964036015.1). NCBI lineage: Eukaryota > Metazoa > Arthropoda > Insecta > Diptera > Asilidae > Leptarthrus > Leptarthrus brevirostris. Next base: position 2,411,179 of record OZ038372.1, on the reverse strand, counting down.
AAGTAATTTAGATTTTTTGTGAGTTGTACAAATCACACAGTTTTCTGCAAATTCCTGAGAGAACAAACTGTTCACGATGAAATAATTAAAAAATACCACGTACACGATAATCAAGTAATGACGGCTATTTATCATTGTGGTTGAGGTATTTTACAAAATGCGTGTTTTGCTAATATTTGAGTACTATTTTAGCCATCGCCAGAACAAAACTGTTTAATTACTTACGATGTACGTTGTCAGAATTCTTCAAAAGAATTCCAGCCTCCAGCACAGAACACTTGAGTCAATACTGTCAGTCAGATCGACGGTTACTCACCTGAAAGAAAAGAAGAAAATGAAAAAATTAATTAACGTGGAAGAATTTAAGTTTTTCTGATAAAAAAATTCAAAATGAAGAATTGTTGTTGCACAAATAAAATTACAAATTACGAAAAAAAGAATCCGAAGACCCCCAGGATTGTTGGATTAATGGACCATCACGAGATATTGAAATATCAACGCATTGAACAAAAGTCAGTCACGCATTTCTTGAAGTCCTCCACTAAAGTAATGTACCCAGCATCAGAAGATTAAGAAAAGCAAAAGTCCAAGAATTTGTTTATGTTGCAAATTCCATCGAATAAAGTTGAAAGTCCCAGACAGACAGAGTAAGCATCCTCGAGCACAGTGTCCGCCATTAAAATGAGAAATTTATGGACTGACCTTGCAGCGAATGGAGTGAGGCGTTAACCAATTTGCCGCTTAATGATTGAGCGCGTAATTGAAATATTGCCCGGCTACGGAAGATCAGTAAGAAAGTGTTGTTATTGCGACTATCAACAATATTTTATAGCTATAAGTATAGGCGTCTTTCTGTATTTATCTAGGATGCAGTTTGTTGCAATATAACAAAGTAGAGGCTGTGAAAATTATTGTTTTGACGAGAGTTTGAAGGTGAATAATTCAAATGAATAAAGGTCAAGACAAAAAATACGAGAAATAGTGGGTCTTTCGAATTCAGATATATTAATATGCCTATTTGGTTTCCGATCCTCGTAAAGTGAGGTTTATTGCAGTTTTGTTTATGTTTACTGTTCACACTTAATGAGTACTTAAAATTTCACACACAAAGAATACTTTTCACAAAGCAATAATATTTGTCTTTAAAAGATTGCAGTTTTGCCGCCACTATCTTCTAATATGAAAATATTTACTACGTATGCAGTCCAACTTGATATGTCAGGAATAAGAGGAGAAAGGACTCTATAAAGAAAAAGTGTACGTTGCATGGTAGCTGTAGCAGTTGCTACGTGTTAATTTTATTAACTTTTACTAATTTTATTAAATATATTGATTGAATGGGATTCTTTGACTTACTTTCAGTAATATAGTTGACAAACCATTTGAAAGAATAAAAAGCTTTCAATCACATTTACATGACACTGTACTCAGATAAATACTATATAATATTACAATCAAAGACTTCAATGTATTAAATTTTGATAGACAGAAAATTAGGGATTTAGGATTTAGTCTTAATATAAAATTTGTAACCTGAACATCAAAATAAAAAAAACTAATGTTATATAAATTGTGTTATACTAAATTTTGAGTTTGCTTAAATATAGAATTGCCTTAAACATGTTTTTCTAAGACCAAAAACATGAACAAAGCATTGAATTAGAGGCCCAAGGCTACACTGGAGATAGTATCCTAGCGAAAAACTTTTACCAGATGCTGCCACAAAGTTAGAATTGAATTTTAAAGATGGCCTTGCTTCTTCAGGTTTAACCCAGACTTGCAGCATATCTAACGATCATAGAATGTTCCTCGACCTCGTTTTTTCTACTGATCCTGCTAGAACATCAGTAAGACGATGCTTGGTGCCCATTGTTCCTGAATCGAGTCATCACCCTGCGCTTCATATTGATTTTTTCATTGATCCAGTTATGATGGCTTCTTGTGTGCCAGATGGCGTATGTTATAACTTCAGTAAGGCTGACTTCTCCGTAATCAACAATTGGCTCTCAGCTTGTGATTGGAGTAGCGTCCTCAATTAACGAGACATTAATGTGGCCGTAAGTTGTTTTTATAATTTACTGTCTATCTGTTTTACTTACTGTGTCTCTATTTCTAAATCGAATAACTTACGATCTAACCAGCCTTGTTTTGATAGCTCCTTAAAACATTTAAGGAATGTTAAATGTAAGGCCTAGAAGAGGTTTTGTTCCTCTAGGAGCGACGCTCACTAATAAACTTATTCCAATTTACGCAGTCAATTTTTATCTGATTTAGTGTCTTCTTACAATAATCATATTAACAGAATGAAAGCACCCTTACCAGTCGATGCTAAGCGATTTTGGAAGTTCGTGAACTTGAAGCTCAATTCTGATGGCTATCCATCTTCTTTGTCCTTCGGAGACATCTCTACCTTGACTGATAGTTTTTCAATTGGTCCTGACGGTATCCCCGCCTCACTCGTGAAAAGATGCTGTTCCGTTCTTGCTCCTATTCTGTGTTATTTATTTAATCTCTCAACTCGTTGCGGTGCTTTTCCGAAAGCTTGGAAATCCTCATTAATTACTCTTCTTCACAAACAATGTGATAAGTGTGAAATCTCGAAGTATAGACCAATTGCTAATCTTTGTTGTATATCAAAGATTTATGAGGCACTTATTTGCGATGTTCTATACTTCCACTGCAAGCCGTTTCAACATGGCTTCATTAAAGGTAAATCAACTACCACCACTTTATTGGAATTTTCAAACTTCTGTATTTCTACAATTGCAATTGCTTACCACCAAGTTGATTGTATTTTTACTGACTTCAGCAAGGCTTTTGATAGAATAAATCATAGAATCCTAATTCTCAAACTCTCTCTTTTCGGGTTTCCACAAGTTTTTGTGAATTGGATTCACTCGTACTTATCTGAACGCACTCAGCGGGTTTCTTTTCGTGGAGCTCTGTCTAATGTTATTTTCAACACTTCCGGTGTACCGCAGGGCTCCCACCTCGGGCCATTGTTATTTATAATTTATATCAATGACGTATCTACGATTCTGTCTCACTCAAATATTCTTTGTTATGCCGAAGACGCTAAGTTATTTCGCACTGTGTCTGACAATGCCGATTGCCCACTTTTAAATTCTGACTTGGACGCCTTTCAGAATTGGTGTTCCATTAATGACCTTCCGCTAAATATCGGAAAGTGTACATCTATGTCTTTCTCACGAAAAAGGTCTCCCTTTCAATTTAACTTTACCATAGAGGGTTGTCCTTTAACAAGAGTTACTAAGACTAAGGACCTTGGTGTCTGGCTGAATTACCAATTTTCTTTCCAGGATCATTTTGATGCCATAGTCAACAAGGCTAATATGACTGTTGGTTTCGTGAAGAGGTGGTCAAAGGAATTTGATGACCCTTACATTACAAAGCTTTTTTATTGCACTTTTGTCAGGAATATGCCTCTCCAGTCTGGTCACCGCTCTATGTGACACATATCAATCGTATTGAAGCTGTTCAACGGAGGTTCGTTAGGTTCGCTGTTCGAGGACTTCCTTGGAATAAATCCCGTATATTGCCTCCTTGATAGACTTGAACTCCTATACTTGGATACACTTGAAAAGAGACGACGTAACGCAAGGATCCTTTTTTATTTCGACCGCATTCGGAGGTCCATAGACTCTTCTGTTCTCTTGGCTTGTTCTGGCATATCGGTTCCGGGTCTCTCCTTGAGGAATCCCCACTATCTTCAGATACCTTTTCATCGTACTAATTATGGATTAAATGAGCCTATCACATCGATGTCGCGATTTTTTAATTCCTCTTTTGATTTCATTGATTTTCAGCTATCGCGAAGTCAAATGAGGAGTCAGCTTTGTTGAGGTTACTTTTTACTTTACAATATTGCCTTTAATATACATACCTTTTATACACTTCAGCATTTTTATTTTCTGTATATATATTCTCTCATTATCTTTGATTTTATATAGTTTATTATATTGTTCTTATTAAGTTTTTTTTGTAGTAATCAGCACTTTGATGAAATATTGTAAATAAATAAATAAAGGATAAGGCTTTTACTAAGGGTAGTTTCTGATGCCATTGATGATTTCACTAATTTTAGGAGGTCGCTTGATAGAATAAATAATAAAATTCTTGTCCTCAAGCTCTCTCTTTTTTAATGTCCTTCTGTTTTCATTTATGTATCTATCTCATCGCAGTCAGCAGATTTCGTTTGTTGGCTAATTTCTAACACTACTGGGATGACACAAGGCAGTCATTTCGGCTCATTGCTCTTTATCGTCTGCATCGATGACTTATCTTTGCTACTGTCTTATTCTAAGATTCTGTGTTATGTGTGTCGACCGTCTCCAAATGGCTTCTCTTAAATTCTGACTTGGATGCTTTCAATAGCTTATGTTCCATCAACCACCTCAATCTAAAGATGAGAAAATACACACATATATGACTTTCATCGAAAAATAAATTCTGTGAAGTTCAACTCCACCATCACTGGCTGCCGCTTAACGTTGCTTGAAAATACCAGCATTACCATTAATTCCATAATTAATAAGGCCGGCGTGACCTTGGGCTTCATGAAGCATCGGGCAGAAGAATTTGATAACCCCTACACCAATAGGCTTCTATACTGTACTTTCGTTAGACCCATTTTCAAATATGCCTCTCTCGTTTGGTTTCCATTTTCCACGACATACATCAATCGGATTGCGGCGGTTCAGCTAAAGTTCGTTCGATTTGCCCGGCGTGGCCCGTGTTCGAACAATTCCCTTCTTCTACCTACTTTTGTTGACCGGATTAGGCTTCATCATCTGAATGCTCTTGAAAGAAGACGCTGTAACTCCAGTGTTATATTTGCTTTTGATTGCCTGCAGGATTCTATTGACTCTCCTGAATTCTTGGTTTCTTTTATATCAATTCTTGCTCGCCCTTTGAAGAATCACGACTGAAGGATATGGGTTTGTGGAAGGAGAGGATGAACGGGCATCCTATCATTCTTCGGAAGTTAGACTGCGTCGAAAAAAGAATATACAAGGGCTGCAGAGTCCCTAGTATAACCTTAAATATAAGCTTTAAGGCTGACTGATAGAGAGGAATAGGATAGGAATGAAGTGGTGGAAGCACCAGAGATCTCCATATATACGGATGGATCTACAAAGGTTGCAAGTCCACGAGCAGAAGTAGTAGTATACATACATAATCATGTAGACTGTCAGAAAAATGCAGTGGAAATAGCTGCGATTCACCAAGCGACTCTGATAGTATCTACGAATATATGTAGAGTTGCCAGTGTTGCCAACAAAAGGATAGGATATAGGTGGACAAACTGGAACATTTTCAGACAGCTGTGGAAGCAGGATGGCTATATAGCAGAGGCTTAAAACTAAGGTCAGATTCCCATGAATCTATGGGGCATAATAGATCCATCCCGTGGTCTAAGTTATGCTGGCTGAAATTGGTTTCAGCAGCACTGCTCTTACCTAACCTAAGTTTGCAAGGAATAATGACTTATTTGAAGTGTTATGGAATGGACCGACCGATTTTTGTTTGTCTTGGCTTTTTTAAAATTTTTTTTTCTGAATAGCAACACTTTAATATTTATCTAAATTTTTTTATGATTTTATCTTTCTACTAAAGCCTTGAAATATGGAAAATGATGGAATAGCGAAGGTATTATTGGTATCTCCTAGATCACATTCGTTCATTCAATCAGAAAGTATACGTTACTTAGTAGTCGAAGTAAAATTAAATGTTTTTAAATGTCTAAAACCTAAACCTAAATCTCTTCGGGTAAGATAAGTAGCGAAATACAAATACAAAGATCCTCTGAGTGAAAGTACCCTTTTTGCCGATAATTACGCTCAAAGTGCAAACCAGTACGAACAGAAGAGAAACATGTTAATCTGAATGGGATCAAGAATCTGAACATCAATCATGTCATTTCCTTGCGATTAATGTCCGTCTGAATGCTCCTGGAACCAATCAAGACGGATGATGGATAGGTCAACAGCTCGGCTTCGTCTTGTACTTTTCCTTTTAAAATTTTGACACGAGAACATTGTTGCGCGTGATTAAAGACGCTTTTTGCATGATCACTCAATTCCGCGTCTTAATTGCCTTTAATGGATGTCCAAGTTATTGGTATGTTGGCATACATCCCAATTTATTCGACGTCGTTAAACATTATATTTTTGATGGAAACAAATATGATTGTCGTGTTTTGTATCAATTGGGGTTGGTTGTCACATCAATTTGGTGATTTCTAGAGATGAACGATGTGATCACGCAGGATCTACAGTGGACCGAACCTGCTCTAAAATCTTGATTAGCTTAGTTAGAATGGGAAAGGCAATCACATTATACCACACATTCATTCCATTCAAATTTTTCAGCAAAAAATTGATTTCCTCATTGTGGGTTCAATGCAAAATCACCATTCGTTGCCATTTGTTGCTTAATTAAATCCATGTCGCTACACTGGAAGCCCGATTGAAACTCGCTTTTATGATCATTTAATTTATCGCGCCAATCTCTAAGAATGCTTAAATCTGTAATTTGAATGACGGAACAAAATATTTTGTTGGTTGCGACACGTTCCTTGGCTGCCTTGCATAACGGAGCGAATTAACGAAAATACAACCAACGTCACCTCCCACAAGTCAATTTGTCTTGACGTTATCTGTCATCTGAATTGAATCCAATAAAGTAGTAGATGTGTTGCAACAGAAAACCGAAATAAAATTAAAAGCAGTCACCTGACAGTTCGGCGCACTTTGTTGTTTCTCAGTGGCTAGTATCTTTCAACGAGCGGCCAATTATTAAGATCAACTCTAGCATGTTTTCCAGTTTGCTAGCTCATAGATAAAACAAGTGAAGCTCTGCTCGAGAAACGGCTCTAATTTGGACTAAAATTAATTGCTCCGGTGCTAACTTGGACCTGTAGTCATTAATCTCGAGAGTTTCGAACACGCTTAAGTGCTTAACAGCAACATCTCGCCTTGGACGAAAAAAACTTATTATGTGCAGTAATTGGGATAATTTGCAAATAATTCAGCATCAGTTCTTGGTCGGAGGAAGCCAACAGATATGTTACTTTGGCTCACAATCGGACAAGCCTAGTATATTATAAACGATTGTATGCTAAGCGGCTTTATAAACGCTTTTAATAGTCGTGGTGTGTCGAGGCCACTCGAATTAAAGACTTCTTAAAGCTGACTTTTGGGTGGATTTGCTTAAGATTCTTTTTGCCAATTTTACTAGCACTCGTAGAGTAATCATATGTGCATTTGTAATGTGTGAAAGTGAAACTGCTCTGAAATAATTATAAAATTCTTGACAAGTTTTTATACAAGAGATACTTGAATCTGACGCGATAAGAAATTTACATAGTCGGTCAGAAATGTGTTCAGGAAAGTTGCCTATAATGGCTTAATCACCATTAAAGGTTAGGTATTACGTAAGGAAAGGCAACGAAGTTTGTGCTCGTATGACGAAAATAAAATTCTTCTCAAGGCTATTGATAAAGATCAAAGGAGGAGGAGGCCGTACAAAATTGATTTGTCAAAATTCCTTTACTGAATTAAGTAACCCGCTTATTAAAAAAAAATTATAATCTAAACGTACATAATCCACTGTCTATCAAATTTACTATCTCTCTCTAGTTCTCGTAACCCCTTGTGGGCATGGGGCGGGAGAAACAACTTCAGTCGATTCGAGACAAGCCTTGCAAGTGAACCTACAATTTAAAGTGGATTCCGAACCACGGACATTTTCTCTCAACATACATGGCGTTTTTATCGTAATTTCTTTTCAGCAGAAAACAAACACGGGCCGTTGTCGGTGATATTGGAACCTGGGACGTTCAGATTGGTAGGCCGAGACGTTATAACTAACTCCACCGACGACTTAACTTTACTATATATAGTTAACTTTTTGCTTTTGATTGTTTGCAGGAAATTATTAACTTCACTGAATTGCTGGCAGTTGTGAGAAACCATCACATTCTTTATAGGTACACTACATGACTATGGTATGAAGGACAGTGCTATTAGGCTGTTCATAACAAGTCTCCTGGAATCAGAGGAGTTAGCTGTTCATGAATGTATTCTAAAAGAATTCATAGATGTCCCAGCGGTTAAATCGATATCGAAATAATGCCGAAAGGTTATACCTACTGACCAATTGCACTCACTTCGGTTTTATCTAAAGTTTTTCAATCACTCATCAAGTCTCAGTTCATGGAATATCTAGAAAGGAACCATCTTATCAAAGATTGTCAGTACTGTTTCCGCACTGACCGCTCAACCGACGTACTAACTGCTCTGACGGAGCATTGGAATCATTACATCTCCATAATTTTGGACAGTCGGAAATCGGGTCTCTTCATATTTCAGAGGCTTTTGATCGAGTCCGGCATGCTGCCTTTCTAGCCAAACTTCAGGTATTCGGTCTTCAACCTCAGCTTTCTAAATGGATAGAAATTTTTGGAATTATATCTGATCGCTCCGAAATAAATGCCGGTGTCCCTCAGGATTCAGTTCTTTAACCAATCCTATTTCTTCTTTTTATTAATGATTTTTTATCGCTCACTCATAATCCTATTAATAGTTTCGCAAACGACAGCGCCCTTGATTCTGCGTACTGTTTTGATTCTCTAATGAACTTTTGTGGGAACTCGACAGAATCTATGAAGAACGCATTAATGGATCATTAAACAACAACATTTCTACGATCCTCGCTTGGGGCAGAGCAAATCGTGTTATGTTTGATGCATCCAAAACTTAATGTTGTTTAATGTCGCTTAAAGAGCATCCAGCCCACCCTCAACCTATTTCATTCGACTGAGTGAATATAACCACTTCGTTTCCTTTGAACATCTTGGATATGCTGAATACCTCAAGCTGCACCGATCATATATTTGCAAATTATTTGGTTTTTTACAAAGATGGAAGAAATATTTCACTACTTCTGACTTGGCGCTGATCTAAAAGTTCCACATTAGTCCTAGACTCGAACATAATTCTCATATTTGGACAGGGGACGAACATACCTACTAGGCAAAGTAGAAAGAAAGGCTATTAAATTTATTAGCGACTCCAAAATCTCTGAGAGCACTGAATCGATGAAGCATCGACGGAATGTCGGCTATCTCTCACTTGTTTATCGCTATTACCACGATTATTATTCGAACAAAAATGCTAGTCTGATTCCTTGTAGACACATCACAACGGGCGACACTAGAGCTTCTCGACGCTCCCACCACTATACCCTTCAGGTAAAATTTGGACAGACCGGGATTCTTTTTTAAGCCGAACAACATGAAGGTGGAGCAGTTTTGTTTTTCTCTCGTCTTATGAGCCCGAAACTTTCAAATGAAGCATACATCGATACTTCCTTTATTCAACCTCTTAACCCATTTCCCTCACACTTAATGCCTTTCCTACCGAGGTTGTGCTTCAGCATCACAGGACGTCCCCTGAGATTTGGCATTATCATACAAAAAAAAATTATATAAATAAAACTTCGAAATACGATTAAGAGTGATCATATGAGCTAGAAAGTACTGGCACTAAAAAAAATTACTCCTACTACTTAAAAGAGGATCCCACGACATGGATCACGGACAGATTTAAAATGACGAGCAAAGTAGGCTTGGGTGTATATGGACCAAGACTTAGGCTCGAAAAACGGCTTGGATTTGCGCCAACCATTTTTCATGCTATTGAACTCACACCAACTGCACACCAGATAATAATCAATCAAATTTATATAATGTCGGTCAGTAAGGCACTTAAAGTACTAAGGGCACATACCTACTGTTGCATCTATCGCTGTTCACCAGGATAACTCTAACCTGGGTGTCATTTATTAAAGGTAACGTGATTGCAGACCGCCTTGCAAAGGAATACATACATACCTTACACTAAGCAAATCATAGCTAAGATTGATAACAGGTCATGTTACTGGACTTTGCCCTTTGAAAATGCGTAAAGCCAAGAACGGAACATGTCACTTCTAGAAAAAAACGAAACGGCCGAGCATATCCTCTGTGAATTTGGTCAGGCCTTCCACGAGAATACAGTTAGAATCAGTAAGGCTTTATTAGAAGTGAAAGAAGTATTATATGCTTCCAAATTGATTCCAAAGATGCTTTGAGGAAGGTATGTGTGCAATAATCTAATCGACTTTGAGGTAAATAAGTGACTCACTCACAGTTTTGCTTTGCAATAAGAGTTATTTTCTGACTTTTCGTGGTCATTACAGTATTGATTTTCTGACTAGCGTGTGAAAGTATGGTACTGTAGTGCTGACACCGGAAATCGTAAAAATTCAGCTCCCCATTATGTAGCGGAAGCAATCTAAAAACCTTACTTACAATACCAAACTATTTCCTCCTGTGGACCGTCTTATGAAGCGGAATGGATTATGACCTTCTATGGATGGTTTCTCGTATACTTAGTAGAATGGTCCATTTACGTTGGTTTGGTCGCTTAAGGTTCAGACATCTAGGAATGGCGTTGCCAACGCCAGAGTATGTTGAGAAAGATACATCCTGGTCAATAGTAGGACTCATAAAAGACCTTAACTTTGACTGAGGTCGGAAATACAGAGTCAGGTCACAAGAGATTAAGCTGGTAGATGTGAGATAGTGAGACGAGGTTAAAGCCTGCACGACCCCCTTTTTAATACTAATAAATAATAATGATGGTATGAATGTGTTTTTTGAAGTTTTTTTTTTGAACTCCTCATCTTTGCTCTGCTTTCCTAATTTTTACAAGAGTTCTCTGCATATGTACATGAACTCCAAGTTCAGCTTAACAATACCTCAAGTTATTTCTTAAACGTTTTCCGTATTCAATAAATCTTTTGCATTAAATCAGGTCACAAAAATTTAGATCAATTACTGCCACCAACATCAACCTACGCGTAACTGTGCTGTTCGCGCAGTAGCGTTTCATTTTGATTGCCTCCTTCAAAAATTTTTGATCTTTAATGGCAGCAACTCGATTCGCAATGAACGGAAAATTCCGCCAAATCAATTAGCGTGGCAATCTGACACAAGTGATAGATACATCGCGGCCGTGAACCTTTTAAATGAGTGCCTATCAGTTCCCGTCACTTTAACTTGGTATAGTAAAACAAAAGACGGTCGAGCGGAAAATAAATCGTCAAAAGCAAATTAGGTAAATTTACTATGCAAAAGACCGTCCGGCACGACTGGGTACATAATCTTTGGAATTTATCCATCTGCGATCGTTTCCTTAAGGCTTAAGTCAATAAATCTGCTGCTGGTTGGTTAAGTCGAAATCGGCTGACGTTGCTAATCGTCCAGATCGAAAAGAGCTAATCGTCCTGCCAGGGAAAACAAATATCGGCGTTATAGGTGTTTTTCTGTGTACTTAGCCTGCGTCGTCGTTTGCTCGCGCAGATGAGCGATCTCTTATGTTTTTACATTAACTCGGACTTTACCGTGCGCATGCCTTGTAAGATTAAACTGCATTCGTAGAAGAACGCTTTGTAAGAACGCCGCGAGCCGCACTTGTGAATCGTATTCGGGCAACGAAAGTGTTTCCAATTGCTTTCCCGGCACAGCGTTAAGTGCAGTTGGTATTTCTTGTGCTCAATGAGGCGGAGTAGAATTGCTATAATCGAGTTGACCTAAAGTGCTTTGCAGAGTTAATTTAATTATAGAATTTTTTTACCACGCTGCCATTCACATTTCTAGTTACACAACTGATTGATGTTAACAAGCCGATTCAAGTAAGTGTTTACATGCACCATAAGCTCTAGTGCAGCTATTTATCACCGGATAGATCCAAACGTGGAGATCGCCTCGAATTAGTTAATCTACGACACACTTGTGTCCAAGTTAATCTTTTGGCACGCCCATTACAGGATCGTGGCATTAATAAACGATATCGAGACGGTATGCAAATTCTATGAAGGAATTACGCCAAACTACGTAAAATCCCCTTACAAATCTAAGTGAGTGCACAAGTTATGATCTTCACCAAGTCTTGAAAAAGGCTCTTTAACGATATAAACCACGTTCACGTTTCCTTTTTGGTCAATCGTATAGGACTCGGTTGTTAATCGCGAAATTTATTATTTCAGATTAGCCATGACACACACCCACTTCAATGAGTTCATTGGATGACCTTAAAGACTTACCGGAACGTTATTATTTTATTATTGTTGTTGTTGTTGGTGATCTTTTCTTTCTGTTTATTCTGCACTGTCTCTGACATTCCAAGCTGCACGTTGAATCGCATTAAATGATCCATTGGGCGTGAAAAATGTCTCGTAAGACGAACTTGTGTTACTTTAGCGACAAAAGAACGTCTGTCGTCTGCATCCGTGCATAAAGAGCAGCCGTGGCAAAATATTTATTCTATTTATCTTGAAATTCTTTTTAATTTAACCTCCTCAGAAAATATGCACCTTTTGCAATATTTTAAAACCTTTCTTTTGATGGCTTCAAGACGGGCGTGACAGGAAAAACCTTTCTTTTGCCGAGGTACAGCGAAGAAATGCCAAGGCTTTCCTTGTCTTGAACCGAAAGCAAAAAATCTCTTATGACTTCGTTTTTACCGGTGCTCTTTATCGCGGCAGACAATAAATTATCGCCCTGCTATTGATCGGAAGAAGCTCGAATTTTACTTGTTTATGGGCAGTAAAACTATTTTATGTCGGCCTTAAACAGATTATGTTTTCAACGTGATTTACTGGTTTCACCAGCGTGTTTGTATCTCAATTTTATAGCCCATTTCTTCTTAATTCCTATTCGGAGGTTAATTTTAGTGAATTGTTGCATTTGTCATTAGCATATTCCGCATCAATGGGTGTGTCTGTATCACTTTTTGTTATTTTAATTTAAAGTTGATTTATTTCTTAACAAGATGTTGTTTTGACAGATCCTAACCGTTATCAAATATAAATTAAGCCATTTAGAGGAAGTCAGGTTGACCCACTTGACCCTTTAGCCATAGGAACGCTTAATTATGTCATCTAGTATGTTTTAAGAGTAACAATTTTTTTAACTGAATATTGACTTTTTACATACAAATATACAGATAAAGTCCTCATGTGAGAACATCTCCACTACACAGGGTGTTTCACACAAGATATGCTAAAATAAGTGGGGTGATAGATCTCAGCTCCGCCGTAGCCGGTCCCAAGCGCTGTTGAGAATGCAGGAGGGAAACCCATGCGCCAGCAAGAACACCTCGGCTTAGCGAGAATCTATGCGCTATACAAATACACTCTCGGTGATTTCCAGGACGCCTCAAGAAGCAGCCGTCTTTCTGGGATAAAATAGATAAGCTTGTAACCCGGATATCTAAAAAAAAAACCAACATAGACACCAAACGTCTAGTACCCTTCCGATATCTTGGACTGATTTAGTGATAACGATCTTTGACTATAAACATCAGACTATGATCGAACTATTGATCGTGAGTACTCTGTGGCACGAGTCTGGAGATTGGCTTGCCCGCCAATCACTACTAGACTGGTCATCAATATCCGTCTGAATGATCATCGCTAGATTCCGGACCAGGGTACGTAACCGAGCAAGCGGATATAAGAACTAAGGAGGTTTTCTAGCAGCTCCTTGGCGACATATTTGATAAGACTCCTAACGGTGATATAAAAATAGTTATGGGAAATCTCAACGCTAAGATTGGTTCTAACAATATTGACCTCGAACATGTAATGGAGAAGTTTGGGCTCGGAAAAAGGAACGCAGGTGGGGAGTTGTAAGGTCTAAGTGCGGTGTTGATACTGGCAGCGATCACCATCTTGTTTCGTTAATGTACAATAGCATTACACCCACGTATCATAATTTCTAATATGCCACAGCTCAATGTACAGAGGCTTAAAACACCGAATAGCTGATGCACTTCGCCATAACACCGACGAATCCATCTACCAAAAATAGGAAAGGACGAAGGAATATTTTATGAGCTATGGTACAAGTGGGACGGTTAGAGAACGGAAGACGAACATGTATCAGTGACGCCACATGGTCTAAAATACAGGAGTGACGTTGAAGTTAAACAACATCTCAGAACTGCATAGCGATCTCTACAGAAAGAATTGTAAGACGTGACAAGCGCAACTATATCAATGCGCTAGCAGAAAGGGCACATTGGAGATCTATAAAAAATTTCCAAAAAAACTGGCAGTGAAGGCTTTCCAATTTCCAAATCCTATAAGAGATACTAATGGATACCTTCTTGTCAGGAAGAAGAGTATATTTTTTTGATGATGTAAACAACATCTTTGGATCGTCCAATACCTTTTCACACGAGCTTGAACATCCGTCGGTTGCGGCAAACATTAACATCAGAACTCCGACAAGATTGGAATTACCAGACGTAATTAATTTGATGATAAGTCCCCACTGATGGAATACTAGTGGAGCTATTTAAGACGGATCAAATTGCTGCGGTTGACATTTTTCTACTCGTAATCCAGGAATGTTGGGTAACCGAGACCTATCCCTCTGGATGGAAAACAGGCGTAATTGTGAAGATTTCAAAAGGTAGTCTAAGAAGTTCTAACAATTGGCGCGGTACTTTTAATTGCAAGCTCCAAATTAATGGCAAAAATAATCTTAATGCGAATCAATTAAACAATCGAGCGCTTTCGTAATGGGTTTCTCCTGCAACGATTACATAAACATCTTCTGAATTATCATCGAGCAATCCGCTGAATGGAAGCCCCTTTTACACCTATTGTTGGTCGATTTTCAGAAGGCGTTGATCGTGAGTATATCTTAGCAGCTTTATGTAGGAGAGGCATCACAGCAAAAATTAACATCAACATAAAGGAGGTTTATTCAGGAGACAAATGTCACTACTCAAGGAAAACTGTCGGAGTCCTTCCAAGTGCTCAACAGAGTGAAACAGGGATGCAGACTGTCAACTTTATGTTTTGTGATCGACATTAATGACGTACTGTGCAGTTCCGTAGACGACCACCCATCGCGAGGGTTTAGATGGAAATTTTTTAATTACCTTACGCACCTCCACTATGCCGACGATGTTTGCCTCCTATCCAAAAAACAAAGCCCAAATGTCCGAAGCCCTGAGCAGAGAAGGTCACAGAGCAGGGCTTAAGATCAATGCTGTTAAAACCGCACTTATGTGCTTAGACATTTATCTTGCAGAGCAGCAAATAGAGCAAGTGCATACATTTTACTATATCGGAATCATAGTTACAGCAGACGGCGGAGCTGAAGCTGATGTACGGACTTTTCAACATGGAAAGTGACCTGTCAAATATCATCTAAGCTAAAAGCCTTTGTCAACCGGTGTCCTCGGCGCATCCATAACATCCATTGGCCGGAGGTCAGTACCAACGAAGACCTATACAGATTTACAAACCAACACGGGATAGGCAGCAGTATTTGCAGGCGAAAGTGGCAATGAAAAAGAAATATATATAAACATATATAACCAAAGAGCTAAACAACATCGCTGAGCATGCTCTAGATCTCTAGATTGGAACCCACACGGGACCCAAGGAAGATGCCGAATTTAACGACCGCGCAAACACATGGAGAAGATCCGTAGAAAAAGAAGCTACCCAGATCAACATATGTATACTGGCCGCAGTTGAAGAAGTTGGCGCAGAACCAGACCAAGACGGAGTTGGAGTTGGATCAATACGTTGAGCGGCAAGACCAACATGCCATGGGTCCCGGGTTCGAGACCAGATGACCCCTTGAGCTTTTATTAAGAAATTAAAATAATCCACTCCGTCTCTGGGCTGTTGTCTAACTCGCAGCAATGCAAAAACAAGACTCAAGTTTCCTCACTTCCCTTACCCTAATTCCCTTAAGGCCAAAACCATGCTAACGCATCAAAGGGTTGTCCCCTAGGATTTGGCACATCGTATAAAAAAAAACGCCTTCTGTTCCACATGGAGTTAGAACCAGAGAGAGAAGAAATGGTTAATATACTATATATAAAATAAAATTATCCAAATCGGTCGTCGTTTAACAAAATAATGCCTGATCATACACTAAAAAGTCATTTTAAGACTTTCTATTCTTTTTTAGGAAATCGGTTAACAAGTGTACGACTTGAACCCTTATAAATTTTTACTATTCGTCGACTATGTTGAAGAATTTTTAAAGGGGTTAAGTCTTCCTTCCTTTTCTGTTACGGTTGATTTTTTATTTGGGCTCTTGGAAATGTGAAAATCAGTTTCCACTGCATTCTTGTCTCTTGTAATTTTGTCTCACGAAAAGTAGTGATTAAGGCCCAAATGTTTACCTTACTATAAAAAATTGCAAAACAGAATTAAACTCGAGCCCGTATGCAGGTACATCATGCGTACGTCAACCTCTTATTGATGTCCATTCTGAAAAGCAAAACTTTCTTCGCCAATTCCAGACATGGCACTAAAAAGTCGAATAAACGTATGTAATTGGCTTGTACACAAACATCACAACAATGCAAACGTGTTTAAACCTCGTAAAAATGCAGGTGACAAATCGAACGAACATGCTTCGAAAGTGAAATTCGTTCGCTCCAATTCCATTCGTTTAACATGAAATTATTCCAAATAATACACCCGGGCCTGATCAAGCTCATAATCGAATTTTTTTGTAGCTTTTAGGGGACTTCTTGCAAGTTGTGCGTACGTCAGGTTCGGTGGAAAACTTAAATTTTTCGAATTACATGAAAGATTGGGCAATTAAAGATTATGCTAATATCAATGCCGAAAGTACAAAATGCTTACAGAGATCATGCCCCGAAGCCAAAGTGGCAATGACCCTAAACTTAGTGATCTGCGCGCAAGAGTTAATCCGATTAAGGCTAATTCAACATATCCCAGTCCGTGCAGCACAGCGGATGCAGACTTGACGTGGATGTGGGCATCTGGTTAGGTTTGGTGCATTGCTAAATTACAGATTTGCTGCCTAGAGCTCGTTTGACATGATGCTATCTGTGGAATGTCAACAAGACCAAAAAGTAATTACCAATAAGAGGAAGACTCCAGCAAAAGCAGGCAGGAGTCGTTACAGGCAAAAACACTTTCGCCTTTCACATGGGCAACCCGCTCCGGCCTTGTGATAGATCATAGATCTTGTGATCCAAGTATGCAAAGATGCCCATATCTTTTAAGATTTTCTGAATTTTATATCATTGCTGGAGTTCGTAATGCGTCTACGACTGGACAGATTAAACAAGTCTGTGACGCCGCCCGTACTTTCAAAAAATAGCAACAAGTGTCCGTGCTAGGTGGACTATAGATGAATTTCTCGACTTGCTCGGCATAACTTGGTTACCGAATGCACTTGCTTTACGAATGCCGTTTTTGACTTTTTGCTCAATCGCATGGAAATCTACTCGAATCCAACTCGTTTTCATACTGACCTGACCACTTTTATTTGCTCTGCTCTGCATGATCTAATTTTTCCGAGATTTGCGAGTATTTTAAGGTCAAGGAGGACCTGCAATATATGAAGTAGTCGCCTGTTTTCAAATACACGAAATGCCGCGTTTAATTTACTAATAAAAACTAACTAAAGGCTTTATGATATTTTTTACAACTTTACGGAAATTTAACTTTATAGCCTAAATAAAACTGGAAATGTCAAATTTTGTTTTTGTAAGTGGTTCAGATTGCGATGTTACACTTACTCTAGTTTTCTTAATATCGTAAAACTTCTTTGTGAACTGTGTAATTAAACCATGTTTCAGCTCTTAAGTGGAGTTCTAATCCAAGTGAACACTTTTTCCCCTATTTGGAAGACAAGTAAAGAAAGTTATTTTTGAAGAAAATGGAAAGATTATGTGGCAACAGCTGATTGGCTTTAACAAGGCTTCAGCGATAAACTATCAGAATTAATGACAGATTCCATCTCTGCAGTTGACATTCCCCGATTGCAGGTCAGGAGTATTAAGAAACTGATATTTTCCTAATTAACCTGGCGAAGGTGGCGCCTCTCACACTATCAAGAACGGTCGCACGGGACTCGCAGACACGAGCTTGTTCCCTGCCATGCACAGAACGTACTTCTAGGTTTAAACTATTCACCTCGCCGGTCGGAGAAGTGGGGAAAGAGGTCCATCGACTCCCCTTGGTTTAAACGCAGCGTTCACCATCTTATTGCAGCTAAGTCTCGCTTATGCACAGCAGCAGTATGCTCAAAAAAGCTTCAAGAACCCGCATATTCTACTGCAATCCTCCAAAAAGCTGATACACTGCATCATAATCCCGACGATTCCATCAACCAAAAATGGGAAAGGGCGAAGGAATGCTTTGCGAGCTGTGGTATAGATCTGCGACGCCACATGGTCTAAAGTACAAGAATGGAAGCAGATTTAAAGACCGCATATCGATGTTCTCAGACGAATACCTCTTCATCCCAGCCTGAACAACTGTTGGCATAACAGCTGGTTGTCGGATCCCATTGCTTCTTTCTGCTCTCGAGGAATGGTCGAAAGCCGTGACCCACTGCTTGAATAGAAAACAGGCGTAATTTTGAAGAGTGCCAAATAAAGGGGACCTGAGAAATTGCAACAATTGGAATGGTACCTACCTATCTTTTAGCTTCAGTCTCCATATTGCTGATAAAACTCATCTTGTGAATCAAACATGTAATCCGCTGTACTCTTTACGATGAATATGCTGACTTTCGTGGGGGGTTCATTAATTTTGAGAAGGTGTTTGACAGCGTTGATGGCACGGACATATCGGCAGCTTTACGTAGAAGAAGTACCTATCCCGGAAAAACTATTACCATCATAAAGAAATCTTACTCAGGATCTCCATGTCACATCATAAGGGTACTCTTGCAGCCATTCCACGTATTATTCGGAGTGAGATAAGGCTGGATACTATCACCTTTGTTTTTTATGATCGTCATCAATGACGAATTGCGTAGCGACCTTAATGACAGACCAACCATCAGGGACGGATCAGATGAACATTTTTCAATGTCATTACGCACCTGGACTATTGCTGGCGAAGTATGTCTTCTATCTAACAAGCAAGAGAGTCATGCAGCTGAAATTGTCGCAATGCATGGCTTAAGATCAATATTGCTAAAACCTTGCGTTTGGACTCCAGGAGACAAAATGAAATTTATCCTGCAGAGCAGCAAATAGAACATGTCAACTCGGAAGCATATTTACAGCAGATTGCTAAGCTGAAGCTGATGTTAATACTCGGGCTGAGATATGGTGTAATACAATATCTCTAGATGCACAAAACTTCGGCTCTTTAAATTGAACGTAAAATCTGTTCTATTGTACGGCTGTTCAGCAATGAAAGTTACCTGTCAAAAACCATCTAAGCTGCAGGCCATTGTCAATCGGTGTCTGCGGCCCATCTTTAAGATCCATTAGCTGGAGATTATCACTAATGAAAACATACATAGATTCACAGGCCAAGACGGGGTAGACATCGGTGTTCGAAGGCGAAAGTGACAGTGGGTAGGTATAGCACTGAGAAAATAGCCAAACGACATTGCTCAGAAGCATCTGGATTGGAACCCGGACGGGACCCAAGGAAGACACTGAATTGGGCGACCGGCCAAGACGTAGAAAAGGAAGGAATCCAAATCTGAAAGTCGTGGCAAGAATTAAATGCGTTGATGCAGATCCGGAGCGTCGGCGTCGGTACACTGACTTTCACCTGGTCCAGTTCTGTTAGATATTAAGAATTTATTTACTCTTCGAAATTTCTACAGTTTCTGTGATTTGCTGGTTTTCAATATTTTTCTTATCCCCAATTTTATGGACCATTCTTACAGATGCCTAATGGTAATTCGAAACGAAGGACTCACTAAGTCTCTCACAAAATTATATTACCAGTTTAGTAGACCGTAAAACTTTAATATCTAAACGAATTATGGAAAAAGTTAGATTGTCGATACTAGGAAAGAGCTAAACTTTTTTAAGTAAATCCGAAAGCAACACGAAACTAATCTCGAAGTCATTGATCCTTTCTGTTTATGGCTTCAAAAGGTTACCGAAGAGAAATTGAAACTAACCCCGGGTATTTCTTAAACAAACGCATAAGTAATAAATTTTCACGCACTTTTACATAACATCAAATAAAAGAGCTATGAAATTTCCACCCATTAAAATTTTGTCCTATTTATGACTAGTTTTTCAGCTTTCAAGTAAAAACTACTGTCACTTTCCTCGTAAGCTTCTGTAATTGGTTGCATTACTGAGTGAGTAGAAAAGCCATTGAGACGTCGTAAACATCTTGAAAATTTCCATCGATTAAGAAATATTGCAGCACCACCGGTTTGAATGGCGTCTCCTTGCCCAGGGCGGATTAAAATTATGATCGAAAAATTAATGGCGATCATTTTGAAGGGGTTTTTCAATAAAGCGATCATCGAAGCCGCACGAGGCGCAGAAAAACAACAAAGAAATGCAGTGGAAAAGTTGCAAAAGTGAAAAGGGCTGATCAGAGTGCGCATGTCCTAAGGTCTTAAACTCGGTATCTTTGGTAGTTGGGATAGTGATGAATAGCACCTGGTAACGTGGCTAATGTGCCTCCAAAGAAGCTGATAAATCACTCGGTTGGAGCTTTCTTGTTTTTTGGGGAAGGCAATTATCCATACCAGATGACAAGCGCCGCCGGTTCATTTTTCAAGTTGAGATCTTAACTGCATTCAAGCTGGGGCTTAGTTTTTATGTGTGTTGTCAATTAAGACTTGTCTTAAGACTTCTGTAATGACAACTTTATCACGACTGTCCTGCTTGCGAAATTCCCTTTTTCTGTATTGTTTAACCGTTTAACCTTGCGCAGCCTGAAATTTTGACAATAAATAATTGCGTACTTTGGATTTTCTCTCGGACTGTAGTCGGTTTTTATAATCCCGCCATCACGTCCAATTACTGAACAACGAATGAAAAAGAAAGGATTTCTAAATTGTATGTCGATACCGTGGAATTTACAATTGTTTGAGTAAATTGAGACCTCTTTTTACCCATGAACTCGGCCATGTTTTATTGCAGCACAGTAAACAGAACATCCGGAAGTGGCAGTTCATATCTCAAGGGAAATTGGAGTTACTTTTTACGCTAAAATGTCATTATTCAGGGTTAAGTTTCGCCAGAATGTTGCTTTGTTCCAATTATCTTCGCAATTAGCTTTCAGGTATTTGACAAATAAATTATTGGACGATTTATACTTTAAAAATAAACCTTTACCTTATCTTAACCTACTTTATTGATACTTGAGAATGAAAGCAACATATCTATCGAATATTCCTTCCTTCTAGAATACGAGACAAAAGTACATTTATCAACATACAGAAGCATAGAGTTCAGCTCAAAACAATCATTAATGTCAGAGAAAACACGACAAATTTTAGCATTGTCAACATAGCATAAAATTTTCGAGTTAGCTAAAATGGAACCCATGTCATTAATTACAATAATAAATAGAAGCGGCCCCAACTGACTGCTCTGAGGCACACCAGAAGTGACTGATATTTCACAAGAGAGAGAGCCCCGAAACAGAACGCGAATGTTTAGTCCACTGAACGAAAAGTTATGGAAAATCCAACATAGTAAGTTTGAAAATAAGCAACTTGTAATCAGTGCGATCAAACCCTTACCAAAATCGGCATAAATATAATAAACCTCAACAAGCTTAGTTACTTGTTGATATGCTTTTAATGAAACCAAGTACGGTTTACATTGAAAACTAATGGCATCACAAACCATTGCTTCAGAAAGCTTGGCAATGACAATCAATAGGCCAATAATTAGAGATATCGTCCTTCTCTTTTGAAGAGGAAAATTAATAGACGATTTCCAATTTAGAAAAAATACCACAGGACATAGACGGGTTAAATAAATAAGTAAGGACAAGAGTAATATACTGGGCACAATTCTTTAAGACAGCCACAGCAACAGCATCGAGACCGGGCGAAAAACTATTGGACAACTTCATAATAGGCATCATAATCGAAGCATCGTCATCGTAACCTTAACCGATAAGAAAGTCGGAAGATAGTTCGTCAAGAAATTAAAATCACCTAAACAGAGAAACAGAACCTCCTCCAAGCTTTATTTTTAAGAATTACGGTTTCTAGATCGAGATAAGGAAGCACAATGGACAAAAAATTAAAACATAAAGTCGTAAAATAACTCTACAGTACAATCAATATCACACTCTCGGAATCGGCAGTCCCAGGGGAAATCTGCCAGAATTTTATTCATTAGAGTATAATAAGCCAACAATGAGTATCAAAAGTTGAAGGTAGATAAAAACAAAGTACAGAGCAGAAGACTACATAAAGAGCAGGTTGGAAGTCGAGCATGCGTCCCGAGGCATTGCCAAAAACATATAATTGCCGCAGACCAGACCAGCATAATGAAATCACCTAGCAACAAAAGGTCATCGCATGGAAATATCATCTTTGAAAGCCATACCACAGCTGAAGATCATACAATGAGGACGGTAAAGCAGGCGTAACATAGACGATCATAATATATATGATCCTATTATGAAACTGTAAGGAGACGAAAACATATTATATACTCCGGGCCAGAAAATTCAATCGAAACGGACGACAATCAACCCTGCACCGCACAAAGAACGCCTAAGCCAATAGAAACATCCGCACAAGATAAATGTCGATCACTACGGTAAAGCTGAAATTCAGAATCAAAAAGTTCCATATCAAGAATATTACCACAAAGCCAGGTTTCAGAGAGGCTTATAACGTCGAATCCAAAATCAGCCGAGGCAACAAAAAGCTTATTCGTTTTGAAACGCAAGCGTAGTACACTGAGACATCGTTAAGGAGTTTTTGAAGTGGAAACACGCGGCTGAGACTTAGGGATGAATTCTCGTACAATAGGGTTTGGATGCCAAATTGACGGAATTAACACCGCAGAGTACCAGTCCTCGGGAATATATAGTTAAAAATATGCTGTATTAGCACGCCCACCGTTATGATTTTTTTTT
The DNA here is from genome assembly GCA_964036015.1 of Leptarthrus brevirostris. NCBI lineage: Eukaryota > Metazoa > Arthropoda > Insecta > Diptera > Asilidae > Leptarthrus > Leptarthrus brevirostris. The sequence goes on along the minus strand of OZ038372.1, from coordinate 2,388,220 downwards.
ACAAATTACATGGTCACGAGAAATATCGATACGAAATACGAAATATCCATCGACGTGTCAGGATGAATGCGGAAGATAAAAATACACCGTTGTAGCTGAGCTGGACGAATTAAAAATGGATTTATATCGAGCATAGTTGACTTCAAATCCATCGATAAGGACGCCTTATATTTGAAATCACCTGACGTTCACTAGGCAGCGCAGATGACAAGCGCACATCACTCGACACAGAAAACACATCCCACGGGAGAACAGTCCAACGTCGCTAAGAGGGAATATTATCTTTGCTAGACAGTCTCAGGAGCCAAACCATCAGCAGCTTCCAATTGAGGAACCGATCAAGATGGATGGTATTGTTTTCATCAACTTATACTTTACTTAAAATCTTCTAGCTCTGTTATAGGTAGCCTTAACCTTTATTGATTATGAGGTCAATTAAATTACTATTTTTAGGATTCCGTACCTCAACAGAAAAAATGAACCCTTAGAAGATCACTTTTGCGTCCATCCGTCTGTCACAACCGTTTTCTCAAAACACATATGACGTAGAAATTTGATTATTTTGTGTGTATCGTAGTGGTTATAAAGATATAGCTAAAATTCCGATATTAACAGAGTTAGTAGGTAGGTCAAAGGTAACAGAAAAACTATAGCTTTTTTTGTCAGTCTCATAGTTGCTTCCATTGTAGACAACCTACAAACAAACTGAGGTTGACACCTAAAATGAAGCAAAAAGGACTGGATCCAAAACAGGGTGAAACACCCCTAGCATAAATTTTCTGGGGTGCCATAAATGGCGAAAGTCAGGACATCTATATTTTATTCAGGGTACCGTGCGGCTGAACCAGTATACTATTATTTATTTAAGCTTAATACAAGCTATTACATAATACTAATACTATGCCTCTTCTAGAGACAGTCGTTCTGCCTTATTTAGAGTGAATAGAATTTTGGAGATCATCAGGAATTTTATGCAAGACGGAGCACCATGCCACCCTGCAAAGTCTATAATAAATTTCCTGTCGTCCAAAAACAACTCCTTACTTGTTAGGCCGGGTAATTCACCTGACCTAAACCCTACTGAAAATATCTGGTTAATTTTCAAAAAGCTGCTATATAAGATTCCAATCCCTACTTATCCCAGATATCAATCACTATTACAAATGTGTGGCACGGAGCACCTGAAATTAAAGATTGTATTGATGCTTGTATCAGCTCATTGGCACGTAGAATAAAAGCGATGATCGAAGCAAAGCAGGAATATCATTTCATTTAAAACAAATTTATGTTTATTTCGATATCAGCATTTTTTGGTTTTTATTTACAAATTGGAAATGATAAAATTTTAAGTGTGAGTCTATTATTTTGGCACGGTACTGTAGTGTTAGTTTATTCCTCATTTATGTTTTAAGTAATGTCGGCAAAATATTAAGAAAAAAGTAAGGAACCATCGAAGGATGAGCAACGTCTACATTTGAGTTGATTTTTTTGAAACCTCATTTGGTGATTTATTTACTTTCGAAATCTTTACTGTGCTCTGTTGGTCTATAAGCATACCTATGCTTTTATATTCTTATAATATCCCAATAGCATTCTGCAAACCAGTCGGTAAAGTTTTGTATGAAAGACAAATAAGTTAAAAATAATGTTCGAATCCTTTAAATAACAAACATTGAAAATATTTTATACCATTTCCCATTTAAGTACAACCATTTCCAAATTAAGCAAAACTAAAACCCAATTGAAAAGACACTTTTTCAAATTGAATTAAACTTATCCCAATGAATTTGATATTTTTCTCAAATAAATTAAACTTTTCTCCATTTGAAACAAACTTTATTTCATTGTAATTAAACAATTTTTCAAATGATTTAACCCTAAATTCAAATATAAAAAACTTTAACTTATTTAAATATATAGTATAAAACTTTTTTTTAAATATAATCATTATTAAGAAAATTGAAAAAAAACTCTTGAGAATCATTGTATATAAAATATTACGCCACTGTTGTTGCATTTTATGAATTTTTTGGTATCCGACTGGAATTTTTACACCATATTCACCCATGTTAAATCCCATTGAGAAAGTTTTCTCCAAAGTAAAATCATCAGCAAAACGACTTCTTAGTGATCCTACCGTTGACACCGATCTTGTTTCCGTTATATGTGACAGCTTAACTACTGTTTTACAAGACGACTGCACCGACTACGTAATGAATATGATGCTGGAAATTGGGCCAGCTTCCACCGGAGAGCCACTACAATGAACTCTGTACTTAGAAAACAAAAAATTTATAAAATGCAACAACATTGTCGCAATATTTTATATACAATGATTCTCAAGAGTTTTTTTTCAATTTTCTTAATAATGATTATATTTAAAAAAAAAGTTTTATACTATATATTTAAATAAGTTAAAGTTTTTTATATTTGAATTTAGGGTTAAATCATTTGAAAAATTGTTTAATTACAATGAAATAAAGTTTGTTTCAAATGGAGAAAAGTTTAATTTATTTGAGAAAAATATCAAATTCATTGGGATAAGTTTAATTCAATTGGAAAAAGTGTCTTTTTTAGTTTTGCTTAATTGGGAAATGGTTGTACTTAAATGGGAAATGGTATATATTTTAGTAATCAATACCTCAACAATCTCAACAATATTTATAATACTCGTATGTTTAGAGAACTAAATAGGTAAGTACATTTCCGAAAAAAAACTTTTAGGGTCACTTCAGTAAAACAATGGCTTTATATGATCCAGTTATTAGTCTATTAATTGTAAGATTGTTTTACGGAAGATGAGATTCAATAACTAAAGCGTAATTTTTACTCTACTAACATTTATTTTATGAATGTTCTTTTGCACGATAATGCTATGTACTGTAATGCTTCAAAGACCGATATTCTAAAAATTTAAGAATACAGTAACATATATAATAGGAATTGGTCCAACTTTTACGACGTCAATCTATAATGTCTTACCATTACCATAAAGATTCTAAGTCAATAGAATAACTGAAACCTATTGTTTATAGAACGTATGTTTTCATAGACAATCGTATCAAATAAAAACACTTGTTAAGACGATACAACAATAATTTATTAATTAAAACAAACATGTATAACACCACACGTTTGATGTTAATGATGTATTCTCAAGCTTCAGTGACTTTGTAATGGTTAAAAGTTTCAGCGTCGAATAATAAAAATTTTATGATAAAAATAACATAAGATGTACAATTATTATGGTAAGAAAATTGGCTGAAACCTGCAATGTTTATGTTGTAGTCGGCAATTCAGCAATGACGTGGAGGACAATATCAATTGATGTCACAGAAATTAGAAACAGAAAGCATTGTAGCCAACGCGAATTGTGAAATGATGTTAAATCACGATTTCTTTCTCTACGACAACTGACTATGAATAAGGATATATTTCTTTATACTAACTATTTCTGTAATAGTGAATCAACGTAGCAGAATCTCTAACCTCTACAATCTATGAATAGCCCAGTCTTGATAAAACGAGATGAACCTCATATATAGAAATTTATTTATTTTTTACCATTCTTATTAGAAATCTTGCAATTAAATTGTAGTTCCTCAAGGATCAGTACTAAGGCCTTTATTAATTTTCTCGAAAGATCATTTATTTGATGTTATGATTTTTTTATATTTGAGCGACCACACACAGACAGTCTTAAAAATGTTAAATAACACTCCTGAACTCATTTCACCGCAATAATGAATGAACAAGAAAGTTTAAGGATTGGAAGCCGCGGATAAATGCGAGCAAGCCGATAGGCGTCCAGGATGACCAGCAAAGTGGAAACACAAATTTAATGGCAATACAAATCCCCCGACAAAGACTGACCAACATCCAACGGCGAAGCGCGTTCAGGCACAGAACTTTTTTGTGACATTATTGCCCTACCGGCGCTAATTACAAAAACTGTTTATCAGCGAGATCACCGAGATCTTCATGAACAACGCTGCATCTGAAGAGATGAAATGAAACTAATATGTTTGAAGTTCCAAATGCAGTGGTCGTATCTATAGATGGATCGCGAATATACCTCGTTATACGGAATAGTTGCTACTATTGGGAGGTTTACATCAAAGGTCATAGAGGTGGTGATCAAAAGTTCATATTGCAAGGTTTGTAAGTTGTGGGAGAAAGAACTGGAACTGAAGAATATGTTGAATTTTTAAATACCCGTTAACCGGATTGCGCAGCAAATTATGATGGCAGCAGTGGGTCCATGGAAGTAAAAAGAGCTATAGCTTTGTTTGAACGGTCAGAAAAAAGAAGAGATTTGAAGTGCCTACCTCCATTTTATTGGTGAAGAGGACACCAAAACTCATAGAGCTGTTTGTGAAGCAAAACCTTATGGGGACAGCTATGAAGTTGTAAAAAAAGAATATGCGAATCATGTTGGAAAAAGGATGGGGTCCAGGCTGCGTGACATAAGGAAGAAGAAGAAATTAGGTGGGAGAAACAAATGTGATAGACAAATTCAGCAGTTATTATTTCAAGGCTATCTGTGACAATCCAGAATCTCCTGAATCTCCTACCATTCAACCACCCATGCATCAACTTAGCCCTGAACGAGAAAACAGTGGTTAAAAGAGAGCACAAGAAATTGGAGCCGAAGAAGACTACATTCATAAGAAGAATCTTCCACCAGAAGTTATGACTATTGTCAAACCAATTGTTGGAAGCAGTATGGAGCTTCTTGAATGCAAAGGCTGGCATATTGAGAACTCAAATGAAACATTCAATGCCCTACTATGAAAGATGACGCCATAGGCTAGATTTAGTGGCAGTGTTACAGTGTTAATTTTTAATGAAGGCTACAATCCAGTCATGAAGATTTTAGAGGATCTTGGTATAATTGTTGCTGAAAATAAGCAAGAAACAGTGTCAGCAGAGAGACCTGGACCTATCAACTCAGCAACAAAAGCGTCCTCCCTAGCAACAAAGGAAGTCAGGATCACCCTCAAAAGGGCCATGATGAACCAGCGGGAGAGATAATTTGATGAGGAAGGCTGTTTAGAGTCCCGACTTCTGTCGATTTACATTAACTATATACTTTATTAAAAACTTAAAATGTAATTTTTTGGTGGGCCAAAAAACTATACAAGGTAATGACTTCCCGTTTGAGATAGGACTGGAGACAGTTTTAAGTCATCCGTTGAGTGGAGAATTGTTACCCTCAAAATTATTTAAAGTAGAATATTGGGTAATTTATGCCAATTTTTTTAAGGAGAAATTTAAAATAGTATTTAAAATTTTTATAGCATGCGAAAAAAAATTTTCTGTGCAACATTAATTCGATAATATAATTATTTTGTATCAACAATTTTTTGTTCACCTGATATTTTTATTTAACCCTATAAATTTCTGAAAATTGCTATTTTTTGACCCCTCTAGAGTGCCCTGGTCCCTCAATTATTCAGAGGTTAGTTAATTTGCCGTTTGTCAAGGTTGCTATCTTGAGTAGATTGTGGAGGAAAAAAACATTTACTTTTTAATGATTGCATTCAAATTTTTTTTGCCTTTTTCCTATAAACAACATTAAATTAAATCGTGGGAGAGAACTAAAGAATAGAAACTACACCCCTTCTTCGCCTTAAATAACAAAAATACAAAAGCCACAAATTTATTTCTAGTAAAAGAAACTTTTTCGAAAAAAATAACCTAATGAAATCACAAAGCTGCTGATGCTGAGGACGAGAAAAAATTTTCTAGGTTTTTTGAAATGTTAATGGTGAAAAAATTGAAGAAAATGAAATTTTAATTACGACATAACTTAAATATCATGCCTCACTTACTTAATCCAAACAATCATACTATGAGGCTAAGGTCAGTGTACAAAGGCGACAAAGCAGAACAAATGCAAGCGGTTAAGGTATAAACGCGTGTTATAAAATTAATAACAAAACGTTACCATAGTAAAAAAAAATGTAAAATGCTGTATATGACCTAAGCAACTATTTTGAAACACCATTCCATTCGCACTTGTACGGTAAAGCACAATAAGAAACTTATTACGTTAAAATCGTGCTAATCTCTACGAAAATGAATCATAAACTAGCCAAAGATAAATTTTATTGTTCCTCAAAATCGGATGAAAAATGAGCAAGTCGCAGCAAAAAAGTTCCAATTACAAAGCAGGCAGGTGTTAATAAACTTCACTTACAATTATTCTCGGCACAGACAGGTTAAACGCGATCGTGACGAGTTGATATTGCAAAAATGTGAAGTCATTTTGTTGAGTTACCGAAAATCAGATCGCATCGAACTGAGGTCAAATGTCAATCACATAGCTGGCTAAGCCTGATGTGGAGCGTGTTGATAGCATTTTTCAGGTGATCTGTTATGGCATAGATAAAACAATCTGCGAACCGCATTCCAGATTTAGTTCACGATTCATTTACGTCGCCACGAAGTGGCCGGGGTGGCAGTTGATCAAGCAAAACAAATAAACCAAAATTGCCATATTTGCGTAAATTGTTTCTGTTGCAACCTCCAGTGACACTAGCCTATGTTGGGCTTTCGAGAGTGAAATGCCAAGGCGAACGAAAACGTGCGATAGTTGAATGAAACTAGTCCAGACCAGACGTCGAGTGCAGCTTCAATCCGTTCTCACACACCTACGAACAAGCAAGCTGGCAAAAGCAATGTCAGGCTTCATCCGAAAACTTCTTTTATTACCTCAATTTATCCCACCAATGTCGAATGAAACGAGACTCTTTCTTCATTGATGACATTGCATTGGACACCCGTAAAAATGCGGCCAAAAGTAGAAATACTGCGAGTGCGGAGGCACTTTATACTTTCCGAAACTTCGTTCGATTCAAAACTGGCCCCTCTGCACGCCTATAAATAATCCTATGATAGAAAATCAAATTTAAGCTCGCGGAAACGCGAAATAGACATAATTTTATGAAAGTATGTCACAAACAGAAGGCCGTGAAATCTCATTACGCATGCGCGACTTACTCATCATCTTATCTTAGACGCGACCAATGAAGCTCGCCAGCGAATCGGACAAAAACTGATGACAACTGACAATGTCAACAGCACAGTAGCGGATTTGTTGCGAAATTTTCGGTTCCATTTGACCTTGTCGAACGTTGACTTTCTGTACAAACTATATCTGAATGTTTCCAGGCCCAATTAGGCATTCTATTGGCAAACTTTTGCAAAATTACACTTAATGGACGTTTTGTTCTGGAACAACATTTTGCTGGGATTCTTGAACAATATAAAATTTTCTTTAAAAGAAACTAACTGTAAATCGGATGACCAACACGTTGCCGAACAACTTAAATCGTTGAGAAAATAAACAGAACCAAATTGGAATGGGTAAACGCTTTGAATTCTAATTTAAGACTCGTCGAAAAATCTTAAGAACTAGAACTGTTTGAAGTCCACAATAAGAAAAATTGTGTTGGTTCTCAGAACTGTCAGAAATTCTTGTTAATGTTCTGAATATTGATTGGCTTTGTTTTAATTTATTTCTGAAACGTTTTAGTTTTAAGGAGCCCTAATCGCGCCCCAAATGAGATTCCAAAAGTTCACATAATGGCAGGCTGGACAATAGTGGTGACACACACGACTTACCTATTTAGACGAATAATTTATAGCCGATAGTCACAGTAGGAGAAAAGTAATTATTCCTTTAGATGTGAAGACACGTTTATTTGAATTTATGGAAACTTAGGCTGTATTTTTTGTACTACATAAGCATGTCATAAATCAAACTATGTAAAGTTTTACCAAATTTATTATGTTTTTACGCCCATTTGCTTTTTTTTGTGTGAAAGCTGCACGTTGTATTATACTAGCTAGTATGGTAGAAGCTTATTCGACAGTTTTACATACATAAGAAAAACTCTAATTTGCCTATATTGTTGTCTAAGCGAATTTTATTAAAATGTTAATTTGGAGACCAGTGAAATTTATCTAAATCTCAGATCCGATACACATAGTTGGTGTCTGAAAATCAAGAGTACCACAATATTTAGTTGTTCTGCATTCGAAGCAGAGATAGGCATTTTTTATGCGAATAAAGATAAAAGCGAAAAAATCAATAATTTGAAAAATCGAATAAAAATGTGTTTGATTACAAAATATATTTGTTATTTGGAGAATTATTTAGAAATAATTATTTGTTATCCGATGCTCCTTAGAAGAATTTCAAATAATTCTTTGTAATACGATTATTATTTGTTATTTGATGAAATTGCTCTCTCTAGTTCCCGTAACTACTTGTGGGGCATTAGGTGGGAGAAGAACTTCACCCGATTCAAAACAACGATTGCAAATGGACCTACAATTTAAAGTGGATTTCGAACCACCGACATTACCCCAAATGGCCTTTTTAATCTTTATGTGTTGTCAGCAGAAAACAATCAAGGGACGCTGCCGATAGGGATTGAACCTAGGACCTCCGGAATATGGAAAGCCGACATCTTATCACTTATTCCACCGACATTAACAATTTATTCGCAAATAAATTTGAGTTATTTGATAATCAAATAATTATTCATTGGGTGATGAATTATTCGCAAATAATTATTTACTATTCGGTTCCTCTATACGATCACTCGTTTGTAACCTTGGCTTATGTCCGAAGCAATAATAACTGGAAAGGCTGACTTTTTAATGTTATGTTCCAAAGAGGATCCGGGGGGTCGATGTTCAAATACCTATTGTGGAGACCCTTCTTCTCTAAGCTGATAAATGTCTTTCGCTTTTTAATATTCTTAGCAGCCATCCAGGAATTAAAATTTTTTTTTGCTTTCGACTTATGTACTTTAGGTATTTTTGATCACCGCATAATTTTTGTTGATAGGTCGTGTTTCAAACCTACAACCCATCTGTTGATGTCTTTAGATGTCTTTAGGTATATCGCTACCTAGACACTTCCCGCAAGTTTAAATAGAAAAAAGAGGCACCCATACAGAAATTCTAAAAGAATCGATTGCAAGAAATACCTACTACCCCGTTACTGCCTCTGTATAGGAGCTGGATGCTAACTTATGACTTTTGAAAAGGCTGTGGATTTCCCCTTTAGAGCCTCATGTCAGTTGAAACGTAATAAAAAAAATCTTCCATCTTGGTGGACTGAGGACCTATCTAAACTTGGGAAGAAAGCTAGAGAGGTCTTGAGAAATCAGTAAAGATGGCCTAGAAAAAGATGTGGACGGAGTATCGTCAATCCATTGAAGATATAAGGGCCTCAGAAGGACATGTAAAAGCCTCTCGAGCGGTAATAGTAACCCAAACTTCGGCAGAATGGAGCTACTGGAGCTACTGATGAGAACACACTTTCGTAGATGTAAAGATAGCTGCCCGCAACTCCCCTTTTCTCGGAGTGTGCATTGGACATCGTGGGAGACCATTAAAACCATTATCACATAATATAAGACTTGCTGAGCATTTAAAACCTTTTCCCTTTACAAATACCCTGGGCCTTGACGGTATATTGATCATTATGCTAAAGAGTTTCAGGACAGAGTAATACCATGGTTGATGGTAATTTTCAAAAACTCCAACTTACTGTATTACGCTCCCAAGTCCTGGAGACGAATTGGAGTGGTGTTTTCTCTGAAGGTTGGTAGGCGAGGACATAAATTCATGAAAGATTAGCTTAATCACATTTGCACTAAAAACTCTTACAGCGTAGAAGCTAGGTAATGCGGACTATTGGGCTTACTGATATAGAGGTTGCTTTTAATAATATCACCACTTAAACTATTCAAGAGTATCTTCTCGAATTGTGGGTGGAAGATGACCTTAGTTAGGCAGCACACAAATAGCGAAATTCGTATGCAGAGGAACAATTCAGGGTGGTGTAATATTTCTAATACTTTGGCTCATTCTCATGGTACTAGATAGAGATAGGATTAAAGTAGTCACGTATGCGGATGGTGTGACAATCTTGGAATGTTTACGTTCGTGATAAGCGAAATCATGGAAGATGCCTTGGATACCATCTGGGATTTAGCGTTAGTCCAGGCAAAGCTAAAGTGATGCTTTTTACCACAAAACCAAGATGCCGTTCTTTAATCGTCTTAAGCTAAACGAACAGGTGCTCTCCTTATTCCTCAGCGATATTTTGGTATCATTCTTGACCCTAAACTAAGCTGGAAACTTAACATAGTTAACATAGCGGAACGGAAAACGGAAAACCTGCATTGCTTTCTATGAATGTAGAAAAATCTTTGGTAGGCAGTGGGGTATTTTATCTAAAGATGATGTTATCGTGGTACGCTAGATCGTCGTTTACGGATCGCTGGTGCAGTGGTACGCAATGAATAAGGGACAAAACCTATTGAAGCTGATGGGAATAGGTATCACTGGTGCGATGCGATCTTGTTCAGCAGCTGCTCTAAACGTGCTTCTGCATTCACTACCCTTACGCTTTAATTTAGTACATTAAAAACACTGGTTCGTGTGGAGCACTCAGACTCCGAGATATAGGGTGTAAGAGGGCCAAATTTAATGGCCATAGTAGCATCCTGGACCTGCTAAAGTGTATTTGCCAAATTTCTAACTGACTACATCACCCCAAAGCTGAGCTTGAGGAAACATTTTGCGGAAACGCCGGAGTGGAAAACCGGTGGAGTGATGGAGGCTTTCGATACAACGACCTCTCTAAGACAAATTAATGTGCGAGTGCGAGTATTTTCTCGCTCTCCATATCAAAATCTTACTATCGGCATCAAAGCTCTTAACTCAACTACCATATCCGCCAGACTGTTAGAACAGTGTCCTGATGAAGTTTCGCTTCTCTGTAAGTACCGCGAAGTCACCTTGCTCTGATTGCCGGGTCACAGGGACATAGAGAAGATTGACCGGGCCGATCGTCCTCCAAATCTCTCTTGCGGAAACAGTTTAACATAAGTCTTTATGTCACACTATTTAACCATAGCCAACTTCAGGTGGAGCAGCCTACCCACTTGAACCGTATCCATGGCGATGTGGCCTTCCTTCACCAGAAGTAAAAGCTGTGAGCTAATCTACAGGTCCCGTCTAGGATGGTCTCGGTAAGCAGGGAACACATGCAGGAGCAGAGGATGATAGGTCTATACAGCCTCTACAAAGAAAGTTCTTGAAAAGATTTTTGAACTGCCCGCAAGCCACAGGTAATTGGAAAAAAGAATTGAGTGAAAGTTTCTTATAAGGAAGAAGCATAAAGGATACCAGAGAAGCAAGTAGGGAGTGATATAACAATATAGAAATCAGAACTGTTTAATGAGAGTATGATCCGGCGTGTTGTTTGTATAGAGTGTTTAAGCAAGTTGATAAAAGGGTTTAATAATAATGTTTGCAAAGCTTGGGCTAGCCGTCTGAAGCAAATTATTAAGGCTGTTATACGATGAAACAGACACACCCGACTTATTAATGATTTAATAAGAACACAGAGTGAAAATTAATTACAGAACAATTAAATTTCTTGTTAGAGTTCTTCGAATCTTAATGTGCCTAACAATTAGAGTCTAACAACTTTATATTTACCCTAAAAACCCAATTCAATGACTCCCAAGAAGACTGTTTGTTCCGTAACACCTTGCTGTATTTAATACGTTCAGAAGTGGCAATAAAATATTCTAGACTATTTTTTGCCTAACCATAAAAGTGTGTTTTCGTAAAAATTCCACGTTTAATTACCTGAACAGTTTTCTCAAGCTTCATTTTACCTTATTCAAGGCAAAAATTCGCATAATTTTATGACTTAGGCGAAGTCTTAATTATCCAACTGACTATAGGTGAATAAATCTAAAAAGCAAATGTTTCGCTAATTACGTGGAACTCCCAAAAATAGAATGCAATTCACAATTATAGTGCTTATTCCATGGATTCAGACAATCTCGACTACAAACAGAAAGTCCAAATCCGTAAAACCGCTGTCTTTACGCGGTAGGTATTCCTTAAATTTAAATGAATTTTTAACAAATTAGAAGTTTGTGATTTGATTTTACTCACATTTTTAATAATGCTTTATTTTTATTTTTTGCTATTTTTAAAGCGAGCAATAAATCTATCAGGCCGAGGTCGCCACGTCCACACATTCCAGTAGCCTTGCGTCGACCAAGAACTTTAAACGCGGTGTACCGTGCTGTGTACCGCCGACATTAAAAATTTAAATCGAATGTGACTGACTACTTTTGCTTTCGAGCAGTCTGGCTTTAGTTGCATTGATGTTATAACTGGTATTACTTAATTAAAACCGCAATTAGTGATGTAAAAGTTGTACAATAAGTGAAAGCAAATCAGGTGTTTACCATTAAAGTGGCAGCAAGGGGTGTCTTAAATTTGCATTTCTAAAGAAATGTTCTGACCACAGAGGAAATGATGATGAGCCATTTAGATTTTGTCATCGCTAGTTCGGGTTCCACAAGGCACCACACCTAGTCCGTTTGCTTTACGCTTTGGCTCTAATTTTAAATATCCAATTACAAAAGACCAATTCCGGTCCTCCCACAATATTTTCGAGACACGAGACCTCGAGTAATCATCACAAATATCACCGCCGATTTATTGTCAACAAAATTATTACAAAATGATGCGTTCTAGATTCAAGGCTTACGGTACCATCGCGTCTTCTGGACTTCCTCTGAGATGGTTCTTTAGAGAGTTTTATATAACAATCAATTTAATAGTTATTTGTGTTAAATTTTAGCTACCATTGAAAAAAATTTTTTTCATACGGATCTTCCTCTCATGAATTATTCATTTTGCCAATTTAGCCTTTATCTGTGCGCGGCTACTTTCTTAGATTGAAGATACTCCCGGTATCTGATGAAAATTGTTTCCTCAAAACAATGGAGGAGAGAGAGAAGTTACGGACTTTGCTTTGACGGACAAATTCTAGTGTTGTTATGATAATTAATTTAAAAAATCTACTGAACAATAGCAACACAGTTTCGGAGGCTGAATGGACCACAGCTAATGAGATGACGATAAAGGAGATGAAAATTTGATAAAGTGGGTGTTTGTGGTGTTTCTACTGTTATAATTGCAACATGAATATATTTTACTAATAGTGGGGGCGTGAAAGTCAAAAATTTGTTTTAGTTCATAACTGTTAACAGGCTTATAGTGTCTAATAAAATTTTAATATTCAAAATTTATGTTCCAGAATTTATCTGGTGCTTTAACACGTGCTGCTGATGATCTTCTGGATTAAAAGGAAATAAAATTCAAAATCTTGTCGAAGATATTTACATAAGGTAAAGTGAAGGCCTATGAATTTTAATTAGCAACCTTTATAAATATCGCTATTTGTTGGAATATGCATTCGAATGAGGCTACAAACACCCGCCGCAGTGCAGGTGATTTATGAGTTGAAACGATTTTCCTGATTTATAATGTTTAGTGATCTCAAGCGTTTCATATTGGGAGCACTTTGTTTCTAAATAGGAAGAGAAGTAAGCTACAATTTACGAGGCTGCTACTAAATAAAAATGGATTAACAAAATTAGTAAAATTTTGATTCCATTACGAAATTTCACTTTTGTTAAACCAACAATTTTTACGGCACACAACTGCTGATCCGGTACGATAATGAAGATTTGTGTAATCCGTCAATTTACGAGGCGGTGCATTTTTTTTATAATTCCGTATTGAACCACAGATTCCTGGTAGCTACTTGAAGACTTTGAAGATTTTCTTGCTCTTCAAATTCAACATGCAAAGCGGTCAATGCTACTGATTTCTACCTTGAAGGCAGCTTACAATTTGATTGAATATGCATTTTGCGCTGACTTTATAAACTCGAGAGAAGTAAGGATCAACTGAAGACCTTTATAATGACTTACCCATATATCTTGTAGTATGTCCACTTTATAATTTCTCAACTAATGGAAATCGCTTCTCCGAATAAAATGTGAAAAAGCCAAAGTGCAAGCATTCAATCTTTTTTATTATGTGAATTGCCTATGACGAAAATTTTTGTAATCAGTTTTGCAACCATCAAGAAGAGACGTGCGTCAAAGAATTGCTTTTTTACTGCTGTTTAAGACTACAACTTGAAATTTGGTTTTCTATTGTCGATTGAGACAAGCTTAAACGTAAAAGCTTAGTCTTAAATTTCTGTTCTTAAAATCTTGAAATTAGAACGCATGAGAAAGATAAATGATTTGTTTTTAGGTGTTTTTGTTTAATTAAATGAAAGTCAATACATCAAGATTGGTGATTGAAAAAAAAACGATATCAAAGCAGACCTGTAAAGTAAAGTAAATACATTAGGACTGAAGGATAGCTTAAGTACAATTACCTTGTACTTAAATTTTTTTAAGTACAAGTACAATTTCTTGGTACTTGTATTTGAAAATTTTAAGTACCAGTGCCGGTACTTGTACTTATAAGTCCCACAAAAGTACTTTAATATCTGATCTTAATTCTTTAGTACTTAAAAATTGTACTTAAGTAGTTTTCAATTCCTTTTAAGTATTTTCAATTCATTTTTAACTACTATTAATTCCTTTAAAGTACTTTTAATTTCTTTCAAGTAACTTTTAATTCCTTCTAAGTACCTAATTCCCGTACAGATATTTACTCATTAAAACACTTTAGTCTAAAAGGCTTATGTAAAATGTGGTGGCGGTAAATTTCTAGCGGGGGTGTCACGATTATGAAGAGAACTGGGTTTTGTCTGTTATATTTCGTTACATGATGGCATGGGCATTCGTTGAATATACAGTAAAAATATGTAAAATAATAAAACAATGTTTCTTGTTTCTTTCATTAGTTGGATGATAAGAAATCTGGCATTTCTGCAGTTTGTCAATTGTGTAAAAAGACTATAAAGAATCTCTAAGTGTTACCTCTAACTTCATAAAATATTTAAAGAGAATTCACCCAGATAGCTACGAAGAATACACTAAAAAAAGTTCTGGTGATATTAATAACCCTACAACATCTGGCGAACGGAAGTCTTTCCAGGAAGAGTTCGACAAACTTTTGATATCATTTATAGTTGACACAGCCTCACCTGTTTCAATTGTTGAAAGGAAATCCTTTGTTAACCTTTTGCTCTTTCAAAGAACTGGACTCTGTGTGAGTAGCCGACCTCGAGTTAAAACCACCGTCTGGTCCACCAGGCACCGCAGCTTTCCGGGATATACCTGTCACTGGATCGACGATGTCATTAATCGTAAATCTGTGGCTTTGGCGTGCACAGTGTTTTGCTTTAATGAGTGAGTACTTGTATTGAAATTTGGTATTTAAAAGTACTTAAAGGGAATTTAAAGTACTTAAAAGGAATTGAAAGTACTTAAAATGAATTGAAAATACGTAAAAGGAATTAAAAGTAGTTAAAAGGAATTGAAAACTACTTAAGTACAATTTTTAAGGACTGAAGTAATTAAGATCAGATATTAAAATACTTTTGTAAAAGTACAAGTCCCGGTATTTGTATTAACAGTTTTCAAATTTTCAAATTATAAGTACAAGGTAATTGTACTTGTACTTTCATTTTACAGGCGTGTATCAAAGTTACGGATTTCCATACTAAGTTTGTTTTTTGTATGATGTAGGAGGAGGTGTCTAGTTCAAACTCAAGAATGCGCATTTAGTTTTTTTTTGTTTTGTTAGAAATTAGCCGCAACAGACTAAACTTCTTATTTTGGTACCTTTTCGTCCCTGGGTCACCGTCGGTGGGATTCGGACCTGAGACCTCAGGAATGAACGACCGACAGGTTTTCATTATTCTAATAATATAATCTAATGCTTTTTCTTGAAACCAATTATGAAAGCAAATGATCCTATATGGCAGCCCTGTGGCACCTCCGCCGTCTTGTGAATTAAGTACGAGAGAGGATCGCGAAAGAGAAACTGAACAAGGTAAAGCTTATGAACAAGAATTCTATGATTGGCCTAGAAACTATCCTTTATTAGGATAAATGTATGTATATACAATTGCAGAAGTAAGTTTTGTGGTAAATTATACCGTCTGCAAATAATCGTTTTCTTTTCTCATTAGTTTAACTAGACCTATAATTTAATAAGGTACAATTTAATTTTTGCACTTTATTTTTCTATTAGGTATAGTTGAAAATCACTTGCAATCTTTTGCATGTTCGCAGTAAAAACCAACCTGATGCATCCTATCATTATTCTGACTTTTGAAAGCATCATTTACCAGCGGAGAGTTTTTATTATTAAAGCAATTTCAGGAAAAAGGGGTCGTGTAATAACATAGAACGATGTATATTCAGAAAATCCTTTCATTTCAATTGCACAGTGCTGTGTTCGTTTAAATAAAAAAAAACATTTATATTTGCACAAAAAGTGCACTTATCCCCTTTATGAGAAGTCATTTACTATCGCAAAGATCTTTAGAGTCTCCTTTTACATTCAGGTAATTGCGTGACCGCTGATCTCAATCTGCCTAATGAAGTCGGAGATTGCAGATAATCATGAAATCTCGTCAAAGAATCCATTTCGCGTGATCTCTTCTTAGCTTCCTCAGCATGCGCTTGCGCTTGAGTAATAATTACTGATAAGGTTCCACTTCTTTTATAGCTGTAATGTCCAGGAGCAGCCAAATCCCCAGGCATGTGATTAACTCCGATGAAGTGGCACAAAAACGAAAATTAAAGTATATCACGGTGAAAATTATGAACCGCGTCGCAACAATGCAGCACTAGTCCGCTAATAGCACTCACCTTCAGTATTAAGTGGAAATAGTTTCGTTCTGCCTTCGATCTCAAATGCGCTGAAGACAGAAGACTTAGGAGCCAAGTCTGCCGATATGGGAGTAATAATTGAGGCTCGGCTCAATGCCAAGTGTCTGTAGATTGAATGGCCGCAATATATCGACTTCTGGGCTTCCTTTTGAGTTTCTTACGACTCTCGATATTATTATTCGTGGCTCTGATTTGTCTTTGACACGAGGCACTTGCTTAAGACTACATTCTTTGGAATACAAAAGATCTCTTTGCCGATCTTGCCATTTTCCATGCAAAGTGTCGGTGTTCGGTAAGGTCCCAGATCAAGGGAATTGGATGTCGGGCAATGGGTCTTCAATTATGGCTCGGTGGCGGAAAGATTGAATTACCAATTGAGCTCATACCGTACATTTGGATTCGAAAAGCGGTGGGAGACAACCACTGAGTTCAGCTGAAAGAGTAATGTAACATCGCTTGACAAGATCGTTTAATGATCAGCTCGACCTTGCTTGAACCAATTACGCTGACCGATTGTTTTACAAAGTTCAATTTTGATCTCTGGATATGATTGTTATGTGATTGACTGAAGCTTCACTTCTCGTCATCACTTAATTAAATGTTGCAATTTTATGAGGAATTCTTTTATTGTGAGTACGTGACGATTGCACTGTGGAAGGGATTAATTAATAATTTCCCCTGTGATATTTTCATTGAAATATCACTTGTCGCATGTGACAGCGTAATTAGCCTGCCTGATTGGTTTAAGATGAAACTGAGGATTAATTTTTTACTATGCAGAAAAATACTTTGGAAAATTTTTTTATCAGACTCACCATGTGATCTTGACTGATATAATGAGACATCTACGTACCTGAAAGAGGAAAAAAACAGTAATTAGTCATGACACGAAATTATTAAAACAGATTTTGATTATATAAGAGGTTATGACTTTAGTGGAAGTTTTTAATTTTAAGTTTTAATTAGAGAAGATTTCTATGCATTTTTCATAATTCATAGGCAAGAGTTTTAGATTTATATAAGGACTGTCGCGATTACTAAGAAAAACAAACGATTAACTGCGAAAATGTGTGCTATTTGTATACAATTTCAGCTTTATATGTATTTGATAATCTGAAATGAGTTTAAAAAATGTATTCTCAGAGACTTATGTCGTCTTTTAAGTTTAAATACTTTCTGGATCTTTTCGAAATGATGTTGGCCCCTGATTTCTGGCCCGAGAATATCATCGCACATGAGTTTGTGCGCTATGGGAGATTCACAGGTAACTCTAACAATAGAGCCACTATTAGCAACCAAAAAAACTAAGTTTGCTTTGCATTTACTACCAAAATATATGGAGATTAAAAACAAGCCAGTTATTTCAGGCTTCTCTTACCTGTTGTAGATATTGTGACTCCATGGCTCGCGGTGGCGGTGTGTTGATTGCATGCAAATCGCACTTGGATTACAGCTTGGTTAATAGTCCTGCTTTTTTCAACACGCTCGCGATTGAGCTATTAGCTCTCAAGCTCCCAATTGTGAAGATGAACATCTTCCTGCTCTGTTATTGCAATCCTCCAAATTTGACAAATGTTGTTGATGCGGACGATCAAAGTCTTTTCGACATGTTAATTCGCAGCTTAGATTTTATTAATAACATGATAAACCCGGATCATCCTGCTTGGTGACTTCAATTTACCCAACGTCCAGAGGGTATTCCACGCTGATGACGATGACTACCTTCCCCCAAATTCTCTGCGTTACACCAAATCAATGATATACAGAACTGTATGGGAAGGTAGTTAGATCTTTTCTTTTTTTCTGATTCAAGTAACACTGTAGTCATATCGGCTTCTCGTAGCTTATCCGCTATCGGCAGCTTAAACCCGCCCACTGTCATTTCCTTCTGCTACGATGGTTCCAATATTGCTGATCCCAACTGAAAACAGTACGTTCTTGATTTTAAAAGGGCGGAATTCCCTGATCTTACAGACTGGATCCTCACAATCGAATTTGAATTTGATTCTCCATCTCTATTTTATAATAACGATATCAACGAGTGTGTTTTCGTGTACATATTATGATACGATTTACGATCTGTTTAACTCGTGTATACCACTTAAACTGTTGCGATCGTCCTGTCGTTCTCCCCTGTGGTATACTAGAGCACGTCGGAACCGAATAAAAAAAAAGAGACTCTGAAGACTTATTATTAGAGAGTGGATCAAGGACTATTAGCATCCTTTAGACACTTTGACCAAGTTGATCTTTTATGACCCTCTGGAAGACTTACTTACGCCGTAGAGACACGTCAGTTTTCTGTGATTTAATCGCTTGTTATGACAGATTTTTAGAGCTCTCTTCATCATTATATATGGAAAATCTTGATAGTTTTCGCGATATAACGATTCTCGTACCTTTCTTAAATACATAAATATGAAGAAGAAAACTGATGACTATCCGTCTACAATGTGGCACAACAAGTCCTCCAGTAGCCGACAATTTTGCATTGTTTTTATGACCGCCTTTCACCTTGCAATTTTGTTTCTTCCCTGGAAGAGGTTGGTCATATCGAGGATCGTCCTGCTTCCTCCATTTCTATATCTATTATATCTCACCATGTTATCAAGGATAGTATGAGGGAACTTAAACTGGACTTTTACTTGACTTGACTTTATATCTCACGATTTTATCAAGGATTGTATCAACGAACTTAAACTGGACTTTTACTTTTGTCCTGATGCCGTTCCTTCTGCGTTCGTGAGCTCCTGCTCTGACGCCCTACTCAATTCATTGGCATTCATCTTCAATAAGTCCGGTAGATTTCCTACGATATGAAAGAGCTCTTTTATAATTCCTGTTTATTAAAGTGGCCATAAAAACTTCATAATAAATTATAAGCTAATGGAGCAGTGTAAGAGGTTAATCTCGTCTAATCAGCACCGCTTCCTGCTTGATAGATCAACGGCAACTTACTTGTTTGAATTTACCTCCCACATAATCTCTGATATCCGACATGGTATTTGATAAGCTTCCTTACCCTGAAATTGTGCTTAAGCATAGAAAGCTGGGTTCTCGCATATATAATCTGCTTTTGCTTAAATTACAGGACATATTGGAAATCTTTCCATATCAATTTATCTAGAGTCGTTAGGGCTTGATCAGGTGTACCGCAGGGTAGCCATCTGAGTCCACCCCTGTTTATTCTTGCCATTGACCCCCGAGTGCAGGCACTCCAAAGTCTTAATCTATGCGGACGAGAGTGTTCTGATCGACAGACCCTTATTCACTTATTCTTTTCTTTGGCTATACCAATTCTCGATATGCATCTCAGGATTAGTCACCTTGCTATGCTGTCCTTTATAGACGCAGTGAGTCGGTACAGCGCGGAGCTTTGTTAAGTCCGCACTAAGAGACCTCCCGTGGAATGATTCAGTCAGGTTTCATTCCTTTGTGGATCGCCTCCGTTTGCTTAATATGAATTCTTTGGAAGGACGACTTAAAATTGCTGACCTGGTCTTTATTCATCAGATTCTGAACTCGAACATAGATTTTTTATAGGCATACCCCTTAGAGCTTTAGGAGATTGCCTTTACTACATGTCGTTCACGCTCGGTCTAACTATAGTATGCATGAGCCTATAAATCGCATGTGTCCTATTTTCGACCTAACTTTTACTAAGGATTCGTTGAAACGATATTTGTTCTCTGTGCACCCCTGATTGTAGTATGTGCACGTATTCCAGTTTTGGCTATTGACGATTCTTGCAATGGTGGTTTGGGCGCCTCATTCACCTCAATATATTGTTATATTCTGGTAAATAGGTCAACTGTTTCTTGGCTCCTGCCGAGAAGTGCGCCTTCTGAGTAAGAAGGGATATTCTCATTATTTACCATGAACCTGTTCGCTTTGCGTTTAGTACGTGTTAATGAGCCCGTTAAGACTTTAATTGAGACTGACAGTGATAAACAACCTAGAGAAATCATGAAAAACTCATGCTAACATGAGCATCACTGGCATTTTACAGCTCCAGTAAAACAACTTTTTTGCTTAAATATAAGAAAGGAAATAAACAAGATAGCGTGCATCTGTTGCAGTATTTTCAATTTTAACTGCGTCAACTTTCGCTGAGTAATTTATGCAAATTAAACTCATAATTCTAGGGTTGGCTCATCGGCTTAGAGAGTATTTTTATTGATCAATCTTCTAAAATTAGTCACCTTTCTATTAAGACGACACTGCAAATCATCTCCTCGCATGTTCGAACAAGACAATCACGAATACATTTCGCATGGAAATGGAAAACTTTGCCAAAATAATGATGTCACCGTTTAGTTAAGACAGGTGTACTGGCACTGTCGAAGCGCAAAAATATAAGGTTAGTGCTGTCACTTGCGTGTCATTTTATTAAAGTGAACTACAATTAAGTGAAGTCAAACGAATATTCCTTCTGCCTGCTTTCAAACATATTACAAGGTTAACAATAAAAGGGCTTTCGTGACGGTGCTACGCGAAACGGAACGAATGAATTCAACGAAACCGGAAGGCAGCAATGGGTAGGGCATGTCATGACAGCAGGTGATTTACATTTCAACTTAATCCGGGGTATTCGTTACGGAGAGTAAAAACCGAAAGTATAGAAGGAAAAAATTTCGCATTTCAAGAACTATTAAGGTTTGGATAAGATTGACTGGAACAGACAAAAGAGATTCGTTTCCTTCTCCGAACCGAACAAAGAACTTTCTTTTAGCAACTGAAACTTTTTCGATTGTCTGAGGTCGGCCAGGTGAATATAGGTTTGCTTTACTACCGACTATCAACAGCTCTTATAAATTAATTGCCTGATCTCAATGGAAGCTTCTTCAAATTTTACCTTATGCCGTAAAACTTAAATGACTTGGGTGAAACGCTCTTGCTATCAACAATTTATCCATTTTTGCTGGCATTTTTATGATTTGAATAAATATTTACTCGGGAACTTATCGTGAGTGGTTATTCCACGTAATCCTAGTGTAAACACGAAAATTGTATTGCAGAATGATTCATACGCGATATTTTGGTGGTCGATTGATTAGTCAGGACTTAATTTAGGGCATAGAGTTAGATAAGTGACTGCAGTTCTGTCTATATAATTATGTAAGGCTCAGCTATTACCAAATTTTGCCCCTTTTGAAGTCCTTATCTATGACGTCTTGTATTTTCACTGTAAATTTTTTGTTATCGACCCCTCGTCATGGATTTATAGAAAGGATATCTATGACCAATTTGATAAATTTTCCAATTACCATTTATGTGCCCTTGAAGCCAATTATCAATTGGTAAGACGATTCTTGTTTATAAGTTGCTTCTTCTTGTGTTTACTTTATGCTTTATTAGCTGGATTTGTTCTTACCTGCCCGAACGTTTAAAACGTGTTTTATTTCACGGGGCTCTTTTTTAACAACAGATTCTGCGTGAGTCAGAGAGTGTAAGCTTGGCTCATTGTTATTTATTTTTTATGATATATCCTCTTCAATTTAGGTGGTAATTGTGGAGAAAGTGACAGTATCTCCAATTTTGGGAGTGACATCCAGTCGGAGTTTTTGTCTATTCAGTAATATTCACTTTTTTTAATTATGTAACCAAAGCCCAGTGGACAAGCCTATATTTCGTTAGCATGGCTATGGCTGGAAGGGAATTAGGGTAAGGGGAATAATTTAATGTTTGGTTTTTGTCATGCTGCGAGCTAGACAACAGCTCAGAGACGTAGTGGATTTCTTTATTGCAATTGCAAATGAAAAACTCATAGGCAGGCCGACGCTCGAACCTGCATCCATAGCGTGGTGATCGGACCACGCATCCATTCAACTCCAACTCACCGCTTACTGGAAATGGTTCCTTTTTTTTAAATGTAGCAAATTTTAAGACACACAGTTTTTATATAATTTTTATGTTTAAAAAGTTTTTTTTTTACTTATGTTTCGATATAAAACAAATTTCGAAAACGATTTAATGCTTTCAAGGAGTGTGGATCATGTTTGTTATTAAATATTTTTGACTTTACGTAACGCAGTTTTTGAAGATTTCTGACCCTCCTCCCCCTTGTACCGCTTCGCCCTCTCCCCCCCCCCCCCCTAAACTGTACGTAAACTATGATTAATATTTTAACTAAAGTACCGGAGTAAGAAGCAATGTAAATTAGACAACATTTCAGCCCGCTTTGGCGCTAATGTGTGTGCGTGAAATTCGTAAGTTCATGGCTTGTAGTTTAGGTGGTTTTGCTTGACCGCAACGGTCGGACTAAAAACTAAACTCCAAACTATGGACTCGTTGTACACAGCTTATTGTGATTATTTGCCATACATACATATACTTCTACTTTTAATTTTAACAAAAATGTAATGTTACGTAACACGTTGCTTGACCCTTCCCCATGACGCACCGTAGCATTTCACAAGAACCCCCCCCCCCCCACTGTTTTACGTAATACTTAAACGGCCCCTAACTCAGAAGGCGCACTTCTCAGCAGGAGCCAAGCCCTTATCACTAGATATATAACAACATTGCCCTACACATGTGATTTTTATACTCATGCATACCATAGTTAGACCGAGAGTTAACGACTTGCGAGAGCACACGAATCTATGTTCGAGTTCCAAATCTGGTGACCAAATACCAAGTCAGCAAATCTACGTTCGTTCGGTATCGAAAACGAGCTGATTGAGGTGCCTACAGAATGACATAACTTAAAATTTTGCCAGGTTAAGCTACCGGCTATTAGATCCACACGAGTCCTTGAAGGCGTTTAAATCCTTCTGAATGCGGGACGAATTGTGACTGGTTCCAACGCAAGCGAAAATTTTCATATCGTCGGCATAGATTAAGACTGTGTCTTCAATTTCAGGAATATACAGGGGCCGACCCATATGGCTACCCTGCGGTACACCTGCCTCAACCACTTTAGATAAAATGTTACGGTTAGATACCTATCTTTTAGGTAAGAGCTAATTCAATCGAGAAATAAAGTCGGCGAACCCATCTTTCTAAGTTTGAGCATAATGACAGAGTAGTCGGTGTAAACGCAATCGGTCTGGATACCAACCAGGCAGAAAGCCAGCTTCGTCAAAGAACTGCGGTGAACAACACCATATGCAGTTCCCAATTGGTACCATGCCAAAAATTTTTAGGGTGGGGTTGGGGTGGTGGGGGAGACGAAATACAACTTCGTAACTCGTAAACCAATTTGGATGATCGTGTTTTATTGTAAAAAATATTATCCCCCCCCCCTTGCTACTACAAGAGAAAAAATTTAGCCTAAGATGGTGTGGGAGAGGATGATTCGGTTTTTGATGTATAAAATATAGAGTGACTACGAGAAAACAATGCGTGCCCCGATTTTGTTGATCTCTTGCTGCATAAGGTGTTTTGGCGCACTAGCGCCATGGTAAGAAATTTGTATCTTTGATGTTGCCGGATTTGGATAATTTGTTTCCTTGCGATTGAATTCAACTTAAAAAAAAGAAACTATTTTTTTGGCTTCGCTGATGCATTTGGGTAATAAGTTCAATAACATCCTAAGTTACACCCCCTCAACATTCCTCGTGCCTTTTCAGCAAAACCATCTTCGTTAATTTCTGATAAAACAACTCAAACTATCCCTAGCAACTCATCCCGAATTGTTGCCATCCCAATCCAATAGAGACAACTCATAGAGCAATACATAATTTGTTTAGCCGAATGAATAGAAAGGAGGTTGGAGCTAATTTGTGAGGGAAAGGAAGATATCCAGCCAGTTGAGGCTTAGACTGTTAATTCGCATGTATGGAAAAATCCTTTCTGTTAAACATATTTGAAAACAACATGATCAAAAAACAAATCATATGTACGCGATAAGCTAAAGTGGTCCGGACTTTGAGTTTGAGCGCATCACTTATGTAGCTATCTCGTTGGATATTAGAAGAAATCATTAGACAGGCGAATGCGGGCTTTTTGATACTTGGTCTCACTTTCAGTTTTTGCTTCGAAGCCCTTCAAATGTTGACATTCCAATGAAAAATGACAGCATGAAATTGATCTTAATTAGACAGAAAACTCATACCCAGCCAGTACCCGGAAAAGGCCTTGATCTCATATTCTCGATAATTCGCTGTAAAAACTCTTTCCATGGAACAAAAATAAAACAAAATCAAGGAATAGAAACGGCAGAATCATACAGTGTAAATCAAGATGAAATAAATTAAACAGTAGTTCAAAGTCCCCCGAACTGGCTCGTTAGAATCTTTTGCCGCATATCATAGAACATCTTAATTAAGACGTCGTTGTACCAAGATCTTGACAACATAGCCATGGCAAAGAATATGTTGTCATCTGCTAAATAGTCGACTAGGCCCCCGCGCTTGAATAATAGTCACGAGTCAAGCATGACCACTCCATTATATTTCGTCGTTCGTGCACGTTTTCTCAAATGAATTTCGTCGACATCTGACAGCTGAAACAAAGCGAAATTGTCTATTTGCCTGCTCGTCCAACGCCATTCTAACTATGCACATCACGATGCAATTTAGCTCCATGTCATGTCATTACGATTATTATAGGATGCGAATACGAGTAGCTTCCTCCTCATATCACCTGTTTTTCCTGGGCACCTATGGACAGGCGCAGTGCACTCCCGGTGTTGTTAGCCTTTGTTCCTCGCATTATTTGATAAGCAAATTAACATTCTGCTGGAAAAATGGCAGTTGCTGGCATGAAGTCATCGTTCACAGTAATTAGCACTGATAGAACCTAGAAGATTCTTTACGGCCAACAAAAGACAAAAGAGGCAACAAATTGCTAATTAACTGATAACAAGTAGTCAATTGTGGCGCGTTATCACCGTGGAATGAATGTTAGCAAACAATCGCAATATTTGCCGCTAAACAAGGCTAAAATCAACATTTTATGGAAAACTTACGAGAATTAACCTGGTCGTCCCCGCATTGGAAATTGGGCTATCTGTGGAAAGCTGAAAATAATTACTATAGATACGGGGGTGTTCTAGGGTATTCTGACGTCGAAGTGGGTCATTTACATAGAGCTACACAAAAAGTTCGAGTTTTTATGATAAGCGGAAATGCACCTGACTTGTTCGATAAAGACCACGCTGGAGATTTTTTTGTCCGTTGCAACGATGAGCTCAGTGGGTCACGCTTCGACTGTTTCGGTGAAGCAATTAATTGTGAAAGAAATGATTTACGGCTGGGAAAATTAAGACAGTTTCTCTTGCCTTCCTCTATTATGACGTGATAAATATCGCGGCCTTTCATTTATTAAACCTGAATCGACTGAAACTGTAATTAGGCCTTGTTGGATTTACACCTCGCCAAGTGCCAAGATTGAGTGCGTTTTTCCTTAATAGCCTACGAACTCCAGCACTGTTTGAGGTGGCCATACTAACTAATAAATGCAAGCAGCGGAAAGTCTTGAGTGATCATTTATATTAAAATTTCTTGCGGTTTAGAATGCTAACAAGATTATGTGAATAAACGTAGGAAATATTCTGTTAGAAACCGGTGTAGCAGTCTTAGAAGGCTAGGAAAATTTCTAGGTAAATTAGTGGTCCTACCCACGCAACTATAACCCAGATTGCCCAGATGTAACTCTGAAACGTGCAGTACTTCCATTATTAGACAAGTGTCTTCATAATAATTAAAAGATTATTTTGACAGCATTTTAAACCTTTCCATGGTTAAGAAGTTTCTGTCTAGTAAATGTCATCTACCTGATTTGATATAATTAAGCTAACAGTTTCTGCCATTTTCTTCGATACTGAAGACCAGAGATGCACTGTAAACTCGAAGTAGGAAGAACTGTCAATCAACCAAATAAATGCCTATACTCTTTTTATCGTGCCCATTTAATTTTACCATATCAGTTTTCGTAGCAAACTAAATTTACACTACATCTTGGTATTGTTGATGATTCTAAGGTAAGGGTGTCTTCTCTGAGACACGAAACATATCAGAGTCACATCTGTATGTTCCCTTCAAAGTCATGCTAACGCATCATAGGGTTATCCCCTAGACTTTGGCCATTTAAAGAAAAAAAAGCATACCAAACTCTAGCAAAAGTTTCTGAACGACGATTTGGGACTCTTCAAAAATACGGACAACGATTTCAAAGCTCCATTACAGCCCTTAGTAAGTCTCCGTACCGGTTGCTGGAGAATGGACGGACGAGTTGAGGCCTTCTAGGATACAGTGATCCTCATCTGGATATTCTCAAGTGTTAGTTACACCTCCAAGTGATAGCAACCGGGCAATGCATCCTAGAATTTAGCCAAGTAACTAATGCGGGAGGTGATAACCTCTTGAAAAAATCCCCCTAACTCCAAGGGCAGTGTCGTCGTCCTCTCTGCAGGACCCAGGGGTAATTGCGTCGCGAATGGCGTTTCCTCGGGCGCTTTTGTGGGAGTGGAGGTGGATTGTATGGGAGACCCCAACAGGTTGGCTATACCCACGGTACCTCAACGGATCGCCCCCGCCGGCTGAAACTGCTGTAGCAATCCTGGCATAATAATAACTAGCACTTCCTCAGGTGCGGCGGTGCAGAGACGGGAGACTCTAACGAGTTGGCTATCTCCGCGATACGCACACCAGTAGAAGATCCAGATCTGCCTTCCGAAGGGTTAGCTGCTGTTAATCCGGAGGGGGTTCGTTGTCCTGGCTCAGGACTAAATGGTTACGGCCTGGAACCCTTCAATGGCGTAGGCAGAAAAGAGGTGAAGGTTGTAATTAACGCATGGACCAAGAAGGAGCACTGGAGACGGTGGGAAAACATGGATTTATGCAGATCTGCCTTCCGTAGGGTTAGCTGCGGTTAATCCGGAGGGGGTTCCTTGTCCTGGCTCAGGACTAAAGCGCTACGGCCTGGAACCCTTCAATGTCGTAGACAGTGAAGGGGTGAAGGTTATAACTAAGGTATTTTTAAGGTATCAGCTAGACATAAGCAATTTTTCGTGCAGACGAAACACTCCTATGGGCAAGAAAGGGCAGCACAATAACAATAAATGCGATACTGATTAATATTAGAATCAGAAACAACCCCGGCTTCATTCATTATAAAAACAGCCGGAATTTCCTATGTCAAGTGGCACTAAACTGAAAAATGTTTACTCTTGGAAGTTTAAATGCTGAACAGAAAATAAAAAAAGGAACAGACTTACAAGACTCTGCTTTTTAACAGAGAGCATAAAAAACCCTTCCCCTTAGCGAGATAACCCTAGCATTTTTTTTATTTCGAATTAATTTATTTTGCGCTCGTAACCAAGTATAATTTTATCTCATGAACAAGACTGGCGACATCACGTCCGTCCCCTTCAGCAATTGTAACTCAATTTCTGAGTGATCAAATTAAACGCACTTGATTATTATCAATTCCAGGCAAAATCGAAAACTATTAGTTAAAAGTATGGTATAAGGCGACGTTCACAAGTTACTTAAGCACTTTTCTGTGCACTTATTAACCACCTGCCCCTTGAAGAAACATTATCCTAACCAATGTAAGCATGCAAAAAATGTCGACTTGACTACTTCAACGTGCTTACCTAATTTATGCATAGCCACTAAGAGACTAGAGATAACTAACTAAAAAGTATGAGATAGTGATTTACCAGGTGTTTAAGGAAAAGCGTGAATTAGATGCGAAATTAGCAGCCAGCAGTTTGCCTTGAGGCGCAAAAGTAAAGACAAATCTGATCTACCCATGGGCCAATTATCGTCTGAAGAAGCTGAAAAATTTAAGATATAAAATAGGTATGGGAAGTGTGAAGTTGCTTGTCTTTTTAGAAGGCGTAGAACCAGTACCTCTGAAAAAAAAGAATTCATTTTGCTTCCCATCAAATAATGCCCTTAACAATCGTTGTGCTAACAACTTTAAACAAGCCTGCAATCTTTCTGCGGATTACTATGAATCCATATATGTTTCAGATGATAAAGGTTTGATTACAAATAACTCATCAGTGATGGAGATTGGGTCTTTTCGATTTACTTTGTATGATAATGTCGTCGATATAAAAATGTTGGTTCCTTTTTCCCCTGCTAGTCCAACCCTGTGTTATTTTTAACTACCGTCAGAACTCAGAGAACTTATCCCTATTGACCAATATGGTTTTATATCTGGACGTTCTGCTGAGACCAATTTAGTATCATTTGTAAAATATTGCAATCATTTTTTGGAGACAGGAAATTAGGTTGATACTTTAAATACAGATTTTTCTAAGGCCTTTGATAAAGTCAAAATTCGTTTATTATTAATGAAGCTTAAAGGTGTTCGATTCTTTTCTGAATTTTGGAATTGGTCATCATCTTATTTGACTAATAGAACTCAAATAGTTTTTATACATCATTTTCAATTCAATTCAAATTTTCAAAAACTGCGGTACGTAATATTTGAACGGCAAAAGATAACGACTCTTAGGTCTACAAAGACTAACGACATTTGGACGTATGTAGTATTATAACAAAAATACACGAACGCTGCTAACATTAGGGTCGATTTCGAAATAAAGTCTTAGTAATGTTATCTAAAATTCGACTCACATATTGCGTCAACGCTTTCAGAAATATACCATCCTCTCTAGCTCATTAATCTAATTCTCCTTCATCTTTTAGACCAACACCTCGGTTCTATTATAACTAACATGAAAATGTGAAATAAATTATGAAAATATGACACGGACTACATAAATAATATGTTTAACTTATAAATACACGCATTAATCCCTGTCTGGAGTGCACACGTGTGCCAAACTGCGATTTCGTCCAACCCGAAGGACTAAATTTGCGTCAAAATTGAATATTTGCCAAATGACCAATCTAGCCACAATCATAAATGCTTCGTTGTGAATAGACATTGATTGGTGTTTCTTGTTTAGACGTAACAGCTCCCGAAAGCAATACTATGCTATTTCCATTAGTCACCGAATAAGCTAAATTTGTGCTGATCCAGAATTGGAAGCCGACAAAGCTTTGGCGCCCAGGCCATTACAATTTGTTTTTTGGCGATTTGTTTATTTCCCAAAATCTCCCGTGAAAATAAACAAACCCGAGGTGCAAGTCTTAACTGAAAATTGTAAGTGCCTCTCGGCTGAGACGCCCTGGGCTTATACTATTGGTATAATCAACCTGTCATGACATCCTTTCTTACGTTGCTGCAGTAAATTATTGTTTCGAATGCATTGGTAGTACATTAACTCCGTGGTGACACTATTTCCCCCCAAGTCGAAAATAGTTGTTGGGGAAAATTATTGTAATAATTAAACGAAACCACATGCTATCGCTGGTTTTCCGTGCGCAAAACTAGGATTTGGTATTTATTCCGAGTGCAGTGGCTATGGGTCAGATTTATAGCATTTGAAGATGCATTCCGTGTTGTATTGTAAGCTTCTAGAACCCAAGGAATGTCTGTTCTCAATTCCAAAAATATATCAAGTGTCATCACTTGGACGCTACCAAGATATGATAATTTCCTCGGTCGTCGGATGCGATTCATTTTAGAAAATTGCCATATGCTCACCGGCTGCAAGTTCTTCAAGACGCAACGCAACCAGCCGGCTAATCTATTTTTCAATTCAATGCAAAGAGTAGACTACGTCTAGAGCCTTCTAGACCAGGGCTAGAAAAGAACTTCTATCTGAATATTCAGTATGCAGCCATTTCAGCTATTTCAATCAGATACCGCGCGCATTTTTATCGATAATGGAAAAATTGAAATTTATGCTCGGATGCGCAGCCAAGTGGCTCGGATTCACTTATTTTGTGTGCAAGATCTTCTGCCTACGGAGCGCGTAGATCAATCATTTTGCCGTGCCGTCGCTCGTCTTTCCATCATAAATGTGCGCCGTGCGTCTATTCTCGATTGATTACGCCAACCGAGAAAAGAAATCATTTTCATGGAGCTACCGCTCGTTTCGTCAAATTCAAAGGAAAACAGAAGTAGAAAACGAAAAAAATGCCGTGATCAATGGAATTTTAAATCGCTGCTGTCTTTTTGACCATATTTGCTGCGACTACGCTTATGCCTGAATATGGACGTAGCCCAACCGATCCCCGTTGAATTTTATTTCTTACCTTGAACTCGATCGTTTATGATCGATACGAACAATCGAATTGTCTTCGTTTCGACTCTTTATCACGCAAGTTGGCAAAACGGCATAATATTTTCTTCGGTGGGAATATAAACATCTCCAGCAGCAATCGTAGAGCTTTAATTGCTTCGAGGCATGTCGGTCCAATACCAATGATTTAAGTGAGGAGAGCCACTGTGTCAACATTTACTGAGGTTGCTACAGTAAAATTAATACGATATCCAGGGCCTTTTTAAAAATAGATTTGAAATGACACTTTATATCGATTAATACCCATCTAGAAACGATTCATGTACTAGAAACCATCGACTAAGTGCTAAAATACAAATTAGGTTGCATTAAACGGCGGCAGCACTTGTACAATGTTGCGCTACTCGTTTTTGTTTGCATTGACAAAACTGATAAAATTCATTAAAAATTTTGCATTTGCATATTATTGTCGTCACGATACTCGCGAGGAGATTATAGAGCCACCGCGAAGTTGCAGTACATTTATCCGCACATTCGTACCTAGTTAATTAAAATTCATAAGGGATTCGCTTTTAGAGAGATGTCACTTTTTATCAAGACAACGTCGTTTTTCACCTTCTTTATAAGGTGCTCTGGCTATTACATATACTATTTATTAATGCCGCATCGGCAAACACGCTTTTTTTGACTAATTTATAGAAAATCAAGGGAGCTATTGTAATTTTCCGATGGGAATGAAAAACACCAAGCCTTTAAGAAAAGGGGGTCGAATTTTGTTTTCGGCAGGTGCTCCAATTTATGACTAATGTGCACAATTGCGTTTTAAAAATGGAAAGCAATACACTTGTACTGATAACATTTCCATTAAACTTTTTGTCTGTGACTAATTTTTCTTTCGGATAATTTTATGGCACTGAGCAAGACTTTTGAAATATTTTGCATTCGGATAAGGAAAATTTGGGGGTTCAAAAATGCCTTCTTTCAACGTTTCCACGATAAGTCAGGTCAGCTGGGTTTCTGTTTCTCAGTGCAAAATTGAAGAATCTGTTAGATCTAGGTGTGGAACGAAAAAATTGTATGGGAGGGGAGGTCTATTTCCCTATCACCCTCCCAGCTATATAGGTTTGAAATTTTTTTACCATGAAAAAAACAAGTCAGTTACATTTTAACGGATATCTTCTAAAGTTTTTGTGCTAGAGATCTTATCCCAGTTGATAGGTAACACAATGGTGCAAAAGACTGTGTATTTTTGATTTCTTACTGCTAACAGTTTCAAAACAATTGATTTCCAAACGTAAGTTTTTGGAAAAAAAATCAATTTTTTCATTTCAAAGGGATATATCTTGAAAAATTGCCCTATTGTTTTTGGGTTTAAAATAGTGGCTTATATGTTCTCTTTCAAAGGAAACTTAAAGTGAACAAAAATTTTTTACCGCTCTCAAGTTACATGACCAAACGTCCAGCTAATTTCTGTCCAAATTTTTACTTAAAATGGCAAGTATTAGCTGGGCGTGTGATAATACAATTTTTTTTTGCTTCTCACCTAGATCTACCACAAACACGCTGTGAAACACCCTATATATTTTTTCATATTTCAATGGCAGCTATTGTTTCTTTAATACCTTTTCAATGTGCTTGCTTAAGCCTTCAAGATTCGTTGCTCTTGATATACTGAGGGTCATAGGTAGACATAGGTTACGTGAAGGTAGCGTTCGGAGAAAAATCTTAGTGGGACCCTAAGTGAGGGAAATTGTAAGGAAGTAAGTCAATAAATTTATTCCCTTACTATCTGGCTAATTGCAATTGATATTTTTTAGATGTTTTGATTTACTTGTTGTGATAAGTAGCGAACGGTATTTTTAAGTTCAAATCTAAATTGATTTTTTCCCTTTTCTTAGGTTCATAGCACTTTCCTCATAAAACTAACACACTTTCTAAATTAAGATTTATGTCGGAATTCTTAATTATTTTTTTCACAATATAATTTAATATAACTCAAATAATATAATCAAATTAAGTACTAGCACTGAAACATCAAAAGTTCCCTCAGTAGAGGAACGAAAATTTAGACTAGACTGAGTCTCTCAAACTACAGAACAAACTGATCATTATTAAAAGTGACCTATCTACAAGGTCTGAGTAAAAGTGGCTTAGAAAATGCTCCGCACAAATACGAACTGCGTAAGATTCCGGGCAAAAACGAATCAGAGAACAATCCGGGTAAAAACGATTTAACTACAAAAAGTAAGTTAAGGGGGATTTCTCCCTGGAGCATTTAAAAATTACCCTTTTTTCCCAATTTTTTTTTTTTAAAAACAGGGAAAAGGTATTGACAGGCGGTTTTTTGGAATAAAAAATAAAAGTAAGCATCGATTATATTATGTTATTATGTTTTTAATTTTCGTACAAAACAAAAGGTAGGTCTCCGTCCCACTTTGGTCCCGGATTCCGGATGCTGTAGTAGTCCGATCTGAAAAATTCCGAAAGTGTCTTAAAATATACCCTTTACCTGGGTGCTGTATGAGAGCTTTTTTCAAATTTCGAATTCCGTAAAAAATGGCGCCACTTTTTGAAAAAAAAAATTCAATTTTTTGCTTTTGTTTCTACTTTTTTAGCCCGCGCCTGCAGGGATTTAAACGGACCCTGCGCGCTCGGCTTGTAAACAGTATAACTCGGAAACGGAACGAAATTTTTGGGGATATCTAGAAGAGATTAAACTAAAAAAAAATCGACATTTTGAAACCGCTCGAGGAGAAATCCCATTAATGCAGTTAAATAGTTAGTTAGTTATGTAAGATTGTAACGACAAAAAAAAAACCTCTGTTAGTTAATACCTATTTTTCTGGTTTTAGGATAAACTTAACTCTTGGTCGCAGACCACCCAACTAAGGAGTCAAATGCGAAAACTAGCTTTATAGAATTTTACAAGAGCTGAAACTAGTCTGTACTTAACCATATATCCTGGACTTCTGCAGGACAGAAAGAAGTTTATTTTACATATGATTCTCTCCTTCGAAATAACGATATTTGTATTTTTCCAATCTTCTTCTTTTGGAAGATACTATCGAATGGAAACATTTTCTATCGCGCTGGGTTAGCTGAATTTTGTGGCGTTACTTTCCAGCTTGATCTTCCATCATGTAATTCCCATTTGACAGATCCAGATCACCTAGTTGAATACATTTTTCTTAGAAAGATTTTTTTTTCATTGTTGCTCACTCAATTTATGGTTCGCACCAAAAGGTTAATAGCAGAAAAAAAAATGATAGTCGATAA
This sequence comes from Leptarthrus brevirostris, assembly GCA_964036015.1. Classification (NCBI taxonomy): domain Eukaryota; kingdom Metazoa; phylum Arthropoda; class Insecta; order Diptera; family Asilidae; genus Leptarthrus; species Leptarthrus brevirostris. The sequence continues at coordinate 2,354,182 of OZ038372.1, read as the reverse complement.
CCGGGGATTCTATGATCAAATATCCAGATTCTAAACGAAGCGTAACGATGCAAAGGCTTACTGAAGCCAAATTGATTCCGACGCTAGGAATGTACATAGAATTAGGCTTCGCAAGTAGAGGTAGCGCAGGCGTAAGTTTCTAAAGTGAATTAAAGGTTGTTGTGTAGTACAGTAGAGGACCCAAACAAATTAAAAAAGCGCTTTCCTTAGTAATCTGTTAATCGCTTAAGTAACTGCTTTAAATTTTCTGGGCATTTAAAAAAATGAAATTTTTTATCAGAGCTGATTATAATTTTTTTTTATACGATGTGGCGAAATCCGAGTTGTGTTAGCATGGTTTTGGCCGGAAGGGAATTAGGGTAAAGGAAGTGAGGAAACGTGAAAGTTTTGTTTTTGCATTGCTGCGAGCGAGACAACAGCCCAGAGACGGAGTGGGTTATTTTTAATTTCTTAATAAAATCTCACGGGGAGACTTGGTCTCGAACCCGGGACCCATGAAATGGCGATCGTGCGGCTCGACGAATTGATCGAACTCCGTCTCCACTACTACACAAATAGTTTGAAATTAATTAATAAAGTTAAAATTTCGAATTTTATTGTTAATTATTAGAATTAATCCTTCTAACTCAGAAGGCGCACTTCATAGGCAGAAGCCTAGAATCATTTGACCTATTCGCCAAAATAAAACAAAATATTAAGGCGAATGAGGCTCCCAAACCCATGCAGATAATATTAGTAATTAACACACTAAAATACGCCCACACATAACAATCAGGGGTGCAAGACAACAGAGATCGTTAAAGCAAATCAATAATAAGAGTCAGGTCAAAAGACAGACACACATTCACGACTCTATACATGCGTTATATAAAAATAATAAAAATAGTGTTTCCAACAAAATGCAAAACAAACAAAAAGAAAAATTAAAACCAAAACCAGTGCAAGCAAAAGAACGAATCACAAATTATAGATGCTCCTTTTAAGTGTCACTTTGTCCAGATTAATATCAAAAACGTCTCCAATATTATTAGCAGACCTACACATGCGGTTAATAGGCTCGAACATGCCGTAATTAGTGCGCGAAAAAGCAATCCGTAAAGGTGCTCGATTACGTACGGAATAGGACAGTTCTCTAGGCAATATTTTGGAAGCTAGTTCAGCGCTGCCCAAATTTCCCTGCAGAAGCTGATGCAAAAATGTTAAATCAGCAACCCAACGTCGCTTCTCGAGTGTAGCAAGTTGCAGCAAACCCAAGCGCTCCTCATAAGGTGGCAGAATAAGAGGGTCATTCCAAGGCAAAGAACGTAGGGTCGATCGCACAAATCTGCGCTGGACGGACTCGATACGTTTAATGTGTGTTCCGTAAAATGGATACCATACCTGACTGGCATATTCAAGCAGGGGCCTAACAAGGGATGTATAAAGATGGAGTCTTATATGAGGTACTGGAAATTCCTTGGACCAACGAAGAATAAATCCCAGCATAGAGTTTGCCCTAGCTACCACGTTATTAATATGGGAGATGAAGTTCAACTTACCATCAAGATACACTCCCAAATCCCTCATCATTTCCACCCGTTTTATACCAGTACCCTGACATTTCTCAATGTTCAGCTTAAGATTGTTGTTGCAGCACCACTCATAGAAAATGTGCAACTCTGATTGTAAAATCTCACAATCAGCGTAAGATTTGATTGGAAGAAAAATCTTAATATCGTCAGCATATATAAGAATTTTACATCTTTGCAGCAAATATGAAATATCATCAATAGATAAGATGAATAACAATGGACCCAGATGACTGCCCTGGGGAACGCCAGAATGAGTCACAAAATCATCAGAGAGTGCGCTACGAAAACGCACTCTATAAATCCTATCAGACAAATATGACTTAATCCAGACAATAAGGGAGGGCGGGAAACCCAACTTAGCCAATTTAAAAGTAATGATAGAGTGAGACAGCTTGTCAAAGGCCTTACTTACTTACACTTACAGTCAGTTTGGCATCCTTCCATGAATCCGCCCACAGTGCAAGAAACAAACTCAACCAAGTTTGAAACCGTGGACCTACCTTGAAGAAAACTATGCTGCCGAGTGGAGATTAAGCCTTTACACACATCGGATAATTGGGATTGAATTAACAGTTCGAAGAGCTTAGGAATACAGGACAATTTAGCAATCGGCCTGTAATTGGAAATGTCTCTTTTATTGCCACTCTTAAAAATAGGAATTAAAAAGGACATCTTCCAGAGTTCTGGAAAATGTTGACGTCCATGTCAATATCGATGTTTTGTCAACATCGCTTATTCCTAATGGTCACTTCTACACGACGTCAGACGTTACTTTCAATTCATTCTATATCTTCCAAAATCATCTGTATGCCGTAGATTTGATTCGTGGCGACTTTAGTTTGTTCCCTGAATTAAAATTAAATCTAAAAGCAACCGCTTCGAGTCGATATAGAGAGTAAACCCGATGTTTTTCTTCGGTACAAAATATTACGCAGGTTTTAATAAGGAGTGTTTAACATTGCTTACATAGATGGCGCTGCTTATTTCCTTACTATTTTTGATATTAGTCTAGCAGTAGGAAATGCATTTAAAATCTTCGATGTTATCGTAAACAATTTATCACTCTTACATGTATTTCTTAAGCAAAGTTTTATCAGTTCCTTTGCGATAGTAGGCTTCTAATCGTCAAACTTATCAGCTCTTCTTACATACATATCGTTTTCAGGCTTGTAAACATTGCAGTATTTTTAGCAACCTTGACTTAAATGAATCTTCTTTTTTTCTGACCAATTATCATGTGATTTTGCGACGCAATATCAAATGACTGCAGGAGAACCATACTCTTCATAACAACAAAGAAAACCGAGCTGCTTGTGAAATTTACATAGGCTTCAGTTAGCAAAATAGGTGAGTCACTGCCCATTGGTACGACTTAGGGGAATCAACGATCCAATCTTATCTAAATTATAAATACAATGATACCTTTCGGTTTATTTCGTTTAATATACGATCAAATTTATAACACTAATTTCAAAATTATCATAACAATTTGCGTAAACTACTCCCAAAGACACCGCCATAGGCTATGAAGCCCGCCATCGGTCAGGAAATACGACTACCAAAAGCTGCAATCAAGGCTGCACAATAGACTCACCGCACCAATTCAAAACTTATAAATTCAAATGAAAGGTGATCCAAGGAAAATTGCTACCTGGCCGCAAACGATCAAGCTCGCATTAACGAATTTACGAGGAAGTAACCGTGTATTACAGTTATTAGGTAGGAAAACAAGGAAAATAAGAACAAAAGTACCTTCGTAAACGGAATTTTCCTCCGAAGACCATTTTGTCCAGCTGTTTGGGCCTCCTGTTCCAAAAAGAGTAAGCGTTTGATGTTTTTTTTTGTTTTGGTGGAGTTAACACATTTTTTTTTGGCACTGAACTACCCACACAGAAACGGGAAACTTTTGTTTTACCGATAAAAAAACACTTTTAATTCCGGATCATTTCGCTTTCAATCGGTTTCTTTTATAAAAATTTCACTCAGCAGAAGTGCACCACAAGATCATCACTCATCACCTGTCAAAAGAGGCTAAATCTTGGCCGTAAACAAAACGTTTTTTTTCTTGTAACTTTTTACCTTAATTTCGCCGTGCGCTTGAAAAGCATCGAATCAAACTGTTTTAGTTGTAAAAGTTTAGATAGCTATTGTAGCCGCCGCACGAAACTGCTCACTATTCAGGTTAACAAATGACAAAGAAAACGTTTCAGACCGGCGCATGCACACATTTTTCAATTTTTCTCCGTTTTTTTATAGGCGAAATAATTATAAACAAATTGAGCCACGAATTAGACAATCGAAATCGAAAATGTGAGCAGTTCTCCGCGTTCGTCGAGTGTGTGTGGGAAAATGAGACTACAATGTCCGACAATTTTCAGTTACTCGAAAACTGGGTAACAACGACACGACCGGTTTCGAATAATTTCAAAATTATGAGCAATTTCGTCTCGATTGTGATGGCTGGGAGCACGGCGATTTACCTGCTTTTGTTTAATTTACTAATTAATTCGGTAGCGAAACTAAACTGTCTGAGAGAGTTACGCACTCGATTTGCTTCACTCGAAATTATTGAGATTTTGCAATAAAAAATTGCAGTCAACACTAGCCGGGAAGATTCGTCGCACACTGCACTTCACTGATTCGAAACCGCACGTTGTTGTTTTTTTTTGCTAGCGAAAGGCCTACGTTTATTTTTTTTTTGCAGAAAGTTGGCCTCCGAGACTGAACAGCCACAAAAACCCGATTAAATTCGCGTGCCGTAATTTCCTAAAAACTTCTTCCGTTAATCAAATAAAAAACGCGCAGCACAATGTTCGAGTCTGTTTTCGCACAAGCAGCCGCTGCACGTTTGATCCGCGGTGTCAGCTGAATTTTCTACAGAGCCAACGGATGGACGGACGAGACTTGATTCGATTGATGGCGATGGGTTTGCGGAGAAACTGGTTTTGATCATGCGCCGCCGACCATTGATGTCGAGCGAGAACACCGAAGCCAGACTGGAGCGTTCGCATGTAAACAGAGAAAGCTTTTGGAAAATTATAAACAAATGCGGTTGTTGGAGCTTTTAATCGGTAGTGTGACGTCATGTGTAGAATATGTAACGGAAAGAGACTCGAAGATAACTTTGTAGTTCGCGAAGACGATCGCAGTGACAAAGGTTTGAATATTGGATAAGGAGACAAAAGATACAAATTTTATATCAATATGGACTACTTGCGAAAATTTTGTTGAAATAAATTTTGATTTAATATTTTTGCAGCTGGTTCATGGGATCGTAATAATATTTTGACAATTCCTAGTTGTTACAAAGTAAAAAGGTGTACAAATTCTGGGCAGTCGCAGAAAGAAGAAATTGGTTTTACCGCGCTGCGTTTGTCACTTGTTTATTTATTTAAGCTTAATACAAGCTATTACATAAAAATACGAAATACAATTCTAATTCTACAAACTATAATAAATGATAAGTAATAATAAATAAATAAAAAGTATAAGCTACATGAGTTATAAATACAGTAGACACTGGCAGAAGGCGGAAGGAAAAAGAATTAAGGTAGGCGATCAGAATCAAGATGGGCGGGGTCAAGATATAAGGCTTTGTGAAGGGATGATTTACTCAGATGGAAGTCAAAGGAGAGAAGGTCGTTGACTTTTCTTAGCATCCTGGTAATTGGTTCGCGTTGACCGTAGTTCGCGCGATCGCGGTCGAGTCGGAAAAGGGGATTGCACCTAAGGTTACGGGGATTGGTATAGATGGGTAAAGATTGCAGGATTGAAGGGCAGTCTATGGCACCAGTTAATAATTGATAAATAAAGAGAATGTCGGAAACATCACGACGTTTGCTTAGAGGTTGTAAGTCGATCAGTTTCAGACGGTTTTCATAGGGTGGAAGGTTGAATCAGTCAGCTCACGGAAGATCACGTAGAGCGAAGCGAATAAATCTACGCTGGACAGATTCAATCCTGTTAATGTGGGTTGTTTGTGTAGGTGACCATACCTGGCTGGCATATTCAAGGAGAGGTCTAACGAAGGAGATATAGAGAAACATAAGGATTGGAGAACTCTCTAGACCAGCGCTTCACAAACCCTAGCGCGGAGTTAGCTCTGTTAATTATGCTGTCAATGTGGGAACGGAAATTGAGTTCACTATCCGAGATTATTCCTAGGTCACACAAAGAGGTAACGATAGGGATTGGTACGTCGGTTAGCATGTAGACTCTCGGGGTGGAGGTAAGACGCTTGCGGGAATAAGAGATGGACTGGCATTTGGAGACATTGAGCTCTAGAAAGTTTTTCATGCACCATGTGATGAATGAATCGAGGTCTTTTTGCAAGAGAAGAGAGTCGGTTGTGGAGGAGATATGTTTTTTAAAATTTTAATTGAACAATTTTGGTAATTAAGGGGTGAAAGCAATTTTAGGCGTGAAAAAATATACTTTTTTTATATTTTGTTTTACTATATAATTATTTTCTCTATATGATGTTGCCAAAGGTCAGGGGATTCCCTATGATGCTAAAGCACAGCCTTGGCAGGAAAGGAATTAAGGATGAGGGAAATGGGTTAGGAGGCTGAGTGAAGGAGGCCTTGATGTACGCCCCGTTTGAACGTTTCGGGCTTATATCACGAGGGAAAATTAGAATATTTCAAAATGTTCCACATTCGTGTTGTTCTGCTTAGAAAAGATTCCCGAAATTTGACGGGACGTCCCAATTTGACCTGATTTTTAACCTCCATTGCAGTGAATTTTGAGGACTTTTGGCCTTTTTAACGATGATAACGCGTTATAAAAAAGAATTTTAACATTAAAATATATGATTGCAAGCACTCTGAATGTTAGTAGGACGACTATTCTATAGTCGGCCAGCCTGGATAGTGAAAGAACCCTCCATAATCGACCTATTGAAACGAGGAATCAAGATATTACGGTTGCGTTGTGATGTCATAAACGTGAAAAATTCTCTAAGATACTCCGAAACACAAGAAGCTGTATTGGGAAAGATGGTCAAATCGGCGAAGTCCAAAAATGAAACGTGCGCAACCGTTGAAGGCCACCTGTACCTTACGAGCACAGGTACTATTTAATCTTGGATAAATAGACAACCCAAAATTGAAAAAGGGCATTATCAACGCCTTTACCAGCCTCAACCTAATTCGAGTACCCAGAATACTCGCCGACAGCCACAACCTTCATTATCACAGCACTTTATTTTAGCACGATTACCAGATTAGTAACCTTTCTAAGAACAGGAAGGATAAAGCCATTCGGAGAAACAGGAGGAATTTCAATACCTGCCAGTGTGCCGTTATAAAAAGAAATGCACTGCGATTTGGCAGGATTAAGCAATAAACAATTATCCACAGTCCACTCACGTATTTCGATCAGGTCGTCATTAACACGTGCGATACAATCCTCGAGTAGACCAATAGGTCTGTTTAAATATATCTGCACGTCATGTGAATACGTGAATTCTTAACAACTTGAGGAAGGTCAGTTATAAAGAGACTAAACAATAAGGGTCCAAGCACGGAGCCCTGAGGAAATTCCCGGAAAGAACTGGCATTTACCCGAACAATTTTCGACTACTTTAACTTGCTGTTGACGACCAGAAATGATAGCTTCGATCAGCGTGATAGAGGACAAACTGAACTTGTGATTATTAGCAAGTTTGTGGAGAAGGATATTATGGTCAATAGAGTCGTACTAAGGTACGAAAGTTGTCATCATTTAATGCAGTCCTAATGTCAGTGCAGACTTTCACAATTGCTTTCTTCCCGGTGCAGGAAGGACGAAAGCCGGACTGCCAGAGCGTCATTTGATTCCACCCAATCCAATATCTGCCTATACAAGGCTTCTCAAGAACCTTAGATAAGAATGACAAAATACTTATTGCGCGAAAGTCGCTAGGAACAGTTGCTTTGGCTTTCTTGGGGATTGGCAGGACTGTAGCAGCTTTCCTAGTATAAGGGAAAGTGGATGTGGTTAAACAAGTGTTCATGATATGCAGGATGTACCTGTTGATTAGAGGAAATAACAGATTTTCGCCTCGATTTGGGTGACGTTCAATTCTCGCCCCCATGCCTCACAGGAGCTTACGAGAACTAGAGAGGGAGATTCATTGTGGAATCTACTGTTACTGCTGAGATTTTTCTTCCAATAATACGTAAGAGTCTATCCAAAGAAATGGAAGAAAAGGCGACATGTAATCGTGGAATTTGTTTTTGTTCGTAGTTAAATCTAAATTGATTGCAAAAATCATCTAAACGCGAATAAGGATATCTGGAACTAATAAAGCCCCAATTGACAATTTATTGAAGGGCGGAGAGAAAAATAGTGCTACACACCCTTTGAATCTCTTGGGATTAATAATGCATCAGGAAAAAAAAGTTACATGCAACGAATTAAATAAGAAATCTCATTGGACTGGCTTACTTTTGATTTTAAGGACGAATTTTAATAACACTTGGGTAAAGAAGATTTTGCCAATGATCTGATTATTTTTTCCAGTATTTAAAAATAATGTTTGTTTCACACAAAAAAAAAACACCTGTCTAACATCAATCTTAAAAAGTTTCTTTAAATAGTAAGAAAACTTTTTTACCGCAGTGTACAAACTCCAAACTATAAACTTTGAAGAAAAGCTTCGTTCATTCCAGGTGTTTTCCAATGAACTTACCTGACCTAACTCAACTCAGTTATTGTTTACTTCTCGACACCTTCTTAACGATTTTTGTCTTTTTCTACCTGTAAGGTAAGTTGATTGGCTTCATTAATGTTTACCTGGAAAAAAGCTTTCAATTAAGCATTGTGTGAACGAAAATGAGAAGTCGTGGGAGCCCCTAGTTAACAACCAGTTTTTTAAAGGAGATTTTTTTTTTGATTAGATAACACCTGTGGTGTTTTCTTAGAACTGAAACTGAGATTTTATCTTATCTTAGTTTTCTGCAGCTTCCGCTACCGAGGAAGTTTTTAACGGTTTATTCCCAAGATGAGTCTTCCCTGACTGTAGATACTACACTGCTCGGAAAATCTTCATTTTACTTAGTAAATTGGTAGATTGCATTTGCTCTATGTGATCAAAAATTTGTGTAAAACTCGATAAATAATTACCTATACCTGTTGCTACGTTCCAAGTAAGATCATTATTCAATGGATTTTGTTGGCAAATTTACTTCAAAAGAATTAATTGAGATTGATCGAAGGAAGCCTAAGATAAGTTACCTATTTCATCTGCGAAGGTTGATGATGAATGGATCAATCTGCACGAGAAAGATTTTATATTTTGATCTCATTAAACCCTTATGACGACGAGAGATTACATTGGAGGATTGACAATGTGTAGGTAATGTGCCGATGTAGTGTAGGCATGAGCTAAATAACCAGCAACTTATAATAATTGTAGTCCACCACACATTTTCGTAATAATAGAGATTACGTGATTAACAATATCTTCATTCTGCATTGGAATAGGAAAACTTGTAACCAATTATCTTCCTATGCGGAAGTCGATTAGTCGTGACATTAATGAGTAATTGGCCATCTTCGTTGAATTTTATTCTGGGATACACTATTCTTTAGCGCAAAAATGGAATATCTCATCAATCTCAGAATAAAAACGATATAAATATAATATAAAGTGGTACAGAAAAAAACCTGCGAGCAAGAACGAGGACAGTTTTCGTTGCAAGCAAAAACGAGTTATTTTTTCGCAGCGGGCAAAAACGAATTGGACAGTTAACTCGTTTTTGAATCAAAACTTTTTTTCTATACCACTTTTGCCAGAAACTATAGTTGTTTCGTTTTTGCGCTCAACTATTTCTATTCGGCCTTTACTCGCAATGCCTTTTTGACTCACTTTTGCTCTCAGCGTGCTTATCTCTCTTTCATATAAGTTTTTACTATAAAGCCAATCCGAAAACCAAAAACATTAAAATAAAATTTTTGTTTTTTAATAATTTTCGAAAGATTAGCACCGATATACCTTAAACATAAAGTTATAGCATATTAAGTGTACAGGGTATGTCAACAAAGAGCTTAAAACTCCTTGGCGGCGGTTCAGCGTTTTTTACGATCATGTCGAAGTTCGGGGGATGCCGTTTGATGATACAGCGCAGCCTTGGCAGGAAAGGAACTATGGATAGAGATATGGATTAAGAGGTTGAGAGGAGGGCGCTTCGTCCGAACGCCTTAGGGTCGTTGAACGAAGGGAATACAGAAAATGATCGTTTCACATTTGCGTTGTGCTGTTTAAGAAAGATTAAGCTTAAATAAATAAAAAATAAAAATTATCGACATTTTTCGTTACGTCGAAATTTTACCTTAACCGTAGGGTATATGTATTGAATTGCGCACATTGATATGTCTACAAGAAAACAGGCTATCAATTTTGCTAAAACAATGACCATGGAGCCGGCTCATAGGCCCGTCCCACAGAAGGTATGCTTATTTATTTATTTACGGATTCGTCAAAGCTGACTACCACTAAGAAATAACAGAATAAAGCAAATCTTATCCTAAAGAAAATTCACAAAGTAAACCTTAGCCTGCGTGAAATAAACCTTAATCTAGTATTAAGACCTAACTGAGCCATAGCTGATGTTGCCTTTTTAGCTGCAGGTTGGGGAAGTTCAGGTCGAAGTAAGTGAAACTCTCATTGAAGGGCGAGATAGTGAACCGCATAAATACCATACAGTGTTCAGTGATAAGGAACGTGAAGGAAGTAATAGTTCCTCAGGGAGTGGGCATGAGCTGAGCAGAGTGCGGGCGAGTCTACCGCTCCTCGCAACAAGTCGAAAATATGAATTATCCTAGAAATGTGACGCCTCGTTTCAAGGGTGTCCAAGGAAAGTAAACAGAGTCTGTCATGATAAGAAGGTAGGGCGACGGGAAAAGTGTAAACCTAAGAAATCTCCTCTGCACCGCCTCGACGGGATTGATGTGCACCGTGAAGTATAAAGGAGCCCATACAGGATTAGCGTATCGTAGGATCGGTCTGACGCAGTTGCAATATAGAAGTCTGCTTGGTCAAGTTCCTTGGATCATCGTTTCACTAAGCCCTGATAGGCGGGAATTAAGAATCACGGCCAAATTCTTGAGGTTATCTCATCTACCTAAAAAACTACCGTCTATAGAGTCGTCAATGACAATATGACATTTTTTGTGGGTAGAAGATCATGACAGTGCACTTTCCAGAATTCAGTGGAATGTATGGTTGCTAGAATACCATTGATGAAACGTAGCCACGTTCGGGTTTAGAAGAGGACTATCAGTATCTCGAGAAAAGGTACGAAATATCTTAGCGTCATCAGCATAACACAGAAAGAGCTAGGAAGAAGCTATGATATTGATAACAACAATGAAGAGCAGTGGGACAAGAATGCTGCCCTCAGGCATTTCATACGAATACGTTGAGTGCGATGAGTCAAGTAAGAGGACAACCACGGAGGGAGACCGAGAAGACAAAGTTTATGAATTAGGATGCCTCGGCTGGTCCTGTCGAAGACCTTACTAAAATCAGTGAATGCAAAATCCACTGGTTTGCCCCATTTAATGGCCGACACGGAGTGATTAACAAATTCAAGAAGGTTGGTGGTAGTAGATTTTGCCTTAGAGAAGCCGTGCTGGAAGAAGACTATAAAAGACCTACAGTGAAAGAGGAGCACGTCACTTACTGAAGACTCGCAAATCTTCGCAACATGGAACAAGTTTATGATTGACCTATAGTTGGATATATTACATTTATTGCATTTTTTGTGAAAGGGGATTATCACAGAATCCTTTCACAGACGTGGAAACACCCAACCGACAAAGACAGAGTAAATAAATAATAAAGAACGCGAGCAAGAGACGATTTACACCTTTTCAATGAGTGAGAAGCAATTTGATAGATCAGAGAGGTGTTCAGTAATGGTTGCATCGTCAAATCTTAAGTCCTTTGGTTTAAGTGATGTAAGCGAAATCCTTGCCAAGTGAGTAAAATCAGTAGAAGAAATATCACAGTAGGAATCACAGAAAGCAGAACGACTGAATTCGGCAGACAAGTTAGCGAGCGAAGTGGTGGAACTTCAACGAGGAGGGATAGCCATCATATTTGTACTTGGCGTTGATTAATTTCCAGAATTGTCTGGGGTTAGCGCTCAAAGTAGACTTCGTTGTGGAAAGAATTGAGTTATAGGTAAGGTTAGGTTAGGGTGGCGGCTATCAGCCCTACAGCCGATCAGCCTCACATAGAACTATAAATGGTCCGTTGTGTTACATGAGAAGAAAGAAATGAGTTATAAGATAATTGTAGTTGGGAGAAAAACTGATGACAGAGCTCGGAGTAGGCAAGGTAATCGGCTTACTTCCTGAGACATAGAACCTCTTCCAGGCCTTCCATTTTAAGTTCTTTAGATGTCTCGAGGAGCCATCCAGCCAAGGTTGAGACAAAATCCAAGACTAAGAAAAGCAGACTGGACTGGACACACTGGGTAAGACATGCAAAAGGGGTGTCGTAGTCAGGCACCTTCTCACCCGCGTGCCGACAGGGTCAGATGAAAAAACGAAGTCTAGAAGCCGACCGCCGTCGTTCACACCGTCATTTCACTGTGCAAATCCCACTGAGGTACACGTGTCGAGGAAGGGTAAGACCTGCTGGGGAGCTGCCAAGGAAGAAGTCACCAAACCATCGTCCGCATAAGAGCGCTGCCAATCAACTGCAGGAAGTTGAAGTTGACAAAAATGCAATATCATCAGAATGCAGCAGGGCAGTCGAACAATCAATAGTCGCAGCCAGGAGATCGTATATTCAGATGCCGAACCAGGGGGAAAGTAAACGGTGAACAGTGAAGAAACCTCAAGACGACATATAAGAGCTCCAAGTTGACGAATCCGGCAACAAGGGATGTCAACTCTAATGGCACATAGCACGCCATCAGCAACCAGAACACACAAAACAGAGTGAGTCGGCATCGGAATTTCTGCCGCATAACCAAGTATGGATCAGACCGATAACATGAAAATTTGATGTGACGGAAAAAAGTTGTGAGGTCTTAGGCGTAGACCAGTTACGTTGGCATAACAGAAAGTGATCTTGCTGACGAGTTTTTTGAGTGGAAAATAGGACTTGGACGGGGCTTCAGAACGAACATACGAACAATGGAACTTAAAGGTCATATGTCTGGAGACACCGCTGCCGAAAAAAACATCCTCCGGAATGGAAACCTTATGCCTGAGTGTTTCAACCAAAACTCCGACATCTGACAAGGCGTAACGCGTTAATATTTCTTAAATATGTGGCTTTCTACTGATAACAGATTGGGCTTAAAAGTCCATCTTAGAATATGCTTCCCCAGTTTGGTCTTGTTTCTATGAGGCTCACATTAATCGCATTAAGGCTGTCCAGCGCAAATTTGTAGGTTTGCTCTTCCTCTTCTCCGTCTGCTTTCGTATCTTGATTGACTTAAGTTTCTTTGGAGACTATTGAGAACCGACGTAACAGGTTTAAAATAATTTTTGCTTTTGACTACCGGCAGGGTGCCATTAATCCCTCCGTGCCTTGCTCGGAGATTTGTCCATATTCCTTGCCACCGCACTGACTGACTGACAAGGGTATATGGCAATTACAGAAATACAAGCTAAGCCTGGTAGGTGAAAGAACTTCGCCATGTGGTACACCGGTATTTACTCCGCAGTAATAACAAAAAGTGAACAATCAGGCAAAGCACCTTTCGCCTATTTCGAAATGTGTGTATGATTCAAGCTCAGCCAGAAAATCATATTCACTTCAAAAATTTTAGATAGGGCCGAAGTAAGGGGTTCCTTGGACCTGCTCTTTTGAGTATCGAAAAGTTTCCACAATGAGGGAAGACTCCTGCTAATTATGACAAGTGAAAAGGTTAATGCAGAGCTTTGGCAGCAAAAAGGACTAAAACCCGTCACATCTATTGTCGCCGAGTTTACAGAATGCCTTGAAAACTTCCCACGTGTAAAAGAGTAGCAGTTTTTGAAGTCTGGCCACGATAATGTGCTTTATAAAATCAATTATTGTTTGCGATACGAGAAACTAAACGACTTTGCTTTTAGGTACAAACCTGTAATTTACTTTTATTGATACTCATTAACTGTACAATACCTTTCCTAGTTTCACCCGAAATTGCCTGTGGCTCCGAAATACACTACTACTAAACATTAATCTGCAGCCATATTCGAGTCAATCTTTCAAACGAAATATTGTTGTCTATTAAATACATAGTAACAAGATGATTATCTATTTATTACAAGTAATCATTTCCTAACAGCAATAAAACCGTTCATTTCGCGTAGTTGCACTGTGCGACATAAGGCAGAAATAACATTCGTCTCCGATGTGGGCCAAGCAATAAATCCACTTCACTTTTTCAATTATTTGCTATCAAAACAAAAATCAGCTTTTCGCCCATAAATTACAGGTATTTTATCGAACCTAGCTAAATATACGTCTGCGCATGCGTAGGTAAATTAAGTCCCAATAAAGACGCACATGAGTACCGTCGATAGTTGCAGCGCGCAAGCGCAACACAATAGCGAACTCGGTTTATTACAGAATAGGATGTTTCCTCTGCCGACGGAATTGCTGCGCGAAAGTTCGATTAAGCATGCGCAAACCTTTAAGCAAAGCGCGATGATCTCGGGACGCGATCGAAATGTTCGAACATTTCCACTTTATTGGGCTTTAAGTAAAATTGAAAGCTTGGAGCCATGTAGACCTGTCCATTGTTAACTGGGAAATTAATGACTGGAAGGTGATTGCTCAGGTTCAGTTGACAAGTTAACTTACTTCGGCGATCTACCTATGTGAAGGCTTTATTTACTTCAGTGACATTTCCATTGTGTGTTTGAAGCTTGTCCGGGTGGTCGAATGAAGTCATATTTCCCAGGTTATAGGGTGCGGCACTAACAAATCAGATACAAACGATTTTATGACCAGGGGCTGCTATTAACTAACTCTTAAGTTATAACTGGGCGTTCAATGTTGCAGACTTTATTGATTTCTTGGACCAATTCTAACGCGAGGTTCAGCAGGTGGTCAAGATCGCTGTTGTTCTTGTCGCACAAGACTTTTTTCCTTCAAGCAAGATTTAGCGGAGCTTACTTTTGCGCTCATTAGAGCCACTTTGCCGCCAAGATTTATGGTCAAATACATTGCCTTCTGAGATTAATCTCCTTGTGCTCCGCTAAAAACGCTATTTCGTGAGCACGAGCTGAAAACGTTGGGCTAGTAAGACGTTAGGGATTTGTCGCGCTGTGTTAATAGCATAAAAAACATAATGCTAACACGACTGCTGTCCTGAGTTATTAGTACTACAGAATTGTCACCTTTTTATCTTATTTGCGGTCGATTTATTCGACAATTATCATAAGAGTTCGGTCGTGTGTAGTTAGTGTCGTGAATGAAACGACTGCGGCAGTGAAAATAAATCGTGAGAAATATAACATCGGCAGAGGCTCCGCAAAACGACGCGACGACTCAAAAGTAATAAAGGATTTCTTTGTTTCATCTTTGGGACTAGTTAGCACGCATCTTTCAGATATGTAGGAATTTCTTCCGTAGTCACGACAAGGCAATTTGCATGATAGGTGTGATGATCACCTAAAAATGTTTGTTGAAACTAGCAGGAGATTTGACGTGAACTTTTCGAGAAACACTAATTGTGAGAATATAGCGTGCTTTCAAGTCACAAGATTCCATGTATGTATAAGTATATCTGACAGATTCAAATAGCAGCTGACACATAAATCGAGTGTAGTTTTATCTTTTATCTATTTCTGTACGATATCCTTCTCCATACATTTGTCTAATGTAACAACAATCGGAGCAGTTTTATACGATAAGCTGTGTGCTATTTTTGATTGAGATTTAAATATTTGTTGGTGCCTCTCAGGGTTCTAGTTCTGGCCCACTATTATTTATTAAGCATTGACCCCATTTGTGGTACTCATTGTTGTTTTATTGCGGGCATCTAATTAAGCAAGTAAGTAATTGGGAATTGCATTGCATTGAAGAGCTGATCTCACTTATTTAATTTTTGTTTTCTTACAGCATGGTTTTGTAAAGGGCAATTGTACTGGGAAAGTCTAGGGTGAAGTAAGTGATAACGTGTCGGTCTTCCATACTAGGTTTGAACTCCTACGGCGACCCATGTTTATTTTTTGCTGACAACAGATTACAATTGGCCTTTTGGCCAGATAGAGGTTGCAAAATAATGTCGATGGCTTGGAATCTTAAATTGCAGGTCCACAAGAAATTCAGGTTTCCCTACTCCCTTTACCCTTATTGCCTTCCGGAAAAAGCCATGCTAACACATGAAAGGGTTGTCCCCTAGGCTTTGGCCACATCGTATAAAAAAATAACTGCGGAGATAGGTAAGGGTGGCCTATATAAGGCGAGAGGGCGCTCAGCCAAAGGCATATCGTCCAATCATAATCTAGTTGGAAAACTAGAAGACGTTGTAATGGTAAAGATATAACTCTCTGAGCATTTCTTGATATTAAAGATGCATTTGACAACCCGCCGTTCACATTCATTGAAGGAGCGGCTATCGACAAAGGATCGAACTGCTTAGTAACCGGAACACCACGGCCAGACTGGGGGATAAATCGGTAACAGTAGGGGCCACTAGGTGATGTCCTTAGGGAGGTGTCCTTTCCCCTCTACTGTGGATACTTGTTATTGATGGTCTTCTTTAAGACTGACTGATGCTGGAGATTAATTCCAGAGCTATACAGATGACCTGGTAATTACCATTATGGTCAAAAATGACAGAACTATGTCTGGAAGACTTCAATATGGTACAGTCCTGGTGTCTTAACCATTGTAACTTTTACATTTTTACCTAAAGAAGGAGGCTGCTTCGAGCACAATAAAGCTGCATAGTTCCAATCTCCTCAAAGCAGGCAATTTGAGTGGTCAGAGAAAAATCCGTGAAGAATTTAAAGATGCTCCTGTTATCAACTAAAATGCCGAAAAGACATAATTTTGATACACCATTCAAGTTGATCCTTGAAAGCAGAGAGCTTAACAACATCCGCATCTTTGAAAATGGATCTCTGGTTTGGTACACAGATGGTTCCAAGATGGGTGACAAACCGGACATCACAGTCAATGAACCCAGACTAAGGCTGTATAGATCACTCGCATCTGAACTAACAACCTTTCAAGCTTCAAGAGATACACTTCATTGAACTCTGCGCAAGTGAGATTACTGCAAGAGGAATACACGGTGCCAACATATATAATGTCAGACAGTCAAGCCGAACTCAGGGCTCGAAGGTCTTTCTTTATTCGATTTAAAACATAACAATCAAGAGGATTAAGAGCCATATACAGAGCTTGTAGAAGTATGCACCATAGTTTGGATAACAACTAAAGAGAAGCAATATAAAAATGCAATAGAAAGGAGTTAATTGAGAAAAATAACAATGTTACTAATCCTAGAATAACGCTAAGCTAAGCTATAAGTAACGCAAAGCATCCGCACATCGACCGCCATCGAATTCGAGAGACACTACATGAAAAGTATAATGAAAGACTGCAAAGCCCCAGGGCGACGAAGATTGCGATGAGCGAGCTTGAAGGAGAGGTAAAAGAATGAAATGCTAAGGTGAGTAGCGTGATAAGTTAGCTAGGTAATATCAACAGGGGAAGAGAGGGGAGTTTAGGTGAGATCAGAAAAGGCGGAAAATTGAGAGTGGCTCGAAATAGATACTCATAAAAGAGTCAATTTCTGTCATTAACCCTGAAACATATCAAGACACCAAGCTTTAAAGGAACACGGCGACCCCAAGTATCTGTTTGCCAAAGGTAGTCGATTCCATCAACGATCCGCCCTAATCTGAAAGGATAATTCCATAGTGTGAGACCGAAAGGGCGGCAATAGCAGCAACCTGGATCTAACCGATCTGAAGCAGCTGAACCTACAAAACAAGTAATTGGGTTTCTTTGAACTTAGCACCCGGTGAAGCAGCTGAAGTGTCGGCAGGGAGAAGAAATTCATAAAGGAGCACCCAAGCAATGTGTGCGTTGGGCCTGAACCGTGATCTCTCCTGTGCAACGAGAAGATGTACCTGACGCCTGAGTTAAAACAAGTTTTCAGTCTACTTAGCTAGCCTACATTGCACTCCGAAAAGGCTTTGCATCCATAGCAAATGTAGGCATGAATAGGCTCTAAGGACTCTAAGATCTAATACATACCTTTGAAAACTGGCACAGGGTAAAAGAATCACGTCGACTTTGGTACCAGGGCACGAGGGCATTGAAGGCAATGAGTTTGTGGATAACTTGGCAACGGATTCTCAGTTCGTAATACCTGAGCCACGATTCCATGGCCTCGAAAAGCCAGTTGGCAAGCGTATCAGGTAATAGGAGGACGGAAGTAAGCACTCACACTTGACAAACACTCCTGGATTAAGATGAACAAAGAGGTTTAAAACCTACTCGAAATAAAACTGACGAGCTGCTCTCACTCAGCAGACCATATATAAGGCTTATAACAGGACTTCTAACTGTCACTGACCCCTAGGCTACCATCTAAAAAAGACCATCTGAGAAAGACACCAGGGGCTTCTATTTGGAAAACGAGGAGACAACGGAATACATCCTCTGCCAGTGCGAGGCCCTCGGTCATATCAGGCTTGGATACATCGCTGAAGATCACGGTTAGTATAGCTAAGGAAATTCCAAGTCTACTCACAAGTCACTCCAGCGATAAAACCTAAATCTTTCATAAATCGAAGTAATGAAAAGAATAAAGAGATCAGAATGTGTTGTGCAATCAGAATTGACGTCAAGGTGTACCACCCTCGATTTCAAGATAATATTGAAAAAAAAATATTCAAAAAAGGATTATTGATTGACAGAGATATTCAATGTGCTGACAATTTAATGAACTCATAACTCACTGAACCGAGTGTCCTTCTGCAATCTTACAGTAACGGTTCGCTGAATTCCCATAAGCCTCTGATAATAATATAATAAAATAGATGTGGCCTTGGATGCTAATGCGATCTCCAATTAAAATCGCGCCAATAAGGAGCGCATTGTCTGCCTTAGAACACAAAGAATTATTTTCGTTTGCGCTTTTTGTTGTCGCGATTTTTTTTGCATAATTTCCCGATCAGAAATTAATTCATTGGGCGCGTGCTATGCGCTCCTATTCGTGCACTTGTAGGCCTTGCCACT
Organism: Leptarthrus brevirostris; assembly: GCA_964036015.1. NCBI lineage: Eukaryota > Metazoa > Arthropoda > Insecta > Diptera > Asilidae > Leptarthrus > Leptarthrus brevirostris. The sequence goes on along the minus strand of OZ038372.1, from coordinate 2,335,417 downwards.
ACGTTAGTCAATTTCAGGCTGGTGCCATTGTTGGCCGCTGTGCGCATTTTTATTACTTTGTCCGTCGCGATCAGTAGGTGTCAAAGTGAGATCCAAAGATTTCATTTGTTGGAGATCGCTGTGATCGATAAGGTGCCAACAGTAGACATAAAATAAAACGAAGCAAAAAACAAGTGCTGACTGACGGTGTATGATCATGCAGGTTGAGACCACTGATCTTTTACAAGTTTTAAGATTGCATATATTTAGGCATTTTCTAGTCTTTGCGTCGATCATCTGGACATCGGTAGCTAGTCATTGGGTGCAATTCTTGGACGTTTTCTTTCTTCTTAATGGCTGTTACTGGATTTCGGGAGTTAAGATGAATCCACTAACAAGGCCACTTCGTGATTATGTGCTTTTCTTAATCTCTAGTATTCTAGTGGACGTTAACTGGCTGTTGATGACGCTGATTTATGCCCTGCATCGAAAATGTAATTAATTTTAATCACAAGCCCGAGGCACAAGAAGCCAGTGACCAGTTTTTGTTGGCTCCCGAGGATTGCCAACGCATAAGCGTAGCCTCATGCTCAGATTGATTGATTGAATCAGACCAGCATTTACTGCCCCTGACTAGAAGATCTCTTGCGTCGTTCTGTACATTTAAGCCGTTTTTGCGAGTTACGTCGATCGTCAACGGCGACCTTGCCTTTCCTCATATGGTAGATTCCGCTAAGCGCGACTTCTTGTTAAATTGCTAGTCAACTTTTCACAGTAGGTCAGTGAATTTCGTTGACCTTCGTCATAGCGCTTATTTTCGACCGTTCTGTGTAACTATTAGCGTAATCCATTTAAATTAATTTTCCGTTTTGGCTCATAAAAATTACTGTAAGCCACACCGGCTGGTGGGGCGCTCTTTTTTTCTGTCAGCTCTGGACGACCGATAGTTAATTATGTGTCAGAAACGAGGCGGAAACAATTCAACACTGGCCTTGAGACAATTAGTCAATTTTCGATTATCTACAGCTGTCACTGATATGGCTAATTTGGTGCATTGTTATTGAGAGCAATATCGACAGCTGATCTAATGCGATAAGTGGATGGATCATATAGGTCAAGTAGGATAATTTTAAGTTTCTCGTTAGTGTTATTGTAAACCTTAATCGGTACTGGCCTTAGTTAAGCGGAGGTAGGAGATTATATAGCAGTGAAAAAAATTTTAGGGTAGACAAGAGCACATGTATTTCAAGAAGTTTTGTTCCACTTTTAAATGAGGTTATATTGAAAACATATTATGAATCGGATTTGTATCTGCAATGTTAAAGGCAAATAGTAAACTACATCATACCACAATGTAATAGACCAAACAGAACCGCCACTTCAGTCCTTCTAAAAAGTATTAATCGGTTTAAAGAACTCTGATAGAGAAGGAGTGAAATATCTAGGATAGATTGTGCTATGCCGGCGGTAGCTTTACTTACTGGTAGAGTCACCATAAAAGTAAATGACACTGAGCCGTATCCCTTACCTATATTCCCTCCCAGAATTTTTGTCTGCTGCGTTTCTCACTCCCCTGGGCTGGTTTTATACGAACCGTGCCGAGAGGAGAGCTGGGGGCCCATACAAAAATAGCTCAGTAACCGGATATCGGGCACCGCCCGGATAAGCTAGCCTTACTCTGTGATCTCTCCACAGGTGGACCTCTTCTGTCCGCAACTCGTGGCAACCTAAATTTAAAAAAATAAAAATTTATAACAGTCCAGATCTCTTAAAACACTGGAGAGAAAGCAAGCTATTGGCCTAGATCCCAAGACAGCTCGTCGGTGAGTGTGAGGAAAATTTTGCACACCGGGACTGGTCCGAGTAGCGCTTGAGGCCTCTTGGCTTAAGGCTCGGGAGCAATTGACAATGTTCTCTAAAGCGAATTATAAGGCGAAAAGGTACGCGTTAGGACTTCGATTGAGGCTTCAAGCGGTACCCAAGCAAAACCTCACGGATAAGATTAAGCCTAACGTCCCATGTCATGATGGGGGACTGATAGAGCAAGATCCTGCATCACAGTGAAGAAACATTGAGTGCTTTTGTACTCCGTAACTACTGTGATGAGGACACGGTAGCGGCTTACCTGGAGATCGAATTTAGATGCTACTGGCTGGTCTCTGCTTACCTGGCATATGACTTCAAAGAAGCTCATCGAACACGGTGCTTTTGAGGCTCCTATGTACTCTCTGATCACAGGTATATTCAGTTCGATCTTGACGACCGCCGATCGAAACCACCAGTCTTTAGGAATTACACGAAGACTGACTGGAATAAATAAAGGACCATAATTGAAACTTCATTGTCCTAAGATACTCCTAGTACTCCCTTAACAGCAATGAGGATCTATACGAGTTGGTAGCTAAATTTTCCAAGGCCCTTAACGGAGCTCTATCCTGTACCCTTAGGAGACCTAAAGGGAAGCAGAAACCACCATGGTGGACTGCCCAACTTTGGACTCTTAAGAAAGACTGGGACTGTTATAAAGAAGGACTAAAAGTCTATAAAAAGGAACGAAGAAAGGCGCAGAGAAATTCGAGGAAGATGTATTGCGGTAGAATTTCGGAAACGTTTGAGGCCTGCAGACTCAGGAAGATTCTAACGACTAGCTCATGTATTCCCATCTTAAGCCGAATGGTACTTGGACCTCTTCGAGCGCAGAGTCTGTTGATATTCTTTGAAACTCATTTTCCAGTAAACTCTGTGGGGAAGAAGTGTACCATCAAAATAACGTCTCATCTTCTTTTCACTTGGCAGATCTGGTAACAGAAACTAAATTGCGCTGGGCTATAGGCAGCTTTAGTATTCCAGTGGTTATTAGCTTTATATAGGGACTGCCTTGGTGGACATCCCAAGTATGTGGAGACGTGTTAAAGTAACATTCAATCCCAAGGCGAGAAAAAGTACGTATGTCATTCCTAAGGACCTCAGACCTATTAGTTTATTTTATTTTCTCCTCAAAACGCACGTGTAAGTGTATGACGCAGTATCCCAAAAGACCTGCTATCGGGTACTGAAAAGGTAAATCTGTGGAAACAGCTCTATATTCACTGGTACGCACTATAGAAAAATCTCGTGAAGGCAAGGAGTATACATTAAGGGAGGCCTCGCGTCTCTTGGGGTACGGACCAATATTGTGTCGCTGATTAGATCTATGTTTTAGGGAAGAGCTATCAATACAAGACTGGTAGAAGCTCATGCTACAAGGACTGTTAGTACTGGCACAAAGCAAGGCGGTGTTTTGTCTTCTCTCATATGTCATTTGGTGGTTAATGAAAGAGGATGGCTGTAAAGTGATTGCGTATGCCGATGACATCGCTATAGTTGTCTCCGGAAAGTACTTGTCTCTGCTGAGGGATTGAGGAAATACCCTCTCTCAGCTTTCTGAGTAAGCGGTCAGGTGCGGATTAGAGGTAAACCCCAAAAAGACTGAGTTAGTCACTTTACTACGAAATATAAAATTCTTCATGTAGACCCTCCGTTGTTAAACGGCGCTCTGTTGGCGTTTACAACTGAAGCTAGGTATTTGAGAATTATCCTGGATACTAAGTTAAGCTGGAAACCGAACATGTGTGGAAGCTCTTAGGCCAGTGCTATTGTACGGCGTAATGATGACGATACCTGAACAAAATCACTACTCTACGGAAAATTCAGAGTTCAGCCTGCACCTTTATTAGCGGACGACTCTCACTGCGGTTCTGAAAATACTTCTTCATCTACCTCCCTTAGATTTGGTAAGCAAGGAGATGGCAGCAAGCGCTGCCATTCAACTCGCAGCCACCTCTCAGTGGTCCAACGTTCGGGTTGGACTCTCTACAATTTTGAGCTCCTTATCGCTCCCCTTAAGATGAATTACACCTTCCCCAACCTTTTCTTTGCCAAACGGTTCAGATCAACGATCTCAACCTAGCAAGACTGGAAATGTGCTGCTCTGTCTTCTGCAGATTCCACCCAGATTTACATGGACGGTTCCAAGCGGGGTTTTCTAAGAAAAGCTGAAGATTGATCTATCCTTTCGCCTTCGGGGTCATTGTAGTGAGTTTCAGGCGGAAGTAATGGCAATTCCGGAAGCATTGATTTGGCATACTTGAAAAGGATGTCTATATCCTAACGGACAGTCAAGGGGTGTTAGCACTAGAATCTGTCTTATCGGCATCAAAAACTGTGATTAGCTGTCGATCTTATCTAAAAGAGTTGGCAGAGCAGTGCTATATAAATCTGTGCTGGGTTTCGGGGCATAGTGACATTCCAGGGAACTGTGTAGCGGACGAGCTCCCCAGACACGGTACTACACTTAAGATCCAGCCGAATAAAGCCTCCTTGCGAAGGTCTCTTGTGCACTACAAGCTTTGGCTTAATTCCTTGGCGACCAATCAGGCGTTCCAAATGACTGGGCGGATCTGACCTAAGGTGGATATTAAGTACTCCAAGCGTCTAGTTTCAATGGACAGAACCAACCTAGACGTAGTAATAGGGGTGATCACTGGTCACTGCCTTATTGATAATCATACGAAGAAAATATGACTCTGCTCAAATAACTTCTGTAGAGGCTGCAGGGACGATGAGGAGGAGGTTGCTATATCTCACCTACTCTGCTCGTGCTCTTCCCTGGCATGCACGTTACTTAGCATTACCAGTTTGGACATATAGCATATGTTTAATTAGATACAATGATTCCAATGCTTTTGTAAAATATCGGTTTCGAAACTAACAGAATATGCTGAAAGTCTGTTTCTCATGGAGTAAGGACATATTTTAAACATTTAAATGTTAATTAAAGTAGGTTGGTCTGTACTGTCACCAAATGTTTGAAAATTATCTGGATTGGATTTCGCATTTATCTTATGTCATGTTATCGCAGTTGTTTGGTTGAGTAAGCGTCGACAGGAACTTTGTCCTTGTGATTTTGCGACAAATTGCAATCACTTTAACTCCATTTGACTCTTGTTATTGGCTAGTTGCCCAATGCCAATCTCCTATATCTAAAAATTAGTCAAAAACACGCTGTTACCGTTGGCCAAGGAAACACGTATTTCGAAAATAGATTTGTTTATTTGTGTTTGATTGAAAAGAGATTTGGTTATAAAGCCTTCTACAGTTAAACGGACCACTGATAATCGACCAAACCAAACGGACATGATACCAGAAGTTGGCTAATTACAGTCAACAAGGAACCAGCGCAAAATCAATCAGAGCTGCAATCACCTATCGCAGCAGGAAATTGTTTCGAATTGGAAAAATCAAGTGGCGCAGAGCTAACCTGCCGACGTTAATCGCTAAATCACACGAGGTCACATAAATATGCCTCGCTCACGCAGAACTGATTATCTCGTGCACTTGGAGGTTCACTTAAGATTCTAGCGTAAGACGTTGTCGGGTTCTCGTTCCGCAATTCAACTGCAAATCGAAAGGTGTGTAGTTGCTGTAGCGAGCAAAATGGGCTTGTTTTTGTCAACTCGGTAACTTAGTCGACCTGACATCGGCGAACTCTGGCAACAAAATTTTCCACCTGGAGGAGGAGAAAAAAGCATTCCTTGAAAATTTCGTTGAGCGGAAAAACGATTACGGCCAGGAGACCTTTGGCTCACGATTTATTACAAAATCCAGCAAATCTGCAACAATGTCGCGTAAGCCTAGCTTTCTGCTCGTTATGCCGTTTTCAGGTTAGAGGCGCGCGTTGCTCTCCTTCCTGATCGAGCGATCGTTTAAGTTATTGCGCTTGCGCGCGCGAACTATTCAACTATCCGAAATCAAAGTGTTTTTTGCTCTCGTTTTAATTCGTGAATAAATTCGTACGTTAATTTTTCTAATCGTTCATTTTTCCATTCAGCAATTTATTGTCCGGGGCCAGAGCTTTGTATGTTCAGTTTTGCAAGCCGCAGAGGAGCAAAATTAGCAAGGTGAGGCACTTCCACAAAAAACCGCAAAAGCGGAAAGAAAAGACGTGGAACGGTGGATTTAATTAAAAAATCCAAGAACGCGCACCGCCCGAAGACTATGAACTTATGGCGAAAGGTCAAGTGGAAGCTTTTTAATTGAAATTCTGTTTATTTTCTGTTATACGGTGAATATCCTTTGTTTGCTCCATTTGTGGGGGATTTTAATAGGAAAGGGTTTGGCGCTGGCACTGGTATCTGCACCGACAAATTCTTTTCCATGGTATATGGAGTGGCTTGAGCTGGTCTGTTTTTACGGTAAAGGGGAGTGCTTTTCGTGGGCAATTATGCGGTCAATTTTGGTATAGAAAGCCAGTTTTACGCAAATTGCACTATTTGTGATACTTCACGTTTTATGTTTCACTTTAGACGTCCGACAGTATTTATCTTGATGGCATTTATCAGACTGAAAGGGTTTTAGATTCTTTCGAAAGGTTAATGTGATTAGGAAATATTCTGTGAAGAGAATGCATATGGTAACAGCTGTAGCTGCAATACCATACGATTCGAATCAAACGTGTACAAGCATGTAACTTGTTACGAGTTTTACCACAGCCTACTCTAGATACAAACCCGGAAAATATGACAGTTCGGCCATTTCACCACCAAGTGTTTCGTCATTATTTCATTTTTGTTGTGCCACAGATTAACCAATCTTTGCACGCAAATAAAACTGTACACTCTCGTAATCAAAGCCAACGAGAAACGCTGTTGTCATTGACGCATTTTAAGCTCAATACTTCAACAAAACGAGCACAAGAGAGTTGTCCTTTTAAAACAACTGAAAATTGTATAATAGAGATACTTTTTATAGTGTTCATATTTTCAGAACAGTAGGTTAACCTCAAGTAAAATCCAGTTTAAGACTTTAAATTTAAATATATTGCGAGAAATACCACGAGAAAGTACAATTCCCCAAACTTTTCCTTATGACTACTGTGGCAAGTTTTGGTTTGTTTACACCACCAATGCTCAGCTGTTAATGTCAGTTTCCGGGCTTATATCTAGAGCAGTGATGTCCAAACCTATGCCCGCGGGCAAATGAGCTTTTAAGCTTTTAAATTCGTATATGCATTTGTTTGACTATATTCGGTTTCTGTTTTAGCGTTTTTTAATGGTTAAAGCATACAAAAGTTAAAAAAAATCGTCATATTAAAGGAGATTTGTAAGCAATTGTAGAATATTTTAAAATATACAACCTTTTGCAAACATTTTAAGGTTCTAAATTAAATAAACAGTACGAAACGCTTCTAAAGCTTTTTCTTTTTCCTCACATTAAGACGGTTGAGTATGGCCATCACTGATCTAGAGTAGGCTGTGGTTTTATGTATTTTGGCAGCACCTAACACGTCTCGAGTTTACTTCTTTCCAACAATGAATGTTTTGACAGCACGTAACAATGTTTCAAGTATTGTTTTGACACGTTACGAGTGTTTTTATGCAGACCAGCAGACATAGAATAAAATATAAATTAATAGCTGTGCAAAGAAGTAGTTACTGTTTTGTTACAACATAGTCTGAATTTAAAATTAAAATGGAAAACTAACTTGGCTTAGCCATAAATAAAAGCCAGCTTGAATGCTTGGTACCTTTTAAAGAAATCTTGATATCTTTCATAGGAAAAGGATTACTAAAATTTGCGAATGCTCAAAGAGGTGAATGCCTCTCTGTTTAATCTGAAGTTGTGTCGTCCAAGATCAACGTAGAGATCACTATATTTTTGTAAATGGCAACACCCTTTTTTATGGTCAAAACAAATAACTTTTATCCCAAACATTTTTCGATTTAACCCTTAGTTTTTAAACAATTCGGCAATTAACATCTTTTTAAAACTTTGATTTGTTGAAAAACTAAGGATTAAATCGAAAAATGTTTAGGACCATATCTTCTAGAGTGGTGCAGGACTATCGCGAGCTACTTGGCTCCTTGGGTAATCGGTCAACCGTAACCCAGAACAGGAACATTGCTGGGAACGCGATGGCCGACAAACTTGGCAGAGAGGGTGCTACGCTGCACCTAAGCCACGTTGAAGATATTCGTATTCGACTGGAATCCCTTAAGAGGGAACTCTTTCTACATTCCTTGGCGAACTCCAGATGGAGTGCCTTGAAAGCATGTAGCAGATCCAGGGCAACTTGGTCAACTTATAATAAATGTAGGACATCTGATCTGCTCAACAGACTGACAGCTGTCATTGAGAAATTCACTTCTTTGTATTAAATGCACGTCTCTTGCCAGAGTCAGAAAAACGGCTATGGGGGGAGTAATTCTTTGAAAACCTTATGTCAATATCGGGGTAAAGGTTAAGGAACTAGTTAGTTTCTTAAATTCTGGTTGGCTTGAGCTCTTTCTATAATTAACTCAGCTGTCTTCAACTATAATAACAGATAAGAGTTAGGAGTTGCGAGCGGAACTGAGTCCTAAAAAAATTGGGTATTATCAGCTGCGGTATCAAAACGCCGCTATAACAGTGCTAATTGGAGTGTTACCATGAATGCGACGTTCCCCACTTAAACCAATTAACCTACCCGAATATGGAGGCAGTATATAACGACTATACCAGGACCCCTAAAAGCAAATATCAAAAATCTACGTTGGGCCGCCTCAATGCTATTAATATGAAATGATATGTATAAAAGGGAGACCAAGCAGGACTAGCATACTAGAAAATCGGTCTAATAAAAGTACCAAGTCGCGTTAGCCTTATTTAGAATAGTATCTATATGGTTCTGGAAGGAAAAGTGACTGTTAAACTAGACCCACAAATCCCTCTAGTCGTCTAGTTAATGAGCTACCATCAATAAGAAAATTGTAGCGCAAATGTTCATCTTGCGAGAAAATGACATACTGGTGTTCTTGTTGATGTTCAGTGGGAAGTAGTTATTAGAAAACCATTTAAAATTTAATTTTGTTCATTAGCAACAGTACGACATTTTTTTATCGTCCTCAGCATAACAAAAAAATCGTCGATACATCATTGATGTAAATGATGATTAAAAAGCAACGGACTAAGATGGCTGCCTTTTGGTACTCCTGACGTATTAAGTATTTTATTGCAAAGCATGCCGTGGAACAAGGTGCTTTGTGTACGAGGTGTGTGAACAAGGTGTTTTGTGTACAGATAGGAACCCGCCCAGTCTACACAAAGCAGAGGGAAAACTTGAAAGTTTAACTTATGCATGAGAATTATGTAATTGTTTTTGTCAAAAGCCTTGCTCAAATCAGTAAAAATGCAATCAACTTGCACATCAAATTCAATCGCGGTGTACATCGAAGAATTATGGTAAAGGGAATGAAGGAACTTGAATGTCTTGTTTTGCATTTCTGCGAGCAAGACAACAGCACAGAGACGGAATGGATTTTTTAATTATTTTATTAAAAACTCACGAGGAGACCGAGGCTCAAATACTGGAATCATAGCTTGGTAACCGTGACACTCAACAAATTGATCCAACTCTTGAGAAGGCTACGAATGCCTAGTAAAACTGGGAGAGTTAGGTTTACTGATTACCTCAGTAATAGAAAAGCTAAAATTGGCAAAACTTTTGACGGTATCTGAGACAATCAACACTTATATGACCGGTTTACTCCAGAAGTCTGAATACTACTATTTAATTATAAGTTCTGAACATTTCTAGAAGAGCCAACCTCTTCGCAGTTGCATTTAATTTACTTGATGGGATAACTATAGTAGCAAGAGCTCATGTTCCGGCTTAGCCATGTAGACTAAGTAGCCTAAGACTTTGATTGGCACAAAAAGTTGCACAAATGTGACTAATAATTGCCAAAAATTCAAAACGTAAAAATACTCACCTTAACTTACTGTTGATGGCAACAGATGTCGCTCGCATCTCTTGTCCGGCAATCGGCATTCGAGGTTTCAGTGGCGGCGGCGATTTTACACTGTGAAGATTATTTTTGCTTGACGACTTTTTACCCTCTATAGATGGTGATTGTGGTGGATTGGAATTATGCGCGCGTTTTCGTATTGACATTCTTGCGTCATTACCTCTCGGAACGATAATATGATCCTGCACATGAGCTGGAAAACTCACATGACCATTAACACCATTTGGGCTTTCCAACTTTCCATTTAGAATCACTTTGTGAGCTTTATTTGACTGCGCAAGGCTAGATGCAGGCCTGCATTGCATAAGCTCTATTGGCGACGGCTTTTTCGGCACTGATGGCGGTGATAAATTTTCGAATGTTGATGCCCTGTAAAAGGACTTTCGACTAGGTGAGCCGGCAAAGCTATTCCGACGATTCGGTGACGGCGGCTTAACTTCAATTTCAGGATTTGGTCTCATATGGCGAAGGATTTCTGGTGGCGGTGGGGGTAACGGTTCATCCTGATTTAATAAATTCACATCGACTTCAGTTCCTTGAATAGGAGGAGGAGGCAGATCTGGACTTGGAATTCGTAAATGTGGATTTTTCGGAGGTCGTTCCGGGACCCAGTCGTCCACTGATATAATTGGCCCCATTATAATCGGGCCGAGCAAATCTTTCGAAAGATTTTGCTTGGATTGAATATTTTTATCACGAATGGCTGCATATTCTGATGCTGAAGAGGTTCGCCTGACAGGCATTGATGTTCTTCCTCTTGGAGGAGGTGGTGGGGGTGGCACTCCGCAATCGTTAAAGGATGACTTCTCAGGACTTGTGACTGTACCCACGTGGTATTCTTTCATCATCATACTTTGTCTATCCTTTGCGCGCGCAAAGGTTTCAGCGTAATCCGAAGCAGACGAAGATCTCCTGATTGGCATCAGTGATCGGGAACGCGGAGGAGGAGGTGGCGGCGGTGCAGTGCAATCGAGAAAAGAGCCATCGTCGCTGCTTATTTGTGTCGGCAAAATACCATTATTGACAATTTGCTGTGCCCGAGGACTTCTCTGATTGGCAGGTAATACGGCATAATTGTTGGGCAGTGATGTCCTTAATTGTGGGGTCGGTACTTCTTTTGGAGTGCTCGGTGGTTGAAGAGATTGGGGCCGAGCTAAAATATTGTTAGGCACGTAATTCTTATTATTTTCCTTGGCATTTTGTTGCTGCCGCTCAAAATATGACTGAACTGCATTTTTCTGGAATGCCTTGAGGGCTGGATTAGGAACGCGATGAGTTTTACTGGGATCGATGTACGAATACTTTTGAGCGGTATTGGATTGTTGCTGGAGTGCATGATAGTGGTGCACAGATAAATGCTGCTGCTGACGTTCAAAATCATTAATTCGTTCAGCTACCGATTGCCAATTGCCAGGTTGTGGAGATGAGTGCCTGAAAAAGTAAAGTATTTTAGCGATTACTTGATAATATTCAATTAAGAGGACTTTTCCTTAAATTTATGGCATTTACGAAAGATATCTTGTGCCAATTCCAAATAAATTCATAAATAAGGGATTTGGGATTTAGCGGAAAAGCAATTGCCTTAAAAGTTGATACAGCGCAGATTCGCCGAACAATTTAGATGATTATCAAAACCGTTTGAGTAATTTGTATGCTTAAGCAAAACTGATTAAAATACAATTAAGACGGTTAGAGAATTTCGAGTAAAACCAGCACATTTTACAAATTGACTCCGTTGAGTGCACTAAGGCACTCGTGGATTATCGGAAACTAAATATGTTCCCAATGTCGTCTAATGGCAGTAATTATCAATCAAGCAATTAGCATAAAATCTGCAAAATCCACAAATCAATTAAAAGCAATTAATTACGATGGAAAAAGAGAGCTGAAGAACCAACACCAATGGCCAAGTCATCTTGATCTCTACTTACTTCATTCCGGGCAATTGTTGTGATGCTGCCGACGTTTGATGCTGTTGCGCTTGCTGCTGAGGCTGTGCCGATTGCTGTTGCTGTAACTGGTACTGGTGATGATGGTGATGAGACTGTGGCTGGGGCTGGTAATCATTGCTTCCATTAACCGGTTCAGTATACGTACTAACCGGAAAAAGCCTATGATTGCTCCGATAAGATGAGTTCGACGATGTTGACGAGGCTGTCGTCACCATCACAGAATTTGCAACAGTCGAAGATGGCGATGATTGCGCGCATCCAGTAGCAGAAGTAGACGTTACGGTCGAGTTGTTCTGAAGCTCTTGAGGTCCCTTTACTATGGATGGAGACTGATGATAGTGCGGATGCTGTGGGTATATCGGTTGCGATTTGCTATTGCTAACAGGACTACTCATAGCGCTTACATCGTTCGTCACACTTATTTGATCGTCGTTCATGTAAAGAACACTTTCACTGTTGTGACGTTTCGGTGTCCGCACCCTTGAGCTGTGTACTATCAGTTGCGAAGATGACGAAACTGTAAGAGAAGGAAAAATTAACCTTAGTGGTCTGATCTGCTTGACGATTGTTTGATTTTATTCATGAGAACACTGTTTCATGTGACACGTCGTAACTGGGCAGATTTATCAAGGCTCTTGTCTGCATACCTGACAGGCTACCACAGCTTGTTCTCGCATTTATTAATCGAGTTGTCTTGACAGGTGGTGCGTTTGAGACGACGCCCACCGATTTTGAGATGTTTGAAAGAATGTCTTTCACAAGTGTGATAACAGTGCGACTATATTCGCGTAGTTTGAGCCTTATTTTCTCAGATGGAATGAATAAAAGAACCGGAAAATTGGCTTTAATTTGCAATGCAAGCTGTCGTAGATTTGAAATGAGTGGTTTATGAACGCACTACAGAGGTGCATGTATTAACCAGTGGTCGATTAAATCACTGCGGAAAATTTTTATGCAAGCGAAAAGACATGCCAATTGAAAGGTAACCATTACAGATGGAAATATGCCTTGGAATGTGGCAGATAAAGATATGCTAACCCTAATAGATACAATTGGTAGACTGAATTAATGCCTGTTAAGAATTTTGGCCAAAAAGAATATGCTATAGTGCATTTTTTGGTAGTTCTATTGTATTATTCGCCTATATTAATACGTGATAAAAGTCAGTAGGTAATTATGACGTTAAAACATACATGAAAAGAGCTATGATTAAGGCAGTTAATGTTAGTCCGAATGAAATTGAAAATATTTGGGGTATTTCATGTAACTCAAAAGTTTACAACGCTCGACAAAACCTTTATGAAAATGACCTCAGTAGGGCTCGCGCAAGGAGCAAGATGGATCGTTTACCCATACGCGACAGGAGACACTCGAAATACTCGATTATGCCATCTTGGTGACCACCAGTTGAAAGGGTTACAAGAGAGGACTCTCGTCTCGCCGCCTCGACCCTTACTTATAGGGTAATCGAGATTTATCCTTTCAGTCAGTATAATAATAGACGAAGTTATATCTGATCTCTGCGTAATAAATGCCGGCGTAACTCAGGGTTCAGTTCTAACATCACCCTTTATTCTTCTTTTTGTAAATTACCTTTTATCTCTCATTTTCGATCTTATACATAACGAATTGCCTTCGGAACTAAAAGGAAATCTATAAAACTTGATTTCGAATCCACAATCTTCTGCGCCCTTCACTTTCTCGAGATTTGATGGAATGTCTCTTGCTTTTCTATCACTACGGCCAGTGGTCACATCACAACGCACGATACAAGAGCGTCAAGTCGCTCCCGTCCCTCTACCCTCCAGATTGTAAGGAACCTAAATTCCCGGCTGACAATTTCAAAGCTCAAATGTTACAATTAACGCCCTCCACTAACACAGAAACCAATTATTACAATTTAGGTCGAAAATTCATAAAACGGGCCCAAATAAGAAAATAAAGGTACAAGAGTTTCCTTTAAGACATAATTCATACTAGAAATTCAAACAGGGGGAAATAAATTATGCTTAGACTTTTCCGATCCTTCTCAAACCGACTTTTTCCGAACTTCCCGAACAGTAGGTCATATGGACAAGGCATAGTCCAGCCATACGACCAATTCCAATCATACCGGTTTGCATACGTGAGCCAGGCCGACCACAAGACTAACCTCCCGTCACACATATCCTGTAGCTACTCCGTAGAAAGCGTAGAGAATAGATAGCTATTCGGGCCAAGTACGGGCATTTAGGTGCTTAGGAACGGCTAAGTATTTAGAGTTGTCCGTAGGGAATTAGCTTTTAGTCTTATGTAGGGTAACGGCAGTTCACTGCTCGGGCCGAGTGTTGACCGGAAAAGCCAAAGGGACTTAGATTGTAGTCTTAAGAAGGTTAAGGGCGGTTTACTGCTCGTGCCGCGTTGAGTGGAAAAGTCAAAGGAACTTAGGTTGTAGTCTTAAGCAGATTTAAAGTAGTTCACTGCTTGGGCCAAGTACGCGCGTTGAGTAGGAAAGTCAGAGGGATTTAGTTGATAGCTCTAAGCTGTAGGTTTAAGAAGGTTAATGGTAGTTCACTCCTCGGGCCGAGTACATGTGTTGAACGGAAAAGTCAAAGCAAAGGCTTAGGGCAGGTCCCTGCTCGGGTCGAGTGGAAAAATCAAGCGGATGTAGTTGTTAGTGGTAAGTACTTATGATAAGCAACCAGATGAATTGTTAGATGTAAATTGTAAACTATAAGAAAATAAAGTTTACTTTAAAGAAGACAAGGCCTTGTCACAGTACGACTGTACTCTGTTCTTTTATCTCTTCCTTATTGGACCGTAGCCTTTCTCCATTGCAGCTCCCCGAGGCAATTGATTTTGTGACTTTCCCGCTATCGCACCGGCAGAAAAATGGCACTGCGTTAGCGCCCGAGTTAATGAACTGGGGAAGTATGTCGCAAGGTTAAATTTAGACAGACCATCAATTTCGCGAATCGTTCTTAAGTAAAATAACACGATCGTGGAACTGTTTAACAGCTCCTGATTTTCCCTCGTTTCATGAGCCCCAAGCTTTGAAATCATCTTCTCCACTCAACCTCTTAACATATTTCCTTCTTTTCTGATATAGCTCTCTCTTTCTCTGGTTCCTTTAACCACTTGCGGGCTAAAGCCGCGCTATAGCATGTTAGGGTATCTCCTTAACATATCAGCAAAAAGCGTACTTACATCCTTTTACATACGTACTAGTTGTTTCCCCTCAAGTAAGTAAGCTGTACGGGTTTGGGCCCAAATTACATGTGTTTTCCTTTGGAGATCCTAAACTGACTTTTCCGCAGTCTTGGATTTTGTAGTGTCACCATCGGATAATAGACGCCGCTAGTGATGATGAAATAGAGTACATATGGCAACACTATTTTGGCTGTGACTGTTCGTTGGTGCCTTGGTGGATGAAATTTGGTGTATTTATGGGTGATATTGGTGTGGGACGTGTATGAAAGAAACCTGTTGACTTTAGTGTTTGGTATTATTTCAAATGTATACCTTTATTATAGTGAAAATAGCAACACTGCTAATGGCCAGAACACTGTTGTAGTAATTTATCACATTTATCAATGTGTCTTGTAAAAAACAGTGCAATAATAGAAAAGTGAATTACTCTGATTCCTTACCACCTGGACTTTTCAACACTTTTCCACGGTAAATCTAATTTGTAATGGGTTTTAAATAATAATATGAGTGCTCTAACATTGGAGTGTCTCTCTCTCTCTCCTTCCGTAACCCATTTAAGAACTGAAAGTGTATTCCAAGTCTGTGGCATTTTATCTGCACCCCTCATGACCTTTTTTTTATCATAATCTGTTGTCAGCAGAAGAAAACAACCATAGGTGACCGCCAGTGAGATTCGAGCCTGGCATCTCCGGATTGGTAGGCTTACAAGTTATCACTTACTCTACCGACGCCTTAAATAAATCAATTAGAATGCAGAAAGCAATGTTTTCCGTTCATAAAAGGTCGTTGCATAGCTTCATAAATTTGAACTCTGATTTCCTTCCAAACGGTTGCAAATCGCATGCCAAACAATTGGATGTATTACCTGGCCCCCATAACTCCCGTCATAGCCAATATTTATATCTTTCTATGTTTAACCTGTTCCCGTGACAATATTTTCCCTTCTTTTGCACCATAACGCCCACAAACTTCCAACTTCGATCTCTCGCGATCTGACCAAACCTTTTCTTTGGGATAATTAATTAAAGTTTTCTTGTTGAATTCGCAGCTTGATGTTCTTTGATTAATTACCACCTGACGGTACACTGCCAACGGTACTTCGATTGGTGGCACCAAATAGAGATCGTATGTCAAGATAGTCATCGACGTTCTTCGACGATCATTAATAGGAGAGAAGTCGGAAATTTTGATTGAATGCGATTCAACTGCGACTTTTAGTTGTTCCTCCATGAATCATGCACAGTGTCAAGGTCTCCATCTCATAAATTTTGCTCCAAACACCTGAGACCTGAGAGTGCGGTTGTATGCTCTAGTCTTGTGCATTATTTTTGATTTTATGCTGCGACGATTGCCTATTCACGATTCGGTCTTGTTCCCACTTATTTCTTCAAATGGGAGATCCTATCTTAGCTGCAAGCGCTTTGTTAATTTGCTGACAGTAGAGCGACAATCTTTCAAATTATCATTATAATTGACAGCGATTTCGTAAGTGGTTCTGTCCTTCCAGTAGAGAGTCTCAAATTAGTAGTTAATTATAATCTCAAGGTATTGACTACATGACCAATATTAAAATCGATTGTTGCAATTACGGGCACAATTGTAGTTAATTGTAAAGCAAATATGTAATACAATGCCGATTTTACACTTTCTAAATACCTCAAAAATGCAACACCATGGATACCTTAAATTATTGTAAAAATAACAGAATAGACCTTCACCAGCGTTCACACAATGGGCAATTATGGAATCAACTCCTAAGACAAATCTATTAACCCACCGGGCCATTTCTTCACGCAAACAGCGGCAGCCTTCAGAGCTGCTGAAAGCGATCACCCAAAGCAAGAACCCAGATGCAAGAGATCAGACAATCGGAGGCTGGAAAATAAAAATGAAGTCAAAGACGGTCCGACCGCCCATTGAAAACCCTCCGTCAGCGCCTAATCGGGGTCACGCGAATGGCTGAATTACGGCAAGTCGTCAATTCAAATCAATTGCGAAATTGAACAATTCTAATCGATCCACTGAGTCCATTCTTCCAGGCGTTCACAATTAAGGCATAAATTTTGTTGTGATTTCGAAATAGCCGACAGAGCGCTTGAGCAAACGTATTGAAATTGATTTTTATTTTTTTACGAATGAGAACCGACTTTATCTGAGTAAGATTGACCACCGTAAATTGAGATGTTGCGGCTTAAAATAACTTACCTGAGCCAGAAATTGCAGAAGATGCGTGACTTGCCACCGAAACGTCACTCATTGACCCCAACCACTTGAGGGTCTCCGTCGAGGATGTACTTTCAGAGCTGTTGTTTTCACCTGGATTTGACACGTTATTCGACGACGATGAAAGATCGTTTTGAGACCAGTGATGTGATTGACGGGACAGCAACTCACTTTCTTGACGAAGTCTGTAAGAAATATTTTTTTATTAATTAGTCTTAGTATTACTTCTATTTTTTGCGTAATTAGGAAGAATTTGATGATTACCCTAAAGAAGATACCTTTGCACTCATTAATATTGTAGATTTCCCACCCCCCCTCTACTCAATCTTGTACGCGGTGCTGTGATGGTAAAAATCCTAAAAATCCCGTCTGTCCCTAGGCAAATTTGGGTAAACTAAGTCGGCTTAGCTAAGGTATGCAAGCCTATCATTCTTGTTAAAACGATTGAAAAATTTGGCCGCTCAATATTGACACGCAACACGACACTTACCAGTCTGCATAGCTGCACTCCGTGGCTTGTTATAAAAATTGGGGTACATAGCTTGCACTTAATAACAAGTCTTTAACAGCCCTTACAGAGGCATAGAGATGATTTCGATAAAAGAAATTTGATATTATATCACCTTTTCGACAAGACGATCAGGGCTTCGTTGGTAGAGAATATCACAGCGATGCCTGTTACTAAGCTCCTGAAATGGAATAGTTGGATACAGACGACCTGGTGCAGCGGAATTGATCTTAACGTCAATCCGCATAAAACGGCCCTTCTGCATTTCACCACAGAAGGAACATGGGTCGGGTCGAACCAAAATCCCTGGAACCCTGGACCTTGGTACTGTCTAAGTGCTTCAGTCACCTTTGGGGACTTTTATTAAGTAGAGCCAGCAACGTATTTTGAGTTGTCATTCTAAAAGTAATGAAAACTCACAAACTAAATCTTATACGTATACCTGCTGAGTGAGAAAAGTCGCTTCTGGCAGCCCCCTGCTGCCGGGGTGCATTACTCTAAAATTACAAAAAGGGGAAAAAATAAAATTTTATTTAATTAAAGTAACAGTCGAGAAATTTCAGAAGACTACTTCCGATAGCATTTTCTATTTATAAAAATTATTGCCAGAACATTCCCTCCTCCCTTCTAAATGTTGACAGAACGCTGTAAATCTTCTTGTATAAATAAAATGCATCCCCGGTAAAATATTGGAGAGAAAAACGTCTACAATGAAGTTTTTGGAGTGAAAAAATACACAGTTAAATTGGTGGTGCGACAACGCCTAATTTGATACCCCACATACCTTATTTGGACATCCCCACTCGAAATTGCAATTTTTGAAAAATAATTGGCACCTTGGAACCTTAATAAATCCGCAAGTATTGACCGGATCCCCGACATGTCGTCACTCATTTTTCATGGTATCGAGAGATCTATTTGAAAATGTAACAAAAAATTCAAACTGTACTAGATCAAAATTTCAAGCTCAAAATATAGTACTAGAATATTTTTGACCATTTTCGAAACACAGAAGCTCTTTGGAATGGATAAAAAAAAATTGTACTAGAGCTGTTTCATCAATTACCTTATTATAATTAAAAAAAATATATAATATAGGCTGGGGATGTCCAATTGAATTGAAATAAAATTTTTTTTCTTCATGTTATGGTCTAGTCCTAGATAGAAAACTTACCTGGAAGCCTAACATCCAGGAAAGAGTACGGAAGGCTACAGTGATGCTGTACGCGTTTAAAAAGGCAATAGGGAAAAGATGGGGTATGGAGACACGCATTGTACTCTACACAACTATACTTATTTATGGGGTGATCGTCTGGTGGCCGTCACTGGAACCACACATTCCAAATCCCTTAAACACTATTCTCCACCTTCTATACCATTAGGCTTAACTCAATCCAGACCTGGAAACGAATTGACTTCGGTCACTCCAAAATTGTTCCTTTCCCACCAGATCGGAATGGGAGGAAGGGGAATCAGTGCATCTCTACAGTGACGGCTCCAAACTAGAAGGCAGAGTAGGTGGAGGTATCTTCTCGGAACATTTGGACCTCGATATCTCATTCCGCTTACCTGTTTCATTTCGCAGCGTGTTTCAGGCGGAAATCATGGCTATAAAAGTAGCCGCGGACCAAGACGGACGGTCAAGAGAGCTCATCCTAATCGGACGCAAAGTAATTAGCAGTACCGCAGCCGTTATTACAGGCCAATAACTTATAGGTAGACACGCCGATAGACTAGGCGCACCTTCAAACGACTTCTGCAGGAGTTGCCATGATGAAACAAACATACTCCACCTCCTCTGCAACTGCCCGGTTTAAGCTAACCGTAGGAACCGGATTTTGAGTTCCACCTTCTTTGAAGAGCTAACCGAATCAGGCTCCACTGACGTCAGGGATCTAGCTCGATTTATCAGGAGCTCCACAAATGGTTCCCGATGACGCCAATTTTATTTTGAATCCTCGAGAACTAGTTTTCACTGGAGATAGGGAACTGGTAACATGTTTAACCTCTTCTTCTCTAGGTATTTTTATGGGGTTTAATTTTTGCAGCCTCAATTGTGGTATCACAATGGGCCTCCTTGACCTTAATTGTGCCTTCTTAGGCAGCTACTTTAACCTAACCTTCCCAAAACTGACATCCATTTTTGATAGTTTTCCTATCAGGAAATGCAGCTTAGAACGGAAGAAGAAATAATCACGTAAAGACAATGCCATGAGTTTCTGATTTTTATTGGAAGTAGTGTTACACCTGATTTTATTGAGCTGGAGGAATGCTTCTCTGTGGCTCAGAATTTGTCGATGAAAGAAAAGGTGCAAGACTTCCCAGATGTGATCACTATGATAGCATCGCTGAGCTTTACCTTTCTCATCTCCTATTACCAAGTAATCAAGAAATAGTAAAGTTCGTTTGATTTCGAAAGATAAGAGGAAAGAGGGGGAATCGAAATCCATTTTATGAGATTCTATTAGCTTTATTCATGTTGGATTCAACAAGCCCGCTGCTAAATGGATTCCCGTTCCCCAATATGACGGAAAATGGAGAAATTACACATATTTGGTTCGTAAGATGATGCCATTCTTCACTTCAAATGTGTTACAGCATGTGCAACACATTTAAATTATGATTATCCTTAATAGCGACATCCCCACAACAAACCTTCAGATCATTTGAATTAGAATAGAAAATAATCCGAATTCTCTCATAAAGCATAGCATTACATAAAAGATCCTTGTCTAATTCAATAATTTCATCGTTGCTGTATATGTTATTGATGGTTGTCTAGTTCTAGTGACTCCCCGATTCAGCGACAAGGATTGCATATGAATTTGCAATTTATGGTAGATTCCGAACCACCGATAGACATCATTGCAGAAAACAGCCATAGGACGGCGCCACCCTGTATGTTATTCCTTATTTTATCGACGATTCTTCCGATGGTATAGACATTCATCTCTTTAAGAAAAAGTTGTAGAGTAGCTTTTTGTGAGAAAGATCAATGTCTATACCATCAGATCGATCGAGAAACAACTATGAAATAGGTCGACAAAATTGATAATGACAAACGTTAAAACATCATAATATACTCCACTTAGAAATTTTATAGCATAATTTTTTTAAATTATTTAATAAGCAACTTAGCTCTAATCTCTTAATTTAAATCAATTTTCTGTATAATCACTATCCAGAAAAAACGCCTATAAAAATAGCAAATGTCTCCGTGCATAATTAAATGCAGCGATAAATCTAAAATTACCATTTCCATGCAGACTTAACCGAGATCGAAATCCAATCTGCATGCCTTTCCTTTTCCAGACACGACAGCAAATAGTCACTTGAAATGCGTTGTCTGTCTGCATCTAGGATATTGGACAGCCTACGGAAAATCGGAATTAGCCTGTTGTCAGCAAATCTGTGGAACAATATTATATTTGTCCCGATTTAGCGATCTTGCTGCGAAATAAATTCCATCGCGACCGGGTGACTGAGTGACCAAACAAACACTTGGTTGCAAAATCAACGGAGCACTGCCTAAGCACTCAGTGTGGTGATAAATGGCCGTGTAATTTGATAATAATAGTACATAATAGAAACAGGCACGCATGCCTGCCAGAGACACTCATTCGCTTCGCGCAGGTAAGATTTAGGTGAGCACATTAAGAAATTTGTTAAGCCTGCGTCGTTCTTAATAACTTCGCTTCCTTTTCTGGTCGCTTAGTGACAAGAGATTAGCGATGCTAGCATGCTGCTCCTGACTTACCTGTCAAGAAATGGCGTTGCTGAACTTGAATCTGAACTCGACACATAGCTGTGATAGCCTTCGGACTGGGCATAGGATGACTGCTTCTGGTGATGAAACACTGGTTGATCGTAGTAGGAACGACTGTTATATTCCTCGAGACCTGCCTGCGTCAAACTGCACTGATCACTCATGTTGTCATCCTGAAAAAGAAGAAATTATTGAAATTAGAATAATGAGATACAGTCGGCTAAAAGTATTACAAGCAGCAATCGAATAGCATTAAACACAGTATAATTGTTGGTCACCATTAGGCGTTAATTAATGAATACAAAATTGAAACTATGTTGCTCAGAAGCAAGATGGAACTTGTCCCAAAGAAATATTTGCAAAGATAAGACTGGTTATCTCAAGTAATAAATTCAAGTGTTGCAAATTAGGTCACAGAAGAATACCTTGCTACTTTGTAAGAATAGTCGTGTGCCAATATCTATCAGACGGGGCGGGAATCCTCGTTATCAGATCGAAACTGGAAAATTATTGCTTTACCTGATGAACATTAGAACACGCCTTATTTGCTAAAATAATTTACAACTGTAACAAGTCAAAGAGTCAGTCGTATTGCGACCAATATATTTCACAGGAAGGTCTATCCAGTTTGAATTTTAATAAAATAATAATAAATGTTACGTTAACTGTACTTTGATTTATTATGTTCCAATTATTTTTACATAGTTGTCTTGTCTGCTAAGGAAGCGGTTTTTCTAATCCTTTCTCCACCTCGACATGTTGTACCTTTTTAGAGAGGTAATAAGATGGGCAAATGCTGAATTACAGATAATAACAAATTTTGTTTTCACTTTCGCAAGTGACTGTACCTATATCGGTTAGAAAAAGCCGCTACACTTTCGCACCACTTAGAAAGTTTTAAAGGCACTCTCTAAACTCGACGTATCCAAAGCTACTGGACCTGATGGTTTTTCACCCCTGGATTTTAAATGCTCTGCCTCTGCTTTGGCAAAATCTCTGCGCAAACTTTTTCACCTGCCGCACTCAACAAGGGCGTTGGATTCATTAACTTCATAATTTTAGTGGTTCCGAAATCGTCGCTCTTAATATTTCAAAAGCTTTTGATAGAGTCTGGCATGCTGTCCTTTCAGCCAAACTTGAAGAATTTGGTCTGCACCTTCAACTCTTAAAATGGATAGAAAGTTTTTTGTCAGACCGTTCAATCCGTGTAATAATAGGCGGAGCTATATCTGATATCTACAAAATAAATGCCGGTGTACCTCAGGGTTCAGTTCTCTCACCAACCTTATTTTTTCTTTTTATCAGTGATCTTTTGTCTCTCACTTACAATACTATTCATAGGTTCGCCTATGACATCACTCTTAATTTCACGTATTCTTTCGGTTCTGTTATGATTCTCCTGGGAACTTTACAGAAATCAACCGAGAACGCATACTTGGATCATTAAACAACGAAATTTCTACGATTCTCTCTTCAATGCTGTTTGATGTCCCTTAAAAAACACTCAGCCCACCCGCAACCCATCTCTGTCGACGGAGTGAATATACCCAATTCGCCCTCTCTAAACCTCTTGGGTATTGAGATATCCAGCAATTTTAGCTTAAGGTTTTTTAAAGAGATGAAAGAAACACTTTACCTTGTCTGACTTGGCAGTGATGTACAAGTCCCACATTTGGCCTAGATTTGAATATAATTTCCTTATTTGGGCAACCGCATTGTCCGCGTTGACAAAGTGTAAAGTGTCGCCACTTTACACTTTGTCAACGCGGACAATGCGGTTGCCCAAATCCCTCAATCTGAGACCATTAACTCTCTGGAGCATCGACGAAATGTATTTCACTCTTCTATCACTAATTCCACGCTCATTGTTCTAATGAAATTGCTAAACTGATACCTTGTAGACACATCACAGCAACAGCAACAACAACAGCTCCTTAACCCATTTCCCTTATCTTTAATTTCTCTCCTGCCAAGGCTGCACTTTAGTATCATAGGGCATACCCTGAGCTTTGGGATTTTCATGTTAAAAAAACATTGTCGGCATTTTTGGAAAGGACGATCAGATAGTAGTTTAGTAGCGTTAAGTAAATCAAAAGATGAAAATAAAGTAATGATGTACATACCATACACCCCTCACCGGCACGCTACCATACAATTTTTCGTTTTCCTAGGTGGGATCTAACATCCCACTTATTTTGGCACACATCGTGTGAAACACCCTGTACAACAAAAAAAAATCTAACCAAGCTGAAGGTCTTTGAAACAGAAAAATTCAAATAAAAACGAGACAATTGAGTAAGCTTTAGCCTATCTCAATATGGCGATAGAGCGATAGGGTTGTTCCAGGGAAGAGCACGTATAGTGAATGGGACAAATTTCCGATGGATAGCATCAATGTGGTTAATGATTCTGCTAACAAAAGTATAATAGAGAGGTTTGGTTGCAACAGAATCATCAAATTCTTTAGACAATCTCTTTACTAAACCCATCAATACGATGTGTGATGGCCGGAGTTAAGTGTGACTTGCAAATATTTCGTAAAACACCCAAAGTATATCCAAAAAGCACTTAATTTGACACCATTTATAGAAGACTTCAAAACTTCGCAACTGAAAACTTTAAATACTGAATAAAAGATTTTGGCGTTGTCAGCATAGTAAAAAATTCCTAGAGTTAGTGAAGATCAAAGAAACATCACTGATGTAAATAATGAAAAGAAGTGGTACGAGCTGACTACCTTGAGGAACCCCAGAGGTTTTGTATAACACCTTAGAAGGAGAACCCTGAAATAGTACTCGCTGTGAGAAACCTCAAAGCGGACAGCTTATGATTCAGGATCTGTCGAAAGTCTTACTGAAATTCGAAAAAATACAGTCAATCTGCTTACTAACTTTAATAGCAGATGCACAATAATTCGTAAATTCCAGTAAATTAGTTGTATTTCACTAATCTATGCTGAATTTCAGGAAGAATTTATAGGGGAAATAAAAAACATCGTGAGGTAATACAATCTAATTGCCTATAGTTAAAATTATCACACGTATTACGTTTTTAGGGTTCCGTATCTCAAAACTTAAAAAGGAAGTGATTCTATAAGGTCACTTCTTTGTCCGTCTTTTTGTCTGTCTGTCAATTTATGCAGAGGAATAATCACTGATTCGGAAAAAACCCCACTAATAACAGATAAATAAAATAAATAAAATAGAACAGAACGAAGAGACTAGCCGAAGTGCTTTATGAACGAGAAAGGAATACCATAGCGTACACTCAAGAAACACTCGTGCAAATTCGGTATGCACCCACAGATCAATAAATCCTGAAGTATAAGGTCCTTGACTTACAAAGAAGATGACAAAAGTTTCGTCAAATAATTAAAATCATTATCAATAACATCACAGTCAAAGTCGCAAAAGGCGGTCTTAAAGAAGACACCATAGAGATTAGAACTCTTGCGTCTGTCTGAACTCTCGACACTGTCAAGTCTCGCGACGACGGCTATCCATCACAGGAGCGTTTGGGGTCCACAAACCTCAACGTCATCCTTTGAGAAGCAATACATCTTCCAAGCTTTGTTTCTTAAATCTGTATAATGTTTCAATGAGTTATTAACCCGCGATGTTTGAAAATCATTTAAAATTCTGAGAGGCACACGATAAACAAAACTAACGAAGACAATCTCGTAGAAAGAGTAACCCGCCATATCAAAGTCCCGCTCACCAAGAACACTTGACTTGATACGCTGAAGACAATCATTAATTTTTGAAAAATCAGCCTGGCTTTAAATAATAGTATTTATTAGAAACTTTACACGGATTAATAGAGTCAAGCAGCGCCTCACAAAAGTGCCAGAAGTGTCCGTGGAGAAGACCACTTCCAAGAATCTTCTCGAGTCATTAGTTATATCGCTGGACTGTGTCAAACTGGAAGAAGCAATGCTAACGATGAAAGTGGATACATACTGTAATAAAAAAGACGAAAATGAAGGCATTGTGCTCT
Organism: Leptarthrus brevirostris; assembly: GCA_964036015.1. Taxonomy (NCBI): domain Eukaryota; kingdom Metazoa; phylum Arthropoda; class Insecta; order Diptera; family Asilidae; genus Leptarthrus; species Leptarthrus brevirostris. The sequence goes on along the minus strand of OZ038372.1, from coordinate 2,309,980 downwards.
TTTCGTTATCCGACGGTATCCAATTAACAGCAGGCAAATTAAAATCTCCGAAAAGCAACGAGTAATTAGAAGGGAATGTCGCAGCAGTTATCCCATCGCCTTCCGGAGTTTTCATATGAACTTGGTGTAGAGCACACGCCTTCTGATATCCTCTACTAATGGCGGGACCGCAAAAGAGTTGGGAAACGGCGTAGACAGAAGATTCGAGTGAAGATGCACAGCCTACTCTAGATACAAGCCCGGAAGTTGACACGAACAGCTGAGCACTGGTGGTGTCAACAAACCAAGAGTTGCTACAGTAAAGAATAATTTTACGCAGTATTTCTCACAATATTTTTAAAGTCTCAATTTGTAATTTATATGACGTGAATTTACAAATGTTCTGAACATTGTGGTCACAATAAAAAATCTCTCATTTACAATTTTGCTCGTTTTGTTGAAGTATTGAGATTGGAATGCATCAATGACATCAGCATTTCTCTTTAGTTTTGGTTAAGACAGTGTGCAGTTTTATATCTGTGCAATGATTGGTTAATCTGTGGTACAAAAATAAATGAAATAATGTTAACACGCGTGGTGGTAAAATGGCTGAACTGTCATTTTTTTCCTAGGGTAGGTCGTGGAAGATCAGAATCTGACAAGTTGCTAATCTTAAGGGGGTAGCCAGGTTTCAATGACCTCTTTTTTCAACTACATTTTTTTAACATTAATCTTTATTTGACATTTACAAATTTTTAGTATGTTTTCTAACATGTTAATAACTTCCAAAAAAAAAATTTTATTTTCATTTTTCATTAACATCCGGTTAATTTATGGCCGATCTGATGACGCCATGTTAAGAAACGGTTGCCATGATTTCTCAACTTTGGGTTATCTAAAACACAAAACAAAAATTGATTATAAAAGAGCACATAAATAGCTATATCCTGAACCTCAGTTATGGAAAAAAATTCATAAATAAACAAAAAGTGCAAGTTTTTGTCATTTTTTCTTTTTTTTCTACATTTTTTAAGCAAGAACTGTTTCATATTGTTATTAAATATTATTTGAAAATCAAGACCGAGGTTCATGCGATTGCTAAGCTTTTTCTGAATATTTAAAAAAAATTGAATGAAATTGTCCTAGTAGATCGACTGGAATCGTGGCGACAACCCAAAAAAAATGTGTTTTGGGATAAACGCGTTTAAAAGATAAAGTGCGAAAAACACGTCTCATCGTCGAAATATGGGAATCAAATTATCTCACTTTTAATCAGCAATGCCTGCTCCGTACAATATTCCTTCTTCGTCCTCAAAATGCTCGTTCTCGCACATGACGGCACATGATAAGATTGAGATACTGAGAAAAGACGATAAGACGGTAAGATACTACTTCGATAAGACGGTCATCTCGACACGCCGATTGTAAGATGCGAGCGCTCGAGGCTTGGCGGCGTGATTCATTTTTCGGCCACTTCTGATACGCTATGAGATCAAAAGTCGTTTTTATCTTATTTCTGAGGTTATAGAGTGACTAAATATTGAAAAAAAAAAAGTTCAATTTTTTTAAAATTTCAAACCTGGCTACCCCCTTAAAACGAAGCTAATGAGATCTTTCCAGTAAACTAATCGTGTAATCGTGTAGTTACAGAGTTATTTTAGACAATGGTCGCTGCTCCAATTTTTCCTTTTCCTTTTCCCTTTCTTCAAACTAATTAAAATGACTATTCAGCCAGACCCCAAATCCTTGACCTTGTTGATCGTAGCCAGTACACAACTGTGGGGGACACTTTTATGAGTAAAGGACACAGTTGTACACCTACCAATATTAACGAGGATACAGGCGCCAGCCATCCTTCTTCATAGCCCATCTTACACAATAAAATTTCTCCGATTAATTAAATATTTGTTTTTGTTAACATCTAAAATTATCTCATCCGTCACGGGGTCCATTTTAGTTGTCATGTAATTCTTTTCGCCATGTTCACTACGTCTGGATAACTTTCCCGGGCACATGAGACCTCTTCTTACCTTCGATACACTGCATCCAACGTAACGAACTTCATAAAGTGATAAATTTTACGACAGTTTGTGACCCAGGCGTGAATTATGTTCTTTGTGTCCAGAGAATTTACGACATATGCCTTGATGTTTAAGGTTCATGCAGTTCAAGGAAACGAAAGGAAAATTACAGATCTTAAGAGTTTTGTCTTCATCGCCAATTACATAATAAACGTGGGGTGTAATGTCTGCTCATCCAGCTTCTGTATTGCGGCCGTGACTTTTTCCAGTTTAAAGGTCTGTCATGCCGGAAATTTAAAAGGCACGTAGGTATTTTTTTCCGTACGTGTAAGAGATGTCAAAAGATTAATTTAACATTTTACGAATAGCATATGTACGCCAAAAGGTTGAAGGTCTTAGATGCATTAACGTACAGAGTTCTTAGCACTTAATACCGTGTAAATAGACATTCTCGTGGATATGTCAAACATAAGTGAAACCTAATTTATGAGTAGGTTTGTTTTGAGTCGTTTCCCTATTTTTTTTACTAATTTATTTTTTAATAATAATATTTTCATTCACTACTTTTCCTCACTAGTCCACTAGTATTTTAAGTCCCAGCGACTTAGTTCAAGTATATTGGGCCAAAAATTAAGTTCCTGGTACGTTACGGTGACCAAAATAAAAACTTCAACATAGATGGTCAACTTATATACACGTCTTTGCAAGTATCCGAAACTAAATAGTTTCTTTAGTAAACCACTTACAAGTTCCTCGAGATGTTCCAAATCGGTCTCAGCAAATTGTCCACCTTTACACCAAAGTTTCTGAAGGTATTACAAAGTTATTGTGACGTTGTAGCCACTTTAATTCACCACGTTACAGTGGCAGCATTTAGTAGCAATAACATTTCTTACATTTTATTTGAAACTATATTGTTTCGTTTAAAACAAAATCTTCATGGAGGCTAAAACGTCGATTGGGGTCCTTAAAGTCTAGAAGACCTTACAATGTGCTACGTTAAAATACACATTACGTTCTAGTTATTATATGAAATATTTCTTGGCGAGTATGTAATTGTACGTGTACAAATCTTAATTTCCAAATAAATAGTGAGTAATGAAGTGCAAAAAAAAGTTATACAGGTATTCCATCACTATTTATAGAAAAATAAAACGTTAGCTGTCTGAAGCTGCAAGAAGAGCACAGAAAGAAGAAGCTGGCATCAAAATTTTGACAGCCGCTAGGTTGTTTGAATACTTAAAGCTCCAGCTATGATGCAAAAGCGATAAATATAATAAAGTTCCACTTCGCTACAATGAAGTTCAGCACTCAGGAACTGTAAGGTTCCATACTGGGGAGTTCACAGCAACTTCTTCTTTAAGATAGCAATTCATGGTACCAGCCACAACATTTTGGTATTTGGTACCTTGCAGTGGCGATATTTGGTTACTGCCATAATAAGGTGGCATTTTTCCTTGGCAAACATTTTAGATATGGCAAGATAAGATGGAAGGAAGAAATGATCACGTCAGGGAAGGCTGCAAATAGCGAACCTAAGGAATCTGTTCTGAACAGCCTCGATCCATTAAATATAGATCCCATACCGGACACGCGTATTCCAGAATTTGTCATAAGAATGTACATAAGAGGAGCCTAGTTAAGTAGGGATCGTCAAGCTCCCTGGATCACCTTTTTACAAAGCCAAGTATAGAATTAGCCCTACCTACCACGAAGTCAATGTCGTTCTCGAAGGAAAGATCAGAATTAAAAACCACCAGGTCTCTGACCCGGTCAGACCTACTCAACATGCATCCATCCAAAGAGTGGTCCAAGAGAATGGGATTCCTCCTGCGGGTAAAAGTCATGCATTTGTTAGCGGAGCACCAGTCATGGAAAATGTGAATGTCGCGGTTCAACAAATTACAGTCATCGTCACAAGAGAAGACGCGGAAAATTCTGGCATCACCGGCATAGCACAAGATTCTGGAACTAGTCAGAAGCAACGAGACGTCGTAAAAAAAATTATAAAGAGGAGAGGGCCGAGAAAACTGTCCTGGGGCACCCCGGAAGAAACCAATTTCATTGGATAGGGCGGTCAATCAAGGAGAAACGGTGGAAACCCTAGTAAATTAAGCTTCTGAATGAGCATCCGATGATCAATTCTATCGAAGGCTTTGCTAAAATCGGTGAATATGCAGTCGACCTGAAAGCCTCTATCTCCATCGGATTTACCCTTGATGAAGCCATGCTGGAAAACGGAGCACGTTACTGATTAATGACTCGAAGGTTCCCGCAATTATGCTAGCCGCGAAGTAAGCACGTAAATTGACACCAAGAATCATTCCCCACGTTCTAGTGAATGTTCCGGCTGCGTTGCGTATCTGAGGATGCCAATTATATGCTTTTTGTAGCTTTTTTATCATCAGAACTCAACCGGACAGGACAAAATCCTATTCGTTACATAAGATTATACCTCCCAAAGGAATAATCGTTTATGTATTTGGTAATAGGCAGATTATTAGGTCCAACCATTCACTTCGACGTCTTTTTTTTTTTTTGTGAAATTCTTCAAGGGGAAGTCTAGAATTGTCAAAAAAAAATTGTTTTTTATGAGCCCATTTAAAAGAGCAACCCCTTACGAGTATTTTGCCGCCTGGTGGAGTACCACTAGAGCGCATGGAATGGGGCGAAGCGAAGGGTTTTGAGTAGACCCGCCGTGCAGAACACCTTGTTTTCTCCAATCATAATTTTTTGACTTTCCGTACATATCTGAAAAACCGTTCCATATAATTCAATGATATTTTCAGGGCATATTTACAAGATCAATACTTTCCATGTGGTACTAAATTTATGAGATAAAATAGAATAGACAATGTTACGTCCAAGCGAGATTAACTCTCTTGGCCGTTTTAAGTCAAGGATCGGCCAGATCATTTTTAAAAAATATGTTCCATTAAAAAAGAGGTTTGTGAAGGCAGGGAGGTTCAAGTTCTAATTCCTGATCATGAGCGCAACAAACTCCTCAGATGAAGCTAGGTCACTCTATACATTTACTAGCAATAAAACTAATGCAGTAATTAAACTTGCTAAGCGCTGGTATTAGAGTGTTAAACTTAGTATGAGTCTTGGGTCTAAAATATTCGCAGCAATGCAAAAAAAAAAAACAAGACTCAATTTCCTCACTTCCCTTACCCTAATTCCTTTCCGGCCAAAACCATGCTAACGCATCATAGGGTTCTCCCCTAGGATTTGGCCATATCGTATAAAAAAAAGTCTCTCTTTCATTTTGTTTTTAGTATAAAAGATTTATCAATCCTGTTTATTTTAACTAGCAATAACTTATCGTTATTATTTCGGGGCATTACAAATTTGCACGCTATAACATCACTAGCACCTAGGAATGTGTTAAGCTTCTAATCACCAAATAAACAAAACTAAGGTACAACTGCTGTACAGTGCAAAAAGCTGTCAATAAAAAAGTTTCCTCTTCCTTATTTACCTGATTATGATCGATTTAGAAAAAACCTGATTTTGTCTGATTAATTTTATCTTTTTATATTTATAGCATCAATTTAATCATTGTTAAAAGACATTTCTTAGCAACAAGGCTACTCTCTCTCTCATAATTCTTAGATCACCTTCCGCAAGATCGTTCATTGCCGCTGTTAAGTAACATCCTTGCAAACAAAATGGATCATATCGACTTCCTGTTTGTTATAACCTCCTCCTTTACTTGGTTGGCAAATTGGAAAAAAATTCTAACAAATCCGCCATTACTGTCAAGTGTTTATCACCTATAGCCTGACGCATGGGAGGAAGCATAAATTGATCGCAGACTGGCTTAAATGCTAATAATTCCACCGTTTTAGCGACTCCATAAGAATCAAGAGTCAAATTGAGCATTCGGTGAACGCTTGAGATTATTTCCAATTCAAATTGAACGCTTCGATGACTAATCTGTTCGCAAACGCTAAATAAGTGATCGTTAGTCTTCCAGTGTTTTTGCCCTCGGCATGTTGCTCAGCATGATCTAAGTGCAGCCAACACAAGTTTAATGAATAAAAACGCTCATAAAAGTCCCCCATGTAATTATTTTTTGTATTTGACGAGGTAACTCAAATGTTGCGTAAAACCGCAGAGCATTACTGTTGATTGGATCCAGAGATCCGGACCCTTTGGCAAAAGGAACTGAGTGGCCAGGAGACCGTGAGATGGGCAGAGGAGACAAATGATGAAGTCTGGATATGGTCTGGATGGTATAAATCGCGCGTTTTAGATATTCTTGCGAAATGCACTTTTCAATTAAGCAATCCCTTTAAAACCGCAACATTTTAGCAGTAGCTCTTACCTCTGTGTGGCAGCAGATTATTGAAATTCTTTTTTTCATAGCCAAGGCCGCAAGCGGCATGCTTTGCGGCGTGCAACCCGCTTTAACGATGGATCTAGATACTCGGGGTATTTGAAACCTTTATGAACTCACCTTTAATTATTTTTCTAAACTCTGCTAGTAAAACCAACAATCAACCGAGTAGTGACCTCCATCCGGCCATAGCCTCCACCTTAAGTTACAGGCGTTTTCAGTGTTGAAATGCACGAATTTAAATTACACTCATATGGTGCCGATATTGTGGTCGCCTCATTTTTTCTTAATAGCATTTTCTGCAGTAATTCGAGACCAGGTGAAACGTTTTTTTAGGACAGCTGAAAAGGGGGTGATCGATTGATCATGTGTCAAAGGAATTTTTATTGTAACAATGCGGAGGCACAAGGTGGTCTCGCTGATGTACCGGGCGTGCAATCAATTCATCCGCACTACCTGTGCCTCTAAATTTGCTCAAGTTTTCTTTAAATTTTTTTTTCCAAATTGACTTTTTGTAATTTTTCTTTGATAAGACTCGGAGAATGTTATTATTTATCTGACGCAAAAAAGTGAAAGTAGATTGGTTCATCGGTGCGTTATGGGGTCAATATTAAGTAGTTGGAGACGATACATATCTAATTTTACTTTTTTGAATTAATTTGTCATTTTTTGCCAGGGTACATAATAGACGGTGTGGGCGAGATCCTGTTTTGAATATGATATCGCTTCACCGAAGCTTCAGGAATTTTTATAATTAAAGGCAACTCGATATAAAGTCAATGCGGTACATGTTAGATAATTCTTAATTTACGGACTCACCATATTCCTAACTGAAGAAATTGTGATCCAATAACATAGATTGGCTGAGATCCAATGGCATAGATTTGTCCGTATTCGTGTAGATTTTCTAAGTCTAAAGCGGATAATTAACAAATATGGATTAACACAATCAAGACACGTCGATTTTGGAAGGAGGTCGTTGACGATCTGAATCTAGTCTTCAATAAAATTTGAAGACATTTTTCTAAAGTTTCTACACTAATTTAATGTTTAGCGAAGAGATTCAGGGATATCTTATTTACAGATATGATCGAAGGATTGCTATATTCAAAACGACTGTTAGCGAAATCACTCTGTTTTGATTTAAACATTGATTAAAGGGAATTACAAAAGAATTATTGCTGTTAACTGAGTAACTATGATTACATCGTTCACTTCATAGTCTGGTTATATCATTATGTTTTTGTTATTTATTCAAAAATCGGCAAAAATGTTGTTGTATTAATTGGTGGGCTACTGATCCTAGTGAAATTGATCCCTTTGAAAATGTACTGTAGGTTTCCAATTAACACATTCAAAATTTGATAATAATAACACTGGTGAACAATTAGTTTAAAAAAAAACACCGGATACTACCTAAGTACAAAGGGGTTTTGGGGGTCGCTGAGTCTGAATCTGGTGTCAGTTGACCTTCACCATGTCAGTTTCAAGGTCATTTGAAGGTCAAACTAAGAAAAGGTGGTTGACAAAATTTGAAAAAAATCATACTGGGGTCACTGAGCCCGAATCCGGTGTTTACTTACCCTTAAAAGACATCCAGAGGTCATTTAAAGGTCATTCTGTGGTCATTTCAAGGTTGATTCGAGAAGAGATGAGGAGAGAACATTAAAAGATTTTGAAAATAATCATACATAGGTTTCTGGGGTCGCTCAGCCCAAATCCGGTGTTCACTTAGACTTAAAAGCATTCAGAGGTCATTTAAAGGTCATTTCAAGGTTAATTTGAGAAAAAAGCAGAGGGGAAGCTGTCGAAAAATCTGAAATCGGCAGGTTTTTCAATTATAATTATTTACAAAAAACTGAGAGCATTTTTTGCTATGAACTAAATGACATAATAATTTTGACGTTTAAATGTATACACCCACATTTTTTCATTATTGAAAAAACAAAGTGGCGACAACACAGTTGATCAAACTTGACTCCTTGAGTTTGCGTCTTGGAACGCCCAGGTACTTGTAGTTAACTGAAATCAGCGAAACAAATTCTTTTTCATTAAAATAAGTCACTCCGTTTTGCATGAACCTACATATATCTAACAAAAAAAAATTAAAAAAATAAAATTTGAGGACAAAAACAAAAAAAAAGACTTTTTTTTATAAACAAATCCTTAAAAATAATATTTATTATAGCAATTAACAAAACATTTTAGGTTAGTGGAAAGGCCAATAAGTTAAAGAATATCTGTGCAAAATTTCAAGTTGATCGGTTTATTACTTTTTAAGTTATATTCCATGTCGCGGAAAAAAATAGGTTTCTAGAAAAACGCGATTAAAGTTTTCCTTCTTATAAAGTAGCGTTTAATCTGCTCTCGGTACTTATGGAGCGCATCACTTCGGTGACTATTTACGGACTTTTTAGACTTTCTACTGAGCTTAAAACATTGAAGATATATTTTTTAGATAGTAAATGTTTTATAAACTAAAAAACAAAAAATGCAAAAAAAATAATTTCTGGAGGAGATTTCCTCCTTAATTTTGCAATAAACAAAAAAAAATTCGTACGTCGTTCCATGGCCAAGGGAATTCTGATTAATTAAATGTATTTAATTTTTGTTTTAGGTCACCGGGAGGGGCAGCAATGTGAGCCGTCTGCCCCGGAAATTTGCAGACCCCTTTTCGCGGAGCTACGGCCACCATTTTGGATTTTTTAATTACAAAAAAATTTCTTTGCATACCATAACTACTTAATACTAAATATAAAAAAACCGCAGTCGTCTATATTTATTCGTTTTCCCACAAAAAATAAAAATATGTGCACCTGAGAAATGGCGCTCCAAGATAGAAGTCTCCCTTAAGCTAACATTATTTTTTTAATTATTTGTTATTCATGTATTATATTATAACTCTATTTTTTATTTTTATTTTTTTTATATTATAATTCTATTTTTTCTGCGACTTTAATTGATACATTTAGTTTAATGATTTAATTTAATTATAGATGGCATATCGCCAGTTATAGCCACCTAATTATTTGAGTGTTATACATATAATAAATTTAGTAAGCAAAGCATTGTAAATTGTCTAGTTCTCGTAACCGTGCATAGGGCGGGAGAAGAACTTCACACGATTCGAGACAACGCTTGAAAGTAGACCTACAATTTAAAGTGGATTTCGAATCACTGACGTTTTCTCTGCAAACCCATGGCCTTTTTATTGTAATCTGTTGTTAGTAGAAAACAACCATAGGTCGCCGTCGGTAGGAGTCGGACCTGGGACATCCGGATTGGATAGGCCGACACGTTATCACTTACTCCACCGACATAGCTTGCTCTAGTTATAAGCCTGGAGGGTTAAAAAACCGAATCGAGCTTGAAATGCGTCAATGATGTCAGCATTTCTCTTTGATTTTGATAAGGAGAGTGTGAAGTTTTATTTGTGTGCAATAATTGGTTAATTGGGGTACAAGAAAAAACGAAATAGTGACGAAATGGTTGAAAGGTAAAATGGCTACGAGTGCCGTATCGTCGGGGCTTGTATCTAGAGTATGCGCTGGATCTAAAATGCCTCAATACTAATATTAATAACAAATAATAATATTTTTTTATGTATAATGGCGCTTTATTTGGCACAATCGTTATAAAGTACAAATCCTACAAAACTGTAGCTACCCTAAAAAATGTTGTTGTTGTTGTTGATCAAAAAGATCATAAAAAATTACACGGTACGTTACTCTAAAAATATTACGTAAAAACCAACTCGGAATCCAACATTTGGAGGCAAAAAAATAGTAAAAAATCTGTAAAAAAATAGAAAAAATTTTTAAATGCCTCCAAGCGAGTATCAGCTCTAAGAAAACTTCCCAACAAAATTCTGAAACTAAACCTAAACGACCGAAAAAAATTAATTGAAACTCTGAAAAAAAGTTTAAATTAGAACATTACTGTTTGAGTGCCCCCAGAGGGTAGGTGCAGCACCGGGCGCAGTTCCTACTTCGGGAGCCCTGCTCCCAAGCAGATGCTCTCTCCATAAATACATTCGCAATTTTTCTTATCCTCCGGGAGCACTTATCCACAAATATTCTAAATCAACGAACAAAAATTTTGAACCGATTAGAGTTCCGCGGGACCAGTCTACAGAGTCATTGACGTCTGCAAACTGCTCCCATCATCCTCCCAGTTCTACAACTGCAACATGAGGGTTTTCCTTCCCACAGCACTTGCAGCAATACCAAAGTGAAGAGAAGCTTCGTGGACAAGCTGATGTAAGTCTGGGGCCTGTTATCCCCAGTAAAAGACGAGGCTTCCATTCCGCACCGACGATAAGGGTTGTTGGGTGCAGTTGAATGTGTCGGCCTCCGTTGCTAGGAACGCTAGACGTAATCCCCGTGGTTCTTAACTGCACGTGTGTGAATCTGTGGGTTAGTGCGATGTTGCCAAGGCTTGATCCTCATGCAGTACAGATGAATTGTTGATATAGCAAGTGTTAGGATGCATCTTATCAAACAATTCACGTGGTTACATATCCTTGAAGTATCTGTGGAATAGGGTTCCTTCCCCACTACAATGTTCGCAGCTATGAGTATAGTTGGAATGCCACATCAGAGTCTCAATCATCGAAAAATAAAAAAAGTAAAAGAAAGTGGGGCTTCGTACCGAAATAAAGAATAGCCAAGAAAGAAAATATTAAAAAATATAAGGAAGCTATCTTAAAATATGTAAAAGTTTCTATTTCCGAGGCGTAAGTTGTTAACGGAGTTGGATCAATGGATGAGTGGCCCGATCATCACTTCATGAATGCAGATTCAAGCCTCGGTTTGCCTAAGAATTTTTAATTTGCAATTGCAATAAATTTAAAATCCCTTCCGTTTCTGAGCTGTTGTCTAGCTCGCAGCAAAAACAAACAAAACAAAACAAATACACAATTTAGGGGAATACCCTAATTCCCTTTTAACCATAGCCATGCTAACGCATCAAATGCTTGTCCCCTGGACTTTGGTTACATCATAAAAAAACGGTAGTCAAACTGATGCATAGAAATCAAAGGAAATAGATATTAATAATTAATACTGAGCTATTAGGCGATTATATATAAAACTTACGATGACCCTAAAACGAGACACTTCCTTTTTCCTCTACAATAAATTTCTAACAGAAAGCACAAAAAAAAAAGAACTAAAGGTGGCACAATGAAGTATCTTGATAGCAAACAATATCACGCAACAGTAGTTTACGCAACACTTGGCTGCTCTCGTACACCCTTTCGGGTGAATAGAATTAACTGCCTGAAATAATTGGTTGTAAATGGGCAAATTGACATGTTTCCTGACATAGTTGAAAATTTGACCAATTGTCTATTTCATTTATGGTATAATCAGTCAATGATACTCTAAAGTTTTAGGTTGCATTATGTTATGGTGGCTGCAATATTGTCTCATATAGGCTACATTGCGTCCATAGCGTTACTACGAACAGGTTTCCTTTAATCGCTCGTGTTATAAAGAAGTTTGTTATGCTTACCTATTTCCATGTGAATTTTAGGATGCTTTTCATAGTGAAGAGCTTATCTTGAGATTGGTAGCCATATTGGGTGCTTACTTTGTTGTTGAGTGTCGACAAGGTGTGCTCCTTGATAAAAATGTCGATCAAGTAAAAAAAATGATTATGGACAATTGTCGAATCACTATCAGAGAGGCTTCTGATGACGTTGTCATTTTATTTGGCAAATGAACATTGTTCAGTACATGCTGAAAGTTTTGCTGGATCGTCATAACTGGTGACGAAACATGGGTGATATGGCGTCAAAATTAAGGCCGAATTGTCCCTTTTTCTGTAAAATCCAAGACCGAAAAAATTTCGTTAAATTCGATCGAATGAGAAGGTTCTGTTTACTGATCTTTTGATTCAACGGCATAGTGTATCATGCGTTCTTGCCACGAGGTTTTACGATCACGAAACTCTAGGAAAGTGCACCACGATAATGCATCTTATCATACTTCATTAATTGTTCGTGAATTTTTGCCTCCGTATTCCCCGGACTTGTCCGACAGCGATTTCTTCTAATTTACAAGGATTAAAAAACTATGAATGGACGACGTTGGCCAACATTAAGGAGATAAAGACAGAATTGATAAAAGACCTAAACGTCATACCGAAAATTCTGTTTTTCAAAAATTTGAAAAAGCGCTAGCAGAAGTGTATTATATCTGCTGGGGACTACTTTGAAGTGAAAAGATTTTTTGAAAAAAAAATTAAAGTTTCGCGGATTTTTTTAACATATCTCTACTGGGACTTTCACATGATCTTCTTATTGCTACACTTTAAATTTTACTATTCAGAAATCTTTTCCTGGTTGCGAATTCAGCGTGTGATTTCATCGTATCTAATCGATAGTAATTGGCGCGCATTCTTATAATCCAAATCATTCACACGTCGAAGAACATCTTCAACTGAAGAAGCAACAATAGCAGAGCACAAGTAGAAATAAGGCAATACTTGCTCAGGCACCTCGTGAACTCTTGCGCTTCATCTAACGGACTGCACTTGCGCGAAAAACTAGATCGAAGAAGATAATCGTCCAGAATTAAGTATTTCGGTGGCTCTGCGTAATTACCTGAATTCTTCCCGAGGTGTGCATCAATAACAATAATTCATTTCTTGAATATTTTCTTCACGGTCCAGCTACGTACAATACACAGGATGAGAAGACCAAGGTGATCTTCAATGATGAGCTCGTAATTATCACGACTCACCTGATCTAGAGCGTGCTCGGAAGTTCATAAGATTCATGACACCGTGACCCATAAATCGTAGTCTTGTGCTGTTGGTTGTTGGAGAGACAATTTCGGTACCGCTTGATATGCCATAAAGATATGAAAATTGTTTCAGAGTTCATTTTTCAGGGAAATGAAGACCTTTGCGCTTTGAAGTAGCATCCGCTGCAAGATTGCGGCACGAATTTGTTATTCGAGGTCCAAATATGTTTATAATTGGAAAGAAAGTGGTTGTTTCAGGGAATCTCTTAAGGTTTTCATCGTCTTCAATAAAATAATGATTTCAAATTCCGGGACCTATATATGGGGAAATTCCATGCCATATAATTTTTCGTTGCCTTGGGGATGTCGTTCGCTCGCTTGAAAATGCTCTTCTCGTCAAGAAAAAAATAATTTGAGGTTTGGTTTCACTTCAACACGCAGATTAATTTTAAACGTCTTGTTCCAAAAATAAAACTGTAAACATTAAACACTATTTAATCATTGTAATCATTCCAATGTGTACGACAGCTCAATGAAATGGTCGTCATATAAATACTTTGAAGCGCACTGTTTTAGTGAAGATAAGTGGACCAAGCACCAAGCGGCCGCTGGGCTTTTTTGGTGCAACTAGTGGTGCATATCCACCATAATTCATTTGTTTCAAAGTACAAAGTGTAGATCGTTCACGTTCGACATTTAATTCCGTTCCAGATAGATTCCGTTACTCTAGATAGATTGGAAGCACATACGATCAGCTGGTCATTGGTGGTGGACAGATTGTACTCTCCTCTCATTCCCATAGTAAACCATAGACAAGCATTGAGAAATTCTATTATCTCCGAATATATTTATGGATATTATTAAAGTCTGAAATTGATAGTTGTTTGAAGTTCACCTACAAATGATCCCAAAAGTTTCATTCAAAGTGCGGTGTTTCAAAGAGAGGACTCTCTTTTATGTTCGTTTTGTTAAAGTAGTGAGCTTAGAACTAGTCGACGACATCAGTATTTCTCTTTGCTTTATGTGATTGTACACTTGGTTTTGAGTTGCAAGAAATGTTTAACCGTCTATCAAAATTTTGTCGTTGAGACGACCATAACAGCTCATTGGCAATGGGATAACGTACTGACCATGCATCGTGATGGTTTGAGATTCGAATTCCACCGGCGGAAACCCGTGGTTGTTTTTTCCTGACAACAAATTAGGCTAGAACACCGTTGAGGATTGTAAGGTAATGTCGGTGGATTCTCCTAAATTCATTTCCACTAGGTAAACTTGCCAGCCTATTCCAAGGTGAAGTTTATGTATGCCATATTGGCATGGACATGTGAGAACCAAAGAGGTATTACTTAAGCAGGAACATATTCATCTTCTCTGATAGTCAGGCGGCGATCAAATCATGTCTTCTCCATAACCAAATCAAAATTGGTCGGGATTGATCTGGATGAACTGGGGAGAACATATCGACTCAACTTGGTTTAGATATCGGGGGATCGAAATTTTTTCGAAACAAAAAGGCGGACTCGCCAGATGGGGCTCTACCATGATTTCGGTCTACATTGCTAAAAGGGCCATACACAGTTGGAAATCCATATGCTCAAAAGCTTCCGGTGATCCTGCGTGAGCCAAGATTGTTCTAAAAGCTTGATTTCAGGTCTATCAGCAAGTAGAGGTAAGGCGATCCTTAGATTTTTTAGACTGGATGTCAGACTGATGACTGGTCAACAAGGTGGCACTTGGCGAAAATCGGCAGAGCATCCGACTTCACCTGTACACCATGTGTGGAAGACGACAAAACTCTTCATCACACTTTATACGGATTACACTCTTGCCAGAATATCTATCATTGGGAAGCTCTTATTAGATCACGAGTTGTTGTATCCTTTCAAATGGACCAATTCGGATTAAGGAGTAGGGCAATGTAGCACAATAGGTTTTCCTAGCCGCGACGCTTGAGCACCTCACTTCTCTACACAACGTTACGTTAAATTTGAAGTTCTTCTCCTGCCCCATTCCCCAAAACTTTACATAATTGCCAAAGCAACCTTGGTAAGGTTTGTTGCGTGAAGACGGTTAAGAAATTCGTAGCTTTTAAATTGGCTATAGGAAGGCGGTATTATTCTGTCAGGTTTTTGCATATCAAATAGCCATTTTACAACCATTTTTCATTAGGTGCTTGTTATGATAAAAAGTGTCTAGCAAAGCGACAGTGAATATTAAAAAAATTATTAATTTATGTATTACTTTTCCCTACCTTTTTATACGAATAGTATTTTTCCAGAATTTTTTTTCTAAATATGGCCACTGTTGTTGTTTTTTTAGAGACTAGGAGAGTAGAAAAATTAGTAAGGTATTAATGGAGTAACCAATCAGTGCACGCACTACTCGAAGTTGGTTTTCAATATTTCGTGATGAAGATTTTAATTTGGAGAATGAGCCCCGACTTCTGACTGTACTGGATGGACAGTCCTTAAAAATTGTAGCAGAGGCGTTGCAACATCTTTACGGCTGCGTGAAAACAGAAGAATGGGAGCTCCACGACTACACCGCACAATGAGGGCAATACTGGTGAGAGACGAGGATTAGTTGTTCATCTCCAAAGGAGATCCTTTTAACAGTATGGTGGACTGCCGCATGATTTCTGCATAATCTTTTTTTCCTGATGGTTAAACTATAGACATAGACTTATACTGTCATAATATTAAAAAAATGCATGAAAACCGTAGTCGTTTACAGCCTACGCTCATTAACAGACATGGACCCATTCTTCTGCATGATAACGCCGTACCTCATGATGCAAAAATTACGATTCCAAAACCTTATGACTAGGAAATTCTTCGACATTGGAGACGGAGTCGGAGCAATTGGCGGAGTGGTACAATTACCACGTCGGTGGATGCAGGTTCGAGCCTGTGTCTCTCTGCGAGTTTTGAATTTGCAATTGCAATAAATTAAAAATCTACTTCGTCATTACCCTTAACCTAATAGCCTTCCAACCAAAGCCATGCTAGGGCAGGTGACCTGCAGGATAAAAACATTTCTATCAAGCAGCAGCTTGATGTGGAAGGCGTCAAGGCTTCAGTACATCAAAGGCTAGATCATAATTTGGCCCTGACGCTGTAGCAAACTTTTGTCTATTTTCAACTTTTGGTGAATTTCTAAGTCGGTTTATTTACAGAGGGGTTTTAAAATGGAAAATTGTAAGATTTTTCTCCAATAAAAAAATTCAAAAACCGTGGCAAAAGTGTAGGATAAGGTTTCAGAAGAATCTGAAATAAGTGGTTAGTGTTTTTATTTGTGCTTCCGTTCAAATGACGAAAAGCCTTAAATTTATTTCGTGAGTCTTTTTAAATATTTACCGACAACACTCCCTCTCTATCTTTCTCTCTAGTTCCCGTAAGCCTTTGTGGCGCATGGGGCTGGAGAATAACTTCACCCGAATCGAGACAACGATTGCAAGTGGACCTACAATTTTAAAGTGGATTCCGAACCACGAACCCCCATGGGACCTATGGATTGGCAAGCCGACAGGTTATCACATACTCCACCGAGAACTGACAATACTACTTTCAGATGGAATGTCCTAATTGACAGCGTTACGAAATCTGTTCGCAGCTAGCTATAGACACCAAGAGCCAGCGTGCACGCAAATGCCAATCAAAGCGCCAGTACCAAGCACCAACACCACATTCTATATCCCACTTAAGTGCTTTCGCTGCTAAATATGGTTGTGTCAAAGACGTTTAACATTTCTCTGTTTATCTGCTTCGTTCTGATGGCTCCATCGCGAAGTTTTTCAGAATTCTACTGCAACCATAGGGCTTATCAGTATAATACTATCATAAATCAATTCAATTTTATAGATGCTCAAAAACCAATACCTTCTTGACAGTCTAAACATCCACTTATGAAAGATCATTAGTGAAAATATCCTCCGCAGACTCACTCGACAAGACGATATAGAGCTCTGTATAAGATACCAAAGTCATATAAGTTCTCTGGACTAGAATCCAAATGCACATTGGGAGCCCCAATCAAAATTTTAACATGTTCCTTAAAATGTGTGTTTGACACTTTTATCGTCCTTTCAATACCTAAAATACTCAATTCTGTTGCAGCAAAATTATAAGCATTTTCTACTATCCGACTACCCTACGAAGCTAACAAGGAGATAGCAATCTTTTGGCATCCAAAACATTTTAATTGCAACAATTTCCACATTGCGCCAAACAGCTCTAATCGTTTCTGTCCGTTATAAAACTGATTTAGTGAAATGAACCTGGAAATTAGCAAAGTTACAATCAGCGCAGAAAAACAGTAAAAATTCACTTTACTTAATAGATCTAATGGCACTTTAAACGCTCGCAAAATGTATCTTTTATAGCTACCCTGGACCAGTCGATAGAACGCGCAAGCAAAAAGATGATAGTGGTCCATCAGCCGTTCATCATAAATGCTTCAAGTCTGAGAGATTGCCACTGGAAACATCGTAAATTTGTGGTGGCATAAAAAATTTGAGTGACCATCGAGGCGTAGTGGTTTGGATATTTTGGTTCACGTAAGAAGATTTAAAAAAAGTGTGCTCAGCGCTGCTTAAATGATCACATTAAATTCCATCTCGATGGAACTGGAATGCAGGCAGATGAAATCTTTTGCGGATGAAAAGAACTGTATCCAAGAAGACCTTGATGTGATCCACCTCATATGGTTGGCAAAGATATTGTGTGTCGTCTCAACTGACACCCTGGGGGCCGTTCGAAATTTAATCGATGGCAAATGAGTTCTAACTCATCAATCAAGCGCTGATTTGGCACCTGATGGCGTCCGTGCTTTGGTGGAATATAATCTTTAAGAAGTTTGAAAATTTACTACCTGACGAAGTCAGGTGATTCGCATGACAAAGAAGTTCGATCGACTTAAATTAGTTTTAAATGCCTTTTGATTTATTACAAAACGAAACAGGAAGCTTCCCCGCTAATTCGTCACGCTTTTTTCTTTTTAATTACATACAAGGTTAGTTGTAATGGGATGCTGCTTAAATCGAAAACTTTTCATCTCAGGCCTTCCAGCATTATATTTGCATATAAGCGTTGTATTAAAATTGTTTATAAATAAGATTTACAGGATTCAAGGGCCTTTTCATCGGATACGATTCGATTGCAATTTATCGAAAATATAGGAAATTTAAAATTGAGTGAGATGAAAAGAAGACATTGCAGTAACATTAATTGCTAACTCTAATTCAATTTAAACCTTAATTTCCTATATTTAGATCTCTTCTTTACATCTACACCTTTTCGTGGTTGAAGAGCTTGTGTGCGTCGATGACGGATTCAGCTATGCCGGCGGTAGATAATTGAGGCTGTAGGTAAGGCTACCCATGCCGTGGAGGTCAATCGGAAGATGCCAGACTGTAGTTGATGCAAAAGGCAGAAGGTATATAATACGTATATGGAGAATGTCCTAAAGAATCAATTCGGATAGGGATATCTATCCAAATGTCGACAGGAGTCAGTACTGCGACTGCCGACGGGCACGATGAATGCTCGCAACCCCGTCTGCGTGTCGACGTGGCACTAACGTGAGTATAAATTCTTCGCTTGGAATGTCTGGAGCAGGTCTCAGGGGAAAAAGCATGACTGCCTCCACAAACAGCTCGGCGGATGCCTCAGGCCCAGCTGGTGCTATAGCCCTATAGTATGCACAAAAAAAAAAAAGCACTCATTCCCTGTGCTGGACCCGAAAGACACCGGAATGGTGATACGATCTCTACCTCTCAACATAAAGCTATCGTAAGGCTCGTGGAATCCCTTAGCAAGGAGCTAAGCTGCACCCCAGAGGAGCGGGAGATATTATCAGAAATGTTTGGCTTCGATCGCAGAAAGGTTTTTGCGACTAGAAACCCGGCTTTTGCTACAAAATTGAAGAGTACGTGGTAGGAAAGTTGGCGGCGAAGGGTAGGCAAAAGTCAGCTGAGGAGGAAATCCCGGCCAACTCCGAAATAATACCTAAGGCTAAGACCACAAGGCGCTAACCTAAGGCCGGTACCGAGACCGTCTACGTCAGGTGACCAAGCTGGAAAGCCAACTCAACATATAACTTCAAAGTGGCTCTCATCAACAAGAGCGACCCTTATGGCATGGTGTGAAAATTATCAAGTGTAATGCCCATTTCATGCCGGAACGGTACCAGCAAGATGGTCAAGGCGTTGAAAGACCTATGGGAGGGTGCCTCTTTTGAGATTGTAGACAGAGGAAACATTCCGATGGCTCCAAATTGGAAGGTATTTATACCTGGCGTGTTGCCACCGGAGACGGCGTTGACACTCCTCCAACGACAAAATCGGTTGATAACCCGCGGATAGGAAAGTGTTGAAGGCTGACAAAACGGTAGCTATATATCTTTCAAATTAACAGGGAGGCAGAGAATCTCCTCTATCCAAAATTTGGGAAAATGGCGTGGGACGAAGGTTCGCTTGAGGTATGTATGTATGAAAACTCTGGTAGGAGGGGGGGGGGGGGGGGGCGCACCCTCAGCGTCCACCGATGCTGAAGGTAATACAACTAAACCTCCACCACAGTAGTTCGACCTCGACTGATTAGCGAATTCTCGGAAAAAGCCCTAAGGAAGCTAAGCTCTTGGTCGAGAACAAAGAAATGCTGCGTCTTAAAGAAACAAAGTTCCTCAAAACGCGAAGGTACTTCTACGGCAGCTTAAGGGGGATTTCTCACTACTGTCAACGACTAGTAGTAATAGCTGTTCTGGGAATAGAGAGCAAAAAAACTTGTGAATATCGTCAATATCTATTACAAACTGCATGGGGGTAGGGGCAGCAGTGTACTGCCTAGAGCTGAATGTTCAATCATCCTACAGACTTCCCTGGAGTGTAGCATATTTCAAGCCGAATCCGTAGCTGTACATAAGCCTGCCGAAGTGGTTAACAACCTAGCGATAGGCACCTCGGTCAACATCTACGTGGACAGCCCAGAAATTCTAAAAGGTCTGGGGTTCAACGAATTTTAATCTAAAACGGTTAGACTTTCAAATTCCTCATATTTTTTCTATGTTACCAGGTATTTTTTTAGTCAAAATTTTTTTTTTATATAATCAGTAGTTTTATTGTATTCCGAAACATACTTTAGTCTTCAAGTAAGTAACTTTAACACACGTGAGGTAGTACCTAACAGTACCTACTTACTGAAGTAGGCTGATCAAAGTTTTAGCAAGGCTAGTTAGTTTTTTTTTCAATTCTGCTGATCAGGAAAGCTACACATTATTGATCGGTGGAGTAAGTGATAACATATCGGCCTACAAATCCAAAGGTCCCAGGTTCGAATCCTACCGACGGTGACCTATGGTTGTTTTCTGCTGATGAAAGATTACGATAAAAAGGCCATGGGGTTGCAAAGAAAATTTCGATGGTTCGAAATCCACTTTAAACTGCAGGTCCATTTGTGCATAGGTTGAAGTTCTTCTCGCACCGAGAGAGAATTCTTACCTAGCGTTTAAGGATGTAGTGATCAATAATAAATAGGGTCAATTCCATGAAATGAACTCGTCAGAAACCAACGAGTTTATTTTATTTTTTATGGCTTTTCCATGCATTATTTAGAAAAATTTTAAATAGAGAGATCGTATCGGTTCATCACTTCCGAAAATTTAAAATTTAGAACAATATGCTGTAAAATAATGAAAGACAGTCTTCAGCGATTTTGTGCAAACCAACGAGTTTATTTTATTTTTTATGGCTTTTCCATGCATTATTTAGAAAAATTTTAAATAGAGAGATCGTATCGGTTCATCACTTCCGAAAATTTAAAATTTAGAACAATATGCTGTAAAATAATGAAAGACAGTCTTCAGCGATTTTGTACAAATTACCCAATCTTAGTTTGCGTGCTAAATGCATACCGGAAGCAAATTTTTCACGTTCGACTTGACTACAATCCAAAGAGAGGTGAACAGAGAAAACGATTCCATTTCCGCGAAAAGCACAGCTTAACTGTAATCCGATATTGAACGCTTATTAAAAGACCTGGCGAAGTTGGTCGGGGAAACATATCAATCATCAATTACACGAACAGAACGAGCAGTGTCAGTCGTACTGAACGAATCTCTTTTTGATCATGCCAACCAAGGATCGCAGTTCAGTATTTGCCCAGGTACGTTTCATTAGTTTCATCAGACTAGCAAAAACAAAAGAAGCCATCGCCCGCGGAGCAAAAGTAAAAATTAACGTAATTGTCTCCTCGGGTACAGAACAGACAGTTGGTCTTGTTTAACAACTGGGAAAGCTAACTCCATATGTTTCCGAAATCCCGTCGGTAACAACGTCGGTGTAATCTGCGCGATACTGGATCAAGAGCATCTCAGGGAATATTCAAAGAAACAAGCCTAAGACGATTTTAACCACTTTCTCTTTGCGAGTAACGTTCAAGATGTTCGGAAGATCTTTACAGTAAACAAATCCAATTGGAATAGAACAGAAGACGCTTTTTACCTGCTTCATATGGTTCCAGAGGTCCGCGAATCCATATCGAATGCCGTTTGTCGAACAGCGAAATCTCTTCTTGCAAGACACCTTGGTGTCAGCGACTTGTTATTGAACTGTAGCAATTTGGAATTTCCTATTTCCACATCTGCCCCAATAACATAGGAGCTAAGAAAGGTACAACGAGAAAAACTCAACAGAAAATGGGAAAAATCGGTTCGTTGTTGCGGGGCATTTGCAAATTTTTTCCATTTTAAAAAGAACGGAACAGAAGAAACTCGACAAGATTCGAGCACGACTTGAGAATTGGTACTTAACGGCTCGCACGATTTCCGTCCATCTTGGATCTGCTCCATACTCCATAAAGGCCAAATTGCTGTCAATTCGAAACACAACAAATTCCAGTGCAGTATGAGCTCACTGTAGCGAACTGCACTAGGTCAATTCTGGTGAGCACTTTTCCGATACGAAAATTGCATGAAAAAATTTTATAATTGGATTTCCGATTATTGGGTCTTAAGGGCAACTAAAAATAGAGAGAACAAGTAATTTTGGATTTTTTTTGGAAATTTTTTGGAATTTTGTTTACGTAATCAAATGGAGTAAAAGAGGTATTGGTTTTTAACAAATCATAAGTTTTCATAATGTTGCAGTAGCAAGAGCTAGTCTGGTGCCCAGCGGAAGAAAATGGAAAAAGACTTGGTCAGTGGTATATTCACGTGGATAAAAAGGCCAAATTTTGTAGCATAATCCTCTTCAGCTATGGTCGAGCTATATATTTTACCTGAAAACTAAAGATTTTAATCCAATGGCGTTTTTGGACAATTAATGTGCACGAAATTTAACGACTTTAATACCATTTCTCTTTCTGTAGTTCAATTCTTCTAAGGGGCATGGGGCGAGAGAAGAACTTTATGCAATCCGATCATAAATACTGCAAATGAACATACAATTTTAGAGCGGAGTTCGAATCACTAGTATTACTATAAAATCGTCCATTGGCATTCTTTTCAAGTCGTTGGTTAGTCAGTGATAACACGTTTGTCGTCCATCATCAGGGTCCCAGGTTCGAACCCCACCGACAGCAACTCACGTTTATTTTGTACTGCCAAAAGATTACGATAACATAGCCTTCGGGGAATGAGGAACGATGTCCGTAGTTCGGAGTCCAAGTTAAATTGTAGGTCCATCGTTCAATCAATTCAAATTGAAAAACAAATAAAAATGTATGATTACAAATTTATTTGTTATTTGGAGAATTATTTGGTAATTAATCGTGCGTTATTTGATAAATTGATGTTATTTGTGGAATTGGTATCTGATGAATGATCTGTTATTATCCTATCAGTGCTTCCTAGGAAGGGAACACCGTGATAGAAAAAAGAAACGGCCTCTAAATCGTCTAAATCGAGAAAGATGTGCTGAGTACTAGCGCGTTCGCCAAAAACTACCGGACAGCTCTAGCGACGTAATTGTTGATCCTGCACATGGTTATAACATAGTGCACTTTTTAATGGTTTTTAGGTGCAATTAGGAATTTTGCGTAAAAGGAGGATATATATTGCAACTTTTACTTTTAACGATAGATAATTTTTTGTTCATCCTCAATATTGATTTGAAAAACAAACAAAAAAGAACCTTTTACAGTTTTTCAGAAAATCTAACGCTTATTTTAAAATATTGATGGAGAGACTAATGTATCCAGGTCGTTTTACAGCTTAATGTACTCCCAAAGGTTTAACGGTCTCAAAAATTCATTAGTATTGTTCCTTGTTTTTTTTTACAAATTTATCATTATTTTTTTTTAAAAAATTTGTAAAAAATATCGAAAAACAAGACTAAATAATTTAAGAGAAGATTCAGCTCATACGTACCCTAATTTGGTTCATCTTTTACTCATCATTAGATAATGTTCAGAAACAATACACTTGTTCCTTTATTTTTTATATATAGTATATTAAACGATAATTTTAAATAAAATAATATTAAGTAAAAATAATAATAATTATTTGTCTCAGTTCTTTCAATATGTAAAATGTTCTAGTCATATAGTGTTCAATTTATCTGAAGACACTGAAATATATCGAAAACTATAGATCGGACCAAAAAATTCTTAAATTAGAATTTGTTCGGCCCGGAGGGGGGCATCCAATGATACCAAACTCAATCCCACCAACACCGCACTCCCTCCCTGGGAGGTCAGGGTGGGGATACAAAACTTATATAGGAACGCCTATTTTTTATAGCAGATTCGTATTCTTTACGTAAACGTGAACAACTTTTGTTACAAAAAATTTTCTTTTAAACGTCAATTTTTTGAGATTTTTGAGGGACAAAATTGAAAATTTCGGAAATTTAAAGATTTGTTACTCGACAATGGTTAGGTTTACAGAGAAATTGTATAGGAGTAAAAATGCTTAGATTCGTACAGGTAATCTGAACAAATTTTGTGAGAATTTTTTTTTTAGAAAATTTTGGATAAAACAATATTTAAAAGAATTTTGCATAAAAAAATTTTCAAAAAATTTGGTCAGATTAGTTGAAGAACTTTAAGTACTGTTGCTCCTTTCCAATTTTTCTGTAAGCCTAACCATTTTCGAGTAAAATATCTTTAAAGTTGCAAAATTTTCAATTTTGTCCCTCAAAAATCTCAAAAAATTTACGTTTGTGACAAAAGTTGTTCACGCTTGCTCAAAGAAGACGAATCTGCAATAAAAAATAGGCGTTCTATTTAAGGTTTTTAAGCCCCCACCCCCACACCCTTAAAGATGGTGGTGAGGTTCGAGTTTGGAATCATTGGAGACGAAAAAATTTTACTTTTAATTTTTTTTGATCCGATGTGTAGTTTTCGAGATATTTTAGTGTCTTCAGATAAATTAAATACCCTGTATAGGTATTATGATTCAGACTCTATTAATGACATCCTGGCTACGTCCTTTTGTTGGCTTCGTTGAATTCATAGGCTCTAACATGCCGAACATATCCTAAAGATTATTTTCAATCAGACAGTTCTTGCGAAAAGGATATCCTTTAACTATCATTTAGTATGCTTTGGATTGGACCTGATGCAAAAGGACTGGCGGGAATGTCTAGCAACTCCTTAGATTTTGTTTCCTTATCAAGTAGAAACTGCCATACGGAACAAGGCAATTACGGCCACTTTTTAGGTTCGATCCAAAACGTACTGATAAAGGATATTCCAATAAAATTTAATGTCCGAATTAATGCAATTTTTCTGAGTCGTTAGAAGAATAGAAGCTCCTTTAGAATTGAAGTTCAAAGAGCTGTAATTTGTGTGTCGTAAGACTTGCTTTGTATAATTTTCGAGTTTACCGAGTCTACCGAAGGTTTTGTCCTTAGAATAAAGAACTAGAGGAAAGGATATAATTAAGCATTTTACTATATGTATGTGTAGAGTCCAAAAGAAGTCTGCGTTTCGAACATGAAAGTAGTAAAATCTTGCTTGTATACCAAAGGGGCTATCTCATTTTGATTATGTTTTAAATTTGGGGTTTTAAAAATATATTTCAACTTTTAACTCATTACGACTAAGATTTATGACAATGTTCTTATCACATCTTTTATTCATTCTGAAAAAGACTTCCCTTGGAACTAACGCCTGTTCTTTCTGCAGCATATAACCATACACTTTATTATTGTAATAAATATAATTTAATTAAAAAAAATACAATGAATACATGTTTATAACTTTTGACCGTTTTTTATTAATTTTTACAAAAATTGTAACCATAATTAGCTAAATCTTACCAGAAAAATTGAAAAACACTACTTGAGCAATCTGTCCAATTTGACAATCGTTGGCGACACTTCACTTAACCGCTTTGCCACTTTGCCCAGAAGCAAAATACCTCTTAAACGTACGCTTTTCCTTGATATATTCTTTCTTCTCCTTCTTTATTCTAAGCTTTTGCCCGACTTAAGCGTACGGATAAGTTGCCAACATAAAGATTCTTCTTTTCGTAAAGTGAAAGCTTGATAAATTAAAAAAAATTAAAATAAATTGAAAGCAGAAATTCGACAACCTTCCCCGATGAACATATCAAGCCTTAAGTAACCATAAATGGCCTAATGTTAGCGACTAAATAACAAAAATGAAAGTAAAACTGCTCTGAGTCCATTGTTTCTAACCAAAAAAAAATAGTTTCCGGTACAGTCGGAACGTTTCATTAAAGAGCAAAATTAATATTTTCCGTAATATTTCATGTATCCGACACACTGGTCAGCTGACACAGCTGCCGCAATAAAAATGTGAAAGTGTTTCTAGAAAAATAAGAAAGCCTCGAGCCCCGAAGTACAGGCCCTCAGTAATCTTCTTATGCAAATGTGATGGCGGCGCCCTATAATAACCGGGAATTTGACGCTATAACTCACTTCTTGGGAAACCGTATCTCAACGAGAGCTGTCACACCTCGCTTTAGCTCAAACGGACAATGTGAAAGAGTTCCATCCCAAAGCCGGACTCCAAAATTAAATTCGCATCCCAGGCGGGAGAACTCAACTTAGTTCCCGCAAAGTCATTAAGATCGTTTCTGAAAAGTCTTCAAAACAGGACAGATACGAGCCGACTGTAAATCACGAAAACCGCCACAGACGTAATCTCGAATGGCGGCACATAAATCGATTTAGAAGAGTTTTCTGGTTCGTTCCAGCTATTGCAATTAATTTCAATATTTATGAGGTTTGTCAAGAATTCCCATCGATCTTAATAGCCCGAGGGGAGCAAAAGAGATACATTATCGGGCAGTATGTCTTCATTATTGCACAATCCGTGAGGAATGCAAGATACAAATACTCTATCTGCAGGCAAAACACTAACGATTTGAGGTTGCTCTGCATCTGTGCAGTACATTAAAGAGCAGGGCAATTGCATTGCCCCAATGTCTCCACGTTAAGATGCAATCCAGACCAACTAATTGGGTTAGTTAGTGTCTAACAATTAGCACGAAGTCATGCCTTTCGCTTGATGTATTTCAATCGAATTGCAACGGCAGTTCGTTGATAGCATTAGGATTCGTCACCAATAACAAAAGAATTAAGATGAAGATCTGCAGATCGGGATGCAACATTAAACCGAATCCGCCTAAGATCGGACCACAATGTCTTTATTGCCTTCGATATTACGAAGAGGGAGTTCTCATGTCTGGCAGAAACATGTTCTTGCATCCAAACCCATTAAGTACGTGACGGTGCTACCGTCTTATTTAAAGTTGATGTACATATAATAACACGGGATGGAGGTAAGAACGGCTTTGTAGATGCCTTTTGTTATCTGGACCATTTTCGTCTTCATACTTTCCTTTTGTTGTAACCAACTACTGTTAACAGAATTCCCGCTTAAATCGCGGAAAAAAATATTAAATTGCAAAATGTGGGAAACGCACTATGCTTTTTTGTCGCCACGTAGAAGATACAGATAGTGTAGTTGGAATTTGTTCTACTTATGCGTCTGAGTTTCAGATTTACGTGCATACTGATGACCGAGAGATCTTTTTCTTCACTTTGCTGGATCTTGTGTTACTAACAGTAGTGATGGTTTACCAAAAAGAACTACAAAATAAGGGTTTCTTCCCTTAAGGTATTGTATTATTTGCTGAAATACGCTTATTGGATGAAAGGCTAAGCCCAAAAGTTGAACTTTGCTTTAACAATAGAAGTGAAGCAATATATAAATTTGTACTATAATCAGCAACCACCACTCACCACTTCATGTTTTTGATTTTTGTTATAACTTTTAAAAACCTGGTCTTTTTACCCGACTAAAGCAAAAAAAGGAGGGTTATCAGTCTATGTATGTATGTTTGTGGCTATAAATGACCTTGTGTTTGACGAAGCTACCATCTTAAAGCACATCTCGAATTTGGTTAATAGTTTCTCGAGTGGTCCTAATGCCATTCTAACGTTTTTTTCTGAGAAATATTAGTTTATCTCTTATTTCTGACCTTTGATGTCTTCCCGAAAACTTTAAAACAATCTGTGTTTATACTCCTACATTGAGTAAAAATAATTGAGTTTGTATATTCACGCCCAAATCAAGTACAGACGTTAATATTTTTAAAAGTATACACGCGGCCGTGGCGAGCATGCACAGCGAACAAATGCTCCCGGTAGTATTATGCCCGCTCCTGCTACAGGCACGAACATCTAAAATACGCCCGCCATAAATGCACGCGTCTGTTACTGCATTCTAGCTTTAACATATTCGAGACTGGTGACTCACCCGTAAAGACGCGTGTTCGCCATATGGGTCATCGGCCACCCCATATTAATAATAATATATTTTTTTATGTATAATGGCAAAGAAATGACACGGTACGTTATTCTAAAGATGTTTCGTAAAGATGACTTTAAAATTTATTAGCTGATAAGAACTATAGCAAATGATCTTTAACGAGCGCCTTGAAATTACTGATTGTGCCCGATGTTTGGATATTAAGAGAAAGACTGTTGCAGAGGCAA
This sequence comes from Leptarthrus brevirostris, assembly GCA_964036015.1. Classification (NCBI taxonomy): domain Eukaryota; kingdom Metazoa; phylum Arthropoda; class Insecta; order Diptera; family Asilidae; genus Leptarthrus; species Leptarthrus brevirostris. The sequence continues at coordinate 2,281,921 of OZ038372.1, read as the reverse complement.
ATAATTTGGACAGGATAGAAATCTTCCATGATCGATTTGTAGAAGCGTGGTATTAAAAGGTTTCTGTTACCCTAAGATGTTGTGAAGTTAAAGAAAACTCTGAGGTATTCCGGTTTATAAGAATGAAGCAGATTGTACAAGAAAGCAAGAGTCCTTTGCTTTAGATAGAAGATAATGTACAACTGAGCACTTTCATCCGGAACGGTGAAACATGGTCATACCTTCGTAGTCCGAAAACAAAACGAATGCTGCCATTGAAAGCAACTTCCATTTTACACGCACAGGTGCTATCTAGCTTTGGGAAAATCATACTACAAAAGGTAAAATGGGGCAATATTAACACCTTAAGTAATCTTAAGCGTATACTAACAGGTGAAATTCTCGCCGAGAGCCACAGTCTACGAAGGCCACCATAAATCACGCCAAGCTTTCTATTTGAATTGTCGCAGCATTTCATTTGTTGATTCATTGTAATCCCAAGCGTAATCGAGAACTGGTAGTGAATTCCCGATTAAAACCACCGACGGAATATTAGACTTATCAGCTGTTGGAGAAAATGATAACCTGCGATTTCCTAGGGTTAAGCTGCAATCGATTATAATAGTAGCATATGCATATACTGTCAAGGTCAGAATTAATTCGTGCTATACAGTCTTCAATAAGTCCCGTCGGTCGGCTTAAATATAATTGTACGTCGTCCCAATAGAGATGAATACTTCTGTCGCGGGTCACCGACGGCAGATCATTAATAAATAAATTGAACCGTAAGGGACCCAAAATTAATCCTTGCTTCATATATAGCCGCGAGGAGAATGTGTTGTCATCCTTAAACTGTTGGGAACGGCCCGAGAGGAAATTAATAATCATTTGAACTGCAACCTATCAAACCTAAAATAAGAAGAAAGCTTACGGATGAGAATGCAATGATCAACACAACCAAAAGCCTTAGCAAAATCAAGTAGAATTAAGGTAGTTAATTCATTCCTATCAAGAGCGCTTCTTATATCTGAAGAAACTTTAAGAATGGCAGTTCCCTGTAGTGATAGGCTCGAAAGCCAGACAGCCTAACAAGTTATATTTTTCCAAATATTCCAGTATTTGCCTATACATAAGCTTCTTCAAAACTTTAGACAAAAAGCTTAGTAGGCTAATAGGATGCAGGTCCGATTGTTATTCTGGACAGGACTTGTTAGGTACGGGAAGAACTATAGCAGTCTTCCAGGTAGTGGGAAACATAGATCTGATGAGACAAGAATTTATTTTATGGTGAATATATCTACCAATTATAGGGAATAAAAATTTAATAAATCGTGGTAAAAGATTCTCTGGTCCTGTTGCGCCTGATTTGATTGAGCCAATAGCTGTTACGAGTTCATCAAGATCAACCGCACGAAAAGAAAACAAATTGGTAGAATCACCAATCACAGGAGAACTTGATGGGTCATCAAAAACGGTGGCCTGACTTGGAGCTACTGAAGGGATATTACAATTGTTCCCAACAGCCGATTACTCACAAGGTGAGTCATGACAATAATAATGATAACAATTACCTGAAATTTTTTATTTTTATTTTATATATTTCCAGTTTCAGTTACAATCTTTATTAACCCAAGTAAAATAAGAGTCAACTGCTTAAACGTTGCCGGCTACCGCTTAGATAGTTTTGTTATTTCAGACGTCGGTCTCACATGAGTTAAACAGCGAAAATGATTTTATTGTTTTTGTTTTAAATTCTAATCTAGAAACAGCGCGAACGTACCGTGCTTGGTTTGGACTATTTCGTGCGTCTTTTATTGATACGTGCCTGCAGCGGTTTGGAATTTGGAAAAGTATAATTATTACTCAAGCGTATCGCGCCTAATTTGATGCCACTCAGTCGTTTTGATGCTTTGCGGGCGAGCCTTATTTTTACTCGGGAACATCTGTAAAATTCGTTGGCATGAGCCTGTAGGTGATCTGTCAGTTTAGCTGATGACCACTTCAGTAATATTGCATACCACTCTGCGTATGTTTTTAAACCGATTAGCCAGTTTCTATGGGTTCAGATGAAGACACCGCCGTCTGTTTTCTGGTTAATTTCTTTAAAAGAGTCTAGGGCCAGATTATTGAAGTGCCCGCGTGACCTACGTCCCCGGCTAAACCTTCCTTCCTTGACAATGCGTCAACTCCGTTATAACTTAAGATTGCATTAGGGCTGGGGACTTATGTATAGAATTCATGTTTGGCTATGTTTTCTGGTACTTGCGTGAGGGCGTAGCACTGAATAATGGTGAGTTTTTGAATTCTTGATGATTTTTCTCGATAGTGGTCTGCATCTCATCAGACTTCTTCTGAGTTTCCGCGCTGTTATTATGTCAACACTCCTTTGGCCATTATTATCCTCAGTCCGGAGTATATTAGCACGTTCCCTTCTGTGATAGTAATTTCACCAGGCCATATCATCTCGCTAACTCCGAAAATTTGAACATCATATTTTCTTTATTTATTTTATCTCTCCACTTGGACTAATGTTGACGCTTCCCTGATAATACGTACGTTGCATTGTGCTATTTGTGTCCGTATTCGTAATCGTGTATTTCAGTCCTTATCCGATGTTCTGCTTCAGTTTTCTAATAGTTTCTCTTCGCTATTCCAGGTGATTAGCCTAGCATATCTACGCTGAATGGTGGGACTATTCCCAAACCCTTTCTCTTTTTACTTTTTGGCCCGAGCGAGATTCGAACCTAGGACGCCAGGATATAATCCAGTTCACTAGCTACTGGGCTATTGTGCCCTGAATAGAAAAAACTTTTTGTTTATATGTACATAAGTAGGTAACAGTGAGTTCCCGCACTTGAACAAATTCTTTTTTCTAATCCGAACTGGTGTTTCTTCTGACAACTGAAGATTCGACTTAGCGGACTTTTACCGTATAATCGTATATAAGAAATTGTATACCAATAATCCCTGTAGTTCTTCGGATTATAGTTATGTATATATTAAAACTTATAGAGAGGCCCAAAACCACAAAAAACCAGCGATTTTAGGTAAGTAAATAGAAAAATCTAACAAAAAGCTGTAATCAGATTAACAGCAAAACCCATGCTTCAGTCAGGATTGCGTAGGCACATTTCCCATGCTTGACTGCAAAAACAAACAAAATACCTTCTAGTGTCACCGAAGGCAAAAACTAATTCCAAATGTACGTGGTATCTATTCACCAGAGCGAGTTCCAGGCCATTTTGCATACGAGGCTGAAATGATTTATTTGCTGGCAAAAGAAAGAAAAGCGAAAAGATTTTGAAACTCGAGAGTATTTCGAACAATTTGCCAAAAACGTCGCCTAATGACAAAAGAGTGATTGCAGGCAATCGCCTAAGCTACACCTCAACCTCAAGCTCGCCAACCTACACAAAACGGCGATAACAGTCTATGGCGCATTGCATGTGATATGACACAGAAGATAAAGCAACTTCCAAGTCGCCTCATAAATTGAATCCGCGCCGGGAGAAAAACCAGATTTTTTCCAACATAATAAGCAACAGTAGCGCCCACAAAGTTCGAGATGATGGTGAAGGCCGTTCATCACGAAGTGGATTTCGTGCAAATATGTTGTATTGGGTCAATGCATTGCGCTGTGCCAGTACGACAGCCCGTATATGGCGGAGCATCCGATAGCGTGTTCTGCAGCATTCCGGTCAACATCTTGGGCAAACTACCGCCTTGGTATACCACGACGAGCATCAATTTTATTGTCCATGGAAGTGCCTCATGGGCAAGTAGCCCTCTACTTTAAAGATATCATTCTTCAGTCTTCCAGGTCATGTCCCAAATTTCAGTCACCTGGAGATGAGAAATTTGTTCCACATCAGGTACTATGACTCCTCTAACGAATCCCGCACACCGAACCTGTATCTTCAGACTGTCGTTGGCATGCAGCCCGTTTAATTTCAGTCGCCCTCGAAGGTCTCGTTGTCGTGAGTATGACATCTCTAACTCAACATTGCACCGGCGAGGCCGAGGCGACACTTCTTGTTAATCTCAAGATTAGGTGCAAGTTGACAAAGCGCACCATGAAGACGAGCAGAGCAAAAAAGCAGCGGTCTCAAAAGACCAATGGAAAAAGTCGTGTAAAATCTGGCTTCGGACAGTTCTTTCAGGTTTTGATGTTTGAAATTCGACTCACCTGGAGTCGAAACCTGGAAAGGGTTTAATGGTTCAAAGAAAAATGTTCTGTTCGTTCACTTTTTATTGTTATTCTGGCTAAAAATAAATGTGCACGTGAATAACAAAAAAAAAGCGCTATCATTGAGAGAAGGAACAAGGCAAGAACTGTGTGGAATTGTGGATTCAGGACTTTTCTGAGAATGCGCAACGATCAAGAATTTTCGTCTTGCGTTCTATGAAAAACCATTCGGAGCCGTAAATCTTGTCGATGCTCTTTTGATCTGGAAAAAGATTACCATGGGCCTCTGGTGAGTTAAGCAAAAACGACTGCTGGAAATTATTTTCACGTATTGGTTTTGTTGGCAAGTCGAACATTTCAAATCGAACAACAATTAATTCTTTGGATAAAATTAGATGAGTTGGTCCATCTGAACTACGTTGAATTTAAGACAAAGCGAATTATCTCCTAAACTCAATTTTGGAACATGCTCCTGGAGATTTTGGTTGAGGCTTCTAGAGCAGATGTTGGTACTAATTTAGACTAAAAAGCATTTTAAGATAAGCTACATCGGCATTACAAATATGAACCTGGAAAACGATTTGTTATTTTAACAGATTTTTATTCACAAGGTGAATATTATTGTTTGCGGGTAGATTCTATAAATTTCTGTTAGATAAATGGATGTCATTACTGTTTTTGATTAAAGATCGTATTGACTCTGCCAATTAATAACTGTGGAATGCCAGAGTCTAATAAGTCACCAAGCAACCTACGTAAACTATTTTCTCAACAGTGACTTAAAAAGTCGGGCAACCATTTTAGATATCTTAAAATCCAATTCCTAATGCGAAAAAATGTCCAGCGAGCAAAACAACTCAATATATAAAAACAAAAGTTAATTTGATCGCCAAAACTACATAATTTTTAAGACTTAACATTACTTCCATTAAAATGCATTAGTTTTGCTTATTTATTTATTCAATGCTAAAAATAATAAAAAAGTAACACCTCTCTCTCTCTAGTTCCCCCCCTTGTGGGACATGGGGCGGGAGAAGAACTTCGCCCAATTCGAGACACTGATTGCAAGTGGTTCTACAATTTAAAGTGGATTCCGAACCACTCACATTTACTCCGCAACCCATGACCTTTTTATCGTAAACTGTTGTCAGCAGAAAACAACCATAGGTCGCCGTCGGCGGGATTCGAACATAAGACCTCCGAATTGGTAGACAAGTTATCACCGACGACTTCACCAATAAATAAAAAAATATAAAAATACAAGTAAAAAAAAAGAAAAAACAAACGAAAACAACGATATAACGACTATTAAGCGTGACACTCAAGTTAAAGGCCCGTTTATTCCATAGATGCTGCGATGGTAAGGAATATGGAAAAAACTCCGAGTCCTCAAAGAGACAAAACGGAACCGACAAGTTCAAAGCACCTAACAATTCGAGGAAAATATTAACTCCCCGTAGGAAGTCAAAAGCAAAAATTATTCTAAACCTGTTATGTCTAGCCTCAAGAGACTCTAAAGAAAGAATCAAAAGCATATGAAGGCAGACGAAGACAATCAACCTAGGGAAGGCCACTAAGGGCGAATCTCAGAAATCTGCGCTATACAGCCTCAATGCGATCAATATGAGCCACGTAGAGAGGAGACCAAACTGATGAAGCATACTCCAAGATTAGTGGAACAAAAGTGCAATAAACCAGCTTCATTACCACCAAACTCCTTTGACCATCTTTTAACGAAGCTCAGGGTCGCATTAGTCTTACTGATGATAGCATCGATATGATCCTTGTATGAAAATTTGATGTTCATGAAAACGTTCAAATCTCTGGATTTGTCAAGTCTGTTCTGTGGGCTACCGCCAATAGTGGAATTACAAAGGAAATAATTCTTTTTACAAGAGAATGATATCAAAGTGCACTTATCAATGTTCAAAGGGAGAAAATTAATAGAGCACCAATTACATAAGGCCTCTAAGTGAGAGTTTAAAAGGGCACAGTAATTATCATTTGAGACAACACGGAAAATTTTAGTCTGTTCAACATAACAGAGTATTTTCAAATGAGTTAAAATCAAATATACATCATTGATGTATATGATGAAAAGCAAACCTAACAAATGGCTACCCTGAGGCACTACAGAAGAATTATTAATTTCATCAAAGAGTGCACCACGAAATAAAACCCGTTGTGTGCGGTCAGACATATCAGAACATAACCACTGGACGAAGACTAGAGGAAAATCCAGAACTGGAATCTTATAAATAAGAATCTTGTGATTAATTCTGTAAAATGCCTTACTGAAGTCAGTGAAAGTTCAATCAACCTACTTTCCAGATTTAACGACAGGAATACAAAAGTTGGAAAACTTCAACAAGTTGGTAGTGGTAGACTTACCCTTTATGAAACCAAACCGTTTATTTCCAAGCCCAAAAACATTTTGCAATGGAAGACTATAGCCTCCAAAACTTAACCAATACAACATAAACTGGCAACTGGTCGAAAATAAGGGTTAAAACGTTTGATGAAGATGGATATTCAAAGACAATTCCCAATTCCAATTTTTCAATAAATACGCAGGAATGCCATCAGGACTACACGAGACAGTATTAGTCAAATTCGAAATGTATTTCAATTTAATTTATCAAAAATAAAGTCTTTGGAATGATGTGAATTCGGTGGAAGCCTCGTCAAATCCTTAAAGATAGTTTCACAGTTGGAATCCAAAAACGGAATATTAAAGAAGTTACCAAAAAAATTGAGAATCATAAAAGGATCACTTCTTTCACGGTCGTCAAGGTATAACGTAGAGGAGTACCTAGAATTTCCAAGTTTCCAAAATTTCTTGGGCTCAGAACATAGGGTTTCCTTAGTCCTATCTAAGAAATCAATGTTAGAATCCTCAAGAGAAGACCAAAACTGATCGCACGGAATGGAATAAACTAAGTAGTCAGAATCACACCTTGAAGAACAAATGCTCTTCAATCCAAACAGTAAATTACGGATGATGATAAAATTCAGGAGCCAGGGTGACAGGCATCGCCTTACAAGAGTCTCAGAGGCGTCAGAAGAGAAGTCCAAAAAGACCTGGAACAACATATTTATAAAAACCATGGTACTACAATAGAATTATTGTTGGTAACCTTTTTTCACGGAACCCTAAGATGAGAAATGTTAACTCTAAAATTAAATGAAGAGTTAGTCGAGCTTGCGCAATCCGGATTAAATAACAGTCCATTACACATTTAAAGAACTTTAAAAGGAAGGCTTGAAGAAGGTTCTGCTCCTCAAGAAGTACCGCCGATTATCTGAATTATTCTCGCTTGCGTCAGCAATTTATTTTGGGTTCAGCATCATCATACAGCTCGTACATTGCTCGATAAATTTCTCTGTGCGTGCCAACCCTAGGCGGTTCTGGCAATTTGTAAACTTCAAATGAAAAACTGATGGTTACTCTTCTTCATTAAATATTGGTGATAGGAGTAGCAGTGATCCTCTTACGATTTCCAACGTATTTGGCTGCTTCTTTAATACTGCGTTCTTGGTAGATAACTCTGTATTAGTTTTCAGGATTTTACTGATTTGACGAGGTTCCCACCAACATCCTTTGGGCCCAAAACCTTGCTTGCCGACGAGGCTGCGGTATTGGAGAACATTTCCCACCTAGCGGAAAGTTTCTTGGCTGGTCTTGATTCGATCTTGAAGAACTGCAGTTCGTCTCTCATCCCTGTTCTTTGTAATTTACATATTTAATTTATCCAGCCATCGTGGCGTTTTTCCTAAACCCTAGAAGATCTCTATAATTACTCTGCTGCATAAAATGAGTAACAAGTGTGACAATACCAATTATAGTTCTATTGCCAACCTGTGCTGCATTTCTAAGTTATTCGAAGCCTTAATTGTTGATGTCCTTTATTTTCATTGCAACATAAAACCAACATGGTTTTATAAAGGATAAGTCAACTACCATGAACTTACTTTAGTTCTCGAATTTCTGTATCTATATCATCGAGTCGCTGAGCAGGTGAACTGCATTGTTACTGATTTCAGTAAGGCCTTTGCAGAATTAACCACAGGATTCCTTTATAACTGTAATATAACTAAGGAGTGCTTCATCACTATCGAAGTTTTATCATATCGTACAATCATGATTATAAAACTAAGTAAATGTTTTTTATGGAATGAAAATAAGTAAAATATAAATTTTTCTTAGGAGCTGGTCCTTCGTGCCGGAGTGTGCAGTCTTTTCTAGATATAGTTTGAATTTTTTTAGGCTTTATTTTTTTTTTGTATCCTTAACAAAACTGTATAAGTTGCTTCCGCATTTTATATACAAATTACATCAAACCCAAAGTTAAAACGCAAAAATTTATTAATTGACAGAAACTATTTACAACCTGCCCGAAACCTGTATAACATATTTCTCATTGAAAAGAACTCACGACTTCAGAAGTGGTTGGTGGTACGCATGTAACCTGTCAATAAGAGAAATTGAAAATGATTGCTTGAAAACTCTCAACAAAACATGCGCGGGCGTAGCTGCTTGCTCACAAAAATTGGGGCGTACCTTTCAGGTATTATGCAAAGATCGATAATTCACCAAAGCAATTAAGGAGTCTTAATGAAGATGAAATTTGTTTTCATCGAAATCGCTGTAACCGTCTTAAGTAACAACTTTTGAAAGTTAGTAATAAACACGATTGGTCGAGCTTTGATAGCTCTCGTTTACTTTGGGACCCGAATCCCCACAATAATCAAATTAAATACAGAGTAAATTGGATATTTCACACAATTCTCTTTAATATTGGTGTTGTGCTATGGGTGTCAGTGGGCAAATAATTAAAGTGTCGACATAGTGCCCTTAATGAGCACCCTACGGAAACAGACAAAATTGAGGCGACGTGCAGCAGGCTAGTTTTGAATAATAGCCAATTTCTGTAACGCGATGATTGCCTGTCAGCCTGTTTGCATTGAGCGCCGAAAGATCAATTTGCTAAAGTCAATCAGGTTACGATTAAACCGCACCTGAGAGAATGATATGTGATCGGATCACAGAAACGGAATCGTTTTCTTGTTTCAGTTGTATATTTGCCGACGATCGACCTCCACCTCTTTCTCAAACCCGCAATCCCGCACTCGGTTTTGCTACTGATCTACTACCATTGCCCGATTGCCACCAGCTGGACAACAGCATAATCGCATGAATTTATGTGTAACGTAAGCCCCCCGTGGTAATTATGCAATCGAAAAAGATTCGAGATGTGTGTACGGAAACAGAATCGTGCTCAGTTTTGTGTTGTTTACGTAAATTGCTCTATTGCCTGCCTGTCAATAAAGCCGCGAGCTCGAATGAAAGGCGTCGTTGTAATTGGCGCAATTTCATCGCGCGCCAACAAGTGCTGCAAAATAGACTGATGACGGTTAAGGACAGAGATGTGATACGGTGAGATAACTTTTGCCAATTTTCTGACTTACAAAACACTCCATTCTCCAAAAGGTGATCTATTTCAGATAATAATGGCGTCAAATTAATGAAAAATAGTCTTTTTACTGATCCCAGAGGGCGTATATTCACGGATTAGCTAAGAGTGCAGTGTGCCCCAATAGAATGTCTGTCGCGAATTAGTCACTCCAAACAAAGAATTATGAAAACGTTGTCTGACTGTTTCACGCTAATTTTGAGACAAAATACTTTCGCCTTTGAATTTACAGAGCATGGCAAATGGTTTTGTTAAAAGAAAAATAAAATCTTTTGGACTTTTTCCAGGGAATGCACACTGCACTGGTTGATTCAGGCAATGAGTGTTGCGCTACGAAAAGGTGCGATGATGTAATATTGTTAAGTGCAGAGCTCTCTTGTTTAACGTGGATGACAAAGTTGAGTAATTTATTGGAGAAATGACCGTCAAAATTCATTTTTCACTTTAAGTACTTTCAATTTATTGCCAATAATGGCAACTAAAAGGTAATCCATAATAAATTTAGGATATCACATTAAGACACAATAAACCTGGAAGTTGGTCATGCAATTCCTTTGTCGAAAGGACAATAAGAAATGAAAACAGAAGAAATAAAGTAGCAAAGGTACTTCCCAAAAACGAGAGGTTTAAAATTCGGCGGTTTAGCATTCGTACTTTAACACTAAGAGAGAGGAGAAATGTATAATTGCTATCGGTAAGCCAAATAATCCTCTTAACGATGATAATTATGTTGATGGACTTTGGAGTAGGCTTTAGCAGAGCTATAGGTAATCGGAAACCATATTTCCATATTTCCCACTTTTGGAAGTGACTGTACGTGCAATGTTGGGAGTTATATCAGTAGAGTCAACATTTTTAGAAAGGTTATTAGGATAGTTATTTTTTAGCGTTTGTTTGATGTCGCTATGTTGGGTAGATCAAAAGATAAAAATAAAAGAGTAATGTGCATACCATGAAAAACTGAAATTTATGAATCACCCTGTAACTCCGAAACGGTTGAGAATCCCCCCCCCCCCACCTTCCATACAATTTTTTTTTGCCTAGGTGAGATCTATCACCCCACTCATTTTAGCACGTCAGATCTGAAATACCCTGTATAATAGTAGTATCATAAGTATCATAACGTTGTTGGTTACCATAAAACCTTCACCACTATTGAAAATATTATTTAGGCTCAAAATCTTATCAATAATTCCAACAACAAAAATGTGTTAATATAAAACTCTACATCAAACCAAAGCAAAATGTAAGCTATCGTTTAAGTTGTTCTATAAATATAATTTGGGGTTCCACTTTCATTGGGTTGCTGTCTATAATTGATATGTTCAAAACAAGACAGAGTCAGTCAATCTTTACTTTTCTCGTTAAGACACTTAATGGCTGTACAAAACAACGCGAAGGAGTATCTATCAATAATATTTGTACTTTTCGGATTCAAAGAAGACATGACAATTACCATTCATTAAGAGAACCGCAGTCATTGATTTCTTTGAAATTCCGGCGAGAAAAAAACTTAAGTAATAACCTTTGGTCAGCATAATTATAACTTTCTCTGTGAATCCGGAGGCTCCCTTGGAGTAAAGTATCGCTAACCTCTTCTATAACTAAAAGTAATGACTGAACTTAGACAAAGCATTCAAATTCGTGAACAATTCATTATCGTCAGAGGGAAAGATCAACCGAAACGTTTCATATTTGTTCACGAGTCTCGAACCAAACTCGAAAAGAGTTTCTTTATTTTAACACCAACGACCACGAACTAATAAAGATTCATCGCCGGTCCGGCCAACGAGTGCTCAACATTGAAATTGAAAAATGACGTGCGTGCGCATCTTAAATCGTAAGAATTCGCGAAATGTTTAAAAATTGTCAATTTTGACAGCGACATGAATAACAGCCTTTTTCACGTTGGATTTTTCGTCTGGCCATTGCATAAGATGTCGATTTAAAGTGTTTACCTTCGTTGCGGAGTTGGTCCGCCAAGAGTGTCGTGTCTTTCTGGCTCTGGGGTCTGGGTTCACCTTTTACAGCATAATTTACGGACATTACGAGATCGTACGGGTGGATGATAAATTCGTGCGATTAACATTTTCAGTTCCATGTTATTAAAAGCAACAGTTGCAGTGTATGATGAAAAGACAACATTTGGCAGACGAACGGTGTCGTTTGCGGAGGGTGGCATTTTCTGGAAAGGTGAGGTGATAAACAATTTCTGATTATGCCAAATGCCCCGTAAGTCCTCTTTCAGGTCAGTTTTTTTGGGATTTATTGTTTTTGGTTATGAATTTTGTCATTTTTGAAGTGTTCAGCGTGAATGTATTATTTTACATTGTCGCGTGGAGAAAATCCATATACATATGACGGGCTGAGAGTAAAAGTGACCTATTTATAAGGTTCGGGCAAAAGTGGCTTAGAAAATGTTCCGCGCAAAAACGAATCGCGTGAGATTCCGTGCAAAAACGAATCGTAGAAAATTTCCGGGCAAAAACGACTTAACTACTTAACTGCCATTAACTTTTTGTAGTTAAATCGTTTTTGCCCGGAAATTTTCTACGATTCGTTTTTGCCCGCAATCTCACGCGATTCGTTTTTGCGCGGAACATTTTCTTAGCCACTTTTGACCGAACCTTATAAATAGGTTACTTTTACGCTCAGCCCGTCATATGTACCCGTTGAATTCGCTCGATTTATTATCGAAGACAAATACAGTGTTACATTTTCACATCAAAAATTACTTTAGACGGAGGCTTAAAAAATTTAGCAATTTTATCCATAGAAAGAGATGTAGCGAAGGCATTAGATTTTGGTGATGTTATAGATAAGTTCAGTAAAGTTAAGTCCCGAAAATAGTTAGTCCGCAACGGGAATTACGACTTCTATTACATTTCCTATAACTATTAATATGTCGGGATTGATACTACTATCTTTTGTCCAGCCATAAATGACAAGCCGATTCTGAGAGCATTATGTTGAAAGTATATACATGCACCTTGTCGCGGTGGAGGAGCTTGCGCGGGTCAATGACAAATTGAACTATACCGGCAGAACAGTAGTTATTGTTCCAGCGGGGTCTCCCATATCGGACAAAAGAAGAGTATACCTTCAAAAATCGTACCAAATCCATAGGTGTAGAGGGACACATAACCAGCGCTGCCTAACCAGCGACTGATAAAGGTGAGCTGGTCGCTATAGGTCCCCTCCCATGCCAGAGTAATTACGGTTGTATAAGTGTCTTACCCCGTATGTCGGCTCTGCCAGGGTGGGTCACACCTTCCAGACAAAATAAACACATTAACTAACAAGGGAAAACAAAAGCAACAACAAGAACAGAAGAAGGAAGACAGGACGTTGATGTCCTCGAACATCGAAGGAGATACTATTGGTCTCCAGCCAAAGGACCATAAAGACTACATGTAGCCATAGCACTCCTCTGCTGAAAGTCAAAAACCAGCCGTGGAGACAAAAGCCATAGTGAAGAGAAACGGCTCGGAAAAAAACATAAGTCAGCAGGCACCATTCTGAGGAATCAGTACCAAAGGGTTTGCTTTATAGAATTAACCCTTCTAACTCAGAAGGCGCACTTCACAGGCAGATGCCTGGAATAAATTGACCTATTCACCAGAATAAAACATATATTGAGGTGAATGAGGCTCCCACACCAACATGCAAAAAAAAAACATTAGTAAACAAAAAAACTAAAACACGCCCAAAAACTACAATCAGGGGTGCACAGACAACAAAGAACGTTTAAACGAATCCTTAGTAAGAGCCAGGTCAAAAATAGGACACATATTCACGGCTCTACACATGCGACTTATAGGCTCTTGCATACCATAGTTAGACCGAGAATGAACAACATGTAGTAAAAGCAAAAGCTTGTGAATAAAGATTAGGTCAGCAACTCTACGTCGTTCCTCCAACGAGTGCATATTAAGTAACTGGAGGCGATCCACATAAGGAGGAAGCCTGAGTGGATCGCTTAACGGAAGGTCCCTTAGTGCGAACCTAACAAAGTTTCGGTGCACCGATTCAATGCGTCTACTATAGAATGAACAGCATAGAAGGGAGACCAAACCTGAGATGCATACTCGAGAATTGGGCTAACTAAAGAAAAAAATAAGTGGATTTGGGTCTGTCGATCAGAAAACTCCCTTAACCACCGCTTAACAAAGCCCAGAACTGAATTAGTCCGAGATACGGTATAGTTTATGTGCAGAATAAAATCGAGTTTTTTTTGTCTAGCTTTACACCAAGGTAAGTAACGGACTCTTCATGACGGATAGTAGTTTCCGAAAAGGTATAATCAAAGACGAGCTGATTGATGTTCCTAGAAAATTACATAACTTCACATTTATCCAGGTTAAGTTGCAGTCCATTTAAGGCACACTAAACCCTGAAGTTATTCAAATCATTCTGAATGCAGGAAGAATCATAACTGTTTCTAACACATGAGAAAATCTTCATATCGTCTGCGTAGATTAAGACTTTGGAGTGCCTAATCAGAGGGACAATGTCGTCAATGTCAGTAAGACAACTAAGAATTAGGAGCAAGGTACCTAGCTGACGAAAAGAAATATCATGTTATCCAAGAGTTCAAAAGCGGCTAGAACGACAGAATAAGCAACAACCACTCCAATCTTAAGAAGAGGTCATCCTCGCAGCCAACAGGATTAAAGGTGCTCCGAAAACTGTTCAGCCGGCAAAAGTTAATGGGCACGAGGCTGAAAATGGTGTTAGGTTAAAAAAGTAGCTCAGTGACATATTGAGGAATCACCTTCAAGTAGTGCTGCTGGACGAGGCGGCTAGTGGCGGGAAATTGAACCTGGATGCGTGGCCAAACCGTTGGGTCATCAGTTGCGAGGACCAGATCTCAAAGGATTTCCTTATTGCGTACATCGCTAAGATCAGCGAAACCTGGGACGGCATGAAAATCAGCTTATCGCAGCTACGGAAAGGCGCAGGAGACCAAGGATCCGCATCTGGGTGCCCAATATAAAGATAAAGGGACGATACAGACGAGCTACTTAATTCCCCTTCTTTTTCAACCAGGAATGTCTGGAACCTCTCAAAAAGGCGGAGCACAGGCTTAGCATCGGTATAAGGTATGCCAGACTTAAGGAATTCTGAAATAAGGACGAGAACCTAGAGCTGGCTGATGAAAGCAAGGAAATGCTCGAAGGTATAACCAAGAGCACACAAGGGGTGCATCGGATAATTTGCTTGTTTTCCTAAGGGAAGCAGCGACATAGTCCTAATCCAATTCCTGGGATCAAGGATTCGATAATGCTCTTATAGAGAAACAATAACTTATTCTATAACACCAACAACCAGGATGGTAAGCCTAGAACATATTTCTTAGTCAGTAAGCAAATTAACACTTTTGATGAGTTGAAGACCGTCGAAAAAGAAATGAATGTAGCCTTTAAGGTCTCAAGTTCAGCTAAATAAAAATATCCACCTACGAAAGATCATTGACGGATCCTCTTTATACAAATCACAACACGCTTACCTAAAGGGTGGCTCCACGCATGAGGAAGTACGAACTATTGAGAAATCAATCCATAATAAGCAATATAATATGGCGGCAACTCTAGTTATTGAAGGAGCCTTCAATAACGTTCGCATTGAGTCAATTCAGGAGAGTGGAGAGTTTGCTCGCAGCTCTTAGCTATACCACTTTTGCTCTTAACCATAACCATGCTCCGTTTTCACTCTGAGGGTGATGAGATATCCCACTTTTGCCGTGAAGCAATGCTTTTTGACTTACTTTTGCCCTCACCGTGTCAATTATCGATAAGGTAAAAATATCACAATCAATAAATCGAAAGCTATTTAAAAGTACGCGCGGTTCGGAAGATTTCGAAATGGTGTGCAGATTTTAAAGCAATTAGTAAGAGGTTGAGAAACACATCTACAACTGGTGAATAGCGTGATTAAAAAAATTTAACAAATTCGCCATATATTATCTAAATTCCGGAATTTCTTCATTTTCCAGGAGACTAATTAATGTTTTCAATAAAATACTACCTGCACAGTTGAAAAAAAGTTTTTTTTACGATGTTGCCAAAAGCCTAGGGGACAACCCTTTGATGCGTTAGCATGGCTTTAGCCGGAAAGGAATTTAGGGTAAAGGGAGTGAGAAATTTTGAATGTCGTGTTTTTGCATTGCTGCGAAGTCGACATTTAGACAACAGCCCAGAGACGGAGTGGACTCGAACCCGGGAACCATGGCATCGTGGTCGTGCCAATTGGTTCAACTCCGTCTCCATGCTAAAAAAACATCATACACTATTTCTCAGCTGTACAGGTATTACGAACAATTTTAGAAATAAATGCAGTGTGCATACCGGAGGTGCTTCGAGTGCATTCCTGATGCAACCATCCGACCAGTCTTTATCACTTCCAATTTTACGGCAGGTGATACATCAAGACTGGCTGCATCTGAAATCAAAAAGAATTTATTCTAGGAACGCTAATTAAGTCAGGTGCATTCAAAATCATTCATTGAACTGTATTCATGACAGCAGCGAATTCTACTCTCTACACTGAATGACTGAATGGTTTGCTGATTACCCACCTTCTTACACCGTCCGCTCTGGAATTATTTACATTGTACTTGTCTCGGACAACTTCCTGCCAAATGCCCCCCGATAATAATTAATTTCATTTAACAATGCAAGCGTAAGGCAGTGATTATTACACAATTTAATGAGCCTGCTGCATCGAAACCGGCAAAGAAAGAGGAATACTCCTGGAGCCCAGCCATGTTAATTGACTGAAGCACATTTTCTTAGAAATATTTCTTCGCTAAATTCTTTCTTCGATAATTCCTTGCGTGCTCAAAGACTTTTCCTCTCCCCGACAAGACGCTGCATCATAGGTATCTTGTATCTGCCTGTTCGGGAATAGATCCCTTGGGATTTTAGTAAGAATTCCAGACCCTTCCAGATCCCATTTAACAAAGGGAACCGCCGCACCGCCCGGTCGATTAAAACAAACAAATGTCGAACAAAACAAATTTTTCTGCTTAGCATTTAATCCTTGGGCTCGTTTTTCTGGAAGAGGCCGCAAACATAAACCAGCCCAGAAGATGACTCAAGCGATGACCTCTAATCTTTTGCATTTTTGGACAAACGAAGAATGGCCTTAGAAGGAAGAAATACATATGCTTGCTTCTGACATGAATTTTGATACCATTTCCTCGAGTTAAATGACTCGGACAAAGGAGCGACCGCGAAAGTCTTTTTTTGCTGTCTTTTATTGGGTTTCTTTGAATTCTAAGAATCAAAGCCCGAAAAGCATATCTCTGCGTAATCAAGTGACTGGTCAAGTGGTAAATGGAGTAGATCGGCAGGTTGTTGGAGAGCTGGGGCAATTTTTCTTCTTGATTGTCCGCTGTCCACAGGTGAAATATTCTGTAATTTATACGGACCGGTTGGTTCTCTTACGCGTAATTAAGTTTTGTCGTTTTTAAGCACCACAGGCGGATTGTGAAGACATTGTCATTACACCTGGATACGTAACGTACTTCCGTTCATTGATTACCGCGCCATCGATCGTCGCACGATCCTATGAGCGGGCAGCACAGTTAGAGCCAACAACTCTTTGGAATTGCAAGAGGTTTAACTGTCGGCCAAGACTTTACCAATGTCACATAGATTTTTATATATGAGGTTCGTTCAGAGGTCCAACACCGGACGGACGTTCATGGGCTTCCAAACCGGCTTCTGATTACCTAACGAAATATCGCTTTTAAATTATGCTGACCCCGAAAGTGGGATGCTATTGCTGTGGTATGAGCAAATAGCTTATACTTGATTTGTGGGTGATCAATTAATCTGCTCAATTAAGTTGCTAAGGTCCCAACATTTTTTCTGCTGGAATTGTTTTTAACAAGTTGTTATCAAGTTGTTTATTAAGTTAAAGAAAATTAAGCAATTCCGGATTCGGACTTATGTTAACATGGAACTGTTTATGTGGAGCGCAATTAGGTAAAAACGACAAAATGCTTGTATTTTATGTTGTGCAGATATTTCGCAAATATTTTGAAATTTTTATTTAAATGAGTTAAAAGTGTTAAGTTTCAAAATATTTGAGGGAACGTTACACTTATTATTATTAAAATCGATAAGTGGTAATGTTTTGCTTTAGAAAAAACATTAAACCTACTCTAAACCAAAAAGCAGAGCTGTCTTAATTTTTACGGAACAGCACCGTATAATTTTCTGAACGGTGAATATCAAACTGTAAAATTTGGCGGGTATTTCAGGAAAAATTGTTTTTTAAGCGGTAAAATTTTCCTCACACACAGTAAATTTTATAAGTCGGTAAACTTTACGGTGCTTTTTTTTAATATAGTGTATTTTTTTGTTACGGATAATGAAATTAAAAAAAAAATTACTTCAAGACTTAAATTTTGTGAAATAAAATAAAAATTTTTCTTTTAAAATAGTGGCCGATAGTTTCTTTTTCAAAAGAAATTTAAAACATACAAAAATCTTTTACCTATCTCAAGTTTCATGATAGTAACACTAATTTAAGTGGAGTAGTCGACGTTTACTGTAGGTCAAAAAATAATTGTTTTGTTAACATTCCCACAGAAAAATTATAATCATTTGTTGAACTTGAAATGAAAATGTTATGATCTCCAGGTATAAAATAAGATTCAAACGCAGTGCCATTTTCAATAGTCCGATTTGGCGCTCTATTCCCGAGTTATGATTTTCTTTAAATTGCAAAAACCGAGAAGTATCGAAAACCAGGCGTTTTTTTATTATCTATAACTAAATAATAAATTTGGATTCCCATATATATTTCTATGGTAAATTTTCCACTCTTTCTAAAGGAAATACGAAAAAGATCCGTCCATTTGGAATTCACTTTTTCTCAAAATTTTGCCAAATTTTGAAAAAAAAACCACTTTGGACATTTAAAAATTTCTTTTCCACCATGAATCGATTTCTTGACCCAAAAACCAAAAAAGGAAAGAAATACAAGCGCTTTGTTGCATTCTCAGAAAGAATGATTTCAATATTTGGGTCCAAACACGCTCTCCATGTAAAATTAGCGAAACAAGGCTCATGTGATAATGTAAGCGCAAAACTGAGGATTTCACCTTGTGCAGCCCCTTGAATTAAACGCTACAATTTTCACGGATTGATGTGAGAACAGGTGCAGGAATCTTCAGTGAGGACCGAAATTTGAACACTTATCTAAGTTTGGGGGCATACACCTCAGTCTTTCAGGCGGAGATGCTGGCTCTGGTGTTATGTACTGAATTACTTGCTGGAGAGTCGGGTGAGGGTATTGAGGATAGTGGTGGCACTCGAAAACAGTACAGAGTATCCGTAAACTCAACGCGTGTGCCTTGAAGGAAACGAGAGTGCAGATGTACTGGCTAAACTGGGAGCTGCTTCGAGTTGTCAAGGTCAGGAGCCGTTCACTGCCCTAGACAGGGGCACGGCAGAGGGTCTTTTAGAGACGTGGGCAACGAGGGAACACTGGGAACAGTGGGATGTCACGGACTCCTGTAGACAGGCTAAGGTGGAGACCAGAAGTGTTGAACAAATGAAGGTCCTAGATATGGATCGTAGGACTCTGAGATGGCTGACAGCACTACTAATAGGACAAGTAACTTCACGAGGATGATACCTGCAGACTATGCCTGGAGGAGCAAGAGACGGCGGTGCGCATAGTGTGCCAGAGGCCTGCACTAGCAAGCAGAAGAAGAAAGTTGATGTGGATGGAAGAAAGAAGCGTGGCAGAGGTGTCTTATAAGCAAATGCTTGCGCTGACCCGAGGATTCGAGGTAAGGGAGGAAAACTGGATTAGTCCGGGTCTCTCTCGCTAAGATCACAAGGGGTAGGGACGAAAAGGGACCTGGATGAAGTGGTCGGTTTCGACAAATCCCTAGAGGGGTGTTTTTAGTTAGTAAAAATCTCACACTACCTGGTGTCTTTGTAAGACTTTCACTTCTTACCCGAAAAAAGCTCTTTGAAAATGCAAAGTATGCTCGCATTTTTTTACCTTTACCTATTCGGGTCAAAAAATATATTTATGAGGGATATTATATTATATTATTATAATATTTAAAATATCCAGAGTGGTCTTTTTTTCAAAATTTAGCAAAATTTCTGGCAAGAGTTATACCCACTCCACCATTCACCCATTCTGGAGTTGATTATGCAGGACCCTTTGATCTTCTTTCACGGAAGCACGTGGAAGAGGAAACAGGAACCATAAGTGATAAATCTCCGTTTTCGTATGCTTAACGACAAAAGCAATACACTTGGAAGTAGTAACGGACTTAACGTCTCAAGCGTTCATAGCTGCATTCAAGCGATTCGTTGCCAGGAGAGGTCCAGTGGCTCACGTATACAGCGACAATGCCACCAATTTTGTGGGAGCCAACAAAATATTGCAAGATCTCCACAAGCAAAAAGACTATCAGAATGAGGTACAGCAAGCATTGCGCGAAGTTGGAACACAATGGCACTTCATCCCTCCTGCCTCTCCGCACTTTGGAAGATTCTGGGAAGCTGGAGTAAAGGCTGTAAAACATCATATGCACCGTGTCATCGGAGAAAACAAACTAACTTACGAAGAAATGTGCACCCTCATGACACAGATAGAGGCCTGTCTGAATTCACGACCCCTTTGCCCTCTATCAGAAGACCCAGAGAGTTTGAACACCAGGACACTTCCTAACGGGTTCAGCACTACTCACTATACCTCAGAAAGATCATCTCGAAAAGAATCCCAATTTACTCAACAAATGGCAACGAGTAGAAAGAATGTATCAGGAATTTTGGAAAAAGTGGTCTGCAGAATACCTATCAAGACTTCAGCAACGGCCCAAATGGGCCCAAAGGCAGCCAAACTTGAATATTGGTGATCTTGTACTCGTAAAGGATGAGCAGTTAGCGCCAACCCGCTGGGCATTAGGCCGCATAATCGAAACACATCCCGGAGATGATGGGTTAGTCCGAGTGGTAACCCTTAAGACAAAAGGGTCAATAATGAAACGACCAATTACAAAGATCTCATTATTACCAATACTTGACAACCAAACAGAAGAAACTATCGGCTCCACAACAAAATCAACTTCAAGTGGGGAAGCCGGTCAGGGCCCAGGCAAGCTATTAAACACTGCACCGAAGGATCTCAGGGAAGTTATACAACGAAAACGCCATCCTGAAAACGTGCAAGAGCTGAAAACAAATTCAAAACGCAAAAGACGTGACCGCACGATACCTGGGATTTCGAACAGATTCAACAACTCATTTTTAGGCTGGATAACATTAACACTTCTAATTCTCATAGTTGTAGGACAAGATAATAAATAAATATTTGGTCGTGCGATAGTACTGTCTGTCGAACTTAGTATCTTCAAACAACAGCCCTTAAACAATACTATTTTGAGATACAGAAAAGCAATCGTGCAAGTAGAACAAACACATTGCTTTATATTTTTAGCATCTCTATTTTGCCTTTTTACTTATCTCTTTCTTTTAACAGCAGCTATTTAATACTTTTCTTTGTTTTTCCTATCTTTTCATAAAATTTTTTTTTTTGAGTTCATGCTCTAGCCGGAGGCGTGTGAGAATGCTCGTGTGATCAGGTGTTTAAGCTATCGCGTAAATATTTAATCACATGCATAAATTAGTAATCAATATAATTATCTGCCAAGCCTCGACTTTCTTTTGATTCTAATATATTGCAGTTTTGCATAATATATGTGCATATGTAGATTTTTAGCCGAGTGTACCTTGTGTGGGAACAGCAAATTTTAACAAAGAACAGCTTTTTGACTGATGTTTATTGATTTAAGCACTAAATATTCATATAAATACAAAGATGAACCACAGAGCAGTGCCATTAAAAGTGCGTAATATTCCAAGCTTGTTAGCGAGCGACCGGGCGAGTCATCAAAACTAGTGGTGTCAAAGTTTTTCAAAACAATGAAACAAGTTTCAGTTGAAGCGAAAACGTGTTTGAAATTGCACGATTAGAATCAAGTTTGCTTGCTCCTCTTTACCAAATCCAAGCAATCATTCCAAATCGCACAAGGTGAGCGTTGAATCCGCTTAAAGTGAGTCATGAACATGGCTCTTGACTACTATAGAAATCCTACAAAATAAAACACCTCGATGGTATTTCCAGTTGTTGTCTTTCGAACGTTGACAGCGCGCTTGCAAGCTATTGAAAGAGGAAAACTTCTTGATGTAGAAAATCTAAGGAGCCCGTGACGAAAAGCATCTATCCAAGTGTCCAAGGTATACAAGGGGAGCTAAATGGACGCGGAACATGATAAGATCCTCGGTCGCACAGACATGACAAGTCTGAACATTGTAACGTGCGTTAAGGTCATGACTTGTCTCATAAGCCGTCCGTAATAAAGGAATGCCAGGCCAGATAAGGTTGCCATGCTGCGAACTTGAATTTATTGAGATCGTGTTGCATTAATATTGAGAAAAGGTTTTCATTTCCTTGCGACGCAGCCATCCAGAAGAACATAACAACAGCATCGTCCAACCATCTGATCGACATTTTATTGATCGGAGCTGTCGGATCGGATTTCTAAAAATAGGCACTACTTCTTCACTTGGCATGTGACTAATCAAGTGTTTCGTCAGTTGGCTTAACTCGCGGCTTACAATCCTACATCGCTGAGTGACTGGCCGCCGGTTGCACCCTGACTTGGAATTCTACCGATATGAATTTTCGCTTTTGCACATTCTCACCGAACAGGAAAAATGGGAAATGCCTTTCCTCCGAATGTGGTTTGGCCGTAGATACACACCTTGTAGTTATGAGGTGACAAAAATTGTTCTGGCCGAATGGAAACATGTCGCAAGAAAGCAACTTGACCACCGATCACGGTCCACCTGAGTACAGGCTTTTTTAACGCCCAAGAATTTTTACGACGCAACAAAAACAGAAGTTGTTTCGCGTTCCATCAAGGTTAATTAGAGTAATGTCAAGTGACATAAGAATAAGGTTACACCTGTAATTAACTCAGTTTTGACTGTGACTGCTGCTTCAAGCAATTTTTCCACTGGGACCGCTGACGACATTTTGATAGCTTACAAGAAAGTATAAAAGTGAAACATTCTTGGTTCTTTTTTAGTTGAGGTACTCGTGAGAACTCTGCATTTTGGGTTCAATGCTATATTGAAGCTGTGTAGTGTAAAATAGTTTCAGTATTCACGAAGAAGATGGAATCAATATTAAAATCTACAAATGAAAAACTAAAGGAAGGGCTCTTACGAATTTTCATGAAACATTACACAGCTGTTTAAAGTCTCGATGACACAAATGTTGTTAAGTTGAAATTGCTCTTAAATGTCTATTTATGTAATTTATTGAAATATATTATATAGAAAACTTGATCCTACGAGTAAGAAACTAAGTGGAGAGACTGTAGCATGTAAAATCCGCATACAAGAGTGTGCCGATTTCTACGACTTTTTTAACTCTCATCATTAAGCCCTGCTGTCACCTTTGTTTACGGGTATAAGGAGATAAGACAGGTTTGCAATATTTCGAAAACCGGCCTGCATGCAGTAAATAAATTAAAAATTGGTACAGACAGTTCTGTACGTGGTGGTGAGAGGTTTCCACAACTCTGTTATAGTAAAAGTTTATAATACATAAAAATCTTGACTTTCGCTTCAAGTAATGATTAAGGGTTCAAACTAAACTAAAAGAAAGAAAGAACTAAAGAAGCTCACTTCCTATTACACCTTAATCCCAAAACTGGAAATTAAAATCCAACGTAGTAGATTGGAGGGGCACTACATTTTTACTACGGCTCGATTGTATAGTGGGCTTATCTTGAAAGGAAATGTAATCTCGAGGTAACCTGTTCCCAGTGTACTTTGACTGTAAAAAGTACAACGGCAGCAGATTAGGTTAGATTAGAATGACAGCCTCCCAAGGGGAAGGCGCACTTATTGATACCACGACTCAAATGCCTATTGTGATACCACGTTGTGGTTAGATGCCCGTCCCTATCAAAGATACCTAAAAACATTTGGATCATCTGATGAACTGAACTATGTCCCTGATATCAGTAGATTCTAGCGCGGCTCGAACCCTACAAAAACGGGGAGCCAATATTGCGGCCCCTGCGGTTGGCTAAAACCGGCAGCTGCAAAGGAAATGAGGGATCGTGTCACCTTCTTCTACATCTTGGCAACTCCTATAAAAGTTATTTGAAGGCACACCGAGTCCTATGAGACAGTGACCCGCTTGAGCATGAGCGAGCTTTTGAACACTTTAGGTCGAAAGACAGCCAGATCTGCCAGGTTATTGGGCAGGTATGTTCCCCTTGCAATTTATCGTTAGCAATCTTGTTGAATATTTGTTTAATTTCCAGCTTGAATATGGCTAGCGACTTGCATAACTAATGAGTAATATCAGAGTTTATTAAAGTAGTGTCGATTCATGCCTTGCCCGTCTCGATACCCACAATACTCATGTGAGGTGTACAAGAAGGCACTTTTTTTTGGCAGTTTTAGATGGCGTACATACTCCGCTGACATATCTAGCAACAGCTTGACTGTAAAGACGCAGATGTCGCTTAACGACATTACTCCTCAGTGGAGGATCTAGGATTTCACTAGGGAGGGGGAGGCTTACATGGACAGTTATTATTAAAATGTGTGTGTGCGTCAGGTGCGCATATAGAGTATTGTTGGGGTGGGGGGGGGGGCGGTTATTCGGAATTATTATAATTTCGGTCTGTCCTCTTATTTATTAAGATGAAATTTGGAATACGGACGTTATCAAATAGAGATCTGGTGAGATTTTTGGAAAAATAAGATTGAACTGGCGACAAATGTTGCTTTTGATGACAAATTTATCTGTTTAATATTTTTGATAAAATACTTTCACCAGTAAACTTCAACCACCCCCCGCCCACCCCACCCCTTTCCTAAGATCCACCACTGGCTCTGTCTATACAAGCTTTCTAATACTACCAATATACCTATTTCTGCTTGGAAAACACTAAAGTCGTCTGGTAAACGAAAACAAATGCGTAGAGTCTTCCTCCCATTTCTGCCTGATTGGAATAGAAGGGTAGAATGTGGCCTTGAAAGAAGGTTTCAATATCGTGTTATTGACACTTTCATCCAGAATTTTGGAATGTTCATGGTCGGTTTGCGTTCAGATCTAGACTGAATTGTGCCTAATAGCAGCTGAGGATGCGGTTTGCTTACCGAGAAGTTTTACCGGCGGTAGGTGGAGATTTGTATTACGGGCTTTGGAGGGAGTAGTTCCGAGGGAATAGGAATGTGAATAGTTGTGCTGCCAACCTCTGATTTTTCTCCAGTGCTTTCTAGTGGATCACCCTTTCCAGATCAGGACACCATACGACCAATCCGTATGTATGTAAGTATAGGCTTAATAATGCTGACATTAAGCTATTCCGTGCCCCAACTTTTGCCTTGCCTTTTTCCACGAGTTTAAAACTAGCGACACTTTACGTTGGATTTCCAAAAAAGTTTCAGTATTGAGAAGATAATGGAAGAAACTTTCTGCTTCCGTGAGAAGAGTATAAGATCTGTTTTGTCCGAGCTTATACCCAGACCAAATATGGTACTTCAGGAGATCTATAAGCTAGATAAGTGAACTATCTATATGCAGCCTCCTTAAGGATGCGGTTATCGCCTCTCTCTCTCTAGTTCCCGGAACCCTTTGTGGAGCATGGGGCAGGAGAAGAACTTCACCCGAAATCACAACCAACCATGAGTAGCCGCCGGTAGGATTTGAACCAGGAATCTCCGGGTTTGTAGGGCGACACGTTATCATTTACTACACCGACGGAGTCAGAAGGGGATTTAGACTCAGGTAAATACAGACACGAATCAGATAGTGTGCCGGACAAATCTATCCTCTTTTAAACAGCAATAAAGCATCTCTGCTAATATCTGCATGTGTTGGGTACCTACATTTGCTGTGCTGTGATACAATCGACGATAATGAAAATAGCAAAAATACTCCGAACGAGATTTTCAGATATCCTTAGATAATCCTATACTCGTTGCCTGAAACTAGGAATATTTCAGATAACGAAAAAGGGGATTTGTTAGCACCACCTTGGATGAATTGCTTTTTAGCAGGTAGCTTTCGAATTGGCATCCTTAAGGGAGACATCGCTATCGATACCCACAGGAATTTAATCGTCGTTGGTTAAACCTAAATATATGCGCTAATGATGAATAATAACGACTTCTGTGAATAATTATTGATTTACATAACATTTAACATATAGAGAGATGGAATAGTTTATCGTGTGTTTTTCCCTGCCCTGAAGACAAGATACAGTAACCAGTTTTTCCTGGGTATAAGAGTTCAACAGTGCTGAGTGCAGTACTGATATTCCTTAGGAAAGCTGGATGTATCTAAAGAGCCGAATTTACAGAATACGATAGATTCACATTGCTCTATAGAGCACAATAAACCTATCTGCTAGTCTAAAAGTTATTTTTTCTAGTAGCGGACACCTAACCTAGACAGGATTACCAAATCAAAATAAAGAAAGACGACAAAAAAGAGAAAGATCCGCTGAAAAATACTTTCAGTCGTGCATATCCACACCATGTATCGTACCTGCATAAATTATTCAATCAAGAATTCTAGGGTAGCATCAAAATTAGCGCGTACATCTTCCTCGCTCGAATACAATACCTCTGGAAGCTGTAATTTCCGGAAAAATTATAAAATCAAGACCGCACATTATGCACTCGTTCCGAACCTTAATTTTTATTGTCTTCGCAATTTCTCAGGAATCTTTTAGGGCATAAAAACGCGAGCAATTTTTTATTCGTAACAAAACTGACGATCGTGGTTGTGGGTGGCAAAGAGAAATATTTCTTTAAGTGGTACAGTAACCTAGTGAGCCCCAAATAAGTAAAGGTTCCCACTGTGGACAACTTAATTTTTTATCTCGTAATTTACAAACCGAAGAAAGGCAAAATTGCTTAGTGTGGTTGTTGTTGTACCTGCATAAACGTTGCGTTCATTGAACCTTAAAGATCGTGAAGGTGTATAATTTTGTCGTGAGGCATATTGAAAGATTTCAGTCACGTGAAAGTACATCTTAGGTAAGTGGATCAATTTTTTTTTAACTGGCAGCATCAATTGTACCAAAAACTAAAAATTTGGAAGATAATGCCGCTTTTGATACAAGTTCCAGAAATCAAGTCCCACATCTTAACTAGAAAGTCGTGCCATTACCTGAATTTAAGGACCCATGACATTCTTAAAATCGTTTCGAGATCAAACTAAAATTCTTATCGAGTACCAAACAAATGTCATGCACCTGGACATGTTTTCTCCATCTTCGAGAATACCTCAGACGACTTTTTGCCATCGTCATTCTTGTCTCGTCGCGCGTTTCGGCAAATTGCGGGCTCTTGTAAACCCTTTCTGCAAGATGAAAGTCAACAATGAAAGGAGGTCATGAGACTTCGGAACTCATCATTTTTGGTATCCCATAGTTCGTTATGACACTGCTCCAAAGACGATTTATTGCCAGCCATCATAAAAAGTGATTCGCATAGACAAAATTCGTTTGTAGTACCCGCAGATGACCCGTAAAGTAACAAATAGCGGCAGCAACAATAATGCAAAAATTACCGCGATTACATAAAGTCCGTGTCAGATAAATAAATCGACCGACCGCGAAAACGTGAACTAAAGCGTAATGAAGGAGATCATTTTGCAACTGAATGCTCTACGTGGTCCAGATGAAATTGATGCATGCATGCAAATAACGTGCTTCTTAATTTGATGCCATACATATCGTCTTGAAGAGATTTAGTGCAATGACATCACCTCCCAGCAATTTTCTGAGCCCGCCAAATGATCACGTTATCTGCATCCATTCGATGCGGCACAGTATGATGTCGGGAAAAGATTCTTCCGCAATTTTGTTGACACCTGAA
The DNA here is from genome assembly GCA_964036015.1 of Leptarthrus brevirostris. NCBI lineage: Eukaryota > Metazoa > Arthropoda > Insecta > Diptera > Asilidae > Leptarthrus > Leptarthrus brevirostris. The sequence continues at coordinate 2,254,328 of OZ038372.1, read as the reverse complement.
AATGGAAACTGAAAACCGTAAAAATTTTTAATTTATCTGAAGCATCTTCAGCCTCGGGAGAGCTTCAAAATTGCAGAATTAAAGAAGAACGGAAATAGCAGTTCGTGGAGAACGATAAAGTTTTGATTATTTTTGCTTGCGTTTACGGGCTCAGGTGGTGTGAAAGATAAATTTGATTTGACGAGGAAGACATTAATAAATATTAACAAGATTGCTCATCTCTTGGGATGTGCATTCCATTTGTTGCAAAGCCTTCCGTAAACAAGTTTTAGAGTGGGTGACAACATATTGAACCCAACAGTTGAACCTTCTTACTGCAATAATGCAAATTTATGACTTAAATTAGATAACGAGAAAGCGTACGAATTGAAAGAAGATAGGTAGAGACATATATGAACGTTTGATATATGTTAAAGTATAAAGATAAATACTACTTTTTCTGTCAATTCAAAGTTTCACCAGTTTTCCTTTTGAAGCATAAAACGACCAGATTATGATTTATTGGGCGTGAAGATTTGACCTCTGATTGTGGTAGAACTTGATGAAATATATAGTGTTCGATATATCGAGAATCAAAGTACTAAAAATTGATAAAAATACGATAACCGAATAATTGAATGCGAGAATCGAGTTTCAGAGTTTCTTCGATGAGGAATTCGAATTTTTCACATTATCAATATTTCATTTGATATTAAATTAGAACTTTGACTCTCGAAATCTCGAAAATTAAGCGATATATCGAAAATGTTAATTTTTCGCTTTTCTTATCGAGTTCTACAATAATCAGTGGTCAAATTTTGACGCCCAGGAAATAATACGGGGGATTATTATAATATGGACGACTATTACATAAAAGAATTCCCAATTCATTTGATTTATGCTGCCCGATCCATGAGGAATCATGAGAATTTTCAAAATGGATCCACTCCCGAATGTCGCAAACAATAGAGGAGGAGATTTTGCAGGGCATGAGACCGCAAAGACTTTTTTTCAAAATTGAGCAATCGAAAATAAGTAATGACACTATGAGTTCAAATATTTAATATTATAACGCAAATGGGGCTCTTCGTCGTCAACGGATTAATTAAGACACTTATTACTTCACTGGTTAAAATACAACTGACTAACTAGGCTGCTACTCAGGCTAGTAGTTGCTGCTAGGTAAGTATCAGACTTTACAACTCAGTTACCCATTGCTTGAAATCAGAGTTGTAAAAAAACTAAAATATTTCTTAATTCATTGCTAAACTCAAATGCTGAGTCCGCTGAAAGGCTGAATACATGTAGTATACTAAAATCCTGAGCGAACTGAAATCTTAAATTAACAGGTCCCAACATTGGGTTGAGAGGACTTAAGTGTTGCCTAGGGGTCAACCCTGTGATGCCTTAGCATGGTTTATGACGGGGAGTGAGAAAACTTGAATGTATTGTTTTTGCATTGCTGCGAGTTTTCATGCTCTTTATACATTTTAAAAAAGTTTCATTGATATTCAGCTTAAGTTATGTATTCCTTAGCGACCCACTCATTTTTATATATACTTAAGACATCTTTTAGTCGTTCTAATCCCACAGCATGCATATTTCTCTTTTTTTCACATCTTTCAGTTTCCTCTGTTTTACATGCAAAAATTTTTATTGTTTTTAATTTGCTTGCAAAAATTTCACCATTCCAGCGTAAGGACGTACCGTCGGATTCTCGCTACTGCAACAAACAACAACGCTACTGCAACTAAATTTTTGTAAAGCTTGCCGATTCCCAAGTGGAAATTATCCACAAGATTCAATAAGCTTTCGAGGACGAAGCACTGGGCATCACACAGGTAAAGGAGTGGTACAACTGCTTCAAAGATGGCCGCACATCGTATGGAGAGTGAAAGACGTTCTAGTAAGACCGCGATACCTAGAAATGAGATCACCACTGTCGCAGTGAGGACTCTCGTATGCGGGATCGTCGAATCAAGATCAAAGAACTTGCAGAAAGCTAGAACATTAGCATTGGATTGGCTCATTAATTTGACAAAGGATTTTGGTTTGAGAATCTTAGCGAAGTTCGTGCCAAAACTGGTAACGATCGAATAGAAGCAACCCTGTTTAAAAATCGCGCAGGATGTGCAGAAGACTATGGCGATTAGATCTGGGTTTATGAGTACGACACAAAAAAAAAACAAGGCTGGTCCAGTGGTGTGGTTTATTGCAAGTACGAACTACATGGCACAACCATCAACAACCTTTGTGACACAAACGGCCGGACCTGTGGGCTGCGGTAACTTGGCAACACCACCACGACAATGCACTAGCCCATTCTTCATACTTGATACACTTGATTCCTGGCCAAACACAAAATACCCATGCTTCGTCAGGCTTCATACTCTTCCATGACTTCTGGCTTTTCACATACTGAAAATGGCTCTGACAGGGACCAGGATCAGTCCGGAAAATACATCAGGCAGAATGTGACAGGCTACCTGCGCGCCTCTCAAAAGAGGTGTTCCAGCGGTGCTTCCGATAGTAGAAGAAAAAAGTGGAAAAAGTGTATATCAGGCCAAAGGGACTAGTTTAAGAAAGATTAGTTGTAGGATTGTTGTATCTGAATACGAGTATTTTTATGAATAAAGGTCGGATATTTTTTAAACAAACCTCGGAGATTTAGGGAAAGAATATAGCCCTGCGGAACATTGCCACTGATATAAATTCAAACACATTTGTCGCGTCGTCTTGTGAAAACATACAAATTATTGTGCATCTTGATGATATTGTCTTCCATAAAATACATTATTCGCAACTATAAAAATCAAACAAGAGTCAAACAATGCGAAAACTGGGTATGAGTAATATTAGTAATATTGTACACAACTTACAGTTTATTAGGTAAAGCCGTTTTGGTGATAGACCTGAACACAAAATATATCTAGAAACCACCGAGTTGTTAATTGAAGTCGAATAAAATTTAAAAAATATATTTCTGTTAGCAAAGGTCTTTCCAACGATACCTTAAAAGCCCCCCACCCCCTATCAGCAAGTATGGCGCCCAACTAAAATGCATTTTTCTTTATAATTCCAAATACAGTTCACACAACAATAGGGTTTTCGTTGAGACCCTTCGGGTATCGAGTCGTAAAACAAAATACTCGTCGAACTTAGAACCTATTCGTTTTTAGGAAGACGGTTAAAAACGGAAAAATATAGGCAATTTTCAGTATTTGAATGTTTTTCGTTTGCATAGAAAAATCTAAAAGTTCCTTAATGATGATGAAACCCTTTACAGTATCACCTCTTCAATCAAGAAATTTAGCAGACTCTCCCTAAAACCAAAATCATGTTTTGATAATCTCCAGCTGTTGCGCTAAACAGATTTCCCCAATTTCTTTTTAACTAGCCATGTCTGGGCTGGATGGTCATAGGCTGCCTAATTGGTATTTTATCATCAAGATATTGGATCACTTTTACTTTTAACCTTTATATTGAAGAAAAAACGATTCCGTATTGAATGCGCTCACAAAGAAAAACATCAATTTCAAGTTCGACCTCGGTCGAATGCATGAATTATCGAAATATCTGAGAAAGGGCCGCGGAGATAGGTATTCCAAGGCAAAAAAGAAAACTTCCCCGACCGATAATATCTAGAAAATTATTCGAGGGCCTGCGCGACAGCATCGTTGTTCACTCCTAAACTATTCAGACAGGGAAATCGCTGGAATATTTCAGGCAACGAACTCGGTCCGAATGGCAAGCAATTAATTATCGCCTAGCGTCGAATAGTACTGGTCCGTATCTATGGAGCCTCTATAGGTTAGCCATATACCTGTACGGCCGATATCTATGGCTGCCGTCACTGAGTTTGTCTAATACTTCGCGCTCCGCAGTTTGTTATCCCTGGTCTGGTCATTGGTCACCTTACCGCTGGTCGTCGGTTAGTCATCCGAGATAGATGGAATGTAAATTTATTAAAATGTTAAAGAAAACAAAACCGACAGATTTTTCAGGCAATTTCTGTTGGCCTCTTTGGGGGAAAATGCTTGACCAAAAGTCCGAATTCATTAATTCAGGCGATTTCTTTCTGGCCGCAGAACTGGAGATGAAAAATCTCCGGTGCAATAAAAGGTTGGGCTCTGGACTTGCGGTCGGTCTGGTCACCAACGGAGACAACGTGCAAACGATGAAATTTCTCATTTTCTTGATTTGCATTTGAATTTGTTGGAGGAACTCAGACCGTGTAGCCTACCTTAGCAGGGAATTTTATTGTTGTTTGAATAGCATCCAATGCGGAGGTGGTGTAGGATGACGACGGCAGTAGCAACATATTTAATGGCTTAAGTAAATTTCTGTAAGTTGCTCGCGTATGCGCTCTGACTTGCCTTTGCGTAACACCAGTAGCCCTTGAATGCTTAAGGAATAATTCTTATGGTAATTTCTCAAGTGCTCCTCTTTTCAATTCTCTTTTTGTGGTGATGATGCGAACAATGTTAAGCCCCAAGAAGAGGATGACGATGATACTAGTAATGAGGAGGCTGATGGCTGAGGGCTTTTGAACTTTGGAGAATAAAAACTTTCGAATTTGCTTATTATTTTGCTTTTATGTCTTAATGAATGTAATTTTGTTCCCCGAAGAAAACTGAAGAAATCTTTTTGTGTGAAAGAAAAACTTCGGTACACCACTTAGCGATAAACGAATTTGCAAGAAAACGACGGACAAGAAAGGTCTTAGGAAAAGATCAAGGTGCAAAATATGTTCAATGCTTCTTTTCAACCGAATTAAAGGTGAAGCGCATAGGTTCATTAGCTAGCTTCAGCTACTCAAAATCAGTTTGTATAATTGTGTAAGTATATTTAAGAACGGAGCAACTCATTTAAGCAACATATATACTATTCATGTTCCAATAAGGATCTCTATTGCAATAACATTATTTGTGGTCTTTAGAAATTCGAAAGCAGCGAATATGGCAAAGGTAGCGTGAATATGTATACCTTTTTAAGATCAAACTATTCCAAGTTTTCAACTCATCTAGTTTGAGTTAAAAATTTGGACTAATTTGATTTCAATACTTGAACTAGTTTGATATAAAAATTTTGACTTTTTTGAGTAGAAAATTTGGACGAGATTGGAATGAAAACAGGCTTCTTGGAATTTAAACCGAAGTTTGACTTAAAAAGTGGGTTTTAGCCCCAATAACTTTCCGTTAATTTCAGGATCTTCTTTTAAATGCAAAATAGTTGAATTGCAAATTTTCTAAATAAGAGTTTGATCCCATAAATGAGGTACTAGAATGATTTTTTAAAAAATTTAAAAATAAGCTTTAGCTCTTGAAAGAAATACTATATTCCACTCGACCTAGCGCTAATCTACAAGACCCATATATATATCGTAAACTTAATATAATTCCCATATTTGGCCTGGAATATATTCTTCACGTTGTCCACTTTAAACAAAGTTCAAGATCTAGAACATCGACTGAACATCGGTTGTCTGTGTCACTGTTCTATCACAACAACTTCCATAGTTATTGTTCTAACAAAATGTCTAGCTTGATTTCATGTAGATTACGCTCTGACGCACTACTCCAATCTCAAGTTGTTCTTACTTGCGTATCGGGCAAGTCAAATTTTGCCAAATTTTTCCCTGTTTCATCAGAATAGTTTTCCCTTTTCCAGTATTTGATGAATGGTCTAAACTTGTAGAATACAAAGAATTTAATCTTAATTTCCGCGATTTTTTTTATATTGCAGACTATTTCAGAGGTTGTTGAATATTAATAATATTATATTATCAATATTTCACAAATTTGTTGAATATTGAAACGCACTCGTTTCTTCACCACTTTCACCCATTTAGTTAATTAGTCTAAATTAATTAAAAGTAAAAACTAAAATGTTTCTCCTAACAGATCTTTATTGATAATCATTCGAATAAGAATTTATCTGAAAAATAATGAAAGCGGTAGTGATATATACCAATCAAGCCTTTAGACCAATTGTAATACATATGAACTGGTCTAAACTGAAAATATGGTATAAACGTAAATTCGAACTATGCTTGCCAAAGGGAAGCATTCTTGAGGCGTTTCTTCTTAGGATCATCTTATTAAAAAAGGGATCTCTTTCGCTCTAAATTCACAAAAGTCTCTTTGCTCATTTGAACCCTTAATAAAAATCCGTAAACCAGCTTAATTCAATTATTTTTCTGCTTAAGCTTTTCTAATTGTAGAACATATTTCTTTTTTGGCTTTCACAAAAACTTTTGAGTTACCTTTTACATTAAAATGCCAAATGCGTTTACTTAGCCTTAGAGAATAATGTTAACTTTTAATGCCTATCCTGAAATACACACACTTTATACTTAGCGGCGTTGTTGTGTAGTTTCATTTTTGACGATAGGAAGGATATGATTTAATAAAATTTATTGATTTTGCAAAAGCTAGGTCCGAGAGTTGTATGTTAAGTACCTCAGGTGTCAGCAAGAGATGGCGCTACTACTATTAAAACAACTCTATTTGTCGTAAAAGTAACCCTTCACAAGAGTCCTGTTAAATTTTCAAGCAGCTGCTTCATCTCAAATAAACTAGTGCAGAATATTTTAAGAATTCATTTAAGTATAAGAAAGCTTCCCGCAAGATGGTTGCCGCCACAGCATTCTCTAGATACAAGCCCGGAAGCTGACATTAACAGCTGAGCGTTGGTGGTGTAAACAAACCGAAACTTGCCATAGTAGACATAAGAAAAAGATTGGGGAATTGGACTTTCTTGTAGTATTTCTCGCAATGTATTTATAGTCTTAAATTGGATATTACTTGAGGTTAACCTACAAATGTTCTGAACATGTGAATGCGATAAAAAGTGTCTCTCTTATACAATTTTCAACTTTTTAAAGGGAAAACTCTCTTGTACTCGTTTTGTTGAAGTATTGTGCTTAAGATGCGTCAATGACATCAACGTTTCTCTGTGGTTTTAGTTACGAGAGGAATTGGTTAATCTGTAGTATAACAAAAATTATATAATGACGAAACGCTTGGTATTGAAATGGCCGAACTGTCATGTTTTCCGGGCTTGTATCTAAAGTAGACTATTTTGCCGCGATTTCTGACAAATGACTATAAGAACGCATCTGTAGTAACTTCAAAGGAATGTTTGGCGAGGTTAAAGTGCAATCCGAATTATTTTTGACGTCAATTTATAACTGTTGACGAAGTATAGATTCATCACAGCATACCAAAGAACAGTCCAAACAGTTGGGTTTCCGCGGGGAACTGGCGCCAAACACGACCAAGGCGACTGTATCGATCAACAGTTTTTGCCAACTTATTGTATGGTTTTAATGATACTGTGAACGGAAAAAGTCCGCATTTGGCGAAGAAAAATGTCTTTTTCATCAAGACAATGCATGCAGGCTCACGTTCGTCATCGCCATGACAAAATTTCGTTAATTAGGATACGAATTGCTTCCGCGTCCACCATATTCGCCAAATTTAAGCCCCAGCGATTATTTCTATTTTTGAATTTGAAAAAATGGGTCGGCGAATAAAGATTTGGCTCAAACCTTGAGGTGATTTATGAAACAAACGCCTATTTTGAAGCGTTGAAGGAATTTTATTTTTTAGATGGGATACAAGAGCTAGAAAAACGTTGCGCTAAGTGTATCGAGCTACAAGGAGACAATGTTTACAAATAAAATTAATTTCCCATCCTCTCATTTATATAAGATTTATGATGGGCTTCGCGCATTGTGAGTCTCTAATTATTTCACACCTCATCCAACGAGGCTTAAGCTTGGCTAGGATTTTTCTTTTGACTTATAATGTGGAGTAAAGAAAACAACCTGTTCCTACTGAAAATGCAGCAACTTCGTCACTTCCGCAAATTTTAATATTCTTCTTATTTAATTTTTTTTTATTTCTTATTACATATTTTTCTATAAGCTTATGCAAAAAAATAAAGTCGACGTCATGTTCCCTCCACACATTCATCATTATATATTACCTAAAATTATCCAATATCAAACATCAGCTGATCCAACGTGCAACTTATTTTAAAGTAAAGTTACGCCAACATTGCGTGATTCACAACTTGCTGCAAAGTAAACAAATTTTTCGAAATATTTCATAATTAGATAGTAAATACAGCTATCAAATAACGGCGAGAAGTACTTTATTTTGACAATATTTTTCTTTTTATTGGATTGTATCGCATTATGTTGACAAAATACGGCGACGCCATTCATTTAATTTGAAATTTCTTCAAATTTCTTAAAGTTTTCGTTCCCGTCGAAATCGAAGGCGAAGCGTAACTGAAAACCGAACTGTGGAATGGCGTAAACTTGTTCTTATGGCAAAATGTTTGACACTTTTACCGCAAATTTTTGCATAATAAAAGAATTTTATTTCCTGTTATCTATAACTTGAAATATTCCCAAATTTTCACAAAAGCCCATCAAATTTAACACGCGCTAGTCAAATTCATTCAGGTATTAATAAGAGTAAGGTGGCCTGCTTACATATTATTTGTATTCCGAGAGTCAGGCATTTCACATTGTGGATTTTAATCGTTTTATTTTTTCAAAAAAGTTGAAAGGGCGTTAAAAGCAATAAATTATATTTTAGCTGAACATTGAAGGGCTCCAAAATATTTATTAGATCTTGTAGAGGTCGGCAAAAAATAAAGAAAATTGTACTTGCAATGATATTTACACTTTGTCTGAGCATTTATAGAGCCAGTTACACGAAATTGGAGCAAAATAGAAATGATTCGCCGATCTTCTAGAACAAGTTTTTTTACTTTTTCAATATTTTCTTCCTGACCTGGGATCATCTTCTCGGCTAGAACGTTTTATGAAAAAATGAAGGTCCAAACTCCCCATAAACTGTAAACATGCGGAAGACTCAAACATGGTGATGTTTACGGTTCAATTACTAAAGGCTTACTGATGCTAATGACATGAAACTCGGTATTTACACTACTAAATGTATTCGCACATTAGTGATACTTCAAGGTATTTAGGCTCAAAACTTCTCAGAAGCCCCTCATATATCAGCCTTTCTATTAGTACAAATACTTTCACTTTTTTGGCTTGTAACTTCTGCGATAGCAGGAAGGCGGGAGAGTATTCGCACATTTCTGGGGATAAGTCAAAAACTAGTAAGGCTTAAAATTTTAAAAACAAATTTTTTGAATCCACATAGCACACGGTACGTAAACAAAAAATTCTTTCTAGGTCTCCCCTCCTCCCCTTTAAAAAATATATTTCTAAAATTCTGTCAGGGAATTGATGATGGAAATGACTTTTATAGCTATGCCAAATTTCAAGTCGATATCAATAGTAATTACTGTGAGAGACGACCGTGACCCACAGGCAGACAAAAACCGAAGTCTCGTCACCCTTTTCTCCTGATAACAGATTACTAAAGAATAGCCCCATTTGGGGTTGCAGCCTTGCACCTTAAATTGAAGCTCCGAATTACAATCATTGTCTCGAATCGGGAATAGGAATATATGGTATATAATGGTATATATATGGTATATATATAGGAGAGAAATATATGGTATTGAAAAAAAAATCGCGCCAAACTTAGATCCTTCTCGTTTTTAGACCATGAAAAAAAATGTAGAGGACAATGAACTCGGTGGTGACAACAACTGCTTGGCCACCCTTTTAGAACTACCCTAAAGTCGAAAAACTCCTCTTTTTCCTTTTATTCGGTAGTCGGATTACGAGGGTTTGTCGGAACTGGTTTTTTTAGGGAATATCGATAAATTAAGTTAATATAGATCAGACCCAATCAATTCCAGGACTTTCAAACTAATCCCACCGTTAAGAGTAGAATGATACAAAAAAGTTGCAAAGATTGCCGAGAACTCTGTTTTCAATATTCAAAAGGGCTTGACAACAACTCAATTCACCTCAATGATTCACTTAAAACACTTATGCCGAATGGCATTTGTAACTCTTATTATTTTATATTATATGTTATATTCCAAAGACCATAAGCTGTCTAAACAAACCAATGAGGGTTCTTATCCAGCTATTGCTATTCAATCACATTCACAGCATTAGATGACCACACGCATTATACCTATTTCGCGGTTGATTTAAAAATCTTTCTATCCCGGATTTCCGCCTATTGTACCTTAACCGCGATAGGATCGAATCCTTGTGATTACTCAATTTTCACCCACTTGTGATATTTCTCAAAGAACCCTAAATAAATAACACCTTCACTGCATGCCGCCATATTTCATCCCAGAGATCATATCAAAAGTCAAACAATGTCTGGAACCTGAAAATTTCTGAAAACACAAGTACAATGCAATCAAACATGAATAACGTTGGGAAAACCCTGAAAATCAGGTAACAGGTACATTCTGAGACCTAACGGCACTGTCACAATTCGTTATATGTCAAGGATATTTACAGGTAAACACAGCCCAAAGCCAAGGTTATGTCTGCTACGTGATAAGTCTTAACTCACAGGTGGATCTCCATTTACTCCGGGTAATTGTTCTTTTTTTTGTCTTCCCTTATGGGTAATTGTCATGTTGTACAGGTCGTAACCGAAATCCTTTGATCAAGTGTCAGTTGATTATGCTAATTCACCTGTGCAAGGTAAGACATGTGCTCCTTTCTCCTATCTGCATAGATTCGACCTAATAGTCAACATGAACTAGGTAAAACAGACGACGAATAGATCAGGTAAGGTCTGTGCCTCTGCAATGACTATCCGTGCTCGAGGTCTACCTGATTATCAATTCAACAAAATACGAACGCGGTTGGCTTATAAATGGAGTGTGGAACCATTCTGAGTCGTTCTGAATAAATCTTGAATAGGTCGTAATGAGCAAATTAATTTTGAGAAAAAAAGATGGTGGTGACTAAGCCCGTCACCGTGCGAATGCTAGTCATGATGTCGACTTTTCGCAAGACTTCTTTGATTTCTACTCACGTAACAAAGTATCTTCCCAAACTGTTTTATTATGAGCCGAGGCAATCGAGTATTATCTGGACACTGAAATTGGTCTATGATTTATGAAATTTGGTAACAACACGTCTCGTCCTATATTAATAGCTAATCGGTTTAAAGGTCAACAAACGAGTAACAGATGGTGTTTTTGTTTTCATGGATTTGAAGGTTTAAGATGTCGCGGTTTGGTAAAAGATTTTAGACTATTAAATTCACTTAACTGATTCTAATTAGACCTTTGATAGACTTCTTGTTGCGGTGGTATTTTTATAAATTTTAAGATCATTTAAGATTGCAATAAGCTAAAGTAGGGAAGGTATGACACTGCCCTAGGGTGTTTCTCTGTACACGAATTTGGTAACTTGGGTGTAACCTACGACCGATTTTACAATCCTTGCCCTTAGCATTGAAATTAGCCAGTGACTGGGGCTTCATTCTACCCGCAACTCGATGAGGGATTCTCAAATAGCTTCGGTACGGACATTGTTGAAAGCACCCTCTATATCCAGAAAGACAGCTAGCGTGTATTCTTTATACTGTATGGTTTGCTCGATAGTGCGCATTACCTCGTGCTCGAGCTGAGTCAGTGGATCTCCCTGTAAGGTATGCATGCTGAGAATTAGATAGCGACGATCCCTCAAGAGTCTTCCGCAGATGTATATTGAGTATTCTCTCCAGGATTTTTAGTACGAAAGAGATTAAGCTAATCGGCCTAAAATCTTTCATGTTCCCGAATACGGACCTTCATCAGGATGCCGCTTCTGAAAATTACTATCTGTCACGGTGTTACTTTGTTTTGTAACTTTTGCAGCATAATGGGCCGTATGCCTCCAGGCCAAGGGATTTGTAGGGGGAGAAGCTTCTTATTACCCAAAAGGTCTTCTTCTCTGTAATAATGGATTTAATGATCTCCCATGATATTCGATGCCCACCTCGAGAGTCGGAAGAATCCAGGCAACGGTCCCTACATCCAGCAAAGTGGGTACTCATCACAAGCTACAGGATCTCAGCAGTTGGCTCCGGTAATAATCCATCCTGCCTCCATACAAAGGTTTGGTTGGTATGACCCGTCGAGAGGATTTTACTAAGTCTTGCTATGTCTTCAATGGATCCACAGTACTCGAATCAAGTTTGTTTTTTGGCCATCCGTACTGATTTCTTTTAGATTCTTAGGCAGTCTTTATAATGCTGCCAGAACTTATGCCTGTGGCAGATGTTTTCTTACTGCATTTCACTGGCATGAGGCTCGAAAGGTTACGTCCATGGCCTTTTCAAGGTTAGGTTAGGTTAAAGTGGCTGCCTAAGAAGGCCAAGGAGGCCCATTGTGATACCACAAGTTCAGGATACACAAATTTTAAAACCCCATAAAGTACCTGAAAAAAAGAGGATGAACCTGTTACCCCCTGTGCACCGAGCCAGTTCTCCGTCTCCAGTGGAATCAGTTCACGGGGAGTCAAAATAAATTTGGCTGGGATGGGAAGGGTGTTTAGCCTTAACCCGTTGTCGGGAACCATTTGGAACTTCTAATAAATCGAGCTAATTCGGTTAGCTCTTCAAGGAAGGGGGAGCCCAAAAACCGGTTCCTACGGTTGGCTAGAGCCGGGCAGTTACCGAGGAGGTGGAGTATGGTTTCCTCTTCTTCTTCGTTATGGCAACTCCTACAGAAGCCGTTTGAAGTTGCGTCCAGTCTATCAGCGTGTCTACCTATGAGGCAGTGCATCCGAGTAGAATGAGCTCTCTTGACCGTTTAGGGTCAAGTTTTGGCCATATCTGTCAGGTAATCAGGCAGGTGTGTTCCTCCCGCCAATTAATATTTGCAATCCTGAGAGATTCCTGTAAGAGTTCCAGTTTGCAAGTGGCCAGCGGTTTACCCAACTAGCAGTTAATGTCCGAATCAGGACGAGTGGTACCGATTCTCGCTAGTTCGTCGGTTCTACAGTTACGCGGAATATTACTATGTCCATGCGCCCAGATGAGCAGTACTTTTAGGTGCTCAGCTATGTCATTTAGTGCTGCGCGACATGTTACCACCGTTTTGGAAGTGGTGTATACTCCCGTGAGGGATTTTAAAGCTGCCTGACTATCTGCGAAAATACATACCTAGAGATAGCGCTACCTTTATAGCTATGATTTCCGCTTGAAACACGCTGCAGTAGCCAGGAAAGCGGAATGAGATATCGAGGTCCATATTTTCCGAGAAGATACCTCCACCTACTTTGAGGAGGACCTTCCTCCCATTCCGATCTGGTGGGAAATAAGGAGTCGAATTTAGTTTCAAAGAAAGACTTGGGCGAGGTATAGTGGATATTGCTGGCAGTTCTTCTGTCCAGGATTTTGGAGTGACCGAAGTCGGTTCGTTTCCAGGTCTGGATTGAGTTAAGCCTAATGTCGGCTGAGGATGCTGTTTGCTTACCAAAGAGATCTAACGGTAGAAGGTGGAGAATAGTGATCAGGGCTTTAGAAGGTGTGGTTCTAAGGACACCTGTTATCAGCAGTGTTGCTATCCTCTGAACTTTATCCATTGCTTTGTGATGGGTTGATATATTTAGTGCCGGCCACCAGACAGTCACCCCTTTACAAAGGTCTCAAATTCGTCGTCTCTATGTTTAAAAATTTCGTCGTTTTTATGTTTTAAAATTTATATGTTATTTAAAATCTCTTTCTCTTGTTTAATTGAGTAAAATACAATATTTAGCATAAGTTTTTGTTAATTGTTATTTTTTTTAAGTATGTAGCCAAAGCTTAGGGGACAACTCTATGTAGCGTTTGAATGGCTTTGACATAACAGCCCAGAGACAGAGTGGATTTTTTAATTTTTATTTTAAAATCACACGTGGAGACCGAGGCTCGAACTCTGGAACCATGGCGTGGTGATCGTGCTACTCATCCATCGATCCAACTCCTTGAACTACTCTTTAGAATAACTTAATCAGTTTCTCACCATAATTTAAACATAGTTTGAAAGCTTATCAAATGAGGTGAGGTCGAACATAATAGCATAGTACGGAGGTCGAATACAATCAATTTTTAATAATTAAACGCCTACGCCTGAATTTGAGAGCTAGAAAAACCTGATAATGAAAAGAAATGTTGCGATCTATAAAAAGCTCACACTTCAGTTGATCATAAAAGCTATAACCCTAACCAAATAGCATATTAGTAATGTAAGTGCACTCTTTTCGCAAGCATTATTATTTTTAACATGACTTCTTTCATTACGAACTGTCCTTCTTTTTTTCTTTCTTTTCGTGAATTGTGCTAAAAACGCCCTCTGACAAATATTTCTATTATTATCCTTACACAAATCATAAGCTCAATAAAATTTGTCTGCAACATTAAAGACTCCCACAAAAGGGATCATGCCAAGCATATAATTTTCATAGTCGAACTAGTCTGTAAAAGATCGCCTGTCTACAGGCTATTGGAAATGTAGTAAAACTCCATTAGCACTGCACAAAAACCATTTCCTGAAAAGACGAAAGTGTGTGATCTTACCGAGCCTTTGCATATTATGAGCAAGTTGATTGCTTTGGAGGCGTGAATTAATGGTGTGAGAAAGTAATTACCATCTCCAGTTTTGCTATTAGGCAAACATGAAGAAAACTCATCATCGCTAGTCTTATGACTGGATATTAGCCTATGTTCTAGCTATGTTCTGAGAAGATAAAGTGGCCACACATATTTGCCTAATAAATAGAATTTTTGTTTACATTCGACTTCGGAGAGATGTGCAACAGCCAGTTACCATAAAAAGTGGCTTATAACTACTTTAAGGAATTACCATGGAGTATTGCTACCTGCTTCAGGTAGAAGTGTTTGCAAGATTAAGAGCTACGAGGTAAACTCATTTTGTTCCACTTCTTTACTAAATGGTTTCTTTCAGTTTTCTTTCGATTTCTTTTTTTCTATTTTTTTAAAAAATTGCACCATTGAGAAAAAAAACCTGCCCAAAATATTTAATACTTTCCAAATATTTATTGGAAGATGATTTATTATAAGCTTGGGGTTTACTTAAGTCTCTCCTTTTCCGACTAGTAGCATCCCACACTGCACCGTAATCATACTAAGTCTGCACATAAACGAGTCACAACAAACTACTAGTGGGAAAAAAAATTTTACGCTAACGACATCAGATACTTTACTTTCCATAAATATTTTGATTTTCCATCTGCAGCTGAATATTAATCACCCACAAAAGCCGCAAAGTCGATACGCACTTTCTACGTTGCGCTATACCATGCCATACATACCATAATTCTGGTCTTTAATTAGAAACGATATCTCGAAAGATACGCGCATTCTCGGGATTAAACGAAAGCACAAACGGAAGCTGGTGAACAAAAGGTAACTCTGCCTTCCATGTAAAAGTAGAGACCGTCTCATTAAATTCTGATTTGAAAAATTATTATACCTGCTATCACCTATAAATAATAATATAACCGTACAATCAATTTTATTCTGAAAGGGGAAACTCTTTTTTGACTCTTTTCGTATTTCATCTCGTAAGCAATTTCGCGGATTAATCGACTGTGGTGAATATGCTTTTGAGATGAACACAAAAATTGTGAGAAAATATTTCTGGTTTTAAATAAAATGTAATGTAAATGTTATCCCTGTAATTATTACTTCTTTATTTTCAAAATTGAGGTTATTTTTTTTATATTAACCGTACATTGTATGTGTCAGGCGCGGATTAAAGTTTTTTGATGAGCGGGAAGAGGGGTAGAATTTTAAGATTAAAGATTAATCAAATGCCTGATTACCACAAATTATAAGAAACGTTTAAGAAATAGTTAGTAAGCAAAGATAAAGTAACTTTAAGAGACGTAGTTGGATCAATGCGTTAAGCCGCACGACCACCATGCCGCGGGCCCCGACCAGACCAGATGACTCCGTGAGCTTTTATTAAGAAATTTAAAAAAAAAATCCACTCCGTCCCTGGGATGTTGTCAAGCTCGCAGCAATGCAAAAAAAAAACAAGACTCAAGTTTCCTCACTTCCCTTACCCTAATTCCATTCCGGTCAAAACCATGCTAACGCATCAAAGGGTTGTCCCCTAGGATTTGGCGACATCGTATAAAAAAAAAAAGTAGTCGGTTACCTGGATGAACATAACCTTTTGACTTGTTGGCAGTCTGATTTCAGGTCCTCGCATATCGTTTAATGAAAATAAATTTAGTGCTCTGGTTCTTTTTGACTTTTCTAAGGCCTTTGATTCCGTCAGCCATCAACTTTTTATTAGGAAATTGGCCAGAAACTTCAATTTTGTTCAACAGCTCTTTCTCTTATTAACAGCTTCTTGTCGGACCGTTCGCAGCTTGTAAGAGTAGGGGACTATTTCTCTAATATCCTGCCTGTGCACCGCGGAGTCGCCCAGGGGTCAGTGCTAGGTCCTCTGTTGTTTTTATGAGATGATGTGCAACTTTATCTAAGTAGACCGATTGGACTCATTGAAAAAGGCAATGCTTTCAGAGATTGTGGAATTGTCAAGTAGTTCAAGTTTGAATAACGCGGATAGTGCGGTGTGTCCGGCCCCTACCAAATGTGGGAATTACGAGGTTTATACCAGTCCTCAGCAAGGGATGGTGCTACTACTATTAAAACAACTCTATTTGTCGTAAATGTAATCTTTCACAAGAATCCTGTCAATTTGATGCGACGTTTAGTTTGTGAATGACACCCAATTAAAGTGAACAACTTTTGTGATTTTTATAACAATGGGAAAAATCAAATTTCGAGCAGTGATGTGGTCAAAGTTCTTTCATGCGTTAGCATGGCCGGAAGGGAATTAGTATAAGGGAAATGAGGAAAATTTGAATGCCTTGATTTGCCAATACTGCGAGCTAGACAACAGCACAGAGACGAAGTGGATTTTTTAATTCAAATTTTTGTTTTTAAACTAACGAGACCTGGTCTCGAATCCGAGAACCATGGTGGTGTTGTCGATCAACCAATTGATCCAATTTCGTCTCCTTACATACTCATTTTAAAAAAATAAACCGAATATTAAGATAAAAGCAGAACTCAGTGAAGTTTATGGAGATACTACACCTTCGTTATCGTCCAGAAAATATTGGAAAGCTGAATATAAAGGCAGTCGTTCTTTTCTCTAAATAAAAATAAAAAATCCACGATATGGTGATAAATGATCGGAGAGTGAAAGTGCGCGAGATTACTGAGGCTATGGGCATCTTCATTGAACGGGTGCAGAATATTTTAAGAACTCATTAGGATATGAAGAAGCTTTTCGCAAGATGGGTGCCGCTACTTTTCACAATTGACTATAAACGCGTACGTGTGTCAACTTCAAAACTGTTGGCGAAACATGGATTCAACACAGCACAGCACAGGCCAAAGACAAGTCCAAACGATGAGTTTTCCGTGGCAAACCAAGCCAAACAAGGCCAAGGCGACTTTATTGTCCATGACTACGGCCGAGTTTTGGAATGCACGCGGCATAGTCCACGTTGATTACCTTGAAAAGGGACAAACGATTAATGGCGGGTATTATGCCAACTTAGTGGATCGTTAGAATAATTTTGCAAAAGAAAAACGTCCGCATTTGGCGAAGAAAAGAATTCTCTTTAATCAAGACAATGCGCGCGTGGACACTTATGTCATCGCCATAGCAAAATTTTACGAATTGCTTCCGCATCCACCATATTCGCCAGATTTAGGCTTAGGGATTATTCCCTATTTCGGAAAGTGAAAAAATGACTCCGTGGAAAATGATTCGGCTCAAACGTTAATGTGATTGCTGAAACAAACGCTTATATTAAAGGGTTGGGGCGATCGTAATTTTTAGATGAGATACAAAAGATAGAAAAACGTTGGACTAAGTGTATCGAACTTAAAGGAGACTATGTTAAAAAATAAAATGAATTTTACGCGTGAAATATATTTTTCTTTTCCAGGCCAGGTAATTATCATACATCATTTTGTTGACTGGCTGTCGACTTACCTCTCTGGGCGCACCCAGCATATCTTGTTTCGTGGGGCCCTATCCAACGAATTCTGTGTTTCTACTGGGGTGCCTCAGGGCAGCATTCTTGGCCCACTACTCTTTATCATTTTTATTAATGATGTCTCGTTACCCCTTTCTAGCTCCAAAATCCTGTATTATGCAGATGACACCAAAATATTCCGTGTCTGTGCTCTGTTAAGCTCTGATATTCACGTTTTTCATGACTGGTGCTCCAGTAATCGTCTCCCTCTTAATGCCAACAAATGCACTGTAATAACTTTTCCCCGCAGAAACTGTCCCATTCTCTTCGACTACTCTTTGGATGGCAAGTTCTTGAGTAGGCTTAATAGGGTCAAGGACTTAGGGTTGGTTCTTAATTCCCACCTTTCCTTTGAGGAACACATTGACTTAGTGGTGACTAGGGCTAATTCCTCGCTAGGTTTTGTGAAAAGGTGGTCCAGGGTGGTCCTTTATACTTTCCATCCTATCATGCTAGGCTCGGTCTGATCTCTCGACTCCCTTGTAAAGAGACGTAGAATTTATAAGATTACTTTTATATATGATTTATTGCAGGGGACGATCAACTCCTCCGAATTGCTAAATGATACAGACATTTCCATTCCCGTCCGGCCACTGAGGAACTTCACCTTTTTCCATGTTCCCTTTCATCGCACGCTTAACGGTATGCACGAGCCTATTGCTTCTATGTCTCGCCTTTATAATGACTACGCTGCCTACATCGAGCTGGGTAGTTCTAGGCGACAACTGAAGTGCCATCTGAGGCTACTCATTGAATAAGTTAATTTAATGATTTGTAATTTTCTTAATAGCCAGCTTTAGCGAACCTGTTGTTAATAAATAAATAAACCCTGGTATATTCAAGGTGGAATGAAGCATTTCTTACATCTTTGTAAATATCGCAGTATTTCATAGACTTTTTAGCGGCTGAAAATATATGGTCGGTCCAGCTAAAATTACTGGATATCTCACTATCCAATATGTTTAGAGAGGGCGGACTGTCGTTCTTTAACGATCCAAACATGTTCTCGTTCTCGGTTGATTTCTGTAGAATTCCCACTAGAATTCATCTCAGAATCAAAAGAGTATGCAAAATCAAAGGTTTTTTCGTCGGCAAATTTATGAATGGGATTTAAAGTGAGAAGGCCAATAATAAAAAGGAAAAAAAGCTTGGTGAAAGAATTGATCCCTGAGGTAGACTAGAATTTATTACATAGAGATCAGACGTAACTCGACACGAATTGAACGACCTGAAAAAACTTCTTATCCATTTTAAGAGGTGAGGTATAGACCAATTGCTTGAATATAGATTAGTTCGTAAGTCCCCGGTTGAACTACCAGCGTACTGACGGCTATTTTCTAAATATTTCTTCAATTGAGAACAAAACAAAAACTTTAGACAGGGGCCAAAGTAAGGGCCAATAGTCTGTAGTTAAGTTAGGTATCATCTGAACATGGGCAAGTTTCCATGCATTAATGTGAGGTATGACATGTAAAAGGTTGGGCCAAAGTAGAGCTGCAACAGCGTCAGGTACCGTAGCTTTGGATACTTCGAGTTTGGAAAGTATCTTAAAAGCTTTCCGCGAGGGAATTTCATCTTCGTCTTAACAATGGTTCTCTTTTCTATCATAGACCACAAATCATCCTTTCTCGTGTTTAGATGTTTTTGATTCTGAAAGTCCTTCTACTAACTCTTTCTAGTTCCCGTCACCCCTTGGGAGGCATTAGGCGAGAGGCGAGAAGAGAGAGAGAGGTGAACTTCAGCCGAATCGACGATAACGATGGGAAGTAGACCTACAATCTAAGGTCAATGTTGGACCACCGACATTACTCAAGAAAGGTTACCTATTTACAAAATTGTGTTTTTAAGATTACATCTTGACTAATCCTTTCATAGTAACCTAAGTTGTGGAACATTCTTATATAAACACTTAAAATAATGATCAGAATCTACTGATGAATCTAATTCATGCAGTTAAGCAAAAACGTGTATTAAATAAGAACTTACCTGGACAGAGCCCGCAACAGATGCTGAACTAAAACTCGCATTGCTTGGATCACTGCCGGTGTAAGACTTCCTCATATTTGAGGAAGTACTGCTACTGCTACTGCTGATGACACTATCGTTAGCACTGGGACTACTACTTTTACTGCCGCCACTGTTGTGTTGATGTGTGTGCTGTTGGTGATGATGCGGCTGATATTGGGTGTTATTGGAAAGCATGGCTCCAATATTCTGTGAACCAATGCCGTCCTCCTTTGCAACCACAGACGAAATATATTTCTTAGCCTTACCACTACCTTTACTAATATTCTCACTATTTACATTACTATCTTTTACCGAACTACTACTAGCACTACCGGACGAATTTTTAACGCGATTTAAGTGAGCATGACTACTGATCTGGTGATAATCTTTCTGTGTTGAAGATGATACTGACATTATTCTGTGATGAATCTTTTTATTATTTAACAATAAAAAAACAATTTTGATTTGTTTTTCTCTTCATTTTCATGTCTGTGGTGTACCTGTTGTTGCGGCAGCATAATCACATTATGACGTTGAACGAAACCCTGTATGAAGTGGAGAAAAATGAAAAATCGATTAGATGTGGGCAAACTGAAGAAAACGTCGTTATTTTTCACTTGAAAAGAAAATATGTTTTTAATAGGCTTTTTGGGTCATAGGTATCAGCAGTAAGAGGCACGTGGACGTCATCACAATCACAACGTTCAAGAAATGCAGTTTTATCTAACCAGCACAACACAGTAGAGAGTCGACCTTTAAATGTGGGACTCGTATTTCTACCTAAGAAGATTTATTGTATTCCTTGACACGACATCAAGGTACACAATTATTACCTTGATGACGGGTCATTACAAAGTGTTTATTAAATTAAGCGTTACCGCATTATGTGGCGAATGTTGCACAATATACTTAAAGAAGTAGTGCAAAGTACTTCTGATTCTGAATTTGTTCTTTCTATTTCTTAGCTTAGACTTAAGATGCTTAACGTGAAGTCGGGAGTATTTTTAAATAGCCGCGGCTCGCCTAATTACATTACTTAAGTTCACTTCAAATACCACTAATATTCGGTAGAGATTGTGCAATACTGAACAATTATTAATGAATCTCAATTTCCGATTAATGAGTAGGCAGCCAGTTATTGCATATTTCTTCTGTGGGAGTTTGAATGAAAAATGAAGCGCCAAGTTAAAGATGATTTCCTGCGAGGTACACGATTTGTGTGGTGGATTAAAACTGATGGTACATCCTTGACTGTAATTTATTCTGAACACCTTTGTAACAAGTGAATTACATAAAATCAAGAAAATAAGAAATTATTGCACATTTGTTTTGATCATAGATATTTTTCACATCACTGAAAATATAATTACGGCGGAACCCACATGGTAATAAAATAAAATATATATGGCACTGCGAGTATCTTACTGTTAAAGTATTAAATTAGAAAAGAAGTACTTTGCGGAATCCATTCTTATGTAAATAATTACTTTGTTACGAGATAGTTCATTGACCAACTTATTTGGGAAAAATGCCTGTGCAGTGATGTACATTTCTCCCGAACCCAATAGCATTCCTTTTCAAATGCAGACGAACACGTATGCTGCTATCTAACGTCATTAAACATAAGCATTTTCAAGAGGCAACTTCTAAGGATCTGTTATGTCCGAACATTACAAATCATCATCATTTCGATTTCGGATTTGCGGTAGATGTTGTTGGGATTTTCCATATAGTGGCTCTAAAACTAGATGATGTTGTCGTATAAAGGACTTATCTCGATTCAAGTGATAACGACATAAAGTCTCGTCGCACTATGAGATTGTTTAATACCATGAAGCACGCAGCATATTTTCCGCTTATTTTAAAATGTATGTCGCTGAAATCTCGTTCAAACCCTAAATCATTTCGTAAATGTAAAGCAAATGTAATAGGACGTATTCAATTTAGGTGTCCATTTTCATGCGCACACTGGTGATTACCACTCTAATGGATTTGTTGTCTGTGAAACACTTTGAGCAATGTCCAGGGACGTTCTTGTGGACGGTCTATCAATCCGTGAGACAGTGCTACTCGCTCCATTATCTAACACGGTCAGCCGGGTCATCAAATGCGTGACTTCAAGGAAGTCTTCCTATGGGTCTTCAAGGAAGTCCAGTTGTAGGTTTATTGTTATTGTGTTATGTGGATCTAAGGACATATATCACCTGTTGTGATTGGAAAGCTTCAGGAAGATGTCTGATGTCTAATTCTTCCGAGGGCCTCGAAGTGACAAAGGATGTGTTCTGCTGTCTCCTCCTCTTCCAAACAGGAACGGCAGGTATCTTCTTCAACTAGCCCCATCCTTTTTAGGTGGTAGCCTTGGGGCAATCACTAGTTAAAAGCACTGTTATAAGTCTTAAATGTGGTCTGCCGGGTGAGAGCAATGGCTCCGTCTTCTGTTTTGAGCAGGTTATAAAACTCTTTTCGTGCCTTAACCCCGGAGTGTTTGTCTAGTGTGAGTACGTACGCCGGTGTTATTGGAAAGTATGTTCTCCCATGACTTGATACGCATTGGCAATTGAATTTTCGAATAGCTACAAAACAGCTCAGCTTCAATAAACTGAGAATTCGCGCCTCTTTTCCCAGACGATCTGCCATCTTATTACTCTGAATACCCTCGTACTCTGGTACACAAGTCAACGTGATTGAGTTTCCCTGAGCTAATTCTTTGGTGCATTGAGACAGACAATTCTAGACTTTGTTAGTTATTTGAACCGAGAGACAGAACTTGGTCCCTCCAAAAACAAAACGCAGCATCACGAAGCGCAGAGTTCCAGCTCTTCCAGTGATGTGAAATCAAAAACTTTGTCAGATTCTAAAATTAGAGGCTTGTGGTTATCGTTTTGGCCAGATTCAAGTCGAAATTTCTAAGATTGTACAAATGGCATGAAAATCAACATGGATTTTCAAATTTTCCATCTTTTTTTTCGTTTTAAGGGGCCGTAACTTTGCACCTCTTCGGAATCAAACAATTTTCAGATATCGGAGTACACAAGCTCGAAAAACATGGTTTCGAGAAAAACCCTTTAAATTATTTGCTTTGGCGTGACCCGACCGGCCGTCATGAATTTGCGTACAATATTTTATAGGACAGATATGATAAAAAGGTTTACGTAGAGTTACGTGCTTACTAAATGATATCTCCTTACTTTTCGGCTTGCTCTTTGGTAAAAAGTGAAGGGGAAGTAAAGGGGGGGGGGGTTCTGATTCATGTAACTTTTAAGTGATTCCTTTAAAAAGGCCAATGTTTTTAGAAAATGAATGATTGGCTTTCTGCCTGCGATTGGACGAATATTCTTTTTGAAAGTGATATTT
Source organism: Leptarthrus brevirostris (assembly GCA_964036015.1). Lineage (NCBI taxonomy): Eukaryota > Metazoa > Arthropoda > Insecta > Diptera > Asilidae > Leptarthrus > Leptarthrus brevirostris. The sequence continues at coordinate 2,231,017 of OZ038372.1, read as the reverse complement.
ACGTAGCTCTAAATCTATTTTATGACACTATTAACTTATGTCTTGCTAACTGTGTTCCTGTTTCTAAACGTAACGGTTCGCACTTTTCTCATCTTGTGTTAATGGTCCGGTAAGGAATTTAAAAAAAAATTAAAAAGAAAGGCTTAGTTTTGCTCCTCATGGAGTGATACCGACTACTCTACTTATTGCAAAACCAATTCGTTTCAGCTCTTGAAGCATCTCATTGCAACTATTTGTTCAAGATTAGATCATCTCTCGATGCTGAACCAAAGCAGTTTTGGATATTTGTTAATTCCAAGCGTTCCTGTGACGAATAAATATCCTTCCACTCTTTTCCTTGGTGAGTTAGAGATCCTTTGACGAATATCAACTACTTTGGTAAATTTTTTTTGGACCGCGTTTTTTAGATGAAGACTCTGATATTTACATATGCTAGAATCTTGCTCACTTGACGACTTAAGACTTATCTACCATCCAAGTACCTTGTTTTTGACAAAATTACGGTTTTAAATCTCATCGAGCGGTCCGGATGGGAGCCGTCTATGTCTCCAGTGAACCTCTTTTTACGACACCTTGTTATTTATATAATTTGTTTCTTTGCTCTGGCGTATTTCCGAAACCCTAGAACGTCTCCATAAATATTAATTTAAAATAGAAAAGGTAAAAATTATGATATATCGAATTATCGGCGTATTGCTAGCCTAATTCGCGTTGCTGATATTTTTAACGCCTTGGTTTGTACCGTTTATTATAAGACTTTTTTGGCTCTTTCCATCAAGGCTTCATGAAACGCAACTCCATTACAAGTAATCTATTGGAGTTCCCAAATTTGTATACTCTTGCTATTGAATCTGCTAAGCAATTGGATTTTGTTTTTACTAACTTTAGTAAGGCCTTTGAAAGAATTAATCTTTGTTTTTACGATGTAGCCAAAGCCTAGGAGACAACCCTTTGATGAGTTAACATGGCTTCGGTGGATTTTTTTTAAATTCAATTTTAAAACCCACGGTGCAACCTGGTTTTGAACCCGAGAACCATGGCATGGTGGTCGTGCTGCTCAACCAATTGGTCCAACTCCGTCTCCAGTCTCCGTCTCTGAGGATTCTTCTTCTTAAGTTATCTCTTCTTGGGTTTCCTTCTACTTTTGGAAATTAGTTAGAGTCTTATCTGTCAGGATATGCCAAATAGTTTTGTTACGAGGTGCCCTTTTTAATGAAATTCCTAACACATCCCAACAATTCCCCAGGACAGCCATCTAGGACCATTACTTTTTGCCCCTTGAAGCATCAGAGCTCTTTCAAGTTTCTTATCACCGGGCAATTTATGGCTGGTATGAGCCCATCACGTCAATGTCTCGTCCATTTAATACCAATTGTAATATAATAGGTTTTCACTTGACGAAGTTTCAATTAAAGAATCGGTTTAGTTGTAGTTTTTTTTCTTTTTTCTGTACTGTACGTAATTTTTAAGCTTGTTTTATCAGATTTCTTTCTCCATTATTCTTCTTATTTATTGATCATTTGATATTTGAAAACTGTCCTTTGTGTTAAGATTTTTTAGTAGTCAGTCTTTGATAAATTTGTGAATAAATATATAAACTTCATGACAAAACACCTAAGCTCCAGTTTAATAGAGTCATCAACATCGATAGCCGCACATGGAAAGTCTTTGCAAACAGCACACAGAACTCTACCTCCAACAGGAGCGCCTAGAGCAGAAAAATTACACTCATGGCGGTCAACCAGGAACTCAGGGCTAAAAAGCTCCGAGTCAGTGATCCTCCTATAGAGCCAAGCTTCACTCAAACAGACCACGTTGAAACCGGACTCAACAGAGCTAATGAAAAGGCGCGTCGTCTTAGAGCGATTATAGATCTAGATTCTAATCATGATGTCATAGGCAGGAGGCAATACCTGTAAGGTGTAAGAAGCGTTTGCATTGAATAAAATCAAGTAATCTTGTGTATAGTTCGAAGGACAACAAGTTAGACAATTTATTATCTCCATCGAATGGTTGAAATAATGTATAAAGCTGGTGTGAAAATAATGTTAAGTACATGATATGTAAATCAATAAGCATGTTATTTCCAAAATACTAATTTATTGGTAAATTTCACACTAAATCACACAAAACGTGACCATAATTTCAACCCAACCAGGGAGTGTGCTTTTCACAAAATGTTCATCTTCCACCACTGATTGCCACCATTCATCTTGCTTCACCTGCAGAGGTCTTTTACACTTTATCAAGAAGTCAAAACTTTCCAAAAATTCCATTCCGAAATTCATTAATATGAAAATAGGTTTTTTGTCCTCTAGAAAAAATTTATTCAAAAATTGATTTTTTCTCCAAAGTAAGCATGCTCGGAGCGCGCACCTACAGATACATTTTTGGCACCGGCCGGCTCTCGCTCGTGGCGGCTTTTATAAATCATAAGTTATCATCCGAGTTTTGCACAAATTAACTCTCCACCTTAATTGAATATTCCTCCTGCACGGCAGCATGAACGATGGAATGGACCTATGCTATTCGATCTTGCAAAGTTATGGCAGATGCTGCTAGGTGGATGGTCAAAATAGCTGAAGAGATCGTTGTCCAGAGTAGCGAACTTGTTTTCTTTTAAAATATTTCTTTGAAGATTTTTATTTTATTCATTCTTTGGGATATAAAAAACCAAAACAGACGGCAAACACATCGTGAAAATTACTGCATTGGTACCTGGCGGAATGGCAGAGCTTTTCGCATTTCAGTTTTTATGTTCGGCCAACCAACAGAACCTTGTGAATCTCAATCGGACCAAAACCAGAACCGAAAGTGTTCGGCATTTGGCCGGTATGTCAGCTCAACATTGTAGTGGTCAGAGAAGACTTGTATTCTCGTGGTGTCTGGTCTGGTCTGGTCTGGTCAGGCCAGCAGAACCCTGCTCGAATTTATTCAAATTTACCTTCGCATCCGCTGAAGTTTTATTCGTTTTAATCCATTCGAAATCGAAGAGCCATTTTTTATGGAAGTTTTGCAGAATTTTTTTTTTTACATTTGTAAATTTTTTAATCTCTTCAACATTTGTGGCGTAAATTTCAGAGGTGAATGTCCTGTGACAGAGCGCCGAAGGAAGAGGAAAAGAAAAATTCATTATGGAAGTTGGCCAGGTACGGTGGACTTGGACCCTAAGACATTCCTGTTCGATTTTTTAAAAAGTGATGAAAACCACAGAGAAAATATCGATGTCTGATTGATGTCAAATAAACAATGAAATTCCCAAGGTAAGAGTAATTGATTTCTTCGTCTCGGCTCGTTCTGAGATGCTTAACTGTATCCTCGCGTGTTGCGACCTTTTAGCAGAAATTTTCTTTAATGAGTCTGAGTTAATAAAGTGTGCCATTAGCTCCATTGCTTTCAGCTAGTGTTGTATATTTGGAAATTAAATTACCTTTCGCAATATTTACGTGATTTGTTCTTCAAATTTGTAATTTGATTACACGGACCCCCTAAGTGGTGCCCCGTAGAAAATCTTTAGATCTTGGAACTTTACAGTCATTTTGGCCTCGCCTGGACTGTTATAATTGCCATATGTCAATTAAGCTAGCCTGTATTTTAGCTATTATGTTTCACTTTTGAAGTCAGTCAATTACTAGGTAAATTTTGAAAATAAACAGTGTAGGAATAGTTTTAGTTGTCTGCTACAGTGACATTGACTGATGCTATTATTTCCAACACTGCAGCTATGTGTTTTTTGAAACTATCCCCTAAGCTGGCATAATTCGAAATACAATCTTGACCCACAATATGCTAAATTCCATACGCTTATGTAAATTCAAAATATTTAATAATTCACCACTACCGTCTTACTCTTGACACTCACAGATCTACAGGTGTCCTATGGTTCTTGAATGGCAACGGTGGCTTTTGGACAATCTCCAATATTTCATTCAAGCGGAAATTGAAAAACCGACTTGAGATCTTTGCTCGGTATTATGTCCAGTTTGAGTTATTACTGCAAATATTCATGGCTTCTTTGGATAGAGCGCATTCGCTTAAGTCGAACAAAACGTAAATTGTGGCTGTCGTGACTTATGAATGTTGCTGACAATATCACTGGGTTTCTGGGTAATTGCTTTTGTGATAAATAACACTATTTCAATGGGCTAAATAAACTGGCTAGACGGAACATAAGTGGAGTGTTGAAAATGCAAATAAATGCAATCGAATGTTATGCAATGTCAACCCAAACGTAGACGTTCGAAATATGTGTGGTTCCTGTAAGCGATTTTCAAGCTGGAGAAAAACTTAGCTCTATTTCAAGACAAATGATTACAAGAAGTTGGTAAGAGCTTCTGTTATGCAACACCTGAGAATCTACTTTCTATCGACTCCAGCGCTTGCAGTGATGTTGTTTCTTTAAGGACTGCGAAATTGCCGAGTCAGATCTTTATATCATCAAGGCTTCATCCTAATAGCACAGATTGCGTGAAATAGAATTATATCATTGGATGACACGTGTTCCAGCTGGTGCAGGAATCTTGGAACAATATATAAAATGAAGAAGAACAGATAAAAGACAACTATCGGCGAGATCCCAGCATGGTTCAGAGGTATGGCTAACAAGATTAGTACTTCAACTGCAACCATGCAATAAGTGAAAAGAGAACAAGACTAAGAAAATTTGGAGTGAAGACAGAACAACGGAGGAAGAAGGCGTGACAACGAGCAGTAAAAAACTATATGAAAATTTGTTAACAACATTTTCATGCTGGTTGTTCAAGTGGTGCTTGGTGTTAAATATTGAATTGGTTAAATATACAAATTTTAATTACGGTTTGCCACAAAGTTCTGAACTTGCTCCACTGCTCTTTAACGAACATGACCTTCCGATTACATTTTCTAATAATGAGAAGATACTCATCGAAAACCTGAAGACTCTATGTAACTATTTCCAAGACTGGACATTGATTTTCTGCTTCCATCTAAATAGCAGACTATCTAGACAGAACCTAAAAGTATCTTTCAAGAGCACTTTAATACTGCTGCTAAACTCCGGAGATAATATATTACAAAGGCTCTGTGGTAGGTACATTTTGCTTTAACATCCACATTTCGCAGCTAAATACGGTACTCTTGTCTTCTCTCTCCCTAGTTGTCTTTTATTTATTAAGGCTTAATACAAGCTATTACATAATAATACAAGCTACAATCTATAACATAATACTAATATTACAGTTTCTGTTACACCTTGTTGCAAGGGGCAAAAGAATAATTTCCCAAGGTTCTTTACTGGAACACACTAAGACGCGAACTAAGGCTGAATGACAGCGACGTTCGACGACCAGCGCTACTTAGTACACGTATTAATTTCAATCTGGAAAAAGTACGGTGGGGATATGTTAGGTTAGAGTGGCTGCCTAAGAAGCCACACTTAGGTCAAGGAGGCACATTGTGATACCCTAATACGGTGGGGATAAGACACCCTTAGCACTCCTAGCAGTGGACCGGGAAGGGAGTGACATATAAAATTAATCGTAAACTACCAGTATTAGTGTCAAATAAATAGTTTTCGGGGTCGATGAAATGAATAATAACTCTGCCGGAGCCATTCGATTCTATGAGATAAGACATCCCTAGGAGTGGGGGTGGAAAGAAGGTGATATGTACAAATAATTAAAAACGGCGCTCACTTGCCAAAAGTCCGAGCAATGCTGTATGCGCCAGTTTTATATGTAACTAATTGCGTGTACCCAGCGTTGCTCGAATTTTATGTAAATGAGCATCGTTTTCGATTATTTTTACACCTCACTACTTTTCACCTCCACCCTTATCCATAAAAGTGCTAGGGGTGTTTTACCCCCACAGTATTTAACGTCACTAATATCGGTCCTTTACGATTACAGGTCTATCTGTTTACTCGAAAGTTTTCACACAAAACCGAAAGTTTTTATCCGCACTGCGTCTGTTTACTTTTGGACTTGAACACCCAAATTTTACACACGCTGTTGAGTGTGGGAAAAATTTCGGCAGAATTCTTCTTCCTTTTTTATAGTTGACAACTCACAGCTGATTGATGTTTGTTTACTTTCTCATTAATATCCCCTCCACCAGAAGAACATTTTTACTTGGTTTTCACCCACGCTCTTTTACACAGAAGTAACCAGACAGACCTTATGTTTACGTGTCCCTTTCTTCACATCTCCACTTTCGGGGTGCTTGGGGTGTTATTTGAATCAAGTTTGGTGTATATTGCTTCAGGCATACCTCAGTTATGCTTGAACACACATGCATATACATATACCCACATTCATTTTTACATATGAATATAGATACATACACAAACTCACAAGCCAAGCCAGGATAGACATCGGTATTCGAAGACGAAAGTGGAAATGATAGGCCACACACTGAGAAAACCGCCCAGCAGCATCACTCAATAGGTTCTAGATTAGAATCCACAGGGAATCCAGGAAAGACGCCGATTTGGAAGACCGCACAACATGTGGTAAAGATCCTTATAGAAAGAAGGTATCTGTTTCAAGAAGTCGCGGCACAAGGGGTTAAAGGAACCAGATATATAGGTAGATTAGGTATAGTTACCGTTGAAACATTTATAGAAACATTTTTGTTTATTTATTTTTATTTCAATTACAGTTAAAAACAATTTGTCTCTTTACGCAAGCACGCTGTCAAGTTGAGGCTGCGTCTGAATTCAAAGGAACAATTTGATCAATCTCTAAAATGCCCATTGTATTTTAACCCTGATAATTGTGGAGGGAAAGTAGGGTAAGTGTATTTCTAAAAATATCATTGCAACCTTCATCAACATTTCTAAATCATAATTGTAATATTTTCTGATGCTTTTTCTTCATCATTACCGTAATAAGCTAGTACACACAAAACCCGAAAATTGATATTCTTTTAAAACAAAAGTGGTTCCTTCTTGTTAATGTTCCCCACTAATGATACCTTTCACGACAATTTTCTTATTTTATTTTGTCAGCACTTGCACTACATTTGTCACGACAATCTAATAATTTTACCAAAATAAAGAAAGAAAGTTCTAAAAAAATCGGTTAATTAGCCACAAAACTAGCGACAAAGTAGGTTCCATCAAGAAACCAACAATAGAAAACGAAAACACTTTTCTGGTGACACCTAAATCTATTTCGAAACGACAAACTTTGTCCAAAATAAACAACAATGGCCAAATGACTTCGGCATCACCTGAAGCAGTTTTTATCACTCGTCCATGTCATTAGCCTTAAATTGTTGTCGAGAAAAAACGTCCATCCACGGTCATCTAGCCAGTCATCCAAAGAAATGGTCGCAGATGGCAATATTTTTTGGAATTTATAGCAGCCTGCGCCAAGCTTACGAAATAGTTTTTTGTCATAGAAGACTTTTCCGTAAACAAAGCGCTCTCTGAAGTAGCACTTAGCGCTGTGATATGGCAATAGTAAAGTGCCCGAGTACAAAGACTGCATAAGATAAGAAAGTATCGCAAGATTGCATGGCTCAAGTACCGTAATTTTCGCGTCTTATATAGGTGATAACTTCATAGATATTACCGGAGTCACTTCCATTTGAAGAATATTGAACCGAAGAATGTTGAGTAATTGGATGCATTTTCAGTAGTTAGAGAAGGTGCTGATGCTGCTAATTCGGCTGGACTGGAGTTAAGACCATTGACCATCTATCGGGCTATTTCGCAACCGATATTTCTGCGCAATCATCCATTTGTCTATTGAATTTTGCAATATTTATTGATGACTGTGGACATGTTGAACGCCAAGCGTTTTCAATAAAAAGTTCAATCGTCCATGTAAATGAAGTTCAAATGGCCATCGTCATGAAAACCATCGCCGTTTTGCTGGTTGCAGCACACAATGCTGCAACTATTATGATCGTACCGGTTTAGGTTTCAAGTTCTTGCAATTTCTCTATCTTTATCTGTTCTTTCGCCCGAGAGCCGAGACCCATCATTCCGTAGGTTCTTTTTCTCCAACAAAACCTTAAACCTACCCATCTACCTTCACCGGTTCTGTGCACCTTAAGCGCTTCTAATTCTTGTCTGTATTTGTCCAGTGCAGTTACTAGCTCAGGTCAAGACAAGAAACCTACCTCTACCGTGTTCTTGTTAAAGTTGCTGCAATATTTGTGTAGATCTCGATTGTCATAGTCTCCACTTTACTTCATTCTCTTCAGATTACCCCCCCCCCTTTCTGAATATAGACGACGGCATCTGGATGATGCTGAATTTGTGTAACGTTGTCGTTTTTCTCCACCGTTGAGTTGAGATGTGCTGACCACTTTCTTACGTTACGATCCCCACGATCACTTTATATAATGTATCGCGCAAGTACCGTCCTACCTCGCCTTTTCCCCGTTAAAAAAATTAACAAAAGGCACAAAATAAATATTTTGTGTGTAAAGGTACAAACCAGAATTGATTGCGGTATGTACTGCTAAGATAACGACGAAGGAAAATATTTAACAAACGAAATTAAATAAAAAGGAGCGTACCTGCAATGGGGAAATATAAAGTACCTGGACGGAATAAGAACACGGCGCTGATGCTGCTGGGACATTGCTTTTTTTTTCGTTTGGAGTCTGCAAAATAAAAGAGCGCAAGGTCAAATGCATGAGCCAACCGCATTGGTAGATTTTTTTCTTCTTGTTGTTGCTTTTAGTACGCATGAGCGAAAGCCTCAATCATTATGAAATATCGTGCACAGACAACGTGCATGGATTTCTTTAAGGCTACAGACTTCTTCGGGCTATTGGGCTATTCAATTTTTGCACTTTTCTTCTATTTAGACTATAATATTGGTTAAAGAATTTAGGATGCAAATAATCCTACCCAATAGCATTAGATCTTACAGAAATGACACCAACATTGAAATATTACTCAAATTATCGAAATGTGAGAATGCAAATATTTTGTTGAGCTCATTAAGATTTGCTGATACAACGTTCCTTTTGGAACAATCGTTTCCAATATTTTCGAGGTTCTGCCAAATTTTTTTAGATGAAACATTAGTGCTAAACTTTTAATTATAATATTATACTTTGTTTATCATGTACCTAAAGCCCAGGGACAAGCCTATAATTCGTTAGAATGTCTTGTTTTTGCATTATTGCAAGCTAGACAACCGGCTAGAGAAGTGAAGTTTTAATTTATTACAATTTCAAATTAAAAACTCACAGGGAGGCCGAGGCTCGAACCTGTATCCATGGCGTGGTGATCGCACCACTCAACCAATTGATCCAACTCCGTGCTCGAGATATCTCTCTTTCACTGTGTCACGAAGGAATCTGAAAAGCAGTTCCTTTTCATAAAAGCATTATTTCGAAAAAATATAGCCAACCAACGGAAATTGACGTAAACCAAGGAATTTGAGGATTCTCAACATACCGCTGTTTCAATGGCATTGAAGACGGAGTTGGATCAATTCGTTGAGCCGCACGACCACCATGCCATGGGTCCCTGGTTCGAGACCATATGTATATCCCCGTGAGCTTTTATTAAGAAATTAAAATAATCCACTCCGTCTGTTGTCTAGCTCGCAGCCAAGCAAAAACAAGACTTTGAAGTTTCCTCACTTCCCTTACCCTAATTCCTTTCCGGCTAAAACCATGCTAAAGCATCAAAGGGTTGTCCCCTATGATTTGGCCACATCGTATAAAAAAATGTACTTTTCGAAAAGATATTTAATATTTGTGTTAAGAAAGCGGATCTGATCCTCAACGGATTTTAGTGAATATGTATATTAATGAACATACGATCATAGTGACCTCCTCAAAGTGGTGTCCATAATTAAGCCTTTTAGTGCTGTGCGAAAAATGGAAGTTGTGCATAAAGTGCCGAGCAAAATTTATGTAATTTGTTGAGTTTTGAGTAAATTATAATAGAAAATGAGTTTTTAAAGATAATTACATATTTCAAAAACGAGCATTTTGAAAATTTATAACTAGGGTATTTTCATATTTGTTGAAAATTGTGTTACTAATGTTTAGTAAAAATGAAAAAAAGGGTTTTGAAAATTTTAAATAGTATTTAGCAGTAAAACACATCATTCCAATATAGAACATATAATGTAAAACATAAACAGCATATGATGAAATAAAAACAAAATATTTCAAATACTTCAAAACAAATATTACTAATATTTCAATCATAGTTCCACTCATGATGAGGGGATGAGCGAATGATCTCTGTATAATTTCAATTTTATTTTCTTGCTATACAGGGTGTTTCACTCACATGAAGTGTGTTAAAATATGTAGGATGATAGATCTCACCTAGCCAAACAAGAAATTGTATGACACCGAGTGTGCAGTGTTAACCGTTTGGGAGTTACAGGGTGATTCATAAACTTGCAATTTTCATGAGATGCACATCACTATTTTATTTTTATCTTTTGATCTACTAAACCCGGCGACATCAAACAAACGCCAAAAAACTAATTTCCCAATGACCATTCCAATATTGTCAACAATGTTGATCTAACTTTTACTATTGCAGGTACAGTCACTTCCAAAATTGGAAAAAATTCTTTTCAATTCCCTAAACTTCAACATTGTCCGAAATTTTTTTGGAAATGTTTGCAATTAATACATTTTTTTCATTTTTGTGAAATTTCCCCTTTTATTACCATTCCGAAAAGGTACAACATTTCAAGGTAGAGAAAGGATTATAACTTCTGTTCTGTTCTCTACCTGGAAAGGTAATAAAGCGGACAATTTAGTAAAAAAAAAGACTAGTTAAGGGGTTATAGGCAGTCAGAAGGCCGAAAAAAGCGATTTTTCAAGAATTTTTTTTGGAGAGGCATTTTAATCTATTAACTTGAAATTATGTATGCTATAAGAAGAACTTTATATAATAATGTCATATTTTTTATTTGTAAAAACAATGATTTTCAAGGTCATAGCAGACGATCTCCGAAACCTCCTTGAAAAAAAGGTGTTTCGCGAAATAACAAAAAAGATTTCGTTTATTTATGAAATTATCTAGACATTGATCAAAGGAATAAGCAAAATATTGATTTTCCACAAAATGGTGGCTCCTCAAAAAAACTTCGATTTTTAAGGAAAGTTTTGGCCTTAAATTGTTTATAAAATGAAAGGAAGGGGAAAAGGTGCAAGGACTTCATCCCCAGTGATAAAAAGTGAGGGTCGAAAAGCGGAGGCGTGGAAGGTGGAAGTGAAAATTCATATATTTGATTACATATAAATGTGCTTACAAATTCGTATGTAAGGTAAAAATATCCATTGTTGAGTGTCAAATAAATGAGTCAGGCGGGAGGTGGGGCTGTGCTGAAAGTGCATCAGATTGTGAATTGCGCGATTCTATGCCTTTATCAAGTGTGTTTACCTTAAAAGAAATTTAACACGCTGTTCTAGGAAACGCATCCAATTGTAAATCGTGATTTTGTGTCTTCTTGACTATGTCTATCTTGAAGAAAAATGTAAGCCCGCAGTTTTCGTTCAATTCTCGCAATCTTTTTTGTAATCGAAACATTCTAAGAAATGTTTTGATTTAGCTAAACAAAGACCATCACGTGATGGAATTTTTCTAAAATTTCGAACGTTATTTGTCCTTACTCATCAGTATAAAATAATTTGTTCCCAACCCGTCCCCCCGCTTCACCTACCTCACCCACCTTATCCCACTCACTTACCCTAAATGTTCAGGATTTAAAGATTTTATATAATATGAAAAAGTTCATTTCTCAATGTAAAAAAAAACAAATTTTTACGTCCACCCCCTGCGCCTTTACTTCGTGACCTCTAGCTTTTAACACTTTTATGAGGTTGTTCAAAATCGTCTCTACCCCTCCACCTCCCAGCACACCCCCTCCCACTCCGACCGATGGTCCCATCATGTGTACATTTACCCATTTTTTCTCGATTTTGACTGTACCTGCACTGGTATGAGTTAGATTAAGATTGTTGACAATTTTGGAAAAACTCGCTGCACTGAGTAGATTAAGAGATAAAAATGAAGATGAAGATGAATGTGACTTCCAAACGGTTGAGATTGTACCAACCGTCCGATGCAATTTGTTGTTGCTAAGGTGAGATCTATCACCTTCCTTATTTTGTGAAATACCCTGTATATTTTTTTATGGAGATTTATTGACTTACATAAAAAGCTCATTTAGCATTTACACTCGCGGTCATAAAAACTGCATCGCACAGGAGAGCAAGTTATTAAGGAATATTTTGGTACCAACCATTGAAGAGCACTTGTCGTATTCAGTAGGTAATTTTCTAAAATAACTGACTGTGAAAAATGGACTTCCAAAAGTCTACTCTCATTTCGATAAATTTGAAGTGGTGCAGTTTGTTTTCGCTCTTCTTCCAAGATTTTTTCTTGGATTTTTGTTGCACTTATTGTTTAAAAATATTTACTTTATTTTAAAATTGTATCATACATTTAAAACAAGTGTAATTGAGCTTTGAACAGCTAATTTGTAACTCTAATCGTCGTTTTCACTTTTCGCAAGTGGATATGTCGTTGTTCGGTACTATAAGTATTAATACAGTTAAATTCGCAATATGTAAATGAAAATTCAGCCTTGCTTTTAGGAAAATAATTGTAAACACAACCGATTAAATCATGCTGATAAATAAATTAAATAAATCCAAGTTAGTCAAGAATTAGCTATACTTAAACTATAGGTATTTAATACTTCCCTAAATAATGAAATTGAATCACGTGATCTAAGAAGATCAACGATAAAATCACACATAATAACCTTTACCATTATAAACATGGCTTAATTCGAAAATGACTTCTTCAAATTCAAGTATAATCTAGAGGGAGTTTATCAGATTAAATAATAGCTGTATTTTAAACGAGTTATATGGATCTCCGTCAACTAACTGCTTAACCATGATCCACGAACCAGTTCATTAAAAATAAGACAATACAACGATTTCTTTTCGTGTATTGCAACACTACCTGCCACATGCGTAGAAGAACCAAACAGATCCCAAAATTCACCGCCCTTCTTTATAGTTCCCGTAACCCATTGTGGGGCATGGGGCGGGAAAAGAACTTCACTCGATTCGAAACAACGATTATAATTTAAGGTAGATTCCGAACCACCAACATTACTCTGCAACAACGTAATTGGCCTTTTTATCATGATCTATTATCAGCAAAGTCGCCAACAGTGTGGTTCGAGCCCGATGGGATGGAAGGCCGAATTTTATATCCGTGACATACTTTTATGCAATTGGTGGTATTTTCAAATAAGAACACATTGTCTTTATAGATGACAAAGTAATGCAGATGATATGGTCATCTGCGAACGTTAGCTTGGGCAATGCGACATTGATAAAATAACAAGAATGTATGTATGATCGAGGCTTCTCCATAAAAAGAACTTTAGAATGGATTGTAGGCAACAAGCGCTGGTAACCTACTGTTTTAAATCTCCAAAACCGAAACCTTTACATTCATTCCAATGAATTCATTACAACTTAAAGTATTAATGTCGAGATGCATGCATCATGTCATCTCGACGTTAAAATTCATTAGTGTCAGGAATGTCTCTCAATTTATATATATTCATTACTTTATTACTGAAGTAATGAATAAATTTGCTTTTAATAAGAAAGATATTGGCTAGAATTAATTGAAGTAATCAGTGCTATCCGTAACTGAAACCTTCTTCTAAACACCTCAAAGATTTGAGTGGTATGATCACCACGCCATCGATGCAGTTTCGAGCCTCGGTCTCCTGTGAGTTTTAAATTTGGCATTGCAATAAATTAAAAATTCACTGCCAATCCATCTCCGGGCTGTTCTCTAGCACGCAGCAATGCAAAAATAAGACGTTCAATTTCCCTCTTTCCTCTCACCCTAATTTCCTTCCGATAAAAGCCATGCTAACGCATCATAGGGTTGTCCCCTGGGCTTTGCCTACATCATAAAAGAAACAAAATTTCGACCACTTTTACTTTTTTTCAAAAATGCCGATTTCATTAATAAATGCAGTCGCGTCGGTAGCAATTTTTGAAAAAAAAAAAGTGCGAAAACTGATGTATCTATATGTCTCCTGTATTTTTTGTATACTCTTTAACTGCAAAAATTGCTATTACTACTACTAGATTTATAAAAACAGAATTATAGCAATTTAACTTTAAATGTATCTCTCCATTTTGTTTTGCCAAATGCTCTCGTTTTGGGAATTGTTAGTACAGAAAAAACATATCAGCTTCAAATTTAAGATTATTTTACTTATGTTCAGTGATTGAACATATCAGACCAATCAAGAAGTAATCGAAGCATAAATTTTTGAGATTAACAGCACGTCTTAAAACTTCGATTCAATAATTGATAGTCAGGTAATTGACTCCATTCTCAATGCATCAATGAATTTATTACTACATATGTAATGCAAACGGTAATGAACCCTAATACATTACTTTAGAACAACATCGGCATGTTAAATGTAATCGATGCAGTAATCTAGAGAAGACCATGAATTAATAATTAATTTTTCACTGGGACACCCAGCATAGGCCGCCCTAAAATAACAGAGAAATAATGTCACAAATACTGTATTGGGTCCAACAATAAAAACACTGCATCAGATGACAGATAGTAAAAACAAATAAGATGACTATCCTACAACTATAACTACGAAAAGAAAGTTGAAATAAGGGCAATTAAAAAAAATAATAAAAAAGGAGACTAGAGTTTACAAATTAAAAAAAAAATACAATAAAAAAAGAAAAGTCGTTTCATTTGAATTCTTGTTCTGATCGTGTAATTTTACATTCAAAGGGGAATGCGTTGCAAACGTTACCCATAGAAACAAAGGAAGAATTCTTAGATTGTAAGTACTTAAAGTTCGGAATAATGATACTTCGCGCTCGCATTGAGTTTACAAATTTTAAATTCCATTCAGAAAATTCAAGTGATCAGCTGATGTCCCACTAAGGATGCCTTTGATAAATAATAAGATGTGGTTTATTGCCGCAATTGGAATACAAATCTGAGGCCACCGTTAAAGCCTGCTGCTATCTTTGATATATAGTTGAGTCCATTTAAGTATAAAGGCATAACAGTTGTTTATAAGCGAAAGAATAGAAGTAATTACAAAATGTTTTCAAATCAATGACTCTTTTATATATTACTATACCTTGAGTTTTCATAGGATGTAGGAATAATTGTTGCACCTAGCCCACAGGCAGATATAATTCAGATTAAGGTTAATTTAATGCATAGTATTACAGATTTTGTTCTTTGACGTTGATAAATATAATTGCACATTATCTACATTCTTCACTGAATTACAGTTCAAATTTAACTAAAACAGACCATTAACATACATAGTACATAAAAGGGGTTCTACGATGGAGCCTTGTGGTACACCAAACAGTAATACAGTACCGTTCCACAAAACATCTTTCATACTAACAGATTGAGATCGTTTAGTAGTATAAGTATATTCAACTTTATTTAACAAAACTCCATCATCAACCGAGTCAAAAGTTGTCGCGATGTCAAGATCCATTTCTTCAGAAGTCTTTAGAAAAGCTGTGAACGCATTATGACCCTTACGAAAACAATTTTGACTAAAAGATAACAATCCACAGGTTTCCACAAATTCGGAAATTTGCTGACGCAGAAGCCTCTCTAAGCTTAAGAAAGAAAGGACAATAATTTTGCTAACGAGACGAAAATCAGATGGTCGATTAGGAGATGAAGTTTTATATATTGGGATTTCTTTGACAGAGTTCCAACCATCAGGGAAATTAGACGATATTGAGATGAACTTAAAAATGTTATCTAGAGATGGTATGTTGTAAGCCAACATCAATTTTATAAATCTTGTGTCAAGCAAATGCAATCCACTGGAACCAGACTTATATGCTCTTGCGACACTCCTCGAAAACAAAAGGGGCCAGAAATCTACAATTGTCTAATTGAAAAGCCTTTAAACATATAATGCAAAGATACAGACCTCCAAAAATTATTTACGTGTGTTCCGAAATCTTATTTTACGACAGCATTGGTTAGGAAAAGAATGTTAATATTTTGCAGCCCTGAAACCTTATTCTACCTTACCGTATTATGAAATCAGTGATGTATCTACCACCCAATCACAAAGGGATTTTCAGCTGTGATGGGAATTTAAGTTCATTCCTAAATTTAAGTTTTCTAAATCTCATCTTAGTCTGTTTCGCATTCAATTAGGAAGAATTCTGATTGGTCCGTTTTATTTTTTCAAATTTTAAGAGAAAACACGTTGCATTACAAAATAAAGGAATACTATCAGTGCTACGGGGTCGAGAAGAACGCATCTATAGCCGTTTATTTGGACTTTCACACATTCTTTATGTGTTCACATAGAACGAAGTTAACCTTTTAAGCGGAAACTATTTCATATTCAAAACCATACCCAACTATAAGACTTCCAGCCCCCAAAGAGATCTTAGATCTAAGTAAGAAACTAAAGCTTGACTGGGTGGCTTAGATCTGACCCTGGATCAACTCACAAAAGATCATCCTGGTCGAAGTGACTAAAGGATGTTGTCAGCCCTTGATCCGCTCCCTAATAATAAATAATAAAAGAGTTCCATACCATAAGGGATGCTCAAACCATCCGCCCCCAAATTTTTATTATTTTAATTTTCAGACCATTTGCTCTCCGGCAAAAGTTTTTTCTCTAAAAGATTTCCTAAGAACCGATTGTCACCTTTCTTCTTGTATAATCCTAGGTAATCCCTGTTAGGATATGTGAAGAGGATTAGGACTTTGACACACAGATTTTTTTAAGTTGATGAATTATGTGAATCATTCTTCTTTGAAAGCTTTTGAGATCTCAAATGATCCAATTAAAAACAAGTGCAATAAGAACACCTTCAGTTACCTTGAAACATCAGCAACCTAATTCTCACTTGTGGTGAAAAATATATTTTTAAATACATAATGCAATTTTTTTTTGCCGCTCAAGTTATTGTGTCTTTTTCGCACTCTTCGAAAGCCGCGAATTCTTCACTAAAACTGAAAAAGTAATTAAAAAGGTATTTGAAACCTTGCAACTGTCTCTCTTTGAACATTTCAAAAGGAATTTAAAAAAATTTCACAAATTTTTACTTCTTGCCTCCGGTGCAGATCTGGTCTTAATTCACTCCCCTTAGAATTGGAGCTAAAGCCCGACAATGTAGAGGTCAAGGTAAAGTAGAGAGGCATCCGGAAGTGTAGAGAACTCCCAAAAATACAGAAATAATCGTTCAACACTCACCTGCTGGACCGAACCAAATCCAAAATTGCAGTAGTAATCCACAGTGGAATGTATAGAAACCGCACTTGAGTATAATTAATTTAGCTAAAGTGGCACACAATGACACTAATTTATTTCACACTGAGCTCAGATTTCCACAAAACGTAGAGCACGGCTACTGCAGATACTGAACAGGGATAAGCACTCGGAAAAATCACTATTTTTGCGATTATTTACTTTTTGAGTAGGAAAAATTTTGTAATGGAGCAAATCACACTATTCATCTGGGCCAGAAACTTGTTGCACCACAGAACTGTGTACGGAAATCACTTCTTGCGGCGGAGCAAAGAGTGCGCGAGGCGAGCACACATCACGAATTTACATAATTTTCACAAGTACCCGAAAGAACCTTCATACGAACAGGAAAGGAACAGCACAACTAAGAAGTTTTGGAGAGTGGTCAACGTTTTGAAGACACTGGCGAGTTAACGAGAACAAATTTGAAGAATTTTTACAGTTTTCCAGCAGGAAAAAAGAGTTCTTTAAAGCAATTTCTCAAGAGACGGTGCTGCAGACGTTGTTATTTGAGATTCGCGTTTAAGCAACTGTTGAATTCCGCAAAACAAGAAATAACCACATATCGAGCTCGGCAGCGAGACGGTGGTCATAGGAGCCTCCAACACTCCGCCACTTAACCACTTAAGTCAACTAGCTTAGGTAGGCTTCGTAAGCACAGTTCCCGACCACACAGACGAGTGGTCCAAGAGCCCCGACTGAGTCATACAAGTAAAGGAGAGGTCATATCGATATCGAACACCACGAATAGCGCTCACTTAGCCACAGCCGTAAGCTTGCTAGTTTTCTTAAAAGCTTCTGCTTGCTTGCTTACTTACTAAGGTGGAAACCAGCAATTGCTAGAGCAAATACGCGAGACAAGAGATCCCGCACGGTGCCGGTGTGTTGTGCAGTTTTACAAAAAAAATATACAAATGCCTTCAAAGACGTTGGAGGAATGCTCTTAAGCCGGGAGCGATGGTCTTTTTACTTGCTGTCAACCTGATCTGCCTACATGTGGCAGTTTCACACAAGCTAAAAGAACACACTTCGGCTCACACAGACGACATAGTCACAATAAATTACCTGGACAGGTAAAGTGAATGACAAAATACTAAAGAAATGCTTTAACACAAAGGTGTCGTAGTAAACAAGTTTGGAAAGAAATATTTCTTGTTTTTAATTTTCAAAATTTCCGGTAGATGGATGTGCCTTAATATTGGCGCGAAAATTCAAAAACTGGTTTGCGTCAGGCTCCTTTTCAGCTCTCGCTTTATCTTCCGTAAGTTAATCAATTAAAATAAATTAAAATAATTTTAATTTAATAATCCTCATTTTCATGGCAGTTTTTGTATTCAAATTTTTACAAAATTTTATTTAATTCAATTTATTACGAACAGATTTATTAAAATGATTTTAGGGGTTGTGCAAGAAGACCTAAGCCTTTATGAAATAGCTTACAAACCAAATATGACTCTGGATTATAAAAGGGTGTTAAACTATGAATTTTGATTTATTGATGAATTTGGGACGCCATAGCCTTTAAAAGTTCACGTACATTAGCAAAAAAAAATTTACTACAAGGGTCACAAATATTAAATCAATTATTAAAATTGGTTCGTAAAAGTAAAGCTTAATATAAAAAAAACACATAAAAAGTGAAGAGAATAAAAGCTTATAATTTTAAAAGCGCCATTTCTAAAACAGGACCAATTTAGTCGAAATCCAATTTGAAGTTGTAATTGAATTGATAAGCTTCCGGCATGGCAGGATTAGAATTTTAGTTCACAATCATAACTAAGTCTAGAAGTCTAGGCTTAACCCATTTATAGTCGAGAGCGGTCGCTTTTTTTCGTTGCAGATTATAGAGAGGACCTCACTAATAATACACCGGAGCCTGTGAAACCCCCACCCACCACCGCTCATTTTTGTATTTATCTTCATATTTTTGTGTTTACAATTTCTTCTTTGAATTATTTTTCCGTCTTTTTTTGATGTTTCTCTATCCGTATCCCATCCTTAGCATGATTTTTATGGTTCCATACCTAAAACGTAAAAGGAACCACTATGGTGAGACTTCAGTACCTATCTGTCTGACAGTCTGCGTCACGGTGAAATTAGATACAAGTATCGAAGTCATTTGTCCGCATCTACTTTCTGTGAAAGAATTTCAGAAATATATATTTTTTAATTAAATGGGGGGGGGGGGGGGGGGGGGGTGGCGCTAGGAAGAACTAGGAAAACATGTTGGAAGTTATCTGCTTTAGCTTACAACTTACTCATGTCCTTGATCTTGTGATATATGGTCATCGACCTAATCCGAAGTAAGGGGGTTTGGGGGTGCGCTGTCGTGTTAAGAGTAAGATATAAATGAAATATAAGTTTATTGGATAAAATTTTTTGGGAATTATACACTTTAAGGTACATATGTATATTGGCCGCGGAAATCATAACTTAACATACTTTTTTAACTTTGAAAATTACAATAATAAGCTCGATCGGTTATAGATAATCTTTTAAAATTTGGGTGTTTCCGGGTGAGGGATGGGGAGGAAGGTCGAGTGAGGGTGTAAATTTGGTCAAGCATTTCTATTTCCCCTCCCCCCTCCTTCTCACATAACTCCCCTATCACTATTCTAGAAAAGGTTAATTGTAACCTTATAATTTGCCCTTTACAGAATAATTGATGAATTTAAATCAATGCAGAGAGGGTCCGCGCACCCTATATCGAGGGCCCTATCCACCGCGGGCAGTAGGTAAATTCCTTTATAATCCCATAATTTAATAATTCATTTTAAGATGTAATTCAAAAAAAATTTATTCTAACAGGTGTAAGAATGTATTACATAGGCAATTAAGGTTTTGATTAATTAATTAATTAGTGACAGAAAAGTTCGGGGTATAGTCGTCTATGCTTATCGTCTGAAAAAAAGTCTACTAGGATACAAATACAATAATCCTGTATACACTGACCTATATCTATACTTATGGAAAGACTATAGGTAGATAGATATTTATTACTAAAACAAAAAAAACTTATAGCACGTTATTTTTCTCTTTTCAATTTAAGGACATTGGCGTGCAATAGTTCAACTTATTTCCGTGCGGGAGGTTAGGTTTCCGAGTACAAATGATAAAGCGATCATAACAAAATCAAACAAAGTGTGGATTTAAGATTTTGGATCCTCGACAATAGTATGGTGGGAGAAGCCATTTTCCACAGTTGTTCAAAAAAAATTTAATAAACAATTTTTTTCAACTGCTCCATCAAAAAAATTACCTGGCTCCGACTCGGCCCTAATTAGGACCGAACAACTCGCTCCGTACAGTGCAAACGAAATCATTTGATTATCGGGCCGAGCGCGACGGTCATTTTTGGACCGAAGTCGATTTTCGATTTTAGACCGAATTGGATTGGTTGGTTTGCAACCAAATGTATTAGCGGCCGCAAATTGTTCGAAATCAATGCACAAATTCAGTTCATACATTTTGAAGTTCGATCGGATGGTGAACATTAAAAATGTTATCGTCTATCTGCGTCCTCGACGAGTAAATGCCGACCTTTGGCGGCAGAAATTGTTGGAAAACATTGTCAACAAAATATTGTTCCTAGAGTTTCTATATACCTTCTTTAGGGTAGGTGCTGGGGAAGGGTGTCAATGTAGACGAGAATTTTACCTCCCCCCCCCCAAACTTTTAACCGGAAAATTTGTAAACATTTGAAAAAAGTAAATTATTTTCGTTGCAAAGTGGGGATTCACCGATTTCACAAAATTCTTAACCGTCCCCAAATTATTGTCAGCTGTTACTTTTGATATTTCTCTTGCGAAATGTCAAAATTGTTTTGACATTTCATATGTAAATTTTTGTTATCTATTAGTGGAGCAAAAGGAATTCGCTTCTTTATCAATTGCAAACAAAGCCAATAACAAAATAAACGCAATTTCTCGCATGGAATTTTTATATTAGATTAAGAAGGCGGAATGATCGAATTCTGCGATATCGATATTTGGACTTGTTCTTGTGAGTCAGCCGCAGGGTGTAGATAGTAGAATGTGTTGGCGCACGCTATAAAATCGCAATAAATTCGGTTTAAATTAATTTAAGTGTTTAAATAATTGTGGGTGATACATATGGCTACTATTTCGGGCAAAGAGTTGGTTCAAAATTCATGGAGAACAAGGGATGATGCTGCTGTCGTTCGGGAAGTCGCTACCAAAGGGGAATTTATCGAAGTGTGCATAGATTACTTAGCTCAAAAACGGAAAATAACAGTCGTGGAAAGTAAGGAATTTTTTGATAGAATAGTAAATGCCTACGTTCTTCGATTGCTTAACGAGAAATTAGTGTGCAAGGCGGAAAATGTTCTTGGAAACTTGCATCGGGACTTTCGGGTTATCTACTATCAATTCGCTTTCGAATGCGAAGACGAAGGTGTAAGGAACACAGTTTTGGAGCACGTTAAGAAGAAAGATCCTGAAAATTATGTATCCGAGAAGTCTGAATATGAGTTTTACTGGAATGTACTACGAGAAGCAGAAAAGTGGCCTCGAATTCGAGCAAAACTCGAATCATATCTCAGGGAAATCACTTTGGAGAATTTATATCAGAAAGATGAGTCGTTTCGTGTGGACTTAGTCACAAAAGTATGTTTTGCTTCAACAAATGATAGCCTTTTAGTGAAACTAGAAAAGAAATCAGTTTGGAGGTACTTGATCAAGAACAATTTGTCGTCAGAGTTAATTGAGTGGTTATCTTCCCAAGAAAAGGACTCAAACACTGGGAAATCCAAAATGAGAGAGAAATACAAATTGTGGCCAATTGAGAAGGACATGTTCGAGTATATTATGAAAAATTTTAAGACACCATCAGATATCCTTAGAAATTGTATCGCTAATTACGGGTATTTGTTCCCAGATGAGTCAAATGATGTCAAGAAAACCCTTCTCCGATTCATTACTGTGGAAAAATCTAGCGAAATGAAACTTATTATCACATCTACCGTACCTCTTGGCCAGTATCTTTATGAAAATCAGATATATCCTCTTCTACTTCAGGATTTTGTTTCAATCGAAGAGCTAACAAAGATAACGGATAAGTCTCCGATCTTTGATCTTATCTTAACACTGAAGAAAGAAGCGTTAGTTAATAAAGAGTCAATCATAAAAATTCTGGATGCAATATCGAAGAGCTTAGAAAACGACGAATCCCAAGTCTCAAAACGACACCATCCTCTTGTGTTATTAGCTGAATTACTCTTACGTGACGCCAGTATAAAGGATTTAGAATCTCAACCACACATCGAAATTTTAAAGAACATGCCGTACATCGATAAACTCTTAAGAAGGCTGAAAGCCTCCGAGGTTCCTAAGGTAAAAGTTTATGACCTTCTGAAAAAATTCAAAAATATCGACCTAGGAGAAGTGTCGAAAGACGCGGGAGGCGAACCTGTTTCGTTTACAAATAATTGCTTAAGCCAAAAATACTCACAAAAACTCAAATTAAATTATTTGCATTATGTCAAACAACAACGTAGCTCCTATGCCGTTTACCAGTTCTTCCTGGAGCAATTGAGAGGATATTCGAATATTTCAAAGTCACAGCTTTTCGGATCAGCAGAAGTCGTCACAGAATTTGCATTACGGAATTATTTGAAGGATGACTTGGTTCTGCACAGTGTCGCTTTTATCGAAATGCTCGGTTTCGATACCCAACATTTAAGGTCAGTGATAAAATTGATGAAAATGACCAACTGCAGAGAAGGACAGACTTCAGGTGTTTTCAATTATTCAGAGGTAATAGAAGGTGCTGAGAGGAAAATATTTTCGGATTTTAACAAATGTCAGGATAATAATTTTCCTTTGTTGGAATATGAAGCGATTATGCAAGTAGCACACTGCCATAAAATGAAAAAAATGCCAGAACGTTTGCTGATACACTTAGCTGAGAAGGACAATTGGTGGAAAGTTTTGGTTCTCATTCAATACTTTAGCATTCCATTGGATAGAGTTAAGAAAGTGTTTAAAAGTTTTAAAACTCCTTCTGTAGGAGAACATTTACTACGGGCTTTGTCGTATGAACCATTCCAGGAAAAAGTTAGAAGAAGATCGAGTGTTTCAAGACAAAAATCTCGTCCAAAACCAGACATTAGCGTGGTAAATTTAGCTTTTGTTTTTACCGATGTTCAAATAATAACGTTTTTTTTACCTGCAGACAACAGCAAGTGGAGAAGTGATGACCACATCTCTTGGTTCAACAAATGAAGCAAATCAGCTTTTCAAGACAAGTAGAGAAATTCAACTGCTCCAAGAGACGGAAGACATTGACATTTTTGCTCTGATTTTATTAAGTTCAACCAGCAATTTTGAGGAAGAAATTTCAACATTCAGCAAATTATTAGAAATTATTAACGACCAACATTTGTACTCGACTTCTATCAATTTAATGAAGAACTGTATCAAGTACGAATTACCTATTCTATCGGTTTTGTCGGTTGTTGTCAATGATCTTCATTTGCACTGGTGCTGGCTGATATGGCTGGCTGTTTCTACGAAAAATTTCCCAATGTTGGAATCTTCAAAAGATCTGGATGAGATACCTTTAAGGTTTATAGAATTTTGCGTTGAAAATGGATTTACCAGGACATTAAACAAGAGCTTCCAAATATTTTATCATGTAAGTAATATTTTCGCAACAAAAAATTCAGAGTATCACTATGACCAGATGCAGTACGGGGAGTCAAAATAAATTTGGCTGGGATGGGAAGGGTGTTTAGCCTTAACTCGTCATCGGGAACCATTTGGAACTCCTGATAAATCTGAGCGTTGTTGAGAGGATTTTCCGCTAGCGCGAGTCGCTTCAGAGGTGCTTTCGATTTTATTACAGAAGCCCTCCCACGAGGATCGTTTTGTTTTCCTAATAAGTTTCTTAAATTTTTTTGAAGCAGTCTTTGTAAGAAGTCCAGGCATTTGTTCTTTTCGCTTGGTTAAAAAGCTTATGACACTCCTTTATTAGAGTTATGATTTCACTCGACCACCACGGAGGTTTGGGCTTACCTCTGGGGACCCTGTCAGGGCAAGAAATTTGGGTCGCCGCATTACACGCAGGCGTCAGGGTGTCCACCACTTTATCAAGGGTTTGCCTGTTTCCAATTACAGGTGGACCTGTGACAGGCAGACTATTGCTGAGGACTATTCTGTAGAGGTTCCAGTTTGTTCTGAACCTGTTTTTATAAGGAGAACATATCTGCTTGTTTAGTGTTATCCCAAATTCGATGTAGGCGTGGTCGGAAAAGGATGGTTCCTTGGACAGCTTCCACTCTGTAATAAAGTGGGCGGATTGTGCCGAGACTATCGTCATGATAATTGAGTTAGTAAAGGTGGGTTCTGCTGATCGCTAGCCTCATTTTTTAAGGAATGGGTTGGATGTGGGTAACTCGGTGGAGTAAGGGCTAAAGTGTCCGACTTCCATTCCGAAGGTCTCAGGTTCGAGCTTGGTACTAATGGTGATATTCCATTTGAACCAACGGTTTTATTAACGTTGAACTTTTTCAGTATATACCTCAAATGTGTGGAAGTACAGAGGTCCTCTTGTTTGACTAAAGGGCGCGAGATATCCTTGGAAAGGGTGTGATTGTAAAATATGAACTAATAGCAGGCAATGCTGTGGTCAAATTAAAATTTAGCTGCGTTTAAGAAGGCTTGCACTAGTTTTAAGTGCTAATTTGTAGTCCTGTTTGAATTCCGGAGAGGGGGACAATTTGTACGCTGCAGTGTTACCCTGGATAACTTTGCGGCAGATTTCGCTGGTTTTAGGATTTTGAAATTCTGTGAGATGTACGCCAAACACACTCACTCTTTTCCCGGGGCTCAGGTTGCTTTATGTATTGATAATGTCACACGCCCCAGCGAAGTACCAATAATCAGCATGTTGTGGAAAATCTGAACAGGTAGATTACTAAAAGACGTAAGATTTTATTTCAGTACACCGTTTTGACATTTTTTTGTTCAGTTTTTTAGTTTATTTCATTGAATTAGTTCTAATAACGTTTTATCTCTCTTTCCAGGACAATCAATTTACTTACTTCACAAAATTTCTGCAGCAAACAGTAGACCTAGACTTTACAGAAGATTCAGTCGACTACTTAAGGCTATATTTGCTTGCTTGGAGCAATGATGAAGTCTCAATACCACTAGCCGAACTTAGCAAAGATCAATATATGGACCTAACAGTCAAATTACTAATCCTTCATCTTAAGTACAATTTAAATTCGGCTTATTACCAACAAATGCTTCTCAATGTAATTTGTCAGTCCGGTATAAGTGACATAAACCAAACGATTGACTTCTGTCTGCTGAGGAGTGTATTTGAAATAATATCATTTAGCGGAACGTCGATTGATTTCGAGAATCTACTAATTATCAGTGAGGAAGCTAATCTTGTTCATATTGAATACGAGAATGCTTTGCACAATTTGAGGGATGAAAATGATTATGACAGAGCAATTCAGTTGGCAATTTTGTTAGGACTTCCGCTTAGTGATATTATTTTTGCCAAGTGGGCGGACAGTATAGATGGACAATCATATAAACTTGATTTTGATAGCTATGAACGCGAAACTGTTCAATATAGCTTGGCACCAGAGCTCCTAATGAAGTTTTATTTAGACGTTGCTTGCCAAATACCTGAACCTACTCCTGAAAAGTATTTGCTTCTGAAAAAATCCTTAGATGTTTTCAAAAAGAATCGTCTTCTACCAAACGAGTGTTTCGACAGCGATCAAATCGAATATGAAATGGTTCTCTGTTTTCTGCAAAGCAGTCAAACAATCGAAGACCTTGATATTTATCATTCGGAGTATTTTGAAGAAATTCTTTTAAATGAGCGTTGCGTTTTATACAAATCATTCTCGGAATTGAAATCGCTTGCAGGAATAGAGGATTTAACTACAAGTCTCAGAGTAGAGCTGACTGAGAATATGAAACTAAAATTGGCTTGTTTGCTTAACAAACTCTTGGATGAAGGGGACATTGTTGAAGCATTAAGACTTCAAGCCATATTTGAGTATCGTCCAATCGATTTGCATTTTATCGTTTTTTGTATGGGCTTGGCTGAAGGATTAACGACAATTTATGATCTTTCCAAGGATGAACGTCAGATGTTGGCCGATGTTGAGAAGAGTTCTATAACAAAATTTGATAAAAGAACCTTAGGACGAGCAAAGGTCAATTTAGAGTCATCAGTAAGTAAAGACGATACATTAGACAGCACATCAACAACACTTGGATTTGAAGAGATTCCGTCAAGAGAAAAAAAGGAAGTTTTGAAAGCACTGCAAGGAATAGCATCTCGATTAAAGTATGGCGTTGATCTAGGAAAGAGAATTGTAATGGCATATAGAGCGGCAATGCATTTGGAAAAAGATTATCTTGATGTTCTCCGAATGAAAGATACTATGTATCTGCTAAAGAGTGCTACAGAAGAAGAATGTCTGCATAAGTTTCTTGTGGTGAGCGACTTACTGAGTTCAACAAAAATGACACCGACGGAGGTTAGTTTTAGTATTATTTTAAGCTTTTTCTTTTGAAATTTGTTTACGATTTGTACATTTTAGATTGCAGAGTATCTTTCATATGAAATAGTAACGGCAATAATACGGCCTCGATTTTACATCTTCCGAAGTGATCAATCCAATGTGAACTTAAGTTTACAGGCTCATAATACTTTGTGGGGACGTCACAATTTGGACAAGGAATTTCATTTGTTTCTTGAGCTTTGTCCCAACACAACAATTCTGGGAAATGCTATTTTACATTACTGCGATGCATTGAAGATATATAGAAAATTCCAAGACAAAAAGAAATATCAGCAGGATCTCGATAAAAATCCAAAATTACAAGTTGCATTCAATGGTCTTCGCGAAATTATTCAAACGTATGGGCAACCTAATACCCAATCGGTAACAGCACAGGTTTTGTCTCATAAGAAGCAAAACACAATTTGTATTGAATTACTCATAAAAGCGCACGAGTGTTTTCTGCATGAATGCTCAATGGCGGGAATTGCAAATGTTTTAAATCGCACGAAAGCTCTGAATACTGTTCTAAGTACTGCAAAATCTTGGAATCTTATTGTACGAATGTTGACCGGTATCGGACGGTACCGAGAAATGTACTATTGCTTTGACACTTTAATTAAAAATGATCAGTTCGAATCCCTTTTGGGGCAATTTGATGAAGAAAAAACAAATGGTTTACGTCAAGCAATTATATCATATATTCGAGAGCATTGCCCAGAAAATCAAGAATGTCTTAAGTTAGCTGCATTACATTTTCTAATGTACAAAGATTTGGCAGAAATGTGGGAACAAGAAGCAAATTCTTTGATTGCGAAAATCATATCGGAAAATCAAATATCAGACGAAACGTCTTCCAAAAACTGTGATGAAAATAAGTCTTCCATAACTAATTTTAAATGCTCACCGCAAGTGCTTAATACTCTGAATCAAATTCTCGAAAATTTTTCACACGCTACGGAAAATTACTTACTCGATAATAAACTTAGGCTAGCTAGGAAAAGTGCATCGAACGCGGAGCTTGTCGCTATGCAGATTGATCTCGTCAGTAAAGGGCTCAATACATCAGCACAGATCTGCATTTGTGTTCTCAGCATTCGCTCGAAAAACGAATTTAAGGAACTTATCAACACCGAATTAAGGTGCAGTCCAATAATTTATAATTTTCTAGTAATTTTGAATTTCTCTTGGAATTTTAGAGTTCCTCAAGCTCTTATCTTAGGACGAGCATATCCGTATGATATAAATTGGTCTGAAGCAATCTTGAGTCAGTACGTTCTCTTAGGAAAAAGCCACTATTTAGAGGATTACATTGACCATATGGAATTGCAAGATTCAATGATCGATAATATCGTTAAGAGGTAAGTGCACCGCGAGACTTGTTAAATTTTTCTTTTGACCGTTTCTGTTTTATTTTGCAAAGTTTCCAACTTCACAGTCAGATTCAACCGAGAATGGAGGAAAACTTGGCAACATTAGTGGGCTTGGTTCAATCGATTAGCCTAAGGTATAAATTAGCTTCAATTTTAGGCTTTAAAAAGATCATTACCGCCCTGATTAATGAGCAAAGTCTATATTATTTAAAAGATTCCAACTACGGCAGGAATGAAAGTGATTTGCCTGGATAGTTCTTGTATTTGGTACCTCGTGTAGTGTTTTATTTATTTTATAGAAGTGTTTATCTTCAAATTGTACATTATTCCTTATTTTAAATCGGTATTAAAATTTTAAATGTATTTTAGGTAATAAAATGGCAGTAATTATATTTTTTTTCTAAAAATTGTCTACTTTAGTGTAGATTACGAATGTCTGATTTCTGGTGGTTCGAGAATTTAAGTGTTCATTTTCAAAATATTTTGCACGGCATCGAAGGATTACTAACAATTCTAATTTTTTTTAAAGTAATATGAAACACCTTCGTGCAAAGTAGTGATATTTTCGAATAAACAATAAGCATGTTAACTACTATGCTATGTAAATAAAATTTAATACTATGTTTTATGGCAGCGGTATATTTATCGCCATTATTTCGTAATTTGTACTCATCTCTCTCTCTAGTTCTCGTAACCCCTTGTAGGGCATGGGCGGAAGAAGAACTTCACCCGATTCGAGATAACAATTGCAAGTGGACCTACATAATTTTAAAGTAGATTCCGAACCACTGACAATTACTCTGCAACCCCCATGTCCTTTTTATTGTAATCTGTTGTCAGTAGAAAACCACCATGTGTCCCCCGTCGGCGGTATTCGAACCTCGGACCTCCGGATTTGTAGTTCTACACGATATCACTTACTCCACCGACGACTTTTTACAAATCTCGTACACAAAATGCCCCAGCCGACGTATCAAAATCGATGTTAGTCTATATTTATAATTTCAAAATTGGCAAGCTGACTTTTCTTGTACTTTAAAATTGGAACGCTTTGTATTTCGACACATTAAGCCTTGTAAATTAGAAGCAGAAGAAGTGAAATAGGACAATATCGATTGCGATCATATTGCGTTGAGGAATAGGAATTACTTTGGAGGGCTATGTCGAGATGTTAAAGAGCGAGCCGCCATTAATCATAAAACTAAAATAAAAGCAAAAGCCAAAAAAGACAAAGGAGGAGAGATGAGCATATACCAAAATGTGCAAATTGTGAAAAAGCTAATGGAAGGCTAAAATAAAATTTAAAATCAGATCATAGTGTTATGAGCAAAGAGTGTCCAGTATATATATTTTTTTATATATGATCTTTCCAAAGCTCAGGGGATGCCCTATGATGCTAAAGCACAGCCTTGGCAGGAAAGGAATTCGTGTTGTTCGGCTTCGAAAAGATTCCTGAAATTTGACGGTACGTCCAAATTTGACCTGGAGAGTATAGTATGGGGGTGGAAGTGACTTGTAGCTCTTGTATCGCGCGTTGTCATGCGTCTACAAGGGATCAGGTTAGAAATTTCGTTAGAACAATGGCCATGGAAATAGCGATAGAAGAAATAGAGAGATAGAGAGTCAAGCCCCTTAGAAATTGAGGAATCGCCAATAAGTATAATAGCCCTACGCTGGACTTTGTCTAACGCGGACAATGCGGTGTGTACGGCCCCTGCCCAAATATGGGAATTATATTCAAGTCTAGGCCTAATGTGGGTCTTGTAGATCAGCGCTAAATCAGGTGGGGTGAAATATTTCTTACATCTCTGTAGAAAACCCAAACATTGCTATTTTGGCGGTTGCAAATATATGGTCAATCTAGCAAAGATTGCTGGATACCTCAATACCCAAGATGTTAGGTATATTCACTCTATCGACTGAAATGGGTTAGGGGTGAACTGGGAGTTTTTTAAGGGACATTAAACAGCACTTAGTGTTGGATGCATTAAACGAAACACGATTTTCTCTGCCCAGCGAGGACCATAGAAGTGTCGTTGTTTAATGATCTAAACATGCGTTCTCGATTGACTTCTGTAGCATTTCCACGTGAATTCATTACAGAATCAAATGAGTACGCGAAATCAATGGTACTGGCGTCGGCGAAACTATGAATAGGATTGAGAGTAAGGGATAAAAGTTCATTAATAAAAAGAAGAAATAAGGTTGGTGAAAGAACTGAACCCTGAGGCACACCGGAATTTTTTTTCGTAGGAATCAGATGTAACGCCGTCAATTACTACACAGATTGAACGGTCTGACAAAAAACTCTCTATCCATTTAACGAGGGTAGGGTGCAGACCAAATTTTTGAAGTTTGGCTAAAAGAGCAGCATGCCAGACTCAATCAAAAGCCTTCGAAAAATTCAAATCAAAATCGGACTCACCAAAATTATGGAGACAATGATTCCAACGCTCCGTTAGAGCCGGTAGTAAGTCTCCGGTTGAGCGGCCAGCGCGGAAACCGTACTGGTAATCGTTGATAAGATGGTAATTTTTTAAATATTCAAAAACTTTAGACATGATCGAAGTTAGTGCAATTGGTCTGTAGTTAGAGGGGTCGCATGCCTCTCCGTTTTTAAGTATCGGCTGGGCATGAGCAAGTTTCCATGCACTTGGAAACATTCCTGTTGAATATGGCAGGTGAAAAAGTTTGCGCAGAGGTTTAACCAAAGCAGAGGTGCAGCATATTTAAATCATCTTAATCAGGAGAAGAAAAGAATGGGTTTTTAGCAACTAAAGGCAATTGATTAACATACAGGGCTTATTTAATAACATGACCTAGGGCCCATTCATTAACACAGTTTTGCGCATCACCTGCACAATTCAGCTGAACAAAGTGAATTGCTGAATTATGCAGCTGCAGTGCATACCCGCGTTTATGAATAGGCCATGAGCTAGAACATTTTATAAATGAAATTGAACTCTCAACAGAGACTCATTTAAAAAGTGAAAATGAGAATTGTGAAGGGAATATGGATGGTTGGTTGGTTGATTTAAGTGGTGAGCGTCGTCATCATGGTAACAATCCAATTAGCACTATTATAGCGCAATTATGATGCCACAATCAGTAGGACCCGGTTTTTTGTTGGACTCAATTCACTCGAAACCCTGATAATCTGAGATCATGGTGAATATAGATAATTCTAAAATAATACGTTGTAATTCAGGTTCAAATCAGAGAGGGAAATTTGAGATAATAGAAAGGGTTGAGATAGGATTGAAGGTCTATTGGTTAGCAGTAAAATATGAATTTAGCGGATAAAACCTAATATTCTCTTTGGTCCTTTAACCGCTAGGATGTCTATTACCACCGACTCTGACCACGATTTATTGAACTGGGTACCCTTGTAGTGAGTCTCGAATGTCACGCAGATTTATTCCTTTATTAATTGCAACAGAACTCCTAGCACGTCACGAAATCGGATACGCGCAAAAGTCGTTTTGAATCGCAAAGGAAAACCCTAACTTCAGCGCTTCACTAAGAAGTAAACGCGCTTACCAATGGCGTTAGCAATGCTAGCAAATGCTAAACAAAGTATACGCAGATATTTCTAAGCGACAGTTTACTGAATTAAAAGACTCACGCCGTATGGCAGCGGTTCACCATCCTTCTCGACGGAACTTCTACGCGTCTTACTTGGATTCTGTGGGGATTATAATCTAGAGCCTGCTGTGTAATGTTGTTTGGCTCTTTTCTGTGTGGCCTATCAATTGCCACTTCCGCCTTCGAATACTGGTGTCTATCCCGTTTTGGCCTGTAAGTCTGTATAGGTCTTCGTTGGTAATGACGACTTTTTTTTAGATTGCTCGATGATAATTCGGATGGTGTTGATGTGATCGCTGCAGAAGAAACCATCACGAGAGCCTGCTCATTGCTAAGAGTGCGATATTGTAATCTTGATTAGCATTAAGATTATTTTAGCCATCAATTTGGAGACTGCAGTTATAAGGGAGATATCGCGCCAATTGCTATAACTCCTCAGGTCACCTGTATTGGGAATTTTCACATTTACGTCTGTTTTCCATTCACTAGGATAGGTCTCGGTTTTCTAACATTCCTCGATTACGGGGAGAAGAATATCAAACGCAGCAATGGGATCCGCCTTAAGTAGTTCCACTGGTATTCCATCAATCACTGGGGCCATACCGAGGTCCATCGATTTAATTTCGTCAGCTAACTCCAATCTTGTCAGGGGTCTGGTGTTAATGTTGGCCGCAGCAGGTGTTCAGGCTCGTGTGAAGAGGTATTCGACGGTCCGAAGGTGTTGTTTAGGACTTCAACAAAATATTCTTTCCACCTCTGCAGTTGATGTTCCTCAGTGACAAGAAGGGATCCATTAGTATCTCTTACATCATGTTTTTTGACAATCTTAAGTAGGCCTCGTCTTCCGCTTTTTCTGCTAGCGGGTTGATGTAGTTGTGCTTGTCACGTCTTACACTTTTTTGGATGCCTTTCTGTAGAAATCGCTATACAGTTCTGAGATGTTGTTTAATTGCAACGTTGGTTGCGGAATTGATGCGGTCTTTAATTTGTTTGGACTTTTCATGAATTACCAGCCATTTCCCTTAAATCGCCAGACCATGAGTACATATTGCCCAGTCGAGAAATTAGTCTACGAACCAGTTGAAACAAATGTGTACCAATCGCGCCACCGAATAGCTAGCTTTGACTGGCTTTCATTAATGCTTGAATTCCTCAATTGTTACGAACTTCTATTTAAATTCCTCTAAGTTATTGTATTGTTGTTAAACTTGCAATACATTGTCGTTTTCTTTTGAAAACATTATTGCGTTGTTGTTTGCGCAAAAAGCAAAAGTATTACATTAAAATATAAGTGAAACCTACACACTTACCTGAATTTTCTTTTCTAAAACATTTTAGTTACATTTCAAAATAGAAATTGAAATAAAGACCAAGTGCGTCGAACTACATCAGCCTTACGATCATTTGATAAATCTTTCATGATAACCTGCAATAAATTGCTAATTAATAATGAAAACTAACTGACTATTAGGCACTACGCACTTAAAACCACCTACAACAATAATAGTTGAATCAATTTAGTCAAACATAATAAATGCTCCAGTTTCCGTCCAATGTTTATTTGAATTATTTATTGTTTAAAGGAAATTGCAACATAGAAATTTTAGCAACGAAGGTGGAAACTTCCTTCATTAATCATTTTAAAAATTCTTTCAATTGAAACTGGAGCCAACTTCATCAGTGTCCGTTCGAAAAGCACATTCACCAAACCATTTAAATGAGAGAGAGAGATTTTGGAGAGCTTCGAAAGAGCTTCGAAGAGCTTACAACACCTCCCTAGTAGGTGGATTAAGTTGGCAACAGTTCAATTTAAACGTTGAATTGTTTATGATGTTTTTGCAGAACTATATATTTAAAATGAAATTGGTAGGCAACCACACCCTGTATGAAGAGGAGGACTACTTGCGCCCAAATGTATTTCCTTTAATAAATGCGAATTTCATTTTAAAAACGGTTATAACGGTTATTTTAATTGAAACGCAGCCAACTTAATCCACCTACTAGGTAGTTGTATTGTGAAGCTCTCCAAATTAATTTTAAAAGCGTTATTGAGAAATTGTGCAGAAATTTTTTAACACTTAGATGTCGCTTAAAACGGATAGAAATAAAATTGTAGCGTTCATCAATTCGACATGTAAAACTGACGTTTGTTTTTGAAGGTGCAATCGAGGTTAAATTGCGGTGTGGATGATTTAAGAAATAAACCTAATTTTCTTGTTTTGTACTTCCTTATAAGACTTTAATTGATCGAAGAAGTACTACATGTACGTAATTTAAATCATTTTATATTACAAACTGATAAATTTGTAAATAAATACTTTTCCAACATTTTTCAGTGCGTAAATCTAGACGGAATGGCACAAAGTAAACTCAACGATTTGGCTGGAAAGTTCGGCAAGGGTGGGCCCCCTGGATTGACTACAGGACTAAAATTAGTCGCGGCTATTGGTGCTGCAGCTTATGGGGTCACACAATCTCTATATACAGGTAATGTAATTTTCATAACCTCAACATGTTTATTGCATAAACTGAACAATAAATATTTCACAACTGTCTCGCCGATTACGATTTCAAGAATGTCCAAATTTAGACCGGAGAAGTAATTATGCCTTGGTAAAAACACGATATTTGAAAGTAAAATATGTCCTAATTTGTAATGCCGGCTGTTGCATAACTATCCCGGTTTTCTGCCATTACACTGGATTCGCTCATGGAAATTTCTTAAATTCTAATTACAGTGGAAGGTGGTCACCGCGCTATCATTTTCAGTCGAATTGGTGGAATCCAGCCCGATATTTACTCTGAAGGATTGCATTTCCGCATTCCATGGTTCCAGTATCCAATCATTTATGACATTCGTTCCCGACCCCGTAAAATCTCATCGCCAACTGGTTCCAAGGATTTGCAAATGGTAAATATTTCTCTGCGTGTCCTGTCCAGACCAGATTCGCTTCAGCTACCCGTAATGTATCGGCAACTAGGGCTCGATTATGATGAAAAAGTTCTTCCTTCAATTTGTAATGAAGTCCTTAAGAGTGTTGTTGCCAAATTTAATGCATCCCAGTTGATTACGCAACGACAACAGGTAAATATTTTTTTGGAAAATAAAATATTACATTAATAACATTATTGTTCAGGTTTCACTCTTAATACGTAAAGAGTTGGTGGAACGTGCACGTGACTTTAATATTATTTTGGATGATGTTTCACTCACAGAACTTAGTTTCGGTAAGGAATATACAGCTGCCGTTGAAGCCAAGCAGGTCGCTCAGCAGGAAGCTCAAAGAGCAGTGTTCTTTGTAGAGCGTGCCAAACAAGAAAAGCAGCAGAAAATTGTCCAAGCTGAGGGTGAAGCCGAGGCAGCAAAAATGATATCCTTTTCAAAACAAATAATATATTTTATCGCTAAATTTAATTTTGCTTCTCTCGACATTTTCCTTAACTGATATGTTTACTTAGGTCTAGCTGTTAGTCAGAATCCTGCTTACTTGAAATTAAGGAAAATCAGGGCTGCTCAAAGTATAGCAAGAACAGTGAGTATTTGATTTTATTTGCAGTAAATATAAACAAAATATTAATGTCTTCGCTCTGTGCAATATAGACATTTACTGGGTGGAAGATAAACGTCGTCGATGCCTTATGGTTGTTTTCGGGACATGAGTTATACAAAAATGTTGCCTGCTGTTGACGTAGTTAAAATGCGGTTCCTTAGCCCCACCAATTAAAACCAAAAATTGAAACAAAGCTGTAGTTAGCAGACTCTAAAAAAGAAGTGGTGCTCTTGGGTACTTGGGGTCAATCTGTTGGGAGGAGAGAAGCAATGAAAACCTTGAAAGTTTTTGCTAATCACTAATAACAATGTTCTCACCGGTCAATGCTTTGAGTATGTCTTTCCAACGTTCTTTGCAAACTTCTTCGATGTCTACTAAATTTCTATGAGCAAAGAAAACTCGCATTCTCGGTTAATTAATTGAGAAACATGTTATCAATGATTAGAAACAGCTTTCAGAATTTTCTTTACTTTTCTCCTCCCAACAGAACCAGTGCTTTCTTCCGATACCTTCAGCTTGATAAAATTGGGTACGTTCTCATATAATGCTGGCGTAAAAAGTTAGGGAGTCCTCCCCTAGGGTTTTAGCGTGAAAAAAGCACTTTTTTTGTGAATATTTTTTATAAATATGGATTGAGCAAATTAATTTAAACCTTTTGGACATTATTAAGTATAGTTTCAACAACATTGTCAAATTTTTTTTATGCGAAGATATCGACAAACAAGCCGGTGACGGAGCTTTTCCAAGAACGTCTTTAGAAATAGACGTATTGCAGTGTTCACCGTATCTCAGCTGGAAATTATCTGACATCAAAATCCATTAAAATTTAGTCAAAGTATCATTAAATCCTCCCCCAACGTTCTCTGATTTTTTTTCCATTTTTAAATTTTTGGTGGTCATAATTCCGCCATTTTGTTAATAGAAACCCCCTTAATGTAAAAAAAATGTCTGAAACTGAACGTCGGGGGAGGTATTTTATATGTAGAAGGTTAGGTGATTAGGTTAAAGTGGCTGCCTAAGAATGGCACACTTAGGCCAAGGAGACCCATTGTGATACCACGTTGAGGCTCCAGAAACTTTAGCAACCTCCATAAAAATAACCTAAGTAATAGGAGGGTGGACATGTTTCCCCCTGTGCACCGAGCCAGCTCCCTGTCACTCGGGAAGCCAAAATAGATTTGACTAGGTTGAGAAGGGTGTACGGCCCTAACTCGTCGTTGGGAACCATTTTGAACTTGTGATAAATCGAGCCAGGTCCCTGAAATCAGTGGAGCCTAGCTCGGTTAAGTCTTCAAAGAAGGAAAAGCCCAAAAACTGGTTCCTACGGTTGGCTAGGGACGGACAGTTACCGAGGAGGTAGAGTATGGTTTCCTCTTCCTCTTCGTCATGGCAACTTCTACAGATGTCATTTAAAGGCGCGCCCAGTCTATCGGCGTATCTGTCTATGAGGCAGTGACCCGTGATAACGGCCACGGTACTGCTAATTGTTTTGCGTCCGAGAAAGATGAGCTCCCTTGACCGTTTAGAGTCAAGCTTTAGCCATATCTGTCGAGTAATCAGGCAGGTGTGTTACATGTAGAAAGTGTGTATGTACCAAGTTTGAAATGAATCGGTAAGGTAGTTTTTAAATGGCAGTGAACACGGACTTTTGAAAAGTGGTTTTGAGAAAAACGCGCTTAAAGTTTTAATAGATTTCTGACCGCCCTCAGCTGTCGGAGCTACAGTTTTAAAGGAGAGGAGACTCACTAGTCAATAACTTCGAGAGTTTTGCTCTGATCGATTTCAAATTTTGTGACTATATTCTTGAAATGTTTAACTATAAAAGACAAAAAAAAAGTTTTTTCAAAAGTACAAACCCTTACCCTTTCCAAAACACATTAAACATGAATATTTGTGTTAAAATTTTACGACAATCAGAATTTCTTGTCTGTCTTGTCTCATTAAATATTAAGTATCTGGCGAGTGCGTTCAAAGTTTTCTGCGGTTTTGGTATTTATCCTGCTTAACTAAATTATTGTGAACAAGTATTAAATATTTATTTAATATGCCGCCTGGGAAAACCCTTTCTTTGGGGGAAATTGGTAAGATCCAAGCTGTGAAAGCTGAACATTTTCCTAATAGTGAAATAGCCCGGAAAATAGGACGGACACCTGGCGTAGTGAATAATTATTTACGTGACCCAGAAAATTATGGAAAAAACAGAAAAGGCAGGACTCATACAGCGACAACGGTGAGACTTTTTATATTAAGGGAAGCGTCTAATTCTAAGCGTACTGCAAGGCAAATTGCTAATGAAATCGGTGTTTCTGGAAGTGTAAGGACAGTGCACCGTATTATAAGATCATCCAATAACATTAAGCGTATGAAACTAAAACGGAAGCCAGCTTTAAAAGATCATCACAAGAAAGCACGCTTAGAATTTGGAAGAAGCAAAATGGATTGGTCAGAAAAATTCAAAGAGGTCATATTTACTGCCGAAAGAAAAATTTATTTGGATGGCCCCGATGGTTATTCCTATTATTTTCACGATTTGAGAAAAAATTAGGAATATTTGTCACGACGTCCACCTGTTCGAGGCACTGTAATGATCTGGGGTGCGATATCCTACCATGGACCCGCGGATGTTGTTATTTTAGAAGGGAAACAGAATGCTCCGAAGTATGTGGAATTACTTAAAATGGAGAAAATTAAAATTATCGAAGTGATGGAGAATCAGAAGTTTATATATCACAAATAGTAAAGAACTGGTTCCGGGAACAAAATATTGAAATATTGGACTGGCCAGCGGTTTCCCCGGATATGAATATAATTGAGAATCTTTGGGGATGGCTTTATAGAGAAGTATATTCTGGTGGAAAACAGTACGAGTGCAGGGCTGACCTAATTACGGCGATTAAGGACGCGTCGAAGGAAATACCTGAGAGTCTTATAAAAATCTTGTACAAATCAATGCCTAATAGAATTTTTGAGATCATAAAAAATCACGGAGGTTATACCCATTACTGATAAATAAATATTTTTTAAAAACTGCTACAACAGTCTGTTTTTCTTTTTTTCTCTTTGCCGCTCATATACTAGTGTCATACCTACCTGAGAAAAGAAATTCTGATTCTCGTAAAAATTGAACACTAATATTCATGTTTAGTCTGTTTTTAAAGATAAGCAATTGCGCCTGTTAAAATATTCAGAGTCCAGTTACCTTGCATCAAATTAGTGATGAACGGCAAAAATTTTGAAGTGAGCATATCGAAGTGTCGCGGAGTGTACAGAGAATTTACAAACCCAGGCGACGAAGAATCTTTTAAACTCTGGCTAGCAAGCATTATTCCTGAAAAGCTACATGGCTGGTAAAGTAATCCACCAATATGTCACGGAAGATAGTTGCCGAAGAGCGTTATTACACCGAGTAATGAGGAAAATCCTATTGTCTGCCATGAACCATCGCCTGACACTTCAGGAATGGAACTGGACTTTTGATGTGTTTTATTTTCCCCTCTGTCCTTCTTCCACTGCTCGCCTGCGACGAAATTCAAGTGCGGCTTCTGACACTTCATGAATACGCTGAAGACAAACATCGTATGTACTTTGACACATGGTACCACCAAAATCCATCAGATTACAAAACAAATCTATCCCTAGTCTGCCGACGCCCCAAAGCCGCATGATAAATACTTTTCTACGATTGATCTTGTAGCCCTTAAAGATGAACGGCTTAGAGTATAATTCTCTGCGATCACATGTATGTACATACCAGCACGATTTTGAATCCCAAGCCTTCGCCTTTTTTTTTCCTTCAAACCTTATTTCGTTTTTACACAAAACTACGAGCGATGAAAACTCCATAAAAACTCCATAAAAACAGCAGCGAAATCGATCACCTATACCTTATGTAGCATATCTGTTGCTAATATGGAATATTTTAGACTGAATCAAACGTGTTCATTAATCGAAATAATATTCTAGAAAATGAAAAATTGGAATAATAACTAAGAAACGCTTTTACCAACTCCATGGCGGCAAATTTGATGAGAAGAAGTCGAATCAGTTCATCAAATGCTCTTTGAATTCCTGCCCTTGCGACCGGAAAAAGTAATATACGTGGTAGTCACTCCTAGGGGAACTACACAGTATGGGTTTATCCTAAGAATCCTTAGGAAGCAGGCTTTATCACCATACCCTCTAACCTTTTTCATTTGAATCTGTGCCGTCCTATCAGGACATTTAATTGACGTAGACCGAAAGATTTTTCTAGCAAGTTTGGTAATAGGAACGCAAATGGGGTGAAGTTTTGTTCAATTTTGTAACTTACGACAACTATCTCCTTAAAGAAGAATTTAAAGTAAAAGTACTAGTATTATATGATTTTGAAGCAACGGTGTGCATTTTTTAATCGCCAAGATTAAAGCTAAAAATATAATAAATTGAAATATCGAATGACAATTTATTTGATTACAAAATTGTTTTTGGTATTTAGGAGTTATGTGCAAATAATTATTTTTTAATTCGTTCTCTTATTTGAATTTCAAATAATTATTTGTTATTCAATGGTGCCCTGATAATCAAATAATAATTCGTAATTTCCTAAATTATTGGCAAATAATTATTTGTTATTTGATTAACAAATAATTGACCCTTGAGTAAACATATATCACATATTTAAGAATTTTAAAAAAGAAACCACTTAAGATAAGGATATTCCTAATTGAATTTGTCTTGCGAAATTCATACAGAAGAATTTGAGTCTTAAGCAGATCGATTCCAAAAAATGGCAGTACAATAAATCTTTTATTATAGTTAGAGGAACCGAGAAAAAATGGAAATTCCTGGTTTGTTCATATTTTGGTAAAAAAAAGTGGACGTCTATGTATGCAATCCTTATTATAAACTAAAATAAATAATTACTTTATCAATCACTTCTTTACTATCGTCATTCAAAATTTAGAATTCAAATGTGTAGGTTGTGAAGCCGCAGTGAGATACAAAACAAATAATTATTCCATCAAAAGACTTCAAACTTACAAATAATTATTTGGTAATTGAAAAGCGAATGAATATATACGCACGATCGAATAAAAAATAATTAATTGAGATATAAGGAGTACCAAAAAATAATTTATTATTTGCGAATTAAAATAAATTGCAAGTCAAATAAAAAATTGTTATTCGATTTTTTTGAAAAATTGTTATTTGATTGAAAATTTATTTGTTATTTAAAACTACTTACTTTTTATATTCTCTGCCTAATAGATCCCCGTGAATATTCCATATAGTTGCTCTGCATACTGGGCAATCAGGAACGTCATTTCTTTAAGCCCATCCTATTGGCTCTTGCTGTGCAATTCCCCTTTTCCTCCCATTTGTCTCCTTTTAAGATATTTGCTAAAGGACATTTTTAAAACTAAACAAATTTACTTCTTTTCCAGATTGCCAATTCGCAAAACAAAGTGTTCCTCTCTGGCCAGAGCTTAATGCTTAACATCCAAGATCCATCATTCGATGACATGACTGAAAAAGTTCATAAAAGTAAGAAACATTAGACCTGCAGGAAGTTAAGCATGCAAAATATTGTGTAAAATTAGGGAAAAAAAGAATTGTTAATGAGACCACAAACTAAAAAGCGAATGAAACGAACAATCACATTCATTTCGTCGCTTAAGAATTGTTAAAACTTTTTATACATATGCGTTTAAATTGGAAGCGAACTAGCACGTAGTCTATCTATTTAGTTACTTTTTTTTGATCTTTTCCTATCAGAGACATTTGTTTTTTGCATTTTTACTACAAATAGTATTTGTTCAGTTTTTCTTAGATCGCCTTTTTAAATTTTTAAGTTGAAATGAAATGTCTTATTTTATAGCTAAGAGATGAAAGTCATAATATAACAATAACATCGTTTTTTCTGTTCTCTTTTATCCTACGTTCGAATGGAAAAGCTCAAGAACAAATAAAATCGTCTGAAGACAATTAAGCCGAGGTTTTTTATTACAAATTAATTCCCTTTCAAATTTCCTTGTATCCTAGTCCTTTATTAATTGGAATAAAATAAGTCATTTCATTCCAACCATAAACATCCTACTCAAATCTTAATTTATTAAATTTAACGAAATTTTTTTACAGATGGAAATGGATGGGTTCATTACAATCCAAAAACTTCCAAAAGCGTGGATGATATAGCGTCAGAAACTGCTAGTCGCTTTATATAAGAGCTTTTTCAAGTAAATTGAACAAACAGTTTGCAGAAGCATTTTTATTATATTGAAGTTTCTTGTTTTTTTTATATAGTTAGTGTAAATAAAATTTGATTTTTTACTAAAGTTTTTATTTTAAAATGTTAATGTGTGAGCCAGGCTCCCAAACTACTAAAGGTGGCTAAGTAATTCCTTAGTGAATATTTTATTTAAATTTCCGCAGTAGCATAGATTGTTAGTTCAATGTACGAGTATATATCTTTATTTCCTATATTTATGCTTGTATTAAATATATTTAAACAATTTTTAATTCTTTTTTAGACAACGTCGTTTGAATGCTATAAACAGAGGAATATGCTCGGGCGAAAATCATTTCTACTTAAGAGGTAATTTAAATTATCAGTGCAAATGCTGTTATAACAAAATTCGAGTTTGTGTCAGAGTGAAGTGCGATGGAAGTTTAACAGAGGTTTATTTTAATCAATTACATTAAAGAAATGAAATCTTGCACTATTTTTCGTGCCCTGAGAAACGAAGGATATATCACGACTTTATATATCAAACCATTAAACATTTTAAGAAAACATCCTATGTGAAAGTCCTTAAGTAAAGCAACGCATTAGGGTCGTAAGAGAGCAGCTGCGTAAGGCCGTTAATATGTCTTCAGCACATTAAATACTAAGGACAGAGCTTTATAGAAGAAATTATAAAAGACCAAAAGTTCATGGAATTTCGACATCATCGAACGAAAAACAGCCATGCTTGATATGCTGGGGATGAATTTGTTTGTTTTTCTAATTAAACACTTCATTTTGGAGCGACCGCACAATGCACAAAATCACCGTATGTGATTAATAAGAGTAGAACAGGGTTTCCCAAACTATGTTCCGCTGAACCTGATTAGTGTTCCGCGACAATTTAGAAAGGTTTTATACACTGCAGCGGTTTTAAAGATCTACTTCATAATAAATTTATTGAAGTTCTTTAATCTCATTTCTTTCTATACTAGTATTGTGCCACACACAACACAACAGTAAAGAACTCATTTATTTTTTTATTATTCACTATCAAAGTAATTACAGCTGGCTTTACAACAGTCAGGTGTTTATAGTGACAATTCTCACTAGAACACTCGCTAGAAACAGAATCATTTCAGTTTTCTGGTGCGTTTTTATTCTACGCGTTATTTTCTGGAACAAATGTATTGCGTTAAAACAGGATTGGGTGTATACTTTTCGATTTTCTTGTATATTAATTTAGTCTTGCTTACAATGCTTATAATGTCGAATTTTGTCCATTTTCCTTTTCAGAAATTCTGATCCCTTTTTCCTTTTAAAAGGAATCAAGCCAATAAAGAAGTGTACCTGAGTTGGTGTGGGCGGGCACCATTTCGGGGTGCAAGCCAACCATTAAAGTTTATTTATCATTCCAAAAAAATCGAAAATTTATGTTTGAGTTTATATTTTTTTCACAGGAGTGTATAAGGCCCGTGACCCATGATGACATCCACGACATTCCTAATGACATTTCCTTACGCTAAGTAAGCTCTTTTGCCCTTTCTTAGATCGAGGGTCGGCCAGATGATTAGGCAGGTGTACCACTTGCCATTTCTTATCTAGATTTTTAATGAATGCTCTTTTAATGTTCAGATTGCATGTAGCTAGCGGTGTTGAGTTTCATTAGCTCGTCAGCAGTTTTGGAGGTATTTATAGGTGAACGTTCGCATGAGAGATCTTATTGCAGCTTGGCTATCTGTAAAGATGCAAATATCGTTTAGCGGCATTGCTGTGCCTTCCAGACATGTTAGCGCTACCTGAATAACTAAGAATTCTATGGGTATGGTGAAGTCAATGTTTTTTTTTGGGATACGTACATCCAGGATTTTGGATTGTTTGTATTCAGTACGCGTACATGTTTGGACTGCATTCCGCCTGATCGCGAATTGAGGATGCGGTTTGCTTGCCGAAGAGTTCCACCATCGTTAAATAGAGGCTAGTATCACTTGCTTTAGAGGGTGTTATACTGAGAGCACCTGTAATCAGAGTGTATTCTGCCTCTGATTCTTCTGATA
This sequence comes from Leptarthrus brevirostris, assembly GCA_964036015.1. Classification (NCBI taxonomy): domain Eukaryota; kingdom Metazoa; phylum Arthropoda; class Insecta; order Diptera; family Asilidae; genus Leptarthrus; species Leptarthrus brevirostris. The sequence goes on along the minus strand of OZ038372.1, from coordinate 2,187,390 downwards.
TGTACCTTTTTCCAGTGCAGGCCTGATAACGCTAACTTAGAGATAGAGCACAACTCGTGTATTCATACCCCATACTTCCCTATAGTATTTTTGTGCGAGTACAAGGCCGCCATCGTTTTGCGTGCTCTTTTCTGAAAGTTGGGCTTCCAGAGCAAAACCTAGATACTAGACTTTGCATTCATTAAGTTTTAGTCTAACCCCATTTAGTATTGGGGTGTTGACGGTAGGATTGATTTAACTTGGTCTCTAAAGATGAAAGATTTATTGCCCTAAAGTCCTTAGGTTTACTGGAGAATCAGTTGATAGTGCGTTGTGTGGTAATAAAAAATAATTAAAAACAGGACAATAAAGTGTTTATTTTCAACTCCGTCTAACTTTTCGAATTTGTCCTGTCTTTATTGCATGTTGACCACTTAAGTACAATATATAATCTCTATGCTACCATGACTATCTGTTATGTATGTTGTGTGCTGGGTTTTGATCCTATTTTTTTCCTTTTGCTTGCTTTTTTGTCCTATGCATGTGGGTGTGGGAGCCTCATTCCACCGTTTTCATAGAACTGATGGTCAATTGATTCTTGGCTTTAACCACCAAGTGCACCTTCTATGTTAGAAGGGGGGTTTTTTTAATACGATGTGGCCAAATCCTAGGGGACAACCCTTTGATGCGATAGCATGGTGTTGGCAGGAAGGGAATTAAGGTAAGGGAGGTGAGGAAACTTGAATGTCTTGTTTTTTGCATTGCTGCGAGCTAGACAACAGCCCAGAGACGGAGTGGATTATTTTAATTTCTTAATAAAAACCCACGGAGAGATCTGGTCTCGAAGCCGGGACCCATGGCATGGTGGTCGTGCGGCTCAACGAATTGATCTATTAATTCTATGAAGAAAAAAATTCCAAATTATTAAAAATCTTCAAAACGAAATGGTGAGCTTAGAGTTATCTTCGACTTGCAAGTTTGGCACTGGTGAATATGACAACTTTTTTTCAGTTCTTTTTCAGTATTTAAGTTAACGAACGCAAGGGTTTTGATTTTATTTAAACAATTTTTGGACCGCAAGTGGCCAATTTACACCTGCAAGGATATTTACTCTTATACCTTTCTTTTCAATTTGAAATCCCGAAGATCCTCGTAAAACAAAACTGTAGAAAGAGTGGTGTGGAAGGAGAAGTACAATATCTTTCCAATACGAACTCAAACACATTCAAAATCAATAAAAATAAAAAAAATCCTAAAATTATATGATAAGGAAATTTTCTAGAGTGTGCCAATATCGGGGAGTGATAAAGTGATATGTCAGGAACAGAAAAAAAATATTGGCCTATTATTTCTGATTTGCGTTTGATAAGATAACGTTTCCGCCGTAGAAAGCATGTTACTCTCCGAGTAAAAATAGAGCATATCGTCATCAGATAAACATTTATGCTTGGAAACTACCCGTGAAGCTTTTTAAGGACAAGTACTTTGACTGACGAAAATTAGCAAAGTCACCCTGAAAATTGACATCAATCGCTGATAAATGTTCATATGTTGAAACACGTGAACGGGAATTCAAATTTTCCAGAATTTTAGAATTTGACGTGATTATGACATGATGAGGTAAAATTCGTAACAGTAAACAGTGTCCGATAACAAGTTAGAGTCGGTGCAATGCAGTTCTTCAAGTGCTTAATCTGCATGCTATCGATCTTTTCAGTTGTGACATAATAACGGGCACTGAACGGATTTCAATCACCTCAAAAACGACTAAAACACTCGAGAAGAATCCAATTACGTTAAATTGCAGTCAGATAAATGGATATCTTACAGATGAGGGAAAGAAACGTTGAGATAGTGTAGCATAGCAGCAACTTGACGTGGTAAAGGTTCAAATCCGCGGTCTGTGGTTGATTTGCGATATTCGAGTCACTTTGGTTGCCTCTATTTGCAACTCAAATCCATTTTGGGTGCAGAAAGTTCTCGTCGCGGAGATACTCCATTGAGCCAATTGATTTAAATTGGCAAAAGTGCGCCGGCGCAAAGCACTTAACCCCAAAGAGGTCAATTTTGTCACCGTCAACCTTCTCATTCGCTAATACCATGCGCGCTACTGTACTGATAACATGAATTTTATTAATGTTATGCCTTAATCGCAGGAGGAGTGAAGGGGGCGCACTATCGCGTTTAATTTCGCTTAGTTTATTTTCCCCAAGGTTATTGGGTCTAGGCTTTATCCGCGATCTATCGAAATTCTTTTTTATTTTAATGCCAATTAAAGGAGATAAGTCAAATCACGAAATTTGGTTGACAGTTAAACTTTTTTTAAAGAGTTTGCCGAACATTTTGATTTCTTATTCAAAAATTTGCTCAACCTTGGGGAAATCAGCGGAGATAATTAGAAAGCGGCTATCTCCATGCATGGATATGATTCTGGAAAATGTGACGGATTTGAACTTATTCGGAAACTTTCTAAGTTAATTACGTGATAACCTTTTCCCACTATGTGCACTCGTCTTACGAATGATCAGAAGCCGAGCCAAAGATACGTTATTATGAGAAACAGTGTTCCTTATCGAATTGAGTAGTTTTTATACTTCCTTTCCAGCTTTTTTTATACTTGAAAGTCAAGGCTTTTGTTATTGTAAGTCCATCACAAACTGGACCCGACCGTGACCCTTCTCGATAGTGAGTGACCTATTATTTTTGCAACTTGTTAATGTTTCTAAGTCCATTGAAATTAAGCACAAATAGTCTGTTTTTAATCAAATTGTTTGAAGACACCGTTTAAAAAACACTTGGTAATTCATTTTAATTTACAAGTGGAGCGCTTCATTATATTGAGATTCAAAAAATCGGTTTTTGTTTTATTTTCTTAAAGTACATAATATATTCGAGAATGTTCGTACCAAATTTTAAGTCAAAATGCCGAGAAGTGAAAAAGTTACAGCTGAAACAGGTAGAGCGGTCGGAAAGGGGTGGCTACGATATACTGCATCGATCTCATTTATGTATGTACATTAGGCTAGAGGCTACTGAAAAGAGAGAGTGCACTTGTACTAGTCCTATTGATCAACGAAATCTGATTTAAGTTTAACTACATGTTAGGACACGTGAAGCTTAGGCTCAGAAGTGGTTCTGCAAAAGACAAGGCACAGACTTCGCCGGGGTCTAACTCCAAAGGTGTTAAAAATCCGACGAAGCGGGATGTTCCAGGTCCCACGACCTTGGGAGGTGGAGCTACCTCAGTGCAAATCCCAACCACTTCGGGTGTAGAACAATCTGTTGTGCGGACAGCTCCGGTTTCCTCTACTTCGAGAGGTTAAACCCTTGAACGCACCGCTTCCATAATTGGCAACAGGCTGCAGAAGTTTCGAACTGTTCCGACTCTGGTTGGAGGGACTGGATGTGGTTCTTATTCAAGAACCGTAGGTTCACGGAAGGCTTATAAAGAAATAAGCATAATAAAAATTCCTTATTGGATGTGATGCGAATGCCCACCACACTATCTGGGAAAGTACCGGAATTAACAATCGAGGTGAGTGCCTACTAGACTATTTCATAAACATAATATACATTGCATTATTTAATAATGGTAATAAACCAACTAACATTGTTCGCCAAGAAGTACATACATTGCTGGCGCGTGTTTGCTGAGCCCTCACATAAGCTTTGATGTGGAAGCCTCTGCTATCTAGTGGTATCAGCCTCCTCCAGAGGAACGATAGATCCTATACCATCGGCTCAGAGGAAACCTTAAAAGTACTCTTGGTAACATATTTCCAGTCAATCAGCGCGTGCTGGCGATGAACACATCGACTGAGGAGCATCTCAAGGAAAATCTTCACAGCTGGAAGAGTAAAGTGGGCTATTTACTTCTTTAAAGTTTACAAATCTCCCGGTGGTGATAGCATCTTTCCAGTTCTTCTGAAGCAGGGTATATATGATCTGTTGCCAGTATCAGCTCAAGAATACTCCTAAACTTCATACCTAAGGTTGGAGGGCGACCAGCCGTTCAGCCCAAGGCTTATCGTCGAATCAGCCTCTCCTTCCTTCTCAAATTAATGGAGAAAATTATTGATCAAGGCATTATGTACGGTGTTCTCGAAGCAACATCGCTACACGCAAACCAGCACGCAGTTCAATCGGGAAAATCAACCACTATAGAATTACATATGTGCTCTTCTGCTTTTACTAGGGAAATGCAGATAACCTGCTAATTACCATTATGTGCAAGCATGGCAGAACTATATATGGAAGACTGCAAAATGCCCTCAATATGGTACAGTCCTGGTGTCTTAGGGAACGACTCAAAGTCAATCCTATAACAAAGCAATCATTGAACCTTTACAATAAGAAGGACGGTCCAAGATGGCGGATTACCCCTTTCCTTTACAGCCCCCTTTATATGGGTATCAAATTAAAGGAGTTGACAAGTAAAATACGATAAACTATGTTGCGTCATTGTATTGTCATCAGAACGAACGCTATGTAACAAAATCTTAGCTCAATCAGATGCCAGGAAGTGGCCTAAAAATCGATTATTAATGTTGAACTGCTAAGCCATACATAGGAACGTTGCAAATTAAACAGAGGTTTTTAAAAATAAAATGAAATACCAACATAAAATATATTCAGTGCAAATATTGGATTATTCTTATATTATTATTGCTTTCCGGAGGTCCCAGGTTCGAACCCCACCAGCTTAAATTGTAGGTTCACTTACAATCATTGTCTCGAATCGAGTGAAGTTCTTCTCCCGCCCTTTGCCCACCAAGAGGCTAGGGGAACTTGAGAGAGAAATATTGGAGTATTTATTATAGGGAGTATGTTTTAAAAATGTTTCAACAGAAAAAATGTGGAGTTAACATTTAAATATGAAATCAGTTTGACAGCAGATTTTTGCTGATGTCACCGCTTCACTCCTGCAGGAAAGTTCAGAAATGTGCAGTAGCTTTAAGTTGCCTTACTTTTCCTTCCGACTGATGACAAATAGCTGAGTTGTGTATTTTTGAGGTTATTTCTGTATACTTTTGGCACTCTTCTTCTACTTTTAAGGAAATTTCAGAAAACTGTTTTTGTACTTTTGATAACTGCAGCCCCACCACATAAAGAAGGAAAATACAGGAATTTTCAGATGCAGAAGTAAAGAAACAGACCTATGATGAAAAAAGCACTCAGTGGAACTAGTCCAATAAAAATAGGTTAGGACAAGGTTCCGAATAAATAAATTACAAATTTCGTGACGGACGGTTGATGCTCTGGTACGACCTTTTACAGAATATTATACTTCAAGACTGTTTTCTAGTAATTTTTGATTAGCATACACTGCTAGATTATTACATTTTGTAATACAGAAGAATAACTATCGCCAGACCATACTTTCTGCCTACTATACATAATATAATGGTGACGAAGGTGATAGCCTATCTAAGTGGCTCCTCTGCCTGTTTCCTATTTAAAATCTTTAAAAATCAACTCTAACTTAACAACAAACCTAGAAATCAATTTGCATCCATTATTTTTAGAAGATCTAATTTAATAACGCAGAAAATTGCAAGATATCTTTAATTAAAAAACATAATCTTAAATGCGATATCAATTTTATGTAAATATTCGATTTCGAATGCACACGACTCAGGGTCATTCAGGGGTATTCAGGTTAACAGTGATGCCAGTGCGCTGCTGTTGATAAACATATTTTTGTGATAACCAAAGATTTACTTAAGCTTATTTGCCCATCTCTTCAGCACTGCATTTGTCAAGTAATTAACGTAGAAAAATATGAAAAAAACAGTTAAGATAAACCTCTTTTATCAGAAGAAAGAAGTTTCAAGTCACGAGATATGCAGACAACTTAAAAAATTTAATGTGACCTCACGTGGTTTACTATTTCCCTTAGTTATGTCTATTACCTGCTGTAGTACTGTTTTCATACCTTAAACGCTTAAATATTTACAAAAGGCACTGGTTTGAGCAGTGATTACACAAAAGCAATCATTACTCTGAGCATAGAGTAAAAGTGTCTGCATGAGTATGCTGTAACATATTTTTTGTGAAATGGCAACACAGGAAATTAATTAAAGTCTTTAGCTATTGCCCTGACTTTATAAAATTATTTACTAAAAACGTTTTATATTCTGTATCTGCCTAGGGATTGCATTAAAAACCAAAAAACCATTTTGCTTTTGAGAAATTTCTAAACAGATTCGAATAATTCCGCTCCAAACTGCTTTATGCAGTAGATGCGTTCTACAATTTCTTGCGCCATCGTTTTTTTAGGATGTAACCAAAGCCTAGGGGCACAATCCTATGATGCGTTAGCATGGCTTCGGGCGAAAGGAAATTAGGGTAAGGGGAATGAGGGTTCTGAATGTCCTGTTTTTTACAACTTCATCCAACTCGTTCTTCAAAATTAAAAATCAAAGGAATAGAATTTGCTTTCTTGAAATGGTGTCAATATGTTTACAGTAGACCATCGAAGTTTGTTTGCAAAAATCCGTCAACTCTTTATTTTAATTATCATATAAGTATCAGCAACCGTAAAATTTCGATGAATAACATAAAAAGTAAAGGGTTAAGGTGACTTTCCTGAGGAGCACCAAATAAGATAAATCTAAGAGTAGTTCTCAGTCTCAGAGAAGGCCCGTTTCATTGAGGCATAAACAGATCCTAAATTCCTACTTGCTTGCATTTATCCTCTAGTTCCCGTAACCCCTTGTGCAGCATGGGGCGACATAAGAACTTCACCCGATTCGAAACAACGATTGCAACTGGACCTACAATTTAAAGTGGATTCCGAACTACTGACATTTTCTCTGCAACCCCCATTACATTTTTCTTGTGATCTGTCTGTCATCAATGGGTTGACCTCGGTGGGATTCGAACCTGAGACTTCTGGGTTGGTAGACCGACACGTTATTACTTACTCCACCGACGACTTGTATTTATAGTCATGTGATTTCTTCCTCTATAAGTTGAAAAATGTAAATAATGTAATGTAATACTTCGACTTGTTCTTAATTTAATTGCAGTACTTTGTTATTTCTATTTTCTATTATATTTACGAAGGAATTAAATATTTTCGAGATTGTTTGATTTTACTACGGCGTACTCCAAAATCCTGCATTTAGCTTGATTATCTTTGAAGCTGCCTTATAACCCTATAATTATACAATCAATCGTGTTAGTAACAAATGATTACACATCTATCGGTTAACATCTAAACCCCGGCTCAACTAGCTTGTTGTTGACCCCCCAATAACCCCCCGGGGAACTGAGATTGATAAGTACTTGAATGACACCGAAACACTTTAAATATAACAAAGATAACGGCTCCTATCACAGCTGCTTTTGTGAAATTTTTTTAAGTGGAACTACGCCAAATGGTTCTGTAAACAAACACCTATTGAAGAAAAATTAATATTCCGTTTGAAAAGCGGAAAGACGCCAGAGAAATGTGAGGAAGCTGTTGGTATTTTTCTGAATTAAAATGACTGTCGCTGGGGCTAATATTTTTATCGCAGTCGAATTTTTTCTTTGTACTTCACAATATTGTAAAAAAGTACGACCGATTTGCCACTATCGCTTCTTTTATGTTTGCTCCAGAAAAACATTTTTTTGGTGAAATTTTTTGAAACTTGATAAAACTGGAAGATTTCTTATGATAAACAGTTCAAAATAGACTTAGAGGCATGGTATATTATGTGAAGTAAACAAACGATGTGATGTCTCTGAGATTGCATTGTTATGACGTTTTTGTTTTTACCATTCCTATTTTCTGTTTACTTGAAAATATAATAGATACCAATTTGACCAGATGCTTCGTGTTATTATCATAATTAGTCGTCGTTTGAGTAAGGGATAACGTGTCGGCCTACCAATCCCCAATGCAGAATCTACTAAACATCCAAATCGGTCAAAGCGTTACAAAGTTAGGTTAGTGGTATTGTTGATATCACTACATAGCCCGAAATTCTACTACAAAAGAAATTTGCTTCACTGAAATAGGGTTTTAACTCTTTTTCTAGTTCTTTATTCTAAGAGTTCCAGTGGGGCAGCATACCCTAGAAACATTCAAATCATTTTTCGCTTTACGAATTAGGTTCCGTCTTCTTCCCCACCCCGATCAACACACACAATTTTTGACATTCAATGAAAAGAAATATTCAAATCAAATTCGTTACGCCACAGTATTATATAGGTGTATATATGCGTTACAAAGTTAGACTACCCCTCCCCCTCTACTCTAACTTAACAACAAACGTAGAAATTAATTTGCTTCCATTATTTTTAGAAGATCTAAGTTAGTAGCAGTAAAAAATCACAGTCTTTAGCACCATTGCGTTACCTGTCAACTGAGATTTTAATAACATCTCTACGTTAAAATGTAAGTTTTTTTCATCGTAAAAAAATTTCAAATTAGGAGGGGAGGAGAGATAGACTTTCCCCTCCCATACAATTAGTTTTTTCGTTTCTCACCTAATTCTACCAGATCCATCATTTTTGCACACGCGCTGTGAAACACCCTGTATAGTCAGAATCGCTCCTCGAGGTACAAAACTTTTTTCAAGCTTTGTTCTTCAAGATTTTTAAATTCTTCATACACTTGTTCAGCTAAGTTTGGAACGTGCGAGAGTTTCCCGATTTAGAGATTGGAACACAAGTAGCAAAACAAACAGACAGAACATCATAAAACCGCTCAACAGCTTTTTCAACGTGGCACTCGTTCAGAATATTCAACCAATCACAGGTATATATCAGCTTTTTTAAAGTTACTAGAGTCAACAGAATTTAAAGTAAGAGGATCAAAGCCGTAGACGACGTCAAGCGCCGGATGATTATGATGAGAATCAGGAATCAGTGGAGATAGACATCGCCCCACCAGAGTGCTACAAGCATCCGAAGAGAACACCAAGTCTAAAGTTCTACTAGAGTCGTTCACCACGATCAACAAAACTATCGAATATGCAATATAAGTTTCGGCGACAAATATATTTTTATGAGGGAGCCGCAGAACCACGCAAAGGAACTCCAAAATATCATACCCAGTAACATTAACCATATGGCAGGCCGAACAGCGAACACAGAAAACCTCCGCCAATAGGGGCATCTAGGGTGGACAGATGACGGTCACGGCGGAAAATTAAAAAGTGGGGGCTAAAAAGCTTAGCATCAGCAATCCTCCCACAAAGCCAAAACACAGTTATGCAGAGAACGTCAAAACAGGATTCAATCGAGGCCAAGAAAAGGGGAGTCCTTTTAGGGCGTAGTCCAGTTACGTTGGTGCGGTAGAGAGAAATTTCGGTGACACGTTTTATGATACAGTAGTGGCGCGATCTCGGAAGAAATTCGCGGACGATGTAGTTACTCGGCCAACACGATTTCTTACCAGTAGACAGTACCTATATCTCGGTAAGCCTTTGTGAGCCATAACTATTTTCTAGGTTTTAGTATATAATCGTATGTAAAATAACTTAACTTAACTTTAACTTAAAACTTTTATTTTTTACTTTGACTAATTTTTTAGATGTTTTTTTCCTTCTCACACGCACCGCCAGGGGCGCTAGATGTGTCTTAAACCCATAGTATCCAATGAAATGTAAGATGTGATTGCTCATCTCAGTGATCTCGATAACTATGTGTTCGACATAAACATCGGTCGACTCTTTCGACTTTTTTTCTGACCCATCCTTCCCACCCTACTCCTAGGGGAGTTTTACTACTGCAGTATCTAACAACAACGGGAGTGCAATTATTCATCACAGCAACTCCGAAAACTATGGATTCGACACTAATATTGATCGTGTTCCATTATATTGGTACATTTCACTCTCTTCCCAACCCCATCCCTATTTGTGTCATATGAACAAATTTTTTAACGGCATAGGGAGTGTTATTCTTACTGACCCCAAAAAAATATGGATTCAACACCAATATCGGTCGTTTCGATTATTTGTACATCTCATCCCCACCCCAAAACCTCATCCCCCACACCCTTCGATAATACCATAATATTGTATTGACAGCGCAATTGAAAATGTTCGCTAAATTTTAAATCGATATAACAATTACAAGTGGATAAAAAATTATTTAATAAAAAGTAGTGAAATGTTTAACAAAAGTCATCGAAATAGAAATTTTGCGGAAAATTTATTTTGAATTTTCATACTTTTGAATTTTATTGTATACCTAGCCGAAAGTAACTAGGGAATCTTATATGACCTCGTCGGATGGGGTATTTTTTTTTGTATTTTCAGTTGGCAATGATGCAGCTAATGTCTGCTATTAAAAAAGTATTAAAACACAAAGGTTTTATCCATACTGAAGTATTAAAGTTTAATAATCATCATGTAACTCCTGAACCCTTGAGATTTATCCTCCCTCCCCTCCTCTTCCCCCTTTCATCAATTATTTTTTTATATTATTATATTACAATTATTCGAATTTTTTGTTCAAATGATATTAAAACAAAAAAACGGGTCGCTCCCCTCGCTCTCTTTGCCACTTGGCCCTCCTATCCACCACCTGCCCCTCCTCTCCACCTCATGCCCCTCCTCACCACCTCATGCCCCCTCTCCACCTCATGCCCCTCCTCTCCACCTCATGCCCCTCCTCTCCACCACCCCTCCTTTCCTCACTCGTCATACAATTTTGTGTTTGTTAGTTTTGATGATATTGACTTTCGGAGAGATAGTTTTTTAGCCACTTCTGGTACTAGTTAAAATACGTAGTGTTTAGTTCAGTCGCTTATTCGTCTATTTCCCTATTTAAAACCGCAAAGCACAATTTTCGCAACTGGGCACAAGTAAATATATGTTGTGGATTGTTTTCAACGACTACATAATGTATGAATATCGACTGGAGAAATTTGATCATATTTCCCACTTTAGATCCTTTATTATTGGCTTGATGTTGGGTTCTTAAGTAAATCGCAGGAACCTAATATTTCAATTGAAACTATTGCAGTCGCAATATATAATTTTTAAATTAGCAAAGATTTTATCAGTTGACAATACCTCGTTTCTCCAACTAAACTCTCGAGAGCTCTTTTTTCGTTCAAATCACGCGATTATGGAATAGATTGCTAGTTGCTAATCAATCGGTTGTCTGCTGCCTCTGTGCGTACCTTCACAAGTATTTTAGAGACACTTATCAGTAGAAGTACTTTTATTATTTCTGCGCTATCGTCGATTACCCCCGCTCGCTTAATATTAATATTATTTTCCTTGGCAATTTTTGGAATAACTTTTTTGTATTAACCGCCCAATCGGGACTCACGGGCTACTGCCGTAGCTTAAGTGAAAGTTCCGCTCTCACATCTTTTTTTAAGCGCTCTGCTACTGAATTTATTGCTTGATATAGTATCGAGTGTTCTTTTTCAAAGAGATCTGTATCCACTCAATTCAAACAGATTTTTATAATAAGTTGTAATAATCGGACCAGAGATCGATGGTTAACATGACCAAATCAGGCTACGCTTTTGTAAAAAATATCGATCACCTAAAAGATAAAAAAACTTCCATAGATTTTTTAAAATCCTTGAAGTGAGTGTGGCCATGGAAATCAATGTTAAAGGGTGAATGTACACCTGAGCTCAACAAGGACGCTGTTTTGAATAACAAGAAAAGTAAACTCTGTTACCCCCATTTAGCAGTATTCATAACTTTGCCAAAAACAAATTTTTAAGCGAAATTGCGCATTTCGGTCACTTTTCTAATAACTTTGTTTGATTCTAGAAAATAAACAGCGCTGTTCTACTTGGCTAACAGGTGAGCAAATTTGAGTGTTGACAGAATTAATAAGTGAAAATGAGAAATCCAGATAAATATTATTTTCGTCTGCCGCAATAATACATTCACATGTATAGGCCAGAGTCAACGAAAGCTTCCACAAAGCCATACTCAAATCGTATGCATACGTGCCTTATCCCAAAAATATAAACAGAAATCCTTGAGTGCGACAGACCCCGGTGAACGACATGCAATCGAAATATTTTGAAGACTACATCAAACTGAAGTGTGCTTGCTTAAAATCACGTGCTGAACGTCTGAACGTCTAGTCAAGATTCCGGTTGGAATCTCTCGGGAAAGTGTGTACTTACTATCAGCGGTCTGAGTTGCCTTGTGCATGATAGTTGTAAAATAAAATTAAGCGTGAACACTGTCCACCCCCGCTCCTAGAAAGCACGATTGCGTAGCCTACTCTATGGAATCTTATCGATAGAAGTCTGTCTCGCTAAATAACGCGTGGTCTGCCACAAGTTCCGGCTTGTCATCGAGTATTTACTTTTTCTATGATTTAATCAGCAATTTGATCGATAGGCTGGATCTCGCGCCAGTTATCATTCGATAGTGCGATAGTTCAACTCGCGAATGTAATTAAGCGCTAGGTAAGACGCAGTTTACCTTATCGCCGAATTCTCAAGTGCCTCATTTATTGACGACTTGCATAATTTCTACTTTATGGAAGCTCTCCTAAGAACTGCTGAGTACCATGTTTGGCATGAGTCGCACGAATCAATTTTCTTTTCCTTCCGAGCTAAATGTCTACTTTTGCTGAGTAAGCGGATTACAAAAATTGGCAATGAGCATTATGTATTGTGAAAAATAAGGCACTTGTGCAACTACAAGAGTTCTTGAAATTTAAATCATGTAGAAAATATTTCCAATGAAAGCGAAGTTGCATAAATACTGACTAGCAAAAGTTGTTAAGAATAAACAGGACCAGAAGAACGTACCAAACTACTAGTAAGACTTTAGAAATTATATTTTTAATCAGTCAGATGTCATAGGCAGTATTATCTACAATTAGTCATAAAATTATTCGCACATTGCTATGTACTCATAGAAATCCATGAAAATAATAAAACAATCATAAGTTCTAGAAATTTCATTTTTAATTATCTGCAATAGCAGGTTAAAAGCACTATGAAGTAAGCGAAAGATAAAAAAAGAAAATCTAACCCCCATAAATCCAGAAAAATAAGCTTCACATAATTATTCGCGTAATGTTAGTTTAAAAATTTTTTTTTGCCGTGAATCCTTTCTAAGGCTTTTGAAAAGTTCTTCATGCGCAGATTATACTCTATCTTGAAAGCAACAACCTATTGTCAGATTTTCAATCAGGCTTCCGAACTAAACAAAGTTGTACCACGGCCTTGCTCAAACTCATGACATACGAATTTCCTGTGACAATGATGATTTTACAGCACTGGTTCTACTTAACTTCTCGAAGGCCTTTGACAAAGTTAATCACAGGTTTTTGTACTGGAAACTTGGTTCGTTATTTAACTTTTGTAATGCCGCATGTAATTTGATATTGTCATATTTGAGGGGACGCAAACAAACGGTTATTTGCAATCTTAAGTCATCTGATTATCTTCCTATCTTAAGCGGAATACCTCTGGGATCTATCCTCGGTCCTCTTTTATTCTCAATATTTATTAATGATATTCCAACTGTTATACGATACTGCAACTATCATCTTTATGCGGATAATATACAGCTGTATATTTCTGAACCGCTGGGTCGGGTGGAGGACGCTATTTGTCGTTTTAATGATGATCTGAGGAATGTGTCTATATGAGCTGGTAAAAATTGTTTAAATCTTAATGCCTCAAAATCGAACGCTATTATAATCTACAAGTCTAATTTAGATATTTCTTCTTTCCCTTGTATTATTTTTGATAATGTAGTAATTCTCTATAGTGATTCAGTTAAAAATCTTGGAATTATTTTTAATAGGTCTCTAAGCTGATCAGATCACGTCAGCAGTGTCGTGGGTAAGGTATATGGGTCCTTACGTAAGCTGTCCTTATCTGCAGCTTATACACCTCGAGTAACTCGTCTTCTGCTTGTGAGATTCTTGTTGATTCCGTTGATTTCATATGTTTGTGAAGTTTTTATTAAATTGGATTCGGTGTCAGATAGTAAGCTGAATGTAGCTTTCAATTCCGCTGTGCGGTACATTTTTAGACTACGACGATTTGATCATGTATCTTGATTTGTACTTGAATTTTCGTGCAATAATGTTTCTATGTAATTTAATTCTAACTAAAGAGCCATTCTACTTGTATAGCAAACTAGAATTCTCTCAGTCTAGAAGAACTTTCTCACTAAATATACCGCGTTTTACCTCTCAACCTAGCGAACACCAATTTTTCGTTCAATCCATTAGGCTGTGGAACGATCTTCCCATTGAAATGAAAAGGAGCAGCAACGGCGGTAATTTTCAAGAAGATCTTTTTGAATATTTAAAATCCACATTGAACTGAATATTTGGAATATTTTATTTAAGTTTTGATTATTATTAAGTATTCTATTTGTATTTAACGGCAGTGTTTGAATTTGAACCCTGTTGTTAAGTTATTTAATTTTGTATTCTCTGTATAATTACTTCTTACACTTAGCTTTAAGATGTATAATCTTGTTAGTGTAGTGTTTTAATAAATTATTTTTGAATTTGAATGCAACCTCGTCTATGGCTTATCACTAGACTGCAATAACAAAAGTGATGAGTGATGGATGATGAAGGTCCTTCTCTAACAAGGGTACATCGCGCCTGATTAGGCCACTTACTCTCTGCAGAAGTACTAATCAATCCTTAAAAACCAATACCATTAATTGCTGTAAACCCAAGGATATCTTCTTTTTCTTTATTTCTTCTGTACGTGTGTATGTCACTAAACTCTCCTAAAGGCTGTACCGATTTTGATGAAATTTCTTGTGCTTGTTTGAGTGGATCCCTGGATGGTTTAGATTTACAATTTGACCCAGAAGGTGCCGTTGCAATAGGGTTCTAGGAATAAATTATTTTATTTTTTGACGATTTTTTTTTATTTCTTTTAGATTTTTTGCATATCAGAACATATGTTCACAAAACTTAACCCCCCACCCACTACCTCCCTATTTCAATTAAAGTGAAGCACCTCTCGTAAGTTTCACAGACCATAGTTGTCGGAATAGAAACTACCAAAAAGTATATCGATTCAGAAGGAAAAGACAGGTTAACACAAATAACCTCCAGTCCATCACCGTCAGGAAGGCGTACATACCCATAACGGATGTAATACTTAACAGCAGTCAACACTCCACCACCACATATTTATATATCATCCTCACTTCGATGTCTGCGGAAAACGGGAAGCGAGTATCGCAGAGCTCATGGTCAAAAATAACTTTGTTCAACCAGG
This sequence comes from Leptarthrus brevirostris, assembly GCA_964036015.1. Lineage (NCBI taxonomy): Eukaryota > Metazoa > Arthropoda > Insecta > Diptera > Asilidae > Leptarthrus > Leptarthrus brevirostris. The sequence continues at coordinate 2,172,221 of OZ038372.1, read as the reverse complement.
TTTCCATTAAAAAAATTACGTCAAATTCAGAATTTATCATAGAAATATAAAGTTTCTGTGCTTTCTGGTACGTCAAGCTTTGGTAGTAAGTTTAAAGTTCTCCGCGTTTTTTGATGCAACTGCCACATAGTCAATCCAGATTTCCTTTTACGTAGCACGTACTCATGAACAATAACTCCCTCTGGCCAAAGGGAGCAGACAGGAAGAATCTTGAGACAAAGACAACCTTAGGAGGTCTCACGACATGGAGTTCACCATCGGGTCCTTCGTGTTGTTGCTTTCGTTACGAATACTATAACCTTCCGTTTGTTGCTGTTGTTGGGATCTAGTGTCTCCTGTTCCACTTGTTGTCATGATTGTTCTCGTTGCCTCTGATATCGTCGCTGTCGCCTCTACTATTACACGTGTCGATATCGCTTTTCCGGGCCATGTTGTTGCTGTGGTGGTTCTTGCAGCTGTTCCGGTTGAATGTTGGATTCACTAGTGAAGACTGAACCAAAGTCCCCTCCAAAACAGCCTCTTGCTCCACCTGCACCACCAAGTGGCCATTAGTCACCGACACAGATCTACTCTCCTGACCGATCGAGGAGGTCAATGAAAATAGAAAAGGTATCGCTTCTTCAGCATTAAAATTAAAATTATTATCAAAATTAAATTTTGGCAGCAACAAATTTATTCGAATAAATTCCTGTTGCAGAATATCGAATATTGATTTTAAATTGCGCAAATATGTTAGTTACAGAAATTTTTTTACAGTCACCCTTCATCTCTTTCAACTTATCCACAATTAATGCATGTAAGATGTGCAAACAGCTGACACCCATCACAAATAGCATGCACCTCCGACAGATTATAAGCAGCATCACAAACTTTAGGTAGTTTACTTGGTCATCCAGAATATTCATGAAAAATAAAGCATTCAGCGTCGTCACGCAGTGCACTAGCATCAACTGCAGAATAATTTCAGTGGAAATACGTAGTGTCATCGATGATCTCTACAAACTAAATATCATATAGTTAGAGCGATTTACTGACAATTTTTTTTCAAATTAAATAAAAAACTAAATAAGGTTTTGTTTTGAATTTTCATTTTAAAAAGTGGATAAACCGTATAGTTTTTGTAGATATCTTCTAATAGATCAGGTAGTAACCTGAACTATGTTCTTCAAGGCCTCGTCTATTGCATTTTTAAGCTCTTGTAAAGAAAACTCTGGTCTTAAAACATTTATTATTAGGACAAGTTAGATAATGCCACTAAAAATTTTGATAATTTTAATTCTCGAATAATTGGTTTTCAACTTACATTTATGGAGTTAAATCTTATTAAATTAAATAATATTTTTTTATATTTTCAGTAAAGTATATTTGATTCCTTTTTTATTATCAACATTATTCCGTCTGGATTCTCCATGTCGTTTTCCATGCCTCATTTACTTATCTCGCGTGTAACATTGTTGCCTAAAGTCCAACACCAATGGACCGAAATAATCTATTTCTACTAAATGCTAAAAGGCACGAGGTTATTAGCGCGTTTTCCAGTCTGATTAAAGTAAAGAGTAGGAAATTTTCCTCCGAACTATTAGATTGAGATGACATTGGGGAAAGGGAAGTAAGCATACAATTTATTACCATATTTTTCTCTGTTTCTATCTTGAACTGCAGTACAGGTTGATATTGTAAATTTCATTAATTTTTAATTACAATACAAACTTGAAAAATTGACACACAATCTAGCCACACAGCAACACAAATAACTAATTTATTAATTAACAATTATAGACCGTTTTGTAATTAAGTTGCTTAGTACTGAAAGAGCTCACAAATAGTTTTCTATAAATATCGATTATTTTTAGTTTTTAATGTTAAGAAAATTTGTGGAGGAAAATCTTTTAGTAGTTGACAGCAGGATTGCAAAAAATCAATTTTCGAATTGCATCATTGACTTCGTTCAAAATGTGATTCCGATCATCTTTTGAACAGTTTTTATTTATGGTTTTTGAATATTTTCGTAAATATCACTCGAGTCAGATGGATTTATGGTACATATTTGATACTTTTGAGCTGTACAGTGCTCGTGATCATATCATAGATTGGTGTTTTGTTCAGATGGATTAACATCTACTTTTCGGTTTGTTCTGAAGGTTTCCAGCAAGTAAAGTGCTGCTATTGAAGATGGGTCTAAGGAGTTTACATAGCCTTTCTTAATCAGAAACGCCGGTCGTGTATGTGTATAAATTTTAATATATCTTCATTTGCTCGAGTTTTAGCAAGTGTTGTTTTTGAATATTTTCGTTTTGCTTTATAAATTCATTTTGTTATTTGTTGTTTTATTTACGTGTATATCAATTTCTAAATTTAAATGTACCTGACACTCAAGAAAAAAGCTCACAATCTTGCACTAAGATTTTTTTACGACATTTTTACGACTATTCAGATTATTCAAAATTTATTCATTATCTACATTTTTAAAGAAATTCCAATAATATGATTTAAGAGCCATCACCACCAATTTATAATTTTTTTCCTTCAACTACTCTTAATTACTTCACTTAAAGCAATACAAGAATGAAAGTAAAATCACGTGAAATTACAATTCATGTTTATTTACTTATTTATTTATTAAGATTCATCAAATACTGATTACTACTTCAAAAATAACAATATAATTACATAAGAAGAAGAAAAAGTAACTCTAACAAAGCTGATTCTTCAGTTAAGATCTTGACAAGTGAAAATCAATAAATTCAAAATGATTATTAAAGAGACGAGACATAGATGTAATAGGATCGATCCAAGAAAGGCAGCGAAGGGCAAATCTTGCGAATCTAAGCTGTACAGCCTCAAAGCGATTAATATGAGTAGCATAAAAAGGAAACCACACAGGACTGCATACTCCAAAACAGGTCTTACGAACATAAAATAAAGGAGTTTAGTTATATATGAGTCATCAAACTCCTTAGACCATCGTTTGACAAAGCCCAAAGCAGAATAAGCTTTGTTTACAATAGCATTGATATGGTCGTCAAATGAAAGGGTTGTATTTAGCACGATCCCTAAATCTTTGGTCTTGTCAAGTCTGTTCAGAGAGTCGCCGTCTAAGGTGTAGCTAAAGTGCACTGGTTTCCTTGATCGAGAGAACGACATGCTAATATTTAGAATAAGGTAGTTTGTAGAACACTAATTATAAAAGGCGTCTAAATCAGAGTTCAATAGTGCACAGTCGTTTACACTTGAAATAACGCGGAAAATTTTGGCTTCATTAGCGTAACATAGAATTCTCGAATTAGGGAGAATTAAGGATACATCATTGAGGTAAATGATAAAGAGCATCGGTCCTAGATGGCTGCCCTGAGGAACACCAGAGGTGGCATAAATATCGTTAGAAAGTGTACCTCGAAACAGAACACGTTGCGTGCGATCAGACAGATAGGAACGAATTCAATTAACGAAAATCGATGGAAACCCTAAAACAGATAACTTACGAACAAGAACACTGTGATTAATTCTATCAAAAAACCTTACTAAAATCCGTGAAAATGCAGTCGACCTGCTTACCAGCTTCAATGGTACAAATACAGCAATTAGAGAATTCCAGTAAGTTAATCGTAGTAGTTGCTGTAAATGTAGCTTGAATGTTCTGGAATACATTTTTGAATCAAAAGGAAAATAATAGAAATGCAGTAAGCGTAGAAAATTAAGATACTTCTTATTGGTAAAGTAACTGAAAGTGATTCCTATCCTTTACAACTCTGGTTGACAGCAGTATTATTAATTAGGGAAAATACAAGGTGTTTCAGATCTAAAGTGCGGAAATGAGTGAGGTGCTAGATCTTACCAAGCGAAACAAAAAATTGTAGAGCAGGTGTGGAGCAATCTCAATCTTTTGGGAGTTACAGTATGATTCATAAATTTGCACTTTTCATGGTATGCACATCACTTTTTATCTTGTGATCTACTCAACACAGCGACATCAAACAAACGCAAAAAAACTACTTTCACAATGATCTTTCTAAAATTTTCAACAATGTTGATTTAATTCCTACCATTGCAGGTAGAGTCATATCCTAGGGTGAAAAGAATTCAAATTTTCAATAATTCAACATTTTCCCAAATTTTCTCCGATAATCATGTAAATTATACACCCGTTTTTTAATTTAATTAAATTGATCATCTTATTATCTTTCCAAAAAGGTACAATATGCTGGGGTAGAGAAAAGATGCAGAAATTTATAAGTAGAAAACGAATCGGGGAACTAAACTCATACTAACTCTAAAATACTTTTTATTGAATTCAAAACGTATTACAATTAATCTTACTATGTTACAAAAAGCTGTTCAAACTGTCTACCGCCACATGCCAATAACCTGCTTCTAATTCCCTGTTTCAGGCGTATTGTAGCCAGCGTCTCTCCTATTTTTGTCATTGCATTCCTAAATCTTGTAAATAAATCTTCTCTGGTGTTAAGAGGCCTTGAATAAACTTCATCCTTCATTGTTCCCCATAAGAAAAAGTCCAATTGAGTAAGGTGTGGAGATCTAGTAGGCCAAGGAATCAGTGCACCTCGTCCAATCCAGCAATTACGAAATTTTTCATTTCCTTCGCAATGTTAGCAGTATGCGTTGGTGCTCCATCGTGTTGGAAAAATATGTCCGTTCGATTCCTCTATTAGATCTGGCATTTGCGGACAAAATGAACGGTCTTAACAAATGGTTGCCGATGATACCAGCCCAAACAGTGACACTGAATTTCTGCTGGAATTAGGTCACCCTTTTCCGATGTGGATTAGTATCCGACTAGGTATGGAGGTTGTGGAAGTTTGTGATACCATCCCTGATGAATTGTGATTCATCCGGCCATAGAATTCGGTCCAGAAATGCCCTATCGTCAATGTCGCGTTCCGGAAGCCAATTGCAAAATTCCAGTCTTCTTTCGGAATCTCCTTGCAGTAGTCCTTGAACTAGGTGATGGCAATATGGACGTAATCCCCCTCGATGAATGACCCTCCAAACTTTAGCTGAAGACTCTCCTGATCATATTGCGACTCGTTTCGTGCTCGTTTCAGGGTCTTGCCTGACTAGGGCGATTATTTGCTGCTCGATATTGGCAGAAGTTTCGGGATAAGTTTCCCTGCCGTGTGAAGTTACACTTCCTATTTCTCTTAACATTCGAAAAGTCCGTCTAAATACCCCCTTATGATGCTTGTCTATTAGGGAATCTCCTTTCATATTCTAGTACAGCCGTAAGAATGCAGATAGCAGATATTTAGAAGTTGTAGAACTCTAATAAATTGGTTGTAGTAGATTTACATGAGTGAACCTGCAGCGTACTCTATGCGCCCATTTTTCATTATTGTATTAACCTTCTTAGAAGATGCCAACGATGTTCTATTAAAAATTGCAAGGAACTCCTCAGGTAATTTACTTAGAAAAGGCTAAACTAAACATTCCACTGTCTGCTTAGATGCAATTCTTTAATCATGGATTCTCCAATTATTAAGTAACTTTAACTTAGTTTTTACAGGTCACATGGTCAGGCTTTCAAAATACATACTATAAAAATGGATCAATTGAAATAATAATTCCTAGAACAAATTGTATAAAGATAAGGCACAGACACTTCATAAATATGTTCCTAATCACGTCTCTTTCGCCAGACTCTGAACAAATATGTGCACGTGATTCACCGATCGGAAATTTGGAACACAAAAAGCACATTTACAATGGATTTGATATGGAAATTGTTTCCCCTTTTCAAATTTGAGATATTCTGATTTATGAACTCTAGTTTGGCTCGGGTCTTGTTTACTCAAAGTTTACAAGAATCAGCAGAAATGGCGATGAATCGTAAAATTTGAGAGGCGAAAGTTTAGTGAGATGACGAATGGCAGTTTCTGTTAATTGATAAGAATTTTTGAAGTGTATTGTTTGCATCATTGCAAAATGTATACAGCGTTAGAACGATAATCTTTTGGAGAATTTTAAGTGATTAGCAATTTCCTAAGCTAACTTGAACGTAATCTATACTTTGGATAATTTTAGAAATAAAAAACAACAAAAGTGCCAAACGTAAATTTATTCTTAAGCTTACAAGAAAATAGTCTGGATCAAATCCACGTGTAAAACGATATTTTTGCTTAATCAATTTTATTAAAGATTTTGTAATTACCTAAGTACTCGAGACCATATATAATACATAAGTTAGATCTAGTATCACTAGGACCACCAAATCATTACATTGTGCTCCATAAATTTGTATTAATATACTATAGTATTACAATTTAGAGCAATCCTATAGAGCTCATAGTGGTCTAATTCCATCTCTTCTGGATTTTTTCAGCTCCTATAGAAGTCACTGACTGTTCGAGCTAGTCTTACAACATAGTTCCCTATGCTTCAATAACGTGTTATCACCTCTACGAGAGGTGGGAATCCACCATAAATTGTAGATCCACTTGCAATCGTTGTGTCAAATAGGGTGAAGTTCTTCAATAGTTGAGTAGTACGATCACCTCGCCATAAATACAGGTTCGAGCCTGGGCCTCCCTATGAGTTTTTCATTTGCAATTGCAATAAATAAAAAAAGCCCACTCTGCCTCTGAGCAGTTGTCTAGCTCGCAGTAATACAAAAACAAGACATTCAATTTTTCTTCATTCGCCGTACTCTAATCCCCCTCCGACCATAGCCATATCTACGCATCATAGGGTTAATTAAGAATCATACCATTTGAGGCAGTGGCGAATCTAGGATTTTACCATGGGGGTTTTGGATTTATACATCGAAACTTAGTATTAAGACAACTATCTGTTCGTTAATGATTTACGATTTACAAACAGTAAATACGCGTACATTTGTATCACACTTTAGTTACCATAAACCACTGGTTCCAACTGTCTTTGAAGCTTATTATTTTTATTACTCTTGTCCACCTTCCTAATTTAAATTTCATCCACGCGCTAACGTAGATGAGGTTTTGGTTTTAAGATTTCGTAGTAACTAGGAACCATAATAGTGTCAGCCTGTCCGTCCGTCTGGCTTTATGTCACAGTCCTCCTCTCATTTATAAACCTATTACATAAAATTTGGTATACAGACGTTCCCAGAAACACTTGATGAGATTTTTGGAGAAATAATTTTTTCGGACGCCCCTCTCATAGTGAAAAGGATGCTGAAAAATTTTTTTTTACCTACCCCAATGAGTGAGCTGTCTTTAGATAAGTCGCTTAAAATGCAAAAATTTCTTTGCATCTTTTGATTTTAACCTTAATGTTGATATTTGATTGGAAAATCGTTATCAAAGCCTCCCCCCCACTCTGATATCCAAACTATTGATGATTGAAACTATTAAAAATATTTCTGAATGTAGCCTTTACTTAGTACCTTCAATGAAAACTACAACTTACACTGTAACAAAAATTTTGCGGAACCCTATAGTGTGCGTGTCTAACATGCTCTTAACCAATTTTTTTTATTATATTATTAATAAAAGGATTATATAATATTCAATTGATATTTTTTTAAAAATAATACCAAAACTCTAGGGTATGTCCTAGGATGCTAAAGCACAGCTTTTGAATTATGATGCCCCCCCCCCCCCCCCGCCGCCCCCTTACTCTTTCCCCATCATCAATATGCGCCTGTAGTGTTTTGGCGAGACGTTCTTTCGTTGCTGATGAAAAATTCATACGTTCAATCTTTTGAATAAAATAAGAAAAAGAAAACTTACGGGTGTCATGTGCGGGGGTTGAAACCGAAACCCCCCGTACATCCCCACTGATTTAAGGAAAGGAAACAAATATTTCCCAAAAAATAAGAAAATTAGTTAATTCTATGGATTTTGAAATTCGAATTATATATTTTTATTGAATTTTCTTGTAAGACCCCTTGTAATTCAGATCAGAAAGTTCGACATACCTATGATCAAAATATAACGCAGTTTTTGGCTGCGCACCTACTCAGGCTACCTAATATGACACCGATAGAAATAATTTGTGGTGATCACATTTGTTATCAGGCTCTTAGCAATTTAGTTTGGTCCTGATCTGAACAGTTTAAGCCTAGATCGATTTGAAAAGGTTTAATTTCTGATAATTGTTTACATCTGGGCTGGACCAATTTAAGTGCAATATTAACTGAGGAATCCTCTTATAGGCTGTATTAAGTTGTGGCCTAATCAGGGCTCAATTTAGCTTAAGAAATGTCCCTTTGCAGCCCCGATTGTATTCAAGCATGCCCTCATAAAATTCTGCCGAGGATTCAATTGTAACGTCAAAGTCAGATTGTGGTAGGTTACACAAAATGGAAAGTTTGTGAAATTAAGTGTAAAGAAATTTTATTTGTTTTATACATTATTTACGAAGCCAAATTATTATGGAAAGGGCTACAATATTGGAGGTATTAAATAAGATCTCTTCATCATGCTTAAAAATTCGAATCAGAAAAATAGAAAACTACAGGAACGGACCAAAGCCTAGGGGACAAGCCTTTTATACGTTAGCATGGTTAGCATTCCCGGAAGGGAATTAGGGTTAGGGGCGTGAGGAAACTTGAGTATCTGGTTGTTGCACTGCTGCGAGCTAGACAACAGTCCAGAGACGGAGTGGATATTTTAATTCAATTTTAAATTTTTATAAACCCACGGGGAGACCTGAACCCGAACCCGGGAACCATGCCAAAATTGATCCAACTCCGTCTGCAAAATGCACATGAAATAATATTGGAGTCAGGTCCACTTTTGGAAAGGTGTCCGAAATACCCCTCAATTTCAATACAGTGTGATTACCAAAACTGCAAAAATTTGAAAAAATTTAAATTTGAAAATTTGACTTAATTCCTCTTTTGGAGATCACAAGATATGTAGGTACGAGTATATAAATCTATAAATCGTTCATGTATTTATTATTATTTCCAATTGAAAACCAAAGAAAGTGAGTGTAGCATAAGCTCAATTTCATTTTCGTCAATAGTCAAAATATTTAAAAATAAAATATTTTGGAAAATAGTTTATTTTTAAATATTTTTGGCATATTTTGGAAAAATGCTCTTATACTTTTTCTACCAAAGTTACTTTTCTTTATTCGCCTACATTTCAAAAGAACGGAAAACTCCCAGATTAATGAACTTATTAATTAATGTCAGCACAAAAGATCCCGCTTAAGAATCTCTCACCGAAATAATGATCATCAGCCAAATTCACGATCAGAGGGTGACGGCAGAGATAAGTCAACAAAATAAAAAAATTCCACTATAACGTGGGTGGATAATTTCTATTTCTTTCAAGATAAAGCAGAAAGATTATTAGTTTGTGTGTGAAATCTCTAGTTGCTGAATGATCGTAAAGTACATAAGTGCACTTGGCATCTATATGTTGCATGTAGGCGAGTACTGTCTACGTGTGGTAAAATGCGTACAGCCATAGTATTCGGGATCACTGATCACGCTCAAATTAAATGACAACAAAGTACCATGCACGCATCGAGTGATGGTTGATCTGGAGGGGCACAATTAGTGCACGTGAAGACCACGTGAAATGGAAAATTTTGGCTGGGTCAAAGAGGATAGTTTCGTTACATAAAAGAAGAAGGCTATTGTTGGCGGAAGACTGTTGACAGTTTGTGGAAGATATGGAGGAATTACGTCGTTCTGAAAAGTACCAGTGGTAATTGGACTAATATGACTCTCTTGCACTTGGCTTGCTTTCTCTTTTCTCATTTTCTAAGACAAGACCGGATTAGTGACTTAAGCCCTATTAAGTAATTGCGTTCGTACTAGAAAATTTTGAAGCAGACTATCACAGTAGGTAATATCGATATCGCCCTTTACTTGCTACATCAGTCATAGGGAAACATTTTTTATGTTTTATCTTCGTAATTTTTTGGAATGTTTGAATAATTCCATCCGTTCCAAATTTAAATTTTGTGTTTCAGAATATTTTGAAGGAATTTGCTAATTATTCTATAGGTTGAAACGGACACAGGATTATCGAAATTTTAGGGATAAATAATGTATCAATAGGGACGAAGTTCTAGTCTCTCCTTAACCTAGTAATGATCAAAAGAAAGCTACTCTTCGCTAGATCAATTAGGAAATAATACATATTATATAATTGGATTGATAAGTAGCGTAAATTTTTCAATTTTCAACGTGCTGAAATATGGGTATGCCTGGATATAAAGAGATTCATTCCAATTTTGAAATTTTAGGAATCGGACTAAATTAAGGAAGTCAAGTTCAAAGATATTCGCGGATGGTGCGGCGCGTGGCGAGGCGTGGCGGAGTTGCGGTCTGTTCCCTCGTAGCTCCTAAACTACTCATCAGATTTGGACAAATGAGGTGTCATTGGACTTGTATGAATGCTACACGTAATATAGGCTACATGGCTAGCAGCGCAGTTCCGGCAGGGCAGGGCGGGACGGGGAAGTGTGCGGAATGTTCCCTCGTAGCTCCTAAAGTACTAACCAATTTGATTTGGAAAAATGAAGTGTCATTAGATTTGTAAGAATGCTTCGCGATACATAGGGTATATGATGAGTAGCGCAGCGTCGGCGGGGTAGGGCGGCACGTTACGGTGGCCGATCTCTCGATAAATTAGAGGTGCTAAGCTATTATTATGACAGGAGTTTAAACGAAATTAGAGGAGACTCCAAAATGTTTTAAATAAAAAGTCACACGTTTTATCCCAATTTTATATTTTTAATTACGGGTGACTACAGCGGTTACCCAGCCGAATATTTCATTGCATATATGTAAATATACGCAATAGAGGTCCAGCTACTAAGTCTTTTAACTAAGCTAACATAATATGTACGGACACTTTTAATGTGGAATTTTGATAGTAAGCTGATGCCCATGACTTCCTAGCTACACTCATCAAGAGTGAGTCATTGAGTTGTAGGAATGGCGATCGAACTGAAAAAATTGATTCAATAAAGATCGATCCTAACTTTGGTCGATTAATTGCCTTAAAAAATCTATATTCATAGATCGAATAGATCGATTCAATATATTTCAATATTTTGAAGTTAGTAACAATTAAAACCATTTATATATATATAAACCTATAATAGATCTTTTGTAGTTTACAATTCTTGACTAAGCAACAATGGGTATTACACAAATGCTGTTTATTTAATCGAACTAAAATTATAAAATTTTCAAAAAACTCTTGCGATTCATAGAAGTTGTCTTTCGAAAATATTTCCAGACATCACTTTGCACTGGAGTCATATTTTTCTAGTAGGTTCTTGCGTAACAGTTGAACGCTAGAAAAGCATGAGAATTCGACCTTTCTTTAATAGTGGTGCAAAAGCGCTCATGCACACTCACGCTAAGTCACGTGCAAATGTATGAGTAATTGGAGGACAGTTCTCAACCAGCGCCAGGTTTTAGATCAATGTTCCCAGAAGTGAGACTGCTATATACTGCGCAGTACAAATGTATAAGCAAACGAAGGCAGTAACAACTACTATGTGATGACGAAACATACAACGAGGAGAAGAGTAGAACTTTTATAGTTTTAGTGCTCAATTAGATCGCCATCGGGAATAAATAAATCGATTCGAAAATCGAAAGATCGAATCCTAAAAAATCGATCTTTCCAATCGAAGAATAACGATCCATTTCTTAGCTCTCAAGAGAACAATTTCCCTTTTGGTCCAGCAATTCGTGCGCAGGCTATAGGTGTTGGTTGTAGGAATGGAAACTTGTTGATGGATACGCGCGCCGAACCAACACTTCAAAATATTTTCGTTGTTTTAAATCAAATAGGAAAATAACAGGTGCACCACAGAACCCCCCAACAAAAAATTACTCAACTATAGGAGAAAGTGGAATTTTCCTAGAATTCCAAGTTTTTCATTTTTTCGATCTGAAAAAAGCTCTTTGACCGCTCTAAAATGTTGCATCTAAAAATATCGCAGAATTGTCTCTTAAAGTAGACACAAGCAACTTCCTTCACGGTTAATCAAGCAAGCCAACCTGAAATTATTTCCCAGACAAAGTGGTTTCTTTGTAATTTTACCTTAGATTACCTAGAAATACCGCAGTACGCAAAATCTGTAATCACACAATCCCTTCAATCAAAATGCGGCTAAAACGATCGTGGCCAAGAACGTGCTTTGCAATTTTCTAGGGATCATGTCGATATAGCGATTCATTTGCCGATAGTAAGTGGAGAACGTCTATTTCTGTGTTAGTAGGATAACTGACGTTTTTGCTCAATGGCTGACCATATCTACGGCTGGTTCGTCTTCCGTCGTGGCTCAAAGTAGTCTAAGCATCATTAAATCGATAAACGACGCGAAATTATGTGCGCTTCATAATAATCAGTTTCTAGTGTTCCTTCGTGTATCGATGAAGACAGATCGCTTCAACACAACTCGGTTAGGCTGAACCTAGCGAGATTGAAATTCTTCTTGGGAGATTTGGTCTGCACTTGAGCTGGTTATGCACGGGAGCAAAAAAAAACATAGATGCACCCTAATAAATAATGCATGAGCAATTTCTTGCAAGATGCTCTTCTTTTATGAGGAGAAGTAAATAATTGAGGAATTTGCGATGAGTCCAACACTTCAGCGAAGTGAGCTGGCCTTGAAGAAGGTACTTAGATGGCTATGAAAGTATTTTACCCTTGCTTGAGGTCGCGGTTTTTAAAAATTTGACTAAATAACTCCTGTTTGTAAAATGCTTTAAAATTGTAGAATTCGAAATTATAAATGTAAAGTTCAAAGAAATACTTATAAGCAGGCAGAGGTTTGAAACTGCATCTGTGGCGTTTTGATCGTGCCACTCAACCTCCGTACCCAGGATATACAGATCTGGCCGTAACACTTAGGGCCTTTCCTGTATATATTTGATCCTATATCGTAACTGTTATACACCAGAAATAACTTCGAACGATTTTTCTTCTGTGTGACGTCATTTACTGTTCTAATAAGATTTGAGTCATGGATTCGGACATATCTTAAGAATTCATCAATTCATCATCAGAATTCATCTTATCCTTCAAACAGTTCATAGGCGAAGTCAAACTAACTAGTTGCAATGTTTGACATACACTCCCTGTCAAGAGTTTGGAGCACAACCTTTGTTGTTTTGTTTGATATTAAAATTAAACGTATTTTCCTTTGAAATATCAGCTCAATATTAACTCACCTGAAAGCACTAGGGATTTTTGATAAAAGATAAATACGTCTGAATGAAAAACTGAAAATATAGCGTGCTTGAAACTTTTGACCGGGAGTGTAACTTAAAGCAAATGCCTCACCCTTTTAAATTTACTTTTAATTCGGTCTCTCTAGAGTAATCGTTCTGTTGTTATTAATATAAATTTGCGCAAGCAACAGCAAGGACTAATATTATAGATAATTTGTAAAACAATCGAATATTATGCAATGCGGGATTTAAGAAAATTTCGCTATCTAGTCACATATCTTTATAGTCAAAGTAGTTGAAATAATCCTTTACATTATAGCGCAAGAAAACATATTTCTGATTATTCAAAGGCAACAATAATAACAATAAGTTCGCATACGGGACATTAAACATTAATCATGAAGTATACACCTCGACCTTAAAAGTCTTAAACTAAAATTTGTTTTCGCTCCAATTATTTTTAGATTATTCTACTTTTAAATATAAACCATAATAGCCACTTATTATTTGCAAATAATTCATCAAATAAGGAATAATTATTTGATTATTAAATAACGTGCGATCAAATAATAAATAATTATTTGAAATTCCAATAAGGAACACTAAACAACAAATCTCTCTCTGGTTCCTTTAATTCCTTGTGGACTTAGGGCCGAAATATAATTAGTTGCGAATAATTCTTTAAATAAGAGATAATTTTTTTATTCAAATAAATTTTTATCCAATTTTCAAATTGATTTGAGTATTTAGCTTTTGTCTTTATTCGAATAAAAAATGCTTATCTTTGGTTAAAAGGGAAGTGAACGGGTTTATGGTACTTACTAATGTGGAATTAAATATTTTTTATTAGGCTTATATTTTTGGAAATGATTTAGTAATTTTATTTAAAAAAAAATGGGTAACATGTAATTAAAAAGAGAGGTGACTTGTTCGGAGACTAACAAATCAGATCAGAGCTAAAGGCCAATTCATGAATCGGTTTACTAATTTTTTCACCAATGCTCTTAAGCCTGAAAAAGCCATCGAAACGAGTAGAAAATAATAAAACATCTCCAAAGACAAATCAAAGAATAGTCACCTTACCTAAGGTGATTTATTTCGATTGGTTATTGCTGCGCAAGTTTTACAATACACAAGAGCCTGGAAACTAGTGAATGCCAGAAAATGTCCTGAGGCAAATTAATTTTAAGTGGAGGATATATTATTGAAGCGATAATCTGGTGAGGAGACGGAGTTGGATCAATTGGTTGAGCGGCACAATTACCATGCCATGGTTCCCTGATTCGAGACCAGGTCTCCCCGTGGATTTTTAAAACTGAATTAAAAAATCCACTCCATCTCTGGGTTGCTGTCTAGCTCACAGTTATGCAAAAATAAGACATTCAAGTTTCCTTACTGCCCTTACCATAATCCCCTTCCGGATAGAGCCATGCTAACGCATCAAACGGTGGTCCCCTAGGCTTTGGCAACATCGTAAAAACAAACAAAGAATATACAAAATATCCAAATTTTCCATGGAAAAATAATGATGACTACAAATAACCACAATAAGTCGTCGGTGGAGTAAGGAAAAACGTGTCGCCCTGTTAATCCGGAGGTTCCAGATTCGAATCCCACCGGCGGTGACTCATGGTTGTTTTCGCTGACAACAGATCACGATTAAAAGGCCATGGGTGTAGCAGAAAAAATGTCAGTGTAGGTCCACTTGCAATCTTTGTTTCGAATCGGGTGAGGTTTTTCTCTCGCTCCATGCCCCGCAAGGGGTTACAGGAACTTGAGAGAGCGAGAAATTAATAACCACAGGTAAAATGAATATTTAAAAAATCGTAAATCTTAATTAATTAAATTAAAATTAAGCAACAAGTCAATGCAATGTAGATAGGGATTGCAACAGAACTTGACTTGATGTGACATTACGAACTGTTCTATCAAAACGAAGATTGAGCAATGGATTGGTTTAGGACAGGCTCTTGAAAAGTCATAGAATGTTTCTACTGTCAATGGTATGACCATTCTTTATTCAATTTCTAGAGCGCTTATCCGTGGTTGTGTTTGGTTAACATGGCCTTAGAATCTCACCTATAGGTTATATGAGCTCACTCATGTTCAATAACACGAACGTCTCCAAAACGTGAGCGGCTTGGACAGGCGCCTCGTATGTGTTCACATTTGATCTTTCATCGAATTACATGAATTAGCTAAAATCGTGGCGTTTCCTAATTCACTTAAATTTTTCAAGAATTGATTTCTCTTATCAAAGACTAATAAGCTAATGTTGTGCAATTATTATTCTTGAAAGTGTCAATAAATTTTAAATCGCATTGATCCGTAAGCGTTTTGAGAACAAGTGACAAACCGTCTGCTATCTTGTCAAGTTGTTCACATTTCAAAATGATGCAATACAGCACATTATCTGGCTTAGACTAGAATATTCAGACTAAACAGAGCAATAACGTTTTCGACCGCCAATTAATTGTTCGATCCTTCCGCAATGGCAAAAAAACCGAGACAGATTGAGACGATCAAAGTACAAAGTGGTCCATGCTATCACCCTTGCTACACACATTCATTCCCGTTCTGTCTTAAAATTGAATTTTGAAAGAGTTAGTGGTTCTGATAGTGATGGGGAACAGGGTTAAGAATCTCTCACGCATCGTCGGAAGATGGAAATTAAGTAGTCGCTGATAACCCACGTTTTCACAAGTAATTCTGTTTGTTTCGTCTTCAATTGAAGCTCTTGGGGTGTCTTACATGACTTGCAGGATTTTTTCTATGATTATACAATGTTTTAAGAGAAACTTTGAAGTTAGTTGTCATTAAAATGATTACAGGAAATGCAATATATAATTCTCAGTGATTAATTGCTAGTTGAAGGTTACAGGAATACTTACCGGATTTGACTTTTACTACATATGTGGAAGAAACTCAATCTAGATAGTGGACGAATCATGAGCTCAGTAAAAGCGTCCATAAAGTTCTTCATGATCTTTAAATTAAATTCGATACTTTTAAAAAATGTTAGAAAACCTTACATCTATCGTGGCATTACCGTAACAACATGTGAATACTATATTGGTAGCACCGAATAATTCCACCTGCTACGAAACCACTGCTAAAGAAAATAGTTCTGTTGATACTCCGCGCTGTGTGGTCAATTCCGGTCAGATGTCGAATCTTCTTATATCGCCTAAGCATACCCTACGCACTGAGTCTAAGCAATTCTGAAATTTCATTAATTGCAGGCGTAATCCATTCCGCCGACTTCCCTTTATGCCAAAGACTTAATACTTGACGAAGCTTCTGTCCCGTACGGTCCTGATGGCATTCCTGCGAATTTTGTGAAAAATTGCAGTACTTCTCAGGCTCCTGTTCTTTGTCATCTATTTAATTTGTCTATTTGTTCTGGTGTTTTTCCTAAACGCTGGAAACTAATTGAAAGGCAACAAATGCGAAATCTCTAATTATCGACACATCGTCAATTTATGCTTCATTGGGACAGTGTTTGAGGCCATGATTTGCGATGTGCTTTACTTCCATTGCAAACCCTCCCTGGGCTCATTCCAGCACTTCCAACACGGTTTTATGAAGGGGAAATCTACTACTGCCAACTCGTTAGAGTTCTCCAACTTCTGTATATCTGCTATTAAGCCGGCCAGCGGGACTTTAGTAAGGTCTTTGATAGAATTAATCACTAGATTTTGATTCATAAGCTATTAAGAGGTCTCCCTCACACGCTGCTTTGGGTCTTATTTGTCTGGTCGTACACAACATTGTTTATTTCGTGGGGAACTCTGATGATGAGATTAATCATTCCTCACGTGTGCCCCTGGGAAGCGATTTAGGACCGATGCTTTTTATCATCTACATCAATGATATATCTCTGTTTCTTACTGACTGTTCCGTATTGTTTCAAAAGAAAATGACTGTACCTGACTTAGACGCTTTCCGTAGATGGTAGTCTATTAATTTTTGTCCTCTGAATATTGGCAAGTGCACTGTTTTGTCATTCTCTCGAAAAAGTAATCCCATGCCCTTCAATTTTACATTTGATTAGACTTGACAGAAGCAGAGACTTGGGTGTTGTATTGAATACCAAATTTTCATTTATGGATCATTTTGATGCCATTATAAGTAAGGCCAGTGCATCTCTAGGCTTCGTTAAAAGATGGTCAAAGGAGTTTGACGACCCATAGATTACGAAGCTTCTCTACTGCGCTTTTATCAGGCCAATCTTAGAGTACGTCGGTCGAGTTTGGTCACCTTTCTATGCAGTTCATATTGATCGTATTAAGGCTGTCTAGCGCAGATTTGTTAGATTCGCCCTTCGTGCCTTTCTCTGGGCTGCTCCTCTTCGTCTACCTCCATATGCTGACCGGCTTCTGCTACTCTCTTTGAAATACCTTGAGCTCAGACCGTCTCGCTCCTTGAGGACTCGTAGCTTTGACTTTGTTGACTTTCACTTATCAGGTTATGACCTTCTCGAGGTCTCGCAACTACTGTACTTTTCAATACAAGTTTGAAGGTACTTGTATTAAACGGGTGGAAGGAGTGCACATTAATAATATCGCTTCCAGGGTCAACTCTATGCTGAGGTTTATCTTCCGTTGGTCCAGGGATTCACAAAAGACTTGATCTGTATACATCCCTTGTTAGACCACTGCTGGAGTATGCTTTTCTAGTTTGGTCTCCGTTTTACAGATCTCACATTAAACGTATTGAATCAGTACAGCGTAGATTTGTGAAATTGGCCTGGAGTGACCCTGTTATTCCCCCTATATATGAAAAGCGATTGGGACTGCTACAACTTGCTACTCTCGAGAAGCGTCGTTGGGTTGCTGATATAATTTTTCTACACCAGCTTCTGCAGGGAAAGATTGACAGTGATGAACTTTCTTCCAAATGTTTACCTAGAAAACTGTCCTATTCCCTTCGAAACCGTTCTACCTTACGGCGGATAGCTTTCTCGCCCACTAGTTACGGTATGTTTGAGCCAGTTAACCGAATGTGTAGGTTTACTAATGATGTTATTGATGTTTTCAGCAATAGCGTGGACAAGGCTACATTAAGGAGGAGCCTCTACAACTTGTAGCCATCCTGTTGCATTCACTCGTTTCTGTACGGCTTTGGTAAGGTTTTTTTTATGTTGGTTTGTGTATGTATTCTTTTGGCTTGGCTTAAGCGTTAAGCCTGTGCACCCCTGATTGTTGTCTTTGGGTGTTTTTGTGCTTTTGGGGTACTAATGTTTTTTTTTGCATATTGGTATGGGAGCCTCATTCACCTCAATATTTTGTTATATCCTGGTGGATAGGTTTATTGATTCCTGGCTTCTGCCTGTTAAGTGCGCCTTCTGAGTTAGAAGGGCTAATTCAATCTACAATATAATATAAATCTAAATTTCAAGTTCGTGATCACCATGGTTAGAGTTATGTTTTTTATTTTATTTTATTTCCTTGTATTTTTATTTGACTATATCTATGTATATGTTTGCATTAATTGGATGTATGTATAGCTTTTATATTGTATTATTATTGATTTAATTTCATTTTCTGAAATTTTTTATTTCATTGTTAACCTGTAAGTAGGCAGCTATTTGATAAAATATGTAAATTAATAAGTAAATAAATAAATAAATATAAGTGGTGGAAAATGATTTTTTTTTCTCTGTTTGGGTGGTGATTTCGAAGAAATAACAAAACATAATTATGAAAAATTATATGCTCATTTGAGTATCTAATGCCTTTCCTTCGCATACTCTAATATTTCCATTGGAGTCCTTTGCATTAAATTTTCATTCATCGGAGAATACTATCATATAATAGATACTTAACAAAAAAACAGCTCCCTAAATTTCCCTGGTCAAAGATGAACGAAATAGTCTGGCAATGTTCTAGCAATTTTGTATGGAAAAGTAAATGCTAACTGTCAAACAATAAATACTACTGTCAAAAATCAGTGAGCGGGAATCAATTTTGTAACTATCAGAAGAGAAATTTCTCGTATAAGCGAGCACATGTGTTGGTTAAGTAATTAACAGTCCTAAAAATTTTTTACTTTCGAATGAAATTAGTCTGTAAATCTTTATCAATTCTGTAAATTCAAATTCCTTTATTAAGTCTTTTTCTTTCGCGATCCTTCGAAATCTCTTAGCTTATATCTGAATGGGAGGTTCACTTTGATCCTTGTCACTTGTCAATTGAATAAAAACATTCACCTGCAAATTGGATGCATAACCAAACTTTTTACTTGGACGAAATGACATTTACAACTACATACAAGATGACTGAGATATTTCCCATTTAGGTAATTTACTCTCAGCGGCATTACCATTTAAATGAAAAATGGAATTACTGCAGGGAAATTTTTGCAAATTTTGTTTGAAGCTCGTCTACTATTTGTATTTATACTATGATACTACTCCAACATCATTCCAAGGCAATCCAACCGAAAAAAATCAAAATTCCGACTCCAAACAGTATATATCCAAAAACACCCCAAAAAAAGGAGGCGATTAGCGGTGGCGTAATTTCGTAACTATCCCCGATATTTCGAAAATGTATACTGCAGTTGTAGTTTCCGGTACTGTAAGGGGGATTTTATTTTACAATTTAAATGGAAAATTTGCTGCAGGTCATATTAATCGTTCGTAGAGGTCCTATTTATTTCAATTTTCTATTCTCCATCTCAATAAGCTTTTCTTGGTATTTCTCTAGAAAGTATTGCTTGATTATTACATCAGAATAATTTAAATAGATAAAAACGTCATTTGTCTATTTCTATATTTTTGAGCACATAACAATACCCTCGAGAAAATATTTTTTATTTTTGTCTAGATGCTCCGGATATATCATCTACTCGGAACATGACGGGAATCCAGAACAGATGGGTACCCACAATTTTGATGCTCGGGTAATAACTGAAACACTCGGTTACCAGGGTATGTGTGTATTAAAAGCCTTAATTTTTACGCTTTAGTAAAAGAAATTAGAAAAATAATATAAAAAAGTCAGTAGTGAGAAGAACTACTAGTAGTAGTTAAGAAGAACAAGTAATTGAACTAAACCACGAACCACCCTGTTTTTCTTGGAAATGTTATTTAATTATTTTATGAAATTTGTTATGCTATTTTGTTTCCGTCCAGGCAATATGATAGGTGTTACGAAACTCTGAATTGACGTGGATGGAGCAATGATTCTTTGTGCGAGCAATTCTTTTATTTTGTTAATTAATAAACAAGAAAATGGAATTGATATAATTTGCAGGAAAAAGCATTTATGAGAAAAATTTTCATTGCTTCTTTTCATATTCGTTTTAGCCGTGCCCCTCTTCCATATAATAATTTTAAGGTTCTGATTTATTTCAGTGCACTTCCTCTTTGGGGTCTAAATCAACCAAGTCCAGACCTTTCCATATCTTAACATTCACCGATTCTAGAGGCAGTTAGCTTAAATGAAGCTCTATTAGCCACGGGAATGGAACAGTTGTTCATGAAAATAAACATAAACAACGAAGTACTTTGGAAAGTTCCCATCAAGTGGAATTATTTCTATCGAAGCCGCCGCAATCAACTCAAAACGTTTCCATGCATCCTATTTTTACCCTATACCTGCATGTAGCAAGAGGTAACAAGCCAGGGAAGCTGAGACTTCTGTCGTATATTCTCCCAGGCTTCAGTGCCGATTATGTGGAACTGATGGAAATGTGACGGCTGGAAGTACTATATAACGTGAACAAGAGAGCTTATATAAAACGAAATCGTGTAGCAGTTTTTGTATGGATTCGTGCTCATCCAGATAAGACATTAGTGTTCGAAGCCGGCATTTGGGATTTCTAGCTTCTTATCATGCCTATCAACTTCCAGTCAGAGAAGAACGAAAACAGAGAGGCAGAGAAATATATTCTGGTTGAGGATTAATGCTATATTTTTATCAGAACCAGGGGGAACTTGCGAGTTACAAGTGATTCGTTCGGTGTATATCAGCTGGCTGCATTGGCTTAAAACCGTCAGTCTTAACTGTGTAGTGTGTTTAGTGAAATCGAACAACAGTTTCGTGGTGCTACAAAGAGTTTCTTTCTTGTTGTTAAATTATTTTAACAAGACTTCATTTTGTTGTGCCGGGTTGGAATGAAATAATTTCCATTTGCTTAAGTTTGTGGTTTTGATTCCGAGTATAATTGGCAATTGGAGCCAATCTAAAGTAAATGCTATGTGCTGCAGTTCGCAAGCTACCAGAACCGAAAATAACAAACTCTTGAGTGCATCAAATATCTCGTGATAGTTGGTGAATATTCAAGTGCAAAAAGACAAAATCTGAGAAAGTTCGAAATAATTAATTGTAAAAGGCAAAAAATAAAATGAAAATGTCTTCCATCCTGGAAAAGTCCACGACCTCGGTGATTGAGAAAAGGAGTTTCTTCTTGAGGACCAGTTCCATACAGAAAATTAAGTGCTCAGCAACGTATCCTTTCCGACTTGCAGGTTAGTCTAATTTCTACGTAATTTAAATTAGTCACATCCAAAATCATTAGTACAATACCGAAATCTTAATTACCGGATTACCACACAGGTAGGTGGGAAAAATGTTTAATTATGGATGCAGTTTTAGCAAAACATGTTGGATGATTCATGACTGTTTTGCATGAGAATTTCCTTATTGCCCACCAAATGATGAAATAGAGTAATTTTTGAGTTACACTGGATTGTTTAGAAATCTGGGCCTCATAGTGTCGTTCGGGAAAGTGAAAATAGGTGATAGAAGCAGCGCACACCCACTAACAACGCCTTTCAACTTTTGGTTTCCATAGTTTCTCAGGCAATCAATTTCGAAAGAAAAAATCTTTCCAACATCACGCACTCACCGAGTGTTTGGTTGTGCTACCACAGATGTTCTTGATGTTTTGCGGGGTAACGGAGACAGCTTTGTTTTGGTTTCAATGACCTTAAAATCAAAAATTTTCGTTTCAAAATTGAAAATGGCTTGAGATTTTTGTTTTAGAGAAGAAATTAATATTCCGGTGCTTACCCATTTTAAGTGAGCGCAAGGAACACCAAAAGATTTACGACTTATCATTGCAACGTGATAGTGATGTTTGCTTTATCATACGACCGCAATACGCGCAAACTTCGAACGATGAGGATTCGAACCGCGGAACATTGTTATAGATTTTACAAATTTTATTTTTACAAATTTTTGTACCTGCCGAGTAGTAAACTCAACAAACAAACGTTTGGAAAATTTGAAGGAGGTCAAATTAACTTGAATTTTTCCAAAACATATAGTTTGAACGTGACCTTAGCAATTTACATTGAAAGTACTTAACTAAGCGCTGCACGCACAATATTATTTTTTAGTTTTTTCTATGCATCTCTTGAAAAGTTAAGCAAAAACACACATTACAAACGACTTTCAATGCTCATTTCTCACTCCAAAGGTATTAAAATTAAAATTGTCACGTAATGTCTTCGATTGAATTGTAAGAGATCTAAAGGGTTACCTTACTTAATAGTATACGGGAAAACCTTTTTCCATCTCCACTTTCCATTTAGGGTGACCCAAAAAATTCCGTCTCGCCGAATTCGCGAACTCATACAATTTCATCAAAAAATATGATAAAATGAAGGAATCACTAGGCTGTGTTTCGAAGACGGATGTGATAAAGTGATAAGGTTTTTCTACAGAATCCTAAAATCGCGCAAAAACTGAATTGAATAATATTTTCAGGTCATGTTAACTCAAAGTATTGTTAAAAGCCTGATTTCCCATTATCGAATTGATATGCAATCCAAAAATAAATGCTGCACCTCAAGTGATATTATTTCGAATGATAACTAAATTTATTTTATAATTCCATGATATTAATATGATCTAAAACAGAAAATGTTTTTCTATGCATAGATGAGATTGGAGTGCCGAGCAGCTCTATTTTATATGCATTTTTTAGCAAACAGTCTATGACGTAGTACAAACCAAGCACCTTAAAGTTTCTCAAGTTTGTATTTTTACTGTTTATTGGAAGAACTATACGAATTGGACTTCAGTTACTATGCCACAGTCTGGTTGACAAGCGTCGCCATCATGGTAACATTCCAATTAGCACTATTATAGCGCCATTTTAATGCCACAACTAGTACGACCCGGTTTTTTGTTGGACTAAGTTCACTCGTAACCCTGATTCTTATCTGAAATTATGGTTGAAGTCGTCTGAGTTTGTTATGGAAAAAAGGAATTAAAGCCAACCGGATTAATTTAAGAAATTGACTATTTCCTTAATCTTTACGCCCGAGATTGCCGTCAGGTTTGCAATGAAGTACTCCCCCATAGCCCTCTTTCTGACTCTCGCAAGAGCCGGACATTTACAGAGAAGGTGAATAATGGTTTCTTTTTCGTTCACGTCGTCACAACTGCGACAGTGTGTATTGTAAGGGGCGCCCAGCCCAGCTGCATGCTAGCCTAAAAGACAGTGGCCCGTACATATCGCAGTGATTTTTGCGATAACAGCTTTCGGTCTGTTGAACAGGGCCAATGAATGCGGAAAGAGTTTCTTCTTAGGGGAACCTGGTGGGATAGTAATATCTTCAACATGGCCACGTAGTAGAGCTGCTCTGGCAAGTATGTCGGCCATATAGTTTCCTGCAATGTTCCTATATCCCGAAACCTTGTTAAAGGTTATGTTAAGTATATTGCCCAAGGAGCTAAGTAACTGCTGACAGTCCTGCACCATCTTAGAAGATATGGTAACTAAGTCAAGCGCCCTAATGGCTGCCTGATTATCTGTAAAAATGGCGATGTTCGGTTTCGAGGAATGGATACACAGAAGCAGTTAACACGCCTTCATAATCGCAAGAACGCTCGATGACGTTCGATGTGTTCGGGAGACGATAAGACATCGATATATTCAGTGTCTCAGAGAACACCCTGCACCAACACCTTGTTCCATCTTAGAACCATCCGTGAATATTACGAATTGATAGTTGGTGGCCGGTTCCGTCATTCTCCATTCCCTTCTAGTTGGAATGCTGACACTAAATCCTTTTTCAAAATTTATGACAGGTGTAATGTAGTCAGTTGAGGCATCGGCCAGTTCACTAGGTGCTAAGCTCAGGATGTTGCTGTGGCCATAGGGCTTAGCGACGCAGGACCCAGAGTCTTACTGCACTGTATGACAGTCTGGAACCGGCGAAAAATATAACTAGATCTCTACCATTCACAAAATCATCAAGAATATAGAATTAACCCTTCTAACTCAGAAGGCGCACTTCAAAGGCAGAAGCCTAGAATCAATGGACCTATTCACCAGAATATAACAAAAAACTAAAACACGCCCAAACACTACAATCAGGAAGATCGTTTAAGCAAATCCATAGTAAGAGCCAGGTCAAAAATAGGATACATTTTCACGCCTCTACACATGCGATTTATAAGCTCAAAATAGTAACAAAAGTTTAAATTAGAGTTTTACGTTAAAAATGAAAAAAAACAAATAAAATTGTGATAAGAAAAATTATTAAATAATATACGGTCAAACTTTCAAAAGGAAATGCCATTTGTAAAACTCAAAATGCGAGGAATGACCCCCTTTAAAATACGAAAAAATTTTCATTGCTCCACATATTAACTTTGCAGACTCTGACGAAATTCCTTTAGACTTAAATGCAAAATGTTTGAGTTTTTTCACGATGGCAATAGTGGAAGGATCACATTCATCGTTAGGAACTGCCGTCTCTATAGATTTGTTTGTACACTTTTGTACCTTCTCCCATTAGTAATTTAGTGTCAAAACAATACAAAACTTAAATAAAAAAAATAAAATGGAATCAATTGTTTCTCCTCTACTCCCTTAAGTCCTTTTCCTTAGTCTTGAAGTTTTCTTTGCTTTTTCTTTTTTTTTTGAAAATGTGTATTAGTTTAAAAAAGTAGAAAAATAAGTAGAAATTGCAATCTAAAGAACAAAAAATAAAGACTATGCACAAAAAGAAACAACTGAGACCAAAATATCCATGGGAGATAGAATAGGTGACAAGAACTTCAAAAATCTACGAAGAAGAAAAAAGGAAGCTGTGGGAGACCATTAGGTGAAAAACACTACTAAGCGTTAAAGAATTCAAGAACAGATTGGGTATGGAGATTGAACCGAAAAAATCGCTTCCGCAAGGATCGATCAGCAACTGCCTTAAAAAGATCGATATCCATAGATAGAACAGATCGATTCAATTTATTTCAACATTTTGAAATTAGAGATATAATCAATGCAAGTGATATCTCGTCACAGGATCGTCTTAAAAAAAGGTAAACGGAATTTTAAAGATACATTATTAAGCACTGAATCACTATGGTGTATTTTTTTTATTGAAATGGCGCTCAATTAAAAAACAGTTGAAAAATCGTTAAAATTTTCGATTCTATGCCCTGAATTACACGAGAGGGATTTTACCCCATAACTGACGGCAATTCTCTTCTGTGCAAAAGTAGAAAAACCCTCGGAGTGTTGCTACGAAAGGGGCTTTTATTGACTTTAACCGGTTCATAAGTGTTTTGCAGGGTTTAACATTTTTATTCACCGGCTCAAGCAATACTAAATCAACCTGACACCAAAAAATTTTCCAACCCTAATGAGGAAGTTACGAAAACGGACAAAAGTAAATCAGAAAACTCAAGCAAAACCCCCACGATTCGTGATTGACACTCACAGATGACCCTCTTGCTACCTCACTTCTCTCACCAAGAAAAAAGCAGGTTTTCGTCACTCATGGGGTAAAATCTCTCTCGTGTAATTCAGGACTATGCCTAAGGCCGGAAACAATTCCAGGACATTTTAGGAGTATGTACCAGAAACATTCTCCTAAATATTTTGGGAAAGTTTCTGTTCTCAGACAGATACGTCTCGGGGAGGTTTTTTTGAAATAATTATTGGAACGTTTTTGGGACATTTTGTGCATGCTATTAGGGTTTGTTCCAAAATAAGGCAGAAATTTGATCTTTAGTAGTACCAACATTTTGTTTCGCGAATTTGCTCATTGTCACCCTTAGAATAGAATAGCTCAGAGTACAATCATAAGAAGTTAGCTGCTAACTTAAATCTGATATTCTTTCATTATGGATTTTATCAATTAGTCTTTATTATGTTCTTTATCTATTTAAATTCAAAATTAATTCAAACAAAATTAATGATTCACTTCTAATTTGTAGGTAAACTCAAAAAATATTTTTTCATAAGCGCTTTAGTTGCAGTTCAACTGCATCTTCCTCCCAGTCTTCACCTTGCCAAAGAGCAAAATTCTTGGTGTGACTGGCTTACACGTAATGGTCTATCCTGTATATTCTATAACCTAAATGGTCAACGTTAAATTCAAACATGTTATTCAAACACTGTATCACATATTCACTAGTATACTATTAAAAAAAAAACTCAATTTTAATGATGATATTTGGATAGTCTTATCTTTGCGTTGAAGATGATTTCTAAAAGTCCGACAGTTACTCCCAATAGTTGCTATAATCCTACGAAACTGACTACGCCCTAAGAACAATTTGTATGAAATCTGAAAATCACACATTGCAAAATAAATTATTTCTGATTTGGCTTCGAATAACTTACTTCCGTCTAGTTGGAATCACCAAACGAGAAATAAAACACAACAAGCCATCGATGACAAAATCATGCAAAAGTCACTGAATGAACAAATAACACTAAAATATTATAGCTGTCACAAACGCATTCATATAATATTTAAGATTTTTTGGCACAAAATTTTACCTTTGTAGGATTATTACACAAAAAAATGAAGATAAAATTCCCGAATGAATTTGTTCAAATTTAGCGCGTCGTAAATAAATCGGAATCGGAAATAAATAAATCTATTCAAGCTAAATTGGTCCCGCGTACGGTCGATTTGAAAATCGGCTGATCGAAGAATCGAAGATCGAACTGTCGAGATCGATCTGATCGAGATATACGTAGGAGAAGACAGATATACGCGGAGAAGTAGTAAAAAAACTTGGTCCAGCTTGTATATCTAAAAAATATATTTATTTTGAAAAATTGTTTTTGCTTAAAGTTAAAAGTGAAGGTGGTTAGAAACAAATTTGTGATGAATATCGGTTAAAAAATGGGATTGAGAATGGGATTGGAATGAAAAAAGCCAACACACAGACAAACTGTTGATTGTGATTCTTGATGTTTAGGAACGTATTATGATGGAGGTAAATTGTAGATTTGTCGTGAATGCTTAGAAAGTACACTTCGCTTAGAACACAATTGGAAAATAACAGGCATTACATTTTCAACAGTCCCATAAATCACGTAAAGCCGTAGATTCTTACAGAAGGCAATGCGTGAAGCTTGGCGTTAGTTATTGCATTTTTAAATACCTCGCCGAAGCTTCCGTCACATTATGGAGCAAAACAATCTATTAAACTTTATCTTGACTGTGTTAATGCACTAACAGAACTGTATAAATTTAACTTTGTAGAATGCAAAAAACAGAGAATTTTAATTGATCGCAAAACATTTTTGTCACTTTTGAAAGTGACTGTACCTGCAATGGTAGGAGTTAGAACAACATTTTTGAATTTTGGAAAGATCACTGGGATAGTCGTTTTTTAGAGTCTGGTAGATGTCACTGCGTTGAGTAGATCAAAAGATAAAAATAAAATAGTGATGTGCATATCATGAAAATTTTGAATTTATGAATTACCCTGTACCTCCCAAACGGTTAAGATTGCCCTCCTGCTGCCATACAATTTTTTGTTTGGCTAAGTGAGATTTATCAACGCACTTATTTTGGTACATCTTATGCGAAACACTATCATACTACTAAGATTTAAGAAGAATGGTATTTTAGTTTTCACAAGAAAATTATATAAAAAACCATGTTCCATACATACATAGATATATTATTTTCTAATAAAATTACAAGCAATATTATTATCCTTGTACACATAACAAGGAAAAATAAGATGCCCTAAGAACATTTTTCCGAAATAGTTATATTTAAGTAGTACGTACGAAGGTTATGACACGAGCAATCTCTTTTCTGTTATATACCATACTTCTTCTCGATCTATTGTATTTCTACAGTCATAATTTTCCGCTACGAGGAATAATCTTGATAATCTCGAAGCACATTTTCTCTTCTCGTAATCTCTTTCTAATTTAATTTGTTTTTCAACTTCGATATAAGTTCGAGAATGCGGGTTCTTCCATAGAATGTTTGAAAGACTATTTCTTCGTGTTTAAGTTCCAAGGTTAGAAAATAGTTAGTCCGACTTAAACCCTCATAAAATATTTGGGTTTTGGTAGATTTATTTAAACTAGTCTAGAGAAGATCTTATGAGGGTTCAAGTCAACGTGCTTGTGTTACTTTCTTTCTTTAATTCTTGTGTTTTTATACATGAAACTTAATTGAAGTTTATCTGACATCAGTAAACAGGATCAAAGTTCGAAGAGACAAATTTCGGAAGATCGAACTAACAAGTCATCTAAAGTGAAGACATAAAACCTTGTTTACTTTGATTTAACAAGTGACTAAGTGAAACAATTATTTCACCTGGAAGACGTTTAAAATGCATAACGCTGAATGATACACTAGCAGCTGTCTAAATAATATTTCCTTACAAAAGAGTTATTAATTCAACATTGACTTTAAACATTATCGTGGCTTAGTTGTTAGTCGGTCTTATAACCTTGGCACAAACAAATTTGCACATAATCGGAGTATTCAAGTGTTATTTAAATACTATGATGACTCGCTGTTATAATGCTCCTAACTCTAAAACACTTCAAACTAAAATATTCCATCCGGCTTTATCAGCAATATTGCTCAATATTTCAAACAACTGCTTACATTTCTCGAAAGTGCAATTCATCGTCATTTTTCAATTTTATTTTTCAAATCGAAATAAAAAAGTGCCAAGTAAAAGTAAATAATGGCTGCAAGTGCAATAAATTCAACTCGAGGAAAGCGCGAAGTTGCAAGTTGATAAGGTAACGAAGTAGGCGATATTTAAGCTTATGAAAATCAATTCCTCGTGCTCTTGTTTCAAAATTAAAAAAAAATATATATAAAATCAAATTAATAAATAAACAAACAAAAAACTAGCTCATGACAAAAGTACTTTAAATGGCAAAGCATCGCAATTATTTTCTGAATTTTCTGCGAAGGCATAGATTACAGGAGGGGAGCTTCCGATAACCTTCTGCACTGCTTCCGTTGCCGTCTAAGAATTTATGCTTAATGCTGGCAAAAAACTGCTCCAATAAATGTGGACGTTTCTCGAACAATGTCCGAAGGTAAAGATGGGCGAATATGAAATTTTCTAAAACATTCAATATGCTCTTTATGGAGATGCATTGCATGCTATGAATTCTTAGTCTTCTTGCATGAACAACCATAAAAGGATTTAATGATGGCTGCGTGTCAGTTAAGGCGAATATTCATTACAAGCCGCTTCAGGAGTTGTTTGTAATGAAATCTGTCTTCGAGCATTTTATGTAAAAACATTTTTTTTATTTTAATACCATTTATTTGTCATGATAACTCCTATCAATTTTGCCCAAAAATAAGCATAAGATCATCCAAAACGAACTAGAAAAACCCGATTATCGAGACAGACGTATTAATAATATTGTTATCGAAAAATTCCCAATTTGTTCCAATAAATTTAATAGCTTTTTTTAAAATTTTCATTTTGGACGAATGGTTAGAGCGGAAACGTTATAGGATAACTATTTTTTCCATCACTATCACCGCGGTTTATTTCCAAAGCCGTAACAGCCAAAATAATGAACTTTAGAAGTAAATGGGATGTTCTGGAGATGATAGTGCAGGGGTCGATGTGTCAAAATTCTATTGCGATGCGAGCCCTTATTGGAGTCAAAATCGGGCCTTCAAAATATTTTCTTTGTTATCAAAGCTGAAATGTAAGAAAACTAAAAATAATTCGGTAAATTTTTTAACTGAAACTTTTTATATCGCGGCAGGGTAAGTTGGCGTGTTGTAAAATAGCAACATACGAAAAGTGAAATGCTCATGACCGGGCATAAATTTTTTAGGCAATAACCGATTTGGATTATTCTGTTTTTGTTGTGTAGTATGTGGCTCCATTGTTACTAAGAGAGAAATTGTGCATCTAGGGTGGGGGTAGGGGGAGTGTGGAACATAACTTCGTACTCGTGGACCGATTTTGATGATTCTTTTTTAATTCAAACTTCCTTTACATCATTTTGCGTCACAAAACCTTACAATGGAAAATTATATAGGGGGGGGGGGGGGGGGGGCGATACCTTTAGATAAACAAAAAATTAGTTTTTTTTAGATTTTCTCTTAACAGAAGGCTTTATTTGAATGTAATGAGATTTTTAGGGTAAATTGCTTAATATTTTAACTGCAAAACAAAAATTTACTGTATCTCCTCCAACAAAATATTGTTACTCAATGAGCAGTTAAAATGGAAAGATTTTGAAACCGAAATAAACATGTTTTTAAAATAGTCACAAATTCTTTAATCAACCTACGAAAATTAAAATTTTTTACAAATTTAATCTATTTGTATGCTCTTGAAAAAAAATCGAATTTTTTCACCTTTTTTAACATATGTTGGACAATAAAGTATCCTTTTTTACAATCTCTTTTGAAAATCTATAGAGTTATTTAGAAGGTATCATTATACTGCAGACGCGTGTAAGAGTTGAGTTCAACAGCATCGAGTTATTTGGTACGCCATTTGTGAAAGTGTTTGGAGAAAAATGCCTTTAAAATTTCTTCACGCTCGAGAGCACCTGCAGTGACGAAAAATATTTTTAATTTCGATTTGATACTAACAGGCATATTCTTGACATGTTTTCCTAACGTTTTAAGCAAAAATATTTTTCGATTTTTTAAGCCTCCAAGGATTATAATTCTTTATCGTCCTCTCCTCTTCCGCAAGTATTTGGCCAAAAGATCTGGAAAAAGTCTTGTATATCCAGCATATTTGGGAAATTTGTCGTCGGTGTCATCGGTTGAGTAAGTGATATCGTCTGGGCCTTCCAGCCCCGAGGTTCCAGGTTCAAATTTCACCGGCGGCGAGCCATGGTTGTTTTCTGCTGACAACAGGCTATTGGGGGTTTTACGATTATTGAGATGCGTTTCTAAAGAAGTACCAATGACTATTGCAGATATATGGAAGTTGCGGGGAAACTTATAAACATATGTTACTACATCATTCAATGCTACTGCGAATCTCCGTTTACACACAGAATCAAGCTTGCTAAAAATAAAGCTGCCATAGTTGAAGTGCGGAATTATTTGAGACCTAGCCAACTTGAGACGTAGATGGATTGACAAATAATCCGAACTAGCTCGTAACTGCCCAAGGCACCCATACATTTTTCTGAGTTGCTCACGAATATGGCTACAACACGTGAACTCCGAAAATCAATATAATTCCCAAACCCTTTACTGAATCGACATAATTTATACTGGAATTGTGGTAGGTTGGATGTGTCAATGTTTCGTGCTTGATGGCACTACAATCTAATTTGGACGGGTTTAGAGATAGCTTATTAGATATTGATCACCTATACACTACCGCTGCGCACAGTCTTCGATTAGTCCAATTGGCCGACTAAAGTATATCTGCACATCATCTACATTCAGATAAATTGATGCATCAGATATAACGTTAGGTAAATCATTTATGTATAGGCTGAATAGGAGTGTAGCAAGTACTGATCCCTGAGGCACCCCGTCTTTTAATGAAATTGAACTAAAGAGTCCTGCGCCTTAACAGCTTGACTGCTGCTAGATAAAAACCTACCTATTTGCTTAAGGGCGGATGGTGAATTGAAGGCTTTGCTAACATCAAGCAAAGTAAGAATTGTGACAGAATCCTGATCAATAGCCTCGCGTATATCTTTTGTTACTTTTAAGAGTGCAGATTCGTAGCTGTGTTTAGCCCGAAATCCAAATTGCCATGTAGTTACGAAGTTATTCGCGTCAATAAATTCAACCATTTCTGTTAGCTACTCTAAGACCTTAGAAAGAAAGTTCAGCAAATTTATTGGTCTAAAATCACAAGACCGCGAGGGAGACGGACATTTAGCGATTGGCATTACTAAGTGGTTAGGCAGAAATTAATCACGTGTGTTAATTGGGTTGAGATATGGGGAGCTAAGAGTTTAATAAATTCGGTAGGAAACGTATCGAGACCGGTGGGGTTAGATTTAATAGAGGAAATAGTTTCAAACACATCGATACCATCAATGCATTGAAATGCAAGTCCATTCATCGATGCACTGTATACATCAAGGTTGTCACTCTGTTAAAGAGCATTATTTTGTAGATTAGATGTGAAGAAGTTATTTAGGAGCTTTCCGTCTAGACTGATCTTGGGTGAATCATCTGCGTGGATGCCCAGGCTACGAAGGTTTTTCCATAACTTCTGTGGAGACTGATGTATATCTAATTTTGCACCTGCAATAACATCTTCTGGCGGATCGAGTTAGGCTTGTTACTTTGTTGGGTAAAATTTTATATCTATTAAACGTGTTTTGAAATAGAAAGCACTTAGCACCCATTGACTCGTCACTATACGAATTTCTAGTCCTACGGGAAGACTATTATATACAGGGTTCACGAGTTCTCCTACTATTATGTATGAGCGTAAGAACTTTTTTCTTTAGGAAATTCTTGAACCTAATGAGCGCCATATACAGTAAATTATCTTTAATATAAAGTATAGACTTGACAATACCTGAAAGCTTTAAAATAAGTAACTTGTAAAGTTAGCTAATCGTTTTTTTAATGATCCATTAACCAAAACACAGCTAGTAAAAGTCATTATAAAGATAAAATCTTAAAATAATAACAGAAATAATATGTATTTCGAAATAAAATGATTACGTTTTAATTACCATGCTATTACAACTACCACAATAGTCATTACTTTAGAAAAGCATAATTTTCTGCTACTCTACCTTGGCTAATTGGTGCTTTTCATCACGTAACTATTGAGATTTTTCTAGCCCTTTTTGTGTAGTACGAAGAAACGTGCTGCAGTGTACGGTTGTATATTTCAAGAGATTTTTCTATCCCTAAAAGAATGAAAGTAATTATAAGAAGATAATTAAGCGTTGCATGTACCTTCGTGTGAAAGCATCTCTTGTTACGGCAGCGTCTAGTTGTAGCATATTTTAAACTGAACTGAGTACAAAGCCATATGAATCTTAAATATTTTGCTTGTACTTTTAACTGAAGATTCTTAAATTTTAATTAAATTCTTGTTCTTGTTTGCAGGTACAAAACTCAATAGAGATGCGATCAAGGAACTGATCGAGGTACTAATCATTAGAGGAAGAGTTCTGGCACAGATAGCGCTACTGAATCTGTACATTGCCACATTTAAGCTAGTCGGAGCAGTAAGCTCCTCATGGGAAAGCTTGTATGCTAAAAAAGTCTGTGATAAAAGTAAAGTAAGTCAATCAAACGAAATAAATATACATTCATTTACTAATTGAATTTTTTTATTAACTTCACAGAAGACAGATGATAGTTTAAGTTTCCAGCAGAGATTGTTGGAGAAAATCCAAAGGATTCAGAATCATAAGAGCAGATTAGAACCAAATACTGCAAGGACGAATAGGACTCCTGTTAAAACAATTGAGCAAAAGGTGGCTACTCCTGGAAGTCAATTTCAAAATGAAATCGCCAAATTGCGGGAATTGTCAGATCCAAAACTAAAAGCAAATTCATCTATGCTAGATGTATCAATCTCAGGATCGCAGACAATTAAAAATAACGATTACTTACTTTCCTACATTGTTTATGGCAGTGCAGCTCTTATCTACTTACAATTGTTGTTCCTTGCACTTGCCTTAAATTCAACTACAGTTCCACCTGGTCTTGTGTTTCTGATAACCAGCCTTCTATTGATTGCGCTTATAGCATTTAAGGTAAGTTGTCCTGAAAGAGTTATTCCTAAATTAGAATTAAATGCAAATTTAGGGTAGGGACACACTTGTGCATTTGATTGTCATTAAATCGCAAACTTTTTCTAAGCAATGCAAATTTCGCATTGCTCTGTAATTGCAAGTGTGTTCCTAACCTTGCAAAACAGCTGGTAATTTAAACGAAAAACTGAATTAAAAAACAAAATGTAAAAATTTGAAGCAATATTCTTATCGATATTAAATTTTTTTCTATCTCCCTTGGATTGGACATTTTTACAATAACATAATATCGCTTATTATAATTTTGTACACTACCACCCAAAAGTTTAATTGCGGAAAATAGAAAAACGTATACTAATGCATATCAGTAATTACAATTTAGTAATTTGCGATTAAACTTTTGAGCAGTAGTGTATATTCGCAGCAATTGGTTTTTACACATGTTTGGAATACTATTAAAATAAAATTTGTTTAAATTTGATGTTTTTAACCTCTAAATTCTTCACTTCCAGGTCTTCTTCCTGACCAATATGAGAAAAATTGAACTAAGGACAGCTGGTAAGGAGCCAGAATCACCCGCCAAAGAAGGAACTGCAACAAAAACTGTATCAGTTATTACCAGACAAAGTCGACCAAGACTGAAGAATATGATTGACTTGAGCAACAAAACCTTGAGCAAAATAAAATTACTATAAAAAGGGAAACACGATCAGTTCCTGGGGAAAAAAATTCATGGTATCTTTTTTCGGGATTTATTTACGTAGACGTACATGTATTGACGTTGCACAAAAAGCAATAAAAGTACTACAACGTTAGTTGAAACTCCTTTAGCATGTAAATTAGGTCTAAAGCAGCGAGAAATTAGATTAACATATTGACAATATTGTAAGGACCAAAAGATAAGCCGCGGTTGCTGTTAAAGTCCAGTTTTCCATATTCATACGATAAGTCCATATATGCTGTGTTGAATCGATACTTAAAGTAGAATAGTGACCAACAGTTTTCCTCCGATTTAAAAGCAGCAGTTATTTTCTGTCCTGAAAGTTTTCATAACAAGACTTTCCTTGCTCTCAAATAGTTTTCTGGAGCCTGCATAATTTTAATACGTTGATACATTATATGTTGTATGATAAGTTTAGACTAAGTGACAATGTGATGTTATGTGAAGTGAGATTTTTGTACTGTTTTATATTTTGTAACTCAAATGGATGATAAATATTTAATTTATGAACCAGTTTTAAGGGGTTTTATTTTATTTGCCCATGTTTCAGTTCAATATTGATCCGAATTCAATAGTCATCTTGAAAAAAATACATTGAAATTGTAGAATAATATTGTATTTTGGATTATTAAAGAAAATCAAAACCAATTACTAGAAATTCCTCAGTAAGTGCTAACTATTAACTCCAAATGAATGACGGAGTTGACGAGTTAATACAGGAAAAAGCGACAAATCACTCCGTCAAATATAGAATTAGCGCCTAAACAGGATTAAGACCCTTGAGTAATTGAAATACTATTTTCATTAGATATTTATTTATTTATTCCTTTCAGATTCATCACAACAGATTACTACAAAATCAAATATAAGTTATAAAATTAAACTAAAAAAGAAAAGCCTAAGAACACCGTGGGACAGTGTTAAAGCAATTCACAACCACCGCATCAACCAGAGGGAGACGGAGTTGGATCAATTCGTTGAGCGGCACGACCACCATGCCATGAGTCCCGATTTTGAGACCAGGTCTCCCCGTCGGTTTTTATTAAGAAATTAAAATAATCCACTCCGTCTCTAGGCTGCTGTTTTGCTTGTAACAATGCAAAAACAAGACATTCCTCGCTTCCCTTAACCTAACCGGGCAAAACCATGCTAACGCATCAAAGGGTTGTCCCCTAGGCTGTGGCCACATCATATAACATCGTATGACATCGTCTGAGTAGGCTTTTCAAACGCAGCCTGACGAGATCCATATCGAAGCTGACGAAGTATTGTTTGAAGGGTCGAGATATTGACGTGATGGACTCATGCATGGCATATAGAGTTCAGTCGTAGCGGCGTGAATTTATCGTTCCCTGCAATAAATCGAACGGAAATACTAATTTGGAAAGTTTGCGCCTCTTTTGAAGGGAGTCAAGAGAAATCTGGATCAGACTATCAGCATAAGAGGGAAGTACCAAAGGTTCATTCCAGGGAAGTCCGCGGAGAGCAAACTGTCTCGATGCGGTTGAAGTAGAAAGCCCCCACGGCTACCGTATAAATTGATCTAACGAAAGTGCAGTAAAGAAGCTTAGTTCGGTAGGGATAATCGAGTTTTTTGGACTATCTTTTAACGAAGCCCAGCGTCGAGTTATCCCTACCAATGATCGAGTCCACATAATTCTCGAAAGACCACGCCCAGGTCTCTCAACTTATCAACCTTGCCTAAGATAGCGCTATCGATGGTTTAGTCGAAGTGGAAAGAACGTCTTCTGCGGGAGAAGGTTACAGCGGTGGACTTCCAACCATTTAAAGGAAGGCGGTTGCTTAAACACCAGTCGCAAAATACAGCCAAGTCAGATGTCGCGAGGCACCGACAAGCTAGGGACGAGATAAATGAGGGGATCCAGAACTTGAAGCGTCAATAGGAACACATCACGTACAACAGACGTAAACAATGGAGTAAAAGGTGCTCATATCCAAATCGACATCGCACTATTCTAGCACGACTGACCAATCAGAAGAAAGGAGCCAGTCATCGATGGCGAGAAGTCCGCCCGGTTTGAAGTTAAAGTAGAAGTGGCCAATTAGAAAAGGAGATGCGGTGGTGTTGAAACACTTGACAACTAGGAGTGCAGTGTGATGACACAATATGGGAACCAAGCGGGTCAGGCATCTCCTCACAATCGTACTGTTTGGGTCGGACGAAAACACAAGGTACAAAAAGCGAGCCGATTCGTTAGCAATGTCACAGCATTGAACCAAGCCGGAAGTGGTTACAGAGTCCAAAAAGGACAAAGTGAATTGGGGAAGAGATATGAATGAGGGTGTAAGACTATTAACGTCAGGAGAACGTACCCATCCAATAGCAAGAAAATTGAAGTCGCCGAAGATCACGATGAAAAGCAGGGAGTCAAACAAACTGTCAAAAGACGAAGCGAGTAGTTCGTACACTGCGGAGGGTTTACAAGAGGAATTATAAAAGGTCAAAACAAACAAAATTCTGGCAGCAAATCTTAAGACCACGCACGAGAGCTGGGGATCACGAGAGTCAGAAATATCAACAACAACTGTCCCTAAACGCACATAGGACACCACCACCGACAGGAGGACTTCAGAAAGACCTGAAACTCGGGTCAAATAGTTCAGAGTCAGAAATACCAGCACGCAGCCATATCTCTGTTAAGCAGATAACATCGGTGTTGGACGCAAAAGAAGAAGGTTTTAGAACGTATCCCAGTCATGTTAGCATAATAAAATGAAATCCAACTGGCAAGTTTCTTAGCCACTCGGACGGAATCGTTCGGGTCTTCAGGATGAACTCTCGAACGATGTAACCAGAGGGCCATATATCCGGAGAGACTACTGCCGTAATCGCGTTCTCCGGGACATAAACGTTAAACGAAACAGAATAAATACGGCCATCACGGCTGTGAAAAGGGTCAATTCGTCATTATTTACTACTTCTGGTAATAAATACCTTCCGTCTTGCGCTTCGGTCGAAGTTAAACTTATTACATTTGACAACAAGATTTTAGCCGCGGGCAGCTGGGCGTTACTTCCGTAGTAATTTGCTGCGTAGAATCCGAATCGAATATTAGAATTCGACCATCACGTCAGGATTTTTAGATATTTGAGGTTATGTACTCGAAAAATGGTTTTTTTTGCTATTTTTGAGGTTATGTAGAGGATGCATCAAATTTTTTGGTCTGTTTTTTTTCTAGTTTCATAGTTAAGTACTATTCTTACTCTTCACAATAAGCTATGAAGCGGTCACCTACGGTTTTTTTTGCAAAGTTACGAAAATTTTAAGTTATGAAGTTCATATTGCATATAAACATAATATATAAAATGGCTTCACATGGCTTTCCGATTCTACGGATGGAGCTCCAAATTCTGGCAGGGTACCTACCCCTGTTCCTCAAGAGTTGATGAGCAAAAGTTAAGCCGTGTTAAGCCGTGTTGGACAGGAACTGGTATCTATCAGAAGAGTCCTCGGATATTAATTCCGCATTCACCTTAGTGCCAGACGTGGCGAAACTCATCCGGCAGTCGGCGCAAGAGGTTTCATGAGTACAGGAACTCCAGGTAAACCTGAACCATGCCAAAAGAGCATCAGCCACAATATGCAGAAGTTTGGCCGAACAACATTTAACCCTGGCGCTAATTCAGCACCAGCATTTCTGTGGCTAAGTTCGAGAACTCAA
The DNA here is from genome assembly GCA_964036015.1 of Leptarthrus brevirostris. Lineage (NCBI taxonomy): Eukaryota > Metazoa > Arthropoda > Insecta > Diptera > Asilidae > Leptarthrus > Leptarthrus brevirostris. Next base: position 2,133,742 of record OZ038372.1, on the reverse strand, counting down.
CATCAACTCATGTAATTTGATTTACCACTGCGGAGAGGATATACTACGCGCGACCATCCTAATTGACAAAGTGTTAATCCGTGTAGCGTTTCTGGCTGAGATCCCTACAGTTGGTGGTATGCAGGAAATTGTTCTGGAATCGGATTATTTTCCGACGCTCCAAACGCGAGTCCTGGAAAGGTACTAATCAAAGACACCTTAAATGGTTAGGGCTTCTCAAGAAGCAGGATGGTACCTATAACGAAACCCAAAGGGAAACACTTGAATTCATGTTGCAGGTGCACTACTCTAGATCATCTCTAGGCCCAGACTCAATTCACTAGGCGAAACCTGGAATGGTTCCTTTTGAGCTGTAGGGCTTCAAGTTTCTTTAGAGTCAATTTTGAGAATGATAAGGTTAGGAGGGCCTTCTTTCAACACTTTAAACCTAGATATCAATACTCAAATGAGGTGAAATACTTTTATATTATGCTAGATGAAAGAATTAATTTGGACACTCACCTTGACTTTACCTTAAACAAGGCTACACGAACCCAATTGGCCTAACAATAACTCTTCGGAAGTACTTAGGGTCTCATCCCGAAGATGATTTGCTGATTATATAATACAATTGTCGAACCAATTGTTAACTATATGGCTCCTTGGTCTGGTGGTGCTGGTGCAGCTGTCTTTGGACCAAACACATAAATAATTATTGATAACATTTTGAGATAAATTGATGTATTTTGAAACCTTATTATATTATATATATATATATATATATATATATATATATATAATTGGGAAAATTTGGATTTCAGTTACACTTGTAGCCTGAATCGATGCTTTTGGCGTGCAGACCTCTAAAGGTAGTGGTTCACAGTATGTAGAAACTCCATTTTAGTTGCTAAGGAATATTATCTTAAAAGGCACTATAACAAAAAATCATAAAACATAATTAAAGAAAGAATTAAAATTCTTTAATTCATTCACTTTTTTAATTTAAAAATAAATGAAGAACTTTTCACCAATAAAACAATTGAATTCGCCATGGTAGGTGCACCATCAGTTGCAAGACAAACCAACTTTTCCAATGGTAACTTTTATACTTCTTCAAAACTTCCGTAAGTGCGTCAAAAATATCAGCTCCAGTAGTTATATTGTGCGTAGGAATGATTTCTAATTGTTCGAGGGCTAGCCACATCGTCAAAACAAGAATTCCAGGCAGGCTGGTTTTTTGATATCCGCTCTCTTTCACTATCACGGTAGGCATGGGGACAGTCTGGCTGGCGGGAGAGGTTGCGTTTACCTGCGAGCGTAACAGTAATAAAGGTAAAAATATTAATTTTAAAAGAGAGACCGGATATCAAAAAACCAGCCTTACGAAAGTTTTGAAGAAGTATATAAGTTACCATTGTAAAAGTTGGTTTGTCTTGCAACTACCACCATGGCGAATTTAATTGTTTTAAACCAGTATTACTAAAGGAGTTGTTGCAAGATTAAAAGAAACATGCAAACAGCATGGGAATAGTAATTTTGATTATTTTCATTGTATGCATTATTCATCAGCAAGTACTCTGCTCCAAAGTTTTAAATATTGGACATCTTTTAAAAAATAGTCACCGACATTGTAAATTATATTCGAAGCACGTGGACTTAATGATCGTCAATTTGGTTCATTTCTGGAAGATAAAGAATATGAATACACCGAGCTACCATATTATAGGAAGATCGATGGCTTCCGAGTCATAAAGTGTTAAAACGATTCATAATTTTCTTGGAAACAAAAAATTATGAATGTGCGGAATTGAAAGATGGACAATAGATAAAGCATCTGTTTTTCTCAGTTGTTATTACAAGTCATCTTAATGACCTAATCTGAAGCTTCAAAGCAAAAATCATGTTGTAACAACGCTATTTGATAATAAACAAACATTATTACTTTAGCGAAAACAAATAGAAAAGAAAACTTGTCTCACTTTGACTCTATTGATTAAATCACCTTAATTAAAATTTACAGAATATGCTCACCAAATTAAATTGTTAGAAACGGAATTCGATTGAAAATTTTCTGATTTTAAAAGCTGTGAATTACAATTTCGTCTTTTTATTTCACCTCTATCTATCGATATTCAAATTGTTGATGAAAACTTACAAATGGAATTAATTGAAATCCAACGTGATTCTTTGCTCAAGGAAAAGTGTATGGAAGTTGGAATTCCAGATTTTTATACATATTTATCTGTAGATCGGTTTCCTAAAATGTTATCGTTTGTTTTGCGTATAATGGCTATGTTCGGAAGCACTTATTTATGCGAGCAACTGTTTTCTTTAATGAAAAATAACAAAAATTCGGAAAGGTCAATATATGTATAATTTAATTTGTCATATAAGCCATGTCTAACTGCAGGCTTTGCTCTGTCTAAAGCCCTATGTTTAAAGCATATATTCTCAAGTTCAACAATTCTTGAAAGTTGCCGCTCCAATTTTCTAGATGAATGTTGACCTGCTTTTAACTCCACGTTATGTTTTTCTGCTAAATCTTGCCATTCCCCAGACCAAAAGATATTTTGGCCCAGTTTTTTTCCAACTTAGCATACAGGGTGTTTCAGATCTGACGTGCCAAAATGAGTGGGGTGATAGATCCCAGGGGAGGGAGCAATCTCAACCGTTTGGGAGTTACAGGGTGATTCATAAATTTCAGTTTTTCATGGTATGCACATAACTTTTTTATTTTTATCTTTTGATGTTCCCAACACAGCGAAATCAAACAACCGCTAAAAAACTACTACAGACCATTCCAAAAAATGTTGATCTAACTCCTACCATTGCAGTCACAGTCACTTCCAAAAGTGAAAAAAAAATGGTTTGCGTAGCCTAAAATTCAGAATTTTCCCGATTTGTCTCCGAAATTTATGTAATTAGTACACCTCTTTTTTATTTTTATTGGATTGCCCATCTTATTACCTTTCCAAAAAGCAAGGTAGAGAAAGGCTGTGGAAATTTATAAGTAGAAAACTTTATAAGGTAACCTATCTGAATTTTACTGGTATATAGTGTTCGAAGCACATTTATAAAGTAGCACTTTAACGTAAAGACGAATAAGTTCGGGAGATCTGTCTCAAGTGAAAGAACGTAATTTGGCGTTTGAGATGGCAATTGCAACAGTTTTTTTCAAAAAGAATCTTGTAACTTTTCAACATCATCATATTGATTGTAACCTCATATCTGTGAGGCATAACAGAATATGGACCTATTGACCGCATGATGAGTGGGGTGGGGGGTAGTGTCTAATACTTTTAAAAGGGAGGGGGGGGGGGGTAGTGTCTAATACTTTTAAAAAATTTATTTATTTTGTCTTGCATTTTCTTATAGTAGAACATTTTAAGAATGTTGTGTCAAAATTTCAAGTCAATCGGAGCAACACTGTTGAAGTGGTAGACCTTTTAGTCTACTATCCTCTAATACTGCGGCGTGGCAAGAGCCTGGCGCTTGGTGAGGACTTTAAACGCGCTTTTCTCAAAACCACATTTTAAAAGTCCGTGGACATCGTCATTCAAAAACTACTGCACCGATTCATTTCAAATTTCGTACACACTTTCTACATATAAAAAACTAGACCCCAACGTTTTTTTTTGGTTATATTAAGGGGGATTGCGGATTTTTTCATGAAAAAACTCGACTTTAACTTCAAACAACCACCAAAAATTGAAAAAAAATTTAAATAAAACGTTGGGGTCTACAAAAAACTCTATTTTAACTAAATTGCTTTCATTTTCCGATTTCAGATAATTCTACGCTGAGATACAGTGTCCACTGCAAAATTATTTTTGCTAAAATGCGTTCTTGAAAATGCTCTGTCACCGGCTTATTTTTTAATATTTACATGCAAAACATTTAAATGAATCTACTTGAACGATAGCTCTGAAAAAAATTCGTGAAGAAAGCGTGGAAGTGGTGGGGGTGACCCCTCTCGACCAACCATGGGGTAGGAGGTGGGGAGGAGTGGTGGGGGGAGGTGGCGGGACGCTAAGGTGGTTTGAATTTTGTAAAATAGCTTACTTTTTAAGTAGTAAAAGTCGACGATGACGAGGCGGTAATTTGTAGGTGGAGCTCAATTCCATTCCGTTGCCGTCTTCCAGGAGCGCAATCAATGTTTTATTAGACTTTCTGGGAGGAAGAGTTGTTTTAATCAGGATATGGAATGGAATTGCGCTCGTGGAAGACGGCAACGGAATGGAATTTTGCGTGAAAAACTGACGTGTTCATTAAAAACAACATCAAAAAACTATGTGTATTTGTGTTTTCCGCCCACAACATACCTATATATATATATATATATTCTTGTTCAGTATGTCAAACTGTAGAACATACTAAATTTTCAAGATCATCGGTGAGGTGTACCATTTACTAGATAATTACCGAAAATTCAACCCCCCCCCCCTTGCCGGAGACACGTTATTCGCGCCTGTTTTACTCCGAAGTTGTTTTATTATTTATTGTTGGGGTATGGCAGCGGGCCTGTTAAGAACGTGGGCCACGAGGGAATACTGGGAACAGTGGAACGTCATGGACTCGTGCAGGCAGGCTAAAACGTCGATTGTGGCGACCAGAAGTGTTGACAGAGGAAGGTCTTGGATATGCATTGTACGACTTTGAGATGGCTGACAGCACTACTAACAGGACATGGTAACTTCAGGTGTCATCTAAAGAAGATGAACATTCTCGAGGATAATACCTGCTGGAGGAGCAAGAGACGGCGGCACACATAGTGTGCCAGTGTCCTGCACTAGCCAGCAGAAGAAGAAAGCTAATGGGACACCACTGAATGGAAGAAAGAAGAGTGGCACAGGTGTCTTATAAGCAACTGCTTGCGCTGACCCGAGGAATCGAGGTGAGGCAATAAAACTGGATTAGTCCGAGCCTCTCTCGCTGAGAGTACAAGGGTTAGGGACGAAAAGGGACCCAGATAAAGCGGTCTGATTCGGCAAATCCCTAGAGGGGTGTTTGTAGTGAATAAAAATCTCACACTACCAGAGACATTTCGGTCTCCTGGTGTCTTTGAAAGATTTTCACTCCTCACGCAAACCCCCACCCCTGCCAAAGGACATATAGATCTCAATTGCTCCAAAAAATGTTTCACTCCCGAAAATTATTCTGTAACATAGAATTATATATTTTAAGGCGGGGGAGACACTTTTTGATGGCAGCCCTTACCTCCCGCAAGTTAATAAAGCAACTTAAAGCCTAATTTATACACCTCTTCTTCGCAGCAAGTTTGATAAAAAATTTTATACTTCGAAGTAAAACAGGTGCCAAGAACGTGTCTCCGGAAGGAAGGGGGGGGGCTGCATTTTGTGATAGAGAAAATATGTATTCCCCTCCCCGCCTTGAATTTACTATTGGAATACTTAAAAATGACTCTAAGTGCGTAAAAAAGTTTTTGGAGCGATTTTGGTCTGGAGCCGTCATTTTGAACAATTACCATGACTTCTTTATACAGGTATTTTAAAATAAAATAAAATTCATCAAAATTACTTTACCTGTTTCGTCACAAAAAAATTCCAAAATAAACCATCAAAAACGGCCCGAAAAACTGAATACACCTTTAGGTATTTAATTAACTAGAGACTAGTAAAAAAAGGTGAATTTTAATATTCTTCCAAAATAAAATAAGAAATACCTGTAGGCGGTGCACGAAATTTAAAATCAAGCGGAAATGTTAATCGCGCTAAATAATGTTAAAACTAAAGTTTGATATTCTTTGGAAATTTGCGTTAACAAATGCAGAATTTACCAAAGCTCCAACTGAGAATGGCAAGAGAGACCAACTTGCCAGGTATCCAAAGTCTTCGAGAGCTAAAGTTTACCACTTTAAGCTTTCGCCGTTTTGTTCTCACGATGCACGTTCCCAATTCCCATGCCAAAGAGAATTTCCTCGTATTCTGACGATTTTTCTTTGAATTTATATTTTCACCTGCGCTGTAACGCAATAGGATATGGAGCAGGTTTATGGAAGAATTGTAAACAACAAAAACGGAAGGGAAATGTCAAAAATTGAGATTTCGCTAATATTGCCGGCAACTGTGACGTCAATGACCGCAGATCAGAAAGATAATCGTGTAATGGGATGGACATTTTATGCCTCCGTTTTACTGTTTATTCGCTCCCGTTTGGATGCGTGTGACTTTTGTAGCAAATGCAATGAAAATGCAAGGAAAAGCTTTTCTGCAGGCTGCCCATTTTTGAGAAAGGGCGAACACATACTATGCTGGAGCCAATTTTAAAATTGCTATGTAGTGACATAATTAAGTTCTTTGTGGGAACCGCTCAAAGTAATAGAATTTTCCCAGTCTACAGTGGGTTTCAAAATTTTCTTTTGATTTTAATGTAATTTTTGTGAATATAATAAACATAATATAACTAATTTTAAGGAAACAAATTGTGACATTACCATCATAATTTGAAAACATTTTACAGTTCTAGAACAAGATTTTGTAGTTAGAGCGCTTTTTGAAAGATTTCCAACTTACGCTATATTTCTCCTGAATTTTAAGGTCTTTATATCAGTAGTAAAGCCTGCTTTGAAAAAATTCCAGGAATTTTGGAATTGCGTGTCAACGCAGAAAAATAAAATGCTGTTGATCACATTGTTTTCAAAGAATGTATTGAGTAACTATTCATTTGCTAAAAGTTATCAATAATAGCTGTTCAACTGCTTATGTTTCTATGCGACTTTTTGGAATGAATGCTTTAAAGGAGCATTAAATCAACGCGACAATAATTTTTAAATTGCAGAGGTGTTATACATTGTGAAAAGGGCAGGGGAAATTTTTTTTTATAATGTGGCCAAAGCCTAGGGCACAACCCTTTGATGCGTTAGCATGGCTTTGGCCGGACGGAAATTAGTGTAAGGAGAGTTAGGAAACTAGACTGTCATGTTTTTGTATTGATACGAGCTAGACAACAGGCCATCGAGGGAGGGGAATTTTTAATTCAATTTAAAAAACTTATGGCGAGTCCTGGTCTCAAACCCGGGAACCATGGCATGGTGGACATGTCGCTCAACCAATTGGTCCAACTCCGTCCTCATATGAGGGAAATTGTTAGGAAGAAGGGTCCTTTGGACTTTAACGTAACGGACAATCATCCCTATTAATAGAGTCGTAAGTTTTGCACTAGCAATGGAATTATAATTCCTCCCTAGTTGATGTAATCCTAGATTCCAACAACTTAGCTTTACTTATTCAGAACTGGTCTGACCACTGGTATATACGTCTTGATGCCGAGTTGACAATTGGCAAACAGCGATCTGCAGAAACACCACGGAAAAAACTGGAAAGGCACCTACTGCAGCTGATTAAGCACCAAATTCCACTTATAAAGGATATTTGACCCCAGCATTGACAATGCTGCAAAAATATTTTACCCACAAATTTACCCGCATTTGGCCAAAATACCCGCCCCAAAAGTCAAAATACACGCATTTTACCCGCAAGGATTTTGTTCTTTTAATTACATGATTGAAGCTGAAGGTAACTGCTATAAAGATAACACAAATCCGCAAAGAGATAATTTATTCTTAATAAAAAAAACATTTGGCATATAATAAAAACAAAACTGTTATTCTATAATAAATACTTTAGCATTAATCATTTTCTGCCTAGGCTCAAATGATACGCAGCGTTCACTTCACTTTCTACTTTTTCTCGGGCTGCTGAAATAGATCCCTTTCTTTCGGTATCTAGTTTGTATCTTTCATCAGTTTTGCAAAGTTGAGGGCGACCAAATACTCGTTTTACAGATGCATATGAAAAGGAATGTGGAATAAGTAATTTTATAACTTTCTCTAGGTAAGCGAATAATTTTGCCCCCAAAGCCGTTTTTACATTAAAAGCATTAGCACAATATTCGTCCGGTGAAAAATTTGGTTTCAAATTTAAATAGTTTGAATAGTTTAAAAAAAAATTTGAACCGACTTCACAAAAAGCGCTAAAAAGCATAAAATAATTTTTAGTTTTATATCTATTACGACATTTTGCAGTCGGTGCACATCAAAGAAACCAAACAACTGCAACAAAAGTATTTAATCGTTCTTCCTTATGATCCCGTGAGCTGACACGTTCATCTAGTTTTATATAATATCTTCAATTGTGGTTGGGTAGTTGTTTTGTTTGTTTAATTTGCACCGACTTCAAAATGTCGTAATAGATATAAAACTAAAAATTATTTTATGCTTTTTAGCGCTTTTTGTGAAGTCGGTTTAAATTTTTATTAAAAACTATTTTATTTTTTACTTTTTAGTGTCTTCATATATACGACTCGAAGAATGCTGCTCGTACGAACAAAGCAATTTCAAAAGTTACAGTGTTGCAGTTGGTAGTGCCTAAACAAAATTATTCAAATCCGGCAACATATTACGAAATTAGTCACGGTCACGCCTTAGTACCCTCACCTTAGTACCCTCACCCTCACAACCGAATCAAAATCGGTAAATGCCTTATGAAGCTAGGTGCCGCCAACCCTCCAACTCTCACCATAAGCCACAATTTTTGTCAGAATACAAATAGATACTCTATGTAGATTTAGAATAATCTAAATCAGTCCACGTGTTACAAAGTTAGTTTTCCCCTCCCCCCACCCCTAGGTCGAAATTTTTCCATCGAGTAGATATAGGGGAACATATAATACACAAAAAAAGGAATCTTCCAAATAGGTGTGTGAATTAAGAAATTGTGCAACTTATAAATTTTTGTCGTCGTATCAGTGAGGCAACATATTCTACACATCACCTGAGGACCAAATTATTCTCCTATTATCAATGGAGGATCATACTCTGTACAACAAAGAAAGAACCATACAAATCGGTACACGCATTACAAAGTTAGGTTTCACCGGTTATCACGCGCTGCAGCTGGTTTGCAGTACAGTGCAGTAGCATTTTATCTCAGACTTTAAACCCGTTTTTCTCAGAATAGCTGTCATATTGGGAGAATCGATCAAAGGATTCTTATGAAATTTGGCAAAGTCACGCTTTAAGCCATTGGTAACGGATTGACGCAACTTTCAAAAATAACCAAAATTGTTTTAACAAATTACAATAATAGCTGAGAGTTTCGACCCAATTTTCGTACTGTAGATACATGCCTCTGTCTCTGGGTCCATGAAACCTTTGTGGGGCATTGGACGTCTACTACATCGGAACTCCCTCCGCCCTCTCTACGGATTTTCTCCATGTGTTGCGCGGTCGTCCAATTCAGCGTCTCCCTTGGGTCCCTTGCGGGTTTCAATCCAGAGCCTGTTGAGCAATGTTGTTTGCCCCTTTTCTTGGTGTGTGTCCTATCCATTGCCACTTTCGCCTGTGGCAAATATTGTGTATTATATAATCCCCTATTGGCCTGTAAGTCTATGTAGGTAATGACCTCCCCCCAATGGATGTTAGGTTGATGTATCCCCTTATGCATAATTAAATTTTGTAATTCTTCTGCTTGATCATTGTCACTGTTAGAAAATCAATGTGTAAAAATATTCGATTCGATCGGATGGAATTTAACGCTATTGTCACGGTGTATGTTTTTGCTCTGCACTCATATTGAACATTAAGAGTCTGTTGAGGTAATTTTTAAGATTTCCGTATATTTATTCTTCAGGGATCATTCTACATTACGCACTCGAAAAAAAGCTAATTTTTTTATTAATAGATATCGTTAAAATTGTTGTTAAAAGTGTTGGAATGAATAAATATACGTTTGAACCATAGTTGAAAAAGTAGTTTTTTTTATTGATTTTTATACTTTACATATGAATAATTGCGAGGTGACCGTAAAATTGTAAAGTGTTAAAGAAAATATGAGTGGTTGGTTGTTAGTTGTTCTCAAGTTTGGCTCCTCTGAAACAAAAAAAAAATAACAAAAAATATCTTCTGTAAGAAGCGGCTGTAGTCCAATTTAGGATAATAGAATTTTATAAAAAAAAATAACAAAATGGCGAATGTTAAAACTTAAAGATATATTTTCTCTTGGGATTTTCTTGGCAAAAAATAGTAAAAATTGAATTTTTGATTAAATCCTATGTCCGTATACAACGGATATAAGTACGTAAGTTTACGTACACACCTCATAATAAAGAAAATGCAGTTTTCAATACTATATTAATTAAATATATGTAATTTATCTTCGAAATTAAATCTCACCTCCACAAATTGAATACATTTAAAACGCAATATAACTCACTCGTTCTAAAAACTTCACCAGAAAAATTTACATACATTTTTATGATATCCTTCTCAAAATGCATTTTACTGACAGAAAATTCTTTTCCTGGAAATTTTAACAAAGATATATCTTAATTGCAGGAAAGTACGGTGCTCAAAACGCGGTTGTACATTTAGATCGGCTCTTTAAATTTATTATATTTCGTCATTTTAAATAGTTTTGGTTCAAAATGAGTAAAGGACGTGAAATTCTGTTGAAAACGCACAAATTAATAATAAAACTTTATACGGAAAAAAGTCTTTACGGGAAATTGGAAAAATTATCGATTTTGCAATATTTTTTTTCAATTTCCCGTAAAGATATTCAAGCGTGTAAACAATGATTAGAAGTTATGGAATCTCAGAAACCGGAATCACGCTCAGGGCTGCCTAAGGTATTATTATCGCGTGAAGAACGTGCTATTATTACAAATATCAAAAGTGATCCGAAGTGTTCTGCTCCTAAACTAGCTGCTGATATTGAAAATTCTTGTGCGAAAACCATTAACCCCTAAACTGTACGGAATGCTTTGCACAGTACTGGATATCATGGCCGTGTAGCTGGGCGTAAACCATTTATTTCCAAAGTGAATCGAGTTAAACCGCTTATATTCGCTCGGGAGCATTTACATAGGCCACAAGAGTTCTTCAATTCTATAGTGTTTAGCGATGAAAGCAAATATAACATTTTTAGGTCGGACGGTCGCACCATGGTGTGTAAAAAATCCATTAAAAAATTTCAGAAAAAAAACCTGATGCCAAACAATTCAGTCCACAGTGCGGAAAATTGGGATTGGATAAATTTAAGTTTATATTTCAGCAAGACAATGATAGCAAACATTGTGCTTATATAGTCAAGGAATAGATTTTGTATAATGTTCGTACGCAGTAACAAATGTCCCCTCAATCACGCGACCTGAATATCTATGCGATTCACTTAACAGAGGTATTCAAAAGCATCATATCACTTCCAAGGAGTCTTTAAAAATAGCACTTCAAAGGAGTGGGCAAAAATCTCTGCTAAAGGTACTAACAAGCTAGTACGAAATATGAAACATCGTTTAGAGGCTGTCATTAAATCAAACGGGTCCCCAACAAAATATTAAATCGGTATCGTATATAATTATCAATATATTCTGCTTGGTTCTTGAAAAGGTAAAAGTGTACGTAAACTTTTTCTTTTTTGATATATGAATTAATTTGTAATTTTTGTTAATTTTTGGTTGTAGTTTTTGTAAACTTAGGGGTGTACGTAAACTTTTTTGATCCAATGTATGTGTGAAAAAAGTGGCCAACCGCATGTATTATGTAGTTTGTAGAAAAACGCGAGTTCGATCGAATAGAAAGATCCGCTCAAAAGGTCCTGGAAAATAAATAGGCTAAGAATTAAAGAAGGAATGCTCGAATTTTTATAAAATTTTCTGAGAGCACTTATAAATATATACATATACTTTTGAAAAATGAAATAAGCGATTTTTTAAAGTTGGTGAAGTAAAATGATCCCTTAAGATAATAATTCTAAAGTGGTCAAAGCAAGTTATAATTTAGTAGTGAATCACCTATCGTTGTTCAGTCTGATCACAAGACGCATAATAATTCCATTATAACGTCTTTGTGTATAATAATAGTATTTGACTTGAATTTTCAAAAGTGTGGACAGGGGGGGGGGGAGTGATTGCCTGCAAAATATGGGTATTTAGGTCTTGAGCTTTACTGCCCCCTTTGACTTTACCTAACACCGGAATATTTCATCTTAGTATTCTTAAAACCTCTAGATTTTAATTTGAAAAATTTCAACTCCAGATCTGTAATATTGATAGTTTGCTGACAATTTAAAGTGAGATTAGATAATTTCATGAAATATACAAATATAAAATGTAATGACGATTTTAGTGCACCAATATACATACAAATGATATCCATAATACTAAACAGACACTTGTTAGATCATTAATAAAAATTGAAAACAGTGAAGGTTCAAGAATGGATCCTTGTGGTGCGCTTCTTAATACTGGAAGAAAAGTTTATACAAACATTGCTGACGACCAGTAAGGTAAGAGTATACATGCTTGATTAGATAATACAAGCTGTAAGAATAGCTTATTAGTAACGATGTGATCAACCCTATTAAATGCTATAGAGAAATCTAAAAGAGAAAGCAATGTTAACTTATTAGCCGCTACAACTTAACGAATGTCATCATTTATTTTGATTAAAGCGGTAATGCAGCTTTACTTTTTAAAATCAAATTGAAAGGTCCACAAAAGGGAATTGGTTTCAATGTTGTGAGATAATGGATATATATATATATATATATATTAGCTCTTCCAAAACTTTGGAATGAAATGGCAGTATTGAAATTGGACGATATAATCCTTTAACTACTCTTATAGGAATTGGAACAATTTTATGTTATTGGGAAAAGCCGACGAAGTCTAAAAGAAATTTGAATTTAAGTCCCATAGAGTTTAAGTTAACACTTATTACTGCTTTATACACCTTCTCCTCCCTCGCATAAGCTAATTAATAGCCATTATATTAGTTGTCATAAATATATAAGATTCTTCCTTTTTCGCGTTTTGCTGAAAAAAAAGATAACTTTATAAAAAAAATTGACCCAAATTCACAAAAACCGCTAAAAAACATAAAATAATAGTTAATCCCCACTCCAATCTCCCTCCTACTTTTGATTGCAGATTCGCATTCTACGCTAAAACTACGTAAGTTTTGTTTGAAAATTTGTTTACTCTTGATAGATGGCACAGAAGCCATAAAACTGACATTTTTCGCTATTTTCGAGAAACGTACATTGGATTGAAAAACTAATAAGTGGTTTGGGTTGTCAATGAAAACTAAAGCGATTCCGAAGGTACTCAATTGTATCCGAAATTGTTCCGATGGTCCCCAAAGTGATTTGGAAGGTATGCAACCGATGATTTCGATGGTTTTGAAGGTACCCGGCGATACCATGGGGCAGCACCATAGAATTGTTGTGAATCAAAAATCTTCTATGTGATTTAGGAAAAATTGACTGCCTGATACAAAATTTTTCCCGGAATAATCAGTAAATTTTATGGTTCTCCACCGTAATTTTTTTCTGATACTTTCTGATACACGGGGCTTATATTTCAGGAAATTTTACGGTGCGGTTCCGTAAAAATTAAGGTAGTTGTTAGTTACAACGCGATTATAGTTGGGGACCGTAATTTTTACTGGACTTCTCGTGAAACATTTCCAGTAAGAAGAGGTAACCGGAAAATAACAATTTAGTTCCAGTTAAAATTTGAATGTATTTGAAAAATTTACTGTTTACAAATGCCAGCTTTAGAGCTTCGGTTCTAAATCAAGCAAATAAATTGTATTAAGTTTTCATCATATCCTTATAGTACCAATCCCTTTTCATCTGAGGCTAAATGCTTTTAATATCTCATTTATTTATCAGTTTATAGCTAAAATCCATCTTTATTGAAAAAAATAAGGAAAACGTTTTCAATTTCAGATATTATCCATAAAATCTAATAGTCCGAAAGCTTCTTCACGTGAGATTCGCATTCTACTGTAAAAGATCTCAAAAAACCCATATATCGATTATACTAGAAACAGAAGGACATTGTATCCTTCCATTGTGGGTAATTGGTTGAAGTTAGCAAAGTTGCGAGGAAAGTGAATTGAAATTTTTACATTTGCTCTAGAGTAGAACTGCGAGCTTTTCCCTCACTAAGAAAAGCTTCAAAACAACCCCCGAATCTGTCTCATTTTGCAGTAAAAGTAGATAAGCACGGAAAAGTCAACTTTAAGAGGGAAACGGGGAAAAATGATAAAAAGTAGAATATGGAAAGCCCACCTTGATTCTTCGACATTAGGAAAACTCTCTTCACTTCACAATGCTGTCAAAAGTTTTCCATTTTGCACTCATTTTCAGTTGATACAAAGTCCTCGGCGAAAATGGACGTACAACGTGAATTCTGGCAGTTTGTGTTAGAAAATCGCAATAGACAGCAGAATATTTGCTGAAATTCGCCAGGAGATTAGTAAAAATAAGGGAAATAAACAAAACTAAATAATAAATAAATACAAGAACCAAAAAATAAGTTTTTTTTGTTCGTACTGTACATAGATGTGTTATAGGTAGAAACATCCTAAATACGCAAGATTCAGCCAAACGAGTGCGTGTCGTCGTTTGTCTTTTTGATAAAATTATCTCGTGCATTGCTTAGTATCTTCAATCGGTAGTGTTACTCCCAGCGGTAGATCGTCGGGTTTAGTTTCAGGTGCAAATTCGCAACACGTGTACAAAAGCTTTGAAAATGCGAAAACTCTCTGAGATATTTAGAATAAAATTTTAATTTTAAGGCTTGATTGCGTGTGTGCAGTTACATAAACAAAACAAAATAAAATTAAGCAAAAGAAACAACGAAAATTTAATAGCCAAAGGAAATAATGTCGGAGACGTCGTTCTTTGAAAAATTCCTGAATTTTTGTGTTTTTACTCTATGCGAAACGCCAAATTTCTTTAGACTTACTGTGCTTTTGTGCTAAGAAGTAAATTAGAAAGTTTTTGGGATTGTTAGCAAGTAAAACATAATTTCAGTGTGGATGTGTTAATAAGTGTAAATTCTCTACGAAAATTATTTTTCCATCTAGTGATGTATTAGTGAGCGCAATTTACTTGTCACGGAGTGTACTGCAGTAAAGCTGGTTTCGCACGGGATTACTTTGCTTGTATTTTCAGAAAATCGAAGGATAGTGTTCCTTGGTACGTTGGTTCCTTGCTATCCTGGTCAATGAACGTAAGTATTTCTATTTTTATTGCAAATACTGTTCTAATGGGAACATCGGTTAAAAGTCCTTGCCTGATATCTGATTAAAGTTACTAATGAGAATGGGGTTGTTCACCTACATCTCAACGAGATTACTTCACCCCTCCCCCTATTGTGGAAATCAAATCTCTTTCACGTGGACGCGTGTGGGAGAGAAGCATTTTGTGGTCCAGGGGATCACATTCCATTTCTTGCGACGATTGAGAATTTGCTATTCACCAGTTAAAGGTTTGGACAAAGTACTGGAGTTCTGCCAGAAGCAGAGTTCATATTTAATTAAGAAAGTGATACACTCAGTACTCTAATTGTGTCGAAAATGTATTGACTCATAAAATTTTCAATTAACAATTTTGGTATAATTAAGAGAAGTTTAGAGTTAGAATAATAACAATAAGGAGTGAGTAAATACACATTATGTATGAGGCCTTAATAACGTTTACGCACATTTACTTTTATCAATCAATCAATCCTATCCATGGAGGTATTGATAATAGAACCCGTGATTTCACATCCTCGTCCGACTACATATCGAAATCACATAGAAGCTCTATAGACGTCTGTAGAGTATATATATTAGATATTAAGCAAGGATATTTCGCAGATATGAATCTTCAAGACTCGATGTTATCTATTATCCCTCAATAGTAGCTCATCCCCTTCGAACAAACTTTTGTCGATATAAATAATATTGCCAACTGCCTTCATTAAACATCTAAGACATTGAGATATCCAGCACACTTAGCTTGTCTGCCATATCTTTGTAATAAAGAAATGAGAGTAAATGTTAAGTTTCTTTTAAAAATGTAAGAAATATTTTTCTACACATGCGCTGATCTATAAGATTCATGCCTGTACTATGACACGGAGAAAATAGTTTTGGAATTTATATATGAAAATTCCAGTAAATATTACTGTTCTAAACCTTCGTTTTAATGAAACAGCACCGTAAAATTTCCTGAACGATGGGCCCCGAATATCAGCGAAGGGTACTAGGAACATTATGGGGGAAACCGTAAAATTTGTCGGTTATTACTGGAACAATTGTATATAGCAGGCCTACATCACTCAGCAAATTTTCCTTCACGTACATTTTACGGTGCTGTTCCATAAAAATTGCCCATGAACATAATAAAAATTTATAGCAGAATCGTAAATTTCATACTGCGGCTGTTTAAATGTGTATCCGCATTGGACGAATTTCTAAATTATAGCATTGAAGCTTATTGATAATCCAACACCCACTTCCAATAATGATTTTCTAAATCATTGACTAAAGCCAGATGTTTATCACTATTATACCGCTTCCTTCATGGTTACTCTTCTAACCAAATCTCTAGCTTAGGCTTTCTCTACACGAACGCTATAATTTGTCAAGTCAAATTTAGCCGTACCATAAAATATTAGTATGAATGTAGATCAGTTTATCATCCTCTGTTTTCGTTCCTCATATAAGCCCTAGGTATTCAAGGAAGCGTAAATATATACCTCCTTCCATCAACTTAATAATCTCATATTTTCAATTGTTTTTCCTTCCTGAGCTGTGTTACAGCATTATCAGGTATCCACTGAGCTTATTTTGATGGCCTTTTTCTGTTCTGTTTTATGACCCTGAAGAGAGGAAACAACAAAAGAACTCTATCTATAGTTCCCGCAACCGCTTGTGTGGCATGGGGCGGGAGAACAACTTCACCGGATTAAAAACATCGATTGCAAGAGGACCTACAATTTAAAGTGGATTCCGTACCACTGACATTTTATCTGGTGGGATTCGAACCTAGAACCTCCGGACTGGCAGGCCGATACGTTATCACTTACTCCACCGACGACATACAACAATAAATTCAATTATTCATACAAATAAGAAGTTTAACACGTTACGATATTTGTTAGATAAGAACGATATTTGTTAGAGATCGCGGTATTGCTTATGTTAAAATTCAACGTTCAGATTTCTGCGCTGTGCGCTATGATAGGAAAACAAAACAATTGTAGAGAATGTGTATTACGAGCAATGTCCTAATAAATTTGTGTAACATATACTTTTAAAGACAATTAGCTAAGTATGATTGCAATAAGGTTTATCATTACACCAAAATTCAACGTCAGTAAGCCTTACAATGGGGAATTTACCGAAATCAATTATTCGCTTATTGTTGTTTTCTCTATAAGGCGGATTCTCACACTTAAATTATATTCGTTCATTTAGGATTACATTTAGAAGGATACATGTTTCACGCACTAGAAGGTAACAAAAAAATAATAATGGCCCTAAGACAGAAATTTGTGGAACTTCGTACATTTTGAAGTGAAGATGATAAGTCTTCCTTAATATTGACCAGTTGGTAAGTTCTGTAAATATTTATCAATCAGTTGCAATGCAAATGATACATAAAGAAAAGATAGAAGAAAAAGAGTTATGGCAGCAGCAAACACTGGTTTACACTAGCCTTAGTAAAATGTTATAAAACTAGTTCATCCCTTTTATTGCAACTAGGCCCTTACATATGCGTTAACTCGGACTCATTTTTTCTGTCAACAAGTCTGATAACGAAATTGAGTCCGTTCAGATTACGGAACTCCGAACCAAAATTGTAAGCAAGTACAAGGCCATTATGCAAACCAACTATCCAGCAACCACAATTACCGTCACACACCTAGCCAAAAAAATCGCAGTGTTCGATTTCGTGGTGTTGACTAATGGAGTGTGACTAAGTGGAGCGTATCATACTGAACGCCTGAAATGAGTCCGAACTGGTACCCGTATTTGGAATATCTATATATTCTGTCTATTCTGACTGTGTGACTCACTTGCTAGCTTGATGTGAGTCGGACTATAAACTTATAAGTGAAGGAATCTGTATTAGTCACCGAAATTGCGTTGTTGTGTTCAAAAATTCTGCCATAAAGTCAGGCTTCTGTTAAGCAACAGCCATCAAAAGTACAAACCAAGGACTTTCTTTAAGAGTTTTTCCTATAATTCTGTGGATTGAAAGAAAAGTTCACGATATATTCCTTTTGCATCTCAGGTAATACCTTCGTTGTTATACCGTTTTTTTTGTAAACAAGCTGTGTTATGCTTTAAAAGTAAATGTTGATCTTGAAACAAAAAGTTTGTAGCGAAAATTGGCAAGGATCATAACTTCTGTAACTTTGACCCTAATAAGCTTAATACATCGTTTGCTTTAACAAACTCCTCCTCGGCTCAGTTGGCTGATCCTATAAACCGTAAACGGTATCTGAGGATTCACGGTCTCAGATCTCTCAGTTTTCTTTTCGCGAAGTTCATCTTTGCGAATTTTTCCAGGCAATTAATGCAATTAAATCGGACGTTACTGGTCCTGATAATATTTCATCAAGGTTTATTAATTTATTAACGCCTCTGATTTTAAAGTATTTGCTCTATATTATAAATCTCTGCCTAGCTAGGCCTGTTTTCCCCAATTACTGGAAGGTGGCTACGAAAATACCTATATAGCAAAGAAATCTTCACCTGAATGTGAAGCTTTCGGACTGCTAGTCTGCTGTGTTTTCTTGGAAAATTTTTGGAGAAGCTAATGTACAGACAGGCCATCTCTTACATTGAAAACTACAAACTTATAACATGTTGGCAGTCTGGATTTCGCAGTGGTTATTCTAGTGAGAGCGCAGAATTAGTGGTATCGACTGAGGCGTACTTTGGAGTTGCACAATTTCACTGCGCTGGTACTAATCGACTTCTCAAAGATCTTTGATACAAAAATAATTTTCCATCTTTTCCTTTACTTCTGTGTGGTATACCTCAGGGCTCTATTTCGGGCCGCTGTTTTTTAATTGATAATATTCCGGAGATGGTTCAGGACACAGATGTACACTTTTATGCTGACGATATTTAAGTCGGCCTATTGGGCTCGTGGAAGATTGATCGCATCAATTCGGATTTTGATAGAATCTATAATTGGTCCAGAATCAGTAGTCTTCAATTAGGTTAGGTTAGGTCGCAGTGGCGGGAAAAATAATCGCATTCATCACATCAGTTCTATAGCGCTACCTACCCATTGCCTGATGATGGGTTTCAGTGCCCACTTGCCACGAAGGAGTCTCTTGCAAGTATAGAAAGCTTTTTTTTGTTTTAGTCTTCAGACAAATGTGGGAAAATCCCAATTCACTGGATTGATTGTGTCCTTTGGGTGTACCTGAAGTTCCATTAGTGATTTTAAAAGGTTTTCTCTGACTATGTGAATATGGTAAATGATCTTTGGTTAGGTGTTAAGGAGTAGAGGGTAAAAGACAGAACTTGTCTTTACCTTGATTTATTTCACTATTTCACTATGTTCTTACATTAATTGAATTTCAATATTTATATTTAAAAACTCAATAATTTAGTCGAAATGAATTCAAGTAATTGAACTCTTTGACCCATATTTACTCCGGTGTAAGTTGTTTGTGGTATTTTCTCGTCACTGGCGAAAGTAAAAGCAATACCAAGCTGGTATCGGAAGAGAAAGCTATCAGGTAGTGCAATGACCGAAG
Organism: Leptarthrus brevirostris; assembly: GCA_964036015.1. Taxonomy (NCBI): domain Eukaryota; kingdom Metazoa; phylum Arthropoda; class Insecta; order Diptera; family Asilidae; genus Leptarthrus; species Leptarthrus brevirostris. Next base: position 2,114,182 of record OZ038372.1, on the reverse strand, counting down.
ATGTTTAGTGATAAAAGATTTACAGTGCAGTGACTGGAGGAATTGATGATGATGAGGTTATGATGCGGTCCGTTTTGGTGGTTGATGGTTGAGAAGTCTCATTTCGCATTGGCTCATATGAGATAAATTGTACGTTTTTGCTGACAGAGAAGATCCAAGAAGTCAGTTTAACGTATCCTTTCATCTCATTTTCTGATAAGTAGTAGAAGTAATTTCAATGAAATATGGTTGCAAATATTCTGCTGATGGCGTAAATGAATTCTGATTGGTACGGATCTATCTTGAACAACTGATGCAATCCTTCAACTAACGTACAAGAAATATTTCCGCTCTCATTCTGGTTAAGCGCATTCTAGAGCAAAACAACCATTTATTTCTAAATTTATTTTAAGGAATACGAAGAGTACAGAAAAATAGTATATCATAAAAAATTATTTTGGGGCAGGGAATTTAATCTGTATGTAATAATGGTTTTTTCTCTCGCTAGTATTAGCGAAATTCTCGAAAAATGCAGACAAAAAAAGTTTTTCATTACTGGTCACAAAAGTTGTCTCAAATTGAAATAGCATACTCTCCAGTTATAATTATATTGTTATTTATAAGTCATTGGCTGAAATGTGCCTATAATTTAAAATGAAGCTCAGCGGAATGGTTGCACTTCCGTCATTACTGCTGCTTAATCAGTCGAACTCCCCGATGATAAAGTTATTGGCTGGCCTGGAATTGGAAGTATAAGACCTAGTACGAGTGTTGTAGATAGTAAAGATGATGATGTAGCTTTCTTAGGTTGTCACATGTAGACAACGTACATGGAGATTGGTTTTTATATTTTAATTTTGTTGGGTTAACATATTATTTTCGAAGAGGTTTTTTTCGAAGGTGTCCAGCAGCTAAAGAAAATCTAACAATTTGATGCTGCTGTAGAGCCAAAGGAATTTAGCTTTTGTTAAGAAATATTTTAATATTTCTTACTTCGCTCGAGTTTTGAACGGAATTTTTTGCAATTCCAAGTTATTAAATTTTTTTCTTAGGTCGTTTTGTTGGTACACATGAGTGCCTTAGGATTGCCGTTCGTTGACTGTTTATGTTCTTGAACCTGGGGTGAGAGTTATATTCTTTTGAACATTTGGCACTGGTAAGTCTTCCTTTTTTAAAGGGGAGTTTACATAATTTAGTTATTGGACCTTCCAATATTGCTTTCGCAGTGTCTGAACGGTCGCTGCATTTACCAATCTATCCTGCTCTGAATGTACTTTTATCAGTCGAGTTAGTACTCATCAGGTAGCAGGAGTTCTTTCATCCGTTAAAAGAACTAGATCTCCGTTTGTGATATTATTTTCGGATTTTTTCCATTTGGGACGCTGTTGTAGTCGCGAAAGGTATTCTTTCGTTCAAAAAACTCTGCCTTCAATCTGGAGGTGAGTTCCAAACTTTTTAAACAGTATTGGAATAGGTTCTGGTGGAAAAAATACTGAGCTCCCAGTGACCAGGTGTTATTACTGCTAAATCACTTGGTTCATTACTTAGTTGACGAAGTAGTATTGCATTTAAACATGCTTCGATTTGACAGAGTAGTGTGAAGTATTCTTCAAATGTAAAACTCTGTTCTTCAGCTACTCGTTTCAGACGATATTTTGTTGTGTTTTGTTGAAGTGAGGATCCGCAAGGGAGATGAAATAAGTTTTTTTACTTATGATTTCTATGGAGGCGTCATTCTAATTCTCGGACTATCGCATTAAATTGTTTTTCAAGTTCAATTTTGGTTACAACAAAGATAGTCCCGCTATACAAATCTGAAGAGAAGCCACGAAGCCAGATCCCCGACTGCTTCTAGATGGATTGCTTTAAACGATAAACAAACGAAGACTGGAATATAAACTTTGTATATCTTAGTTTCTCTACTTGAGGACATTTGGATTTTATGCAGCTTAAACCGCATACAAAAAATCATCGAGGTAGGTGATCTTGCCATATTACCATAGGGAAAATCTCCCTGTCGCCTGTTCGATATTGAAAAATCTTTGAAAATCTTTCAATTAACTTTGTAGACTTGGTTGTGATTAGAAGAGCCGTATGTTGTTGACATAGTTTCCAATTGGTTTTGAAGTATTTTCATTTTTCTTCTGGTAGCGGGAGCTATTTCGGACCAGTTCACCATAATACATGTGTCCTAAGTTGGGTGGGACTAATTCCTTTTGAAGCACAGTCTGCAGTATTTTCTTCGGTTTTCACATAACGCCATGAGGCAGATTTCATATGTGCGTTTATTTAAGCAATTCTATGATTCACAAGAGTTTTCCACCTAGCAGGATCACTTTTCACCCAAGCTAAGGTAGTTGTAAAGTGCATACATGCGGGTTTTCAATTCTTCCAAGTACTTGAGATAAAAAACTAAGGCAATTGTCAAACCGAGAAGTGTTTTGAAAAAAAAAACAACCATTATGATCGACTACGCGCGTTCAGATGGAAGTTATTCCACAAGCCAACTATCAGGGTAGGAGAATTCCGTGAGAGATCTTTGAAAACGAGGTGGAGGAAGTTGTAAAATAAGTGAGCGAGTGTAAAAGGAGTGAGCGATACAAGTAAATTAATATAAGAATCTAGAGTACAACCGAGCACATGAAACCGAAAAGCCGAAACATGATCAAACCGACGGTACGCGAAGATGAACCGGCCAGAATCATTGAAGACTACCTCCATTTTATGGGTACAAGTGCTATGTAACTTCGGAAACACCAAAGTATCGACTGTAAAATAGGCTGTGCGCCTCAATATCAACAGGAAAAACACCAACGTCAAAATATCCACGACATAATATCCGAGGACAGATATCCGGTGGTATAATAAAAAATATTTAAATAACCAATATATATGAGCACCAATTTATGGGTTTTCACCTTCCCCCCCCCTTTCGCACATCCCTTGTTCGTCACTATGCCCCTTCCCCTCTTCCCCACCCCTTCGCCATAAAACCCCTTCCCCCTTTCAGTAGTACGAATAAAAGATTTTTAATCTTGTGTACTTAAGCCATTTAATAAAATTGAATTAAATTGAATGAATTTTTGAATCCACATAAAATCCAGTGGTTACGTTTAGTTGTTCAGCCTACATAGTGACAAAATTATGTACATTGATTTCAAATTATAGGCGGAGACAGTTTCGGTAATAGAACAGACGTCGCGACGTCATTTATTTGGTATATTTCCACCGCCAAATAATGACACGTGTGATTTGCGACTGTTACAGAGAAGCACAAAGGATTAAACGCGGGTATTGATATCCTCGTTCAGTCACCTTAACAACTTCGGATTATTTTTATTTATTTGGACAGAAATATAAGCAAAACTTCTGATAATATTTTAAGCATAAATAACTAATAAATAGCTTGTTGCTAGTATTACATATTTATCTTAACTTTCGAATTCTTTGCAAAGGATAAAACGAACGTATTAAGTGGTACATCATCCTGAGGCTTTGAGTTCGGTAAAAGAACATTGCTTTACACGAAAAAATATCCTGTAAATGTAAGGGCTCTTTTAAAATGCGAAACATGCCAGAAAATATTAAATCAAGCCAAATCTACGGACATACAATAGCCTCGTCAAGGAGTCCCGAAGGTTTCGACATGTTTTTTCACGTGTCAGCTTCAATACACGTGGGGCTGCACGTTTCTGGAATAAAAATTTGTTGAATTTATGGAGAAACGTATTTCAAAATTCAGGCATGTATATATAACCTCCTATGTACATGTTCTAGATATATTCAAGACCGGATATCAAAAATATTCAAGCAGATCAGTGCCATGGTCCAGGAACAAAAAAGGACATGTTTACCGCATCAGGGACAAATTTCATTGAGCGTAAATTAGAGTGGCACGAAATAGAATAATGAAATTAGCTTAAAGTAGCAATTAAGGAAAATGAGGCAACAATTCTATCTAAAAGCAGAAAGGCCATTATGTCACGTAAACTCGGCGGATGAAACATGGATCAACGGACGGAGGACGAACGGAGCTGTTGAGACAAGCATAAAGCTCGTATTGTTGCCGAAGCTCCAAGACGTGCCAACGCTATACAACTGCAGAGAAAAGTTCTGTTGCCTTTTTTTTAAGAAACGAAGTATGGCAAGTAAGAGACAGGGTGATTCCATGTGGTTGGGACTTACCGCATAACGGAGTCACCACCCTTGCTTTGCTGGCTATGTTTACTTTTATAAGCACTGTGTGCCTTTTCATTGCTAGTTTACACTGGTAGACATTGTCGGTATGGAAAAGTGGTTCGACTTGAATGTATAAGCCTTGCATCCTCCAATTTTATAGAGTGGGTCAGGGTAGATAGAATTGATAAGTGAATTGCAAGAAGCATAACCAAATCGGGATACTACAAAGAGAGGAGGGGGCTCCACCAATGTGTGGTTAAAGGTTTAATACCGCTGCATTCCCTGATATGGCTACACAAGGTCTTGGGTGGTAGTAGTTTATTGCGGATAAATTTGAGTTGTGAACGTTAAGAAGGAAAGTAACACATATTTTCTACTGAATTCGAAAAAGGGGAGGAAGCATCGTAAAACCGGAAGGACATATCTACGCTGAACTTGCTCTATGGCGCCGAGAAATGGTCCTAAATCCAAGGAAACGAAGAATTAAAGCAAGTTGGTTTAATAAAGCGTCAGCCAACGAAATGTACGCGTAGTATAATGTTGTAAACCATTTCATTCGGGTTGTAGAGGAGTGTTTTTTGAAATTCGTACAAGAGGTCTCCATGAATAGATTCGTAACTTTAAAAAAAAGTTTTTAGCTTCGAAATAGGTCAAAACTTTATCATGTAAGAAAATTGCCAGAAAAATTTTTTTTTCCATTTTTATTATCATATTAGGCATCGCTTCTATAAGGCGATTGTGAAAGATGCATAAATATATCAATTATATTTGCATCCAGGTTAGGTCGTATTGATTACAAATGTTTTCTCGCTTTTTAAGGTGTTGAAAATGGAGAGAAAATATTAGGAAAATTACAATCTGTCAAAATTTAAGCAGCTGCACTATAACATTTACGATTCTTCTTTTACGAAACAGCACCGCAAATTTTACGTAATTCACTAATTTAAAAAAATTTTATGTTTGTTTTAGGAAAAATTTAGCGCCTAATAGAATTTTTTCCGGAATAACCGATAAATTTCTGGTTGCTTTCTGCTAACAACAGATTACGATAAAAAAGGCTGGTTGCAGAGAAAATGTCACTGGTGCGGAATCCACTTTAAATTTTAGGTCCAGTAGCGACCGTTGTCTCGAATCAGGTGCAGTTCTTCTCCTGCCTCATGCCCCGCAATAGGTTACGGGAACTAGAGAGAGAGAGAGAGAGAGAGAGAGAGAGATAAATATACACTACTAAAAGTTGGAATATTGAAACAGATTTGTGTCTCTAGAATTTGTTTAGGACGTAGGCTAGGTAAGGTTAAGATGTTTGTTGTTTGAATGAAGGCACACTTAGACCAGAGTGACCCATTGTGATACCACAGTTGGGGCTGTATGCTCAACCCTATTTTAACCCTTAAAAAGAGAATAAAGTGCTGAATAGGAGCTCCTAATAAGATGAGCTTACAGCCCTGTCACGAGCTAGGTCCCAGAGATCAGTAGAACCTAAGTCGGTTAACTCTTTGAAAAATGGGAAGCTCAACGAAAGACTCCTGCAATTGGCAGAACTGTTGCAGTTTCAGAGAAATTGGAGGATAGTTTCCTCTTTCTCTTCATCGTGGCAACTTCTGCAGAAGTCATTTAATGCCACGCCGATTCAGTCGGCATGTGTATCTATTAGACAGTCGCCCGAAATGACAGCTACGACAACACCTATAATGTTACGATCGAGTGAGATAGACTTTCTTGACCGCCTTAAGTCAAGGATCGGCCAGACCTGCTGTGTAATTTCTAGTTTGCATGTGGCTAGCGGCAGGCCCGTGCGCAGGATTTGCTTGTGTGTGTGTGTTTTGAGTGTCCGCAGTCGGTAGGCGTCTAAGTCTACACTGAATTGAGCCTAATAGCAGACGAGGATGCGGTTTGCTTGCCAAAAAGATCCACCGCAGAAGGCACATACTACAGAAAGCTATTACTAGAAAGGATTCAGGTGCTTGCCCAAACAAATCAGGGCAATATCATCAGCGTAGGTGATATCCTCCTTCATTCCTGTTATAAAATTCTATGGACCTGTTCGTAAGCGCAGATTTACACAGCAGCTCCACAATTCAGTTAAACTGATTTAATTTCTGAACCATGCAGGTGCATTGCAGCTAAGGTGGGAAGTTGAATGAGTCCAAAATTTCAACTAGAATGTTAGCATCAATTCGGCCATAAGCTCAATTGTAGACACAGTCGCAAGGAACCTAATAATTACTTTTCAGATTCCCTGATTACATGGAACATGTTGTTAAATTGCCGCTTAAAAGCGATCTTAAAGCGTAACATGCAGCTCCGGTGTGTAAATTGTATTATTCCAGATTATTAAAAATTCATCTGCTTCTCTTTGAGGTCCTTACGATGCTTAATTTATTCATTAAAGCATCAGGGCTGTCCCAATCGATTATTTACCTTTCAGTGAGTCTCCTGTTTGCATATTTTAATGACACACCACCATAATCAATACAAATTTTATGAGCTATCAACCGGAAACGGGTTATTCCGTTTTCATTCAAAACCGGTCAGCAAACGATAAATTTAACGGCATTGACGCTATCAGGAAGGCTCTTTGCAAAACAGTCGCAATCCCTTACTTTCAGGAAACAGCGCTCTAGCAAATGAGGTGTATACGTGAAATAAAGGTTGCGTTTCTTGCTACGCAATGCATCTAAATAATGTACGGAAATACTTCATTGCCTGGAAATAATTTGCATTTAATGGTCGCGGGAAAATGATTCAATTTTTTTCCGAATGTGAAGAGCACACCGAATTATGGTAATGTTACGGCATTGCAGTTTGCCAATATCGATTTCGTCCGGAATTGAATTGGTACGAACTTTGGTATTACAGAATTATTAAGGATTTTCCTGCCGGTAGCGTGGCCAGAAAATTAAATCAGAGGATAAAAGTTTGAGAAAATCCATTGAATTGTCCTCGTTATCTGGGAGAAATCGATTCTGGAACGGCATCGAGTCTTTTCTTTCAATCAGAGTTGTTCATTACAAATGCAAATAAGTGGAGTAAAAATGCAAAATTGGAATCAAAACTAAGGATAGAGGCGTGCTATATTGGTAGGTCTGTTAAGAAATTATTCCAAGGATTGGAGTATTGAAAATGTATTTTTAACCACTTCTTACTGAATTGTCTTAGATACCCACATGCAACGACCTCAAACTTTAATTTCAATCTGGCTTCCTGATTAATTTTCAATTTTTGAAGAAATAAAAAGAGATAAAATGCAGAGTAGATTTCGTTTTCCACGGAATAGTCATCTTAAAATTTCAAGAAGTGCAAAGGCGATAAAAAAGCGTTTCAGGCGTTCCGTACGTTTCATTTATTGCAACGAGAAGCAACAATACCACGGTAAGTCAGTGTACAGTACTCGAAGAGCTTGTGCTAACCTCGTGTTTATATGAGAGCCATATTTTATTCATATTTTAATTCCTCTCATTTTCATGGTTGGAATTTTATAGGTTTTTTTTATATGGTCGCTTCAGGCTGTATCACTCCTTTGAAGCAGTTGAAAGCGATGATAACGCTCCTTGGGGCAATAAACCTGGCAAATCTCTGGCAATTCTGCTGGAACCCTTTATAACCTTGACCAGGTTTTGAAATATTATGGTCGCATTGTGTTCAAGGATAATGTTTAAGAAGACTTTTACTGTTTATTGCGTCCTCGTTTCAGTGTTGTGATTGTACAATAAATTGTTAAAATAATCTCCATACTATTGAAACTACTAAGAGGTTTAATTCATGCTTAAATCAAAAGTAGTTTCAAATAAATAAATTGAAAAGATCTTGAAAATAAGAAACGTAGAAGGCTTTTGAAACCATTTAAGTGAACTTTTACTCTGCAAATAAGTTTGTATAAACATGTTGTTTATTAATCTAAAATAATAGTTGTAGATACTAAGTAGAAACGTCCAAAGCTTTCCGTTCCGTAATATTATCATAAAATTGTTTCTATACTTAGAAACAACCGTAGAACGTAGCGAGGCACATGAAAGTCGTATGAAGCTCTTACGTCACATTCTACATAGGATGCTTATTGCTTCATGCTCCTCTCTTAGTGTTTAATGTAATGTGGAAGTGCACTTCGAATAAAAATGTCATGAGGCGAAAATTACGTTAAACACTATACAGAGGAGCATGAAACAATTGGTACCCATGTAGAACGAGCTCCATACGATATTTTCACAATTGAAAAAGTTTGTAAATAATAAAAGTTTCTAATAGGAATCTAAATAAAATAAAACATTTTAATTTGGAATATAGCGGAATTGAAACTGGTATGCGATGTTTTACTACCTAAAGAACAAAAAGAACAATTGGGCGAGCTGGTCTTGAACCGAGACCTTGCGCATGATACTTCATTACCCCATGACCACTGGGCCACCATCGCCGTTGCCGATTCTCCGTTCCAAAGTTCATTTTATGGAGAAGCCTTGATCCCGCAACTCGGCCGTGCTGAATTGACATCTGCCCCCCCCCCCCCCTTGACATCTGCCCCTACCCACCCCCTCTTTGGAGTGACCGACTTCCGGATTCTCAATGCCTGACTGTTGACATGCGACTGATCAAACGCACTCGGGAAGCGTGCTGTTATGTGTATGATTTCTACGTCACCCTTTACGCTTGTTTTACCCAGTGTGTGTCAGGCTGCTTTTCTTCTTTTCTTTCAACTAAAGAACTTAAAGTGTAAGGGCTGGAAGAGATCCTGTGCCTCAGGGAGTGACGCCGATTACCTTGCCTCCTACAATTATCTTATAACGCATTTATTTCCAACATGAGGTCTACTTTAAGCACTAGCCCCAGAAAATTCGGAAATTCATCAAATCCAAGCGCCAATGTGATGGCTATCCCTCCTCTTTGAAGTTCCCCGACTGCGAGAGCAGCGACCCTCCTTCGCTCGCTAACTTGTTGGCTGAATTCTTTTGTTCTGCTTTATGTGGTTCGCTGTGATATTTTTTCTATTGATTTTATTCACTCGACAGGGCTTTCGCCTACATCACTTAAGCCGAAGGACTGTCAGATTGCTTCTCGTGTGGTCCTGTTGGAATACCTACTTCCTTCTTGAAAATCTGCAAATCGTCTCTTGCTCACGTTCTTTGTTATTAATTTAGTCACAATGTATTACTTGCAACGGTTTGGCAGAATGTATTACTTGTAACACGATTACGGTGAGTGGAACCGTAATTTTTCCTGGAATTTTCTCTCCGTATACAGAGCTCCAAATGGAATGCAGGGAAATATTCAAATATTCTTTATTCTGCAGCTTAGATTATTTGCCCAGCACTAATATCGCTGTAGGTAATCTAGAATTTCTATTGAGTCCTTCGATTTTTCTATGCTGCATTTTTTCCAGCTGGTATAACATGTGTTTTGCAGAAATAATATTAGATTTCTTTTAATAATAAAAGAAATTCTTACGGAAAAGGAATTCTTAAGGAACGGAAGAACCTAACTAGAATTTTTACACTCAGCTTGCCATTCTAAAAAATTGACTCGATGCAGACCACTTGAAATACGACAGTATTATCACATTACGAAGTATATTGGAGATCCATCCGGAGCAATAGATGGAGCAAATAAGTACCTGTTATGTCTCAAACACATCTTAAGCAGTTCTCGAGAGTCCTACTAAACAAGAAATTGTTAACCCTTTTATACTCAAAATGTCTCTTTGTCCATAAAAAGTTGAACACGACGGAAATTAAGTGATTTAAGGAATTTGTGCACAAAATCGTTTCAGGGTGTCAGGCAGACTTTGAATTTTTCCTTTTTGCATATTTGTATAAAATTTGTTGACAAGAAAGTGCTAACGAATATTTCAAGGTAATTTCCCGAGTCAATAACACATTGAAAAATAAAAATTTAGTTTGACATATGGGAAAATCTATAAAAAGAGCAAAGCGGCAGACTTTACTCATAAAGTTCTAAAGACTATTTTTCCAGCCAAATCTATTGACATTGAACTGTCAGCGCGAAATATCTTAAAGCAATCCACCTTCATCAAGTCTAAGCCCTACACCGTCTAATTATGTAGATAAGTTTTGGTTGACCTATCTTAATACGAAGGCTACGCCGAGAAAATGAATGAACGCCAGGCATTTCGGGCTATTTTTATCTGAGGCCCCGAACTCTGTAGTAAACTTTGATGAATACGCAGTTCCCCACATTGATCCAGTCCAATTTTAAAATATTTCCAACAGCTGATTACTGAAATCATTCAGCGTGTTGCTCCCGAAAGCTTGAAGAAGTAGTGAACACCACAGATTGGACACCTCGATTCTCGAGTGATTCGTCAGCCTCGTTCTCATCTTTGGTCCAGAAATAGATGTCGACTTGGCAGATCTATTGATTGGATTCGGTCTACATAGAAACAAATGGTTCGACATAAAAAGTGGGGTATGATGGCTGTCTTTGATATGTTTTTTATGACTGGGCACTCATAAATCTTGATTGGACGTGTTTCACCTGATTAATTTGTTGGAAGAGGCATGCAATTATCACAAAAGGGCGATATAAGATGATTCGAAAGAGGTATCAGAGTGAATTGCGTGCGAAAAACATATTTTTGATATAAAGCACTGCTAGCAGTTGGTTTCTGGGAATATTTTATGCCTACCGCTATCTAGATGGTCTTTTCAATATAATCAATATTTTCGGGTAGATGGATAGTACACCGTTCCTATGTTATAGAAAGTGCCAGGGCAACAGCCAGAAACTTTTTTACCACTCCTTTCATTATTATTGCCGGAAATGCGGATGTGTTTCCTTGTCCCAATAAATCGAATCGTTTATGTTTAGAATAAGAGACATCAAAACTAGCCGCAAAGTTTGGGGTTTAAAACTTTTTGATGGCGAACATTTGGGAGATGGAGGTCTGATAAGGCTGTTTTCTTATAATAAAAGTAACTGTTAGTTGACGAATTGAAGGATATACTCACATCAAAAATATTCAAGCTCCCTTTATAGTTATAGATTCATTCAAAGGAGTCTTGAATAAAATTTAAAGAGTTGTAATCTAAGATTTGGAATAGGAGTGCCAACATTAAAAACGGTTTCGAAACCACTTAATCACTTTTGTATAAACTAAATTACCTTTACCATGAATATTAGAACAATGAATTTACCAACACCCATTACCACAATAGTGAACTGTTTATGTTGTTGAACTTTACGATTCAGCTACGTTTTAGAGTGACTAAGTTCTTTCATCTAAGAATTTAAGTAGCAATTGACGTTGCATATATAAGTCGAGATTTTTGCGAGCAGAACTGTTCTCCTCTGGGATTTAACAAAGGCTTCCCATGGCCGGACACTTGCATATGATGTGAAGTGGAGTTTTGTTCTCTTTGAAGTTTGCGTGATCACGCTAGTGAACAGCTGCTCTTTAGCTCCAGCTGGATGCCACACAGGCTCAGCAGTGGAAATTCCGCTTCTTGGATGTCTAACTGTAAATTACTCTTCAGGAACTCAGGTGGAAATCCCGCGCACTCTAGATCAAGACAGAGCCCTGTTTGTCCAGTTCATCCGCCTTTTATTTACCAAAGAAACCCTGATTTCCAGTATCCAAACTAAGTTGAGTCGATTTGTTCTTTCTACATCATCCAGAGTTTCTTGACGTTACCAGATCAACTCTGATTTGGTTTTAAAGGAGCCGATTGTTGGAGAAGATAAATATATTCCCGTTTAAGTAGACCTCCTTACGTTCTCGTATATACATATATGCATGTATGACATAAACTTCAGCCTGGAAAACGTTGGTAGATACAGCCCCAGATATCCGGCCTCTACTGTCGCATTGTTTTTCGATCCCTCTGTGTACTAGAAAAGGTCCAGGCTGTACTTCTCTTCAACCGCATGTTGGGTGGTTGGATGGAGTGTTGAAAGCTTGACTATAATGGCGTTGGAGAGCATAGTTAGCTCAGACGCCACATCTAAGATTTTTCTTATAGGCGAGAAGTTCTACGTTTACTAATTTCGCACCTAGTCCACCTGCTCCAACAAAGCTGTTATCAGTTTTACTAGTCACACCCTCTATATAAATTTTTTTTATATGATATTGCCAAAGCTCAGGCCCTATGAAGTTAAAGCACAGCATTGGCAGGAAAGGCATTAAGGGTGAGGGAAACGTGAGGATGTAAGAGATTTAGCAAGGTTTCAAATGCTGCAGTCGATGCGGTGCGCATTATTTCAGTGATACTTTGGAAGGTCATCTTGTAATAATTATGGCATAGTACTGGGCTTTAAACCTCAGCCCAGAAGGACTTTCACGATTTCTCGGTTGTAGTTTCTAGGTGCAGGTTCCAGTTTGGGGTCAGCTGTTATCCCTTAAAATTTCACTGAAGGTTAATGTAGTCCTTAGTAGGTTTAGCTAAACACTCCAAAATCCTCTTCTTGGTGAAAGGAACGATTACAGTTGAGAGCCGTAATTTTTACGGGAATTTTCTTATAACAAACTTTTCTCTCCGTGCAGAGATGTGGTAAATCTGTTACCGGCGTTTCCAATTGTAATGCTCTCAATGTCATCCGCGTAACCTTGAGAGAATGAGTTCCTTTCATTGAGGCTTACCAGGAGCTCGTGAACCAAAGCGGTGGCCCAGATTGTTCCTCCTAGGAGAACTTAATGTTGTCTCCCACCCGAATTCATTACGAGGTTAGGCATAATACTTAGCTGCTATTAAAGGGTCTTCACCTGCTGGAAATTTAGACCACTGTTTAATATTATCCTATTTATCTAAATATTTCTTGAAAATCCCTAATTCACTGTGTTCCAAGAAGTTCAGAATTTTGTCTAGCCAAATAGCAGGGCTGTAACAATTTTTTTAAGAAGAGTAACTGGAGTGATTTATTTGGCTCGAGGAATATTAAGTAGTATGCTTTGATCTCTCATTATTATAAAAATATGACGAAATTAAAAAATCTTGGTTCACTGAGTGTTAAGGGGAAGTCGTATGGAAAGATTAAATGGCTTGAAAAATGTTGGGATAAGAAATCTCTAAGAAACATAGTCCACTACAAGTCCTAGCCCGGAAAGAAGAAATCACTTCGATTCTGCCAAAAGTTGTTGAAACAGTCGTCTTAACTCAGCTCTTTTTATTCCGGTAGAAATTACGAATCTTCACTGTAATCGTGTTGTAGCTGTGGGTTACCATAATTTTTGGGGAATGGCACAGTAAAATTTCCAGAACAATGAACCCCGAGTATCTGTTCGGTTTCAAAGGATATTCCGAGCATGGAATTCAAAAGGCTTAAAAGTAATCAAGTTATTTCACTTTCGCAAAATAAACGAAATAAACCATAGTCCTTAGCAGAACGCTGTAACGTCTTTACCATTAAGCCAATCATCATTTTAAAGCATTCACTTTCGAATAGATTAAAAGGGCTGGGAAAATTATGATGGAGAACAGTAAATTTTGCCGATTATTCCGGGATACAAAATTTTATGAGTTACATAAATTTTGCGGTGCTGTTTCGCAATAATTGCCTATAAACACATTATAAATGACTGGAAGGATCGTAAATTTCATAGTGTCAGAAATAGATGGTGTGGAGCCACGGTCCGTTTTTCATAAAAAAAAATCCACTCTCTCTCTAGGTTGTTGTCTAGGTCGCAAAACTGCAAAAACAAGACATTAAATTTTCCTCATTCCCTTTACCCTAATTCCTTTCCGGCCATAGCCATGTTAAACGGATTATAGGGTTCTGCCCTGGGCTTTGGCTCCATAAAAAATAATGTGCTATTTGCAACACGATTACGTTGAGTGGAACTGTAATTTATTTTAAGGTATACGAATATGACTTTCGCGCGGAGCGTTCAACCGTCATTTCGATGTTGTTCCGAAAGTTGACGATGCTGTCTTCTTAACTAGCATTACTGAAATCATATTTCAATTTCAATGATATGCCGCAAGGCTCCGTACTCTCTACTACTCTTCTTTTGTTATTTATAAATAATCTTTTATACCTTATTTCTTACGCAATTGATAGGTTTGCAGATGAGAACATCCTTTCTTTTGCGTAGTCACTTGAATAAGTTGCAGACTTATATACATAATTGTAAAATCTTTCTGAAACGTGCTTAAATCCTCCTCCGTCAATACGGAAAGCATCTCACAGCTACCTACTCTTATTATAAGGCAGCGTGTACTGTATTGTCCGCGATAGGTTATAAAAGGCAGCGAAATAATTTCGTCAAACTAGAGAAGTTTTTATAAAAGCAATATAAATAAAATAATAAAATAAAAATTTACTTCCTTACAAAATTTACTTATTATTTGGGGAATTATTAGTAAACAATTATTTGTTATTTGATGTTCCTTATTGAATTTAAAATTATTATTTGTTATTCGATCTTGACTTATCTGATAATTAAATAATTATTCGTTATTTGATGAATTATTTGCAAATAATTATTTGTTATTCGATTATCAAATATTTGACCCTAAAATTTAGAAAATTTAGGAAAGAAGCCACTTCAGGGGAAGATAATCCTTATTTCATTTGTTTTTCAAAATTCACACAAAAGAAATTGAGTTTTTAGCAGGTTGGTTCCAGAAGAGTGGCAATGCAGTAAACCTTTTATAATAGTTCGAGAAACCGAAAAAACATGGAAATTCCCAGTTTATGGATATTTTTATAATAAAAAATAGGTCGTCCCTGTTCGCTATCCTCATTAAAGATTAAAATATGTTATTTCTTTGTAATACTTCCTCATTTTCGTTATTCCTGATATAGAATTCTAATGTGTGAGGTTGTGAAGGCGCAGTGAAAAATAAAATAATTAATTATTCCATAAAGAGACGAATAATTATTTGATTATCAAATAACGCATGATCGAATAACAAATAAATAAGGGAAATTTAAATAAGAAGCACCAAAAACAAATAATTATTTGCGAATAATTTAAAATAAAATTTTAATAACTTTTTTTAAATCGTTATTTGATTGGGAAATTATTTGAATAATGACCATCACTGCGTGAAACATTGAATCTTATGAGAACACATGTTATTATCGCATATCTTACGCTTCCGAACCACTGTTTCAATGGAAAAGTAAAAGCAACATTGTTCCCTACACAAAGTGCTGTGTTCATCCTTCGTCCTTCAGAAAAGGCTTTGTAAAACAGAAAATTTTCGAGTATCATCCTATATGAATCTGAAACCAAATAGCATCTTTTGTTATTTCTCAAGACTATAAGCACCAGTTATGTAAACAGAACTCTTCTTCTTTTCTTGATTTTATTTCGACAACAATGCCATAGCATCGTAGGGCATCCCAGGAGCTTTGCCTATTTGATCGTATATTAAAGTGTAATTTGATTTCAATTTTCTGAGTACGCCTTACAACCTTGCTTAATTTCCTGTATGTGCGCTACTCTGCATTAGACTCAATTAATTTTTCGAGTCAATTATTGACTGCAAGTATGTATGTCTACGCGAATTGTAGTAATTGTCAATAGAAAGCAAGTACAGAGGCATGTGTCGTTTCTTGGGATGAGTCCAAAAAGGTGTGAGACTGTAAAATCGATAATTTCAAAAATTCCTCAAAACTGTTGGAAACCATTAAAAATAAACTCAAGCTGAGTACAACGACGCCTGGATTTGAAACACCCGTGATTTAAGATATTAAGAACATGTTCAAGTGTTATTGGATTTTACATGTTTGCACTAAAATTAGCAGATGCTTGTGAATAAATATTTTAGTAGCAAGCATTTATTTATCTATCACTAAATGTAGCGCGAATATTACGTGAAGTTTTAATGATATTCCATCAATCTGTGAAACTGCGTTTTGTTCGTTCAATAAAAGAGTGCCAGAATCAAGAGAGATAGAAGCTTCCTTTCGAAACTACAATGGAAAGTAGAGAGACGAGAGGATGAGAATTCAATTTCGAAATAAATCAAAACGTGTCTGGCATAATCGTTTTGAAAACGACATCTGAGGATGACTCAGGGGCACTACCTTTGCAGAATTCAGAATTGTACCAGGAATTGTGTTTCTGCAAATGGGAACATTCACTCCCTAGCAAAAGGTCATAAGCCAACGCTTCTTAAAGAAAAATATTTTTTCTTTGCCCGTAGTCCGCAGACGACATGGGCCAATCACAGAAGTTTTCGTCTTTCTTAAAAATGGACAAAAGAAGGCAAGGCAATCACAGTCAAGTAGAATAAGAAGATGTTCCGGAAAAAGTTGCAACTTAACTCTCTGAAGTTAGTGAGAAAAATCCAATTCAAGGATTTCACTTGTGACCATATTTCTGCGGATCTGAAGTGTTCTTCGGGTTTGGCCATGGGAGTGAAGTTAGTGGCGCCAACTTTCCTCCATCAATAAGTTTCTTGGCATAGAGCGAGCGGTTCATTTGTTTAGAACGATAAGGATCCCGTCCCATGCCTATGGTAATACATGTCCGCATGGGATGTTCTCTGGTGTCTAGTGACCTTTTTTGTAGTTTTGTACAGTGACGCAGCATTATAGTAGTTTCCTGCCCATTGAAATTATACATGTGGCGACGTTTCGGAGCTTTCGATATGATCTTATGGTGTGATTGATTTGGGAATCCTCTTCCTGGCAGCGATGTAAAATTTGTTCACGACATTTCTGTGTCTGTTCTGCCCTGTTCTATTGATTTTTTTGGAAATAAGTTTTATTCCTTGGCAATGCCTTAGTTTTTTGAATTTCTAAAATAGTGCCGTTATGAATATATGTATGAATATAGGTTGAAAGTTCCGCATAGAAGATAAATGGGATAAGGGTGGGCTTTAAAAAATCTTCAGGGTGTTTAATTTTACAAAATTTTATTTTCCTCTTCATTTTACTTTTTTCCAAAACTCAAACAAAATTCGATAAAAAGAAAGAAATGTTTCCTTCGAGAAAATGTAGAAATTGGTTGTGTTTACAAAGACTATTGCATTTATGCCTAAACTTTTAAGGAACTTCAAAAAACTTAAGAACTTTGGTCAAGGTTCTGTAGCAAATACTAGAGTTAAACGTATCCATGCCAATTCGCACAATCAGTAAATTATACTACGATTTTTTTCAACTTGGCTGATAGATTCTCAATGGGTTCCGCCGGTATCCGGTAGTTCTTCCGGTAGTTGTGATGTCTTTCCGAAAGCTTGGAAGGTCCACTTAATTATTCCTCTTCACAAAAAAGGTTATAAGTGCGAAATTTCGAACTACAGACATACTGTCAAATTTTACTATATAGCGAACATTTTGAAACTGTTATTTGCAATATTCTTTACTTTCACTGCTAGCCGTTCTTGCAGCTCTTTCGACGTGGTTTCATAAGGGAAATTAACTACCACTAATTAATTAGAATTTTTCAAATTCTTTTCCTTTGTAATTGAAGGTGGTGTGCAAATCAACTGCATTTTTACTGACTTCAATGAAGCTTTCGACAGAAGAAATCTTCGAATTCTTGTAGAAAAACCGATGTTCTTTACAACACTTTCGGGGTAATATTCTTTGTTACGCTGACGACGCCTAGATATTCCGCATTCCTATTGGCTCCTTTTTAATTCGTCACAGCAAACCGTTTATATCACCGGATCTTAACTATTTTGGAAAAAATCAATGAACTAAAATCGGACTTTTCCTCTGGTCCTGACGGTATCCCTCCAACCTTCGTCAAGTCCTGTTCCGTTGCCCTTGTTACTCCATTAGCGATTCTTTTCAATAGGTCCCTTCAAGAGGGCCATAAGATTATTATAATTAATTATAGCAAAATCGCGAAGTTATCTTGCATACCTAAATTATTTGAACCAATAGTGTATTCGCAGCTTATAGTGCGTTGTATTGGCTTAATATCCCCCAATCAGCACGGGTTCTTGCCCGGTAGATCAGCGACTACTAAATTACTTGAATTTACCTCCCACGTTATTTCTGGCCTCCAGCGAGGCATGCAAACTGACTGTATATACACGGATTTCAATAAAGCTTTTGGTAAACTCCCTCACTCGGGAGACTGGATTTCCCTCTAGAATCTTCAGGGCTTCATCTGGTGTACCACAAAGTAGTCATTTCGGCCCTCTACTATTCGTTCTCTTGCCATTGACGACATTGTCCATCTGATTTCGTACTCTAATGTTCTAATCTACGCTGATGACATGAAGACCTTCTGTTATGTTAAGGATGGTGGTGACGCCGCCCTTATTCAAAAGGACTTAAATACGTAATGGCTTACACCTTAATTTTAAGAACTGTGAGGCTATGACCTTTTCAAGGAGCCCTAATCCACAAGCTTGGGATTACAACTTTGCGTGGTATCGTCTCCGTCGCGTGCTGTCCGTAACCGACCTTGGGGTAAAACTTGATAAGAAACTTGACTTCTTGACTTGACATATTAATCATATCGTGCCTAGAGGTAGTTTAATCTTGGGCTTTGTTAAGCGTTGGTCTAGAGAGTTCTCGGATGCACCAACATTGTTTCATTTGTACTGCTCCTTAATTAGACCTATTCTAGAGTATGCATCTCAGGTCTGGTAGCCCTACTACGCTGTTCATTCTAAGCGCATCGAATCGTTGCAGCGTAATTTTCTTAGATTTGCGCTAAGAGGGCTCCCGCTTATCTCCCGCTCTATACCGACCGCAACCGGTTGTTTGGTTTGCCCTCGCTTGAGAAAAGGCGCAAAGTCGCTGGCTTGCTCTTTATTCACCAATTCTTGAACTTTAATGTAGACTCAGGTTAGCTTGTTAGCAAGGTTTCCTTCAGACAGTCGCAACATAACCTTCGAAGACTGCCTTTATTGCATGTTGAACAATCCAGATCAAATTATGGCATGCATAAACCAATAAATCGTTTATGTAGGGCTGTTAATGCATGTCCTAATTTTGTTTTAACTCTTAGCAAGGTGTCGTTTAGGAACTATCTATTTTCAGTGCTCCCAAGACTCTTTGTTTTGCATGTTGTATGCTGGGTTTCCTTACTTGTTTTCTTCCTATTCCTTTCTTTTGCTTGTTATTTTTTCCTCTGCATGTTCGTGAGCCTCCCCATTTCATCGTTTTGATGGAATAGGTGAATTGACTCCTGGGCTCCTGCCAAAGAAGTGTGCTTTCTGTGTTAGAAGGATTAATTTGAAATGAACACCAGTTTCGTCTGGGTAGTATATGGAGATTTATGTAATCCTACAGCCAGCGCGAGATCTACGGTTAAAGGACCATTTGGAACAGATCCTTGGAACCAATCATAATAAAGAAAGTGGTACGAGAAGAGCCACCATAACGATTGTATATTCGTTTTAGCGGCTCTTTTCTTACCACTTTCTTTATTATGATTGGTCCAAAGGATCTGTTCCAAATGGTCGTTACAAGCAAGTCACAGGAATAATAGTTTACGCAAATATTTGCTAACGTAACGTGAAGTGATGTAGATTAGAGAACGGCTTAGAATTGCTGCCACGAATGAAGGCTAGCGGAGTGTCACTGAAGGCAGCACAGAGAAAGCGTCCAGTGAAAAAAATCAAATCAATAAGAACCGAAGTGGGAGTGGGGCAAACCATACCGCAAGGAGCAAGATTTCACGCAGAATTAAATCGCGTATCTTTGATCTAAACTTACATTTTTTGTTTAACGAGGTAATTTACCAGAATTTCACAATAACGAACGTCACAATACTGAGATAAGCCAAATGCGACTAAAAACCGCCGTGTCGTATATCTGGTGCCTAAACTTAAGAAACTTTTTCCAACCTCCCGTCACTAATCCCCCGATACACGACGTATACTTCTCTTAGTGTGTACTAAAACTATCCTGTCCCAAAATTAGGTTAGGTATCTTGTGTAAACATTTTCCCAACTTATCTCTGTTTTCCAGCCAGGGTCTTGTGTTTAAAAAATTTGATACTTCCGGTAGAAGCTCTCACTAATGACAAAAAACGACGAAAAAGAAAAATTTGGTATAATCGCTCTCACCTTGAACCGCTATAATGGGAAAGATAAGAACAGCATTGTATAAAAATCCGTTCCAGCCCTCCCCACCACACAGCCTGCTTTTGCCACATGGGTACTATCTTGTTATTTTTTTTTGCGATAAATATCGTTCCGCTTCAGTTTTCAAAGCAAAATTACATTTTAATACAAAATCTCACTGGGAGACTAAGATCTACATAGCACTTCCTTACCCAATGCAATTTAAACAGCGATGTCAGTTTACGCAAGGAGCTGAAATAAGAAAGGAAACTTCTGGTCTATGGGATAATCCTGTGTTCAAAGGGGCACCTATTTCACCTTTCATCCGCCCGCATTGTTTCGTTTCCGTACACACGCGACGGATACCCGTCGATAGAATTCCGTTGCAGAACTCATAGAAATGAAATATTTTTTCTAAACTCTCTGAAATTGTAATCCAATAACTTTGCAATGTTAGCTCCTCAAAAACCACCTATAAGCATGAAGAGCTTTAGCTTTAATAACGCGCGACATTTCAAGGCGATTTAATTAAAATCGTTTTCTTGTGGCATAATATCAACGACCAGGAGGACAATTGAAGTGGTGAAGACTTGTCATCTGCGGGGAGAAGAGACTTCTTCAAACTATATGAAAATGACCAAGAAACATTTATTTCTTGTTGCAATAAATCCCTGCAATGGAGAATTTATGCAAATTAATGAAGTAAAACGTAAATGTGGGGAGCAAGGCTTGCAGAACGTATCCATAGAAGAAGTTTTCAACGTCGTGGAGACTGTCGTGGATTTTCTATTGTTTATAGATGCGAGCGTAATTCAAAGTGAAGTTTGTATTTTGCATAGTTAATTGAATTTTTAAAATGCCAGAAGCCAACAAACATAATTTCAATGCTTTTATATTTGATAAGTTTGAATTTATGAGTACAACGCTCGAGTTGAGAAAAGATCATCTGTATTCCTATCGCCGCTCTATTTTTAAACATAGAACGCTGGAATCTGTTTGCGAGAAATAAGTTTCTGTTTCGAATTATTTTTGCTAATTGGCAGCATTAAACTAAATGTCGGAAACTAAGTTCGCCAATTTCTCGTAAAGTGGAAGTGGAAGACTTTCGATTGGACCATACAGTAATTAAGGAAAATATACGGTGTAGTCAACACCAAAAAAGGTGCAAATGCTTGGATGAGATTTAAGTACTGTTAGCATGTTTTAGAGCATTTGGGTACAGTTTATGTCTCGTTCCGATTTAGAATCGCCTTGTAACTACTTTTTCGAAAACAAGGATATTTCTCGTTTTTACTCCAAATAATCGGCTGGATCTTTAACGTGCTACATACTCGTATAACATTTTATATCCATAGAAGTAAACTTAACTATGTACCTCCAAAGGTCTATATAATGCCTGATAGTAAATCCAAAACAGTTTTGACTACTATCCACATAGTTGAACTGTTATACACCCAAAGAACTGTTATACCTACCTCCAAAGGTCTATATAATGCCTGAGAGTAAATCCAAAACAGTTTTTACTACTATCCACATAGTTGAACTGTTATACACCCAAAGAACTGTTATACAATGTATCATAATATGTAGAAGAATTGCGAATTAATTTATTTTAACTTTCAGGTGGAACTTCAAATAAATAATGTTTAATGTACAATTTGAAACCAAAACTTTTTTTGATTATATATTATGCTATAAGACAGACGACTGTAATGCGGTCGGCGTTGTGGATGATTTCAAAATCAAGGTTCCGAAACAAAGTAGCTAACATTATTTTTGAAAAAGAGCTACAAATAAAAAAATGAAACTAAATGGTAAATTTTTGTAGGATGGCCTTGGGCCCAACTCTTTTGGAAGTCACTATTCTAATTTTTGGCTTTGCGGCATTGTCCCCCGTTTAAAAAAAGGATATGAGTAAAAGATATTTAAAGCAGTGATGGGCATTATTCGAATAAATTTTTATTTGATTTTAAATTTATTTCAAGCTACATATGTGCAAATATTTATTTATTTTTTGGTTTTTTTTAATAATTTCAAATAATTGTTTGTTATTCGATCGTGCGTTATTTGATATAATCTAATAATTTTCACTATTTAATTTATTAATTCGCAAATAATCTAAATTTTCCAATTTTTCTTCCTCCCTTAAAAAATTATTTAGTCTTTCCTCTCTCAAACTAAGGGCTAAATTTGGTAATTGGTTATTATTCTAATATCAAATAATTATTTCCTATTCGATGCATTATGCGATAATCAATTAATTATTCGTTACTTGATAAATTATTTACAAATAATTATTTGTTATTCGATAACCGAATAATTAATCGTTTGGTGATGTTGATATTTATGGAATAATTATTTATTTGGTTTCGATGCAGTTAGGACTATCTTCGTCTGAAGTGCTTTCTTTTCTTAAATACCTAAATATGAGATTTTCGTCTACTTAAGGTCCAATTATTTGATTATCTATTCTCAATTCTTTCTGAATAATTTATCAAATAACGTATAATTATTTTATTATCAAATAACGCGCGAAAACAATTGATTACTTGAAGTTGGAATAATATAAAAATTTCGATTTTATTGTGAAGTCTAGCTCGAGTGCTGAACGTTGATGACCCATTAAAGCTTTCATCTAGGTGGATCGTAATCATCAATAGTTTGTATACTGATTCAATAATTCTCATAAAAAAGCTGCTGCAGCGAAAGGTTATAAAGAATACATGCCAAAGGGCAACCCTGACTGATACCCTGACGAAATTAACTAAAAGGCAGCCTGCTTTAGTTGTGGTTACTTCGTTAGGCGTGTAATGATTTAAATGACTTTGATTCGGTTGTATTGTATGCAGCATGCTGCCCCATTGGTGGCAGAATGACAATTTTGTACATAGGATGCGGTTACGGTAGCGGTAAAATGGAGGAGGGGTAACGCCTAACTTCGATGTTTACCTACCGATTTTCCAAAAACGGGATCTCAAGTGGGGCTTGGCGAAAGGGAGTCTAACGTCGTAACGCGTAGACTGACTTGGATGTTTTTTTTGTTATAAAGAGTGTGTTACACTATTGGAACTATGTTAAAAATTTAGTGGTGGGGAGGGGCGAAACATAACTATGTAACAAGTGGTCCAATTTTGGTAATTTCTTTCTTGTTGTATAAAGAATTTTCTCGCATTAATAGGAAAAAATTGCTCTTAGAACGAGTAAGAGAAGAGTGTAGCCTAACTTAATTCGGTTGTAAGAATATCTTTTATTTTTGAAACTATGATAAGAATCCTGTACGAAGAGTGGGATGGAAAGTGGAGGAAGCAGTTGGTTTACATCGAAATGTGTGGACGGATTTAGGTTTTTTCTGCTGCATGAAATACAGTTGTCGCACTAGCATCATGGATACGGTGGGAACTTTTCAGGTAAAATTACGGTTCCATTGATCGTAATCGTGTTGCAAGTAACACATTCTGCCAACATTTAACAAACCGCACTATAAAATTAACGATCCTTTATTGATATTTTATTGATAAGTAGCTGTAGCGGAAAGTACTGGAGGGATTTAAATAAAACTTGGCATATTGGTAGCTTATGTACAGATGAATTCTAATCTGGAAAAAATAATGGCAATGCAATAATTACAAGACATTCAATTTCCCCCATTCCCCTTACCCCAATTCCTTTCTGGCCGAATCCATGCTAATGCGTTGTAGGGCTGACCCCCGGGATTTGCCTACAGTCAAAAGCAAAAATGATTCCAAACCTGTTACGTCTAGCCTTAAGAGGCTCCAAAGGAAGAAATAGAAGTCGATCAGCGTATGGAGACAAATGACGAGAATCAGCCCAATGAAGGCCACGAAGGGCGAATCTTACAAATCTACGCTGGGTAGCCTTCATGAAATCAATATGAGCCACGTAGAAAGGAAGCGAAACCGGTATAGCATACTCTAAGTTTGGTTGAACAAAAGCGCAACAAAGCAGCTTCATTACATATGCATCAACAAACTTCTTTGAGAATCTTTTCTTCTTTCAGCATCAATTACGGAAGCCCTCTAAGTCAGAGTTTAAAAGTCCACAATAATAATCATTTGAGACAACACGGAACATGTTAGTCTCTACTAAATAACAGAGTATTTTCGAATGAGTTCGAATGAGAATGAATGACATATCATTGAGATATATGTTGATAAGCAAATCTCCTAAATGGCTACCCTGAGGCACACCAGAAGAGTTACAAATGTCGTCAGAGAGTGCAGCACGAAATTAAACCCGTTGTGTGTGACAAATAAGATCTTAACCACTGGACGAAGACTGGAGTAAGGTCTAGGACTAAATATTTTTAAATAAGAGTCTAGTGATTTAATCTGTCGAAGGAATAAATAGGTAGTCTCTCCCTTATGATGAAATAGCTAGGCGAAACGCATTGGATTAGATTTTTAGAAAAGAAAGTGTAAAAATATATATAATTAAAATAATTTGGAACTTAACAAGTGTTTCAAAAAGAGGAATACAGAAGTTGGCAAACTCCAACAAGTTGGTAGTGGTTGACTTACCCTTCATAAAACCCTGATAAACAGCGCTCAAGGACGGTTTGCAATGGAGTGAGTGGAAGTAAAGGATGTCATATTAGAGATTGGAGATTGTCGCTTTTCTTATGACAAGGGCTAATCAAGGACAATTTCCGAGGTTAAGAAAACACCGTTCCAAATAGAGAAATCAAATAAATAACAGACAACAGGAGCCAGAGGTACGTTACAATTTTTCAAAAAATTCTCAGGAATGCCATCAAGACCACACGAGAGACTATTAGCCAAATTCGAGATATATTTCAAGTTGCTAGATAGAGTAGATTACTAACAACTGACATTGTATAGTTTAATTCTGCCAACGTACACTTTAGAAAATTCCTTCTAATACTATCTGCCACGAAACACCTTTTCAGTTCCCTTCACAGAGTGAATGTAATAGCTGAACAACAAAAAGTAATTTTGAAATTCTTATAAGTGCTTTTGAACATTATCAAATTTGCGGTTGTATATATGTTAATGTAATTAGAACAATATTTCTGATATTTTCTGAAACAGTTTTCTCCAGTGATCTTCTGTCGTGTTCAGATTATCCTTTTACCTCCATAAACTCCATGATTTAGGTGTCCGTATCGGTACTGAATTTAGCCGTAATCAATGAACATAAGCGAATTAAACTTCTCCTTCAGATGTATCCCATTGGGAGTCCTTTGCCACTGACACTAATATGAACAAATGGGTGACATTTCGAATGCGCTACAGAAGCAAGGTAGCTCTGGAAAACTCAATTACGTTAAGCAAATACCTTGACTTCTTGGACAAGGCTGAGAAATCTGTTGGGAATTTTCTATTTCTGGACGAAGAAAATGTAGACATACTACTTTGCGTGTTTGTATTTGAATATGCATACGCTCGATGTTTCCGTTGGTTTTGGGAGAGTTTGTGCAAGCCTATCTCGATTTCCCCCTTTTAACCTAATAAAATTTGTCATGGTGATTACACCAGGGGCTAGAAGTCCTTTTCGAACGGAAACGCCAACAGGCAATTATTGCTCCCCTTTAGTTTCTAGAATTGTGTCGCAATTTTTCTTTGTTTTTACTATTTCCGTTTGTCTCCCCACTACTCACTGACATCTTTTCTTCCTTTGCAGACAATGACAACTCGAAAGGCATGACATGGAAGGAAAAAGAAATGCTCAAGCACAGCCACCATCAAGGACATACCGTGAAATGTAGTAAAATTAGAAAAATTACAATGGAAATTTTTTAAAAAGGTCTTCATAAGTGCTTTAGTGAATTTGTATAAATTTAGGTGTAGTGATATTAGTAATATTACAAAATATCCGAATATGTGCCGGTGAATTGTTTTAAGAAGCGCTTTATATTCGCATAAGTAGCATCAAGTCAGCCTTAAGTAAATATTTAATATGAAATTAATCAAAAAAATCTTAATAATCAGCTTAGGGTAAGTTTTTTGTGATAATTTTGCCACGCGGTTAAAACTAGTGCTTAAAATGTGCTGCTTCTAAGTGCTGTAAGTGTTATACGAGAAGGCTTTATAAAGACTTTGTCGAATCTATACTTCCTAATTAAATGTAGCTCTGGATCAAGTACCACTCACAACGTAATCTTAAGTAGTTCTAACTTCCTCATATACTATATTTCGGAATATACTATACTTCGTCGGAAGTTCAACGCATAACATTCAAAATGCCGGTTCGACGAGGACATGTGGCCCCCAAGACCACACTGATCGAGACCATTATAAGGAAATTCGATACTCACAGTAAGTAAACTAAACTAATTTTTAAAAGTATTTTACTTATTTAAGGATTGATAGGCTTTCGATAAATTAAAGTTATGTGTTCCATACAATAACTCGCTACCAAATTCGACTTCAAGAAAGATTAATTGAATAATATTCCTAAATTTACTTGATACCTTGACTTATACACATATTTGATTTCTTGCATTTAAAAAATCTGATATAATGCGCCATGAACATGGTATTATTATAGCAAAGTCGCGATTTTCTTGAAGCATGAAGTATCCATCGCTGAATGCGAAGGCAAGAGGGCGTCTGGATCGAGCTGCTCGTAATCGGCGTACATGTGTATGTTGGGGTTTTGGACAATTTCGGATAAGCCGTCAATAAACACGGTAAAGAACAGAGGACAAAGTATAGAGCCTTGAGCAACGCCGCCCGCTATTGTAGTTGATCTTAATGGCCTTAACTTTACCACTACATTAGCAGAAAAAACGGTCAAACTAAGTAATTATATGGATATGGGAATGCCAAAGTTATGTTGGTTAAACCACAGTGTCTAGTGCCAGTTTGGTAAAAAATGTCCCACGGAAATTGTTCTATTGAAATTCCTATTGGTAAGATAGTATAGTTAATGCCCGCACTAAAATGTCTACACTGATTTTAGCAAAGCCTAAAGCTTCTTGAATTTCTCGCAATCTTTGTCAATCAGGTGAAAGATGGCAAATGGACTTATAATTTATGATCGGTTCCACAACGACTGACATTTATTCTAACGGGTTTTAAGTGTAACTTATGTGAATAGAAACTAATTACGGGCTTAAACCTAAAATTAGTCGAAAGCCTTGATATCCCTTACACCAGCGATGACTGCATGTTGGACTGATGTTGGAGTTAATATTGACTACTTTGTCACGTGGACAATTGGTCACTTCTCTATTTAATATTATTCTACAAATGTCAAAGCTGACTACTACTACTAGTCAGGTCAGTGTTAAGAATATTTTAGCATGGTCGGCATAGCACAATATTCTGGAGTGGGCAAGAATAAGCGGAACATCCTGAATATAATGAACAATGAGGAGGGGGCCAAGAATGCTGCCTTGTGCCACTCGAGAAGATGTAGAGATCTCAGTGGAAAAATCTTCCCAGAAGAGGGCACGATGTGTGCGGTGCGACGAAACAAGAAAGAGAAGTATGCCGTGCTGATCTCGTCAAAGAATGAGAGAGGAATTCAACTTTTTCGAAGGTAGTAGATTTGTCCTTAGTAAAGCCATGAATCGAAGTACGTCACTTACTGCAATCTCTTCTCAGTATTCGTATTTATGTATGTAAATTAACGTAATACATATGATTTTTATCGGTCCAGGGTAAATTTGTAAGTTTTGCTCTACCCGACTAGGAATGCCCCTTTTGTTCTTCCTGCCAATTAAAGCAATCAGTGATTTGAAAAAAGTCGAATAAAAAATTATTAGAAAAACAGTTTTATTTTTTTCGCAAATAATTATTTATTATTTGAAAAAATTTAAACAATTATTTGTTTTTAGATTGAACGTTATTTCATAATCAAATAATTATTCATTATTTGATGAATTAATCGCATATAATTATTTGTTATTTGATTACCAATTATTCGTTATGTGATGTCTGCTTATGAAATAACTATTTGTTTTGTTTTTCACTGTGACTTCACTACCTTAAACAATTGAATGAATTTAGGATTCAATGGCGAAAGTGAACAAGTAATTTAACAATATACTTATTTTAATTTGTAATGAAAATAGACAATAGGAATTTCCTACTTTTATTACCAAAATGGTGGACTAGATGATAACGTGTCAGCATTTTATTCCTTAGGTTCTAGTTTTGAGCGTCACTATCGGCGACCCAAGATGGTTTTCTGCTGACAACAGATGACGACAAAAAGGCCATGAGGATTGCACATTATAAAAATAAAAAATAATTTTTTGCAAATAATTCTTCAAATAATTATTTGATTATCAAATAACGTACGATCGAATAACAAATAATTATTTGAAAATTAAATAAGGAGTACCAAATAAGAAATATTTTCAATTTCAAATAATTCCACAAAACAAATACATTTTGTAATCAAATACATTTTTATTCAAGCTTATATCTTTATTCGGATGCCGGCACAAGTTTCCTTTTTACCTGCTTGCAAGTCACGACAAATTCCCCTAAACTCTTAGATTATTGCGGTTCCGGCGAATTTCTTGAGAGGACAAAGATTGTTTCAGGAAACTCTTCAACGGATTAAATAAGGGTTTCACAAGCCTGTATCGCTGGTACTTCGATGATCAGTTCTAACCGCAACTATGGGAATACTAAGTTTCGACAAGCTTTAAATTATCAAGAACTAAATTGTCAATTAATTTATTACTGTATTCAGTTATTTGAAGTTGATAAAGGTTGGAA
The DNA here is from genome assembly GCA_964036015.1 of Leptarthrus brevirostris. Lineage (NCBI taxonomy): Eukaryota > Metazoa > Arthropoda > Insecta > Diptera > Asilidae > Leptarthrus > Leptarthrus brevirostris. Next base: position 2,085,381 of record OZ038372.1, on the reverse strand, counting down.
CTTGATTACAATAATAAAGCTCTAAATTTCATTCTAATGACTTTACTTACGACTTGAAGAAATGTTTAGAGGCCCTATATGTCTTAAATTTTCCTGGCAGTTTTTGGGATATGCTTTGAGTATCCCTACCTTGTTTGGTTCAGGAACTTTCTCGGCTCAGAATGAAAACAGAATTCCAACTGCGATTCATTGCACCGCAAATTCTAATTACAACAACATATGTGAGCAGCCCTTTGGATTGTAGTGCTGCTATTTGAAAGCAAGTATTTCGAAAACAAAAGGAAAAACCTAAGTGGGTCATGCAATCCTATCATTATTCAAACCTAGTGTACATCGACGACATTTCGGAATGGCTTCCAACAAATCTGTTTCTGGCTTGAGAGCCTTGTTGTTCCGAATGGCAATGAAGTCCTTATGCATACGCACAGTGAGGACATAAATTCATTCGTTGCGCCGCTACCCAAAGTTACGGGCAGCGTATCCTTAATGCAGTCGAACAGCATGAGACCCGTAAATCAACAGATCATGGGGCAGTTCCTTTCGTTTCGTGCCGAATGGGGCAAAGTTTCCTGGTGTTCGTTGGCAGCAGGAAAAGCTCTCAATGCACCATGCAGTAGTTGTTTGCATTTCTGTGCTATTTCTGAAGCCGCTTAATAAGCGCCGCAACGATTACTAGAAAAAAAGAGCAACAGCGACATGACAATGGTAAAGTTGAAAGGAGGCATGAAATGTCCATTCACAGTGTTTCCCGATTAATTTTCCTGTAAAGTGCAACGCAGTATGATTTATGGGAACCCCCGCGATGCTAAGTGCGTAGAGTAATTAAAGTGTCTATTTTAATCAATATAGATATAGCCTGCACAGACATTGCGAATTTGGATACTTTTATCAAGGAAATTTTCCTCTCAGTAAAGTGGTGAGGGAAAACCACCAAACTCTAAGGGGATTACATTTTATATTTAGCTAGATCTGTGTGGCCTGTCATAAAACTGTCATCAAATGAGGCCTATCTAATAGGACAAGGGAATCAAAGAGTATCCACTTCATGGTTTATCTAGCATCCGTGATGAAACTGATTTGCGAGTGACACAATTTCATTGTCGCATTCGAAGTAGATTCCATGATTTCCACGGAGACAAGTAATATCGTCAAAGACTCCATTGCATGACTTACAGCCGTGGGCTCAAAATGTCGCAACCTATTGTATTAGAATTTGTATAAGAGTTCACATTCATATACTTGGCTCTTGGCTGCAGGGACTGAGTTCCTTTTTACAATAACAAGAGGAAATGGCTGAGACTGCCAAGAGAGAAAATTTAATTAACACTTACAGAATTGGAACGGAAGCAGAACAACTAGATTGGATAATGACATTACGTAAGAGGCATCGTAAAACGAAGGACGAAGGGATATTACTTTTGCTTACCACGAAATATGGGATGGTGCCAGCATTGCCTTTACTTGAACTCTTGTCCATTCATTTACAATTCTAAAATAAATTCAAAATTTTAATGGAAGAAAACTTGGTTTATTTACTTAGTTGATCGATTAAATGAAGAGATTCCACATAAAGAAATGTTAAAATATAAAATAGCGGCGGAATTAAAGTGATATATCGATCGGAGAAAATTATGCTAAAGAAATATATAAAAAAACCGGCAAAATGCGTGCCGGAAACGCATTAAAGTAGGGTTCTGTGGCTTTTTTAGAAGTAAGTAATACGAACGAAAGTCGAGACGGTAGGTGTTTGAACCCTGACACTCTTTTGTTTAATTTTTCTTTTTTCTTTTTGTTAATATTTTAAAGTTTAATTTAACTTCTAGTTGTTTAGTTGTTTTTAGATTTCAGAAGATTAGGCAAACGTTAAATTAATCCAAATTTTTCTTTGAATTTGTCAAGTATTTTAAAGTAAGTAAGTTGAAAAGTCAGAAGGGGTAAGAAAGTTGGGTGGGTGAAACATTGCAAGAGGAGACTCATTTTACGGGACCATTATTTTTGAACCGTGCCTCTACACATTAAGCTTAGTCTTCAAGCTATTTTTACATTTTAAAAAAAATTCTTTAGATTTATTCAAATTCAGGTTAGGTTAACGCAACCAACGCCCGCATTTTTTTCAAACAACCACTTTCGAACACGTCTGTACGCGCAACTTACGGGGTATGTGTACCTGCGACCGTAGGAAAAACACGAACGCTGGGATTTTGTTTTTAAATTATGTGTTTTCATAGCAGTTTCCGGTGACCATCCATCTCAACCAAAACTTGTTATTCTGGTTTCAAAAGCAAGCGTATAAACAAGGGATTAATCATTCCATTTGGAAAAATCATGATTGTTAACAAAATGGTACCAGCGTAACGTTAAAGTACAAAGTAAAAAAAATTTTAAATATAAAAAATTAAAAAAAAGTAATTAGACAACTCCAGCAGTGGATCTAATGGGTGGTTTTCGGGTTCAACCCCGAATTTTTATGCTGATTGGTCCAGCTAAGATTGTCATTACCCATGAAACATCATAAGAGTGGAAAGGGTATATTCACTCTGTCGCCCGAAATGGGTTGAGGATAATGGGATGGATTGTTGTTAAGGAACAATAAACAGCCCTGCGATTTGGATGCGTCTAACATAACACGTTACGATCTACCTCAAGCAAGCATCGACGTTATTTAAAGATGCAAAATGCGTTCTCTGTTGATTTCTGTAGAGTTCTAACCAAAATTTAATACAGAATCAAAAGAGTACGCGAAACCAATGGTTCAGTGCCAGGGAAACTATAAATAGAGTAGATAGTGAGCGATAAAAAATTAATGAAATAGTTTTCTTTGGGAATTGGGAAGTAGAATAACAATATTTTTATTAAACCTTTTCTTTTCTTTTTTTTACTTTCAAAAATTTTAAGAATAAATTAGATTATTTTGACCCGTCCTAAACAAACAAAACAACAACTTGTCCTCAATAAGAAAAACTGCCTACACAATTTGAGTATGCATTATTAGGAAGGGGAATCAACACAACATATATGTAGGTAGGTTTTTCTTCTTTAATTTGCACTGACTTCAAAATGATTTTTGCAGTTGCTTCAGTTTTTCTTTCAAAAACTATTTAATTTTTCACTTTTAGTGTCCTCAGTTATGCTACCTGAAAACTGCTGCTTGTGTGCACAAGTCGACTGCAACAGTTCCAATTTTAGTGTGCTTAATAAAAAAAAAACATAATCATCCAAATCCTGGCAAACATTATGAACTTAGTCACTGCCCCCGTTCCATTCCCTTACTCTATATACAAATTTTTACCATGGCGCTAGTCCGGCAACCTACTCCATACAGAAAGAAAGAATCGTCCAAATCGAGCACGCAGCAAGTGCTTCTTTCACTCCCTGTCCGCACTATAGGTAAATTTTTTTTATAGTATCACTCAGCAAATGTAGTCTGTTAAAGCCAATCAAAGTAGTCCAAATTGGTTAATCGGTAATCCTACACCCTATTGCTGCGTAAAGCACGAAGCTAGGCAGCACTTGTCTCACCCTACCTTAAGACCACCCTATCCTCAGTATGAGTTATCCTGCTATTAATTAGGCGACATTCTCCAAACAACAGAAAAGGAGCCATTCAAATCGGTCCACGCATTACAAAGTTAGATTCAGGTTTTAGGGAGCATTCAAAAAAATATTATTCAAATCGGTTCTTACGTTACAAAGTAAGGTTTCAGCCCCAGCCCACCTTTGACTTAACGTGATACCAGAAATGTGTCCAGAAAGAAAACAACCAAAGAATTAAATTTTTTTATTGAAGAATAATTGGACTTAAACGCTCCTGTATTCATTTATACACTTGTATTGTCTCCCTTATCCCTCATAATATTAAAAATAAATAAATAAAAAATATGATTTCTGTAGCTTTAGGAAAATTGAATGAGAACTTTGCGCAATGGTCTATTTTGGGAAATCTTTAGCAACAACTTTTATGATTCTATTATTTCTGACAAATTAAAAAATAAACATTTTAAAGTGAAAAGTGTTGGGGCATTTTTCCTCAGGGAGTGCATAATTAAGGAACTCAAGAAGATTGATAGTTGTTGACTTACCCTTGAGGAAGCCATGCTGGAAGGCCCGCAAGAAGTACCTGCAGTGGAAACGAAGTACATTGGTAATAAGGGATGTACTTCGTTTAAGGAACTAACAAGTAATGTATGTATTTCGTTTAGGGAACTCAAGAAGGTTGGGCCTCGAAAACCTTCGCGATATGACACAGGTTAGCAATTTGTCGGAAGGGCCGTCCGACAGATTAGACAACTGTTCAGCAACGAGAGAATCGTCAAATACCAGTAAAATCAAAATAGAAGGTATCACAGGTTGAATCACAGAAGGTTGTTCCAAAGAACTACGCGAAGAAGGTCGCAATAGTGAAAGGATCGTCACTATCCGAATCACGGTGTCTCAAGGAGGAAGGATCGGCGTTACAGCTTAGAATTAATAAACCTCCAAAAGTTGTTGCGGACATTAAGCAACGTGGTTGCCATGTTAGACAAGAACTCATAATATGACACCTGTCGCCGACCGAAAAATTGTTATGGCGTTTCTGCGCATGTCAATAGTTGTTTAGAATTTATCAGCCAATTGTGTACTTTAAAGCCAAAGAAGGTTGCCAAGATTCACACCGCTTTCACTGTTAAAAACCTATCAGATCTCATGTGGAGCCAAGCCCCATAGAAGCAATAGATTAGGCACTAGGACGAGTTTAAAGAAAAATCACCCCCGGCGGCCCTACCTTCTGGCGTAGTCAGGTAAAGAAGGTATTTCTTGCACTCCACAGTTCCTTTCTTCATAACACACTCACCTTTTAGTTGTTTGTGTACTAAGAACCTGTAGCTTTGATATCAAATTTCAGCTTTCTAGAACTTTTAGAAGTACCTCCCCAGAAGAAATTTTATATACAGACATACACCCCCTTTATGGGGGGGGGGGGGGGGGGTTGGAGGATAAAAGTCATAGATTTTTTAATACTTTCGTTGTTTGTGTGCAGATCCTTGTCTGCATACCAAAGTTCAGGTTTTTAGGGCTTTTGGAAGTATGGAAATTATCTTATGAGAAATTGTTATATAATACAGAACCAGACCCCCCTTGGTTGCAGAATGAAAGTTGCAGATTTCTTAATTTTTTTGTTGTTTCTGCGCTAATCCTAGCGACGAGCCATGGTTGTTTCCTGTTGAGAACATACGTATTGCGATAAATAGGCCATGGGGTGGGGGGGGGGGGGTTCTTGCAATGGTCTTATTTAATCGGGAGAAATTTTCTCCCGCACCATTGGGTTACGGAAGAGAGCGAATACCACAAAATAAGTCGTTGATAAATTCTTTGCTTTATTAGCAATGTTACAAGTAGAATGCATCCATTGCAGAGATAGCAAGAATTCAGCAAATGAATTCCATCGTAAAATTTTAGTCTCCTTTCTACCTACAAAAGAAAATTCCTGATTTGACGAAGAGAATTTCTTAATATAACTTAGTTAGTTAAAAGTTAGAAGATGCCATTACGATGCAGATCTAAATAAATTCAATTAAGTTTTCTCTGTTTGCATAAAAGAGATAGTAATTTGCAACTAAATGTGAACCAAGGTTTCGAGTCTTAGATGGCAAAGGAAAACTTTTCTGAAACGTCTTGCCAGATTAGTGTAAGCGGTCTTATTGCAAATTAAGTTAGGCAAGCCTTTAGTACCATTTCGTGAGAATGCTTTCATAAGAAAGTTTTGTTTTAAACAATGTTGGCTAGCCTCGGATCAACTATTGAGATGAGTTTATAGCTAAGACTACAAAACGCGAAATTAATTAACTAAATATCGTATATTCTTGGACGATAGAGGTTTAAGGCCAAGCTAACTTTCGAAATGTTATTAGATTAACTCTCAAACATGGGTATGAATTTCTCATAAAACTTTTCTGTATTTAGAATGAAAGAGCGGAGCGATCAAAGGCGAAGAGACCTCAAAATTGACTTTGAAAAATGGAACTTTCACACGCAGTTCCTATCTTATGAGCTCCAAATGTCTACTGTTTAAATATACGTGAATCAAGACTTGGAATAGGGGTAAATAGAGATTACTATTTTACCGCCAAGGTATTAACGTTGGCACCCGAAACAATTTTCAGTTTCGTTTTCTTTAAATATTTGCCCAATAAATTCCATGCGTAAAGGCAATACAAAATTACATTAAATAAAATAGCACGTTTTGTGACAAATTCATTTACACGCTCCCATCAACACTACAACCGGCTGTCCTTCACCGTCTGTGTACAGTCAGCAGTTCCTTCGTGTAACTACAAATGAGTAAGGGCATTTGTGTACTTACGCAATTAAAATGCAAGCCGGAAACATTGACAAGTTAATTCCTATTGATTTATCGGGATAGAAATCGAACTCAGTTTTACCTGCACATGTTACTAAAATGCCGGTGGGGGTGAAATTGCCATACTCATTGCCAACCAATTTATCTAGCGCCCATCTATTTGCTATAAGTGTCAATGTCCGAAGTAATACGTAAGTGAAAAAACATTTTTTGGTTCAATTTGTTTATCGTGCGACACTTGGAACAAAAATTATTTTGGCGGATACGTTTAATATCTGGACCGATATTGATTAGACTGTGTTTTAGTAGAGCTTCATATCACTGTATCTCCACTTCAATAAGGCGAACTGAAACTAGCTACTTCAAGTGCACTTGACATATCTCAAAGATGAATTTTGACAATTTTGCGCTGTGACATCTCACAATATTAAACGTTATCAGGTGCAAGTTTAAGTATATCGTGCACCTGTGCTTTAACTTTCTCTTAATCTTCGGAACTGAATTTTAAGTTAAAGACGATTTTCATATCACATAATCGAGTTAATGAGAATGTGTACAGTCTTCTCTAAGTTATCTCTAGTTTCCGGTAATTTTATAGAGGTAGGGATTGGGTGAAGGAGGGGGGTTGACAATTCCCAAAAATTTGCAAATATTGGTTATATCGATGATAATAGTGAATGTTAACAAGTGACTACTTATTTACACTTTGTTAAAACGAAGGCCGAGGAGCAATGTGACAGATAAAAAGGTGCTCTACAACAGTTTTTGTATTTTAAGGAAAACGGCGAAGGCTTGTTCAAAGAAATCGGCGAAAAAGTTAGTTAGTAGTTACTTTCATGGTTGCAATGCTTTAGAAAGACAGGGAAGCTGGTAAGCATTGCATGGATCAAATAGACTGGTCCAAATATAATGAGAGCCTAAGATACTTTATGATGGCTATAAGGTCAGCAAAGAGACGGAGTTTGATCAATTGGTTAAATGGCACGATCACCACGCCATAGTTCCAGGGTTTGAGCCTCCGTATTCCAATGAGCTATTTTGGATATGATGTGGAAGCCTAGAAGACAACCCTTTGATACATTAGCATGGCTTTGGCCGGAAGGGAATTAGGGTAAAGGGAGTGAGGAAACTTGAATGTCTTATTTTTGCTTTGCTGCGAGGTGAACAATATCCCAGAGCTGGAGTGGATTTTTTGAATTGACTGTTAAAAACCCACGGGAAGAACTGGTCTCGAACCCGGGCGCCATGGCATGGTGGTCGTATCGCTCAATCAATTGATCCAACTCCATCTCCCCTTAGCTCACAGGAATTAAAAAACAGGATATTCAATTGAATGGGTCATTTCAAAAAGGGCTCATTTCTGGAAAATCGAATTTTTTAGGAGAAGCAAACAACTAATTAACATCAAAAGTAATGCAGATAGAAACTCGTATTTTGACATGCAATTCTTATTAATCATTCTAATTAATTCTCGAAAAAATTTAGAATTTAAAAAAATTTCTGAATGGAGAAATTTTGAAGTTTAAGTTGTGGAGATGAGCCCTGATGGCTGAAAATTCGAAATGAGCCCTTTTCGAAATCAACTTCACTCATTTCTCATAGCCTAATTCGGCCGAAGCCAACATCATAAAAGGAAAACTCACCATGTACTGTGTGGGTTTTCTGCCCTGGGAATAAGTAGAAAAAGGCTACTAGAAAGTTACTTCTTCTCTGGCCTTACGGAGCAGCAGAGCGCAGAGCTCTGTGCTAAGATTCCTTAGGGAAGCCGGATGGCCATGAAAGCAGGATAATAAAGTTGGTGGTATTCTCATGAAACTATGGGTCAGTTGACCCATTTATTTGTCTCACTGAGGCGAGCTGCAAATAGCTTAGCTGCACCCCTCTAATGTAACCTAACCTAATCGGTTTGCAGTTCCATGGGAGAAAGTGCAGACAGTGACTTAATTCGTAGCTGTCAAATACAATCCAAAACAGGGAAATCCTTGTGATTACTACCAGAGTTTATGAATCTATAGTTTCAAGAAATTGCATTATAAAATATTATGGTTGAAAGGTAATTTATTTATATAATAAAACATGAGGAACAAATTATAAAATATGCAAGCCACAAGATCTATATCACTCTCACGAAATACAGTAGTCCAATCACAGGCAGTCGTTCACTATCGAAAAGTCCTCCATTCTAAAGCACCAGTCTCTAGGTAAAGAAAAAAATCCACCAAAGCAATATACAATACCAGCGACACAATTTGCCCTGAAATACTGGTCGGTGATAGTATTCCGAAACCAAGCATATTCTCCCTAGTGTGTCGAAGAAATTATGTAGATAAAAAATTGGGAAGAGCGTGTTCGGCTCGCACACGATAGGGTTCCATAGAGTTATTTAAAAATTACTCATTAACTATTTTAACTACAGTGTCCATATAGGATTAATGAAAGAAATTAAAATATTTTGTATCCGTAGTTTAGAAAATAGAGGGGAGGGACAACTTTGATAACGATTCTTGAAGAAAGAGAGTTGTGGCTTACAGCCAGGCCGGACAGGCCGACATAATAAGAGTTCCTTTTTTTCCGGACCCGTAAAAAAGAGACCAACAATTTCCACATTCGTTCGGAATGATAATGCACTGAGTCACGCCTAACGAGAAGTTGATAGCGAAAAGTAGGCTGGAAAGCCTTGAAGAAACTAGGAAGACAGATGACATAAAAATTAGATGTACGTTTTAGAGCAACTCCCAGTTATTTTAGTATAATAGAACGAAATATTACTGCTAAATTTTTTATTCGCGTTTACATTTTGAGCGAACCTTTAAAATAAACTCGTAGACAATGAAACCCAATGTTACACCTCTCTCTCTCTCTCTCTTGTTCCCGTTACCTCGTGGGGCATGTGGCTGGTAAAGGAGGGACAACGATTGCAAGGTCAATTTAAAGTGGATTCCGAACCACTGACACTTTTTCTGCAACCCCATGGTCTTTTTATCGTGATGTGTTGTCAGCAGAAAACAACCCACCCCAGATGCCCCACGTTGGGCGCCAAGGACTCTATAGCCGCAAAAAAGCATATTTTAGAATAAATAAGCACTAGAAACACGACCATCAAAACTAGGTTAATCATTCTGAACGGTAACCCGGGTAGAATTGAGGTACACAATGTCCCACTCAAGATGAACCCTTGATATAAAGATATATTAGGCCAACTAATTTATCTGAATTTCGTTGTAGCAACGGGTATAGGGTTTTTATCTTCTTTAGACGCCATCGCACCATAAATTCTACTGTTACCAATACGTTGTTGTCATTACTATTCCAAAATTTTCCATTATTTCTGTCACCACTTCAAAAAACCGACCGTTTTCAAAGAACAAACAAAACAGGTGGATCGTCTACAATTTCATTTCAAAATGATTGAGTCACGCGCAATTTGAAAACAACATCGACCCAAACACGTACAAGGAACAAACGTTGTTTCCAACATGTGAAAAATTATATAAAAGCTTCAAATATCGTGCAATCCCATTGCGGACGAATTTTCCTTGAATTACTATACAAGTGAGTCAACTTTCGTTTATTATAAAACAAAGGAGATCACGAAAATTTAGGTGCAATGAGCTTACCTCATGACAACCTCAAAGAAATAGCGACGGTAGAAATTCCCATTCTTTCGTGCACGAAGCAACGCAAAGTAGCTGACGTACTTACCGAAGAAGCTTTTCTCGTAAATTTTCCATCTTTTCCCGAAACCACAATTTTATATGAATCCACCCCAACACCGTTTCAAGCTTGAGTCAAGTGTGCTCTCGTGCTGCCATTTTTATTCATATGCTCAAGGAAAGATAGATAGAAATGGTGGAAATAAGTTAAGAAGGAAATTTGACTGCCTTTAAGGAAAGGGTTTGGCCCATCACGGCAAATGAATACTTATTGATTCCTGTGCTAAACAAATTGATAAAAAACGTCGAGACCTCGAGGGTTACCTGTTCTGCCGTGTGCTGTACCCACCTTTTTGTTTCACGAAAACAGAAAAATCGCAGCTACATGGAAATTTCCACTTCGCCCTCGCTAATTACGTACTGTCGCGGTTAGCATACGCGGTGCCTGGAATTAGTTGTTTGCATGAAATTTTACCGGCCCTTTGGACGTACTGTTGAATGAGAAAGTATTTCGCTAGTTGAATAAGTATAACTGGGTCACATCGAGGACAACACCTGTAATTGGTGCAGTATGAACACAAAAAATAAATTATGTAGAAGCTACAATGGACGAAATCCATATTTATGATGAATCGCCGAATATCTTTTAATAAAAATGTGGTTAAGATAGCGATGTTTGAAATTAAGTTGAAAACACTTTCAGTCACGAAATCAGTCTGTTTCCGATTTCAAGAAAGTACTTTTGGAAATTCAATTTAAAATTTGTAATTTTTGGTGATATTGACTCTGTTATTGTGCACTTAAAAATTTTGTAGGGGTGATGAGAAAATTCGAAAATTAATTGGAGGGGGCCTACGAACTGGATAGATGGGGCTCTGCCTGACCATGATCCAAAGCATAAAATAGTTACAGATCCTTCGGAATTGCGCTAAAAATTCATTATGAATAGCTTGTTTTCTTCTACCAGTAGGAGAGATAGCTAGCGTCGCTTCAGGAGCAAAAGTACATCCTATCCAGCCAAGGATGAGAGTTATACGAGCCAATCGACCTAGTAATCGGTACACACTGAACAAACATAAAGGAAGAATATTATAAAATGAAGTGAAAGCCATATCACTGTCAGGCTCATAAAGACATTATGCGAGTCACAAGTGGAAAGCCAACCTTTTCGTAACAACGAAACAAATTGGGGCTTTTGTCTGTTTTCTTATTAGCCAAATAATTTTGTCACAATATGACTCGTCACTATCTGTCATTCGTGTAAATTCTTCGGTTGCTATGATTTTCATTGTAAACTGAAAATTCGCCATTAACTTATGAAACGTAATGACGAAGCTTTCAGTCATTTTTCGTGTAAATGGTAAGGTACTACCCAATAACATGAAGTCATAATTATTGAAACTTTGTGTCATTCGTGTAAATGTGGCATTATCACAACCATTCCGATACAAAACCAATCATTTTGCTTTTCCAACTATTTTGCCATAACTCACCTCACATAGTAATTCATTGATCCATCTGGACGCAGAACCATTCATGCTCAGCATTCTGACTATTACTTTACCGTCAATGCGTCTGTTTTATCATTACCCAAATAATTTTGTAACAATATGACTCGTCACTATCTATTCTTCGTGTAAATTCTCCGGTTGCTACAGTGCTCTCAGTCAGTAATTATTTGTCATTATTTTGCGTCGTGTGAATGGTAAGTCATTATCCAATGACATGAGTCATAATTATTGACACTTTGTGTCAATCATCTAAATCCGGCATAAGACAAACACTTTGAAATAATTCGTACTAACAGAAGGTCTGATGTATATTACAGCAAAAATAAAACGAAGTTCTAGACATTTGTAGTTTCCGAAGAAAATAAATCAATCTGTTAATTGATTTTTAAATATTGTACGCAACTCGACCTGACCTGCACTTGGCATGCTGGGGATCGATGGAGGAAATTGATCTCCTTCGAATCATTGAAAATAATAATTATAGTCTATGTTTTTCCATCTAAGAGTTGTTGTAATTCTCCAAAGGTGCCAGCTAGTCTTAGGAGTAGAGAGGGTTATTACAATATGTCTTACTGGTTGCACCGCTTCAACACCTCTCTCTTCTGTTAATAACCTAACCTAACCCTAGCCTATATAGTAATACTAATATAAAATTTTGCTTTAAGTTAAAGTAAGTGATCACTTAAAATATTTGTACTTTTACCACGAATATCTACTTGAAAAATTCTGTGGAAGCCAATTTAAATATTAAGATTTCTACGGCCTTTAAGTCTAATACTCCTCCGTGAAAGCATTCACACATTCTGAAGCTAAGTGAAATTGCAGGATTTCTGCAGCTTTTAAATTTAAAAACTGAAAAAGAGTTTAGGACCTTAAATCTGCAATTTCAGTCAGCCTAGTCTTCCCAATGTCTAAGTTGCTATTTATAAACGCGTGTACTTCTTAAGGTTGTTTTTAAAGCACCTTCAGTTCCGACCATTATTTACAATATCAGTCAAGTATTAATTAATTGTTTGCAGAGTTCCATAGATTCAGAAATCTTTAAGACTAGAAAGTTGACGAGCAAACCAATTAATTTGTCTCTTGTCAATAATAATAAATGTTCTATGTGATTGAAAAATTGATACTTTAATTAAAGAAGCAATCTATTCTGTTTTGTGTATTCCAATTTATCATTAAAAGATGTTCAAATATAATTGACTGCTTTCCCAAAATACCAATTTCAAAAGAATTAATGACGCCCAGCTGAAATAAATTGGATTCTTTAGGGTAAAATCATGGAAAAGTGAAAATAGTGTCATATTTCCAATTATGGCTCCCCACAACTACTAATTAGATAAAACAATGGGAACAGTGAAAAAAAATCAGAAAAAACTGTCTTTGCTTTGAACGCTTTCTTAATGTTCTGCGGAACCCCACAACATGTCCAGCAAATAAAAATTCCAATTACTTTAAAATCTTGGAACTACATACATACATTCTTCCAACGATTTTCCAGGCTAATTATCTCTAATTGCAATTTACCTCGTACCATCGACCTTGTTTCCTGGCAATGAATAGTAGCCACAACTGCAACATACCTCAAAGGTGCACCGGAACACTGGGACTGGGGAATACACTGCCGCAAAATTGACCTCCAAATAGCTCACGTGGATGTCATCAAAGCAAATCTAACCGGTGTAACCACATAAAATGCTTTCAGTTGAAGTTAATTGCAATTGCAATTAAAAAGAAAATTATCACAGGGAAAAACTTTTAAAATTAGTCTAGCCGTGTTGGTGCCCAACAGCTTTGTAGATACTCTTTTTTCGAGAATGCGACAGTTGATGTGACACGTACTTACTCGTACATATTTTTCTGTAGCGGAAGCAATTCTAAAACTTTAATTTGTTTAGCAGCATAATTATGAACATACCCTGACATTGACTCAACTACGTCGTTAGTAATTGACATTTTAAATGGTCTAAGGCTTCTTTTAACCTAAAACATAATTCACGGAATCATTGGGATGTGAAATCTTAATATTAGCTTATTAAAAAAAACAGTTTTTTTTATTTGTATACGATGTGTCCAAATCCTAGGGGACAACCCTTTGATGCGTTAGCATGGTTTTGACCGGAAGGGAATTAGGGTAAGGGAAGTACGGAAACTTGAGAGTCTTGTTTTTGCATTGCTACGAGCTACATAACAGCCCAGAGACGGAGTGGTCTTGAACCTGGGAGCCATGGCATGGTGGTAGTGCGGCTCAACGAATTGATCCCACACCATCTCTTTAATAATTTCCTGGAGAAAATCCTATTAATAAGGAATGATAATATAAAAGGCCGGTCAAAAGCACATGATCGGGTTCCGTAGCCATTTCGTAGTGATTTCAAGATTTCTTTCAGTACTTTTGATACAGTTCAAAGCTACACTTTTTCAAAAATTAATGGGGACGCGTTGAAAATTTTTTTAAAAGAGAATATTTCGTTACAGACGGTTTAAGTAAGGGCCGAAAACAAATTGTGTTGCATTTTAAGACACACGCGATGGGGTAAGTGTAAACGCTCTTAAAAATCTCTTCACGAAGAAATAAGAGCGGCGAAAGAACTGACCCCTAAGGTACACCGCCATTTATAACGTAACCGTCAGGTATAGCTTCGTCTATAATTACACGGATTGAACAGTCTTCCATTCAGTCTCTTTATTCATGAGGTGAGGTTGCGGACCAAATGCTTCAAGGTTGGCTAAAAGGGCAATATGCCAGACTCCACAAAAGTGTTTGAGATATCAAGAGTGACGATTTTGGACTCTTCAAAGGATGAGCAATTCAAAAATTTTAGATATTACCGAAACGCAGCGTTTTAGACAGCCGACTTTAGAGTAGAGCTCTCAGAAACCCGATCACCGGGTACCCGGTTCCTACCCGGGAATCCGTTTCTCACCCGGCTACCCGATTTAATTCGGGTACCCAGTTCCTACTCGGGTTTCCGTTTCCAGGGGAGAATCAGTTCCATTATAAGAGTCGGTTCCAACGCCAGAATCGATTTCGTCACAGAATTAATTCTATTAGCAGAGTTGCTAATACTTTGACAATTTAAATTTAACGCATACTTAATATAAGTTACGTTGTATGAAAGTTAAGCCTATTAAATACTTATTGTTTAGTCACAGCCATACAGGGGGGGGGGGGGGGTTATGTGCTGATAGAACTGCGGATTTCGGGCAGAGATAAATACCGTCAGTACAGTTTTAAAAGAATTAAGGCTATATTTATTTTACATGCTACAGAATGCTCTCGACAACACTACCAGTACTGTCAGTTACTGCCACATAAAGCAGTACAGATTCAGTTTCAAGTCCAACAGAAAACATTTTGCATTTCACTTTGTAGTGAAGTTACAAAATACGACTTAAGATTTATTAATAAAAATTTAAAATTCCTTAAACTCACTACTATTAGTGAAAATTTTTGCTTTGCAATTTCACTGATTTTTCCAGTTCATACGACGCAATCGATTCCCGGTGGCGGATTCGTTTCTCACAGTGGAACCGGTTCCATTGATGGAATCGATTCCTATTTGGAACCGGGTACTCGCCTGGAACCGGGTACCCGATTGGAACCAAATTTTTGGTAGGAATCGATTCCTACCCGGTCGGGTGGGTTCCCGATAATGATAGAATGTAGAGTCTAGCTGCATGCATGTCGGAACTGGTAAAATTACCTTGTGCGTAGCAAATACCTTCCGCCTAACGTCCGGAAAGAAATTGAATTAAAATGATACATATAATTGAACAGATGTATATTCTCCGCCCATCTTTTTAAATACTTCTCAATTTAGATATCTGAAAGGCTATCCTTTTTTTTCAATGGCCGTAGAACAGTTCTTTATTGAACCTAGTGATGTGAGTCGGTTTCATGTTTTTGAAGCTATGAGAAATAAAGCTATGCCATAGGATGTTCAAAATACATATATTCGGTGCTATGGTCAACGTTCCTCGAGAAAAATCAAGCGGACAAGTCCAGCTTTCTCAGATATTATTTATTACCTTAATCAATTAAGACATATATAAATCTTTAGTTAGTGTAGACATAGTACAGTTATTGTATGTAGACTTTTGTTCACCACTATATATTAATCTTTAATTAGTGTAGCCAATATATAATTTAAAAAAACCAGTCAAAAAAGCTCATGAGTTAAACAGATAATCCTTTAATTTGTAAACGTACGGCAATCCACATTCAAAAAGTCTGTTGGGAGATCAAGGGAATTTTCCCATATTGTGGTAATAATTTTGTCTCTTCGAGCTAAATATGAGAAAAATTATACATCTAAATTATAAAAAATGTGGTGGTGGAAAAAGATTGCAGAATTTCCCTTTTTGGAGGGAATTTTTGTTACAACCACCTCCCAACACTGTCTGGACAAAAAATTGCATTTCACAGGTGATACCGTCAAAATGCGGAGCCAAATTTGTAAGATTACTGAGGGCTTTAAGAAAAAAATCTTGTCCCTGAGGTATGCCAGTGTAGTGTAATCATTAGAGTATTAAACAAACATTATGTACGATATGTAAAATAAGCCTTAAAGGGGGTCATCGTGACCTGGAGTCTGACTTTTAGACGTTTGTTTCTAAAGGGATTGTGAAAAAAGTACAAATGATATTGTTTAAATTGTTTTCTTATTTTTTTATTTAAGTATTTGCAATCACAAAAATATTATTATTTTTTCTGTACCTCCTACATCTGTATAGATGGCGATGAAGGAAACGTCTAAAATTCACACTCCAGGTTACGATGAGCCCCTTAAGTGTACGTTCAACAATAGAACTCGTATATTAGGTAATGTAGTCATAAAAATATACCATAAATGAGACTGAATCCGTATTACGAAAATTTCCCAGTCATATTTGATGTACACACAATAAGTGTTTCACAAGGGATATTGGCAAGATACAAACTAGTTTTTCGCGATATGCAAGAGGCGGAAATTTATAATTTGCAGATCCCTGACGATTTTCACGTAGGTGATAGTAAAGCTGTCAATGTTAGTCTTATATAAAAGAATTTTATTTAATATTAAATTGCTCATTTTAACCTAATGGCAAGATCTATATTGAAACCCCCTTTTTTAGGAGCTTGCATTTCTTGGGGAGACAAATAAACATAGACTTAATCGAAAATTAATTTTTTAATGAAAAAAACAAACATATGGTGCCCGTCGCAGCCGCTTAAAGCTAGGCCTGCAAATCTGCAGGGGTAAATCGTGACCACGGTTGAGCCCCAATTGATCTAACAGAAAAATTAAACATGGGAAAATTTTAGATAAAGTACTCATGCTGTGCGATTGGTTTCCCAATATTTGATTGACCGATATCAGATGGTATTTTCCAACAGTAGACAGTTTAAACCGGTTTCCTCTGGAGTTCCACAAGGCTCTTATTTTGGGCCGCTACTCTTTATTATGTTTATTATCAAATATATCATTTAAATGTGTCAAGCATAGAAAGTTACAACGTTATGCCGATGACGACCATTTGTATCTGCACAGGCCTGTGGATCTATCCGAGGATGCAATGTTCTGCTCGAATAGTGATTTACTTGCCGTTAATAGTCGGTTCAAAATAAGTTATCTTTAAATCCGTAGAAGTTTGTTAGTAATCTACAAATGTACTCTTTATATTGACAATTTACTGGTTTAGCTTAATAATTCATATATTCCCTTTATTTACACGGTTCGAAAATGTATAACGTGTCACATAAATGTATTACGTGAAATGACTATGTTTATTCCATTGTCAGAAAAATATATTTGGCCATCTAGTTGTTTTACGCCTCTTAATACAAACTTGTATTAGTTCGGTCACTCCTCATCCGGTGATTATTAATGAGTATGAAAATTTCTGCAGGCTCGATTATCAATCATAATACAAACTTCAGGTTATTTTTAATTAAGGTATGTTTTTGGAGATTCGCACAGCAGCTTGTTATATAATATTGAATTTTGCTGCATTGTTGCCTCGGCAAAAATAATTAGATTTCCATAATTACGCATTTAACACATCATCAGATTAAGTTCAAAGCGTTTTTACGCATACTTAGTGATTCAAACAAATTTCGGAATTATTTCCTAAAAATTCTATATCAGGACTATCGAAAACTATGCAACGCAAAAACATATTTGAAGGACAAAATATTTGATTACTCCAGTAAATCTAAGTACGAAGTAAATAAATTTCCCAGGAGCAATTCAGGCAAATAATCATTATCGGAGCATACGCACGTGGCTAGATATTATAGAAGCGAAATTCCAAAATTTTATAATTCACAGAAATTTCGAAATTATTTTCAAATCATCTTCGATCGAAATCGTTTATTGAATAGCAAGTAGTTGCTATGCTTTCACCATAACCAATTTTGCGTGCTGAAAGTATTAATAGAAGGCAAGTCCTGTTCTCGTCCTGGTTTATTAGCATTACTCCCCAAAAAGTGTTTTACGTAAGAAGCTCCACTCGACTGTTGAAACTTATTAAGTTGATTGCTTTTGGGCTACACGATCCCCAAAGGCTAAACCTTGTTTATATAATAAAAACTTCCGCTAAGCTTTTTAACTACAAGCTTAGGATGGTAACGGAATATGTAAATAATATAACGGGTTCAAGGACGACCCAAAAACAACTCAAAAGTAAACAAGAGCGAAACTTGATTAAAAACTTCAGGAAAGGAAACCAAACTGATAAGAGGATAAATCAGGAAAATTTTGTGGTATGGATGACAGCAGCGGTGAGCGCGGCTGTTCCAATCAATTTTACCAGACAAACCGCTGTCCATGTCCACTTATTACAAGGACGGAAAAACATTTCCTAAAGATGTCGCAATTCCGGAAGCTGAAAGGGTTTTCTTTTCCATGTGATGAAAATTCATCAAAAAGTAGACAAAACGGGGCCAGCATGCAATTCATGCCCGTATCATACTGTGGTGGATTGGAGTAGGGTAGACAACTATTTTGCCGGAGATATGAGATATCCTTCAGCCTCGGGCTCCACTCCAATAGAAAAGAATAAAAACGACCTCGTGTGGGATTTAATATAAAACTTTTATTAGACGAGTTGGGCCCCATAGTGCACAGTAATTTACTGAGTTCCACTCTCATAATTCTCGCGGGATGCTAAGTAGATGAACACAGAAAAACCTGTCGACAGGTTGACTTGTGGCCTCCCAATGTGTCATCAATCTTTTAATTTAATTTTCAAAAACATATAGAGCTCAACGGATTTTCATGTTCAATTAAAGTTGAAGAGGAGAACTTATATCTGGGAAAGTTATTGAAGCATGTTCCTTTTAATAAGTTCATCGTCAAAGCAAGTTTTGAAATAGTGTTGCGAAACACTCTCTTGCTCTGCTAAAAGGGTTCTTATGTAAGTTGCGAAATCCCGACTATAATTTGTATAATTGTACTGGACTTTAGAGCTCTTGGAAAGCTATGTATAGACTTTAATGTCGGTGTTATTCCAGGGATAACTGGTTAGCTACCAACTAGCAAAATTTTATATGCTTTTGAGGCGAAGTTTAGAAATTAGTGAAATCGACTTAAGTACTACTTATGAAGAGTTTTATGTTACTAATTCATTTATAATTTCGTATTTGTGTAGTATTTAAAGTTGTTGTTTTGAGCACACAGTGCTATATAGAAATGTTGCATTCTGTTTCCTTAAAGTCTCAGGAACCTTAATTAAATGTTGTGGTGTCACCTAGATAAATTGGTATTACGAGCAGGTTTATATAGTTGTAACAAGGACAAGCTTGACAAGTCATGGTCGAGCTAGTACATTCAAAAATCTTAAACTTAAAAAACTAAAGGGTTTCTAGTCCTTTATAAGTTATATATAAAAAAATGTCATCTATTAAGTTTTTATCTTTCCCTGAAAAAGTAAATTCATTGCCTTTGAAAAACCTTAAATCAAAGATAAGCAGTAATGAACGCATACACATAAATAGGGATTTAGAAAGTCCTATGTACTTTTAGTAAGCAGCCCTGCGTGTTTCTGTTGTCAGGTCGACCTTGCAATTATTTCGAAAGTCCTAAACATTGGATCAGTTAGTCAAAGACTTTTCGACAAATGTATCTCGACTCCTTTCTAGCAATAAGCCTTTCAAATTGTGTGTATTCTGACAAATGGTAGAATAGATGTCTCTTGCGAAAATACAGATTCCCGCATAAGAGGGATATGTCTCATAGATTTCCAAATGTTTTTCATATTTCTAATCTAAAAATAATTTCAAAAGCGTAAGTATTTCGAATTCTGGTTTTTCATGATTGATTCTGAGAACTTTAACCTTGCATTGTAAGCGTTATTAAAGATTGAAATGCTTATTGTTTTGGTTACAACATTTCAAGTCATGATTTTATCTTTGAATTTTATACAAGGTAGCAATACGTAGATTCATAACAAACCTTTTCATACAGAAAACACGGTCAACTGTATAGTTCTAAGGAGTGTTTGGCCATATTTGAACGCAACGCAACCGCTATTTTGGGCGCTTTATCACTATCATTAGTGAATACAGTGCGTAAAAGCACCTGAAAGTGCTTCAAAGAAGGCAAATTGAAGGCCCATAGATGGACTTCCTTGAAATCAGGGGCAGCGGACACTAGCTAAACCTGTAGGGAGAATCCCTTGAAGACACATAGAAGGACTTCGTTGAAGATCTATAGGGGGAGTTCCTTGAAGACCCATAGGGAGACTTCCTTGAAGACTCATAGGGGGACTTCCTTGAAGTCACGGGCTTGACGACCCCACCGATCCCAGTTAAATCCAGGGAGCGCCTGTTCCCATATTGGTCGGCTTTGGGGCGACCGTTTCAACCTTAAAGTGCTTAAAATGTTTCGCAGGCAACAAATTCGTTGTTTCCTACTACCATCAAAGCAGGAATCCCCCATATGCGCATGAAAATGGACAAGTGAAGTGAATACTTTCATCATGCGCACATGGATCCCCGAAATCTTGGCATTAAGTCCGTCGTAGGAAAAACTAGCACCAGCCAAAGGCCGAGAGGCGAAAGGCTAAAATAAAATAATAAAATTTAATTTTTTTTCAATTACAACTTCATAGAATGATCACTTATGACTAACAACTATTTCATATATGTACATATTTCGAAAAGAAAAATGCCCTATAATATAATAAATATAGTAGCAAACCGTCAGCTAAGTAATGACATGATGAC
Organism: Leptarthrus brevirostris; assembly: GCA_964036015.1. Classification (NCBI taxonomy): domain Eukaryota; kingdom Metazoa; phylum Arthropoda; class Insecta; order Diptera; family Asilidae; genus Leptarthrus; species Leptarthrus brevirostris. Next base: position 2,064,672 of record OZ038372.1, on the reverse strand, counting down.
TTTGACGACTCGTCCCTGAAATAGTTCTTTTCTGCGGAATAAATAAATCTCGTATGGGAAAGGCGCGCCCGTTCCACAAAGTCGTCCCTTTTTCATAGATCAGCTTGTTGCAGCAATGTGGTAAGATCTTCCTTTAGTTAACTTCGATCTACCACGAAGCCAACTAAGACTCCATTAAACAAGGCCAAATCGCAAAGTCTTCTATAGTGTCCTGTGATTTTTCATTTAGAGCTTCCAAAATCTTGTACTGAAGGCTGTGTTCCGGGAAGTTCAACACTTTTAGTAAGCAATTAAAATGAGTTTTAAGTGTATCCGCGAAGAAAGGCGATTGACCCGTTTCCAGAATTATCATGTAAGTCGGGGTATTCGTCGGGGAAATACCTTTTCACAAATATCTCAGAAGCCTTTCGACTTCCTCATGCTCACCATTTCCCCAGAATTCTACCGCATAAAACGTCACCAACCGAACAGCTGAGATGAAGACCTTATATGGGACTTTGCGTATAATCTCGTTTAACTAAAGCAGGTTGCCCCATGTTGTATTGAACGCGTTTATCGATCTGTTCAATTTTTCATTGACATGCTTGGATAAATCCTAGTCCGATGTAAGAGTAACTCCTAAATACTAAGTAATTGCTTCCACGCAAATCTGGCCAAACCTTTCATTGACAACCAAGCTTGGTTCTATTTGGGTGACAATTACTGTTTGCTGGCATGACATCAGGCTTTCAAAGTAATGTGTTAAAATACATGGCTCCAATTTCTCTCCCATTCAAAAGTTATCTTTTTCATCTTACTCCAGAATTCCGTACTGCTATTTGACAAACTCAGCTCCTTCTCAACTCTATTATGGTATTCACATTTCCTTGATTTGCATAGTTCTTTATATCTTATATTTGCTTGGGAGTATAAATGCCGGATATTGTTGTTTCTTGTCTTTCGAGATAGGTTTAGCCACGCGTATGACGCCCTCCTGGCTTTATTATATGCATTGTCAACCCAGGCTTGCTGCTTTTTATATGTCGTTCTTGATGCTGATTTCATTATTATATCTCGGATTACTTTTGCGGAGTCCTCTAGTTTCAAGCGGTTCTAATCCAACCGTAAACCAATATTCACTTAAATTATTCCGACATCTGGCTTAAGACGTTGAGTTCCAAACTAACTTCTGCATGAGGGTTAGATCTCTTACAGATTGTTCTGAGTTCAAGCGCACCATTATTTCTAGCAGTAAGTGGTCGGAAAAAGTTTTAAGTCCAATTGTAAGATCAATCTATCCATGATCCAGAGATCGCGCATTAATCGACTACCGACTTTCCCTGTCGACCTACAAATGTGAATTGACCTGTACGATCTGACTTGGAGCAAGATTATCATTCCATATTTTTGACACAGTTTCAGTATATTGATTCCATTTGGATTACACACAGTACTGATTCGCGGTTCTGCGCCAATACACAACGTTCTTCAAGTAGAATTTGCCGAGTTTCAATTCGTGCATTCTAGTCTCCTACCATTATTATTCGTTTGACCCATTTCAATGAACATATTGCAGAGATCCTCAAAATCGTGTTGCCATTTACATTGTACAATTAATATATGCCACTCCTGGCAATGCTTACGTAGGTCAGTAAATTTGATTTACACCTCTACATACATATATGTATTTACCTCAGCAAAACAGCTGCCGGTATTAACCTCACGGACCTATTCTGTATTGAATCTTCAATTTAGCGCTTTTTGTGAAGTCGGCTCAACTTTTTTTTAAAAACTATGTTTGATTGGTTATGTTTTATTAAGACTTTTTTTAAGGAATTCTGGCCTCTTTAAGCGCCATAAACCCCAGACATATTGTATTTTTTGGAAGTTCGTCCATTTAGAAAAGAGCGGCAATCCCCAAAAACAAGAGACTTATTCCTCATAAAGAGAAATGTCAGTGGGGCTGCTGGTGTACAGCCAAGTGGGACGTTAAAAAGAGCCTTAAATCCAATTTTCCCAATTTCACGTCGCTCATAAGGGAAAATTATTGAACCCCTTCCAAATGCTAAACGGAGTATGACAAGGATGCATACTGTCACCTTTGCTTTTCCTGATCGTCATAAATAAAGAGATTCTGAAGCACCCTAAATTATCAACCATCGTGAGGGCTTAAATGAAAACCTTTTAACCTTGAACTGGAAATATAACAAATATATAAATTTTGTTATCTCGGAAGCGTAGTGACAGCAAATGGGGGAGCTGATGCTAATGCTAATGAGTTGCATTAAGCACTGTTTCTGAGATAAAGCGGAATTGAATCGAATGTAAACTTTGTTCTGCTGTACAGCATAAAAAGTGATCTCGCAAATAACATCTAAGCACAGCCTACTCTAGATACAAAAGCCCGGAAAACATGACAGTTCGGCATTTCATCACCAAGCGTTTCGTCATTATTTCAGTTTTGTTGTATCACAGAATAACCAATTCTTGCACACAAATAAGACTGCACACTCTCGCAACCAAAACCAAGGTGAAACGCTGACGTCTTTGACGCATTTTTAGCTCAATACTTCAACAAAACGTGCACAAGAGAGTTTTTCCTTTGAAACACATGAAAATTGTAAAAAGGAGACAGTTTTTATCGTGTTCACATGTTTAGAACATTTGTAAGTTAACCTCAAGTAAAATTCAATTTGAGACTTTAAAAATATTGCGAAAATACTACGAGAAAGTATAATACTCCAAACTTTTCTTTAGTTTACTGAGGCAAATTTCGGTTTATTTACACCACCAATGCTCAGCTGTTAATGTCAGCTTCCGGGGTTGTATCTAGAGTAGGCTGTGATCTAAGCTACAAGCCTTTGTCAACTGGTATCTTCGAAGCATTCTTAACATCTGCTCATTACCAATGCAGACCTACATAGATTTACATACCAAGACGTGCTAGACATCAGTGTTTGAAGGCGAAAGTAGCTATGGATAGGCCACACACTGAAAACAGAGTCACATAACATCGTTCAACAGGCTCTTGATTGGTACCCGCACGGTACCCAAAAAAGACGCCGAATTGGAGAAGATCCGTAGAGAAGGAAGGTACCCAGTTAAAGAAAACATGTCACATTTAAAAACATTTGTGTCGAAACGGACTAGGAGACGACATATGTACCACAACGAGTTAAAGGAACCAGAATGAGAGTGAGGGGTTGACTGCGATCTGACTAATCTTGCGTCAAATATCTTCTAATCATGGATTTCAAATTTGTCATAACAGCATAAGCATATTTTTTTAAGCTATGCTGAAATCTGGCAAAGGATATGGAACATTATCTTGCTATTAAAAAGCCGGCACAAGAATCATCTTCGATAGACAAAAAACAATTCTGAACACAATTTTTTGTCACATTATTTCGTGGTTACATAGAGTCGCTTTTTTATTTCTTCACAAATGTTAGCTTTAGCTGTAGTGTTAGTTGGAAATTAACTTTACAGGCCCCAAATGAGAAGTTTTTAGTTTAAGAATTCTCTTCCTAATCAATTGCTTCTAAGTTCTAAAATTCGGTCAAATATGAACGTCTCAAAACCTCTGAATATTTCAAATCAAATCAGATTTATGTAAACTTCTTCCGGAAAACTTGGTAAGCTAATGAGACCGTCAATTAAATCTAAAACTTACTTCTGATGGCCCGTCAATAAAGCTAGCACTAGAATTCCGCAATAACACCAACTAACTGCTTAATTGTACATTTAGTCAACAAACTCCGGAGCGCCCGCAGTCCCTTCAACTTCTCTTGCTCTGTTACCGTCAAAACGCTTCAGAGTTATTTCCAGGCTAATTGCTATTCTAAGTAATATTGGCGGCCACTACAACTGCGAAACATTAAGGACGAAGGTCACAGCCATTCGTCATTTCAGGCGTTGTGTATTCCCCCGGCTAACACTCGAAAGGGAAGTGGAGCGCATTTCATTGTATACTCGGGGCTCTTGGGAACATGAATACCCAGCGGACCTTTGTAATGTATTAAAGCTTTTTACCGAACATGACAGAAAGAAGTGGACAGGATGAAAAAAGGAATTTAATGACACGTTTACATACAACACAACAGCTGTCGGTAATTAAATTACTTGACCACATTCTGCTCGAGACGGCATTACATTTATAGGTGGTGGCGACAATGGAAATAAATGAAAGGAACAGGATAAGAGTAGTCTGCTTTGCGCATCGTGGCGACTTAATTCTTGGGAAAAGCATAAACTCCTAGTCGAGAAAACTATTGACAATTCACAGGAATGGTATATCCCTGGTGAGCTTTGTGTCTGAAATAGCATCATGTCTGCCTACACTCATCGAAAGAAATAATCCCAAAATAAACCACTCTTGGGATTAAGTTCGCATATACACAAATGGAATCGTTCTTAGTGTCATTGAAATCCCTAAACGGAGGTTTTACCAAAATGAGCGCAATAATACGTTCCGAAAGCTCAAATTATTTGAAAATGGAAATTTTTGTGCTTTAGATTACTCCAAGGAAAGAGTGGTATTCGGGACACACTTAAATACATTTTCCTTATTTATCTCATTGTGTCCTTTCTGTCAAATGCCCATAAAATCAAGTGGTACTGGGAGGAGCACGGCTCGATAGTGCTGAATGGCTTTTACCCTCCCCGGCATGGCGTCGCGTCGCCCTCCTAGTTGTCAATTTGTTTATGACGAAATATTTTGACAAACGAATTCCAAAGAGATTGTGAGGTGTGGGTTTGAATCTTCATTTTACTTAAAATGTAGATTTATGTCAAGAAGACACGCATTCTGCACTGGGAGGATTTTTTTTATTTCTCAGAATTAGGGGTTTGTAACTTTAGGTAAAGATGTGGAGAGTATTCTTTATGCTTTTTGACTAATCTTGACATTTTCGGTGGTTCACGTTAAATGTGGAGGATGTAATGGAGTCTTTTTTTTTAAATTATTGCCTCTTTTATGGTAATTCGAGTAAACACATAAATTACAGGAAAATGCGCATTGTCAAGAATTATGGAAGTCGACACATTTCGTGGACATTTTAATTTGTAATATGACACAGTTGTTGCTCAATTCATTAAGTTAACATTAACTTAAAGAAATGAAGATAAATTGCGTTGACGTGGCAGCTGGAAATTTCACCATTTTCATTTTCGATATAGTTCCCTGATTAAGTTGCAAGTTTAAATGTTAGACAAAATAATTTTTATTAAAATCCTTCAAAAAGGGGAAATTTAAAGAAGGAAGCAAAAACTTGGGATAATGCAGCAGGATGAAATAGGCTGATTTTAATGGTCACCTCTCCCAGTCGAATGGCAGTTGAATGAAAAGATAGTGCCAAAAGATGAAACTCAGCAGACTTATTGGAACAAACCCCAGCAACTGGCAAAAGACTGAAAGAAGGTGGAGCTATTCACATATTGTGATGTAAGAAAAAATATCGGCCAATTGCAAATTGGACTTGCCCAATTAGTGTTCCGTACCATGGTTGCTTTTAAAGTAAAGATTTTAATTAATCGGGGAGACATAGGCACAATTCAATTTCTTGGCAGTGTTAAAAAACAGATACAGCCACACCAATGTTTTAACTTTGTTTTATATACGCGCTCACTCAACGGGTTTCTTGTCGTGGAGCTATGTTTAATGTTATATTCAGCAATTCCGAGGTACCGCAAGGCTCTCATCTCGGGTCATTTTTATTTATAATTTACATCAATGATGTATCTACAATTCTACGAATCGGCAGGCAATGCCGATTGCTTAAATTTAAATTCTGACTTGGACGCCTTTTGAAATTGGTGTTCCACTAACAACCTTCCCCTAAATATCGGCAAGTGCACGTGTATGTCTTTTTTTCTTCTTACTATAGATGGTTGTAACTAGACTTCCAAAGCTAAGGATCTAATAATGATAACGATTACCTGAAATGTGGTATTTTATTTATACATATTTTCCAGTTTCAATTATAATCTTTATTAGCTTTATTAAATAAGACTCAACTGTACAACGGAGATAGTTTTTATTATTTTAGACGTCGGTCTCGAATGAGCTAATCTAAGAAAATAATGGAAATGTTAATCTAGAAGAGAGTTTGAGAGTATCGTGTTCCGTTTGGAGTATTACGTCTTTTATTGATATTTGCCTGTAGCGGGCTGGTATTTGGAAAGTGTAATTTTTACTCAGGCATACCGTGCCTCATTTGAGTGCCATTTTGCCTCTTTCAGGCTAGCAATGGGCGAGTCATATTTTTACTGATTTTTTTAAATTTTTAATTAAAAACTCGCGGGGAGACTGAGCCTCGAACCTTGGAACCACGGTGTTGTGATCGTGCTACACAACCAATTGATCCAGCACTGTCTCGCCGTCAATGCCTTCTTGAAATCGGCGAATATAAGATGTAAAGGGTTCTCCATTCTGCGGATTGCTACATGATAAATTGAAAGGTGTTGATGTGATCGCTAGAGGAGAAGCTCTCACGAAAGCCTGTCTGTTCATTGCTAGGATTGTTTGTTTTGATTCATATTAAGATAATTTTTGTCGTCAATTTGGAGACTGCGATTAAAAGACAGATCCCACGCCAATTATTACAACTCCTCCGGTCGCCTTTCTTGGGAATCTTTACAATTACGCCTGTTTCCATTCACTATAGTGGGATAGGGGTCTTGGTTTCCTAAATTACAGGAATAAGGATATCTGATGAGCGCTGCCAATATAAGCGTTGCGCTTAGACCTTACATCGAGAAGACACTTTCTCCGGCTTTTCGAGACCGCAATATGGTCAATCTGATTCATAGTTCCGCCGTCTGCAGAGACGGCAGGATGTTAAATGGAAATTTTTGTGTTTCAACAAGGATCCAACAATGATAAGGTGCATCGATTTACAAAATACAACAAACGACCTAAGACGATCGTGGTAGCCATTCTTAGCGTTGAGATTTCCCATGACTATTTTTCATTTATTTCATTTCATTGTCAGTAATTAGCTTGGATAATGGTTTTTGTTAAATAAATGAAAAATAGAGGTATGTGCTGCAGGACTGAGTATTAAGTTAAAGGAAAACTTACGGGCCTAACCAGAGGCTCCATAATTGGTTCTCTATCTGACTCACATTTTTATTTTTATTAGCTTTCTCAGCATCATCAACTTTTCCCGCCAATTGAAAAATGGCCAAAACTGTTCCGAATCCGAAAAAGCTGATACACAATTACTGATAATCTGTATTCCGAAAAAGCATAACTTCGTAAGAGCCCTACTTATTATTGCTAATGATATATGCCAATTAATTTTTAATGACAGAATACTCTAATCTACTTGTAGAGCGTCCGAAAATTTCCATTATTTGGGGTACCAAAGGGTTCCTTTCTGTACACGAACTTTGTATTGACATGTGTATTAAACCGACCAATATTTTGGGTACACAAATCACGTACAACTCTCCAGATATAAAGATTTTATGTATTTGGTGCACTGAGATATCGAGCCAGCTTTTTCCTAGCATTTACCAATAATAAATTCCTCCTCTTGTCACTTTCTAGGATCCTAAGTTGGAATATGTGATTTGTGTCGCCGGAAGTCTTAAATTTACTTCTTTAAATCATGAATTTTTTCTATTTTTGAGCTTCTGTCTGTCTGAAAGAAGAAAGTTGAGACATTTCAGCCAGTTGGGTGGTAGGCACTATATCTTGTCTCGGCCCAGCGCAACGTCCCTTTTGTACTGCATTCTTTGTTACTCATCCGTCAGCTTTTATGTTCTGCTGTTGATTTTTCCTGTATAAATATTCCTTGTTCTTGCAACAGTTTTTCAGACGTTCTTATTCTTGGCTCATGTCGACATCCTTTCTTATGATCTCATCATGCTGAAAGCAAAACTCAAGAAAAAACTGAGGCAGTTGTTTGAATGACAATTCTTATCTCAACGAAATACACCAACAGGATGAATGCACGTAGCTTTTGAGAAATTATTTCTGGGAAAATATTAAGAGGCACGATTTTGATAAATTCAGGGAGATGCTTTATGAAAATGGAGGAAAAGTATACTTGGAAATAAATTTTTGAGTGCGCATAATGTAAGAAGAAAGACAGGTAATTTGTTCTGGAGTACTTAAGCCGGTTTTCGAATCAACAATGGTCTTAAATTTAAGAGGATTAATGCAAGAAAATTTTTAATTACGACGAATTCCCCGAGGGAGGACATTGTCTACGAAAGAAATTAAAACACTCTTATTCACTCGAAATGGAATTTAAGGTCAAGGCAGCTTTTGAGACGGTACTCATGCGTTGATTATTCTATAAAAGCTTCCAAGAAATTACCTGAAGCAGATAAAAATCTTTCAAAGTGTAATTATATTAGTCACTCGACAAAATTCCATTGTAGCCACTACCGAAAATAAAGGGGACGTCGATCGTTTGACGTGCCCGGTTAACAATAAATCGCTGCTATTCTGGTGCCGTTAAAACCCTTATAACGTCTAAAGGCGACGGAAGGCGCCAGGCTCTATTAACTTAATTAACCGCAGGGTGTAGGCGTCAATTACTTGTTGAATCCTTACATTTACTCTGACGTTAATTGTTTCTCGAATTCTACGAAAACGTGCATGTGTGAAAAATAGCTGACCTTAAGGTGGTTTAGTGTCTTTATCTTAAGAAAGAAGGTTTTATGAGTCTCACATGAGCGTTCAATTTGTCTTGAACTGCCTCCGCCGTAAAAAAGACATCATCCTTTATTTCACCTCCGTAATTTCTCTAGGACTATTGAGCAACGTCAACTGGATGTGGGAAATTGCTCGTTTTCATAAGAATGCCCACAAAAATGCGAGGACATAATTTACTCAGACCTTAATAATGATGACACCGCAAATGGCTGCATTGAAATTCCGAAACTTCAGCACGACATCAGACAGACTCATGAAAGACGTTTATATTCTGAAAGAAATTTGCCAGAGACACTTTTCTGGCAGCAGCTCTTGAGATATAAGGACAGGATACAGAAAGGAATTCCTAAAAGTCAGGTGGTGTAGACACAACAGATGGAAGAGCTTACAAGAGGATGTCTGAAGATTTCTTTGAATCGTAACTTTTAGGATTTTCTCAAGGCGAGGGAAATTGTTCTGCAGCAGGTGTATTGTATTCATCTCTGTAGGGTTCCTTAGATGTTCGTACTTTATGTATCGTTCTGCTTTCAAGTTCTACTTCCAAGCCTGTAACAAATTTGCAAATCGTAAAGACGAGCTATTCACGCTCATGACTCCCTCTCGAGGTTGCTAATAAAATCGGAATACATCATAACCTCAAATTTAAATCTATTATTTTCAATTCGATGCAATAAAAGCGTATAAAAACTAAAGTTTTATTTGTATTTTCAGATCGAAGCTTCCTTGTGGCCAACGCCCAATCGGAGACTCATCATATCATCTGGTGTTCGGATGGTTTCTGCAAAATGACTGGTTATACACGCGCTGAAGTGATGCAGCGCTCTAGTTCTACGGAGTTCCTCCACGGACCAATGACATCACAACTGGCTGTGAACCTCATTAGAGAAGCTCTTAAAAAGGGATACGAAAAGCATTTTGAGATTTTGTATTATCGGAAAAATGGTAAGTACTTTTCATTATGAGTTGACTTAATGGGAAAGACTCTACTAAAGTTTTCTTAACAGAGTCTTTTAGAGAACCGAAAAGTACTTTGATATTTGGGTTTTTGGTTGACCTTTTATATACAAGACAAAGATGAAGTTCATGTGACATAAATCCAAGTTGAATTCAGACTTACCCCATTACATTATTAGTGGAATAGTCTTCCAAAACCCTTTGAATTGTAAACTTAAAAAGGATTGGAATTTCTCCAAAAATGTTTCCACCCAAAGTTAATGCGGAAAAATAAAAGAACAAATATTCGCGTTCCATTTTTAAGTGGAAATAAATTGAAAAATGGCTGCTTCTTGTATGAACTAAAGGAAACTTTGTTTAACGATTTTGGCGCCTAAAGCAATGTCACTGCAAAATGTATTACTTTACTGTAAATGATTTATAATAACGCATTTTCCTGGCACTAAGAGAACTCTGTTAGCCTCATTCATAAGTTAAATCCAGATAAAATCTCTAGATTTATGACTTAGATACTCTTATGATGGGTAAAATATTGCCTGCAAAATTAACGAAGTGTCATGATTCCACCGAAGATGTGTGTATAACCAAGCAAGCAAGTTTTGAAATATATTCCAGCCTTCTTGGGACGATTAGAAAAGTTTCCTACTTTACATCGCCTTCAATAGAAAATTTTAGATGTTTGTGGCGGAGGAGATACATGATAACATACTAACGAAAAGTGGTATAAATTTCCTAGGAAGTGGTAGTCATTTTGATACGTTAGCACTCCAGAAACTTTGATATGGTTTTTTGAAATTTCTTAAGTACTTAATTTTTGAAGGACATGTGGACGAGTCAAACGAGTACCCTGGATAAGAGAGGGCGTTTTTTGTGTGTTTTTTTTTACGATGTGGTGAAAGTCTAGGGGACAACCCGTTAGCGTGCATGGCTTTGGCCGGAAGGGAATTAGGGTAAAAGGAAACTTGAACGTCCCAGAGACGAAGTGGATCTTTTTTTAATTCATTTTTTTAAGCCCACGGGGAAACCTGGTCTCGAACCCAGGGACCATACGATGTGGCCAAATCCTATTGGACAACCCTTTGATGCGTTAGCATTGTTTTCGCCGGAAGGGAATTATGGTAAGGGAAGTGAGGAAACTTGAAAGTCTTGTTTTTTGCATTGCTGCGAGCTATACAACAGCCCAGAGACGGAGTGGATTATTTTAATTTCTTAATAAAACCTCACGGGGAGATCTGGTCTCGAACCCGGGACCCATGGCATGGTGGTCGTGCGGCTCAACGAGATTTTGGGTTTTTACAAATTTATATTATAGTAAACAATAATAAAAAAGTAAGATCTGTCAGTCAGACTACAAAGCATTAAAATAACTGTGCTTCTGGGCTGCATAAAATAAGTAAAGTAATTCATCCTAGAAGTAGCCAAAATTGGACCAATTGGTTGAGTGACACGATCACCATGCCACGGTTCGCCTCGATCTCCCCGTAAGTTTTTAATAAAAATTTGAAAATCCACTCCATCTAGCTCGCAGGAATGTAAAAAACAAGACATTCAAGTTCTCTAATTCCCCTTACCCTAATTCCACTCTAGCCGAAGTCATGCTAACGCATCATTGGTTTGTCCTTGTTTCTTTAACACAAACATTATTAACTAATCACTGTTGTAACTAAAGCATACGTATAGTAAAGCACAAATAGTTGCGTACCTTGTGTGAGTCCGCTTTCTGCAGTTATGGCATTGCACCAATCCTTCGGATGGAATGCTATCACAGAAAGCTCCCAACCACACAAGATAATAACGCTAATGCGCTTCTTCAGGACTGCATTCCCACAAGACTTTCTTGTTAACCTGTTTCTTCTTCTTCATTTCTTCATTTTCCCTTGACTTTGGGATTCTTTTTTCTTGCTCTTTGTTCCTCAGCGAGTGTATCTTTTTAAGGGGCTTCCGTCAAGAAATCACCCATGTACTTATTTTTTCCGTTTTTTATTTTCTCGCGTGGTCCAGCCTTTGGAAATGATAAGAAATAACAACATAATAACTCCGTTGTTGGCTAAATGTAAAGTTTGAGTGGACAAGTGCGTTGTGTTATTATCTAGCAACATTAATATTGGGCATTCATCTGATGGTTTGACGTGACTTATAAAGCGCTCCATAAAAATGTAAAACAGTGCCCAAACTAATGGCGTTTCCGACTCCATACAGTCTGGTGAACCACCGAAAACCAAGTGATCCGTATATTTTTTGCGACGGAAAATAAACACTGTTGGGATTGTGACCTCTGAAGCTGAAACAGCTACAATTAATATTAGGTTGGTAAGTTTACATGAAGGAAGAGTACAGTCGAAATCACCGAACCTAATTTTACTCAGCTTGCAGGCTATGAAAACTCCTGTTTCATCGATATTCCATATACTTGAAGCCATAAACTTTTGTTTTTTCCTTAACAGTTGCTAGTTTGTCAAAAAGTTGTCCGTCCAGGCTAGTTGCATCTGGTTTTCTGATTAAGAGTTCCTTTTAAGAATGCTCTGAAAATTGTTTCTTCCCGGTTTTCTAGGTAACTCCTAAATCGATAAAACAGCGCTTAAAGGATTGCAAGGTTTTTTTTATGATGTAGCTAAAGCCAAGGATACAACTCTATGATGCGTTAGCATGGCTTTTCGGAAGGGAATTATGGTAAGGGGAATGAGGAAATATGAATGTCTTGGGTTTTTCATTGCAGCGAGCTAGACAACAGCCCAGAGATGGATAGATTTTTTTTTAAAAGCTCACGGGGAGAGCGAGGTTAGAATCCTAGAACCATGGTGTGGTGATCGTGCCACTCATCCCTCGATCAAACTCCGTTTGCAAGGGAATTCCGCCGAATTAAGTGAATTTAGACCAGGGCTAACCCCTCTCCTTATAGTGAAATACAAAGAAACATCACGTATGGACTGAAAATGGAGAGAATTTCGATAGTGATACTATTTCTTTCGCAGTCCCTCTTTAACGGGTACGGAATGCAAAATTATCAAAATCGCAATGACCGTTCTTGCAAAACTAGTAGAAACGATTTTCAGTTAGCTCGCACCGTTTTTGTAGTTTTTTCTATTAAGGGTGAAGGTAGTTTTAACGACCGGAGGTTAATTAGGTCTCCTTTGGTTTATATTCACTTAATTTCTTGATACTACCTTAAAAAACCCGATACGACAAGCACTCGAAAATCGATTTTGGGGTAGTTCGAGAAGAGTGGCTAAAAACTTATTGTCACTATCGTGTTCCCCGCCCTTGAAAAAGGAGGTGTCTTGCGGTGCATTCGAATAATATTCGCATTTTTCGCCTTTTTCGTCAACTTTCGCATGAACTACTAAGAGAGTTGGCATGGAGTGAAAAGTTTAATTTTCATTAGAATCTCTTTAGGCACGGCTAAATAATACCGGAGTTTGAAATTTCTTATAAAACCGAGACGTTTTCAGTTGAAGTCTTATTAGCCGCGGCTTTACTTTAAGTTTTGACGTTTTTTTTTCAAGTTACGATATATATCCAGAATATTAAAGAAGACCCAAATTAATTCTCTAATACAATCAGTTTCAATCGGTTCCACTCTAAACTCGTTCGGCTTCGTCTAAAAAAGAGACACAAGTTCTAAGCCGCGGGTTAGTTTATCCACGATCTAAAAAATATCAGTAATAGTTTTGGATGGACGCTATGTTGCGCAAATTACTCTTATAATTGACCAATATTTTGACCAGCAAGAAGTGAATTTAAATATTTTGAATTAAAGAAGTATTAATTTTTAACGAATTAAGTCTTTTATGTACCAGTATTGTTGTTTGTAAAATAACTTTAAAATTATTCTCATTTCTTAAAAATTTCGCCCATTACAGAAGCAAGACACAATTATTTGTCTTTCACAACAAATTTTGGAGGAAATTTTATGAATTATTGTTAAAGAGACGCCCTATAGTTAACCGTGAATACTGAATTTTTCAAGTCGTCAACAGGTTCGTATTGAGCGATTAGAAAATTTGGTAAAAATAAGACGTGGCTTAAAAGACTCGAGTAATAATTAAGCTTAAGGGTTCAAAAAAGTCACAGTCACACTCTGAGATCGCAGAAAAAAGAGGATCGGGTTTAAGACCACGTCGCGATTAAAAATCAGTTAAGAAAACGTTGAACTGACTTTAGAAACAGCTCTAAGCATTACTATGGATGTAGTGTGCCAAATTTCGTCGTAATAAATAGTATACATATACATATAAATGAGAGGATGGGAGGGCTGTGACAAGTAGACAGACGCACCAAATGGTTCCTAGTTGCTAGGGAAGCATAAAAACAGAAAACCACAAATTGAACAAAATATGGCAGACTTGCTGTTTGTTTCAGTAAATTTTAATTTTATTTAAAAATGTGTACTTTACTGTTACTTTGAGAAGCACATGGTACCTATTCATTCAAGCTTTATATAAAAGGTTTATCGCATCCTTATTTTCTGAACCTACATCACTCACCAGACATTACATAATAAAAAAGCTCACAGTGCTTTCGTATGTTGGTTTAAAAAGGTGTTTTATCGGCTCCGCATCGTTTAGCATTCACCAACATAATTTATTTATTAACTTAAAGAGAAAAGCTGTAGACAAAACTTTAAAAACCACATTGATTCCGAACGACATCGTTAAGAATTTTGATTTGATAATTTAACAGGCCCACGTTTCAGACTACATATTTTAATGCGGATTAAAAATCACTGGTCAACGAGCTTCTGGTGTTGGGCAGATGGGGGTCATTTCCGAAGTAATTTGCTGCGTAGAATCCGAATCCGAGATCAAAATTGAGCTATCATGTCAGGATTTTGAGTTATTTGAGGTTATGTACTCAGAAAATGGTTTTTTTTTGGCTATTTTTGAGGTTACGTACAGGATGAAAAAAGGTCGTTTTTTCTAGTTACATCATTTAATACTACTCTTACCCTTCAAAATAAGCTATTGAACGGTAACCTATGATTTTTTCTTGCAAAGTTACGACCATTTTAAATTATGAAGTTCATATTTCGCGTAACCATAATATTCCTATTTATATGAAATATGAACTTCATAATATAAAATGGTCGTAACTTTGCAAGAAAAAATCGTAGATCACCGCTCAATAGCTTATTTTGAAGGGTAAGAGTGGTAGTAAATGATGCCGCTAGAAAAAAACGACCAACAGATGTTTGTTCATCCTGTACGTAACCTCAAAAATAGCCAAAAAAAACATTTTTTAAGTACATTACCTCAAATATCTCCCAATCCTGACGTGATAGCCCAATTTTGACCTCGGATTCGGATTCTACGCAGCAAATTACGTCGGAAATGAGCCACAGCTGCCCAACACCAATCATCACCCCATTTTTTTGTTGACCTGTGAAACCAAGCACCGTAGATGTAATAACTTTAAATAATTTTCTAAGATTTAAGTTAAAGCAGAAATATTTATTTATTGTCTCTCTCTACTTCTCATTACCTTTTGAGGTAAATATTGCGAATAATTATTATTTTAATTTTTAACATGTTGTAATCCATAGTTAAAAATCTTGTCATGTTACCAGTGTATCTAAAATCATGTGTACAACTCAGGACGAAATAATTATATTCTGAAATTCTCGCCATTATCATTCAGGTCTGTAAATACACTTGTGGTCATAAAAATCGCACCACACAGGTGAGCAAGTCATTAAGGAATATTTTGGTATCAGCCATTGAAGAGCACTTGCCGTATTCAGTAGGTAATTTTCCAAGATAACTGACTCTGACGTTGTCATGGAGCATAATAGGGATAAGTAAACTATGAATCGACTTCCGAAAGTGTACTCTTATTTCGATAAATTTGAAGTAGTCCAGTATTCTTGACCGCAAGTCTACTTAGTAAATCTTTTAACAATGCGCCTTAGTTTCTTGCGAGCGTCAATTTATACCTTGCCTTATTAAGCTTAGATTATGTTTTGGTTTTGTTAGTCTCCTTGAAAGGTAAAGCCATCTGACGAACCACGTAATGTAAGATAGATTGCATCTTTTCTCTATGTTTTCTCGTTAATATTCTTCTACTCGATACCTGCAAGCCATACCTGAACGCTATGTGGAAGAAGTGATGTCATCACACTAAACCAGTTAACTGCTTGTTATCTTTACATTTTCTGTGTTTACTTTATTTGTGAATGAGTTGAAGTAAACAAATCACAGTCGAGTGAGAAATTCAAGTTTGCAACACAAGTCAATTATAGGAGCAATTTTGGAACGTTTTGAATATTCTGGGTTTATCTAAATAAAGTTTTGAGGAGTTTTATTATAGTAAAAGTACTAACAGTAAAATATTTCACGTTGCAATCTTTTCTTAAATTTTTCTTTTTCTTTTAGGAACAAAATTTCTGTGTTCAGAAGTGATAGCGCCAATACGTTCAGAGGCTGACGATATCTCGCTATATATTATAAATTTTGAAGACTTATCAAATCCTCAAACAACAGAACCACCTCTCATGGAGAGACTTAGTAAATGTAAGTTTATTCGAAATATAACAAATAATTATTTTATGGTAATATTAAAAACTTTACTTTTAGTTGATAGAGCACGTGCTAGCTTTAGACAGTCATTTAAGTTCGGTAGTTTACGAGAAAGGGGCCTTAGGTTAGCTGGATATCTCACTCCTCCGTCAGATGTCACACAAGAGGAGGAGGAGGCACATGAAAAGTGAGTAATTTTTAATAATTTGAATAGAATTTATATTTTATACCAAATTTTATCTCATATAAGTATTAGATGAAAACATCAATTCAGGGTTGCTTAATATTATTTTTTACATTTAAATTCAAAATAAAAAAAAAATATGTTATGTGGTATTTTAAGCAAACAACATAAATAAAATAATATTGACTAATGAACACAACTAGCACTAAATACTTTTAAAATTAAATACTAGTTACGACTCTCAATGCGACGCTATAAGAGTTCTTATGGTGTTTGCTTGATTTGTTTTGGTTCCATTTTTTTATTTTTATATTCATCTCCTTAACAAAACCGTCATCATAAACTGATTCGATAACTATAGTTTTTATCTACATTATTGTGGCTAATTGCAAAAATTCACTATCGAAGCATTTTTGACATATAAGCTGTATAAAGTCCTTATAATGGTTCGTATATCAGTCACTTTAACGAGCAAAGATCCGAGAGCTCGTGCACATGGACATTGTACATAGCTAAGGGAATTTCTTCATTGTAGCATCAGAAACACAAACTGTAGTTACTTTAAACGTCTAGGCTGGAGTGAGTACCTACTTAGCCTTCGATTTTAACTCTCGATCATATATAACACAGCCTTACCATCATATTAACTTAAGTAATCAATTATATGGAGGAAGTTTTTTTTTACTTTTGATCTGTATCGAAATTTGAAGAGGAAACAGTATTATTTGACAGGGTGAGAGTAAAAATGACCTATCTACAAGGTTCGTGCAAAAGTGGCTTAGAAAATTGTCCGCGCAAAAACGAACCGCGTGAGTTTCTGGGCAAAAACGAAATTTAATTTAAAAATTTGCCACAATGTCGTACATCGCATCAATACGCAGGGACCTCTGGATTATGGTCAGACTAGGAATTTGCCCGGCATCCTCGTGTGGACTACCGGAAATTTAAGGCTGCCACAAAATTCCCAATATACGAGATTGTACTCTTAACTTACATCGTTGCCATATTTTTAAAGATGCATTTTGTCAGGGCTTATCATCAAGTCCCGGTTGCCCTTGAAGATGTCCTTACAGCTCGAATTTTCAGGCCATAAAATCTCGGACTAGCATAATACTCCTTCGGAGAGTAGAGTTCAGACTATACAAGATTCCCAACGCTTTCCAGATTCAAAAAATTCAAAAAGTTGCAGCGTTCTCTAGGAATGGTGAATTTTTACCATCACTTCTTAACAAACATCGATACTCTAACAGCACCATTTTAGGATCTTCATAGAGACTATAATAGTAAACATCTTATAGCATATATAAAAGAAATAGTACCAAAAAGAGTCCTCACGAGAAACTAACAATTTTTACTTTATTTTACAATTCACAAATAATATAGGTACGCTACGTAAAATCGATAACAAAGAGCTCACATCGAAGCAGGTAATCAATCCGTAAAGCTAGATCTGCCAACTTTACACAAAGGAATGTCCGATAAGTAACTCAGATAAATTCATTATGATCACCAAGCCAAGGCAATTTTATCCTTAAAGAGACATGTATTCCTTTGGAAGATAATGAGACATTCTTTCATTGATCTGAGGCAATTTTTATTAGAAAGATTGAAACAAAAACACCATTGTCCAAATTTTTCTTTAATGGATCGCTCGCTATGGTGTACGAAAAACCCGAAAACCGATCGAATAAGAAATACTACGTATCGCCCTCAATCAAGTGGGTCAATTGAAAGATCTCATCGTCAGATGAAAATCTCAATTTGGGCTACAAACGAGGCCGAAAAATGGTATTACAACGTGCCTTGGAACCTAAGCATTATGGAAGGTCATGGCGTTTCCCCGACACCACTAAACTCTTGTGCGGCCAGCCTTTTTACTTTCCGGGAGAATTACGAACACTCATACAAATTTTTAAATCACAACTCGCTTATAAAAGAATTATAAGAATCGATTGAAAAAATAAGATCTGAACAATCACGATTTAGAAAACAAAATATTTTTGTACCTCAAGAGATTCTTGCGTATTCACAAGTTTTATGAGAGCTGCAGTTTGTAAAGGAAGTCTTAATCCCCTTAAGTGTAACTGTGACACCTATCCGTCCTCTTTGATTTATCGTTATAGCGAGATCCTTCTAAAATTGCAAATTTTTTTCCAGATTTCTGTGATTCAAGCTGTGATATTTCCTCTATTGATATAACCCATCAACCAAGGCTCCGGCCTACTTTCTTTTGGCGCAGCTACCTACCTTTATTTGCACTTGTTACTGAGTACCTTTCTGATCTGTGGGGCGGCTTCTGAGGGGCCCCGATGGTATTCCGCGTTCTTGTTATTTATTCAACCTGTCCAGCCATTTTTCTATGCTCTAGATAAGCTCCGTCATTATCCTCCTCCATAGGAAAAAATATATCTCAAATAACCGACCGATTGCTAGCCTTTGTCATTTTTTTCGAGGCTCTGGTCAGCGACGCACTACGCTTTCAGTGCAAGCCTTCCATTTTTTCCTTCCAACACGGCTCCCTCAAGGGTAAATCAAATACCACTAACCACCTTTCTTAATTACGCTTTATAGCAAGACCGTGGAATTCTCGTTCAAGAGGTTTTCCCGCTTAGCTTTCTATCTGGTTTCGCCGAATGGTTGTCTTCTTATCTGTCTGGTTGCATGCAGCGTGTCGTGTTTCACGGAGCTCTTTCAGGTCAAATCTTTGTCACTTCTGGGGAGTCTCAGGGCAGAATTCTTAGTCCGCTCCCTTTTATTCTGCATATAAATGATATTTCGCTTATTCTACTCAACGCTAAAATTTTTTGTTATGCGGATGATGCCAACATTTTTAATACCGTTTCTCAGGGCTCTTACTGTAATCTGCTAAACACTGATTTATCCACGCTTTGTAAATGGTGTGCACGCAATTGCCTTCCCTTAAATGCTAGTGACTACTTTGTGAATGGCACTGTATTGAATAGAAAATTGGTACGATGGCAAAAAATTTGTTGTAAATGATTCGTAATGATTGAACCGGTTTGAATGGTTGTTTTTTTTGTTTTTTTTTGAGTAAATCATAAGTGCACCTTTTTTTAAAGCATTCGAATTTTGCTTTAGGGAATGGTCTCCAGAACCATCACCATTCGTAACACGGTATGTGATTGGTCTGTTTGGCTAGGTACTGTATTATACACCTAATGTGTATATAATTGATTTCGAGGGGGCTAAAAAAAGTCTACTCTTAAATACTACACATATTCTATGTAGTGTTGTTTTTTTTGGAAAAACATTCTTATGGAACTCGTTTAATGAAAAAAAGTAGTAGAAAAAAAGTTAGTAGTCTTGCATATTACAGATCTTAATAATTTTTACACTTTTTTACTGATGTATATGAAATATATAATTCGCCAGAACCTAATTTTTTACCAGACATGCGACGTGAAAAGAAACATTACCATGTTGAAACGTATTGTCATGCAAAAGGTCCTATAAAAATGTATTTATCTGTAGAAAAAAAAGTTAATTGAAGTTTTGTATCTATATCCATTTGCAAACTCAACATACATACATTAAACACCTTGACGATACTCTAGATTTGCAGATATTTCCGAAGCAGTTGAACTAGCAAGGCAAATTTTTTTATTATCAGGAAGTATAATGTTTTTTCATTGCTCTTAGCACAAGTGTGTTACTTCCTTGTAAAATGTGTTCGTTTTGATGTGGGGCTCGTTCAGGTTGAATTGCTTCTGTTTACTACTTAGAGCATTATTCAGAAGCTTTTACCTCTCATTGCCTACCTATTTATATTCACATAAGGGGACTGTTAAAACATCTCTTTAACATCGCCCTCTTAATTCGAACCGAAATAACAGGACGACGTGGTGATAATTTCCCGTGAAATTTATCTCATGCATGTTTTTTAGAAGTAAGAAAGAAACGATTTCTTTTATCTTCATTCCTTTGAATCTTAAGGTTGGCTGAATTTATTTTTTTACTCATGTATAGTATATATTGAGATATGTTAATTCAATTCATTGCTTTATTTTAATGTTAAGGTTCCGAACACCTAAAAAAACAATAGAGCAGTAGAATGTGTACAACGCAATTGAATCCTTTGAAGTAATTCAAAGTTCAAATAATTTACTGGATTTAAGCTACAGATCCTTACATAATTTCGGGGCGACTAACAACCACCAAATTCCACTGTGGTGGCTGCGGTCGGGGTTGCCTATTTCTGACATGGTGTCGGTCCCATTGTAAGACTCGAAACTGCAATGAATCAAGCAGTTTACAAAAGTATCATTGAAATCAATATGATTTCATTTGCAGATAAGGGGCCGTTCAAGTATTACGTAACGCAATTCTGAGGGAACGCGTTATGTAACATTAAGTTTTTGTTAAAATTAAAAGTCCTAACTCTTAACTCGGGACTCACGGCTCAGTTTATATGGTATATTTACGCATACACATATTTTTTTTACATACGAAAAGAGTCGCGTCACTGAGTATACAGAAGTATATATACATTGCAATAAACCGTTGCGGTCAAGCAAAACCACCTAAACTTCAAGCCATGAACTTTCGAATTTCACGCACACACATTAGAGCCAAAGTGGGCTGAAATTTCGTTTAATTAACGTTGTTTTTTATTCCGGTATTTTGTGCAACATTATTGACATTTTTAGGTAAAAATAATCATAAGACTGTTACTTAACGTTTCGAAAAATTTTTTTAAATTTTTTTTATTATATGTATAGCGAAAGTCCAGTGGACAACCCTATGACGCGTTTTTAACATGGTTACGGTCTGAAATGGGATGGGGAAAATAGAATGTCTTGTTTTTTACATTACCCCCCCCCCCCCTTATTATATTAAATGTAAGTGGACCCTGGAGTCTTTGCTAACAAAATGATAATAAAAAATTAGGAAAAAATTAAGTAGGGAAAGAAATATTAATTTGTTATACCGAAAAATAAACTGAAACTTTCAATCGCATTTCTCTCGCAGTTAGGGTTTTTAAACTGACTGGACAAAACTGCAATACAAATGATCAGATTGTAACTGGAAGTTTTTTTTTTAAATTTTCGTAATAACAGTGAATATCGTTAAACATAGATTTTTTTTCTCGAAGATTTAGGTATTTTTATACCTTTAAAGTAAAAAATTAATTTTATTAATTTTACGAAAATTAAAACAAAACAAAAAGCGCTACGACTAACGAAAGAGAGAAACTTTTATAAATTAAAAGTATATTTAGATTTTAAAATTCAGATAAACCTACCGTCAGATGGACACATTGTTTTAGAAGACCTTAACGGTGGAACTTATATCTTTTATAATTATTGATTTTTTTTAAACAGAAATTTATTAAAATATACTTCAAAGTACTTGTGATATATCGTCACTACGATGCAGAACTATCCTAAGTGCAGTCGTGCGCATTCCTGTAAAATGCGATTTAGAGCCTTATATATTTTTTTCCCGAATTTTATTATTTCGCGCACACGACATATAAAAAAACCACTTGAGATGAAGCTACCGTGTTCACACCAAAACGTTTGTCATTCAACTAACTTGGGCTAGGCATCAAAATCAAAGATTTCCCCAAAAGTGGACTTCGGATAGTTCTGCATCGTAGTGACGATATACTTCATTCAAAATTTTAGAAATTATAAAAAAAAAATTCAAAATTCTCTTTTGTGTTCCGTAGCCAACCAGGAGGAACGTTTCGGTACGTATATTAGTCTGTCTGTCTAACTGTCACAATCCTACGATATCATTTTGCTTTTATTCCTCTTATGACATACATATATACGCGTGAATTGATGAGCGAAGAACAGAAATGAAGAAATTTTTAAACCCCCTCTCAAAAGAATAAAGTGAACTAAAAAAAAATTTATATTTTCACTATCGTGTAGGGCGTTTATAGGTAGCTCTTTTAAAATGCAACAAAAATATTTTGAGATTTTATAATTTAAACCCTCCAGTCATGCGATATTCGCTACCAAAGAAGTCATAAATGCGCTTTTAATCTCTAATTTCTTTCAGTTAGTGCTTTCAATGAACCTTTTAATGGACTCTCTTTATGAAAATTTTTTAGAAAACGTGCAAATTTTGAAAGTGAAACAGTTACGAATTATCTCTGTCTCACTCCCTCTAGTCCCCGTAACTCTTTGTGGGGCATGGGACGTTAGATTTGGGACCTCCGGAATGGAAGGCCAACACATTACCACTTATTTCACCGACGACTTTTTGTGCATATTATAGTAATGACAAATTAAAGTTGAACAAGCCGGAAGTAATTTTCAGAAACATTTTCTTCAAAAGTTTTTTAAAATCAAATAAATTATCTAGGTTGGGACGACTAGGGAACCCTTTTTGTGCATTCCTAGCACGCCTTCAGTCGGCGTTTTTATGAAATTAGTTCGGAATTTAATACATAAACACTAAATACATAAAACTAAGAAAATACTCTAATCAAAAATTTCCTTTTAATTGTAAAAAAATAATATGAATAAATTATATATAAATTTTTTAGATTAATACCTTTTATTAATTTTATTTATTCTTAAGTAAAATAAATCTAAGCCTTTCCGAATATGTTTTTTTTTCTTTTATAAATGGAGCAAGATGGAAGCACTGTTCCATAGAAATTTTTAAAAATCACTTTCACTTTCGAAGGCAGATTCATTGCTGACATAAATAATCGCTGCAAGCTTATCTCAGGTCAACATAGCAAAAGGAATAGCATATCTGATTGAGCAACTTCGCCTTTCTATCTTAGTTTGACAAGACAGTTAATGAAATGTGGTTATACCTTCCCGGCTAAACTGAAGCGGTTTATTTTATTGAAAAAGTGTAGTACTAATAATTATTAAAATTAATTACATATGACATATAATATAAAGAACATGTAGTACAGTATTTGCAGAAATAAAAGAAAATTGTGTACTTTTTAGCGTGCGTGTGAAGTGCGTAGTGTTCGTAATAATTGGCGTTCTTCTGCTGGGGAAACCAGTTTTTGCAAGACATCATGGCTAGAACTACATAGTGAGTAACTTTATCTTCTCGGTCTGCTTAAAGATTCTTGAAATTTATTATAAATTATCAGGCAACAGTGCGCCTTTTTCGACCCCAATTCCACACAAGTAAACTATAAAAACTTATTAAGTTTATGTTGTTTAACATAACATGATTTTTCTTATTAATTGATTGGCAACGGTAAGAATTTGTTGATAAAATATGCTTTGATTAGTTATGGAGTTAAGCCAATATCAATTGTAGTTTTCCAGAGTTGGTGTACCTTGTGTTATAACCATATTCCAGAAGCTTTCTGTTTGTTTTAATATTAAGTAGCAGAACTATTAGCTTAGAAACATAAAATTTCTCAGCTTAATAGTGCAAAAAGTTATTAAAATTTATTTAATATAAACAACTTTTTAATTTTCTTTCAAATTATTCTCGTATTTTATAAATGAAAAGAAGCAGAGAATTATTTTATTTAAATCGAGATTTGAAATCGTACACCATTTTAAGATAAGATAACTATGTAATTCAAAGTTAATACGCTTCTAAATCTAAATTTATAGTATCTTAAGCACTTTACGATTTTAAATCTATCTATTATCTAGAGAACAATTTCCTTTCATTGAATGGATTCAAAATAGAGAACTTAGCATAGAAAAAATTAACCAAAATTATTGATTATTGATTATTATTATTGATTTTAAGGAAAATATTTTTCGATTAAGTTTTTCGTTGCGGTTCAAGTATTACGTAACGCAATTAGGGGGGGGGGGTCTTGTGAAACGTTACGGTGCATTTTAAGGGGGATGTCAAGGATCGCGTTACATAACATTAAGTTTTTGTTAAAATTAAAAGTGCTACCTCTTAACTCTGACTCAGGAATCAGTTTCTATGGTATAGCTACACTACACATATTTTTTTTAACTACGAAAAGAGTCGCGTTACTAAGTATACAGAAGTATATACCTAAATAGCAAATAACCATAATAAGCCGTATACCACGAGTCCGTAGTTTGCACTCTAAGAGTCCGACCGTTGCGGTCAAGCAAAACCACTTAAACTACAAGCCATGAACTAACGAATTTCACGCACACACATTATGGTCAAAGTGTGCTGAAATTTCGTTTATTTTACATTGCTTTTTATTTCGATATTTTTTGCGCAATATAATTGAAATTTTTAGGTAAAAATAATCATCTGAGTGTTACGTAACATTTGGAGGGGGGTTACGCGAAACGTTACGGCGCGTTACAAGGGGAGGGGGGTCAGAAATCTTCAAACTGGTTACATAATACTTGATCGAACCCTTCGGTGCGTGGATAATAATAATTCATAATAGGAAGAAAATCGAAACACGATATATATTAAAACAACAGGAAATAAAAGTAAAACAAAAAAAATTGACATTTTGTAATTTTTTTTGCTAAAGTTTGATAAGACTTAAGGTGGTATTTGCATCATTTTTGCAAAAAAACAGACTCATTTAAAATTTTTTTTTCTCGGAATCTTCATTGTTTATATAAAAATGGATTACACCATGTTTAACTTAAAAACTTCAACTTTAAAAAAATGTTTTTGTCTGTTTTTGTGTCATGGCATTTTTAACGGCACCAAGAAAAGAAATATATAATCAGTGCAAGTTATATCTCGTCACAAGATTGTCTTAAACAAAAAAGCTAAACGGGATTTTAAAGATACAATAAAATATTAAGCACTAAACTACTATGGTGTATTTTTATTGAAATGTCCATATTTGGCGCTCAATTAAAAAATCGTTAAAATTTCCCATTTAAATCTTCCGCCAAAAATCGAGGTTTTATTCAAAATGCATTATTAGAGATCCAATGTCTAAAAGACACAATTTCGATAGAATGTTCAAAACTAGAAGCTAATTACACTTAGAGTTTTTTCTAAATTATTTGCACCAACTTTGAAAACGTAATTTCGAGAAAAACGCTTTGAAAGTTCATCATTCAGTTATTTAATGCTCAAAATAAACAGAGGTGGCATGCTTAAAAGATATATAAAAAATTTTGTAAGTCGAATTTCGTAAAGTTTTTTTATGAATATATTCTAGACATATTAAACTATGAAAAAATATAAACATAAAAAAATTAATTTTTTAACTTTTTATCATGTAAGTTATGGGGGCTATCCGGTATTTCGGTTTCAAAAAATCGATTTTTTTTATCGATGCATTGAAGTCTCAGAATTATTGCCCCCAAATTTTGTGCTAAAAACACAATAGTTTTCCAGTTACAGCCGAATTTGTCACGGCGCGATTCAAGTGCTTTATGAAATATATTTTTATAAAAAACTTAAACATGTTTTTTTCTTCAAAAAAATAAAGCTTTTGCAAACTAATTGCAGATTTCCCGGGACGCCAATGAATCAATTTTAATGATTCTTTTTTAATTGTTCACAATCGATGTCATTATCGCGCATAATACAATTTTTTTTGACATGCAAAATTTGATTTTCAATAAAAAATTTTTAAAGCTAGAAAAATTTGGTGAAAATCGTAATTTTCTTTTCAAACTTGCGCGAAATCGCGTAATTTCGAAAATTTTAAAAACCCCTATGATATGCGATAACTACAGCCCTATGTTTTATAAAAATTCTTAATTTGTAGGGTTCCGTACCTCAAAAGGAAAAAAAAGGAACCCTTATAGTAGCACTACGTTGTCCGTCTGTCTGTTGGCTGGCTGTCGCGTGGAGATATCGAGTTGAAACTAATATCGTAACGTAAATGGTGCTCTTCGGGCTCGACGGATTAATTATTTACAGTCGCAAATGTTCACAATTTTTATTCACTTCACTGATTAATACGTTGCACAATTTTCTTGATAATATTTCTTCACTATATAATGCTTCACTTTAATAATTATCACTTATCACTTCACTGGTTCAAATACAACTGACTCTTCACAGTATCACAAGTAATCTCTTCGCAGTGTAAATCACGACTAAGCTAACCTAGGCTGCTATTCAGCCCTACTTATCTTCTGCCACTAACTTCTAGATGTTTCCGTTACACACCTCACATATTCACCATAGGTTCGAGTCGTCCTTGACTATCCACGTTTGAAATTTCCTTCCCTTGATTTCTGGCCACCTAGGGCATGCACATAACAAGGTTCACTATTTTCCTTTTCGTGGCCTATGTCGCGCACCTTAAATTATCAAATACTAAGGTTCACGGGCCCAAGGTACCTTAGAGCTGTAAAAAAGTTAAGCTTCCTAAGTCAACGCAATCAAAAAATGCGGCCATTTATGCCGCAAAATACGCCCATTTTGCCGCAAATTTTGACACTCGCAAATAAGTCAAAATCTAGGCTGAGAGTAGTAAAAAGATGGTATTTTAACTGAAACTCTTCTTCCATACCATTTTTTTATAACTTAATTTTCCTCTATGTTCTTCTTCTTCTTCTATATAAATAAAATCAGTGTGTGATTTCAAAATAATTGTCATTTTATAAGCGCATGATGTGAAAATGCACTCAAGGTTTGGGTACGAAGGGGTGACATGTAAAAATAATCGAAAATGGCCGATATTGGTGTCAAATCTATGCATTGCCGAGTCAGGAAGATGAATAATGACACTTCCGGTGCAGTTAAATAATTTGACGAAAACCCGTGCTAATCGGATTTCAATGCGAATTTAATGGGAACGTACAGTATTTTCGTAGGCATAGATTACACAGCTCCACAAAAAAAAAATTTAAAAAAATAATAATGTGGTCTGGCCATGTTTTCGAATCATCAGAATTTTCCATAACCTCAAAATTTAGACCAAAAACTCTTATTACCCCTTGAATTTTAAACCACATAGCCCCAGCATACCAAAAACCCCAAAGCCCTTAACCCCTAAACTGCATAACCCCATAACCTCAAAATAAAAGCGGCAAAGGTCACAATACGCTTCTCATTTCCCAAGTTAGGGCTAGATAGGGAGTTCGACAGTACATAACGATTGGAAAATCCTGACCTCATTATTAATTTTTTAAATTTTTTTTATGGGGCTGTGTTATACTATGCCGTTCGAATAAGTGGGAGTGGGGGGGGGAGGTCAAATGCACCAATAATCGCAACGATCGCAAAGTGTCATATTAGTATCGAATCTATACTTTTCGGCGTCAGTAAGATGAATAATGACACTTTCAATGCAGTTAAATAATTTTGTGATAAGACACCCCTAGATAAGGGAGTGAGAAGAGAGTCACACGTAGAAATAATAGAATATTTTTGTAGGCACAGGCAGTGTTGCCAAGTCGTCGATGAAGAATGTCACTAGATAGGGACTAAAAAGGACACATTTTTTTTTAAAAAAAGTCACCAGATACAAAATAATAAATTTTTTTTCAAAATTGCTTCCAATATAATATAAGAAATTTCCAAGTAACAAAAATTTCAATAAAAGGCTGTATTTTCCGGAATCACAAGCGTATTTATTATTGACTGGTGCTCATTAAGAACTTAAGTGTACTTTGATTTAATCTACAGCTGAACTCATATCCTAAAGCGTCGTGTAATTTCTTCCTTTCAAATTGTAAAAATAAAGGGAGGAGAAACAGAGAACTATTGGAATGTGATAAACTCCTAATTTTGTGGGGATACTCTTATCGTAAGTGACAGAAAATGAGTATTGTTAAAAGTTTCAGGGTCCCGCTGGAAAGTCATGAACTTTCACAGGAAATTGCTCGAGTTGTCTTACACATGCGTTTAGCGTTGCAACAAAGCATTAAATGGGTCCGGCCCGCTTGAATGTGTGGTACAACACCGGTTGTAACTGAATTATGTAGTAGCCCAGCAAATATGACAATGAGAAATGCCGAATATAATAAAACGTTAAAAAGTCGGAGAACATTTGGTGTCATCAGAAGAGGTTCAAAATCACAGTGTCGCAGAAAAAAAATCAGTCACTAGGAAAGTATTCGAAAACACCAGATTTGGTGACAAAGTCCCTGATTTGGCATCACTGCATTAAAAGTCACCAGAAGCCACCGCGGTGGAAGTTAAAAATCACCAACTTTTAGATGTGTCTGAGAAAAAAAATGCTGTCACTAGGGAGGTGTTCGGAAACACCAGATTTGGTGACAAATCACTGAATTGGCATCACTGGGCACATGAGCTTCTCGCTAGACAGATTGTGGCACAACCCCTAATTGCGCTGCACGAATGTGTTTATATGAGCCAGTCAAATTCAAAGACAATAAAAAATATATAAAATGACTCAAGTCAAATGAAATGCGAACAAAGAAAATACTACTGATGTTAATATAAAATTTATTGGTTTCACTGAGATGAACAATAACACACTAAATGTTGTTAAAGCACATCTAGCACCCCAGGCGTTGGGGGTGGGAACAGAGTGACAGGAGTAACAACACTCACTTAAAAAAAGTCCGAGTCGCACGCAGCTAGTAATAAATAAATAAATACAGAAACAGTTCTTAGAAAGCCTCTTTTAGAATGTATTGCGCAACACAACCTACTATCATTAGTGAGGGCGATAAATGGCTCATGCAATTATTAACAGAAGGGCTCAAATTTATGACCCTAATGAATATCGAGAAAGTTATTGTGTGGGTAAGGATATGGCTTAGTAAGTTATCCCAAAACGTTTATAATTCACGTAAACCGTGTCAAAATAGCTCACATATATCTGTGATTACAGGGAATAACTTGGTAATTCGAAAATTGCAACTTTTCAGGGACATTTATTTACTTTTGAACAATTCCTGTAAATCCATTTTTGGGCGAAGATAAATTTTGTTGATAACAATGTGGTCGGAAAGTATTAAGGTCATGAGTTACGAACCTCTTTATAGTGCGTATAATACATTGGAGATGACGACAGTACATTTATCTCATTTTAGACATTTTTCGACATACCAAATTATTCCCTGTGATCACAGACATAGTCGAAGAGAAACGGACAGACAACCTGATCAAATTTAATACATGAAACAAATAACTTTTTCTACTTTATTACTTTCTGAAATTAAGCATTAATGAGAAAAAAGATTTTTACTAATTGAATTTCATGTGCAGTAATTTTCGTAATATATTCGAAACTGAAAATGCGAATTATTTAATTCAATATAAAAACACAATTCTACATGGATTAAGGATTAATTAAGCAGTTGCAAGAAATATTTAATTAGTATTGTCTTCTTAATTGTCTAGAAAAGTTTCCTTATTATCTACAAAAGTTGAGATTGCATTTTATTTATTTTCAAGAAACTTAGTTAAAACTTCGAATTCGTCAACGTTTTTATCACATCTTCGTATTATACTTCAATTATGCAGTAGTTCTGGCATAAAATAGAATTTTGTGTATAATTTTATCTAAACTAAATGTATTACTATGTTTTATTGAATATCAGAACATGAAAGCAATATAATTGGTACGATGCCTTACAATTTTATGCGACACTTCCTCTTCCCCTACAACAAAGTGAGGAAATTAACTCAAGCAACTTACACAAAATCAGAATGAAAAACTTTTAAATTTCAAATAATAAAATTAATGAATGCGTCCTTAAATTACAACCATTTTGACCATTAGCAGTAAATTTTCAACTAAATCATTATTTATTTGTTAAAATAGCAAAGAAAATTGTGAAAACTTAAAATTATTTCCTACCTTTCAAACACCCGAAGTATGTCCGTAAATCACTTTCACTATTATCGAGTTTTCACGTTTAATTAGCACTTTCATAGTTCAATTTTATGCGAAATTAACTCTTTAAGCATTAATAAATACAAAATTAAACATAAACTCTAGTTTTATTTCGTGAAAATGTATAAAAAATTAATAAATTCCCGGATCAACAGCAGAGCGATCAATCACTTGACATTTTCATCCAGGAATTTATTACTTTACTTTTATTACCCCAGGGCGCCACCAAGCAGTACGAGAAAATTGCATGTCGCTCCTTGCACTTTAGGTCAATGTAGCGCTGCAAGCTTTATGATACACTAACAAACGGCCAAATTCAAATTGCAAGTTTGAATTTGGTGGTTCGTTACGGCATCACAGAGATTGCAGCGCTACATTGACCTAAGGTGCAAGGCGCGACATGCAGTCTTCTCGTTCATGAGAATAACTGCTTGGTGGCGCTGGGGTAAAGTAATAAATTCCTGGATGAAAATGTCAAGTGATTGATCGCTCTGCACTTGATCGGGGAATTTATTAATTTTTTATACATTTTCACGCAATAAAACTACAGTTTATGTTTAATTTTGTATTTATTAATGCTTAAAGAGTTAATTTCGCATAAAATTGAACTATGAAAGTGCTAATTAAACGTGAAAACTCGATAATAGTGAAAGTGATTTCCGGACATACTTCGGGTGTTTGAAAGGTAGGAAATAATTTTAAGTTTTCACAATTTTCTTTGCTATTTTAACAAATAAATAATGATTTAGTTGAAAATTTACTGCTAATGGTCAAAATGGTTGTAATTTTAGGACGCATTCATTAATTTTATTATTTGAAATTTAAAATTTTTTCATTCTGATTTTGTGTAAGTTGCTTGAGTTAATTTCCCCACTTTGTTGTAGGGGAAGAGGAAGTGTCGCATAAAATTGTAAGGCATCGTACCAATTATATTGCTTTCAATAAACCGGAAACAAAACCCTTATTTTAGATAAAATTATACAACAATTTTTTTTATGATAGGACTATTAAGTTGGTAAGAGAAATAAAATACGAAGATGTGAAAAAAAAACGTTGAGGGGTTTCAGGTTTCAACTAAGTTTCCTGAACATGTAATCTCAAGATAAGATTAAATTTTACTTTCGTAAATAATAAGAAAACTATAGTTATGTAGACAATACTTATTGAATATTTCTAGCAGTTATTGGCTTCATTATATAATTATATTTAACTTAAAACAAAGCCTACACCATGGTTCGTTAATTTTACAAAAAATATTAATTTCGGACATTTATAGGCTGCACTAGGGAGATTTGACCCAAAAACGTTCGTCCTATTTTATTAAATTTTTCACGTACCGGCGAATTTTGCTTAGGTTGAATAATCTGTAACACCAAACGGTTTGAATAACTACAAAATTTGGCAAAGATTTTTCCGTGAGTTACTTTTGAGGCAGCGAAACTTTAGTGAACAAAAAATAAATAAATAAATAAACAATTTTGATATCTCACTCAATTTTCGAAAAATATTTGAAGAATACTTTTAGGTATAATCAAAATTATATAATAATTTTTAAGAAAAGTTCTTAAAATTTTTGTCGATGTTTTGAATTTAACTTTCGTCATCCCGAAAACCCTAAAACTTTTTAATCCTATTTTTTGTGCTTACTTTGAGTTGTAGAGTTTTTGTATTAGGTGTAATTAATTTAGGCTTCCGAGATTAAATATGTTATTTATGATAGCATTTTCTTACTTTATGGAGCAGTACTGGCAGCTATAGTTGCCCCCGTAGTCCGGTCATTTAAGAACGCGTATCATTTATATAAGTGGCAACCAAAAATAGGCGTACATTATTCTTTCTACACATATACTATAAAACATAAAATGATAATAGTCGAAAATCCCCAAAATTCTGTGAAATTTATTCGCACCATAGTTGGATAGAAAACATGCATCTTTCTTTGCGTGAGATGTTAATCTGTTCTGACATTACGTCTTGCCTCGCGGTTAAAAAATCGAAATGTATTAATATGGTTGCTGTAGAAAAAGTGGCAAAAGCGTTAAGAGCGCCCTCGCCTTGCATTGAAATGATTTTTGCCATTACCTTGAAGATTGGAATGATGATACTTCTCATAACAATATAGTGCCCATGATTGGATTGCATTTGCAATTGTCCAAGAATGTTGTTTTATTTTTTTCGCTAATTTTCAATCTGTATAGTTTTACGTCGTCGGTGGAGTAAGTGATAACGTGTCGATCTACTAATCCGGGTCCCAGGTTCGAATCTTACCGACGGCGACCCGTAGTTGTTTTCTGCTGACAACAGATTAAGATAAAAAGGCCATGAGGGTTGCAGAGAAAATGTTAGTGGTTCGGAATCCACTTTAAATTGAAGGCCCATTTGTAATTGTTGTCTCAAATAACCAGGAACTCAGAAATGAAAATCTCGGCATCCGAAATTTTCCCACAAAACCAGGTTAGGTCACATAGAAACGTAGAAAAGAAGTCATTATTAATTGTGCTTCTGACTACATTGGAGAGATGTTTCCTTTGCTTACTTTTTAATAATAATCCATGTGGATACCAATAGATAGTTAGTTAAAGTGATGGACTCTACAGTGGTGGTACGCAATGTGCGTTTCCAGAGAATCTCTTAACTTGATTATTCGGAGATAAAGTACGGTACAAGTCGAGATATGAGCAATCGAGAGAAGGTTATCAGATCCACCCTGTAGAATTCAGTGCCGAACATTCTCACAGGAAGTGAAAAAGACCTTCTTTCATCCCTTCATCTCCGCCCAATAAACCGTGTACACCGCCGTTGTCCTGCCGACTTGCGCTGGGTCCTAATTCCTAAGGTTAGGTCTCACCATTTGGAGTCTGTCGTTGATAGAAGGTATTCCTCTTAACGGTCCGAAGCGGAATATGCACCCACTCCGTACGGACGCCAAGAAGACCAGAGCCCCACCTAACTAGCTTGTCCGCTCTGTCATTTCCCTTTATGTCTTTGTGTTTTGTGACACACGTGAAGGTGATGGTGACCCAGTCGCTCAGGCAGATTATTTCCTCGTAGCATCCCTCTACCAATTTAGAGGTGATAGTAGCTGAATTAAGAGCCTAAATAGCAGCCTGACTGTCCGATAAAATAGCGACGATGCGTCCTCAGAATAGTCAGCTCCTCTGCCTAAAACACACTGGTATAGTCTGCAAGTCTGTATGATCTGGAGACCTTCAGCAATTCAGAGTATATTCCTGCGCCGACATTTTGGAACCGTCCGTAAATATTTATATATTTTTATATATATACTTTCCCACCTCCCCGTCCGTGCACTCTACCCTGGTTGGAATTCTGACAGTGACGTTTCTGCTTAGACTTAGCTTTGGAATGATTTAGTCTGTTGTTGCGGTAGTTAATTGCACTGGTACGCTTGCTGTATGATTTCGCAGTCCAG
Organism: Leptarthrus brevirostris; assembly: GCA_964036015.1. NCBI lineage: Eukaryota > Metazoa > Arthropoda > Insecta > Diptera > Asilidae > Leptarthrus > Leptarthrus brevirostris. The sequence continues at coordinate 2,031,252 of OZ038372.1, read as the reverse complement.
CACCCAATTTCCCTGAGCCTAACTACACTGCCAGATGCGGTACTTTTAATATGTAGGTTTAGGCAAAAGTTGAAGAATCACGTTCAAGGCATCTCCGGGACAAGATCTGCTCAGTATAGGACGTACCATGGCCAACTTTCGTTGAAGTCCCCAACTATTGCCAAAGTTTAATTTACAGGCATCAAAGGCTATGCACGCTTTCTTGACCAGTTCTTCCACGTTTAGTTTCCAGTTTAGTTTTGTATTCAGTATAACGCCCAGGTATATGTGCTGGAGGATAGCGCAAGTGTTTGCCCTTGAATATTAATAGATGAAAATAACTTCAGTATAAATGCAATTAGAAGCCTCATTATTTAGTAGATTTGATTAAGTTGTAGCTAAACCTTCCGATCTTTCTTACCGTTCCAGAAATTTTGTCTTCAAAAAAGAAAGTATTTAACAAGTAATTTCTATTCAAGACTAAATTAATAAATGTTTATCCTTCGGGGAGTTTTAATGCTTTCGCATATAATGTAATGAAAATTTCGACAGCAGTACCTTCTGTAAAATTATTTGAACAACTTAACGTCGGCTCTTTTATGCTATGATTTGTATGCAAACTCCTTGGGAATACTCAATAGGCACATATTTGCCTATCTGTGTCTATAAATTCACGAATTCATTAAAAACACTCGTACAATAATTATTTTAACATCACACGCAAATTCATATTCATTTTCGCTTAGATTACGCTAATTAATTTATCATCGTCGAGAAACAAAGTTAATTATAATTTGTGAGTGATTGTCGTTAATTTGATTCGTTTTTGCATTTTCAGCCAAATAACTTTACCGAAAATTGAGTCTGGCAAAGTATGGACTCCGATGTCAACACCAACACTACGAAGTAAAGAGACTGAAAAATTACGTGATTCCTTACGCTTAGATGATTTAAAAGTAATCGTACCCGAGGTAATTGGAAAAACGTTTTTCTTTTGCGATAAAACTGAGCTAAATATTGTTTCCTTCCTTTTCAGAAACCTGTAAAAAAAGACAAATCAGAATTTGTACATACTAAAAGCTTAGATTTCGATAGTCGAATAAGAGGTATGTACTTAAAAAAGGAATTAATTACTGTAATCCAATTCTTTTGATTTTTGCTTGAAGAAATTACAAATCGGAAAATCATTAAAAGCTCTCGCACAAACAAAAGCATCCTGTGTTTAATCCATTTCTGAGCACGGACATTGTTTAACTTGTGCCTGCATTTGAGTGCTAACAAAATTTCTTGTCCAGGCTAAACTTTTCTCGAAGTATTAAGCTCATTTCCATTTCATAATCATAGTCTCAAACCCAAAATTTGTTTGAACTTGAACCATAGGATATTCGAATTGACTTGGAAAATCTTTTATTTTTTGCCAACCGCGTTATTTTGTCATGTGAATTTTTTAAATTTTGAAAAATTGTTTATATTTTTATTTTTGCTCGGTTTGTGGTGTTTTTGGTGTGTTAATTGTATTTTGTTTTACTTCTCAATGTTTGTGTTTGCTACACAATAATTTTTTTATTTATATGTGTTACTGTTCCCCAATTGGCGGATTGTTCTTACTGAAAACATAGCGTGCTTGGAAGGAACAATTATTATTTATGTTGTTTTATGGCGGTCTGAATTGTTTTCAGTGCGAATAATCTGGCTAGCATTGCAAAAATTCATGTTAGAAATATGTGTTTATATCTGCGAAGCATTTTTGTTGCCATGGTTTGCGAAAAACACTTTTAAGTTTTTTTTTATTATTAACTACAAATCTGGGTATTAGCCAATGTTCTAGGTCTAATCAGCAAATCTGTCGTCGTGGCAATAAATTAGGTTTTTCGTAGTTCTTAATTGGAAGTATTTTGATTGCTAAATCAGTGAAAGTCATTACATTCGCAAAATTTCTCCGTTTCGTGATACAATTGCACTACACTTATATGGTTGTCTTGCTACAATGCAACAATGATAGGAAAAAACAGAGAACTTATTTAATAAAAGTAAAAGTAATTCAACCGAAAAGTCAATGAGCACATACAACTAATTTAATTGCATTTTAAGGAATGAAAAAAAGTCTTAGATACTTTTAACCCTATCCCATCGCATAGGGTAGTCTGGAGCTTAAGTTCGCCAAACAATAAAAGTGTGAATGCTCACCTTTGTTTTTCGACGTAATGGCCGTAATCTTTTCACATTCTTTATTTATTTATTTTATTTATAAACAGATTAGCCCAAGTTGGCTACTACAATAAAAATTACAAAATATTGAGGCAACAACTAGAACTAAACATGATTTAAAAAAAACCTTAATTGGTATTTCAACTACTGCCTAGAACAACTTACTTCGATGCAGGCTGAGCATATATTAAGGAGGTGTGACATCGATGCAATCGGCTCATGCATTCCGTAAAGTATTCGGTGGTATGGAACATGGCAAAAGTCGGAGCTCCTCAAGGATTGGGCCGGGATGCAAATACAAACATCATTGAGAAGTTCGTAGGAGTTGATCCTTCCCTGCAAAAGATCGTGATTTTAAGAACCCTGCGCTTCATTTCAAGTAAGTCGAGCGAGATCAGTTCGAGTCTAGCATGATTGGAAAGAAGAGACAAAGGATCGCGCCAGGGAAGGCCCTAAAGAGCGAACTTAAGGAATATGCGCTAGATGGCCTCGTTACGGTTGATGTGGACAGCGGAGTAAGGGTCCCATACCACGCAAGCATATGCCAGGAGGGGTCTGAGAAAGGTGCAATAGAGGAGCCTAGTTAAGTAGGGGTCATCGAGCTCCTTGGACTACCGAGTACGGAATTAGCCTTGCTCACTACGAAATCTTCGTGGTTCTCGAAGGATAGGCGGGAATTAAGAACTATCCCCCCCCCCCCACCAAATCCTTGACCTTATCTGGCCTACTCAGGAAAGTATTCAAGAAGGATGGGACATCTTCGTCGGGTAAAGATCATTACGGTGCATTTGGTAGGATTAAGGTGGAGACGGTTGCTGGAGCACCAGTCGCGGAAGATACGGAAAATGTTTGCATCATCAGCGTAACACAATATTCTGGAGCCAGCCAGGAGTAATGAGACATAATTAATGAAGATGATGAAGAGTAGAGGGCCAAGAATGCTGCCCTGGGGCACCCCAGAAGAAACAAAAATTTCTTTGAATACGCTGAGTGCGTCCGGAGAAGTAGGAGGACAGCCAATGAAGCTTGCAAACGAGTATCTTGTGGTCTGGACAATGGTTTAGGATTTTTGCACCTTTTTAGGTGGATGTTCTGCTCCATTAATCGTTGTCCTATTAAAAAACCAGAGTCCTCAAAATGACAAAAAGACCGAGTGATTCACAATTAATTTTTCGGACTGACTGAGGCATCCTCTAAGGACAACGTACAGACCTTACCAGTCTCAATTGATCCCCTATGATACCTGGATAAAATGAATTATCCTTCAAGGGACTATGCCTTATGAAGCCACAGTACCTCGAACTTCAAACCTTAGAAATGTGCGCTGTGCCACCTCAATACGGTAGATATGTGCAGCAAAGAAGGGCGCCCACACAGTGCTGGCATACTCCGAAATTGGTCTTACAAAGATTTAGTACAGAAGTTTGATTAAATAATGGTCCTCAAGCTCCCTAGACCATCTTTCACATAGCCTAGCCTCGAGTTAGTCCTGACAACGATGGAAGCCACATGATTCTTAAAAGGCAGATGAGAGTCGAGAACCACACTCAAAAGGTCTATTAAGAAAAGTGGAATGCGAGAAAAATGATGTGCGCTATTTATGTACGCAGTTGAATGCTGTGTTACAAAAGAATTCTTCCGTAATAAATACTCTCGGAAAAACACTAAAAAAGCACTATTTCAGATTGTTAGTGAATCAAATCTTTCACATTTTGGAATTTTACGCGCACCTATTTCTCACATAAATTTCGTGTACAGCCAACTCTAGATACAAGCCCGGTAAACATGACAGATCGGTCATTTCACCACCAAGCGTTTTTGTTGTACGATAGATTAACAAATCCTTGCACACAAATAAAGCTGCACACTTACGTAACCAAAACTAACGAAAAACGCTGATGTCATTGACGCATTTTAAGCTCAATACTTCAACAAAATGAGCACAAGATGGTTTTCTCTTTAAACCACATGAAAATTGTAAGGAGAGATACTTTTTATTGCGTGAACATGTTTAGAAAATTTGTAGGTTAACCTCAAGTACAATCCAATTTGAGACTTTAAAAATATTGCGAGAAATACTACGCGAAAGTACAATTCCCCAAACGTTACCTAATGTTTACTGTGGCAAGTTTCTGCTTGCTTACACCACCAATGATCAGCTGTTAATGCCAGCTACCGGGCTTATATCTAGAGAAGGCTGTGTACAGGATAATAGTGACCGCTTCCTTCGAAACAGTGGGGGCAACAGAGGTAAGAGATAAGCTTACTCACTGGTTGCCATAATATTGAGGAGTTTTGGTATGCGCAGATTTTAACAGCCCTTGACAAAAAATTTAATTTTTTCCCTAATTAATTTTTTTACCTCGTTAATACCATACATATATGTTAGGGTTTCCCTTCTACTGTTGCGAGCTGGAGGATCCCAAGGCGTTTATTTGGTCTGCTTATACTTCAGTCAGTTTAAATAGTTTCGACGACGTCAAATTTTAAACAAATATTTTCAAGACTGGATTATTTTAGAAAATGTAAAAAAACCATTCCTTGACCAAACCAAGTAGCAGTAATAAATTTTTAATTCGATGGTTTTATCCATTTAAGCATTGATTTTGAACATACCGATATCTTGGACAGTTCGACATTTTTTTTTACAAGTAGACGGACAGAATTTATTTGTGAAATCATCATTGTGTAAAGTAATAAACCATACCAGATTACCACAATTTGAAATAAACTATTTTGTCGTTTAATATTAAAGTGTTTTTCGCAAACCCAGTACCCCATAACAAGTTTGTTCATCAGTTTACTAAAAATATTTAAAACGTTTTTTTAAATATAAAAAAAAATAATGCAAAAGATGAACATTTTGAAATTTTCCAAAAATTCAGATGAGGAGCAAAGACTTATACGTGTTAATGAAATCCAAAACCAAAAACCAAATTATACTCGTGGTCGAATGCAAAAACGAGCGCATACGGTCGACGATTTTATGAAAGGTAAATAAAAGCGATCTATTGTTCTTTTTGAAATAATTAACAGTAAAAGTTCGAAATAACGAGATAGTTCTTACATTTTTTTTCTAATAAAATAAAATCCAAAGTTTTGTTAAATTTTCTTCTTCTTTTTATACGCTTTTGCCTGCATTGTCTAACGCTTTGTTAATTTTCGTTCAGTTACTTTTGAATGTTTGTCACTTGTTTGGCTTATTACGAATTTTATAAGTTAAACTTTCACAAAAGATATTTCGAAAATACACTAATTGATTCGACGTTTTCAAAATCGTTAAATAAATACTTATTTACTTTTATCATCAATATTAGTAGTTGAAACCATAGGTGCCTTTTGGAATATCTTACGTGAATTGTTGCATGCATGCTTCCCCTGGTAGGAGTGTTTTTTGAGTTTTGATCTGAGTTTTTTAAGGTAAATGCTTTTTGTGGTCAAAATGTATCGAAAACAAAAATCTCAAATTGAAATACAAACAGTTTCCTTAGAGCAATTTCCTGCACGAAGTTAGTATTGTCGCTTTACTGAATCAGCAAAAGGAGAAAGGAAATGCAGACAATGTTCGTCGAAAAGTTCGAAATCAATACCTCGAGTGTTTGCGGGGGACTGATTTTGTAAATAGATTGGGCGTCTTGTGGAAAGCTTTATAAATGCAATGCCTGCCATTGACATGACAAACAGTTAGCTTTCTTAAGTAGATTTGTCCAATTGTTTGAATACTGAAACAGCTTAGAATGTTCCAATACTTCGAATGATAATATGTTCAATGAGCTACAACTCTTACAAGGAATTATGAATGCTTCGCTTCTATCTGAGTAACTGCTCCGTAAGCATTTGGGGAATTTTTACACTAAATTAGCTTTTGTTATATAATTTCGTTCTGTTTGATTACACCATTATACAAGTGACAGATAACTGAACTCATTTCATGTAAGCTTCTTTAAAGTTCAAGGGATAATAATTCACGTGCATAAGCATTGCGAAATAGCGAAAACTGAATGACCGGAACAAATTTAACGCAATTACGACTCCAGGTTATCGGAAAATTAAAGACTTCCGGAAATTAGAGGTTTTGCATTGTTTTTTAAAGAAGATTCTTTATCGACATTGGAAGAACATTTAGGTGAGATAAAAGTGTCAGATGTTTAAGTTCAAATGTAACCATAGTATAACTACAAATAGTAGACCAGCTTCGAACAAAACTGCAAACATTTCCCTGCACTTAATTCCATTTTTCCTTTAAATGGTAATGCTGCTGAGAAGAAATTACCCAAATGGGAAATCTCTCAGTCATCTTGTACAAGTATTTAGTTGTAAATTTCATTTCGGCCGAGTAAAAAGTTTGGTTATTCATCCAATTTGCAGGTGAATGTTTTTATTCAATTATTAAGACTAAGTGACAAGGATCACAGTGTCAGATATAAACTAAGAGATTTTGTAGTCTCGCGAAAGAAAAAAACGCAAGTAAGGAATTTTTAGAACTGTCAATTACTTAACCAACACATATGTCCGCTTATACGAATTAATCGACGAAAAGGGAAATTTATCTTCTGAGAGTAACACTGATTTTTGACAGATAGTATAAACTGTTTGACAGTTAGAATTTACTTTTCTATACAAAATTGCTAGGACATTGCCACACTGTTTCGTTCACGTTTGACCAGTGAAATTTGGGGAGCTATTCTTCTATTTAGTATCTTTTCTATGCCATTACCATAGAATAATATTAAATAAAAGAACAGCTCCCTAAATTTCCCTGTTCCATCGTAAACGAAATAATCTGGCAATGTTCTAGAAATTTGTACTAAAAAATTTTTTCCATCTGTCAAGCAATAATTCAGGTATGCCGAGCCTGACCAAAAAAATATAAAGTAGAAAGAATACTTCGAATTGACCCAGGGTTATACCGGGGTTATATTGGTCATTTACCGAGTTATTCACTATTACAATGCCTATTAAGCTCCATACTGTACATTCACAAAAGAAAATTATATGACTAGGATTTAAAGCTCCTGTGGTCACTGTTGTTCAGTTTTAATAAGTTTGTGATCATTTTCCAAAGTGAAATTGGAATTATAACTTTAAGAAACGAATTTGAATCACATATTTACTATCCCTTTGTACTTTTGGTGTATGCATTGTATTTTAAATCATCAAGATGGTACCTTTAACGAGGCTTAACAAAATTTCTTGCGAGTCCACGCCCTCCATGATCCCTGGATCTACCCGGCGACGGTGAGGGCATAAGGCTTCTTGAGTAAGCGTGCCCCTCAATATTGTTCCAATACAGCCTATGCTCCTCATTTGCGCGGTTTGCTATTAGCCCTTAAGCCTTTTAGCCGTGCATAGAGGAATTCCACAGAGCGGCTCCGGCCCTATAAAAGGGGTATTAGACCCCTTCCTAGCAAGTTCGTCTGCCTTTTCATTCCCCGTGTAGCCCTGATGTTCCGGTATCCAGATCAAGTTTACTTGATTAGTTCTACGCAGTTCATCTAGGCTCCTTTGGCATTCCCACACCAGATTAGATCTGGTGGTAGATGACGCTGATGATGACCAGCTTGTACTTTTGGTCGAAACATCCATCATTTCTTTGAGCGCTGATATTTTTCAGCGATCACCATCCCAAAGAAAATTTTTAACTCCAAGTTGTGGAAGAAAAACAAGCGTTTTTACTTTTCATTTTTTTAAATAAATGACTTCCACCAAGTGTTGCTCTTTCTGATTAGATTATTTATTGATAAGAATTTGTATATAAGTTTATCAACTAGATGATTGAAAATATATCTTACTTTTTTACATATACTTTTTACTATTTTTATACTCACTTGAATTTAAACTCCCATTGATTCCAGAGGTCATCTACATAAAAATCAGTTAGACAGAAAACAAATTTCAAAAGCATTTAGTGTACGTAGCTAAGGTCATTGCTGCTCAAATTGGATTACAATGAATACCTTAAAACTGTCACAGATTTGAATTTTTCCTGTCCTAAAGTACTCTACACTTTGTTCAATTATTTTTATCCGTTCGACCCCTACGTGCAACTTTGTTTTTTTCTCATAGAGTTTTTTCCCTTGCAAAGTATCCCCCGATTTAAATCGCTTATTAGATTGACAAGTAGTAATTCTTTGAACTGAAAATTGTCATATTAATGGTGACATGAATGCGTTTTTTTTTCTTTTGCTAATACGATTAAAACTGAGCGACTTTTTGTACGAGCTTAAACGATTTTTTGAATTTGCCCATTACAGGTCCTACTGGTCAAACGTCCAGACAGTATTTTCCGTACGTTTCTTCCGAGAGTGATCTGCAACGCTATAAGGCGATCTCATTCCGTCAAAATTCTTGTAACAACGAACAACACCAGCGGACAACGAGTTCATCACTGTCAAATGTGCCTTCAGATTTAAAATCAGATCGGGTAAAGGTGAGATTTTATTTATCACAACCACGTTTCATCTCATTCTTTCAGCACGCGAAAGCACTGGTTTGGCTAAACGTAAGCATGTTTTTTCATAATAATATTTCTGTTGTAATATTTTTGATAAATTAATTCGCTTAACTCGAGAGTTGCATTATACTATGAAAATTTAAATTTTTTCATCTACAAGAAATTAAATAGTTTGCAACTACTGTCAAGTATTGAGAATTGAGGACATCCTATGTGTGAGGCGTCATCTACCACAAAATGTCTTTCACAAGTTATGCAGCAAAAACAATATAGAGCGCGCTACTGAACAGAACTGACCTAGGTTATAAAACCCCTTAAAAATATGTAGATGTAGCCTTCAGAGAAAGATAAGCAATTGGCGTCGTCGAGAATTACACCGAGGAATCTTCACATTATACTCCACTGAGCTGCCTACGCTACTTGTGGATTCTCTATTCCAAACTTTATTATTTATGGAGAAGCTTGGATCATACACAAATTCCCCCTAACTCCTTGCAATACGCATTTAACCAAGACCTGCGATGTATACTTTTTTAATTAAGCTGGGTTAGTACTATCTTCTACTTCTGTACTGATCTGTCGCCTACCCTATGTAAAATAAGTGGATGGCTTACTACTATCCACATAACCCCTTTTTATTAATATGTATGTATTTGCTCAACAGTTATTAAGAGCAGGCATTGGAGGAAAAGCGAAAATTTTTTGAGAACCAAAGTGGAGCAATCCAGTATTCTTTACTAAAAAATTGTGTTAATCATCTTTTTCCGTTATTTTAAATTCGAGCCCTACCATGGCTGTTTTTTGTTCTCCGCCCTCCCTTTGAATTAAAGCAATATATATTTAGGGAATATTTATGAGCAAATGACTTCTATAACTGTGCCAAATTTTTTATATGTTATTTGGTTTAATACAATAGCCAAGCACATATAATTTTTCAAAATAATCCTCTACTTGGGAAACGCATTTTTCCCATCGGAATGGGAGGTCTTTGATCCCGGCACTACCAGGTACTACAGAACCCTAGTAAATGTGTTTGTTGCAGCATAACTCTGGAATGTCTGGAGCAATATATACCAAACTTGGTACATATACGAATTACAATCTCGTAAAAAATACCGCCGAGTACGAATTACAATCTCGTAAAAAATCTCGAGTATTACCGCCACAGGTAAGAAACTCTATCGCTCTTAGAACTGGGGTTGGGAAGAGGGGAAATGTAAAAATGATCAAAAACGACCGATATTGATGTGGTCATTGACATTGACATGAGATACTGAGGGATTAAGACAACCCTAGCACCCCTTGTGGTGGGGGTGGAAAGGTATGTAAAATAAACGAAAACGGCGCCATCAAATCATAAACACACAAGATTGCTTATCGGTAGCTCCCACGTGCACCTGCGATATTGGTATTGTCAACAAAACTAGTAGAATAAATTTGCCTAATAATAAGTGCTTAAATCACCAAGTAGAGACGGTATCTTTCCAGATTTATTACCGTAAGAAATGTATGATCCGCTAATCGTCTATGAGCTGTAATTCTTAGTTATATTTGTAAATTTAAATGTGGCCTGTAAAAGAACATATTTGCTCTCAAATATCTAAGTGTGCTGCTAGATCGAAGACCCAATGGAACCCCCACTTAAAAGAATTACAGAAAAAGCCGTAGTTGTTGACTTCTCTTTGGGTCTGAAGCCTAAAATTATTTTATGCAAGTGATAACAATACCTCTAGTAACTTATGCAATACTTGTAGAGTAGCCAAACATAGAGCAAACGGCAGAGTAACATTGCACAGAACCGCCTGCTAAAAAAATTCTCCAGCACAGCTGTACTATAGAAATTCTTTCACTATATTTGCGTATACAGTCCACGCGTAGTGCAAAAATGAGCTGATTAAACATTGGGTAGGCAAAGGTTTCTTTGGTCTCGTGGGTGGATAGTTGGTGAGTGTAAAACTCATTTTTCGGGATAGCAGCCCCCCCCCCCTATTCGGCCCCCCATTTTGAAAGAGGATGCATAACATTTTTAGCGGTTTAAGTTTATAACCTTGACATTGGTTGCATAATGGAACGCCTGGCAAAAAAAGACGGTGATATTTAGTTCACAGGCTGAGAGCAAAAATGATCTATCTACAATATCCGAGGAAAAGTAAGATTCCGCGCAAAAACGAATCAAACAAAAACTCCGGGAAAAACGATTTAACTACTTATATGCATAAGAATTTTTGATCAGATTCAAACACTGAATGCAAACGTAGTGTAAGTAGTTAAGTCGGTTTTGCCGGAGTTTTTCTCTGATTCGTTTGTGCGCGCAATCTCATGTGGTTCGTTTTTGCGCAGAAAATTTTCTAAGCCACTTTTGCTGGAATCATGTAGATAGGTAATTTTTACCCTCAGCCTGTCAGTTAACTATTAGATATAAGCTTTTATGACTACTCAAAGAGCCAGTATACAGGAAAATTATATATTGTAAGGACAAATGCAAAGTGGGAATGAATAACACAGGTTACGACAAGCGACTAAAGTTACTGATAATTTTTGCAGTTTCGTTACACACTACGCCCGAGAGCCTTTATGCAATAACGCAGAAAAATACCAGAAGTAGTTATACAATAAAACATTTAGCTGCTTTACTAGTAGCACACATTTTTTAGTATTATCCTTGAAAACATATTTTAACGAAAAAAGAACAATTCAATTCTTTTCAATTTATTTAGGTATGCAATCAATGCAATAGTATACTTTTCCAAATAACTTATCATATTTAAAAAAAATGGAATAAGTTAAAAGCGCGCATGGCTTAATAAAAATCATAACAAAGCCCATCTTCCTAAAATTTCTCGCTTATATTTGAGTAACACTTTAATTACATTTTACAGGATAATGGGTCGGCGAAATACTTCCAAGGGAGCCGCCATACACCGAACATGGGTGAAAAGGTAGCACAGGTAAGTGCAGAACGTTTTTCTTTATTTCTACAGAGTTAAAAATTAATTTAAAATATTAAAGTCTAATTTGCTAACACATTATGACGTTAAGTGTGTATGTCCTTTAAAAATAGCAAACGAGTTTAAAAATAATTTTCATCAACTGCAGAGGCAATAAATCATTGAACAAATATCCACGATTTGTTTTGTTTCTTTAGCTCTTATATCCTTCATTATATTGATTAAATTACTTTGCACTATGTCTAGAGAATCATCTTCCTGTACAAATATATAACACTAAAATGTTCCGTAAGATGACCACGTACCCAAACATTTCGAAATAACAAGAAAACCAACAAAAATTCTCAACAAGTAGTGACGCCATACATCGTTGTTGCCAAAACAGTTTTGAAAGCAACACTGAATTCTGCCAAATTTTCACTTAATAAAAAAATTCTCACCGCGTTTCTGAATCCTTGAATCTGTATCATGAAACTACAGAGCATAGCCCAAGATCTCTGTATCATGTCGTTATCCAAACCAAAAAAGGCAAGATAATGTGAATTTCTCGAGAAGCATGCATCAATTTTCTTGTGCCAGAAAACCTTTCATTGGCTCCCCGAAAGTATAATGGTAAGGAGGTTTTTGGAAGCACCTTGAAGGCTGCGTTGGTTTTCTTAGAACACTCCTTATTTGTGTATAGATATATGTTCTATCATCACCAATGGCCACATCGGTGTAAAGTGATTAAAACTGGGAAGGGAAAATAGTTCATCTACACGGATATAATTCGAGGCAGATATTTGGCTCCCGTTAAAGGACAAGAACGATTAGCCATTATCCTTTCTGTCGTTAATTAAGCACTCCAAAGGGTGTGCACTTGAAGCTTATGGTAATTACCGAGGTAGTACGTCTTGCTGGTTTGGTTTAATTACCGACACTCAATTTCGATAATCGCCCAATCATCGCGGTTGTCTGACAATGTCTATATGGGTCTGAAAAGCAAGTGGCCTTTTGGATCTTCATGACTTGATAGATTCAAGGTGAGGGTTAATGTTGATGGTATTGTAATTGGTTTTGTAGTTAGAATTTCCTTTTTATCATGTCGTAACGTTTTTGATTACAAACAGTGATTAAGTGAAGTGATATTTTATTAGAAATCTATTTGGGCACATAATTGGGAACTTAAACTTCAAAATAGGCATGGTTACTGTCTACTTTTATTGTATAGTTGCAGATTCAGAGTACCTTATTAGAAAAGAGAATTCAATGACAAGTTAACTCTAGGCCTCAACTTTTACTTTTAAATTCGTTTCTATTCCAAAGAAGTATACATTTAATCCATTATTGTAATGTGAATATCGTATCTTGATTCCGATAATTCAGATGTATGTATGCATGTAGTTTGCAAAATTAAAGTATCGGAAAAGCAGACAAATTGCAGTTTAACAGATTAGAGTATGTCGTAGATGAAGTGAACATCATTGCGTATGAAACTATAGAACTCCATGTAATGATCAATCATTACAATCGCACGCATGGCGAACAAATACGCCTGGTAGTATAGAGCACGCTCCAGCTGCAGGCCCCAAAATTGAAAAATAAGCCCGCCATACGGATATGCACGCTCCCGCTACAGGCACACAAACCTAAAAATACGCCCGTCATAAATGCACGCTTCTGCTACTGTGTTTTGGCTTTAACATATTCAAGACTGGTAACTCACCGCGTGGGTTATGTGAAATCTCACCCGTATAGACGAGTGTGTACCGTGTGGGTCATCGGCCATTGTTCTCAGTAGCCGAAAACTCACAAGATCATGAAAATAATAATGCTAACAGTTACCTGAAATTTGTTATTTTTCTTAATACCTATATATTTTCCAGTTTCAGTTATAATCGTTATTAACGCGAGTAAAAATAAGACTCAATTTCACAAACGACTACTGCGGATATAGTTTTGCTATTTCAAACGCCGGTATCGAATGAGTTAATCTCTGCGAAAATAATTTTATTATTTTCATTTTAAATTTTAGTCTTGCTTGGTTTAGACTATTTCGTGAGCCTTTTTTGATACGTGCTTTCAGGCGTACCGTGCCTCTTTCGAGTGTCATTCAGGCGTTTTTTCACTGTGCGTGCCTGTTTCTGGGTAGGAATGGGCGCGTCTTATTTTTACTCAGGTACTTTTATTATTACAACAGAAAGACTCTTTGGTTATATTATATTTTAACAGCTTTCATTTAAACTTACTGTTCATGCCTACTCAAACTTATTCGTGTATTTCTGACATTTGGTAGATTTCCCTCTGATAAGTTCTTATAGGTAAAATAAGGATACATCAGTCATAGAAATCGTTTAGATCAGTGTCGTGCTTGTGATTGGTTATAATTTTGTTGGCTTCTCTTGTGGTGTCTTGTATTTTATTAATTTTTATTCCAGTGCTTTCTTGCTGCATTTATTGAATCCATTTTAATGTTAAAAATAGCTCTCTCACAGCGCGTTAGCATGAACACATGCGGAAGAGTATATGCTGTGAATGCGTGATGCCCTCTGAGATTATTTGTAAAGGTAATCTTTAATCAAATGAAAGCAGTAGCAGTAGTAGAACTGAAGTTTTTCTTCATGTTAGAACTAGCAGAAAAGAAAGTTAAACCGTTTTTTTAAATAATCAAATGGAGAATTGTTAGAATACGTTTTTATTTGATTTTAAATTTATTTTAAGTTATTCTAAAATAATTATTTATTATTTGGTGCTCATTATTTGAATTTCAAATAATTTATTTGTAATCCGATCGTGCGTTATTTGATAATCAATTAATTATTCGTTAATTGATAAATTATTCGCAAATAATTATGTGTTCATCCGCGTGTTTCGCATAAGGTGTTCCGAAATAAGTGGGGTGAACGATCTCACGTAGAAAAACAAAACGTTGTATGGCGCGGTTAAGACCGTTCGGGAATTACAGAAAGATTTATAAATTCAAAATTTTCGTGAATCAAAATGTTCAAGAATCTTTTATTACTATTCTTGAACATTTTAGTAGACTTACCAAAAGACACCCTTTTAATGGGGTACGTGAAAAAACAGAGTGTGTTTTCACTCTGTGGGAGGGCTAACAAAAATTATTTTTTTTAAAGTCCAATTCTGTTTTTGACCCATAAATCTGCGATCGTATGCCAAAGTTCATCATTTAATGTGGTGGGGTTGTGATATGCAGACAAACGGACAGATGGACGTACAACGAAAATATTCTGATTGCTACGAAATCCTAAAAAGGTGCCTACAACATTTCTACGCAAGCACTTGATTTATCAGTTAGCTTCCAAGTTAATAAGGAAGTAAGGATAACATACCATCTCTATACCAAGAAGTTAGTATCTACTTTGATGAGCATTTTCCACTTTTTAAAATTAATATATTATAAATCCTTGTCCCAGGACCGATCATTACGTGCACATTAAGTAGAAATCGGAAGCTCCTGTTTATACAGTAATGAGCAACTTAAGAATTTCTATCAATATATGAGTAACATTAGGGAAAGCTTTGTAATCTGATACTCCCTTGATAGTACGAAATAATGATGAGTCGTCGAATTACCTACTTGTCGAACATGTTCCCGTTGGGTGAAATTTTTATATCCACAACCTCCCAACTATTTATGATTTCCACCATCTGCACGTTAAATACCTAAAATATGATAATGAGATATTCAAATATTGACAGGTATCACGTGACTTTTCTTCCTCAAATTGTATAGTACGTTGATTAACATAATTTATTCAGCGTTTGACGAACTTATACTCACCTTGACACGCTGCCTAAACAGAAATACTAGTAAAACTTATTTCAGGAGATCTTAATGTGCAGGTAATAAAGTGTTTGGAATAAATTTTAATAACTCAATTTGTGACACGTGTGAGAAAGCTGTTAATGTGTAACCAAGAGGTAAACACTCGCTCTTGACATTTATAAATTTTGCGAACAACTTTCACCTTTTCTATCTGACTATTAATTTTTACAAGCTACTTTGTGAATATAGATACATATAAATATAATATCTTTAATATATTTCCTTACAAATGTGAACAGTGGGAACCACGAGACTTCCTAATCCCTAATTTAACTCAAGGTTGTGATTAATCACCCAACTGTTGAATGATGAATGGTTTTTAACACTTCTGCTATTTACGGAATGTATCTATCAGATTGCTGCAGCATATACACAACAAGTTCTACGTCTTAAGTTTATTTTAAATTATAGAAATTTATCTTGCCCACATAAAAAAACTACTATAGTTGGCTCTAGTTAGAAGTAAGAATTTGCAGGTGAACTAAAGACTGCTAACGTTTCACTGAAAGAGGAAGTTGTACACATTACAAACGTAGATGTTTTTTCAAAAAGCCCATTGAGTTGAAAGAAAACTGTAATAATTTATGTAATGTTTAATATTAAGTCGCATCTCACTACATTACAAAAAGCGCAAAAAATATATTATAAAATCTAACACCAAACATACCAAACATAAATTGATTTTTATTTTGTACTAGTTGCGAAATTTACTAAAGTAGATGGCTAAGTTATTCCATAATTTTTTAGGGATTAAACAACAAAAACATTTTTAAAAGGCCGTCTTTATATATAAACTGAAATTAATCTAAGCATTCACACCTTCCAGCAACTTCTAACAGGAAAATTAAAAATTTTTAAATCAGATTTCGCCATTAAGCAGTATTTGTTTCATAACATCATTCAATCGTCCTTTATTTACTCAGCTTTTCACTGAAGTTAAAATCGTTTTTTCCTGAACGCTTTTAAAGGATTTGATTTTAGTGTAGAACCACAGATTAAAGGTATTCTGGGAAATACTGCTTGACCTAGTTTTCAGATCGGGATGATTATGCATCGTCGATAGGTGGATTTTTCCGGAATGGAATATCCGATGTCACTACTCAGAAACGTGGAATAGGATTACAAATCTCTCGCAATTTCTCTTCTAACTTTTTATCGCATTTTTATTAAAACCGAAATGTGAGTTGGGAAATAATCCTCCTTCAGTTTTATGTAGAAAAAATAGATTAATTTTATTTTCTGTGATTGCTGAAAGATTCTTTTAAATAATCACTATGAATTTTATATGCTCTTATATTGTATCTCCTTGTCTACTACACATTTTTAATGTGATCAAAAATATATTTTTTATTATAATTTCAGAAAGTGTTCATAGTATAAAAGGTATATATGACAGGCTGAGAGCAAAAATTACCTATCCACAAGATCCGAGCAAAAGTCACTTAGAAAATGTATTGCGCAAAAATGAACCGCGTGAGATTTTGGGCAAAAACGAATCAGAGAAAAACCGCGGGCAAAAACGAATTACCTACAAAAAGCAATGCAAAGTTAATGCAGTTAAGTAGTTAAGTCGTTTTTGCCCGGAGTTTTTCTCTGATTCGTTTTTGCCCTAAATCTCACGCGGTTTGTTTTTGCACGTAACATTTTTTAAGCCACTTTTGCTCGGACCTTGTAAATAAATCACTTCTACTCTCAGCCAGTCATATGTAGGTACTGATAATATCTATACTGAATTTAAAATAATTGTGAATGGGGCTGAATCCAACCTTATGGATTTTAGGTGATTTATGTCCCTCTGCGACATGTTGCAGCTATTTAAGAGAAGATTGAATAATTGTTGTAAATTCTTAGTAGATAGGTTTGCCACATTTCTCCTCACCGGTTGAAAAGGTTAATATTTATACAAAAACTGATTAATTACAGTATATTTGAAAACATCTAAACACTAAATCTAAATACACTTATTGAAGGCTTCCCACATTTTCTGTATATTTCGTATTTTAATTTTAAATCTTTTACACAACAATACTCTAAGTTCTGAGGGTTTTGAATTATAATCATACCTGAGAAAATCATCGACCGTTAAATTATTAAAAAAACAGATACTAATACAAAAGAAATCAAAATAAAGAAGCAACTATCAAAAGCAATACAAGACTAATAAATAGCAAAACCAACTAGAAAATAAAAAGAGAAAAAAGCAAAAGGAAACAAAATCAACAGATATGAAATTTAATATAAAATAAATTAAAATGAATAGCTGAATAGAAATTATTAAATTTCCGAGACAGTTTTTAAAGGTTCGTGAAAACCAGAATTAGACGGATTTGGATCAACGACCACCATGAAATGCATCCCGGGTTCGAGACCAGGTCTTCCCGTGGGATTTTAGGAATTAAATGCAAAAATCCACTCCGGCTCTGGGCTGTTGTCTCACTCATGCAAAACAAGACATTCAAGTTTCCTCACTCCTCTTACCCTAATTCCCTTCCGACCAAAGTCATGCTAACGCATCAAAGGCGGCCCCCTAAGATTACGCAAGGAGTGAGCCGAAACTTAAATGTTGAAAAATTATCGTAATACAGAGGAATCGATAGTAGCTTCCATATAGTCAAAAGCAAAAACAGTTTTGAAAATTCTACGCCTCTACTCAAGGAATCAAGATTAATGAGATTAACCTATTAACGCCAACGAATGGGCAAAAAACTTTGATAACTTTCAACGCTATAACTTTTGATGAAAAGTGATAGAACATTTTTTTGAACTATATATTTTTATAGTTTGAAACCTGCTCTTTCAGACGCCGGAGTCAGAATTCGTCTACAGAATGATCCAAAATAAATATGAACCATTTATTGAAAAAAAATGCTCAATTTTTCGCTTTTTTTTTTAAAAACCCAAATTTATAGTACGCCAGCATATTCAGATTTGTACGTACATCTAAAAAAGGCTGGGATGAGCGCTACTGGTACTGTGAGGGAGAACAGATTGGGCATGGAAGAAATGAATATGTTGGACACTTTGTTTTCCAGATAAGTGCAAACTAGGATCTCAATAATAAGTAGGTGACAAGAAAATTAGTGACCACTTCTTGCGGATTATCTAAGACTACAATTCTAACTACCAGTTAATTTTAAACCAAATGGCTTTCATCAAGCTTATGATCAAGCTTAATTATCGTTGTTATCTCTCGTTTTGTTATATTTCTGAATTAAGCCTCACTCAAATATTAGTAAGTTGTGTTATCCTAATGGTTTCGGAATTAATTTGCATGACCACAGTCCCCGTCACACTTCCACAGTTTCTGCAAACACAGTTGACTTAATGAACTTGTACTGTCGGATAGATATGCTCATAACATACCCACCTGAGATTTTATATCAAGAAATTTATTTCATATAATTGCAATATTTGCAGAAATTAAATAAATCAAAAAATTGATTTTCAATTCATTGCGGATATAGCAACGTAACCACTGTAAAAGTTGTTCATTATGCCAGTCACGTGTAACCAAGAAGAAAATCCTACGTACCTTTTTCTCTTGGCGGCATTTAAAGATAAATTGTAATTTATAACGTAATCGATAGCAGGACGTGAGCATTGAATGCCTCTTTCCTACTACTGCCCCTACGAACAATTTGTTCATCTCCATTAATCGATGTGAGAAGCTTGCTCTTCAAAGCCAGAGTACTTTAAATTTTAAATCCCACCATCCTTTCCATCACTAAAACGTATTATGATATCTTCACTTTAATACCTATACGTAATCATATTTTTATTTCATGTATGCTCATATGCACTTCCGAAGAAAGTTTTTAATATTATCATTGAGCTATATTGAACGCTTAAAGTATACTGCTCTTCCTCGGAGCATTGAAATGGGATTACAGGAGCTAAATATTTCAAAAGTAGTTCAATTTTTTATGCTGGATTTTTGTCGTACAAATTTCATATCCTTCCGTACGGCTACTAATTCTTTAGGGAATTTTTTAAAGCTTACTCAATGATTTCACAAAATACTTAAAACTTCAACGAAACATAAATAATTGAAATAAAATTCCAAAAGTGCAATGATTTGGGTATTAAAGCAGATGCACACTGCTCAAATTTATGGAAGTTGTAAAGGTATTATATGAAGCGTGAGAAATTATTTGCATGCATACAAGCGTTGCGGAATTTATAATGCCAAATGCATGGAACATGTTCAACGTATTAAAGGAATCAAACAAGTTTTAAAATAAAATAATAAAAAGAAGTGCGTTCAAAAATTAGGTATGTAATAATTTTTTGCGAAAAATATATTACGCGTGAGATGAGACACCTTTCTTGTAAAATAAGGAAAAGGAAAGCCAGGAAATGGAAAACACATTACTAAGTTAACGTTTAAATTGAACACCTAGACTGGTGTGCCCACCTGGTCTTGTATGGGATAGTACATAGTGTTTAATTTTTTAAATACATAATACAATAAAATGAAAGTTAAGGGGGTGATCACTGCTTAAGGCTATGTAATATTATTACGTCAGGTTAAATGAACAAAAAATAAAAACAAAAAATAAAAAATACATGTACACAGGGTGTATCAATATACACTCGGGTTTAATTCAATACAATTCTTTCAGTGTCGCCGTTCACCTACTCGAGTCAGTTTTTATATCCTCTTCAAAATTACCTTTATTTTCTTGACTATCGATCCTAAAACCATGCCCTCTTTTTGACATTCCTGCGCAAGATCAAGGCATTTACAAAGTTCAAAGAAAGGCTATACAACTTATTGGTGACTTCACTACCTCTGTTGTCTTACACTTCTCTATCGCAATTTCCACGCAATTCCTTGTACGAATATTACGATAGAAGAGGTTTAAGTTGCTCCCACCCACTTGGTAGCGCTGTCATATTTCGGGAATCTCTCTTAAGCAGTATGTGGAATAGTTTACCATTCTGTTCTTCATCCGTCTAATGAGCCCGAAACTGTCAAAGAAGGCGTACCTCGTCACCTCCTTCACTGAAAATCTATTATATTATACTTAATTCTTTACTATTATGACTGAAAATATATTAATTGAATATTATTTAATACTTAAAAAAATGGTTAAGAGCATGTTGGACAAGCCCCTAAAAAAATGCAATTAAATTACATTTTCACTTGAAATACTAACTAATTATTTTTTTTTATACGATGTGGCCAAATCCTAGGGGACAACCCTTTGATGCGTTAGCATGGTTTTGGCCGGAAGGAAATTAGGTAAGGGAAGTGAGGAAACTTGAGTCTTGTTTTTGCATTGCTGCGAGCAAGACAACAGCCTAGAGACGGAGTGGATTATTTTAATTTCTTAATAAAAGCTCACGGGGTCATCTGCTCTCGAACCCGGGACCCATGGCATGTTGTTTTTGCCGCTCAACGTATTGATCCAACTCCGTTATTCAGGAATTTTTGAAGATAGTTTGCATCTCGTGATGGAAGGGTTAAAATCAAAAGGACCTAGGGCATGTATGGGACGATCATACCTAAGTAAAATAAAGCTTTTTCAGCACACTTTTCACACTATAAGAGTATTTTCAAAAATCTTATCAAAACTGTTTTTGATAACGTCTGTATACAAAATTTTATCTTAATAGGTTTATAAATGAGAAGATGTACGGGCCCAAGTGCAGACGGAAGCACGGACAGACCATAACTATTCTAGTTGGTATTATTAAGCAGGTGGTAAATTAAGCAGGTGAAAAGGAGTACTGAAAAACATTAAATTATTTTTAAAATTTATAACGATTACAACAATTGATACAAATATTTGTGTATTAACTGTATATGGTATATGGTAAAAACAGCATCTATAGTTTGGTCGTCCAACACCTTGTCAATAGGTTTTTATCTTTGGTTTTATCTTCTAAAATACGTGCTGGTGATAATTTATTTAATAAAATAGGACAAACAGAGCGTTTTTCAAATGCAAGTAGAATATGGTGGATAGATTCTACCACCCCCCCCCCCCCCCCCACCCATCCACTCGCTAAACAAAGGCTGCATTTGTGCCCTGACACACACAAATTACATGATCAACAAATTGCCCCCTATTGGGCGAAAACCTAGATCCGCGCCTGGACTGAGTGGAATTTTCATTTCGCGATTTTTAATGGTCCGTAAAAATTACCGTTGTAAGTAAAAGTAATAGTGTACATACAATATTTACAAAGATAAATAAACCTAAGCGACCTGCTTTAAAAGTCGCACCTAAAGTTACCACAACGTTTACTATTGACATACCAGTGTAGCCAATTATATTTGATGTGACATTTTTGCTTTCTACTGGCAATTAAAAACATTAAATTCCTTACACGTAAATCTACCAAAGGGTCTTCTGGCGGCATGTCTTAAGGACCATATCTTACACTGCTTATAATCCTTTTTCAAAAAAATCAGAAAAGGTCTGATCAAAATCAATATAGCTGTTCAAAACAAAACTAATGTGGTATATCGTCCCAGTATCGGATTTTAACTCCGACACATTAATTTCAGCCTAAACAAAATTAGGTAAAATATCTTTTAAGTTAAGAAAATAAATGTGGGTCTCTAATGTGGGTCTAACCGAGATATATATGCTAAGTATTGGTAAAAAATCGCATAGGACCAAGAGTAGTGACGTCCTCTAATGTCCGGGGAGCTTCCTGGCTCTTACCTCTTACTTTTTGTATGCAAATTCGAATCAGAATTTGATTATCACTTGCTCTGACTCTGAAAAATATATCATGAAGAAATCTGCAACCCTAAGGCTTCTCTGTTTTATTTAAGTGTGTTCAAAGCCCCTGATTAGTTATTTATTGTGCTAATACACACTGCTCTTGGTCCTACTCGGTTTCAGAGTACCCATTTCTCTATAAACTTCACATTTGTGACCCAAAATTATTGTCTAGCTTTAGTAAATCATATAATGTTTGACCACCTGACTCCTCCGCCGTCATATAAGTACCATAATATTGTATCGGCATTGCAAGATTTGAAGCAAACAAATATTTAATTAAACCATTTAAACAAAGGAATGTACAGACAAACAACATAATTTTATTATATTAGTATGATACCTCTGGCATTTAATATACTAGGTTAAAGCTGTGTTGCTCAACAAGGAAAAGGAAAATAGATAATCAAGATGTTCGAATGCCCCCCCCCCCTCCTATCCACTATTTAATTTAAAAAGAAAATTTTGAAATTCTTTCAAAATTCTATTGTGCCAAACTTAAAGGCAATAATAGTTACTGAGTAAAAAGACCGTGACTTACACACCCGCTCAAAAGCTTGGAGCACACTATATATTTGTCAAATTTCAAAGTTTTTCATTCAGACATAATTACATTTTATCAAGTATTTCTAGTGATTGTAGGTGGTTTAATATTAAGCTAGTATTCAAAGCAAAATACCTTGAATAAATAATAATTAATTAAAAATAATTTTTTTTAAATTAGAAAAACGATAACAAATGTTAGGGTACTCCAAAGTTTTCTTCGAAGGTATACATACAGACAGAACCCTAAAAGGAAAGTGTTGTAAATAGGAGAGGTTGAGAGTAAATGGTATATCTCATCAATCTCAGAGTAAAAACGAAATAATTATAGTTCAGAGCAAAAGCGATATAGATAAAAAATGCGAGCGAAAGTGAGTTAATCACTTAACTCTTTTTGCTCGCAGCGCAAACATAACTTGGTTAATGATATATAGTCTTCTGGTCTTTTAACTCTTTTGCTACCAACGCCTTACAGAAAATTTCGGCACCAAAGCCGTTATTTTTTAAAATTTTTGTGTGATAAATTTATAACGTTCTAAATAAGTGACATTTTTAAATTTAGAACAAATTTTTCAACGGCAATGGGCTAAAGAAAAGTAATTCCTTTTGTAGCCCACTGGTCACATTTGGTGCAAATTATTATCTTAAACTCCATATATATTTCTGACGGCGGGCTCAGGCAAGAAAATCGGTTCGTCACAAATATGTGTCGCTGATGGCCATTGGGTTAAATATAATTAAGACTGTTAATAACAAACAAAATTCTACTAATTAAAATGAAACTTTGTCCAACCATTCATGCAAGTCTTCAATTAACAGACTAATTATTGGGCCTTTTCGTTGCGAACAAAAACAAGTTAAGTTTTCGCTGCAAGCAAAAACGAGTTATTTTTCGCTGCAAGCAAAAACGAGTTATTTTTCGTCACGCGCAAAAACGAGTTTGAGATATAACCCGTTATTGCTCGAATTTTTTTTAATATCACTTTTGCTCTGAACTATTGTTGTTCCGTTTTTGCGCTCAATTATATCTATCTCACTTTTTCTTTCAGTTTTTTCAATAGTTTCAATTGCTACTATTTTAAAAAGGTCAAGCAGCGGAAAAATGCTCAACCTAGTGACTCTAGTTATCAAGACACTTACCATCTGAAGAAACTCCAGTAAGTTGAAAACGCCTCACGCTACCCGCCAAAGTAATTATAAGTACGCCGCCTTAGTTTACACACATAAAGGTAGAAGTCGCAGTTTCTCTGAAAATTCTAATTAGGTTGCGAAATTTTTCTGATTATAATGTCACCGGCAACGTGATTTTAACTGGTCCCTGAGTTATTGTTTTTATCACACAGCATTCATTCCGTATATTTGACCTCAAAAGACGAGATACTGAATTTAAATGTATCCAAATCTCTAATAGGCTTATATGTGCCCACCTGGATTTCACCTACACAGGTTGTAGATGTGAAACCCACACAAGACTCAAGAAAGACGTCAACTGGAACATGGAGGCAATAACAAAACGAATAGCACAAAATTTGTCGCAGAAAACGGGACATTTTTTGGGGGAACTTCCTTTCTGCGTTATCAGTTTTGGTCCATCACTTAAGATTTTGGATTAGGGGGTAAAACGGTCCTTGTAAAATTGTTAATGTTGATTTTGTTGAAAATTTTGAATTAAGTTTTTAATTATTTTTACTCTTAAGAGTTGTAAAACATACCTATGTAATTATGTTTTGAGGTTTAGATTGAATTTATTATGGAAATTCTTAACGAGATATGCCTTCAATTTCTTACATATTTTGTAAATGTCCGCGCGTGCAATGACACTTATGAATATTAAGGACGAATTTGTGTTGAACAGCACCCGCCCACATTTTTTTTAAATTTAATTTCATGAACATTGCGAAAAATGCTTGCAAATAATTAAACTTTCTTAAATTGAACGGATTATTTCTCGATTTGTAAAAACTTGACAAATCAATTCTTCATCATACTTAGAACCGAGAAATCTGTTGATCAGATATTTTAAATTGTCCTTCAGGGACTAATAATTTTTATATTTCATTAAAAAACACTTAAGTCATATTTACATTTGCAATTACAACGAAGACAAGCTAAATTAATTGGATTTCTTGACTGAATTAACACCTAGGGTTCTGTTTACAAATTCACATAAGTGAATAAGTTGAAAAAGTGTATTTTAACTTTATTGAAATTTATTAATGAAAAACTTTCGGAAGAAACATTTAAGATGATTTATTTAACAGAATCAGGGATATCACGATCCTCATGGACTGTGATGGCAATGTCCCTGATTCTGTGTATGGGAAAAGTAATAACATTGCTAATAACTTATTAGTGCCGAAGTTTCTGGTATAGTGCATTCCGTGTACCGTGAAAAAGTGACTCCTTTTCTAAATTTTCTTAAATCCTTTGCCGTTGTTTTATTCCGTGTTATATGTAGTAAGTATAAATCGACATCCTCGACATCCAAACAACCAGAATTTCCCATACTCCATTCCTTGGCAGTTTAGTTGTTACAAGTTTACATAGAACTTCTCCAATGACATTTCCTATTCCATTGGTTACTTCTTCATCTGGGCAGCTCACAAACAAGATAAAATCGTGGTAATAAAGTTTTGTAAATTCTGATGACGGTCACAAACTTTCACTTCAAAATAACCATTTTATGTTCATCAAAGCAATTAGAAACAGCATCCCGGAAAATGCAATTATTCATCTTGTTTTCTTGTTGTTGTGTTGTTGTTTGCCACCATCTTTCTTTGCATCGTCGAGAAATAAACATCTATTTTAGTACACTACTATTCAAAATATAAAACCAAAACAATATTTCTCTTGCTGGTTTTTTTTTAATGTAATTGAAAGTGGGATCAAAGGCTGAGATCTTTTTCACATAACAAAAAGCCCCAAAGGCAGATACTGAAACATATTCAGACGAGCACGTAGTCAACTAAATAAAAGTGAATTAAAATTGTACAAAATAGTCATTCCGGGGAGCAGTGACGAAGGAAAATTCAATTTAAGAATTTGAATTTTATGCGAAGAGCTTCTATAGATGATACGACTAAGTACCACTTTCGGCAAGGTTGCTTGTTTTGTTGAGACAGAAAAGAATGCATAATGGAGGACAGGTATAGCTGAAAGAATTTAGAATATTACGTTCCCAGTGGTTTCTTCTCTGTAGAGAAATTTTTTATGTTGAAATAAAAGCCGCTCACTTTACGGGATTAGACTAACTTGACGCCACGTCATACTGAAATTGACATGGTGTTTCTTATCTATTATTAAATTTTTTGTGCTATATTATGTAAAACGCTGCTTAAATAATAGTACTTCTAAACAATTTAGTCACAAGTTTCTCCCATTTGCCAAAATTCATATACGACAAACAGCCAAATCCCTCTCCGAACTCAATCAATAACACAATGGAGAAGGTTTTTATTTTTACCATGTGGGTACGATGGAAACGTCTTTGTTTATTATATCAAAAGCCTCTTTATTGCCACTATAGATGCAAAGGACAAAATAAAATATATCCCTAAGGATCGCGTGACTCGTAAAGGATTTGAAAGCTCCACTTATCACCAGACCAGCAACACGGAAAATTAGTGTGTGATGGCACTGAACCTCATTAGTATATCTATAAAAAGACTATTAAAAGAATAACTTCATGAGTATATCTTGTACCGTTAATGCTATACAAAATGGTAATTGAATGTGTTTTATTACTTTAAACTAAACTCATGGCACGAAACTTATATGGTCAAAATACCACGCTCGTAAGTTTACGTATATTTTCACGTCTTTATCTTTATTACTTCAGGAAGCTTTTCTACACGTGCAAAATTTTAGCGGTTAACACGTTTCTCAGTGTGAGGTGAATATACTCTCTCTCTCGAATGAATGAAATTTGGGAAATGTTAAGGAACACACTTTTCAGAATAAATGGCTTTGAACTTACTTGACTTTTGTAGTCACACATTTTTAAGGCTAAATTGAACGCAACCTTTAATTTTATTGTGCATTCGTAGCATTTCTAATTATAATAATTAATTAGGAATATTTCGGTTACGCTGTAGAGTAGGTGAAATTTTGCTTAATTTAATTTCTTAGTTTTTTTTGTGATGTTTCCAAAGCCTAGGGGACAACCCTTTGATGCGTTAGCATGACTTTGGCTTTTGAAACTTGAATGTCTTGTCCTTACAGTGCGGCGAGCTAGAGGCAGCCCAGAAAAGGAGTGGAGTGGTCCCACTCAACCAATTGATCCAACTCCGTCTCCTTAATTGATTTTTGGCAGTTTGGGAATTACACCTTATACTTTAATTTGTATTAAAAATTACTACATTCCCTTATCAAATAATTAAAACTTACGAAGCAATTAATATTGGCAACTGCAAACTCTCTGTTTTCTTTAGCAAAAAATGTCTACTCTACCAGGTTCGGTTCAGCACTAGCGCCTTAATTTCCTATCATGACTTACCAATTCTCTCTCTATGGCTTTCCAAAAATTTCTTCCGCGGTCGTTCTGCCTTTCTTTTATGACATAGTCCAAACCCAGTAAACAACCATATGATGCAAGTAAATCATTTATACGACCGGAAGGGAATTAGGACAAGGGGAATGAGGGGAATTTGAATTTTTACAATTTTCCATTGCTGCGAACTAGAGAAACGCAGTGTACATATTTTTTGCAATATTAAATGAAACTTCGTCTCCCTGGGGTATTGTGTGGATCCCAAATGTGTGATCGGAAAGGGAGGCTCGGCAAGCCTCCACAAATACTTTTTTGTTCGGATCTATTAGGGAATATGGTGAGTATATAACTCATATTTTGGGCACAAACTTCTTATGTGGCGCCGATGAAACGAAAATGCGAAACTCGTGACTTCATTTCCCGCTTCTCCTCGTTTTAGCGCTGGGTCACAGCATCAACTCAAAACATGCAGCGGCTGAGTTGTGTGTTGCTTGGTATACATGCATAAACGCAAACATTTTAGCAAAGAATTGATCTATCTAGAATTTGAAAAACAAATTTTTTGCGGCAATATGTTATGAAATTAGCCACCCTTTCATACCCTCACCTTTGATTCAAACTTCTTACAAACGCCAACGTCAAAAAATTCGATCTAAGGCTTACATGTGTCTAAGCCACATGTTTACTCCACTGCTCCATCAATCCCACTCCACCGTATAATTTTTTGTAGCGATACCAATGGTAACATACATTAAACTATACATCAAAAACAAAATCATTCAAATCAGTCCACACATTAAGAAGTCAGTCTACCCCTCCCCACTCCACCTAAGTTACAACTATTTTCTAATAGTAGCAAGGTGGCCACAGTCTATACAACAACAAAAATAATCATCCAAATCGGTCTCTGAGTTGCGAAGTTGGTTACACCATAGCACCCACCACCCCCTTCATCCCTCGCCCTACAATTTGTAACACTGAATCAATAGGGGAACATATTCTATACACCAAAAGTAGAATCATCTAAATCGGTGCACGCATTACAAAGTTAGACTACCCCTGCCCGCCTTCACTCAAAGTCAAAACTTTTTGTCATAGTAACAATGAACAACATTCAAATCGGTATACGCATTGCGAATTTGGATTCCGCACTCTTCTCCACCCCAACCACACCCAATACATTTTTTGCAGGGCACCGATTAGGTACATACTCTATATATCAAAAAAATAAGTATCCTAATCGGTCCACGTGTTACGAAGATAGAATACCCCCTCCCGCTAACCATCCACCACACCCACCCTGGGGCAAAATTTATCCTCATCGTAGCATTGGTGGATCAC
The DNA here is from genome assembly GCA_964036015.1 of Leptarthrus brevirostris. Taxonomy (NCBI): domain Eukaryota; kingdom Metazoa; phylum Arthropoda; class Insecta; order Diptera; family Asilidae; genus Leptarthrus; species Leptarthrus brevirostris. Next base: position 2,002,724 of record OZ038372.1, on the reverse strand, counting down.
ACTAAATACAAAAAAATAAAAATCATCCAATTGTTCTACGCGTTAAGAAGTTAACGCCCCATCCCCCACCTCACCCCATAAATTTTAATTTGGGGTAACATATTCCAAATCGGTCCACGTATTACAAAGTTAGGTTTAACCCCACCGCCACCCCACCAACAAAATTTCTGACATAGTACCAATTGGGGTACATATTCTACCTAACAAAAACAGAACCATAAAAATTGGTCCACACAAAGTTCGTTACAAAGTTCGGTTGAACCACCGCCCCCCCCCCCCCTCCCAAAACCGCTACACCAACATAATTTGTGAGAAGGCACCAATCGGGGAATATACATACTCTACCCAATAAAAGGAAGTCGTTTAAAAAAGGTGAACTTACCTAAGTGATGGTGTTTTTTGGCTCGAACTACGCGTCTCCGACGGATTTTCCGGTTTACTAGATGTTCTGTTTACAAAAATGTCTAGTGGAGACCTCATATGTCCGCGTTATATACCGGGTTCGAATCCCGCCGAGGGCGACCCATGGTTGTTTTGTGCTGACAACACATTACAAAGTAAATGTCAGTGGTTCAGAATCTAATTGTAGGCCCACTTGTAATCGTTGTCTCGAATCGGGTGAGTTTCCCGGTGACCACGCTCAATGAAACTTGATGCGAAACGTCCGGGGTGAGTAGTTTTATTAGCACTCTTTTAATAATTCTACTCGGATAATTCGGAAAACATAAAAAATGTCAGTGAGCAACCGCGAAAGCCTCAAAAGTCATACGGGTAAAGTTCTTCTCCTGCCCCATGTCCTGCAAGGGGTTACGGGAATTAGAGAGAGAGAAAATACAAGTAAGTGTCTCATATATTACCGAATAAAATTGTCTTAACTCAAAAAATTGTATTTACGTTTGGCTTGAAAACAAATACGAACCTTCCAGTCAGCCCAATAGTAATGATATAATCAAGAAGTTATAGAAAATTGTGTCATTATAGAGACTTTCCCTTTTGTTTTAATTGCTTCCATAGGTAGTTTATTCGCTTCTAAATTGGGCAAGTTCTGGTTTATAATTGCGTTCAGCTTTCTTTAAATTCTATTTGACGATGGTAAACTCTATTTGCAAATTTTTTTGGAATATCTTGCAGCAGCAAAAATTTAATCAAATAAATCCAACCTGGTTTCAAATACTGAAAGTAAACACATTGAAATTTATTAAATAAATTCATCCCTTATATCCAGGCATCCCCCAAAACAAGCAATGTCAACTGAAGCTATCAATAAATCTCTTCTGGTAACCCGAACTGGTCTTTTCATATTGAGGTGTAGCTGGATTGCCATATTGTTTTACATATTTCTACATTCTTATGCTATTCCATTCTCGAGGTAGATTACTTTGACGTTTTCGCCTATTTCCCGTACATATCCCTGGCACGACTGTGAATGTCAATAATTTTCTGCATCCATAGAGCATCGACCACCATCAAGTACTGTCTCCCTCTTTACGGGTTGCCATTTCGTCAACATCGGCCCAGAAAACTTTCACCACCACCACAAAACACCCCCGAAAGCACCCTGCTTCACTGACATCGTGCACATAGAGCTTTTCGTAGTATACAACAGCAACTCGATGTAAACCACCCACCCCGAGACAGCTTTCCACCTGCGAATGTGTTTTCACCACTTATTTGGAGCTCCTCGACTTGTCGTATCTTCAGTCTTTGCGAGCACGGAAAATATGACTTTTCCATAACACTCTCCCTCGAATCGGACGTGAAAAGGAAAATGTGAAAATATCGAAGGAATGTCGAAAATAATGTTTTTTTTTCAACTCTAATTAGTGTTTAGCTCCCAACCAGTGTTTAGTCATAATTCGGTACTCAACTGGCCTATTGTAGGGCATCAAGTGGAATACCTAATCGGGTCACAATTTCCTCAACAAAATTCGCCAGCACGACGGGCGTACAGAAAACGGGGTTACAACTTTTTCGCTACCTTTGTGTATCTATGGAAATATGTTTTGTCGCCGAAAGGACTTGCTCGCAGATTGTCAATTTAAATGATTTCCGCGGTTTTTGTCAAAGTGGTGAAAATGTTACAATCGAAGTACACAAATTAGTTTCAGCTGTTTGGTCCCGTTTTTTTCTCTAACAGATGGAATAGTTTTTGTGGGATAAATCCTTAGTGCAAGGCTGTGTTTTGTTTCCTATTTTTTGTTGAAAGTTCTCCTTCAAATAAATTGTCATCAACTAACTCTGAAGTGACGTGAATTTATGACATGTTCAAAACAAATGTTTTTATTTGTAAAAATTAACAAAAACAAAGGAAATCAATAAGCACATCTCTATGCACTTCTTCTAAATTAAACACAAACATAGCCGGATCTAGTTTCAAGGAATATCGTTTATAACCACGTGCAAACAACTATCAGGAATTTCTTGAAACCTTTATAGAATTGAATAGAGAACTAAAGCCAAAATATGAAAAAAATTTGCATTGTTCAAATTCTATGATGTCAAGGCAGAAAAAAACATGTCAGATTTAGATGTTCGAACAAGTTCATGTATAGAATTGTCGGAAATCAGAAAATTGGATAATTTATTAACGCAATGTGAGTCGAGTAGCTGCGAAAATATTTGTATGGAGTGCTGTGAAAGTTTGGGAAATTCGCGGAGTGACGTAGATTACATAAACAACAAACGGCGCCAAAACCAATCGTCGACAGGTCATCTGCTCTCTCTGATGTCTAAACTCAATCGGAGTGTAGACAGGCAATCAGATGTGATGGAAACGAACCTATTGGGTCAGAAGACCCATTCGCATGAAAACTCCAAGCCGAAAAATTCGCTCAAGTGTAATAGTTTAAGTGATAGCGGAAATGACTTGTCAAAACAGACAGACTTCGAGTCAAAACGATACTTCAGTTTAGACAAGGAACGTTTAGACAAGGACAAAAAGCAGCAGGATCTGGCGAGCAATGAGAAAAGTAATTTTACGGGTGGCTCTGAAAGCCACCTGTCGACGACGAAAAAACATTGCTCTTTTGACCAATCGGTTATTGCCAATTGTGATGAAAGTGAGGAAGGTGCTATCAGTAGTAAGTTGCGGAGTTTATCTGTGAAACGTCAGTCGGTTTGTATCTGTGATAATTGTGAAAAGGGTGTCAATGTGATATCATTGATATCACCAACAACCAGTTCTGGTGGTGGAACACATTTTAGGAAGTGCAAAGATAGTGGCAAGTCTATCAAATCTAGTCAGACGAGCTTAAAAGATAACGTAAAAAGTTTTAAAAGTAGTAATTACGACGTGTCAGACAAGGATTCCATTCATGACAATTTGAGATCGAAATTCTCCCCGCAGGCATTAGTAAGAAAGATATCAGGACGTGCTCCATCACATCTTCATGACAATGATCACCATGATCCTGCTGATCCTCTTTTAGGTCACAAAATTCATGAAAAAAAACTTCCAGAACCAGTTGAAACTGTAAGTGGATTTTAAGCACTTGTATATTCTATAGACAGTTTTTAGGAGTTTTCCTATGACTGGAAAATATTAACTTTTTATTTGTACAATTAACAAACGCTAACAAGAAGATTACTAGTTGCAGGGCAATATTTGCTGTCCAGAATACAATTGCAATCTTTGTCATAGTATCAAGGTAAAATCTTCTCATATCCTATGCCCCACAAGGAGTTACGGGTCCTACAGGATTGATTGCTCAAAGATGCTTGGTTTCTCTATACCTTCTAATTCTTACTAATGGTTTTTTTTATAGTTTTATTATTTATCTCTATACGAACATATATAACAGAGTACACTAATAGTTGGGCTCCGTTCGACCTTGCGGACTATGCCGTCGTACTTCCCCAATGGACGGATCTTTTTTTACTTAAGTATTTCACGCCTGTTTGTGAATTTGACATTTCATATCTAATCTGATCTATAGAAGATCAGGGGAAGGATTTTTTTCTCACATTTTAAGCTATATATAAGTCACAAATTTTGAAAAGATATAATCCTTAAAAGTAGCCATTTCAAACGATACCCCACACAATACTAGCAGTGTATTTTTTGTATTGATACCCCCACCCCCAAATTTGAAGTTTAAAAAAAATGCATAATCTTGGATTGTGAAAATATGCGCATCACAAAAATGCCATTTTCGGGTAAAACGTCTGCGAAAACAGACGACGCACAACCGATTATAAGAGTTGGTTTTTTTCATCTTGAGGTACCAAACCTTAAAATGTACACTGTTGAGAGATTCGAGTCCTCAACAGCACGCTAAGCCAATCTTCATGCTTAACAATTCACTTCAAAAGTTATTAAAAGAGCTGTCTTAGATCAATTCCCTATTTATTAGCACTTGCAATAGTTAACAAAGTAATTGAAAGTTAATAATCATTAATATTAACATCGAAATTCAAAAGTATAGAAAACTAAGTTCAATTGAAATTCAGAAATACGGAAAGCTAAGTCTCACACAACGAAGAAAATGATTTCAAGTTTGTTTGATTTCATCTTAATTTTGCATCATCAGTATCAGCGGTTATGGTGGGGAATCGTAAAATTTGCCGGTTGTTCTAGGAAAACTTGTACATTAAGCGGCCACTTTTACAAGTCAATAAATTTTACGGTGCTATTCCGTAAAAATTTCCTCTAAATACATTAAAAATTACTGGAAGTAATGTAAATTCATTTACTTGTAACACGAGTATGGTGAATGGAACCGTAATTTTTCCTGAAATTTTCTCTCCGTGTAGGTATATAAATGAGAGGATGAGCAAGACCTGGTAATTTTGATAATCAGGAAGCGTTTGTCAAATAAAACAACAACATCGATATCAACATGTTTGAAAGGCTAACAGTGAAAACAACTTAGAAGACGACAAACAAAAATGGTCTACTTACGAATATTTGAATTTCATTTATCAATGGTCGCAAGTGTGGAAAATTTAAGATTTAATTTGCAATTTTGTTTTCATTCTTGCAAAAGAATCTAGTTTTCCAAGTCAGAAAATTTAATGTGTTAATAAAGACTAAATTTTGAGCACATTTGCAGAGATTCCCATGGATTACAATTCCATACTTCCGCTAGACAATGTAACCGCTTGAATATTGAATAACCAATCAGATTTTATGGTTTTCTTGAATTTTATAAGGAAGCAAAGTAGTTCATACACATATATTAAAATATATATATAAAATGTTAGTTTGTGACTCTCCAAGCAAGTAAAACTTATTTCTTCTCCATTTCATTGTTCAGCTTCTGGCATGTAGCAGATGCTTTTGGTAAATTTCGTATGCAAGCGATTGCCAACGAAATTATTTTCTTTAAAAATGTTATCAAAGCCAGAAAAAATAGAAATACTATTATAGTATAATGTAGTAAAAAAGTAAGTGTAACAAGAAGAGTAAGTAAAACAAGAAGTACAAATGTTGCTATCGGTGAAAAATTTATACGTTCAATATTTTAATAAAATGCTTTCACCAACCACATCTTTTCCGAAGATTCAGTAGAAAAAACTTAAGGCTGAATAGTACTATCCATTCATGTAAAATCTTTAAGTTTTCTTTTACAATATATCGTAAGGATCGTTGTTCTCATTCAATAGTTGACCGTGATGAAGGAGTATTGCTGGTAGTCAAATCATCACTAGGTTCGACTGAGATCTCTTGACTTATTCCCATTTGATGTGGAGCAATCTGTGTTCTTATATACCACCTTCTTCCAATTAAGTATATAAAAACCACCTTTCTAATATCAGATGTGTGGTATTATTTTTTTTCTATTCTTTATTATTGTTGCAGGTATTTATCGTATCCAATTACGATTCTCTTTGATTAATCTCTATCTATTGATGTGTTTTATGATGATTGGGAATCCCATCTTTAAATTCGGGCCTAAAAGCATTTGCAAGATTTCCGTTGCTCCAAAATTTTTCAAAAATACTATTAATAATAACATTGTATTTTTAGTTAAGAAAATTAGCTCAATTAATTAACACGAGTTTGTCAAGGGCCGCTCTATTGAGATCAATTTGGTTTAATTTAGTAATTTTTGAAGCAATGTTTTGGAGTAAAGAAGATTCCTGATTTTTCAAAGGATAAGGAAAACATTAGCTTTTTTCTCCTAAAGCTCAGGGCTCTGGGATTTCCTTCGATAATATGAAATTTGTTAGAATCATATCTCTCTTGCAGAAATCAGGTAGTTATAGGGACTAAATTCCGAATAGTTCATGTTCCGTCTCAGGTGGTTATACTAAATCCCAAAGAGTTCATGTTCCGTCTGGTGACCTCCAGTCAGGACCTCCAGGGGAGTCATCTTGTACCTGTTTTCTTTATTCAATATGGTGTGAAAGTAATCATTTAGCTTTAAATTATTCGAAATTTTTACTTTATGTCGGGCATCTTCTATTAAAATCCTTGATTTAATAATTGACCATGTAGTCTTCACTGCGAGTCCCATGTGGGGATTCGCTTATACGAGCTTTAATAAAAAAAAATACGGGGAATTTTTGAATTCGGCAGGCATTATACGTTCAATTGTGTTGGGGACACTTGTCCCTGACATATTAAATGCTTTCTTGTTGCCTGTCAAAGATGTGATTGTTGTGCTCGGGGATTTTTTACTTCTCAAAAGAAGAGTACTAATAATTTGCATTAAATTTTTCAGCGAATAAAGTACAGTACAGTCTTAAAATTTAAAATTTTTTTTTTTGCGGGTCTTTTATAAATAAATCAAGTGTTTAAACATTTTCACGCCGCAAAAACTAATTATTCTTATTTTAAATACTGCTGTTCTACTTTTAAGCCTCATTCCTGACCTATACGTTAAAGTACGTTATTTCTCCAGGACCTTTAAGCTGTTGCATAATGTTAATAAGTCGGAATACATCGCAACTTCGACCTACTCAAATTGGAATAATTTGAATAATTTCCAAGCTATTGCGTGAACTAAGTAAATAATTCTCAGATGTCTTATGAGAGGAGAATTATTTTTAATTGGCTTATTTAAAGAAAGTAGGTTCAAATTAAAAACGTAAAATTAAAACGGTTTGTGTGACGAATTGGAACTTGTATAAGCTAAATTTCACAAAAATTTGAAAAAGGAAAATGTCTGCATAGTTTTGTCAATTAGCCCAACCCTTCTGGGTTTTACCGAAGAGCTGAATGTGTTTAAATCCTAAATGGAAATTATGTCGCAAGCTTATTAAGCCATTTGGTGACTCCTTTTATGCTCTCTGGTGTGGTGATGTTGTCATCCATTTTGGTCTGTTTTCATTTCCTGCCTCAAAATAGAGTGGCAGTTGAGCAGAAGCAAAACAGAAAATTTAATTAAATTCCCTTAATGGGATCCCACACGAGCTGGCAAGTAACTAACTCCCAACTATTCCTTTCAGATCCTTGAAACTAATGAAGTCTCAAATAATTCATTGTCCAATCTGTCAAGCATCGAAAGACCTCTCGAAGACTGTAAACACGTATAATACAAAGGTCCACCTTAACTAATATGATGTAGGTGTCCTTGAGAAGAGCTCTCAAACTTTCACCTGGTTTTATTCGAAGCTTTAATGAGCTTTCTTCGATAAGAGTTCTTATAATCTCGAGAATAAAAGAATATGGAAAGGTCAAGCACAGACATCTGATAACGGAAGTGGTGAGAAAGTCGCCATTTCCTCACAGTTCTACTTTATTTTAGACCGGTACACAAGAGTTATTTTTGTTGAAGACTCGAAGGTTATATATTGGTGAAACTTCCTCAGCATTAGGGCAACGCCGAGTTTTCAAAGAAAAGTGATTAAGTTGAAGAAATTCGCACTCGTGACCTGATTTCTTCCTCGATTCGCACATGGCAGAGTGCACAAGGAAGCTTTCTAAGCTGCTCCTTGTCACAAGGTGCAAAAAGTGACCAAACAAATCGATTTTGGGGACTCATTAAAAATTAATCAAGAAATTTATTTCGAATTGGTTTTTGCACCTTTGCAGCTTAATAGCTTTTCACATGCATGAAGTTGGCCAAAATGAATGCAAACCAATGAGCTTCTACGTTATATTACTCATGTATAGCGGGGTTGCGGGTGTAAGAGCAATACTCGTACAAATGAACCTTGCTGAAGTTGAAGGGGTCGTGCACCTATACGTAGTTATGTAGAGTAGTTAATTTATTGCAAATGGCTTCACCGCAGTAATGAAACCAACAAAACACTTGAGGGCTTCAGTTTTCGTTAGCTGCCAAATGTTACGAGGGAAACGTTTAAAGCTTTAAACCGGGAGCGGGATCGAGTAATGAATTTCGACCGCAAATAGCGTGATGAGTCTGTGGTTATTATGTGAATTTCTGACCATTTTGCTACTTTATTTTGGGTAATAAATATGAATAACACGGAATTCTGGCAAATTATGCGATGAACACTTGCTGAGTGAAAAACACTACCCAAAGGTAAAGGTATCGACCCATGCTTTCAGGGTAAACAGAAAAATTTTAGTTTGATTTAAAATTTTAAACTGGAGTAGCATATATAGTGGACACATGAATTCAAACACGGAATTAATAAAATAATTTATCATTTTCTAAATTACAGGAAATTAAGCTCTTAGAGATGACCATTCAAGTAAAAGTAATAATTCAAATTCGAGGTTTCAGAGTCTAGCTGGATAACGCTTTGGTATATGTAGTGAGCTCTAAACTAAACCTGGACAATATTAACCAAACAGTTCAGTTCAACTTAATTCAATTCAATTTATTTCTTGCTAAGTAAAAGTGAACTAATAATTCAAAACAGTTAAAGATTATAAGAAAAAGGTGAAATATCTAAGTAAATTCAAAAAAGAAACTAGATGAAGACTTAAATGCGATCCTTGAGGAATTTTGGATATTATGAATAAATATTAATAACAATAATCTGTCTATCCGTGCAGGAAGAAACACTTAGCCCAGAGTCATCCATTCTGATACCATAATTGAGGCTTTGTGTTCAACCCTATTTAAACCCTAAACAGAGAATAAGGAGATAACTAGGACCTTCTGATGAGCCGAGCTAGAACTCTGTCACCAGTAGAGACTAGCTCTTGGGGAGCCGAAAAAATATTGTATTATATTGGCGTCCGTCAAAACGCTTAGCCGTGTCGTTTTGAGTTATACGTTATGATATGACAGTGTTGGAGGTCGTATACATTCCCGCGAGAATTTTAATAGTAGATTGCAATAGTCAGGCAAGCGAAACGAAACCCTTAGGCATAGGTATTCCGAGTAAATATCCTCACCCAATTTGCCTTCCAGCTTGGAACCGTCAGTGTATAGATGCAATTACTCTTCCCACTGAGGCTGGCCATCCTCCCATTTCTTTTTGGGTTTAACGACCCTACTTTTGAGTAGAAGATCTATTAGCTCAGCCTCTTCAGGATTGCCTTTATTGCTTCTGGTTTAATTTTATTTAAAGCGCCCTCCATATAATGGAAAGCTGCAAGTGTTTCCTTATATATTGATCGTTCTATATTAACTATTAGTTCATGCAAGGCTGTCTCGCCGGATTTACCTTTATTGTATGCATGTGTGAAAGAGACAGCTTAGATGGCGCAACTGTATCTTTAATGTAGACCTCATTTATTATTCCTCTTCACAAGATTTTTGAGGCACTTATTTGCGATATTCTACACTTCAATTGCAAGCAGTCTTTTCAACATGGCTTCATAAGGAGTAAATCAGCTACCACCAATTTATTGGAATTTTCAAACTTTTGTATCTCTGCAATTGAAGGTTGTAGGCAAGTTGACTGTATTTTTACTGACTTCAGCAAAGCTTTCCCTTCTCGCGTTTCCGCGTATTCATTCGTACTTATCTCAACGCACACAGCGGGTTTCTTTTCGTGGAGCTCTGTCTCATGTTATTTTCAACACTTCCAGTGTACCGCAGGGCTCCCACCCCGGGCCATTTATAATTAATTATATTAATGATGTTTCCGGCTCTCTCCCTGAGGAATCACAACTTCCTTTTCATCGCACTAATTATGGGGTAAATAAGCCGATCACATCGATGTCGCGGTCTTTAATTCCTCTTTTGATCGCATTGATTTTCATCTATCGCGAAATCATGTGAGGAATCAGCTTTGTTGAAGTTACTTTTTATTTTTCACACACGTTTGCATTTTTATAATTTGTGAATTCTTTCCTTATTCTTCAATTTTATATTGTATTATACTGTTTTTTAGTATTGTGTACTTTCAGCACTTTGATGAAATATTGTTAATAAATAAATAAATAGACATATATAAGGCTGTTCAGGGCTTTAAGAAGGAAGGATGAAAGTCTTATTGGCCTGAAGTCATTTGGTTTACTGTGTGAGATCCTTTCACTATTAGGGATGAAGACCACTTTTACTTCTGACTTCCAGCCACAGAATTAAAATCTCGAAGGCTGATTGAAGTTCAGCAGTGACAGTGATGGTAGTTCAAGTACGAAGTACGGTGATTTATAGGGCTAGAAGCTGTATAAAGCCCATTTCAGTTCCCTTATACTAAGAATCTTACGGACTAGGCTATGACCATCCGAAGTTACTGTAGACTCAGCTATTCTAGCTGTTGAACAGCCCGGAAAGCGATTGTCAACCAATACTTCCAGATTTTTAAGACTAGATGAGATCCAGCTTTTATTCTGTTTTACTATAAAGCTTTTGCGTTGAGAAGATCTTACGCAAGCGACCTGCTTCGGAGGTGCTTTCAATTCTATTGAAACAGCCCTCTCACGAAGATCGTTTGCCTTTCAACTTTTATCAGTATTTTAAATTTACTGAGGAAGTCCTTTTAGGATTCCATACATTAGTTTTTTTTTGTTTGCTTGACTGAAGAGTTTGCAACACTCCCTTCTAATGACGATGATTTCCGCGAACTTGCCTTACCTCTAGGATATCGGTCGAAACAGGTAATCTGAGTCGCCTTGTTACACGCAAGCGTTAGAGTGTCCATGCTAAGAGTACAGGGTGTCGATACTATGTGGGCCTTCGATATAAAGAGTTAATAAAGGTGGGTTCCATATCCATATTAAACATTTAGAGGTTAGTACTAAGCATTTCTCACCTCTTTCATTGATTTCCGAGAAGCTCCTGGGCATTGGCGTCTGCTCCGATAGCCTTCCTTTGTCATCCTTTGTTCCGCGGTTTCCACAACCCCCTTTCTTAGGGCTATGTTGGGGATATGTCTGCATCATGAGTCATATAACTGGAGCTCAACAATAAAGAATGGGATTGCCGAATTTTTTCATTGTAAAAAAGATTCGAAATATGCTTTTTCGGGTCCTTTTTGCAATTCAAAAATTCTGTACTTTGGGTACTATTGCTGGCAATTTTTTATTTATTAAACCTGAACCTAAACCTGAGCCAATACCTCGTTCGACCATAATCAAATCGCTAGATGGCGTTATCGTTAATTTGTGGAAATTCAGAGCAATACCTATCACCATTAATCCAGGCCAATTTAGTGATAACTTTACGGAATAATTTTGCAAACATTTTGTCACTCTAATTCGTTTGAAATAGCAGCCGACATTCCATTTCAGCGACAAATTAAACTTCACTTTTTCCCCAAAAATCCTTTCAATAATATTCCTTTAATTGCCCCAATTTTCCATGATTGCTTTCCAAGTTTCAATGAAGCCAATAACATGAACCACTTCACCCAAACATTTAAAGCAATAAAACTCGTCATCCCAAGTTCATGTGGAGAGCGCCGCAGAACATAACAACGCTTGAAGTGTACGAACATTTTATTAAGCCCCAAATGAAGTGGATGTGGGAAGAAGAGATCTCGTGATGAGCTGCTCCTCGAGAATTCACCAGAAAATTTCTATAATGGAATCTACTGCACCCCCCGGTTAGCATGTTGAACCGCAATTTTTTACCATTGACCGACACATTCTTTTGGAGCTGTTCCAAAAGGGTGGCACTCTTTCTGCGAAAGTATTTTTGAGATTCGAGAAATTTTCACACGAATATTATTAAAAGCTATCAATTACTTGAACTCGACTTTCCTTTGGGTAAGGAAGTAATTTCCCTTTTTAAGGGTGCGCGACAGTGCGCAGGCTACCAATTGAGCTGTTTACTTATTCGACAAACTTTCGAACATTCTTTTAGAACATAATTCGTTAATAAAGCTTAAAGTTTGAAGTACAGATATTTCAAAGGCAGTGCAACACACGTAAGGACATCAAAGCGAATATTCGCCATTTGCACAGAAACTTTCCCATGTTTTGATGCCTCCCTCTGCAAGTTGTTTCAAACAATTTTGTGTAATTATTGTGTACTAATTAAATCTTGCTGCAGCTGTTTCCAATTAGGTTTTAATCACACCTGCAGCAATATTTTCCAATTTTTATGGGATTGTATAGGGCACAATGGATACACCTGCTAATCTAAGTAATGCTGGATGAAAGATGTTGTTAGCGGCACCCCACTATAACCTAACTTAACCTACTATAGAGCACTTAAAATTAAATTAGTTTTGCAATCTCAAAGTTTGTTTTACGCCATGTCAATTCCTTTTTAAAGCTTTTAGTGCTATGTCGCAAGAAACTAATGAGATTTCCCAACATATAGGATGCAATCAGCTTAATTTGTAAAATTTCTTGTCTAAACAAATAGGTACAAATGGGGTCAGATTTCTAAGCTCATCCTTGACTGTTAGCAATCTATTTGACATCAAAATTAGTGGACAAAGGTAATTGGGCTTTCTGTCATTAGCTTCTCAGGAATATTAGTAAATTGGGCGAGAAACTTTGACTCCGAAAACAATGACTGTTACTGAAAACCTATGGCTGCAGAAAATACAAATTCATTACACCTGAGTACAAAGGTTCTTCCAATGTCAGTTTACTTAAAATTGTCGCGAGGTTAGGAACATAAGGGTAGCCGCCTTTTAAGCTTATAATGGTAGCCCTTGCTGGAAGCTAAACTGAGTTTTAAACAAATGAGAATATTTTCAAGGTTGTCAACATTAATAGAAAGATTTATGAAACGTAGTACGTAGTTCTAAAGGGATCTTAGATTGGAAGGGAATAGAGACGATAAGTTTACATTAAATAGTAGGCAATAATAAAGAAATTTCTTCTTGAATATTTTCTATATAGAATTCAAAAAATCACATGTTTACTTCTTCAATATTCAAGTTACGAAAAATTTTAGTTTTTGATAAAATTTTCTGTGATAACCTAAATTATCATAGGCATGTGTAGGATTCACCGCAGACACTGATTTATAAACGTTTGAGATTTATATTTTAACTAATACATTTCCTAAGTTATTTAATGTAGCAAAAGAAAGAGAGCAGTTTAGTAGATACGTGACTCTAAATAAGCGTACTCAAAAAAAGTAGCATAAGCTACCTGTTTAATTGTTAGTCTTACTTTTATAAAAGGTTAACTCAATGCCCAAACACTTCGGGTCGATGCAATACTTAACTAATTGTCTCTAATACAAACCTCTGTTCTTCCTCGACTAACCGCTGCAACATACTACACTGAACTCTTCGGGTAAAAACTAATTATTGCTGCTTTATACAGGGTATTCAATTTATTTGAAGACACTGAAATGTCTTGAAAACTACACGTCGGATCAAAAAATTTTAAAATTTAAACTCCTTTACTCCTTTGCAATTTTTCTGTTAACCTAACCATTTTCTAGTAAAAAATCTTTAAATTTCCAATTTTGTCCCTCAAAAATCTCAAAAAATTGACGTTTTTAAAAAAAATTTTGAGACAAAAGTTGTTAACGTTTACGCAAAAAATACGAATCTGCAATAAAAAGTAGGCGTTCCTATTTAAGTTTTTTATCCCCAACCCCAGCACACACTAGGAGGAATGATGTCGGATTTGGAATTATTGGATTTTCCCCCTCCGAGACGAAAAAATTTTAATTTAAAATTTTTTTGATCTGATTCCTGGAAAAATTACGGTTCTACTAGGGACGATACTCGAGATAATTGTCACTGCCAGTACCGCTTTCAGCACTCGACCGGCACCAGCAGCGAGACCAATATCATTGGTAACAGTGCGATACCGAGAACGATATTAAGGTGACCAGATTTTAGTTTTTACAATTTATTATTTACGCATTTACATGTCGCTCCGAAAGGGGTCAATTGTATGATTTAGGGGGCCTATTACTGCACTGCTTTTCTCATGCGCTTGTTCCTATATTATTGCATTCTTCAGGTAACTACTTTTTACTCCCAATAGCAATGAAGAGCCTTTGTTATCTTGATCGGAGCGAGGGAAGAAGACTCACTTGTACTTGATCCAGTTTTTTTACTGGAATTCCCTTTTTTATCTCTCCGAGAAAGCGACCGGACCGAGATTGGCCATTATCTCACCAAGATTGGGACGGGAGCAAGATTGTCTTCACCTTGACGAGACCCGGACCAAGGTATACCAAAATAGCGTGTTACAAGTAAAACATTCTGTCAAAATTTAAGCGAGCGCGCTATAAAATTACCCATCCTTTTCTTAATTTTTAAAGCGTTCATAGGTAATTTTTACCCGACAGCACCGTAAAATTTACGGTGTGATTCAGAAAAAATTCACCATTTAATAGAAATTACTAAAGTTGAATAAATTAGATTACTTTTAAGCCTTCTGAATATATATGCCCGGAATAACCTTTTAAGTCAAACAGATACTCGGGCTCATAGTTCAACAAATTTTACGGTGCTGTTTCGTAAAAATTAAGGCAGCTGACTGCTACAATACGACTACAGTGGACAACCGTAAATTTCGTATAAAAATTCCAGAGCTTCTCTCTTCGTATAGTAAGTAAGTAACTATAGGTAAGTGTAGGCTACATAGAAAATAATATTATAACGAAATGAAAATATTGTGGGTAAGAGATAATATACCGAAGTCTAAACTAAATACATATCAATTAACTAGTAAGCAAACTAAAATAGCAAAGTAGTATTTATGTACTAAACAAATGCAAATTTATCTAGAATTAAGGAATTCATAGAATTTACCACAGAAATCATGGCTGCTAATGCTCTTTCGCTGATTAATTGAAAGAGGGAAAGTCTGACGGATTGAACAAAGAACTGGAGCGCATCACATTGAGGTTGATTGCGGGAATCTTAATTTTTTAAAAAGATAATTGGACTGTCACATAGTCAAACCTTGTCAATCCAACATCATTAGGAATTGCAGAATTAAACGCTATGTTAATATTCTGTGTTGAAGGATAATCCCATCTACAGAAGACTTAACATGAGTGGAATAATTAGTGGGCGAACAAGCATGATTGGAATAGGTGTGCAACATTTGCATATGACAGCATCAATGTGATCAGTCCAACTTAAGGTCTTATTAAAGGTTACCCCAGATTTCTGACGGCTTTTGTACAAGGGATAATGTTGCTATTAAGTAATATATTTGAAAATGGATGGATCCATCTCTGTCTTATAAATAATGATGGAGTTCGACTTAGACGCATTAATGCCGAGAACATGTATTTTGCTGATGACCTTGAAAAAATACATGTTCTCAGCATTAAGGGCTCTAAGTCGAACTCCATCATTATTTATAAGACCATCATTCAGCAAATAGCATCCGCCACCAGCCCAAGTGGACTGGATAACTAGAGCGTCTCCATCGCTTGTCCGTCCCTCGTGATCGTTACGAAGAAACTGTATTTAACTAGATATTGCATCATCGCTAATATGCGACTTAAGCCATGTTTCCGAAATGCAGATTATGTCTAATGAGGTATCGTCAATGATTACTATCATTGCAAATGTCCTGAAACTCATTGATCTTGGGTAAGAGACTTTGAGCATTAAAATTGCTGATTGTAGTCCGTAGTTTGGCAGATTTAATCGCTTCGACACCACTTCAGTTGCAGCAAATTAATCCCATTATTTGGTGTCCAATATCGCGGCTAAAAGGACACATTGTCGGGGGAAACTTTCATAACTTTTTTGGTCAAATTATTAAATTTATTTATTTTTTAAATTTTTATATTTTTTCTAAGTATTCCACATAATTTTTCAATACAATTCTCGAATGTAGTTTTCTCGTAGTTTTCTGCCGAAAGAAAAATGTTTTTCCAGTCAAAAATCATGTTGCAAAAATAAATTAACCCGAAAATTGTGCTCTTTACAAATTTAATGGCCAAAAACAGGGGTAGGGTTCAATTTTTATGAATGTTTTTTTGGGTGCCATTCGAAAGAACACCCCCAAAAATAGCTGGAAATTTATTTCCCGATTTTTTTCCATCGTTTTTTGTATTTGGCACGTTACTGAAGAGAGGGTATACAAAAACTGTAGTTTTGACGTTACAGGGTTAAGGTGCAAATCTTTGCTTTGAAATTCGTTTTTAGATCTATTAGAAATTCATCAAATAATTTTGGTAGTAGTGGTAATTTTGGCGTAGATCGTCCCCAACTCCTCACCGTCGTAACAAAATGTAACAAATTCTACGTATCATTGAATCATGGATGGTTCCTTATAATGGAACGAATAAATTTATTTCGAGGATAGCTAAGAAATTACCTCTTTCTCTTCCCCTCCGTTTTCGAGAGTGCGGAAAATGATAGCACTCTTTGTTTTGCCCGAGTTGGCCAATCAACCCTCGTTTTGGGGTTTTATTCTGAATAATTGATTTGGATTCGATTTTTTTTGGTTTTTTTTTTCGAAGTTTATGTAGAAGAGTATAAAAAGGTAGGGACCTAGGCTGGGAGCCGTCTCCATCCCCCTCCGGGGGGAAATGAGGACTCCATCACTTTTACTTAATAATTTAAAACTTTCGCTATCAAAATAATTTCTATATGCTTAAATCTAATTACATTCTACCACATATCCCTTAACATCAACCAAAGCCGCAACACCTCAACTCCCTACAGAAGGACTCGTTATGTGGTGCTTAAGCTAGAATCCTTTATATCCGGCGATAAATTGAAAAAGCTTGTGTGTGCAAGCGCACCGATTTACCAGAGTGGAAGCTGTGACAACCATCACTTCCTTTGATCATTGGGGTAGCAAAGCATCAGATTTTGATTGATAATAAACGGAGAGCACAGAGCGGAAAATGTTTTCTTTGCGCACCTAGTAGTGCTACATGTCTGCAAGCAAAGTTTACGTTTATACTACTGACAGCCGGATTAGGATGGTTCTATCGCGGTTTTCAGAAAGTCACTGCGAGTTGAAACATGGTGTTAAACGCAACTTGTAGCATGCTTAGTTTATATCTTTGAGAAGTGTCTTACTCAAAGAACATGGTTCAGGTGAAACTACTCTATATTTAAACCTGGTAGATGTCAAAATTTGATATTTGAAATTTAACACGAGCTAAGACGTTAATTCAAAAAATCTGGGCTAGCGATTACAAACATTGCGAAATTGTTCAAAAGGGGTTTAAATAGAATCGAATTTTATATTCCTAATTAATTTAATATCTATCTGTTTTAACAAAGTCTTAGAACTGTCTCCTTTTATTTTTCACTAAAATATGAATTGCTGCAATTTACCACTGACTTATAACTATGGACAGCTCAAGCTATCAGAATCAGAAAGCTAAAAGATATCCTTTTCTGTTTGACCTTTTTTAAAGCAGTTTCGAGTATAATATAAAATAATAAATAATATTCCTACAGTTACTGCTTTAGTGGTATACGATTGAAACATTTGAATAAAAGTATGACATCTGGACTTTTTGCATAACGTTATTTGTCGTTTGTTTTCATCAATTTTTGCTGCATAATAGTTAGTTCGAAAAACCACAGGAACGCCACAAATGCGGATCGTTGTAGTTTGGATTTTTCCAAAATCAAACGCGAAAGTTTCTTGCAACAGCAAGTCTCTTTAACGAAATATTCTGTATTTTTTTATCAAGGATGTACCTCAAATTAATTTAATTAAAAGGATACCACTATACCGTCTAATGCGCGCGAATGGTATCATTTTCGAAATGACGATTATCTAAATGCTTGTTGAATTTTAATAATCTTAAGCTATGACATTTACTTACTATCTGGAATGTTACTTCCACTCTACTAAATTGAACGAGTCTTTCCATTGCAATAACATATGTATGTACTCGTAAAATGCGCAACGGAAATTATAATTACTTTCTAAAGACATGCTCTCTGCCTACGCGAAGCTCCTTGAAATGCAACTCTAAAGCACGTACATTAACATTAAAACTCCTTCAAACTGGGACGCTATTGAAAATATTCTCGGGACAAATTTATGCACATAAATAAGGAAATCCATAGAAACCCAAGAGAATCATTCATTTCCTTGTCATTTTGAGTTCCGGAATTTTTTTATTCGAAACTGGACACATCCGAAGCACAAATGGACAGATATGGTCCATGAAGTTTCCACAGTTGAATAATGTTGGGCCGGTTTTAGTCGCATAGAAATTCTATGAATGTCAAAAACCACACATGAAATCGGAACAGCAGATGAAATTTTATAGTGAATGCCATCAGTTATATAAAAATTGCCAGGACAGCATTTGTATGGGACCTGTACAAGCTTACAGAGAAATGCCCATATATATTCTCGGAGAGCGAAGGATATTATTTACGGCTGGGGAATGCCAGTCACTAGAAAACTGCCAATAATAGAGGAACATCAATCAGAAAAGTTTTGAGTCATTTTTAAAATATGGAAATAATTGCATGGGAATTGAGGGTAACTCATTAAATGGGAAAAATTTATTTTATTGATGGATACACATAGCGATGCCATGACTCTCTATAATTGCATTGTCTTGTGAATTATTTTGCGGACTTTAAATTAATTTTATAACTGGCTTGAAATAGAGAAAACTCGGTTATCATTCTCTCGCTCTCTCTCTAATTCCCGTAACCACTTGTGGGGTATCGATCGAGAGAAGAAGTTCACCCGATTCGAAATAACGATTGCAAGTGGACCTAGAATTGAATTGGATTTTAAACCACCGACTTTACTCATTAATCCCCAATGGCCTTTTATCGTAATCTGTTGTCAGAAGAAAGCAGCCATGGATCGTCGCCGGCGGAGTTCGAAACTGTAACCAGCGGAATTGAAAGTCGACACATCATGCATATAATTTTAATTACTTCCTTAATTCAATAGTTCATTGTCCAAGCAAAATTGATATTATATTATATAAACCTATCGTTAAGATCTGTCATTGGATACCCATATCGATAAAAAGCGACAAAAACTTTAATGGTATTTGTCTCACTGAGACCTGGTTGTGTGCCTGTATCTCCGACTCCGGACTCCTAAGTCCTGAATTTCACCACAGCCTACTCTAGATACAAGCGCGGAAAACATGACAGTTCGGCCATTTCACCACCAATTTCGTCACAGATTAACCAATCATTGCACACACAAATAAAACTGCACACACTCGTAATCGAAACCAACGAGAAACGCTGATGTCATTGACGCATTTTAAATGAGCATAAAAGAGATTTCCCTTTAAAATACATTAAAATTGTACAAAAGATAAATTTTTTATCGTGTTCACATTTTCAGAACATTTGTAGGTTAACCTCAAGTAAAATCCAATTAAAGACTTTAAATATATTGAGAGAAATACTTCCTTATGTCTGCTGTGGCAAGTTTTGGTTTGTTTACACCACCAATGCTCAGCTGTTAATGTCAGATTCCGGACTTATATTTAGAGTAGGCTGTGGTTCTACGATTTTTGACGGGATCGTAAGGTCTACGAGCGGCGTCTAGTGACAGTTTATCTCATGTCCTGCTTCCCATGAATAGTATCGTAGTTTTTGGTGAGTTAAATTATCCTGCCATTTGGTGGGAGCCTGCATCTGACGCTGATGGTCTGACACCCTTATTCATCGCTGCTATTTATCATGTTATGTCCTTTCCGGAGTATGTTACCTCGTCTGGTTTGGTTCGATGTTGTGATATTGCCAACTAGGGTAGGATTTTGGATCTTGTATTTTCATCCGATCCCAATGCTACATTCTTCCATCGCGCTTTTGGTGGTTATGTCCTCTATGCTTGGTGACTGCTTCTTCAACTTCGAACAGGCAGTCTACGCGACCGTCAATGACCTGTCTTGTGCCTGGTCGAGCATTTTCAGGGAGTGTGACATCGATCCAGCTGTGGGCGCATTTTTTTATGTCCTTTTCGCATGTTTTGTTTGGCATGTGTATTTCTATTTATACTTCTAGGTCGAGGTCTTCTCATTTGTTTCATCAATGACTTGACGGTACCTCGAGACATCATAGCAACTTAGGGGGCAAACCTTCGAAAAGGTTTTATGCCTCAGGGAGTCACGAAGATTACCTAACGTATTCTGATATCTGTCATAGGTTTTCCTCTCAACTGTAGGTTTTTTATGTCGAATGTTTGTCTAACTAAGATTCACTTTGTTAGTTGACCTTAAACAATTCTGAAATTTTATAAATTCCCTGAGTTCTTGTTATTGTGAGAAACCTTTTCCGTACTGCTTTATATGACTCAAACTGTAACATTTCCTTTACACACTTGACGAAGCTCTCGCCTAATTCCATTAAGTTCAAAGTACTAATACTCGACAACGCATCTGATTGCTAGCCTGTATCTGTATCATATTGCGAAAATTTGCGAGGTCCTAGTCAGCGACGCTTTTATTGGGTTCCTTCCAACATGGCTTTCTTAAGGGAAGGTAAATTAACAACCAGCAACCCTCATGAGTTGCTTAGTTACTCTTTGCCGGCCATTGAATCAGATAAACAGATGAATTGTATAGTCGCAGATTTTAACAGGACTAACGATAGGATTGACCCCAGAATCCTTGTTTACAATCTGTACCTGCTTTGGTTCCCTTCTTGCTTCGTCGAATGGTTTTCATCTAAGGTATCAGGTCGTACACAGCGTGATCTAGCTTTTTAACACCTAACCTTAGTAACCCTTTGGGGTGCTGCAGGGCAACATCCTCGGCCCATTCCTTTTTTCTTTGAATATCAATGAAATTTCGCTTCTTCTTTCCAATGCTAAAATTCTATGTTATGCGGATGATGTCAAAATATTTCGCACTATTTTTCAGCTCTCCGAAGCTTAATTGCCATCCTTAAATGCCAGCAAGTGCACCGTTATGAATTTGTCCCGCGAAAGATTATCTTTACTCTGTGACTACACTGTGAATGGTATTGTTTTGAGCAGTGTTGATAAGGCTACAGATTTTGGTGTGGTTCTTAACTCTCGTTTTACATTTGTGGATCATGTCGGATTGATTGTTTCTAGGTCTAGTTCAACCTTAACTTAACTAAACTTCTGTATTGTACCTTCGGGAGACCTATTCTGGAATACGCCAGCCCTGTGCCCGTTTGCTACTTTGCTGCCCACATAAACCGCATTGAGGCAGTGCAGCGCAGATTTCATAGGTTAGCACTCTGTGGTCTTCTTTCAAATGACCCTATCGTTCTTCCCTCTTCTCCTTATCGTCTGAGATTTATCTCTCTAGACACTCTTGAAAACTGACGCAATATCGCCAAAATAGAATTTAGCTTTGTTTTATTGTAGAGGGCGATAAATTCACGCGACTTACCTAGGGCTGTGAACATCTCTATCCCACCCGCTCCTTAAGGAATCACGATTTCCTTCATGTTCCTTGTCACCGAACTCTGTATAGCAGGCACAAGCATATTATGTTATTGTCTTGTCTATTCAACGGGCACTTCCCTAACCTTGATTTGAATTGAACTTCTCAGGGTTATCATCAAAGAACGAACTCAAGCTTTTCCTTTACTAATTGTTCACCACAGCTCGACTAAGTTGTTTCTATTCTTAACTTCAATTTAATTTCATGCCGAATCTGTTCTAAATAAATAATAAACACGTTAATAAGGTTTGGTACCTTCCCTTTGACTTCGCGGGTAAAGAGGAATAGGTCTTTGTCTTTAAAAGTTTATAGAGTTAACCAAATGAACTTATTTGATATTACCCAGTAAATAACATCTTAAAATAATAAGAAATTATATCTAGGAGGTCCGGCCGTCTTCACCATTCCATCTTCTTCAGTATGTTAAGAAATATGTCATCATCAGAAAAATGTACAGTAATTTCTCGAGCCTTAATCTAAGAGACTTTCATATGAATTTAATTTATGGAAACTCTTTAGTCATTCCTTAACACCATATGAACTGTGCAAATGTAAGTAAATATACAAAGTCCTTAACATAATAATCTTCTCTCACAAAACTTAAATATTCACTTTGTCGTCACTATACCTACAATGGAGTATTCTAATTAGACAAATATTCTAGAAGCTAGAAGAAAAGGATTAACGTCTTTTATTCTTCAAATATTTAGTGTGTTTTATCTTTCATTGCTAGAGTAAATAGCGTAAGAAGGAAATTTAATTATCAGCCCATCATACTTGTGCAACTTTGCCTAACTCTTGGCAATGCACCCTATAAAGAATAATAAAGTGACACTTCTATGACCTATTATTTGTTAATGGAATGTCTTTTGTTCCATTGTGGAATTCGCTGAGTAACTTCCAAGGTAAAAACTTTCTCAACTGTAAAGTATGTACTACATTTGCAAATTCCACCAACATCAGAAAATCCTCCTTCCAATACAACTTAGCAACTGTTTAGAATCACACAGGATGTATATCTTCCACGAAAACATTCTTGCAACGTCGCCATTCGCCTTCGTGGGCTTTGTTTGCTTGAATAATTCACAAAGTTTATCTCGTGGCATATGCAGGCCTTCTTGGTCTAACTCCATCCTCACCTTGTAAGGCTGTTCATCTTAAGGATTCCATGCAAATTTATTGTAGCGTGGATACCTTTCTCAACAATTTCCGCCATTTGGGGGCATAGCATAGGACTTAATTGCACTGCTTGCAAAGAGAACAAAAATGCAATACGGCACATTCTTTTTACATAAGGATAGCTGTACGGCAAACAGTATGCATGCATATAGGTAAAATGTCGAGCTATCCTTCATCTTTGCCCGCCTTTCAAGGCAAATTAGGTGAAACGAACGAGGCCAAAAGGGTTATACTCGGGATTTCTTTTGTTCGGATGTGCTCCATACTTAGGCGCAGACAACGTCCACCTGAAGCACGTTTATAGCACTTGTTGAGCTCCTTTTTCGTTCTAATAGGATGTGTACTGCCATTTCCAAAAGATTCCTTAAAGAGGACAACTAAGTAAACAGATTTAGCTTAAGTGAAGAGGATTTGTAGCGTTTGCATGAAAATTGTTTAGTGCAACGAAACAGGTTGCCTAGTGCCGACATTTATTGTGCTCCAATGTCATGGTAAACAACTTTATATAGTACCTTTTACAAGTTGTCATATAAAAACGTGGAAGTTAAAATAAATTTCTGTTTATTCAGGAATTGAGGTTAAAGAAACTTTACTACTTTTACTATCCACTAATATTTGTTTGTGTCGAAGGTGGGTGAAGAGAGACGCATCAGGCTTCCATCATGAGTGTGCCTACCCGTCGGTAGGTGAAGAAAAACCTCTTGACCTTTCATCATGAGGGTGCCAGATATCTGCTCTTTTCAGCATGGCTTCATTAAGGGTAAATCAACCACCACCAATTTACTCGAATTCGTGCATCACTGTTTGCTCCTGATTGAGTTGGATATGCAATTCGACTGCATATTCGGCGACTTTGATAGGATTAACAATGGCATCCTCATTCATAAGATTTACCTGCTGGGTTTTCCGCCGCTCTTTGTTGAATGGCTATCATTCTATCTGTCCAGTCGCTGCCAGAGCGTCTTCTTTCATGGCTCCTTATCTTGCGAAATCGCAGTCACCGCTGGGATGGCTCAGGGTAGCACCCTTGGTCCGCTCCTCTTAATAATTTATATTACTGATGTCTCATTGTTTCTGCAAGCTCCAGAATCCTGTATTATGCTGAATGCGCTAGAATTTTCTGTGCAGTCTCTAGCGACGACGACTGCGCAGTATTGAGCTCTGATATGCGTATTTTTCACGACTGGTACTCCAACAACTTTTTTCTCTTTCATTGAATACCAGCAAATGCACTGTAATTGCCTTTTCACGTTGAAATCGTCCTGTTTTCTTCAACTGCTCCATTTGCGGTTACTCTTCGGGCAAGCAAAACATGGTCAAGGACTTGGTGGTTTTTAACTCCCATCTCTCCTTAGAAGACCACGTTGAGAATGCTACGTTCGACCATCCCTACCTATCGAAGCTTATTTTCTGCACTTTCGTTAGATCTATCCTAAGGTACGCCAGCCCGGTTTGGGATCCTTAATTCCCCGCCCACATTAATCGGATTGACTCAGTCCGGCGCCGATTGCTTAGGTTCGCTCTTCGCGGCCTTCTCTGGCGCGATCCTACCTACATTCCTCCCTATCTTGCTTGGCTCAGTCTAATTTCCCTCGACTCTCTTGAAAAGAGACGCAATTTCTGTACAATTCTTTTCTTGTACGATTTGTTTCAGGGGTCGATCAACTCGGTCAAACTACTCAAAGGCGTAAGCATCTCCATGCCGACTTGTGCTTCATCACCGAACGCTGTATGGAATGCACGAGTCTATCCCCTGTATGTGCCGCCTACTTAATGAGTATGCTGCCTTAATCGAGTTCGGATGAGTATCAGTAGTATCAGTTAACCATGGACAACCACAGGAGCATGCTCTGCGAATTTTCAATAGAACGCACCTCTCATACAGGAAAGAAGTTCGACCTTCTCATCTAAATCAACTATATTGTAAATTAGGGTCTCCGGCATGTTCATACACTCACTAACAAGTCCGTCATAATCAATGTGACGAAACCGTGGTATGTGAGTAAAGTCGCTGTGCAAATAGGACCACTAGGAACGTGGGCTTATTTGGTTTATGAGCAGGGCGTTGTCTGCATCTGTCAATAAAAGTAGATCAATCTGAGATGGATTCTCTGCAATAAAATATGCGAAAATGCCATTAAGAAGCAATGTCGGTTGATCGAAATCAATCTTTAAATCTCGAATCGAATCTGGTGAATTTATTTTCCCATCTCATGAGGGAAATGTATCTTCTCAAAGATTCGCCCTAATGACTAGTTCATACTAACTTTCACTAGTAAAGCGACTCTCAATTCCGTAAATATTGTTCCCCAAAGTTTCCAACGAAAATGTTACACTGCCTGAAGGGGAAATAAAATCAGTTTGATCTTGCGAACATTTCTTTTATTCATTTCATCTCAGAAACTAATTCGATTTCCTCTGGGTTTCAGAAGGTTTTATTTCAAGTGCTCACTTGAGAATGCTGCATGCTATGGTTCTTTGGTTCCTTTGTATCGAAGTCATGGAAAATTCAGAATCTTGGACAAGAGTATACCAGATTTTCATGAAAGTCCGGAAAATTATTATGATTGCATAAATTTTGCATTAAACAACAAAGCCTTTGACGTAATCATAGTGATTTAACCGCTATTGAAAGGAAATATTTTTCTTTAGTTATGTTAATGTGCTTCAATACCATTCTTCTTCGGAAAATCTGTATTTGATTTATTTAAGAAATAGTAAATATAAAGTGTTCCCAAATGAATAGTTGAAATTTGTGAATTCGCAATAGGAAATGGAGAGAAACTTCTCTAACCACCAGTGCTCTTATTGATAGTTCTAAAGTTATGAAAGGTAAAATGTTAGGAGTCACAACTCCGTTGACGAGGGTATCAAATGAAAGGGTTTGACGAGTAAAATACGATAAACTGTCTGACATCATTTTAAAACCAATATAATGTACTCCCCAAGATGGCGGATAATGTTATTTTTTCACAGCCCCCTAGGCAGTAGGATAAGGTATAACATTTTTTTTATTATATGTAGACTGGACTCATACTACGTTAAAAATACCAATTCGTATCGCTTAAGTAATCGTTATTTTGTAATCTAAACGATATTTCTTTGTTGAAGGAATGATCTCTGCATTAGATATTATCAAATCCCGACTAGAATTTTTTCGTATGGAGTATTCAGACCTCATGGCCTCATGAAGAAATTGAGTGAAATACCGACGTGCGAGGAATGCCTTAAAATACTCTCGTAAGAAAGGAGGCGATAGCCCCAAACTGTTATTCACAAACTATATCCCCTAAACTATAAAACCCAACAATAAATTATAAGATCAAGAATTAAGGGAGACATTTTTTCCTCATTGAGAAACTTGACTTTGAGCATTTTGTATTTAGGGATGGGAACCTTAAAGATTTTGTCCATCTGCGGATTTTCTCAACTTTTGAGGATTTTGTTTTTTCTTTTACGACCCTCTCCCAAAAATTCTAAACTAAAACATATTTAAACTACGAGGCTTTTTCAGAGTATTTTTCGGACTACTCTCTCCTCTTTTTCGTAGTCACTCCAGGTGCAGCATTTTTTATCATTTACCAATGACAACGGAATCCAAATCAGTCTAAGTCTTACGAAGCTAGGTGTCACTCCCTTCTCCCACTCTCACCCTAAGCAGCATTTTTGTCAAGATGCAAGTGGGGCAAGATACTCTATTCAGCAATAAACGAATCATCCAAATCCACGCGATTCGAAGGTAGGCTCCACCCCACCATAACATTTTTGACATGCTTCCAATGAGGAAACATATTCTATACATCAAACAAGAATCATCCAAATCGGTACCATGTCAAAAAAAAGTTTGAGTGTGGGGGTGGGCGTGGGCGTGGGGGTGAAACCTAACTTCGTAACTTATGTACGGATAATACTTTTCTGTTGTATAGAGTATGATCCCCCATTAATAGTAATGAAAAAAATGTAGCCCTAGGGTGGACTGGGGAGGAGAAGGAGTAGTCTAACTTCGTAACGTGGGGACCGATTTGGTTGATTATTTTTTTGTTGGGTAGAGTATGTTCCCGATTGATACCATGTCAAAAATCTTGCTAGTGGGGTGAGGGTATAACCTAACTTCTTAAAGACCGATTTGTATTGTTTTTTTTTTTGTTGTTGTAAAGAATATGATATGTTGATAATGGAATCAACATTTTCTGAGGTGGGGCGGGGAAGGGGGAGATGGCAATCCAACTTCGTGAGGCGTGGAGCGATTTGGTAGATTCTTTTTGTGATGAATAGAGTATTTTTCTGATGTTGTTTTTGTATTTTTCTGATATTTTTCTTATGTTGTTTTTGTATTTTTCCTTCCTGCGTACACACACAGCGTCAAAGCAGAGGAGGCAAAGTAATGGTCTGGGAGGGGGGGGGGGGGAATTTCTGGTTATGGTCGCACAAATTAATAGATCAATAACGGATCAGTAAACGCAGAAAAATACGTCGTCATCTTAAGGACGAACATGTTGCACTCTCTTGAAAACGAGAAATGCCTTGAAGAGGGTCAGTGTTTCAACAAGACAATGCTCGTTCATATGTGGTAAAGAGCACGTCAATATTTTTGAGGGCCAATAACGTCAACATCATGCCCTGGCCCTTAATATAATAGAGAATATTTGGGAGATGCTGGGCGACCAAATTTCCAAAAGAGTGCCGAAGGATACTAACGCAAATGGCGTAAACGTTACAAGGAGAGTGGAAAAACATTCCAATGGAAGAATTTGTATCATTTCTAACGAAAATAATAAAGATCATTGGATAATTAATTCAGCCAAAAAATGTTTTGATTCCTGAAGGTCTGTAGAAATTACCAAGATCAAAATTCCAAACTTGCATGAAAATTACAGGTCTGAGTGTTACTTAACGTAGGGGGGGGGGGGGCACGAAACGTAACGGCGCGTTACAAGTGGGGGGGGCAGACATCTTCAAAATCTACGTTACGTAAAACTATTAATGTTTCTAAAACTTATCTATCAAGCCAAGCTCCTCTCCTGCCTTCACACATTCAATTATTTGCGAAAATACAATTTACAAGTTTTTCGTAACGGCAACAAATTCAATTAAGTCCACTCCCGCTACGTGTGCTATAAAACTTAAAAATTCTTCTTCTATCTATGCCAACACGTCCTTTTCTGACTGAACTCGTCCTATTCCTGATTTAAATTAATGACAGCAAGCACATTCTATTTATGTACGTCCCCATAAAAAGCGCAATAAAACAGACATAAAACAACCTTATTATAACCCTCTGATAAGACTGAAACCCAAAAGCGTTAAAAGCTCCCACAAGTAGTGCTACTTACAAGTAGATGTCCTTCCCAGCCCTTAATAACTTATCCCGTGCCTATCTCGGTCCAATAAATTTAACATTTTAAGAAGGAAACAATGCTGGATCTTGTACCTCCCAAATATATAACCCTGTTAGGGTGAGGTTTGCACGCCCACAAAGTAATAATGAGGGAAAATTAAGGTAAGGACTGGCAACATCTTGGCTATAACGTTAGGTAATTTCCGTCCTAATTTGGCAGTTACATTAAAGATTTGGAAATGATAATATCTTGTTTGGCAAGAAAACAAACCGACCCAGCCAACATAAATCGGGGTTAATTAGGCCTCACTACGGACATAGTTTACTCCCAGATAATTTCTGATTAAAATTTTGGCATTGCCGGAATCGGAAGTAGAAATAAAAGTTAAATCGGAAGTAAAAGCTCAGATCAAGCTCGGAAGGAAGCTAATTTATAAGAATGGAGCTTTTTCGAAATGAAATAAAATAGTGCGAAGCATGGAAAAGCATAAAATACAGTCGATAACGCAGAATATTGGAGCTTTTAGGCACCCGAACCTATGGTATTCATGTGCCTAATGTTTAGCAACTTTTGTAGCATGCGTGCACCTTCGAGTCTTCATATGGCTTTTGGAGTCTTTATATGTATAAGTTACCTTCCTTATTAAATTTAAATGAGCCTGGTTAACTAGGAGTAAGTATAATGAGCTAATTAAACTACATACCCTTCTCTGGAAAGTTTCGCTTAAACTTATTGTTTGCAGGAATACAAATAAAATTCAGTGAAAAACATGTACAAAGCGGATCCTATTTCATAACCATAAACATAAATAGAGAGAAGTCTATAATTACTGCGCACAGAAATGCAAATTGTAAATTAATGGATCAAAGGCATTCAAAGGCACAATATCTCTTTTATGGTTTTAAATTTACTTTTGGGAATTGATAACCAATGAGTTACAATTACCAAAAAGCTGAGAGAAAAATATTGATGCATGCTTGCCTAAAAGGCCAAGCACTGTGCCGCGGCACTTCTCATACCCATTCATAATTCCTTTTATAAAAAAAATACAAATATTTTACTGCGCTAACGCTTCAAACAGAACCAGACCATTTTCGCATATGGGCAGTCAGAATGGGAGAATTTATTTCACATCGCTAGCTAAGCTAAATATATTTTTGTTCTGTTGTTATATTTCCCCTAATGTGACAAATTGCGTTGATACAAAGAGCGCTACAGACTACAGATATTCTAACGCTTAACCTAGACTTCATATATAACATGACCACAGCCTACTTTAGATACAAGCCCGGAAAACATGACAGTTCGGCCATTTCACCACCGAGGATTTCGTCATTATTTCAGTATTATTGTACCACAGATTTACCAATCCTTCCACACAAATACTTCGGAAATATCCCATAGCTTCCGAACGATAAGATCTTGTAGACCTGTGTTTTTAATCGACTTCCCAAAAACGAGAAGGTTCTGGATTCGACGCGCATTTTTTTTTTAAATTTTTGTTTTATGTATGACTTTGCATAATTTCGTAACGCGTGGACCGATTTTGTTGATTCTTTTTTGTTGGGTAGAGTAAGTTCCCCGATTGATAACAGGTCAAAAATTTTATTGGGGAGGTGGGGATGGGGTGTGACTTAAATTTTAAATTTATCTTATTGTTAGTGTGCCGCCAAATTTTTAAATTATTAAAAGTGTACCGTAACGAAAAAAAGGTTTAGAATCACTTGTATAAATTATATCACATTTCTGTTATAAATGGTGAAGATTAAAAGTCTTAGTGAAACGCTGTGATGGGAAAATAGATGTTTCAGGAAGACAATACGCCATCACAATTACAAAGATTTTCGAAGAAATTTTTATTTAAAAAGGGAAAAGGTTTAAGTCAGGATAGTAGAATATAAAGAAAAACCGGCCAATCACCATATGCGGATTTTGAAAAGGGGGTTACTCGTTATTAAGGATGTTATGATTTTATTTTTCCATAATCTTACATGGTTCATAAACTTATATTTATTACCTGTTTAACACAACTAACAACTTCATCTAAGTAATTTTCAATGGAATTTGTACGAAATTTTCCTTTTTACTTTTCCATGTACATTTTATAAGTTGGTCGACTATTACTCGTTAACTTGTAAAGCCTACTTAGCTGTGATAATTTTCCTTTTTTACTTTTTTATATATGAGTATATTACTGCCGTGCATTTTTTCACATATCCAAAAACAACCGCTTATCTGGGGAGGGGGAGGGGGGGGTGTACTTGACTTTAACAAAAATTACCACTTTAAAGCTTCATATTTCGCAAACGGATCCGTGAATCGGAAAAATGGTTTTCACACACCCGCAATATTTTTGAACGACCTATCCAAGGACACCCCACACCATGGGATAGACAAGAAAAAAATTCATTCCCACTTTACGTGTAGGGGAGGTACCCTAAAAGATTTCAAGATTTTATTTTACCACATTGTCGTACTAAGAGTCTCTGAGATAGGCCGCGGACAGATAGACAGACATGGCGAAACTGTAAGGGTTCTTCGTTGACTGTGGAACCCTTAAAATAATAGCATGTAAAAATAGCGTGCATTGGTTTTGAGAGATCTAACTGCTCGGACTTTTGATAAGTGACTGTCGTTTCCCATTATTTTTACATCTCACTGCCACCCCCACGCCTACCGGTGCATTCCCCTATATTATTTAACAGCATCATAAGTGTAATTATTAATCTCAACGACCCAGAAAATAATGGGTTTCATAAGAATTTCGGCCGTTTTTAATTATTTGTATATGTTCCTATTTTCCCACCCACAGCACTGATGGTCTTACACTCACAGTATTTTTTTCCGATTGTAATTAATATGTATACCAACTTTGGAGTATATTGTTCCAGGCATTTCAGGGTTATGCTGGAACATGAAAGCAGCCAAACATACATATATCCAAATCCACCTGTTAAAGCTTTGACTTAACTTCACTTTTTGTTTTTGGTCAAATTGTGCAAGTCAGTTTTGAACCAGTTTTCATTGTCGGATCTTGTCTAGACAAACAAAAAATTATATGACAGGAGGGGAAGAGGGGGGGGGCAATCTCAACCGTTTGGAAGTTACAGGATGATTCATTAATTTCAGTTTTTCATGGTATGCACATTATTCTTTTATTTTTATCTGACAGGAGAGGGGGGGGGGGGCAATCCCAACCGTTTGGAAGTTACAGGGTGATTCATAAATTTCAGTTTTTCATGGTATGCACATTACTCTTTTATTTTTATCTTTTGATCTACACAACATAGCGACATCAAGCAAACGCTAAAACACTACTATCCCAATGACCTTTTCAAAATTGTCAACAATGTTGATCTTACTCATACTATTGCAGGTACAGTCACTTCCAAAAGTGAAAAAAATGGTTTGCGATTACCTCAAATTCAGCATTTTCCCAAATTTTCTACGAAATTCATGTAATTAGTACAGCTCTCTTTTATTGTTATTAGATTGCCCATCTTATTACATGAAACATAGCAAGGCAGACACAGAATTACAAAAACCGCATTCTTAGAACTATTTTATTGCACTTTAGGTAGGAAATTCTTTAAATACACAAAATTTTTAGGATAAAGGGTCGAAAATGTTTGTTTTCCGTTAACAGGTAATTAATTTTAATTATTGCTGCAAAAAAGTAATAAAAATGTTAGTGCAATTTTGTTTTATTGCCGATATTAGCTCGTGTTAGGCAGAATTCACACCTAAGTATCCTGGCGTTCTGTTACTCCTACCAGATGGAAATTTTGCTATAAAAAAGGGTTAGCCAGCAAGAATACTTATCATAGTTGAAAAACAAATCAATAAGTACGGGTATTTTTAAGCAAAAATTATTAAAAAATGGTAGAATTTACTTTTGAGGAATACGCGAATATTATGAAATTTATGAATCACCCTGTAACTCCCAAATGGTTGAGTGTGCCCCCCACCCTTCCATAAATTTTTTGTTTGTCTAGTTTAGATCCATCACCATGCTCATTTCTGCACGTCAGATCTGAAACACCCTGTATAGATTAAGAATCTGCAAAAAAAAATCGATTTTTTCAAATGTATCAAGGTAAAGTCTCCCTTAATGTTTTAATTTTTGACGGCCTATAAGAATTTAAAAGGACTAGTGAAAGCGAAATAATTTGCGGATCTAATAAATTCAGATAAATACAGAAACCACTTTCGAATGATTATCTTAGAGTTCATCGGAGGGATTTAAACCATATTTTAAATGTTCCTTCTTTTAATAAAAACTCAATAAAAATCGTTTTCCAGATTGAAATAAAAAATGGAACTTTAAACAGAACTAAAGAAAAAAAAAACTATATAGGTTGCCTTCGTGTAAAATTTCTCTATAAGTAAGTCGTGTTGAATCATATATTTAATCAGAAGTTCTAATAATTTCGGTCACGCAAAGGTTATGTTAAAGTATTGCTCTTGAACAAAGCAGGCAAGTTATTATATTAACTACGTTACTGCACATATTAGCTGCATTCAAACAACCTGAAGGCCTTCCAAAGATGAAGGAAATACCCGTAATAGTTATCGTCTAGCATGCACAAATTGTTTTAAACTGCTATTTAAAATGTTCACTTTATGTCAGAATTAAAAGTGAACAAGAATCCTTTTTCCTTTCTAAAGAACAACTATCTAAACTAAGCTAACTTCAAATATTTTCGCTAGAAATGTTGTAATGTATCTCATGATTTATTACAGATTACATATATTTCAATTTGTTATATTTTATTGCATACAAACGGCAGAGAAAAAACTAATTTTTCCAAAAATAACGTTTACGTGATTAATGATTCGATAATCTATAATTCATCACAATTCTTAAAGAAAAAAAATTATTAATAGTTTCTTGAGGACGGGGCGGAAATAAAGGATATATCTGAGAAAATTTCGTTCCAATCAATCACGAAAAAAACTGAAAAATTAAAGGTTTCATTACGTAAAAGTATTACAATTCAGTAGAAGTAAGCTTTCAATCACCTTTTCTCTGTCCATCTGCCAATCTAGTAAGACTAGCCAGCTAGATTACGATCTGGATTTTGATCTAAGATGAAATTAGGTATAGTGAATTTTTCGTAACTTCAAACACGTTAAGATTTAGCTTTAAGCTTTAATTTAAAGTGGGGGAGGGACTTATAGACTTTGGGACTTACAAAAGCAAAGACTTTTAGATAAAAAAACCTATATATAGCTGAAAAAACAATACAATCGCCATTTAGATGAATTTCTGTAAAGAAAATATCAGGGGAAATCATTTAAATCGCTCTCAGTAGAATAGAGAAATTCGAAAAAGCTTTTTATGGGAAACTCATAAATTAGCTACTCTACCTATTCTGTAGCTTAAAAGTCATTCTAAACTTTACTACAATTCCCCAGATTTAAAAGTATCTAATTAAATATTCAAAAATCATAAATAAATTTCAATTGGTGATGTCATTGATAAACTTACAATATACGAACTTTGTAGTATTTTATGTAAAAAACTAACTCCACTAAAATTAAAACAGTTTCGATGGTAGGGATTAGCGTGGTGGAGGTGGGGTGTGCAAAAAACTACAAGCAGATAGTGTCATGACATATGGAACTATCGCTTTAAGCTATGCTAAGCTTTTCATTTTCATTCAGATCTTCTTGTTTGGTCTTAACGAAAAAAGGGTTTCCCCTTCAGTTGTTTAAAAAAATCGAAACAACTCAAGACTTCGTCGCCGAAACAAAGTAAGACTTATTTCAGCCTGAAATAATTAAAGTGGGAAGAAGGCGAAATTCTGGATGAGTCTGTTTTATGTTAACATCTTCAGGGCACTTAGG
The DNA here is from genome assembly GCA_964036015.1 of Leptarthrus brevirostris. Lineage (NCBI taxonomy): Eukaryota > Metazoa > Arthropoda > Insecta > Diptera > Asilidae > Leptarthrus > Leptarthrus brevirostris. The sequence continues at coordinate 1,968,784 of OZ038372.1, read as the reverse complement.
GTTTCTCCCCGAATAACGTTGCAAAAAATATTTCTTTCCATTCTGCGGTTTTCACTGCTTCGAAGGCACACAGGAATTTTGAAATTTATGTCTTTTGGGCTTTGTTCTGTTTTGTTTTTCCCCCACCATAACCTTTTATCAAGAAAGTCGCAGTAAGTTTTATTATTTTTCCACTTATTCTACAAGTGCTTTTGTTTTTTTTTTCATATTTACCATACCTTGTCTTCCATCTCGCAGCGTACACAAACTCAATTCAGAATAACAAAGTATAGGTTACGAACTCACTTACAAAATTTAAAACATTCATTTAAAGTCTGTTGCAGTATAATATTTAATACCAACATCAAAAGTTGTCAGTAATTACTTATTTTTTCGTTCCATTTAAGCGCAGGGAATAAGGGCGAAGTCCCCTATCTTTTTGTTAATGAAATGATGCCTCGAAATTTAAAGTCCCACAGGACCTTAAATTCCGTTCGCTTAATTAATTTATTTCAAGTTGTTTCATGTAAATTGGTATAACGCGAGGAATCCCTTATCATAGAAGCTTTTAGGAAAATTATTTACCTCAGTGTAGTTTTGTCAAAAGTTTTAATACAATTTTGCCAAGCTTACAGCTTTTTATAAAGCCACAAAATAACTTTTATTAAAATATGTTGATTTAAAAGATCTAAAAGAAGGATAATTGATCATAATGAAAACGTACCAGCAGAATTATTGTTCAATATAAACATGGCCGCAAAAGTATTCGGCTAACAACTTTCCCCTCACCTATTTATATAAGTACTTTTTGGGTTGAGCTTGAGTAGGTTGCGTACATAAACGAACCGCGTGAGATTCCGGGCAAAAACGAATCAGAGAAAAACTCCGGGTAAAAATTATTTAACTACAAAAAGGAATGCAAAGTTAATGCAGTTAAACAGTTAAATCATTTTCGCACGGAGTTTTCTCTGATTCTTTTTTGCCCGGAATCTCCAGTAGTTTATTTCGGCGCGGAATATTTTCTAAGCCACTTTTGCTCGACCTTATTGAGAGATCATTTTTACTTTCAGCCTGTCAAGTAATACTCTAATCAAGTAATTACTATACAGTATATTAATTAATTTTAATTGTTTTAATTTTTAATTAGTTAGTCGGTGGAGTAAGTGATTACTTGTCGGCCTACCAATCCGGAGGTCCCAGGTTCGAATCCCATCGACGGCGACCCATGGTTGTTTTCTGCTGACAACAGGGGGTTTTATTGCAGAAAAAATGTTAAAAAAAAGGTTCAGAGGCACGACCATAGCCATGGTTCCCGGGTTCGAGACCAGATCTCCCCGTAGGTTTTTAAAATTGAATTAAAAAATCCACTCCGTCTCTAGGCTGTTGTCTAGCTCGCAACAATACAGAAAAAAAAACATTCAGGTCTCCCCTTACCCTGATTCCCTAACGCAGCAAAGGGTTGTCCCCTTAAGAGAGTTTCGCTTGAAGTAACAGACATCTTGCTATCTCAACAATTGTACAGATTGTACGTTTAAAACGTTCTGCTTCTCCATTTTGCTGTGAAGTATGTGGAACAATAACTCGGCGGCTTCTTTTGAGCAGATAATCAAATTCAGTATTACTCTCTACCATTGTTTGACTGGAGACATTTAATAATTTTTCTTGCCTGATGCTTCATATAATTTTTGCATTGCTCGAACGCTGAGATCACTCCATTTTTCTGTCCTAGAGGACCAGTGAGATACATCATCTATGAAGGAGACAAGGTATTTACCTCCATTCAGTAATTGCACTCGAGTTTTTTCAACAACATCCAAATGAACAATCTTCAACAGCTTACCTACTACATTGTGATTTACTCCTCGTATAGTGTAAACTGATAATTTTTCCTCTAATACAAATATCACATTCCGAAACTTCTACTTTTCCAGTATACAAACTCATAGTATCTTTGGTTAGCTTGGTCACATCCTTGAAATTTAAATGACCTAACTTCTCCTGCCATTCTCGAAGATCATCTTGACTCACAAATGCGAATACCTTACTAAACTGGGAACTTCCTGAAACAATTTCGAATTGCTACTAGGACCTACTACATTTATGGTCTGCCCTCTCAAACCTATTAAGACGAAATTTGGTATACGGACGTTATCAAAAGAAGCTTTTTGAAAAAGTACGGCTGATCTGGCGAAAACTTCAAATGTTTCTTTTGACGAAAAATTTATCCGTTGAATATTTTGAATAAAAAAAAAAGGTTTTAAGGGGGACGGGAGGGGGCGTTGAACCCCAATCTTCCGATTGCTAATATAAGAAATAAGGTATTCCTTTTCACTTTATTTTGAACTCTATTTGCTTGCGGACGTGAAATTATCCGATACACTGTATAAGAATGTTGGGGACCCAGATATTGGTATTCGGAATGTTTGCAGAGTACGCACAAATTACACGCAATGAGATACGCAAATGATTACGCAATGATAAATTTGTGTGTACATTTTAATTTTCACCCCACACCCAAAATATATAGTAGAGCTGTGTGTAAAGCGATTGCCAAACTTCAGAGTATCGATAGCCAATATATCTATAATTGAATACCAAATAGAAGAAAAACAACAGAATTCACATCAGACACTTTTTGAAGTATTTTGCAGTATTCGTAATTTCTTTCTTTCGAAAAAAAACCAAAAAATAATTGTGGAAACTCCAATATAAGAAGGGAGAAATAAAAGAAAAGTTTGCTCTCTTCTGCAAACTTAATAAATAAAAATCAAGTCAGGCCAAACGAAGGGAAAAGGATGGTCCCTTTTTTTCCCAATGTGGTGATAGCAAACTGCTTAGCACCCCAGCCTTTACCTTGAATATTAAAGTACCATGAATAATTATGACTTAGGTAGAATTGTTTAAAAAAACACAAAAGCCCTTCTTTTCCATTTTCTATCGTTAAGACTTTCTTCACTTTTTATGAACTTGATTTACAGCTCGTTGTAAATGAAAAAACTTTTGCTTTACGCTATTGCACGGGTATTTTTCGATACTGTATCTGTATTACAAACCACAAAAAGTCGTCAATTTGAATAAGGGAACAAAAGCCATTAAAAGTTTGAATTGATATATTAAAACTAGAAAAGTTTATTGTAAGAACAAAAAGGCAATAAAAATAAACAATTTTAACAATTTTGTAAATGTAATTATCATTTTGTAAATGTAATTATCATTTTTCAAAATACGTTGAAAAGATACAATGGGTGTTCCATAATTTCTGTCACCAAGGTTAATTAAATTAAGTCTAATTCAAATAGTCACCAGGAAAAAGAACAAACCAAAGTCTCACGGAGCAAAATGTGGTATGTATGGAAAATGTTCTAAAAGATTTATAACCGTGCTGCTGGAAGAATCTATAGTGAGACCTGCTCTGTGTGTCGGTACATTATCATGGTGTAAATACCACGGGCGAAGCTCACTCTTGGCTAAATAATTTTTAGGGTTTGATACAAACCTGAGAACGACACTGTTAAGTACACACCTTGGCAGTAAATATGCACTGATGTTCAAGCACAATGGTTCTTAAGAAAATCCGTTCTTCTGAAGACCAGATACAACTAAAATGATATCGTAGGGTTTCCATCATTGATTTTTTTATAATGTCCTTGCACACAATTCAATTGTGAGTGGATAGGAAACAGCGTAAGTTATTTAAATCTGTGAATAGATCACTAGTTTATTTTTGATCATTAGTTTTTGCATCCTGGCTACAATTTCAGGAGGAAAGGTGTGAGAATGATCATCCAAGCAAGACCTCTCCCTCTTGATTATAAATTCGACCTCCAGATGGTCCTAAGACATAGCGAAGTTTCACCTAAAACAAAGATAATTTTTTCAAAATATTTTTCGACCAAGCCACGTTGAAAATTGTAATACATTATCACTCACATATCGTACCGATTAAACTCTACCATTACTTTTTTTATTAATTTTTCCTAGGGGATCGTAAAGGCGTTGTGGGCACCATCCTCAACTAGTAAGATCTTTTGTGCCCCAACCCTGCACTATCGAATCCAGTCAATATTTATATATCCTCTGGCAATAGAAACGCCATTCCTAAATGCTTGAACCTTATTCGAACACAACCTGCGCAATGACAGAAGATATGCTCTGCATTCTCAGGCTAAAGTAGTCTCATTGCTTTTGCCAGTGCCTTGAGTACATTCAGACAGTCCCAGGTCAGTTCAGAATCGAGGTTATGTACCCTCAGTACATATTGTCCCTATACCATTTTAGGGCTCCTATTTCAAATGAAAGGTTATCTTGATGCCAGTAGTCTTTGGCCCCTATGACTGTCCTTAAAAGTTATACTTTTTAAAAGTTTACGATATCGAGTTAACTGCTAGGGCATCTTTCATGTTCAGCTGGTTTATTAGATTTTAAGAGACCCATCCTGAGCTGAACCTTTCCTTTTATGTAAGAAATGAAGGAGGAGATCTAAAAAAGGCTCTACGGCTGATATTGGACAAGTGTGCATTGCACCAGTTACTTCTAGACATGCAAGTCTCTGCAGTAGGCTGCTATGTTTCGTCTATGACGTTTTTCTTCTTTGGTCACAGGGCTTCGTACATGACTATACATGGTCTTATAATCACCTGATAGGCCCAGCGGACCCATTTTGCTTGAAATTCCAAGTCTTTCCGAATAGCATGTCCATAAGGGCGAGGGGCCTTGCTTTAGGACGACTTCCAGCTGAGGGTTCTGGGTGAGCTATTAAACTATTATGCCTAGGTATTTAACCTCTCTGGAGAATTCCAGTTCTATTTCTTCAAGAAGAGATTCAGCTTCCTCTTTCTCCTGAATAGAATGATAGCTGTTTTTCCGGGATTAGTGTGAAGGTCCTGCTAGGCCTAATTTTGAAGTATTTCTAGGGCCTTTTGCATTCGTTCAGAGATTGATAATGAAATCCGAGTCGTCTGCATATAATTCATTTTCAAAGCCTTACGTCAATCAGGAATTACCAGTGCGGGCAACCCTTCGTGGCCTCAACAGTGACTGGCTCTTCTCCTACGTCAGCTGACCATCGCTTTTATCTTACCGCCCATGGTTCTATTTCCCTCTTGACGGCCGCCATAAGCGCCATTTCTAATCTATTGACCAGATGCTATAGGTTTGCGATTAAAGATTTGCCCGCCTGATATGCGTGCTGATGATCATGTAAAGGTTTCGATTTTAGGGTCCCATATCTGATGTGTTAGTTGATTACACGTTCCATTGTTTTAAGTAGGAAGGAGGTAAAAGTACTGGGTTGGTACGCTTTGAGAATGGGAAAATAGCTTAGAGTGTAGCTAGCTTTGAATTGAACACCTTAATTAGCGTTGGTTCTACCATAGTAGAACTGGAATGATAGCGGAACCACCAGGGGATCTAATATGGTCTAAATGAGTTGATTGCCCATCTTACTCTCTTACACGTCCAGAGAAGCTTTTAATCCAATTGCTGCTCAACAGATCATATCCATATGATCATATTATCGAAAGGATTGACACATATTGGAGAAGCCCATACGTTACTAAATTCAATCCAACAAACATTAGGGCAAACTCTATTTTTATTTTTGTATTATCTATCCCCTTCAGTTAACTTGTATTTGTGCCCCTTTCACTAAATATGACTTGAAGGACCTACCGGCAAATCCAATCTGTGTTAAAAATAGAAAATTAAAAAATTTCGAACTGTTGAATACATCCCCACAGACATAGTTCTCGCCGGCTGAAACTCCATGAGGCCAATGCGTCTCAACTTGAAATTTAATAGCTTCTCCTAAGAGCTTTTTGCTCAGTCATACGTAACGTTTTCCTATAAAATGCCCACAAGCACCTAAAAGTGGCTGGCTATCCATAAATTTATAAGACCACATCAAATTAGCAGCTTTAATTAAAACTCAAATGGTCTTCTTACAGGCTCTAGAGTACTTATCACTTTTTCCCGGAAAAGTGTGCTATTCAAAGTCCTTTTCTTCTAATCTCTCTTAGAAAGCTTACAATTCTCCGTTAAACCCATAATTCCCCAAGCTCCCCTAAATAGCTATTTACTAGGTGTTGTAAAAAAAAAGCTTCCTTGAATGGAAGCCATAAACTTTCGCATAATTTTCATCCTATTTTATCTCCTAGAGACGCCGTTTGCCCTACACTCGTCTAGAGTTTACCCCAAAAAAGGAGCAAATCTCATAGAACGAGAGTACGAAATTATGGACAAGGGAAAACACTAGAGAAAAACAGGAGCAGCACGTTTGAGAGGAAAGCTTTCGACGTTTGATTGGAGTTGAGGAAGGTATTCCAGCAACCTCGGCCTTTGCCTGGCATAAGACGGGACGGGATAATCGGAGATTGTGTGTGCTCGAATCGTTGATCCTTCTACAGAAAGGAGTGGTTTCCGTCTTTTTGTCGAAAATATTTTAATATCCGTTGAAACCGAGCTTCGTTTTGTATTAAAAAGTGAAAAAATAAACGTTACGTTCTAAAGATAAAATGGCTTAGTGGAAGTGCTTTTTACCTCCGAAACAATTGGAAAACATTACCTTCATGATTTCTCCGAAAATACGCATAAAGCTGTGAGAAAATCGATAAAATGTGCTGCACACTTTTTTTTAAATTGCCTTCAGTTACTTTAGTGTATACAACTCTTAGCTGAAAGTGCTTAAGAACAATAAAAATAATTTCGGGAATTTTCTCCATGCAAAAATACAATGTTATTTCGACGTAATGTACTATACTTAGCCGTCTAGAATGGCTCATAACGAACTATGTTCGATTCCATAGTGAATATTGTTAGATCCCCCAAATGATAATGAGCAAAAGTGCCGATGCGGATAGTTCGAGTGTGCCGCTGATAGTGAGAAATCAGAACGAGCCAAATTTTGGATTGGGAAATGAAAGTGATGGTGAAGGTCTTCTAGGCGGAAATGGAAATAATAATTTTAAAATATTTGATAGTACTAGTATAAAAGAAAAAGTGAAAAGCTATTCGCGACGCAACAGCAGTGAAAGTCAACAGAATCTGAGTCCAGATAGTGAGCGTGGACTTGAGCTTAATTTTAAGGCAAAATCGTGCCGAAGTTTCATTCGACAACCAAAACTTGGCACTGAACACCGAAACAAATCGGTGCCGAACAGTCTACAGGTTTTTCTTAAAAATCATTTTTCACAAAAAATTTATTATTTGAAAAAGCGTATAAATTGGTGGAACATCTTTCATTGTGTCGTAGACAACATAGGTCTGCCAAAATCCTGGTCGAGTACGGTTATCAAACCTTTCAAGAGTTTACAACTGCAAACGAAGCGCATGCGGTGAAAATTGTTTCGGATCTTATTGGTGTTTTTTTTCTATTTAGGAAGGTGTTGCCCTAGTATGCATTCTATCTGTTTTCATTTCACTTAGCGTTACCTTACCAAGGATATTTCCATAGAAATGTTTTAAAAAACAACAAAACCTTGTATCCCAATAACCTGGATGGAATCGAGAAAAATTTGATTGCCTTAAGTGGCATTTGTCGACGAATGAATTCGGGGCACGTACTGAATTGTGGAACCCGGAGTAATGGGGTTTTTATTTATTTTTATAGCGATACAATTCAATACCAACAGGCTTGATGCGGAGGTGGTGCCTGCAAAGCTTTTCACAAATGTCATTCAAGCAACATTTTAGCAAACCATTCATTTTCGTATTTAGGCTAAAGTTTTGGCGAATTCCTGTTGGCAATTTTCCCAACTTGTCTATCCAATGCAACTGTCGCCTACTTGTAGACTGAACTAAAGTTTTTAAAGGGATTGACTAATTTGAAAACTCCATTTCGTCATGTTTTTGTCTGCTTTCACCGGAATTATTATCCTTTTATGGAGCATAAATTTAAATTGAATTACTCCTATAGCAGGCATCAATTCATATTTGCCTGACATTGTGGGGAGATTTGAGGCATGACAACGACGACGACGTCAAGAATGTGCAAAATTGGGGAGCACTTTATTTGTTTTTCAATTAATTTATTTGTCTGGCGGATGGAGCTGAGAGCTAGATCTATTCATATCTGTTGAAGAATAGTTTTCGGAAATTCTATTTAAGTCTGGCTTACTTTTTCTTGGATTGGTATTCTTCTGAATCAACTCCCTACTTTGATTTTTAACCTTTTCATTTAGTAAAATGGATTTTATTAAAATTTGATTTATTTCGAATAGGGGTAAAGACCTTAAAAAATAATTATCATTTAAGGAACATTTACAACATTGTTGAATTCTATTTATATTCTAATCTATAATCGTCTGACACGATCTTTAAAATAATGAATTTAGGTAAATGAAAGCATTAAGACTTGTTCGGTCTTTTCAATATCGACCAAACAGTTCTCCGGCTCCTTTTACTATTCTAAATCCGTTCTTTTACCTGTAACCACCCAAAGAATAAATCCTTTTCTTCTCACGCTTGATATTATCTCCTCTTTCCTTGTTGGAATAATTATATATTTTTACTTTAGAGAGAAAAAAATTCTTTTGCTGGAAACTTAATACTAGGGACTTATTGCAAGCTTGTCACTAGCAGTAAATTGTCTTTCTTGAAAATAGTGTGGTGATATCTTTCAGAATCTAAACTTTCTCAAAATCATTTTCTAGGAAAAGGAAAACGTCACTTGCAATCATAATTTTTCCTGCAAGTCCTTCTAGTCCTTTTTTGTCCATTTGTCTAGCTAGTTTCCTTAAGATTTCTTGAAAATGATGCTATTAAAGAAAGAAGTTGTAAATGTAAAGGCAGATGTAGACTTTTCTGGCATTCTGAAACGACAACTATGTAGGATATACGATGTTACAAAAATGAAAAAAGGAAATATGTTAACAGATTTGAATTATCATTAACCTAAACTGTTATATTGTTATTTATTTTATAATCGTTAGTGGTAATAACTCCATTCGATTTGTAAATATATTTTTCGATTGAAGGCCAAAATAATATGAGAGTGCCATGAGAGACATGAGGGCAATACCACAAGTCGCCAACAAATAGTTTGACAAAAAATACTTTCATTCTTTGGCGTTGACAAACATAACTGCACATCATCTGCCTACATTACAGTTCAAATCTAACTTAATCAGACAATATACATAGTAAACAAAAGAGGTCCCAACACCGACCCTTGTAGTACACTGGGCAGTAATTCAGTACTACCCGATAAAACATCTTTCACGCTACCACATATAGATCGTTTAGTAATATAGATCTTAACTTAGGAAAGAGAGCCTGCAGAGAAACGTAAACTAAATTGAAGCTTATTTTACAAAATACCATAACCAACCGAGTCAGAAGCCTTGGAAAGATCAAGGAGAACAAGCACAGTCAGCTTGACAAGATCCTTATCAATCGTGATATCTTCAGAGATCTATAACAAAGCTGTAAGCGTTAGTACGCTTACAAAAACCATTTTAATTTAAGAATAACAACCTATAGTAATCCACAAATATATAATAGCTCTTTAGCATGGGACATATGTATTAAAGTGTCGAAATACTGTTTCTTAGCTTTGGTTTACAACGTGATATACGTTGGCAACAACACGCAAAGTTGCGCCGGCGAACAAAAAGTTAAAGTTTTTTTCTTTAATCCTATATGTTTTCCTAATGTACCTGTTCATTTACGTACAATTTGATTAGATACTTACTCATCATATGTATACAAAGGGTAACATATCATAGAAAATTGCCACCTATTTTTGGCGTAAGAGGTGAAAATCTTCCAAAAACATTAAACTATTCGCGGTCTCAATCACGACTAGACTTAGACCACTTAGTTCTTGATGCTTCCGATATACATTTTCACCTCACTTATTCACCATTGGATCAAGTCGTCCTTGACTTCCTAAATTTCCTTTCCTTGATTTCTTGCCACATAGGATAACATGCTCATTACTCAGTTCACTATTTCCGTTTTCATTGTCAACCTCGAGCACCTTATACTGCACCCCTCTTAAAACTGTTCGGACCGAATAGTTTTCACACCGGAATACAAATACATCTTCTACGGTTGTCGTTCTTCTGTTTCGATGATTTGCTGCTTACATCGGCCTTCTGGCAACTGCTCCTCCGATTTCAACAGTTTCTCCAATCCATAAGGTCGCCTATCCCAAATTGCTTTTTGTTGCCTTTTCTTCACGCTTAGCTTGCATATTTACACACTTCTCTCTAGCTGGCTGTTATGTAGCTGAAGATCTCTGTAGCACCACGAAAGCCACCCCTGCTGAAAACGTAGACTCTACATAAATTCACTCTACTGCGTCCTTCAATTTCTAACGCTGTTGAAAAAACTCATCTTCCCCAACAAGATTCAGGTGAACAATTAGAATGTCAATTGGCTTGCTATGGTCACTTTCTTGAACTACTAGTGCCTTCTTCCATTCAGCCACTTCTTCCAATTAAGTTTCTGCATTTTCTGCTTTATTATGTAAGTCTGATGTCGGTATGACAGTCAGTCTCCGTACAGGTTCAAAGTTCTCATCTTGTGACACATTTCCATTTATCAGACGCTCAAGTCGTTCTTGGATTCTGTATTTCCAGCATCTCTTTTATTCTGGTACACTTCTTTCTTTATTTGTTCCTCTTGACTGAAAGATCGCCATTAACATGATTGAATTTCCCTGGAAAGACCTCTATCACTTCGGTTACCTTCACTTGTGCCATCATCCCCTAAGAAATTGCCAACGATGTATATTTGCGAAGGGATATCATAGCTTCAATATTCCTATCGATGAGTCTAAATTCTTCTCGTTCCCTTTTGCTGCACTTTTCACAACCAGTCTTCCTGGACCCATATCCCGAAAGGTTTGGAAAAGGATGGTCCAGTCTGAGATGAAAACCGTTGACCCGGGTGTTGATCCGACAACAAGCATCACCTATTTCGGTTTCTTCTCTTAGACAAGTGAGTTTTCTTGAGGCTTGATTTGTTGCCTTATAAGCCCGAGCGTAAGCCAAAATTTCAGTGTTTGTGTTTTCGCAGCCAATCACACTGCTTGCTACAGGTCACGATCTACAAGTAAATTAATAATTCTTCTACTGTGACCTCGTTTATTATTTCGTTTAATCTAATCAGTTCTTTTATTGTCCCTTTAATTGACAATTTCTGTTCTCCTAGCGATGCCTCGGATTTCAGCTAGCAGTTGACGGTTTTTGTTCTACCATCGATGCTTTCTGTTCTTCTATTGCTGCTTTTAACTCATTTACCGACCTTTCCATCGAGAATTTCTCTTTCTCTATTGATGCTTTTAATTTATTTAGGGACCTTTCTATTGATGATTTTTGTTCTTCCACTGAGACTACATATTAACGTGTATGTTATAAGTTATTAATGTATAGACGGCACTGAAACATTAACCTCAGAGCATTAAGCAAAATGTTCGGAGGGCAATAAATCAAATTATAAAAGGACAAGAAATATCAGACCACATTTCCGGTCTCCACCTAATGATTTAGAAATAACTAAAAGGTTTAAGTTAAGAGATTGCAATTTTATGAAAGTAGCAAAGGGGAATTCGATTTTTATCCTAGATAAAAAATATGACTTTTCCAGAAAAACAAAAAAAAAAATCAGAGCGGTAATTACCTAAGGATAGAGAAGAATCCTTTGAAAGGAATGAGTGAAGAAGTATTCTATGATTTTCGTGATCATTTTACGATGAGTTTCGAAACAACACCCCAAAATAAAACGAAAATAAAGAATAAAATTTTTCGTTATTTCGCTTAGTTTTCGAGATATCGATATGCCGAGCCGTATATGTCCGTGGCACCCTGTAACATATTTAAATTTGAGTATCTCGAAAACTAAGCCAGATATCGAAAAAAAGTTATTTATTATTTTTTCTTCCACATACTAAAATCTATTAAAACAATTGTCAAATCGTAGTGCCACGGAAATCATAGTCATGCTGTTTTAAGATATACAGCAAGGCAATTAAAGAATCCAAACCATTTTTGGCAAATAAATTTAGTGGGAGCTCATGGTCTCAAATCCAGCGATACCAACGTTATACGGTTTATGTAAGATACATAAACAAGGGTGTTCTATGAGACCAGTAGAAGTCTTAAATCTAAACGCTAATTGCTTTAAACTTGAAAAATGGTTGATATCTGATTTCAGTAAGCTGCCGTCTTGGGTTTTTCCGTCAAAAATTCGTTTGAATTTGCGGAGAAAACTAAGATGGTAAGTAGTGATGGTGTCCTTCGGTATTGCATCTTTATTTTCAAGTTTACTAATTCAAGAGGACCTGAGTGATCTGGAGTAATGGTTAGCTCGAAATAATAGATACAATCATTTGAAAAGGTCTACATGATAGCTGCTACATCGTGCACGAATCAGTGTTATTTTCAATTTCTTCAGTTATTCTTTAGGATAGGGCATGAACATGGTAAATTCTCCGTCTCCACTCATATCGGAAGTGTTTTCCCCAAAGGTAGACAAACATGCTCTTTACCTCAAAATATGGTTGAGAGATGTCACATCAAGGCTACATGGGACCGAGACAGGACTTATACTTTGGTTTCTCGATCTCGGTCTCGTCAAAGTGAAGATGGTTTTGCTCTCATTGTCCACAATAAAATGATAAGAACTAAAATCTCCTCCACTCTCGTCACTTTAATCTTGCTCTCGCAATCGCACTGTAACCAATGATAAATTGGTATTGCTGTAGAATTATCTCGAACTCGAGTATTGTGAGGCCCTATGTCAGATGTAGATGATATCTTTGCAATTGTCGAGATATCCCCGGTAAACGATATTCTAAAATTACTAAGTGTGAACTTGAGGTGATAGCAAAGTCGCCATTTTTTGTATAAGAAATAACTTTACCCGATTCGAGACAACGATTGCAAGTAGGCCTACAATTAAAAGTGGATGCGAACTACTCACATTTTCTCCGCAATCTGTTGTTAGCAGATTACACAACATTGTGTCGCCGTCGGTGCGATTCGAACCTGTGATTTCCGGATTGTTAGGCCAACACGTTTCTTTTTTAGTAAAGTCAAATTAATAGTGTATTAAGTATGATTCGTTAAATAAAATTTAAACCTTACTTCCGTTCAGTGTAATATGTGGAGTTAATCAAAAATTATTTCTTTTGAAACTTTTTATCCTTTATTTACACTTCTACGTAATCACCTGTTTAACAAACACCCAGTTCTTCGCTTCTTTGTTCTACGTTTCACCAGATGACCAAGCTAACACGACCATAACAGGGAATCGCTCCTTTTTTTCAACTATATGACAAAATTGACCACGGGTTTTTTAAATTTAAACGTAAATTTTATCCGTGAATGCACATTCAGGACTACTTTAACTAACTGAAACTGGGTGAACACTTTCATTACCTATATGTCTCCTGTACAAACAATACGTATATACCTTCAAAAGAACTTGCATTTGAGCTAGAGCAATGAAATAGTCTGCAAACCTTCTGAGGTCAAGTAGAAGGCGTTAAAGAGTTTTAGTGACGCTTCAAGACACCTTGCTTTGAAAATCAAACCATTTCTCGTGATACAAATTGGTCAAAAAGGAAACGTAGACGTGACAGGAGCTCTGACAGGACCAAACAAAAGTTGGAGATTATGTCAGTATTCGTCAAATGGAAAACACCTGCATAGCTCTTGTCTAAATTCATTATTTCACTAAAATTTTTGATAGGGCGCATGCGATACAGAGCTTTTTTTATTGTATGTACTATAAGAAAAGGGTACTCTATGGGAGTGTAGATAGAATAGAATTTATCATACTAGCTGCATGGATGAAAAGCTGAAACGGCATATTCATTTATATTATTTCAATTAAATGAGAGCTTTATAATATTTTTTAACGCATACAGATAGGCTAAGGGGTGCGTTCCCTCCCAGTTTTTTTTCAGATGTTATTGCACCGAGCTTTTCTCTCATGAATCCCGAATTTCAACTGTAGTAGTGCTACCGTATCCTATCGCACACCTGCACTTATTCCGAGTGCACTTTTTGTGTATGCTAACCTCGCGCCCATTTTTCTGGACCATGGCGCTCTCACGCCATAGAAAGCTATTAACAACACAATTAAACTTTCATCTCTGTGCCATTCTGTTGATCTTGTCGGATTCGCTTTCAATTTGGCATCTGCCGCGACCTTATAAATATTAAAAACTCAGGAGCAGCTCCACTGAGTTCGCGAAGTCATTTCGGTGGTGTTGTTCGTTGCAGTGAAAACTAGTTAGTACTATAAATGTACGGAAAAAACTTAATACTTCCTTTGGTATAACTAATGGTAGCTCATTCGGTGTAATAGTCCAAACATGTTTAAATCATTTTCGCATATATAAATATTTCCTTCGTTAACTTTAATACCGGAAAGTGGAGTGATTTAAATTTGCATTTCCGTTTTCACTTTTTACCATGAATTTATTCGTTGCGTCTTTGTTGAAATCCGGAGTGAAAAAGAGGACACACAAGAAAGGACCGCTTTTATAGGTCACTAGCTTTTATGTACGTTCGGTAAGCCTATTTTAAGAGTAAAAACAGTGAAAGTTCACAAGGCCTATAACGTATTGGTATTAGGTTAATGCTATGTAGTTAGAAGTTGAGGCTTGATGAGAAGTTGTAAATATGTTCTGATTTAAGCTCTGATAAGTTTACATTTTAAAAAGTTTGTACAAGTGGTATGATTATGTGATATTATAAAGAAAGGAATTAAATAAAATTAAGGATTTATCTACAGAATTAAAGCCAAGTTACCAAATTAAACTAATTATCTGGTAATGAAACCACAGACTGAATTTCTAATTAAATTTATCGTGTTTGTTTACATTCGCTATTCTCATTTGCATGTTAAAATTTGCATTATTGAGAACGCAAGGCCTAATAACCTATACCCCATCTATAAATGATTAGGTGCAAATGCGCTTGTGAAATTAATCAAGATTCTACCACAGTCGAATAATCTGAAATACAAATTTCCTCCAACCGTTGCATGTTATTCAATTTCATGCACTGAGGTTTCTGCACTAATTATCATAGAAAAACATAGCAATATATAACAACCAAACAATGATAAGCTAACATCTTAAGACAATCCTTATCTTATACTTGGAAATTTTAAAGGAGGCAGTAATTTGCTTTAAGATCGGAACAAAACATAAACGCACATACATTTGCATTGTTAGGCGAATAATTATTAAAATTTGGTTTAATATTTGTGGTTTGTTTTTTGTTTTTTTGTAGACTTATGAACTTGTGGTTAAGAATTAACCGAAATTTAAAAACAAAGACTTCTCTCAGTAGATACATAAGTCAAAGCGAATTGCTGGGAAAATTAATAGGTCACAAGGTGCGGTGAAAAACTTTCTTTCCTTGGGGATAGAGAATTGTAGCAAAAATAAAAAATTAGGACATCCACATTTTTTCAAGGGATTAAAACAGTATAGTTTTTAAGAAAATGGGTATAACTGGGTCATCATGTTTTTGGAAATGGGTTGGTTAATCGAAAAATTATGAAAACCATATTTGGTTCAGAAATGTACATTACATATTCGAGTAAAACTAAAAACCATATTTCGAATAAATTAAAAATCGAATAATAATTTATTTTGTTAAAACCCAAGTCAAAATAATATTCACCCATTTCTAGCCTGAAACAGGCACGCGTTAAAAAAAACCTAAATGGCACCCAAATGAGGTACAGTACGCCTGAGTAAAAATTATCCTTTTCCAAATGCCAGCCCGCTGCAGGCACTATCAATTAAAGACACACGAAATAGTAAAAACCAAGTATGGTACGCTTAAACATTTTCTAAAACGAAAACAATAAAATTCGTAGATTCGAAAACAATAAAATTCGAGACCGATGTCTTAAAATAAAACTATCTCTGCAGTAGCCGGGCAACGTCCCTGTCTTCTTATTTTTACTCGGGTTAATAAAGATTATAACTGAAACTGGAAAATATATAAGAATCAAAATAACAAACTTGTAAGTCATCGGGTTTTGGGAACAATTTTAATATCAGGTGGCTGGTGAGTCGCACGGTGAACACGTCTTTACTGGTGAGATTTTGCATAAACCATGCGGCGAGTGACTGGTCTCGAATGGGTTAAAGCCAGCACAGTAACAAAAGCGTGCATACCTCTATGGCGGGCATATTTTTAGATGTTTGTGCCTGTAGCTGGCGTGCGGCGGGAGCATTTTACAATTTTTGTACCTGTAGCGAGAGCGTTTATTCGCTATGCATGCCAGAAATGGGCGCATTTGATCGCTACGCGAAAACGGGAGCATATATGCTTTTAAGAATGTTATCGTCTGTACTTGGTTTGGGCGCGAATACACCAGCTAAATTATTTTTACTGGGAAAAATTATTTATTACCTAAAGTACTATTCGCAAATATTTCTTTGTTAGTTTTAATTCGATCCGTTAGTTAATCCTCAAATATACCTTTAGTTGCCAATTTAAAGTTTATTTGTTTCATTTCTTATTCGATTTTCTTCGTTATTTGTATAATACTCACCTCTGATTTAGTCACATCTCTTAAGTAAATAAAATCGCTATTTCGCCATTATCTTTCTCCTGAGTGATTACAATTTTTCAGTACGGTCCATTCCCTTGTTCTGCAAAATATAATTTTCATCCTCCATCGGATGTCTTTTTAATCAATTTAGATTTCTTAATATTTAAAGAATTTTTCCTCCATGTCCATTAGAAGCCTGAGAATTACAATTTTTTCATTATTACTATTGCTGAAAAATATGTCCAAAATAGTCGCATTTCCTCTCCCTTCTTTTTTACGCAGAAAAAAAAATTATGTTAATGCACCACAGTCCTTTTAATACTTCCATTGGCGACAAATTTAAAAAAGAACAAGTATTATTTTCATGAAGGTCCTTAGGTGGAGGACTCTTGAAGAAATTTATTTTTGAACGCCAACAAAACTAAACCGAATCTTTGAGATAATGCGACAATTCATACTGTGGCTTGGCGATAACAAATTCAAAGATGGTTAAGTGCACAAAAGCTATATCTCCAAGAATCCTATACTGTTAGTTGATCCTTGTGTTTTCCTGAATTCATGGATTCGCAGTTTTTATGGAATCGTAAAATTTAGGCGGTTTATCCTTGCCAAACTGGTAATAAATTGTGGTGCTCAATAGAGTAAATGAATCCGGTGGTGGTTTCTAGTACGGTCAGTGTAACCCTTTGGCGTTTTTACTCTAACTCAATATTCCTCTTAGTATAAATAGGAAGACATATTTCTGGTTCCCCTACAAAAACAGGAGACCGTAAAACCGAATGCAGTCGTTCGGGTGGGATTCCTGCGATAAAACATCGGCCAGGTTATGTTTGGACTCTGCATGACGCCATTGCTCTGAAGATAGATTTTGAATGTCGGCAATACGATCTGCGATAAATGTATGGTAATGATCCATGCTAGGAAAACTGCTGAATCTGTCCCGTAATAACATCGTCAAGCTGTAGATCCCTTTTTAATCGGTCCACTAATTCTGCGGCACTGTATGAATGTAGACTGCTGCTCCTAGTGCCCTTTCAGATACATTAGCGAATGCACGAACTTGAAATGATGCTGAATTGCCACCCTTTACATGTCGCAGTATATTCACTTTCTCCAATGCTTGTCAAGTCCATACGAAGTGCTGGATCTCAATCTTATTTTAAGCTCCAACGATGTTGAAGAAATATCTTTGCTTTGATGATTACTGGACTAAGGAATCCTAGAGTGTAGGACAAACGAGAGATATCAGATAGAATTACTATCTTCTATGTCAGTGATATCCATTTGTAGTGCTTTGTCACATCTCTGAATGTTTTGAAGAAGTTGAGGCTGGTTAGGGCACCACTTTCTGAGCTTAAAACCTCCAGCTTTGACCAAGGTTATCAATTCGTTTTGTTGTTCCATTGCCTCTACCAGGTTGTTTGTGCCAGTCATAAAACCATCTACGTATAAATCGTTCTTTGCGCAGTCCGTAGCTGCCGAATATTTTGCGGGTTCGGTGCCGACAAAAACTAAAATCTGACGATGTCCATGGGAGTCGAAAGCGAAGCAGAATAGCGAAAAGATTATCTTGCAGATTTGGGCCTGTGGCGAGGGCATTATGCAATGATACATGTGCTAAATCATCAAATACCAGTGGAAGTGGCGTTAGTCCGTCTTCAATATACAGTGATGTGGGCGGAAATGGTAGGGTAACTTGATGAATGTTATGATGCTTTCTTTCATGTGTCCAAGTCTTTAGGATTAAGGATTTAAGGATTTTTAATCACGATTCTTAATCGGCTGTAGGCAATATCCATTGATATCAATCCGATAATCCTAGCTGGTTGGTTTAATGAATGGTAGCCTAACTAAAAAGCGACCTGTATCGTCCCTTCTTGTCGCTTGCGCGAATAGTGTTTCGCACTTCATCTCTTCGACTGCGAGGTTTGGTGTAGTGGGACGATCCACTTCCAATTTCCAAGATCGTTCAACTTGTTGCAAATGTTTTGCCACTGCGATAGATATGTTTACTCGTCTACGATGTAATGTCAGTATTTTGCGAATATCCAGTGTTGACGAGGGGAGGGACAAACTTTTCAACTCCTTTTTCCCCCCTCCCTCCATGGAATGGTATCGCTCTATAAAGAGAAAGCCAGTCAACAATTGTCATTAACCTCTCTCTGTACAAAGAGCGTTCTTCAAATAAAAGGCATGTTTTAATAATGGGGGGGGGGGAGGTTAAAAATCTTTATTTTCATTTTCGATGTATTTTGGCGTGTTTTATAGAAATTCATCGCCAAATTGCAGTGTCTAAGTTGTAAGTGGTATTTTTTTGATATTACCTCAGAGTATGACTCGTACAGATTTTTCATCGATTCATAGTATTCCTTTGTGTAGTAGTCATGATTTATTTGATCTACATAAATGAAGACCAAAGCGCTTGTAACCTTTGAAGTCACTCTTCCAATAATGCAGCAGCTCTTCTATCCAGTGGTTGTTTTTGTTACTTTGTAATCGTTTTCTGGAGTTCAACCTTATTTTGGTGTCAATTTATCCATATTGGGATGCTGGGCGGTTTAACGATCAATTTAACTTTTATACTTTGCTCTGAATATTTGGAAACGAGATCTAAGAATCACTTTGCGATAACCAAATCATTTTTATTCTGCAGTCAAACTCTGTTGCTACCCCGCTTTTCTGTCGTAAAAGTACTAAACACCTACTGTCGCTAGTTGAACGTTAAGGTACAAAACCTTGAAGCTAGTAATGTTGAACCACCGGAAAACAGGTGGATAAGTAAAGCTTGAAGTACCCTCTCTAAGTAACTCTCTTTATTCAAATCACTACTCTTTTTATAAAAAATTAAAAGCCTAATTATAAAAAACTCCTTATTGCCGGCACATGTTTCCCATGGTGTCACCAGAGCCGTAGAGACAAAATTCGGGCCCGGGGGTACCGCATACGGGCCCCCGCGAAAGGAATTTCGGGCCAGGGACTAAGCATTTACGGGCCCATATTCATTGAAATGAGTGACTTTCAATTTAAGATCTGTTCAGTATACATATTATACTTTTTCGATCGTGAAACATTTTTTTATATACATAATAAAAATGGAAAATTTTTTCTGTTGATGACTTAGATGACGGGTCCCTTTTGAAAGCCCGGGCCCGGGGGAGGGGGTATAAAATTCTCTACTCTGGAGGGCCGTGCTGTCACACAACATTGCGCAAACGCAAGCTGAAATCACCATGATTTGAAGTGATGGGAAAAGAATTTTGTTTGCGTTGTGCGAAGTGCTATGTTACTGTGCGTAATTTAACAATTTATGCTATTGAAGCAGATTCTTAACATTTAAACGCCCTTCACTTCAAACACTAGCTGTTCAAAATATAACAGCTTTTGGGCTTATCTTTTACTTGTACTCCTTTATCAAGGTATTTAATAAAGTAATACAAATAAAAGATCATTCCACACAGCTAGTGCTTGAAATGAAAGGAGTTGTTTTAATTAGTAACCTAAAAATTATTAAAAAGTGGAGATACAACATTTGTGCTCTCAACCATTGATATTGCCTTTTGACTGCAATGGCGGCGATGTGATTGACTCTTCAGAGCTAAAATCAATTATTCATTGCAGCAAAGCAAACATTGAAATTTTTTACTCGCGATGCAAGCAATATTTTCCTCTAGCTTGGAAAAATATTGTTGAAATTTTCCATCACAGTTGCCATAGGATTCTTTGAATATAGCGAAAGATTTTTCAACTCGATGTTTCCGTTTAAGTCTGGAAAATTGATTCAGAAAAGCACAAAAAGGTTGATTTTTTATCTAAGCTTTAGTTAAATATCCGGGCTGGAATTCCAAAAACCAACAACCATATGAAAAGGTTTTTTGGCGACTCAAGCCAGAAAAAATGTATTTGTCGATTTTGTTCATATAATTATACCTTTAATTCGCGGCCATAAAAATGTGGTTTTTTCATGATTAAAAATCACAGGCACAAGTGTACAGAATGGAGGAAAATATCAAAATTAACAATTATAAATAACAATAAATTTATTAATAACAAATTACATTTTTTAGAAACAAAAAAGAAAAAGGAAAATTATAATTTTGGTGTACATATATTTCCATGTATTAAAAGTTTTCTTCAAATATTTTGTAAAAGGAAAATTTTTTCTTTATTTAAAAGAAAAAGAATTTTTTTTAAATCCAAAAATTCTTTTAGATATATTCATTAAACTTTTGAAATAATAGGGAGAAGAAAATAAATCTCAAAACAAGCTTGGAGCTCCGGTTTGCCAATATTCTTTAAAATACGGAAAACTTGCGGAAAAGTTTTTTTCACCATACTCACTGGGATTCGTCAAAAATCATTTTTCTTCTTCAGTCCTGTAATTTTTCAAATCCATTGGAGGTTGTCGATTTTCGTAGGAATTAAAATTATTAACATAAATTAAATTATTCCATTTGTGATTTTAATTCATTTAGTTATGCTGTCACACAATTATGTCATGATGTGAAAATTATTTTCCGATTTTTTTTTTGTTAATAAATGGCAAAATGTCCATACTTTGTAGTCCTTTCCGTATTATCTTCTAACTTGACTGTTTTATTCAGAAGAAAAAATTCTTGGAATAACATTCTTAACTTCAACTTTTATGGCGACGCTATGACCCAAGACACTTGTGTGTCAAATAACCACATTAACGACTTTTCAGTATCAATCGACGAAAGGAGGAAAATTCTGCTTGCTTACTTCTCAGAACCATGGTTCTGTTCTATTGACTTTGCAGTGAAAATTTTTAAAATAACTTTTACGGAACGCAATATACTGTGCTTTCTTTTCATTTAACTCCATGGAAGCACAGACAAGAATTTTAAAAATCATAAATCTCCTCGATGGTTAGATTAGCACTCAACGCAAACCATATCGAGCTTTTATAAACTATAAAAGAATAGAATTTGCACGCTGATATTGTGTCCTACTGAACTATTATTTTGGTCAAAGAAAGGCTTATGTCACGAGGATGTTAATACCTGGATCATTTCAAATATAAGAGAAATAAAATGTTGCCAAAGAATTTATCAAAGTATTATAATATTGGCACCTCCTCAAAGCTCAGAGCTCATTCCCAACTGAAAAATTCTAATTTTTCTAAAATCAGTTTCCAATAAATTATAATCGCTATAAAAATTAAAAGGTTACCGCCAAATAATATCATCTCTCTAGCTCCCGTAAACCCTTGTGGGGCATGGGGCAGGAGAAGAACTTCACCCGATTCGAGGCAACGATTGCAAGTGGACCTACAATTTAAAATGCATTCCGAACCACTACATTTTCTCTGCAAGCTCCATGTCACTTTTATCGTAATCGAAAACAACCATGGGTCACCGTCGATGGGATTCGAACCTGGGACCTCCGGTTTGGTAGGCCGACACGATAGAACTTACTCCACCGACGAACATATTACACAAAAAAAATCCCTCAATTTGTAAGTCGATATTGATCTACTAGTTAATGACAGCAGATCAAGTTTAGTTAATGACAAGCAGCAAGAGTGATATCGGAGTTTGGACATCCACCAAATATTATTGGTGCACTTGCGATTTTTCTCACCAAATCGGATGAAATTATTTTCCAGTCTACAAGGAATTATGGTAACTAAATAGAGACCGCCATTTTATTTTAACATACTAGCAACTAATGTTACTGTGATTTCCGAGTAATACCTTGCCACTTCTTTTCTTCATCGAGAAAAAATTCTAGGAAAAATTACGGTTCTACTCCCAGTAATCCTGCTGCAAGTAACATATTCTGCCAAAATTTAAGCAGACACACTAGAAATGTACGATCCTTCCAGTAACTTTCATTGCATTCATAGGCAATCTTTTAGGAACAGCATCGTAAAATTTTGTAAAACAAAAATTTACTGTGTTTGATGAAGTTTACTACCTAAACCACAATTTTTCACGGAATAAGCCAAAAATTTTACGATTTTCTTCCGATACTTTTTGATTCTCATGGCTCATCGTTCAGGTACTTTTCGGATGCTACTAAAAATTAACATACTGACAATTAAAACACGATTTCAGTTGAAAACCGTAATTTTTACCTGATTTTTCGTATAAAAATTCCAGAACTTTTCTCTCTACGTAGTCTACTTGAAATGGTTTTTGTTAGAATTATTTTAATTTAAAATTTATGATGCGCTTTTTCAGAAGTCTCATACCTTCTCCCGAAAATTAACATCCGGCCAGTCTTTGTGTTAAAGCACTGAATCTTCCCTTCATTATCTTGGGTAATGAGGAAATTCTGGAAAATCTCTATTTTCTCTGCAATTTTATGTAAATTGTTATGATAATGTAAATCTTATAGCAACAATTTCTTTGATTATATGCAAGTACGCAATTCTGTTTGCACTAATACAACCGTGCAACTAAGCTGCCACAACACCATGCTTTACCAATTTGCCTTTGAAAGTAAAGTTCTAAACGCGATTTCAAAACTATGGTGGAGAATCTTAATGCTCTTCTTTCAAATTTTAATCTTTTTAATGTGTTTCTCTAGTTGATAAAGAATTTTCCTCCAAGCAGTAATTTGAATAGTACCTGATGATAAAACTTTATCAAAATCACAATTAGCGGATATTTCCGGCGTTTAGAATACCTTAATAAACGTTCATCGGAGTCAGTTTAAGTTCTTGGCTGCCCACATCTAGATTAGTTTTATGAATAATGTTTTTTTTTCAGAAAACCTATACCTATAACATGGCTTTTAGGAATTGTTCCAATATTTCGCTTTCGATAGTTTTACATCACCATACACCATTTGAATTGAATGGTGAAAGAATGCTTTTTGGAGCAAATGTACTTCAAAAAATATCTCCAAAAATTAATCACAGATGCATTCCTAAAATATAGATATTAAACTCAAGGAAGCATTAAGCTAAATAAGCCTCAAAGCAAAACAAGTTCATTTTTGGGGTGGTATGAGGCTAAGAGATCCTAATAAAAGTTCTTATGGTGGTTAGATTCCATAATGTCCTCAAATTCAATGAGATACAGTCCCCACAGTGCTCCACGTCTTAATGGTTTATCAATAATATCTGTTCCGTTTTTCTTATAACTACCAAAAGCTTTCCTCGCGAAGTACAGCATGCATTGCAGCTCTTGCATTCTTTTTCTTAATTATTAATGAGTCCACAAATCTTTAAAGGTAAACTTTAGGTGCAATAAGCTTCCAATGGTCTACTTGTTGTATGCACGTTTTCTACTTTATCGATTTCATTGGGGTGAAAATAAAAGCCAAAGTTGTGCAATTATATTATTAATTTTCTTATTGAATTTGGGAAAAAGTAAACCTAATTGTAGACTACTTTAGAGGCTAGGAAGCGTTCCTTTATTTCGTGACTCTGTTTCAGAACTCAAAAAGCGCTTACTCATCTAAATACCACATCGGTGTGATTTTCCTTCCCAATTTTCTTAACAATCCGTATTGCTTGACTTTAATATATTTAATACCTACTAGAGGTATGAAGATAAATGGTATAAAAGGACTTTCCGATCAATATCCACTATAAAGCTAGTGTGAGCTGCACATCTTTTTAGTATTCCGTGCCTTAGTTGGCAAAAAGTCAATCAGTTCGATGTCTGTCCATATGTCTGTTACAACTGATTTTTTTCGAAACTATTCTAATTCGAAGATATGATTAGTGGCCAATTCACAACCATCAAGTTTTGAATGTTAAATTTTGTTAGCTTTTGGGGCATTAAATTGGAATTTTTTAAGGTCATCATGTGGGTGTCAAATGAAGGATTGTGTTACTTATTAACCCTCCCCTCCCCCCCTCCTTCCCCCAGGGATTACCGAGAATATCGCTAAGAGAAATTTAAAGAAATCAAAAATTGAGAATAAGAGAGAATAATAAGATTGAACGAAAATTATCAGGACTGCATTGATTCCATGGAGGGAGGGAGAAGGTGAAATGGCAATTTAATTTTTTTTAAAGTTATGTAGTTTGGTGTAAAGCATGTAAAAGTATATATATATGTTATACTTGCACACATTTCTTCGTATTAATTTTAAGCAAATAGTAAAAATTAGGTCTATTCACCTTCGCCTACTTTGAACCTTCGAAACTTCGAAGATTTTGAAGCTGTGAAGGTTACTTCGGAACTTCGAAGATTTCTGATACGAGGCTTCGAAGGGCACTCTTCGATTGATTTAAACTTCGAAGATTTCAATCTTCGAAACTTCGGAGGTTGCGCGATATAAACATAAAATTTTCTTGTGCAGGGCAAATGCATTATACAAAAAAACCGTTGTCCCCGCTAATGTTTTTGCTATGAATGTGCATCAGTTTTCGTTGTTCCTTACAAAGTGGTGGTCTGTTATGGTTTGGATAATTGGACGAACTATTGAAAAAGATGCACCGAATAACACTGTTCTCACTTCAAGTGGTTTTAAGAAGGGTATGATATTTTCAAGTGCAATACATTAATTTTTATTCTTTTCTACCATAAAGATCTGGCTCAGTTAGGAAGTATTACAGATCTATTGCAAACGTAGTAAAAAGTAGTTTTGCTTGAGCTAAATTACATATATCGCAGTGTTACAGGGTATAACAGATGTCATCTAGGGTATAAAACTGAACCACTTCTTTTGACCTTCGAAGGTTTGTAGCTTCAAAACTTCGAAATTCAAAACCTTCGAAGTAAAGTGAGAGAGAGGTTCAGGATCTCGTTTTAAGTTTGACGGAAAATCCGCTATGAATTGATTTGGTATTGTCGTCCACTATGGTACGTAAATATTCTATGAGTGGTCTATTGGCACGCTCTAATGCTCCATTAGACTAATGGTGATAAGCAGAAGTTTGTAACTTCTTGAACCTTAGAAGTTTACATTCATATAAATAGATCACTCAGGAAGTTACTTCCCTGATCAGTAACTATTCGTTTGGGGATGCGGTAGCGCGCGATGATCTCGTCGAAGAAGATTTGCGCTACAGTGACGGCTTCCCCCTTAGGTATTGGTACTCCATATCTAAGGGGGCAGCCGTCACCGTCGACAAATTTAGTGAGGTTCTCCTGGAAAGTCAAGATATACTTGTTTCCGGATTCAGTTTCCTCGAGTGGACTTCCTTCGAATCCGCTAATATGTTTTATTCACGCCTTGATGGCCGCCAAAAGGAGAGTCGCGATAATCATGTAATATCGTTTGTATCTCCTTGGAGCTTATGATTATTTCAAGTGGTTTTGGTTTATCGTCGACGAGCAGATTAGCTTAATCTTATATTCAGGGATCAGCTTAATCTTATCTTCTACTAAAATGGTATGCACATGCTCGTCTCTTCAACAGCCAATTCTGATTCTATTGACTTCGATTTATCCACAAATCAAATAAAGTATCAGCTTGGTTAAGGGGCAGTTCAAGTTTTAAGTAACACAGTTAAGCGGGGGGGGGGAGTCTTCTGAAACGTTACGGTGCGTTGTAGGGGGAGGGGGGTCAAGCAACGGGTTACGTAACATTAAGTTTATATTCAAATTAAAAGTCCTAACTCTTAACTCGTGACTCACGGCTGAGTTTATATAGTATATCTACACTACACATATTTTTTTTACATACGAAAAGACTCGCGTCACTAAGTATACAGAAGTATATATATGGCAAATAACCACAATAAGCCTGGCGGGTTTTCTTGTTTTCTAATTTTCTTTTAATCTGTACTTGGAACTATTTCGTTTTCGCGAAGCGTGTGATCCCGTGTTTCGGGGCTCTTAGACTACATTTGAGCGTTTTTCGCTTGAGCCCGGGTCAAAGGTTAAACTTTTGGCGATTATTACGAATAGCGGTTGTTTCATCCTTCGAGTCCGAATCCATTGTATGCTAAACTTATCGTCGGCTTAAGTGTGATATAACGTATCTACCAAAAAAGCCACTTTTGAGCTCAGTATAACTCAGTATATACCATAACTTTTGTTACAGTTAAAATTTTGTAAAAACCGATTTATTGTTACTTTTCTGTTACCCTTTTCTGCTGAAAAACCTAAAAAAAATGGAAAAAATCAATATGTTTTTAGAAATTATACTGTTTTTGGCGTCTCCTCCAAAGTTGGGTTTTTTCAGATACGTTCTCTCACACTTAAGCCGACGTTATGCTTTTACCATTACGTTTTGGCCATTTATATCATCGTCGACTTCCCGTGAAATATAGCTTAACTTAAAGCGTCAGCATTCGTGTTATGCTTTCCGGGCTTGTAATTGTAATTTTGTTATTTCCCATATAAAAAACAAAATCGTTGTTTCGCAGTCCCCTACTGAAGCCACCAACATAAAACATAAACTACAGCTGTAATATAAACAGGGGAATACTATATGCAAAATATATTTTTTGATGTATGCGTTTACGGAAACATTGTAAATTTTTCTAAAAAAATTTGCATATTTTCAAATTTATTAATTTTCCTAAAATTTCAAATGTTCTAGTTATTTAAATTTTGGTATAGCATGAGGCTCTAACTCTGTTTAAAATTTCAGATCAATTATATAATTACTTTCTACAAACAGATTAGAAATATATCTTTACGGAAAAATAGAAAAGAAGGTAAAGGAAAGTTTCGAAAGGGAATGTACCTAAAAGTTTCCAGGGCCATAGGATTCATTATCTTCTTCATTCTGTTCATCCCTGAACCTTTTTCTTATTTCTGGAATGAATTATAGGCTCTACTTTAGGGGCCTTCTGAGCTTCGTTGACTCGGGTAACACCTAGTAAATCTAAAGCGATATCTGGCGTGCAGAACACGTACTAATATATTTGAAATGGAATATTGAATTTAAAGTAATCGCAGATATGAGATGTACTATTTTACTAAAAAAACGAAAGCGGTATCTTTCAAATGGAATTATTTACAGAAAAGAGATTTTTGACCCTTGTCATGGTGCAGTGCGACACCAACTATAAAACAGGAAAAATAAATTTTTTTTCAATTCAGTTTCAAAGAAGAAGAAAATTTTTTTATTTTATAATTTATAATTTTTTTTCACAAAATATTTGAAGAAGACACCTTTCAACCCTTTCCACCGGAATTGCCAAAAAACCTTTTCTGCACTTTCCTCTGGGCTAATATAGAAAACCTACATATAAAAAATAGATAATTCGGAAGGATGACATTTTTGGAAGAATAGACAAATTTTATTTCTTTTACAAAAATAAATTTTATATATAATAAAAATTAAGTAGGCCTCTACCATAACTCTCCCTACAGGTCCCCAGTTCAAGTTAATCTAGTCCTGCATATAGTGTATTGAATTCTTTCTTCGTTCTTTCTTTCACATCCCGTTTCCAGGTTAGATTGGAGTCGAATATACTGCCCAGAAACTTGCCTTCTGGGGAGAGTATAAGTTTAAGTGGTTTTGTGGTAATTTGTGTTTCCTCGTGAACAGTACCATTTCCTATGGGAATTTATCATAAGGCTCTTGGTTTCTACCCATTTTGATACGTCTTTTTATGACATCATATGTTTGTAGGAATTTTTCTTTTATCAGTAGGACGATGTCATCTGCGTATACCATAATTTTAATACTTTTGCTGACGAGAGATTTAAGGACTTTATTAAGAGAGACGTATCAAAACAGGGGTGATAAGACTCTTCCTTATGGCGTGCCTCTGCTAACTGATTTTCTTAAAGAAAAACTTCCTAAATTAGCGTTATCACTGCTATTTAACATTTTCTTGTTTCTCCATAAAGGAATTAATGGATTATATTCTGGATTTCTGTTATCGAAGAAGACAGCCAATTTATTTTACTTGTAATAGAGAAATTTTGTGATCGTTTCTGTAAACACATGCAATGCTGTGTAGACTAATTTACCTTAAACGTGTTGCGCGCTACATATTTTGTTGCCTTAAGATGTTGCCATATATATATAGGTCTAATGTTTTTAATAAAAACGACGAGAGACTAAGAGATATCAATAATCTTGTAAAGTCGTATGGCTTGGTTTTCCTGCATTTGGAATGGAAGCCACATGGCCACTCTCCATCTTTCCGGTATGTTTTCCAGAGACAAGGTATGACTCAAAGCATGCTCTAAGCCAGGGTGTAGTACTTTCTTAGCTATTTTGCAGCATGGCGGGGTTGATTCCATTCGGCCTCACAGACTTGTAGGGATGAAAGGATTTTACTGTCCCAGATACCTTGTCTTGACGTGTGCTGATTGTATTTTATAAAAATACTAAAAATAAAATAGAACTATAATCTCCCCAAAAGTCACTAACTAAACTCTTGTTGGAAATTTAATTAAACATTCTGTAGTATTATAAAAAAGGCTGATTGAATAGCTTTAGAGCTTTAACGATTAAATGTAAGACTCAGAAAGTAACAAACTTCTACCACCTTAAGACAGAATAAGAGTAAGAGTAAAAAATAAATAGCTAAAAATTCTCTGTCAACAATAGTACTACTACACATTAACAATTGTTGTTGAATAACAATTAGAGAATATAAATAAAACGTTAGAAAAAAAGTGTTTTTGTTCTTAATTGTCGCTTTGAAGTTGACCACAATAAAAATATATTACCTAATGAATGTCACCTTTAAGCCCACGATATTTACTATAGGTACAAATTTAATATAAATGCTAATATGATTAAAATTGTATTTTCGTTCAGGAAGGCATTGCCTCTAAAAAACACCCACCAATTTATACGCTTAAACGAAAATATTATTTGGGAATAATTTTATTTACGTACGAGACCGTCATTTTCCGTTTACATTCACCTTTTTGTGTTTGCATTTTCCATTATACTATTCGGTCATTGTTTACATACTTTTTTGAAATAGGCAACAGAGAAGTGGACAAGTGTTCGGTTAAGCACAGACTCAAAAAATAAAATAAAAATCGAAAATCATATCTCAGTTAACTCGAATTTAAATTTAAATGGATTTGGAAGCGATGCTACAAGCACGAAAGGAAAATTGGGAAAGGAGGTAATTTTATTAAATATAATTATTTTGGTTATTTTTGCTTTCGTTAGGGAAATTTTTACCATATTCGTGGCGTACAGAGTTAGTTGTCTACGCTTTTGCACTATGGTGTAATACTTTTATGAGAAAATAAATTTATTTCCCAATTTTACGTTTCATAAAATTGATTTCGATGACGTTATTACAATGACTCCTTTAGCAGACCATTTTATGTTGAATATTTCGAATTAAAGAGAGCATGATAAAATCTACTTTAAAATTTATTATATACAGGTAAGCCGATATTGAATATTTTATCAATAATTTCTTTGGCTACGTACCTCAAGTAATATCTGACATGAAATTTGGATTTTTGAAGTCCAATATACAAATAGCAATCTACACCTTCAGAAAACCCATCGCAAAGAAATAGAGGAATCACTCTTCTGGATGCTGTACAGCTACTTGTTTGCTATAGCATGCCTGATGGCATAAAATGAATCTTCTGATTGAATACCCATGCACATGTAGCAAAAAGTAGAAAATAGTATCTCAATCAGAAAAATGTGCTTTGCGGGCTGCTGCATTGTATATCATAGGACATGCAATATTTGGGTTAGTTGTGAGTGTACAACCATATAAAGCATTGCTACTTTAATTACCTCTATGATCTTATGGCCCAATACTCTTTCTGCTGAAGGTAAGTAATAAAGTACACGAGAAATTAAATTGAGGAATAGAGTAAAATACTTGCAATCATATTAGGCAAAAAGCTTACACGGAAAGCACACCTTAAAGGCGAGTCAAACAATGCTTATAGAACCTTTAAGGTTTCTCACAAATCAATGAGCAGTAGGTGGATAGCTGCGGGAACTAAAAGTTTTTGAAAAATTCGAGGAAAAGTTAAGATGTATGCCTGCCTTCTTGCGGAAAAAAAACGCAGGCGGGAGAATTCTCTGAGGATATTCTGCATAAAAATATCCCTTTGTTTAGAGGGGCATACCACGGTATCTTAGGCTGAAGTCAAGGCTGGCGAGGAAAGAGTGAAAGCCATCTATCTATTCAGGTATTCAATCAAATCAATCCTCAAAAATATTTCACTTCATAATGAGATGCTGATTTTTGGGTACCGGGACACTACACATTCACTGAGCTGTACGTCACAAAGTGAGAGAATATTCCCGTAAAAGTAAAAAAAACTGGATGCGGGCACAGCAAAAGAAGATGAACTTGCATAACTTGGAACGAGCTTAGAAAAATCTATCTTCCCTATGAGAATAACTCACCCAACATATGGGAGAGAAAATTGCAGAAAAAAATAAAATTCTACACACCGTAATCGTATTACAAGTAAAACATTCTGATAAAATTTAAACAGCCGCACTATATAAGTTACGATCCACCCAATAATTTTTAATATGTTGAATGACCCGTAAAATTTACGGGTCATTCATTCATAAATCACAAAGTTAAGGATTTGAGTCACGTAAATTTTACAGAACTGTTTCGTAGAAATTACCTATACTTTGTGATTTATGAATGAATGACCCGTAAATTTTACGGTTGTCCACGGTTATTTACTGACACTAATGACAATGAATTAAGGTGAAATCAAGCAAACTTGAAATAATTTTCTTCGTTGTGTTAGACTTAGTTTAGTTCATTTTTATATTATATATTTTTTAATCTGTACCGTTTATTGTTTAAGCTTAATTCTGAAGACGTTGGAGCGTGCTGCTGTATACATTTTTTATTTCCTTTTTTTTTTTGATAAAGATGAATTGATTTTATTACTTTAAAGCCTTTTGAATTTTACACTAGGAATATTCTGTCAAACCGAACACGAGCTTAGTTACAACACGTTTACAGTTGTGAACCGTATTTTTTACCGGAATTTTCGTATAAAATTTCCAGAACTTTTCTCTCCGTGTGAGAGTTTAGAGGGTGGAAACCTCTTTTAAAGTTCGCGTAGGTAATTGGTGGCTTAAGGGTTGAGACAGCGTGATATTATCCTTTTTAGGGTGAATAAATAGGCCTAGTGCTGGCCAAAGTTCTTTAGTAATTTTACATCTAAACTTTTCTCAATCTATCCATGAAGCGAGAGGATGACGCTTCTGTAGGACTGCCTGTAGATACTCGTAGAAATCTATAGTCATTCTGTCGCATCAGCTAATAATGCTTAGATGTCCGTTTCGACTGTGGCATCGGTACTTTCCGGCTCTATTACTCTGAAGAGGGTTAAGTTGTCTTAATGCATCTTTATTTAGTAGGTTCAGCATGATACATCTGTCATGATATTTTACCAAAGATGGCTGTGTTGCAAACTTTTATTACTAAAAATACTTTTCTGACAGCTGTTTCTCCTCATATTTGGCCCTCAGGTGCAAATCTTCGTGAGTTAACACCTAGAACCCATTCCAGAAATCAGCTGTTTGTCGCATCCTTCCATGAGCGGCTGTTGATGGTACTGACTCTACTAAGCTGGTGCTCCTGTGCGTCGTTCTGAAGTTGCCGCTAAAGAATGTTTATGTGCCTGCGGTTTACGTTCCGACGATTACTTAGTTTGCTTTAATTTGCATAATCAAACCTTCTTGTCCTTAACTTTAGCGTTGACGGCAGCGCATTAATCCGACTTGATACAACTGAAGATCGAGAATCGTATTAACAGTATCATTGAAGGGTAACGCGATTACGGGTTTCGTTAAGAGATGGTGTAAGGAGTTCGATGAAGCGTATATCACTAGCCTCCTTTATTGTACATTTGGTAGTATGCCAGTCCAGTTCGGTCAACTTTGTATGCAATCCATGTCAATCGCTTAGAAACTGTAAACCGCAAGTTAGTAAGATTCGCACTTCGCAACGTGCCATGGAATAACCCTTTGGTCTTGCATATTTTTAACATTGTAGTTATCAGATTATTGTTCAATCAAATTTGAATAAATAAATAAAGGTGTCAAAGAATATCGGTGCAGACTTTAGATGCACACACCGTTGAAAATTTTGTCAACGGAAGTGGGGTGTCTACAGCTGTTATCCAGTAAGCCACGAATGCTATCGAAATGCATTACCGAAAACATTTATTCTGTTACAGGTCATTACGTCTGCACCACTGAATGCATTAATTTGTACAGATTATAACTGCAAATATTACATATTACTTGTAATGCATTAAAAATTCATGAAGTATCGATTTCATGTTAAGATACTTGTAATGTTATATATGTAACGTTTGTAAAACATTAGAGAAACAGACAAATTTTTACTTAAATTTTTCGGAGACAGATCTCCTGCCCCCTAACTCTCTTTGTAACTACAGGCAGAGTTTCCACGAAATAGCATAATTCAAGTTTTTTTTTTCCTTTTAAAACGCATGTACACTTCACCTTCACTTTTTCTTCCTTTGAAGATTTCACATTAATTTTCGTCAAAGTAAATTCTAAAGAAAATTTTATTAACAAACCAGAACCACTTTGTGAAAACAATTTGCTTTACATAGAACGAGTACGTGTAATGTACGTGAAATCAAATATACAGCATATCCCTTTCGGCTATGTTACAGGTAATGCATTTCAGTTCCCCATATATAACATGTGATTAGCTGTATTTATGATTAAGAATTTAAGACCAGTACAAATTGCACTCGTAACTTTAATTGAAAAAGAAAAATAATGAGATATTTCATTTTTTCATCCACTCGTAATTCATTCAAGTTTGTTATTAAAGAGAAATGTGAATTACCACACCACATCCTAGAGATTAAGTCTTATTTTAGAGTCAAAGTTCACTTGCTATACTTTAAGTTCACATATCCAATCTGCGAGCTTTACGTAAATATTAATGAGGTGAGTGTGGAGGTGTCAAAAACTGAGAAATTCCTTAATTTATATTGCGGCTAAAAACCATTTAACCTAGATATGAACGTGTACTCATAGTTGGTTTTGTTTCAACATACAACATTAATTTTAAAACCAAATTGTTGAGTACTCTACTCAGTTAAATCAAGGTTTGTATAAATCTCAGCCCAACTAAAATCCTCTAACTCTTTATTACTACAATCTGCCGACAATAAATTACCATCAAACATTTATCATGTTCAATTTATTTTGAAATGATGTTTTTTCTTGAATTGAAAAATATTGATGGATTACGGAAATTACACCAAAAGTTTAATAACTTTATTGAGTATTGATTATATAGCTTTCGAATTTCGTTCACCATAAAATGAAATTCAAAACTCTTGCAATAAATATTAAAAGACCAATCCAACTCACAATACTGATTGCTACTTTTTCAAATACAGAAAAGAAAAATTGCCCAAAGTTGAAGTCCAATAAATCAAAAGATTTTGGCACTTTTACAAGTCTGTACCATGCCACATTTTACCAAACAAATAAATTCTGCACCAACCTACAATTTTCAATTTCAAATATAATGTGGTCTTGGCTACCCAAGATTTAAAGTAGAATATCCTGACTGAATTAATCTTTGGAAGAATTAGTTCAAGGTTATTGCAAATAGTGCACTTTAGACAAACCTTCCTCACTTAAACTCTTGTGCAGACAAAACTCGAATCTTGATCCCACGCGTCAATAGGCTACTTTCCGGCTGGTGCCCTGAAGTCTACCATGGTAATCGATAAAAGAACTAAATATTCAGTAAACATGCAAACAGCTCACGTCGTAAATAATTCATATCCGCAAACAAATGTGCCGGGAACGTAACATATTTCGCGTGATGATTTTTTTTTACAAAGAATATCATGGTCATCTGCAACCAGGTAAAATTGAAGAGATTGCTACAAGTGAGGACACGCAGGATTTTATATCCATAAAAGGATTGGTGTTATGTGATACGGAATGGAAGTAAGTTGGTTGCATACGCATACATTACATGATTTCGGGATACCTATATATTTCAAGTTAAATTTGTTTTGATAGGTAGTTGAAAAGTATTCATGCCAATTCAATATGCAATTTTACGTTTTGTCACCCGATAATGACAGTTTTCAGTTCACAGGTGTGAATATATTTAAAAAAAAGTCATTAATTTAACATTTAAATATACATTTGACATGTGACATAATTATATTTTGATGGTATCGTAAAACAGGGACACTTTTTACCATGCATTACCATTGTTAAAACATAAAAGAAGTTGTCCTTTGTATATTTCTACGATGCAACATGTTTAAAAATTTTTGGTGTAATTTTGATCTTTCAAAGTATGCATATAAATCCGTCGACTTTTCGTATTTAACACATCCCATTGGATTGCATAAAATCCTATAGTACTAGAAATGGATACTATAACGGTTGATATTAAACATTTGTATAATGTTGTTCGATATCGGATGGTTGTATAAACTGACGGTAATGTATAATTGCATAGTACTGCAATGTATTATTGTATAAGCTTACAAGCTCTGTAAACGTAAACCTAAACCACCATGTTGTCATTAACTCACTTATATGGGTTAGGTTGGGTTAGGTTCGTGTGGCTGTCTTAAAGGGCACACTTAGACCTCAATAGGCCCATTGTGATACCACGGGAATCCAAAAATTCCCTTCACCTCCTCATGGGAACCATCCGGAGCTGTCGATGAAGCACCAGAGATCTGCCACGTCAATCGCCGCCAGATCGCAGAGACTATCTAAGAAATAGTTACCCAAGAAGGACTTCCGCCTGCGTGCCAGTGCAGGGCACCGGCAGAGGTAGTGGAAAATAGTTTCCTCCTCCTCCTCGTCCATGAAGCTTTTGCAGAAGTCGTTTGAGAAGATACCCAGTCTCTTCGTGTGTAAGCCAATAGTGCAATGGCCTGTGATTACCTCAATAGCTATTCTAAGGTCAGATCTGCCCCTCGAAAGCCGACACTTGGAGCACCTAAGATCTAGTTAAGGCCAAATCTGTCTGGACGTATGGCACGTAGTGCCGTTTGCCCATCTGTGGTTCGCTAGGTTAATTGTCGTCGTGCTAAGCAACATCTTACAGGTTGCCAGGGGCCTACCCAGTAATAGCACCTCATAATTTTATATATTCTTAAGTATATACGCTGCATCTTTCAACACCCTTCTCATAACCATAAACACTCATGGTGTTTAGAATCACCCAAAAAATACGTGCAAAGTTTTTTTTAGAATTTTTGGATTTTGGTTTTTGGGGTTTTTAGATTTCCGAGTTTTTTGAAAAACCCAAAAATACCTCAGAAAATTCTGAAAAAACGTACACGTGTTCCTTGAATGAATCTAATCATTTTTTTTCTAATAAAATATTTTCTTCCAGTTGACCGTTTTATAATAAAAAATCATAAAAGTTTCCTCTGTAAATTTTAAGTTCTAGTTTCAATTGCATGATTTCAAAATGTTTAAAAAAGATAAGTTTTTCAAGGTTAAAATCATATACAAAAAAAATTATCAAAATAGTCGTTGTTGTTTTTAACTTAAGTCTAAAAATCAGTGGGTTTTTGAGGTTTTTATTAGTTTTTATTGGTGCCAAGCGAAAAAACACCCTCAAAAATACCCGGGTATGGATCTTAAGTAATTTTTTCTCCTTCCTGTTAATTGGCACAGCGTTGAAATTCCGGCTGAAACAATAATAGCGAAGAAGAGAAAATTTGAGAAAGCAAATGGAATTACTGACCGAAATCTGACTTCGGTACAACTCATGGGGTTCATATACATTCTTTTTCAATTATCCTTCGAACACTGTCTAACGAATGTGCGATAAATATTGATGCTATCGCAGAATAGGCTAAAATCACTGCTATGAAATTTTTAACAATGATACGTGGTCTGTTTTTCCATCTAGTATCCATTACATATTAGATCATGGTGCAAGTATTATTAAAAATGTTTCCTGTAGAAATGTTATCAGACGAAGCCCTGGAATCGCGGTAGAAAAATTTTAAAAAATACAGAGAACTAAATACAAGAACAAATTATTTCAACCACCACTATTTTCTTCTGATCTTCTGATATCAGCTTTATTAAAAGCAACATCAACGATCTTTAAAAAAAAAAGTGTACCACGCAAAGATATTATTAATTTATTAGCAAATTCAGCACTTCCTGTTGTATGTAAATCTTCACTGATCGATGATGGCACGATGGCACGATCACCACGCCATTGATGCAGACTTAAGCCTTGATCTGTCTACGAATTTGAGTTTGCAATTACAATAAATTTAAACATCCACTCCGACTCTGGTCTATTTTATAAGTTTCAATAATGCAAAAACAACACTTTGAATTTCTCTAATCCCCTTACGCTAATTCCTTTCCGGCCATATGATCAAAGGATTGTCCTCTGAGCTACATCACAAAACAAAGCTCTAAAAGTGATTATGATAATGACTTCGACAATCAAGGAATTTTTAAAAATATGTATATAACTTTTATTTGAACAAATCACTTATAGGTAATTCTAATAATAATGTAATAATAATATATAAATATAAAGGTAATAATGTATAAATATAAAGAATTTTGTAGTTTTTATTCCTACAAATATTTTTAAAACCTTATTGAAACCTTATTTATTTCTTATTTAACGTGAAAACCTGCCCAGATTAATTTGATTTTTTGTTTAGCTCATTGTTTACCGGCGAGATTCGAACTTGTCAGTTTCGCATGCAACACTTACACTGCTGACAACTTGCTTAACAAAAAATTTTTATATCAACAAGAAAACGCTTCTGTTCATACAAAATAACTTGTATAATGGAAGTACAAAATAAAATACTTTAGAAAAAGATGTGTCTATCTGTATACAGGGTGTTTCGCAACGCGTATGTAAAAATGAAGGAGGATCTAGGTGAGAAACAAAAAAAATTATGTTAGGGGAGGGGGGGGGGGGGGGGTTCTATCACACCACCTCCCACACAGGGGTTTGAAATTTTACGATGAAAAAAACCAAGTCTTACATTTTAACGTATATCTTCTACAGTTTTAGTGCTAGCGGCGTTATTAATATCTCAGCTGACTGGTAACACAATAGTTCTAAAGACTGTGTAATGTTCTCTTACGACCAATAGTTTTAAAAAAAGTTATTTTCAAACTTAAATTTTCGGGGAAAAAATCATTTTTTTTTTCTTGAAAAATTGCCCGCACATAAAAAAGTTTGCGTTTAAAATATTGGCTAATGAAAAATTGAACCGCACAAAAGTCTTTTACCATTCTCAAGTTACATCACCAAACGTACAGCTCATACCTGTCCTCCTAAGAAAAATTCTACCTAAACTCCTAAATTGTTGATCTTTTTAGTCTTTGTGTTAAAATTTGGGAGTCCTGAAAAGGACTAGGATTGACAACCTAACATATATGCAAAATGTCCTCCGCCACTTTGAATGCACAGAAGAGCTCTTTTTCGCATGCCTCTTTTCAAGTCAATTGTTGCTAGATTTTCTTTAATTTTATTTCCGTCTTCCAAAAATTCTTTTTATGAGTTCATCTCTTATTTCAACTTCTGACCCGTATACCATTTCTTTCCCCATAAATAAAAATCAAGTTGAGTTAGGTCGGGAGAACGAGCTGGTCAAGGAATAGTACCATGCCGCCCTATCCACCTACCCTGTTATTACTGTGTCCTAAATTACACGAGATGGTTTTTACCCCATGATTGATGAAAACCTGTTTTTTTGATGAAACCCTGGATGTAGTCCTTCTCTTTGTAATATTTTCCATACCATCGCTGGACTAACACCTACGCAGAAGATATGCGCCTTTTACTTGTAGTAGGATCAGCTCTGCTTGCTGCGAGAATTGTCTACTCCATTTTTTGATGAAATTAACACAACATTGACCCCCACTTCTGTCGAAAGTGTATGAAAGCTTACAGTTTCTCGAAGCCTTTGAAAAACACTAAAACACTTATTTTTGACCTACAGTATACGTTTTGCTACCAGATCTACTAATCCATTAAAATTACGGTTATTACCATAATTTAGGAAGGGGATAGATTTTTTTTCTGACGAGGGCAGGTATGAGCTGTATGTAACTTAAGCAGGTAAAAGATTTTTGTGCGGTTCAAGTTTCAATCGAAGGAGAACACATTGGCCACTATTGTAAACCCGGAAATAAAAAATAGGACAATTTTTCAAGATATTTAAAATGAAAAACTTGATTTTTTGTCCGAAAATTTAAGTTGGAAAGTCAATTTTTTTAAACTATTAGCATTAAAAAAATATTACACAGTCTTTAGCACCATTGTGTTCAACTGAGATATTAATAATGACTCTAGCATTAAAACTTAAAGTTAAAATGTAAGTCTGCTTTTTCATTCATTTTCATTTTACTTACGATTAGTAAAAAATTTCAAACCTTTATATCTGGGGGGGTGGGGGGGGGTCTGTCTCTTAAGGAACTTTCCAACATCCAACAACAACTAAAAAGTTCAAAATTTAACTAAAAAATTGAAATTTCATGTTTTCAACAATATTGTCTATCCCCATTTTAGGCTATAAAGTTTTCTAAATACAAGGAAAAGATTTTTTGGGGTCGTACATGTTTATTAAATCCTAAAACCTTCGTAAGGACTAGTCCACCTATCAGGAAAAGGTGTACAACATAAATTCCGATTCCAAGGGAATTACTGTAGTTCAAAATTCTTCTTCACATCATAGATACATATGCAAATAAACATAAAACACTTCTAGCTATTCAATTTGTCAGGAACTTCTACGTCTAAAGCACTTACAACATCGTAATCTTCCTGAGTAATTACTTAAATCGACTCGACTTTAAGCCATTAAATCGAATACAAATCAAAGTGCTACCCAGAGTTTAATGGCTCTTATTAAAAGTGTACCTACTCACATAAATGGTAGCCGTACTTCTCCAGTTTTAGATAATGTGATGTGCATTGTTTGGGTGGTATGAAAGGACGAGAGCTCTTCATTTGCCAGAAGTAAATATCTATAGATTGTTCGAGTTTTCTGAGAGCTCGCATCATATGTACCTAAAGATTATCCAGAATAATGAGAAAGCGTCTCAGTTGGTATAAAGAAAAGCATTTTGCTTTAAAATTTAATTTTAAGAATTTTAAATCGTTACAATTTCTCTGAAACAAATTATATTGCAACCCACAATAATTTTGGAGACTTTTAAGGATCCGATTTTTTTACTATTAAACACCAATCTTAATATTTAAATTCACTCCAATCCCGAAGGACCCGTCCCGCACTAGCGTGGGTATAAACCCATAATAATTTCGGAGACTTTTAAGGATCCGAATTTTTTACTATTAAACACCTTTTTTTTATACGATGTGGCCAAATCCTAGGGCTCACGGGGAGATCTGGTCTCGAACCCGGGGCCCATGGCATGGTCGTGCGTCTCAACGCATTGATCCAACTCTGTCTTAATCTTTAAATTCAATCTAATCTCGAAGGACCGGTCCCGCACTAGACCATAATAGTAATAGTCGAACTCAATGCCATCTCTTGCGTAAAATAAAACAAGTATTCATTCCACTTAAATACGTTTGCTTTAATGCTAAGAGTCGATTCCAACTACATCAGGATTCCATTTCTAAAATGTTATGGATTTGAAATTTGACCTGATCTCTCCTTTTTCAAATCATATCGTTAGTATCCGTATTTGTATAAATAAAATAATAACGTGAATTCTTCATATATTCTTTAAATATAAATTTCAATAGGAAACTTCCGAAACTGTGCTAACTTTAAAGTAGAAAAATAAGTTCTTAGTACGACACAGTAAACTTATCATTGCTTTGAAAATTAGTGCAAGAAAATGAAGAGAAAGTATGAAAAATAATCAACTTACAATATTTATCTATACGGATTGTCGAAATCTAAGGATATTTTTTCTATAATAACTTGAAAAAAAACGTTACGTCGCGAAGGCCTTTGAAACCCTAATTAGCGACGTGCTCCGCTTTCACTGTAGACCCTTCCTCAGTTTTTTCCAGCACGGCTTCATGAAGGGTAAGTCAACGACCACCAATCTACTTGAATTCGTGCATTATTGTTTACCACTGATCGAGTCGGGTATGTAGGTCAACTGCATATTCACCGACCTTAGCAAGGCTTTTGATAGAATTAACCATGACATTCTCATTCACAAGCTCTGCCTGCTCGGTTTTCGGCCGATCTTTGTTGAGTAGCTCTCATCCTACCTGTCCGGCCGTTGCCATCGCGTCTTTTTCCGTGGCGCCCTATCCACTTAAATCTCGGTCGCCTCTGGTATGCCTTAGCATCCTTGGCGCGATCCTCTTCATAATTTACATCAATGATGTCACGTTGCTCCTGCCCAGGTCCAGAATCCTGTGTTATGCTGATGATGCTAAAATCTTCCGCGTGGTCTCCCGCGACGACAACTGTGCTCTGCTGAGCTCCGCATTTTTCAGATTTGGTTCTAAAATAATCGTCTTCCACTGAATGCCATCACATCATGCACCTGGGGTGTTTCTTAGCTCCCATCTCTCCTTCGAGGATCGCGTGGACTTCCTGGTTGGCAGAGCCAATTCCACGCTTGACTCTGGGTCGTTTAGGGAGCTTGACGATCCCTATTTGGTGATAATAAAAAAGGGTTACGGTGTGACTTCGTCTGTCACAGGTGCTTATTTCAGCAACTACTAATACTATCGACTTGAAATTTGAAATAGTTTTGCTTAATTTTTGCAAATAAAAAAATTTTAAAAATATTTTTATTCCGTAGGGACCGAAGGAGTAGGCTGAAAGGTGAGCTTACTGTGCTTTCTAGTTCAAGTGGGGTATCATATGAAACGGCTTCAGTTGCTCATAATACGACATATTTTTATTTCCGTTTTATGTCTTAAAAAATAACATCCCCGCCCACCTACCGTAATTAGAGTTGATAAAGGTCTAAAATAGATTCAGGGTGGACTGTTCGTTTTTTAAGGAACATTAAACAGGACTGAGTTTGGATGCATTAAACATAACACGATTTCTCTGCTGCGATCGAGGCTCATAGAAATGCCGTTGTTTAATGATTCTCGGTTGATTTCTGTAGCGTTCCCACGAGAATTCATTACAGAATCAAAAAAGTACGGGAAATCAAGGATGCTGTCGTCAGCGAAATTATGAATAGGATTGTGAGTAAGAGATTAAAGGTCATTAATGAAAAGAAGAAATAAGGTTGGTGAAAGAACTGAACCCTGAGGTATACCGTCATTTACAATTTTGTTAAATCGGTAGCATACTAGATTCTACCAAAAGCGTTTAACATATTAAGTTGATGAGTGATAAAACCAAAGTAAGTGCTATTGTTCTATAGTTAGAGGGGTCAAATGCTTCTGATTTGTTAAGTATCGGCTGAACATGAGCCAGTTTCCATGCACAATTAAACACTGCTGTTGAGTATTACAGGTGAAAGAGTTTGCGCAGAGATTTAGCCAAAGCAGAGGCGAAGCATTTTAAAACCAGGGTCGATAAACCATCCCGTACAGTAGCTTTAGAGACGTCGAGTTCCGAAAGTACCTTAAAAACTTCCCGAGCGCGAAAGTTTAGCGACTTTTGCCTGCTAATGTACTGCGATGGAAGTGACTGTAATGAAGGTTGGCTTTGTCCAATTAGCCAGTAGAAAAAATTTCCATTATAAATGAGTGATGGTGTTGACGAACTGGTGAAATTTTTCCAATCAGCATTTTTATAATGCCACACTAATCTTTTGGTGCAATTTAGATTAGTGGTTACTAGAGAGGTGGTGGAAAATTTAACGGAGATAAAACAATGGCCCGAATGGCCCAAGGGAGCAGTTACCGAATACTTGTCAGGATGCCATGTTAGAAAAACATCCAAAAGATGACCGATATGCCCTATAGTATCAGGAACACGAGGCGGACACACATGTTGTTGTAAATTGAATGACTCAATAAATAACTCGATGTGTCTTCCATAAGGACTTGTAGTAGAAACATGCTTGAGCCACTATGTACTTTAGACGTTTAAATCGCCAACAAGGACGATTTCAGAATAGGGAAATATATCCAAAACCTCATCAAGATGAGAAGACAGCTTATCAAAGGAACACACAATGTGAGTCTCACACATATTCGGGCTGCGATATAAAAAGCAGAAATGAATGATGTGTCGATGGAGTTTAAATCTAATCTAGATATAATTCAATTCTGAATTCGTAGCAGCGAATTGAGGAAGATGGAAAAAGGACACATCATTTGTATATATATAACCGGCGATTTCCCTCTGGAGATAAAAGAGCGGCACTGATAGCCAGAAATGTGATACTGATTAATATCAGAATCGAAAACAACCTTGGTTTCATTTCGTACAAAAACAGCCGGATTTTCCCCGGCCAAGTGGGCAGTAAACCGAACAATGGTTACTTTTCAAGCCAGGAATGTTACAAAAATCTAAACTAAATATTTGCATAGTCCCGGTCGTAAATTTTATGGACGTGACTTTATTCCAGTAATTATGACATGTTTTCTTCTGGATATTTTTAGAGAAATCTTTAAACAAACTTTATAACGTTCCATATCTAAAGGTTCTACTCTAATTAATTTTAAGCAACAACAACAACCAAAAGCACATATATGTAGGTTGGGAAAGCCGCACATGTGATACCAATATTCTACCCAGCTGCCACTTAAGACTTTTTATTACATTTCCAGGACAATGTCTTATATAAGAAAAGATTAGACACGTCGCAGTTCCATCGTTAAATTATATTGCCCTTATTACGTGCTGACGTGCTCGAAGAATGTGATTATATAAATAAAACAAAATGTTTTATTTATATAATCACTAATTTCAAGATGTTTACTGTCGACGTAATAAACAGTTGAACACCTGATATTTATTAACAAATACTCTTTGAAAAAAAGGAATATGTTTTGTAAAAGGTGTGCCCAAATAAATATACTCTAGTACCACGTGATGTGATGCATTACGGTTCTATCATATTACTGAATCCTGCTCATTTTCGGAAAATTCCTTTGATAGTCAATAATTAGCACGTTACTGAGAGTGACGCAAGTACACTTCAAGTCAGAGTTCAGGAATCTAATATGTTAAGTACACTTCACTTATATAAGTCGAAGATAATCACAATGCTCTTGAACTTCTCCATAGTTACAGGTTACGTAAGAAATTTACTGAGAAGATATTAGAGCATACGTAAAAGCTCCATGTTACTCTTCCGGCATCCAAACCGTTGAAAAAACACTCTTTGATTTTTCGAGTTCAGAAAAATTATAAACAACACAAAATAATATTTTTAAATAATTGCAACGAGTTGACTTAAAAAATTGTTTTTCTATTTGTTATTTCGCTTCTTGTTCACACTTATGAGGACCCGGTGGACCAGCATCCGTGAATTTAAGGCATTTTAAAGATTTTTTTTGAACATGAACATAATGAACAGCGATACTTAAACTTTGTAGGTATATTATAATACTGGGAAACCATACAAAAACATTTTTATAATTATCAAAAAAAAATTTTTGATTATTTAAAAAATAGCGCTGAAGATGACCCCCTCAAAAAAATGAATCTGACCAGTGGGTGAAGTTTTAGCTCTGTCACTTAGCTGAAAAATAAAAAACAAGAAAATTATTAATCTATATGAGTGTAGCTGTCGCCGGAACTAGCAAAAACAAATTGAAAAAAATTATAAAAATAAGAAGTTACTAAAATAAATTGTTTGGTGGTTCCACCACTGGTGTATTGAATAACATATTAAAATTTGAGATGATTCGGATGAATAGTTTTTTTTCTCCCGCCGTGCAGAAAAAAGTAGTTTCGAGATAAATGAGTTTAAAGTTTTAAGTAGTATATTTTCGAAAAAAAATATAACTATGTACTTAGATTTAATCTGCGATACCAGCGCCATACATTATCCCTTCGGT
The DNA here is from genome assembly GCA_964036015.1 of Leptarthrus brevirostris. NCBI lineage: Eukaryota > Metazoa > Arthropoda > Insecta > Diptera > Asilidae > Leptarthrus > Leptarthrus brevirostris. Next base: position 1,924,482 of record OZ038372.1, on the reverse strand, counting down.
TCGCTCATATTCCTCTGCTTCTTCTGATTTTGCTTTCTTTCGAGCTGTCCGGCCTCTAAAGAGGCTCTAGTACTCTCACGGTCGGCTTTATACACCCGCCGCGCGTCAGGTTCTCGAGCGAATTGTTCTGCGTGTGGACCGAGAATGCCCATTACTTCCATTATTTTCAAAATAGCTTCGAAACCTTCATTGAATGTAGGTACACGCAGCACTATATGTAATAGTAATTTAGTAATAGTAATTTATTTGGCCTGTATATAAAGATTGAAATCTTTTACAAAGGTATACTTTAAAACTTATGGAAAAATTTACTTGGAGAAACATCAGAAATCATAGTGAATTAAAATTAAACATTAATAAAGAAATGTGCAAAAAACAAAGTAGTATAAACTGAGCTGGCAGAAGTCGGTGTTCATCCCTGAATCATAAATACGTCGCAGTAAATTGCCGCCTGAGTGCCTCTTTAAACGGCTCCGACCTACCATGACTAGGAAGAGAATTCCATAATCGTACAATATGAATGAAAAAAGAGCGCTGCCCAACAAGATGTGACGTTCGAGGAATAAGGAGGCTTCTATGTCTATTTGATGATAAAAACTGCACGTGTTCAAACAAATATGTGGGAGATTTCGTACTTATTAGCTTGTCTAAAAACATCAATGCTCTTATATTAAGGTAGGTAATCAATGTGCATCCAAAGACCATAAGCCTTTCTGCAGATGCATGGTCATAGCGTTTTAACCCATAAACAAATCTTACACAAACAGGATAAATAGTACTACAATATGTAAAATGCGGCAGTAGCAGTGATTTAACAAGATTTATCTTTAAATTAATCGAAATCAATCTAGCTGACAACCAAAGTTGTCTCAGACCGCTGTAGATTTGCATAAGAGATTGTTTGACATGATCACAGCAACTCAACTTGGTATTTAAACGCACTCCGAGGCTTCGTACTTCATTCGTATACTGAAGAAGTACTCCATTTAGGTATATGGGAGGAAGGTCTGAAAGATGCAAATCATTCCTATAGCAAGCAATGCACGGGGGCTTAGATGGATTCAACGTGAGTTTGTTTCTTTCTGCCTAAATAGAGATGTTAGTTAAGTCTGAGTTAAGTCTGTCTATGCAATCTTCAATTAAATCTGTACATCATCGGCGTAAAGGTGTATGTTGACATCATGAAGCAAGTCAGGGAGATCATTGATAAATAGGCAGAACAATAGCGGTCCAAGAACTGACCCTTGTGGCACACCATTATATACACGTTCACATTTGGATATGTCATTTCCCACTCTTACCTGCTGAGACCGGTCTGTTAAAAATTATCTTATTAATTTGGCTGCAGAGGACGAAAATTAATAGTTTTTCGGTAATTTAGCAAGCAATAGCTTATGATTAACGGTGTCGAAAGCCTTACTAAAATCAAGTAATACTAACGCTGTGAATTGATTGTTATCCCGTGCAGTGCGTATATCTGTAGTTACTTTCAGCAGGGCTGTTTCGCAACTGTGTCCAGAGCGGAAACCAGACTGCCATTTAAATATTAACTTGTTTTCGTTAAGGTACTGAATTATTTGGTTGTTCACGAGTTTTTCTAGTACTTTACTGAGAAAACAAAGCAAGCGAATAGGTCGGAATCGCTTGAAACTACAGGATTACGGCACTTAGGCAAGGGTAAAACTATTGCTTTTTTCCAACAACGAGGAAACTACGAGTAAGTTAGACAAGAGTTAAAAATAAAAACCAAACTGTCCGAAACAATGGGGAAGAGCATTTTCAAAATTTTGAGAGGAATATCATCAGATCCGCATGCATCAGATTTTATGGATATGAGAGATTTGTAAACTTCATCCTGAGAGACACAACGAAAACTAAAACCATCATTATTCTCAGAGGGCTGGCTGTCTAAATATGTCGCGACGTCGATGATTTTTTTGCCGGCAGTGTATATTTACCACCCTTAAATTGCCGTGTAATTTCCGTATTTACGGAAAGCATACGGAAGTGCACGGAAATACACGGAAAGTACACGGAAATACACAAAAAGTACACAGAAATAAACGGAAAGTACGCGGAAGTACACGGAAAGTGCAAGTACAAATTTCAGAACCAAAATATCTTGATGAAATTAGTATACAAGACAAAATATAAGTTGTAGATGATGATTCAAAGACGTGCAACACATTTTCGACGATAATATGTAATAACTAATTATCGGTATCTCATTATACAAGTTATGTGTTGTAAGCTTAAGACTCATCATCTACAACTCGTATTTCGTCTTGTTTACTAATTTCATCAAGATATTTTGGTTCTGAAATTTGTACTTATACTTTCCGTGTACTTTTCGTGTACCTTCCGTGTACTTTTCGTGAACTTCCGTGTACTTTTGTGTTATTTCCGTTTAATTTCTGTGTACTTTCCATGTATTTCTGTGTACTTTTCGTGTATTTCTGTATACTTTCCGTGCATTTCCGTGTACTTTCGTGTACTCTCCGTGTACACGGAATTTACACGGCAATTTGAGGGTGGTAAATATACACTGCCTTTTGCCAGCAAACTGATGCTTCGGCGCAAGTTGCCATACACAAGAGTAAAAACTTTCATTGTTCTTTTGGGTATTACTACCGAGACATCTTCCTAATAAATTGTCTGCAGTCAGATTCTCGTAAATCGGCTTTAATACTTCTTGCGCGTCATTATGTAGAGCAGGTGGATGCTCAAAGGAAGTCCAAAATTTTGTTACTGTACTTTCCAATTACTGAAACAATACCAAACAGAGATGAAAAACCATGTTTCGCACAAAACCCATCACCAGACACCGACAGTTCATAAGCGGGATGTCCATCTTTATTTATTTCCATGTCTTCTCTCACTGCGTTTTTGAAAATGATGTTCACGACGGCTTCTACAGCAATTTTCATATTATTAATGATTCTGTAATAAGTACTATTACAGATACCCTGCCCGAGTTCCATCATTCCGCAAAAGTTGTTTATGCCTAGAAGACCAACTCCAAGCATTCTCATCTCGAAAACAAACTGGCGATTAATTTCAAAGGCTTTATCAAAGAGGAGAAGATAAAATTAAAGTTTCTTTACACTCATACTACACTGAAAGCTTAAATCCTAACCCACGTTGACCATTTTTACTAAATTTTGCTGCACCATTACAGTCTTTACATTTTAATAATTTTTGTAATGTAAAGAATATTGCGGTAAACTGGGGTCTCATTCAATTCTAATTCCTCACTATTTTTTAATTTGTTTGCCGACATGCTCGTGTATTTTGTAGTATTTTCATGGTATTTGATTACCTTTGAACGCCCTTTTCTTTGCTTTAAAACTAAGTCTCCTTTGGCTAATTTTACTCTGTTTTTTCTCCAATTTTTTTTAAATATATGAAGCTTTGAACTGCAAGAAACTTCTCGATGTGACTTAGTTAACGCAAAAAGTAATACTGATCAACTCAGTTCTATGGGACACGAAGCTTTACCTTACTCTAATACTAAATACAATACGAATTTACCCCTACTATGACGTTAGAAAGTCAGAGTATAAATGACTCATTCAAATTCATCGAAAGACCCAAGCAGCTGCATTGCTACGAACAATGCTATGCTACCGTTCATGAGGCGGGGCCAACCGTTCGCTACCTGCTATAAAGGCTGTAACCTAAAATACCGTCAATACTAACATTTAACAGTATATTCTCGAAAAGACTATACTTTCGAAATATAAAAAAAAATCGATTTTTTTTAAATTCTAGACTACCGGGTCCCCTTATGGCAGAAAAAAGATTCTGGCTTAAGGGGGGTTTCTCCTGTTTTAGTGAAAACATTGCAAATTTTTGGGATTTATTTTTATTTTTTTATAGAGGACGATACAGTTAAGGCTCTTAAATTTGTCGACTTTTGAATATATAAATTTTTTTTCTTGAAGAGGACCTTTTACTCTTGTCCGTGAATTCGAAAAAACTTTTTTCATTCACTTTTAACCCTTTTTTAATGGGGTCAAGGAAAAAAATTTGAAAAAAAAACAATTTTTTTTACTTGTCATTTTCTTGAAACTTTTTTTGTAACCATCCTAAACAAGATAAAAAAATTTATTTTTTAAGCCTTTTGAGTAGAGCTATGAGTGCAATCCAAAAATGGACGAATTGGAGCTTTAACTTTCATGACCTCCAGAAAACTGTTAAATTAACTTACATCGAAAAAATTATTGCTTATTACTAATAAAATCATCTGTAAAAATGTTAGGTATCTATAAAAAAACTACTTGAAAAAGAAACTCCTAAAAAATTTGTCACTACAAAAATGAGTAATCACCATAAGGAATTTGAACTTATTCACATAGCATTATTTCGGTTTAGTAACAAGAATTTCTAAGGGGATTTCCTGTTGCCAAGCAAAAACGCATATATACCATAAATTTCTAATAATAGGTCAATTAATCCGCTCGACTTAATTAAATGCTACAAAGAGCAGCTTAGACTTCACTAGAATATGAGCATACAATTGCGTACCAAATTACTGGTGCTGCAAATTTTGCTCATCCAAAGAAGATTATATGTAATCTCATTCAAGCAATGCTTTTGTGCCCTTGAACGACCATGTATAATATTCCAATTAGACCTATTGCTAACAGCTAAACAATATTCAATGGCTTACTAACATAAGGTTCTTTGTTTATTTTTAATTTCAGGTGCTGTCACTTGGTGCCGATGTCCTACCTGAATACAAAATGCAAAGTCCTAGCGTACACAAATGGACAATACTCCATTATTCACCATTCAAAGCGGTGTGGGATTGGATAATATTACTTTTAGTTATGTATACAGCAATTTTTACACCATATGTAGCTGCTTTTTTACTCGGCGAGCCTGATTATAATCAGCGACGTAATAATAAGTATATAAATAGCGATCCAATTGTGATAATTGATTTAATTGGTAAGTATTTGTCTTATTTAAGTAATTGAATTAATAAATTGATTTTAACGCTCGACTAGTGAAATACATTAAAATACATATTGTAATTATTTTTATTGACATTTAATTAAGTAAGTGCTATTCCTCTCCAATTTGCTTCTTGTGATAAGTAAAAATAACTTAACACTTCTTATATATTTCTAATTTAAGGAGGCAGCCCTGTCTTAAATATGTTCATTTTTCAAGGATTTTGAGGGCTCTTAAATTTAGAATTCACGAAATACCGCACTAATTATGGTTCTCACGAGCCATCAATAACACCAACGTCTCATGGTTTCAATGTAAAATTCGATAAAATTTATTTTCATCTATCTAGAATGTGTGTAAAGGATAAAATACTTTGATATCTTTATCTTTATTTTTATTTTTTATTATTACTTTGTCGTCTCAATTGTCGTTAATTTATCTATTTTTTTCCTTCTTGTACCTTGTTTTTGAGTTTTTTTGTTAAGTAATTAGTCATTAATGAATCTTTGTAAATAAATAAATTAATAAATTTTTGTACTTAAAATTTATTTCAAGTATCTTAAAGTGCGCGAAAGATATTTAATCGTTAGGGGTTTAGAAATATTTTCTGCTCTATATTTTTAAAGGAGTAGTAGGGTAACTTAAATATTTAATGACAGCATATTTCCCTTTACTTTTCATTATGCTTTTGTATTCAAGGATTTTCAGGTTTTTCGCGTTATATGTAATTCCAAAATAGTCTTAATCCAGTTAAAAGAACCGAGTACTTTAAAGTCTCCAATTCGTCAAAGATAAATTATTCGCAGCTAAAGCGTTATGATTTTGTATTAATTTAATGTTTAGTAAAAATCATTTTTAATTTTTTGGATGATTTTGGAATGATTCAAAAATGGATTGTTGTAACAGCTTCTAAATAGAGTGAATCTCTAAAGTAGAATCTCGTAAATTTAACGAGCAACTTTGCAATAATCGTCCTTTAATCAGGACATGCTTATCTATTATATCTATTTAGTTGTTTTCCAATTAATCTAATATTTCATTTTCGGTTTCTTTTTCAGTGGATGTAACTTTTGTGATAGATATATTAATAAATTTTCGCACAACATTCGTAAATGGCCAGGACGAAGTTGTCTCACATCCTGGACGAATAGCAGTCCACTATCTTAGTGGATGGTTTCTAATTGATTTGGTTGCCGCAATACCATTCGATTTGTTATTAGTTGGTAGCGATACCGATGAGGTAAGTTGACTAAATTAAATTTCTACTATACTTCAATATTTCTTAAGATAAAATAGAAATCATTAGAAAACTCTACAATTCTCTAGTCCTATTCATGTTTCCTTAGAACTTATGAGGAGAAAATATTCTACTCTTACAAATAATTTTTGTTTTTTGTTGAATGCATTTCCTTTTCAAAATTGTTTTTAGTTTTTTTACGTACTAAAAATTGTGATGCATTCTTATATTTGTTATACAAAAAAAAATTGAAATAGTTTGTTAAAAAAAATTGTGTATAATTAACGTGATTAAAATTGGAAGTTGCATGATTGTCGTGAAAATAAATTGAAAGAATTTTTTCTTTTCCTTTCAACAATGGAAAGCGATGTATCTAATTGGCTCGAAAGTAACGAGAATTCGATATAAATCATGCCAGGAAAATAAAATTAAATTTATTTAACAAAAACGTAACTTAATATAAAATTGATTTACTTGAATGGTAGGACAAGTTCAATAACAACTTGCATTTCGTATTGCGATTACATACAATTCCTTTACTTCCATAGAGATTTAATCAAATATTTATCTGCGTATGAAGCCAACTTGAACAGATTGCTTCCAGGCAAATAGTGGAGAAAGAAAAAGTTTTCATTTTCTACCGATTTTACTCAGGATTTCTCTTATTACGCATTATATTCTTTTTGCTCTTATTTGCAAATTATATGCAGCATCCTTTGCAAGGAAAGGTGATGGTAGTTTATGGAAAAAGTTTTACCTTTCGCGGAGATGTAGAATTTAATAAAAAGAATACTAGCTCCTCTACGACCTATTATAACAGGAAAAAAGTTTTTCATTATTTTTCAACAAGAAATAATTTAATCAGAAAATTATCCTCGCAGCGAAATATTAATTTGCGCTTCTTTTCAATTTTATCAGAAAACTAATTTCTTTAAAAGTCAGTAGAATTCTTAATTTTAATAAAAATTTGATTGTACAATTTCGACGGAGTATAAGACAGAATTCATTCTGCCTTAGAGCTAGACACCATCAAAGTTGTACCTTCTACCAAATTTTGCTACCCAAATCACTTAAACGTTGACATATCTATGTATCGCCCAGAATCTTCCGATTCCTTGTCACGGCATAGCAGATCGTAATGTGCAAATATGGAAAAGTTCCTTTTCTGTTCAGACTGCTAATAGGTATCCTTTTATTCGTTTCCGCCTTGAGCACTCTTCACATTTTCCGAAACTTTTATCTTTTATTCGACACAAATCCATTTATTTAATTCATCTTTTACAACTTTTTTGCCGAATTATAGTTAAAGATTCTTTCTAGTGAAAGAGAAATTTGTTTATATCGAGGGTAAAGCTCAAATGAAGCCCTATAATGCCGTAGCAAAGGCTTGGTTGGTTAAGGGTCGAATATTGAATAGAAGGAGAAATATATGTACATGGGATCGGGCTGGAAATTTTATTAATACCGGTAGAAGAAATACTGTGCATAGATGTTCCATAGAATCAATTTTCTAAGTGATCCCATAATCATCAATAAGCCTAAGCCTTTTCGTTGAACAAAACGGATGTTGCTATGGCAATAATAGTCAATTCTAGGACTAATAAAAATGTCAGATAGTTAATTATTTCTCACATCCCTGAAAGAACCCCCAAAATCTCATTGGATTTGTTGCAATGGAAAATAGATAATCCGTTCATAGGAGGTTGCGAATTATCTATACAGAGACTCCACCGACAGAAATTGAAAGAACAGTTAATGAGATTCGTTTGAGAGAGATATGACAGCATTGAGTCTTAGAAGTATTACACAAATAATGATTTAGCCTGCCCCAAGCGAATTCATATCTGTAACATGTCACCAGCGAAGCTATTAAGGACATTAAATGCGAATAATAAAAGGCCATTAATAAATAGGAAAAAAAGAGTAGGTGAAATAATGGAACCTTGTAGTACACTGTCGTAAATTTAGTAGGAATTAAATGTTACTTCATCTTATATTATCTAAATTATTCGATAGGATAAAAAGACTAAATGCTTGAAGTTTGGTTAAAAGAGCATCCAGTCAGACTTTATCAAAGACATCATTATTATTATTAAAATATACATGGCAACGATTTCGCACTTACCAGCGTTATGTAGACGATTATTCCAACATTAGCAGATATTTGGAACCGTAGATAGCACGAAGCCATACTGACAATAGCTGATAAGATGGTTAGTTTCAACAAATACTATTTGTAAGTGTGATTCAAAAACCTTGAAGTCCAATTGGCTTAAATATCGTTCGGCTGCTGCATTTTGCGTGATAAATTTATTAAATTTTCGTCTTCGAATACCTACGCAATTTTTATTTGCCCAAAGAAATGGTTTATCAACGTTAACATTTAACTAATGTGGTCATATACAATAAAAAAGCCTCCACGTTTTTAGAAAAAGAACAGAGAATAGGTCCAAGGCAAGACTAGATCTTTGTTTGCCGAATGGAATCATATATCCAAAAGATGACCTTGATTAATTGGCATTTGCAACGGCAGTGGCACGTTTTTGTGTTGATAAGAAGATGTGTTTTTACGAAGATTTATATGAATCAACTAACCGCACCCTATCACCATTGAGAAGCGCCAATCAGTTTTACCCTTTTTACCTCCACGTCTTCTTTAATTTCCTGTCTCTGCACTGTTGTCTAGCTCTCAGAAATGTTAAAACAAGACATTCGACTTTACTCATTCACTTTACCCTAATTCCATTCCGGCCATAGTCATACTAAATGCATCATAGGGTTGTCTCTAGGCTGACGCAAAAGGGGATTGAATATGCAACGTTTCCTCTTATGCATAGAACTAGTTCGCGGAAGCATGTCTATGGAACTACTTAGTTCTAATTTCATTCAGAATTGTCCTTGTCCAGTAAGCTATCATAATGAAATGAGAATGTATTTACAGCATACCCACTCTATTTCTTATATCATGTAATTCGAATTTCAGAATGTACTTTCACTGTTAATTTGGCTGCCTGCGAGTCACAGCCTACTCTAGATACAAGCCCAGAAGCTGAGATTAACAGCTGAGCATTGGTGGTGTAAACAAACAGAAACTTGCCACAGTAGACATAAGAAAAAGTTAGTTAATGGTACTTTCTCGTACTATTTCTCACAATATATTTCAAGTCTTAAATTGGATTTTACTTGAGGTGTTCTGAATGTGTGAACACTATAAAAAGTGTCTCTCTTATACAATTTTCAAATGTTTTAAAGGGAAAACTCTCGTGTGCTCGTTTTGTTAAAGCATTGAAATTAAAATACGTCAATGACATCAGCAGTTCTCTTTGGTTTTGGTTGGGAGAGTGTGCAGTTTTATTTGTGTGTGCAAGGATTGGTTAATCAGTGGTACAACAAAAATGAAATAATTACGAAACGCTTGCTGGTGAAATGGCCGAGCTGTCATGTTTTCCGGGCCTGTGTCTAGAGTAGGCTGTGCGCGACTGCATTCTGACATTGGAACTACAAGTTAGAAAACATGGAATGTATATGCAGCAAATACACTCTCGTCTCATCACTCCATCTCACTGAATATGGACAGTTCGAAGTAAAATCGGAACAATGTGGACATGCTAAAATAAAATTTATTGAAAAAGAAGGAAGCTTTTCGACAGAAACATAGTTTCTGGAACTATACAGGTTCGGAATAACCTTACTCTAGTGATCCCCTGAGCTTTCGCTACCACTTTATCTACGGATCTTCTCCATGTGTTGTGTTGACGACCAACCCAGCATCTTCCATAGATCCTTTTGGATTCTAATAAAGACTCTGTGGATGAATGGCGTTTGACTCCCTACTCAACCCATCCATTGACACTATCGTCTCTAAATAATAAAGTCTACCTCGTCTTGACCGACATAGCTATGTAGATCTTCGATGGTAATGACTTCAAATTAATCGATGTAGATGCTCCGGCGACACAGTTTGACAAAGTGTTGTACCTCATAGCCCGTATGCGTATAAGAAAGAATTCGGGAATTCTGGAAATTATCTTATTTTCCACGCTTCCGGTTTGTTTCTCCTCGAGGTAAATCTTAACTCATACGTTTGGCTTTTGCATTAAATAAACTTTATCGTGTCCCCTGGTATTCGAGCCTGTATATTTCGTTTCAACAGTATTATTCGAAGACCCTACTCTACAACCGTGTATAACCAGAGCTTCAGATATTTGAGCTACTTGACTCCGTTTATTGGATAGAAAACAAACATCATCAACATAGCGCTGGGGCGTAAGATATTTCGAAGTCACCTAGGATGCTACACATTACGTCATCAATGACAATCAAAAATAGCAAAGTTGAGATTCACTTCGTTCAGCACTTCGAAAAGTGCCTGAAGTTTCTTTACTAAGATCTTAATATAAGGAATTTGAATAGGACCACTTGATGATGGTGATAGTTTTCATATAGAGTATCGTTTCCTACGTAATGCTGTCAATATGCACTCCCACTAATTTCTTTGTAATATCTTGCAAATCTCCACTGTTACCGTGTGGGGCGCAGATTTATATATAATATACATTTCAGACCATGGTACGTCCATGTTTTTTTTAAATTAGAGGTGATATAAGGTACATAAATTTCGCTTTTATTGCATGGAGATTGTTATCAAGATCAATACCGTGCCTGGGCTTTATATTAGGTTAGATAAGTTGGCGGCCTTACATAGATCTTATTATGGTCCATTGTGATAGCACTTCATAGGAATCACACTTGAATCGATCTGTCACTGTTTTGCAGTGATTAATTGAACCAGTCGCAGCTGTTACGGAACCTGGTTAGATCCTTTAGATCGACGCTGTCGAACTCCTTGACTGATGTATGGACAAAACAAAATGTTTATTAACACATAGGATAATTACACAAGGATCCTAATTTTTGAATGGAACTTACCCAAGTTAGACATCATCTTTACTGCCCTTTTGAAATATGGCGCCACAATTTTGGTAAAAGGTTGTTTTAGTATCTTTACTGGTGAGGACAATTCGATTGGATATTGTTATTTATAAATATTTTTCAAACAATAACTCAGTGATAGTTAGGGGCCAAATAGTATAAATGATTTCGTGCAAGAGACATTTTCTGGGCTAGATCCATCTATTTATTGTTTATCTCTACTACATGTTTGTAATCGCATTACGATATAAAATGTCTGCCATTATTTTATAAAATTATAAAGAACTACATAAATTAGAAAAAGTAAAATTTAAAAGTGGATAATTCCACTAATTGCACTGTATAAAGCAAAAAAATAGAAAATATCACAGCGTCCATGTATAGCAAATTAAACATTTTATTTTGTCCTAAATGATTGTATAAAAATTAATTTACCTTTTAAATATTTGGCACAATTAAATAACGAAAAACAAAAAACGAAAATTTAAGCACATTATAAAAAAAATAGCGTCAGAAAATTGTTGATTTTCTTATTTAAATGAAACAAAAATATTTTACAGCTTGGCTTGGACAAAGATGAGGTATTTCGAAAAAAAATAATAGTAAAAACAGAGCGAAAATACTATAAATTAGACACAATAATACAGCAAAGAAAAAATTTTCTCAAATGCGAGATAAAAACAGCAAAAACACAAAGTTATTTTTGATTTTGTCTTTGTTTTTAATCAATGTACAAATTCAAATGCAACAAAACATACATTCCTTTCCAATTTAGAGATACAGGACAATTAATTGGAATAAGGACTCCACTAGAATCTTAATATAATACTTCTTGGTTTTTAACTGATCAACAACAATTAAAATTTTAATTTTAAGACAAAATTTTAAAAGAATAAATTATTTTATATTTATTTGCAAAAAATTGACATTGTAATGTTTTGCAGCAATATTTGTTTCAAATCTTTTACGTTTTTCAAGCTTTAAGTTTATTTTTCAAATTTTTAAATGTTTTTTTTGTAAATTTTCACTGATTTTTTAAGAATCAAAGTTGATGGTTAAAAGCTCTTAATTTAATATATATTCTATTCAAAGTATTAATTGTAAATTAAAGTAAAATATAGAAGAGTTTTAAATAGTTTTTAACCAGCACCAGTTAATTTATATATAGTACACCTGATTTTGCCACAAATTTCAATAATACAAACACAACCACACAGCACTCAAATCCAACAATACGACACAACAACATATATTTTTTTAAAAGATCATTGAATATCTATGCATCATTTTTGAGCAAAAATAATTAGATATGAAGCTTCTGAATTGCTTTTGAAATTAAATAGAAAATGCGCTTTCCACTAGTTATTTTTTTCATAGCAACATTTTTCGACGATTGTTTTTCCATACATTCCACCTAGAAGAGCTTCATATTTCCAACTTGTTTGTTTTTCAATTTATTTATTTTTCAAATTTTTGAAACATAGTGCTTGTTATGGTCGAAGCTTTTGTGAGCTTTTATTACTTTATTTATTACTGCAAAACGGTTTGAGGACATTTTAAAAAAATAGTCGCATAATCGTGAACTTTTAGAGAAATGCAGTCTGTCTATCGCTAGGATATTAGTATGAGAAGAATATTATTTGAGATTTGTTTACTTATATAACTATTTCAATGTATCAGCTATTTTCAAAAGAAAAGAAAATTCTAAATACTAATCAAATGCAAATTGCATTTCTTTTCCCATTCATATTTGAAATTCCATCAGGATAGTTGGTTCATGCTATAAATAAAAAATAAAAAACTACTCTGATTTCGTGGTTATTTAATATTATCTCTTCAGCGTTATTAGAACATAAGCAGTCCAATTAGATAAAATTCTCAGTGAAAATGGATTTCATTTAATTACATTAGAATGCCTTGCAAACTATATTCAGTTCCGGAAACGAAATGCGCCAAATCCAATTAAACTACATTTTAAGATGTGTAACAAAGAAATCATTCAATGCAAAAATATAACAACATAAAAAAATGACAATACCTACCTTCGCTACCTTTGTCAACTTACATAACCGCAGCTAACAAGCAGTTTTGCTTTTTTGATTATCTGAATTAAGAGCGTGGAAATGATAAATTTCATTTTCGCTTTTCATAACAGTTTTATGTTAGCTTTGTGATCTTACTAATCTTTATTTAAATGAGGAAAATGAAAAAACAACTAATACAAATCTTCTGGGAAGACTTCAGAGCATTAACTTGTCACTATTAGAAAGACTCCAGTAAATTCGGTTGTTAGGTTAGAAATTAATAGTTATAGTGGGAAATTTGTCTTATTAAAATAACATTAATTAAATACCCTTATACTACAAAATTATAGTTTTTGTTAATTTTAATTTTTGCGGTCATCATATACTCCGAATGTGCTCCTTGTTGTTGCATAATCTAAAAAACAAAAGTTCCTTGTAAATTAATATTTTAAGTTTAACTTATACGTTTAAAAAAAATGCTTATTTCGGAGATAATCAGGTTTGTTTTATTACAAGAGTTTAAATGAAGAGCATAAACCATACAAAGACATCTGGACGTTTGGAGAAAACTAGCTCACAGCTCAGTTTGGTATGAAAAATTTCGTTTTGAAAATTTCGATCTGAAAAAGAAATCTAAAGGCCGGCCTCGCACAGTTATATCTTCATCGTGATGAATTGAAGACCATGCTCCTACCTTACCTTACCATCCCAGTCTCCTTAATCCCTCCTGGGACATAGGCCGAAAACAGTCACCCTCCGACGGACTCTACTTTGTGTGACTGCTTTCGAATCATTTCAATGCTGACATTGCTCTCCTCCACGTTGCTCTCGGTCAGCCTACTCGACGAGTTCCTTGTGGGTTCCAATCGGTGACCTGCTTAGCCGAATTTTGCCGGTATCCCTTTTCTGGGCGGCACGGCACCGGATGTGGCGTAGACATCTATTGATCAAAACTTGAAGGTGCCTTACGATGGACTGAGTGAACTTCCATGTTTCGCAACCGTAAAAAAGTACCGCCTTTACTTTTTGACTGAACAGCCGTTGTTTAGTTTTAACTGAGATCTTCGCTGATCTCCATATCCGGTGTAGCTTTGCATATCCGCCCTTCATTTTGTTTATTCTTTAACTGACATCTTCCTCTGCTTCCCTATCTTCAGTAATTATAGAACTTTTGAACTGCCTCCACGTCTTGACTATCTATCGCCGTCCACGAAATAGTATTTGTGTTACAGCAGTCTTCTATTCGCACTCTTTACAGCATGTTTCTTGGTAGAATGCTTTCCCGAAAGTTGTTTCTTGAGTTATATCATGGTTTTATCGCCTACGGATTGTGGCGTTATGCTTACCGTTTCTGACAGTGGCGATTTTAAGGCGAATAGTAGCTATTATCAAGTGATTGTCAGTCCAGTGACAGTTCTCCTAAAGCTTTGGATATTTTAAACAAGCTTTTTCCAACTGCGTCTGACGGCCACTATATAGTTTCTCGTTCTACCATTCCGCGATACCCAGGTCTCTTTGTTTATCTACTTATAAATAGAAAATTTTGAATGTACGCTACAACTATAAACAAGCATCTATGTGTAATTCTTTCCCGCTCGAGAGACTGTAATGACAGTATGATGGATTGCAAAAGTTTGTTGATTTCTTTAGCATGAAAAAATAATAGCACCGTCAATATTACCAAGCCATTTAAATCATAAATAAAAATCTTCGCAGAAAAGGTGTTGGTTAACAATGTCAAAACAGTTAACTAATATTTTATCGAAAAATAATTCTACCCGAAAATCGCTGTGTTTTTTATGAGCTCCAATATTCACGAGCATGCTATTACAGTTGTGTGTTTTTTTAATGAGCTATACAGATCTTCATCTGATAAACAGCTGAAACCATTCATGGGTTCTCTCTAGTTCCCGCAACCCCTGGGGCGGGAGAAGAATTTCACTCGATTCGAGACAACGATTGCAAGTGGACCTACAATTTAAAGTGGATTCCGAACTGCTGAAATTTTCTTTGTACCGCCATGGCTTTTTTGTCATAATCTGTTGTCAGCAGAAAACAACTGTAGGTCGCTGTCGGTGGGATTCGAACCTAGGATCTTCGGAATGGTAGACCGACACATTATCACTTACTTCAGCGACGACTTATAATGGTTCACCGTTTACCTCAGGGGAATTTCATTTTTATATAACTTTAAACTAATAAAATTTTAATCAATGCGTTTTACATACATATACATATTTTTAGCTCCCCTTCTTTATCATTTTGTTGATACGAGTTTATGTGGAGGAGGATGGAGCTGAAGCCTCGCGGCAAGTAAGACATATTGTGCTAACCCTTTATACTCCTTAAGTCGAGCATGTCGCTTTAGAAAGTTACAACTCGTAGAGCAAATTGCTTTAAAACTCTTTCTATGTCTCGGATCCAACAAGTTCTTCCCAATGATAGATATGTGGCATATGATGTGAAGAGTTTAGTCATCTACCAAAATTCTCTATAGGCGGGGCCAGTTGCTCTGCGAATTTTTACTAAGCTATTACTTAGTTGATAGTTACCGGTAGTCTAACTGGTAATCAGTTTCAAATCCTGTCTACCAAATCTTAAGAGCTGCTAAGTTCTCTCTCTACTCAATGATGAACTGACAACAAGTTTTTAGAGTGAGCTGGACCCAATCAGTATCCAGGAAACATTTGTGTTTCTTGGATTCGTGTATGGCTTTGTTAGAACTGCAGCTGAAAATCCCGCACGCCAGGTCGAGACCCACAAACGCCATGACAGAGCCCCGTTTGTACATTTAATCCTACAGAGAAACGCCGACGACCCAGTATTCAAATCATTTTGAAAAAAGGGTGCAAATAGTTTTTAGCGACCATGAGTCGTACAAAGTTTTTAGTTTTATTAATTTTTTTGACACAAAAAAACTATACTTGTAGCTGTGTAGCATCTGTAGCATGTAGATCTAAGATAACTATTTTCACGAATTTCAAAAAAGTACCTAAATTTCTAAAAAAACGGACATTTAGTATTCTGGGAGGTTATGACTTGGCCTATCAGCACCGCACATAAAAGTGGGTTTTCCGCTTTATGTCGCAATTGTCTCATGAGGCGTTCAGTCTCCTCAGTTATTAGTAGATGTTAGGTTAAACCTTTTCGGCATGCAATATCGGCCAATGCTTTAGCATAGAACGTCAGATATTTTAGACACGACGAGACAACTGAGCGAGAATGAAGACGCGTGTTTCAATAAGTCTCCTCTTAATATAACTCCAAAAATTTTTGTCGTATTGTTATCTGGGGAATGTGGCTTCCATTCTTTTGTCTCTATCACATTAAGATTTTCCATAAAGTGTTCCAAACATCCGAAGCCGTGAATTCTTGCTGGCTGTTTGGAAATGCGCATACCAAAGAATAGAGATTATTATATTATAAACCCTATTCTTTGACCATACCCTGAATTACGCTTCATCAGAAAAGACCGACTTTCCAAAAAACGAGAGATTTTAAGTTTGACATGTATTTTTATTTTTTTATGTATGACCGGGCAGAATTTCGTAACGCATAGACCTATTTTGATGATTCTTTCTTTGTTGGGTAGAATATCCAACCACAATCAAAGATACTATAGAAAACGACCTAAATGTTTCAACTCACGGGATCATAAGGAAGGACCATTTTTTTTATACGATATGGCGTGGTAGCATGGTGTGTGAAGGGAAGAAGTGGATTATTTTAATTTCTTAATAAAAACTCGCCGGGAGACCTGGTCTCGAACTGGAGATCCATGGCATGGTAGTCGTGCCGCTCAACGAATTGATCCAACTTCGTCTACTAAATATTTTTGTTCTATTTGTTTTGTTTGTTTACTTTGCACCGACTTCAAAATATCGTAATAGATATAATTAATATCAATTTTGTTTTTAAACTGCTGTCCATTTGAGATTCTTCAATTCATCCGGAATGACATGCGCTCGGTGTAACACCTCAAGTCAGTTCCAGTGTTGGGAGATCGTGGGAATTTTCACCCTTTAAAAACTAAAAAAGGAAATAATTTTGTTTCCTCGAGCAAAATATGGTTAAAATCGTACATCCAAAATACAAAAATTATTTTCTTAAATTTTACACAAAAAATTGAATTTTCCGCGAAAGTAAGAGAAAATTAGTTGAGCATAGTCAACATGTTTTAGAATTTAGTAGCAGATATGGATATTTACAGGGAAATGTGAAGGATTCATCGAAACTCTTGAAAGAACTCATAAATTAGAGATAAAAGGAAAGTTAAACAATTTCATATCACAGCATTTAATGAACTCAGAGGAAGATTACCATTAGATAATCTAAATTTTAAGCAAATTGAATTCTTAAACCCGCAAATAGCCCTTGACATTTCAAAACTTTCAAATTTAAGGCAATTTAATGTAATTTTAAAGAAAATTGGGCGCACTGATATCATATTCAGTGTGTAATTCGCATTTTCGAAAGTCGAAGGTCACAGGTTAATGAATTCGACGGTAGGGTAATTTTGGAAAAGAAATAGGAAGAGAGAAAAATTTTGAAGATGAATAGATGTAGCAAATTTTGCGGTGATGAATGGAGCTGAGCCGGAAAGAATATTCTCCATTGTTACCGACGTAAAAGTTTCAAAACGTAATTGGATTAGTGAATAGTAACTAAACGCAGTTTGTTACATCCGTTTAAGTTTTTAATCCGAGGCTAGTACCTCTATGCCCTTTGAAAAACATTTCAATTTACATAACACCAAGGATTTATGTGACTAGTTTAAAGGAGAGGATGCAGCTATTTTGTTTTGCCTAAAAAAATATTAATTTTTTTTTATTTAATGACGATTAATTTATTTTTATCGTTTTATTAGAAAATAATAAATGTTTATTCTGGAAGAGCTTCTAAAGCTTTACATTTGTTTATTTGTTTTATAAAGGTTAAGGAAAAATTAACATTTGTTGTTTTACATTTTAATCAAAAAAATTTATTTGTTTTGGAAAATTACGTGAATTATAATTCACAAGGATTAATTATTCCTTCTGTTATATTTCGTATGCATTTGCGACCGGTTTTTTACTCACCGCCTATCCCCCAATGAATTCAAAAAAACATTCATTAAACGATTATTTCCCTGAACTATCTTCCCAGTTCAGGAATGCACCACTTTTGATTTTGGTTATGCAGATGATATCTTTGATCGCCGCTAACCATCGGAAAAGGTTAATATTCAAGGCCCAATAATAGAACCTACAGTTCTATTGTCGGCATGTGTATGCAAGAAGGTAAAGTACAATATATACCGTAAAATGGGGTGTTATTCGCCACAAAAAATCAAATAATAATTTGAATATGTTCTGCCTCATGAAAATTCAACCGGAAAGCGGCTTATTCCAATTGTGAGTCTCTATTTTATCAATCAGAAGTAAAATTAGAGGTTTCGATAGTGGAAATATAATTTTTTTTAAACACGATTTTTGCAAAAAGTGGAAACGGGGTGTTCAGCGGCACTCATAGAAAATAGTCAATAAAAAACACTCCCGCGCTCGAATTCGGGTTTTAATTAGAAATCATAAAGTCAACATTTTGCAACACTAATAAACGATTTAGTCGGAATCAGAAGCCGAAAATGCTGTCTACGCTATCTTCCGAATCTACAATCGATTTTCTACAACAGTTTCCTCTTGTATTTTTTTGAAAGGAAATGCCGGATTTTGGTGTTTATTGTTGGTTTTTGGGTCATCCTTGTTTTCGTGGAGCCTTTTGTGATTCACTCGAAGGGCCAGAAGTATTGTTAAACGGGTCTGGAACTAGGTCTAAATGCAAGTCTTCCGCTGAAACGCTTTTTCCAGGTGCAGTAGACCGTCGTTTCTTCCTTTTTTGTGTCTTGACTTTTTTCACTTAAATTACAATATCTCGGAAATTTGAAGAAACACGTTTAATCTGAAGCCCGTTATATTATCACAAAGAATTGCACTATCACATACATCCACTCACTTCTTTTTAAAAATATCGGAACTTACCTTGGTAATTCAATCTTCTAGAAGAAATTCGTTCCTAGCTTCCATGTAAGGGCTTGAGGTTACAGCTGCTTCGCATAGTTTTCGCGCAATTTAAGTTTAAATTTGAAAAAAGGTTTTGGCGCTTAACACCCCACCTGCGTTTAAGACCTCATTTTACAGTAATCAGTTCACCTTCAGCTTAGAAGTGACTTATAATAATTATTTTGATAGAAGAAAAATGACCCCAAACAAAATGACCCCAAACAAAATGACCCCAAACTGTTTTGGCCCTTTGTAAATTTAAAGTGTAAATCTGACGGGTATTCCTTATGGCTAGGTGATGCTGACAATAGAGACACCCTAACTATTGCTAACCTCTTTGGTGACTTCCTTAAGACTGCTTTTCTAGTTGATAACTGTGATACCAGTGATTTTATTGATTTGACGAAGATTCCAACGACTACTCTATAGTTTAGAAACCTCGTCAAGGCTATAGTTTTAAAATAGATTACATACTATCCGTCTTTGTTACCTGTTCTATGTCATTTATTCAATTTATATATTAATTGTAGCGTTTTTCCTGAATTCTGGAAACTTTCGTTGATTAAACCATTAATTGTACAAGAAAAGTGATAAATAGGTCATCTCTAACTATAGGCCCATCGCTAATCTTAGCGGCATTGCTAAATTATTTGAATGTGTTGTTCTGTATTTGCATTGCAAATGTTTCCTTGCTTCACTTCAGCATGGTTTCATAAAAAGTAAATTTTTTAATTATTGTATTCCCACTTTCGTAAAGCTTTCGACAGAATCAACCACAACATTCTTATTGTTAAGCTTTACTCTCTTGATTTCCCTCATGTCTTCGTGAAGTGGGGATCTTTTTCTGATTGCACTCAGGGTGTAATATGTCGTGGCGCCCGTCTGGGGTTCCTCAGGGAAGCCGTTTGGGACCACTGCTCTTTATTATATATGTCAGTGATATATATGCTGTTTTGACAAATTAAAAAATTCCTTGTTATGCCGACGACGCTAAAACTTTTCGTATTATCTCTGCTGGTGAAGATTTCACTCTTTTAAATACTGACGTGGACGCCTTTTATAAATAATGTTCTAACAATCGCCTTTTCTTGAACACCGACAAGAGCACTACTATGTGGTTTTGGTGCAAGAAATCGTCGTGCAAATTTAATTATGCTATTGATGAATTTTTATTATCTAGATTTGACAAAACAAGAGACTTAGGTGTCCTCAATTCTCAATTTTCTTTTTCTGACCATATCGATTCTATTGTGAATAAGGCTAATGGCACTTTGGGCTTTGTGAAGAGATGGTCCAAGTAATTTAACAACGGATTAATAAGGGGCCGTTCAAGTATTACGTTACATTAGGAGGGGGGAGGATCTTGTGAAACATTACGGTGCGATATCAAGGGAAGGGATCCTGTGAAAGGGATATAAGTGGGGTTGGGGTCAAGCAACGTGTTACGTTACATTAAGTTTTTATTTAAATTAAAAGTCCTAACTCTTAACTCGTGACTCACTGCTCAGTTTATATGGTATATCTCAACTACACATATACCACGATATACCACGTATACCACGTATACCACCGTATACCACGAGCCCATAGTTTGGGCTCTAAGATTCCGACTCTTGAGGTCAAGCAAAACCACCTAAACAACAAGCCGTGAACTTACGAATTGCACACACACACATTAGTGCCAAAGTGAGTTGAAATTTCGTCTAATTTACATTGCTTGTTATACTGATATTTTGCGCAACATAATTGACATCTGTAGGTAAACAATCATGTGAGTGTTATCCATCGCGGGGGGGTGGGGGGGTTGTGGTTAATGCGACACGTTTGCGTTACAAGGGGAGAGGGGGATCAGAAATCTTCAAAAACTCTCGTAACGTAATACTTGAACGGCCCCTTACAAAACTATTCTATTGTACCTTTGTTGGACCCATCCTTGAATACGATTCCCTGGTCTGGTCACCTTTCACGTAGATTCGTACGTGCCTTCTTACATATATTGACAGACTTAAAATTTTATCGCTGGGTAATCTTGAAGAAAGACGTGGCAACTTACCTTTTGACTGATGGGAACTGTCAATTCTTCGGAGTTTATGTGCCTTCAACATATCTCTTACGGCTCGCTCCTTAAGGTATCATGATTTCATCCACGTACTTTACCACCGTACTAACTATTGTTTTAATGGTCCTGTTTTCTATTGAGGAATTTATTTAATACACTATTAACTATAATCTTTTGAGGGGTCACTTGAAGATTAAATTCTTACTTACAATATTCTTTTGATTCTGTTTACTTTGTTGTTTTTATTTTGTATTATGTTATTGAAAATAGACTGCTGCAATCGATCTGTTGTAGTCAGATTTTGAACAATTTTTGAATGAATAAATCTGCGCCTGTTTAGATGGTTCTTTTCAATGCACTTGAGTAACGTAATTTATGGTTGAGAAGTAAGTTCGGGTGACCAGAAAGTGCGTCTCGACTAGAACTGAACTCATTTTTATTGTAAATATTGTTTAAGTGTTGGAATTATTCATTTCATTTGTACCCACTGTCATGGCAACAACTCCAATTAAAGCGATAGGTGTGAACAAATTTTCATTTTGAGGAGCGACAAAAGAGCGAAACGTGTAAATAGGCCCCATTTATGTATTACCAATCCCAATTTCGTGGATATTTCCAATTATGATATTTTACAATCATTTTATTAAAAAGTAGACCATACGACTTTCACGCATAATATTTATTTAATTTTAAAATTAAAAGTATTCTGAAAAATTTTTTTTAACGAAGGAGTATAACGAAGAACTTGGCTTGCGCTATACCTTTTTACATTTTTCTCTTAACACTGCCAAAATTGAAACGTTCCTTTAGCAATATTTATTGCTATTATTATCATTTATATGTATAGAATGGGGAATGAATGCTAATTGTGCTGAATATATTGCAATCATATTAATCTGTGAACGTCAGTACCTACATTCATAAATTGCTTTTGAAATTCGAGGTAATTAAATCAACATTTCGTATTCGTATTTTCGTATGATTGGTAGTCACGCCAATTAGTATGCACTTCTCGAGACGTATAGGCAGGGAAGTCCTGGCATCGAAAAACTGAAACTAACAATCATGGAGTGGATTGGCAGATCCCTTGAAATATTTCCTCCATTTCATTACTCAATTATTAACTTTGTACCCTTCCAGGAACTCAAGATACCTACCCTAACTTGATACAATACTTTATTAATATTGTTCCATGACATTATCCATTCAAGTTAACTTTATTTGAAATTGTTGCAAAAGCTTGAGATGATCTGACTCCGCACGACAACATATTTTACCCAATTTAATTTGTTTGAAAGCGTATAAATTTTTACATAATCTAATAAAATAGTACTTTGGTAACTTATGTATCTAGTATTCTACCAGACCGAACAAATGTGTTCACGCACCTGCATTCAATGTGAATAAATAAATTCGAAAACTGAATCTTCCACGAATCGCGGAAACATAGTTTTATAGGTTACCCTAAGACAATACAACTTGCTTAACAAGTGAGCTCCAACTTCTCAAAACTTTTACTTTCGATTGCAAGTTTGCCCACGTACCGAAAATATTTCTACCTTAAATAAAGTTTTGGATTCAATTTCGTTCTACTAATTATTGCAAAATGGAAATTATCTGCAAAAAAAACTTCCATCGCACCTGCTGCAAAATATTAAATCAACGAGAAGTAAAGTTTCAAAAGTAAAAATCAAAAACAAAAATTAAATCATGACACTAATGATTCAATTTTCACATGAACTATTTTATAATTAAATCACAAATTGTATCTACTGCAAAAAAATGAGGGGAAAAGTGATATTCCTTAAGTTTTACAAATTATTAATTTTATATTGAACAAAAGTGAAGTCTCTTTTTTTATCCTCTGATTAATATTGAGTTAAAACTTCAAAGTAATCAAGTCAAGAGGAATTGGTTATTAAGTCGACTATTAAAAAAAGGAGTACTGAGTATACGGAAAAGTAAGTTAACGTGTCAAGGGTATTTACTTAATTAAAGAAATAATTTCAAGCTTACGAAGGTGATAAGTTGGCTGAATCGATATATCACTGGTCGTGGCGCTACTTCTTAGTGTCAACAATGGACCTATTATTGGGCTAAGTTCCTTAGGGATTTTTAATCCCAACTTCTTTTCAGTACATCCATTCTAAAGAGTATCATAAATACATAATACATATATTTCCTAATTAATTACCAATACAAGTTCTTTCTCGTTATACATGGAGAGATATTTCTAGGAAAAATAATAGTTCCACTTACCGTCATCCCTTTGCAAGTAATACATTTTGGCAAAATTTAAGCCGCAGTACTATAAAATTTACCATCCTTCCATTAATTTTTTTGTGTTCATAGACAATTTTTACGGAAGTATCGTAAAACTCACGCGACTCATAAAATTTACCGTGTGATTTCAGAAAACTTTATCACCTAATACACAATTTTCCCCGGAGTAACTAGAAAATTTTACGGTTCTGTTCCATAATTTAGAGAGCTCACTTTTTTAATCTCTTTGGAAGTGTATAAAATGAAGATCGGTTTGAGGGTGAAGAAGGTGGGACGTACTTTTGAGTATTGAGAATTCTATGTTCGGAATATCCTTTGAAACCGAACAGATACTCAAGGCTTCCACAAAATTTAATTAGCTGACAGTTGCAACCAGCTTATAGTTTATAAATGTAATTTTTACCGGAATTTTCGCATAGAATTTTTCTCTTTGTCAAATCTTCTCGTATAAGAGAGATTTCTCTTTCTTCTTCTGTTCTTATATTTTAATATATTTTTGGGTGTAGTCCTGGCTGACTGAGGTTTATACTCCTGTTGAAGTTATTTCAAATTATTTTGATAGTCCTTAAAGCTTCTTCTTCATAAGCGCCCACACATTTTCAATTGGTTTTGAATCCAGAGATTGATAAGAATTTACTATTGTTTTCTTTTATCCATCGCTGAAAAAGTTTACTCTGGTTTTGGGGATCAAAATACAACCGACAATTTCTTCACCTTGAAGTTGATTTGCTTACTGCAGTAATCCTTTTCTGTGAATATTTACCATTCCGCCTACAATTAATGATCTATAAAACAGATGAATTGCCAAATCCTATGGAGTTATATTGAATAAATGTTTTACTGCCCGTCGGACTGGAACTTCTTCACCCAAATATGACTTACTGAAGTGGACATCAAAAACAAGAACCGTCCTTTACTTGGACCCTATTTTTCGTCAGTCCTCGCCTTATCATTGTTTTTGATACCTTTAACCTTTTTCTCGATCATTTAGGGTCTCACACTGGTATGTCAGGATTTTACTTGAAAACAAATTTGCGTAAGTTTCTGATGCAACTTTTGCCTAGGGCCCCGCTCTCCGGCTCCAGGGTCAATCGAACCCTCATTACAATTTTCCTTTATTCATTTATAAATTTACTAATCTTATCAAAATATATAATTGCCCTATATTTACAAGCAAACACTTAGAGCTATATATTGTCTTTGTCTTACAACTACATTTTTACTGTTTTTTATTTACGAATTCAATTTTACAGTACGTATCGTCCTATTGTCACTAGTTTTATTGTGCGGTCGTGGTAACGCCACTAGTCTCGCCTTCTGGCCCTTCTGAGCGCTTCTTACTGCTGGTACCCTTGAGGTCGTTCTAACTAATGATCTTGTTCTACGGGCCGGAGTATTGGTTGTGTTGTTTCGGAGTGGAATTCTTCTGCGATTGGGACGGATATTTTCCTGTGGGGAAAAGATGGGCACAGATAATTACTAACTAGTAAGGAAAGCATAAATTATGGTAAGGACTATACTAGGAAATCACTGATTGAAGGGAAAGATAAATAGCCAGGGAAGCATGTCTGCAAAACGAGTGTCTTCTACCAGGGAAGTACGCTGGGATGAGAGAGAAAATAGCCAACTGGTACGCTAGTTGTTTAAGTGTATTGCACCAGTATAGGAGATAGAACTAGTGAATAGCTAGGAATCACGCTAGCTCTAGGTATAGTGTCTCCTACCAGGAAAGCACGCTAGTACAAGAGAAATAACGAATGTCCACCACCAGGGAAGCGCGCTAGTGCCGGAGAGATAAATAGCTAGCAATTACGCTAGATCGAGGAGTGTCTCGCACCAGGGAAGCATGCTAGTACAAGAGAAAAAAAGAGTGTCTGTTATCAGGGGAGCACGCTAGTGACAACATCAGTTGATCCGATCTGATCCCAATGTATACGTATCGTAAAACCTTACTATGCCTGCTGACCAAGTTCTCCTAAAACGAAACTTTACCTTTCCTAAGGCCGATTGGCTTCTGTCAGTAGTGATCTGGTCGGCCACTGGACTTAAATTGGAAACTGCTTTGAGCCGGTCCGGTCTATATCCTAGTCGGCTTCCGCTTCTTAAAAACTCAATTAACTTGGTTGCTTGTTGCTCCTCTGCTGGGTTCTATGCAAATGGGCAAAAAATAGGGTATAGCTGAGAAATTACTAACCCCTTCGTTTTCGAAGGTTGCTATAAGGTGATGAAGTCGGTTTTTCCTTTTTATTTTTGTCGCTGATTATAAAGAGGTCGGAGAAGAGGGTAAGAACCTAAGCCAGTAGCCCCGTCGAAGGAAGTTGGAATCATCCTCCCAGACATAACAAAGATTTTTTCGCAGTTACGAGTGGGGATTTCGAAGGAAATGTTTTCGATGAGTGTTCGGGATGTTACCCTCCCCCCCCCCCCTGTCCACGTACATAAGTGTTCACTATCACCGTTTTCTTAGCTACACTTGCGTAACAATTTTTTGCCGCAAACAATTTCAATATTTCCAGCATCTTGCGGAATTAAATTTTTTAACCGTATACACCAGCAAATTCTGTTTTTGAAATCAACTTGTGCAATTTTATTTTCAAATGTCCAGACAGAGACTGTAAGACCTTCACTTCTTTATGATCCCTCCGGATTGTCAGATTTTTCACGTTGAATGTTTCCTTCTAACGATTTACCAGGTAAAAGCTAAATTCTTGCACCCAATGATTCAAATTGTTTCTTGAAAACGGCATTCATTATGTTCAATAGAAAATGTAAACAATTTTGGCCAATCAGGAAAAATTGAATCGGTCCCTTCAATCGGTCAAGTAAGCTTGAAAGCTAGTAGGAAGGAAACCTTGTGAAGCTTACCTGAATATGTTTTGGCCTTTAATGTCAACATATTATAATTACGATATCGAGAATACAAGGCATGCTTAAGAAAATTGGACACATAGGATGATGTCGCTGTGGCTGTGAGATAACTTTTAGCTACAACAAGGTTTCACCTGCTTTGGGTTTTAGTAGCAATTTTTGCTGCTTACAACAGAATCTGGAAAATTATGCAAATGGTGTTCAGAGCAGCAAAACTTACTTGGAAGTTTATGGTTTTTCCATTGTGGCGTCATATGATATTTCTCATATGCAAGATGATGGATAAAATTTTCTTCCTATAGTCTCTACACCGAAACTTTAATAATAATAGGGAAAAATTAAAAACGAATATATGAAAGTTTCTACACGTTGTTCCTGACCCACTAGAACATTATCCGTTGCCAATATTGTGGCTTCCATCGAACTTCGTATGAAGAAACTTCTAAAGTTTCCTCCATATAAACTCACAATTTCACAGTTTGCTCCAATTTTATAAACGCCCTCTGTTTAAAATATTCAAAAATAAATTCCCAGATAAGCCAATATTACTTCCGAAAAATGTGAACAAGAAATCAAGCAACTACCCAACTGCGATGTGGAATGAATCCTCCAATAATAACGTGTCCAACATAGCAAGTAACTTTGGATCACTTTTTGCAAGTGCATTTTCCTTCGATAACTTTGAACCTTCTGCTGGTAATTTTGGTTCCTCATCATACCGCTTCCTTATTATCTTGCCCTTTATATCTTGGGATCTTATTATGGACAAAATAAGTGAACTTAAATCTGAATTTTCCTCCGGTCCTTATGCAATCCATCCTGCATTAAGTCCTTCTCTGATGTCATCCTCACTCCATTGGCAATTCTCTTTAACAAGTCCCTTTAAGCTGAAAAATTTCCTGCGTTTATGCGAGGTTATCCTTAAATTGATTAAATTGTTGGAATTTGCCTCCCATGTTATCTCAAGCTTCCAACGCAGCATACAGAAGGACTGCATCTACACTGACTTCACCAAACCTTTGATAAACTTCATCAATCCGTAAGTTTGTTTAAACTTCGGGGGCTGGGTCCCCCCCCCCTTTCCGATCGACTGGATTTCCTTCTACTTGAGAGACAGGACATCTCGAGTGTTGTTCCGTGGCTCCGCCTGAAGAATTTTTAGCACTTCATCTGATGAAGGTAGCCGTCCCGGCCCACTACAATTCGATCTTATCATTGATGGTATTATACCTCTAATCTTTCACTCTAATGTTCTTACAAATTTAAGAATAGTCGTGCCTCCACCTTTATTCTGGATGACTTAGACATGGTCCTTCGTTGGTGCGGAGACAATGGCTTCCAGCTAAATTTTGTAAAATGTGAGGTTATGTCTTCTTTCAGGCGCCTCAATCCACAAGTTTTTATTTACAAAATTTCGGGGAATGGCATCCGTCGCCTGCTGTCTGTAACTGACCTTTTGGTAAAACCCGGTAGGAGACTAGATTTTACATTTTATATTAATTACATTGCACCTCGAAGTAGCTTAATTTTGGGTTTTATAAAGTACTGATCTAGAGAGTTTGCGGATCTGCCGACTTTGATTTACTTGTACTGCTCTTTGGCTCAGCCTATTCTCGAATATGCATTCTAAACGCATGGAATCAGTATAGCGTGATTTTGTTAGATTGTAGCTAAGAGAGCTCCCAATACACGATATGATTAGGCTCCCGCTCTATACTGACCGTCTCTATTTGCTCAGTTGGCCCTCGTGTGAGGGAAGACGCAAAACTACTGACTTGGTCTTTATTTGACAGCTTTGAATTCAAACCTTAACTCAGGTGCTCTTGCTAACAGGGTTTCTTTTAGGCCGACCCAATATAGTCTCCGAAGGCTGTCTTTGTTGTTAACGATTTATGCAGAGCTATCAATGTGTCCTAATTTTCGATCTAACCCTTAGCATGGAATTTCTTAAGACCTATCGGTCTTGTATGTCAGGCTTTCAAATTTGATCTTTTTTTGACGTTCATGTAATTATTCACACAGAGTACGTACGAGCATCAAACAGTGAACCAAGTCTTCTACCTGCGTAAGTTAAGGCGATTGCGCGAGAGTGTACGATTTAAACTGCCCGATTTGTGGCGGAGTGGGGATTAGTTCTTTCCCAATGACAATGCTTCAGCTCACATAGTCATCTTCTTGCGTGATTTTTTGGCAAAAAAAAACCGCATGGCACTGACTCCTCACCCACCCTACTCACCCGTTCTGGCACCCTGTGATTTTTTTTTGTTTCTCGGATGAAAAGGGTATTAAAAGGCAAACGTTTTGCAAGCTTTCTGTTAGTAAAAATAAAATCGAAGGTGGCGCTGCAAATCATTGGAAAGGATGAGTACGAAAGGCGTTTCGCGCAGTGGAAAAACGTTTGAACCAGTGTATTAGTATTAATGTAGAGTCCTTTAGAACTGACTGAAGTTTGTCACCCCAAAAAATTAAAGCTTTATTTTTTTTTTTAAATTATGTCCGGTATACATATAGTTTGAAAATTAATGCAAAATCAAAATTAGCTTCTTAAAATCATGCAACTACGAGGCGTTAATTATTTAGTGAGGCTCTGCATTTTATAGAATAAGCATAAGCAACATGCCCTATATTGGCGAAAATTGTGCGAAGTAAGACCGTTTTTTTTTGCATCATTGTAAGTTTAAGCATTGCACTGAGCTTTTCTTTTAGGAAAATAGTTCTCACCTAATATTACTTTAATCAGTTTAAAAAGTTTGGTAATTTGCACATAAGTTTTAAACCGAATAAAGGCTAATCTTAGGTCAAAATTTTTTTGTAAGTAGCATTATGCACAACAACTGAACGTGTATGTGTGGAACTGGTAATATTGAAATAATGGAAAGCACAAACAATTTTACTAACAGAAAAGAAAAATTATAAATGCGAAACTCTTGCAAGGCAACAAGATAAAACTATAAAACCATTTCCTATTCTATTTATGCATTATTTTAATAATGGAGTTGCCCGATGAGAAAGTCCAAGTCAAGTGCAAATTTAGTTTAAATGTATAAGGTCGTAAGTACGGATAAGATCCAAAAAGTAGCAATTCCTTTTCAACATTTTCAACTCTTAACATTTTACGGACCGTTTTAGTAGAGCTTCATGTCATATTTTACTTCATGTGCGGAAAAAACTGAATCTTTTTAATATGTCGACAGTGGTGGTATTAAAATAAGTTTCCATGGTTTATCTAGTTACCGACGCGCGACGTCGCAAAAAACGAAAAATTTTAGGCAAATCTTTAAAGCAATAGCTATCTCAGATAATCGTATCCAAATTCAAGCCACGAAACACCATAAAAAATTCTTTATAAAACTATGAAGATAAACTGAACTGAGTTAGAATATTGAGTTAAGACATATTTATCTACGAATGTATTCAAAATATAGCACAGTCTTGTAAAACGGTTAGTACAATCTAGCAATGCTATATCTAATGGGCAGAGTAAGCACAGGACGGCTCTAAAAATATTCAACCCTCATTCTAGTTAAAAACATTTTTCTTCTTTAATTAACAATTAATTTATTACATGCCTCAAAATAATTTTTCGAAAATCCTTGTCCAAGTCATTCTGTAGTATTTTTATGTATGTTGAAGTACATCATATTTCATAATGACATATATGTTACGCTTCATGTAAATATATTTGCGACGTAATTATCATTAACGCACAAATTTTATTCATTTGCTTTAATTTATTTGTAATTTAACAGTATATAACGCACTAAAGTCACAGCATAATTTAGCACATGTTTTATGTACTTATAGGTATATACAATTCCTTTAAGATTTTTCACATTCTTGTAGTTTCGTATTTTGTAAACTACTAATTTTAGCTTGCAGCACAACTATTTAATATGGAATGATTTTTAATATTTATATACACACAAGTTATTATTATATAGGAAAGCAGGGAATGTGCAATATGATTATTTAAAAATTATAAAATAAAATTCACATTGTTTGAAATTTGTAAGACAGTGTCACGCGCAAAATGCACGTAAGATTAACTCTCTGTAAGTAGGTAACACAGGGTGGATGGATTGTTTTCTGTAAAAACGCGATTCTATCTCTCCTGTGAATGTAAAAGATATTGTAAGTTTGAAGCCTTCAATGAATATTAGTACGACTCTTCAAAAGCAAATGTCTAATCAACAATATTTCCGAATACTTTTTTTTTTACCAAGACTGTGCTTGCTAGACATTGCCGTCATCATAAAAAACCAAAGTGTTATAGTAAGTGGTACTTTGTATTTATTCTAAACCTCTAAAGAAATACTCCGCTTGGTGGTTCGTAATTCACTTTAAATTATAGGTCTACTTGCAATCGTTGTCTTGAATCGGGTGAACTTCTTCTCCCGGAACTAGAGAGAGAGAGAGAAAAATGAGAAAAATGAGATAATATTTGCTGAAATGATGAAAACTTTATTTCGTGTTAAGGGGAATTTCTAGTGTAGAAGCCAAGCCTATTTTTGATACCTAATTTCACGATTTTTTCCTGGCAAAAATAAGGTAAACACAATAAGAAGACGTTTGCGTCTTTTCATTTAAGATAGATGAAACAACAATCCAAACATGAGGGCGCTGCAAGGGGCTGAATCTGCCCACACCCATAAAACGTGGATGCAAGGCGTGCAGTGTTTATCCCTTCAAGTTATTTGAAATATAAAATTTTATCAGATTCTTAAAGTAAATTTGAATTGAAAGTCTGTGAAGGTCCTTAGTCCATAAGGGGGTTAGTAAGTCTAGACTACCCAAAAATACCAAAATTTCAGAGTTTTTTAATTTTTACTTGAATCAGGTCAAAGCGGTAGATTTTAAGAATCTGATAAAATTTTATATTTCAAATAACTTGAAGGGATGAAACACTGCACGCCTTTTAATGAAACAGACGATTAGATTGAGATCAACAGAATTTTTTTATTTATACATTAAGCTACATTTTGAAAAATTTGTCAAATTTTGTCTGTCCAACTGTAGTTGTAATGTAAAACGCAGCCGCTGTTCAGATTCTTGCTCCCCACTCCGTACATCCCCCACGAAAAAGAGACAGTCTCAAAAAGTTTTCCAAAAACTAATTAGTTTTTTGTACTCGTATCTTCCCTGTAGCACTATTTTTTTAGTTTTTTTTTTGAGAAAAATTTATGTTTTTGGGCCAATTATATGTGAGACTTTCAAGAAGTGCTTTTTTTCCAAAATAATATAATATAATATTTTTTGTCTATGCTATTTTACTACGCCAGGCGGTAAAATACTCGGAAGGAGTTGCTCTTTCAAATCAGCTCATAAAAAAACAATTTTTGTACAACTATAGACTTCCTTACCCCCTTAATATCGCAAAAAACCTGAATCAGGTCACGGCGAGAATGACATGTCTGCCGAACGTTCTAAACCCGAGTTTGTTCTATTTTAACAATTTTTACATATGGAAGTACTGCACGCCAATTTAAAAAACATGGTTTGAAGAAAAATGCATTTAAAATTTTGGAAAGTGGTTTGCAAGAAAATAGTCACACTTACATTCTAATTCCTCCTACCTTATTGCATGCCTGGCCTTTTTTGTGCCTTCAGACACCCATCCTTCCGCTTGAGCGATGCGTTGCTTGTCACGGCTGGCTGGAAACGGATGGGCTTCTTTGCCGATTTCGCACCCCATTACCTCCAGCATTTTCAAAATAGGCGTGTAGCCTTTATTGAAGATACACCCAGAAAGACTCAACTATTTATGTTCCGGAATGAAGATGTTTTGGAATAAACATCCAAATCACGGCATTTAGGAATTCGTTGTTGTTATGTGTTTCAGCTCCAAGGCAACGCTCCAAAAGTTCATCGTTTGTCAAAATTTCATAAATAGGTTTATTTATTTATTTACTTCAGATTGATCACATAGATTACTACGATATACAGATATATCATAAAAATTTAATCAAAAATTAAAACCTAAAAAATAATCGTGGGGCAACAGTCAACCAGATCGCGATCGCCGCATCAACCAATGACCTGGAACATACAGGAATTCGTGATTCCTCAAGGAGCGCCGCGGGATAAAAATGTTCAGAGCCTCCGGTCATCCCAGTGAATTCATCGTTCCCTACAGAAGATCGAACAGAAATACTAATTCTGAAATATAACACCACATTTCCAGGGAGTCCAGAGGAATCAGTCCCAGACGATTGGCATAAGAGGGCAGCACCGGAGGATCATTCCAGGGAATTCCGCGGAGAGCAATCCAAAGGAATCTGCGCTGCACCGCTTCGATGCGGTCGATGTGAACGGCGAAGTACGGAGACCATACAGGGCTAGTGTATTCCAAAATAGGTCCAGTTCACTTTTAGCGCGTCTTAAATAGATCGGAATCGAAAATTAATAAATCGATTCGAGCTTAATCGGTTCCGCGTAAGATCAATTCAAAAATCGACAGACCGACAGCTCAAAGATCGATGTTTCAAGATCGAATCGAAGATCGTCCTTCCCTAAGACAAAGCTTTTCGTACGCAAGTTTTGACACTACTAAATTTGAAAACAGATTCGATATTCCCCTAAATTTTGGAACGGATTCGATATTCCTCATTTCCTACAGCTAGCCAGCCAAGAAGATGTTTTCTTTGAGGAGGAACCTCTATTCTGTAAAGTGCCCGGTTTAAATTGTCCTTGCTCTATTCAAAGAAAGGCCAACCCAGACCGAATTCCAAGTAGCACAGGTCGTGAAATTATGTACCACTCATTTTTTAGGGCAGATAATATGATAAAAATGTTCACATAGTGTAATTCTAAAGGCTTCAGAATATCGAAAAACAATATAAGTGAGTAAGGATTTCGAATTTGTTCGTGTGTTATTGATTTCGCGCTATCCGAATAAATTCATATGAAAAACATATTAACGGACGAGTGCTGGACGTTTGTTTCGTGTTATGCAATATTTATTTAATTTTCAGTTGTTCAGTTTTCATGTTAAGTGAATTCTACTGTAATTTTGTCGTCGGTGGAGTAAGTGATAACGTGTCGGCTTACCAATCCGGTGGTTCCAGGTTCAAATCCCCCCGGTGGCGCCCAATGATTGTTTTCTGCTGACAACAGATTACGATAAAAAGGCCATGGGGGTTGCAGAGAAAAGGTCAATGGTTCGGAGTTCAGTTTAAATTGTAGGTCCACTTGCAATCTTTGTCTTCTTCCGCCCCATACCCCACAATGGGTTACGGGAACTAGAGAGGGAGAGACTGTGCTGTTAAAATTGTTTCAAATTAAATAATAATGCACCATTTTTGTCAATAATTATGAATTAAATACGAATTTCCTAAGCAACCGCAACTTTTTGTTTAGAGTACGCTAAAAGATTTGCCTCAACCAAATACGCAAAGCTACTGTATGGAGATAACAAATACCTTTTTTGTAAGTATATGCCATCAAATTATGCAAAATACCAGTTTGCCTGAGTAAAAAGAAAAATGGAATTTTTTGGTTAGCCTAAAACCACACAATGTAAAATTCGCGAAGGGACTTGTAATCATTGAAAAAATATGAGCCGACATATTCGTATGTAAATTTCTTGTTGACACAACCAAACTGTTGTCTACATAAAGTTCTTCACAAAAGCCTTGATATAAATATGCATCTACTAAATTCACAAAAAAATTGACTTTTAACATACCTAGTATGATGTTTTAAATAAGCCCGTTTTATGATTGCATTTTCGTTGCAACAGTAGGTACAAAATTCTGGTCAGGTAGAAATTTTTAAAATCAATTTTTTACACAGCATTTGACTTTCATTAAGGAATAAATAAAAACCCTTATGGTGCGGCTTCGTTTATCTGTCCATCTGTTACAACTGCGTATTGCAGCAATTACTAATGCTATCGACTTACGTTCGAAGTTCTCATATGCGGGATGTGATAAATCCCACAATACATGTTCTTTCCGAATAATTTTAATTAAATTTTTCTTTAAAAACGTGCTGCAAATCCATTGATTTAGAAATGTCACATTTGGCGCACACACAGATACAAGCCCGAAAGCTGAAACGAACAGCTGAGCGTTGGTGGTGTAAACAAACCAAAACTTGCTACATTAAGGAATAGAAAAAGTTTGGGGAATTTTACTTTTTCGTAATACTTGGCATTTACTTGACGTGAACCTACAAATATTCTGAACATTGTGGTCACGATAAAACATTTCTCATTTACAATTTTCATGTGCTTTAATGGGACGACTCTCTCTTGTGTTCGTTTTGTTGAAGTATTGAGGTTAGAATGCGTCAATGACATCAGCATTTCTCTTTAGTTTTGGTTAGAAAAGTTTTATATGTGTGCAAGGATTAGTTAATCTGTGGTACAAAAATAAATAATACAATGACGACAAGCTTGGTGGTAAAATGGTCGAACTGTCATGTTTTTCGGGCATGTGTCTAGCGTAGGCTGTGGTGCGCACTAAAACTTGAAAGTAGACAAAAGTGCGTGCCAACACCAGCTACAAATTCTGTCGGCGGTATCGAATGCCTACATTTTTTTAGCTTTTGACAGGTTGTGCACTACGCGCCAGCATCAAGCGCCGAAATTCAGTTCCAACCTTTAAGCTACGCAGATTGTATCAGCTGTTTTTTCGGTGAAGGAACTTGTTGTTGTTGAAGGCAAACAAAACTCACTACGTAACTTTGTGAAGATAAATCATTTCGGATCAACTGTGTCAAGGTGTTGAGAATAGGATCCCATGGACTGCCAGGACTGCAGATTTTTCAAAATTAACCTAATGATACTTCTTTGGATGATTCAGTATGTGCTCGCTAATTTCTGATCTTTTCCGCTGATTTTCGCTGACCGCATTTATATTTACCTTCAAACGGGTTGCAATACTTCTTTGTATTTTCCCAATGTAGGTACCCGACGGCGTATAAACCTTTGGATAAACTCTAAACTTCCTGTGAAAGTTATCATTTGTAGATAAAGAGGGAAATATTTCGCGTTTTCAGTTTTTTCTTTTTCGCCTCTAAAATAAACAAATAAAAGAACAACTGTTCCTTTCTTACTTTTAATGCACTCTAGAGTCAATGAATTTGTTCTTCTGTATGGGTCCAGTCAAAGATTCACTCCTCAATAAAGGAACCTATTTTTTTAAATTTTGTCGGTCACCGTTTCATATTTTAATTTATCGTTTATTTATTGTAGGAGTTTTTTTGGGTGATCTTTTACAATAAACAGTTAACAATGAACTTCACAACTGGTGTATAACTCTTTTATACCCGCCAGCATCATGCCTACAACAATATTCTCTCTCCCTCTCTCTCTCTCTCTCTAATTCCAGTAGTGGGCATAGGGCGGGAGTAGGACTTTACCCGACTCTAGGCAAAGATTGTAATTAGCAACCCCCAGGGACTTTTTATCGTTGGTGGGATTCAAACCTGGAACCTCTGAATTGGTAGGCGGACACGTTATCACTTACCTACTCCACCGACGACTTAGAGTTCGTGTACATATCTCTTATACCCGCCAGCATCATTAATACTCTCTATTTCTAATATAATTTACATAAGCGTAAAAATTAGTGCAATTTTAATAACTGTCAGCGTGTTAACTAAATAAGTCTTCTAAATCAGATGTAGTAAATTCGGTTTTAGATTAGTGCCACTAGAGTAATCCAATTAGGCCTTTGGTTTGCTTCTCTGTAAACCAAACATTTTGTCGTAAAATAAAATCGAAAGCTCACAAAAACTAAATAATTTGTAAAAACATAAATTGCACTTTCTCTGTTTTTACTACAAAAGTTTCGATTATTTATGCACAACAAACACCACAGGAGCTGGAAGCCACAAACAAACACAGAGAAACACTAATTAGATTTTTCCAAATGTAATCAGCTACACCTGAATAGAAGAAACACGTTTATATTGGATGATTTTAAAAACAAAATCGTTTTATAATCGTTTCAAATTTTTCAGACAACAACGCTCATCGGCCTATTAAAAACCGCCCGTTTGCTTCGTCTCGTTCGAGTCGCTAGGAAAATCGATCGCTATTCCGAGTATGGTGCTGCTGTCCTAGTATTGTTAATGGCAACATTTGCACTAATCGCTCACTGGCTAGCTTGCATATGGTAAATATTTTGATTGCCCCATATAGAAGCCGGTGTTCCTAATTATGACTTTGTTGGAAATCTTTAATATTCCAGGTATGCTATAGGGAACGCAGAGCGACCGATTTTACGTAACAAAGTGGGATGGCTGGATGCTCTGGCGGAAGCGACAAAGGAATTTTATCACCAGAACAATACGGGTGGACCATCAATTAAAGTGAGTGCAACCTGGTATACTCCCCTTCAGGCAATTTATAAAGTAATTTGTATTTCAGTCGCGTTATATAACAGCCCTCTACTTCACCTTCACGTCACTTACATCGGTGGGGTTTGGAAACGTAGCGCCTAATACGGATGCTGAGAAAATTTTTACAATTTGTGTGATGCTTGTGGGATGTAAGTACAATCAATCTACGCATACGAAAAAATAATTTAACTAGTAAGATGCTCTTTCTTTGACAAAAAACACCTTTAAATCTATTTCTCCTGCAAAGTGTATGAAGGACACTGTCTGTACTATGATTCTGTAACAATTTTGCTTTTCAATCAATTACAAGACATTAATTGGATGTGTAGGGCTTTTACCGAAATGACAATTGGAAAAGCAATCTTCTGAACAAATGAGACCTACAGGATTGCTTTTCCAGGAGACAGACCATACGAACAATTAAACAACCGCGGTTTTCATCAAATGCGTAAAGAGGTCATCTAGTTCTGGTTGTCACTAAGTTCGTAAAGCTGACCATCTCCTCTGTGATCGAATTTCGCGGAATAATACTTCTAAATGTTTTATTATCTCAAAATAAATGCAGTGCCAAGAGAGATAAAAACCACATCGTTTAAAACGTCAATGTGGATTCAATAACAATTTTTTTTCGATTTGGCTGTTTTATGCTATGGGATTCAATTTTGCGACAAACTACTTCGATTTGGTCGCAATAATCATGAAACAATGACAAGTTTATTTCAAGATCTGAGCATTTAGATAAGTAGAGAATGCACCTATTAATATTTGTATAGCTGAAAACGCAAACACAAACATTTGGTAGAGGAATCGCGACCTGAAACATCAGAAGATTCTGCCGAAGTACGTGCAAGTTTACTGGAAGGAAATTCCGATACAAGATTGGAATTTTGCACTTGGCTTTTGGACTGTGACATAGAAAAGGGGACGTTTCTGATTCGAATTCTGTGGAAGGATGAATGGCAATTCACCAGGGATGGTATCGCAAAGCTCCACCACCTCCATATCTGTTTGAATAATAATCTACGTTGGACAAAAGTGATTATCAAGGTTGGACAACATCAACAATTGAATACGATCATTCATTTTGCCTCAAGTGCTTAATAGCCGAAGCTTCTGATTTAGTGTCACTCACGTAATGTGCTCATTAAGTGATCACCTTCTTGCTACGGTTGTTTCGAATAAAGTCCTAAATTCGAACTGCTTACCGGATTTTCAACAATAATTTGTTAAATTCAGAATGGTACTTCGAAGAATTTATTCAGTTTTGGCCTCAATGGCGAAAAAAACGAAACATGACTATTCGAATTTTAGTCACTGGTAGGGTGTTAGAAAGCTCCCATTCAATCGAAGCAGCATCGAGTTGGACAACCGAAGTTTCCGGATCGATACAATTCTGCCCTGGCAACCAGATTTACAAGCATAGCTTGGAGATTGTGTTCCGAAATCATTCGCGCTGTTTGCGAAAAGGCGAATCCGCGATCGGGTGCTTTTTATCAAATAACTCGCCAACGTACTGCTTCTTGTGAAGCAGACGTGAATCTTGCCAAACCTGGACAACTCCTGCACGGAGACGGGCTTACGCATTATACCCGCAAAATCCTCGTACACTCGTGAATTCTTCCAGTACGTTCCTACTTCTCTTATGAAACTCGAGAATTCCAGTACAGAGCTTTAACCACTTAATGATATGCTCATCGTTAAGAAGGATCTTCGCCGTCATACATTCCCTGGCTCTCCGTCTGGCTAAAAAATGTTTTATACTTTTTATGGATGTCTTCAATTCAGTGGAGTTTGGCAAGAACGAATTATACTCAAGTTGGCCGTTATGCAAGAGAAGCGATAAGTCTTTGAAAACACTCTCTACCAAGTATTGAAGGATGGATTGGGTCTTACAGACATGATCGTTAAATCTCGTTATTATCTTACGGACTTGATCGTCAAATCTCGTTAATTTCAGCACAACTTAACGTAATACCAGGGTGACGACAAAGATCATTCAGTACACTAAGCAAAAGTCGGCTGCGCAATCTCTTCGCAGTTATGATACCTGCAAAACACTTAGGTGTAAATAGATGGTGAGCACATCCCCGGGTAGAATCGGGCGTAAATAGAGGAGTGACTAGTTGAGTGGGTCTACAGCTATCCATCACATTAGATGGATTGCTCCAATATACCCTCGTGCTTCCAAACTAACTGTCGCTCATTGACCATAGTGTTCAAAGAGTCGGCACAGCTTGTGAATGCGAAAGAACTCTATTTCACAGCTACTTCACTTGCCCGATCTTGTGCGATTTGGTGAAACTGATTTAGGGTATGTGCCAGCGACGTTGATGCAACGCGGTGAATTGCTTAATTAGCTTTGG
Organism: Leptarthrus brevirostris; assembly: GCA_964036015.1. NCBI lineage: Eukaryota > Metazoa > Arthropoda > Insecta > Diptera > Asilidae > Leptarthrus > Leptarthrus brevirostris. The sequence continues at coordinate 1,885,372 of OZ038372.1, read as the reverse complement.
TATTACTCTTGCTAAGTCAACGGTTCATTCGTATTTCATACGGATCGAAAATTGGCAGCAGACCACTGATCTGCAAATACACACACGCGCCCTTAGAAGCCATTTCACATTCAACTGTCCCTCACAGAATTGAGTGTTGGAACATAGTGGTAGCCTCCTCTTTGAGTCCTTCTTTAGAAGGATTGACGTGAGTTGATGATGAGATCAGTTTGCGAACGTCCACGACTCGGAAATTTAGTCCCGCGGGACTCGATCGTCAAAATATTTTGTACACTCGCCTGGAGTTGTTAAAGTAAGGTGATTCGAGAGGACTAGACAGGTCGTGAAAGAGTCTGCGGAGAGCTTAATTTCTTGCAAGCAAGTAGAAATTCTCGGTGCATTGTCTTCGCCCTGTACTACATCTACCCCCGGGGATCATTCAGGCACAGTACTCAGGTGATTGAAATTAAATTCATTTGTTTAGGTTTTATTTTAATTTTTGGGAATTCAATTCAAAATTCTTGAACTCTTATTGGCTCTCAAAATTTAACGTTTAGTTTACTTTCCTTAAGTAAATTTTTATTTCCTCTCCTTCCTTTTTTTATTGAACCTTTCCTTTGCGTCTTTTCGTTACTTTTCCGTTTTACTAGTTGTTTTGAGTCTTTGACATTTTGTGACCAGTTCTTGTGATATTGTTTGAGCCTTTTGAACTTTTTGTAGTATTTTTGATTTTTTTTACACTTTACAGAGTTGCTAGGGAGTTTTTCAGAATTTTTACAATATACAATTTATAACTTTGAGCCAATAAAAGAACAATTAAAAGCACATAAAAAATTATTATTATTTTTGTAATCCGAGTATGATACGTCGATGAATAGCAAAGTAACTAATCAGAAATCATAATTCAAGAAGCTAAAGCTATTTGGCAGTACGAAAATATCCTTTCACAATCAATGACAAGAAAAGTCAGGAATCGAGGAGTTACCTATGCTGCAGTATTATTAGGATTATTTGAAACTCTCTGAGTTAATAAAATATTTGTTTTCTGTTACGAATAATAACACTTTAAACATCAAACAGTATGTCCATCTTTAGAGTCAGAGGGAGATCTTAGGAGAAGTTAACGATTTCTCTTTGGAACTAATTTAATCGAAGAAGAGATGAAAGGAAACGTCTATGTCATTAAAAGGTCTGCCAATACTTGATGCCTTTTGAGGGTACATTAGTACCTAAACCAATTTTCTCGAACTAAATAATAAATAAATAAAGTCTTGTTTTACTTCTGCCACATTTCTCGTAAGAGTATTCTGCTTAAGAACGGAGAAGCTTAAATCGTACCTATATTGCGTATCGGAATCGTAAATATCAGGAAATTCAAACAAGAAATTTCAAAATATTTTGAATAAATAATTTCAACCCGAATTGAGATAATTTCCATTTTCAGCTCTTATGTACGCTAGCATATTCGGTAATGTATCAGCAATAATTCAAAGGCTGTATTCGGGCACAGCTAGATATCATACACAAATGCTTCGCGTTAGGGAATTTATACGCTTTCATCAGGTAATTAGAGTATTTCAGAACGCCAAACTTAATTCAAAATTTTAATATAATTTTCAAATAATTTCAGATACCTAATCCACTTCGCCAACGCTTAGAAGAATATTTTCAGCACGCCTGGACGTATACAAATGGCATTGATATGAACTCCGTGCTTAAAGGATTTCCTGAATGTCTACAGGCTGACATTTGTTTGCACCTGAATCGTAATTTGCTAACAAGTTGTTCAGCTTTCGACGGTGCTAGTCCCGGTTGCTTAAGGTATGTGTACAGTAATGGATGTCAATGTCGTCGTAAATTGGCACCTAAATCAATGTAATTGAACTCAATTACTCTCCGCCTTACAGAGCTTTATCGCTTAAGTTCAAGACAACTCACGCCCCGCCGGGTGATACTCTGGTTCATAAGGGTGATGTCCTTACGTCTCTGTACTTTATAGCACGCGGTTCTATAGAAATCCTTAAAGACGATGTAGTCATGGTAATTTTAGGTGAGTGATTCCATTGGGCATTGCAATTAATCTGAAGCTAATTTGGTTCGACTGATTTATTTATTCAGGAAAAGACGATATTTTTGGAGAGAATCCTTGTATATACACAACAATTGGTAAATCGAATAGCAACGTTAGGGCGCTTACGTATTGCGACTTACACAAAATTCACCGGGAGGATCTCCTTGACGTCCTGGACCTCTATCCAGAGTTCTACGAAAGTTTTGTAAATAATTTAGTGATAACGTACAATATGAGAGATGTAAGTATACTCTTGTGATTCATTTAAGTCGTGTTAGAAACATCCTAGAAAGATATCATTAGACACCTTAGAAAAGTTTTTCATTCAACGATATTGGAAAAGTTCGCCATTTTACGGCTTTAGCTTGCATGCAATACGGATCCAAGTTCATCTTTCCAGATTTCTTCTTGCTAGGAGATTTATGTTAGTACAGTTTATTTATTTGTTCTGTGGGTAGTTGCAGTTTTTCTCTCAAACTGGCCCTAGGTGTAAATATATTTGGGACATATATAGCATATAGAAATTTTTCAATAAATCTACCAATATCCTATACTTAGGAACAACTCTGTAATATTTAGGTTATGTTGTTACTGTCACTGGAGCACTTTTAATTGAATTTAAATTCTGGAACTTTCTACCTAATAATTAACTTGTTTCATATAAAATTTGGGATTTTAAAATTTAAATTTCGGTATTGAAACCTTTTCAATCGAACAGAATATTCAAAACTCCAAAAAATTAAAAATCTGCTGGAGAAAGGCTAGGTGAATAAAGAGGTTTATCAGAGTGGTCGTAAGCAATTCTGGAAGTCGTTACTTGTACGGCATTAGGCCTAACATTTTTGAAAATTGGACCTGTTTTTGTCGTTATCTTTGATAATTTATTTCAATTTTATCTCTAGTTCCCATAATCCCTTGTGCGGCATGGGAAGCGAGAAGAACTTCACCCGATTTGACAACAGCGGCAAGTGAGCCTACAATTTAATGTCAATTTTTCAGCTCACTGTGTGCTAACTGTATCGCCCTGTGTGTAGCCACAAACTGCGGTCACTAGGAAGACTGTCAATCGAGTAAATGTTAAGCTCCTGACAGAACACTGATACTATGTTACTTGTCTGGAGATCGTTTTAGAGTCATCTGTCCAGAAGTTTACGGTATCTGCAGGTTCGTTTGCTCTTTTTTCCCAGAACTACCTCTCCGTTATTATAACCTAGAACTTTTTGTAGAAGTCTTTAATCGGTAGCATGCAATCAGTAGCCGTGTTGAGATTCTCCACTAAGTCACTATGGCCTCACTTCCGCGTCTTGAAAAACTTTTACTCTTTAAGGCGCAACATTGCACCACGTTCATTTTGTACAAGTTCACAAAAAAAGGGGGGGTGTAGAATTGTATCAAAAGCGCGGGATGATATAGGTTTGAATCCACCAGCGATTAAGACTCCCACTATTTTTTTTGTGCGCTCCAACTTCGGCTGTCCCCCAAACCATGACGCCGTACAGCAGAATCGGTCGCACTATTGCCATATATTGCTTGATGCTGGGTTTCAGCCCCCACTTTAGACGGAAGAGTCTCTTGCAGGTGTAGAAAGCTTTATCTTGCTTTGGCAATCCTCTCTTGAACGTTTAGATTCAAAGCCAGTTTACTGTCTAGAGCAAGACCTAGATATTTAGCCTGGGGTTTGAGTTTCAGCTGCATACCGTCTCTGCGTGCTACCGTGAAGGTTGGTATCTTGTAAAGAGTACCATATCGGTCTGGTAAAGAGTAGCATATCACTATTGCGTGAGCTGATGCTTAGCCCCTTCATATCCGTCCAAGCACCTAGGTTCTTTCGAGCTCCTTCTGTGATTTCGCTAATCGTATTCTAGTACTTATCTGACACTAATAAACCTACATCATCGGCGGAAGCACCCAATCTTACAACCTTCTCTCAATCGTGAATAGAATGTCGTTCATAACCAGCAATCACAGGCGCGGTGAGAACTCCTCCTTGTGGTACTCCTCTGTCAACTGGTTTGTAGAGATTGCAGTCTTCCAAACCTTTGCTGTTTCTAGGGCGTCTACGGTTACCTTGGTGATTACGTTGATGGAAGCCCTTTTTATATCAGAAAATGTTCCCAAGAAGTTTACTCTATGTGCTTCTTAACTGTGAGTTGTGAGCTGCAAATAGACTAATTTATATACATATTCATATAAAACATAACCTCAATTTCATTGGTAGAAGACATTTTCAAACATTCAACCAACATGTAATTATAGAAAAACGTCCGACTTCTAAAAATGTAGTTACCTAACTTCTACAACATATTTCATTCTTATTTGTTTCTCTTGAAGAGTGCAATAATAATGATTTGCACTTATAATCAAATTTTCATTAACGCTTAATTAAGATTCTTTTTAGTAGGGAAGGTGAAAATCTTTGATAACGTGTGAGATTATTACTCACTAAAAATCCCTTTTCGTCCTTTCTCAGTCTCCCGAGTTTTCTTCAACTGTCTCCGATTAAACGACTGGAACTTAACGAAGGGGCCATTACAATACTGCAGTTCAATCTATTCTCTGTTTTACTGACGGTCTCCGAATTCTCCGTCGGGCAGCAGATTTTCAGAGACACTCTCCTCTTGGATCTATCTTTGGTGCACTGATTTTGGTCAACCTCTTTATTATGATATCCTTGCCCATTGGATCCTCCGGGACAAAGAGTCCGCCATCAAGTTAGCTCCTTCCCAAAAGGTTGGTCAGCTTTTTGAAGGTTTCGCATATTCTGGCATTGTATTACTGGTTAACACATCTCAGTACTATCATAACATTCACCAAGGTCACCGAATTCACCCCATATCCCTGGCAGTTTTACGAAGGGAGTCTATAGTCTTCATTACAGCCTCCTTAAAAGTCTCTAGTTTAACCGGCTCTATCCCCAATCACTACTTTCGTCCATGCCCTCAGACGCAGGTCACTCGCCACCGCTGGAGAAAAGGTTGGCCTCCCAATGGTGCCGAATGCCATCCTTTCCTGGAGTCTTCCGCACTCCCTCAGATACCTTACACTTAGCCTGGGCGGGTCTGGTCTTCTGGCCAGGCCGGCTTCTAAAAATACGGCTTCACTTAGTCGTCCTGCAACTCTTATCCGCCTTTGGTCTTTCACCATACGTTCGTTGAGGTTCCCTACTTTACAGTTCCTAAGTTTGCATCTCGGAACTGTTTTGCCGTACCTACATCTTCAGGTGACGCGTTAGTTAAGAGTGACTTTTTGAATCTCTCGGCCATTTGGTTGACCTCGTGGCCCTTCCTGTCTGTCTTAGTGGTCTGCATCTTTTACTGATGCATATCCCGCAAAGATAGCCAACTCTTAAGAGTCTACCATCTCTGCCACCACCGCACCTAAGGAACTGCTACCAATTGCATTGCCAATGTAAGTCCAGCCTCCACAGTCGTCAGAAAGTCTTCGGAAGGAAATTTTCCCAGAGCCACCTCTGTTGTGGGTACCGTGGAGATAGCCGACCTGTTAGGGTCCGCCATCCCCTCCAACTTCACTCCTACAGAAGTGCCTAGATTTCCTAGTTTTTTTTTCTTCCTAAATTTACAACTAAAATTGTTCCCACTATTTAGAGGAGAAATAAAATGATCAGGTGAGCAGATATCCCCCATACTCCCGTACTCTATTATAATACAACAGGAGATTTAGTTGCTCTTGAGAGAATGAAACCACTCTAGACTCCCTCGTCATGTTCAACTGCAACCTTGGATTTAGGGGATTTTTCAAGAAGTTCTAGGATACATTTTTCGGTTACTACCGCTTGGTGGTTTAACTAATACTTGAGAATATCCAGATGAGAATCGACGTATCCTAGAAGGCTTTCCATCCTCCAGCAACCGTTTAATGAAGATAAAATGACCTAGAATTCAGCAAATTTTTTTAGTTATCATTAGTCCAGAAAATCAGTTGTGCAATGTGTCAAGAAAAAGAAGAACATAGTTCAAATATTTTTAAAATGTGTATTACGCCAACTTTTGGTGGCTTTATGTCACCAGTTACCTAATCATCATTTAGTTAATTGATAATTTGTAGTGCTGTGGGATTAATATGTCAAATATTCTTATCCAATTCACGTTTTTAGCTAAAATGCGGTGGCTGCGTTTGTTTGAATTACCTTGGCGCTAAATAATCTTTTATTATTTACCTGTCAAACTTTTCCTATATACTGTTACTTTCTAAGCTCTCTGATTGCTTTATGTCCGAAATACATATATCAGTCATCGATATTTCATAAAAATTTTATTTTTGAAGAGGAAAATCTTCTAAAAGGCACCCGGAGTCCTAGATATTGTGGGATTTCTACCCACTAAAAACCACCCCCACTTTGCGTCTACGCACACCACACCGGTATATGCTCTCGCATTATTTCAGTATGGTGGCTACCTACCTAACCTACCTGCCTTTATAGGGTACTTAATTCCCTGCCTATACGTTAATGGCTAAATTCTACATATTTCTAATCTTGACTACTCCCCCTTAGGTCTTTCTCCTTGTTTTCAATAATGAACCTCACTGTTCTGTACATTATTGTCCACTTTCCCCCTTCTGCAGTCAGACTCGTTGTCATATTGGCTGCCTTTCCCGTGTCCTCCCTATACTCTCTTCGGTCTTCTATCCACTTCTCGCACATGAAAAGTGTGTGGCATCATCCTTTTCTCCGCAGTACGACCACTTATTCGTATCTGCCCTATTTCCTCTATACAAGAAGTCTCTGAAGTAGTCGTGACCAGAGAGTGCCTGGATTAGGAAATAGTCCACCTCTCCGTACGGTCTGTCGATCCATTTCTTGATGTCAGGTATCAGCCGGTGCGTCCATCTTCCGTGTTGGCCGCCTGTCCATCTTTTCTGCCAGTTCCGCATCAGGTTTCCCCCGTCAGATTTTAGTGACCTTTCTTGGGCTATTAGGTCGATAGGCGGTACTCCCGCTTTCATACCGGCAGCTTCTGCTGAGCTCGTTCTGTATACGCTAACGATTCTTATTAATATCCCTCGTTGTGTGCTAGTCATCTTCCTCTTGATTATTTTGTTCATTGCGCTGAACCAGATGCTTTGATGCTCTTGGGCCGCCTATATAGGGCATGATACTCAACAGTTCTGTTATTGCCCTACCTGCTTTAAGTAAGACCTTGTTAATGTGTATTGAGAAGGTCTTCCTTTGGTCTGCCCAGACACAATCAGGTACCTGATTGCTGGGCTCGTCTTAACATCTTCACCTTGTATAGTAAAGTGTATCGACGCTGCTTTCCTTTCAGCAGTGAGCAGCATTGCATCTGTTTTTTCCGGGGCAATCTGGAGTTGCCGTTTGCTCATCCGATTAGCCACCCTCTGAAGCGCAGTGTTGACTCTGGTTCATTAATTTACATTCCTATATAGTGAGTCTGCGTACCACGCTTTGTTCCAGTAAGCCTAACTTGTAGATATTAGATATTAAATTGGTAAACATAAACAAACAGAAAGAAAGGATTGGACAGTTGACCACATAACTTAAGCAAATCAGATAAGCTTTCCTGCAAATTTCTAGTCTTTTGGTAATTAAATACATTCAGAGTTTATAAGACCGCAACCTGCATGGAAGCTACGAAATAGAATTTTCAAATAATTTTATACCGATTACAAAATAGACAATAATTTGTTTTTAAAAATTTTTACAATTTCAAGAAGGTTTCCTTTCGTAGTAACTTTTTTTCTTATTTGTTTTCCTGAATATCTATTTTTACAAATACTCCATTTCATACGATTTAATTAAGAAAAGTTATTAGAAACAAATTATTGAGTAAATTTAGAATATAAGTTTGGTTATATTAAACAAATAATATCAATATGATTTGGTTCTATCGTTGTTTTTTCTTTCTTTTCCCATTTACGTATGTAATGTAAATTCTGGATCGATTCATCTAAACTGTCTCTACCGAAAACAATAAAAACACACTTTCGGCTGCTATGACTGACAAAATAAAACACAAAAATACAAAACTAAAAAAAATCAAAAACAATTTAAAAAAAAATACACAGGAAGAACAAGCTGGTGTAGAAATAAGACATAGGTTTATGCGAGCCACATCACAAGATAGAGACAGAAGTAATAGTGATACTAGATCACTTAGGCTGTAAGTATGATTTTTTTGCTGTTTACATAACCTAATCAAATCTTGTTTGTTTTGTTTACCATAAGACGAAATGTATTTTGTGTTTTTATTTGACAATAATACCGGACTTAGTAAATGTTGTTGTTTTTTGATTAATTTTCGAATACCGAAATAAATGTGATTGCTATGTTTATACTCAGCAAATTAATTAACGTTGATCTCTTCCCAGAGCGGGTTTAACAAAATCGCATAATATTTGTGATAATCCCAACGAAAGGCTGTCACCTGGGCACATGAGCGACGTAGAAAGGGAAGCCACTGGTGGTATTGGAGACCAAAAACTTCGGTCAGGTATACATTTACACTTTTTTACTGGATTTTACTGTTTTATTTTTAGAAATGCATAAATTTTGTAGCACCTTTAGTTAGTAACTGAAATTGGACTTTCTTTTCTTTTTTACATTTCATCACATAACCATCACTCGATCAAACTTTAAAGGCAGTACATCAAGCACAAATGCGTTCAGGCGCACTAAAACCAACCAGCGAAATTATAAACAACATTTTATTCCGAATAACGGTGCATAATTTTTATTATTTTTAAAAGTATATTTGTATTATTAAAGTGCAAGGAAACTTATAGATAGCTCAAAAAGGCTTACAATTTATTGGAATGCTAGAGTAACAAGATTACCCTCTCTTACCCAGAATTACTTAAGTTTTTTTATAAGAATTTTCTTCTTATTCTGTTGTAATATTTCTCTGTTATCTAAAAGTACATAATTTGCACATTTCCCCTTTTAACAACAAAAATTCACATATATCGACCTAAATTTATTTTAGCAACTTCACCAACAGATGGCCTGCAAAACGCGCACAAAAATCGAAGTAGTATAGTTGGTAGCCTTGGAGGTGGTGTAGGCATTGGTGGAGGAGGAGGAGGTGTAGGTGGTGGAGGGCCTAGTATCATTGAAGCAGGCGTTACAGAGCCAGAACAGAGTCAACAAAAAGAAACAGATGCTGTTACACTTAGTGCGACAACGACAAATAGTTGCTTTTGTGGATCGAAAGAGCACAGCTCTAGAAAGCATGTACCAGTGCCAGATGTAGCAAGTACTCAGGATCATTCGGGTCACTGTGCAAAAAGTTCGGAAATTAGGTAAGTTATTATTTATATGCCACGCCCTATCCACTTTTGATTACCTAAAAATATTTCAGCTCAATTAAGAATCAAATAACTGAACTGGGTCAACGTATCGATAAGCTAGAAACAAATTTACATAAGGATATTAGAACGATATTGGATATATTGCATCAGCAGCAGCAAATGCAATTACAGTTGCATCAGCAACAGTTGCAACATCAGCTACAGCAACAACAACAGTTGCAGCAGCAGCAACAACTTCTCGCAGGGAAACCAATCACCACATCCTACCAACCGTCCGAAAGTGATTTCTCTTTTGATTTATGTGGAATCACTGACAAACCTCAAACACAGTTACAGCCACAACGAACCAATGTACAGAGATCTGTTTCACAGCCCGAATGTGCTGCCGCCAATGACAAAAGCTTGTTCAGGTGAGCTTTAGGTATTTTTTTAAAGTTTTTTTATTAAGAAGTCTTAGGAGGGTTTTCAAAATTTTCTAAACTTCTCGATTACGAAAAAATTTAACTGAAATACTAAAAAAATTACCTACAATATATATGAAATTAGATAACCCTTCCCCCCCTCCCCCTCCCCCCCCCCCCACCACCCCCCAGGAGCAAATCCTGCGCAAGGACTTGTTAGGTTGGATTAACATGAGTCAAAGTAATGATTAACATCTATCAAAGTAATCGAAATTTATTTTTTAATTCTGTCTCTAGAGATTTTCATGCAGAAGGCAAACTTTCCATTACAAAAGTAATGGGTTATTTCATCAAAGAATACGTAAAATAGTAAAATGGCCTGGGCCTTGCTTCTAAAAACGATTACCAATGATAGTTTAATCAATGTCTTCGTACTATAAAGTCATCTTACAGTCAATACTATGATTGGTATTTATATAAACCCTGTATGAAAATTCGTAGTACATTACTGAGTAATGCAAAATTAATTAAAGTAAAAAATCGATCATATCAATCGCACTATCAGACTAATCGAGGACTCGCCTGCATTTAAAGTAAGCCATAACTTCAAACGAAGCCACCAGACTCAGGAAAATTCTTTCACGCAATCCCACTGTACCTTTTTTTATGTGAACTGATGGCTCTTTTACAGAGTCGATTAAATCGACAGCAATCAGCAGTTAGAGGTGTCCTATTGTCACATATAACAAAATCAAATGGGCATTGAATCATTTGATGGCTTCAAGTCGTACGAAACATATGGCATTATACCTAAAAATTGCCTACTCCACGCTTCTATCCCACTTACGTGGCCGCAGGTCAAAGTAATCTTCATCCCCAAGTTAGGCAGCGATACTTCCATCTCCATTTAAAAGACACTCAGATGTAAGGGATTCTCATTGGGAACTTGTCTGGATATAGAGGGTGCCTTTAACAATACCAAAACTGAGGCCATCAGCGATGCATTAAAGTCCCACGGAGTACACCCATACGTTTGTGAATGGATCGAAGCAATGCTGACAAATACATGGGAAACTGCGAAACTCTGAGATTTTATTAACTGGCTGTAGGGGTATCCCACAAGGTGGCGTGCTATCCCCACCTCTCTGGTTATTAGCAATTGATAAAATTTTAAGGTTGCTAAAGAGTGCGTACGAACTAACGGAGAGAGCTCTAGGCATAATGCAGAGATGGGCAAATAACTTCGATTTAATAGCCAATACTCGAAAGATCGAAATGTTTTTGTGAACTGGAAGAAGATGAATCAGAATTTTTGAACCATCCAAGCTTGGGAGCAACACCTTAACGGTAAAGACCCAAGTGAAATATTTAAGTATCAGTCTCGATTCTAAACTAAACTGGTCATCAACATTAAGGAGCGCGAAATGGTTTCGACAGCGCTTTATATATTCAAGAAAACCCTAGGGAAGAAATGCGGAATTATTACTGCCTTAGAGACAATGATTCATCTTCTTCTACTGGACTTCTACGGTAAAAGTATAGTTGTTCGTAATGCTGTTAGACTTTGACTACGACAGTGTACTAAGGGCTACCCGGGAGATCATCTGTAGACGAGCACTGGTTACTTTGTTCCTAAGATCTAAGATGATTGTACTCATAAAACGCCACAGATAAACCATTGACACCCCCCCCCTCACACAAGAGTCCGTATGTCAACAATTTTGAAAATATTTCCAATGACGTCACATCCCCTATAATCATGGAAATCGTTTCTCGCGTTTCAAAGTTGAGCGCCGCCCCCTCCCCACCCCCATCTTCTCATGAAACCTCGTTGTACTTGGTTCCGCCCTCTCGTTTGAAGGCGCACCGAATCTATCGGCATACCTGCCTATGAGACTGGCCCGAAATAACGGCCACGATAACGCTAATTAAATTACGTCCGAGTGAGATAAGCTCTCTTGACCGTTTAGGGTCAAGCTCTGGCCATATCAGGCAGGTTTGCTTCTCATGCCATCTGACGTTTGAAATTACAACTAACACTTTACAGTATCAATCACATGCAAACTCTTCGTAGTCTAAATTACGAATATACTGACTGAGCCCTATTTAATCTACTTAGTGTAATTCTAGAAACTTCAGTTAGTTAGCTTTAGATATTTCAGTCATTCATTTTCACCTCACTTATTTATTACATGATTGAGTCGTCCTTGACTTCCTATGGCATTTACAATTTCCCTTCGTTGATTTCTCGTCACCTGGAACATGAGCATTGAATAGTTTCTTACCTCTGTTTTCATGGTCAACCTCGTGCACGTTACAATATACATCTATGCTGGTACTACATATATGACAAGCTGAGAATAAAAATTACCTATCTATAACTTGCGGGCAAAAGTGGCTTAGAGAAAATTTTTCGCGCAAAAGTGAACCCCGTTAGATTCCGGGCAAAAATGAATCAGAAAACAACTCCGAGCAAAAAACATTTTCTGAGTAACTTTTGCTCGGACCTTGTAGATAGGTCATTTTTACTCTCAGCCAATGGGAAAAAATTATGATGCCGAATTTTTACGGAAGCGTATCCTATTTAGCAAATTACTTCGAAATCGTTAGGAAAAAAACGTTATATATAAATATTTACATCGTATAAGATATTCGTTTAAATTACTAAAAAAAACTATTTTTTTCAGGTGCTCAAAATTTTCATCATTTAATCAAACAATGGAGGACGCAGAAAATTGGACAGTGTTTGCACCAATTGCAAAGCTGGAGTCATTAGATGAAATAGATCAAGTATGATCCATGTGATTAACCTTAACTTTAATCTTATTCTAAGATCAAATGTTTGATTTGTTTATTTTTGTCTTATTGAAAAAAAAACGTCAAAGCAAAAGAAAAAAGGAAAAAAATTCGGCGCTCTTGCTATTAACAATATTTTTATTTATGCTTGACCGCAAAACAGTGATAAAAACAAACACAAAACAAAATTAAACTCTGAATTCATTGCAGCACACATTTATGCATTTACCTCATCACCATAACTCCAACTTTTCTGTTGTCACCAATTCAAATCGACCATCTCCATATATTCGTGCGAACTTAATTTTTTGAATTTCTTTATTTCAGGAAAGTAGACATTCCACTACTCAAGATATTACACAATAATATTAGGCTATTCAATTTTCTAAGTATCATAAAAATAAAGACAAAAGTCTAGAGAGAGCCGAACAACTCTATGAATACGTTTATACTGAGTAAAGCGCTTAATATTTAAGTTAAAGTTTATTTTACAATAAAACGAGATTCGAAGCAAATAATAGATATACCGAAGGTATGGGAACCAGATACTTCTAAGCTTACTAGGGACAGACAGACAGAATATAGTTCTGAATTTTAAATTGTATTAAATTCGTTTGTAAAAAGAGCAGTGTGACTAGAACGTGTAATAATTTTATCGAAGTATGTAAAACTTAATGTAATTATTTTTTGAATTTTTAGCTCAACTTTGTTAGAAATTTAACCTCCAAAAATTTTTCTTATGAAACGATAAGCAACTTCCGTTCAAGGATCAAAATGCTCGGAAACCATTTATTTAGTGAGTTAAGTAAATTCTGTTGGCACTTTTTGTACCAACAATTATTCCTTTGCACTGTTATAGGTACCTTTTTTGTTTGTTTGTGGATATTTGTAGCAAGTAATCATAAAAACGGACATATCATTTGGGAAAAGACTTAGCCAACGCATCTTTCTTTTTTGAAGATCATAGTAACGTTTGTACAGAAAAGCGCCTGTTTAAATAAGACAATAAGACAAAACTGCTGGTGCAGTAAATTGAAGAAGGAATGGTTTAAGAATTTCGTGCAAAAATAAATTTTCGTCTATGTAGTTTTTAAGAATGGAAAGCGTACGTGGACTATTGGCTATTGCATGTCACTTACTTTTGTTGATTTTTAAGGTATTAGCGGGACCCTTACAGGAATACTCCTAAAGTCTGCTCGGTTTCAAGGAAGGCAAATTAATAATAATAATAATAATATTAATAAAGTAAAGTAAAGAAAACTATCTTTTGCAGATAGTTTTGTATGCCGATGCACAAAAACTTTTTTTAATATTTTATGTGTCCATTCAAATTTTTTTTAATAAATAAAATACAAGCAGTAAGAACTAAATTAGCTTAGTAGCCCATTGTGATACCACAGTATAGATGTGCTATATTTTCAGGAGGATAGGTTACCTAATTACTCTCTGTGAATCGAGCGAGTTCCCTGTCACCAGTTGAATCTAGTTCTCGAGGAGCCAATATGTAATATTAGCGGGGGCGGAAAGGAAAACCGGTTTTAAGCTACACCTTTTTTGAGGAGTTAACCGAACTAGGCTCCACTGACGTCAGCGACCTAGTTCGGTTCATCAGGAGCTCTATCATGTATCCGGGAACCATTTAGAGCTCCTGATGAACCGAATTAGGTCGCTGACGTCAGTGGAGCCTAGTTTGGTTAACTCTTCAAAAAATGTGTAGCTTAAAACTGGTGCCTACGGTTGGCTAGGGCCGGGCAGTTGCAGAGGAGGTAGAGTATGGTTTCCACTTCCTCTACGTTTTGGCAACTCCTACAAAAGTCGGTTGGAGGCGCACCGTGTCTGCCTATGAGACATTGGCCCAAAATAACGGCCACGATGACGCTAATTAATTTACGTCCGAGTGAGATAAGCTTTCTTGATCGTTTAGGGTCAAGCTTTGGCCATATCAGTCGAGTGATCAGCCAGGTGTGTTCTTCCTGCCATCTGGCATTTGCAATTCTAAGGGATTCCTGTGAAATTTGCAGTTTACAAGTGGCCAGTGGCTTTCCAAGCCGGTGGTTAATGTCCGAGTCTGGACGAGTTGTGTCAATCCTCGCTAGTTCGTCGGCTCTGCAACTACCCGAAATTTTACTGTGTCCAGGTACCCAGATGAGCCGAACTTTCATATGTCATTTAAAGCCGAGCGACATGCTATAACCGTTTTGGTGGTTGTATTTACTCCCGTGACGGATTTAATAGCATCCTGACTATCTGAGAAGATACAAATGCTATCCGTAGGCAGCGTTAAATGTTTCAGGCGGTCTGCGGCTACCTTTATAGCCATGATTTCCGCTGAAACACCATGCCGGTAAGCAAAATGAAATATCGAGGTCAAACTGTTCCAAAAATATACCTCCCACTACTCTGCCTTCCAGTTTGGAGCTGTCAGTGTAGAGATGAACTGGCTCCTAATCCCCTCCCACTATGATCTGGTGGGAAAAGAAGAATCAAATTTCGCTTCAAAAAGAGACTTGGGTGTGGTATATTCGACATTGATAGCGGTTCTTCCGTCCAGGATTTTGGAGTGACCGAAGTCAGTTTATTTCCAGGTGTGGACTGAGTTAAGCTGTCAGTGTAGAGATGAACTGGCTCCTAATCCCCTCCCACTGTGATCTGTTGGGAAAAGAAGAATCAAATTTCGCTTCAAAAAGAGACTTGGGTGTGGTATAGTCGACATTGATAGCGGTTCTTCCGTCCAGAATTTTGGAGTGACCGAAGTCAGTTTATTTCCAGGTGTGGACTGAGTTAAGCCTAATGGCAGCGGAAGATGCGAATTGCTTAACGAAAAGATCCACCGGTAGAAGGTGGTGGAGAATAGTATTTAGGGCTTCAGAAAGAGTTGTTATAAGGGCACCTGTTATCAGTAGTATTGCCATCCTTTGAACCTTATCGAGCACTTTGTGATGGGTCGCTATATCCACTGCCGGCCACCATACAACCACCCCAAACGTGAGTATGGGTCGTATGGCACTGGTGTAGAGCCAATTCACAATAAGTGACTCCATACCGCATCTTTTTCCTATTGCCCTTTTACACGAGTACAGCGCTATTGTTGCTTTTCGTACTCTTTCTTGGATGTTAGGTTTCCAGGTAAGTTTTCTATATAGGAAAAGTTTAACCAGACACGCATATGCTTCTGCGTAGCAAATAAAACTGTTAAAAAATACCTGAAACATAACAAACTTAGAAATAAAAAAATACCGGCCAAGTGTGACTCAGCGTTCCGTATAATATTTAAAAAAAATATTTTCCTCCTTTACTACTACTCTCTACTCTCAATACAAGCCTGGAAGCAAATACAAACAGCTGAGCGTTGAAGGTCTAAACAAACCGTAACTTGCCAGATCGAATAGGAAAAAGGAAATTCTACTTTATCGTAGTATTTCTCACAATATTTTTAAAAAGGCTTAATTTAGAATTTACTTTACGTGAACCTACGAAGGATGTGGTCACGATATAAAAGTTTCTCAATTGCAAGAGTCTCTCTCTCTCTCTCTCTCTCTTGTATTCGTTTGGTTGAAGTATTGAGCTTGGAATGCGTCAATGACATCAGCATTTTGTTGTTCATTGGCAGTTGTTCACTCTAGCCGCCACAATTGTATTTACACCATTATGCTTAGGCGTGGTAAACGGTGCAAATTGGAGGGAAAGTCAAAGTAAAAAAAAAATATTTATATATTTTTTAAATCCTTAAAGCAATGTGATACCCCACATATCGTACATGTATATTTAAAAACATTATTAGTTCTAAATTTTTCCCCTATTTAATTACTGGGAGCATATATTCTGGCAAATGACTTCTATGTCTGTTCGAAATTTCGATTCGACAGCAATAGTTTTCCGAAGTAAAGAAAATGGCCGGCCTTGACATGCACACAGGGAGGGGCATACACCGATTTCACGTCCTGTTTTTGATCTTTTAACTATAGAATCCGAAAAACCAGTTCTGAAGTCTATTGAAAATCACCTGAGGGTTCTCAATAGCAGGTCTCAAATTTTGATAAACTTTTGCCTATTGGTGGAGTATATAAAGTAATCAATTCTACAATTTTGCAGTTAAGTACTTACGACCATAGTTTGGTGATTTTGTGTTAACTTAAATTTAAAAAAATTAAGAAAAACTGCTCTTCAACTGAGAACCGTCCGATCAAAATAGCAGCGAGAGTCTGCTTAAGAGGGCAACCTAGTGTAGCAATTAAAAAAAAAAAGATCACTTTTTTGGGAATTTTTTCATTTTATATATTTTTTTATATTTTAATTTTTTTTATTATATTTTGCAACTAAATATGTAGAAATAAAAAACAAATTAATTTCCGCTTCAGAATATTTGGACTTTTGATTTTAAAAGTTCCATTAACACCTGGGCGACCTTTATGGTGATGGATTTAACCTGGTTTCGCGACTTCCTTCGGAACTCCATCCATTTGTTGACAGTTTTCTTGGTATAGCCCCTTTATTTTTTTAAAATTGTGCAAATGGAGCAACCTCATACTTAGACATGCGATTTTCGAGACATTTTTCTCCTTAATTTTCCTATAAAAAATTTTGAAACAATTTAATTTTTAAAAAACTCGACGTCACTGCATGCGTTCAATCCTTAGCCTTTATTAGCAATTTAATTCAACTCAATCGGTCGGTGGAATAAGTGATAACGTGTGAACCTACAAATTCGAACTGTTCAGGTTCGAATCCCACTGACAACGATACGTGGTTGTTTTCTGCTGACAACAGATTGCGATAAAAAGGTCATGGGGGTTGCAGAGAAAAAGCCAGTGGTTCGGAATCCACTTTAAATTGTAGGTCCACTTGCAATCGTTATATTGAATCTATTGAAGTTTTTCTCCCGCCCCATGCCCCACAAAGGGCAGAAAATAGGTCAAGTATTTTACGCGAAATCCTGTACACCAGTTCCGAAGATGTGGTTTTGAGAAAATCGCATTTATACAATAGTTGAGAGAAAACGTATAACGCGATAAGCCGGCACGAAGTTTGACAGCTCATATTTTCTATTTTATTCATCTGCTCGACCTCAGGTTGTCGTCTTAAGATACGAAGTTAGACTTAACCCGTCTCTCTCATTTATGCATGGCAGACAGCCGAATGAACAACCAACATGCAGTTCCTTTCTACTCGAGAAAATAACATATTGTCGATAAAAACGTGTTTGATCTATAAGCCTTGCACGAAAGAATTAAACATAATGAAGTATTCTCAAAATAGAACACTTTTAATTTTTCTTTGAAACTGCACATT
This sequence comes from Leptarthrus brevirostris, assembly GCA_964036015.1. Lineage (NCBI taxonomy): Eukaryota > Metazoa > Arthropoda > Insecta > Diptera > Asilidae > Leptarthrus > Leptarthrus brevirostris. The sequence goes on along the minus strand of OZ038372.1, from coordinate 1,867,549 downwards.
CCTTAATTCGAGCGAACCTTTTCTTACTCTCTTTAGACTGTTGAAAAGAGTGTAAGAGAATTCTCTTTTTGCATACTCGCCTGTTTATTGCATTCACCTGATAGTCGACTCGTATATTCAATTTGAAAAATAGTCAGGATGATCAAGGATGGAACTCTATGGTTCCTTTAACTACTTGTGGGGCATAGGGCGTCTACTACACCGACTCTCCACCTGATCCGGTTCTGCACCAACGCTTTCAACTCTTGCCATGATTAGTTGATTTGAATACCTTCCTTCTCTACCGATCTTCTCTATATGTCAGTCGTCCAATTCGTCATCTTCCTTGGGTCCCGTGCGTGTTCCATTCTAGATCCTGTAGGAGAAACATTTCAGTAGGAAATTCAAGGCACTGCTAAGCGCGAATAGTCCACGAAATCCTTCCATTTACTTGATCGCTTTATATTTAGTTCCGATTTTACTCGAATGATCTCGAACATGTAATTACAATGTACGCACGCTTAAAAGGGCCAAATCAATCGCCATTTCCTCTTTACATAAATTAAGAACGCTTAAGTCTATTTAAATTTGAAGAATTTATAAAAGCCAATAAAGCAAAACTGCTCAGAGATAAGAGCATATGCCGACAGAAAGGGAATCATAATTTTTTCTATGAGATACGAAAGAATAAAAAACCAACACGCTTTCAACTATTTTACTTGTAAATATTATAAATATTCTAGGCTAAAGGAGCAAAAGTTTTTATTCATTAAGGGAAAGAGCCACATTTTTCATATTCTGCTATTTTTAAGTCTAAACAAAAAAAAAAGAAAACAATAAAAAACACATCAAAATAAATTTATAAAAAGTTGAAGATATCGTGAACATTTCAATTATTTGGACAAATGCTTTGTTTATTGTTATTCCTAAAAGTGTTTCCAACTCTTAACATTTTCTTGTTTTACAATTGCAAAAAGGGGGCGAGGAATTAAAGTTAAAAGTAAAAAAATATTATTCTATCCCGACCTTGTTTCATATAAATAAAGAAGTTATTAACTAAGCGAAAGACAGTTGTATTATAAATTCATTGTTTATTTGAACACCAAAAATTTTATTATTAGAACGTTAATTTTTCGACTTATTTAGTAATTTAAGTGTTAAAAATTATTTTACCAAAAGACATAAATAAGTTAAATTGTAATTTTTTACTTAAAAATAAAAAAACCGAAAACGAAAAGTGCTGAGAAATAAAAAAGTCAAATAATTGTATCCTTTCGTTTTTATTTACTATGAATTGTTATGAACTATACAAGACTAGAAAAGAATTTAACAAAACAATTAAGCAACAGCACAAAATATTCAAATTGCGAGCTTAGTGCAAAATATCAGTTGTTTATGAAGCTAAAGCTAAAACGCGGGGATCAGTAGGAAGAGAAGACGTAAACTTGCAATAATTTCAGCATGTCGAAAACACTTACATATTTTAAATAAAAAATCACAAATTCCATTAGTTATATTAATTGCGAAAGTCGATGACGAAAATATGAAATGAAAAATACCATTAATATTTACAAATATTATAAAATGGAATAAAACAAAACAAAATTTTAATAAAATTATTACAATGGATAAGTTGTTTTATTTTTCTTCCCCATTGATTTCGATTTACCTATACTATATAAGTTTTTTCTCCATAATAGACAGGTGAATCCCATTTAAGGTAAGGTACACTACTAAACCTTCAGTAGAGCAGCCAATTCGGAAAAAGTACTTGCGATTGTTGACAAGATTGTTAGTTGTCTTATATTTCATTAACTTAGAATTAATTATTGATTTAAAAACTGTTAATAGGATCAAAATTAGTGCATTGATTGAACATGAGCAAGTTTTCATTCAGACCAAAAAGTTCCCGACGAATAAGAAAAAAATGTTCGCGGAAGATATCCCAAGGAAGAAGCAATGCTATTGTACTAGTACTGAAATATTATTAACCTTAAACCTTGTTCTATTGCAAGGTAAGACTTTTTGAAAGGTCTGCTTAACGGAAAGTTTTACTTGAAGGCGTCTTCACAAGCTTCTGATAACTTACTAATAAAACCATCGTATCATCGTTGTAATCACCTCACAGGTGAGTTTAGATGTACTCCTTGTTACTAGTTTATTATTATTATTTGGGCTACCCACATATAGTGGGCACTGTTACTAAAGAGATTATTTGTGCCACAGTCTCTACTACTGCAAAAGATACTCAGCATCTCTTAGATAGGCAATGAGGTCTTTAACAGTGGAGAATCTAACATCAGCCACTAGCCAGGCTCAAGAATTTCCCACTGAAGATCCTCCTTTTAAGGAATTCCAAAGCAAGACAAAAGCACATTACAGTGGTTCTCCGAACTTTTTTCTGTGATTCCCACTGTGATATCTCTACTTTTGATTTTACCCACTTACAGTATCATGACAGGCAGACCGACATCGAAAAAGAGGCGCCGAAAGTCGAAGCTAGCCAATACGCCCTTATGAAATGGCAAGACCGCTGGGATAGAGAGACCAGAGTGAGATGGACCGCTAGACTAATACCAGATTTGAAAAAGTGGTTAAAGTGAAAACACGGAGAGGTAAACTACTACCTGACGCAGTACTTGACCGGACACTGCTACTCGATGGACTCGCAGAAGTAGGACGCCCAATTTACGTTCGAATGTAGAGGGAGCTAGAATGTAGACAGGAGCTAGAAGAAGAACTCGGGGGATTCACGCCCGAGGACATGGTGAACAGCATGCTCCCACGTAAAGCGCAATTAGACCGAGTTGCAGTATTTATCCAGAAGATCCTGCGAGGAGACGGAGTTGGATCAATGCGTTGAGCCGCACGACCACCATGCCATGGGCCCCGGGTTCGAGATCAGATGACCCCGCGAGCTTTTATTAAGAAATCAAAATAGTCCACTCCGTCTCTGGGATGTTGTCTAGCTCGCAGCAATGCAAAAACAAGACTCAAGTTTCCTCACTTCCCTTACCCTAATTTCCTTCCGACCAAAACCATGCTAACGCATCAAAGGGTTGTCCCCTAGGATTTGGCCACATCGTATAAAAAAAAGAAAAAGAAAGGAAACCCCAGAAGCACTGGACGGACTGCAGTAGGATAAGACCTAGAACATAAGAAGCCAAAGATGTCTTAATAGGCACCACCCTGAAGTAATACGAGTCCCACACACAAGGGCAAGGCACCGCCCTGATGGTGCATAAAGCATTATTCCCCCTCCAAAAATAAAAGGCCTTCGATAGGATTGACCATGAAATCCTGGTCTGTAAAATGCCTCTTCTGAGATTTCCCTCTTATTTCGTCGCTTGGTTGTTCTCGTACCTATCAGGTCGTACATAGCCTTTGTCCCCTCGGGGGTGCCTCAGGGTAATATCCTTGACCCGCTTCTTTTTATCCTGTATATCAATGATGCTTCGCAGTAAAATTCTGTGTTATACAGACGATGCTAAAATTTTTCGAACTATTTCCCACGAATCACACTGCAGCCTCCTAAACTCTGAATCCTTCCTTTAAATGCCAGTAAGTGTACTGTTATGCTTTCCTCTTCGACTACGCCGTCGATGGCATTATCTTGGATAGGATTGATAGGGTAAATGACCTGGACGTAGTCCTCAACTCTAGTCTTTCTTTGGAGGAACATGTGAACTCAATCGTTGGTAGGCCTAACCCGAAGCTTGGCTTGTAAGGAACTTGACGATCTCTACCTAACTAAGCGTTTTTACTGCACCTTCGTTAGACCAATTTTGGAATACGCTAGCCCTTTATGCACTCCCTACTTCGTCGTCACATTAACCACATTGAGGCATTGCAGCACAGATTCTTTAACTTTGCTCTCCGCGGACTCCCTTGGAATAATCCTTTGGTGCTTCCCCCTTATGCTGATCGTCTGGGTCTGATTTCTCTTTTCTCCCTTAAAGTAATAGGCTTAATATTTCAAAATTAATATTTCTCTTCGATTTATCCGGGCAGACAATTTTTTGTTTGGCCGCATTTACCTTGTTTACTATCGCGTTTATATGATTTACAATTTAGCCACACTCCTAGATCTTTGGTTTCGGCAAGTCTATTTAAAACACCGGCACTGATGGTATAGTTAAACGAATCGGAGCACTCTTTCGGGATAAAGACATTATCGTACAGTTATTAACATTAAGCGAGAGCCGATTTATAGAGCAATGTCTATAAAAGGCATCTAAGTCAGAGTTTATAAGTTCACAGTCAAGCAGGCAATTATTGACGTCGTCAGCATAATAAAACATTTTTGAGTTCGTCAAGAACATAGGTACATTATTCAAGTAAATAATAAACAAAAGTGGACCGAGGTGGCTTCCTTGGGGTACACCTGAAATGTTGAGAATAACTTCTGACCAGCGAAGAAATACTCGTTCAGTGCAATAATTAATAATAACAAAAATAAGTTCAATAATTAAGTAGGTGAACTCAAGGACATCTAATTTATGAATTAGGACTCTGTGATTAATTCTGTTAAATGCTTTCTGAAATTCGTAAAGATTCAGTTAACCTACCTTCTCGCTTCGATCTCAGAAAGCCAGAATTTAGAGAAATCCAACATGTTCTGATGACCATACAATATAGTGTATCTAACAGCGTTTCAAATCCAGACAGACGTTCCAACCCCCTTGATATGGATATCAAAAGAAAAGGTTTGTCGAGTGGAATACATACACGTCATTCTAAACCCAATATGGCGGAGGCCCTACGATAGCCGACTACCTGATCAAGGTGGTTGTATGTGCTTTGAACTGAATGGCATGGGGGCGGCTAAAATTGCTATACTGCTAACTTATATAACTCAAGTCAAGGTGAGCACGTCCCGACGGCTGAATGGAGCATTCTTTTTAATAAAAGATTCTGGACTTAGTCAGATTTCATATTTTTTGTTAATGGAGAAAATAATGTATTTCTCCAATTGTATGAACTTAAAAGTAAGACTGAAAAGTAAAAAATAAATAAATTAAATTTAGAAAATATTTTTTTCAGTAATTTGGGCTATCGAATAATTTTCAACATTTGTAAAAAGAATTTTCTAAATGAAACTTGATTCGAAACTGCAACGTAGTACATATTTCCATAGTGTACATTTACAAATGCGGGAAGTTCTTATTACGAGTTAGAGATTTCCAAAAATAAATATTCCGTGACAGGTAAGCCAAAAAAACAAAATATGCATTGAGCTGAATGTAAATAAAAGTTCAAGAAAACCAACATAAACCGTAAAAGGAGGGATGAGACGTTTCAGTTAACCATAAATATGAGACTGTGGGACATAATAATGAATTTGCGTGCTAAAGGAACCTTTTCTCAGCATGAAACAGTTGAAGAGGTAAAGTTTCTTAGACAGAAAAATTGTAACAATCAAAATGAAAGGAGTAAAATTGCTGTAAATCACAAAGGCTGTCTTCCTTGAATTTTGAAGGTATAATTAATTTTATTTTGCGTTTTACTTTCCTGTGCATTTACACTGTTCAAATTTGGGCAAACATCCTGTAGTAGTAAATGAATGGAGAGCTCGCACTCCATAAAATGGCCTATAGGCTATAATCCTATTTATCTAGATTTGAAACTACGTCTAATGTAAAGCCTTTCAACAACAGGTTATGGTTGTAATAAATCTAAATCATATCGGCGGAATAAGTTCTTCATGGAAACCAGCCGCATATCCTATATTTAGAATATGGGAAAACATCAACGTCTGCTTCTGCAAATAAACTTGAAGAGCCTCAGAAACGTTTAGGTTAAAAAACCTCTCGAAAAGTAGCCAAGAATAGACAAAATAATATGCCAGTCGTGCTCTTAAAAAAAATACTAGAATTTCTGATTTTCTGGTCGACGGTAATTCTCAGGGGACGTAAAAGACCTTTCTCCGAAAAAAATTTTCACAATCAAAATTTAATCATTCCGCGGAGGAAATGCGTTAGTCCTAAAATTACTCCTTTTTCCCCCACTCCTCGTAGATGCGACGTGGCGTAATATTGAAATCTTAAATAAATCTTACTGCAGACTCGTAGTCTTTCTTTGGTCTAAAACATTTTTTTGAAAACGTCAATTTATTTAGTTTTTTGAGGAAAAAAATTGAAAATTTTGAAACTTTGAGTAAAAACTCGAAAATAATTAGATTAACAGAAAGATTGCAAGGGACCGAAAGTGCTTATATTTCTACAGAGAATCTAATTAACTTTTTTGAAAAAATTTTTGTATGCACTTTTGACGAAAAAAAATCATAAAAGTTATTCCGACTTCCTGTAAAAATTTAAGCACTTTTGGTCCCTACCAATTTTTCTGTCCACCTAACCATTTTCGAGACTAGAAGAATGCTCTCTTAAATCAAATATCCCAATACAGTGTGGCCAAAGGACTTTAGTACGTGGTCTCTGGATGCCTGTCGCCCTCAAGTGTCAATCAAGACTTTTCATGACAACATGATCTGTTGTGGGTAACGCGAACTCCCCGTTTACTCGTGGGATATGGATTCTGACGAAATCTACAAAGAACCCGATGTGCATTACACTGTGACTAGACCAGTGAGTAATTTAGACATTTATCATACACAATTTACACACGACTGAAAGAAAAATTGTGGTGGTTTACGAAGTCTTGGGGGCAGGGGTTGGTACACTGCCAGAATCTCCAGGTGTGCCTAAAGGTTCCATCTGGATAATCGGAAAGGTGTAGCCCATTAGCTACTGTGATGTCTCGCAGATGACATCACAGTAGCTAGTGGGCTACACCTTTCCGATTATCCAGATGGAACCTTTAGGCACACCACATTTTTTCTTTCAGTCGTGTGTAACTTGTGTATGATAAATGTCTAAATTACTCACTAAAGAGAATTTCTAAAGTACCGATTTGTTTTGGGAAATATGGAGCCGGGTAGTAAGTGTCGCCATCTCACCTCCAGCGAAATGCTTTTAGTTGTAGGAATGCTGCAAGGTGGTAAAACACAAGCTGACGTAATGTCAATAGAAACGTAATTTGCCGATTGTTGCAGCGAAAGTGTGAATCAGGAAGCCCACGAGAACAACACACTCGTAGGTTCAGGTCAACAACTTCGGCACAAGATCGCTATATCATTCTTCAAGCTCGACGGGATCCGACATTGACGGCTCGCCAATTGGTTTCAAGCCTCGCCACAACGCACAGCGTCACGGTTAGCGGTCAAACAATCAGGAATAGATTGCTTGAGTCCGACCTTCATTCTCGTCGCACCTTAAGATGACCAGCCCTTCGACGTGGGAATCAGGCGAGGTGTGAGCTGCATCAACATTGGGATTTGGAGCAATGGTTCAACGTTTTGTTCACCGATGAATCGCAATTTGGATTTCACTCAGATTCAAGGCGTATGCGAGTATGGGGACGATCTGGAAATTCGGAAAGGCTCAGATCAGTTCAGGAAGTCCACAGCTACCAAGGAGGTACTGTTATGATTTGGACCGGGATAATGATTGGCGGGCGAACATCTCTCGTTTTCCTTGAAGGCAACTTAAATGCAGCGGGCTATGTTAGGGAAATACTGGAACCTGTTGTTCTTCCGTTCGCACAGGAAATAGGTCCGGAATACATCTTAATGCAATATAATGCCAGAGTTCATACTTCAAGAAGAGTGGTTCCGCTCAAATGAAATCAACGTTTTAATGTGGCCTGCTCAGTCTCCGGATTTAAATCCCATTAAACATACATGGGATAGACTCCAAAGAACCATTGAACAAGATTTGTCATCAGTGGTTTCTCGAAACGACCTATGTGATTTGCTTCAAGAGCATTGGATACTAATACCACATAATTTCCTCGATAACTTAATTCAATACCAAGGAGATGCCGTGCTGTTCTATCTGCAAGAGGAGGCAACACTTCTTACTAATCTAGGGCTGAATAATGTCCAAAAACTCCATTGTTTATTGAGTTAACAAATAAATATAGAGCTAATTTTATTAAAAAAGTAAAAAAAATTTTTGCTTTAATTACTCCCACCCCATTTTGAATTTACTTGAAAAGGGTTGAGTATACAATGCACATGCCTGTCAAGAAATGCAAAGAACCGGTAGTTGTTCCTGTAAATGGCAGTGGAAAAACCCAGTGTTTCTTAGCATTGTTTGATGCATGTATATTTAAGTGCAAGTGGAATCTGTCTTAGGTACTTCACAACTCCCTTGAGTAAACAGCAGTCAATGTCATAAACAATCTCACATAATATAAACAATTATCTGATTAGCGAAAATTTCCTACGCTTTTTATACTATCTCCCAAGACAGTGACTTCCCCAACTACATATAGGAAAAAAATTACCCGCGGTCATGAAAATCAATGCATCAGGTAAGGAACAAAGCAAATGGGCTTGAGTTTCATACCAATATTTCTGCTCAACGTGAACGTAGTTTTTTGCACGTTCCTGATTAGGTCTAAGGTAGAAAGAACCACCTGGAAATAGCATCGGAGCACGACAAAGCTACTCATACACCCCTAACTATGGAGACTTTGCAGAAATTCATAAAATTCATAAATTTCTCCTAAGTGAAAGCTTTTGAAAAGTTCGCAGAACTCATTTCAGTACGAACTGAGACGTTACAAGTACCAGACATTCAAAAGGATCGCTAAGGCTTTGCCAGTTAAAACCGAAAGGAGCAATCTAAGGTGCTTAGAAGAAATACCAGGAAAACGCACAGATTTAAACGCTCAGTCGAGGTTGACGCTTTGACCGGACACAACGGTATTTAATGTTAAGCGGTGTATTTTTTATGTACAGCAAACAGAAAGTCTCGGTTAATTGGATTGGCGATTCTTTTGAACGGCTTTCATAATATTTTGGTGTTATTCTTGTGGCCTTCAGACTTCTTACCTTGGCTATAGGAAAAGTCTACCTTCTCTGGAACATGTGTGAAGATGTGTCTTTGTCGCACCTAAGTGAAATACGCGCTGAAGTGGGGTGAAACGTTTGAATGTTTTTCAATTTAATAAACTTAACTGAAGTACTTATGAGAATGTGAAGGTGGTAAAAATTAGATAAGTGAAGGAAAAAAATTGAAAAAAATACAAAGGCCTTGTCAATGGAGTGCAAAATCCAATGAGTTTGTGTTTTCGTTAATTAACGCATTTTGTGCTGATCAAAATGATTTAAGTTTAAAATAAAGTTATAAATTATAAAGTGAAGTGTTAGTTGCTCTTTCACTATGTGATTCTTTATGGATTTTAAATTTTCTACATCATGTACTTAGGTAAGATTCTTACAAGATTTAATATACTTATTTTAAAACACAATAAACAAAAAAATAGTAATAGTAAAAATTGGAAATGTTACGTAACTCGGGCATGAATAAATAATTATAGAAGGTTTTTAAAGCTTTCAGAGAATAAGAGTTGGTTGGTTGGTTAGTCGGGCTGTTTGTTCCTAAGAAGCACCAAGTTCACTCGGAGGCCATGAAGGCCCATCGTGAATGCCCCTTAACAAGAAGAAGCATGGTCAGAACTTAAAACCATCCAGATCTCTGTATGAATCTATTTAAGTCCACCAGTGCTATCTCAGCTAGGTCGTCCAAATTGTCAAAAACCTTGCTCCCAAACATTCGCAGTGCAGGTGCACTATGGACTCAATTTCTTCTTTATCTCTGCAGCTTCTACAGAACTCATTCGATGGTACGCCGAGTCTAATGGCCATAGCTCCTATGGGGCAGTGTCCGCTGATGACGCCGACGAGTGTTCGAATGCGCTTTCTATCGAAGGATAGTCATCAACATAAGAGTTAGTAAGTAAGTTATTGAAATTCTTTCTGCGGTATTAGCTTAAATTTTTTTAATTTATTAAACCATTCGCACACTACTTGGAAGCAAAAGATAGGCAACTTTCATTGTAGAAGCAGATTCGGTAAAACAGTATCACGCTATATCTATCTATCTATTACTAAAACAAAAACACTTTTACTTGCTAAGGTCCTTATGAGTCTTACAATTTAAAGGACTTATAACTTTAACGAACTTCTATTTCTTCCAATTCCTCACTGAAGAAATTAAAAGATGTTATCTTTCCTGAGGAAGATTAACATCTCCATTTCCGAACTTTTCCTTAATATTGCTTTATTTATAGTCCAATATATTTTAATTAGTTAGAATTCGGGAACTTCGTTGAGTTGGCTTCTCTTGTAACATCCCAGTTGTTGTATGCTGTCGTAAAAAACCGGTCAAGGACGTGTCATTTTACATGGTTCATAAACTTATATTTACTACCATTATCTAAGTAATTTTCAATGGAATTTGTACGAAATTTTCCTTTTTACTTCGTTATATATACTACTGCCGTGAATTTTTTTATGTATCCAAAAACAACCGTTTAGCTGGCAGGGGTGTGGACACTTGACTCTAACAAAAATTCGCACTTTAAAGCTTAATATTTCGCAAACGGATCCCTGCATCGGTAAAATAGTTTTCACACATCCATAATACTGTTGAACGACCTATTCAACGACACCCCACACCATGGGATAGACGAGAAAAAAATACATCCCCACTGTACATATAGGGGAGGTACCTGATTAAATTACATGCCAAATTACAGCTTTCTAGTACTAAGAGTGTCTGAGCTAAGCCGCGGACGGACAGACGGACGCACATGGCAAAACTATAAGGGGTTCTTGTTAACTATGGCAACCTAAAAAGGCAATAAGCACTTTTGGCGGCATAAATTTGTTTGTTTATTGTATTATAGTACAAACTCCTGATTCGTACAATATGTTGCAAGAAAAAGATTTCGGGAATTTTGAGTTTTCGACTTTCTTAATTCTCTCGCGCCTAATGGCACTAAAATGAGACACGGTATGCCCGAGTAAAATTTATACTTTTTCAAATTCAGCCAGCTGTAGGCAATTATCAATAAAAGACGCACGAAATAGTCCAAACCAAGCACGGTACGCTCTAACTTTTTTTAGATTGAAATTTAAAATAAAAACAATAAAATTATGTTCGTAAATTAACTCATTCGAAACCGATGTCTGCAAAAGCAAAACTATATCAGCTGCAGCATCGTTTGTGCAGTTGATTCTTATTATTCTGGGCTTAATAAATACTATAACTGAAACTGGAAAATCTATGAAAATAAAAATAACAAATTTCAGTTAATTTGTATCATTATTATTGTCAAGACTCATATTGTGAATCATTGGCTCTTGGGAACAATTTTAATCCAGATGGTGGTTAGATTTTCCATAACCTACGCTTACTTACTTCTGATATTCTGTTGAGATCCAGCTAGTGAACTTCCAGTCTGTCACTTGTTCTATTAGTCATCAAATGTGTATCCAAGAGAAGGATAACCAATATGTTTGCACCACCAACTTGGCCAGCCGTCTTTCTCATTGGTGTGCTATACTGCCAGTTACTCTGCCGCAAGGTCTCTCCATCTGATCGAGGTTAATCGTCTGGATCTTTACGAAGTCCGTTACAAGACCGTACTTCAATCTATTTCCTGCTTTCTTGAGGTTCTCCGTCGGTCACCAGATCATCAGATTGGTTCCACCTGAGGTGTCGTTCCCATATTTCTGCATGCGTAACACTGTGGATTTGTCTCTAATATATTGATTTTGGTTTCTCAACCTCTTTTGTATGGTGTCCTTGTCCACAGGTTCCTCCGGGACGAAGATCATCATTCTTCTATCATCCATACGGTCCACCCTCAAGTTATCGCCTTCGCAAAAGTTGGTCATCACTCCACGGTTTCGCATGCCCAGGGCTTGGATTGTTGATCAACACATCTCAGTGTTATCAGACCATCCTCCAAGATCACCGAGTTCACCCCTAGCGTTTTCAGGGAGGGAGTCTATATCCTTCAGCAAAAAAGAGGTACTTAGGACTTTAAAGACCTCTAGTTTTGCCGGCTCTAACCCCCCCCCCCCCTTCCCTGCTCGCGTTGATCAGTTGAGTGGGATTTTTTGAATCTCTTGACCATTTGGCTGACCTCCTAAATTTTCGCATCCCTCCTAGCGGCTTTTTCTTACTTTCTCCTTTCCAGTCTTCTCTTACGCTTGAGAACTTGAGTCTCAAACCCAGGGCCAGAACAAGTATGTACCGTCTTCCGGATAGCTGAAGCTAATCATTCTGAGGGTAATTTTTTCACAGCTACTTCCGCTGTGAGTACCGTGAAGGAGAAGTAGGCAAGCTGTTGGGGTCTAACATCCCCTCCATCCTGATTTTACTTTCTTCTTTTTAGATTTATCTCTTCTGTCCACCCTACAACACCAGTATAAGGAGTAAGTTAACAACTCAAAAGTTATTCTTATGATCCAAACAAAAGGACTATGCCAAATATTAAAAATGAAATTAAGATGAAATTAACGCTTACCGCAAAAACCACTCATGCACACACACACACACACACACTGGGTAAAGATTAGGAAGGTAAACTCTAGTGCTTACTTTTTTGTACACTTAGTCTATGATCTCTTAAATACTCCTCCCTGCCTAGAGAAATATAGTGATCTATTCCTGCAAATTTTCAAAATTATTATGCAAAATCCCTTTTGTCTTTAATCTTCTTAGGAGGGACGGGGGAGAGGAAAAGGCGGTTGGGTGGTGGCGGTTTTAAAATCGAAACTTGTTAACTTTTTTTCCTCCCTTAAAGAATTTTTTGTATTTTCCTCTTACAAACGCTATCAACCAAAGCGCTAAATTAAAACAATTCACGCAACAACACAGTGGTCCCAAATCTGAAATAGCTGGCCAAAATATGAAGGTTTGCATTGATTTTTGTTAAAATTTGTATACAATAGTTTTTCTGGTCGTTGATTACGAATTTGAGGTCAAATTTAAAAATAACAACGGTTAGACCTAGTGGACTTATTTTCCAAAAACTCACACTGCATAGGACTTGATCTTGGTGGGTCTTTTGCTCCCTGATTACGAATTTAAGGTCAAAATTTTGAAAACTAAGATTGTGGTCACAAAGGGTTGACATATTTTTCAAAAAATCATTAGAACGGCATGAAACTCAGTGTTCTGATTTCGAATGTAAATTAAAATTCGAGATAAAGCAAGCTTTTTACATATATTTATCGAAAAACTCTCTAACTAATTCCCGTAACCCCTTATGTAATGAGGCATGAGGCAGGAGAATAACTTCACCCGAGTCGATACAACGATTGCAAGTGGACCTAGAATTTAAAGTTGATTCCGAACCACTGACATTTTCTCTGCAACCCCCAATGGCCTTTTTATCACAATCTGTTACTCCTATCTTCAAGAGAATTCAATGAGAACAGCGTGAGTCTTTCTTAATATGGAGGCAGAATATGAGGATTATTCAAGGAAAGACCCCTAAAAGCAGATCTCAAAAATAAGATACGCTTAATATAAACCGCATAAAAAGGGGATCAAACACGACTAGCGTATTCTAGAATAGGCCCGGCAAAGGCACAATAGAGAAGTTTTGTTATGTTAGGGTTGTCGAACTTTTTAACTTTTTTTTTAATAAAACCAAGGGATGCGTTAACTTTGTTTACAAGAGAATCTATGTACTCCTCAAAGGAAATAGTGGTACGTTTAAGAATATTCAAAGGTTGGTAGTTAATAGAACACCATTTATAAAGGAATTTAAAGGTGAACAATTCTGTTCATTAGGAACACTACGACAAATTTTGGCGTCGTCAGCGTAGCAAAGAATTTTCGAGTGATGGAGGATGGTTGATACATCATTGACGTAAATGACAAAAAGCAATGGTCCAAGCTGGCTACCCTGTTTCACCCCTGAGGTATAAGGTATTGGTATTGGTATTGATTCTGTCGAAAGTTTTACTGAAATCAATAAGGATGCAATCGACTTGCTTACCGGATTCAATAGCGGAAACGCAGTACTTGGAGAATTGTAATAAATTGATGGACTAAGAATAATAATGTACTTCTATTTTGGTGGAACATATGAGCAAAAGTAGTGACGAGAATTTTTTTTTTTTTTTGTGGATTATGAATATTGTATACTTTGTGGAGTGAGAACTTCTGGAGTGCGGTCAAAAAGACTTTCACTATTACTTCTCTATAAAAAAGGATGGAAAAGCGTCTCTCTGGCGAGAAGTTCAAATGTTGCTGTCGATGAAAAATTTATACGTTCAATATTTTGAACATCTTTTCCGAAAGTTATTTAAAAAAAATTAAAATCATGGTCTTCGTGGCGTGGGACTATTGCAGTTTAAACGTTTAATTAGTAAAAATTTTTATACTTCCTCACACTAATATAATATTTTTATTTTTACAGGCAAAATGGTCACATGAACGTAAACACAAAAACCTCCAGGAATACTAAGGCTGATACGTAAAGTGCGATAAGAAGTTCAAATTGGTTTTAAAGTTATCAAAATGCTGAGTGATAAATTAAGTGCCTTAGCAATGTTAAAGTGGCATTATTGCACCGAGGACATCACATCCCTAATAATTCTTTCAAATTCGAAGACATTTTCGCTATTATGAAATGTGAAAGTTGCATCGCTGCCGTTAAAGAATCGACCTCTTTACGTCGCATGTCATCCAGAACTTGAGGGTAACGAACACTTTCAGGCAAAAATTTTATAGTATGAAATCGGCCATCATTACGAGGTAAGTTGCACGTTGTTTTAGTTTTGCGCAATAAATATAATGTTAATACATTTTTACTTATTGGATTACATGACGCCGAAAACAATCGATAGACTGACAATATTCTTTCGCACGCCTTTTTCGTCAACCTATTTTTACAAAGCATTGTTACCAACAAGTTGCTCTATATATATACCCAAATATGATAGGTAGCTATAAGCAGTTGCAGTAAACAATATAAATCAAATGACTTTGCAAGTCAATCAACTTGTTAAATATTTTTATAACCAAAAGTATTACGTGTTTCTTTGAGAAATACGTCTCTTGTAAAATATTACTACCTTGAAAGTTTAACCATGAAAACCACGACAATCAATAATAATCGAACTTAAGCAGTTTTCAGTTGAATCACGTTTTGGCAATCTAAATATAATCCAGGGTGGAGACGAAATAGGGTCGTGAAACATTCGAAAATGGAAATGTGAACTTCATAAACACAATAAAAAAAATTTTTTTTTGGCATCCAAGAGGGCCTCTAAAATTTTACTATATTACACAATGTTGATGCATTCGTTGAAAGGCAAGTGAGTTTTTCTAGGCTGTCAATGTTAATGTGGCCAGTAAATATTAAAAGCAGCTCCTATAAAAGCTGCAACAGGAAAACAGGGTTAGCAAAATCTGAAGCTTTCAGAAATTACATTTCCGTGAGACGGAAGAGAATTTTTAACCTTTACCACGTATCCATGCAAGGTTGAAAGATTGAGTCGAGATTGGATTGAATTTCTAACCCGCGAACGAGTTGAGTTCTCAACTGTTATACCCTCTATATAGTAATACTTTTATCAACCGTTTCAAGTGACAAAAAGTGGAACATGGTTTCCGAACCCAAAGCTAGCATTGTATTGAGAGACAGGTATCTCTTTAGTAAATTAACTAACTCCATCTAATAAGTAAGAACAACCCTTACAATAGAAGTTTGCATCCAAAAGGCCTGTAGCAAACCACCAGGTGACCACCCCGTATGTAAGTATAGGTCTAATAACGCTGACATAAAGACAGCCCATCTATTTCTCGAGAGATGAAAATCAATGTAATTAAACTTGTCATTGAAGAGACTTCGATGCCAATGGCTCATTCATACCGCTGTGAGTTCGCAGGGAGCGAGCCGGACCGGAGATATTCAGAGACTCTAGCAGCCCTGGAGAATTCGTTGTGCCACGCAAACAATCGAAAGCAAAAGTAATTTTACAGTTGTTACGCCTGTTCTCAAGAGTATCCAAAGAGAATAATTTGAGTATATCCAAATAAGGTGGCAGAATATGAGGATGGCCACTAAAGGCAAATCTCAAAAATCTACTTTGGATGGCCTCGATGAGATTAATATGGACCGCATAATAGGTTGACCAAACATACCTAGCGTATTCCAGATTAAGTAAACCATCACATTAAGTAAACTCTTTTGACCAACGTTTAATAAAACCTAAGATCTCATTAACCTTATTTACAAGAGAATGTATGTGGTCATCAAAGGAAAAGTGAATGTCAAGTATGACCCCCAAATCCCTGGTCTTGTCAAGTCAAGGACAGCCCTTTGATGCGTTTTTGACCGGAAGGGAAATATGGGAATGAGAGAACTGGATAGTCTTGTTTTTGCATTGCTGCGAGCTAGATAACATCCAAGAGGCGGAGCGGATATTTTTAATTCAATTTTTAAAAACCCACGGAGAGACCTTCTCTCGAACCCGGGAACCATGGCATGGTGGTGGTGCCGCTCAACCAATTGATCCAACTCCGTCTCCGAAGATCTGAAGTGACATTTACACTTCGGGTTTAATCAAAAATTCATTAAACTCGCATTGGTGCACAAATTAGCTTGTTATATAGAATCGTGACGGAAGCGATTTTAATACCTTCCTTAATTCACTTTTTTTTAAATAATATGTCTCTACAATTTCTTAAAAAATAAAGCGGAAAGAGCAAATAATTGTATTCCTACTTAGAGTGGGCCCAAGTTTCCTTTAAAGCTAACCATCATTGAACCAGAAATTGCCTCTAATCCTGTTCCGGTTTCTATCGTAAAAGCAAACAACAACCGGAAGGAATCTGGTGGTTAGTGAAAATTTATTGTGTCGACTGCAATGCTAAGGTACCTTGCATATCATTTAAAAACTTAGGGGTACCTAAAAGTTTTTTCATTGCATGACTTTCTTCCTTAATGCGAAATTGCACGAAGGCAAAACTTGTAAAAAGTGACCATCGAAGTGTGTGACTAGAAGGATTTACTACGCTCAACCTTAGATTAAATGTCTGGTATTTCCAGGATTGGTCCATTCTTTATTTACGTGACTTCTCGCATCATTTGCATAGATGTCCTACATAGATAAGCATGCATGAGCCTCTTGTAGAAATGCAAATTAAAAAGTCGATAGAATGTTTTTTAGTTAAAGTAATTATAAAACGCTCACGGCAATTTTCTGTTCTTATTTATTCCATAGAACGGGAACCATTCGTATGCAAATGTTTTCTACTAGTGATTCATATAGCAACACAGCTTGTTCCGTAGGAAATTGCTCTGCTAAAAATGTTTTGATTTGATTAAGTAACTGACAAGCGGAAATGTATTATTTACAAAATTCAACTGATTTTCTCTTAATTTGAATACACGAAGTATTAGATCTTTGGTATCTAAGAAACAAAGGTATTCTGATAAAACGTAATATCGATGAAAGCTCTTAAGCGATTCGGTATAAGGTAAAGCATAAATAATGCACAAAACTAAACTTAAAGGTAGCATTTATCGCAATTAGCTATTTCTCTGCAATTTTACTAAGAAAACGCAACACCAATTTTAACATGACTCCGTGACATAAGGCGTCTTCTAGAACAAGTGAAAGGCCGACATCCAGGTTGTACTATTGTAATTTACCTTCTTATGGCCTTTTATCGTGGTTTATTAAGTCAATGCGGCGGAAAATTTAATTGCACGCTGCCGCAATTTAACATAAAACTTCAGTTTAGTAAGCTAACCAACAATCCCTACTTAAGCCTTTCTTTATTCACCTTACAAAGGAGAAATTATCGCGAGGAAATTGACCAGTTCTGGTGTTTGCTTGGGAATTGCGCTTCTTATGCAAATTAACTTTTCACCAGGAGGCAGAGGAAATCGAAGCGTATGAGTACTAAGTAAATTATAAGGAGGAATAAATTTCGCGGAACCACGTAAGGTAAGAGCTTTCAATTGGTCCATTGAACTGCGTGCTTTGTGCGTACTTCTTCGGAAATCAACATCTGTACAACAAAATAAGTCTTACTCAGAGATGGGAATTTTTATTCGAATAAAGATAAAAGCTAAAAACTTAAATAAATTGAAAAGTCGAATCAAAATTTATGTGATTATAAAAATTATTTGTTATTTGGAGAATTGTTCGCAGATAATTATTTGTTATTTGGCGTCGATTATTTGAATTTCAATTTCAATTATTTGATAATCAAATAATTATTCGTTATTTGATGAACTATTCGCAAATATTTATCTGTAATTTGGTGATTTTTATTCGAATTTTTAATAATTATTTATTATTTGAACGGCTCTAACAGAGCGTTGGAGTCATTGTCTCCATAATTTTGGTGAGTCCGAAATCGTCGCTCTTGATATTTCAATGGCTTTTGATAGAGTCTGGCATGATGCCCTTTTAGCCAAACTTTAAACATTTGGTCTGCACCCTACCCTCGTTAAATAGATATAGATTTTTTTGTCGGACCGTTGACTGAAAATGAGGCCATTGCAACGGTTTTTCGTCATTTTTTTTCCATGCTTCCAGGCTCCAGGGAACGGGAAAACCAGCTAGACCACCATTTTCTGACATGCTCTTTCGAATGGCATCAAAATTTTTGCAAAAAAAATTTCACTCAAAATCGACAAAAATCACTGGCCTATGGATGATTTTTTTGGTGAAAAAATCTTTTGTTACGAAATCAAATTAAAGGGGTCTCATTCGAAAGAGGACGCCAAAAGCAAGTAGTTTGGAAGGTTTCACTGGAAAGTATCTCAATTTGACGAAACTGGAAAGATTTTTGTATCCCCTGGAAGCGTTTCGTTGATGACTCATTTTTCATTCAATGCGCAATTTTCAGCCTGGAAAATTATCCCAATCCACAGTTTAGAATATCTACTTTCAAATGGCCCTGGATATTTTACTGGAATTCATCGAATTAGTTACGTAGCTGGATTACCCCTTCCTCTTCCCACCACACTGTAGGAACATATTTTTGTCATTATAAGGAATGGGGGATCATACTTTATACCCACAGCAAAAAAATCAACCAAATCGGTAGACACATAACGAAGTTAGGTTTCACCGTTTAACCACAACACGCCCAACCCCGCCACTATGCAATACGTATTTCGGCCATCTTATAAAAATGGACCATTTAGTTATATTTTTTTCTTTATAGCACAAACAACGATGGCTGGATTTTTATATATGTCCCCTGTTCTAATGAAATTATTTTCTTTGTTTCGGAACCTTAATTTTGGCGATATAATGTCCGCCAGTACAACATGTTCCATAACGCCGACCCCAATAAAGTCTCCTACTTCTAACTTATGTATAATTAAGGCATTTTTTGTTGTTTTAAGATTGTTACGTAGTAGTGTTAATTAAACATTAAAACAGCCGTTTATTTTAAAAAGGACGTAAGTCACCTCGTAAAATCTCTCAAATCTGAGACTTCAAAAAAATTATTAATTAGCGTCATTATGAAGGTTATTATCATTAAAAGTAACAACAATAAAAATATTTGAAGCTTGTTAATATTTTTAAATAAATTAGAACACAAAACTAAAAATACTTCTTAAAATGACTTATACTACTTTCAAAATAAATGGCTTGATTAGTTAAAGCTTACTCGTTAAAGCGAAATATTTTTTTAAATAAGTATAACCATCATTTTAGGTGCTTTAGTATAAAGTACTCCCTTTAAAGCTCACTAGAGTAACCGTGAGAAAGGTAATTGTTACCTAAAACCCACAAAAAACAGAATAAAAATATGTGAACTAACTCCACGTGTCGCGTCTCTAACTTCAACCTTTTCCTTAATTTACTCCATGCAAAAAAAACGTAATAATTATGTTTCAAGAAAACGCCAACATTTCACCACTCGTACAGGAATGACTTAATTAAAATTGCTAAATTAAGAAATTTATTTGTTTTCTTTTCAGCCTATTGCTACTCTTTTTGTTCAACAACAACGAAATGACCACGTCGCAGCAAAACATTAATTCCTCCTTGGACTACGACATCGGGGAGAACTACGACAAAAACCAGAGACCAAGTAAGTAATCTGTCATATCGTGATTTAAGGCAAAGGTAAAAACTTTTGGAAAGAATTTCCATCCTGCAAATTCCCCACGGGCTAACATTTAACGTTAATTTGTAATAATTTTTTATGTCAAATCGCTCTATTGTAGTAGTGTTAAGGAATGCCATTAAGTAGCACGCAATTTTTTTAACCTTGGCAGTCACGGATTACAAAGGAATTGTAGCTATTTTTAGAAATTCGGGCGGAGCTCCTAGAGTACATGAAATTTTACTTCAATGCCGAACGTATGAGCTAATTACGTAAACTAGAGTGATAGTGTTGGATTCTTGCGCAGAGAGTGTACACACATTTTAAAAAGTCATTAGTTTCGGTTTGCCATTATTGCCTTGAAGCTGCTTTTCATCGAAGAAGTTAAAGTATAAACTGCCATTACGTACAAATGCCCGAGTTATTTTCGCCTGGAGAGTGGGGATTATATCTAAGCGATTGCTTCTTGAAGTTAGTACCCTAGGTTTTCTTCAAACTTACTCCTGACTACTATCGATAGATCGCTCGCATAACAGATAATGTAGAGACCTTTCTTTGACAACGCTTCAAGTACTTCATCAATCACTATCACCCATAAGAATGATGAAAGAATCCCTCCTTGTAGAGTTTCTCTATTAACCAATGCTTTCAGTTGTTCATTTCCAAAACTTGTCTTAATGATTCGGTCTTCCTCCCTCCTTGCTATAACTTACATATGTGGTCTTCCCCCTCCTTGCTATAACGCATGTGGAAAGGGTATAAGAGGCCCAACGTAAATAAGGTCCAAATAATCGCTTGAATTGGTGCTACTGGAAAGCTACACACTAGCCCAACGGACGCTATCATTGTTATTCTGCCCTAATCCATCTTAATTTCTACATCAATTATCAACATACTAAATTGGTTTACACGTCAAGATGTTGGGTTCTGTTCCCTTCCCACCTCTTGTTTTCAAATTTTCAACATGAGACCAGCTTCCGGGTCCATCCCCACTCCAACCCATAAATTTTTGCCGTGGTACCAAGGGGGGAACATATTCTGTACATCAAAAGAAGAATCATCCAAATCGGTCCACGCGTTATGAAGTTAGAATGCCCTTCCTTACCGCCATCCCCACCCTAGGTCAAAATGTATCCTCATATGTAGTACCAATGGTGGATTAGGCTCTGTATAACAAAAAATAATCATCCAAATCGGTTTGCGCGTTAAGAAGTCGAGTCCCGCCCCTCCTCCACCATTACCCAATAATACTAATACATTTATGTCGCGGTACCAGTGATGATATTCTACACATCAGAAACAGAATCATCAAAATTGGTCCACGTGGTACCCCCCCCCCCCCCAAAACGTTTCTATTATTAGTGATGGGGGTCGTACTTTATACAATAGAAAGAGAACTAAATAAAAAATACGCGTCTAACTTAGAACCTTTACATTTTTGGGAAGTCGGTTAAGTATAGGCTTATAATTCCTTTCTGCCAATTCCAGCCAACCTAATGTGCAAATTACTGTGCTCTCATAATAGCCTGGAACTAACAAGTCTTCAAATGACTGTCCATATCATGCGATGTACTCTCCTGAGAAATAATTAGCGAAACCCGTCATAACAAAGGTTCGGAGAATTATAATTAGTTAACTGTGCGACCCCATCCTGCCACCTGTCGTTCTTGTTAAATATTTAGCATAGCAATTTAGGAACAAGTGCACTGTGGCCCAGTTTTCTTTCGAAGTAATATAGTACTGAAAGGTCGAGACAGGATGGAAGTCCTTGTCTAACCTCAAGAGTATACCGAGTTAAGGTTCCTACGAATTAGCGTGTCATGTCATGATTTAGATTGGGAAACCAAACTTTCACCCTCCCATTAACTAATTGTAGCGAAATGTTGCCAACTTGCTCCTTTTCTCATTCCTTCGAAATTAACTTTTACTCCTGGAGTTCAACTCAGCACCGACAGACTAGCACTCCTTCACGGAATCTTTCTGTGTACATACATGCTGAAAATGTATTAATGAGTAGTCATGATTAACCGTTATTTTCAGTTGGCTTAGGTGCTATTTTTAGAAGAAAGCCAAAGTCTATAAAAGCTCAAAGCAATTTTATGATGTGCTGAATGGCAGGAAAATAGTAAGACAGTTCTGACTCAAGTTTTAAGAAAGTTTTTCGAAAGAGGTGGGAACAAATTTCTAGGATATTCCCGGGAAAGGTCTAGGTTTGTTTGAAATGTCATTAACATGGTGGACTTATCTTAAAAAAAATTTCAAATTTCAATAAGGCAAAAATTCTTACCAGGTCTACACAAAGATGCCTCATAAATAAAAATCCATCAAATGCACGTGAAAGACCACATCAACAGGGCGCACCTATTTCTAGTTGACTTGACCATAAAGTATGGCTCATCCGACAACTGCCGGATGTCAGGGGCGTCTGAGGAAATTAGAAAATGCGTTCGAGTTAGGAATAGTACACTCCCACAAGAGCTGTAATACTAACTATATCTAGGGACACCGGATACCACTAATCAAAGTGCTCTGTGACGTGTATTACGACGATCAATTTAAGAAAAATATTATAATCAATAAAACATTGAACTAAGAAGTTAAGAAGTCAAGGTGTGGTCATGGCTCGATTTTCGGCTGCAATCACATGCCAAGTGCCAGTTGTTACTAAATCAGAAGTAATTAGATGGCAGTTTTAATAATTTTGTAAATAGTCCTTTTGAGTACTTCTGATTATTTAAGAAGAAAAATGATGGTAACGTGTTTTCTGGCTATATGCCATTTTGGTTTTCTCCAAAGGATAAGCTCGCCGGCTCCAGGGTCAAGGCTTTTGAAGAAAACCAACCTGTGCCTAAATAGTATAATACTAAATTTATTCAATGCCTCAACGAGTATTACTTGTCCTATGTCTAGTTTGTGTGCGTTTCTGCAAATGAACTATAAGGAACCTCTTCTTCTGTCGCCTCTGCTAGGATGTTCGTGCTCCTCTTCGCTGTGGCGGTAAAGATTCCTGGAAACTATCCGGTCGTCATCGGGATACTATTCTGTCTGGTGGAAAGTATTGAATCGATCTCACTTCTACAGCAAGTGGCACCGCCACCCCGACTTCTTGCTTTTCCGCCGTGACCGACACCTGTCCGCCCTGGATGCTCCTGTTGGCGGAGGAGTTCTGTATGCTGTTCGCTGCAACCTACCATGTGCGATTGTTGACGTTGCTGGGCATGATCTTTTGGAGTTCGTTTGCGTGGTTTTACGGCTACCTCATAAGAATATA
The DNA here is from genome assembly GCA_964036015.1 of Leptarthrus brevirostris. Lineage (NCBI taxonomy): Eukaryota > Metazoa > Arthropoda > Insecta > Diptera > Asilidae > Leptarthrus > Leptarthrus brevirostris. The sequence continues at coordinate 1,844,344 of OZ038372.1, read as the reverse complement.
TTTGTCTCCACAACTTATATTCCACCAGGCTCGCCCCCTCACATGTTTGAGCAGTTGTCTGCTTCTGTCGAGAGTGTTATAGATCTCCTGGGCCCGTTGGATGACTTTCTGCTTTTGGGTGACTTCAATATGCCTACTGTGAACCTGGAGCTCTGGAGCTGACTTTTGTCTGCAACCCTCGTTTGCTGCTTCTCCGTCACATATACCTGCCTTCATAGATGGGGTGCTTCCTCTGTTGCAGGTCAACGACGTGGTGAACGACTCGGGTAGCCTCTTAGACTTGGTGTTCTCTTCCGACGCCTGCAGTACTCTCGTAACACGATGTCTATCGCCTCTGGTTCCTGAGTCTCGTCATCATCCGGTGCTTCATTTAGCTTAGTTTTGATCCTTTAAATTCTGTGGACTCTAGTAATTGTTGTTATAACTTTAAAAAGGCTGATCCCTGCACACTTTATGAATGGCTTTCCGCCTGTGATTGGTCGAATGTTTTTGACGAGTGTTTTGCTAATTGTGTTCCCATCTCTAGATCTGGAACCTCTCGCGCATCTCTTTGTACGAGGCGCTTAAAAAACTTGAAGAATAAAGATTGGAAGAGGTTTTGTACTTCAAGCAGCGATTCTGACTATTTAGCCTATTCCGCGTTGTCTACACATTTCCGGTCAGCTCCCGAATCTTCCTGCATCGACCTCTTAGATAAAACTAAGCAGACTCTACGCACTGAGATTAAGCAATTCTAGAATTCGTTAATTCCGGGCGTAACTCTGACGGTTAGACCTCTACGTTGTGTTTAAAAGTAATGATCCTCTGACGATCGCCAACCTCTTTGATTTGTTTAAGAATGCGTTTTCGGATTCCAAATGTGATATTAGCTTTAAGGATATTACGCATTTGACGAGGCGCCCACCGACTTTCCTCCAATCCAAGGACTTGATAAAGCCACCGTCTTAAAATATATCTCGAATTTGGATATTAGTTTCTAGTGCGGTCCTGATGACGTTCTTGCGTATTTTCTGAAAATTTGCAGTACTTATTTGGCTTCTGTTCTTTGTCATCTGTTTAACTTGTCTATTTATTCTGGTGTGTTTCCTAAATCGTGAAAACTGTCCACTATTTTTCCCCTTCACAAGAAAGGCAACAAATGCGATATCTCTAATTATCGATCCATCGCCAATTTAGGCTTGGGTAAGATTCTCAGGCCATGCTCTCTACTTCCATTGCAAATCTTATCTTAGCCACTTCCAGCACGATTTTATGAAGGGTAAATCTACCACAACCAACTCTTACTTATGTATTTCTGCTATTGAAGCCGGCCAGCAGGTTGACTGCAATCTTACGGTCTTTAATAGAATTAATCTCGAGATTCTCATTTATAAGCTATCAGTTCTGGGGTTTCCCTCAGTCTTTGTCCAATGGTTGCGTTCTTACTTGTCTATTCGTACACAACGTGTTTTATTTCGTGGTGCACTTTCTGATGAGATTAATAATTCCTCAGGTGTACCTCAAGGTAGCCATTTAGGTCCATTGCTTTTTATCATTTATATCAATGATATATCTTTGCTTCTTTCGTTCTGACTCAAAAATCCTTTGTTACGCTGACGATGCCAAAGTTTTCAGTATTGTTTCTAATACTGATAACCATACCCTTTTAAATTTTGACTTAGACACCTTCCGTAGATGGTACTTTATTAATTTCCTCCCTTTGAATATTAGCAAGTGCACTGTTATGTCATTCTCCCAGAAAATGGAATCCTCTGCACATCAACTGTGCCATTGAAGGTAGCCCATTGATTAGACTTGACAAAACCATATTAAATGCTAAATTTTCATTTGAGGACAATCTCGATGCTGATGGTCAGTACGTCTCTGGGTTTCGTTAAAAAATTGTCAAAGGAGTTTGACGAAACGTATATTACGATGCTTTTAAACTCCACTTTCGTCAGACCTATCTTGAGTATGCTAGTCCAATTTGGTCCCCATTCTATGCGGTTCACATCGATCGCACTGAGGCTGTCCAGTGCAGATTTGTTAGATTCGCCCTTCGTGGCCTTCCCTGGGATCATTCTCTTCGTCTTCCCCATACGCTGACCGGCTCATGCTGCTCTCTTTGGAATCTCTTAAGGTCAGACGCAACAGGTCTGGAATCATATTTTATTTTGACTGCCTGCGGGGTACGATTAATTCCCCGGAGTTTTTGGGTGTTTTGAGCAGTTAACAGGGAACAGTTAAATTTCGAACTTCCTTGGGGCATTAGAAAGAAAACCTCACTGGGTTCGATAAAAGAAAATTTCTAATCAACTGTAAATTATGATAGCCCCTGACTACAAACATAATTTTTTAATGGAATATAACTTGATATTTGATTTTTTGTCTGTTATTTAAAATCAAAAGAATCAAGAAAAATTATTAATATAATTTTAAAATAAACGTTTAAACGTCTGACAAGAAACAAAATTGTTCCAGTCCTGAGCGAGTCTAATTTAACGTATTTTATATCAAACTCTCCTATCGAAATTACGTAATATTTTCCCCTTGCGTGCAATTAATTTAATTACGTTCATGATAATAGTAATTTCTCCTCTAAGCTAGAAGACGATCTAAATCAGTGAACAAAGCAAATTCTCAAAATTAATTTCGTCTGATTTTTCGATTTTTTTTCCTGCGAAACGTAATTTTTCGCTCAGTCACGCAAGGCAACCGTAAAATTACTTCCTTCCCTTAAAGAAAATGTCAATTTACCTCAAGCTTACAAATTCCCCACAATCACACAAATGACTAAACATCATTAATTTTGTTTGCTGGCAGGCACATTAACGGACGTTTTTATTGGTTTATACATAAATAGGATATCCGCAGTAGACGAAAATAAGGAAGTAAGCGCAATTACAAAACAAATTTCTATCTTAACCGACTGATCAGTTTTTCAAAAACTTCCAGGAGATTTCTTTCGATGTATTCTTGCAAGTAATCTGGGAGGATAAGCGCATCAAGCCAAGGCATGAACCCAATGCCACAAGCAAATTTTATATTGAGCTTAAAATTGAAGAAAGGCATAAAATTTGGGTAAATTTTTCGAGTTTTTTTTATAAGGGCATATATGTGTTATAGTCTTTTAATTTGCAGGTACCTGACTTATACATACGACAACTTAGAGAAATGAAACTACTCAAGTTATTTGAAGAAATCTCTAGTCTGCGGCTTTATCAAAATAGTACAATTGCTCTTAGTATAGGGTAAGTATTTCTTAAAGTTCCGATAAAGAACTCCTATTGATAACACAGATCTACAAGCTTCTGCGGTTGGGCAGCTGGGAGTCATTTCCGAAGTAACTTGCTGTGCAGAATCCGAATCCGAGGTCAAAATTTGACCATTACGTCAGGATTTTGAGATATTCGCGGATAACTACTAAAAAATGGATTTTTTGGCTACTTTTAAGGTTATGTACAGAATGCACACAATTTTTTGGTCATTTTTTTCTAGTTGCATCATTTAATATTACTCTTACCCTTCAAAATAAGCTATTGAGCGGTCCCCTACGATTTTTTCTTGCAAAGTTATGACCATTTTAAATATTTAAAATCTACTTATATGAAATATGAACTTCATAATTATAAATGGTCATAACTCTGCAAGAAAACATCATAGGTGACAGCTTCATAGCTTATTTTAAAGGGTAAGAATAGTATTAAATGATGCAACTAAAGAAGAACCAAACAAATTTTTTGCATCCTGTACGTAACCTCAAAAATAGCCAAAAAAAAGCATTTTTTGAGTACATAACCTCAAATATCTCAAAATTCTGACGTATTGGCCCAATTTTGACCTTGGGTTCGGATTCTGCGCAGCAAATTACTTCGGAAATGACCCCCAGCTGCCCAACCACAATCATCACCCCATTTTTTGTAGATCTGTGTAATTTATTGTTGAGTACTAGAAGTCTTAGAAAATTTCTACAATTCGATAAAAGAATAAAATAGTTAAACAGATTAACCAGCAATACAAAAACAACTGAATTATGTAACAATTTCTTTCAGTGCTACAATTATTATAAAATGTGATATGGACTTCGTCTTGTACCCACTTGATGTACAAAAATGTCCGGTAGATTTCAGTAGCTGTAAGTAGAAAATATTAAATCAATTACAATTACTTTATATTTTTATATTTTGCAACAGATAAGTACTCAAAAAGAGACATGACCTTTCGTTGGAAGCCTTCGCAACCAATCACCTACCCCAATGACTTTGGCGATGGATTCTTTCGTCTTCCAAAGTATGTGGTCTCGTTTACAACTGAGCATCGACCTCATATAGTAAACTATGGCGATGGTAAATCTTCAATAGATAAATTTTTTTTTCAATTTTGTAAATCTTGCTTTTTAAGCTGACCACGCGTCTGCACGTTTAGAGATCACACTATCACGCGAAGTGAAAAGTTACCTACTTGAAAATTATCTTCCGTCAACGCTTTTTGTATCAATGTCATGGGGAAGTTTCGTGGTTGTCCCAGAAGTTGTGCCGGGCCGTATGGTGCTTCTGGTGACTACACTCCTCTCTTTGATAACAATGTTTGACACCGTCCGAAATAACTCGCCAGATGCACTGGAACTTAAATGCCTTGAGGTAAATTGTAGTCCACACCTTCATAAGCTTGCCATTTCCTATCTAATTACCTCCAGTTCCGTAAGTAAATTGTAGCATTATTAAAAATAAACATCCAGACGAAGGTTTCTAAAAACTGTCTTTCACTATATATAACGTTGTGCTCGCCCAATTTACATTAATGTAATCTTAATGATTTTTTGCAGGTGTGGCTGATATCCTGCACACTGTTTGTATTTCTTGCACTAATGGAATACTTTATTGTGCTTTTTGGTATACGATACGATAAGCATTGGCGAAACTCCAAGACAAGAATTACAACTATGTCAACGGCTCCCATCAATTTAGCTGCTAGTGGCATGAGTTCGGAGACACCGGTAGAAAAACGTGTTATACTTTCTTCGATACCTGGAATTAATTTGATTTGATTTTTTAGCTGACTTCTGTGCCGTCACAAAGAAAAAATGGAGTAGATCATGCAGTGAAAATGTTCAATTTAAACAAAGTAAAACCAGAAGCGCAAAACAATCAAAATAACGATGCTGCCCCTGCAAGGATAGAGCCCAATCGACCACGCCAATCAGCTGCAACAACTCAAGCACAACAGTCCGAAGACACCATAACAATCGAGAGGAATCCAAGCCGACCTATAAACAGAAGAAGGTAAATTCACGTACACAAGCTTTAAGCCTACAACCTTTATCATATACATAATTTCAGTACTTACAGATTTCGAAACGTCGCCGAATACGCGCTTCTTTATGCCGGTTCTCAAAGAGGAAAGTTGGATCAAATTTCATTGATTTTGTTTCCTCTAAGCTTCCTAATCTTCGCGGTTGTTTACTGGGTTCTCTATTTAAGTGAGTCGCGTAAAAAAATATGATATGACGCTGTCGAACTTTTTAGTGAAACAATCAAAATAATTGCCTTTAAACTGATTTCACTGTTTTTATACATCGATTAGAAAATTTCATTTATCGTTGTTCAGACTTTGCAAGCTGTATCTGAAATGCAGTAAAAAAAATTCCAATCGAGATGCCTTCATAGTGTTAATATTCCATCCAGTTTTATAAGAATTAAGAAATACCTTTGAACATTTTGTAAACACAATTTCTCCTTTAAGGTACACAAATTTTACTATAACGTAAAAATATCGTAAGCGATAAGTCAGAATCTCGCCTTCCTTTCCAATAAGCTTATTTCATTTTTCAAAAATTTTAAGTGATATTAAAATGAAACTCCGTAAATTAAGAACTTAATTATAAACAAAACTAGCTGGACTTTGTTATCCATAGAAGAATAATCTTGTTTTGATTTATTTCACTACTTTAACTTACCTCCTAATCCTATTCCTCTTGAATTAAATATATTTTTGTAATATCTCGTGGATAACATTGTACATTTATCAAAACATACAAGAAGAATTTACTTGTAGATAGAATAAGGACATTTACAGTATTTTAAGAAGCATTTTAATAAAGCAATTATTTAGATGAATTCTATTTACATAACATTATTTGCTGAAGTAAGGCGATCCAGAACAATTCCTATTAGCTAGCCTGGAAGCAAATGGAAATTCTAAAAAATTTACACACACTGCATAGCGAATCTTGTAAAATCGAAAAAAACAAAACTATTTTCATTGCAAATATTTATTAACACATTTCCATTGTTTATAAATATCTCTGTAAATATTTAAATTTTAAATAAAATCTTCTTTTTTTAATAAAACTATAAAAACGGAAAGCAGTTTTCTTTCTCGAACTTTTTAAAGCGCCCAGCGCTCTGTGTTTTCTTCCTTTTTACATCGATTTTTAGAAATTATTCATTTGTTTTATGTTTTACATTAAAATTCAAAGTACACAGTGCCCGAGAATAAAAATTTTTGGCATGTTTTATATTTATTTTATAAATAAAACGGAATGTAACTTTAAGGATAAATACATATGTACAGTGGCTACTATTTTCCGTTCCAATAGCAAACCTTTCCATTTTCAAAGGCTAAATTGATTCTTGGCTGTGGCAGCAATTTTCCAATTTTTATTAGCTCAATGTTTTCGTCATTGAAATACTGAAAGGAACAAAATAAAATTATTTGGTAAAAGTAGAAGAAGAATTATATCGATTAATACTTTTTAAAGTTGCAAAAATTTCATATAATAAAGACTGTCAATCAAAAGTATCTATTTCAATAACTGGAATACATTTAAACAATTTCGAGATAAAAGCTTAATATTGAAAAGTGGAAGATATGAGCTTGCGAAAAGAACCAGTCGAAACGCATAATAGGTCTGTCTGTTTACTCGAAAGTTTTTACACAAACCAAAAGTTTTCGTCCACACTGCGTTTACTTACTTTTGGACTTGAAACGATTTGACAGTCGAATAATTTCCCTTTTTACCCAAATTTTACACATGCTGATGAGTGTGGGAAAACTTTGGCAGAATTCTTTTTCTTTTTTATGGTTGACAACTCACAGCTGATTGATGTTGTTTACTTAATTCATTTTCATCACTAAACTTACTGAGATCACTATTTGTGTGGACAGTCAAGCAGTACTTCAACGTGATAAAGTCAGAATGTGTGAAGGACAGAGCCCTAAGAAATAACTCACACCATACGGTTAGGCTCTGCTAAGTCCCAGGACATATCGGTGTAGAGGGTAACGAAAAAACCGACGAACTGGCCAAAGATGGGTCAAGTACAGACATAGACATGTCATTGGAAAGGGTACACTCTTCCCTTAACGCAGCAAAAAGTCAAATTGATAGAGATTACTCCAACACGACTACGGAACGGTGGAAAAATATCAATTATTGCTTCACGACACGAAGTATCTGGCCGGAGCTGAATCATAGCAGAACTTCAAATCTCTTATCCTTCGATAGAAAGCGCATTCGAACACTCGTCGGTGTCATCACCGGGCACTGCCCCATAGGAGCTATGGCCATTAGACTCGGCGTACCATCGAATGAGTTCTGTAGAAGCTGCAGAGAAGAAGAAATCGAGTCCATAGTGCACCTGCTCTGCGAATGTCCGGCTTTAAAAGAACGACGACTCGCTTATTTGGGAGCAAGGTTCTTTGACAATTTGGAGGACCTAGCTGAGATAGCACTGGTGGATCTGAATAGATTCATACAGAGATCTGGGTGGTTTTAAGTCACAGACCATGCTTCTTGTTTTTAAGGGCATTCAGAATGGGCCTTCATGGCCTCCGAATGAACTTGGTGCTTCTTAGAAACAAACAGCCCGACTAACCAACCAACCAACCTTCACTAAACTTTCTTCGCTACTATAAAAAGGAGAGCCATCAACTTACTTAGAAAACTTATATTCATTTTTATTTGTTTTTCACGGTTTCCTGTAAACGCATTGATCTCTTTCAAACTAAGTAACTCAAAAATTTACTTTTGACAGTCCTTTAGTTCTCATCAATTTACCCGAAAAGCGTATGGTAATTTTCCTAGATTCATCCGCTCCACCAGAAGAATATTTTTACTTGGTTTTTACCCACGCTTTTTTACACAGAAATAAAGACAAACCTAATGTAGATTAGTCCACTACACTTCAGCAGACTGGATCGGTTAGAAAAGCTTCCATATAATTAAAAGTTTTAGTAAATTTAAAGTAAATTTTGAAACTAATAGTAGAATTCCCAACCTATTCTTAAGAGCATCAAAAGGATGATGTTCTTTTGTATCCGAAGAGCCTACGGCCAAATACATTATTCTAAAGAGGCTAAAAAACTACAACAGCTGATTAAAGGCTTATCCAGACGGTGCCCTTTGTCGATAAGCGCAGGAGATGAAATTTTTAGCTCATGCGTTTTTGTGTTGATTGTCATCGCGCATAACAAAAAGCATGTGTTCCCACCAAGAACGGAAATCTCGTGCACTATTTCGTTCAATTTCTCAGTTTACAGCTGATGAGAGAGATGACTTCACATAAAAAAATGATATCACTATAATTTCTAAATAAGACTTATCCTGATAATATGGTGTGTTTTTAACTAAATTGTTTATAATTCTAATATCTACTTCTTTTGAATTCAGTATTAAGAAAATCGGTTTTTCCATAAGACTTACCAAACATTGCTTGACGAATTTCAGAAACTTCTCGTTCATATCAGCATTTATTTGTGCCAATCTGTCCAAGCTATAAAAAAAAGTGTCATTAAAATGTCCCATAACTGAGGACTACTTACTTTTTATCATCACATAGATTCCTAACGAAATGTTCACATATTCGCGTATTGCAATCAACATCAAACAGAGGAACTCCAAAATTAACATCGAGTAGAGTCCACGTCTCTCCAAGATACTCCTTGTTTGGAGAGTCACAGATTGTATCTTCGTCTTCATTAGCAGAACTATGATCCAACGGAATTTCGACAGAACTTTGTGACACAAGATCCTTTGATTGATCTTCATAATTTTCAGTTTTTGAAGGATCATCATCCAATTGTGCAAGTTCTTTTGCCAATAGCTCATTACAATCATCACTGCGAAATACATTCGATGGCGATGAATTTTGTGGGGTGACTGCAAAATGGTTTTCATCAGGAGTCTTAAGGTGATCACTTTTCACTTTGGAACGGTTAAAACTTGTTAACTCGGAATGATCCATAGGGGAATTAAGGTCTGGAATGGATGGTGTAGACGGAACTGTTAAATGCTGCAAAATTCTAAGTTAATTTTAAAATTCTGGAAAGTTTATACAAAAGTGTTACATTAGTGTGGTTCTGGACGAAATTCGTTTCATTAACTACACTTCCAGGTAAACTTTTCTTTCTTTTAGCTTTCGGACGTTCTAGACGAACATTTATGTCGTAACTCTCACATCCGATATCAGGTACTCCAGTGTTAAGGAAAGTTATATATCCACATGTGTGCTCCAGGTCTAGATGTTCCTTTAGTTTTAAAATTGCTTTATGGCGTGCCCATTGTTGCTTTAACAAATCGTGAATATCAAAAGGAAATGCTTCATAGCGTATTTCGCCAGGTTTCCGTATTCCATACCCCTGTACAAGGACACAACTAACTTTCAATTGCTCATTCAAGTTACGGAAATTTTCAGAGCATATCACGTATGAATCCGTATGAATTATTGTAATTAATAACTTTCCGTAGCCTAAAAACAGTCGGGGAAGTGATCGTAACACTGTACCCTTGCTTAATAAAAGACTCGGGGGACCATAGCCAGATATGTGGTAGTAAAATAATTTTGACCAAATGTGTGAATTATCTGAACTCTTGTAAAATTGACCGAAAAAGGGAACACTAAAGGTGTGGGATATTGAACCACTTAGTGGCGATGCTGATATGATAAATCTAAAAAACATTTTTATTGTCAATCTACACTCAGAGAGATCGTATATCGTTAAACTTACTTGTACTTCTTCTCCAACAATCGGTCTCTAGTTTTGTAATCCAAGCTCTCTAAACATTCCAATCTCAACAGATCTAAGCCTGGTTGTAGAATATTTCTTAGAGCTATAACAGTTGAACGAAGAATGACCTTGAAAATAACATAAAGATGTTAATAAAGTGCAATATTAATATAAAATAAACTTACAGCATGGGCGAAATATCTGCTGACCTCTCCTTCTCCCTCAGCATCCAGAAGAGATACTTTTTCCAATTCGGCAAGAAACGTGTCCATACTTTCGTCACACAGTTTTCCAACCTCAAACATTGTAACGGCATGATTCTTTAATCCCGGGGATAAATTCCCCATCATTAAAAAAGCAGTCAGAGTAGAATCGAACAGAAATCCAACTCGTTTGCCACTTTTTGATGAATCTTCTAAGCTTTTTAAAGGTTTCTCCTCAACGACCACATCTTCAATTTCTGAACTTTGATCATTTTCGCAAATTCCCGTTTTATTGTTCTTTACAGCTTGAGGCGAGGGCATTGTAAGATTAGTAAATGAAAAATCACTTGTATTTCCATCTGAGGAAATATACTCAATTGAGTTTTCGCTTTTTACACTTTTTACTTGTTTTGGACTGCTTTGATTGATCAATCCATTTCCGCTTTCATTCAATAACAGAGAATGGTAGTTAAGTGGTGTTATTTGTGGCCTGTCATCTTCAAAGGTTTCCTTACTTCTCCAACTTTGATGTATATTAGATATATTAGCATCGCGGTGTTTTCTTTTAGCAAAACCCAAACGACAGAACAACGAAACGGCATGCTTTACAACGTCGAGATCAATCTGTAACATGTTAGCTAACTCGGAAATTGTCATATGCTCATCTGTACTGACAAACACTTTATAGAGTAAATTTTCGAAGTAGTCACCACTTACACGATTCATTACAAAATTTCGCAACGGCGGAATACAAATTTTGTCCTCGCCACTTATTGGAACATCTAAGTAAATGAGCCCTTTTCTGTTGAAAAAAAGTATTGTTATCATAACGACTGTTAAGTATTATTTATTTCTTGCCTATATAAACTGTGAATCACATTATAGTCACATTTCCATGCCGTTTGCGACCCAAAGTCTATTAAATCATCAATTAAACTTCGTTCGGCGTCACTGACGAACTAAATAAAACAAAAATTTATTTCCCTTACGATATGATGGATACGGTTGTTGTAGTTGTAAATTTTACCATAAGTTCTTGCTTGGATTCTTACTGATTACCTTAATATCACTTTCCAGTACGTATCCGACTTCTACTTTCCACCAGGGCTCAATATTCACTTTCACGGGAAACCTAGGTAGAAACTGCATTGGATTGGGTCTCCGAAAAAGTTTTGAAGAATTCGTTTTCAGTTCACTGATAAGTGCTAAGTACTCATTACGACCGATGCCCAAAACCCGCAGGCCTGTTTACAAATAAACCATAAAAAATGTGATTCTTATTAATAATATTTTCTTACAATCGGCTGCAGTGAAATTTGGCAGAGTGTCATAACTTTTATCGTTTTTTAAAAGGTTGCAAATCACGTCCACGTAATAATTAAATGGGGTAACACGTAGGCCTTTTGAAACAATATCTGCCAAATGGTATGGAAATAATGACAAATGGTTGATGCTCTTCTCCACCAGAAGCTCATAGTATCGCTGCTCGTTACGAAATACTTTTCGAACTTAAAACGTAAAAAATGAATTTATAAAACATTTAGGAAATCTGTTTTTGATTTACTTACCCAGATTTCCACGGTATCTTAGTTGGTTTTTTAAACTATAATTGAACACATAGCGATCGTACTCCTTTGGGATATTTCGAAGAACCTAGAATGTTTGTAATTTAGAATTTTGTTTGGTTTTTACGATTTCTATGTCATATTAAAGCAAGAAAATTTTTCAATTTACATTAAGTGTGAGCTGCTTTTTTCGATTACAAAGGACAGTATCAACTCCCTAAACACATTACTTAACAACTTCTATGTATATGATCGTCAAAGGCTGACTATTTATAAAGAAAGCAAAGCAAAAACTAAAAATTAAAAGAAAGTTAATAAAGATTTCTCCAGGAGCGAGGTAGGACTGTGATATTAAAGGTGGATAACAAAACAGGTGAATTAATAGTACCATGAAGGCAATCCAAAGCAAAAACAATCTTAGATTCGTTCCGTCGAGCTTCGAGAAAATCAAGTTTTAAAATATTGAGTCAACTTGGCAATAGCAATGGGTTGATCCAAGGAAGTCCACGAAGAGCAAACCGAACAAAGCTACGCTGTACTGTCTCAACGCGATTAACGTTAACATTGTTAACAGGTGACCAAACGCAGCAAGCGTGGACGAACGAACGAACAATAAAGGAGCCGGGTAATATAAAGGTCATCAAACTCCTTAGTCCACCTTTTCACGAAACCCAGCGTCGAATTAGCCTAAGTAACAATCGCGTCATATGGTCATCGAAGGTAAAACGACAAGTCAATGGTTTTGTCAAGTCTCGTCGCTGAAGTCCAGTTGATTTCTTTTACGACAAAAATACATAGTTGTACATTTACTAATATTAAGAGGAAGGTAATTAATTGAACACCACTTGTGAAAGCACTCAAGTCCAATTAAATTTTTTTTTTAAATCGAATAAAAAATTATTCGAATAAATTTTTATTTGATTTTCAATCTATTTTAAGTTATTTGCAAATAATTGCTTATTATTTGGTGCTGATTATTTAAATTTCAAATAATTATTTTTATTCCATCGTGCGTTATTTGATAGTCAAATAATTATTCGTTATTTGATGAATTATTCGCAGATAATTATTTGTTATTTGGTGCTTTTTATTCGAATTTTAAATAATTATTTGTTATTCGATTATCAAATAGATTATCAAAATGATCCCTGCCCGACAGTGTATCCTAAAGCCCTCTATCAAGTCAACTGATCCCCATAACTTATTTGATAGTCTACAATTTGTTTATATCCCAATCTCTTTATTTCTGCTAGATCTTCGCAAAAGCATGTTCCTAAGATTCTAAATCGTCTTTGCGTTAGATCAGGGCATTCACAGAGAGCATGTAAAACAGTCTCGTCTTCTTCCCCGCAACCCCTGCACAGGCTAGAGTTGGGGACTATTCATAAACGCAGGTATGCACTGCAGCTGCATAATTCAGCAATTCACTTTGTTCAGTTGAATTTTGCAGATGATGCGCAAACCAGAGTTTATGAATGGGCCCTTGGTTAATGTTTTTTTTTGCCATGAACCCTTAGCCGGACATGCATTGTCAAGAGGCCAACAAGAAATTTCAATTGGGCCTTGTTAAGCTTGATAATTTTTTTCAGATTCATGTGCATTGAAAGTTTCCAAAACGCTTTTGTAATAATAATAATAATAATAAATGTTTATTCTTCAAGTTCCAAATGACAAGTTTCGATTTTCACAATCAGAATAAGTAAACAAAGACAATGGTTCCGAGGCCGTCTGTCGTGGCTGGCAAATCCTAAAATATTAACCTTATTCCTATCAATTTAAATACAATTCCAGTAATTAATATACAATAGTTCAATAAATTTAAGAAATCTAATATATGCTATACTTTTAAAACCATAAATATGCTTGTAAGAAATATTATTGGCTAGTTAGTTGTTGTATTCTTTTGCTAGCATTTGTCTGTACTTCCACGTCGTTCTTACGAACCTTACGAGACTATCGATATCTTCGCCGATTAGGATAGATATTGTTTTATCTTCTGTAACATAGGTTTTCCCAAAAGCTGACATCCTCATTTCTTTAAGAATTGGGCATATAGCTATGTAGTGTACAAAATCTTCGTCCTCATCCAAGTTACACAGTGAGCATATCGATCTGCCTTCGGGGCTTGCATTTAATTGCAGCATGCCACTTCTGTATAGACCAATTGATCTTATTCTTTCGACACTGTTGCTATCTTTGAAATAATTAAGCTCCCCTAGGTCAAAATTAAGTTTATTATAAAGTCCGTGTCGAATTGTTTGTCTTGCTTTTTCCTCCGCTTTTCAGCATTGCCATCGCTCCTCCTTTTCCATGATTGTCGTTAAAACTGAAGATAGGTTCTGGATATTATTTTGCAGTGCTAATTTAATTTCTTCGTTGTGTTCGATTGAAAGATCTCGCCATTCAGCGTCCCAATATGCTCCTTGTTCGATTGCCTTGGTAGCTAGAATATGTGGTAATCTGTCCTCAGCATGTAAGCAGAGAACTTTGAGCATATAGTCGAAGTGGCATTTTAAAGTAAACATGTACAAACTTCGCAGTCCCACTACCACCGTAAGTACATAATAGGGAGTTTTTGGCGGTAGCCGTAATAGTTTTTTAATAAAGCAGCGCTGCAGTTTTTCGACTTCTGCATGCTCAGCGAAGCCTTACACTTGAGCTCCGTAACACTTACTGACTTTGAGGTTGCCGAGTAGATTTTAACTTACGATGAGTGGTTTATATTATTGCTCTTAATAAAGTTGCTCCAGGTACTGCTGATGAAGCCTTTCGCGGCACTTAAACGCTACTTTAGATGGGTTTTCATTGAGAGCTAAAGTGTCCAAGTAATTCCGAGGTATTTGAACTTCAAGGTCGTGTTCTCCGTACTTCCAATTTTCATTATGAGCTCTTCTGCCACCTCCCTTTTGGAATATCATTATTTTTGATTTGTCCAGTTTTACTATCAAGTTCCAAGCCTGACAGTTCTCTTCAAGTTTAGATACCATGTTTTGTAGCTCATTTGGGTTTTCCGATAGTAAAACTAGATCATCTGCATATAAAAGAGTCTTGATGATCAAGCCATCTATATTTACTACTCCCTCCCTGCCCACTTCAATAGCTTGTTTAATTGTTTTCTTGGCTTGTTTAATTTTAACGATGTTGCATTAACTGAATATGTTGTCAATAGTTGAGTAACCAGGTCTGTATCCAGCTTGAGACTCATGTAAAATTTTGCTGTTCTGCTCCCATAAAACAAGCTTGTTGTTTGCGATACCTGTCATTAATTTTGCCACTGCATCCATGAAAGATAGTCCTCTGTAATTATACGGTTGTTTCGAATCACCTTTTTTATATATAGGAAATATGATTGAGTGAGAGAAGCTGTTAGGTAGATGTTCGTTTGGGTGCATTCTTAAAAAACTCGTAAAGTATACGATCAGGTCCAGGTGCCTTGTTTTTACGCTTTTGTATGACTAGTTCGTTAGCACGTTATCCCCAATACATACCACGGACGACTTCATTCCCCCTGGATATGTTTCATTAAACTTACCCAATAAGAAATGTTGTTTTCTGTAATTTGATTAACTCGTATATAGCTTCTCGGTAAGGTTAAATTAAGAAGGAAAGCTGTACTAGCTGTCATTGGTTATTCATGCCAACAAGGAAACCTTTAGGATGTTCTATATGAGTCTATCGCTGAATAAACACAATTACAATTTTACTTCAAGTTTATTTAGTCGTAAACTGATATTGCCTTGAACGGGCAATACAAATTTCTAATAACATTATTAAGCTTTGAATTTAAGAACAGTTATATAGAGCGGTAAATTGTAATTACTAGAAGTTTGAGTTAATACAAGAAACTACAAAGCTGACTAGATCCTCAAATAGACACTAACTCTAACGCAACAATCACAATGTGATAATAAACAAGAGAACTAAGCACAAAACACGAATTTTTGAATAACGAAAATTATCCATAATTGTAGTGCTATTTTAGATATTTTCCTTTAAACGAAAATGCAATAAATAGGCTTCTCAACAAACATATCAATCACTTTCAAAACTTTACCATCCTTGAACTTTATAAACCATAACCAGTACCATTGTACAAGCGAAAAAATTAGCAAGTTTTATATATCCAAAACAAAAACAAAACAAGCTACAACTCTCTAGAGTATAGTTTATCAATGTTTTGTAAATTATCATCAATCCAGCTGTACAAACAACCAAAAATAGAAATACAAGTAACCTCGCCTAAGTCGTCGTATTGAGCTCGCTTAGGCTCCAGGCGTAATCATGCGAAAAGTTCAAAACACGAAAAGTGTGGGTGTAAACTTGTCCTCTTTGACCACTTTGAAAAGGGCGAGTCCTTTATTTGGAAAAAACAAACTCACAGACCGACAAATTCTTATCGGATTCAAGTAAAACATGTAAATTTCAATTGCTTATCGTAACATCCATAATAATTTTACAATCCACGTTAAAG
This sequence comes from Leptarthrus brevirostris, assembly GCA_964036015.1. Taxonomy (NCBI): domain Eukaryota; kingdom Metazoa; phylum Arthropoda; class Insecta; order Diptera; family Asilidae; genus Leptarthrus; species Leptarthrus brevirostris. Next base: position 1,828,118 of record OZ038372.1, on the reverse strand, counting down.
AAAATTCGTCCATTCTTACCTGCTTTAAATGTATCGGCAAATTTTGCCAGGTTGTATTACTTCTTACACTCGATTCAATTTCTGTGTTAATATTTCCACTCATTTCTCTTTAGTTTTTATTAAAATCGTGGAGAAAAAATTGTTAAAATCATAAAAACTTCTCTAAATTCACATTTTTACAGCTCCGACAAACATACGTCCATTGACACGGACTGTCAAATTTGACATGTTTTTGTGAACGTTACCTATATATTTGTCCTTTTCTATCTTTTCTATACTAATTTACCGGGTAATTTAGTACAAAACGAATTTATAACTATCTCGATGTCAAGTTTTCATTATTCAGTCGATTTCCAAACAGAATGATTTCAATAGTGTCCGTTGCCCCTTTTACATAATAATTTCTTCAAAACTAGATCAGTGGTTGCATTTTTATAATGCTAATTACGGTGATACATTAAGCATACCCATGTATTTTACTTCCACACGATTCACCTTATTTCCGAAATATATGAAAAGGCCATTTACTTGAGTATTAAACAAGGTAAGTGGGCATGTTTTAAATTAAAGCAGATAAATAGAAAAAAAAATTAATGGTACAAAAACAATCAAAATCAAAGCTGAGTTAGTTAAACAAATCCAACTTCAGTTATTTAAGTTGCGCAGAGAGAAATGGGATAAACTTTCATTTGAACTGCAGAAAGGTGGGTTCCAAAACTTTTTGGAAAATCACAATAGTTATCAAAAACCAAAACGGGACAATATCAGTAATTAAACTCAATAACACCCCCTATAGAACCAGCAAAGAAAAAGGCTGAATTGTTTGCTAGCAAGTTTATGGAAAAGAAATAAAATTTCGAAGAAATAATGGCGCTACAACTATTGAGATTGAGGAGACGATTAGCAATTTTTGAACTAATAGTCCAATAGTTTTTCACAAGGCTTACGTTTGTTCTAAAGAAGTCAAAGACATCATTAAAACTATTCACACAAATAAAGCTCCTGGTTTTGACAATATTCTTAACTATGGTATAAAAACGTATCCGGAGCAGCACTTTTCTACTTTACAATTGTTTACTGTTGCTTTAAAACTAAATATTTTCCAGTCGCATGAAAAGTAATCCCAATCCTAAAACCTGGAAAGCCTTCAAGACGTTTCAGGAAGCTAAGTCTACTAAATGCAATGGCAAAAATTTAAAACAAAATCATTAAAATTAAGGTCACGCATTCGGTTAAAGCAAATAATCTCCTACCCAACGAACAATTTGAATTTTTGAAATTAACATAACACACTCTTCGCAATTGGGTAGATAAATTATTTTCAATGGTGCAGCAAGAATGAACATTTTTTGAATTTGCGCCCACACCAATAGAATATAATAAATGAAAATAACAAAGATTGAAGAAAGAACTAAACGCGTGGAAAACTGAAAATACTCTATATAATTCAAAAACAAAATGAAATCAAAAATCAAAAAGCTACGTTACTAGCAGTACGCAAATTACCGATAGACGTGTATCTCTACGAGAGTTACATGATCTCAATCATAGACACAAAAATGCTCCAATAAACCCTTCCTGAACGTCCCTAGTCTCGTCTCCTTTTGAATGTGAGGAGGAAGCGAGTTCCAGAGTCGACCAACCTGAACGGAAAAGGAGCGCTCATCCACCAATAAATTAAATCTGGGTGTAAGTATAATGTTTCGACGCTGCGAGCGAAGAAACTTAAACAACGGCGACATATACTCAGGATTGTTGGGGTAGATTATTTTATGGAAAAAACACAATAATGTAATATTTAAGTAAGTTTTTAGGGGCAGCCAACTAAGGAAGATATATTTGGCGATATGTGATCAGCGCGCCGTAATTCATACACAAATCGGAGTCATTAAAAGCAATATTTATTTTGTTAGCACATAAAGAGTCAAGACAGGGAAAAATTAAGAGACCATGGAAGGACAAGTGCTTTAAGTAGCCCTAAACGTGTTGTTGTTGGAAGAAGTGACGCGGTTGTCCACAGTCTTCTCTACGTTCCATAAATTTTAGCAACATATGCATTAATGTGGTCGCAGGAGGTCATCCTATTATTAGAGAGGACGCCCAAAGTTTTGGCCTTGTCAACACGACTCAGTGGTAAATTGTTGAGAAAAACGGTTGGTAGATTAGAGTTGCCGTCAAGCTCAGTGCGGGAGAAAATAATATAGCAAGACTTTGACGGATTAAGCGTTAGGCCGTCGTCAGTTAACCATCTAGTAATTCGATCTAACTAACTAATACATAATTGGCAGTCGTCAGCGTAAAGGTGGATATGCGAGTGGCGCACCACAGAAGGTAAGTCGTTGACATAAAGTCAAAACAGAAGCGACCCCATAATTGAATCCTTAGGCAATGCGCCAGCAATACAAGCAGTTGACGACAATCCGCCGTCTGATTTAACTTGTTGTGCCCTATCGGAAAGAAAGCTATAAATGGGCTTGACAGCCGTTGATGACTACTTAGAGAAGTCGATAAGGACTAGGTTAGAAGTTTCTTTTTTATCCAGAGCAAATCTCAAGTCAGTAGAAACCTTCAACAAAGCTGTCTCGCAGGAGTGATTTCGACGGTATCCCGACTGCCACTTAGTAACGTAGATGTGCTGGTTCAAGTAGCCAAGAAGCTGATTACTTATGAGTTTTACGAAGACCTTTGAAATGTAGCATAATATACTAATCGGTCTAAAATCAGAGGGAGAAAAAGGACACGGCTTTTTGGGAACAGCGAACAGGAATAACAATAGCATGTTTCCACGCAATGGGAAAAAAAGAGGAGGAAATTATATTTTTTTTTTATACGATGTGGCCAAATCCTAGGGGACAACCCTTTGATGCGTTAGCATGGTTTTGGCCGAAAGGGAATTAGGGTAAGAGAAGTGAGGAAACTTGAGTCTAGTTTGCATTGCTGCGAGCTAGACAACAGCGCAGAGACGGAGTGGATTATTTTTTTCAATTTCTTAATAAATGCTCCCGGTCATCTGGTCTCGAACCCGGGACCCATGGCATGTTGGTCTTGCTGCTCAACGCATTGATCCAACTCCGTATTATGATTAAATAAGTGGGTTACGACCGGTAGAATAGTATGTTATAACATTTGGGTGAGATCCCATCACTTATTAAATTTGAACAATCAGTTGGCACCTCAGACAAAAGTCACAGCATACATATAGACATCACCAAGTAACTCTGCCAAATGTGTGTCGTTGTGAATATTTCGTTTCGTTGTGGTAATATTTGCATAGTGCAACGACGTCGACAAACTTATAAAAGAAATGTACATCCATGGAGACGGAGTTGGATCAATGCGTTGAGTGGCAAGACCAACATGCCGTGGGTCCCGGGTTCGAGCCCAGATGACCGTGAGCTTTTATTAAGAAATTAAAATAATCCACTCCGTCTCTGGGCTGTTGTCTAGCTCGCAGCAATGCAAACAAGACTCAAGTTTCCTCACTTCCCTTACCCTAATTCCCTTCCGGCCAAAACCATGCTAACGCATCAAAGGGTCGTCCCCTAGGATTTGGCCACATCGTATAAAAAAAAAATAAAAAATAAAAATACCGAGCAGATGAGTGGACACTCATAGCTCCAAAATAAGTTTGAAAGCAGTGTTTCTCCATCAAACAAACACAAAACTACCGGCACCAATCGCCTGCAGTATGGAAACGAAAGAAACATATGATGTATTAAAAACCATATTACAAAATGTCGGTTACGACAATCATCAATGGTGTATATCCTGTGACTTAAAGGTCGTTGCAATCCTTTGCGGGTTGCAAACAGGATACATCAATTATATTTTTTATGTGGAAGTCCGAGATATAAAGACTCTCAGTACACAAACCACACATGTAAAGACAGAGAATCGAGTAAACACATAAATGCTAACGTCATTCAAAATCCTTTGGTACCAAAAGAAAAAGTTTTATTCCCTCTAGTTCATGCAAAACTTGGCAGAATGAAAAGATTCTTGAAATCTGTTTCTAAGAGGGAAGAAATTTGTGTTTTCTGCTCAAATGTTCCCTCCAATCAGCGAGAAGAAATTGATGGTAGGTAACCCTTTTTGTCATTGTTGTATTTGATGTCATTTTTCATTAAACTCTTTAGAATTATAAACAAAAGAATAATCACTTTTTTCATAAGAAAATTAATTAAAACCGAATTACATTGCGTTAATTGTGTTAAAATGCGACAATTTTACTAAAAAAAACATCAAAAATTGGCTCAAAAACATGTCAACTCATGAGGTCATAAGAAAGTACGAGCTAATGCAGCGAAACCCCGCGAGCGTTTTATTAGTCTCTTGGTCTACTTTCATTTCGCGTTGAAACCATTTGGGAAACGATGACCCGAAAACTGTTGCACTCTGTAATCAAATAAAGTAAAATTTACAGAGTCCTATGAAAAATGTTTGAACTAAAAACTATTTAGGGGTCTTTATAACAAAATCTTTAAATCTAATAATGTCAGACTGTGGAATGATCCACCACTCGTCGTTCGTGAGGAGCAGGCCTGATTGGTTTCAAGAAAAAAGGGTTAGATTACATCATTCCATGCATTATTTCTACTTTTCGATTTTTCATATTTTTTTATTTTGTCTCGCGCTCTTACTTTTTTTACTTAATTTATACTTTAAATTATTCTTAAATTCTTTCCTTTGACTTATTGACTTTAAGCTTCAGTTTAATTTCTAGATTTTAGCGGAAAATTAAATAAAAACAAAAAAATTATTTGAAAAACTGAGCTCCATACTAATAGCATAAAGTAAAGTAGTGAATAATACAGAAACAAACAAAATATTAAATAATAAACAGTTTCATAAAAATGTATGTATAAATTTAATAATAAACCTATTAACTTTATAATGTCACTTAAAAGTACTAAAAATGACTTCAGACTGATTTTTACAGGTGCCGGAATAAATCCTAAAGAATTCGGCATTTCTTCAGAACAGCTTTCTTCTTCGATGATTTTTTGGCTGGTCGTAATATAATCGTTCCATTAGATTTTGTGAAAGTTGGACTAAAGGCACCTATAACATAATAAGCACTATCAAATAAAAATAACTTGAGCAAAAGCCTGAAAACGTACTTATGGCTGGTTGGCCAACTGGCACGATGGTGTTGTAAGACTGGTTCATAAGCTGATGACACTTTGTGGCGAGATATCGGAAAACTGATGCAACATTAACGTCTTCCTTGACTGAAGTTCTTATCAGGCGACAACCTAGATTTCGAGCTAGATTCTCGGCTTCATCTCTGAAGGTTCAAACATCATAATTTATTTACTTAAATTGATAAACAACGACTAAAACTCACGGCGTAACAACTGCTTGGTCAATTAAGTCTATTTTGTTTTGAACTATCACCGTCGGTATTTCCCCGCACTCAGTTTCAACCTGGAAGAAACAAATTAGGAAGCAATTAGAGACATTAATCTGAAGAATCTCGCTTAAAATAAAAAGAAATCTTCTTTGGGCCGTATTTTAACCAGCGACCTATAGATGACTGCCATCCAGAAGTTATCGTAATTTTATGAGATTACTTCTATCTACAGTCCACGGCTCTACTGACTGAATGAGCTACCGGAAAATTGCTCTAATGTTGCTTTGTTTGGATGACCGGTAATTTTGTCGCCTTACAGACAGAAATGCTGGCTACCTCTCTTATTAGGAAATTAATGATTACAACATAAGCTTTGAGATAAGAGGAGACATGGATAGATTAAGTACTATGCGTACGTGTAGACGCTAAGCTTTGGTTATCTTTCACGCATTTTATTTATTTATTTTCAACAAGCTTGCCTTCATTTTCCAATCTTTAACAGCTTCAAAAGACGTCCTATCAGTGGTACTAAACGTAAGCACACATGCTTGTGCTCCCCTGTAGTAGGCTTTGGTAATTGCATCAAATTCTTCTTGGCCAGCAGTGTCCCATAGCATAATCCGGACATCTTCTCCGTCGACTCTGTAGAATTTTTTTAACAAAATCAGTTTATTGACTTTCCTAACCTAAGATTATACTACAACGAACTGAACTTACTCGATTTGTCGTTCCAGAAAATCAACGCCGATCGTCTTCTTGTAGTCCTTTGTGTAAATACCTTTGCAATACCTTTGAATCATTGAGCTCTTCCCAACGCCACCATTACCAACTATTACTACCTAATGAGAGGTTAAATTATTCAAAGTGGGAAAATGATGGCCCGTAAATGAAAAGTTAAGAGTGAAATTCTTACGTTATGTTATGAAACGGGTGCATTTACCTTAATTGCTATCTCCAGTTCTTCCTCTCTCATGGTGTTTTCCTTGAAGCAGGTACTCGCAGATTCTGCCGAGTTAGCCTATACCAGTTATAACTGTTGTAGGAATTGTTGTATGGTATATCGTGGTATATCCACGTGGAGGTCTAAAAATCAAGTTGATAAAATCCAACCAGCTGGTGCCATATTTGATGGTAATTAGCAAGCTCCTAAAATTGTAGTAAAACGTTTGTTTTAATTAAATATCGGTAAAATCATAGAAATAAAGGTAAGAGCAAAAATGTTATTGTGAGTTTGCTGCCATAGTTTATGTTGTTCAAGAAAAATTGCGGATCCACACACTGTAATCGTGTTGCAAGTTACTCATTCTGCCAAGATTTAAATTTAAGAAAGATGATTGAAGATTAATGTTTTACATTACTTTTTTTCACCTATAAAAAATAAAAACTAATATTTACCTCTTTAATTTAAATTTATCAGTTTTGTTAAGAAGTTATTTTCCTATCTGTGATTGCGTTTTGCGAAGCTCTGTCTAAGCCAATTCTTAACACTTTTGGTGTGCCACAAGGCAATAATCTCGGACCTTTGCTTTTCCATATCTGCTCCAATACCATGTCTTTTATTCTGTCTCATTATAAAATTCTTTGTTATGCTGTCTACGTCAAGATCTTTTGTATTCTATCGAACGTTTCTGACTGTTTTCTTTTTTGGAGTGAAGGCTGGTGCTCCATCAACCGCCTCACTCTAACTATCTAACAGTAAACGTCACCTTCACCATTGATGGTGTCGTTTAAAAAAACCAAGTATCTTGGTGTCTGGCTGAATTTTTTTTTATTATTTTTTCTTTCGAGAATCACCTTAATTCGTTAATAAGGCCAGCACGATCTTCGGTTCGGTTACTGTACTCATCATGTTATTTTTTGGTTTTTGATTTAGTGGCTTATATTTTTATCTTACACTATTGCTATTTTAACTTTAAAAACACAAACTGGTCCTATAAAAATTTATTCGATGCTCCTTTAAAGCATCAAAAGAATTTTAAAAAAAGCTTGGAGAGGTCTTGCTCCACGAAGAATGACGTTGATTTTTTTAACTGTTCTTGCTTGAGGAAAATACTTCGTCAGTATGAAATCAAATTTCCTGATAACCCTAGGTTGTAGGCCTTTTTATATTCTAAGAGTAAAACTGATTATTACCGTTTCTCGCTTAATTTAGGGAATGTGAACGGCTATAATCCTCTTTAAATTGTTGAACTCTTTGGTAACTTATTTAAGACTGATTTCTTGCTATAATTCTACGATATTAGTTATAAGTTGATACCAGACCTTATCCTTGAAGATGAAACATATTTCCAAATTTGGCTGATATCACTTCTGCTTAATTTTGTAAAGGCTGTCACTGGCCTGTTCTGTCTTATATTTGTTTTATTTTCTGTTGTGGTATCTAATCCTTGATTGTAGTTTGCACTATATTTTTACTGTAAGCCGTTTTTGGAATTTTTCTAGCATCGCTTTATGGAAGGCTAGTCTACCACGACAAATATATAAAATACTTTTGCTTTTGACGCGAGTATACTAAGAATTAATCATAGAAGTTTTCAATAAACGGATACATACTTACCAGGTTAAGCAAAATTAAGATATAATGGTCTGACACACTCATTCAGGGCTTATTTTTTGTCCTTTCTGGACTCTGTTACGTCGTCTGGTATGGTTCAATGTTGTGATATTGCTAATGACTCCGGTAGGTTTTTGGATCTTGGGTTTTCATCCGACGCCGCCGGTGGTATATTGGTGAGGAGATATCTGACAGACTAGTAACTAGTTGAGTGTGTTTGAGGAATGTAATGTCATTCTTGCATATTTTGTTCGGTATATGGTATTCATATTGGTACTTCTAGATCAAGATCTTCTCATTTGTTTCGCACCTTGCTTGACAGTTTTTCGAGACATCGGAGGCACTTGAAGGGCAAAGCTTGGAAGAAGTTCTGGGCCTTAGGGAGGCACGAAGATTACCTCATGTATCCTGATCTCTGTCATGGGTATTTCCTCTCAGCTACAGATTTCCTATGCTGAACTTTTGTCTAACATGAGATTCATATTGTTAGCCGACCCTAAACAATAAAGGCAAGTGTAACTGTGACTTCCTCTCTGAGTTATCGTGATTGTAAGAGTGATGATTCGTCGACAATTGCCAATTTCTTCACGAACTTTTTCCGCACTGCCTTTTTTCATTCCAACTGGGATATTTATTTTATTGATTTTACATGTCGAGGATCCCGCCTACTTCTCTTGAGTCCAGGGACCTAGTACTCGATGATGCATCAGTTGCTGTGAGACGGCTTCTCGGGGACCCCGATGGTACTCCTGTTTCATTTCTTAAGTACCAGTTCTCTCTTGTCTGTGTCTTTTGTTATTTTGTTCAAGCCTCCCTGTGCTTTAAAAAAGCTCTTTGATCCTGTTCCCTCAGGAGTGCCCCAGGACAGCACCCACTCTGTCAGCTACTTCAAGTGAGGTCCCCTACACACTGATTTGGCTTTGTTTTGCAAATGGTGTACTTGCAATCGCCTTCCCTTAAATGCTAGCACGTGCATAATTATGACTTCCTCCCTTAAAAGACGTCCTTTGCTCTTTGACTACTCTGTGGATGGTATACTCTTGAGCAGAGTTGACAAGGCTAGAAGTTGGGGTTGGTTCTCAACTCTCGTCTTTCATTCGAGGATCATGTAGGATCGATGAGCTAAATTAAAATGAATTAAAATTCTATCTGCACCTTTGTGAAACCAACTATGGAATACGCTAGCCCTGTACGGACATATCAACCGCATTGAAGCAGTTCAGCGCAGATTTCTTAGGTTTGCGCTCATCGCTGTGATCTCATCGCTGATCTCTCTAGACACCCTTGAAAGATACGTAGTTAATATCTCCAAAATAGTATTTATCTTTGATTTATTGCAGGGAACGAGAAATTCACTTGAATTACTTAGGGCTGAGAACATCTCTATCCCGCCCCGCTCTGAAATCTTTATGGCATGCACGAGCCTGTTACGTCGACGTCTCACCTCTTCAACGATCATTTCGCCAGCCCTGTACTTGAACTTTTGACTGACGAACTAACTCAACTATGTTCATCGTTCATCCTAGCTTGATTAAGTTGGTCGCTGTTTAGTCTAGACATACTAGATGTTTCGTGTTTTCAACCACCATTCTGACTTATTGAAGAACTTATGTAGAACCAAGCTGCCACCAGCTGTTTCAAATTTTTTTATTTTATGCTATTATTATAATTTTTTTAATAATTAAGTTTGTAGTAATCAGCAATTTATCAATTAAAATTTAAGGTGTGCCCCTTTCCTGATCTGTACTCCCAATATGCGCTTCTCTGCTATAAATTGAATCAGACAATAATATTCCTAGAAAACGTTATTCAATTAAAACTAAGTTTAAGCTGTTGAATGCTGTAATATATAATTGCAATAAGAGTGACGAACCAGTGGATAAATTTAATTAAATAAGATAAAATCAGCGACAACGAAAATATGGAAACTTTCTCATTTTCAAATTCGCTTCAGAGGTTAACATAAAATGAAAAGTAAAGAAAACTTAAGTCGAACTTGAAAGAGTAATCTTAGGTTTACCCAAGGCGTCCGAGTGAAACGAATCTGTCCATTCAACCATAAAACCTTTCTTGCAGATAATGCATATCATGCTACTGCTATCTAAAGAAATAGAAGTATGGAACCTTACTAATTTCTCAAGACATTTATTACTATATATCTCCACGGGAATACCGTAAATTCTTTTCATTGATTTGGATGTTTTCAATTGACTGTAGATTCTTATCCTTTACACTTTGCACAGTTTCATTTACCTTCGCTATATTGGTTAAACTGACCAACTCCATGTTGCAACCCGTGGATTTGGTCAGTTCTACCAATATGCAAACTAACTGTACTGTTTTGCTTTTTATTATTTATACTTGGTACTAATTTTTAAATAGCATCTCTTATTTACTTTAGGATAAAGAAGAAGTTGGTACTTTTTAATAAATAATGAGAGATAAATAAAGTGTTCCCGTCAACACGTAAATATAAAGGCAAGGCAAATTGAATTGAATCTACGGAATGCAAATAAAATGCGTCTTCAGGTTTTACTCACCGCTCTGCACAGCTGTTAATATCTTAAATTTCTGCTTAGAATTGCTCGTTTTATGGTTCTTGAACGGACATGGGCGATGGGCCTCAGAAGTTTCCGATTCACGTAGACCTGCCTAGACGATGAATTCATGAAAACGGGGTCGGTGAACCTGAACAAGAAATCTCGAGTGGATCTTCTCCTGCAAATTTCTTCCATATTCTCGAAAATGTAGAAAATTACGTGAAGTTAGCATACTGGCGTTGCCGGTATGAGATATGCTCAAGTATTCAACTAAGGCAACTTCGATTTCATTTAAGCACCACGTCTGACTGAAGTACTGGAAGGTCAGCGTGTCTTCGTCTGAAGTTTTCGAGTAAATAAACTTAATATCAAACCAAACAATGCAAATTTCTTGGGAGCCGCCTACATGTGCATGACGGCCTAAAGGAATCTTGAAAATACCACTCACTACCTGAAAATATCCATGATCAAAAAACACTATTGATTGATTGATATTGAGGTTGTAAACCACTACTTATTCCCAAAAAATAAACTACATATGTACAACATTTTTCGACTACCATAAGTAGTAACTTTGTAACGCGTGGACCAATTTGGATGATTCTTTTTGGGGGTTTTATCATTTCTTGTGCGCCAAGATTTGTCTATTGATTCCTGCAGAACTCGATGATATAAGCAGAAAGTTAAGATTAAAAAATTTCGGTATATCGCTTAGTTTTGAAATATCTAAAGTCTAAAAATCGATTTGAATACGATAATCGAAATGATTGAATGTAAGAATTGTTTCGAATGTTTGAATTGAAAATATATTATGAAATAATTGAAAAGAATTTGTTTTTATGATTAAAAACCAATGTCTCATTGAATAACTTTGAAACTCGACCCTAGCATTCAATAGTTTCGATTCTCGTATTTGTATCGATTTTTAGAACTTTGACTGTCGATATGTCGAAAACTAAACGATTTATCGATAATTTTTATTCCTAACTTTATGCTTGTATCATTGATTTCTGCAAGAATCAATAGTGAGTGGAGTGGGGGTAATGGTAACGCGTAGACCGACAGACAGGGAATTACCACAGAGGAAACACCACAAAAAGAGATTTTTTTCCCCTTGTTGGAACTAAATATTTCGGTTATTAGACTTCTCATTAAAACAAGAAAGGACTTATCGCTTTATGGTCACTTCAGCACTTTTTAATGATATGTATAATAATGAAATCTTATTATAATATTCGCAAATCGAGGTGAAAACAACATCTTATCCACTAAAATATATTACACCCCCCAGAGTTCACTAAGATGGAATCAATGATGTGATTGATAAAAATAAGAAATAGAAGTGGGCGCAAATGAATGACCTGGGGCACACCAGAAATGATTGATATTTCACTAGAGATAGAACCCCGAAACAGAATACGCTGTGTTCGGTTAAAGAGACAGGAACAAATCCAGTGGACGAAAAGAGATGGAAAACCCAACATAGTCAAGCAACGGAGACGGAGTTGGATGAATCGGTCTCACCCGTGGGTGTTGTGTAGCTCGCAAAAATGCAAAAAAAAAGACATTCAAGTTCCCTGATTCCCCCTACCCTAATTCCCTTACAGTCAAAGCCACGCCAATGTATCATAGGGTTGTCCCCTAGGCTTTGACTGCGTCATAAAAAAAAAACCAAAAAAATTGTGATCAACGCGAACAAAAATCTTACTAAATTCGGTATATAAACACAATCAACCTGTTCGACAGCCTCGCTAACAGAAATTCAATAGTTTAAGAACTCTACGAAGGTAGTAGTCATTGATTTGTCTTTGGGAAAGACCCCAAGAACGGTTTACAGTGAAAACTAAGGACGTCACAGACAAATTAGCATTGGGTCTATAATTGGACATATTGTCCTTCCTAACCTTTTTATGAAGCGGAAAAGTTTAGAAAAAATACCACAGGATATGGAAGAGTTAAAATATATAAGCAAGGACAGGAGTAAGAGATTGGGCACAATTTTTTAATACAGATAGCGGGAACGGGCGAAAAACTATTGGAAAATTTCATAATATGCATAATAATGAACGATAATTAAGTCGAAGATTAGCTCGTCAATAAATTAAAATCACCTAAACTAATATCACAACCATTTGTTAAGAAGGCAACTCCAAAAAAACTGGCATAGAACTGAGCAGTAGTCAAAGGATTTTCAGTAGGTACTCTGGGCACCGAAACACATGACAGAGGGCTAGCCATCGCCCCTATGCTTAAGATTAACGAAACACCAGAACTTTTTGGGATTAACACAGATGGACCTCAGTAAGTTAATTACGATAGGCTTGGTCGGACTCAGAAGTGCAACGGGCACCCAGATCCGAATAAGTAAGATAATCTTCGTCACTACGAGAAAGACTAAGTTGTAGAGACATAGGCTTTAGGTAGCCTGACTTCGTAATGTGTAGATCGACTTTTATTATTCTTTCTTTATATATACAGTATGTTGGCACATTTTGGCCCTAGTGTGGGTGCAGGGAAGGGGCGACACCTAACTTGTAATGCCTAGACCGATTTTGATGGTTCTTTTTCTCTCACACATATACAGTATGTTGCCTGATTGGTAGTAGGATAACAATTTCTTACTTTTATTGGGATATGGTTAAGGTGTGGTTAGATGGTAGAGGGGTATTGCCTAACTTCGCCATTATGTAGCGCTGTTAACGAGACTTTTAAAACGAGATCTAGAGTACTCTAGCTTCAAAATGCGTGTGGGATTTGATAATTTTTTTTTATTGTACACACTATGTTCTCCCGCTATGTTAAAAGTTTGTGGATAAGTTAGGGTGGGGATGGGATGGAACCTTACTTTGAAGCACGCAGACCGATTTGGATGAGTATTGTTTTGTTGTATGGAATATGTTTACCCCATTTCTACTAGGACAACAAATTTTAATCTAGGATGGTAGTGGGGGAACCATACTTTGTGTAGCATGGACCAATTTTTTACTTCTCTAGAGTATAGAGGACGCAGTTTAACTTCGACCGATTCGGTTAATTCGGTTTTGTGCTGTAGAATATCTTGCTCCATTTATAATATTACAAAAGTTGTGGTCATATAGTGGGATTGGGAGGAAGGGCGGCACGTATCTTCGTATCGCGTGAACCAATTTTAATGAGTTTGATTGAGTAGATTGTGATTGTGATTGTGCTAGCGTATAATGACAGCCTTGGGCTACTCTCTTTGGACTCACTAGAAAATAGGTGCAACAGACTCCTTACTAACTCCTTTGCCTTCTATTTTTGCAGGGTTTTATTGACTCACCCATTGTAGCCATTCCTCAACATTCGAGTTCCTATTCATTCCGTTAGACATAGTGGTTTTCCCCAGACCCCTTTTCGTTGCAACAACTATGGTCAATGTCACGCATTTTTAATCGCTTTTACAACCGCACCGATTTTAAACTTTCGAAAATTAAAGCGAGGTATCAGCGAGGTATTTATTGTAATTTATATATTTTTTTCTTTTGTTAATGAATTTGAAATTGTATTTTAAGTTGTAATTGTTGTGATTTATAAATTTGATTTATTTTGTATTTTGTCAATTTATCAATCTCACCTGAGTGGCCTTTTGATTGTATTTTTATTTTATTCTCTTTTTTAATTTTACTTTTATTTCATCATATTTTTTTATGTAAGTAATCAGCAAAGTTAGGTTCTACTGTCCCCCCCCCCCCCATCCCAATTCCCCAGGCCCATCTAGACATTCTTTGGCATAATATCAATCGAGAAACATATTCTATACATCACAAATAGAATCATCCGAATTGCTCTACACGCTAAGAACTTAACCTAATCCTTTTCCCCCACCCCTACCCTAGGTAAAAAATGTCTCTCATAGCAACAATAGAGGAACATACTCTATCAAAAGAATCATTCAAATCGGCACGCATTACGTAGTTGTGCCAGGTTGTACATAACAAATTTAATATGAAAAATAAAAATAAAAAAATAGATGTCGAACTTAAAACCTTCTCATTTTTAGGAAGTGGCCAGCGACGTATTCCCGCGTGCACAATGCATTTTTGGCTCTTTATGAACGAACAACTGAGAAAGCCTGATTTTAAGAGTACGATTTCAAAAAATGGATCTATCGGCTTGGAAAATGTTTATACCTAGGTTAACAGCGACTAACCGAGTTTTTGTTATGCTCGTAACATTTACTGCAATTTTCAAAAATAGTCAGGGGCTTGTTGCAAATGCTAATTTTTTCTCAAAATTAAAATTCGCACTAAATATGTACATAGTAAGCACTGCAATAGGCGGAGCTATGTTTTTCAGCCATTCACAATTAAGCGCGAAGCAACATCGGATACCAAACCTATACCTATTGGAAAAAATTCAAAAGAAACCTATTAATATCAGGTTTAACGGGAGTGATTGACTCATTTTAATAAAACCGTCACATATTTCACAGATTTATGTGACACAAACTGGCCATTGTCCGTCACAAATTATTCTCGCTTTTATTATTCAAAACAATACCACCTAACACGGCATAACAATTAGTCGAAGAGGAACGCAAAAACCGAGTTGAAATATGTTCCCATGAAATTCGTTAAGAGCTTTTGTCATATTTCAATAAAATTTATTGCTCCTATAGTTGGTCATTCTAAGGCGATTTTCTTCTGATTTCGTAAGAAAAAAAGCGCAGACTTGATAAGACACGGAAAACCAACTCGCGGTATTGCTGATTTTGATTAATTACTAAAAAGTGGACTTTCGTTATTATAGCGTGCAATCTGTTAATATTACGTAAAAGTGAAATTTCTGCAGTTTTGTTAAACTGTATAGAGAGATTGGCAAAGCCAGGCTTTAGGTGCGAATTATTTTTAATTTGTACTGTATGGTACGGTTTGGTAACCGTAAGAGATCAAACAGGTAGAGATGTAATTGCGCGCTAACTTGGTCTTGCGTGCCAAGTCATCGTAGTTCAAGATGTTTCTTGTAAATTGTTTTGGAGCAATCTTAGCCATAAACGCTTAAGTGCCTTCGATAGCTCAGTTGGTAGAGCGGTGGACTGTAGATGAAATTAAGATGCTGAAATCCATAGGTCGCTGGTTCAAATCCGGCTCGAAGGAATAACATTTTTTGTTTCTACGAAAGCCTGCTTTATGCTTGAATTCCGCTTTAGAAATGATTTGAATAAATTAAGAGCACTGTGACTGTATTAATACCAACCCCAAAAATTCAATCAAAAGTGGCTAAAACTTGTTGAATCTCAATGGAAATATGTGTCAGAAAAGCGAAACAAAAAATTGCAAAGTTCGCTAATTATTAATTCACGCACGATACGACAGTTTAAAAAGATAATTTTAACATGATGTTAAATAAATTCTCTAGATTTTTACGATTCTAAAGGACAACATAAGAAATTAAACTCCAAATTGAGGGATTATTAATATCGGACTCTAACAAGTGAAATGAAAATTAGCAAACCATTTGTATTGCTAAAGAATTTCCAAGTTCTAATGTGTAAATTCTGATGGTAATTTTGATCTTAAAGTTTATTATTTCCAAAAGTTATTTATTCCCAGAAGTTATTGCTTCCACGAGCTATATAATACTGATAACAACTGCTCAGGACGAATAAGTGTACGTAAAGAACGAATAAGTGTAAGTGAAAGTGAAGCTCATGATATATAAGTATAATTCAATTGAGAATTATGATTTAATAGCTAGCAACATTATCTTTTATTTTTTTTATGTACCTCATAATAGAGATAAAGTGGACTATACTTTGGACTCTTGATCTCATTCCAGCATCTCCCAAATTTAGCTGATGCTAACTGTCAGGCTGAGAGTAAAAATGACCTATCTACAAGGTCCGAGCAAAAGTGGATTAGAAAATTTTCCGCGCAAAGACGAGCCGCGTTATTTTCCGGGAAAAAACGAATCAGAGAAAAACTCCGAACAAAAACGACTTATCCTCAAAAAGTAATGCAAAATTAATGCAGATAAGTAGTTAAGCCATTTTTGTTCACAGTTTTTCTCTGATTCGTTTTTGCCCGGAAACACACGCGCGGAACATTTTCTACGCCACTTTTGCTCGGACCTTATAGATAGGTCATTTTTACTTTCAACCTGTCAACTCTGATAGTTACTTCTTAGGTTAAGTTTAGATCTTGCTATTGTTCGCACCCAAACTAATTGAAACATACGTAGCTCTCTTGGTTTTATTTTAAGAATGCTCGCCATGAACGCTAACATTTATGCTAAAAATCTTCCTGATCTTGGCTTAGAGATGTGTGTTTAAGTCCTATACAATGTTGTATAATATGAAATTTTTACAAAAAATAAATTACTTTGATTCGGGGCAGAGTTAATAGTTTGAAGAAAGCTATATTAAAAGTTGAGCCTAATCGGTTCAATGGTTTTCTCTTTTTATCAACAACGCTAGCCAAAAAAAAAGAAATTTTGAGAAAAACTCTAATGCCAATTTTTGCGAATTTTTCGTATTGGTATGAAAAATAACTCCTTCCCCTTTGTCCCACTGTAATTTTGATGAAGAATTATCTCAAAATAAAAATTATTTTTTTTTAATATCAACATAATCTATGTTTGTGAGTAGCTGTTTTTTCTATATTTATTTTCATTTTATCGCTGATTCCCAGGACATTCCAAAGAGCAGCTCGCCTTCTAGGATAGAATAGGTGAGCTTGTAACCCGCTTGCTTATTTGAAAACCCAAGCATACACACGAAACATACCTACGCCTCGGATATCTCGTACTTATTTTATGATGACGACCTATATAAACATCGACCTGACTATAAACATCCGGACTACGATCGGAGTATGGACGAGTGTGGATACGCGAAGATTATTGATGTGGAACGGGAAATGACCCAGTATCAAAATAAATATTTGAAGGTTAAGCGAAACTAGAGGAACAGGAAGTGGAGAGTTTACATAACCCACATCTGAAAGCATGCTGCTATAATCTGGCCAGGGTGAATTAGATACACCCCGCATATCAGGTGTAAGCTTTTTGCTAACCAAGCTTGCCCTACTGGATTGTTTACCAATATCCGACCGAATTATCATCGCCACATTTCGGACCAGGGTACGTAATATATCAATAATTCATATAACAACTTACGAGCTCTTCTACCAACTCCTTGGCAAAACCTTACCTAAAAATAATATAAAAATAGTCAAGTCAATTGATAGAAAAAAACATCTTAATGCAAATCAAGCACAGAATCGTGCACACTCTAAATGATGAACGCCGGCTTTCTGAAGGATTTCTCCTGCAGCGATCACATCAACATCCTCCGAATTACCATTGAGCAATCCGCCAAATGTAGGTCCCTTTTACATCTTACGTTCGTCGCTATTGAGAAGACGTTTGACAGCGTTATTCGGACCCCCAAAAAAAATTATCACCATCATAAAGGAGTCCTACTCAGAAGCCCAATGTCACGTCCTTGTCCTATACAAGGGAAAACTGTTGAAGCCCTTCCATGTAATGAACGGACTGAGACAAGGATGCATACTGTCACCTATGCTTTTCCTGATCGTCGTTAATGACGTATTAGATGGAAACCACCTTACCCACCTGGACTATGCCAACGATGTATTTCTTCTATCCAAAAAACATCGCACAACAGGTTCTAGATTGGAACCCGCACGGGACCCAAGTAAGACGGCGAATCGGACGACCGCGCAACACATGGAGAAGATCCGTAGAGAAGGAAGGTACCCAGATCAACAAATCGTGGCCGCAGTTGAAGGCGTTGGCGCAGAACCGGACCAGGTGGAGAGTCGGTGCAGTAGCCGCACTATGCCTAACAAGGGGTTAATTCGTTTTAAAGATTATTGCGTTTTTCGATTACCTGCAACAATAGACACAATTTCTATTCAGTTTTCAACTATAGGTTAAAGCAAAATTCAAAAACTACTTTAGGGGGACAAATCCACATTTTTCTAAAATATTTTTTAATTTTTTCATTACATTTAAAACGGCAACTAAAGATAAAAAATAAAATGCAATGTAGCGCTTCAATTTGTGATCAGATACGAAACACTTTGGTTACATTTGATTTCATATATGTTTACAATAACTCATTAAGGAATTAAGTTTATCCAACTAAAAGAATATTGGCAATCGAGACTGTTGCTGCTGCAAACAGAATAACATTACTCCAGCCTGTCAGCTGCAAGATAATTCTCACGTTACAATTCTAGTTGTTTACAAATTCCCAGTCCCACGTATCACATTCTTTATGAATACACTTAGCAGCCTTCTTCCAATGAACTCTACTTTGTTGGTAAGAAACCATTACGTTCTTGCTTACATAAATATTTTGTAAATAAAACTTGATTTGTTTTCGCGCAAGAAGAGATACCTTTTTGTCAGAAACAAGTACCTATCAAATGCGAGCAAAACTACTATAATAAAAATGTTTGTCCAGTTTTCTATAAATCTTTCGCAAGACGGAAATTATCGAAATAGCAGGAGACTAATTCAAGAAGAAATGCGAATTTGTATAGTGGGAATTAATAATTCTAACGGCAGCAGTGGACTAACTTCTATTTAGCACACAGAGCATGCTCAGAGCCCGTTTAGTTAGACGTCACGCGCATATCTTGGGTATTCACAAAGCCATACCTTTGGTTTGTATTTTAAGCATGAAAATCAGTCTCAGTCTGTATCTAAGTAACCTTGTCTTTGACAACTCTGTAAACATATCTATTTCTTAACTTTATTTATGTCGCTAAAATTGCGGTTACGGCGATTCAAACGAGTCTTACTCAAAGTCTTAAAGTCGAGACTCGGTGAGTTTGTGCACAATGGTGGCATGAGTAAAAGAACCGGATCTTTAACCAAGAACTCTTGCCGATACGCTTTAGGATAAGACAATCCATTACTGTTCTCCAGCAAACTAAACCAACATGGAGATTTTCTTATCTGATCTTGCAAATTGCTCGAGAAGTTAACGCAGGTCGAAAAACACTTTTTTCAATTTGTATAAAATTTTTCAAAATCACTTTAACTTCCTTAAAACCAGAGAAGCAAGTGTTTTTTATAATTACTGTTTAAGTTTATATGAAGTTGAAAATCGCGTCTATACCGTTGTTGTGCAATAGTTTTTAATTCAGAAAGACTGACTGAATCACACTTGTTACCACGGATCATTGCAAGGTAGATCGGACGCCGGCTAATTACGATTTAAAAGCCTATCAATGTGACTATACTATTACTACTCAGGAAAGAACTAAAATGTCTACCCTTAGGGAGGAAAATTATTTAAATTGGAAAATTGCGGAAAAAATTGATAGGAGTACTTGGGTGGTTAACAACTTCCTAAGGGATGCAGAGAACTACAGGACAAATCGAAAAAGACGTACTAAACAGACCACTTCGGCTCGAAAGTGTCGGTTGATTTTGAAACAAGCTTTAAAGTTCGTAGGTACAGCACGGGAAATTGAGCTCTACATCGCCTAAAATTGCAGAAGGAATCAGCGGGAAGAAAGAAGCTATCCAACGTAGCCAACTCTTTAGTGGCAGCCGACGCAACAGCTGTACGTTCGGAAATTGTTAAGGTGGTAAGAATGTCCATAATCAACTGAAAGGTCGCCTTTTATTTACTGAGTCTCCATTTTCACCAAAAATACAATTCAAAATAAAAATCCTTACAGTGATAGGACACCTAAAGGTATGGTTACAGATTGAAACTTTTACTGCGGTGTAGCACAAAAGCACCTCTGAAACCTGAAAAGTTGCGCCTGCAGTTTGGTTGCGTGCAGTTTTCACGGGTTGCCGCAGTCTCTGAGGTTGCGACGTGTAAACACCTAAAATGAAGGCTGCAGTTGCAGGTTGCAGTACAAAATTTTAGTTTGGTTGAATTTTGTGTTCTTCCAACCCCACCCCCCACCCCCTTCCCATATCCCACCCGAACAGTATTTAACAGCATTGGAATTGTCATTATGCATCTTACTGACCTCAAAAAATTTGGATATCGATCGTTTGTTTACATCCCCCCGGGGGTGGTGGGGGGGGGGGGGTGGGGGGTAAAACTTCTTTAGCGACGTATGGGTCTGAAAATCGAGTGTAATGTTAAACTGGGATTCGAGCTTAACGTAAAGATGAAACACATATTAATTAGACTTTTGCATAATAAAGGAGGGGGAAATATATAAGGCAGACTCTAAGAATTAAACAGTGAGAGAGTTGCTTGGCAACTTGTAATATATAATGAATGCGTCCACTTCTACTCGCTTATCCCGCTTGTCAAGGCTAACTTCCCTTGAATCTAAAGATTTAGTTTTTCGACGGCACAGCCTGCTCGGTTTTCCGCTGATCTTTGTTGAGTGGCTGTCATCTTATCTGTCCGTCCGCTGCCAGTGCGTCTTGTTCCGTGGTGCCCTATCCAGCGAAATCTCGAACACAGGGTAGCATCCTTGGTACGTGCTCTTCATAATTTATATTAATGATATCTCTTTGCTCTTGCCTAGGTTCAAAATCTTCTGTTATGCTGATGATACTAAAATCTTCCGAGCGGTCTCATGTGACGACGACTGTGTTCTGTTGAGCTCCGATATGCACATTTTTCATGATTAATGCTGCAATAATCGTCTTCCGCTGAATGCCAGCAAATGTACCGTTATATCCTTTTTTCGTATTAGTCGTCCTATTTCCTTCTACTCCATGGGCGGTCACACCTTGACCAGGTTCGACTTGGTCAAAGACCTGGGAGCGATTCCTATCTCCCGTCTCTCCGTTCTAGGACAACGTGGAGATCTTGGTTAGCAGAGCCAATTCCACGCTTGGATTGGGCTACTTAACGAGGCTTCTTTTCAGCACTTTCGTCAGACCAATCCGGTTTGCGATCAGTCCGGTTTGCGATCATCCATATCCTCCATACGTCCTCCGTATTAACCGAAATGAACCAGCCCAGCGCAGATTATTCCATAGGTTCGCACTTCGCGGCCTCCCCTGGCGCGACCATATCTACCTTCCTCCTTATCCTACCAGGCTTAGTTTGATTTCCCTCGATACTCTTGAAAAGAGACTCAAGGCCTCTAAAATTGTTTTTTTGTATGATTTGTTGCAAGGGCCGGACCTTAAGGAATCATGACTTCCTCCAGTGCCACGCCACCGAACCTTGTATGGAATGCACGAGCCCATCGCCTCCATGTCCCATCGGTTCAATGAGTTTGCTGCCCACATCGAGTTTGGACGTAAGGGTTCAACATTTGTCTTAATTCCATAGTATCTATCCAACGACATTTAGGATGTGATTGTTCATCTCAGTGATCCCGAAATCTATGAATTAGAAAATAACATGGATTGATTTCGACTATTTTTGTCTGTCCTTTCCTTCCCACCCTCCGCCTAAAGGTGCCTTACTGTTACTACCGCAGTATCTAGCGGCATCGGGATTGTCATTATTCATTTCGGCGACACCGACACTAATCGGTCGTTTTCATTTATTTTGCGGCATCAAGAGGGTCATAATTCGTCTTACTGAACCCGAAAAGTGTGTATTAGACACTCATATCGATCGTTTCGATTATTTGCAGATATCATCCCTTTTGTAGTTTAAACTACGTCTACGAAAATACTGAACCCATCGATTGCTCCGAAGAGTTTCTTCAGAACCATGCGGCGTTTACATGTATACCATCGAGCGCCTTAATACTTCAGGCAAATATTTTGTCCATTGTACGCCGAGGGAAGAATTTGAATGATTTCGTCACCTCCCACACCGTAGGCCTTAGCTTTTAAAAATGCATACTCCCTCGTGATCAGACAGATCGTCGAATATTTACAAATAGCGGCTCCAGCGAAAAGTCATACTAGTTTGCGGAGTTCTTACCTTTTTATGTAAAGCTAATACCTTGCATAACTTTACTAGATGCAGACTGCCTTTTCTTTCATTTCTGGATTGAATCGTTAAGAATAGACAGACAACGGTGCACGGGCAGGCGTCTTGACATTTTGTGCAACAAATTCCCATAAACTAAGCCCGTCCTCAAAAAGACCCGCTTTTTACGTTAATTACAAATTTTCGTGTGAATGTGGATTTGTTCGTCATTAAATTTTCCTTATGAAGTTGAATTTAATTTTAATTAGCCAAAGCTGACATACCTTCTTACATTTCATCATAAGCTAGGCTATGGCCAGCCGAATCACTCCTACCGTTGGATTCCTTCTTCTATAAACTATGGACGTGCACTGAAAATCAAGTCTTATGCAAATCAGAAAAATTCTAAGGCCTAGCAGAATACCCCCATAAAGCGATCAAAAATTTATTCACATCACTGTGAAATCAGAGATGTTTGTCTTTTGTCAATTCTTAAGTGCAGATCAAATAATGTTGGAATTTGCATATGTTTTCACGGATAAATATTCTCCCAGTGCTGATGGGAGAGGTGAACAGACTTCGGGTACAGGTTTACCTTGCAGCGCCGGATAATAAGGTGATTTAGTCAGATAGCGTTGAGCTTGGTTTTGGTAGCGGTTTCAAAAGATCTGCACAGGTGTAGCAAAAAGCACTGAATAGAGGCAGATAACGTGTGAACACCATTCTAATTTTTATTTTTTAATTAATTTCGCCCCAATAAATTACGCTTAAAGACAACAATTGTGCTATGTAAACGAAATGTATTCAAATCTGGATATATGCATTTTGAGAAATTTCTCTTGAGCTATTTACGACAATTGTAACGTAAACTAATGAAGCTGATGAGAGACTGTAGAACAATAGGCAAATGAGCAGATTTTTTATATTATAACAATACACTTAAGTTGATGGTGAAAAAGTAGGCTATTCAATTACATTTACTGTTTCAAAATAAATATCTGAATCAAATGAAAATTAGTTCATTTGAAAACCAAGCTAATTTTTAATTAATTTTAATGGTCCACATTATTAAGCTTATTTTAATTTAGGTCTTCGTTGAGGCAGTGACTCGAGCAAGAATGCTATCGCATTTTCAATTTTCGTAATGTACAAGATCGGTTGCTGGAGGATGTACGGAAGAGTTGAAGCCTTCTGGGATACGGCGATCCTCATCTGAACACTCTCAAGTGCTTGTTACACCTCCGAGCGGTAGCAACTGAGCAGTGCATTCTAGAACGTAGGCAAGTAACTAATGCGAGAGGAGATAACCACTTGAAAACCCCTAACTCCAATGTTGTAGTAGGCCATGCCGCGGGATTCTGCAGTGACGTCCTCCTCTTTATTGAACTCAGGGGTAATTGGGTCGCGAATGGCATCTCCACAGGCACATCTGTAGGAGTGGGGTGGAGGGTATGGTACACCCTAACAGGTTGGCTATATTCACGGTACCCCCAACACAAAAGAAGCAGCTCTGAGAAAATTTCCGAAGGCTATGGAGGCTGGACTTGCCCCTGCCGAAAGTGCTGTAGTAGTCCTGAAGAAAGGTGCCATTGGCAAAATATTAACTAGCACTTCCTCAGGTTCGGCGGTGGCAGAGATGGTAGACTTTAGAGTACTTGACCTGGCTCTAGACTAAAGCGTCATGGCTCAGAACTCTTCAGTGCCATGTGCAGAGAAGCGGTGAAGAACGAACACTGGAGACAGTGGAATAACATAGATTCCTGGAGATAGGCTAGAACTCTAGCATTGAACCAGGAACTGATATTAGCGGCGACAGCGAGATAACTGGGTAATTCAGTTGCCCCGGCTAAGTGAGACTGGAAGGAGACGAAAAGAAACCCGCTTCTATGTGGTCTGGTTCGTCTAATCCTCGAAGAGGTGTTTTAAGTGAGTAAGAATCTCACAGTCCCGGAGGGCACGGGCTGTCCGGTGTCTTTTGGAAGATTTTCACCTCTGCAGCTAAAAAAATGTACAAGATCTCCCTTTGACACCCCTTACGTGGACCCGCTTCGGCAGGATATACATCTCTGCCATAGTATATATACTTAAATAGTAGGTAAGCTGTAAAAATTTTATGGCACTTAATTTCATTTTTCATTTCACTGTTAATGTCACTGAGAGGAAATTTCCCAATTTGGAGACGGATCAATTCGTTGAGCAGCACGACCACCATGCGCATGGGTCCCGAGTTCGAGACCAGATCTCCCCGAGGGCTTTTATTAAGAAATTAAAATAATTCACTCCGTCTCTGGGCTGTTGTCTAGCTCGCAGCAATGCAAAAACAAGACATTCAAGATTCCTCACTTCCCTTACCCTAATTCTTATTGTATTGAAAGAATATGTTATTTGACATCTGGAATTTATTTTTCAGTACAAATATGCTAAAACAATTAAACAGGGAAATTTAGGGAGCTATTCTTCTACTTCTAGGTCTCTGCCATAGCATAAATCATCAGAACGGCTTCTTAAATTTCCTTGGTCAAACGTGAACGAAATAGTCTGGCAATGTTCTAGGAATTTTGTATGAAAAAGTAAATACTAACTGTCAAACCATAAATACTATCTGTCACAAATCAGTGAGCGAGAATCAATTTTGTAACTCTCAGAGGAGAAATTTCCCTGTTCGTCGATTAATTCGTATAAGTGGACATATGTGTTGGTTAAGTAATTGACAATTCTAAAAATTCGTTACTTTCGTATGAAATTAGTTCGTAAATCTTCTCTTTCGCGAGACTACGAAATCTCTTAGTTTCTATCTGAATGGGACAGGTTCACTGTGATCCTTGTCACTTGGGCTTAATAATTGAATAAAAACATTCACCTGCAAATTGGATGCATAACCGAACGTTTTACTTAAACGAAATGACATTTACAACTACATACAAGATGACTGAGAGATTTCCCATTTGGGTAATTTCCGCTCAGCGACAGTACCATTTACGTGAAAAATAGAATTAAGTGCCGGGAAATTTTTGGAGATTTGTTCGAAGCTGGTCTATTATTTATTTATAAACAGATTCGCCCAAACTGGGTACTACAATAAAAATGACAAAATATTAAGGCAACAACTAGAACTAAACATTATAAAAAAAAGCCTTAATTGGTATTTCAACTGCTGCCTAGAACAACCTAGTTCGATGCAGGCTGAATGGAACATGGCAAAAGGCAGAGCTCCTCAAGAACCGGGCCGGAATATAAATACCAACATCATTGAGAAGTTCGGGGAAGTTGATCGTTTCCTGCAAAAGATCGTACAAAAAAGTGATTTTAAAGACCCTACGCCTCATCTCGAGTGAGTCGAGCGAGATCAGTTCGAGTCTAGCATAATAGGGAGGTAGGGAAAAAGGATCACGCATAGAAGGCCCCGAAGAGCGAACTTAAGGAATCTGCACTGGATGGCCTCGATACGGTTTATGTGAACAGTGGAGTAAGCGTCCCAAACCACGCAAGCATATTCCAAGGTGCAATAGAGGAGCCTAGTTAATTAGGGGTCGTCGAGCTCCTTGGACCACCGTTTCACGAAGCCGAGTACGGAATTAGCCCTATTCACTATGAAATTCACGTGGTTTTCGAAGGACAGGCTGGAATTAAGGACTACCCCAAATCCTTGACCTTATCTGGCTTACTCAGGACGCAACCGTCCAAAGAGTAGTCAAGGAGGATGGGACATCTTCAGCAGGTAAAGGTAATTAGGGTACGGTTACTGGAGCACCAGTCGCGGAAAATGCCGATCTCGGAACTTAAGAGGGCACGATCATCAGCGCACGAGACGACACGGAAAATTTTTGCATCATCAGCGTAACATAATATTCTGGAGCCAGCCAGGAGTAATGAGACATCATTAATAAAGATGATGAAGACTAGAGGGCCAAGAACGATGTAAGAAAAAAATCGGCAACAAAATTATCTACAACATTGGGGCCGTTTCTTTCAAGATCGCCGAGCCTGAGAAAGGAAGGATAACAGTCAGAGTGTCGCTTAGAGTTAATAAAACTCTAAAACTATTTGGAGCTAGAAAGCAGAGTGTATCGCATGCTCGACAGAAATCGGTTGTAGGACGTCTGCAATTCGCGAGAGTACCGAAGATAAAGGTCGTGGTAGGCCTGGTAGTCCACGTCACACGTACAGGAGCAGAATCTTTTCCAGGCCTTACTCTTTAGGTTTTTAAGATGTCGTAAGAAGGGGCCATCCATTCAGCGCGTATTAGTATTTGTATTTATACTATGTCTTTGCTCTTGAAATAAAAAATTCCTAAATTATTATTTGTTGAGAAGTGAGAGCCTCTGTAGAATAAACGTCTTTTAACCCCGCAAACAGAAAATTATACTCGTAATTGTTTTGTACCAATAATAGTGGAAACATAATTTAATAATTCATAATTTTACCATGTAGGCGTACATGTTTAAGAAATTGAATAAAATAAAAAACGAAGATCTGAGTCTGCATGAAATTCGATACAGCTCACCACTGTGGAGTATGTGAAGAATTTCCGCTCCGATCAAAATGAACACACCTTATGATGTCACAGATCTTGTTTTTGTCAGGCAAACTAGAAGACACCCATCAATCCTTAAGATGCTAAAATTCTACAATCTGTTCCCACAAAATAAAATAAAAAGAAAATCAAGAACAAAGAACGTTCGGATAAGATGACTAAAAATGCGAGTAATCTCTTTCCCTGCACCCGCTTTTGGCTTTCCTGTTCGGACGCAAAAACAACAGCCATTGATAGAAGCCCTCTCCACTGTTAAATTCCTTATACAATTATCTCAGATGAGTGGTGCACCTGTTGTGTTTACCTGTACTGTGCCATGCCATACAATGCATACAGCAACTGTTTAGGTTTCATAGAAGAGCGGAACGAAAAGTACAGTCGACTACATTGTGCAGTTGGACGTCCTCAAATTAAATTTACTTTCGCAATAAAATGGTAAAATTCTTCCATTGAGTGAAATTTTAGTAATCCTTGAGAAACACAGCCATTTTCCACGACGTTCCCGACGTGATAAATAAAATTTCATTGAATGCAAATAGTCGAGAGCTAATGAGTGGCAGTAAAAACGACCGCCGTAAAAACATGATTTTACGATAAAGACAGTAAAAACGATCGTTTTTTTTTTTGAATTTCTTGTGGTCGAGGTGTGGTTAAAAAATTGCCGCCGAATCGGAAAAATCTTCAAAATTCGAGACTTGCAGGTAATTTAAATATTCGCAAAAATATCTTTGATTTGCCCTTGATAATGAACACCTTCTCTAAGTTCACTGTCCGCACGCAATAGCCGTAACTTTTTTGCTTACTACTTTATCTACGTAGGTGCTGGCGTCCGGTTTACTATACAACTTGGTTGTAATTAGTTGATGTGGATATGGAGAGCAATAAATATTTATGGTGCCCACAAATTCAATAATTGACAATAATACCTGCAATTTTGAATTAATTTATATTGTTACAATCTGTTTGCGTCGACAAGCCTTCAATACAATGTACAAGCGATCGAATTGGTCGAAAAACGGGGCTTCCCCGAAAAATCGAAAATCTTTGTTAAGCTAAACGGTTCTAACCCGGGTAACCGATTTATCCAAGGGAGAATCGGTCCCATTATAAGAGTCGGTTCCAACGCCAGAATCGATTCCGTCAGTGGAATCGGTTCCTCTTGAAATCGTGCAGTACAGATTGAGTTTTAAGGTCAACAGAGAAAATGTTGCATTTCACTAAGGAAATGTCTAGTTTCTTTGGAAATTTAGATTTTTTTGTAGTGAAATTACAAAATACGACTTAAGATTTATTAATAAAAATTTAAAATTCCTTATACTCCCTACTATCAGTGACAATTTTTGCTTTACAATTTCACTCATTCTTATTAGCCAGTTCATTCGACGGAATCGATTCCCGGTGGCGGATTCGATTCTCACAGTGGAACCGGTTCCATTGATGGAATCGATTCCTATTTGGAACCGGGTACCCGGTTGGAACCGAATTTTTGGTAGGAATCGATTCCTACCCGGTCGGGTGGGTACCCGGGTTTTCGGGTTATCCGATTCCAAATGAGAGCTCTACTCTTGTGACAATTAATGAGGGTCTTCAAAGGGTTTCTGTAATAGTTGCCAGGACGAAGAGGAAGAGGAAGCCATACTCCACCTACTCTGCAACTGCCCGGTCCTATACAATCGTAGGAGCCGATTTAAGGCTTCCCATTTTTTGAAGGAATAACTGAAATAGGCTCCACGGACGTCAGGGACCTAGTTTGGTTTATCAGAAGCTCTAAATGGTTTCCGGTTAAAGCCTTTCCGCCCCAGCCTAAATTGTATATTGGCTCCCCCAGACCTAAAGTACACTTTTTTTAAAGACTGCGTTTTTGGACGATTCCTTTAAAGATTTTACCCATTTGTCGAGGTTTCCACCGACTTCTCTCGAATCCAAAGACCTTTTATTTGAAGAAGCTACGATTTTGAAGAAAATTTCTACCTTGGTTGATACTTTTTCAATTGGTCCTGACAGTATCCCCGCCTCTCTCGTGAAAAGATGTGGTTCCGTTCTTGCTCCTATTCTGTGTTATTTATTTAATCTCTCAACTCGTTGCGGTGTTTTTCCGAAAGTTTGGAAAACCTCATTTGTTATTCCTTCTTCAGGTGATAAATCCGAAATTTCGAACTAAAGACCAATTGCTAATCTTTGCTGTATATCCAAAATTTTTGAGGCACTTTTTTGCGATGTTCCATACTTCCACTCCAAGATGTTCATGCAAATGTTTCAACATGGCTTCATAAGGGGTAAATCCGCTACCACAAATTGGAATTTTCAAACTTTTGTATCTTTGCAATTGAAGGTGGTAAGCAAGTTGACTGTATTTTTACTGACTTCAGCAAAGCTTTCGATAGAATAAATCATAGAATTCTTGTTCTCAAAATCTCCCTTCTCGGGTTTCCGCGGGTTTTTATAAATAGGATTCATTCGTACTTATCTGAACTCACTCAGCCAGTTTCTTTTCGTGGAGCTCTGTCTGATGTTATTTTCAACACTTCCGGTGTACCGCAGCGCTCCTACCTCAGGCCATTGTTATTTATAATTTATATCAATGATGTATCTACGATTTTGTCTCACTCAAGTATTCTTTGTTATGCTGGCGACTCTAAGATATTTCGCAGTGTATCAAACAATGCCGTCTGACTACTTTTAAATTCTGACCTGGACGCCTTCCAGAATTGGTGATCCATTAACGACCTTCCCCTAAACATCGGCAAGTGTACATCTATGTCTTTCTCATGAAAAAGATCTCCCTTTCAATTTAACTTTACCATAGAGGGTTGTCCTTTAACAAGAGTTACAAAGCCTAAGGACCTAGGTGTCTGCTCAATTCCCATTTTTCTTTCGAGGATCATATTGATGCCATAGTTACCAAGGCTAATACATATAACTCTGGGTTTCGTGAAGAGATAGTCAAAGGAATTTAATCACTCGTACATTACAAAACTTCTATATTGCACTTTTGTCAGGGCTATTCTGGAATATGCCTCTCTAGTCTGGTCACCGCTCTATGCGACACATATCAATCGCATTGAAGCTGTTCAAACGAAGGTTCGTTAGGTTCGCTCTTTGAGGCCTTTCTTGGAATAACTCCCTTATATTACCAGCTTTTGTTGATAGACTTGGACTGCTGCACTTGGATATGAAAAGAGACGCTATAACTCCACCATGTATTCTTAAAGTCCACAATTAGTTCAGATTGGATATTTTTGGTTTGGATAAATTTGGATAATTCTTAAATATTCTAGTTCTGTGATACCTTTACAATTTCTGAATTGACTGAACACATTCCGAAAGGAGAGCTTCGCCTAACCGTCATATACACCTTTAGAGTATATCTGACCGTAAATAAAAATGGGATTCGCCCGACCAAATAATCTTTGAAAAATCGTCATTTCCATGAAGTTGAGGCCAATCCAGTATCCTTTTTATGTTTGAGAAAAATGCCGCCATATCCTTAGCAAGTTGTTTAATTGAAGATTTTCTGTTCTTTAAAACAAGCATATAAATTTTTCGCCTCGTATTGTGGTTACCCTCTTTGCGCCTGTGTCTTTCTGGCTTAGTTTTATTTTGTGTTGAAGCCGCAATTGATGAATAGTAGCACGTTGTGTCAACCCAGATGAGTACAAACCCATAACAATAGCCGTGGTTTTTTTCTGTGCGCCAACAACTCAAGATCTGCATGGGTATGCAGATCTCGAATCCGGATCTTTAGAGATCTGAGAATTAGTCAGAAATTTGAAAAAAAAATTAAAAAATTGATAATGAGGTCTGACTATGTTTACTATATGTTTTCGAGGTCGTTGAATCCGAATTCGAGGTCAGTTTAACCCCATCACATAAGGATTTGATGTATGTTATGTGCTGTCGAACTGCCTATCTAGCCCTAACTTCGGAAATGAGGAGCGTATTGTGACCTTTGCCGCTTTTATTTTGAGGTTATGGGGTTATGTGGTTTAGATGTTGAGGGTTTGGGGTTAAAGGCTTAGGGTTTTTGGTGTTTTTGGTATGATTGGGCTATGGGGTTCTAAATTCAAGGGGGTTATAAGGATTGTTGGTCTAAATTTTGAGATAATGGAAAATCCTGATGTGATTTGGTTAAACGGACCTCGGATTCGGATTTAGCCTCGAAAATATATGGTAAACATAGTCAGACCTCATTATTAATTTTTTCAATTTTTTTGTGGAGCTGTGTAATGTTATTGCTCACATCATGTCACATGTTAATCTACCACCTGGTGTAATTGCTTCTAGAAAGCTTAATTGTTGCCAAGAAGGATGCTCCTACATCCTACGCCTCCTTTTGAGTTATTGTTCCTGAGGATGTGCATACTGCCGTCATTTCTCCTAATCAACAAACTCGATCGTACGTAAATTCATTCCTGGGAATCATTCAGCACCTAAATCTTCAAAAAACGTATCAGTGAGTTGTTCTTCTACTATGCCAAAATAACTGGTCTTCGGATGAAAGTAATCATCTTTTTGATCAAGTTAACTTAATCTTTGAACTTGTCAATCGTGGATTGATGCTACCTTAAAGAATTTGAAGAACTTGAAGGAAGGTTTACTTCTTTAAAGGTTTACTTCTTTAAAATCGTAAATCGAACGTGTGCATAAATGACGTTGATAATAGGGACTCCTGAACTATTGCTAACCTCTGCTGATAACTGTCATACTACTGTTAAAGATTTTATTGACTTGAAGAAACTTTCGCCGACTACTCTTGGGTTTAAAGACCGTTGATTTTACGACGCTGTAGCCTTTAAAACACATTGATAATTTCTTGTTTTCTGAAGTTTTGCTACCCATTTGTGTTACCTGTTCTATGTTATTTATTTAATTTATCTATCAATTGTGATATTTTTCCTAAACCCTGGAAACTTTCGTTAGTTATACTGCTTCACAAAATAGGTAATAATATGTATTTTGTTTTCATACAATGTGGCCGAAGCCTAGGGAACTAATTTTTGATGCGTGATGGAAGGGAATTAGGGTAAGAGAAGTGAAGAAACTTCAAAGTCCTATTTCTGCATTGCTGCGAGCTGGACAACAGCCCAGAGATGGAGTGGACTATTTTTATTTCTTAATAAAAACTCACGGGGAGACTTGGTCTCGAACCCGGAACCCATGGCATGATGGTCGTGCCGCTCAACGAATTGATCCAACTCCGTCTCATCTCTAACTACAGGCTCATCGCTAACCTAATTTTAAACTATTTAAAGCGCTTGTTTGCGATGTTGTGTAAGTCTACGGTAACTAACTTATTGGAGAATTTTCTAATTATTGTATTCCTGTTATCGAGTCTGCTCGACAAGTTGACTGCATTTTTACTAACTTTAGTAAGGCTTTCGACAGAATCAACCACTAAATTCTTATTGAAAACTTTTACGCTCTTGTTTTCCCTCTTTTTTCGTATTTCTTATTTGGTTGTTTTGTTGATCGCACCCAGCGTGTAATATTTCCTAGGGCTCTTTCTAATGAAATCTGTAACTCGTCTGGACTTTCTCAGGGGAGCCATTTGGGACCGCTGCTTTTTATTATTTACACCAATGATGTACATATATACTGTTTTGACAAATTCGAAAATTCTTTGTTATAGTGACGAGGCTAAAATATGACGTACTATCTGTGGTGTTGACGATTGCCAAGTTTTTTTTACGATGTGGCCAAAGCATAGGGGACAAGTCTTTCATGCGTTAACATGGCTTTGGCGGGATGGGAATTGGGGTAAGGCGAGTGAGGAAACTTGAATGTCTCGTTTTTGCATTGCTGCCAGCTAGACAACAGCCCAGAGACGGAGTGGAATTTTTAATTCAATTTTAAAAACCCCATGGGGAGACCTTGTCTCGAACGCAGGAACCATAGCATGATGGTCGTGCCGCTCAATCAATTGATCCAAATCTGACTCTACTTTGTCGTTTTCGTTGGACTTCGTGAAGAGATGGTCAAAGGAATTCAACAACCAATGCATTACTAAACTGCTATATTGTACCTTTGTTAGACCCATTCTTGAGTACGCTTGCCCGGTCTGGTCAACTTCCTACTCCACTCACATTAACCGCATTGAGGCTGTTAACGTAGATTTGTTCGTTTTACTCTGCGTGATCTTCCTTGGGATGATACTTTTCACATCCTCCGTATACTGTAACTTCTATCACTGAAGACTCTCGAGAGAAGATTGCTTTTGATGGCTTGTTGAGAACTCGTTAATTCTTCGCAGATTTTGAGCGCCTTCAACATATCTAGTTTGGCACACTCCTTGAGGAATCATAATTTTCTCTACGTACCTTACCACCGTAGTTTTAATGATCCTATTTTCTCGATATCTTTTAATAAAAATGTTGACTTTAATATTTGGAGGAAACAAATGATTAAATTCTTAGCTTCAGTATTGTTGTTTTATTTTGCATTATTTTTATTAAGAAATTAGCTATTGCAATATGCTTTCCAGAGCTCAGAATTTGACGAACTTGAAATAAATTGTACGTTTGAGACATGAAGATACCAACAGTTGGACATAGACTGTCCAATTGTTCGTACCTTCAGTTTAT
The DNA here is from genome assembly GCA_964036015.1 of Leptarthrus brevirostris. Taxonomy (NCBI): domain Eukaryota; kingdom Metazoa; phylum Arthropoda; class Insecta; order Diptera; family Asilidae; genus Leptarthrus; species Leptarthrus brevirostris. The sequence goes on along the minus strand of OZ038372.1, from coordinate 1,794,708 downwards.
CATATAATAAATCAAATAATTTCTCCATTATTTCACTTTCCCACTTAACCGCGTATCACAAACATTATTTTGAACCATTGGTAATAGTTGAAAGAATTATATTTTATTTGAATTTCTGCGATGGTATCACCTTGTGCATAGCTATAAACATGTCTTGAATGCAGATAGTTCTGCATGAATGAAAAATCCAAGGCGAATAGCTAAAACCAATTAAAACTCACTTGCTCTTTTACATAAACAAGCAAGTTTTTATAAAGCAAAACTAGGTCCATAATTTTGTGATGTTGGAGCGAAGTCAAGCAATCTAGCACACTGTAATCTTGTTACATTAAGATGCATGAGCCACATAAAGGTAAAGACTTGAATCTAGAAGATAAAAACAAATCTGTGTCTAAATATCACATTTGAGTTTACTGCGAAATTTTAAGTCTTTCGAACACTAGAGAGCTGTGGCATGTTTTAAGATACTTAACTATCCACCTTATTTCATACCATCATTATCCCTACCCTCCTGAATGCAAATTACGAATTTCATAGATGAACTCGCTGCCGCCACTTATCGCAATTCCAGATTTAATTCTTGTTTTGAAAATGAGTTTCTCATCTACATAAACGTGGATATACGTTGATACCTGCAAAAAGTTGGAAAAGTAATGCGATCGATGAGGTAATACACCTGTAATAAGTCAGATAAAACATCGTCTAAAAATGGAACAAAGCAGACAACAAAAAGGCTTCTCCGCACCGTTGTTCAATATCATCTCGGCGGTCCTACACTAGAGAACCACTCAGACAACAGAACAGCCGTCGACTAGAATGAATTTTAACAGGTAGACTCACCTGGATGGCTAGCAGGTAGCGGTATGTATTTTCGTTTGCACGCCGAATCCCCTTGTTCTAGGCGTATTAATCCAAGAAACGAAGAACTTGTCTTAACCGGTGTTCGGCTTTAATCCAATTTCGAATTTAATTGAAATTTTAATTCACGACTTATGTATATGCAGCAATTAAGCTTACAAAAGAAATGCTACAATCACTGACCAATTAAAATGGAAAAATTTCACTTTGTGCACAATGCTAACAGCTTTTCACTCTCTAACTACTTTTCCTCGTTGAATTTCACTTGCTGATTACTCCCAGGGACAAAAGCCGTATGTAGGTACTACGTGCGGTAACTAGTGGCGCGCGCAGCTTTTGTACAAACTAAGTACTATGACACGATCGTTTTCTCGAATAGCGTTTGTGGGTGACGGAAGTTTCTGCACCCCCTCTTTCCAGATCGGTTACTCAAAATTCTCTGGAAGCCTTACTAAGTTTGAGAAAAGAATTAAAAGGGGCGATCGTTTTACTCTCGATATAAGACCGGCGGAACTCAACCGAAGAACCATGAACGTCAGCCGAAGACTGAACCTAGGCATGACGGCGAGCATACCAGCAGCCATCGTTGGTGTCTACCTTGCTCACCTGTGCACTTGTGCAGACCTCAACGAAACACTCTGAAGTTGGTAGTCAAGTCAATTCACGGCTTCAGCACTTAATCAAACAACTAGCCAAGTCGATGGCTATCGTATTTTGCTTTTCCTCTGTGTCCTCCTTCCTCGAGGGTAGCTTGACAGTACTGTGTTCTATCTTGCTGTTGGATAGACGGAAGATCTGTGGAAAATCTTGAAATTGCCATAGACAAACATTATGACAATTGCAAGTCAAAGGAAAATATTTGCGAGGACAAATTCTAAGAATTGCAAGAAGTGAAATTGTGAGGTCCACCGCAGGGTATACCATATTAATAAGCGCTCTCTTCAGGTGGAAAATCGATTTTTAATTGCAGTAAAAGTGTTTTGGCACACACTGTCTTCAAAGATTCCGACTTTTTGTAATTATGTATGTTTTCTTCGCCAGCTTTGAATTAATATTCTAGGCAGTTCGCAATCAAACTGCTATAGGTGTAGTTTATCTGCCGAGGATCCTCTCTTGCCAGCAAATAAATCTGCAACTTGTTATTGTACATAGATAAGCATATGGGTGTTTCCTAGAAGATGTGCCAAAATAAATGGGGCGATAAATTTCACCTAGGCAAACAAAAAATTGTACGACTGTGGAAGGGCGGCATACTAACGAGTTTAGGAATGACCGGGTGATTCATAAATCCCAAATTTTCATGGTATGCACATCATTACTTCTTTTTTATCTTTTGATCTATTCAACGCAGGGACATCAAACTCAGGCCATGTATTATAGCCGGCCTCACCGTATTTTCATCGCTGCAGCCCCAATTCTGCTAATTAATTCTCTCTAGTGTTAACAGGCCTTGAACAAACTTCATCCTTCATTCTTCCCCATAAGTAAAAGTCCAATGAAGGAAGGTATGGAGATCTAGCAGTGCACGTTCTAGATATAATCCAACTATCAGGAAATTTTTCAGTTTTGTATGGCCTTCACAAAGTTAGCAGCAGCTGGTGCTCCTTCGTGTTAGTAAATCATTGCTCTTTGATTATTCAGAGGAATGTCCTCCAGTAAATCTGGTAGTGTGTTCTCCAAAAAGTCTATTTATTTATAAACAATATTTCATCAAAAGTGCTGACAACTACAAAATGCTAAAAAAACAGTATAATACAATCTTAAATCAAAGAATAAGGAGAGAATTAACAAAATATAAAAATGCAAATGTGCATAAAAAGTAAAAAGTAACTACAACAAAGCTGACTCCTAACATTTTTCCGCGATAGATGAAAATCAATACGATCAAAAGAGGAATTAAAAAATCGCGACATCGATGTGATCCGCTCATTTACAGTATTACTAGTGCGATGAAAAGATACCTGAAGGAAGTCGTGATTCCTCAGGGAGCGAGACGGAACCGATATGACAAAACATGCCAAGAGAACAGAAGACTCTATGGACACGCGAATGTAAAAAGAATCCTGGAGCTACAGCGTTTTTTTTCAAATGTATCCAAGTGCAGCAGGCCAAGTCTATCAACATAAGGTTTGGAATGCTGCACCTCTGCTTTGACTAAACCTCTGCGCAAACTTTTTCAGCTGTCATACTCAACAGAAGTGTTTGCATGGAAACTTGCTTATGTCCAGCCGATCCTTAAAAAAGGAGAGGCATGCGACTCCTCTATCTACAGACCAATCGCACTAACTTCGATCATATCTAAAGTTTTTGAAATAAATAGGAAATAACCATCTTATCAACGATTGCCAGTACGGTTTCCGCGCTGGCCACTCAACCGAAGACTTACTAACGGCTCTTACGGATCGTTAGAATCATTGTCTCCATAATTTGGGTGTCTCCGAAATCGTCGCTCTTATATTTCAAAGGCTTTTGATAGAGTCATGCAAGCCGCCCATTTAGCCAAACTTCAAACATTTGGTCTGCACCCTACCCTAGTTAAATGAATAGTTTTTTCTCAGACCGTTCAATCCGCGTAGTAATTGACGGAGTTACATCTGATTGCTACGAAATAAATGCCGTTGTACCTCAGTATTCAGTTCTTTAACCAATCTTATTTCTTCTTTTTATAAATGATCTTTTATCCCTTACTATCAATCCTATTCATAGTTTCACCGACGACAGCACCCTTGATCTCGCGTACTCATTTGATTCTGTAATGAATTCACTTGGAAATGCTACAGAAGTCAATCGAACGCATGTTAAGATCATTAAACAACGAAATTTATATGGTCCTCGCTTGGGACAGAGCAAATCGTGCTTCGTTTAATGCATCCAAAACTCACTGCTGTTTAATGTCCCTTAAAAAACGCCCAGTTCACCCTTAAACCATTTCAGTCGACGGAGTGAATATACCCAATTCGCCCTCCCTAAACATCTTGGGAATTCAGATATCCAGCAATCTTAGCTGGACTGATCATATATTTGCAATCGCTAAAAGTGCGATGAAATGCTTGGGTTTTCTACAGAGATGTAAGAAATATTTCACCCCACCTGACATCGCGCCGATCTACAAGTCCCACATTAGGCCTAGACTTGAATTTAATTCCCATATTTGGGCAGGGGCCGGACACACCGCATTGTCCGCATTAGCAAAAGTCCAGCGTAAGGCTATTAAACTTATTGGCGATTCCTCAATCTCTGAGGACCTTGACTCATTGGAGCATCGACGGAATGTCGGTTGTCTCTCACTCTTCTATCACTATTTCCATGGCCATTGTTCTAACGAACTTGCTAGCCTAATTCCTTGTAGACATATGACAACGCGCGATCAAGAGCTACAAGTCGATCCCACACCAGGTCAAATTTGGACGTACCGTCAAATTTCGGGAATCTTTTCCAAGCGGAACAACACGAATGTGAAACAATTTACCATCTTCATTTTATCCCTCGTCATATGAGCCCGAAACTTTCAAACGGGGCCTACATCGACACCTCCTTCACTAAAACTCCTAACCCATTTCCATCAACCTTTATTACTTTCCTGCCAAGGCTGAGCTTTAGCGTCATAGGGCATCCCCTTAGCCTTGGCAACATCATATTTATAAAAAAAAACTCACTTTCATGTGGTTATTCTAACAACTTATTATATGCCAGAAATAATAACCAATATGAATTAATTTCAAGGAATTGCCTTTAAATTGCTCAGAAATAGACTTCGATTGATGGGTCTATTTATATCGTGCCAGCATGAAAACTTAATCAGAAAATATTTAAAATTCATGGATGAAAAAATTCCCTGACTTTTCCCGGTTTTCCAGAGAGTGGCCACCCTGCAGTAACCAAATACTACAATTAATAAATATGTTTAAAATTAACACAAATTTTATTCATAATTCGACAGTGTTACAATTTTTTATTAAATTATTACATAACTTCCATAAATGGTACAAAAGCAAAACTGTAAAGGAATGCATAAACGTTAACAAGTGTGAAAATAAAACGAATTCGAAACTTTAAAATAACTTTTCGAGCGATTTCTTGATATTTTTAGATCTAGACAGTCACAAACGCTACAAATGTTTGTAAGTGATATAAATGCATTTAAAAAAACCCCTTTATGCACGGCTTAGAATCTTCGAAAATGCAAATAAACTCGATTCATATATGTAAAATTTTCTGGAAACCTATAAATTGTTAATGCAAGCGTAGATTCAACAACTTTAACCTTTAAAAGAATAATACGTCTTCTATCATGTGTTGTTTTTTTAATAAAACTAGGTCCATATAAAGTGTGTTGATACGCTTAATATTTAATATATCGATGCTAAGCCAAGGGAATTATGACGAACAAATGTGCATTATTTGGTTTTTTTAACATAAGGTTATGTGTACTGACTAGATACTTCTTTGTCTTATATTTAAGTAAAAATTAATATATAAAATCCGATTAATACTGGCATAAATAATTGACAACAAAAAAAAGTATATTGTTTCACAATAACTCTAAAACTTGCTGAGTATTTTATGAGAACTTTTAAATATTCTTAATAACAAGCAGCACGCATAGTTTCTAAAATATATCAAACTTGAGATATGAGCACAATGATATGGTTTTCAATACTCTTTTTTTCATTCTTTTTTTCTTTGTACATATTCAATCACAGCATTTTAAAAAGACTTTGAAAACAGGACTTTTGGTTAATACTATAAGCTAAAATTGTCGGTTTTCGTTTCCGTTTTTATTATCTCCATTCCAACAAAATATTGAGCAAATAACGACAGATATTTAATTACACTTCAAGCCTAAAATAACTAGCACGCGTTCAAGGCCTTGTAAACCTTAAAAAAAAGCGATAATGGATTCTGTGACTATTTCTAAATAATCATAATATATCATGGTTTTTTTATATTTAACAGTACATGATGTACAAGGATCAACTGCCCGCCAAATTCTAGCATTTCAATTTTGAGCACAATATTATTTTGCATGCCAGTGAATTTGTAAGTTCGGACAAGCTGAGCCATAAAAGCATGCATACATTCCACATAATAATTCAACATTTAGGCTAACTACTGTCATTAGTTTAATTCGGTAGGTATAACAAAATTATTAATAAATGAACAAAAGTAAATGCGAAGAAAATTCAGAAGTAATTCATTAAAGTACAATATCAGTAGTAATTTAAAAAAAAAATAAGAAAATATCCAATTTTTTGAGGTAATTATTTTTGAATTCTTAATTGACATACAAGTTCACAGACTTAGGCTTAAATCGGAGAAAAATTGGTGGAATTTCTATAAAATATCATAAATTATTTCTGAATTCTTGAACATTGCATAGATACATCTTAAATATCGGTGGTGACATCCTTTAAAAACTTTTAGTAAAAATACAAAATGCATTCACCTTACCAAATCTGAAAAGTGAACGCTGCTAACAACACATAAATCTCACAATCCATCAGATTGGTGTCGTTGCAAAACGTTGTTGATTTTGATTTTTAATGGAGAGAAGTCGATTTTCTTAAAACGTGGCAATGAAGCAAATTTTTTCACAGCATTAATATCAGTCGATTTTTTGGTATACTTCTCTAAATACTTATTCGGTGAGATTCTAGCCAAAGTTGCATACTTCTGATAGATTCGAGGAGTAGTTTCGTTGTTTTTTGAGGTATCGTTGTGGTTTTTAAGATTTTCGATAGATATAGACACAACTTTATTTTGCTCGACAATATTCTCTGGTTTGGTGAGATTCTGTGTACTCGAATGAGAAATATCTTCAAATTTGCGTGACCGTAAAGGAGTTACTTTTGGAGATAATTTCCTTTCAATCAACTTGTTCTCTCCCTTCTTATGTGGTGATATATTTTCGTTTTGATTTCCTCTTGTATGACGAATATGAGATTTACTATCGCCTGAGCCAAAACTGTTTCGCTTTCGGACTTTAACCGTATCACAACTGTTAGGATAATAGGACGGAACTTTTTCATCGAAATTTACACTTTTACGTGGAGTGTGCTGCAAATCTGCCTTAGTTGAATGGCAAGTATTTTCATCTGTTATATGTTTGTCAGATTGAGCAGCAGACGTATTTTGATATGTATGTTCACAATCTCGACTGCTCCCAAAGTTCACATTAAAATCAATCTCACTTAAAGCTTTCATGTTCTCATAGACAATATTACTTATACTATCATTTTTCACATCATTACCTTCATTCTCTTTATTACTGTCTGCTGGAGACTTGGTCCGGTTCTTTTTTATCGGCGCCATAAAACAATATCCGGACAAGTCATCTATAACAATATTTGGGGGTTTTGACAGAGGGTTCATATTAGCTCCAACAAGATTTATTGTCGATGAATTGAAAGAAAAATTAAAATTAGGCTGAATTCTTGCAGATACATTTAGAACTAAATCCTTCTCATTATTTCCACTCCCCGCCTCGTTCGATGTCTCTTCAATTGATGAATTAAAATTTTCTACAGAAGCACTGTCGCTCAAATCTAAGGCTTGAAGATCCGAAGAAAACGAGATCAAGTCGTCTAATTCGCCAAGTCCGTTTACTTGGCTTATTATGGATAAATCGGGACTAGAAAAGCTGTTTCGCTTTTCAAAATGATATAAATTTTCTTTACCATTTGTTTGAGGAGTGACATTAACATAATTGGGCATTTCCATAGCATACAGTTCTTCAGCAGTTGACACCTTCCCTTCGCTTACACTTTCACAACGTTTAGATCTTCCAAACATATTCTCGAGCACAGTTAAATACTTCCTTTTTTTCGCAAGTTCAGTTTCGGGGTTAGTATAGCTACGATGAACAGTTTCGTTATCCGAGCGATATGTGTTAACCCGTTTTCGCGGAGGAAGCGGAGGAGGCGTTGAAATTACAGCTTCACTGAAAATTCCATCAAATTTCATAAAAATTCAAAAAAAGTAATTTCTTACTATTTGTTACCTTATTGGCTCGAAATCTGTTGGTGGTTTCATTTCTTCGTAGATTCCAGATGCAATTGATGCTCGAGAAACGCGCCGAATGTGATCACCATAATGGATTTCTTCGTAGATACCAGATGCACCAGATATTCGGCGTGACCAATAACTGAAAAATATGTCGGTAAATTCGGAATTAAATAAATAATCCTAGCACCCAAATAGAATAATTAAACACCTTTCTCCTAAATCCGGTATTTTCGGTAAAGGGCCAAGAATATCCTGCAAATTTCGGCCATCTATATGTTCGCCATTTAAGCGACTTATTCGCTTTGTTTCCAGGATTTCTATAAACAAAACCAAATCGTACGAGTTCATAGACTAATTATAAATTTACCTTGTCGATGTAGCTCTAAATGTTTAATCGATTTTTTTACCCATTTCATATGTCGATCAAAGCTAACTTCAGTTTCCGGCGAAAAAAATATGCAACATCGTTTCCGGTTTTGTTTCCAAAACAAACCATACGAGTGGGCCTTAGTTCGGGATATTGCTTGGCGAACTGTTATTCCAGGAATGTTAATGCGAATACAGAGATCTTCTGTCACATTCTCGACGTCGCGACTGAAGGTGATCCGCAGGTAGCAGGGGAAACACTTGATGGCTTCGATTTTTACTAAACATTGCATCCAGTTCTAGAAGACGTAATTTAATTAAATTTAAAAATAACGTTCATTTCATTAAATAGTTAAAAGTATGATACAATAAGAAAGGAAGGGGGCGTGAAGTGTATGACTTTGTTTTTTCCTTACAACTTATTGTAACCCTCTTAGATAAGAGCCATGTTCCAGCCTTTAAATTCTCCTTGAGGAAATAAATTGTCAGCGGTTGAAAATAAAAATGTTGTGAAACTTAAGTACAAATATTCAATTTTTAACTCGTAATTTGGTTTAATTAATATGTTTTATAACAGTGATGGGCATTATTCGAATAAATTTTCAATCAAATAACGGTTTTTTTTATTCGAATAAATTTTCATTTGATTTTCAATTTATTTTAAGTTATTCACAAATAATTATTTGTTATTGGTGCTCCTTATACCAATTTCAAATAATTATTTGTTATTTGATCGTGCGTTATTTCGTGCTTTTTATTCGAATTTCAAATAATTATTTCTTATTCGATAGTTGATGTCTCTCTATGGCATTATTGGTTTTATGGTGTCCATTAGTTAAATTTCAAGTAATTATTTCATGGTACACGTATTTCATATCACAAGGTGTCTCGTACTTAGTAAATTAAAACTGACTTGTTACAGTAAAGATTTTAGTAAATGATACCATAAAAGAAATAAGTATTCCATAAAGAGACATCAACTATCGAATAAGAGAATTGAATAAGAAATAATTAGTTGAAATTCAAATAATCGACGCCAAATAACAAATATTTATCTGCGAACAATTCTCCAAATAACAAATAATTTTTGTAATCAGATAAATTTTTATTCGACTTTTCAATTTATTTGAGTTCTTAGCTTTTATCTTTATTCGAATAAAAAATCGTTTTTATAACATATCATTGATTGATTCAATCAAAGAGAATTAAAATTTTGTTGAACAGCCACCTTCACCTTGAAGAGCCACCTTCAGACGGCTTCCTCTGTCTACTATGTGTAACAAATGAAACGCTCACCATATTTTGCCCGTTAAATTGATTTTGAAAACTACAGAATAAATGATAATCAGATGGGGCGATATCAGGTGGATATAGCGGGTGAAGCATAGTTTCCCAGAGAAACTCCTCCAGCCCTTGTACTGTCGTTCTCACTATATGTGGCCGATCGTTACACAGAAACCTTGAAATCAGAGATGGTCGGATGGAGTTGGATCAATTGGTTGAGCAGCACGACTACCTTGCTATGGTTCCATGGAAGACCGTCTTTAGCCTGCCGTGACGTTGTTCTTCTTTACCAACCTACTGTCATCGGCGCTTGAAATTTGTATAGAGAACCCATTTCCCATCACCAGTTACCATCGGGTCCAAAAAAGGTTCATTTCTCTGACAGCAAAGAAGAGCACACATTCACTATCTGTGCGCGATTAGTCTTGGAAAGTTTTTGTGGAACCCATTGGCCCAATTTGCTGACTTTGAGAGGTGTCGATGAATGGTTAAATGGACAAATCCAAACAATGCGGTTTTCATCCATCTCCAAATCCACAGATCTTCCAGGATAAGGCACATCTTCTACGCTGTTCCAAGCTCGAAATTTCTAGAACCACCGTTGATACTGGCACTTTCCGTTGCGTTGTTGTCTTTATTAAATTCATAAAGTAAAATATGCCGAGTATGCTCCTTTGTCACATCCATTTTAACTTTGAAAAAAACTTACACTACGAATGAGTACAAGTTGAATTTTATAGAAAGTTGATGCCAATATTTATGGAATAACCAAATAATTTATGAGGAGCTTTAAAAGTTTATTTATTTATGAATTTTCATTTCTATAGTAAAAGAATGTTTTATATGAAAAGGAGTTTTTGTGGAAGGAAAAACAAAGTAGTCAGTTCCATTTTCAGTTCGAGTTTAATGAAAAATGTTTATACAGAGCAGGATCAGTATCTAAAAGTGTTAAATTTTTCTGGTAGTATTTTTGACAACTCGATCTGTCCATAGTTATAAGTAAGCGGTATATACGAAAGGTAAAACAAGCGCATGGCTGTATATCGATTCGATTAGAATCCAATAATCAGTCTGCAGTATAAAAAAAATCCTACCGCTTAGAAGACCTCAAGAAGTCGTATCTCAACAATTATTTTATGACAGAAAAATTGTTAAAACGACAATACAAGAAATTTTGAAATGCCCCCAAGTGAGTGCCACCTCTAAGAAAAGTTTCCAACAAATTTTAAAAAAATTCCGAAACTAATATTAGCGCTAAACCAAAACCGATCGAACAAAATTAACCAAAACAAACATAAACTAGAACATTATTGTCAGAGTGTTCCCTGAGGGTAGATGTAGCACCAGGATCTCTGCTCCCAAGCAGATGCCCTCTACATAGAGCTGTTCGCCACTCTTCTAGTCCTCCGGGAGCACTCATCCAAAAATATTCTAAACGAAATTTCGAACCGATTAGAGTCCCGCGGGACCAGTCTGTAGACTCATTGACATCTGCAAACTACTCCCATCATACTCCCAGTTTTACGATTCCAGCTTGAGACTTTTCCTTTTCGCATCACTTGCAGCAATACCAAAGCGAAGAGATGATTCGTGGATAAACTGCTGCAAGTCTGAGGCCTCTTATTTCCAGTGAAAAATGAGGCTATCGTTCTGCACCGACGGTAAAGGTTGCCAGGTGCAGTTGAAACTGTAGGTAAGTGGGCTGTTGCCCAGGCTCGATCCGCATGCAATACAGATAAATTGTTGATTTAGCCAGTATTAAGATAAAGCTTATCAAGAAATTCACAATGTCCTTAGCGCCAGTAAAAACGACGTTCTTGTTATGCCGAATGACGGGCACTTAAAGCACTTTTATAATATATAATAATTTAACATCTCTCCCTTTTTTACAAATCTATGACATAGGTCTAATATATTCTGTACAACGCTTAACACATCCTCTTAAGTTATTCTCCTTCTTTTTGCTCCCAGCAGATTATATTAAAGAATTTTGGACAGCCGATCTATTACAATAAATCCCTCTAACATTCACGTTAGCGTTTCTAAGAAGATAAGGTTGTGCATCCATCAGAAAAGTCATTTTTGCTCCTAAATAGTGTGGAAGTTTTCCATTTTTTATCTTAAAAATAAATGTTAACACATTTATTTATTTTTTTGTTTGACATTCATCCATTTTAATATTGAGAGAATCCAATTAATTGATTTTATTAGGGAGGTTTCACTGTAGTCATGATCAAATGGTAACCAAACACAACAAGCATGCTCCTTCAGGTTGCACATCTTTTAATAAAACCCAATATAGAATTTGCCTTAATAACTATCTCATCAATGTGATCGTCAAATGTAAATCGGCTGTTCAAACAGATATCTAAGTCCTTGGTCTTATTAATTTTTTTCAGAACACATTCATGCATGGTGTAGCTGAAGTTAAGAGCATTCGTTCTACGAGACATAGACATACTAATATTAAGAAGAAAACCAATTGTAGAAGACATCTAAGTCAGAGTTTAAAATTTCACAGGCTCGAACAGAGGTAACAGAACGGAAAACCAAAGATTGATAAAGTTTGACTTGCACACAGGTACACGCAAGTTATATGCCAACCCTCCAGCTGCGAATAGATACAGCCGAAATCTTCTTAAATAAAATTGACTTCAAGGTGCCAAAAGAACGAGGATACGGTATAGGCCATAGGGAAATTTTTATCAAGTAACTGTAATAATTTAAATACCCATAAGGGACGAAGTATTGCCATTGCAAGGCAGAGTTTACAAGCAGATGACAACTAGTTAGAATCTCGGGATTTTGTAGGGTTCTTATGTACAGAAAAGTGTGAAGTGAAGTTTGGATAAAAGCAAGTCACTTAACTTCTGAAGCAGACATTCAAAAACATCAGTAGTAACTTTAAGCAACCGTATGTATACAAAATAGTTAGTTTGCCAAACCAAAAGCCCAACTGTACGTAATCTCACGCTAATAGAGTCTAAGACGGATATGGTGGAAATCATCTTTGCAATAAATAATCATGCAAAACGCGTACTCCAAAAAGGCAATTCGAAATAAAATAATGACTTTACCTTATAAGGGACAGTTTCCTTCTTGCGCTCATGAATATCAAGTTTAACGTCCATTAGCATACAAATCTGATTTTGGTCCATTTTTTCAACCTTTTAATCAAAACCACTTTGTACAAAACTTAAAAATTGTGGAATGCAAATGAACATTATTTCGTTAGGGGAAAAATTTATTGTCACTTTCATTTAATTTTTAATGTTTAACTAAATATAAAACAAAGACACAACCACACCCGACTAAAATTCTTGACGGTCCTGGGAGCACCGTTCCCGACATGCTCAATCCTCTGCTAGATGTCACATCCCCGACCGTGATGGCCTAACATTAAACTGTTGCATGCACTGGACTATCGGAGCAAAAATGCACTTTCGTTCAAGATGCGATATTGTTTTACTTAATGCAACAATAAGTTCGGTAATTTGAGTTAAAGGTTGTTGAAAAGTTTGCAAAGTCCAAGTCTCCAATAAAACAGTTATTTCGGCAATGAAAACAATTTTCAAAACCTGTTGCACCGCTCTATCACCCACTATTAAAGTACCAACATCTAGGATAAAAATTTACTAAATAAAAGATGCGCATCAAGCATCAAGGTAACTTTTTGCCTACTACGCTGGGCATAATTTAATAAGAGATTTTTTTCGTACACAAAAACATAATTAAATGAAGGATTTATAAGTTGCCACATTAAAAATCAATTTTAATTCTTTAACTTCCAGTACCAACTTGTCAAAAATTAAATTATTTTGGCAGTCATGACCAGCAACTTAAGGCGCTTAATTAGCTGAACAAATTCAATTGCTTTGTATTTCATATGTCAACCTAGGAAAGTAGGAAGAATGATGAACTTAATTAAAACTCTTGATTTGCCCGAAAATATCGCTCCAATTTTTGGTGTGATTCCATTTGTGTTTTTGTTTCTTTGGGTTTTAATTGTGATTGACTTTAAGGTGAGTGCGAGCCCTACCACTGCAAGCAATATAGTCATCTTTCCATTTTTTCAGAATTTCAAATCAAGTAAAAAGGGATACACTCATCATTTAGCAACGGATCCTGTTTATTGCTATACAAATTATAAGAAAATTAATATGGAATAGTGTTTAGTTCAGATTAAAATTTATTTATTAACTCTTTTTCTCTTATAACAACAAAATTATTTTAAGGTCATTGCGATTCGTTACAGGGAAAGAAACGGTGAGATGGGGAAGCATTAGGGAAAAAAGCGGTGAGACAGGGAAGCAGCAGGTCAAAAATGGAAGTGGATAAACAGACGGATCCCTGTCAGGGAAGCTCAGGGAAATTGTTTGGTTGGTTTTCGAGGGCGGAAAGATGCATGTCTTCCTTGCACTGAGGCCTTTAGTGGCCCGTTGTAGCGTACCATCAAGTCCACTGTCGAGCCAACTTATCCCAGTAACGAATTGGATAATTCGATTATACCCTGATTTCTTGACTTCTGCTAAATCTTCGCAGTAGTATGTTCCTAAGACTAGATCTTTTTTGCGTTAGGGCTGGCATTAGCCGAGAACGTGTAATACGGTCTCGTCTTCTTCCCCACATCCCCTGCATAGACTGGTGTTTGCCCACCATACCAATTTTTATGAGCTCTTAGTCTTGCATGTCCTGTCACAAGGCCAACAAGAAGTTTCAGTTTGACTTTGTTAATCTTAATGATCTTTTCAGATTCATGCGCATTGAGAGTTCCCCAAAACGCCTTTTTATGTCTGGTGATGTCGGATCCCTCCCATTTTTCTTTGTGCCGCCTCGTTACCCATTTCATGGATGGGTATGCTCAGGTTGAGCATTATTGAAGTGTCCTCATTTGCTTTTTCATTTCCTGGGATGCCACAGTGCCCCGGCACGTATATTATCGTGACATCGTTTTTTCTCCTTAGTTCCGTGAGGGTCTGTTTACATTCTTCTATCGTTTTGCATTTAACCTCAGGAACAGGGAAATTACTCTGCTCTCATTTCTCTCTCAAGAATTGTTTTCCCTGCTGCTTCCATGTCTACCCCTTTTTTCCCAGCACCGTTCATTTTATGTACTACGGTGGGAGGGGTGGGGAACACCCCCCCCCCCCCCCCCCCCCCCCCGTTAATAAAGCAACTAAAAACCTGATTAATACAGCTCTTCCTCCCAGAAAGTCTAATACATTTTTGACGTAAAAGCAGTGAAGAAAATTCGTGGGACAGAGATGAGAGCAGAGTAATTTCCCTGAGCTTCCCTGTCAGGGATCCGTCCGTTTATTCATGTGCTTTTATTTATTAAGATTCATCAAAGAGAAATAGAAAAAGTAGCCTTAACAACAGTAGAGGTCTCGACAAGTGAAAATCAATAAACTCAATATGATTATTAAAGAGACAAGACTTAGATGAAATAGGCTCATAATTAGTGCGGTGGTGGGGAATATGCAGAAATAATTGGTTCCCCAAGGGGGCGAGAAGGAATCGATAAGTATAGAGCCCCAGCAGTTCGGGGAAATTAACCGCACCCTGCAAACAATCGTGGAGTAGTCGCATCTAATCTCAAAGGACTCCAATCAAATAACCTTTAATCGGTCACCAGCGTAAGAGGATCGATCAAAGAAAGGCCACAAAGTGGATTCCTTAATAGAGAGAACGGCACAGTAGTGCACTTGCTAATATTTAGAGGAAGGAAGTTTGTCAGAACACCAATTATGAAAGGAGTCTAAGACAGAGTTTAATAATGCACAGTCATTCGCACTTGAAATAACGGCAGACAATTTTGGCGTCATCAGCGTAACATCCCAGAAACATATCAAGACATCTAGCTTTAAAGGAACCTGGCGACCCCAGGTATCCGTGTGCCAAAGGTAGTCGATTCCACACACGAACCGCCCTAGCCTGGAAGGATAAATCCATAGTGGGAGACTGAACGGGCGGCAATAGCAGCAACCTGGAGAAACTGAATCTAGAGAACAAGTAATTGGGGAGCTTTGAACTTAGAACTCGGAGAAGCAGCTGGTGTCCGCATGGATCTCTCCTATCCAACGCGAAGATGTACCTGACGCTTGAGTTAAAACAAGTTTTTAGTCTATTTAGCTGTCCTGTATGGGCAGTGAGTACATACATTCATATAACTGATATCATATCTTACCCTTTGTGCGTTTTATTGCCCTTATTAATTAAAGAATTTTGTGTCCTTACTGTGGTAAAATTTATTAACCTAAACTCATTCATTTTTCTTCAGCCATACGGCTTCACTTCATTTGCGTACATCAGATATTCACTCAGATACCCAGGCAATAATCCATTCTTCATTTTAAAGATTAACAACAAAACATTTAGCGCAATCCTCTCTTTTACATTCATCCCCTTTAATGACTCCAACATAACGTATATTTATTGCCCCAAAGAATTTTTCTCATTCCATTTTCTGAAGTTTCTGTAATCTATCCAACATTCCACTGCCAAGATAAACAATACTCTCAACTAGAATTACAGCTTAAACCCCTGGCTGCCGTCACACAATACTTTAAACAAAAACTTTGTAGGTATTTAAATTATTTATTCAAAATTAGGACATCATTAAATTTTCATTTTCCAATTTCACATCATTACCTTTCGTGTGGCCAAAGTACGACCGTAAACAAAGTACTCGCTTTTGGACGTGCGTATTAAACAAATGATCCTCAAAGTTTTCGTTGAACTGAAATGTTTTATTACAGTCAAGACAGGTATAGTGATGCGCTTGCATGTCGTCCTGGCTCTCCTTCATATCGTCCTGCAAGTTTTCCTCGTTTTGATTTATCGTCTGTGGAGCATCATTGTGCATTGTTTTGGTGTGAATTTTAAATTTGTTTCTACGTGTTGGCATTTTTACTATTCCATGATTAGCAAAGTGGTCGAACGGGTCTTCAGCACCGGAAATTACTTTTAAGCAAATTTTACAACTGTAGACGATGTTCGCTTTTTTATGCCTGATAACATCCTGCTTTCTAGAAAATTTCTCCCTACAAACGTCACAAGAGAAATTGTTAGCGCTGGCCACTATAGCTTTTTTCATTGGAAACTTTTCGTAAGTTTTATGAGTTCCCGCAAATTTCGATAACTTGATTTCGTCGTCTGAGACCATTTCCGTTGTGCCTGTTTCAGGCGGTTTAATTTTCTTTGGCATAGAACCCTCATGGACAATTCGGTAATGGTCTCTGTATTCCGCGACAGTACCCAATCGTTTGTTGCAAGTAATGCAGGCGCAGAATGGGTATACTTTTCGCCGATGATTTAACAAACTCTGGTAGGCCGGGAAGCTTTGATTGCAAAATTTGCAACTATATTTCCTGTCAACAGCCCCCGTATCACCAAATACATCGTTTTCCTCGTTTGGTTTAGCTCCTTGAATGATCTGATGTAGTGCGTCGGCAATTGTAGGAACGCTATTAGCACAAATGTTGCAGTGCGGTTTTCTTTCTTTTCGGCATTTTTGTAAATGCGATCGCAAGTAACTTTGGAATTTGTAAAGTCCGCCACAATTTTCACAACCAAAGGTATTGAAATATGGACAGCTTTTCTTTGTGTGCAAATAATTGCTTTTCATAAAAAATATGCCGCAGTAATCGCACTCGAAGGGCTTATTACTGTTGTTTGCAAGCGATTTGTGCACCAACCAGATGTGTTTACGCACATACCATTCGCATGGAAACAGCATTTCGCAATGTGGACAAGGTATATTTCCGAAAACTATACTTTCCCGTTCTACAGGATTTCGCAGCTCACTTTCGTTATCTAATTGAAGTAAGTCTTCTGGGCTTAGTAATGATTCTTTAACTGGTTGAACTCCAGACCAAACAAAATCATCTTCTTCTGGAGGTTGATCATATTTTTGAGTTAAACTGTTAAAATGTTGCAAGCGATGTTTATAAAGACTGATCAAATTCGGGCAGTGTATTCCACAGTCGTCGCACGTTCCAGATGAATCCAGCGATGTTTTTTCAAAGGCAATAGTTTCCATCTAAAATAACTTTTTACAACTCCTTTACAAACTTTGTTTAGAATATGACAACGGAATTGACTGATCAAAGCAAAATGTCAAATTACTACTTTCAGGGTTGAGTAAAAACAGCTTAACGGAAGTAATAGAATTAAAGTTCCTCCTCAACTCTTGTTATTGACTAAAGAATTATTTTTTTTCATTATATTAGAAATAATAACACTTTTGCAATGAAGTATAATAAAAGTAGAGAGAATTTAAAAATGCTAACGTTTTTAGTAAAAACTTCCACGGACTCTCTACCGGAGGCGAGAACCACACCAAGAACAGCTGTTTTTGAAAGGTATTTTAATCATAGCCTAGTTTGTCATAATTTTTTGTAGAATGGCTTTACGTTATGTTTCCAAAGTATTAAGTTTGCATAAAAACCATGTAAACAGTTATAAACGCTCACTGTCTTCTACATTAATTTTACACAGTGAAGTTGAAAATGCTCAACGAGCTGCTAAAAGTGGGCAACCGACAGGAGAGCCAACAATTTTCGACAAAATTATCTCAAAGGAAATTCCTGCTGATATATTCTACGAGGACGAAAAATGCTTGGCATTTAATGACATCTCTCCCCAAGCGCCAATTCACTTTCTGATCATCCCTAAAATAAGGATTCCCCAGCTGGAAGACGCTATCCCAGCGGATAACAAAATTCTTGGTCATCTTATGCAAATAGCTGGAAAATTAGGCAAAGAAAAGGCACCACAAGGTTTCCGAATGGTTGTGAACAACGGATTGCATGGCTGCCAGAGTGTATATCATTTGCACCTGCATGTTTTGGGCGGACGACAGTTAAAGTGGCCCCCAGGCTAAAGTTCACACGATTAAGAACCATGTATAGAAAATGTAAATAAACAAACAAAAAAACTTTGGTTGTAAACAAACCTTTCATTTGAACGGCGCATGCCTCTCTTTCTGCAATTCAATATTTTCAAATTGAACAGTTGTCAGTACTGCAAAATATCCAAGTTTTGCAAATTCTCTCAGCCGTTTTCTTCAGAGACGTCGAGTTTTCATGTTAGCTCGGTGGTGTTCGGTTTTATTTTGGGTGAATTTCTTACAAATTGTGTGCCTTGAGTGTGCTTTTTACATAGATTAATTGTGTTGCCGAATCGAATTGAAAATTTTACATTTAATAGTGTAATTGGGTGCATTTTTGAAGTTTTTACTGTGAAATATGATGAGTCGTTCAGGTAAGTGAATAATCAAGCGTTCTAGGGAGCGATTGTAAACATGACCGAAATAAGGAGAGGCGTGCTATGGGAAGATGGTGTGAGTGCGAGTGGTGCGTTGCGTACGAGACTCGACAACAGGCTGTCAAATATTTTCTTTTGCCGGCTACAGTCAAAAATTATTTGAAAATTGTTAATTTAAACAACGAAAAGCTTGTGAAAATAATGAAATTAAGTTAGTGTTTTATCTTATTTTCTTCATTAGTGGATTCAATAGTTTTGCTAGCAAATATTATAAAATAAAATAACAAAATTTCTTAATTTATTAGAGATAAAAAAATATTAAATTATTAAATTAATACCCACAAATATTATATTAATAAACTTACTGCCAACAAGCCTCGCAAAACGTAACTATTATTAAAAAAATGAAATAATGTTGGGCGGGGCTGGTAGAAAATAATGATTTTGCTATTGAATTCTCAATGATTGCAACGAAATGGCCTCGTCGCAATAAGGTAATAAGAATATCGTGGTAATTTGCGAAATTTTGGTGAGTTCGTAATGAAAACAAAGCACCTACTCTTTTAAGATATAAGGAAGCTTTTGAGTAATTATCCAGTAGAATATCATTCGTAGTTCACCATCAAAATATTCATCTTTGTATTCGATTTCAAAATATTATATTATTTAAAGTTAACGTTTACGAAACACAATAACAATTTGTAAAACATTACTAGTATAACAAAATAAATATTTTAAGAACCGACTATTCGCCAGCATTATATTGACTTCTTTGCAGAAAATCAAAAACTAAATGCTAATCAAACAAAATATTAAAAAACACTAAAAATATACGATTTTCAGATTGTTTCTCCATTAGCGCTTTGCTTTATCCTTAGGAAATACAAGATGTCGTATTTTCCTTTCCTAATAATTACAATTTTTCTATTTTCAACTTATAAAACCTCAAATCAATCTTCCGTCATGCACACAGAGAGACGCTGGAATTTTCTTGGAAGTGAAAATGTTGTAGGAATTTTTATTAATCCAAAATTTTGATTCAGGGTAGTGTTCGGCTGAAGCTGGAATATCTAGTTGATTCAATAATTTCACAGCTATAACCATAGCTTGTCGTTAAAATTTGCCTGACATCTCCAATTACCTATATTGCTATCGAACTTGATTTTTACATTTCAAGAGCGAGAGGATTGCTAAAAATATTTCAATTTCAAAGATGAGATTTTTATAATTTTTTCGAACTAGCGACTGATCGGCATTTTATTCTATGATATGAACTAAGGCTAAATTCTATTTTATTTAAAATTAGACATTTTTACTCATCTCGCATTTTAGAATTATCCAAGCTGTCCTAGTTGTAGCTTACACAAAAGTTATTGGTTCAAAGTAGTATGCAGCTGAAGCGCAGGGATATCTAGTTGATACAATAATCTTTCTACCTTATACAAAATTAGCATTGACAGAAAGTAATGTGACCATTAGTACCTAAATTGGGTGCCTTCTCATTTATTATAATAAAAAATAAGTAATTTATTTAGCACCATCATCTCTACACTGACGGCTCCAAATTATAAGGCAGAGTAGGTGGCGGTATCTTCTCGGAACATTTGGACCTCAATATCTCATTTCGCTTATCTGACTACTGCAGAGTGTTTTATGGCTATAAAATTAGCCGCGGACCGTCTGAACCATTTAACGCTACTTACAGATAACACGTGTATTTTCACAGACAGTCAGGCCGCTATTAAATCCCTCACGGAAGTATAATAATAATAATTTATTAGCAATATATAAATGCTTTAACAACAACAGGCACACTTTTTTCAAACATACTTTTAAGAGTTAACTTACATAGAGCTCAAAAATTCATTCTTAATCACTAATTAGTGTATCCCACTTATTTTTTATAAATTCTACACAAAACTTTTTAAAGTTATTTATATTTACTACACTTGCATTATATTTAAGCCTATTATACATTTTCAAACCTTTGTAAATTACCGAATTTTGTGGCCTTGCTGTAGTTAAGTTCACTAACCTAAATTCATTCACTCGTCTCAAGTTATATGGCTGCACCTCACTTGTATAAACTAAATAATCACTCAAATATTCAGACAGTAATTCATTTTTCATTTTAAAAATCAACAGTAACACATTTAACACAATTCTTTCTCGCACACTCATCCACATCAACGACTCCAGCATACACTTAACAGACACATACCTATTACATTGAAGAATCGCTCTCATTTCCCATTTTGAAGCTTCTGAAGCCTGTCCATTACTCCCCTGGATACTAGGAACAAAACTGACGAACAATACTCAAAATGTGGCTTCACTATTGTATTATAAATCTTAATAGATGTAAGTACCGACACCGATTTTCTGATTCTCCTTAAAAACCCAATTTTTTAGCAATTTTTCCGCATATATAGTTCCTATGCTCTTTAAATTTTAATTTATTGTCCACTATCACCCCTAGATATTTAATCTTCTCCATTTGCTCAATCAAAGAATCTGCAATCTTCAAAGTATCCTCATATTCACCATTGATTGTCATAAATTTCGTTTTACTAGTGTTCAATTT
Source organism: Leptarthrus brevirostris (assembly GCA_964036015.1). NCBI lineage: Eukaryota > Metazoa > Arthropoda > Insecta > Diptera > Asilidae > Leptarthrus > Leptarthrus brevirostris. The sequence continues at coordinate 1,773,344 of OZ038372.1, read as the reverse complement.
CAATTTATTCATTTGTACACTCATTTACATCATTACCAGCAATGTATAATAATGCATCATCAGCAAATAGCGCTATATTTGTGTTGTCCAATACACTCTTTATATCATTAATGTATATAAGGAACAGTAGAGTCCCAAGAACAGATCCCTGCGGTACACCCAAGCTTACAGTAATTCTTTGAGACATCGCACCATAACTTTTGTCCGCTGTGTTCGCCCTGATAGATAGCTTTTAAACCACATCAATTCTTTTACTTTGATCCCATAAAATATCTTTGTCCACTGGTTCAAAGGCCCGTTTGAAGTCCAAAAATACTGAAATTATCTTTTGCCTTTTGTGCATATCTTCTTTCCATTTTATTAGCAGCATATTTAATGCTGTCTCACAAGAGTGGTCTTTCCTAAAACCAGACTGCTCTTGTAATATTAATTGATTTTCCTCCATGTATATACTACCTCCAAAACGGTTGTATCATGTCGCTCAGCTCTGAATGACATAGCTGAGCATCTGAAAGTACGGCTCATCTGGGTGTCGGATGACATTAACAACCAGCTGAGAAAGCCGCTGGCCACTTGCGAACTGAAACTTTTGCAGACATCTCTCAGGATTGCAAATGTTAGTTGGCATTAGGAGCACACCTAAAAAATGAAGAAAATAAAAGCACTTGTTTTACACCCACAAACTAGGAGGAAAAAAAATGTTTCTTTGGGATGGTGATCGCTCAAAAATATGAGCGCTCAAGGAAAATGATAAATGTTTCAACCAAAAGTGTAAGCGTGGTACTGCACTTTCCATCACGGATATCCATGAAGGAAGGCCAAAAACTCAACTTCTATAAGTACTCAGTTTTAAATCTAAGTACGAATTATTTATGAAGAGGATTTTTAGTCCATGAATTTCATAAAATACCAATACTGGTCAATATTGCTTAATCAGAAAGTTTCTTTTCGATAAACACCCAAAGAAAATTTTTTTTCCTCCTGGTGCTTTTACTTTTTCCATTTTTTAAATGACTTCCACCAAGTGTTTATCGAGAGGAAACTTTGTGATTAAGGGACACACTTGCCTGATCACCCGACAGATATGGCCAAAGCTTGACTCTAAACGGTCAAGAGAGCTCATCTTACGCGGAAGCAAATTAATTAGTAGTACAGTGACCGTTATTACGGGCCACTGTCTCATAGGTAGACACGCCGATAGACTAGGCGCCAGTTCAAACGACTTCTGTAGGAGTTGCCATGACGAAGAGGAAGAGGAAACCATAATCCACCACCTCTGCCCGGCCTTAGCCAATCGTAGGAATCGGTTTTTGGGCTCCCCCTCCTTTGAAGCGCTAACCGAATTAGGATCTACTGACGTCAGGGACCTAGTTCTATTTCTCAGGAGCTCCAAATAGTGCCCGGTAACGGGTTAACGCTAGACCCCCTTTTCCGTCCCAACTTATACGGCTGCTTAAATACAATGGAACAAGCTTGTATTTGACCTTAAATACAAATATCAGCATGGTCATTCTTAATCTTTGTCTTACACTTAACCATTTTAATGTTTGTAACATTAAGTTTGCGCTAGTTTACCTATCGCAAAGTAAAATGCAACGCATTGCTTTATTTTGGAGTCTCTGTAGTTTTGTCAATTGTTGCTGGTTTCACAGTGGCAGTGTGGTTTAACTACAACATTTTTATATGTTTATAGCACACGCCAATGATAACTTCCGTCTAATTCTTCGCATAAAGCCTATATTTTTTTTGCAATCGTCTTACATATGTATAAAATATGATCTGTAAATTTTAAGCTTATAATCTATAACTACGCATAATTATTTCATTTTATACACTTATTCGTTAGTTATCTATAATAATGTTCCCAACAGCGACCCCTGCGGAACTCCAAGATTAATCGGCATTGACCCAGACTCCTGATCGCTTGCCTTAGTTTTTTGCCGCCTAATCGTTAAATAATCTTAAACCACAGCAACTATGTATTCCTTACTCCATATTTTTCGAACTTCAGCAGTAGTATGTCTGTCGGTTGTTTCAAATGCACGTTGCATGTCCAAAAATACACATATAATGTTTTTCTTCCTTGCCAACTTCAGTACGTTAAGAACCATATTAATAACAGTTTCGCATGAATGGTTCCTTCGAAATCCAGACTGATTTTCTATTATCAATTTGTTCTTTTCAAGGTACATCTTCAATTGGAACCAAAATTTACGACCCTTAATTCGTTAACGAAGCTATTTTTATTATACAGGGTGTTTCAGATCTCACCTAGGCAAACAAAAAATTGTATGGCAGGGTGGGGGGCAATCTCAACCGTTTGGGAGTTACAGGGTGATTAATAAATTTTTCATATTTGCCGCAAGTGCTTGATGTTTATAAAGACGGTGGTGTTCGGTTTTATTTTGGGTGAATTTCTTACAAATTGTGTGCCTTGAGTGTGCTTTTTACATAGATTAATTGTGTTGCCGAATCGAATTGAAAATTTTACATTTAATAGTGTAATTGGGTGCATTTTTGAAGTTTTTACTGTGAAATATGATGAGTCGTTCAGGTAAGTGAATAATCAAGCGTTCTAGGGAGCGATTGTAAACATGACCGAAATAAGGAGAGGCGTGCTATGGGAAGATGGTGTGAGTGCGAGTGGTGCGTTGCGTACGAGACTCGACAACAGGCTGTCAAATATTTTCTTTTGCCGGCTACAGTCAAAAATTATTTGAAAATTGTTAATTTAAACAACGAAAAGCTTGTGAAAATAATGAAATTAAGTTAGTGTTTTATCTTATTTTCTTCATTAGTGGATTCAATAGTTTTGCTAGCAAATATTATAAAATAAAATAACAAAATTTCTTAATTTATTAGAGATAAAAAAATATTAAATTATTAAATTAATACCCACAAATATTATATTAATAAACTTACTGCCAACAAGCCTCGCAAAACGTAACTATTATTAAAAAAATGAAATAATGTTGGGCGGGGCTGGTAGAAAATAATGATTTTGCTATTGAATTCTCAATGATTGCAACGAAATGGCCTCGTCGCAATAAGGTAATAAGAATATCGTGGTAATTTGCGAAATTTTGGTGAGTTCGTAATGAAAACAAAGCACCTACTCTTTTAAGATATAAGGAAGCTTTTGAGTAATTATCCAGTAGAATATCATTCGTAGTTCACCATCAAAATATTCATCTTTGTATTCGATTTCAAAATATTATATTATTTAAAGTTAACGTTTACGAAACACAATAACAATTTGTAAAACATTACTAGTATAACAAAATAAATATTTTAAGAACCGACTATTCGCCAGCATTATATTGACTTCTTTGCAGAAAATCAAAAACTAAATGCTAATCAAACAAAATATTAAAAAACACTAAAAATATACGATTTTCAGATTGTTTCTCCATTAGCGCTTTGCTTTATCCTTAGGAAATACAAGATGTCGTATTTTCCTTTCCTAATAATTACAATTTTTCTATTTTCAACTTATAAAACCTCAAATCAATCTTCCGTCATGCACACAGAGAGACGCTGGAATTTTCTTGGAAGTGAAAATGTTGTAGGAATTTTTATTAATCCAAAATTTTGATTCAGGGTAGTGTTCGGCTGAAGCTGGAATATCTAGTTGATTCAATAATTTCACAGCTATAACCATAGCTTGTCGTTAAAATTTGCCTGACATCTCCAATTACCTATATTGCTATCGAACTTGATTTTTACATTTCAAGAGCGAGAGGATTGCTAAAAATATTTCAATTTCAAAGATGAGATTTTTATAATTTTTTCGAACTAGCGACTGATCGGCATTTTATTCTATGATATGAACTAAGGCTAAATTCTATTTTATTTAAAATTAGACATTTTTACTCATCTCGCATTTTAGAATTATCCAAGCTGTCCTAGTTGTAGCTTACACAAAAGTTATTGGTTCAAAGTAGTATGCAGCTGAAGCGCAGGGATATCTAGTTGATACAATAATCTTTCTACCTTATACAAAATTAGCATTGACAGAAAGTAATGTGACCATTAGTACCTAAATTGGGTGCCTTCTCATTTATTATAATAAAAAATAAGTAATTTATTTAGCACCATCATCTCTACACTGACGGCTCCAAATTATAAGGCAGAGTAGGTGGCGGTATCTTCTCGGAACATTTGGACCTCAATATCTCATTTCGCTTATCTGACTACTGCAGAGTGTTTTATGGCTATAAAATTAGCCGCGGACCGTCTGAACCATTTAACGCTACTTACAGATAACACGTGTATTTTCACAGACAGTCAGGCCGCTATTAAATCCCTCACGGAAGTATAATAATAATAATTTATTAGCAATATATAAATGCTTTAACAACAACAGGCACACTTTTTTCAAACATACTTTTAAGAGTTAACTTACATAGAGCTCAAAAATTCATTCTTAATCACTAATTAGTGTATCCCACTTATTTTTTATAAATTCTACACAAAACTTTTTAAAGTTATTTATATTTACTACACTTGCATTATATTTAAGCCTATTATACATTTTCAAACCTTTGTAAATTACCGAATTTTGTGGCCTTGCTGTAGTTAAGTTCACTAACCTAAATTCATTCACTCGTCTCAAGTTATATGGCTGCACCTCACTTGTATAAACTAAATAATCACTCAAATATTCAGACAGTAATTCATTTTTCATTTTAAAAATCAACAGTAACACATTTAACACAATTCTTTCTCGCACACTCATCCACATCAACGACTCCAGCATACACTTAACAGACACATACCTATTACATTGAAGAATCGCTCTCATTTCCCATTTTGAAGCTTCTGAAGCCTGTCCATTACTCCCCTGGATACTAGGAACAAAACTGACGAACAATACTCAAAATGTGGCTTCACTATTGTATTATAAATCTTAATAGATGTAAGTACCGACACCGATTTTCTGATTCTCCTTAAAAACCCAATTTTTTAGCAATTTTTCCGCATATATAGTTCCTATGCTCTTTAAATTTTAATTTATTGTCCACTATCACCCCTAGATATTTAATCTTCTCCATTTGCTCAATCAAAGAATCTGCAATCTTCAAAGTATCCTCATATTCACCATTGATTGTCATAAATTTCGTTTTACTAGTGTTCAATTTCAATTTATTCATTTGTACACTCATTTACATCATTACCAGCAATGTATAATAATGCATCATCAGCAAATAGCGCTATATTTGTGTTGTCCAATACACTCTTTATATCATTAATGTATATAAGGAACAGTAGAGTCCCAAGAACAGATCCCTGCGGTACACCCAAGCTTACAGTAATTCTTTGAGACATCGCACCATAACTTTTGTCCGCTGTGTTCGCCCTGATAGATAGCTTTTAAACCACATCAATTCTTTTACTTTGATCCCATAAAATATCTTTGTCCACTGGTTCAAAGGCCCGTTTGAAGTCCAAAAATACTGAAATTATCTTTTGCCTTTTGTGCATATCTTCTTTCCATTTTATTAGCAGCATATTTAATGCTGTCTCACAAGAGTGGTCTTTCCTAAAACCAGACTGCTCTTGTAATATTAATTGATTTTCCTCCATGTATATACTACCTCCAAAACGGTTGTATCATGTCGCTCAGCTCTGAATGACATAGCTGAGCATCTGAAAGTACGGCTCATCTGGGTGTCGGATGACATTAACAACCAGCTGAGAAAGCCGCTGGCCACTTGCGAACTGAAACTTTTGCAGACATCTCTCAGGATTGCAAATGTTAGTTGGCATTAGGAGCACACCTAAAAAATGAAGAAAATAAAAGCACTTGTTTTACACCCACAAACTAGGAGGAAAAAAAATGTTTCTTTGGGATGGTGATCGCTCAAAAATATGAGCGCTCAAGGAAAATGATAAATGTTTCAACCAAAAGTGTAAGCGTGGTACTGCACTTTCCATCACGGATATCCATGAAGGAAGGCCAAAAACTCAACTTCTATAAGTACTCAGTTTTAAATCTAAGTACGAATTATTTATGAAGAGGATTTTTAGTCCATGAATTTCATAAAATACCAATACTGGTCAATATTGCTTAATCAGAAAGTTTCTTTTCGATAAACACCCAAAGAAAATTTTTTTTCCTCCTGGTGCTTTTACTTTTTCCATTTTTTAAATGACTTCCACCAAGTGTTTATCGAGAGGAAACTTTGTGATTAAGGGACACACTTGCCTGATCACCCGACAGATATGGCCAAAGCTTGACTCTAAACGGTCAAGAGAGCTCATCTTACGCGGAAGCAAATTAATTAGTAGTACAGTGACCGTTATTACGGGCCACTGTCTCATAGGTAGACACGCCGATAGACTAGGCGCCAGTTCAAACGACTTCTGTAGGAGTTGCCATGACGAAGAGGAAGAGGAAACCATAATCCACCACCTCTGCCCGGCCTTAGCCAATCGTAGGAATCGGTTTTTGGGCTCCCCCTCCTTTGAAGCGCTAACCGAATTAGGATCTACTGACGTCAGGGACCTAGTTCTATTTCTCAGGAGCTCCAAATAGTGCCCGGTAACGGGTTAACGCTAGACCCCCTTTTCCGTCCCAACTTATACGGCTGCTTAAATACAATGGAACAAGCTTGTATTTGACCTTAAATACAAATATCAGCATGGTCATTCTTAATCTTTGTCTTACACTTAACCATTTTAATGTTTGTAACATTAAGTTTGCGCTAGTTTACCTATCGCAAAGTAAAATGCAACGCATTGCTTTATTTTGGAGTCTCTGTAGTTTTGTCAATTGTTGCTGGTTTCACAGTGGCAGTGTGGTTTAACTACAACATTTTTATATGTTTATAGCACACGCCAATGATAACTTCCGTCTAATTCTTCGCATAAAGCCTATATTTTTTTTGCAATCGTCTTACATATGTATAAAATATGATCTGTAAATTTTAAGCTTATAATCTATAACTACGCATAATTATTTCATTTTATACACTTATTCGTTAGTTATCTATAATAATGTTCCCAACAGCGACCCCTGCGGAACTCCAAGATTAATCGGCATTGACCCAGACTCCTGATCGCTTGCCTTAGTTTTTTGCCGCCTAATCGTTAAATAATCTTAAACCACAGCAACTATGTATTCCTTACTCCATATTTTTCGAACTTCAGCAGTAGTATGTCTGTCGGTTGTTTCAAATGCACGTTGCATGTCCAAAAATACACATATAATGTTTTTCTTCCTTGCCAACTTCAGTACGTTAAGAACCATATTAATAACAGTTTCGCATGAATGGTTCCTTCGAAATCCAGACTGATTTTCTATTATCAATTTGTTCTTTTCAAGGTACATCTTCAATTGGAACCAAAATTTACGACCCTTAATTCGTTAACGAAGCTATTTTTATTATACAGGGTGTTTCAGATCTCACCTAGGCAAACAAAAAATTGTATGGCAGGGTGGGGGGCAATCTCAACCGTTTGGGAGTTACAGGGTGATTAATAAATTTTTCATATTTGCCGCAAGTGCTTGATAATGAAATTTATGCGGAGTTTTTGGACAATACACTGCCAGATCTAATGGAGGAGTTCTCTGTGCATAATCGAACGGATATGTTTTACCAACACGGTGGATTGGTCGGGGTTCACCGATTCCTTGGCCTGCTAGATCTCCAGACCTTCTTACCCCATTGAACTTTTTCTTATGAGGAACAATAAAATTTGAAGTTTATTCAAGCCCTGTTAACACTAGGGAGGATTTAGTTAGTAGAATTGGAAATGCAACGACGAAAATGCGGGAGAGGCTGGTTGCAATGCGCCTTAAAGGGGGACTTAGAAGTAGATTTGTTGGCATGCATACAAAGTGGCGGTTGACATTTTGAACAGCTTTTGTAATTTACTAAGATTAATTGACGGGCTGAGAGTAAAAGTGACCTATTTATAAGGTTCGGGCAAAAGTGGCTTAGAAAATGTTCCGCGCAAAAACAAATCGGGTGAGATTCCGGGCAAAAACGAATCGTAGAAAATTTCCGGGAAAAACGATTTAACTACAAAAAGTAATGCAAAGTTAATGTAGTTAAATAGTGAAGTCGTTTTTGCCCGGAAATTTACGATTCGTTTTTGCGCGGAACATTTGCTAAGCCACTTTTGCCCGAACCTTATAAATAGGTCACTTTTACTCTCAGCCCGTCAATTGTAATACGTTTTGAATTTAATAAAAAAGATTTTAGAGTTAATATGAGTTTAGTTTCATTAAATTGCAGATTGTGGGAATATATCCAAGCTAGGGACAACTTCTATATATGGGCACTAACTCTTCTATGATACCTTTTAGTGCCTTCTGGAACATAGGCTATATTCATCCACATTCGGAAATTTCAAAGGGTCAAAGAATTTGACTGCCTACGCTGTTTTTTTGTAGTCGCCTCTAGAATAAGATACTCGAAAAATATTCTCCTTGAAAAGCATTGAGTTAAAATACTAATTCAATTCAATCACACTTTTTTTAAGAAATTTTGGACGGGGCGAACTATTTTGAAAATGGATAGTAGTACGCATTATTCCAGATTTTTTGGTTTGCAAACATCGGCGATAGGGGCGCGATGTAACTTTTTCGCACATTTTTGGGCATCAAAAACTAATACAGCTTAAAATTTAAAAAAATTATATTTGTTTAAGTCCTTTCACGATCGAATAACAAATAATTATTTGAAATTCAAATAAGGATGACAAATAACAAATAATTATTTGCGAATAACTTTAAATAAATTATTATAAATTTAGATCGATTGGATTTTTCTGCAATTTTGTACAGTTACGTGAAACTTTATTTTTCATTTTTATTGAAAATTTTTTTAATCAAAATGTTGGCACCTTTAATTAAATCAAAATGTTGGCACCTTTACTTAAAACAAAAATTTGTTTCATTATCTTTTACCATTCCCGAGAAAACGCGTTCCAGAGTTCGACGATATTTTTATACCTCTATAGGTGGATGCAGCCCCTTAAGTATTTCAGCAACAACAACAAATATTGTGTCTAAAGAAGAAACTAAATAAAGTCACCGATTGTTTTTAAAATACTTTTTAGCTGTCCATTTGTCCTGCCATTGTTCTCCCCTAAATTGTTCCCGAATTTCAAAAGCATGTACGGCTCGAGAAAAAACTGAAGTCATTAAAAATTCAGCTTAAGAGCTTTAGACATTAAATCGTCTTTAAAATTGGGGAAAAAAGAGAAATTTTCCAATTATCCTTTTCAGTTTAGAGGACGAAAACCCTCGACATTACAGTTTTGGAAGGAGAGATTGATGCGTCATCATTATCACGTACCAACAATACTATAGGCAGGCAGCCTACAACAAAACCAACTGCCGTCAAATGAAAGAATGAAGGGGATCGCCCTCCTTTCAATAAAACCCTCGAGCCTTATAAATCGATTACGCTCTCAAAAAAAGATTTAATGCTAGCCCTTTGATAATTATGTCGTTTTCCTCGTTTTGTTTTATCCGTCTGTTTGCACTTCTGCACGCTTTGCTCTTGTATCACGCTAATTTGCCGGCGCTCTTCTCCTCATTTGCTAATTAAAGTGGCTGAAGGCCGACTCATAAAGAATTATCCCTGAGAATGGGGTCAATTGCATGCTTGCTTGTCTTTACCTAGTTTTTAACGTTGACCGTAGATTAAGAGTGTAAATTGAGAATTGCGCACTACTGTACCAGATTCCTTTCAAGTGATCACGTTTTAGCACAAATGGATTTCGAGGTCGACACTTTAGTTCTATTGATATCCTGACAATATTCAAGAATAATAGAATGAAAGTATTACAGACCACACAATCTTTCGAGCCTCGAAATATGGTACAACTCTTACATTCCTTTCTCACAGAAAATGTATTTCTCAATTTCTTAACCCAGCCAGAAGACATTCGCTATCATATCCGACTATCTTATACAAAGACCTTGAATTTCCTGGTAATGTTGGCTTAAAATAGCTCCAGAATGCGACAGGAAAACGTTTTAGAATAAAAAGAATTTTAAAAGTGTACCTCCGACTGAAATAAGGAAAATTACTTTATACTATATATATGGTTGGGCAGCTGGCTATGAGCTGAGATGAAATGGATGCGTGGTGCATCTGAGAAGTTGACATGATCTGCTTCCTATCTGGAATGCCCCGTCGGGGTCGGGTTGGAACGTGTATGCATTTTTCCTTAGAGCATGTAGGTTTCAGACACAAAACGAAGACTGAATCCACCACTGTCATGGCCAGAACTCGACTGCTACTACTGCTAGAGTGCTAGCAGAGGCATCGTAAGCATTACAATAAAATTTCCAGGGCCTAGATTATATGCATATGATGATAGTCACTGGTTGAGCTCTGTATAAACAAAGAATAGTTCAATATTGTTTTGTATATTTTTCTTTGGTTGCTCTGAAGGTGGGTTTGCTTTCAATTTTGATGTTTATTTTCACAGAGAGTCATTATGCTGAAAGAATTCATTTGGCCCTGATGATTTTGTGGTCTCTTGTGGTTAGTATGTATTTCAAGATAGTATACTGGATTTGGGTTGGTGTATATGAAATAGTTCAGTGAGCTTAATTAATTTTCCTTTGCCGACGAAAGCAGCACACTATATTTGTAAGTTTAACAGTTGAGTGTCTGTAGCGTACACTTCATACCAAAGGCATATATATTATTTTACGTTTTAACAAATATATTAAAGGTGAATTTCGAAACTGCTAATATTACTCTGCGATTCTCAATGGTTTTCACATAATTTTACGTCAACAGCGACCATTGGTTGGCAAGGGTGGTATTCGTACTTGCGAATCTCTTACGGAAAGGCCAAAACATTTTCCCTTACACAACTGACGTGTATACAAAATTCTAAAAATTATACAAGTTTTCAGTCAGTCCTGCTGAATGTTAAAACATCAGCTATTGAAAACATCCTCACAGTGCGCAAAATGTTGTAGACAGAGTACAATATCCCTTGTCGTGATTTTGATTAAACTATAATTTAAATTAGCCAATGGATAAGCCAAGAAAGAAACAACATTGCTCAACAGGATCTAGATTGAAACCTCCGTGACACCTAAGGATGATTGGAAGACACCGAGTTGGATAACCGCGCAAAACATGCCGAACATCTGTAGAGAGAAGAAACACAATTAAGTAAATCATAACAGAAGTTAAAGGCCTTAGCTCAGAATCAGAGCACTTGTAGAATTAAGTGTACTGGGCACATACCATGACATAGAGTTTAAAAGGAAGCCACAAGTTTGTCAACTTTGACAAATTATAGACAAGAGGTTTTTATGAACATTTCATTTTGTGGGAAATTATTTAAAAGTGGGGACGACTACATAAAAATAACAAGATGACGAAAATATTTCCATATCCATTCTTAATTTTTTTAAGATTTTGCGAAGATGGAATACTTTATATGGATGGATTACTTCATAGTCCTTAGAATATAAAGTATTCGCATGCTGTGTGCTGCTAATTCCTACTTGCCACCTTCACCGCAGCCTCTTCCATGTCCATCGCACTGCACTAGCAGGCAAAATACGCTACACTTTCGCACTCGGGACGTTTTTAAGGTATTCTCTAAACTCGAGGTGTCCAAAGTTACTCCACATAATGGTTTTGTTTTAAAATGCTGCGACTCTGCTTTGGCTAAACCTCTACGCAGACTCTTTTACCTGTAATACGCAATAGGAGTATTTCCGTCAGTATGGAAACTTGCTTATGTTCATATCAGATACCTAAAAAAGAAGAGGTATGCGAACCCTACTACTTCGGTTCTATCTAAGTTTACATTCACTCACCAACTATCAGCTAATAAAATATCGAGAAAGTAACCATCTTATCAACGATTGCCAGTACGGTTTCCATATTGGCCGCTCAACCGGTCACTTATTAACTGCTCCAACGTTGAAAACATTGTCTCTATAATTTTGGAGAGTCGGAAATCGGCGCTCTTGATATTGCAAAGGCTTTCGATAGAATTTGGCAGGCTGCCCTTCTAGCATTTGGTCTTCATCCGCACCCCTGTAAATGGATAGACTGTTTTATTTGCCAAACCGTTCAATCCGTGTAATAATAGACGGAATTACATCTGATCCCTTTCAAACAAATTTCGGTGTTCCTCAGGATTCAGTTCTTTCACTAACTTTATTTTTTTTTTACTAATGACATTTTTTCACTCACATAAAATCCTATTCATAATTTCGTCGACGACTTGATCTCGTGCACTCCTTTGATGCTGTGAATGAATTCTCGTGGGAACTCGACATAAATTAACCGAGAACGCATGTTTGGATCATTAAAAAACTATGATGCTCGCTTGTGCAGAGTACATCGTATTACATTTACTGCATGGGACATGCTGTAATGTCCCTTAAAAAACGTCCAGCCCACCCCTAACTTAAAAGCTAAAAATGCAATGAAATGCTTGGGTTTTCTACAGATACGTAATAAATACTTCACTCCATCTGACTTGGCGCTTATCTACAAGCCCCCAGGCCTGGACTCGAATATAATTCTCATATTTGGGCAAGTGCAAGCCATTCCGCCCTGTCCGCGTTAGACAAAGTTCAAAGAAAGACTATTAATCTTATTGACTACTCCACAATATCTGAGAGCATTGACTCTCTGGAGCATCGACGAATTGTGGTTGTCTCTAAATTTTCTATCGCTATTTCCACTGCCATTGTTCTAACAAAATTGCTAGTCTGATCCCTTGTTGAAACATCACAACGCGCGATACAAGAGCTTCATGTCGCTCTTACTATTATACTCTCCAGGTTAGACAGATCGTCAAATTTCGGGAATCGTTTCTAAGCCGAACAACACGAATGTTGAATAGTTTACCATCTTCTCTTTTTCCCTCTTCTAATGAGCCCGATCCACTGCACTTCACTCAACGTCTTAACCAATTTCCTCACCCTTAATTCCTTTCCTTCCAAGGCGGTGCTTTGGCAACATAGGGCATCCCCTGAGCTTTGGCAATATCATAAAAAAAGGTACTCCTGGCAATTTTTTTTATATTTAAACAGGTTAATAAATCGGTGTATAAAAATTTCAATCTGTATACATTAATTTGGTTTTAAGGTCGATGTGGCTCTGCCAGGTTATCAATATCTGGTTTTGTACGTATACATATATTTTTATGAAAACCAAACACTTTGAAAACATTGTTCACTAGCTCTTATTCTTCTATGACAGGGTTGCAGCTTTATGGAAAACCTGGAAAAATCAGGGAGTTTAAGTAGACTGGAAAAGTCAGGGAAAAATAATTGTGCGAATTAAAATTCGGAATTTTCGATTATTTTCTGGTGACAGTTGCATGCTGGCGCAGTTATAAAAGTTATCCTTTTTTGTATATTAGGAATATGTTGTGTGGACAGTGATGAAGTGATGAGCTTTCTATCCCGGAGGTCGCAAATTTAAATTCCATCGACGGCGACCCACGGTTGCTTTTTGCTATTAACAGATAACAATAAAAGGATATTTGAACCTGTCTTAAACTGTAGCTCCACTCGCAATCGCTGCCTCGAATCGGGCGAAGCTCTTTTTCCGCCCTCATGACCCACAAGGTGTTACATAAGCTTAAGGAAAGAGATTAGATGTTCTCTAGTAGCGGTCCTGTGCAAAGTTCGTGATTGCTTCAAGTATCGATTACATGACACAATAAAATTAGTAATGATCCTCCCGTACTTTTAACAGCTGCCAGAACAAGTTCAACTCGAGTTGTGTATTCACCACTTTCTCCTCCAAAACCATAGTCTTGTCCCATACTTTTTTTTGTGTGAACTTGAGGATATTTGTTCTAACTGTGATTATATAGTAGTTGTTTTTGAAGAAACACTTAAAAAGTTAACCCAAAAAGGACAAATTGACGTTTTTACACATTTCTGGTATTCTGAAAATAATCAAGAGTGCAATGAGATTTCTGCTGTGGTTCATTGGGGAATAACTTGCTTTAAAATTATTCTTATAAATGAAGTGTCCATATCAGAGAGTGGAAAGCAGTGAAAATTATAAAAATGTAAAGACACGATGTGCACGGCAGAAATTGATACATTAATTTTGGCGAGCGGAAAGAGTATTCAAAACCAATTTTTTGCTAATTCGGCCAATCGTAGCCATTTCAACAGACAGGGTTTTAATTACATTCCCGAAATTGATTAAAAAATAATCTTGTGTCTCCAAGACCAGCCATATTGTTTTTGTAATTTTTAAAAATATAAAAAAAATCGTAAACCACTAACCATTCGTAGATCTGCCAATGTTGACCTGTCAATTTCATCAAATAGTATAAGTCACGGAAAGGTAGCATCTAATTTATATTATTGTCAGCAGAAAACAGTTATGGGTCGCCCGCCGCCTGTGGGTTTTGATTTTCGAACCCTGGGACCTCCCAAATAATGGGCATTAAAATGAAAAAAAAAAAAACAAATTAGACACAAGAAGAGACAGGAAATTTATTGTAGGATCACAGCCTACTCTAGATACAAGCCCGGTAAACATGACAGTTGGGCCATTTCACCACCAAACGTTTCGTCATTATTTCATTTTTGTTGTACCACAGATTAACCAATCCTTGCACATCGAAATAAAACTGCACACTCTCGTAACCAAAACCAAACAGAACCGATGATGTCATTGACGCATTTTTAGCTCCAAACTGTAACAAAACGAGCACAAGAAAGTTTTCCCTTTAAAACACATGGAAATTGTAAAGAGAGACACTTTTTATCGTGTTCACATGTTCAGAACATTTATAGGTTAACCTCAAGTAAAAACCAATTTGAAACTTTTAAAATATTGCGAGAAATACTACGAGAAAGTATAATTCCCCAAACTTTTCCTCATGACTACTGTGGCAAATTTTGGTTTGTTTACACCACCAATGCTCAGCTGTTAATTAATGTCAGCTTCCGGGCTTGCTTGTAGGTAGTGATAGGACACAATTTGACAGTTGGCAAGTTTAAATACGAGCAGACTAAACGTAGCCGGATTAGTATTACGTCAAGTCTTCTATAAGATAATTATAGATTAGTAAAAGATTTTGAGGTAAACAATTTCCAGGCAGGCCTTTTCTAGAAAAAGAGGGTCACATCCAAACGCGACTTACAAATTGCTTCAAGTAAAATGCTCATCGATACAATCACTCATAATACACCTGCACTTCTAATTGCTCTTCGCTCATTGTACTTGGAATGCGACGATACTGATATTATCATAATCTTGTTGTTAATAATTACACCTTGTTGACCGTGGCCACTAAGAGTATACTGGCACTCGTCGTCTTTATTCACGTCTAGTTTAGTTGTGCCAATTCTACACACATCTAGTGAGTGATTGCTATTTCCGTAGTAAATAAATCTGAAGTGTATCCTATGTTGATAACGGTATTTCGTTTAAAAAGGTAGCGTATCTATTTGCGTAACTAACAGTAAATCCAAATGCGAACAAATGCGGGTGTTTGTAAAAAGACGCCCATTTATGGTGAGTCAAATGCTCGATGTAACTTTCACACTTCACTGTGATGACAATGACAAGTTGAGCAAAAGGTGTTGAGGTTACGATACCTAAAGTGCTGATGTTTTGTTTTGGTTTAAAGGTGGGAGACCCAAAGCAGTTTATATTTGAAAATAATATTTTTGGCCACTTCGAATTAAGCAGGAAAGGCTCTAACAATTATATATCTGAGTCAACACTATAAATAGTAAACGAGTAAACGCCTTCCACATTTGTCAATCGTAAAACAGTAGCAGACTTTAAAGTGCACCGCCATTTCCATTTGTAAAGTAAAATCAAGAATTGAACAATTTGCATAAATACAAATCGGCACATGCTGCCGTAAGTCGATCGCCATCACTCATCGGCGCTCTACATCTTTCCGAGATGATTGATGGACGGATAGGTTTCAATTAGTAACGCATTCATTGAGGTTTCTCCTTATAGTGTGGGTATCAAGTGCACGATGTTATATAAATCGGGTAAATAATTTTCGCGCGGGTAAATAATTTTCGCGCAGCGCTGATTTTTCACTCTTCGCTAGTAAAATTATTATTCCATAATTTCCGTGATCGTAGCAGGTATCCGAAGACGAATGAACTCATTTGATAAACACGCGATTGGAGACTAATGAGCTGGCGCAATATGTTCACGATTCATATCCGAAGTAGTGGAGAAAACTGGTGAAATCCCTGTTTCCTTATTAGATGCCCTCAACTTCTATACACTCCATCGCACTTACATAAGCTGTTTACTTCGATTGTTTTAAAAAAAGGCATAATTTCGACACGCTTAAGTTCCTGTGGCATTGCTGCCATTGTTATCTGTTTACATGAGGGTTGCAAACATCACCTGCATTCTTTTTTTTGTTCATATTTGCAAATTTAGAGATACAAAACGGCCATCTGATTGCCGCGCATACAGAACTTGGATGGTGACAGCGAACTCGCATATAGATTTGTTTCCAACAATGAATTTGGAATATTTTTGAAATGAATCCAAATATATTTTGTGTTCATGAGTACATATTTGTATTTTCTGATACCCTTTGTGATAAAGACCAGCTCCAAAAAATAGACTAATGATACCAAATGTGTAGAAATTTGGATAAAGATTCCATGTCGCAAAAAAATTTGTTTTCTTGAGTAGGTATGATGTGATATTAACTACAATAGGCTCTCCGGAATTTCTTCTACTTCTTGGCTTTTAAATTTTTTATTTTTTATTGACTTTTCAGTAAACTAGGTATAGCTAGCCATGCAATTACATAGTGGTTCACCTCAGTGCAACTTTGAAGTCAGGCTCGGCTCAGAGATAGGAATTTTTTATTAGAATAAAGATAAAATAATCAAATAAATAAAAAATATAAATTTATTTGTATTTGGAGATTGTTTGTTATTTGGTGCTCCTTATTTAGATTTCAAATAATTATTTGTTATTTAATCGCGCGTTTTTTGATAAACAAATAATTATTCGTTATTTGATGAATTATTCGCAAATAATTATTTGCTATTTGATTATCAAATGATTAACCCGAGACATAAATCTCATATTTAGAAATTTTAGAAAAGATAATCCTAGTTGCATTAGCCTAGAAAAATTCATACAAAAGATCTCTTGTCTTAGGCAGGTCGGTTCCAGAAGTGTGTCAATGGAATAAACCTTTTATAATAGCTAGATCAACAGCGAAATAGTGGAAATTCCCGATTTATACGTATTTTGGTAATTAAAAATTGTACGTCTCTGTTCGCTAATCTCACTGCAAATTAAAATAAGTTATTTCTTCACTAATCCCTTCCTGACTTTCGTCATTCTGAATTTAGAATATTCAGTTTATTTAAAAGTTGCGCTTAATTAGTTATACTCACGGAGTTGCAGGGTACTGGAGGAACTAGGGTTCGAATCTCAGACCGTGTACGTTTTCTATTTTTTGGCTAAAGGTGAATTAATTTGATTATTTTTAAACCTTTTTAATTCTTTGATCGCAATATCGTAATTTCTGATGAATATAGAGGCTGCGGAAAAACTTTCTATCCTAGTTCCACAGAAAATGATATGTGTCCTGCCCCACTCCGAATATATAAATTATAAGATAGAAATGAGCCTTGGAAGAATTAAACAAGGCACGACTTGCTGCTGGGAGAAATAAACTAGGTGAAATAATAGAACCTAGTAGTGCACCGGCGGTAATTAGTTTTTACTCCTCCCAATATTTCCTGCATTGAGCGACTACATAAAAGGCCTTAAACCCATTTTATAAGCACAAGATAAAGAAGCCAGAATCTATCAGAAACTTTTGAAATAGATAAAGAAGCCAGAATCTATCAGAAACTTTTGAAATAGTCACGGCAACGTTATTGGTTGTAAACAATTTACTTGCATTTTTTTTATTATATAAGCAAATTTTAGGGTCTAATTAAAAACTTTTGATGAACACTAGTTTAGACGGTGTCATTTAGGACTAGTTTTACGTAAATCGATTTGCAAAGGACTAATTTGATGTATTAGTGCCTGTATAAACGGTTCCTTCTAGCGCACTTTCGTTACATAAATCTTGGAAACGGAGTTGGTCCTCGGGTTCGAGCCTCGATCTCCTCATGAGTTGTTAATAAGAAATTAAAAATCCACTCCGTCTGGGGGCTGTTGTCTAGCTCGCAGAAATTCAAAAATAAGACATTCCATTCCCTCTACCCTAAATTCACTTCCGGTCAAAGCCATGCTAAAACTCATCATAGGGTTGTCTCCTGGGCTTTGGCTACAACGTAAAAAAAAAATTTGTATTTTATTGTAAAGCTTTGTAAGGGTTGGTATTATTCATTTCATTATACGCATTGTCATGGAAGCAATTCGCTAAAAGCGGTACGTGATGTTTACAGTAAAGATTTTAGTAAATGATACCATAAAACAAATAAGTATTCCATAAAGAGACATCAACTATCGAATAATTACTTGAGAATCGAATAACAAAAAATTATTTGAAATTCGAATAAAAAGCACCAAATAACAAATAATTATTTGCGAATAATCCTCCAAATAACAAATAATTTTTGTAATCAAATAAATTTTTATTCGATTTTTCAATTTATTTGAGCTTTTAGCTTTTATCTTTATTCGAATAAAACATGCCCATCTCTGCTTAAAACAGTGTTTTTTGAACTTTTAAGCTTCTTGATCATCGAAATTTTCTTTTCTTTTTAATTTATAATGTAATCAATACATACTTATTCTGACGACATATCTATCGGCATCCACATAAGCCAACCTATTAATTACCTGCTGAACATAGAAATATTTTAAGAAAAGTATATCGATCCTAATTTAATAGAAAGTAAATCTTTATCACCGAAAATCTCATAGAAGAATCGTAGATATTCGTAATGAATTCTTATTCACTCATGAACTAATATATTTTTTCATTATTAATAAAAAATACTTGTTCCAATTCCCTCAGTACACTGCTCCCATTAATTCCATTTCTGATTTCGATTGGGTTAAATGCCGGAAAATGCAATAATTGAACAACCACAACGAGAGGAACGAATTATTTCCGCTGGTTTCGTTTCGTCAAAGGGCAAGGCGCCCCAATTTGCGTCCAGATCCCGCACCATACTTGACTTCTTCTGGATCATATTCCAATTACCGTCACTGCCTTTGACTCGTAGAGCATTCTGCCAGGCAGTTCAGCTACGTTAAAATGATCATACAGAACAGTCAGTCGTAAGTTTAAGTAAGTACTCGACTTGCGTGCGCGCGCAGCTAAAATACTTTAGTTCGACTTCAAATTCCCGCCGACAGTATAAAGTAGTTGGCGCCCTAGCCGCTATAGCAATATAGACGGATCTCAATAAAGTAACGACAATGAGGCGCGGAAAAGCAGTTAGATCTGCATTCATAACGCCTGTGTCACCCTGAATCTCTCCTGCCTGCATAGCATAATTTTTCTACATGCGCGTGGCGGTGTTGGCCGAAAAAAATGTTTTCGGACGATTTAATGGAGAATGCAAGCGGTCAAAAAAAAAATCATATTTTTTTCTCTAGCCTGAAAAGCAAGAGTGCGCTTTTGATGTGTTTATTGTTCTGTTTTCGGCTGGCTTCCTTCTGGCGGTGGCAGAACCATCAAAGTACCTCGACCAAATGGAACTCGCGTATTATTTCAGTTGCGTTCGACTTCTTAATCGAAACAAATCGTTTCGGAATTTCGTCCGGAAATTTATCTGTCGCGTCGAAAAATTCGTTTCGTTAATGGTTTGATGAACTTTCCGATAATTATTTTTGTTGCACAAATGTTTTGGTGGTGAAAGTGCGGATATTTGCTAAAATTTCTGCTGATGTTGAAACGAAGTGGAAAAAAAACTCAAAAGCGTTGTAAAAATGAGAATATAAAGTTAACGAAAGCTCAAAAGAAAATGTGAACGACATGGAGCTGAAAATATCTTGGAGGAGCATCTCTTTATGCTCTGCTTACTTTTGAATATGTGCGGTTTATCAAGATCCACGAACTCGTAAAAATTTATAGTCGATTTTAAAACAAAGCTTCATTTGAAATCATGAAACCAACCATTTCGCACTGTTTCCCGCACTCACAAGTTCGACTGTTGAATTTTTATTGAACGATTCGCCTGGCAGATTGTATCTTTTGTGTATTATAAAAAATTGAAATCGTGGTTTGGAATATCAAAAATTTGATATGCTATTCATACTCGACGAACAAATTCAACCTAATACTTTTGTGTGTCATTGCGTCCATCGATCGCTTTTTAATAAAGTGGGATCGGCAATTTTTTGCGTGAGCAAAGTTCGTATATGTTGCATACGTATACGTCGAATAAGTTTAGTTCCAATTAATTATTATTAGCTGACATACTTCATACTTTAATATTCAAAGTCAGGAAATATCTACAATGAACAATATTTCCAGCTTTAATTCTAAAGACAGATACGATCTACTTTTTATGTCGGTATAGAGCTATACAGGTGGATGAAGTCAATTTCTTCCAATCGCCGGTAAACAATTCAGCCATTGATTAAATTTGACCATGAAAGTGAAATTAAATTAGCATGGACTTAATGCATTGCACTATGCACATCATGATATGCAAAAAGACGTCCACTTTGACTCTCTTAAAAATGCATTTATTGAATTTGGAATAGTGAAAGTAGTTTTTGCATTATTATTTGTTTACCTTTCATTCCAGGCTTTTAAATGCCTTCGCCGCGACTTACCTTCATGTCAGGGCATAGGTATACAGACACAAAGTGATGAAATTTTTTGTTTTTCTTTCTTGATATAAAAGTACGGAGAAGATTTTTCTTACTCCAGTTAAATCATAGCACTACAATACTTTTAAAGGTTTGAAAGAAAATTAAATTTAACAGCCTAGGTACTGCAGGTGCTCTACAATTGAGGAAGTTAGAATCAAAACCGCACCTTTTCATATCTCAGCTTTTTTTCTCTTTTTTATGATTTTATTTTCATATGAAGTCTTCTCGATGGACGAATTTAAATGTACTCGAAATATTAAGCTGGCTAATTGAATTGAATTGAATTAAATTGATCCTCTGTGGTCCATTTCGTGTTAACGCTTTCAACTCTTACTGTGATAAACACACTTGGATCCGTGGATTTCTTCCATGTGTTATGTGGTCTGGTCGTACAACCTATCTTAACAAGTTTAGGTCTTCGCTGATAATGATCTATGGCCAATGAAATTTCAGGATGCAGTGTAAACATCGATTGAGAAAGGTTTGTTGTTTACATGGTATTTGACAGATCACTTTCCATTTTGGGGAGTCGTCCAACAGAACAGATTTTACCTCTTGAAATCACTGATTTTCTTTTATGTCAAGCAATTTAGTTCTTAAAAGTGTTAGTGGACAGCAAGCAACGCGCGTTATGAATTGTCAAAATAATTTCTACACTTATTGCAGATGAGATTGCTGGCAATTATTGTCGTAAATTATTTCTTACCTCCTGTCTACAGTGTCCATAAATTATGGTATACCATATGTTATTGTTGTGGAATTGCCAATTTGGACCGTTAAGACATGGTAATAACTAATGTTGTGCAATATTAGTAATAAAAAAAATTTTACTGTTACCATTCAAAATGGCTGAAATTAAACTGACGCTTACGGAGGTTGCACGGATATAATTAAATTAAGAAAATGTTCTTCAATATTTTTTTTGCGATAAAGGGATCATAACTTTCGTTTTCTTAATCTCTTCTCTTAATACAATCAATCCTCTAAAGTCCTTTTCGGTCTTACAACGCCATCGTCTAGCCAAAAATTAAATGTTATAAAATAATTTGCCCCCACCAAAAATTTTATTTCCAAGATGGACAGTATAGACATGGGGTACCATCGGAAATTACCTGACATATGTGGTCTACATTGGCAATTTATTAGCAAGAAAATATTTCTTGATACTGCTGGTATACACACCTGTAACTCATTAAGCAAGAGACGTAACCTAACTGTTATACAAATGAGCTTTCCTCAATGGCTGAAATCGGATTCTTGTGTTTAAGCATTAGTTTAAGCAATGGATTCGGACATACCCTAAGTATTAAATGCAGTTGGAGTCTTGTTGATGCGAGCCTGCCATCTGCCCTTACTACACTTCCGAGAAAATAAAATTTATCTACGACTTATTGGAAGAATAATAACAGCTGCAACAGAGGTTTCGCTGGTATTCCACCTAGCCCTGTAGCCTTACCGGGCTTTATCAACCTTATTGCGTCCGATACATTCAACCTTGTCGAAGGTCTGATATTGATCATGACAACAAGTCGACAATTTTTCTTGCTCTGATCATTCACCTTTTTATCATTCGACGATGCCAAAAGTGTTATTAGACTTTCAACAAAATATTCTTCCATCTTCAAAGTTAATGTAGAGATCCAAGTTCTGGTGCAGAAATATTTTCGGTACCACAACTTGGATCTCCTGTATAAATTTTCATTGTTACATCCCGCCTTAGACATCGCGCGACATGAACAGGCGAGGTTGGATCACATTCAGGTTGACTTCGTGTGTTGTAATCATATATGTTTTCCCCTGTTAACGTATGTAACATGTATGTATATATTCTGCGCAGCATCTGCTATGCTGAATGTGTTCGCATGCTAGCACGCTGCGAGACACCTATTTCTGATATAAAAGTTATGAAGTGCAAAAATAATGTTTTGATTGTGGAAAAATGGATTTGGTTTAATAAATGCAGAAGAAAAGCACCGCAATAAAAATAACAGACAGCAGTTGCTGCTATTGCAACAAAACTCGTAATATTTGACAGCGGCAAGATTTTCTTCGTCGGGAGAGACGACGCACGGTTTTTTGACAATTATAAACCCTAAAACCCTACTTTGGCTACATCATTCAGTCCTTCGAAAAAGTACTTGTCCTTCTCTTCTTTGGACTCATGGATTCACATAATAGAGATCCTGAATGATTTTCAATTCTTGCTCGAATATAGACAACTTCTGCATAAGTCGATCATGGGAGTATGCATACGTTCTACGAGTTTGTCGAAAAGATTGACCATTTATGATTGTCACAGTATTCTGGAAATATGTGCCGTTTTCTTTCTAGCAAATTAAGACTACAGTTACCTTGCCATATCGAAGTTTGTAGATTTCGGCTTGCATCCGCTCTATTGTCCACTTTGAATACATGGGCGAAGGCCGATATCTCTGCTTCGACGACAAGCTGGCCTTCTTTCCTCCTCCTTTCGCCCCTCCTTCCCCGCTGCTTTTTTTTTAAATAAACCCAATTTGCGATTTAATGATAGAATGATTCCCCAATGGTAGTCTTCGGTTAGAGATAAATAAATGAAGGGTCAAGGGAGCGCAATAGAATCTCTTGCATTATCGTGAAGAATGATCGGACCATGTCCGTTGATCAGAATCAATTACGACAAGGTTTGGTTGCATTTTATCAACCTTCCGTACTAATTGTATTTCCAGGATTCAAGAATGAATAGTCAACCATATTGCCACTAGACAGAGATGGTTTCCGTTGGGGTTCTAAAAGTGCAATATGGTCAATCCATTGATCGCGATTTTTCCTGTTGTTTCTACGTTATACACTTCTCGTCAAAAGTTATCAATATATGCGAAATTGCGTCCTTTTGTTCCCTAAACTGAACGAACGATTGATCTTAATTTTTTTATTTATCTAACTCATCGTTCAATTCCTGAAAATCCTCCTCCCAATGGCGTGAAGGTGGTTGTCAATAGTTTTGCAATACACCCAAAATTCTTCTGCGTTCGAAGACGATTAATATTATTAAGTCCAGACTGTATACACGTCAAGATTATAGTAAAATTTTAATTTCTTTGATATGTTTATATGTTATGGTATTGATATGTTTATATGTTTGATATGTTATGGTTTAAGCCAAATTTTTTCTGCGCAGCAATTTTTGCAATTTTGGAAATAGAAAATAATCGCTATGGGCTTAATCTGGCGAATATGGTGGATACGGAAGTAATTCCTATCTTGATTCATGAGGTTTCACCACGACGACCACACAAATGTGCACGCATTCATTGTAATGAAAGAGAATTATTTTCTTCGCCAAATGCGGATGTTTGTCTTTCAGAGCATCGTTTAAACGATCCAATAAGTTGGGATAATCTCTCTTTCATGGCCCGGGAGAAGAACTTCACTCGATTCAAGACAACGATTGCATGAGGACCTACAATTTAAAATGGGTTACGAACCGCTGACATTTTCTCTGCAACCCCTATGGCCTTTTTATCGTGATCTGTTTTCATGGAATCATGGATCGCCGCCGGTGGGTTTCGAACCTGGGACCTCCGGATTGGTAGGCCGACACGTTATCTCTCACTTGCCCTTTTCAAAGTAATCGACGTGGATTATGCTGCGTGCATCCTAAAATGCTGTGCTCAAGGCTAAACTCACCTTGGCATCTTTTGTCAACAGTTATGAATTGACGCCGAAAATCATTCGGATTGCCCATCCATTATGCGGAAAGTCTTCTCATATCCAAGTTAGTTCTTAAAATGCACTACACCCGTTGAATTGAAATGTCTGCAGCTTCAGCAATCTCACGTAGCTTCACTTTGCCATCATCTATTACCATATTGTTCATTTTTCCAATCAATCTAATGTGGTGATCAAATTTGGACGACCTGAACGTTCTTCATCAAAAATACTTGGCGGCCGCGTTTAAATTCAAAATGCAGAGTCCTTAAAAACTTCGCTAGGTTCCGGTTTTGTCTCATTATTCGTTTTCTTTTTCAAAAACAAATATTTTATCACTGCCCGGTTTTCCATTTTTCCATTGCTGTAAAATCATAAAAGTTGTTCACTTTAAATGGCTATCACTCACAAACTAAATGACGCGGGAGTCTTGTGAAAGGTTACGTTTACGACAATTTGACAGGAGTCTTGTGAAAGGTTACGTCTACGACAAATAATATGTCTGTCTGTTTACTCGAAAGTTTTTACACAAAACTGAAAGTTTTCGTCCGCATTGCGTCTCTTTACTTTTGGACTTAAGAAATTTTACAGTCGAGTGATTTCCCCTTTTACACACGATGATGAGTGTGGACAACATTTTGGCAGAATTCTTGTTCTTCTTCTTTTATGGTTGACAACTCACAGCTGATTGATGTTTGGCTAGTTACAGCTTATAAATAAAAATTGAAATGAACAAGGGGAACTATAAACTTTTTTAGTAAATTTTTATTCATTTTTATTTATTTTTACGATTTATTGT
Source organism: Leptarthrus brevirostris (assembly GCA_964036015.1). Classification (NCBI taxonomy): domain Eukaryota; kingdom Metazoa; phylum Arthropoda; class Insecta; order Diptera; family Asilidae; genus Leptarthrus; species Leptarthrus brevirostris. Next base: position 1,748,090 of record OZ038372.1, on the reverse strand, counting down.
AAACGCACTAATCTTTGCACTGAAATTTACTTTTGACAGTTCTTCAGTTGCCATCAATTTACCCAAAGAGCGTCTGTTAACTTTCGCATTTTCTTCCCCTCTACCAGAAGAACATTTTTACTTGGTTTTTACCCACGATTTTTTACACCTACATATTGTGCCATATCTTGCCAAGGGCTGGTTCTTATCATACAACCCTCGCTTATTAAAAACAACTAGAACTATGTCCTCCTTTACCTATGCTTAAATCTGTTCGTATTCCTGTAATATTTAATAATTTGTTGAAGTAGAGGTAGATATTCCTAATTAACCAAATCCGTATTTCGTCATTCTTCTTTTTATTCAAAAATTTATCTATTACTGCAAACAGACATGAGGACCAGAAATCAATTGCAACCTACTACTTACTTATTTAAAAAGGTTTTTCTCAAACTGTACAAAAACCCATTTTCAAGGGTCAACCCTTTCCTTATGGAAGATTTCGTCGGTTACTAGTCAATACATTTTTACTAATAAAAGAATGCGAAGCTTGTCCTTTGACTGGACATAACTAATTTCCGCTTTCGTGATCAATATTAAATGTCAAAGTGCTCTCACATTTTGTGTCATGACTTAATTTAATGTGAGGATGATGCGAGTTCGTGGATATAGGAATGCTAACGTGACAAATTATAATAAATTTAATAGAATTAACCCTTCTAACTCAGAAGGCGCACTTCTCAGGCAGAAGCCTAGAATCAATTGACCTATTCCTCTGTTTGAGGAATTTTCGTTGTCCAATAATATTGCCAAAAAATATTTAAAGGCTTAATAACTGCAACGACAATTGAGAAAGTTGAAAGTTTTTAAAATAACATCTTTGAAGCATTACGAAGACGAGGTTAGATGTCTGAAGCTTAAAGGACTTTACTATTTTACTTAAGCTTCAATACTTGACTGACTTTAGTTTGAACCTTTAAATGGATATGTGGCCTACGAGCTTAAGGTCAACGATTCATGTTCCTAATATAAAATTTCAAAGGGCTTCTTCTGGCTTATTTTGCTTAGCCTCTATACTGGTTTTACGATCGTGGAGATTTTTATTTTGTTGCAACAAAACCATTTCATACGTCTATTGCGAACACAGAAAAAGTGTGGAACATTCATGTTTTCTCCGGTGCTCTCCAGTTCAAGCGAAACTGATTCGCACATTTAATGCGATTTTGGACGCTTGAATTGGTCGGTCTCATGCTTATTTAGCAATTGAGTCGACCAGCACCGACCTGACAGTTTTGTTGTAATTCGATTTGCTTGGGCATTTTTTATTGAAAACAAAAAGTGTTCCTTATCGCATCAAGACGCAAGAGTAGAACTAAGAACGAAAAAGGTCAAATTGTCGATGGGCACAAGTAGTAGGCGAGGCAAAAACGAAGCCATAGATAACAGAAACATTTCCGTGACCGCTTTCAGTTGCATTTTATCACAATAAAACTGTTGGGAAACCTTCGCTTTATTCCACTTTTGTGTAAAGTTCGATTAAAAATTTTGGAAGTTGGCACGTCACGCGAGATATATAGTTGCCAAGAAATTTTACAACCAGATTGAGTTTTGTAAATCGACTCATCATAGAATTTCCTGTTTTAATGACGCGGACTTGCCTAGAGATTCATTCAAACATCATTTCCTCATAATTCACGCGGTTTGAAAGAAAGAAAAAAGATTTTTCCCATCCAGATTTTCGCACGTGTTCATAATCTCGTTCCACGTTGCAGTTTCCGTCAGAATTTTCCGCTCCAAGTTTGCACTGATTAAGTTGCCCCATTAGTCATAGCAAGGCACACACGAACCCCACAGTGCATTATTCCATATGCACCTCGGAACCTTCACGCCTTCGTTCTAACAAACCGTGACCTGCACGGAAATAAAAGCATCACAGGTAGAGCCAGTGTGTATCAAAGGAAGAAAATGAAGAAGTAAATAATGAAAAAAGCAAAATGAGCAGAAATAAAGCAAAGTATCCACCATTATAGCATACACCGCATTTGAATACAAATTTACCGTACTTAAGTATAAGCGTCGCGACCGTAATCGTTAACTTGCTCGTTTTTGCACTCTTTGAGATGCTCCAAGATAATCGTCTTCTTATTATTGTTATCACTGTTGCTTAGGTTTTTAAGGGAAGCTGCGAGAGTTGAAGAATTTATTGCCCTTAAAAAGCAACACGACGAGGAGTCTCAAGCTCGACTAACTGAACGTTATCCATCTTGTGCCGGCTTGACTCGAGATATTTTTGTAGGACTGGTTACAGTGGTGTGCTCCGTTTCTCGTTCGTTTTTATAACTCTCTGTGACGAAGATTAAAAGTGAAAAGTCTTATAAATGAGTGTGAAAGCTGAAAATAAGATTTCAATTAAGATTGAAACCAAGAAGGAGATGTTGCTCAACAGCCATTCGCGTAAGTAGAAAATAATTTGTGTTTTTTTGGTTTGACCTTGTGTGAAATCAAACTAAATTGATGAATGGAAATCCATTTCGAATTCAGATTGATTTTATGATGGGCATAGTATTAGTTAAGGCTTTAACTTTTACCCGCGCCATAGCCAACTCTAGATAGAAGCCCGGAAAACATGACAGTTCGGCCATTTAACCACCAAGCGTTTCGCCATTATTTCATTTTTGTTATACCACAGATTAACCAATTCTTGAACACACAAATAAAACTGCACACTACCGCAACAAAAACCAAGGAGAAATCCTGATGTCATTGACGCATTTTAAGCTCAATACTTCAACAAACATGAAAATTGTATAAGAGAGACACTTTTTATCGTGTTCACAAGTTCAAAACATTTGTAGGTTAACCTTTAGTAAAATCCAATTTAAGACTTTAAATATATTGCGAGAAATACTACGAAAAAGTACAATTCCCCAAAGTTTTCCTTATGGCTACAGTGGCAAGTTTTGGTTTGTTTACACCACCAATGCTCAGCTGTTATTGTCAGATTCCGGGTTTGAATCTAGAGTAGGCTGTGTGCGCGGCAAATTTGACATTTCCGAGAACCAGCTGCGCACTCTGTTCCAGTCTAAGTTTTTTGTTTCCATGGAATAAATAAGTTTAAAAACTATGAAATTCTCAACATTATAATTGTGAAAATTCCTTTGTCTTATTGATAAACAATGTTGTGTGTACTCAAGAACACATTTTATATTTAGGTACATAATTTATCAGGTAGGTAATAAATTATGCACCTATATTCCCTTTCCTTAAGATCCCACTTGTATCAAATTAAAACCCTTCCCCTTGCCAACAGCAATTGCGGAGCATTATTTTAAGGAAATCGGCAAAAAAGGAGGTTTCTGTCCGTTTGAGAGGGCAGAAAGTGTTAAAATCGTTTAAAACAATTTTTTACACCCTCAAAAACGGGGGATAAACGTTAAAGTGAGAAGATAGATGGAACCACTTTTCCACTCCCTACGCGTAAACCGAAAAAAGTAGTGGCTTTTGGCCGTTTGAGGGGTGGGCACGAATATAAACTTTTTTACTATGATATTCGGGTTTAGCGCCCTTGGAAACGGGGGGGGGGGGGGGGGGGGGGGGGGGAAGAGTTGGTCTTGCAGGTTCCGGAATTTGTGGTGTTTTTGGGTCAAAACCCCGATTCATTGACTCCACTACATGAGAGTTTCTCTGTGTAGCTTAGTATTTATTCCTCCTAAAATTATTTTAAACTGACATTTATTATTACTAATTTGTAAACATTTTCAATTTTTCTTTTTCGGTACCCTAAATGATGCCTACCGTCAACTACATTTTCCAATGCACAATTACAGCTGTAAGTAAAGTTTGTTTTTAATTTATTTTGTATAATTTATATCAGTGAGTGTTTTTTTCGTATGTATCATTTTACAACCTTAACATAATCTTGGTCTACTTATGTCGTTTAATGCCTCATCACTCGTAAGGGTAGAATTTATTTTAAACTTATTTCACATACATATGTTAGAACAACTGGAAAAATTTACTCAATACGGTGATAGTGGTAAATAATTGTTTAACTTCTCGGAATCGATAGAACAAATTATATTTCAGAGACCAATTGATGCACGCATCCTCCATCTTGAGCCTTTTCAACGAATTTAAGCTAATGTATGTATGTCAAACGCGTAACTTTCTTAAATCCCTAGGAGTTCTCTGGCCAATGGTATTAGACTAGTTCTAATTGACACGCTGAGAGTAAAAGCGAATCGCGTGAGATTCCGGGTAAAAACAAATCAGTGAAAAATTTCGGGTAAAAACGACTTAACTACTTAACTGGTGTTATGTATGCTTTGGCGAATTTCGACGAAAATTATCGCTTGTGCTGTAAAAACTACCCAACATAAGATTGGTCACTTCGGGATTCCAGTGACAACATATTTTTAAATTTCCAAATCTTGGTGGTGTGAGTACAGCTTCTTCTTAAATTGAACATCTACTGTAGTTACAAACTCGGAAATACTGTCAGTTGTGGCGATTTTACTATCAAGTGTGTCATCACATGTCGTCGGTAGAGTAAGTGATAACGTGTCGGCCTACCAATCCGGAGGTCCGAGGTCCAAATTTCACCAGCAGCGACCCATGGTTGTTTTCGGCTGACAACAGATTACGATAAAAATGTATGTATGTCGTAAAATGCAATCGAAGGTGTCTCCAATTAATTTTTTTCAACGTCAATGTAAGCATCTGCCGTTACTCTGAAACTTATAAAGCAAAGCCTTCCTTTTTCCGATCCCGTAAAGCAACCGCACACTATTACTCCTGCAGATTTTGGTGGAAAGTAATTGGATCTGTGTTTCATATGTCCTCTATGAAACTTTTCAGAACTGACGAGCACGTAATCCGCCTTTTAACAGCTTTTTCCCAACCGGGTTTGAAGAAATATTGGTCCCGCGGGCCCTAAATATGTCATTTCTTAAGTCCGTCGACGTCTTGAAGCGATTCCTTAGACATTTATAGATTTTTCCGAGAGCACTGGAACATATTTTCAACTATTATGGTAAACCAACAAAAAACACTTATTTCGGTAATTCCATTTGTCAATTCTTTAGATTTTGAATCTTTAAAAAATTATATTCAATTGTCGTTTTCCACGGCCGATTTATACCTTTTTCCATCCTGCTGTTTCGATTTCATGGTATTTTTGTAAAACGGATGTCACGGTCCTTTTGTAACATTCAAGTCTCTGCAATTTGCGGAGTTGCCTTTTTAAAAATTTTTCCAAATTTTTAATTTAATCTTAACGCTTTCACTTTCAAGTGTAAACTGAACGATAATTAAAAACTACGCTTTATAGGTGTCAATAAGTATGCAAATCTACCTGCAGTCAACTGAAAGTGGAAGTGTGGAATAATTATCAGGATTACCTGAAAACCCCAAATAAAATGCTTTACCCAAAAATTTGTACACTACTGTATGTTAAATTGAAACTAATATATAGAAAATAGGGAGAAAGTAGAATTTCGCTATTCATTACCCCATTCCTATGGTTCACTATAAGAAGTGCGATTTGTTTACACCACCAATGACCAGCTGTTTGTATTTACTTGTATCTAGAGTATGCTGTGTGTCATGTTATTATGATAGAATATATTGGGAATAAAACGCGTTTCAGGTTGACTTGTTCCAGAACACGTTTAATTTCATTCTTAGTTCGTAATTTTTTAACTGAAAACTTCAAGAATATCATAAGCATTTGCCTGACATGGCACCGTATGATTTTTTCCTATTCCTATTACGCTCCGAGGACACCGTTTTGAGTCGATTGAATACATAAAAACAAATTTGCTGGAAGCTCTCAAGGCTGTACCAAAATGTGTGTTCTCGGTAGCTTTTAGAGTGGAAAAATTTGTGGTGGAAGTTTATCGTATCCAATGGGGACTACTTTAGAAGGAGACAAAGTAAATATTGATGAACAAATTATTAATCTTCGTTTGTTTGTTGATGCCTATTGGGGACTTAAGGTATAATTATTGGATTTAAAGTTTCCTTCAGAGTGATATTAACGAAATTATGGACGGTATTGATATGAATGACCAATCGAAGTAAAATTTGTCACTTGGGCCTAATTATTGCAGAATCTGAAATTATTTCCAGCTGTAAAACTAATGCCGAATTTACAACAAAAATGTCACGTTCCATTCTGTAAAGATTTTAAAGTAAATTATTTCACATGTACACTGGGAGGACAGAAAACATTTTTTTAGCTTCACAAAATGGCTTAAGGTTGGTCAACTTCAAACGTTTTACGGAAATAATAACCTAAAACAGCTTAACATTTCTATTTCACCCTATGGAGAGCTTTCTATCGAAAACACAAAGGGTCGGTTTCACAGTTCAAGTTGAAACTCAAGGTATAGCTTAAACTTATTTTAACTCTTTCGCGCAGTTTCACTGTGCTAGTTTCTCTCTGTGGTTGCTTTAACACCTTGTGGAGCATAGGACGTCTATTACACCGACTCTCCACCTGGTCCCTTTCCCTCTCGACGGATCTTCTCTATGTGTTTCGCGGTCATCTAATTCGGCGTCTTCCTTGGATTTCGTGGGGATTCCAATCTAGAGCCTGCTGTACGATGTTGTTTGGCTCTTTTCTTAGTGTGTGGCCTATCCATTGCCACTTTCGCCTGCGAATACTGGTGTCTATCTTGGCTGTGTAGGTCTTCGTTGGTAATGACCTCCGGCCAATTGATTTTAAGGATGCGCCGGAGAAACCGGTTGATAAATGCTTCTAGATGTTATTTGACAGATAACTTTCCTTACAGCCGTACAATAGAACAGATTTTACATTCGCCGCGAAGATCCGGAGTTTTGTGCGTCTGGAAATGTTGTTATAGCGCCAGATCTCAATAAGAGTATTAAGTACAACTTAAGTCTTATTGATATGAGTTTGTACATCAGCTTGAGCTCCGCCGTCTGCTGTAACTATGCTTCCGAGATAGCAAAATTTATTCACTCGCTCTCTTTGCTGCTCTTCCAGATAGATTTCATGTTATCTCCTGCAGTCCAAGCTCATAAATTTGGTTTTAACAGCATTGATCTTAAGCCCTGCTCTGCGACCTTCTTTGCTCAGGGCTTCGGACATTTGGGCTACATGACTGCGTTTGTTGGATAAGAGACATACATCGTCGGCATAGTCCAGGTGGTTAAAGAGTTTCCATCTAATCCATCGCGATGGGGCGCTGCACAGGAAAAGCAAAGGTAACAGTACGCATCCTTGTCTCACTCCATTCAGCTCCGACAGTTTTCCCAGGTGTAGGACGTGACATTGTGCTCCTGAGTAGGACTGCTTTATGATGGTGCTAATTTTTTCTGGGATGCCTTTCCTACATAAAACTGCTCATATATATTCACTATCAATGCTATCATACGCCTCAAAATCGACGAACATTAGATGTAAAGGGGACCTCCATTCTACGGATTGTTCGATGATGTGATCGCTGCAGGAGAAACCCCCACGAAGCCTCATCGCTAAGAGTGCGCTCGATTGTATTCTTGATTCGCATTAACATGATTTTAGCCATCAATTTGGAGACTGTAGTTAAAAGACCGATTCCGCGCCAATCGCTACAACTCCTCACTAGTGATAGCTTAAGTCTCCAAAATTTACCTTTACACTCAGTTTATTTAAAAGAAATATTTTGATTTAAAACAACAATTAGTTTAATATTACAATGAAAGTCTTGGCTCATCGTTTTAATTTTTATATTGTACATGTTGATGAAAACTTCCACAAAAAATCAAAACATAAACAAAATATTGACAGCAAATTAATAGTATGTCCGTTCACAATTCCACAGTACTGCCATATTAAAAAGAACATTTTAAGCTTTAGCCAAAGATTACTTACTACTAGATAACCAGTAAAACGAAATATATCCAGCTATTAAAGTCATAAGAATATAGATGCAAATAAAAATTGCAGGCAATGTGCAGTCATTTACTCCTGTCAAAATTCGGTTCCCACCCGGAGAGAATCACAGACTCCTGTAAAAAAAAGTACCGCCAAAACTTGTCCATGATTAAAAATATACCAACAAGTACCACCAATAAAAAGAATTCATGTGAAGCACATGACTGAGTTAGTTACTTGCGTGCGTAAAAACTTTCAAACTTTCACCACCAAGCGTTTCGTCATTAGGTCTGCTTGTTTCGCTCCACTTTTTCTGCACTGCCTGCACTGTGTGCAAAATTTACGTCAAACGACGTTTGGTTCGCTCTCGGTGTAAACTTAGTGCAACTGCACAACGCGTTTGTTTCGCTGCAAAAAAGTGGAAATTTCTGCACTTGCTTTGGATGAAGTGCAGTGAGTGCAGGCAGATATTTGACATTTATCAGGCAATTGTCAAACAAAGCCGGTCTTAATTGAAGTGATTTTAATTAATTATTATCAGACGAGTCACACATAATTTCTTGTATTAAAGTCGGCAATATATTATTTTCCATTTTATTTGTGATATTAAAAAATTGTATTAACGAAACCACTTTTCGTTAAATATAATTGACAGCAAATTACACTTAAAATGTTTGTTTCGCTGACGTTAGCATTAGGGCAAATTCCCACACTCTTGACGTCACATCGATTACACTCTACACTACTTCTGCAATTTTCATGCAGCGAAACAAACAGATGTTGTACCACAGATTCACCAATCCTTGCACATACAAATAAAACTGCACACTCTAGGAACCAAACCAAAGATAAACACGGTGATGTCATTGACGCATATTAAGCTCAATACTTCAACAAAACGAGTACAAGAGAGTTTTCCTTTAGAAACAAATGAAAATTGTATAAGAGAGACATTTTTTATCGTGTTAACATGTTCAGAACATTTCTAGGTTAACCTCAAGTAAAATCCAATTTAAGACTTTAAATATATTGCGAGAAATACTACGAGAGGGTGCAATTCCCCAAACTTTTCCTTATGTCTACTGTGGGAAGTTTTGGTTTGTTTACACCACCAATGCTCAGCTGTTAATGTCAGCTTTCGGGCTGACTACTTTTAAAAAGAATTACAAAAACTGATAAAAGTTGTTGCTGGCCACAGAACCTATATTAGTATTTTCCGCAGGTCAGACTTTCAGGAAACTACTTTTATGTGGCTTGTTCTGAACTACTCCTATAAATTACAGGAAAGATAAACTTTATTTCAAGTCTCATCGTGGCTATTTAAACGCAGATATGCTTCCCGCCTTGCATTTAGGCCTAGAAAATTCCTGCGATTAAATTCTGGTGCGTTATGTCATTATGAGTCCGACAGTCTACTAAACTGGAAATAGCTTAATGTGACAGTACTTAAGAAATTCTTCGTGTTTACCCGCCTTAATATAGACCGGAAGTCTTAATTCATATTCCACTCGGGCTGTCGCGGCCAAAAGTGCAATAATTTGCCGCAACTTCCATATAAATCCAAAGAAGACCAGGAAATGCAGAGAAATTTCAAGACAAAGACGACGCAACATAAGAAATCCATTAACGAGGCCTGCGGCTAAGCTCTTCCATTAAAGGAATTACCCAGAGCCTCACTGTCCATTGAAAAGGTAACAACCATGGGTCTGCGCAAAGAGACTCGAGAGTTATCAGTGTTGATCCACGACAATTATGTCAAGTGTCGGGCCTCAGCCATCCTATAGCTGAGGAGTTATTAACAAACTCAACCTACCTGTAGATGACGTCTTACCCAAACTACTGCCGTCTAAGACAAAAATGCAAATGCATTTGTGGCTTAGGTTGAAACACCCAAGAAGCTGGCAAGCGACGAACAAATTGGATTCCATGTGGAGCACCTTTATACAGTTATCAAGTTACCATGACGTGACGAGCTATTGATGTACCCCGAAGAAGGAAAAACGTTTCAGTCTTCTGTTTTTAAGATAGGTTGGGGCAGACATTAGGCAGGTAAATAAGAGACATTTAGACTCCGTTACTTTTTCACATATGTTGGTATGTACAGTCGCGCGAAGTGTATTGATTTGAAAAAATGCTTGGGTTATGAATTTTGAACACGTAGTGCGAGTTGGAAAGGGTGCAGAATTTCTAAGAAGGCTAAACGGTATCTGACAACCTTCACCTCTTCATTTTATTATATTTTCAGGTGCATTTGAGTATTTAATAGCAAATGAGAGTAATATTATGCGCAATTATTACTACCAACCACAGACGAGTGAGGTAGGAGAGCAGCAAACATTCACTTCGTGTTCACATTTATCAATTTTCCCCGTCACATTTGGTAAGAAATTGATACCGACAGGTAATTTCTCCGTTATCAAATTCAGAGGATTCCCTAGATGCCAACTTGAAGATGTCAGCTCACATTTCTTGTTAGATTATTTAAGGCAGAAATAATGTTGGAAATATCTCTTTGGGACGAGAAGTAGGCGTAAATCACATTCCCACACAAAGGTGTTCAATCATAAATGAATTTCGAATATTTCCAAAGATTTGTCAAAGTCATGGTCTTATACACACGACTAATGACCCTTCAAGTTCCATAGAAAGATTAATCAAATTACCCTAACTGCCCTCGTCCGCATTCAATTCAATTTTAGAAAAATTAACAGATTAGTTCCCCCCGCAATTGTTTTGGAATTCCTTAATGTCTGCCAAGTAGTCTGGTACCTCAATTAAACCCGAATATTTCTCACATTTTAATTATGACTAATTTGGAAGACACACATGTTTGATATGACAAATATATTAGGGGCAGAGCAGGCTACCGTAAGTCGTGGTCGATATTTTTGCATCGATATCAGATAGTATCGAAATTCGAAACAACTTTGCAATAAATTAAAAAAAATCATCTCTTTTTGAAAATCGCTCCAAATTTTTTCTTGTGTTGTTTTTCATTTCACGAGCACTGTTGAGCTTGAAGTGAGTTGAAGCCATCTATAAGAGCATCAGAGGCTACAGTATCGCATGATTTTTGACGGTTTTACCGCTTTTTTCAAAGATTTGATGGGATGAAAATATACTCACCGTAGTACCGCACGATTTTGAATTTTAAATTGCAAAAAGAGGAGGGTCAAAGATGATTCCAAACCAATAGTGAAATTGTAAAGCAAGGGATTTCTTTTACGAGTGAATGACATAACAATGCACTTGTCAATGTTCAAAGGAAGAAAATTAATAGAGTACCAGTTGCGGAAGATCTCTAAGTCAGAGATTAATAGGACACGGTCATTATCATTTGACACAACACGGAATATCTTGGCATCGTCACCATAAGAGAGGATTTTCGAATGAGATATAATCAAAGATACATCGTTGATGTAAATAATAAAAAGCAAAGGTCCTAAGTGACTGCCCTGAGGCACCCCAGAAGAGTTATTGATTTCGTCACAGAGTGTACCACGAAATAAAACCCGCTGTGTGCGATCAGACAAATAAGAACATAACCACTGGACGAATACTGGAGGAAAGCACAGAAGTGAAAGCTTGTAAATAAGAATCTTGTGATTAATTCTATCAAAGGCCTTACTGAAATCAGTAAAAATGCAATCAACCTGCTTTTTAGCTTCAATTACAAGTATACAGAAGTTGGAGAACTCCAACAGGTTAATAATGGTGGACTTACCCTTCATAAAACCATGCTGGAAAGAACCCAAGAACGATTTGTAATGGAAGTAAAGTATGTCACAAACCATAGCCTCAAATACTTTGCCAATACAACATAAACTGGCAATTGGTCGATAATTAGAGATGTCACGTTTGTTGCCCTTGTTACGAAGAGGGGTAATCAAAGACAATTTCCAATATTAAGGAAACACATAGATGTGCCATCAGGACCACATGAGAAACTATTAGCCAAATTCGTTATATATTTCAAGACGGTAGCCTCGTCAAATACTATGTCTTGACAACAGTTCAGGTGAGTCAACAAAACCCTGCAAGATATCGAAGATAAAGGAAGTCCTAGATCTGTTGCGCCTATCCTTTAGAGAGTCCAAAGAGAGTAGCCCAAGTCTTTCTCTATACGCGGGGAGAATCAAGGGGTTATTGCATGGAAGGCCACGCAATGCAAATTTGCGCTGAACAGCCTCAATACGATATGAACCGCATAGAACGTAGAGCAAACGGGACGGGCATACTCTAAAACGGGCCGGACGAAGGTACAAAAAGTAGCCTGGTGATAAAGGGATTATTAAATTCCTTAGACCATCTCCTTACAAAGCCCAAGGAAACGTTGGCCTTGTTAACAATGTAATTGATGTGATCCATGAAAGATAAATGTGGATCAAAAATAACACCAAGATCCCTTACTATATCCAGTCTTGTTAGCAAGTTGTCACTGACAGAATAGTCATACATCAATGGAGCCTTACTTCTTGAATTGAAGACAAACGTACATTTATAAACGTTCAAAGGTATACTGATCGCAATACACCAAGAATTAAAAGATTGAAAATCAGAGTTCAGCGTAAAACAATCGTTGAAATCAGAGACAACACGAAAAATGTTAGCATCGTCAGCATAACATAAAATGTTCGAGTTCGCTAAGATGGAGCCCATGTCGTTAATAAAAATAATAAATAGAAGCGGACCCAAATGGCTACCCGGGGCACTCCAGAAGTGACCGAAATTTCACAATAGAGGGAACCTCGAAACAGAACACGCTGTGTTCGGTCAGGGAAATCCATTGGACGAAAAGAGATGGAAAACCCAAAATAGTAAGTTTCGAAACAAGCAACTTCTGGTCAATACGATCAAAGGCCTTAACTAAAATCGTAATAAATACAATCAACCTGTTCACCAGCCTCACTGGGAGAAATGCAATAATTACAGAACTCCACAAGGTTAGTAGTCGTTGATCTGCCTTTAATAAAACCGTGCTGGAAGGATTCTAAGAACGGTTTACAGTGAAAAGTAAGGACATCACAAACCATTGCTTCGAAAAGCTTAGCGATGGCAGACAAATTACCAATAGGCCTATAATTAGAGATTTCGTCCTTCTTACCTTTTTTATGGAGAGGAAAAATGGTAGACGATTTCCACAGTTTAGGAAAAATACTGCAGGACATGGACAAGTTAAACAGATAAGTAAGGACAGGAGTAAGATAGTGGGCACAATTCTTTTCAATTCAATTCTATCTAAAAAGTCAGTATAAGAACATCAAGAGAAGACCGAAACTGATCGCACAGAGTGGAGTAAACCAAGTAGTCAGAATCACTTTGAAAGGTAAGCGAATTATTGGATTTTGAAATTGGAGCACATTCTGCAAAACATATTGATAAAATATCGTAGAGAGATTTCACAGCCTTGTCACAGCACACTCAAAACGCTCGACCAATTACAGGCAGAAAGAAATTAAATTCTATAAATCATTTGAATACCGATACTTTTAAGTATCGATAATTCTTTTACAATTTTACTATACTCCGATACATTGCAATACCAAGTATCGATAATTTCGCTTTCGATTCACATCTCTACTTCAAGCAGTTTACTGCTCCTACTGAATGTCAGTGTCGAGGGAAAAATTTTATTCTTTATGTGACATCTGGTTTGTGATGAATGTTTAGGAACATGCATATGTTGCGTAGTTTTCTTGTAAGAATGTTCCAAGCAACAAGTACCTTGGCAGCTTAATTCCAGCGATGCGCGTCCTCAACAAATTTTATTTAGGCGTGGTCCTTACTTTGTATAGAAATTGGTCGAAAAAGGATTGCCTGATGAAGGGTAAAAGGGAATTTTGTGACTTCTGTTTTCGACTTGACTCCAGATTTAAAGAAAATTAATTGAGCTTTTGTTAAACAAATTTTATGTGAGCAAAAACTTCTTTTGATGATTCGTTAGCTGGGCCCTATAACTTCTCAATGAAGTTGGAAGGCATCCTTTTGAATTTATGCTTCAGAGAAATTGTGTTTTGACCGAGCTATTTTGGATATTTGCTTTGAAATTGCTACTGCTAGATATCTCACGGCTAGGATTGTCTTAATCTCGAATATAAGTTCGGTGGTACTCAAACGGAAAAGAATATCTGCGGCTTAATTTCTTTTCCTTCTGTGACAAAAACTTCTTTATTATAATTTTTCAAGAAGTTATTTGCTCTTTAATTTCATCTGAAATACCTTCAATTTTACGAAATCAATTATTGAACGAATTAGAATTTTTTAGCGCTAAGAACGAGGTAGGATCGATGGACCTCTGTAAGACAGAAGAGACACCTTAGTGTTACTAGTGTTACTAAAGCAGGGAAACGTATTCTAGTTGGTTGCCTTAGCTTAGAGTTATCCAAACACAGTTTTACATGAAAATCGTGAAGTTATACAAAGTAGAGCATTTTTGCGCATTAATTAGTACACAAATAGCCAAAATTTCCTATTTTCTGTATCATTCTCTCGATATATTAGGAAATTGTCTCATCTTATTGCTCACATGTTTCCTCTTAAACCATCTTTGCTTATATTTCCATCCCCTTGCGATTCTTTATTTGAATTAAGCATTTAGTACAGGAAACGAAGCACGAAAAAATAGGGTTCCTTCGAAAAATTACCTACAGGATTTTGACTTGATAAATCGTTAGGGGGGCATAAAAAAAGCTTAACTCTAGATTTCCGAATTTCCCCCCCCCCCTGTTTTTGAGAAAATCCAAAAAAAACTTTGGATGCGTTTTTTTCGGAATCTATGGGTTTTAGAGAAAAGTTTATTTAACAAAAAATGTTCAGGACATTGTTAACTACATTTTTTGTCATTGAAGCCAAGTCGTACGACTAACATTACAAAAGATAGGTGGCGCTAAAGTATCAAAAAAGTGGTTTTTTGGCATTTTCGTTAAGAAAAAATAATTTTTTCATAATAATGTAAATGGGAAAGTTGTTCGTCACAAAAATACCTACATTTTTTATTTAAACAATTTTTTTGTAAAACTTACCGTTCTCGAGCTGGAGCTTGCCAAAGTGTGAAAATTGTACTTTATGGCCGCGCTGAGTCGCGTATTCCATAATTTTGATAATTTTGTTTATCAGAATTATACTTGAAAATGAAAAAATCAAATAAATAATATGGTCTATTAATCCTAAAATATAAAAATAAAATCAAAATTATGGAATACGCGACTCAGCGCGGCCATAAAGTACAATTTTCACACTTTGGCAAGCTCCAGCTCGAGAACGGTAAGTTTTACAAAAAAATTGTTTAAATAAAAAATGTAGGTATTTTTGTGACGAACAACTTTCCCATTTACATTATTATGAAAAAATTATTTTTTCTTAACGAAAATGCCAAAAAACCACTTTTTTGATACTTTAGCGCCACCTATCTTTTGTAATGTTAGTCGTACGACTTGGCTTCAATGACAAAAAATGTAGTTAACAATGTCCTGAACATTTTTTGTTAAATAAACTTTTCTCTAAAACCCATAGATTCCGAGAAAAACGCATCCAAAGTTTTTTTGGATTTTCTCAAAAACAGGGGGGGGGGAAAATTCGGAAATCTAGAGTTAAGCTTTTTTTATGCCCCCCTAACGATTTATCAAGTCAAATTCCTGTAGGTAATTTTTCGAAGTGTAATTCGTTTATTTCCTGTACTAATTTATTTAAAAATTTTCCATATTTATTGGATTGCCACAAAAATAGACTCCATAAAATTTTACAGTGTATTGCTTTGCAACATTTATCCGCCACCATAAACACTTTCCTGTGAAATATACAAACTGGAACGAACCATCCGATGAACAGATTCAACTCAACACTGCTGCACAGAGTTTCGTGTCGAGTTGATTCCGCGGAATCACCAGAGTCAGTCAATGACTGTTGGCCCGATATCATGGTGCTGTGATAATCGAAAGTTTTTTTTTGTTTCTAAATTGTGCGGTGCATCGCGGCTAATTCATGGAATTTTTTTGTGTCTCATTTGCAAGATCAATTTGACTTCACACACAACACGCGGCGTAGACTCTTCTTTTGTTGCGCGGTTGTTGCTTTCAATTTCAATTTAGATTCCAATCAGTGCATCGATCGCAGCAAAATTGTTTACTATCCGGTTCGGTTCGTGCAGTGTGAATTAAATTTAATTAATTTATGCTTAAAAAAAAGTGCTGGTGTGTATGAGGTGATTAATTATTGAAAAATATTTCCTTGCTTAGGAAAAACAGAAGCCAATACCAACTACGAAACGGAGAGGATAATTTTGTGGATGTGGTTCGATTGTGTGCGTTAATGGAATCTTATCTGTTTCAAGCGGGGTGAATTTATCCTCGGTCTCGCATACACTGAAAGGATATTGGAAATTGTACAGGATTGCCAGATGTGTCGAATTGGAATGGAGTCCTTTTTATGGTAATGTGTAATCACCAAAAAAGAAACAGAAAATACCGAGCGATAGGTTGTCATTCAAGCGATTATCTCTTGACTTAATGAATTGATACAAACTCAAAATCCGAATACATAAAGCAGTTAAGATAAGAAACAATATTAGTTTTTATCTTTGTTGTTATCGCTCTGACCTTTTTTTTTATCTCCATTTTGTTTTCTTGTGTATCCTACATGGCGAGGTAAATTGATCGCTTTGGTAAATTATTTTCGCTGATATAAACAAATTTCAATATATCAGCAAGGCAATTAGCGCTATTGACGTAATTTTCGCATATCACGGTTAATTCCTACTGCTTCCTGCAAGTGCGGTTATTTAGTAGATGCAGATGGTAGCGGTGCCCTCGATTACGCGTATTACCGAGGTTAGTGAGGTCTTTCACTTTGCATTGCTTTCTTTTTTGCGATTATGTTGCACTATATACCGGCGCCCGTAATCTTTTTAAGTAATAGTTGCGGGTAAATTGAGGTTTCCTTGATAATCTACAGTTACAACAGTCGTAGACTCGCTCTCATTGAAGGTGGCCATGTTCTGTATAGCTATTGGATGTCTCAGGCGTTTATTGGGCTATTTATGTACGAGGGACGCTCAATAAGTCCTTGGAAATAGAACAAAAAACAAATTATTTTGAGTTGATTTTTTCTATATTTCAACATAATCTCCTTTTACCTATATACACCTTTCGAAACGTTTCTGAAACATTTTTAAGCCGTCCAAAAAGTACGATATCGGAAGGTCCTCCAAATCGGCGTCTCCACATTCGACGTGAACCGTTGGACGCCGAGCCGTTTTTTCAAGTTTGGAAATAAAAGGGAGCCTTTAACTTTAATTTCATAATTTTGGCCATCGAAACTGCGAGGCCCGTGCGTTGTCTTGATGGAAGAGGATCTTTTTCAAATGCGGACGTTTTTTCTTGATTTCTTCGCTCAACAGGCGCAATAACGACGCATTATACGCTCCATTATATTGTCTGTCCTTTTTTCAAGTAATCCGTGTAGATGATACTGCGTGCATCCCAACAAAACGTTGCCATCACCTTGCCGGCCGATTTCACTCTCTTCACTTCATTCACCTTCAAAAACCCACTGTTTGGGCTGTTCCTTTGTCTGTGGAGTGTAGTAGTGTATCCATGTTTCGTCCACAGTTATGTATTGACGCTTTCTCGCTCTGATCCTTTTAGTTGCGGCAGTGTGTGTTAAATGAAATAAGCAGTCTAACCGCATGAGTTTCCACCGGCCAGTCTCCCGTTATTGCCGAGACCGCCCTAGCAATGTCTACGGGATCTGTAAATAAGTTCACGGCTTCTACTATTGTTGAAGGACGGCCACATCTCCCGGGATACGGCACATGTGGATAGGTTGCTTCGCCTGGAGTTAGCCATGGATAATTGGTACGATAGAAAGGCATCGGTTGCAATTCCCATGGAGCAGTGTTCTGCACTGCCACCGCTTCCCTCTGGCACCCAGAGCAAGGTAACAAGGAGAACAAGATACTCTGAGAAGGGAAAGCTCATCCCGACAATATTCTAACAGCTTGGAAGATATGATAGCCGAGTCGAGAGCATTGCTCGTGGCCTGGCTGTTGGAGAAGATGTCGACTCGTCTACCGGATTAGTATTTGTTTCGCAATCCGATAAGCCTTTGGGATGAAAAGTACACTCAGCCTGGACTATTGTCTCATGCTCCGGAAGGCTGTAAGACTCTGATATGTCACCGAGAAAATATTCACACAGACACCGCAGTTTGTCTTAGAACCAATGCAGGCTTTCTTAACTCGCTCTTCCACGTTAAGTTTCCAGCTAAGTTTGGAGTCAAGAATAACCCCCAGGTACTTGGCGATGTGGAATAGCGAGAGTGTCTGTCCGTTTAGTTTAGGGAGATTTAAAATCATCAGTTCAATTTTTCCTGGATTAACGCAAAGTCCACAGCTGGTAGCCCAAGCGTTTACTTTGTCCGAAGCACCTTCCATGATTTTGCTTATCACGGATGGAAACTTTCCTGAAACCAAAATTGCCACATCATCCGCATACGACACTGCCCTAATCCCAGCTCTGTCCAATGTGGACAGATCCAAAGTAGTGGGTGTCCCTGTACATACGAATTTTGTCATTTGGGTGTTACAATCCTGGCTCTTAGCATTGAAACTAGCCACTGACTGAGGCCCTCTTCTACTCCCAACTCGTTTTTAGCCGGAACCGAGTTAGACATTAAGCTCAGCGTCACAGTCTACTCTAGATCAGTGATGTCCAAATCTATGCCCAAGGGCAAGTGAGCTTTTAAGTTTTTAAATTCGTATATGCACTTGTTTGGCTGGATTCGGTTTCCGGTTTTTGCGTTTTTAATCGTTAAAGCATACAAAAATTTAACTTAAACAGTACGAAATGCTTCTAAAGTGTGAGTTTGGCCATCACTGCTCTAGATACAAGCCCGGAAAACATGACAGTTCGGCCATTTCACCACCAGCGTTTCGTCAATATATCATTTTTGTTGTATCACAGATTAACCAATCCTTGCACACACAAATAAAACCGCACACTCTCAACAAAAACTACAGAGAAACGCTGATGTCATTGAGGCATTTTAAGCTCAATACTTGCACAAAACAAGCACAAGAGTGTTATCCCTTTAAAACACATGAAAATTGTATAAGAAATACACTTTTTATCGTGTTCACATGTTCAAAACATTTGTAGGTTAACGTCAAGTAAAATCCAATTTAAGAAAGCAACCAGAGTTTCTCGACGGCACTTGGTAGAATTTTTCGGTTTTCACGAACATAATCACTAAAAATACTTTAAGTGATGAAAAAACACTTGCCTTTTCTACAAAAATTTTATTTTTCGAATTTAGGATGAGCAACGCGTTTCGACCTCTTAAGTCATCATCAGGCTACTAACAAAACTAAGCTCTCATGCGATAGTTACACCCTACATTCTACAATTATTCCAAATCTAATCCTACATATATGCAATTTTACATTCTAATCATTCAAAATCATATCCAATTTAAGACTTCAAATATATTGCGAGAAATACTACGAGAAAGTACAATTCCCCAAACTTTTCCTTATGTCTACTGTGGGAAGTTTTGGTTTGTTTACACCACCAATGCTCAGCTGTGTTAATGTCAGCTTCCGGGCTTGTATCTAGAGTAGGCTGTGTCAGCGTTTATTTTGGCATTTTCCCATTGAAAGTTGACAGATTGTTGACATATTTGGGAAAAATTTAACATTTATTCATTTATTTTAATTCATTAGAAATGGAGAAAAAATAGTATTTTAGCTGTTTATTCACAATAAAGTTAAAAATAAACCCTGCGTCAATGCTTTTACTATTTTTATAACAAAGCAAGCACAGTGTGAACCACCTGAATAATTTGTCGAATTAAATTGTTTGAGGTATGTGTGTTCGAACACATGGCTGATTAAGGGATTGAGTAAAATTGTTCCTATAAATTTTCACCTATACTCAAATCCGAAAAATAGTCCAAAACACTCGGATTGAATCGAAGTAGTATTAATTCCCCCTCATCTTGGTGTTTATTATCTCCATCTATCCAGCAATGCTTCTCAAAACGAATTTAACAAGAAATTCTCGAGTCAAATCCTAAGCTCGTCTTTTTAAGCGAAGGTTCTCATAACATTTACTGCACGACTGTATTCATCCAAAAGGAGCAGCAAAAACACCGTCGTTGTGACTTCGATGACTCCTTGCTGAGAGATAAGGTTTTGCCTTCGGCTCATATTTGGTTGCTTGACTGTTGCCTGCCTAAGTGAAGAAGAGCGCAAACTCGAATTCATCGCTGGAAGACGTTTTCTTCCAGTCATCCAAGGTTGGTTACGCGATTTCTGACAACAGCAGGCCATTCAACGAAACTCCCAGTTCGGTTTGTTCCTCAGCAAATGAAGATGCTGAGCGCGTCAGAAGGATAGCGATTTTTTGCACTTTTTCGCCTGAATAGTGTTAAATGTTGCAAATTGTATCCAAAAGTGCGCAGAATAGCTAACTTCGCGCCTAAGTGAAAACGCTTCGACAAAATAAATTTAAAATTTAATTGAAGTTTGCGCGAAAACGGTCGTTACGTGAACAGATTGCGATTCGAACTTGCCATGTACTTTTATTGAACAAGTATTGACTTCGTCAGTGTTCAGTGCGCTCAGTGGCTGGTGACTCCTCTGGAAACAAGTTTTCATTTTCACTTTGCCTTTTTTTAATCGCCTTACAACATATTGGTAGAAAAAGGCATCATAGCAGCAGCAGTAGCAACAACAACCACAGGGCGTACTTAACCTCAACAAGGCAACATTGTGCAGTTCCAAGATGAGTGAAAAACAACAAGAAAAGTCGCAATGATTTTGTTATAAGTGCTGGTTTGAATGTTTTTCTTGTTTTTCTCGTTTTGTTTGGGCTTCGTGCTTGTTTTGTGCCGCTCCGGCAGTGCCAATGCCAGCAGAAAAATCTGAATCGGCGCTTAATCAAAGCTCAGTGAAAGTAACTCGGAGATGAATCATCGGCCGTTTCTTATTCTTATTGACAGGAATCTGGCTCACAAGCGGTGACGCAGTGAACGAACTAAACTAGCGATAGATATAGTTGTTTCAGATTAATTTTGCACGTGTGACAAATTCGCAAGAAATTCACCTTTTTGGAATGTGATTTTTCCTTGAACCCCGTTTAAGACCAGTGGGAAGAGAACGAGGACAAGATATCGATTTTTGCCAGGCGAACAAAAAAGGAGACGTACTGGAACAGAGTCACTTTGAATAAGCGAATTTGTCCATGTTGTTTCCTTCTTGCTAACAAGTATTTTTTTTAGAGTGAGTGACAAGTCCTTTCATGCATTAATGCCCCGATTGTGCCGCATAAACTGGCGCAATTGTTACAAACTTTTCATGTCCTCTCGAGAGATACCACTAACTTCTGGCTTGAAAATGTTTTATCAACTCGAATCGGGTCAGAGTTTTAAGCCTTGATCTCACTGACATACATACACATCCTTTGCGAAATTGGCGAAAAATGGTTGCAGTGAAATTTCCTGATTCCTATCATTTCGGAATTTCTAATGAAGCCAGAGAAGAATGTTTGTGGAAAAACGGATTTTCTTATCGTTCCAACGCAGGCAAATTGCCAATTTTGGTGTTGACTGACAGTGGCAATTGCCGCCAGATATTCACGCACGCCTTCAGGCCAGTGTGTGAGTTGTGCAAAAGTTCAGGGGCATTTTGCCTTTTGGTCCTTTTTTTTATGACCGTGACCCTTTTATTTTATGGTGAATTTTTCCACTTGAACCTCAGTTGGATTTTTGTTTATTATTGTATAATAAATTTTAATGTAATGTTTAAAATTTAATTAATGTCCGTTCTCTTCGGTGGCACTTTTGACTCATTGAAAAACCAATCTTTGTATCTATCAAACTCCCTTCCACCAATAGATAAGTATTGTTTTATTTAAGAGCAACACAAAACATTTTTTATATTCCATTAGAAAGAAAATTTGCATCCTATTTTTAGTTCAGCCTTTTCGAGAACTTTAATGTGGCGATTTTTATAACCTTGCTTTGAGAAAAGCTTCCATTGACACTAGCTAGTGCTGTCTGCTTAATACTAGAAAAGATTGTGTTGTTTCGCATCAGCCTGATTGCGTTGTTATAGTTTGCAACAATGTTGTTGTTGTTATAGTTTGCAACAAGGTCAAATTATTAGGTAAGAAAAAAGTAAGTTCCGTTTTTTGGTAAAAACAAATCCTTATTTATAAAATGACGGGCTGAGAGTAAAAGTGACCTATTTATAAGGTTCGGGCAAAAGTGGCTTAGAAAAAGTACCGTGGAAAAACGAATCGCGTGAGATTCCGGGCAAAAACGATTTAACTACAAAAAGTAATGCAAAGTTAATGCAGTTAAGTAGTCAAGTCTGAAGTTTTCCAATTTTTTGTATCCTTCATTCTAACAGAATTTTTTTTTTTTTTTTTTTGTATACGATGTGGCCAAATCCTAGGGGACAACCCTTTGATGCGTTAGCATGGTTTTGGCCGGAAGGGAATTAGGGTAAGGGAAGTGAGGAAACTTGAGTCTTGTTTGCATTGCTGCGAGCTAGACAACAGCCCAGAGACGGAGTGGATTATTTTAATTTCTTAATAAAAGCTCACGGTCATCTGGGCTCGAACCCGGGACCCACGGCATGTTGGTCTTGCCGCTCAACGCATTGATCCAACTCCGTCTCCACATTATAAGCAGTTATACTTTAACCTTAGATGTCCAGAGGAGGGGCGTTGTACATACCGCCCCTGATATGTCCAAGCAAGCAGCTCTCTGGACTTTGGTGAGTTTCTTAAAGTGGAAGTTCTTAAAAGCCACCCTAAAATTACATAAGTTAGGATTGGCCTCACTATTGATGCATACATCCAATGTACTAAGTTTCCGGGGACTAATTCTCCATTTCTTCCCTGCACTTGGGTCTTTACTGTTAAAGTGTTGCCCCCAATGCCTAGCTGGTTTAGAAGATTCATTTTCTCCTTGTGAAGAGAACCATTTCGGTGTTCTGGATATTGGGTATTAAACCGCAGTCTCTCTGTTAGTTCGCTTATGGTGCTTAAAAACTTCCTCGATACCAATAATACCAGGTCGTCCGCTTAAGCCACCATTTTTGTTCCGGTACTGTCCGCCAAACTTAGCACTACAAACAAAGTTGATGAGAACCATGTTATTCCACCTCTATTGGTATATAAAACTCCATCGTTGCAACCGTCTGCTGGGGGTTGCTGTGATAGATGATGACCGTTAAATTAAAAATTAAATTGAATTAAAAGTTAGTTACTGTCCTGCAGGCATTATTAACGTAGGGTCCTCCCGTAAGAGCCACCAGTCACCCTTGCCTTGTCTGTTTAGGTTTTTCTACTTTCAGCACTTTCCTCTTTATCTCAGCTTTTTTACGCTCCAGGAGTTTCGAACGAGGAATCAATTAAAATTTCGACTGCTTCCATTCAAAAATCACCTATCCTTTGCACACTGCTCCTTGGAATTTATCAAGTTCACTCATCTCTGCCGTAGGCTTACACTTAGGTATTTAACAAATTTATTGAACAACACTTTCCACGCCATCTCTTCGAAGCAATCTTCCGTACTTTGTGCCTGGCGGCGATCTACGCGTCAAATGTCTACTATCGTGTCCACTGAAGCGCCAGAGGAAGCTTCGCCTTAGTGTAAACGGCAGGAGGATTTTGTAGCCGAATACTTGATTTCGTTACTTACGGAATTGTATCTGAGGTCCAACAAATGTATTCTGGTGTGCCCCAAGGTATCAATTTATCTCCAATGTTGGTTGGTTGGTCATCAAGTTCACTCGAAGGCCATGTAGTATCGGCTTATTGCTAATGCCCTTAAAACAAGGAAATTACAGCAGGGACAGAACTTAAAACCACCCAGATCTCTGTATGAATCTATTCGGGTCCACCATTTCTATCTCAGCTAAGTCATCGAGATTGTCAAAGAACTTTGCTTCCAATCAGGGAAGTCGTCGTTCTTTTAGTGCCGAACATTCGCACTATGGATTCAGTTTCTTCTTCCTCATCTCTGCAGCTTTTACTGAACTGGTACGATGGCACGACGAGTCTATAAGCCATAGCTCCTATAGAGCAGTGCTCAGTGATGACGCGGTTGACGCAGTTATGTTTAGGTGCGGTTTCTATCGAAGGATAAGAGATTTGAAATTCTGTTGTAAATCAGTTTTGGCCAAAGACTTCGTGTTGTGAAGTAGTGATTTTCTAGCATCTTTCAATTTGACTTTTCGCTGTGTTAAGAGAAGAGTGAATCATTTCCACGGTCATATCTATCTATGTATTTGAACCATTCTTGGCCAGTTCGTTAGCTTTTTCTATTCCCTCTATGCAGACACTTCCTGGGACCCAGCAAAGCCTAACCGTATGTTATGAAATATTTCTTAAGGGGCTCTGATACAGGCTTTGCCTCATTTACATTTTATCAGGTTGAAGTTTAAAGCATTGAGTGCTGCTTGACTCTCCAAGTGATCTCAGTTGGTGACATGTCTTTAGCTTGATCAATGAGTGTTGTTGGAAGATGCTGCGTTCGTCACTCAATACTTATTTACAGCGCTTCCAAAAAAATACCAATTTCCTTTTTTGTTTTCGATCCGTCTGTGAAGACTGTAATGATATTTTCAGGTTGCCTCCAGTTTTCTCTGTTAGGTATGATAACGGAAAAGGGTTTTCCAGGGTCAAACTGTGACCCATTTCTAATAAACGAGTTCGATATAACTACAAGATCAAAACTTTGTGGTGTCTTTTGGAAATCTAGGAGCTGCCAATCATTTTGTGTAGAGCTCTGTGTATTGAAGGTGTAAAACGGCTTCCAAACCAGCTCATGGTGTGGATTGTATCTGTTGTTCCCAAGCAAGCGAACTTTTGCACCTTTGCTTAAAAGCTAAGGTGAGATTGTTTGTTAACTGCACCAAACCAATGACCCATAGGCATGACAATCGCTGTGTAGATCCAGTGTTTATATGTTCTTTCTTCATCCTCTCTTCCATACTCCATTTTCAATCCAATGCTTGTTTTAGTGGATTTAATTCCAAATTTCCTATACTTACGATCGATTGCAATAAAATCGTATTAGGCCGTATTGGTGTTCGTCTGTTAACTGCTTCCTGATGGAAGTGTCCTAAAGTGGCACTGCTGTCCCAGGCCGTTTATTTTCAATACTTTTCATAATTATAATTACAGATTTATTCTCTGAACCCGATAGCTGATACTGCCATAGTAACAGTGTTGGAGCTAAAAGCTTCTAGAAGTCAAATTGTTTAGGTATCCGACATGTACCTACTAGTCTTCTGAACAGAAAGAAGCCTCTCATGCTGATTTCAGAAACCTGGGCGACATCCAGAACACTTTCTGCAATCTAACAGTTGACAGTTATTTAAAATAGGCTAATGTTAACTGAATTATATTGACGTGAATCCAAATGAAGTGTAATTTAGTACAAAAAAAAACTTACGGAAGCTCCGTTCACCTCCAATTGCTTATGTCAACAAAGGTTAATTGCAGGACAAATAAACTGATACTCTGCCACGTCATGGAAATTCACTTATATGCTCAAGGGAGAGGAAACTCGAGTGCTTTTTATTCTACGGACACTTTAATGAACGCGAACATGTGCTCGTTAATTCATTTTCACTCTTTGCGAAAATATTTGCTGGCCTGGTCCTTACAACCCCTCATCCACACGCATTTGCCCTCTAGACGCCTTAATTAATGCACTCCAGATGTCTTGCAACTGCTGGCTGGCAAGCACCATATCTCTATGCAATTTACATTTCATTCAGCTCCCAGTCATAATTACTACCCCAACTTTGAGGGTTAATGTCATCGTAGTCATCCCATTCCGTCATCTAATTTTATTTTAGTATAAAAACAGAGTAAAAAAGCTGTAAAATGAAGGAAAATTCTCTTTTGCTATGTTCGTGGAAGAGGATGTACATTTCAACAGTGTCAGATGATGATGGCTCCGTTATCAAGGTGATACCTGTGCACTCTATAAAACTGGGGAAGATTAAATAATTTCTTGTTGTTGTTCGAAAGAGTGAACACAATGACAACCTTCGAATTTATCGGTTTCTTTGCTATAAATTCTCATAAAGCTACAGTTACAGATGCAGACTGTGGGTGGATGCTGTAACAAACTGGATATTAATGGGCAGCAGATGCCTGGATATAAAGCTTTGGTGTGCAGTTGCATTTTATATTCTAAAAACCACACGGACTTTTGGTATAATTCATTGCCGTATTTGTTTTCGTTGAAATGTCGCGGTGTTTATTTTGCGAAATGAATCAAAACTTAACTTTGGGAACAAGATTTTTGGAAAAAGTGCTAGAAATTGCAGTTGTTTACTAACCTGACTGTAGCAATAGTTTGTTTCTACACAAGAATATGTGATCGCATTTCTGTATCTATATTTCCTATAGTGTTGATCAACTACAGTGAGTATATTGAATTTTTCCATTGTTACACTCTATCCTCGGTTGTTATTTAATCTTTTTTACTTTGTGCAGTAAAACCACAATGAAGTAACACTTTATGCTCACATTTCAAAGAACTCTACTCTTCAAGTTTCTTTGATTAATTTTCTTGATAAAATCCGATAAATGTGTAAGCCATTGAATATCAATCATGGTTTCCCCGGAAATTACGTTGCATTGAGAAATTTCCCGTTCAGAACTCATTGATGCGCTCGTTATATGCTTTGTCGCCTTCTGGAATCATTATGAGCACATATTGATGTCTCGTCGACATTATTCCGATACACATTTCCACATAGCTATCGAATTTCACAATACCTTCTGCAGTACACCTGCATTGTCACCAGAAAAGCTAAGGCCAATGATCTGAATGTAAACCCGTGGCTTTCTATAAAACCGATTTTTGCAGAGCAAGGATTTTTATAGAATTCGTTTTTACTTTCAGGCGACAACAAATATAGAGTAGTAGCTAAAAAGAAAGTTTACAATAGTGCAGTACATTAACTCTACTTTGCTTGTCCTCCACTTCTTACAACAGAAAAATTTGTAATATTTTCTCAAGATGTTCTTACTTCTGTAAGAAGCAGCTGAAGAAAAAATTTCTATGGTTTTGATTTTTATGGCAATGACCTCTCAAAAAGATTAGAAAAATTAGGGCATTAAAAAATTCACACTCTAATCGTGGATGGGATATCTAATTCTGGACCATAAGCTATTTCTGGAACGAATTCTTTTCGAGTATTTAGCTTCGAAACCGTTAATCAGGCAAAGAAAATGGGTTCGCTTTACTCGATATAATACTATTTGAAGTTTTGAAATGATTACATTGCGTATTTGTAACTAACCACTCCAAGATTTTTGTGGAAAAATTTACCATCCAACAAAGGACACACTTAGACCGCGAATAGTCCGTTGTGATGCCACAGAGGTAAGACACCCAACAGCTCCTTAGTGAAACCATCTGGAGCCGTCGATGAATGAAGCGCGGGAGATCTCTTACGTCAGTCGCTTCGAGATCGCAGATATTATCCAATTAGGAGTCATCTAAAATGGCCTTTCGCGTGCGTGCCAGGGCAGAGTACGAGCAGAGGAGATGAGATATAGCCTCTAGTCATTTGAGTGGTCCGAATCTCTTCGCATGCTTATCAATAAGTCAGTGTCCACTGATCACCAATATGACTACGCCTAGGTTGGTTCTGTCCATTGAAACTAGACGCTTGGAGCGCTTAATATCCGCAATTTTCCCATCTGACGTTCGCCTGGTTGGTCGCCCAGCAATTAAGCCAAAGCTTGTAGTGCACAAGAGACCTCCACAAGGTTATTAAGATAAGATCGACAGCAGGATACCGATATCCTTTTCAAGTATACTGATTTTCTTCAACCAAATTAGTGCTTCCTGGATTGCCACTATTTCCTTCTGGGACACACTACAATGATCCGGAAGGCGAAAGGATAGATCAATCTTCAGCTTTTCTGAAAAAATCCCCGCCACCTACTTTGCCCTGCAGCTTCCAACCGTTCGTGTAAATCTGGACTAATTCAGCAAAAAGCAGTGCACTGCATTTCCAGTCTTACCTGGTTAGGATAGTTGATCTGAACCGCTTGGAAAGGTAAAGCTGAGTAAGTTACAATCAAGGCTTCCTAATAAGAGCGATAAGGTACCCAAAATTGTAGAGTGTCCAATCCGAGCGTTGGACCACTGAAAGGTGGCTGTGAGTCTAAGAGTATCAAATCTAAGGGAGGTAGATAGAGAAGAGCCGCAGTGGATGTCGTCCGCAATGATCCGCTAATACAGATGCAGGCTCATTTCTGAACCTTCCCTAGAATACAAAAGTTCGTGGCTTTGTTCAGGGATGGGCACCAGACAATTACAACATACAGCAGGATTGGCCTAATAACCACCACATAGAGCCAGTGGATTAGCTTGGGGTGGAAACCCTATTTCCTACCAATAACCCTTTTACAAGAGTAAAGAGCTACTGGAGTAGTAAATCCAGATTACGCTGAAGCTCGGCAGGAATAATACCCGGTGACTAAAATGGTTTTAAGCTACCCAATGCAATTTAGTCTCCGTGAACAGATCTGCCAATTCAGAAGAGGGAGAAAAGTTATTTTGATAAAACATTTCTTCCCCCGTAAAGCTCCCTGGAACATTGGTTTCCAAGAGAATATCAAGTGTCTCTGCGCTCGAAGATGTCCTTGTACCATCCGCCTTTAGCAAATATTTGGGGATACATAGGCTAGTCGATAGAATCTTGTGAATCTGGAGGCTTCAGGGGTTTCCGAAATTCTACCGCAATAAATCTTCCTGGGTTTCCGCCTTTAGTCCTTCTTTATAACAGTCCCACCAGTGCGTACCCCTGTTGGTCTTAGTCGAATTAAAAAGCTTCCGGCACTCTTTCCTAAGAGTCCCAAGTTGCGCAGTCCACCATGGTGGTTTCTGCTTAGGTCTCTTAAGGAGGTAGGATAGAGCAATCACTCCATTAAGGTTCGTGGAGGATTTATCAACCAACTCGTCCAGATCCTCTTTGCTGTTAGAAGGACTAGGAGTATCTGAGGACAGTGACGTCTCAGTTATGGACCTGTATTTAACCAAGTCAGCCTTCTTGTAACTCCTCAGGACTTGTAGTTTCGTGGCCGTCGTCAAGATCGAACTGATCGACTTAGTCTTAAATTGATCCGTCAACTAAGTACTAGAGGGTGTTTCAGAGGTTTCCTTACAAAATATTGAAATCCCGATTTTTCCTGATAGTCATCTTTTAAGAAACTGTTTCATCACGATTTCGCAGAATTGCGGCTCTATTTAAGCTCTGATATTATCTTTGAGCACTTCAATCATTACTAGAGCATTGACACAGACTTACATTTGACGTATTTAGGCCGAAGAAAAACTCAATCAGCATCTCACGATAACACACACTATTCCGCACCAACTTCATTTTTGAAAAAATACCCATGCGCTTAAGAGTATAAGCTTTACAGCATTAAAATTTCTTAAGTGTCAAACACTACCAGCCTTTTTCTCCAAAGTAGTAGACATTGTCAATATTTCAGTTAATATGCCTGTAGGGGAACCTTACTGAATGCCTTGTATATTTTTTTTAATTAATTTTCTGAAGTACTTAATACTGTTAACAAAGACTTCGTAAACAAACAATACCATTCTTCTATTTGAGACTGCTATACCTTGTGTTCGCTTTACTTCACACAACACCCTTTAAAAAAAGTGCAAAAAAAATATTTCTTATGACCGCTTTAATGGCTTGAAATTTCCTTAACCTCTCCTCAACTTTTTCTCCTTAGCGTCGTTCGTTCACACGTTGATCTCAGACACGCACTTATCGTCACAAGGTTAATGCCGTCTGCATTCACCACGTACTGCATTTCTGGTGCGTTCTATTACGTTACAGAGAAAGTCATAAATCTCAGACCAATACATACTTGAAATGGAAGGACGTGGAGGCGTATTTTCTTAAACGTCGCAACGGAGTCAAGGGCCTCTAAACAGAACTGAATCGATTCATTCCATTGAAAGCGGAGTGAAAGCTCAAACTTGTTTCTGCAGCGCAGCGCTCATCTTCGCTAACGATTCCATAAGGTCTTCGCTATTTTCCATGCTAATCTAATTACAGAAAATTACGCGACGACACGATATTTCGAATCGTTCGGTAGTCATCGATTTGGAACTTCCATGTTTTCGCTGTTCACGGCTCATCCGTCGTTTATGGTACCATCAGTGTCCAGTGGAGCTTGTGGGTGTATTGCTTCACGTTTTGCACTGAACTCTCAAATGTGGGCGATAACCGCCAACGTGCACTTTAGAAATAAGAGGAAAGCGACTACGAGGCAATTTCCTCTGCCCAAGATGAGTAAGTTATTGGATTATCAACGTTCGTCGATAGAGTGGCTACACATGCTGAGCGCTATACAATCTGGTTTGGTTTTAAAGCCGTCCGATGCCTCACTTGAAAAATTCAAGCTAATTGATATCAAGTGAGCTAAGAAAAGTGGATCGCTCCAATCAGCTATGGGCTGAACTTCACTCTTGGGCACACTGAGAAGGTCTGTTCTAACGATTAAAATGATCCGGAAGCGAAAGATAAAGTGGTCGAGAGCAATTAAAGTTACGACGGTAAAGTGTTTTGGAGCAGCTAAAACTCAGCCCGGAAGTCGAAGGAAAATTTACGAGGAAAATAGTTGGGCTCGAGTGCTCTTGATGCACTTTTCCTGCGCTGAAAATTACCGCATTGTGGAAAAATGTCCCACTCTAAGCCAAACTCACTTCCTTGAGGTAATTATCCGGAGTTTTTTTTTTTTTTGAACAGCACGAAGGTGTAATTCCTAACAGCACCCACCCTCAATTGTATCGCACACCTTCGTCCCTTCGTGGTTGCTTATGACTACCTTTTGCGGCAGGTAATGCTACGTCCAAACCAAAAAAATAAATAGCAGGGTTTCGTGCAGACCTTTTCACCTTTCTACCGTTGGGCCTTTTCTCCCCTTTTTGTGTTTGAAATTTGAATTCAAATTGAGTACCACACCAGCTCCAGTTCTATTTGCATTCAACTTGTCCCAGCGATGACACATATGAGTTAAGCCTCCACAGCTGCAAACCTGTGGTGGCGCTGCCAACAACTTTTGATTTTTAATGAGTCAAGTACTTCGCTCTTGCCACCCTCCGGCTCTTGGAGTAATTTTTTCTTTATTCTAAATTTCTCATGTAAATGAGCGGGGGAAGTCCTTTTGTTGTTGAAGTAATCGTAAAATTATGACTTGCTACATAATGAAAGGCCCTGGCAAAGAGGGAAGCCATTTGGGGTGCGCGGAAAATGCGAGATTAGAACAAAGCGGATGTGTGCAAAATAAGCTCCTACCACGGCAATTATTGTCGGTGTCATACGCGTCAAGTCCTCAAGGAAGGAACTATTCAACACTGAGACATGGAGAGAAAAATAGAAACTGAAAAAATTGAGGTTAAGGGTTGAATTGAAGATTCGCTTTATGGTC
Source organism: Leptarthrus brevirostris (assembly GCA_964036015.1). Lineage (NCBI taxonomy): Eukaryota > Metazoa > Arthropoda > Insecta > Diptera > Asilidae > Leptarthrus > Leptarthrus brevirostris. The sequence continues at coordinate 1,716,737 of OZ038372.1, read as the reverse complement.
GGTTACCTCCTGCTATTGTTGTGCATGGCACACTTTGAACGCAGTGTTTTATTTAGGGCGCGTAATTTTACAACATTTACATTTAAGGGCTTGCTATCCACGTGACAACAAACGCTAATTATTGTGGAAACAAATTAGTTTGATGTTTTTCGAGATTAATTAACGTTTAATTTATACACAGACATTCCCTTTCATTTTCTTTCTGCCTAGTTTTCTTCTTTTATTCCGTTTTCACTAGTTAAGTCTATCTAGATCTTTTGTGCCGTCGACACCGATTGACGAAGGCTTTTAGCTTTAGTATTACTTGAGAAGTTACTTTCCATGTTGAACAGCCGTACAATAGAAGAGATTTTACATTGAATACAAAGATCCGCGATTAGCTTCTGGAGATATTTTCGAGCCTGTACATCAGTTTCAGTTCCACCATCTTCTGCTACTATACTTCCGAGATAGCAGAATTTATTTATTGACTTCGAGATAAATTCAATCAGTAGCACTCATCTTAAGCCCTGCTTTGCTACCTTATGTGTTGTACTGCTAGTTTCTACTTTAGGATTGAAAACTGGAGAGGGTCTGAGCTGACATTTTTTCGGATCATAATTGGATATTTTTCAATTTAAATTTGGAGTCTAGGCCCCTAGGACGTTAAGAAACTCTAAAAAGATCAACTGGCCGAAATTCAGTCGGGTAATAAAATCCAAACTATCACCCATACCTAACGTAAATATTGAAACTATCCAACATCCATTAGAGAAAGCCATGAACTCAGCGCACAAGATATCACGTCCAATCAAATTTAGTAGAAAAACCCTTTCACGCTGGTGGAATGAAGACTTGCCCAATCTAAGGAAGATCACTCGGGGCATCTTCAACATCTGCTACAAGAACGAATATAGACAGCCCAATCAGTACCGTCTAAGAATGAAGGAAGAGGCTTGGATGGAGTATTGCCACTCGATCTAAAGCACCATGAAATCCGCCAGCCTCGGCAGAATATTATCCAAAGAGCAAAGCAAACCTTCTCTCTCTTTTTAGCATTATCCACTGTCGCCTGGAGACGTACTAAGGTGCATTTTTTACCAAAGGTGGGCAAACGAGGCCACGAGCTAGCAAGGGACTTGTCTGACCTCCTTTGCATTAAAATAACTGAAGCGAATTCCTGACATGTACAGCTGAGACAAAAATTTTACGTGGTACACCGACGTCAAAATCCCAAAAAGGGAAGATTAGTGGAGGCAGTCCTCCAGGATGTAATACGCATAATAATCAATAATCAATCCAATACAAAAAAAATACACCTTGGCTGCATTCTTGGACGTAGAAGTCTCTTTTAACAACACGAGCTCGGCGTGGAGCAAAGCCTTAGTTACTGGATAACAACGATGCTAAAGACAAGGATAGTCTAGTCCTAATTCGGAATAAGATATGCCGTTAGGCATGTCTTCCGCGGAACTCCCCAAGCCGGGGTCCTCTCTTGCCTGCTATGGCTGATTGTCCTGAACAAGGTCGTCGCCTACGTAGACGATGTGGTAATTCTGGTATCGTGAATGTTCCCCTTCGTGATTAGTGAACTTATGGCGGATGCCCTGAAGAAGGTGAGCAGTGAATCCAGGTAAAACTCAGCTTCTGCTCTTCATCACTAAAATGAAAATTGTCATACTTTGCTCTACTTAAAGTAAACGAGCAGAAGCTTTTACTGTCCTCCAGATCCAGGTATAGAGGAGCGGATAAAAAAGGTCATGTTTTGCACTCTTCGCCTCCAGGCGTACCTTGAGAAAAATATGGGGCTGCAACTTAAGATGACACTGTTTTGATGCGCCCCTTTCTCACTTAAGGTTCACTGGGTTGGTGGCCTGCGATGAGTAAGGCATATAACCAAACAAAGCTGTGTATAGTGCAAAGAACCAGCATGCATGGGTAACTGCCGGTTCCCTGAGCTCTCAACGAACTTCTGCATCTGCTCCCTCCTCATCTTGAGATTAAATTCCAGGTGTCTTGTGCAACTAAACTCAGAAAGTCTAGGTGCCCTATGGTCATAACAACCTCCTCACCTTGACACCTAAAAGATTAGCTGAAACCTGGACCAATTGCATTACGTCCGTTCTAAATTTTAAGAAATATTCTGTATCAAGGTTCCGTCCAAAAGAGATTAAAAAATGAATGAATCGACCAACAACTTTGATTCCGTACTGTTCGCTGACGATGCTAAGATGTATCAAGGTGTTGGTACGGGAGTGTTTTCTGAGACATTGAACATATCGAAATCTTATCGGTTATCGGGTAGATCGAGCGCCTTCCAATCGGTTGTATTCGGATTATGCTTAATTTATTATGATACTGATTAAACGCATTCGCTCACCAATGCAAAATATCGCCATCTTTACGGATAGTGAAGCTGCCATCAGCACGCTTGAGTCAGCTACCACATCTTTAGAAGTGAGAATAACGTACCCCTGTGGGCAGTCCTGCATTGGGTTCCTAAACATAAGAATATAATTGGAAACGGGATGGCTGACAAACTTATCACGAAGGGCATTGTGCAAAACCATTGTCACCCTGAAATTATTTCTACCCCACTGGACTCTCTTTCTGCATTCCCTAGCGCAGGAAAACTCCAGATGGAGCGCACTGACAGTAGTTTATCCTGGGCGACTTAGCAAAGTTATAAAAACGTAAAATCCATCTGCTTAATAAACCGCGAACCTTAAAAATCAATGTGATCTGTACGGGCTACGGCTATTTGAAAGTTAAATAAGAAGCACCAAATAATAAATAATTATTTGCAAATACTTTTCCAAATAACAAATAAATTTTTATTCGATTTTTCAATTTATTTGATTTTTTATCTTTTAATTTTAATTTTCTGACTTATTCCACAATGCTTCATTCTCTCATTCCTACACCGAATTTTTTTCTTATACACCTCTTTTCCTTCTTAGGATTACTTGGTTGCATTTGATTTTGGTCTAATGAGTGAGTAAGGTTTAGTTGTTTATCTATGTATTTTGATGGTTCTTTTAGTCCAGTTTTTTTATTACTCTATTTGGTCTCGAAATCACTAATTTTGGTTATTAAATTTCACCAATTGTTGACAAATTTTTCTAATGATAACAATTTGATGTTTTTTCTTTAATGCACGTCCATTTTTCTTAACCAGGTTTTCCAAATGAAAAATTTTGAAGTATGGCATAGAGCCAAATCTTGCTGGAAAGAAGAATTTGGTACTTCTATGTTTGAAAGTTTTGGAAGCATGCTTTCTTGAAGAATCATAATATATTTTTGCCTATTCATCATTCCAGAAAACATTTGCTCGAAGGGATGTTTAACGGTATGAATCAGTGCGCTGCTAAAAGTGGTTCTCCATCTGACCTGCGAACAACTTAGTGCCGCTCACCTTAAATGAAAAAATGGCTTTCATCAGAGAACAATGTATTCTTCCAATCGTCTGTTATCTATTCTGTACTTCTTAGCCCCTTGACATTAGTTCTCCGATGTGTGTGTTCTTTAATCACAAAATATTGTAAAAAGATTACCCTACCCCGCTCTTGATGAGTTTTCAAAGAAAGCGATAAAATCAGAAGTCTGGTAAATTTGGGTGCAGCCCCTATGACCGTTCAACATTCTCTGAGTAAATGTAACATAGCAGACTTCTTTCGATTTTTATGAAAAACTTCCACTACCAATTTGCATCGGAACCGAAAATGTCTTGCCGCAGACATTATTAGTACTAATTGGCAATTAAGGGTACTTAATTAGTTAACAAAATAGACATTGATCTTTTGCAAATAAAGAAAAACCATCCGGACTCGTCAAAATTCTTTTGAAATTTCTGCCATATGTTGCTGAAGCCATTGACTTCTAGGTGATACTTTTACCATATCTCGTCCCTTGTCCTCCTTCGCTTCTTGTTCTATTAGCGCTTCGCAATTAATAGTATTACTCGAAATGGATTTGACCTCGAACCAAGAAATTCCAACAATGCATTCATTCGGTTGCTATTCATGCGCCACACACAAGCCATCAAATTAGAGTTCAATTACTGATTATATGGTCGAGTAGCTGCGGTTCTGTACACAACCTCAATTCTTTGGGTTGCGGCAGTCTCCGGTTCGGCGTACCTTGTATGGAAGTTATTTAGGGACCGCGCTAAATTGGTGGTGCATCGGGCAATTATCTTTCCAGAGCTGAGTTAACTCCGGGCCAGATAAGGAAGTGCAGTTAATGAATTGATGTTCGTTTTTTTTAGGGGGACAACACTGAATGTAGAAACAACTATCGCGTACAAATTAGATAAGCCTGTTAGCCTAGATTCTAGCCGGGATTAGTTAGCGTAGGCTGTATATCGTCCAACATCCACAATCTCTCCGTCGCGAGCTTTGATTAAGCACTCTTTGACGCATAGATCTGTTCAGTTGGTCATGGCTTTTTAACTCGACTCTTTCAGTTGCCAGAAATGATCAGGTCAAGACTGTGATTGGATCATCCAACTTCATCATATCAACTCCGCTGTGTGAGTGCATAAAATTGAAATGATCAAAAAGTGATAAAAGTGGAAACAGTGAAAACAGATAATAAAAATTGTGCAAACAGGAAATTATGACAAAATGAGTACACCGGCGTCAGCAACACAGAATGCCACAACCCCAACATCCGGAGGATCAATAGGAGGAAGTGTTGGTGGCCCACCGCCAATACCGCCCGCCAAGCCAGTTCTCTCCTCACCCGGTTCATATAAGACAAATTTTATTAATTCGACAAATATTAATCTGAGTAGTGTAGGTGGTGTCGGTACTATAACAGCTGGCATCCACAGTGTCAACAAATCACACACGGCAACTAGTGAAAAGCCAGCGATTGCAGCACGACCTATACCGCCTCCAACACTTCCGAAGTATTCTTCGAGTTTTGGCAAAATCGATCGGGATCGAAATGATTTTGCCAAAATCGACCGAGCCGAAAGGGAAAAGGTATGATTTCAAAAAATTTTTTTTATTTGCTTTTCATATTTTCGTAGAATTTATTTGTAAATTATCGCATCGCGAATTCATTGCTTGTAAATTATTTTAACCCCTCATTGAATGCAATGACGTCATTTAGCAACCTTCCGTTTATTAGTTTCGATTTCAGTTTATTTTTCTCATCTCATTTAGTAGACATTTTACGTTAGGGTAAGAGAATGAACTTGAACAAATTGTAAAGCATTTTTAAATTTTCGTTACAGACAAACAAATTATGAAGGAAAAAGTTCCCATTGTGATCTATTAGCGATGTTTTTCTGCCGTTTTGGTGTCTGTATTTCTGTAATTCTTATTTCTCAACGGCTTTAAGTGATAGTAGCAGTAGATGATATTTGTTGATATTCTTTTTTAACAAAAATTTGCAAAATTGTTAACATTGGCCGTATTTCCTACGCTAGTGTAGCCGCATCTTTGCTTTGGGCGCCAATAATAAGCCCCAGTTATGTCCTGAACTCGTTTTATATCCTCACCTTTTCTGCTAAACGTATTTACCTATTTTCTTCGTTGTTGTGTATGCCACCTTAGCCTAAACTTCAATCATAAGCTGTGTACAACACATTTTATGCTTTGGCCGTATGAATCCGTCACAGTATAATTTACTAAGCATATCCAAACAGAGCTCATCATTCTTTGTGGAATTAATTCCAACCTAATTCCCATTCCTTCGAATAAAAATTGTTTAATTCCATTACTTTTCAATTAGGATTGGAATAAACCAATGGAATTAATATTCCAAGTACTGGTGTATGTAATTTGAATTCCTCATATATTCTACCAAGGTTGGCAAAGGAATGAAAAGTAATTGAAAATGAATTATTCATGATTTAAAAACAGATTTTAGTTCCTTAATTCCTTATAAATTCCTCTTCTATGAAAACATTCTTAAATTGATTAGCACTCCTACACAAAACGAAATTGTTATAAAGTCAGCTCGTTTTATATGGGGACAATGCTTCCTCAATTCCAGGATAAATTATGATTCTACCAATGGCTTTTGACAGCAAGTTCTTTAAAGTGCTTAAGCAAAGTGCGAAATTCCTATATATTTTTTGTATTCGGGAAGTCGAGAAAATAATTTCAGACCACACGTCCTTTATATTAAATATCATTATCACTCCTTTCCCCTTCCTTCTCCCTACCACCCCTTATTAAGAACAGTGACACGGTTTTTTTTTATTTTAACAATTGTTCTGCCAAATTGCAGTATTTACACTTTTTCTCCATGATTTGTTAACTCTAGGAAACAACATTTCATTTGATACCTCGAATATACCCACATGGATAGCATTTAACCGGTATTGCAATAAACCTCAATATATTTTTGCCTTGTTTCTTGAACGAAAACATTTTGTGCAACACCTTAGATCCTTTATTACTTCAGATTTGAGCAGACCCTGTCTTTTTTGTTACTTATTCACATTACTGTTTAGTACTTTATTTATGGTTTCGTTATTTGATTTATTTCTAAAACTTATAACTTCGGTGACAAAATTGAGAGAACACTTTCAAAAAATATGATGCAACAAACTAATTTTTTTATAAAATGCAAGTAACCTTATTTCTTAACTTTTATACACTTTTTAAACTTAAGAAATATACAAATTGTTACTCTCAATTTAAAAAAAAGATGCATTTGTTTTGTTGAATCGAATTTTTTACGAGTGTCCGCTTCATTTTGTCACTGATTGTATGAAAAAATTAAATAATAAAGAACTTAAAACACTAAAGTTCCTTTCCAAGAAAAAAAATTTAGGTGTAGTCCGAAATCCGTAAATCCGCAGTCTTGCATTCTTGGACAGGAAAATTTGTATGAACAGAAAATGCTAATCAGTTTGAGAATGTTTTCATAGAAAAGGAATTTAAAAAGAATTAAAGAACTAAAATCAGGGTTTAAATCATGAATAATTCATTTTCAATTACTTTTCATTACTTTGCCAATCTCGGTGGAATATATGAGGAATTCCAATTACATACATCATTACTTGGAATATTAATTCCATTTGTTTATTCCATTCCTAATTAAAAAGTAATGGAATCAAAAAATGTCAATTCCAAAGAATGAAATTGGAATGGGAATGGGTAATGAAGTTTACAACTCTGTATCCAAATTATTGCTTGGTATTATTGGAATTTGTTTACAGTCCATGACCAAAAAATTACAAACACCGTTAAGATCTCCTAGAGTTTGTATTTAAATATCTTTTTCAGTAGAAAACCTTAACAACAATTTGTATATAACATTGAAGTACAATACATTAGGGAAGATATATCAAAATTTTAAAATTAATATTTAATATTTAGTGTTGCCACCTATGGCTAACTTGACTGCGTCGATTCTTCTTGGCTTACTTTCTATGCAATCCGTTTTCGATTAAAATTTGACGGTTTGTCTATTTTTCTTTGTTCATGCCAGACATTTTCAATTGTGCTCAAATCGGGTGAATTTCCTGGCCATGGCAGAAAAGCATTTTTTTTCTGAAATGTATTTTTTTTATAGATTTCGCGGTGTGGCATGGGGCGCCATCTTGCTTGTAGGTGAACGTAGATGCCCAGAAACCGATTTCACCGAAATACGGTAGCGCCACGCTCTCCAAAAATTCTATATTGGGCCTGCTTCATGGTTGCCTCGACAACATAATATAGTCCTGGCCCGTTAATGGTAATTTCTCCCCATACCATTACAGATGGTGGATATTTGATGGTTTTCTGAATACATGAAGAATGGAATTCTCTCCCGTACGTCTTCTTACAAATCCACTGGCTTCTGTAAGGCATTGGAGCGCCGATTCGTCTGTAAAGACTACCTGCAAAGTATTTAAAAAATTAAAAAATACAATAAGCACCTAATTTTAAAATTGTAGGCGAATATTAATATTTACCTTTTTGCAGTCTTCTACACTGAATTGTATCAAATTCCAATTTCGCTTTCTTCGTCTTGTCCAGTTAAGGGGACCCGGTGATCTAGCGTGCGTAAATTTAAGGCATTTTCAGGATTTTTTTAAGGTAAAACCAATTAAAAAAACGATAATTGAACTATGTACATTTAATAAACTACTCAATACTCATACAAAAAAAAAACTTATTATAAAAAAAAAATAATTTTTTTATAAAAAAAATGTAGCTGAAAATAACACCCTCAAAAAAATCGACCTGGGTGGCGTTGATGATTTCAGCTCTGTCAGTCATCTGAACAATAGAAAATAAAAAGATTATTAATCTATATGAGTGTCTCTATCGCTGGAACTAAAATTAATGTAAAAAAAAAAAATTTAACGAAGTGGTGCACTTTTGAATTTTGGGTACCAAAAATACGACATTTTTCGATACTTTTTTAAGAAAAAAACAAAAAGTTATTAAAATAAAAATTTTTTTTTAGTTCCGACGATAGCCACTGGCATACTGAATAACATATTCAAAATTTAGCCCAATCGGATGGCCATTTTTTTTTGCTCTACGCCTAAGCCTTTCCAAGAAAAAAGGACGAAGAGAAATGTAGGTAATGATGAAATTTACAAGTGTTTGTAATTTTTTGGTCATTCACATTAAAATCCTTTTAGCTGTGTTATCTAGAAAGTCCTGAAACTTTGAAGTAGCGTTTTTTTTTAAATACATACAGATTTCACCAATTTTACTAGCTTTACAAGGGCGTCAAATATGTTCTACTTGAGTACAAAGTGAAACATTCATTATATATATATTAATCCTTGAATTAAACCCAAATTCGAGAATAATGGTAATTCTTATTCGGGGCCGATCTTTTTTAGTTCATTTTGAGAAGTGGACATATACCCCAGGTCTGTAAAGATAGCCCCCGAATCAAACTAAAATTCGATTTTAATAATTCTTCGTTTGACCAGGAAATGACCATGTTGACTAACCAATTAGTTTTTTTAATCCACTTTTTCAAAACGAGATATTCAAAAAAGCAAAAATCAGAGCTAAATTCGCGCTTTTTTCAAATTTTATGAATACCGATTGAACATCGTTTGATTACGTAGACTAAAATTGTTGAACCACCCATTGAAAAAAATATATAAATTTTTTTTACATTAAATTTTTTAAGATAATCCATATTAGCTGTTCAATGACTTCTCATTTTGGTACCACACCGTCATACGGTTTTTTAATCCTCTTGCCTATTTTAAAATAAGAATTACAAGCTTAAAAAAAATCTCCGTCAGGGCTGTCTTCACACCCCTGGAGTCATCATTAGAGCGAAATTGGACAAACAGACTCTTGCCCCGGTTTGACCAGCCTTAGAAAACTTTTACCCATCTCTCAGTTCGTTGGTCCACCATCGTAACTTTTTTTTTAAATCAAAGTTGCAAGTTTTTTTTAAAATATTTAAAATTTTAGTTATGACTGTGGACCAACAAACTGAGGGGTGGGTAAACGTTTTCTAAGGCTGATCAAACTTAGGAAAATGTCTGTCATTGAACAGCTGATATGGATTATTAAAAAAAAATTATGTAAAAAAATTTTTTTACAACTTTTTTTCAACGGGTTGGTCAACAATTTTAGGGAGCGGGTCTACGTGGTCAAACGATGGCCAATCGATGTAGCTACCGATTTTGGAATTTCATAAAATTTGAAAAAAGCGTGAAGTTAGCCCTAATTTTTGCTTTTTGAATATCTCGTTTCCAACATGGTCATTCCTTGTTCAAACGAATGAGCTATTAAAATCGATTTTTCCTTCGATTGCGGGGCTAACTTCACAGACCTAAAGCAGACTACCTGTAGCAATTTTATGAATTATTGTTTGCATCAATGGCTCTTACTTTCAACAAATAACTTCCAAAGGAAACCCATCTAAACCAGAATCTTGCAATGCCAAATTCTTCCTTTTACAAACGTGCAAAAATTAAAAAACTATATTACGACAAGATCAGGAAATAAGTCATTCAAATATTAACTGACGTACTTTTACTTTAAAAAATTGCTGTCGCGTCACCGGTGCAACCTCGCTGATTTCTTTTCCAGCTAAATTGAGCATTTAACGCAGTTCAGTTGAAGTTGTGTAGTTCGGTGCAATTAGACGGTCTTCCCTGTAATCACTCGCAATTCCGTCCCGGAAGTCGGCAAAAACTAATTATTGATGTAATTCCATTCAGCTCGATGAGAAGTATTTGTGAGAACTGTTAAGATTTAATTAGACTCAAAATTCTAAGAAATAGTGCCATTCAGTCAAATAAGTAGTTTCTTGAAGAATTCCCCCGAAAGTAAGGGAAAGAAGGTAATGTAAAGAAAGTAACTGACCCTCAAGCCAACGTGAAAAAAATGAAAAAAAGATCAGCAAATAAATAACGAGTTGTCACACTTCGTTGCTTTATAATTGCTTTAGCAGAGCTGGCTTGGCATTTCCCTAGATGCAGTGTTAAAATTAAAGCCCTTAATCATTTTCTGACATATATTTAAGGTCAAGAGAATTGTTAATTCTAAAAATAATTTGACCAGAAGCAATAGGTAGGAAATTTAATCTCTAAAAATAACTTTACATAAAACCATAGGACAGGACTCAACACCGCTAAAGCCAAGCCTCAGGCACATTGCTCGTGATTTCGAATTTACCTAATTAAGTATCCCAGCCGCTGAAAATCCTCGCTCAATTAAAATAGACAAAAACGTCACATGGCCGCAACGCCGTTTCATAGTTTCACAAAACGAAATCATTGCTTAATTACCGTCAAATTGATTAACCAAAAATTAAGCAATCTATAGTGGAATTGGTTGTGCGAGATTCAAATGGACAATACGATTTTATTGTTTTTAAACCACTAATTAAGTTCACAGGGGATGGGGATCAATTAAATTTAGGTAAATTGAGTGTTTCCCGCCGCCACACATGTTGGCAGTTGACCACAATCAGACTCACTGTTTTTGTGAGGTGATAGGTTAGTACAAACTATTTGCTGACTCCCGAATTGAGGAAAGATGTCGTTTCAAAATATAACTTATCTCAAAGTTTTTACTCCCCATTTATTCTATGAAAGTAAAATATTTGCTGTCAGAGGTTTTTCTCATCACTGTGCTGAGTAAACATTCTTAAGCGAGCAAACAAAATTTATTATGAGTTCTCAACCTCATGGCCACAAAATTTTGATTTGCTTCTTTCCTTGCTTACTTCCACTTTCCCACGTAAAACCTGAAGTACCTGAAAAGTTTTTTAGAGCCACGTGAAAACCACCAAGGAAAAAAAGGAAATTACTGCCGGAAAAGCATTATCAGAACCATCTATTGAGGACTTGAGTCAATTAATTCTTTTTCAACGTTCGTGTGATGGCAACAAAGTGGGGGAAAGTGATAAGGAGAAAAGTGAAAATGAAAACTCCTTTCAACATGTTGACTCTTGGGTTGTCTGATGACAGAGATTAAGTTGTTTGTCAAGACCTTAAGCGAGTGGAGATTTGACGATATATGGATCACTTTTCCAGATATTGATAAAAAGTAGAGGATTCTTTATGTTTCGAGATTCAACAAACTGATTCTAATAAATAATTATAATTATGAAATTATAGTATACGCTGTGCTGCACTCTCTTAATTTTGTGAGGGTGGTGTGTGGAACGACATCGACAAATAATAAAATTTCAAAAATTTACTCGGGTCAAGTTTATTTTTGTAAATTGGATAAAATTGTGCTTAATTTGTTACACTTGCGGTCATAGAGATCTGCACCTTGTCACCGTGCAAAATGGGGATAAGTAAGCTGTAAAAAATGGACTTCCGAAAGTCTACTCTTATTTCGATAAATTTGAAGTGGTACCGTTTTTTTGACCGCAAGTGTAGAACTTTTGCTAGAGATTCGATAAGGGGGGTGGGGATAGTTATATCCTATTTTTATGTGCTTGCCAAAAAATGAATTAAAGAATATTATTCTCGACTTATTTAAGATTCGATAATGGAGTGGGTGGAGGATGCTATTTCGTCGTGAATTATTTGTGGAAAATTTTTTTAGGCTACCTCCCTATACGTGAAGTGGTGATGCATTTTTTAACCAACTTCCCAAAAACAAAGAGGTTCTAAGTTCGACGCGTTTTTTTTTATGTCTGACCGGACATAACTTCGTAACGCGTCAACCGATTTTGATGATTCTTTTTTTGTGGTACAGAGTATGATCCCCCATTGAAATTTGGCCTAGGATGGGGGGAGGGGTAATCTAACTTCATAACGCGTGGACCGATTTGGATAATTCTTTTTCTGTTGGGTATAGTATGTTCCGTGTACCACGAGTGGTGGGGTGGGGGTGGAACCTAACTTTGTACCGCGTGGTCCGATTTCCATGGTTCTTTTTCTGTTGTATACAGTCTGATCCCCCATAGCTAATTGGAGAATAATTTGGTCCTATGGTGGGGGAGGGGAGGGGTAGTAACTTATAACGTATGTTCCTTGATTGATACCATGAGAAAAAAAATTTTGTGGAATGGAGGTGGGGTAAGGGGTTAAACCTAACTTTTTAACGTGTGGACCGATTTGGATGGCTCTTTCTTCGTTGTATAGAGTAGAAGACACTAAAAGGTGAAAAATTAAATAGTTTTTAAACAAAAAGTTGAACCGAATTAACAAAAAGCGCTAAAAAGCATAAAATAATTTTTAATTTTATATCTATTACGACATTTTGAAGTCGGTGCAAATTAAACAAATAAAATAAAACAAATTAAACAAATAAAACAACAAAGCTGCCTACTACGTGCGATGAGAGGGAACATGGAAAAAGTTGAAGTTCCTCAGAGACCGGGCGAGAATGGAAATGTCTATATCGTTCATCAATTCAGAGGAGTTGATCGTCCCCCGCAATAAATCATACAAAAAAGTAATCTTATAAATTCTATGTCTCTATACAAGGGAATCGAGAGAAATCAGACCGAGCCTAGCATGATAGGATGGAAGGAATAAGGGATCCCGCCAGGGAAGGCCGCAATGAGCGAACCTAAGGAATCTGCGCTGAACAGCCTCGATTCGGTTGACGTGGACAGCGAAATAGGGATCACAAACCGGACAATCGTTTTCCAGAATGGGTCTAACAAAGTCAATGTGGTCCTCAAAGGAAGCCGGGAATTAAGAACCACCCCTATGAAGCCTACTCAAGACACTGCCATCTAAAGAGGGATTGTGCAGCCGATAGGTAAATTATTGTGACAAGATCACCTACCTGGCTGATTTTTTGTATGTGCACCCTCACCTCACTGATATGTGAGTATCACGAATCACACTTTTCTATATTTGTTAAGTCCCGCCAGGGCGAGCGGAGAGCGAACAGATGCAAATATTGTTTTACAATTTCTCGGCTTCTATTGAATCTGATATAAAAGCGATAATATCAGCGTAGAGGGTGCTTAGTGCATTACAACTTCATAGTAAAAACACTGCAAATGAGTGATTTTATTAAAACAAAAATGTTTGCTCTGAAAAAGTGTGCCCCATCCCCAATTGATAATCGTTGCAGTTACGACGACAGTCTTAAGGGGCAAAGTTGTTGTGTTCGAAGCACCTTCTACACCGATATCACCGTTTTTGTCATAGCTTCAATAGAAGCCGAGACAATTGAAAAACAATGTCTGCTCCTGTTTGCCTCAGTCCCCCGATCTCGCGGGACTTAGAAAATATAGAAAAGTGTACATTCGTTACACTCATGGCGGGCTTAGATCGCATACAAATATTCAGCGAGATAGGTGATCTCGTCAAAATACCGTAGGGAAAATCTCCCTGTCGCCTGTACAAGGATACGTTCCACGTTATAGGAACCAGTCTTATACGAACACATATATTTTAACTATGTTGCCGTTTTTACAAATTAGTCTATTTAATTTTGACTCCCGATCCATAAGAAACACAAGATGATTGACCGCTTAAGCTCAGTTTATTTCAATGTCACTCAAACTTCTGATTTAAGAATTGCTAAAAGAGCTTGGTTTGAAAATACAATTACTTTAATATCAATTGATCAATTTGGATCAATTGATTGAGCGGCACGGCCACCATGCCATGGTTCTGGGTTTAAGACCAGGTTTCCCCGTGGGTTTAAAAAAAATTTTTTTATTAAAAAATCCACTTGTCTATCTCCCAGAATGCAAAAAAAATACACTTCTATTACCCTAATTCCCTTCCGACCAAAGCCATGCTAACGGATCATAGGGTTGTCCCCTAGGCTTTGGCGACATCGTAAAAAAGAGTAAACAAAATTTTGACAGTAAAGTAATTCACAAGAGTAGGCCAGTCCAAAATTTCACAGTGCTGCCACATTGAAAAGAACATTTTAAACTCGAGCACTTCGAGATTCAATTAATCGACGAGCTAAATTTATATTAGCTGAGCTTAGGCTCGAACTGTGAAACCACCCGCCCTTAGTGGCTAAAGAAAAAAGTGATCATAAGGTTAAAAAGAATTTCAAAATTTCAAATCTATTTAATGCGTTGTACGTGGTTATTTATCGCGGTTTACGATTACTAAATGCAAATTTTTCCTGGCGTTATATTGGGTTCCTTTAAATTTCCTCTGTCTCGGTCTCCCTTTCTAACTGTTGCAATATTAAATTGTCTAAATTGTTTACATTAATTTTAACTAACAAACTGTGTCTGTGTGTCTCTTGTTTTAATAATTGCCAATTCAAACCTTCATTACTACAATAATGAAACAGTGCTGGAGACAATGCCAGACAAGAGTACTCGAAAGAAACGAAGGTTCGCTTTAAATGTCGTCATTGCTTCAGGGACTTTTTGTTGTGTGTAAAATAATAAACGCGAGAACATTTTCGCAAAAAGAAATAAAATTGAAACAGGTCCTCAGTCTTCAGCTCAATAATTTTCTTGTTCAAAGGAGGGAATCGGTGGCTCATATCGGCTTGCTAGTTTGGATCGGCTGGCAACCAGACAACGAATCCTCGAACAGAATGGCGGTCTTGGGAATGTTGTAATGGAAAAAAATGGAAACCACAACCATTTACATCACGATGGAACGACAACAACGATGTCTACAACGTCTATGTCCACCACTCAGTCGGTAAGGAACAATTTTTTAAGTAAAAACCTGAACAATTTATGGAGTCTTTTATCCACGCAAAAGTTCGTTGCCTTTTTTAGAATTAATGAAAAAGTATGCCTCGGGGTTGATTTTTTTTTGGTTTATGTGCTTATGGTAATAAATTGCTCCATATTTGGATGAACCTTTCAAATTTAGTGCCGACAAATATTGGCTTTTGGTTTAACTTGAGAGATGAGTACAAATTCCGGTTTTAATGTCATATCTGACTTTCTCACCGGTTGTGATATTTTGAAGTGACGATGGATAGCAAGGAAAGTACATAATTCTGTTTAAGGCTTCGATATCGAAAACTGCTATTTATTTGTAGAGATTTGGTATAGACGTACAAGTCCATGTCACAATTTTAAAGCTTCTAAATCGCTGTCGATCTGAAGTTTTTTTTTTTAAAGAATTGGATATTCTACATAGGAGACATATTTTTTTTTAACGAAATTAATTGTTTTAAATGCAAGAGACTGTTGTCCAGGCAAGTTGCAAGCAAATCCAATAACGCTTTAAAGCAGATTTAACGCTTTGATGTCACATCCATTTAGCTTTACTTCTTGCAATTTGCTGACTGTGCGTGCGTCTAATGGACGGGTCGAGAATAAGCTGATTAGAGGCCGAGAATTACATATCAAGTATTTGGTCCTCTAGCCCCGTTTCTGACCGTTTTCGTATATTAAACTCGATGCTAAGTTCTTCTTTTATTACCGACACCATCGAAATCCGAAATTAAGCATACTGAATACTCCTACGCCTCAGAAATAATTGGTTCTGTAGTACATTTTAAGAAAATTTAGAGAAACCGAATAGGTTATAAATATGGTCCCAAGTCTAAAGAATATGCGAGAGAGAGAGAGAATATTTTACTCAAATTATAAATTTTTTCTGAGTCCTTAAAGCTGTGTATAGTCGAGCATTATCATGCTGGAAAATGAATTGCTTGGTTTTTGTAAATCTGTGGATTATTTCACGTACTCTGTCAGGTGCTGGCAGTATTCTTTAGCGTTATCCATTTGATTTCATAATTCATCTTCACAAAAGGTACAACATTACCGTCATTTGTTGGGGTGGGGGAGTTTGTAATAAAGAAACCTGGTAGGACGAGGTATCTATCTGTAGACTTGTTAACTTACGACGTTGTTATACGTTATATATTTCCGATCTTCGATTACCATTCGGTTTAAATAAAGACATTTCAATCAATGACTGCATGAAGTTCATAATGCAAAAGTAGGTCGTCAATAAATCTAGTAAATATTATAAAACTTTTCTATTAAATATAGGCACAACTACCAGAGCCACAGAAAGACTTCATCTCACTTTTCGTTATTTACTTAAAATTAAATTTTACCCTACTATAATGCCGTACTATTTTTTGGGAGCAAATTACTACATTTATTAAGGATAATTTGGAGTACTTTTATTTAAATATAGTTTTAACTTAATTTACTATTTATATAAAGTCTTCAGCACCGCGTTGCTTCCCCTTTGGTCGCAATAACCGCTTCTATCCTAGAAGGTATTCCACCAATACTTCAATGATGTCATTATTAATTTCATTCCTCCACACAAGATCTAGGACTTCAATCAGCTTTTTTTGCTCTCTGGTTTATGTTCTGCTACTTTCCGTTTCATCACATGCCTCAGACGCTCGATTGGATTCAAATCAGGCGAATTCGCTGAGCAATCTAGTCTCTGAATTCCGACATCAGAAAATATATCCTGGAGCTGAAAAAGACAGAAGAGCATTAATTAGTTTTTTATTTATTGTTTATGAAATTGACATTTGGCAGTCCATATGCCACACTGTACTTACTGATTTGGCACGATGACAAGGTGCAGAATCATCTTGGAAAATGACTTACGTCAGTAAGCGAGAGGTGCTCTTCAATGAGTGGTACAAAAAACTCATTTATGACTTGCCTATACTTTTGAGCATTCATTGTTCTATCAACGAAGTGCAAAGTACCCAGGGTATAGAAAGAGAAGCATCCCCAGACCATTTAAATTCGTACACTCATTCTTAAATCTTTCTCCTGCTGAACGTCGCACGTATGGTAGATTATCTGCACACAACAAGTTGAATTTGCTTTCGTCGGACCACAGCCAGTCTTCCTTCGTCGAATTTTCATACTTCTTCGCCCATGCCTTCATTTTCTTTGTCAAGATGGGTTTTTTCGCGGTCGTCTTTCATATAGAGTCCTATCTCTTGCAACCTCTTACGGATTGTTTCGGCGCTAAGGTTGACTTGATAATAATCCTTCAGCTCTGCCCTCAATACGGACAGCGCTTTTAAAGCGATCCTTCAAGCACATCCGTCGTAATGCTTTGTCCGTCCTCGACTCTGTCTTCGGTTTTCCTACAGATTCTTTCGGGCTCTCCAGAGGGTTCAAATTCTCCCTTTTCTTCATAAACCGAACGATGGTTGAATGGTTGCACCCTATTTTAGCGGCAATCTGGCGATACGGCAGACCTTAATCTCCAAAAGTCAAGATTTTGACTTTTTCATCTCGAGACAACTGTTTGTATTTTCCGGCCATTTCACTTTTTTCACTTTGTCTTTATCAACGCTTAACTTAAACTGAACATCCTTTCACCGAAACGGTTGCTTTTATACCCCTGCCAAAGCGGTTTACATTGTTACATTGAACTTGCGTTGTTTTGTTCGGCTAGAAAGATGTAAGTCTTCGGTACGCTTTGGGTCTGTACTACAGGCGCACTTACTTCCAAAAGTCTGAATTATAAAAAAGCTTATCTTTTATCACGCGCCGAGGGTTCCATACTTACACCATTTTTCATACTAGTTCTTTTTTGCCTTGAGTGGGTTAGTACAGGTTTGGGCCAAAAATCCCATCCAACTCACTTTTCCGCCATCTTCGATTTTGTGGTGACGTGATGATAATGAAATAAAGTACTTATATCTGACAACACTATTTTGGTTATAACTACTTTGGTGCCTTGGTGTAGTTAATTTTTTATGGGTGGTATTAGTGTGGGGCGTGTATGAAAGAAAACTCCAAATGAAGTTTGTCACGTAATAATTTCACATAGAATTATAAATCGATTATCAGATTTTTTGCTTTACTTGTGTTTTGGAACCTTCCTTCGTTCCAAATTTCAAGATCCTAGGCCAACTGGGTTTGGCGTGTCAGTCGTCAGTATGGAAAAAATACACTTGGAAAGGCCACATCTTTTTATTGCATTGAGTTAGAAACTTGAATTTAGTATTTGGTATTAATTTCAAGTCTCTCAAGCTGTTCCTGAGTAAGAGGGTGTTGATAAATAGATGTACAGAAAACAAAGTGATCCTATAAGGGTTCGTTGTTTTCATTCTGATGTACGGAACCCTAAAACTACGCAAAAATATGTAACGGATAGGCACAAAAGTTTACAAAAAGTAGCTTTATGAGTGTCACAAAGTTCAGTGGGGAAAAACACATAAAAAATTTCAATTATTCCTACCAATTCAGTTTTAATCTTTAGCTCTCTAGTTCCCCTAACCCCTTGTGGGACATGGAGTGGGAGGAGAACTATATCCGATTCGAGACAACGAACAATTTAAAGTGGATTTCGAATCACTAACATTTAGACTGCAAACCCAGAAAGCAACCATGGGTCGTTTTCGGCGAAATTTAATCCTGACCCCTCCGAATTGGTAGGCCGATACGTTATCACTTACTCCACGGACTAGTTAATCTTTTAATATCACAAACATAAAAAATGCACATTTCAATCTTACAACAATATTTACATTTCAAATTAACAAAAATTCTTCCACAATATTTTGTTGTTCTTTTTTGGCTATAATCGTCGCGCATCTTCGTGACATAGAATCCGCTAGAGTTCTGCAACTTTCTGGCTTTGCTTTTTAAGCTATTTGCACTATGTGTTATAGTTCATTGATGTTTTTGTGATTTTTTTCTAAGGCAGTTTCTTAGATATCTGCTTCCTTAGGGCACACACGCGCAGCAGTTCCTTTAGCACGCTTAGACTGTGCTTTAACGGCCGAAAAGTCATTGAAGGAATCGATACTATCATGAAACTTCGCATCCGAATTTGTAAGAGCTATACTTTATATCAGACTTGCAACGTGGAGTGGAAATAACATACATTTTAAGTAAATTTCTAGGCCATTCATGTTAACTGTAGTCTTAAAAGCCTCTTGGGCTCTTATAAACCAAGCCTTAATACATACCACAGCACTCTAGAAACTAAGAAGAAAATGCATACTTTGTCTACTTGAAAGACCGAAGAAAATTTCCAACTATTTAATACTCCAGACATGCCTTAATGATTCTTTATTCTTTTTTAAAGGCTCCGACAATATATTCCAAGTTAATCCCTTTTGTAAGTGAAACCATCTGCATTCAGGGATGTTCACTGTTCTCATTCAGAGTGCGTTGAACTGCCTCCTGCCGATGAGGCACACGCCTGGGAGCCTCTTTAGATCCAATGACATGCACACACAGCTTTTTATACGATTGAGGAGTTGCGATGATGATACGTTTCCACATTGAAAACTATGTCATTATGCCAAAGTAGGTTTAGTGGATATAAAGTGAATGTCCTTTCAAGTGCTTAAAGTTCTTTATAAATTAAAATTGTTTTCGTTTTACTAGTAAATATTATTAGCTTGGGGTTAGTAAAAGTGACCGGAAAATGTGTATTGTGATGATTTCACTCAGCACTATGATACATAAAAAAAAGAAAACACCCTACATATATATATACCGAAAAGAGAATCATCAAAATCGGTCCACCCACACATTACGAAGTTTGGTTTCATCCACCACCTAAACCAAACCAACAAAATTTTTAACATGGTACCAATGGTATGGGGACATACTCTACCCAACAAAAAAACAGAATTGGGCCACGCGTTACGAAATTGGTCATATAAAAAAAAAATTAAAAAAAAAAACTTATCTCTCGTTTTTAGGTAGTCGGTTTAAAAGTGAGAATTGAGATGGCCTGGGTACAAATCACATTACTTTATCGGGTCATTGTAAATTTCGCCAAGGATCTTTATGTTTAGGATTATTGCTCTTGAAGTTTTTTGAATGTAATGCCATTAAAATAGATATATGGAACTGTAGCACTGTAAAAAGGAAAAGGTGCCCAATGTTACACTCAAAACAGATATGGAATGGCTCGATTTACATTGAAGCTTTTAAAATTTAACTTTCAAATAGAAATTTCGAATTTCTTGTGAAAAAAGCTCTTCAAAATGCCCACTTCGTTCAAGCTCCTAAGATAAAAAAAATCAAGTTATTCAGCTTATTCCGATGCTTTTTTTACGGTGCAAGCGATATTAAATCGCGCGGCCAATTAAAAGCAAATCTTCGTTATGTTGCGTTTAAAGTATACAATGTTTCATCGCGAAATACAGCAATACATCACGCGAACCTATGCGATAGAAACTTACAATGAACTCAACTTGTAGTTCATCAAACATCCCAGATCTTGGAAGTCTTTTATCATTTTTGAAACAATTTCTTCGTATTTAGGACTCTTGTTGTTATAATAGGATACATTTATTCTTACTTTTCAAACCTGTGTCTGTAACCAGGGCACCTCCACGTGGTGACGGCGGGTAACAGATCAGTAGATGGATAGATGGGTGGGTTGTATAGGTGGTACAGGTGGATGAATAAATATGCAATAAAGATGAATTCATAAATGGGTGAAAATGGCGTTTTTAAGCATTTTGATCTATTTTCTGTTTTTGAATGAAATTGGACCAGCTTGTCTGACTCTATGATGATAAATTGGAATGAAACGAGTGAAAAATTATACGTCTAGTGAGCTGGTCGAATAATTTATTTTTTTATAACTTTCGTCGATCGTAAATGAGGTTTTTTGCAAATTTTGACCTGTTTTTCGAATTTTCCCGAAAACTCAGACCCGCTGGGCCAAATCTGAAGGCAGATTCGGATTCAGCAGAAAAGAATACATGGAAATACATGGGTCTGAATACCAGATTCGGTAAATTTTTTTTTGTGGGGCTGTGATATTGTTTGCAAAATTAAAATTGTCGAATTTATTTTATTTAGTTTAAATTTAATTTTGAAAATGTAGAGGAATTTGTATATCAAAAATTCTAATCTTTTATATAATGTTTAAGCTTTAATCATAATGTGCTCTAAGTGTTAGAACGCATCTCCAGAATATAGTATCATAAAAATGCAAAAGTTAGGCAAAAAGAACGTTAACGAGAAATAGTAATTATATAAAATAATAATAGTAGTTCAACGGTTTATTATAAGTTATATACTTGTTTTCACTTTCTGTTCTCCCTAGTGTAACCTTGTCACTTGCTTTAAAGCTAGACAGAACTACAATTCTCCTTGAGCACGATTCCAGAAAGTGTTTAGTTCCTAATACAAAACTCGCAATAGTAGCTAAGTGTACAAGTTGTTCTTCTACGAATTGGGTTGAACTTGAGGGGCTCTTATTTCAATAGGTATTCCAGAATGATTTCATGTTATATCAGATACCGTCAATGTTCTATTAAAAAATTCACAGATTGCATTGTTTTGATTGACTCACTAATGGAATAAATCAAACTAAGTTATCGAATCGATCCCAAACTCACGCAATCAAATTCCTCGCATAAAACATATTTTTTTATCGATATTTGTTATTACACTTCATGTTCGCGTACTACGAGTACATCTGTTTATTATCCCAACACACTGCGAATCCACATGCAAACGAATCGCATTTCAACGAAATCGGATCCGATAAAATAGAGTCTCCCCTCCCCAAAGTGCTGATAATAATTATTGCAAGTGCTCGTCGACAGGCTGACAGCTCGAAATAACTCGAACAACAATCGCATGCAGCGCAGAACCGAGCATTATTCGATTATGAAAAGTGCGCGCGCGATATTTCTTTTAAAATTAGACATTTACGGCCAAATGTGAATCATGCCCGTTTCACACACTTTTATATTTTGCCCTTATCAAAATCGCTCAGGTTTTGATGTGCGGTACGGACATGCGTGCATACAACTCAGAGTTCTGGATAAGATTAGCGCTTTCTGCAGTGCTTCAGAGTTGTTCGGTTGAGCCGGGAGTTCGATTTTGCGCAAAACGTGCAGTTCTGCCAACTAATTAAGTTTCTAAAGGTGTTAAACCGTGTGCTGTTTGTTGTTATTAAGTGTTGACCAGTGAAAATTGCAATCTCTTAAAAATTTTCGACATGAGTCATGAAAGCAAGAAAGTCAGTCGACTTCACTTGTATTTTAACGAAAAAATTTTTGAAGCCGAACGAAATGCAGCAACAGCTTATTCACCAAAATTGAAGCCAAAAGTAATTTGTGTTTATTTTATTTCAATTTAACTTCTTTACCTTCACTATTGTCTTTAATATTGTTTGTCTTGCACTCTGTATCTATAGTTAATCAAAGCAAAAGTTGTTTAGTGTAGCATACCTTTGTGACGTGATGAGTAACACTTAAGCGATTTCCTTGGTGAAAGGTTTCATGGTTCATCGTTCAATCTGCTTCCGATTTTTTTTTTTCAGTATCCAAGTATACTTTACGGTAAGAGGTATCGGTTCTATTAAATTGTCGATGAGTTGTTCATGAGTGTATCTATCTTTCTCAGTCACAATGGCGCTCCTTTACTAATTCAAGCCTTTTTGTAATAAATCTTTACCTTTTTATCTTATTGTAAGTGCATCAGTCGTAAACTAAGTTCTCCTATTTTTTTTAATGTTTGAAGTTTTGTGAGCTCTAAGACATGCTTTCGAAGTGCAGAATTCTTTATTATTACGTTGTTTTTCATTTTGAACGTCCATGATCTAAGTTAGCTTGCTCCGTTGCCTTAGGTTTTAGTGGTTTACTCCTATCTCTGCTTTCTTGTAATATTTCTATACAAAGTTTTATCTCAGACCATAATTTTAAGATTCGTTCGGTGTGGCGCTCAAATAGATCGCCTGGCCAAGTTACTACACCCATTCATTTTTCTTTACAAAAAAACTACTAATTATGAATTTCCAATTAAGAGGAGCTGCTGGTTAAGAAAATGTTTTGCTATTAATTCATTCTATGTATAAAGTGTTTGGGAATTGTTTTTGTAGAAATACTGAATTGAAATTTAACATCTACATTCCACATTCCCATCTACATTGTTAATGGGACAACTAAAAATTTTCCCATTCTCAAAACTTTTATTTCGGATTTAAAAGTACATCTATCGAGTAGGTAGGAAGGATGTTGAACCAAATCACCTCTTCAAGTTATTTTAAAGGAATTATTCTTAATTACCTGAACCAGGTGTCAACTTTCCAAAGTGTAGTATCATATGACGGACAAAAACGAATCGTAGAAAATTTCCGGACAAAAACGATTTAACTACAAAAAGTAATGCAGTTTAGTAGTTACGTCGTTTTTGCCCGGAAATTTTCTACGATTCGTTTTTGCCCGGAATCTCACGCGATTCGTTTTCGCGCGGAACATTTTCTAAGCCACTTTTGCCCGAACCTTATAAATAGGTCAGTTTTAAGTGCAGAACACAATGTGGTGCTGGCGCTCGTAGCTGGCGCGGTAGCCAGACCTGTCAAAAGTTAAAAATATGGAAATAAAGAGATGGCGGTCCAATGTGTAGCTGGCGCTGTAGCGCAAAGTTCAATATTTTTAACTTTTGGCGCGCGCCAAATTTGACATTTCCGAGTAAGCTACTGCGCCAGCTACGAGCGCCAGCGCCACATTGTGCCTTTGCTCTCAGCCCGTCATATGAAAGGGTTTCATTTGCACATTATAAAATATATTTTCAAAGTTTCAGTTGTAACCGAAACCGAAAATTTTATATCTACGTGGTTTTTAACCGCAACCGAAAATGAAATTTTACATTTCGGTTCTAACCGAAACCGAATTGAAGAAAATTAATTACGGTTAAGGTTGTTGCAATTACGGTTTAAAAAAAACCCAATTTGGTTTCGGTTGACCGTAACCGATTTATAATTTCGGTTGTGGTCCCATTTCGACTCCCTGTCATTAAGTCTATTGCGGTATTCCTTGTACCGAGCTTTTAACTCTTCATTAAAAGGTTATGTTTTACATGTTTTCGCTAATCTATCTTTTGTTCTAATGGAAGCAACTATACTAGGAGTTATCCACGCTTTAATAGGTTTTAACTTAGTTGTCGTTTTTATAGCACGTTTATCAGTACATTGGTCAATGTAAATATTTAAGAATTCATATAATTTATTTGTGGCTACCTCAGCTTCTGGAATGCTGTATACTTCCTCTCAATTTTCTTGCGACCCCTTTCGATTAAGGCACAATAGTTAATTTTACTTAAATATTTATAATGAGCATTTTTATCGCTTTCGGACTTATAGGAATTATTAATTTTTAATTGCATTTACATACGTAGAAAAGTGGTCAGTTATAATATGCTTTTCAAAGATACCGATAGCAATAGATAGCTGGCTCTGAGTTTTACAAAATATGTGGTCCAGGCAGGCTGCATTTTGGGTTTGCCCTAAAAAGTATTTATTGTAATCGTAAGTCGTAAATGTGTCAAGGTAGTCTGTGTGTGTTTGTTGACGTTCGATCTTCAAGCATATTAATGTTTAATGCAAAGTATTTAAAATTCGGCCTAGACAAACTAGATTTTGACTTGTACGATGATAATTGACGGGCGAGAGTAAAAGTGACCTATTTCTAAGGTTCGGGCAAAAGTGGCTTAGAAAATGTTCCGTGCAAAAACGAATCGCGTGAGATTCCGGGCAAAAACGAATCGTAGAAAATTTCCGGGCAAAAACGACTTGACTACTTAACTGCATTAACTTTGCATTACTGTTTGTAGTTAAATCGTTTTTGCCCGGAAATTATCTACGATTCTTTTTTGCCCGGAATCTCACGCGATTCGTTTTTGCGCGGAACATTTTCTAAGCCACTTTTGCCCGAACCTTATAAATAGGTCACTTTTACTCTCAGCCCGTCAATTAAGCCTCGACAGACAAATTGGAACCTGGAAAAAACAAGGTTTTAACATGGGCAAGTCAAATAAAGGCTGAACAAACGAGAGGCCTGGAAAAATAAGGATTCTACAAATAACATAAAATCTGGACAAACTAGAAAACGGGGTTTTGACATATACAAACAGAAAAGAACTTGGACAGAGGAGAGTTCTGGTGAAAAACAATATGCAAAAAAAAGCTTTTTGTTCGCCAATATTTGGAATCACATTTGTGTTGTTCTTACTAATCAAGTTCTCACAATAAACGTTTAGTTTAAAGCTGCAGATTTTATTGCTAAAAAAGAAAACCCACAAAATATGGAATTTGTAGATATCGTTCAGTTCAATGGCTACATTGCCACTGAACTGATCAATATCTCTTAATTTATCTGCTAAACAAGAGCTTAAATTCAGAAAAAGTAAAGTGTATTTACCTAATATGGCTGCTGAAAATTCTTCCAATAAAATTAAAAGTGATTGCAACTTAACTCGGAGCTCTTAGCTTATTCCTCTCGTCAGAGGAATCGATCTGCGTCATCTTATTTTTTTTCCAAATTGTCTAGATACATTTCAAAACCTTTTTATGTCATGCAGATAGACCAACGATGAACTGGAATGACGAAGCAAACAATATCAATTTGACCCTCGAAGTAGAGACCACTATTACAATAGAGCTTAAATTCCTAGGAGTCAAGCTTTTGCTTGCAATATATGCTAAAAAAATCTTTGTAAAAACACTATTAAATGTAAGAGTACCTAAACCATTTTACGTGAATGTGTTTGTTTTCGAAACTAACATTGTAGAATACCTTAAGAACCTCCTCCAACATTTTTGAATTTATCGCTGTCGTACTAGAAAGGATACTAAACATGCTACTTTATGTTAATCTGTATTTTTTATTATTTTAAGCTGAAATTATGCGAGGTTTATTACACACATCACATATTAAAAGATAATAATTTGTTTGGTGCGAAATCGTGTATGTTTTTCGTGTTACTAGGCTAACTATATCACCCTCGTCACACTAAAAGGAGAAAATCTTCTTTGTTGAAATTTATGACATTCACGCGCCATAAAACGTTCCTTCACGTCCTTGACTTGTTGAAAACATGTCTCTTCGCAAAAATGGCAACAAAACACGCAACGCCTTATATTTGCCTTTGCCCCAGTTTATGGTTGAGTTTGTATATAATTTCCATTCAAGCAAATAATCCTCGTTTCTTTCATTTTCCAGCTCCAATCGAAACGTGAAATGTTCTTCAAATCGGATTCACACAGTAGTCCCTCGGGACCACCGCCTACACCTCCATCAATAGGTAATCACGTTAATAGCAACTCCACATCACAGGTATGTAATTAGCTTAAAACATTTTTCCTAAAAGCCATTATTCGATCAGCTCATGTGAAATTTTCTCATTCTTCTTGCAGAGCAATTCCTCGTTAAATAGCACATCAACCACAAACGACAAACACCATGCAATTAACAGCAACAGCTCCGTACAACAGAACCATACGTCAAGCACACAACTAAACTCGAATTCGGTGACAACGGGATCAAATGTTAGCAATTTGGCAAACAATTTGAACAATTTAACGTTGAAGGAGAAACAGCAGCAGCTGCTCGACAATAATAGTTACTCAGATTCGAATAAAATAGCAAACGATCGATATGACAAGGAGAAGCAACAGGCGATAGTGCGACCCAAACCCAAGGAGCTTGATGGCTACGTGGGATTTGCAAATCTTCCAAATCAAGTCTACCGAAAGGCTGTTAAGAAGGGATTTGAATTTACCCTGATGGTTGTCGGTAAGTTTTTCCTTTACTCATTAGCTGACTCATGCCTGATGTGCGTTTATCCTCAATTACTTGGGATTTCTGTTAATCTATTTGTTTTTATTCCCGCAGGAGAAAGCGGTCTAGGGAAATCAACGCTAATTAATTCCATGTTTCTATCAGACATATATAACCAGGACCAACATCCAGGACCATCGCATCGAGTTAAGAAAACTGTAGCTGTAGAAACGACAAAAGTATTGCTCAAGGAAAATGGTGTCAATTTCACCTTGACGGTTGTTGATACACCTGGATTTGGTGACGCTGTTGATAATAGCAACTGGTGAGTTTCTGTTGCGGAAATTATGTAATGAGTTGAGGTACTTTGAGGTAGAGACCATACTGAGTGTGTGTAGATAACCACCCATATAATAAATTCGTGATAGAAATCTCATTAAGAACACCATGTGAAAGTTCGCTTATAACTCGCATTGAAACTGTTCTCGGCAGTAGTTAACTACTTCAAGATCTTTCATCAGGACGATCTCTGATATTGTTGTAGTACAGCAGAAGTGTACTTTAAAAATCAATTCGATCTGGCGATATTATAAACTTCGGTAACTTTATATGGAAACAGAAGTGTTGCAGTATGCTATAAAACAATTTTTTTCTCTAAGAATATTTTTCATCATTATTTGACGCCCTATGCCCCACAAGGGGGTTAAAGGAACCAGAGAGAGAGACAGATTTGACTCAAGTATGAAATCATATGGACACCTTGTACTTTTGTTTAGCACAAAAGTACCGTCCCTGTAGCGAATTTCCGAATGCTTCTCGTACTGTTTTCAAAGCTTCTATTTACATCCTAATCAGTAGTTTGTATCTTGTTCTCGTAAGCACATGGCTTCCAGCAATGCTTGCAAAAATCGGTAGATGTAATAAATTCCTTGTTAGTAATGAGTTTATCCCCTAAGCGCATCTGAGCCAAAATTGAACTCATCCATTGATTTTTCATTGACGCATTCTATGTTTTGGATAGTAGATCAGGATCAATTTCAATTATGTTAGTTTGATCGCACTTGAAAATTAAGATTTCATGGAAACTAGTCCCGGTATCGAATACATGGTTCAGTCTATCCCCTGATAATTGGCGTTAATCGAAAGATTTAATTGCCCATCTTACTCTGTCTTTGAAGATCACGTCTGTGGTATATTTGCAATTTGTGAAATTCCTTTTTCCTTGAGTGAATTCTAGGTTCTTGTACCACCTCTTGTGGAGGTGATTATGCAACTGGTCTTCTTATGTTTCGCTGCTGACCTTTTTCATTAACGTAACATAGCATTGTAAGTGCTATTTTCAATATTTCCATCCTCAACCTGAGGTTTCTTGGATTTATTGCAGAAGCAGACACAGCCCTTCCTCTTAGATGTTGTGATCTCTGTATAGTGCGCCCACTCTACTTACCATTTCAACTTCTTCTATCATCTATGTAATTTAGAATTATTGCTTACATTTAACCCAATTATATATTCAGTAACACTACAGAATGAAGGGATTAACCGTGTCAGATTGCAGCTCGACAACCCAACTTATCCTGCAATAACTTCTCGCAATCGGTGATTGTTACTGTTGTTTTCGTACAGTTACTGTCCTGAATTCGTTAATGATCTATTATGACACCGCTACCTTAACTATGAAATTACATCATATAGCTGTGATCCTATAGTGACGATCTATTAGGCACTCTTATTTTATGTGGTGTAGATTTATTTGTAGGATGCACTAAGAGAGCCAGTTTGGTGGGTATCTTCGTAATTCGTTCCAGACCCTAGACTTTTTCAATCTAACCTTCAGCGCATTTGTATTAGCATCCTTGGAGTGGCATCTCTTAAGCCATTCAGCTCCCAAATTTGTGGTAGAACCGGTCTCAATTAAAAAGTATGTTAATTCTAAGGATGTAAGCCTTCCGCAATGATCGATTTATTTACGTTTCGACCTTTCAGTGCGCCGTAGGCATCGTTGGATTCCGCCTTTGAAGCAGCTTTACAGTATTTTCTAATTGCATCATCTGAGGTATGAATAACTTCGCCTTAAATGGTTAAGGTTTTGGTTTGGTTGTTATTGTCAGCTGAACGCTACCACTTCTCTACCGTTATTTCGCTAAGAAAGTTTTCCTCGACTTTGTTGCATTGGGGTTCTCAGTAGTGAAAACCTTCCTACGTTCAAAGAACACCTTCCCTTTGGTCAACGTATACTTATGTCAAAACAGTTTCTCCTGCTCCTTCTTATAAAAGAAAGTCCACTGCAACTTTATATGGAGCGTTGGAAGAAAGAATCGTCAAAATTTCGTTTGGGACGATCTTTATTTTCTATAAACTTTATTTCAGCCTATTCTAGTTGACAGAGTTCTGTCGCAATTAATTTTTACCTGCCGCACATGTTCTGACTTTATTTATATTTCAGTTGGGTACCGATAATCGATTTCGTCGAATCGAAATATGAGGAATACCTTACGGCAGAATCACGTGTTCATCGAAAAGCAATACCTGATAATCGTGTTCATTGCTGTCTATATTTTATAGCACCATCTGGACATGGATTGAAGCCTCTAGATGTCGAATTCATGCAGAGGCTATGCGATAAAGTAAATATAATTCCAGTTATTGCCAAAGCCGATACAATGACACCGGAAGAGGTGCAATTATTCAAGAAACAAATCCTCAATGAGATTGCTCAACATAAAATAAAAATCTATGATTTCCCTGAACCACTAGAGGATGAGGAAGAAGCAAAAGCGCTAAGACAACTTAGAAATCGGGTACCATTCGCAATTGTGGGAGCAAACACTGTTATTGAAGTAGAAGGACGTAAAATTCGTGGCAGACGCTATCCATGGGGAATCGCTGAAGGTACGTGCTTGATTTATATTTACGATGACACACATTTAATTTTATTCTGTTTTTCTAGTCGAAAATTTGGAGCATTGCGATTTCATTGCTTTACGTAACATGGTTGTAAGAACACATTTACAAGACTTAAAGGATGTGACGAACAACGTGCACTACGAGAATTACAGATGTAGGAAATTGGCGGGTCTCGGAAACGATGGAAAAGCTCGACTAAC
The DNA here is from genome assembly GCA_964036015.1 of Leptarthrus brevirostris. Classification (NCBI taxonomy): domain Eukaryota; kingdom Metazoa; phylum Arthropoda; class Insecta; order Diptera; family Asilidae; genus Leptarthrus; species Leptarthrus brevirostris. Next base: position 1,686,826 of record OZ038372.1, on the reverse strand, counting down.
AAATAAGTGAGTGTATCTTGCAATTAGTGTTAAATATTATTCTGGTGCCAAAAAGTTCTTTTGACGAGTTTGCAACCCTACACAAAAGTAGCAACACCTGTTCACTGAGCTTCTCCTAGTTTTGCTTTGATTTCGTTAGCTTCTTATAAGTTCTTGTTTTGGATTGTGTTTTTCTTTCCTGTACTTGGAGTCATCCGTGCCATAACTCACCCGTTTTATTTGTCCAGATCAAGGTCTCCAAAAAATTTTTAATTGGCTAGAATTAATCGAAACAAAAAACAAAATTTGATTTGATCATTCACTCATCATTTGTTGTTGTAATCTCTCTTTCTTAGTTTATGCCCTCAAGGAATTATGAATAGCTTTATGACTGTTTGGTAAGTTCATTTTAATTCGTTTCTTCAGCAATACTAAATCTACACTTTCGATACATTTACTCTTGTGTGTTTATATGTTTTGTTTGTGTAGATGTTACATTTTTATTAGTTTCCAATGTATTTTCTTAGTTTTGCTAGATTTCTTTAGGGCTTGATTGCTCAAAGCAATTTGGTGATATCACGAGAAAGGTATTGTTATGGTTTTGCATTTGAGAACCTGGGACGCAATTGAATTTAAAAGCTAATGCTAAGTTGCAAAAGGATGTACGTCTGCGATGCGAAATGATCAGTAGTGATGACACTTTTTCAACTGTTTTGGAGCAAGGATTAGATAATCTGTTGCCATTCCTTATCAAAATCTTCCGGACCAGCTATCAGCTTAGCTATATCCCTAAACGATAGAGAGAGGAACTGATTGATCAAGTTTTTAGGTATGGCCTTCTTAAAGCAAAACTGCTACATGTAGGACAGCACGCCTATCAAGCGGAAAACCAAAGTGCTGTAATGGTAAGAATATTGTTGGAAAACTGGAAAGTTTTGTTAATGGTATGAATATTGCCCTCTTCACGTTTCTTGATTTTGAAGGTGCATTCGACAATATGTCGTTCAAATCCATTAAAGAAGCGGCCCATGACAGAGAAATGGAATTGGCGACGGTCTGACGGATTGGAGCAATGCTTAGCACCTGGAATATCACGGCCAGGCTGGGGGATAAAACAATAACAATTAGAGCCACCAGAGGATAGCCCCAGGGAGGAGTGCTTCCCCTTTACTGTGGACTCTTTTTACTGATAATCTCCTGCATTTGGTTATTACCATTATGGCAAGCACGACTAGAAAACTACAAAATGACATCAATACAGTCTTGGTGTCTTAGGGAAGACTCCAAATTAAACCTAGATAAGAAAACTATTGTTCCCTTTACATGGAAAAGAAAACTCTTATTTCTTTTCCTTGACGAAACACGGATAGAGTTCTGAAGTGAAGTCAAATATTTAGCAAGCTTCCTACATCCAAAACTCACATAAACCCCCCCATCTAAAAAGAGTTACAAATAAAGGCCCAATATGGCCTTTTTGGAGGCTGCCTTGAGGGCAATAAGGTTGCACAGCACCAATCTCCTCAAAGCAAGCCTTCTGACTGGCAACAGGAAAATCCAGGAAGAATTCAAAGATGATCTTCTGGCCAACTCAATATCTGATGTCATGTCGAAAAGGTACAACTATGAGATACCATTCAAGCTGATCCTAAAACGCGGGGAATACTGACTTAATAATAGCCACACTTTTTGAGAGGGTTCCATGATATGGTATATGGAAGATTCCTGTTGTAGAAAGTGCTCGGATCTGCACCAACTATCTTTCAAGATACAAGCCATTAAACGCTGCGTGCGCGAGATTACTCAAATTCGGACAGTCAAGGGGGCTATAGGGCTTATATCTTTAAGTCCAGGATTAATCTATCTGAATGCACTTAAGAAACTCGCCCAGAATTGGGTTTTCCTGCGTGCCAGGACACGAGGGCATTAAAAGTAATGAGATGTAGTGCAGATTCTCTGACCTGAGCCGTTCTGTGGCTACTCGAAAAACCAGCTGACAATGCAAATCAGGTCATGGAGGATAAATGCAAACACTCAGACTGACAAACACTGCGCGGTTAAGACAATTGGAGAGGTTCATAACATACTCAAAAGAGAAAAAGGAGGCACTGCTGGCTCTCACTCAGCAAACCAGATGTAAGGATGAGAAGACAGCGGAATACATCTTCTCAGCATCTTTAGACACTGAAGGACATTTTGGTCCTAATCAAGGAACTAAAGTTCGCTGGATCAATGTTGAATTTCAGTATAACTATAACTACGAGCTTCAGGTATGTCCGGAGAGGGACTTTTTTTTTATAAACTTTACCGCACACTTTGATTTAATGCTACGGTGTAAATAAAAGCATACACAAATATATGTACCTGTGAATATTCTACAATACTCTTTTCTTGAAAGAATGCATTTCATTAACGGACAGGATCGCCATTGGATGTGCAAAACAACATAATATCATCTGCTAATGCAAACCCGCTACCGTTTCTCACCTTGTCTACAATAAAAATGCTTATGAAGCGCTCTTGTTCGGGTTCCATAGAAAAAAAGGAACTCTTATAGTTTCGACCTGTCTGTCTGCAAGCCACAGCGCATTTTGCAAAAATGATTTTTTACGCCCACCTTCCTTCCATAGAGTGCTGGATTAGAGGTGGGCACAATGGCACTTTAATGAACTGAATCATTTGGATAAGTACTTATAGAAGATCTATTCAATTGATCCGTTCAATTGGATCGCATTGTCACTATACTAGAACTGCTTTTATAATATGTATGTGCCGGAGCGAATATACCACAAGTAGACAGTAGCTCTAGAGCAAGCTATGAATTTGGGAAAGTATGTATGCGAAGTGAAGCTGATCTGAGGCCACCGTGCCAGCCCAATAGAACACATATTCGTATGCTCATATAAGCACTGCATTTTTGTTCTCAATTTCCTAAGTGTCTCTTCAATTTTGTACCAAATGGCACACAGCACATACCTCGTGAGAGTACGAAGTATCAGACTCAAACCGAATTCCATATGGAACTTACTTAAAACAGCAAAGCAGATTCAAGAGTCGCACTGTTTTAGACTAGATAAATAGTTCAGGAGTTGCATAGTTGATGGATCGTTGCATTTAGAAATTGAACTGAGAACGGATCAATAATTAAGCTCTCATTCGACTCATGTAACTGATTCTTTCAGTAAGAACGGATCATTCGCGAACACCCCAGCGCTACTCTAGATTACTCGGTACAAACACAAAATCGACACTCGTAAGCTTTTGATGCCACTCGTAAGCAATGATGCCACCAATTTCAAAAAAATTTAAATTATGTAAGGGTTGAGAATTACACAAGATATAAAGGTTCACAATGAACACCTGGACGTGTAAAAGCTGAGTCTATAACGAACTTTGTGGCAAACCGATGGCATTCCATATGAGATTAGAAAGATTAAAGTATATTTTTTGCAAATAAAGATTTACTAATTTATTCTTTGTTGTTTTCCAAAAGTTTTGTTCAAAATTTTACACGTTTATCAAATTTTCCTGGTGAACACTTTACTTTTCCGTTCTTCATACATTCCTGTAACTCAATACACATTTTTTCGAAATTATTAAATTTAAGACCAAAACTGACCCCTTTACCTTTTATTATATATGCTTCTTGCTACAAATTTTTGATTTAGTTATTGTATTATTCACAGCAGTACGAGTGCTAATTGAACGTTCTTCTTGATCTCAACGTATTATTACAATTACCTCAATTTTTTGTTTTCTTTTCTTAATTTTCAGGAATCCCCTGGCACAGATGGAGGAGGAAAAACGGGAACATGATTTGAAAATGAAAAAAATGGAAGCTGAAATGGAACAAGTATTTGAAATGAAAGTTAAAGAAAAGAAACAGAAGCTCAAAGACTCCGAATTAGAATTAACGAGACGGCACGAAGAGCGAAAGAAGGTTTGTATCGCTTTAGAAACTATATGTGTCTGATCACTGAGTGTGTGCGCTTGTGAGTTTTTAAATAGTAATCAAAATGATTTAGAGCATAATCCTTACATCCCACGATACTAATGTGCACTATAGAATTTTTTAGACTATTACAATACAAAACCTTTAGTACAGGTTTAAGGGATTAAGAAAAAAGAACAAATACGCGACGAGCCAATATGAAATTATTTTGAACACAAAGGATTAGTAAGCTCTTTTTTAATTTTTTATTTGTAATTGTTTTAGGCACTTGAGATCCAGATACGTGAACTGGAAGAACGAAGGCGTGCATTCGACCAAGAAAAGAAGGAATGGGAAGATTCGAACGGAATAACATTAGACGAACTCAGAAGGAGAAGCTTAGAAGCAAATAGTAAAGAGTAAGTACATAAACACACAGTTGATCATCATTCGTCCCTATTGTCTTTTTATTTATTTATTTTCCCCCTATAACGTGAGTGGAGCTAACTTTCTCCATTTCTGTTGTTATGGTTTGCATATTAACATTCGCCCTTTCTCATAACATTATCATCATTTCGCTTTTCAATTTCAATTATTTTATAAACTTTGGTGCAAAGTCGCGTTTTATTCTTAATTTCTTTCTCGTTTTATATTTACATTTTGTTTTTTTTCAATTATTCATACAAACTGGGATATAATATTAACATTGAGATTTCCATAGATTAAGATTTATATTTCCTTACGAGTGCAATCTACAGCATTTTGCTCTTAGTTGCAATGTACACAACTGAATTTTCCCTTTAAATTTAAATTGTTGACGTGCAAGTTAAACTAAAAAAATGCAGTAGAGTTTTCTTTTAATTTTAAGTTTTCAATTGTTATAAAAGTAGGAAGTAATTTGAAAATTTTTAGTACAAATTAATCTTCATAGCAACATGGAAATTGCATCGTTTAAAAAAAAGCTGCTTTTGAAAATTTTCAATGAGAAATTTGATAACTTTATTGTAATATTTGGAGTAAAATACTTTCTTTTTTTTAATTAAAAAATGCTCTAAAAACATGTAAGCATATTAATGGTGTGTTGTTTGGTAAATGCTGTTTGTCTTATCTGGCGTAGATACTCCTTTACCAAGTAAATGAGTTTTTTTCTGCAGTACTTTGAAATTAGAAAACTGTAAACATAAAAGTCACATAAAAAACACAAGATTAAATTAGATCAAGTTTTACTTTTACTTTACTTACACTAAAGAACTGACCTCCTACGATTTTCTGTGTCATTTTTGGGCAACTGTTGCTGTATTAATACAGCCGGGAATACGTAAATTTTTCCCTGTGTAATAGACACGCAGTAAATGTTACTTTGAAAGTCGAGAATCGTGGAAAATCCGTCGGTCCATAAATATTGCATTTTTGCGGTTCCACTAATGTTTCTACGTTAAAAGCGTCTTGCTTAGTCTAGTCGTGATATTCATTAATGTTTCCAGAATGATGCTATTTTCTTCAAATTTATTTATTCATCAATATCTATTTAATCCCCCTCACTTGTTCCAGCTCTTTTTCCAATCCTCGAAGCAATTCTTTTTGGTATGGCCTTGAGCTCTTCCAGCGATACGGTCTTTATCTCCTCAATCGTGACAAACCTGCGTCCTTTCACATGTCTTTTCAATTTTTGCAAGCAGGGGGCCAAGTCCGGTGAATACGAAAATTCACGAACAAGGAACGATGTATGAGCAGGTGCATTATCGCGATGCAAAAGTCATGAATTGTTTTGCCACAGATCCGGGCATTTTCTTCGTATTTTTTCACACAAATGGCGCATAACTTCAAGGTAATATTTCTTATTGACCGTACGATCTTCTGACAAGAACTCACGATGCACCACGTCATTGTAGTCGAAGAAAACAGTGAGCAAGACCACATTTAACCGAACTTGGCGTGCTTTTTTTTGCTGCCACACGTTTCATGCCCAAATTATCCGAAAAAATTGCATCGCATGAGCCAACCGATGTGCCGACGATGTGATTCGACGATTCTCTATTACAATTTTCTTCACTGCTTCAATGTTTTCATCGGTTGTTTACTTGCTAGGGCGTCCAGGGCGGGCATCGTTATTAACATCTTCTCGGCCTTCTGTGAAGAGCTTGTACCACTTATAAACATTTTTTTTATTGCTCAAAATAGATTCGCCAAATGCCACAGTCAACATTTTAAGTGCGTTGGGCCACTTAATTTTATTTTTGCGACGTTCTTTACTTTCACTTTACGAAGAAAGAACTAAAGCAATAGCTATAAACTCAATTTTCTGAAGCATATCACAACTCCTAACACACTTTCCACTACAAGCACCGTCTCATCATGGCCGCTGTAAAGGTTTTTTTGTAGGTAAGATATTACTTAAAGTAGAATGGACCCCTAAAAATTGTGTTTTTACGACGTTTCTGCGCCAACTTGAAGTTCAAGCAAAATAAAAAAAATCTAACCAAATGTAAACAAAAGCGAACATGTGTTTTCTTACTACTTTCAATTAAAATTGCTTAGTAATTGATTTTATTTATAACGATTTACAAATTTAAAGTTTATTTACTTCCTATCTGCAATCAAATATTTTGAAGAAAGTATCTTCTTCTTAATGACGAACTTAAACTTGCCCTTTAGTCCCCCACACTTCGTCCAAAACGTGATGCTGCTCTCACATACAGGATTTTTACACGGTACAGCCGTTCAGTTCTTTCTTCCCTTCTGGGGTTTTCGACGGCTTTTGTAAATTGGATTAATTCGTACTTGTCTAGTTGAACTCAATGACTTTGTTGTTTTCCTTTTCTATTGTTATTTTTAATACTTCTGGTGTACCGCAGGGCTCCCACCTCGAACCATTGTTAATCATTATTTACATCAATGATGTAAACTCGATTCTATCCCACTCAAATCCCAATCCGCACTGTATCAGACAATGCCAATTGCCTTCTTTTAAATTCTGACTTGGACGTCTTTCAAGTGTTCCATTAGCCAGCTTTCCCTAAATATCGACAAGTATACATCTATGTCTTTCTCTCGAAAAAGATCATCCTTTTACTTTAATTTCACCACAGATGGCTGTTCTTTAACCAGACTTACAAAGACTAAAGATCAGGGCGTCTGGTTTAATACCTATATTACTTTGGATGATCATTTTAATGCCATAATTAGCAGGGCTGTACTTCTGAGGAATTATGGCTTCTTTCATCGCACTAATTATGTGGTGAATGAGCTAATCAGATCGATGTCATGATTCTATTATTTCCGTTTTGATCGCATTGATTTTCATCTATCGCGAAATCATATAAGGAGTCAACTTTGATGAGGTTATTTTATACTTTTTGAATTATTTTCTTTAATTTTTTTTTAATTTTACCGTTTGTTATGCATGTTGTTGTAATCCGTACCTTGATGAAATTTTATTCAATAATTAAAATGAATTAAGGAGTTTTTTTGCATTTGCCTACTAATTTATTAATATCGTCGAAATATGATGTCTTCAAAATTTCTCTTGAAGTTTTTCCTAATTTCAAATGCTGTACTACTCTGCAACATAATTTTTTTCTCGGATATTTTTTAAATGAATCACACCAACATCTGGAACACTTAAAATAAATGCACTCTAAGAAGTATTTAAACTCGTTTAAAAAAATTTGCCTTAAAAGATAAGGCACAACTGAAAATAACGCGTAAAACTGCATTCGGTGAATATAAGTAAACATTTATTTACTTCCTTTAATCCGTCGTGAGGCATAGCATCAGTTTTTTCCTAACACCTGCAGCATTAAGCTTGTGTAACTTAATGTTTAATAGAATATATTAAACTCGACAAATGATTTGTATTTCTACCCTAAGTGCAAATAAATGTACCTATAAATTACGACCGACCTCTGTCGACGTGTTCCAATTACAAATATTGAGTTGGGTCCATTCTATTGAATTGAAGCTTCCTTTGTTTTGATATAATTGGCTTATTCTTTTTTACAATTCTGACCTAAACGAGAAATTTTGAGTTTCGATTAATTTTTTATTTAATTGTGCAAAATTCTCATGAAAATAAAGAATTTTACCGCCATGAATGGTGCAATTTCTATGTGAGGCAAGATGATTAATTCAATAAAAAAAAGTAAACTTGGCAAAATGAATACCAACTCGAAAACAAACATTTTACAGGACGGCGTCGGTGACATCGAGAGGCTCAGATGAATCAAAAGGACGTCGAGTTTTTGGATCTCTACTGAGACGTCACACAAGTTTTGGAGCTCCTGATGCCAACAGGGGCTCAACCGGAAACAATACAAATTCGTTGCCACCGACCTCCCATGAAGCTCATAACTAATCATTACAAATGAAATCCTAAACGTGACATTTTCCTGATAATCAAAAATTGATTGTTACTAATTTTTCCTTTTTTTTTGTGTGTGGTTGAATTCTTCTTATTTGTTGAAAATAAGCAAACCGTTAAACGTTGATTTGTTTTACGTTTAACACTATGCACAATTATAGACTAGTTACCTGAAAGAACAGATTTTCGTAATAATTATTTTATATGTAGTTTTTAAACTATTTTTATAAGTCCTTTTTTTCATTAAATTTAAGTTTTAGTTTTAATTTAGAATGTAATGTGAGTTATCCATCGCATTGTTGGACAATTGTTGCTTGTTTTCGGATGCAATTTTTCTTATAAGCAAAATAAGAACTTTTTCATTTAAATATTCGCAAATTAAAATTTATTTAAACTCGAAAATTCGAAAATCGATTTTTATTAAAGTAACAAATAACATTAACCTGATATTCGAACAATTCTTTTTTAGTTTCATTCGATTTAGCTCGATGGGAGTGAGTACTTTTCAAAAATAACATTTTAAAAATTGAGTCTGAACTTTTTTTCTACTTGAAAAGAGAATGATATTAGATACAAAAACAATGTACCAGACCTTGTTTTCGGATTTCCTACAGAAAAGTCTACTCGAGCATATTTCTATTTATCAGTTTTTACAATACTCTTCAGGTTAAAGTAAGAGCTTCTAAACTTTATGTTTTGGCCGCGTTTAGATCTATTTCCGACATTTTTGCAATTCTAAGAAGAAAGAACTAGAGGAAGAGCTGTACCGTGTAAAATTCCTATCCGGGAGTGGAGAGTGGAGTAGAGACAAAAGCATATTAAAAAGAGAGACAAATATATTTCGTACTGTCAAAAGTTGTTTACTTTTGTGCGTGGAAAAGTTTCCTCGAGTGAATGAAGTTAAATTTTGTTTATTAATTTGTTAACTATGTCCTGAATTAAACGAGAGGATTTTACCCCATAACTCCAAAGTAGAAACACCCTCGGAGTGTTGCTACGAAAGGGACTTTGACTGACGTTAAAAAACCGGTTCATAAGTGTTTTGCAGGGTTGAAAATTTGTATTAACCGGCTCAAGCAATACTAAATCAACCTGACACCAAAAATTTTTCGAACCCTAATGAGGAAGTTACGAAAATGGACAAAAGCAAATCAGGAAAAACTCAAGCAAAACCCCTACGATTCGTGATTGACACTCACAGGTGACCCTCTTGCTACCTCACTTCTCTCACCAAGAAAAAAAACAGGTTTTCGTCACTCATAGGGTAAAATCCCTCTCGTGTAATTCAGGACTAAGTTATCATTCCAATAAAATTATTAGACTATTCTGTGAACAGACTTTGCCTAAACAAACAGAATTTGTTTTAATAAAGCAACATGAAGTGTTCAGTTTTTTTTCGTGCGCAAATAATTAGAAATAAGACGGTGGGAAGTCGTTTTTCCTGTAAATACATTTCTCGAATTGCTTCTAAATTCATGCTGTAAACATGTGTTCAATTTATGGAAAAAAGCAAAAGTTTCGTAAGAATATTTGCGAGGCTAACGTGAAAACTGATTTAATGTTTTGGGTCATTTGTACTTGTGGAGGCGGCAAACAATTAAAAATTTTTAGGGGGCATCCATAGAAAATCTTAAGTAAGGTTCAATCAATTAAAACCAAAACTGATGGTACGTTTGACCTATAATATAACGTCAAAATTATCAGTTCAAATATTTTATTCAGAGAAGTTAAAATTCAAATTATTCTTTAACGGATTATCAAGATTTTAAATTTACTTTTGGCCTCACTTTAAATCTGACTTAGCTTACGCCTGTATTGTGGCTACCACTACATAGCCCGAAATTCTACTTCAAAGGAAATATGCTTCACTAAAATCGCGTTTCAAATCTTCCTCTAGTTCTTTATTCTAAGAAACAAATTTAAACTTTCCTAAATACTACTGTCATCGAATGAATCCACAAATTAATTCGTTTGAGTACTGCTTTGGAATTGCGAAGGTTTATATGAAAGAAAGTCTAATCCCACTGGACTAAACAGTAAAAAATAGTACAAAATGAAATATTGATCATATTGTCAATTTGTGTTAGCTTAAGGAGTTAATTTTAAAAGACATTCATTCCATTGACAATTTGAGACTTTTGTTGAATTTATTTTACTAAACGCCTTGCTCCGAATTAACAAGCAGCAAAATCACAAATTTAGAAAAGCACAATTTACTTAATATTATTTAAGACGTATAAAAATCACAATAAGACACACAAGTCAAAGCATAGAAGTACTTAAATATTGAATACTCATAAGTTAATGGAAACCGTTTTGAATCAAGTACTTAATTACTTACGCTTTTACGTAATTTAAAAATTAAGTTAATCTAAAAAAAATTAACAATGAGTTTGCACAATATCTTGGCATTATATGAAAAAATAAAATAAAATCAAACGTTTAGTAATATTCGTCGTTTCATTCTAATATTTGAGTTAAAAAGAAAAATATTTAATCTGACACCGAGAGAATAGCACAAAATTTTATTTAAAATTAATTTTGAAATGTTTCACTTTTTTTCGAAATTCAAATTCTAATAAAATCAAAAAAAAATTGACTAAAATTGAGATCATTGTTATGGTAGCAATTGCACGTTAGAATCCGATTGTCTTCCTGAATCACATAGATTCGTTGTAATTCATTCATTGATCACACCTTCCTTGCAGTTGTTGTTTTTGTACTACCAATTTCAGCAATATTAAAAGAAAAATTTATTATTATATCCCAGTATGTAGCCCACCCATAGTATTGTTTAATTGTTGAAAATGTTATTTTCTTAACAACTAATGTGACTGTGTGTGTTTTTTAAAAAGAAATTTAATGTTTATACCCCCCTCTAAACAGTTTGTGTTTTTCGTGTGCATAAAAATATTTCATATAATCATTGTAAAATTTTAGTTATCGACAAAAATTACACATCCTCCCGTATTTGTTGTCGCCACATTGCATGATACATCGCGTCTTCTTGTATAAACTAAAATCAATATTCAAAGTATTTAAAATTGTTGTCATTCATACACATCTACAATGTAAGCGCTATAAACAAGTGAATTTTGTTAATATTTATACGTGAGAAAAAGAAGTGTAGTTCGATTTAACAAACAAATTTCTTTACAAAAATAACTTAATGTAACACTAGCCGAAAGGGTATTCAAAATAAAATCAATAGGCATGTCACAAGGGTGAAGAAGTTCTCGCAAGATTTCCTTATTATTTTATTTCAATGATCCACAGCCGTTAATATTTTGGTAAAGGGTTGTATTGTTGGTTTGACAGGTAAACCAATCCCAAAAATACGAGACTAATTTTGATTTCTATTGCGCTAGCGAACTATAGTAATTTATTGAAAATAAAAAAAAACAAATATCAGCTACAAGAATAATGGGGTGATTTTCTTTATTAATTCCGAACGTTCGGAAAGTACCAAATGCATTTTTTACTCATTCCGAATATTATGTTTATTCCATTTCGTATTTCGCTGTTATCACCAATCAAGGGTTCGGAACGAAACGATATACGAACTGTTCTTAAACGTTCTCGGAACGAAATCTAAATTTTTTTTTTTAAATTTCGTTCCGGAGAGAATCTAAAAATGTCACTCCTGTGAAACGAATTCATTTTGTAAATAAAAAAAAACCTTTTTCGACACTGTTCCGATTAAATTTTTTATAAATTGTATATGGTAGCGGTGTAGAACAACTCAAAAAAACGAAAAATTTTACTTGAAAAACCTCATGGACTAGCGACGCTAGTATTTCAAGGCGTTCAACTAAAATTCCGAATCCTTTGTCTATGATAAAAAAAATCCAAAATAAACAGGCTAGTGTAACAAAGCTCAATACAGCATCTAGAGATAAGAGTTATGTTGGCAACTCCAGCAACTTAAGTGAATGTTGAAACGAGTTCTTCAACACTTAGGTATGTCCTAAATGAGTATAGACTTATGCACAGCAACCCAAGCCTGAAAACTTGATGTTAGTGCGCGTTAGTAAATTAATACATAACACAGTGCAACAATTTTCTAGTCATTGCTTCCAGCCCCAATGGCTCCAACGCCAAATGAAAGTAGTCCAGCCGACTAATATAACCCTTCCGTTGTTTGGCTATAACAGCTCGTATTTCTTTGTATGACCTCTAAAAGTTCACATATTTTTGGGCCAAGTTTACGACTTTTTGCCATATGGAAGTCAATGAAATGGATCAAGTGGAATTAAATATTTTAAACTTGAAAGAATTGAAATATCCTGATTTATTAGCCTTTTAGTGGTTTAAAATGCTCTTTTTTAGCCCATTTTTGGTACTTGGTACTTTTTCTGTAAACTTTTCGCATTTTGACCAAATTTTCGGAATGTAATTCGAATTAAATTAATTTTTTTATGAAAAAAAAAATTGCGCCTGCAGCACCCTACACGTGATAGAAGTGATACTTTTTAAACATGCGCGTTGCTCTCTCGATTTTATTTTATCGCCTTGTATTGAGTGTATACGTGGCCCTCTCTGCTCAATCGTGAACTCTACAGTATCGACATCGACCGAGGGTCGGCATGTGCAGCACCTACCTTAGACTTAGCGTATGAATGGGTGTACAGACGAAGGACCGCACAAAAGGGAGACGCGGATAGCCTAAATTGTGTATTAGATATACAATGTATAGCTGCTATCTTTCTCCTTCACTCTACGTTATATCTTCTCTGGCATGTAACGAAATGTGTTTAACGTGACGCGTCCTTGAAATTTCACTCTCAATTCTCGTCCAATTATCGAATTGCCGCCTTCAAAAAGTGATTATTTTTGTGCTTTTTGTTTATTTTTCCAATAAATTTAATGAAAAATTATGAAATACAACAATGCTAAGAAAGGATTCAACTATGTCTTTCGAGCTCTTTCCAATGCTGATTTAAGTGGGAAATTGTCGCTGTCATCGTCAGAGTTCGTGTCTGACTCAACCAGAAATTCGGGTTCTTTTTCTAAGAGTCCTCCACCGCCTCCTTCTTCTTCATGATCTTGAAACACACGTCGGGCGATATTTACTCTCGGGATCTGTAAATTGTTTTATATTGGTCTCATTAAAATGCGTTTTTCAAGCAACCAAAAATAAAACTAATCACGTTACGTTCTCCTTGTTCATCTGACTCCGTGGCCGATTGAAATAATTTAGATGATGGTGCAAATAGTGAATTTTCAGTGACATTTTTAAACCAATTTCCTCGTAGGCGAACTTAAATTCTTCAGTAAAAGACCATGTTTTGTCTTTAGTAGTGTAAAATGGCCACGAACGTAACAAAAATTGTTTATATTGCACACCTTTTTAGCGCCTGATATATTCGTCTTTCAATGCTAAACAGAACAAACAAATTTCAGTTCAGCGCGTTGCTTCAGTCCAATGAATGTACAGTGAGTCGCAAAAGTATCCGTACACAATTTTACTCTTAGTAAAATCACCTACAGCTTTTTGAAATTAAATCTAATTACAAATAGAGGTGTATATTTCCATCTAACGTTTTCAATTACAAACAAATAAATTTATTCAACAATACAGAAATGATATCTGAAAAACTAACGACTCATATAAACTTCAAGTTGTAGAAGTATTGGTACATTAATGTTAAAGACCTCTAAAACAGCGTCTGCGGAGCGAGAAATATTAAAAAATATTCTTACCGGCTAAAGTTCAGGAGCAGAACATTTACGTCGGGACAAAATAACTTCGTTCGTTAGCAAAGCAAGTTGTTAGTTTATTTAGTTTCTTTTCGAACCCCTGACACCGGTTCATTGGATAAAGCCTTAGAATATAGAACTGAAGGACGTGTCCTTGCCTGTACGTGTTTAAACATTTTTCTTATTGGCACGGTAAGGAACGGGATATCCGGGATTGTCGCCTGAGTTTGACAGATGGCAAACTCAAATTGTAGTCGCTAAAAATTTTGAGATAGCTTATAGACTTTAAAAGACAGATTTTTAAAATGAAGTGTGCAGTGCATTGTTGCAAAAATAATCGACGACGGACTCGTGGAATAACTTTTTTCAGGCAAGCATTCTCAGTTTGTTTACATTCTGAGGGATTGGAATTTATGTGTCGCCTAAGATATCCAGGGGCGGTCGGCCAAAATATATTTAAATTTCAAGGCTTATGTTTGCCCCGTCCCGCGAAAGTTCGTTTTTTTTACTATTGCTTTGGTGAAAACTATCACTAAGATACACTTCAACTACATGAAGAAAAATGCTTAATTTTTTGATTAATTTATTTTTTACTACTTAATTTTGATTACTTCCTGTAGTTCTGTGTTCTAAGGATAAAGTGAATAAGTGAAATAAACTGAAGCTTATTGTCAAACTACAGCCTATTGTAGATACAAGCCCGGAAAACATGACAGTTCGGTCATTTTACCACCAGTTTGAGAGTTTCTTACGCACACAAGTAACTATCTCAGTCACGTGATTCATATGAATTCTTTTTATTGGTGGTACTTTTTGGTACATTTTTCTCTTCGACTGTGATTCTCTCCAGATGAGAACAGAATTTTGACAGGAGTAAGTGATTCTCTCAAATAATTTTGACAGGAGTAAATGACTGCACACTACCTGTACTCTTTATTTGCATGTATATTCTTATGGCCTTAAAAGCTGAATATATTTGGTTTTACTGTGGTGCCAGTGTTACTTTTTCAAATTGGCTGGGTAATTTAGGGAGCCGGTTATCTAGTAGTAAGTAATCTTTGACACTGGCTTTACCAAAACTAAAGAGAAATGCTGATGTCATTGACGCATTTTAAGCTCAATGCTTCAAAAATAAAAAACCAACACAAGAGAGAGTCTTTCCATTAAAACACATGAAAATTGTACATGAGAAATTGTTTATCGTGTTCTCAGAACATTTGTAGGTTCACGTCAAGTAAATTTCAAGAAATACTACGAAAAAGTAGAATTTCTCAACCTTCTCCTATTCTTTACTGCAGCAAGTTTTGGTTTGTTTACACCACCTATGCTCAGCTGTTCGTGCCAAACTGTTATTAAAACGTTTATTTAATACCTTCATATTGGCTAGGCCGCAAAGATATTCGCGCTGGCCGCGAGTTTAACATACTTGGGAGAAAATTAAATTTAAAAAAAATCCATATCATTGCTTTCCATACGTTAGCCAAAGACGAAATTAAGCCTACCGATTAGACCCGCTCGCTTAATATCCTTAACCTATTTTACAAAATTGCAATTAAATTTTAATTGTTTTTACAATTATTGCTGAATACTTGAAAGGTATTCACGTTTATCGCAAGTAGTTGCAGTATTAAGTATATAAACCAATTAATGAAAGATCCTTGTTTGTGGTAAATCGATATTTTGAATATAACAAAAGTTTTTCATTATTGTTAGTGTTAATTATAAAATATTTTGTAGCGCTTATATTGTAGTTATAAGGAAAGATAAATAATACCTCATAATGACTTCGTTGAGAATATTATTACATTTTAAATATTTATAGCCAAATTTATAGTTAATAGTTTTATTTATCACGAATTAATTAATACGCTTGAAATAGCAGTCGATAGTTGTGTAAAAAAAACCATTTAAGCGACACTGTACAAGGACAGAATAAAGCTAGATGAGTTTTAATTCAGTGTTACATAGTTGTGTCAGCTGTTTTATGTATTATAAATAGGTTTACTATATTAGAATTGTTCCATTACCGTTCAGACGTCAACTTTTGTTGCACACGGAAGCAGGAAAAATTTGTGCTCGTTACTGCTTACCCTTTTGTGAGTACTATATCTGTGGTCACAGGGAAAAACTTGGTAAGTCGAAAAATGACCAAAATGAGATAAGTGTACTGTGGTCATCTCCAATGTCTTATGCGCACTGTTAAGAAGTTGGTAAGGTGGGGTTACTTGGTAAGTGATAAAATTGTACTTGCTCTCAGTAAAATCGACTTACTACATTTTTTCGAATCATCAGCTATTTTCGACTTAACAAATTATTCCCTGTTACCACAGATATATGCACGATGAATGTGCGATCCTTGCAGCCCGATGAAATATCAAATTTGACATTTGCCTTCTGAAAGTAATTTGCTTCCCCTGAATGCAACGCAACTATGCAGCAATCATACTGCAGTGAAATGTCAAAATCGAAACCATCAAACCGCAGAACAGAGTTTTGGTAGTTGCGTCAGTGCAAAATTTTGGGCAAAATTTGTTTAATAAAGATATTAGGTTTGTCTTAACTCAAAAGTTTTTAGCCAAAATAAAAACTTTTCGCCCCCACTGCGTCTGTTTACTGCTTAGAAAAATTTTGGACACGACTGATCTCTTCCTTATCCAAATTTTTCGCATAATGAAACGTGTACATAATAGGTCTGTATGCTCCTTCTGCGTAAAAAAAAGCGTGGGTAAAACCAAATGAAAAAGTCCTTCTGGTTCAAGGGATGAAAATGAGAAAGTTCACAGACGATTTTTGGTTAAATCAATGGCAACTGAAGAAATGTCAAAAGTAAAGTTCAGTGCAAAAATCAATGGGCTTACAAGAAACCGCAAAAATAAATAAAAATGAATAACAATTTACTTTAAGTTAATAGTTCCCCGTGTTTATTAACATTTTTATTTATAAGCAACTCTATCTACTTCTTCTTCAATTTCATGAAATAACACGATTTTATTCCTCAACTTCTTTGGATATTTACTCCACCATAGAATTATTGACAGCATCAAATAGCACGGGAAACACATTTAAAAAATAAAGGAACATGCTTTCTACTCAACACTTCCATTGATAGCTGTCAATTTCTAATTTATTTTGAAAGGATTTTATGTTGTTTGAATTCATTGTATAGTTTTTGCGTCGCTATATAAATTCTTCAGCACGCACGTGCACCTATGCGATAGAAAATTTGCAGGCATAAAAATGCAAAGAGAGGCAGTTCCTTACTTTAACTGTTTAAGGAGTTTGTTCATAAATCTATACCAAATGCAATTGCATGGATGCTTTCTTTCAAAAGGGCATTTTAGAAGTTTTTAGAAGTTTAGTTTCAACAGTGAATTTCTTCTGGAACAAATTTATATTGCTTGCCGTTGAGATAAATTATTCGTCTCTTGATTGTATCTAATAGATTTTCTAGGTCATGTTAAGGACTGAACCTCAGACTTACGCAGATAATGCCAATAAGTCAACTTATTTCGAAAAAAAACTCATTGTTTGTTCCACAAATTATTACGCTAACACCTAGAAAGTTGCTGCTTAGTTATGAAGCACCTACTTGCCGCAAATCATGTATGATGAGTTATGTCCTTTATTCAACAGTTGTGACGTTTTGCTTTATTCTAGAGTTTAATCTAATTTTATATTTTTCATTAAAGCAATTTGTGGGTCTGGGTTTTATTTTTCTTTTTTATTTGTCCTTTCCGCACTGCTAGGCACTTTGTAGAAACCAGCAGTTATCTGTAATGTGATGATCTCACTTGCCTTGATATCTTGTCTGCATAACTTTTATATCTTGGTGAAAGCGTTCCCTCTGTTCCTCGCTATAATCTCCTATGTTGTAGAGATGGGCAAAATGAGTCTTTTAATAGATTGGAACCTTTGAGTTCGTGTCACTTAAGGAATTCCTTCTGCCAACAAGTCTGATACCATAGTTGGTTTCCAACTCACAACCAACACTACGAGCAAGTACAGTGCCATGATGTCACAGTTTACATTCGCAGTCAGTCCATTCATCGCACACGCTAGGCAGCCCAATCATCCAGCAGCCACAATTGCGCTCACTGCCCATGCCAAGCTCAGCAGTAGATAGAAATTATTTAAAAATTTACGATGTTTGGGTCCGTGGTACACTGTTTTGTTCCAGTTCCTGTTGTGTGTATGCTTGCGGTATGATTACTAATGAACTTGGACTAAATCAATGAAGTAAATCATTGCTTGTTTGCTTGCTGTGAGACAGACTCAAAGGTTACATGTGAACGAATCTCTACTATGTCTGGGAATCTACCCAGGTGGCTGTGGAGAAAGTGAATTTTTATGCTCATATTTGCTTCTAAGATCCTTAAGCTTTTTTTAAACTTATAAATTTGTTATCGAAGAAATTTTCTACCGATACTGAACCACTCCAAGCCACAGCTTCCACAGTAATCATTACATTTATAAAGTTCGCTCATCTTTCATCAAAGTTCGAATTTGAGAGCCGTCAAAAATTCCGACTTTTAGCTTTTCCATACTCAGCTTAGGAAATGTTTTAGAAATATATGTAAAGTATTCTCCGTTCTTTTCCAGCGCTCTGACGATCCACGGTTAAGGATTATCTCAAAGGTTACAATGTTCCCAGTGATTCTGATATTCTTCTTTGAGTTTGGTTGAATGAGCAATTGGGATGGATGCATATCGCTTTCCATTGCGCAATAAAACAAATTTTAAACTACTTTTGGAGCTATCAATAAAGAGCCTCCAATCAGTAGAAGATAAGTGTACCATAATGACCCATTGTGAAATGTCTAATATTAACTTCCTCATATTATTACAATGGACAAGCTCTTCATTGTCACTTAAATATGGTAAAATCTCCTTTTGCCTTGTTCTATATGTTGTAATCGTTACTTCTCTCTCTCTTCCTTGTTCCCGTAATACCTTTTGTGTCATGGGGCGGGAGAATAACTTCACCCGATTCGAGACAACTATTGCAAGTGGACCTACAATTTGAAGTGGACTCCGAACCACTGGCATTTTCTCTGCAACCCCGGGATGGAAGTTGAACACTTTATTACTAACTCCACTAACGACTTTTTGTTACTTCTGGTTGCAGTAAATTCTTTTCCGTCAGGCTTGACGTTTTTCCTACATATTCACTTCCACTTGTATCTGAAGACTGTATTGAAGGTTGTGAAGTCTGCTGGCATATGTTTCAGTTATGAGGTGTAAATAGGCCGAGGAATTTCTTCGTTGTGTAACATAGGACGATTTATAGACTCTAAACCAGGATATTCCCATGTTTTAAAGCCGTTGGCGTCTACTACGCAATCATCGAAATGATTTTTGAGTTCTCTCCAGATAATGGGGATACCGAAATCTTAATCTGAGCGTTCTCCTTTCTTCCACAAGCGCAGACTCAATACAAAACTTACAAACCTTATAAGGAACCCATGACTTGTTTTAGTATAAACCTCCTTCACAAAGTCTGTGATATTCTGGCTCTGTTTTACTGTTGTATACGCACCATATCGGAATTTTCTTCGTGATTAACTAGTATTTCTGCGGATAATTAAGGAAGCCAATCTTCTTTGTTCAGCTGTGCAATAATTAGAGAGTCAACAGCAATTATTCTGTAATCTTTATAGGCTTTTTGGTGTAATTTGTTGGAAGCATAAACGATCATAAATAAACGAAAAGGTAACATTTCGACACTAGCGACTGTTATTATGCTTAGCAATTTCATTATGACTAAAATAAAGTATTTAAATAACTATAAATTTGGCTAAATTGCTCTCACACAAATTCAAACCCAACAAATATATCTATAACGAAAAACAATAATAAAAAAATCAAATATTTATTAGCATCAACAAAACAAATATACTTTTTTTCAGAACCGTCGACGGGAAAGAGAAGAAAGACAAGAAAAAGAAAGGTTTATTCTAGGGTCTAATGGGTCAGTAATCTCTTGGGGTTATCATAGCAAAGCAAACAGTAAGGTTAAACGAATTCGTGCAGTGATTTTGCAACAAGCAACAAAACAAATTCCTTAAATAACTTAATTAGCGTAAATAGAATTCCAAAGTCGAGTAAGCGACTGAATGGTAAAATAACAACAGCGAGAAATGCTTAATTACCTACCTATACCTACACAAAGTCTATTTTATTTCGGTTATATATTTTTTGTAAATGTATAAGTATCTAATTGTAAGAAAATTTTAATTTATTACAGTTAAGTTAAAATGTGAAAACCATATTCAAACTATGAGAGATTTTTATTGAAACAAAATAACGTTAAGATAAATTTGTTGAGATTTCGGTGGTAAGGATTGCAAGATCTGCGGTGGAATTTATCCATACATTTAGTGGCTTGATTATTGTATCCCAATCAATTGCCTTTCCTAGAGTTTGTAATGCTTAGCTCTGCATAAAACATTTGACATCATCGTTCGATGTGCAGCTATTTTTCATTAGCCCGCCACAAATCTTGCTCGCTAACCGCCGGAATTTAATACGAAAAACTGTGCAAAATGTACATTTATTAGATACATAATCAAATAAATTAAAGCTACGCAAATATAACGCCAAAATTTTTACGAAATATTAAGGCAGTTCTTGTGATTTGTACATTATCGTTTTCATTAGCTAGAAAAATATTCGTCAATCTTGAAATTTCCATTAGTTTCGAAACAATTTTCGTGCTGATTAGCAAGTTTTCACATTTAATATATTTGCTCACTATATATATATATGTAGTTAAAAGTACTAAATTATTTATAGCAAAAAAAAATCACGTAATTTGGTACAATTTACAAAAACTGTCCTATTGTAAGTTTTAGCATTTGCTTGCGAAGAAGTTTTGCAAAAATGAGTGCTCTGATAGTGTTCTTTTTTCTCCTTGTTTAGACACAAGAATTATTCTAATTTCTTTCATTCATAGAAAGTCGAATTGCACAATTTTGTTCAGAAGACGATGACGAAGATAAAAAAAAAACGACTTAAAACAATTTAATCTAGAAAATAGAAATTTTTTATAAAGATAAAAATCAAACAAATTTAATAAGCAAACGAAAAAAAAATCAAATGACAAAAATGCTTTCGCATCATCATTCATCGTGTCATAACTTTAGTTAATTTCCGTATAAGTCTTAACGAATAAGGTTCGGTAATTGGTTCACGTTAATTTGCTAAAACACATCAACAAAATTTACGTTAAAAAAAACTGATTTTCGTCGACTACATTAGAACAAAATTAAATGCTTCAAAATGTAATTATTGCGCAAGTCCTAAACGAGGTAAATCCAATTTAATTATTTTGTAAATTATTTAAAACTTGAAATATATAAAGTATTTAAAAAGAACAATTTATTGTAGAAGTTTTAATAATAATAATAAAAATATATACACAGAATTATAGCATGTCTTTACTTCATTAACAATTCCGACGGCCGACGTTTCTTACTACTTCTTGGAGAATTTAGAAGCTGAAAAATTCAAAAATTTTAAATTGCTCAGAACGCTGTCACTTCCAGGAGATATACACTCGAATTCGATTAAAGGAGAAGTTCGCCGATCAATGCCCATTATCGACCAGACCGAGCCATGTTCACGTAAGTTGTCTCTGGTTTTAAATTATATTTGAAAATAATTAAATCTAATTTATGAATTTGAACCTTATGCACGCACACATTTTAATGACCTGAATTATTTTAAGTAAGTAAGTTCATTTTCCACAAAAAATGCTATTAATTTACAAATTTTACTAATTCAAATTCTTATACCTAAAACCTTTCTCTGACATAATCCACCATATTTCTATTACATTAATTATTTCTAATTTGGCGTGGAAGTTCATTATTTAATCTATATATTTATGAATTTTGGTCAATCTTCCTTCTAAAACCTGGCAGTCTAAACTGGTCCGAATCTCTTAAGGCATATGACTGACACTCACCTACATATCTAATGTATCTACTTAAATAAGAGGGAACAAGATTATTTTTAATTGAAAATGCAAATATAAGCATATTCGTCACAATTCCTTGCTTAACACTCAACCACTTTAAAGTTCTTACCATAAAATCAATGCTGGCATATCTATTACATTGCAATATTCATCTCATTGCTTTATTCTGCAGTTTCTGCAATTCCATTTGTTGTTGATTGCACAAGTATAAAATTGTAGAGCAATATTCGAAGAGCGGCTTAAGGGGGTAGTACCGGTTATAAAGGTAAAAAACAGCCTAATTTTCAATATTTTTTTTCTCGGCTCCTTTATTATATATCATTCTCAAATTTTTCACATACTTTAATTATATTTTCAAGATAAAAAAAATTTCTTTTTTTTGCCAATTTTTTTTCACATTTATAGTGGGCGCTAAAGTTGGTACCTCAAAAAATACCTCGTCCTATGGCGAATAGTTAATCTCAGGAATGAAGAATCTGAAACAGAAAAACTAAACGGCATTTAAAAGAGGAATGTTTCTTACGTGGTAATTTACCACAATATTTGAATAAATGATTAAAAAAAAATGGCGGCTGTTTGAAAAAATTTGTTGAAAAATCGCTTCTTTTTCACTTTGTTTCGCTCGTCAAATTTTGTTGTATTGACTTCTGGCCTATATTGTGGTAGATTACCACACAGGACACTTGAATAAACTATCACACCAACTTTGACCTAAATCGGTTCGGCCAATCCGGAGATAAGTGTCCGCCATTTGAATAAACCTCATTTTAAGAAAAACGCGTTTAAATTTTTTTTCCGATTTATTTATTGAATATTATTAAAACTTAAACTACTGTAATTTTTTTTTTTTTGAATTTCTAAATAAAATTTTGAGAGGTGATTTGTGAAGGTATGTATAAGGAAATGAGAAATGCAAAAAAAAAAAAACCTTAACCAGGTCATTGTATTCATTTATTGCACATAAAAGTGATAGGGCTTTTTCATAAACGCAGATTTGCGCATCAACTGCACAATTCATCTAAACATGTATTGCTGAATTATGCAGCTGCACTGCAAACCTGCGTTTTTTAATAGACCCATAATCTAACCCTAATTGTTCGCATAAAACCAATTTTCTTTGCCAACTTCTTACAAATACATTTAAGGGGTTAGGCCACTCTAGAGGCCGAAAAAATAAGCTTTTTTGGGGATTTTTTTTCAGAAAAACTACAAAATAATTCCAGATTACAAAAAAGGGAGTTTATCGTAAATATCAGTGACTATATACAATATTTTTTTTAAAGCGATTAATTACAAAATGGCATCGTTTTTCAAGGGTCCACGGCCGGACAAACAGCTCCTGTAATTTTTCAGTTATAATGAGCGAATGAATTTTTTTTCGATTGTATATAACAACAGCTATAAAAGTACGTAGGATTTTTTCGATATATAAATATTTGCCCAAATGGTGCACTTCTAAAGTGAAAAGTTTAAAATTTGCCTAAAAAATCGTCAGAAAATTGTTAATAACAAATGAACTATGCAATATAAAAAAAATAATCCTACGTACTTTTCTAGACAATGTAGTTTTAAAGATAACTTCAAAATTTCAAGTGAATCGGTTGAAAACTGTCTGAGTTAAGTTTCCGGCCAACTAGTAGAAAATCAGGAATAATTTTGCAATACCTTTAATCTTTAAATTCGAAAATCGAGTACTTAAAGGTTTTTCCCGGCTATAATGTTTTGGGACATCATTTTTGAGGTCCTAAGGGACCATTTAAAAAAATAAAAATAAAATCGATTTTTCGAAAATTCTATAGTGGCCTAACCCCTTAACATGATCACAAAATTCCAATTTGTTTTCAATTACAACTCCCAAGTATTTCATTTCTTTCACTTGTTCTATCATACAGTTATCCACACATAAATTTTATTGTACATCCTCATTCAAACACATTTTGTCTTAGATATATTTAATTTCAACTTATTTGCTTTTAACCATTCACTTAAATACGCATTCACAAGTCTTCCTGAATCATTCGTTTCCCGTCTTCTATGTTATTACTCGACACGTACAGTAAAGCGTCGTAGTCGAAACGTGCCAGCCTACAAAGTATCAAAATAAACACTGAGGAGTTTATTGTTTTTATTATTCAGAAGCTATGTTCTCCACATTGGTTTTTGATTGACACCAATATTTAATTTATTCCGAATATAATTGTTCATTTTCAGGTCCAATTTTTGTTTAAATATGTTTCGGGTTTCACGATATCTATGTCAATCGTATTGCCATTAGGTATGTTCCCGTACTTGCAGAGATTATAAACGCTTCGAAAAAAACTGCGGAATACTGCAGAAAAATGTTCCCGTATTCACTTCTCCAAGAACATTCTGCCTAGGTCACAACTTCCCCTCCTACAGAAAACTTAAGAATTCTGCAGCAACTTTGACCAGCTGCAATATGCTTAAATCTTCTTTTTGGCACAGTGACAACTGCCCAAACGTCAATTAAGTGAAATTGAAATTTGGAATCTAACTTTTATAAAGTTGTATTTCGTTCCCCACCACATAAATAAGTAAACTGCAGCCAGCTGCAGCTTCAAAAGTACGGGAACAGACATATTGTGTTAATAATGTACGGTTCCTCAGTGTAATCTTTTTACATTTTGAAGATATACAGCAAATACAATACAGGTAATTCTTGCACCAAATGTCCTAAATCTAATTTCGATTTCAGTGTTCCCCTTCTGTTCTTCCAAATCTTACATTACGTGCTGCAGGTATGCCCTGAATATCAAAGCCTCCAGTATTGTTTGTACAGTACAGTACAGTACAGTACAGTACAGTACAGTACAGTACAGTACAAATATATCATGACTCTTGACGCAGTGAAAGAATTCCGAAAAATGAATTCCGTTCCTGGTTGGTAATATTTTTTCATTTTATAGATTTTTCAGATCCTATAAGAAGAGGAAAAATACTGCTCCGTAATCTGGAGAATTTAAAATATGCCTTAACCGAAATTTGTGACACTAGACCCTATGTAATCACAAATATCTGAAACTGCCATTTAATATATAAGAAAATTAATCATTGCCTTTTTCATTATTACTTCGTTTCAGTTAATGGTCCAAAATAAGATAAGAGTGGACGAAAACTGCATTTTAGCTTTTTAGCAAGTGAAAGAGAAAACCAGTAAATTGACTACGAAAAATTTTACATTAAATTCAAATAGAGTATATTACACGTTTATTCTAATACAAAATTGACAACTCCATTAATTTGTCGAAAACAGGCGAAATACCCTATTATACTTTGCAGAAACACCTTTTCTAACAGCTTTACAGGTATACTTTCGTTCGAGCAAAATATCCACCATAATTTTGATCGATTTAAAATGCATAAAATTGTTTTGTTTTTCGGCCAGAAGATTCCCATATTTTTAGGAAAACCACAAATCACAATACCCTGTGGCGATTGGATCGATCTAGGAATCTCGTTTACTTCCTGAGCCAAGCCCGAAAATTCAGGAAGAAAAAGGTTTTATTGTAATTGTAGCGTTTGAATCGGCCTGGATATCTCGTTAACTTATTGAGTCAAGTCCAATAGAAGAAGAAGAAGATCCAAAGAGAAATTGGTAAGGTATTTTGCGCTTTTTAAAAATTAAAAATAGTTTATTTGGTTCTTGTATTTTTTAGGTGTTAAAAACTTTTTTCCTGCATTTACGCATCTTTCAACATTGAACGGAGTACACACAACTCGCTTTCGGAGTCGGGACAAGCTGCCGATGGACAACATGAAAATTGTACACATTGATTATGAAGGAGTTTCTATTAGCTTCAAGATTAAAAGTCTGCTGCACTATAGGATTGGAGAAATATTTTTGGGATTGATCCAGCTTCCAACTTGCATGCCTCTGTAGTTCTCTGCGAAAAGATTTCACACTTGAACAAAAAATAACAGTGGAGACGTCCTTAGCGGAGTTGGAAGGAAGTTCTGTAAGCGAATTCGGCTGCTCAGGATACTGAGCTAAGGTAAATGGACAATGTTCAGGTGAAGTAGTTATATTTGTTAACTTTAGTTTTCTTCTAGGAAAGTGAACATTAATAATTCAATAAAACTCGGGAAGTTGAGATTAATACCCAGCGGATTACTGCAAAAGGGTCCATCGCAACATTAGAAGAAATCGAATTTAATAGGGTTGGAGATATTGACGATGAGAAAATTAACTTTTAATCTATATATCAGAATTTAAATAGTTTTGCCTTTAGTAGTCGTTATTAGGGCACGCATGTTAAGTTTTAGTTTATTTACATAAGCGATTGCTTTATTCAATGAATCTAAATAGATCCGTTCACATAGTTTGATGCCTAATTTCGTAATCGTAGTAATTTGAATTGGTATGGTGTTTTAATTTTGTTCAAAAAAAGTTGGTGAATAGATCTATTTGTTGAAAATGTCTCGAATACGTCAATTGATTCGAAATAAGAAAGGTGCTTTTATTGTTGTTTGCAAACAGAAGTTAAACTACAATTTCAACTGCAAATTGAAAATGCTTATTTTGATTAATTTTGCTCTTGTTATAAAATAAATATTCAAAACTGTACTAAATACAAGGTGAGAGCCACATTAATCGCAAACTTTTGACTTGATGATAGTCGAATCGTTTTAATTGGTTGAATTATTTTAGAACACGAAAAACGACTTAAAATCTTATAAAAATTGCATTATTTATTGTTAATGTGTCGGAGAGAGCAGAAGACATGATAATTTTATCATATTTTAAAGTCGTTTGGTTTTTTGTTCTGCAATTTTAAATTTTGGATCAATTTAATTCCAATTTCAACATCTTTTTGGTTTTAAATATTATTAATAGGTATATAATGTATTTAAAATAGTTGTTCTAGCCTTGATTTAATAAATATTTTAATTAAAAAGGAAAATTTGCGTTTGATTTGTTCGAATTTGTCAATTTTACAGTCATTTTCAGTTAAAATGCGATTTTACCAATTTTTCAAACGCCTCGAAGTATGCAATCTTAGCTGGTTCGAATCCAGGGTAGCAGTGCTTGAGTGCACGTGCACTTAAAAATTTCGGCTCCACAAATCACCGGTGCACGTGCACTCAAGCACTGCTACCCTGGATTCGAACCAGCTAAGATATACATATATACATATGTCTACAAAATTGCAGTTAAAAATGTGAAAAATTGACTAAGTTACAGCGATTTTAGTGAGAGCAGGTAGACCGATTGTTTTCTGCGTGACCTCCCGATCGGAATGTTACCCGGATTAAAGCTGCTGAGGATCGCATTGAAACAGTTCATCACAAAATTAAAAAAGTCACCAAGACCCCTGGAGATGAAGAGGGAGAACCGTCATATGGTCCAGGACTTGATAGTTTAATATAGGTATGAAAATTTTACAAGATATATGATTTCATTGCGAGAGAAATGGACTAAAAACTTTAAACGCGTTTTTCTCGAAACGACTTTTTTCGAACTAGTCGCATTGATAACTCGGACAATTCTTAATCGATTATTAATTTTTTTTTTTGTTTTGTTCGTCTTAGTAGTGGCTAAGGTTGTGCGTAACCGATTCATGAAATTTTGTTTTTTACTATTTTTTAAACTGTTTGAAAACAAAAAAAAAACGGTCGAAAAAGTAAAAATATTTTCAATCGGTCGCAATTTTGTGAAAAATAAAAAAAAATAAAAACGGCTACGTACAACGATAACGACATCCATACAGATTATAATGAATTTTTATTTTTTTTTTTCATATCACCAGTTTTTGAAAAATCGATGCGACCATGGAGGGTGAATTTTTTTTCAACCTCTACGGAATCATTAATATTGTTAAAACTATGTAAGATTTTTCAATAAAAATGTGTGGAAACATTATTCGATGTGTACTTAATAAATTAAAAAAAACCCGATCCAAAAATTCCTTTATTTACCCGGTCAAAAAAATTCTCAAAAATCACTAATTTTTTCGGCCGTCACAGTGGCTATCCCCCTTAAGGCAAAAAAGGGTAACTACAAAACAAAAATAAAAGTCTCTGTCCCCATTCTCAGTTTGTTTATATTTAGAGGGAGTGGAATTTCTGTGTCGCCTGAGATGTCCAGTGGCGGTCAGCCAAAATATATTTAAATTCCAAACTTATGCTTGTCCCGTCCAGAGAAAGTTTGTTTTTTTACTACTGCTATGGTAAAAACTACCACTAAGATACACTTCAACTACATGAAGAAAAATGCTTAATTTTCTGATTGTAAGGGCACTTCCTGTAGTTCTATAATCTAAGTCCTAAATTACACGAGAGGGATTTTACCCCATGAGTGACGAAAACCTGTTTTTCCTTGGTCAGAGAAGTTAGGTAGCAAGAGGGTCATCTGTGAGTGTCAATCATGAATCGTAGGGGTTTTGCTTGAGTTTTTCCTGATTTGCTTTTGTCCATTTTCGTAACTTCCTCATTAGGGTTCAAAAAATTTTTGGTGTCAGGTTGATTTAGTATGCTTGAGCCAGTGAATACACATTTTTAACCCTGCAAAACACTTATGAACCGGTTTTTTAACGTCAGTCAAAGACCCTTTCGTAGCAACACTCCGAGGGTTTTTCTACTTTTGCACAGAAGAAAATTGCCGTGAGTTATGGGGTAAAATCCCTCTCGTGTAATTCAGGATTAAGGCTATAGATGTGAACAACCTCTTTTCGAATCAGAGAAGTGGGGAAAGATTTGAAGTTTTGTTACTCGTTCGTCAAACTTTCAAAGTGTGTTGTGAAAGTCTTTTAAAAACAAGAATTTATCAGGGCGAAAGTCTGAATATTATTTGTAGGTGTAAGAATTATTCAAGATATTTTAGTGTTATTAATTGTTGTATGTATTTCTATAAAAAAAGAATACAAATTTAATTATGAAGTGTGCTGTAAACTGCTGCAAAAGTAATCTCCGCAGAACACGAGGAAACTCTTTTATTCAGGGAAGTATATGCTACATATATTTATAATCTTTAGGGTCTATTTCTTTAAAGTACTAATAGTAAATTAAGCAACAGTCATTTCTAGTGCGAAATGTTCACTATTTTGTGATTCGCTACAGCTTTGCTTACCTTTTTTAATTTAGGCAATTTAATGTCCCCCTCGTTTTCAAAGCACATCTTTTTAGACTAAATTAGATCTTTTTTAAATGTAATGTAAGTGAACATAGTTATGAAAGGAAGTAGTATTTTTGGTTTAAAATTATAAATAA
Organism: Leptarthrus brevirostris; assembly: GCA_964036015.1. NCBI lineage: Eukaryota > Metazoa > Arthropoda > Insecta > Diptera > Asilidae > Leptarthrus > Leptarthrus brevirostris. Next base: position 1,657,654 of record OZ038372.1, on the reverse strand, counting down.
AATATTTATCCAATCCACAGTTTAGAATATCTACTTTCAAATGGCCCTGGAAATTTTACTGGAATTCATCGAATTAATTAATTTTGAGCATTCTGAAAATTGACTGGAAATGAGGCCATTGCAACGGTTTTTCGTCATTTTTTTTCCATTTTTCCAGGCTCCAGGGAACGGGAACACCAACTAGACCACCATTTTCTGACATGCTCTTTCGAATGGCATCAACATTTTTGCAAAAAAAATTTCACTCAAAATCGACAAAAATCACTGGCCTATAGCCCATGATTTTTTTGGTGAAAAAAATTTTTTGTTACGAAATCAAATTAAAGGGGTCTCATTCGAAAGAGGACGCCAAAAGCAATTAGTTTGGAAGGTTTCACTGGATCTCAATTTGACGAAACTGGAATGATTTCTGTATCTCCTGGAAGCGTTTCGTTGATGAGTCATTTTTCATTCAATGTGCGATTTGCAGCCTGGAAAATTATCCCAATCCACAGTTTAGAATATCTACTTTCAAATGGCCCTGGAAATTTTACTGGAATTCATCGAATTAATTTATTTTGAGCATTCTGAAAATTGAGAAGTACGGGAAGAGACCTAATTAATTTTCAGAACTGTCAATTCCTTAACCAACACATATGACCGCTTATACGAATTAGAAAGGGAAAATTTCTCTTATAACAATTACAATATTGATTCTCCCTCACTGGTTTTTGACAGATAGCATTTACTGTTTGACAATTAGCATTTACTTTACCATACAAAAATGCTAGAACATTGCCAGACTATTTCGTTCACCAGGAAATTTCGAGAGCTGTTCTATTTAGTATCTATTCTATGCCTAAAGAGGAGGAATAATGGGCACGTATCAATTCTTCCCTAAGAAGAATCTTGCAGTTGCAGCACATTAAACTGTTCAATTTCGTTACAAAAAAATTTTCCGCCTAGAAAAATAATAGATTTCAAGTGAAATAATTTGGGCGATTAATAACAACACGTCCAAAATAGGGGCTATGTGATTTTCTCGATCGCTGGAGCGTGAAAATGTGAGAACATTTACAAAAAACCCTTAAAAATTATTCAACTTCCTGGGCAATAATAGTCGTACATTCCCATCCATCGGATTGACGGAAAAGGTACAAATTATAAGATTCGAATAACGCACTCAATCGTCACTGGAGTGTTGGAGTTAAATACCTAAGAGTAAAAAAATAATGAAAATATTGGAGAAGTGAATTGGAAAGGAGACTTTTGCATCGTCGCATTCTACGTAATAATAATAATAATACATACAAGAATAGTAAATAAATAAAGTCACATTTCACACAATATATAAATAACAAGGCCAATGTTAACCTCTAACAAAAACGAAAACTAATAAAAATCATTAAATGCGCCAGTCAGCCAGAAAAGGCCAGGTGTCGAGGTGCGTTATCTAGTTGTGCTGAGAATTGCACAGTACCTAAACAGGTGAGTCAGTTATTTTTTATTCACAGCAAAACTAAAAGTAAGGTAAGAGGCCATTAAAGCGCAATAGTCGACGTTAAATTTATTTGGAATGCGACTGGATTAAATAATTCTCGTGGCTCACCTTGACAGTGAACATCACCGGATGCTGAGATAAATGGAAACCACAACAAAAACTGAAATTAGACATTGAAGAAAGTGGTTTGGTGGTTACCAGCCACAGTAGTAAAAGTGTTGGCGTAAAACCACAAGACAATTGATGGGAATATTCCCACTTCCTGAGATTAAGCCACCCTTTTTAAATTGGCAGTTAGAGTCAAGAATGAAGTTATTTTTTTTTTAGAAATCAAGTTATCAAATGCCTGGGAATTATTGGTGGAGCAGATAGGAGTAAATATTATATTAAGCACTTTAAAAGATAACAATAGACAATTTTAATTCATTGATAGCTTTAATACAAACACTTTGCTTATCACATTTGCTATCCCTCTTAAATCAACTTGTAGAGTCTTTGTATTAATTTTGGTTCGGTTTTGTTGACACTTTCGTGGAGTATGCTATCGCTTCTTCATAACTGGGCGGTAGAGATACCGATAGATAGTCAGGTAGTTGAAGGGTAGATATTTTATCGAAAGAGTCTGGCGTCAGAGTGGCTATAGGCACGCGCTGGGAAATTGTTAACACCGAATGCATCGTATAATCATATGGATCTGCTGAGAGTATTGAAATTTAAGTGTTAATTTAAGTGCAAATTGCCTACCTGTTCTTCTGATTGATTTCTTTCTTAACCTCACTGCCGAGTACTGAGACATGAGATGAACGAGAACAACAAAAGATGTTAATATAGTTTTTATTTTGTACAGGACTACTTACAATTAATACTGCTGAAATGATACCTGTGAATACACATACTGGCAGGAAAATTAAAAGGCTCATCACTCCAATTATTTGGAAGCCGGCTTAGTCGAAAAAATCTACTCAACGAGCGGACTTATTAAGCGCTGTGGTTTAACTAATTAATTATCTGTATCAAATCAGCAGCTGTGATTCGTCGCCTTGATAAGGCTGAACGTCATTTTATAAACTCTCAACGAAAGATAAGTGGAGAGCAATAACAATAAGCTATTCGACAACAACCTCGCTAATTATCAGGTGTTTACTTACCCAGCGTTAATTTTTTCATTGCTATTCATTTATTGGCGGTACTTTTAGATTTGTTGTCCTTAAACTTTTTACTTAAATCTAAACATAAAACAATTGATCATTTAAAATTTTGATTATTTTATTAATGGTACAATAACTCCACATGTTTTAATGGCAAATCAAATAACATAGTAATCTGCTATATAAAAAAAACGATTGGTGCGTGCATTTAACAGTGCGTGTTATTTGACAGAGCGATAGAGCCAATGAACAATTGAAGTGGAAACAATTCGCCATTGTTGCAAGACGAGGAAGACGACCAATTCTTAAGCCGTACTTTACACCAATAGGTTTTGAACTAAATTAATAGCAAAGAAGGATTTTCTTTCGTGTATTGATAACAAAAACTATATCCTGTAAATTAGGAGTAACCAAACTAGTAATTTTTCGTAAACTCATAACATAAATAAGTCATTCTTTTCTTTTATCCCTATCTACACTATCCATAAAAAATTTCTAACCATATTTTATGGCAACGCCATCTTGGAAATAAAACTTTTAGTGTGGGCAAATTATTATGACATTTCGACCTTTCATTTTTTGCTCGACGACGGTGTTGCCAAGACCGAAAAAGACTGCGATTAGAGGATTGATTGCATTAAAGAATTTGGAGCTCGCAGAGCTAGAAAAAATTAAGGTATATATATATATATATATATATATATATATATATATATATATATATATATATATATATATATGTATATATTTTTCGGCTTAAAGTTTCAACTCGATAAGGCATTCTATGATATTTTCGCAGCACGCTCCAATTCGGATTTCTAGGCATTTTAGACAAAACGCTTTTTTTCCTATAAAATTTGGCAGCTCTCTTTCTTCCCGGCGTTATAAAAACCGAAAAAAGTGTGTAACGCTAAAAAAGGAACACAGACGGAGTTGGATCAATTGGTTGAGCGGCACAACCACCATGCCATGGTTCCCGGGTTCGAGACCAGGTCTTCCCGTGGATTTTTAAAATTGAATAAAAAAATGCACTCCGCCTCTGGGATGTTGTCTAGCTCACAGCAATGCAAAAACAACGCCATTCAAGTTTCCTTACCCCCCTTATCCCTTCCAACCACAGCCATGCTCATGCATCAAAGGTTTGTCCCCTAGGCTTTGGCCACATCGTAAAAAAAACTGGTAAATACTACATTTTTGCGTTGAATTTGCTATTTAAAATTTTGAAAAACTTTAAAAGCGTTTTTCGCGAAACTATGTTTTTCATGTTGGCATACACTATATCGCTCTCACTTTGGATCCTATTTCTGTTTGCATGCGTGTTCTCAGATACATTATCTTTGAAAAAGACTTGTAAAGATTTTTTTTCAAATATATGTTTCAGCATGAAATTGGGACATCAAATCGGTGAAATGAGGCTCCCACACCAACAAAAAATGAGCAGAAAAAGGAAAAGAAAGGAAACATGAAAGAAAATCCAGCACACAACATGATGGGTATAGATAGCTCTTAAGCGATTTCTTGCTAAGAGTTAAATGGAAATTCGGTCATGCATTACTACATAAACTGTTAATTGGTTCATGTCTGCCATAATTTGATTTGGAGGGGTCTACATACAAGAAGGGCAGTCTTCGGAGGCTATGCTGGGTCTGCCTAAAGGAAACCTTGCTAACAAGAGTACCTGAATCAATATTGGAATTCAAGATCTGGCGAATAAAGACCAAATCAGAGAATTTTCGCCTTTTCTCAAATGAGGAAAAACCGAGCAGCGGTCGGTTTGGGCGGGAGTCTAAGCGGATCGTCTCAAGGGAGCCCTCTTAGCGAAAATCTGCTCTCCAGACCAACGCTTTACAAAGCCTAAGATTAAACTATCTCTAGACACAATAAAAATAAATATGCAGAGTAAAATCTAGTTTCCTATCAAGTGTTACCCCAAGATCAGTCACGGACAGTGCGCGACGGATTTCATTCCCCGCAAAGGTGTAATTAAAAACTTGTGGATTGAAGCTCCTGGAAAAGGACAGTACAGATTTCTCAAAGTTGTGGCGTAGGCCATTTTGACCACACTAACCCAGGAACGTGTCAAGTCGTTTTGAATGATGGCGGCGTCACCACTACCCTCAATATAGGAGAAGATCTTCATGTCGTCAGTGTAGATCAGAACACTAGAATATGAGATCAAATGAACATCAATGGCAAGAACAAATTGTAGAGGGCCGAGATGGCTACCCTGCGATACACTAGATGAAGCCCTGAAAACTCTTAATAAGATATTACGGCTGGGCTTGCAAAAGAGCAAACCTTCATTCTCCCAGATGAGGGTAATCTAAAACCTGACCAGGAAACCGGGAAGGGGTCCAAGTGGTCGGCGTAACAGTCTGCCATGCGGATGGCGATTACCTCGAGAACGGGAAACTGGAGAAATTAAATAAATATACACCACTGTTGGAACATGTAAAAAGATTATTCAACAGGGAAAAGCAAGTGTAGTTCCAATAGTGGTAGGAACGAGGGGGGGGGGGCAATAACCAAAGATACAATCCTAGCCCCAAAAGAGATAGGAAGTTCCTCCTGACTATCTCCTTAATGACACTAAGAAGTAGTATAGAAATATATCATGCATTTATGGACTATAATGTCATAAACAATCAAATAGATATAGATACAGGCATAAGGAAATGTAGCAATATGTTTACGAACATAATGTTAAAAAATTGTTATAATAAGTGAGTGGTGTGAATATATTTATTGAGTGAATGAATTAAATAAAAATAAGATTTAACGAATGTATTTATTGTATAAATGAAAGAACGAAAGTTAGAATTAAGGGAATACTAACCCTTAGATTTAGTTGAGGGAAAAAAGGTCAAATGGTCCAAAGGGGACATTATACTTCTAGACCGACCATGACCCACTCAGTCGAAATTGGGTACCTTGGGTGAGCAGATAGCCCTACCACATTGGTGGTACCATTCAGTTGGTGTTGGACTCGAGGGGGCTGTGTAACTTCAACGAACTAGGAAGTGAGTTAAGGGCAGCTTGATAGGAAAAGATACCAGTAGTAATCTGAGTATCAAAATGTAAAGAGAGCGAATGATTGAATAAATAAATAAATGAATAAAATAATAATAGTCCAGTTAAAGGTGTATTGCTAAGAGACGGGTAACCTTGTGAATTAGAACAGATACTCAGTACCGCTTACACCGGACTATAAGAGTGACCACGCTCTAGGAAGAGGTGATAAGTACATGGTAAAGAGCCATACAATAAGTAGAGCCACGAGGCGACACTATATATGTCCAGTCTCTTAGATAGGAAGAAATCCAGTCGAGAAGAAGAGGGTGAAAACCTTTAAATATAATTACGGAGTGAAGAAGTTTATTGCATACAATGAATTATTGCCATGTCTACACAATCTAATTTAGCATAATTTAGGTCATGGTCACAAAATAATGACCATTGATCAGGCATAAATCGACAAAATGTTTGCCAACTTGCTCCTGTTATGAAGATTGCTTAGTATCATTTTGTTCATGTAACCTTTCTTGTACCTAACTTTTCTTTGTGCCGTTCAACCAATTTATCCAACTCCGTCTCCTCTTCCATTTAAGTATATTTAAATTTTTTTAGTATCTATTCAGTTGAGGGATATTGGACCTCAACGCATTATTGCCAGCGAATTGAACTGGTACTTCTTTTCAATGGTTTTATTACGTTCGAAATGATGTATGGCTCAAATTTAGTGATTAAAATTTAACTCACTTCCCGTTATTCAATTGAGCTGAAATGTTGCACACAGCTTTGGTTTTGAGGACAATGCGATACATTATAATATCGTTTTAAATCTAATATGGCGAACATCCTAAGCTTGCGGCTTATCTTTTTCGTCACAATCCTCCTGACATTTGTATCAAATGAAGGGGTTTGATGAGTAGAATACAATAATTTACTTGACGTCATTCAAAACCCAATATGGCGATTTGGCGATTACGTGATCCATCACAAAATGATAAAGGTGTTCGTATGTTCCCAGGACTGAATAGTATACGGGTGGATAAAAATGAAATATCCCTAACCTACAATTACAAACCTCAAGAGTTAGGACTTAGTCATATTTTAAATATTTTGTTAATTGAAAAAAAAATGTTTTTTTTTCCAATTGTATGAAATTCAAATAATTAATTAAAAGCAATAGCAAAGAGCATACTTTTCTTCTTTATTGGTGGTACTTTTTGGTACATTTCTCTCTTCGACAAGATTTGGCGGTACTTTTTTGACAGGAGTCCGTGCTTCTCTCCGGAGGAGAACATAATTTTGACAGGAGTAAGTGATTCTCTCAAATAATTTTGAAAGGAGTAAATGACTGCACACTACCTGTACTCTTTATTTGCATGTAGATTCTTATGACTGTAAAAGCTGGATATATTTCGTTTTACTGTAATGCCAGTGCTACTTTTTCAAGACTAGCTGGGTAATTTAGGGAGCGGGTTATCTAGTAGTAAGTAATCTTTTGCAATAGTTTCCTTTTAAAATTAAATTGCACTAAAAAGTAGAAAATAATTTCTTTCAGTGATTACACGCTAATCAAAGTAGTGTTCAATATTTATAAAAAGAAAACCACTGAGTGTCATGGAAAAGAACCAATAATGATCAGCTGTTTGTGACCTTTAATCTGACAGTTGCGTGAAAGTGCAGGATCGCTTCGTATCCCGCAAAAAACTATAGTTTTCAAGAGAGGAAATCGTGACATCACAATAATTTTTCAGGTTTGTCAACTAAGACTGTACAAACGTACACGACCTAACGTGTCGTGTATGCCTGTTCGACTGACATTGAAGCATCAATCTGGGAATCATTCCTTTTTTTACCCGGACAAGGCATTTAAATACCGGACTGCACGGGTGCATATCGGACAGCTGGCAATCCTAATCTTAAGACGTGACTTTGTACCAATATGATAGAAGAACGCCTCAACGGTTTGGCTATGCAAAATATCTATCGGAATATCGTTAGCGATGTCGATAAATTTATTATTAGAATTGAAAAAAAAAACAAAGAAAACTGAAATTTGGAATAAAATTTCCATAAAAACTATCATTTAAAAAAATTAAAAGCCAACATTATATAAGAAATAAAATGTTTGTTCTGTTGTGTGATGACATTTTTTCTGAATATATTGTTCCGCACGAATTTCTTTGAATTTATTTTTAACCGACTTCCCAAAAACAAGATGTTTTAAGTTTAACGCATATCTTTTTTGTATTTCCTTGTGTCGGTTAGTTATCTTTCTCCTCTCTCTCTCCCCTTCACCAAAATTCGCGCCTACCATTTTTTTTGTAGGATGTCGCCAAAGCCGAAGGAAACCGGAAGGAAATCAGGGTAGGGGAGTGAGGAAACTTGAATGTCTTGTTTTTGCATTGCTACGACCTAGACAACAGCCCAGATACGGAGTGGATTTTTTAATTCAAGTTTTTTTTAAAACCACTTGAAGACCTGGTCTCGAACCCGCAAACCATAGCATGGTGTCGTACCATGTTTGCTAATTTCAAAGAGCAAGTGCTTGATCAAGGAGATATAGATATGAGTAAATGTAAAATTTGTAAAAGATAAATGTTTGCCCGAAGTCAAAAATTTTAAAGTAATTAGTCTAGAAGTGGTACGCTGGAATTTCCGCACTTCCGGTAATGTTCGTGACGATCAGGGGAACAATTACGCAATTCTCTTTAAAATTCCATATAAACTCATTACTATGAATGAGCCATTGTATCCAGTTCCATTGAAAATATCTTTCAAGATCAATATTCATGAAGTTGGTGATTAATACTTAATTGACGACGTCATATTTTAAGCCCCGAAGACGAGGAATAAACATGGAAGTTAACACAATGCCGCACCTTTTGTCTCCACCTCAACCAGTCTTGTCTGATCTTCCTGACGTGCGGTGATCTGTCGGTTAGCACATAGGCAATGAGGATTAGATCAATCTGACTTCCGAACACCATAGAACACAACAGTCGAGAAGTGGGTAATCAATTAATTAATTAGCAAATGATTGAGTGCTTTTCATTTGAATAATTATACCCTACCCTCGGCACTGGACCACATGAGCAATGGTGTAATTTAGCGTATCGAGATCGTGAGATTCACACACCTCAGGTAATGATCTTTACAGAGTACAGGTAGAGGCGAGGCAATCATCTGTCTAACATGCGAATTCGACTTGTTCTAAAACACAACGTCAAGCAATAATAATTTCTAAGGAATTTTGTTTACATAACTGAGTTAATAAAACGAGGGATCTAAATGGAAAAGTTTATACAAATAAAATTTGTTTCCACTCTTTCTGCGTTTACAATTTGTTTGGTTTAGTAAACAATTGACATAATTATTCATAGACCTTTTCATAGAAACTAAACTTGTCTGAATTAGCTTTTAGCATGATCCAAGAGCAGTCAATGCCCGTGTATAGGCAAGAAATGAGGTGTGATAACTCGAAAAACGTGATTTGGAAAAATCTAAAAATGCTAATCAAATTGTTCATGCCTTTCTACATATAATAAGGAGAGATTATTGTACAAGCCGTAACTGCCCAAGGTAATTTTCCCAACTTGTTTGAATACTACCTTACGATAGTAGCCGGAACCGGAAAAGTTTACATTCCGCATAAAGTTGGAACTATTTCCCAAAATTTACATTTATTCTGAATTCGTATACGGTCGTTTTTGCAGATCGTAATGGTCTGCACTTTTTACAAGACGTATCTTTATAGTTTGATTGCAAGTATGCAGTGACTGCAACTGCAAAGATGCACAGAGCATTTTCTCAGCATCCTAAATATGTCCTTTGCACAGACATTTAAAATAAATGTGGCAAGTTGGTAGCCTATAAGAATTAACATCTGCTCACAAAAAGTTACAGAATGATTAAGCCACTTTAACTCCCCCGACGTCGGGAGTGATACTTTCTGCCCTCCATGGCAAGAAAGGAGCCGGGAAATACTGTGATAACAGTAGCCGGAAAAAGGCCACCAGCCATCAATGAACTAAACAGGTCTATAACACCCTACCAAGGGCAGCAAGAGATTCATGTTGGAGGGATAGGATGTGGTCCTCATTCAAGAACTGTGGGTTTATGGGCTCATAAATAAAGTTCCATCTAAAAAGTGCAAGTTAATCTATTATAAAGAGCACAAAAAAATTCATATTTGAATGCGACGAGAATGCCCACCACACTATCCGGGGAAGCACCAGGATTAACAATCGAGGTGAGTGCCTACTAGAATATTTTATAAATAATAACAATAAAATATTAAATAAGCGTAATGAACCGATCTTAACTAATATAATTCGCACAAGAATTACTGGACTGTACGCTAGCCAGCCCCAAATTGGGGAATAACATACTCAACTGGTCCGTGCCTGATGAGCCCTACCTTTCAGAGATCACAAACACATAAGGTTTGATGTTGAGGCTCCTCGTGTGCAGTTTGGAGGAGGTTAGGATTCCTAAGCTGACGAACTGGGTTACCTATCGGGAGCACATCATGGCTAACATACAAGAACTCGATGAAACTCTGAAAGAATTGCAAAAGGACCTAGAAATGGAATCAAACCAGCTGCAAAAAATGATCATCTACAGCTACGAGAATAGTAATCCTGTCAGACACAGGGATGCTGTCAGAACAAACTTAGAGCAAGAAGGCTCTTTAATAAATCCAAGCACTCGGGTGCTTAGCATGAATACAAGCAGACCCTGACAAAATAAACAATCAACTAAGGAGGTCCAAGAGAAAAACTTGGACGAACTTCTGTGGGGGGCACTTTTTCAGAACAAAAAGGAGCGGCTATCGAATGAGGATTCGAACTGCCGACGCAATGGCAATGCTTGGTAACTGTAACATCACGGACAGGTTGGGAAATAAATCGGCATTAATAGGGGCCACCAGAGAGGAGAGGAGGGCCGCTGGAGGAATCCTTCCCCCTTCTGCTGTAGGCACTTGTTATTGAAGATCTCCTGTTGCTGACAGCGAATGCCAAGGCTATGCAATAATTACCATTACAACGGAAGCCCTCAAAGTCCACCCTGGCAGAACAACTATTTTACCCTTTACAAAGGAAAGGAAGCTAAGGCTAGAAGCTCCTGTCTCTCAAGGAACATGGATAGAATTCTCAAGTAAGCTCAAGCACCTGAGTGTGCTTCTAGAACGAAGACTCAAATGGAATCCTTGTCTGAAAAAAGTTACAGACTGCTGACTGCATTTTCGTTCTGCCTAGAAGTCTTCGGAAAAACGTGGGGCCCTAAGCTTAAAATGGCCCTATAGGTATATGAACCTATTATAAGACCTTTAGTGACCTATGCGGCTTTCGTATGGTGGCTTAAAGTAAAACAAAAGACAGCGCGATCTACAATTCAAAAATTACAGCAAACACTCTGTCTAGATGTTACGGGTGCCATGTGCACCTGCCCTACCGCAGCTATAAGAGCTCTTCTGGACCTCCTTCCCTCACATCAATATTTAAAGCTGGAGTCTGTCTCGAGCATAATAAGGCTGCAGTGTACCAATTTCCTCAAAGCGGGTAATCTGACTGTCCACAGAAAAATTAGATCAAGGATGATCCTGTAGTCAACCCAATTTCAGATGCCATCCAAGCTGAATCTCGAAAGCAGAGAATACTGGCTTAACAATAGCCACATAGACTTAGAATTCGGTTGCATAAGAAGCTCAAATCAGCTCAAAATATCTTTCAAGCACAGAATGTCATTGAACTCTGCGTGCGTGAGATTACGGATATAACTAGCTGCGTGTTACCGGCGTTGCTCGGACCTTTGGTAACTGAGTGCCTTCTCGGATAGTCGCTCTCTTCCGTCACCCACCCCTAGGAGTGCTAGATGTATCTTAACATTTAGAATGTGATCTCAGTGATCCCGAAAACAATGAATTCGACATTAATATTGAACGATTTCGATTATTTTTTTCTGTTCTTTCCTTTCCACCCCCACGCCTACGGGTGTCCTACTACCGCATCGCGAATGTCACACTAAAAAGAAGTTCTATCGAAATATTTGAAAAATAATTGAATGGTTTTAATATTATGTAAATAACCATTTGAGGTTATAATATGACAATTATTTTGAAATTACAAACCGACACTCCAATTTTATTAAGATAGATAGACGTTGGACAGCCAAGCGGCACTAGGATCTAATAACTTTGGGTCTAGAATTGTCTGGGACTGAATCAATGCACTAAAAGAACTAGTTCAGAGCACCCGAATTACGTCGTCTCATTCTACTCTCACTCAGCAGACAAGATTTAAGGCTTATAACAGCACTTTTAATTGGCCACTGCCTCATTTCTGCCACTTAAAAAATATAGGACTAGATGAGGAGGACACCTGCAACTGCAAGGCTCTCAGTCGTATCAGTCTCAGACATTTCGGCGAGGCTTTCCCATCATCGTTAGATATAGCTAAGGCAGCCCCCAAGGACATGTTGGTCCTAATTAAGGACTAATTTACGATTGGGCGGCTTAAGCTTATTATAGGATCTTGTCACAAAAGGGCAAAGTTACAGAGGGGTGATGTAAGTCCTTAGATCCACATCCTCGTTCTATCCAAGCCAAAAACAATAACTACAATGCATACAAAACCGAATGCATTCAACCATTTCCATTGCTGGAAAATATCGTAATTAAAATAGAGTGTGAGACGACTGCTCACCGTCACCCAAGGGTAAAATCTTGTCCCATATAATATCATAAAGGATGACCTCCATCTAAAAACAGTTTGCTTGCGTTTAGAGAGATTATAAAGATATTATCCATCATATGCTATTGGGACCAAACACGATCACGGCGAGTCTTATATATGAGCAACCGTCTCGTCTCGTTCCGAAAATGATATTAACTTTCACAACGACAACATCAGACCCCATGTATCAAGAAGACCAAACACAAATCACAGAAACTGGCATGGACACTTTTGAAACCAGTAAATTTTAACCTATTGCTGTCTCTGCGGAATTATATTGCTGATAAAATCTTAAATTCCGACTCAGAGATGCCAATTTTTCTGATAGGAGAATTAAGAAGTTAGCCGGACGGTGGGAAAGATCATGTCAAATAATGGAGTGTTTGTAATAGAATAAAATGTGATCTATTAAAAAAACTATTGCAACAAATTATAAAAACCACTATCGTGACAAGGTGACAGCTGACAATTGAAATTTCTCCTTGAATCTCTCTTATAATTACATATTATGTCATGAAGTCATCAATGAGAGATGTCCCTTTGGAAAAGCTTCGGATTTCCCATTAAGTTTGATATTCCGATCACGTTAAGTCGAATGCTGGCAAACCATTGAAAGCTAAAATAAACTATAAACCGCGCTGAGCTGTCGTTACATCAGATAGCCATTGTCCCCCAAAGGAGAACAGCTGAACATGAATGAGATGCTTTTAGGTCTGTCAGCAGTTTAACTGCCAAGTGGTAATTGCCACCGTAAACAACTTTTGCAATTAACTTCGGCGGACGAATTGCTCAAGGGCAGGAGATTAAGCTCTTTCGCGGTGCGTACAAAGCACTTAGCCTAGTGATAAATCTCACGGAGCTATGAACAATATAAACGACTGCTTTGATATAAAATCCGTGTTGTCGCTTGATTTTGTGATTGCTTCGAGCTTTTAGGTAAAGTAAACGAAGTTCAATGTGAAACCACGTTAATGGCTATAATGATGAGGTGAAATCATCACAGTCGCTAAATTAATGTGATGCTGCCAAGAGGACATAACCAGGGTCTCACTTTAATGTAGTTTACTTGAGAAAAAGATGTTAAATTAGTCTAAGATTTTTTCCTCACAAGAATTCACAGCAGGAAAGCAATCTTACAGTTGTTAGTCTTAAAAAATCTTTTAAAAAAATTCGCAAAATTAAAACCTTTGTGGTCACGTCTTTGCATAATAGTTTTGTGTAACACAGTGACGAAATTATTGTGATACAAATTAGGCAACTGCTTCCAACTTGCAAGTTCTTGGGGCCAAAGTTTATTTACACATTAAAATGCTTTTCATGCTTCAATGTTAAATGTTATTATTGCCATCCATCACCGGTGGGTATGATACACACATAATCATTTGTAATGAGGAAAGGAATGAAGCAAATTATTTCATTTGAAGTACAATTCCAAGGACAAACCTTAACGTTCAAGATAAATCGAAATAACATGCATATGATAATGGCTTTAATGACATAGCCCTTATTAGCATTTTAATGTATCATACATTCGTTTATATGTAATACAACTACTTGCGACATTGATGCACGCAGATTTATGATTCTTAAAGACATAGTGTATTTCATATATTAAGTCTGCTTGTTTATCGTTTAACCATGCCCGAAGGTTTATTGGATAGACAAAACTGTAGCTTCCCGGAATAACGACTTAAGTCCATTTTTTCAAAATTGAGTTATCATTGAATTTTATATCTACTATATGGTACTTTTCATACAGTAATTCCAAAGATTGTAAAAGCAGGGTATTTAACGGTGGAAACACGGTGTGTATAACAACTTTAGAATATAAAGTATATGGCGAATGAAACATAAAATCCTCTATTTCTCGGAAAGTTGATTTTAGAACTTAAGTGGACTTAACTTTTTGTATAAATAAAATTCAGTTGATAAGCTACCATTGCAGTGAGTTCTTTTTTTAGATTTTTATTATGAATTTTTGTATATTACTTATTATTACCTACTTTCATATACCTCGAAAAATTAAACTTTAACGTAAGTGTATGATCTTAAAAACTAAATTAAAAACTTATCAACCTGATTTAGCATATATTTGTACAAATGCATAACGTGCACAATTTTAACGACTCATGTAAATTCATATTGCTGTCTATACTAGCCTCGTCAAACATTTACAACCTATCATAAATAAAATCTAATATCATAAACATGTCTATGAAAACAAATCTGATAATCTCAAAACAAACAAATGTGAGGTAATATACCGCGCCCACGTCTATCCGTATCTTCCAGATAAACTAGGAGACGAACATTGTTGCAATTGCGTCGAGGCGAAGCTGAAGCACTCTAGGTGATCAATTCTTGTCACGTCCATCTTATCCAAATTCATTACATGTTACAGCATTTGAGCGTTTTGCTTGCGAAATACAATAAACAATTTTAAGAACAAACTAATTTACTACGTGACTCACGCTTGCTTCTCGCAGGAAATAATTATCTTTAAGGTTTGAGATATAATAGACGAAAAGACACATAACTTATGGATGACGTACGTCTTAAAAGTCGCGCAAAAAATGGCAAGAATTTAATCAGGCAGAGGAAATACAATTAATTGTTAAAAAAGACGAAAAGTTAATTTATAGGAAGGAAAATACCTTTATTTAATCGGTATTTCTTTATTTATTTATTTTTACACCTGTAAATAGAATAAATGTATAGGTGTGGTAGTAAATCTCGAGGAATATCACAAAAGAGAGAAGGGGTGGATTACACAGGTCAACCCGGACAGGGGCTATTGGGGTAGCTGAGTCTAAATCCGATATCGGTTGTTTTCTACCACGTCAGTTTCAAGGTCAATTGAAGGTCAAACTAAGAAAACATAGGTTTTTGGGGTCGCTGGGTCAGAATCTGGTGTTCGCTTACCCTTAAAAGGCATGCAGAGGTCATTTAAAGGTCATTTCTACATCAGTTCGAGAAGAAGAGGAGATAACATTAAAACATTTAAAAAAAAATTCATATATAGGTTTTTTGGGTTGCTGAGTCTGATTACGGAGATGGTCCAATAAGGTCGCTCAGACGTCATTTTAAGGCCATTATGAGGACGAATTGATACACTTGAAAAATCTCAAGGTTTTTCGGGATTCTAAGTCCAAATATCAGTTTTTTAAATGACATTTATATCAGATCCGCACTTTCAAGTTACAATACCGACCGACTTTCATTTTAGCCGGCATGCGTCCGCCAGCTTTTGCTGCACATGAAAATTCTTTGGCTATCTCAGTGCAAATATATTTAGCTCAATGAATCGCCTACTTATTTTTTTCTGTGAAAGTTGAAGAGCTTATATTGACCACATAAATCCCGTGGAACGCAAAGAATGACCACCCCAGGAGGCTTTTTAAAATTGTCTGTACTTCTTGATTAGGAAAAATTTTACTGAAATACTAAAAAAAATAACCTAAAGATAACCCCCCCCCCCCCCCCCCCCCCCGGAGCAAATCCTGCGCACGGTCCTGGTCACACTCTCCAGCTAAGTACCTGGGTTACGGCATGCCGTCATGGCAAACACACGTAAAAGTGTTATGAGATATGGCTTCGGAAACCCAGAAGTCAATCGGGAACGCATGTTTAGATCATTAAACAACGACATTTCTAAGGTCCTCGCTTGGGGCAGAGCAAATCGTGTTACGTTTAATGCATCCAAAACTCAATGCTGTTTAATGTCCCTTAAAAAACGCCCAGTCCACCCCCAACCCATTTCAGTCGACGGAGTGAATATACCCAATTCACCCTCCCTAAAGATCTTGGGTATTGAGATATCCAGCAATCTTAGCTGGACTGATCATATATTTGCAATCGCTAAAAGTGCGATGAAATGTTTGGGTTTTCTACAGAGATGTAAGAAATATTTCACCCCACCCGACTTAGCGTTGATCTACAAGTCCCACATTAGGCCTAGACTTGAATATAATTCCCATATTTGGGCAGGGGCAGGACACACCGCATTGTCCGCGTTAGACAAAGTTCAGCGTAAGGCTGTTAAACTTATTGGCGATTCCTCAATCTCTGAGGGCCTTGACTCTCTTGAGCATCGACGGAATGTCGGTTGTCTCTCACTCTTTTATCGCTATTTCCATGGCCATTGTTCTAACGAAATCGTTAGACTGATTCCTTGTAGACTCATTACAACGCGCGATACAAGATCTACAAGTCGCTCCCACCCCTTTACTCTCCGGGTTAAATTTGGACGTACCGTCAAATTTCGGGAATCTTTTCTTAGCAGAACAACACGAATGTGGAACAGTTTACCATCTTCTGTTTTTCCCTCGTCTTATGAGCCTGAAACTTTCAAACGGGGCGTACATCGACACCTCCTTCACTCAACCTCCTAACCCATTTCCCTCATCCTTAATTCCTTTCCTGCCTTTAGCATCATAGGGCATCCCCTGAGCTTTGGCAACATCATATATAAAAAAAAAAAAAAATCTGTGGCTGGTGGGGGTGGCAGCTTTATATTTCTAGATATGTTTTATTCTTATGTTCTGCATACTATACGAGTAAGATCATCTATTTTTAAAATAGGAGGGCTATCCAAAAAGTATCCGACCTTGAATTTTCCCGCGCAAAGTAATGATGCTAGGCCGGCGCCACTGTGCACAGTGGAAGGAGACAGCTTAATGCGCACTCTGAATTTTTTCTCGGCGTTCCGTTGAATCAGTCAGTGCCTACTGGCCATCGAGTGCATCGTTGTTATAAGTGTTCGTCGGATTTTGTATTCTCTTAAAACGGCCGAACGAGTTGAACAACGGTACTGCATCAAATTTTGTCAAAAGCTTGGTGATTCTCAAAGCGAAACAATTCGTAAGATTTAGCAGGTGTTTGTACACAATGCTATGGGAGTAACACAAATTAAAGAGGTGTTCAACCGATTCAAAAATGGCCGGACATCGGTGGAGGTCACAAACAGCTCGGAATGCAACTATTGTTGAGAGGGTAGAAAATCTAATAATGGAAAATCGTCGTTTGACCGTACCAGAGATTGCCGAAGACGTTGAGATTAGTAAAGATTTCGCACATGCAATTTTGCGTGTGATTTGAACATGCACAGAGTAGCTGCGATATTTATGTATGATATCCGAGGAATTTTGCATCACGAATATGCACCGGAAAGACAAACAGTGACAAAAGAGTACTATCAAGAAGTTCTCCGCCAACTCCGTGATGCAGTAAGGCGCAAAAAACCAGGCCTCTGGACGGCGAAAAACTGGCAATTGCATTATGACAATGTTCCATCTCATTCATCGCACTTGACACAGACTCTCTTAGCAAAATAGGGAATTCCAGTCGTTCGCCAATCTTCCTATTCTCCACACATGGCTTCTTAGGACTTCTGGATGTTTCCGAAATTGAAGTTGATATTGAAAGGATCCCGTTTTCGGAGTAGAGAAGAGATAATGGAGAACGTGACGGCGGAAATGAACACCGTTCCAAAACAATCCTTCCATAAGTGTTTTCGGCAGTGGAAGGGGACGCAAGGAGCCTAATTTGAAATGGATTAAGGTCCCAATCTCGTTATGTAAGTAATATATTTTTCCCAGCCAAAGGTCGGATACTTTTTCGATAGCCCTCGTAAAATAAAAGACCACGAAGAATACAACTTCGAATTTTTGATAAAACAGAGACATATTTTCTAAGACAGTTGATACTTCTTCGTGTATTTTTTACTAGCAAAATATGATGCGCAAACTTCCATATAAGGCGAGAAGGGGGCGGCTTTGTAAATGCGGCCCTGATAGGCCACATATTAAGAAAAGAGCGAAACAGCATCATTGAACAGGCCTTAGATTGGAATAAAAATAAAACGCCTGGGTTGGTTTGAAAGACCGCGCAATACACGGATAAGATCAATATAGAAGCAATCTACCAAAATTCCTAAATCGTGATAGAAGTTGAAGGCCGAACCAGTAGAGGATCGGTGATCTTCCTATTCCTTACAGACGCTAGGCAAAACCCCGTACATGTTTTATGTGACATATTGTTCCTTAAACTTAAGTAATAAAACACAAGTTTATATCTTATTCGCTCCTTTTAAAATTAGTTTGTCTTATTCTTTCGACTCCCTTGGTTTGACACCAATAATCCCACCATATCGCTCGCGACGGAAACTTATAACGATAAGAAAAATGTTGGTCAAAAACGAAAGAAAAAAAAGTAAAGAAATTGCGAACACGTAAATAAATTTCATACACTTTTCGGGAAATTTCTTCGCCTCAAAGCAATCTTTCATACCTTGAGCAAATAAGTAGAATACAACCTGTTGACCTGTTGTCTCTTTATTTTGCAATCAAACCAAGCCGACTTCGTCTCTTCTATTTTCACTTATTGTTGACTAACAATTGCGATCGTGAGCAACTGAAGCCGCAAGCTTGGATTCCCACCTTGTCAGTATAAATTAATCGACACTGAGTTGTGTTGGGTTATTTTGTCACCGCGTCTTGACGGATTCATTCTAGTCTTCCGAACTGATCAGTGTCAATAAACGTAGAGGTCGTATACAAGAGGCGATCTGCGGAGAACACTATATATCCAATCGTACGCTACCTTAGAAAATTAAGTAATTCACACCCACGCATACGCGAGTCGTGTGTCAATTAACTCTTATCCTGTGATTAAATCGTTTAGTGCATGTGACTGGTGATTTTTCATGTGAGAGGATCTTTTTGACCAGTGAAACAACTTGCTATTAAAGCAAAATATTTACAAAACGAGATTCAGTGAAGTGTGAGATTGAAGTGCGCCTTAAAGATAATTTCCAGGATATTACTTGCTCCTAACTTCAGTTAAGTTATGTAAGTACCTACCTGTTCAATTTATTCTATAGTAATGTAAGGCACTTCGCAGTGGAATATTTGCGTAAAATGCTTTGCAAACAAACGATGATGTAATTGTTAAATTAAAGTCACGACTTTGAGAAATTATTGCCATCTTGAGAAGTGTTAATGGAAATCTGTCCACATTGAATGATACCTTGTAGGTGGGGTCATCACAATCATTTAAACCTTGGTTATGTTTACATCTTTCTATAGCGTGCATTGGGATTATTGCCGCTAATTATTTAGTTGGAAAATAAGACCCCGGTAAATGCGTCATTTTATAATCGACGTCTTTTATAAACTGGTAGCTGAAAACTTGTTTAGGAATTAATTACCTGCAAACAGTTTTAATAAATAATATTGTGATTTTGTACCGGGCGGCGACATTTCACACTCTTCTACAGTTCCAAACAGATTTTTATAATTGTTTAGCATTCCGAATTTACTCAAGCGGTAAGGTGAACGTTTTTTCAATGGTTTCGGGTATACGTAATAAAATTCCATTTTTGTTGTTTATTTTTCAAATCCCACGTGGAAATAATTTTAGATTTTAAAAAACCGGGTTTCAATTTTTCTTGTTTTTGGGTCTAACTTAACAAAATGTCAGAGTGTCTCAGAACTGATTTTTTAATTCATACTTAATACATAGATGTATCACAAAACATATTAGAAAACAGTGAAATTTGTTGATCTCTCTTTAAAGGCTTAACACTTGGTGCGTGTAACTTTTATTTGGAGCAACATGCATAGTAATATTTTCTGGAATAATACCTTTTTTTATTTTATTTATTTATTTTATTTTTTGTGTCCTAATAGATGGATAGCTATTGTACTTGAATTAGAGCCTGTCAAAAACCTGCATTAGACTATGTAATCATTGTAAATTCCTACGTAAAAATAATACTTATAATAAATTCATCGAAGAATCAATCTTAACCACATATTCTACAACCAAATCAAAATTTTGATTTTTACAATTTTTTTAAGCCAAAAGCAGTGAAAAAAACCTCAGTTTTTGTTTTTCTCTTTGCTTTGTTATTTATCAATAAATATTAATTTCCATAGAATGCGCTAGAACCGCTGATATACTGAACCTATAATATTTTTGATTTTTATGTTTTAGATGAGCCTTATCAAGTTATCAAGTTATGTCGCCAGCGACATCCTAGCTTCTTGACGAGTTCCGTTCACCCGTTTTTTATGTAGATGAAAAGTGTAAAAAACTAAAAATACAGATATTTTTATGTTTTTCAAAAGTGTATTTATTGAGCTGAAAAAACCTTATACCAATATCTATAATAGTTTTTTCGAGCGTCTAAACCAGAATGATCCCTTAATTTAACTTTATTCTGAAATTTTTTTTACTGGGAATAGGTACGGACAAATGACTTCTACAATTGTACTAAGTTGCAACTCAATAGCTATAGTAGTTACTGAGAAAAATAACTGTGACATGCACACATACAGACACAGAAGTCTTTGCGTAAGGCTTCTGTGGCCTTTTAAGTACGGAAACCTAACAACAATCACAGAGAAACCTTAAAACCTTGTGGAGATTAATTACAAATGGCTATTCACAACTAAAGTGCTTATGAAACAAATATGCATACATACAGACGTGTCACATCTTTAATATAAAAGTTTTATAGAGATATCAACAAAAAGTGCAACTTCATTTCTTCAAAATAAGGACGAATACTCAAACCTACCAGAAGATTTGTGCAAAAAAATTCAATCAGGTGAAATTTTATTACACATACCTATTTATTCGCACACAAACATACATATATGTAAGCTCACTCCAGTTTGAAAATTGAATTTTAAGTCGTTTTGATCTCTAAAGTCTAATAATTATGACGTTCTACATGACCCTCGTACACCGAATATGTTGTAGATGCTTTTGGATAATAAATAAAGGATATACAATGTAAGCAGTATTTATTTATGAAAGTAAACAAATTGGCGACCATGTCAATTGAAGTTAGAGCAATACTACTGGCATGGCAATTAACTTCAAAAAATTAGTCATCGGTGGAACAAGTGGTAACGTGTCGGCCTTCCAATCTGGAGGTCCAAGGTTTGAATCCCACCTGCGGCAGCACATGTTTGTTTTCTGCTGATAACAGATTACGATAAAAAGCCAATGTCGGTAATTCGGAATGCATTTTAAATTGTAGGTTGAAATCGGTGTCTCGGCGAAGCATTTCTCTCGCCAATACCCCGAAAAGGGTTACAGGAACTAGAGAGATGGAAATTCATTTTAAAAAGGTGGACGAAGAGAAAGGCTTTTTTGTCAGTCCTTCTGCAATTCGTTCGATTACGGATATTTTTGTCATTTTAACACTTTATATACAGTAGAACACGGATGAATATCATAGGCTTAAATATGCAACTCTCATAAATACATGAATATTTTAAGCACCGAATGTCTAACAATTTAATTCGGTTTAAGTGCACAATAATTTTTTTAATAAATAGAATATTTATATCCAATTCAACGCGCTTAAATATGCATGTCTAAACAATGGACCCCTTCCCTCCAGTCACTGACGTAGTACTCGTTATAGAATATACAAATTTATACAATGTTTCTGTAAACTAACATTACGAAAGCGAATTGTAAACGAGTTCATAACGATATTTGGAGATGTACAATATTGGCGGCATTGGACGCACGATCGAAGCGATTGTTGCACAATGTCCTATTACCTCTAGCAGCATTTGGAAAAAAGTTGCAGAAATAATAATTACTTCCGCATACTCATATACAAAAAAACGTAGATAAATCGACTCGCACCATTTTGTAACTCGATCCTAAATCGCTCAAGTGAATCATTATTAAATTATTTTCAAGTATTATTCTCAAAGCTAATAATTTAATATGGAGGTTAGGGTGTGGTGTTATGGTTTTGATATATTGGCATATAAATAAAATCAAATATTTTTAAAGAATGAATTACTACATGGCCTTATGCCTTATGCCATATCCTTCAGATAATTTTTCAGTACGTGTTGTTCTCTAACGCAATTTAATGCTAGACTCTCTGTAGTTCCCTTAACCCCTTGTGAGGCATGGGCGTTAGAAGAACTTTACCCTATTCGAGACATCGATTGCAATTGAACCTACAATTTAAAATGGATTCCGAATCGCTGACATTACTACATTACTCTGCCAACCCCCATAGCCGTTTTATCGTGAACTGTTGTCAGCAGAAAACAACCATAGGTCGCCGCCGGGTGGATTCGAACTTGCGACCTCCGGATTGGTAGGCCGACATGTTATCACTTACTCCACCGACGACTTAACTAACTAACTAGCTAGACTAGCATTTGGAAAATCAAATTGTGGTAGAAAAAAATTCTAATTAAGAATAAAAATGCATAAATTATTGTAAATTATGAAAAAATTTAGCCTTCTTTATTATAAGAAAATATAAAAAATTCTACAACAAATATCTTGTTTTTTTCTAACCTCTTTCTTACCTTCTTCTTTAACTAAAAATACACTTTAGAAATAAATAAACTATAAAATGATTCCATCAGTTGATTGATTGTGTTTGTGTGTCTTACGATTATGGTAACATACAGCACCGACAAAACTATAGCGTCTGCAGAAACATGCATGTCTAAGACTAACCGCTGCTATGCGCAGCTGTCCAACCTCAGCCTTAGAAGCGTTTCAAGACCTCCCCGTACACATACATGTAACGAAAAACGCAGATGTAAGTGCTATTAGAGTACACAGAACGGGTCTTTGAAAATCTAATAACCCAGCTGGACGTTAAAGAATCTTCGAGGAGTTCATAGATGACCCAGCAGTTAACTTGATATCAGACGCAATGCCGAAAGCGTATAAATAAGAAATACAATTTAGGGAGTCATTGTGGCCGCAGAATACTGGCATCAAAATAATTACTCATTTGAAAAAGGAGCCCGAAAATGGTACTCGGACGGCTCCAAAATTGAAGGACATGAAATTGTTGATCCCCTTGCAAGAGAAGGTGCCAAATCCTCAATTTATGGGAAAACAGAAATAAATAATCATACTGTGCAAATCTCCCAGGACTAAGATAAGCGAAGGTTTATTGACTACTCGCAAGAGAGGACAAAGGCATACCTCACACTCAGCAAAATAGAGTTAAATTTAACAGGCCTTCTAAGGTGGCATTGCCCTCTGCGATATCATCTTAAAAAAATATAGGCCAAGCTAAGAACGAAACATGTCGCTTTTATATGGAAGAGGATGAAACAGTAGAGTATATCCTCTGACACTGAAGCCTTTAGCCGCATAAGGTTCAAGCGTGTGGGAGTGGCGTTTCTAACGACAGAGGATGTTGTAAAATCGGCTCCCAAAACAATCATAAGATTCATTTAGGACCTAAATCGTGACTGGGTTCGATAGTGCAGGAGAATGGTAGCAATGATTGCCCATTAAGAGGGTTCACCCATGTGACGGCCTGTTTTTAAGCATTTTTTGGGAATTTTTTTTGGCGATCCGTTTACAGTTTAATCTTAGCTAGCTTAAATGCACGGAATGGACTATATTCAATTGAAAATACCAAGAATTGGATTTTTGGTAGACCTCTGAAGAAAAAGTTTCGAATTTCATGTTTTTTTTTGTTGTGTTTTTGTTATAAAAAAATAGAAATATTGGGAATTTTGGACCATTCCGTGCGTCTATATGTGCTGAGTCTATCATATAAATTTGAAGTCATTCGGTCAAACCGTTCTCGAGATATGATGGAGGAAAATTTGAAAAACATAGTTTTGAGAAAAATGCGTTTAAAGTTTCAAGTCCGGTTAAAACTATGAAAATCTTAACTTACCCTCAATCTGCGATGCCTGGTCCATAGAATATTCCTTTATATATATCTTTATAACGACTTCGAATTTTAAAAAATCACTTTACCACCGTATTCTAGACATGTTAAGGAAGCAATTTATGAAAAAGAAATAAATCGATTTTTTGAACCCATCACATGGGTGAACCCCCTTAAGTTTAGGAAAATTGCGCCCAAATCAATCTATTTCAGAAAGTGGTTGTAAGATCTTTTTAATGACAGTTCACTCAAAATTGTATGATACTTAGATCCACAACCTAAGACAACATAAATGAAGGCATTTTCAGCGCAAAAACGGCTTTTAGTGTTATTCTTGATAATTTCAAGTAAAATGGTCTCCTTTATTTTCATGGTGCTTATTTGTAATAATCTAAGGTTAGTATCCTAGGAAGTATTTTTGTGAAAAAAAGCGCAAAAATAATGTGCGCATGAAACAGATAGAAGATTAAACTGACCATCAGGTATTTGTAAAACACCAGAGCAATCTCGTTACTTCAGATCACGTTTAATTTTGAACTATTAAAGTTAATGAAACTATGATAAGAACTAAATTAAATTAAATTGACTTTAATAAACAGCTAATAGACCTATTTTAATTCAAACGTTTTTCCCCTAATTTCGTTGAAGATCAATTTTTTTTTAAAGCGATTCCGCATTAGCCCGGCGAAAACCTCATCAAAGTTGCCTCAAAGTTGCAAGCACTATTTATCGAGAGACCTACTACGACTTTCAATAATTTCAAGTCATTTTTAAATAGTTTTCAGCAAATAAAAAATCCTAGGTAATATCGCTCGCCCGCTGTCACATGCTATGCCACTACTAACCAGAAAGCAAATAAAATAAAAATTCGAGTTTACGACATCTGTAAGCAAAAATGTTGAAATTTTACGTCCCCGAAGCCCCGAAGCTCAGGTGTACCTGGTCGTACTTAATGTCCAACGATTCATCATGAAACCAATACGCAATATATGGAGCCAGGGTTTCTATGAGCCGCATTTGACGCCAATTACGTCAATTTTGAATAAACAGAATGTCACACCGCCTCGAGAATTATTTAAATAATAATTTCGGCATAATGGTTTCGTTTTCTTTTCATTCTTTATTATTTAGTATTTTTTGCCAGTGTTACATCATACGCGACATCCCGGTCATCTCATCTATACTAAGAGCAAAAAACTAGAAACGTCTAGAATTAAATCGAATCTGAAGCGCAATCATTATTCAGAGGAATCTCGGAACATTTTCCTGAAAGGCAATTTTCTGCTTCTTACTGGCTTAATCAACGTCTAATGACTAAGAGCTTTAGAATTATGGACAGTTTACCTGACGAGTCCGACAACTTCTGTCTTAGCACCTTAAGCCAGTTCCCATTGTCATTAATCGTCTCCGAGTCATGGCTTAGTAAAATAATAGGCAAACAAGCGAAACGTCATTTCGTCTCGGAATTTTTTTACTATAAGTATTACTGGTGGATTATGGTTAGAGGAAATTGTTCATTTAAATCAAAATCTTTGATTTGCACAGGAAACACAAAAAAAAAATTCTTGTATATCATGCGGTGGAAGGAGGTTATGAAGCAGCCCATTGATAAAGCTATGCTAACTTATTGAAAGTTTTTAGGCTTAGTTTTTTTTATATGTGAAGTAAGATATCATATTTAATTGAAAATATAAATTTTCCGTAAACATGCATTTAATATTTTTGATATTTCAGTAGTTGTGAAAAAAAACGCTGCTACACGCAAGTGACACTAGAAAAATCCGTTCCAGATTTGCGTTTTGCTACATGTTTACAGTTTTTATATTACAACGATTTTTCAGCACTTTTCTGTTTTGGGAAGTGACCGTCAATTTACTTTTATTAAATCATAAATTTCGTCAATCACTACTACCCTATGGGAATTTTAAGCAGGGTTTTCGCTGGGCCTCTCTATTGATCGGGGTAATTAATGACTAAAGAAAAGGTCAATATTTTTGAGAAAAATATCTTCGTTTGAATAGGTCGATTTAGATAGGTTGAAATACGTAAAATGCACCTATAAAAATTACGATGCCCCCTCTATCGTTGCTACGTAAGTGGCCGATAGAAAATTGCACGTCATGTTTCATCTACATATAAATGATGTAAATTAATAAATTTTATAGGGTAATTAATTTATATTACGAATAACCTGTTTTTTATTAAACGAATGCATGTGTGTGTCCCCTCCCCTGTGCTTCGACTAAATCATAAAAAGAGACAATTTTTATTTAAAATGTCCAATGAGGAACTTAATAGACGTGACCGTGCATACTCAGGCATTCCCAGATATTTTTTTCATGGACTACCCGCAGTGACACTATATAACCAACGAACAGCAGACGTACCACGCGCCAGTCAACATATCTCGACTTGACAGTATCTATGCGCTATATATATGCACTCTTGGTGATATCCGGGACACCTTAAAGTGCAGCCCCCTCCTAGGATAGAATTGGTAGGCTTGTGTACCTCAGATATCTCGTACCGATTCTGTGATGACGACCCATAAAATGTACCGCTATAGCAGGCCGAGAATAATCGGAAACAGTTCGATGGCGAGGGTCGGCTTTATGCACTAAGCTTGCCTAAAAACCCCATAACAGTTTTTCTTACGTTTTTGTATCCTTCTATCTCCATGTAACACTATGTTGACATACGCCTTAATCCCTTCCTCCCTTCTCTCAAAGTTACGTAAATTTAAGATTTCAGAGATTTTAAAAATTTTTGGTAACTGCTTTAGCAATGCCAGTACCTTTTTTTTGCGTGAGAGGTGAAAATCTTCCAAAGCACCGAGAGATCCAAATGTCTTTGCTAGTGTGAGATAGTTACTCCCTCAAACACCTCCTTATAGATTAGCCGAATCACACCACTTTATTCGGGTCAAAGCCTTCCTCTGTTTGGCACTTCTAGGACGAAGGCAGTGCACGGCTCCTGGAAATTTGAAGCATCCCCCAACTAAGCCAGTGTGTCTGCTCTTTTATTTCCTTCCATTACTACATGTTCCCTCACCCACGCCAGTGTCATCTTGTAGAATGTTGCACACGGACACGCTCCAATACACCTGATCACCGCCTGAATATCGAGTGAAACTACTATTCTCTTATCACTCACACGACTCTCCAGCAGGTGATACAGCGCATAGGCCGAAGTTAGCATTTTCGCAAGTCTAGCTTGGTTGGGTATTCATATTTGTTTTCTTGACACTTCATGTATCTAATGACACCTCATTTATTAAAATCCATTTAGTCGTTTGGACGTTACGAGGGAATAAAAAATCTCACAAAGTCAGGTACAAGCGAAAAATAAAATAAAATAAGACTCTCCTGGGATGCTAAAAGCAAAATTCTGTATTCAGTCTAATTATAAAAGAAAATATTTTACTAACAAAATATAGGCGTGACAACACTTGCTGTAATGCCGGTTTGTAGTGAGCCCTCTCATTCAGAATACCGCCAGCTACGAGATTCGGGGAGTCATCCGTTAGCTACTTGCGAAGGCAAAGGCGTCGTTCGAAATTTTTGATGAAATCACCACTAACTATGAATTGGTGTAAAAGATTGATGAAAAGGTTCGTCACGACTCACTTTTTTCTCAAATCTAAAAATCTTTCCTCCATCAAATCCCCTCCATAACTCTCGGTTTTCGCAAATTATGTTGTGGGTCCCAAAACAACTTAGAAATCGACGCAAAGTTAGCAGGGTCGCACCTGAACAGAAATGTGAACACTTTCTTGACTCTATTGTTTCAAGCTTAATTTTCTCTCGATTCTTTTTAGACATGACTAAATAACATAATACTGGATTTTGACGTGTCTTACAAAACGAAGACGTTGTCAGTTAAAGTCTTGTTAGCCGCGGCTTTATTTCAGTTTCGATGTTTCTATCTAAGTAAATGTGTCGTTAATTTTTTTTAATAATATGATACGCGTAAAAAAATATGCAAAATATTAAAAAAAACCAAAATTAACTTTGTAACACAATCAGCTATAGTCGCTTTCACTACATGAATTGAGGTTAAACTCGTTCGGCTTCGTCTAAAAAAAAGACACATGTTCTTAGCTACGGCTTAGTTTATCGAGCTGCCAACAATTAGTGCTGATTAGTTGAAAATTTTATAAAAATAAGACGCGGCTTAAAAGAACCGAGTGAAAATTAAACACCAGGTGACGAAACGTGGGTGGCTCTCTACACTCTTTAGATGAAAAGACAATAAATGCAGTGGCGACACACCTCATCAGCCTCTGTATTTTGATTCGGGAAAAGCATTCCACTTTATTGATATTTTGCCTCAGAGGGAAACAAATAATGCCCTACGTTACTGTGAAACCTTAAAAATATGACGCAGGGCCATTCAGAAAAAATAAGGAATGCGTACAAAGGGAGTGTATCTCTTGCGTTACAATACTTGTCTAAGCTACTGCCTACGGCACAAGGCAACTTTTGGACTTATTTGGATGGGACAGTCACAGTCCTCGGCTTACGACGATTCACGATAGTGTGAACTCTACCTACTCAACCCTGTCATATTTTTAAAAATTAATTGGTTAGTCGTTTCTTAAAAATTGACTACTACTACTACTTTTACTTTTCTCATTTTTTAATACTCAATATAATTTTAAACTTAAAGAAAACTCACAATCGATTTTCTTTCTCTTTCCAGGTGCTAATAACTAAAACAAACTGAAAATGTTAACAATATCGTTTATAATATTACTGTGTTGTGCGGGATCACTTGCTCAAAGCACATACTATGCCTCATCACCACCACCACCCCGAGCTGAAGATATCCCCTTGAGTGAAAGACAATTTCGAGTTGTCTACGAATGGCGAACAATAGACTTTGCCTACAAAACCGAAGAGGAACGAGGTCAAGCCCGTCAACTAGGACGATTTATAGAATCAAATGTCCTGATGTCAGACGTAAAAGCTTTCGCCAATCGACTTTATGTTACAATGCCTAGAATGTTAGCGGGAGTACCAGCAACTTTAGGTTGGATCGTAACGCCAGATAATAACGGACGAAGTGACCCATTAGTTGAACCTTTCCCGTCGTGGGAGATGAATGAAGAAGGAAATTGTGCAGCTTTGCAATTTGTGCAGGGAGTCGCTATAGATGCCGATGGAATCATGTGGGTAGTAGACTCTGGACGAGTGCGTACATTACAACAAAAAGGTAACGGACGGAGTTCATTTTACAAAGAAATATTTGTTTAAATTAATTTTTTTTTCCAGAGAGGCCATTCTCATGCATTCCAAAATTGCTACTTCTCGATCTTAAGAGAAATGGATCGATTGTTTTACGCTATGAATTTCCTGAAGACGTTGTAAGACGTGATACTAACTACCTAAACAAAATAGTTGTTGATGATGCTTTTGGAGGATATGCGTACATTACAGACAACAGTGGAATTGATCCGGGTATAGTAGTTTTCTCTAGAAAGCTGAATAAATCTTGGAAAGTACGCGAAAATAGTTCTATGAGAGCTGCTACGAACGCAATGGATTTCGCTGTAAATGGAACTGATTTAAGATTTTCAATTCATATTGATGGTATCGCCTTGGGCCCCTATTACAATCCAAATACTGGAGAAAGTTCATCAACTACTTATGCACCGAATCTTGTTAACGAAAACTACGAACGAAATGTATACTATTCACCGCTTTCTAGCTATCATTTATACTCTATTCCAGCTTCCATTTTGCGTGATCCAGAATTTCCTAGGAGGGCCTCTCCCAGAGAAGTTCAACAGATTATTACGGATTATGGATTAAAGGCTTCCCAGACGGACGGCATGATTATGGATAACCGTGGCCTACTCTACTATGGTTTATTGAAAGAACACGCAATTGCTCAATGGGACTCCTTCCAACCCTTCACCCCTAATAATCAACACATTATAGCCAAAGATGACGACTTCATTCAGTGGACTGACGGAATGAGTTTTGACGAAAATGGATATCTTTTTGTGGTAGTCAATCGACTACATAATTTTGTAGCAAGGCGTCTTAATCCAAACGAAGTCAATTTTAGAATTCTTAGAGCCAAAACTGGAGGTTTGAGCTATGTCTTTACTAATAGCCCAGGACCAGGAAACGTTGGTGTTAGTCTTTTACCCCAAGGAGAAATTTTCGACAATGGAATTTCATCCACAACGCCATTTTATAATTCTTTAGAAGGACACTATCACAACTCCGCACCCAAAAATATGTTCGCAGTTACTGCTTTAATAATTGCAATCCTTTCTGTCCTCTTACGATAGAAATTAGGAATAAATCGAAATGGAAGGACGTTAATTTCTAGATCAATGTCAGGAAGTTATTTGTCCGCCATGTGATTGATAGAAACCAAATCTCTTATCGCTTATAGTAGAAATAAAATTCAATTTCCAATTAAGTTCCAATGTTACCAAGGAGTCGTTGACTTTTGCAACGCCGATTGACTCCAATTTACGTACAACTTAAGGATAATCCATTTTACATCACATTCCGTCCAAATTCGATATTACGAAACTTTCCTTTTTAGCTTTTTAGTGTACTCCCGTTAGAGTTATGATATTTAAATACTAGAAGTATCTCGTTAATTATTGTTAATTATTTGTAAATAAAGTTCTATTAAGGATATAACTCAGTTTGATTTCTTTTTTTCAGGAATGTAAAGAAATTATATTATTTTACTTAACGGAAAAATAACGACTAAATTGATATTTTTAATCGAAATTAAATTTCAAAACAAAACATTTCAACATATTTTCCTTGAAGTGTTCCTTATGAATGTAAGTATTGCAACTGTCTGTTCCCTTATTTTCAGTGCCAACACCTGAACTGAGTCAGCCAATTTACAACCAAGCATTTCGTCATTATTTCATTTTTGTTGTACCATAGATTAACCAATCCTTCCACACAAATAAAACTGCATACTCTCCTAACCAAAGCCAAAGAGAAATGCTGATGTCATTGACGCATTTTAAGCTCAGTACGAACATAAGACGGAGTTTTCCCTTTAAAATATATCAAAATTAAAAAGGGTAACACTTTTTATTGTGACCACATGTTCAGAATATTTGTAGGTTAACGTTAAGTAAATTCAAAGTTAAGACTTTAAAAATATTGCGAGAAATACTAAGACAAAGTAGAAATCCTCAACCTTATCCTATTGCTTACTGTGGCAAGTCTCGGTTTGTTTACACCACCAATACTCAGCTGTTCGTATCACATTCCGGGCTTGTATCTCGAGTACACTGTGAATTCAATTCAATTGACAATTCAAAGTGCTTGAGGGGAAGTTGATTTGCCATAACGTTACCCCGCTTTCGGTGTCATTTAGCGATCAATAGTTAGCCACTTTCAAAAGCCAACAAAGTGGCTAAAATTTGACAAAAAAATCTTAGCTAGGAAGCTAAAAAGAAGTTGATCTAGTTCAAAATTGCGAAGCAAACATGTTTAGCGAGCTGTCAGCAAATGGTACCAGCATATAAGACGGGATCAATAATCGATCCCGATATCGATAGGATAATGCCGGTCATGCCGGTCAAACTAGTTCGCATGGTTTTCACCCCCAAAGCCGGGAAATGTGGTCCCGCTAAACCAAAGGATTACAGACCGATTAGCCTGACGTCGTTTTTACGGCAGGCTATGGAAAGAGTTTTAGATTCGTATACTAGAGAGAGTCTTAACCTTGGTCTAATGTCTGTAACTCAACATGTTTATACAAAGGGAATACCGGTGGGCAGATCTCAGCATGAGGTGGTATTCGAGATCGAAAGTCCCTAAACTACAAAGAGTCCACTTTGGGACACATAAAGTGCTTTTAACAACGAAACCAACGGGCCATTGTAAATCCTTTTGAAAAGACAAATGTGGACAGTACTATCTGTAATTGAACAGCCACATTGCTAAGAAATAGAGCGGAACATCGAAGCAAACCACAAATTTGAGTTCTTTCGCACCGATTATAGCTGTTACTGTTAAACGATATACTTGTGAAGCTCGAAAAAGAGGCTGTAAAGGTAGTCGCGTACGCCGATGACGTCGTTATATTGGTTTTAGGTAAGTGCCTGAACACACGGAAGAACCCTAAGGAAGATAAACTTCTGTGAAGGAACCAAAGGGCTCAAAATTAAGCCGCGTAAAACGTAATTGCTATTCTTCACACGGAAATATAAAATACTTACTTGTAAAACACCAATCCTGGACGGAACGTAGATTGAAGTCAGGTTTAGTGCCAAATACAAGAGACTTTTTCTAAACTTTAAACTGTACTTGAAACTGAATATCGAAGAAAGTATTGTTATAGCAAACAAAGCTTTCTATGCATGCAAAAAACTCTTCGACACAAAGTACAGACTAAAACCCCACATAACACTCTGGGTCTATACGGTGATTGTGTGGCCAATCCTGCTTTAGAGCGTTATGGTTTGGTGGCCAGCTGTAGAAAAGACAACATATCCCGCTAGAATGTAACATAAACAAATTTTGACAGGAAGTTTAGAGTGGTACTGTGAACTTCGGTAATATCTATGCCGATGACTCTAAATAGTCATCGGGGTAGGGCTCAGGGGTCTAACAATTTCAAATCTAAAACGATGGTCAACTGCTACAGAAACGTATAGGGTCTGAACACGAATAGAAAGAGCAGCAGCAACTTTGCTGGGTACCAAGCTACAGATGCATAGCTGGGAACGTATCTGGGGCTGAAGAGGCAGATAACATACTACCTCCAATACACGTCAGAGGTCGATATTCGTCGTAAACAATTCGTTATAAAACAATTCATCCTAAGAGCAATTCGTCGTAACTCAGTTGATCGTAAATCAATTCATCGTAAACCACGACGTACACGGATTCGTGTACTCCGTGTACGCAACACGTTCCGTCAAATTTTTATTAGACTTTCTGGGAGGAAGAGGAGTATTAATCAACCCCCCACATCATTGACCTTCGCTTGTAAAAGCAAAACAAAAATCGATGGAGAGGTAATTCTTCAAGGATCTAGAGAGGCTTCTAGGTGCAGCATGAGAAGTATTCTGAAATTCGCAACGGAGACCAGTAGCTTTAATTTAAACAAAAGCAGCACCCTAACGATCGCAGTATAAACTAACCTAACCTATACACACAAAATTAAGTAAGCACAAATGTACAAGTCTTATGTTTACATGCTAGATTGGAAAAGAAATAAAGATGGGGTAGATTATTGAGACAAAAGCCGATCTAGTAAACTAATAAGATTAAGACTTCAGATTGAGTGAACATAACTAGTATTCAGTTCGGGTAATTCTTATAAAGAACACAAATCTTTCTATAAAGTTTTAATAAGATTGAGATTACAATAAATAATATTTTTGCACATTAATGTTTTACAGGCACATTATGTACGCATATATGTACGTGCATATTTTCACAGATTTTAATCCTAGTTCGCATGTGAGGTCCTCCAATAAAGTCAACACAATTTATACAATTCAGTCACATTCCACCATGAAAACGAAGTAAGTTCTCACAATATTCGTAAAATCTTAAAGTAACCCTCAGAGTGCCCTACTTTTGCCTTCCTTAGCTAATCATTTAAAATAACTTTATACTTTCTCATAACTACATAAAGTGAACGGTAAAGCTAGTCGAATTGATTATATTCGGGTCTATCGCACAAAGAAGTTCAAAGATTTTTGTATGGGAAAAATATCTCAAACTTCTTTAGGTGGCTTACTAACCAAAATTTCATATCTGAAAATTTTAGTCAGATAAGAACAATAGTCCATAGAAAAGTCATTGAATTCCCGTCATCTACGCCTAGTGCAACTAATAGTCTACGGATGACCGTAGAAGTATTAATCGAAGCATAAAAATGCGGCAGATAAACTTGTGACCAGATTAAAATGAGTTCTTCAATGGCGCGACTGATTGGCAGTAGTCCAAATTGGGAGAAATGTATAAACTTCACTCACTGGAACGTTTTCAAGTTTAATTGATGTCAAATTTAGAGGTAAATGCAAATACTTGGCCGTATCGATCGGTTAATGAATTTGCAAGTTATTGAATTATAAAGCACAACTAATATCTGATTTAAGTTAATTGGAAGTTGTAACGATATTTCTATTGTTCTGAATTCATCAACAATATAACATTATATGAAATGTAACAAATTTTTTCAAGACACAAATTAGATAAGTGTAGTGAAAGTTACATATACTATTTATTAACTACTTGGTTGGTTGGTTTAATTAGCACTATTATAGCGCTATTTTGATGCCACAACCAGTAAGACCCGGTTTTTTGTTGGACTCACTCACAACCCTGATTCTTATCTGAAATCATGGTTGAAGCCGACTGAGTGTATTATGGGAAAAAGGAACTAAAGCCAACCGGAGGGATTTAAAAAACTGACTATTTCCTTAATATTTACCCCTCGATTGCCATCAGGTTTTGAAAGAGGTACTCCCCCCTTTTTCTGACTCTGGCAAGAGCCGGACATTTACAGAGAAGGTGAATAATGGTTTCTTTTTCGTTCACGCCGTCACAACTGCGACAGTGTTTATTGTAAGGGGCGCCCGGCCTAGCTGTATGCTCGCCTAAAATACAGTGGCCCGTACAGACCGCAGGGATTTTTGCGATAACAGCTCTCGGACTATTGAACAGATCGGATGTCCTAGTTTTATTATAACTTGGCCAGGATATGCTACTTGCTTTCAAGGCGCTCCATCTGCCATTTTCCAGGGCCAACGAATGCAGAAAGAGTCCACCCTTAAGGGAACCTAGTGGGATATGAATATCTTCAATTCAACATTAAGGAAAACATTTAGAAAAAGCAAATTTTTATATAAAACAAAAAAAACGATAAAACTAGTAGGGAAAAATTTTTGGAAATCGTATCTATTTGTAAAAGTTTGGTTTTTTGTGAAAATTTTTGAATTTGGAAATAATGACGATTGTAACGAATTCTAGGCATGTTCTATCTAGTCCAGAAAACGCTGCAGTGAACGACACCCGGGATATTGTAAATTGGACCATATTTCTTCAGTAGGATACCTACGTTCGTTCACACTCATTAAGTTCTTAAAAAACAATTTAAAAAAAGAAAATCAACTCTTTTTAGGATGAACGAATTTTTGACAATCGAGGCGATCAAAAATTCTATACAGCTCACTTCTGACCGATTTTTTGTTGACAGTGGGAAGATTCACGGAACTATACAGTCAGGGCAAGGGTTTTAACCTCGCAAGAATATATTGGAGGGATCTTAGTTTCGTTACTACAATGTGGAGGCTTTTTATCACATAATGAACAATTACCTAAGGATATAAATTATTTTAAACGTGAGAATATCTAAAATTCTTTAGAGAAAATAGGTCCCATTTCAATGAACCTTCTAGAAGCCTGCGAAGAAGATATGTAATACAAAAATATGTGAATACTCGCAAGAGAATATTCAGGATTCAGTACAGGTCACTCATGTGAAGCAGCATTAAATTCAATTAGATAGATTGGTGGTTAACCCCCCCCCCCCCACAGGAACTTCTTTATTAGGAAAAATTTTACTGAAATACTAAAAAAATAACCTAAAATGTATATGAAATTAGATAACCGCAGGATTTGTTCCTGGGGGGGGAGGCCAGGAACAAATCCTGCACACGGGCCTGGTCCCACACAAAGTTTTTTTAAAGAAAAAAAAAACATCACTACATAACCTCAAATATGACAAAAAATTGTGTTTTTACAATTTTAGGTTAGAATATCTCAAAAACCTGACGTAATAGAGCATTTCTGAGCTCGAATTCGGTTTCAGCGGGAGAAATTACTTCAGAAACAATTCAAAACTCAAAATTCTGCAGGCCTGTGTAATTTATCTACTACTGTTGGCGTTAATTCAGGTGTACCACATGGATATTATGATATTTTATTTAAATAACTCATTCACTTATTTAAATTTTAAACTATGTATTTTTTAATATTTTGTTATAATTTCCTTGGCATATTTATACGCTTAAAATTTTTTTTAGCATACTGCAAATAGAGATGTTATTCAGTTTTTACGTCGTCACAGTTATTCCGAATATTTTCAGTATTCTTGTTTTTGATAATTGATACTGCCGAATTGGGAACACTATAACCTTTTGCTTTCAGGTAAGCCCAGCAATTTTCTAGGAGATTTAGGCCAGGAGCATTGCCTGACCAAAGAAGGATGTTCGCTGATCACGTCTTATCCAATGGATTTCGCGATATGGTAAGGAGCTTCATCCTGCATAAAAGTGTAGTACGATAAGGAGGATAAGGAGTTTATATTGGGAGGAAAAACTTCAGATAGGATAATTTACATTGATCTTTGCGTATAGTTTCTTCGACGAAATATATAGTACCGCGAGACTTTTCGCTGATGCAGAAACAAATCA
Source organism: Leptarthrus brevirostris (assembly GCA_964036015.1). Classification (NCBI taxonomy): domain Eukaryota; kingdom Metazoa; phylum Arthropoda; class Insecta; order Diptera; family Asilidae; genus Leptarthrus; species Leptarthrus brevirostris. The sequence goes on along the minus strand of OZ038372.1, from coordinate 1,621,164 downwards.
TTACAAAGGATGAATACTTAAAGTTTTCAGTATATTGTGTTCTCGGTATCTTACTCCTGGTCTTCTCCTCACAAATTGAGTCGATTCCGTTACTGCCTCCAAACTATATTCGACGCTAAACATCAACAGTTTCATAAAATAGTTTTGAAAACAAATTGCAATGAAAAAGATTTTAATTAATATTTTCCGATCATCATTTGTGTTGCCCCGGTGAGTTTAGCTTATATTAATCGCCTTAGTTAGGGCAATATCAATCTTGACTTTGTAATGCGAGGCGGGAACTCTCGTTGGGGCCATTCAAGAATAACGAAACACAGTTTTTTTAATATTTCTGACGCCCCCCCCCCCCCAACGTTACGTAACACTCAGATGATTATTGTTACCTAAAAATGTAAATTATGCTGCGCAAAATACCGGAATAAGAAGCAATGTAAATTAAACGAAATTTCAGCCCACTTTGGCCCTAATGTGTGTGCGTGTGGCTTGTAGGTTAGGTGGTTTTGCTTGACCGCAACGGGGAGACTCTTAGAGTCCAAACTATGGACTCGTGGTACACGGCTTATTGTGGTTATTTGCTATATATATACTTCTGTATACTCAGTGACGCGACTCTTTAATATGTGTAGTGTAGATATACCATATAAAATGAGCCGTCAGTCACGAGTTAAGAGTTAGGACTTTTAATTTTAACAAAAGCTTAATGTTACGTAACGCGTTTGAGCCCCTCCCCCAATATAACGCATCGTAACGTTTCACAATCCCCCTCCTTCCTAACTGCGTTACGTAATACTTGAACGGCCCCTAAAAGCGCTGTTTTTTAGTTTTTTTAAACTACAAATTATTTGATAAAACTAAAAGACAGTTTTATAATTATTTCGTCGTACTTAAAAATCTTAAACCATTCGCTATCTTGAAGAGGCCGCCATATTTGATGTAGAATGACAAATGATAGTTTATGATATTTAACTTGTCGAACGCTTTCATTTGATACACATGTATAGGGGGTTGTAGAAAGGCAATGAGCCATTTTGGGGCGTCCGCCATGTTGAGTTTAGAATAACGCCACGTAGTTTATCGCATTCTACACATCAAACCCTTTCATTTCATATCCATGTCAAGTGGGTTGCGAAGATAAGGGTAATTCGGCATCTTGGGATTTGAATGAAGTCAAACCTGACGAACCCTCTCATTTGGTACCTATGTCAAGGGGGTTGTGAATAAAAGGTTAATCCGCCACCTTGGACCGTCCACCTTCTGGATTTATAACTATATTAGATATATTGTACTGCATTGTCATCGGATCTCCATATGTATGAAAAATTTCAGCTCAATTGGATATGGTGAATGGGGTCAAAATAGGCTTGCGAGATTTATGACGGACGGACAGGTGAAACGAATATAAAGCTTATAAAATCATGACGAACGTAATTCCCTAGCCTATAACAAAAGATAGGATGTTATATCACAGGGTTTTTCCTCATTGGCTTTTTATGTCTTATGTCTATGACCCCTGGCCCCATACTTCTTAGGTATATGTTGTTATAATTAAACTTTCAATGCTTTTCACAATTTTACAAGCTGCTGGAAGAGCACTGCAGCCCTCATTCGTAAAAATGTGTTACTCTTTTTAGTTACTGAACACTTTTTACAGATAGCTAGGAGGGGCTAAAAAAACTATATAATGATATCTAATAAAGGAGCTGAGATTTTTTTTTTAAAAGTCACTCAAAAACGCCTTTCTAATGTTCAGTAGTACCTTAAGAATTAAGTTTTTGAGCTCTATGTATCTTAACTCTTAAAAGTACGAATGAAGAAAGCATGGCTGTTATTGTTAAAGCATATATACATATATTGCTAATAAATTATTATTATTATAAAACAACTAGGGAAATCTTCAACTGGTGGCTTTTTGGTATACATATAAATTTTAAAAGAATCAGATAAGAATTTTTAAAATGAGTTCGGGAATGTAAGCTGTTGTCCATAAATAACAAAAAAAAGAAACGTAAATTTGCAACTCCCAATCTTAATAGTATTGTGTCAACTTAAAAAGTTTACATTGTATTTAAAGATCTCCGAATTATTTATAATATTAAAACAAATGATATTCTGCGCTTAACTAATTAATACTATGGGTTTATTGCCAAAATGATTACTATACCTTTTAAGCAGCTTACTCAAGAATTTTGCAATGTTGTTCATTTCTTCTTTGTCGATAAATACATTAGAGAAAAATTAAAAGGCTGCAATAAGCTTGTATAACATAAAACATAAACATGATAAATGAAACACTTCTAACTTTTATTGAATCTATTACCCGATGCAATCAACTACATTTCTTGACCACAGAGAAACAAAACCCACCATACGACGGGTTTCTGTTACCTTGGCCAAACTTATCGTGATTTTGACATTTCCATTACCCTTCGCGGTCCCTTTCGTGGAACATGGCTGCAGTGCGAGGGATTGTCAGTTTTTTGAATTCTAAAAATTTTAAATTACTCAAGTGTAGAAAATTTCAAACATTACAAAATCGTAACATAAGTGTTTGTTCTTTCTGCTGTGATAAATTCCAAACATCGCACAAGCGTGTTTTGTTCTCCAAATATAAAAATCCATGTAAGTTTATTGCGGCTGGATTACATCATTCTAGAAATTTTGTTATATTGTTTCACTTGTCGGTGTTTATTGTAGTTTAATGTGAAAAGTCGCTGGCAATCTCGTGATTGCAAGTAATTTCAGGAGTTCTTTTATTTGTAAAACATTTTCTAGATAAGACTTAATCCTAACCTCATTTAATAGATTATCTTCTAATTGGATTTTTCCCTTGCAGGCTTGAGTAGTGAACCGCACAGGAGGCAATTTCATGGAACATCTAGTTTAAGAAAAGACTACTATAAAATTTTAGGTGTAGCAAGAAATGCTTCAGTAAAAGATATTAAAAAATCATACTACCAACTAGCAAAAAAATACCATCCGGATACAAACAAAGATGATCCAGACGCCAGCAAGAAATTTCAAGAAGTTTCTGAAGCATATGAAGTTCTAAGCGATGAGACGAAACGCAAAGAATATGATACGTTTGGTCAAACGTCCGAACAAATGGGCCGCAGCGGTGGACCGCGGGGACCCGGTGGACCAGAAGGATTTTCACAAAGCTGGCAGTTTAGATCAACAATTGATCCTGAGGAACTTTTTAGAAAAATATTTGGAGACGCAAACTTTCGAAGTGGATCTTTTGATGATTATGCTGAATCTCGTTATGGGTTTGGTAGTGCTCAGGAAGTTATGATGGATTTAACGTTCGCCCAAGCAGCTCGAGGTGTTAATAAAGATGTAAATGTTAATATGGTCGACACGTGTCCAAAGTGCAGTGGTTCTAGATGTGAACCAGGAACTAAACCGGGAAAGTGTCAGTATTGCAATGGAACAGGGATGGAAACAATATCAACTGGACCATTTGTAATGAGATCAACATGTCGATATTGTCAGGGAACAAGAATGTATATAAAATTTCCTTGTGCTGAATGTGAAGGCAAGGGACAAACGGTAAGTACTGTAATGGGCAGTTTGATAAATACTCACTTAAATTTATTTTAAGGTGCAACGTAAAAAGGTGACTGTACCAGTTCCTGCTGGTGTGGAGGATGGTCAGACCGTGCGTATGGCAGTGGGTAATAAAGAACTGTTTGTAACATTTCGGTAAGTAGTGATTTTGTTTTAAAGTATTTAGGTCTAGTACCTAAGTAGTGTTGTAAGTAGCTGAGCACTCATAGCGCTATTAACACAAGGGACAGATTATAGCTTTAAATACATTTCAAATCGTCTTCGTCTTCTTGAAATTTAGTCCTTCTATTATTCCTTTTTTCCTATTCTGGCTTTGCTTGCTCCAATATTTTGTAAATCTACAAATATTAACATGTTTAAAAACAGCCATTTAACTACTACTTTTTTGTACTGCAATAATTGGCTTGGGACTCAAATGTGTATCAGAAATAGCACAATTTCTTGGCTTGGACGAATCTGAAGAGCTTATTGTGTGTCATTATCAGTGGAAAGTCATGTATAAATTAAATAACATTCATAATAATATACAAAATATTTCCAAATCAATCAATGCTGTTTAAATAACGACTTTCGTTTTATAGAGTTGAGAAAAGCAGATACTTTCGTAGGGATGGAGCGGATGTTCACACCGACGCAAATATCTCATTATCTCAAGCAATCCTAGGTGGCACAATACGCGTGCAGGGTGTTTACGACGAACAAGTTATACAAGTAAGAAGTATGTTGTCGTATTGCTTTTCCTTATTTTAATACGAATTCATCTCACAACGCAGATAGAACCGGGAACATCATCTCACACAAGTGTATGTCTCAAGGGAAAAGGTTTGAAACGAGTAAGCTCATATGGCCAGGGTGACCACTTTGTTAATATCAAAATAGATGTCCCGAAAAAATTAAGCGAAGAGCAGAAAGCCCTGATTCAGGTAATTTCTGGTTTCGGTAAAATATTTCGAAATTGTAATAAATTAATTTCACGTAGGCCTATGCTGAGCTTGAGGAAAACACTCCAGGCCAAATATTCGGAGTCACATATAAGGCTGATGGTAAGTCACAGGATCGAGAAAATGTTTCAAGTAAATACACCCAAGGTTCTGACGAAAGCAGTCAATCGTATTCGGAGCATGACCAAACCGGCACCGACGAATACCGTAAAGATAGGCTTGATACAAGCAAATTATATTTTGCTGCTGGTTTCATTTTTATTGTAATAGCAAGCGCCTATTATGCAATAACTTCAACAGATAAAATGTTAGAAGTCGAACGGGATAGAGTTTTGCGAGAGCGTGAAGCTTTTTTACGACAAGGACGTGATGCAGATGATAGTCCTTTTAAGTCTGCCTAGAAAATATTAAACTATAATTAAAGCTGAATTTCCCACTATATCTTATAATTGTTTTTAAATTAAGGGAAATGAAATCGCCACTTTCACCCAACAATAATTTACTTATGTGCATAGATCTTGTGTAATTTACAGGCGTTAATAAACATCGTTGATTTTATAGATCCGTTACATAGTTGTTTCAATTTCGTTTTCCCGGAAAACAATTATAAGATAATTTGATAGTTTGATAGTTTGATTTGTGAAACAATTTGTAATGGAATGCTTTTTCAGGTACTAAAGAAAGTATTGCGGATCCAAAGAGCTTGAAAGACGCTGTACGAGAAGCACTTCGGTCAGTGACTGGAAAAAAGGAGAATCCCGATGAAAGCTTACAAAAACGAAGTAAAATATAAAATCAGCATTAGGATACTAGTTTTGAAGTCAACCTATCCTAGAAATTTGTTCTTGTAGATAAATTAGACAATGAAACCCACTAACTGTTTTTATATGAATGAACCTACCAACAGATGAAAAGGCTGAAGCAAAATGAGAGAAATATTTAGTAGACTTGAATGCTTGCTGTCTATATTTGCACTTCATCTTTAAGAGCACAACATGTGACTTTGCTGTTTTTTTGTTACTTTCAATTTTGTTTCTTCTGGCGAAAAATGTTAGCGTTAATTTAGAGAGTGTGAGAATGTGCTGGTATCCCAATCTTGGCAACCATTTCAACAATAATTGATTGTTGTTGCTTTAGTGAATAAAATTAATTTTGTTCATATTTTGTTAGTTTATTTTATTTTTCTCCGAAGTTGAACTTGACTTTTAATATGCCTTAATACCGCACTAAGGTAAGGCTATCAGTTTAGTAAAGTAACTTTCGATTAATTTTTTTCTTTATAGTTTTATTGATTGTAGACAACAAGGGTAGATAACTGTTCTTTGAAATAGTTACTAGTTTAATATGATTTTTAAATATACCTCAAATGCATGAAAACGATTAGATTGTTTTCAGGAGTAAATCACTTTAAGGAATTCTATAGGAGAGTAGTGTCAAGTCAGTTTATACAGCATAACCCACCCCAACTTTACAATATGGCCTACGCTTAAGATATTCATAAGGAAACTGAATAAAATGGGATGAATTTGAACGAACAGGATCGTGTTGTAGGAATTGCATTCAATTTCAAAAAAGTACATAATTAGAAAACAAAATAAAAATAAAACGTTGCTACTACAAGACAGCATTTTGTTTATCTTAATTGTGCAGTCACTTGGTGATCAGCAGTTCAAATTCCCAAATTTACATCAAAGGACTCAGTTTGAAGACGGGGTTAGATCAATGGTTGAGTGCCACGATTACCACGCCATGGATGGCGGTTTAAACCTTGGCCTGCCTATATTTCTCATATGCAATTGCAGTAAATAAAAAATCCACTCCGACTCTTGGCTGTTATCTAGATAGCAGCAATGCAAAAGCAGACATTTAATTTCCCTCATTCCTCTTACCATAATTCTCCTGCGGCTATAGTCATGCTGAATGCATCATAAGGTTGTCCCCTTAGGCTTTGGTTTCATCGTCATACAAAAAGTATCCTTAAATTTGTGGGGTATAGGGCGGAACAAGAAGTTCACCCGATTCGATAATGAAGTTAAAGTCCGAAGCTGCAAATTTTATGTTGCTGTATGGTATCCCCTACACCACCGAAAATTAAAAACAATCGCAATTGTTATTAGGCAAATAGTATTCTTTATATCTGTAAAATTTTGGTCAGAACTCATTATTTCCATTGGATTTACTGCGCGCTAAATTTTGCGTTTTCGAACTCACTCGAACAACAACTTTTTTTTCGCAAGTACAGAAGCCAACACCGGTAAGAGGAAGGAGGTGTATCAGATTTCAACAGATGTCAACAAAGTAAAAAGATCTCAAAGATTTCTCACGGAGAAAGAAGTCCATTTACTACAGAGAATCGAACTACTTGAGCAAAAGAGCAGGTTTTACCTCTCGGTATCATCGGACGAACTTACTAAGCATGCAATTTAAATAGTTCACTGTTTATAGGGTTCCGTACTTTAAATCGAAAAAAGTACAAGTAAAGGAAAAAAACCCGAAAATCGTTATTTTTGTAGTTATATATCATGAAAAATTATTACGGAAGCCTCGGTGCGCGAGTCAAACTCGCACTTGTCCGGCTTTTATTTTTTTTATGATGTACTAAAGCCTAGGGGGATAACCCTATGATGCATGTCTTCAACCGGAAGGAAATTAGGATAAGGGGAATGAGGAAACTTGAATGTCTTGTTTTGTGCATTGCTGCGAGCTAGACAACAGCCCAGCGACGGAGTGGATTTTTTAATTTTATTACAATACTCACGAGGAGACGAAGGCTCGAACCCTGAAAAAATGGCGTGGTGATCGCGCTACTCAACTCTAACTCCGTCTCCACTGTTTGGCGGTTTTGAGTTGACAGGCCGATGGCGGACTTTTACATAAGAATTTACAAGTCTAACTAAATTCGAGCGTAATTTACTGATAAATAAAGAATAATATTGTTTATGTATGTGGTGATTGCATCAAATAATGCAGTAGCGGGGGAAATTGTAGTGGCAGTGAAAAGAAGAAAGATAAAAGCAATGAACCAGCAGAGTAAACTTGTACTTGACAAAGTCTCGAGCTTGTGTGGTCTTTTAACCGACTTCCCAAAAACAGAGGGTCTAAGTTCGACACGTATTTTTTTTATGTTTGACCGAGTATAATTTTGTAACGCGTGGACCGATTTTGATGATTTTTTTGGGTAGTATTCCCCGATTGGTGGCATGTTAAAAAAAATTAAGTTGGGTGGGGCTGGAGGTGAAACCTAGCCCCAGCGTCGGGTGGAGAGGCAGGCGGGGTGGGTAATCTAACTTTGTAACGCGTGGACCGATTTTGATGATTTTTTCTTTGTTGAGTAGAGTATGGGGGTAAGGGGTGAAACCTAACTTTGTAATGCGTGGAGCGATTCAGATATATAGAGTATGAAACCCCATTGCTAAAAAAAATTGATCTTAGGGTAACATGTGGACCGATTTGGATGATTTTCTTTTGATGTGTAGAATATGTTGGCCCACTGATACGACGGAAAAAATTTAAGGTGGGGTGGTGTCCAATTCTAGCAAAATAAAAATTGTAATTATTGAATTTCAATTTTTATTTCTTTAGCTGTAAGCAAATAATTTACACCTATCATAGCTGCAATTTAGCTTACTCGTAATTTTTGCCTTTTCCCATCATAATTCTCAGAACATTGTGTGCACAAACAAGATCATATTGCACGAGAATTATGATGGGAGCATGCGAAGCAACAAATTGTTTTGCATGCACTCTAATTTCATTGGAATGAGGGGGTTGATTTGCGGCTGTGACTTACCTTTAACAAACAGGTCTGCAAATAAATTATCAGTTGTTCATTAGACGTCGTGTGTTTCAATTTAGATCAAACCCTCAGTCAACCATGGAATTAGTTTTAAACTCTCGGAAGTATAAGAGTTGTGTCAAAGTTGCACACTTCGAATGATTGCACAGAGTACTACTCGCAGCAGGCAGTAATCCGATTCCTGCTTCGTTCTCGTGATTCCACCGTGCAATAATTCAACATATGACGCTTGCCCAGAATGTTTTCCTTTACTTACTTTTATGAGTCACATCTGGGGCAAGCATTGTAAACATAATTGACTGCAACCATTTTGATGAATAGACAAAAAAAAGTAATCGTTCATTGACTTATATTATTAATTATTAAAAGAAAGAAAATGAGTCATATGTATGTAAAAAATTTAAGTATTTAAGACCGTGTAAATGAAGAGAAATACAACAGTTGATTCTAAACTCAAAACGCTGTCTTTCGGCGATCAGCAATCCCTGGTCACATAGCAAATTAGGCGTATCCCTACTTGGTGACGCCATACCTTAGTGCGTATCCCGTAAGGTGACGCGCTGCCATAGGCTTCCTCGCTCCATAGCAAATAACAAACATTACATAAGAAATAAAAAGAAGTCAAGAAATTGTAAATATCCTAATAGCTTAATATATTATATTATTATAAATAATTCGGATAATTATGGGGAATAATAAGTGAAATGAAAAAAACCCCAGCGAAATGTTATTTTAAAAATTGTAAAATTTAGTATTTGAGGCGCTCTTACAAGACTACTTCTTTAATTACGTTTACATAACGAATATTTTGTTGTCTCTATACGTTTGAACAATTGGTGCTTTTCCTGGTTATATTTCAGTAACTATAGCATTCCAATTTGGAATAGCTCGGCTCCGTTAGCCTTCTTTAAGTAAATAATACAGATTCCCAAATTCAGTGTGTTTCATTAGTACCTATTAGTGTACAAATTTCCAATTGGGAAAGTTACCAAAAATTTTTGAGATATCCGCGAGGGTTCAATGAAGATGCCTTTTAAGTAGCCTGTTGTCCGTGGAGTAAGTGACAATCTGTTGTCCGTGGAGCAAGTGACAGCGTGTAGCCCTTCTATCTCCGAGGTCTCAGATTCTTAAAAATATAAAAGGCCATTGAGCGCTGCGGAGTAATATCGGTTGTTCGGAAACCACTTTAAATTGTAGTTCCACTTGTTCGAATTGGAAAAAATTCTACACTCGCCCCACGCGGAGGTACGACAATAAAAAGATATAGTTGAATGCAATTCATATGGAAATGAATACTTGTAAACGCGGACTTATTATCGCAATTTTTAAGAATAATTTCAAAGCTGGATAGCTGTAATTAGCACTAAAATTATTTGACGACAAAATTCAAAAACTGTGGAAGAAATATTCACATGACCCGAGTGATTTTTTACCGCGAGGTTATTGTGACAGTGTAAGTGATCATAATTTGATACAGCTGTCTAGCAGCTATAGAAAAGTTAACGGAGTTTAATTTTTCTTTATTAGAAACGCAGACTGTGTTAAGCAATTTTTATATTTCTTCCACTGCTCGAGTTTTAAAACAATTTGTTTAGATTTTTAGTTCACAACACCGTTGTTGGTTGCTTGTGGAACGCTTTTGAAAAAAAAATTGTGTAAAGTTTCTTATACAGAAAATATAAACAAATTTCTAATCGCGTGATTTTATTAGTTATACCGTACAACTATGTCTACTGATTAATGCCATGGGCTTTTCTTAAGCCCTCGTAAAGCCTTTTCTTTTCCTCGTTAGTCTCTCTAAAAGTTTGGATTGCCAATTCCAAGGGAACTTTCTTTAAAGCCCTATTCTTAACGTAATCCTCAATGAACTGTAGACAAATATCGTCTTTTTCAAAATCTTCTCTAGATTTTCCTATTGCAGTTTTGATTTCCTCGTGGATATCATCAGAACTTGCATTAATTGACTTTCTTAATTCATTGAGCATTTCATTCGATGGCGAGATATCCTCAATCTTTGCATGAATAGATTTATCATACTCAATATTGTGCAGGTGATACATAAGTGCAATCAGTTCCACCCCATTCTTAAGAAAATCTCGCTTCACCATATCGCAAAGCATGTCATCGATAATTTTATGCCAAGCCAAAAAGAACGACATCGGTCCAAAATGTCGCGTGGAGCGAAGATCATCGAATTTATTATTTTCATTAATATGCAAGAATATCTTACTAGAGATTTCATGGAAGTCTTTTTCAAACGGCTCATACTGTATACACATGCGGTCCAAAAGAAATTCATACTTGTATTCGTTCAGGCATCTCTGAAGGTGTTCCACTTCAAACAAGGGCGGTGTAAATAATTTCCGACCTTCTAGGGGAAAGTAAATTTGATTCATTCGTTTTCGTATAGCCCACGGTGCATATTCTAGGGTTCCGTCAGTGTGACGAATAACGATTTTACGGTTTGAATGTTTTTTGCCATACGTTATGTCAGTTATTATATAAGATTCTTTTGAAAAGTCCTTCAGAGCCGGATCTTTTGATATAATTGTTTGCGGATCATCTAAAATCTAAAAAAGAATTCTATAAATGTCTGCACAGTCACCTTTTTCTCGTTTATTACTTTAACAATTGGAGGCATCTGAAGTTGTGCTTCTGCTATTTTTGCAATTTTCTTAAATTCTTTTTCCAATTGTTCGGTTGTCATAAACCTTAACAAGTAAGAAACAAATAAGAAAACATGTTTTTAATAGAAATTCCGGTGCGTCTTACTTATATTCAATATTGTTTTCCGAAACAGATCTCTTCCTAAACACCTTGTCCAAACGCATCCTTGTCATTGATTTCAATAGTTTCTGTACTTCGTCAGATGTAAACTGTGGGCCTGGGTCTTTATCTATATTACATAGAAGAGCATTACAAATTCCTGGATCACATAATGTAATGATCTAACCATAAAGCAGAATTGATTTTGTGCTGCATCTTAGAACAGTGTTTAAGCTCTGTTTATTTCTCAAGCAAATTGGAGATTTGGCAAATATACTTCGAAATGTAGGAATAATCGACATATTTACGGATATATTTCTATTTAAAATTGCTATTTTTAGATTAAAAGACCGTATGGCTCCATTTGTCAGAATGACAACCACATACAGTTGTCAGAAATCCAAATTTGGTTGTGCAACCAAAAATTGATTACGGAATCTACGGTTAAAACTGTCAGCGCCACCTGGTACACTCCACAGCCAATTAATCAAAAATTGTACTTTCAGTTTCAAAATCGAGATCCGAGACATCTCCGTGGTGAAAAACAATGACATTAATATCGAGGCTCGAAAATAGAAGTGTCACCTTAGTGAAATATTTGCAAATAAAAAGTTTTGTGTAAAATTATTTTTTGATATATTGTTTTTGTGCTGTTAAAATGTCTGGAGTCCATAGAGAGGCCATTCAAAAGCAAATTCATCAGGATTGGGCTAACCGAGAATACATTGAAGTTATTACTGCAAGTATCAAGAGGATCACCGATTTCTTGAACTCCTTCGGTAAGTTTCAAGAGCGCATTTTTACTGTACCCCTGAGCGCAATTATTTATTTTTAAAAGTGCTTTAAAGTAAATCGTACAAGCAATAACCCATTACCCTAATGATGATGTTAATATAATTTTCAGACATGTCTTGCCGCTCCCGCCTGGCTGTGCTAAATGAAAAGTTGACTACTTTAGAGAGGCGAATAGACTACTTAGAAGCGTGCGTAACCCAAGGAGAAACACTTACATAAAGAGCTAAAAATGCGAACAAAAACAGCCACATTTTCCATAATTATACAATAGAACTGTATTTAATAATAATATTACGTTAAAAACTAGTCTTTTGTTTTCTGAGTTCCCACCACACCGTCCCCCATGTCCATGTGCTTCAACAAGCGATAAAGGGCTGCTGCCTCCTTTATTCGACTAAATTCTACACAAAACGCTTCTATTTCAATAAAAAGATCCTAAAAACGATTACTGGAACATTATAACAAAATTCCTAAGTAAAAAGCATTCATTTGAGTTACCTTCACGTTAATTATTTTGTTCCGAATTAGGCTCTGAAGAAAGACGCAAACCAGACGGACCAGCCTTGACTGCATGAATTTATCTTTCATAGTTTCACAAGTTGAGATGCAATTGCTGATGTACAAGTGCACGAATTCTGTTGGTAAATTTACAGATGTCGTTAGTCTAAAAGTAAAGATTTAAGCAAGTCAACAGACACAAAATTGTCTTACCTGTTGACCACCTCCATCGAGTGTAGCGTAATTTCCATATTAACTAAAATATTAAAGTATTCAGTGATCTGCATCGAGTTCATGAGTTTCAAGAGTATTTCGAACGAGACAAGCGGATTGTTTTCTACCAAATCGGGAAGCTATAAAATGTAAAGCAATTATTTGACATTCAACGTTAATCTCAGCAAACCTTAGCAGGTGTAAGTCCAATCTGATAAACCAAATTTGGATCTCTTTTCAGCTCGTCGAGCAGCAATTGTTGGTCGGGTATACTCAGAGCTTGCGTGAATGCTTGCTCAATTAATTTTTTCGCTTGAACACCGATATCACTTGACGAGTCGTAAGTTGGCTTATGAAACGCTCGATTGGTTAAGTCGAACCACACAAGTTCATCTTCGAACGGCAGAAGTGGAGGTGCTACCGACATAAATTGTGGAGAAAATGTATTCTTCAAAGGTGTAATTGGCGATAAACACAGTCCTTCCATTAGTTCTTTAATTGACGATTCTGATAATGGTGTTACAGGGGCAGGTACGACGTTCATTACACCGCACCGCGCCGTTGCTGGAAGTTCCCTTTGTTTTTCAACTGCGCTGCTTTTCAAATATGACAAGTCTACGGATAAAGGGAAAAGGTCTGCTTTCAGAATGTGGCCAGGGGTTTGTTTTGAAAGCTGGAAAAGGAGTTTTTAAAAAATTACAAACAATTCAATTTTGCTTACCTCTTTAGTTCCGTTACTTAGCAGCTGTGATAAAAAATTTTTCTCAATAATATTCAGTCTACTGGGCGCCGTGTCTTTTTGTTCCAGTAAATTTAGAAAAAATAACATAAAAGGACTCTCATTCTGACCATCACTGCGAAATAAGTCGTATATTACGTAGAATGCGCTAATTTTTTGTATGATTCCCGGTAAATCTCCATGACGTATTAGCATAGTAAGAAGGGTACCAACTGAAATCCATATTCTTGTGAGATTTTCTATACTTGAAATAAAAATGGAAATATAGTATGAAAATAGTATTACCGCTCAAGTAGTCGTTTTTATTAAACTTCTTCTGAACAATCACTGAAACTGCCTCAAAAGTCTGGTGTTCAATGTTCTTGTCCATCAACAGTCTAAAATTGAAGCTAAATTAGTTTCAAGCCCGAAATCAACAATTCGTACGTACTCGTAGAGGAAGATATAATCCTGTACAGGTTTTGATGCTTTTTCCATATTTAAATCTATAAATTCGTCACTTAAAGCTAAAACTAATAAATTTACTTCCGTTGTTTTGCTTACATTTGATTGACAGTTTGTAGTTCTCCCTCCAACCTTCTTCTTCTTAATATGGAATGGAATAAGCTTTTTGCGAGAATTCAATTCAATAAATGTCGACACTCGTTTCCTTTCACTCGAATATTTTTATTTAATTTCACTGAACTGAAAACTACTATTAAAATAAACGTTTGTTTCTTCCTTCAAGCGGATAAAACCTGTAATTGTTAATTGACTACTCATATTTAAAATTTAATTGCTTATTTGAATATTTCTTATTCTGTTCGAGTTTTAAACAGTTTTGTTTTCACGAATTTACTCAGGTCAAGTGCATTTGTCGTATATTTTTGCTCATATTTGCTTTGTTAAATAAAGCTGCGGAAGATGTAAAACTTATAAAAATTGGTATGTTATTATGTGTAATCACCCATTAAGAAGTTAAATTGTGCATCGATGTGGTTTTGTGCATTACAGAGTTTACGCATAAGATATAATACAACAAAAGTTTTGATCCAATCCAACCCAACGTCTTTTTATTGCATGCTTTTTAAGACATCCTTTCTGCATCTGATAGTTGTTTAAAATATTCTAGGTTGCTCACAAAGGAACATTAAAACTTCAAAATATATTCGCATACAAAGTATAATTTACAATAAAATTAAAAAAAAAAACTTTAGTCACACAAATTCTCTATTTTAACTTCTTACGAGATTGAGTTCGAGTCAATTTTGGCTTTTTCTTTGGCCTTATTGCTTTAGACACCGTGTGCTTTGTCGGAGCCTCATCTTCGCTGTCTTCGATCACTATAACTTCGTAAATAGGCTCAACGATGAAACAGTCATTATCTGGCTTGCTTCGCTTCCGTGAACTCTTTTTATTTCTTTCCATGGATGAAAGTTTTATATATGCATACTAACTTTAAAAAACATACAAATATATATTTATATGTAAATCAAAATTTATTGAAAGAACATCAAAAATGACGACAACTAAAACGATTACTTTGATTATTTGGAGATAGGAGAATACCGATTTCCCTTTTGACTGCCCTTTTATGTTATGTCTTAGTAGAGTACAAAATGAACATTTATGCCCATCAGTTTATATTAATTTTTACGTCCTTACTACTTTCACGTGCATGTAAAAAAATCTTATTATTAAACTTTTACCTATGTACATATCCGATCAACTTAAACATTTAGCAAGCGTAATTGGTGTTTTAATACCAAAAATTCAAGATGACTGCGATACCATTAAATAAACATATATTAAAAGCAGTTTTGTATGATTTCGGTGACTCAGGGATTCTCTCTGATCACCTGAATTTTTAAAAAGTTGTTGTCCGAAAATTGTCTGATCTGTCTTAGCTTCATCGACTGTACATGCAATAGCATTTATCTATAGATAAGTAATGGTGGCAAAGCTTTCCATTAAGTTGATCTAGAGTGAATCCTAAAACAGAACCAACAATAGATAATTTAAATTGAGTAATTACATGCGCGTTATAAATTAATGCACTTTAGATTAAAACTTTTACTTGTTGCATTTTTACGTAACTACTTTTACATGGCGGAGACGTTCAGATCACGTAGTCGCTGTGAAAAACTCTTAAAACAGTTTCACTTTATTTAACAAGAAAAATTGCTGCTTATTGATATGATTCAGTGACTCGACTCGAAGATTAAGATGCAATCTCACAGCTGACTTGCTGCATGCATCCGAGGCAATCATCGGAATAGCAAACGCTGAAAAATGCAAACAGCTGGAAAATTTTAATTCTTTTAGCAATCAATCAACACAACCTTTTTCTTAAATATTTAAGGTATGTGTAGTAGATAGGTTGTGCTGAGTGTGCACGGGACATATTGACATAGATATTAATGCACTGAATCAATATCTGATATCAACGAGATAATGATGAAAATACAAACTTAGAGTTTAGTACTCTCCACCGTGTGAAAAAGCATTGATTAATTTCTTTATAAATAAGATTACACCGATCAATAATTTTTTTTGAAGAAAAACTTTAACTGTGTTTGCACACTGCCGATTTCATTAAAAAATTATTTAAAGTTTTGTTTAAATTATATTTGAATTCTCCATTGCCCACTACATAATAAAAAATCATACCCGCTATCGTAGGAGCGGCTGAAATGCCGGTGTACCTCAGGGTTCAGTTCTTTCACCAACCTTATTTCTTCTTTTTATTAATGCTCTTTTATCCCTTACTCTTAATTCTATTCATAGTTTTGCCGACGACAGCACCCTTGATTTCGCGTACTCATTTGATTCGGTAATGAATTCACGTGGACATGCTTCAGAAGTCAATCGAGAACGCATGTTTAGATTATTAAACAACGATATTTCTATGGTCCTCGCTTAGGGCAGAGCAAATCGTGTTTCGTTTAATGCATCCAAAATTCAATACTATTTAATGTCCCTTAAAAACGACCAGTTCACCTTCAACCCATTTCAGTCGACAGAGTGAATATATTTAATTCGCCCTCCCTAAACATCTTGGGTATTGAGATATCCAGAAATCTTAGCCGGACTGATCATATATTTGTAATCGCCAAAAATGCAATGAAATGCTTGGGTCTTCTACAGAGATGTAAGAAATATTTCACCCAACCTGACTTAGCGTTGATTTACAAGTTCCACATTAGGCCTAGACTTGAATATAATTCGCATATTTGGGCAGGTTCCGGACACACCGCATTGTTGCCGTAAGACAAAGTCCAGCGTAAGGCTCTTAAACTTATTGGCGATTCCTTAAGGGGCTTGAATCTCTAGAGCATCGACGGAATGACGGTTGTCTCTCACTCTACTATCGCTATTTCCATGGCCATTGTTCTAACGAAATCGCTAGACTGATTCCTTGTAGACGCATGACAACGCGCGATACAAGAGCTACAAGTCGCTCCCACCTCGATGCTCTCCAGGTAAAATTTGGACGTACCGTCAAATTTCGGGAATCTTTTCTAAACCGAACAACACGAATGTGGAACAGTTTACCATCTTCTGTTTTTTCCTGGTCATATGAGCCCGAATATTTCAAACGGGGCGTACCTCGACACCTCCTTTACTCAACCTCCTAACCCATTTCCCTCTTCCCTAATTCCTTTCCAGCCAAGGCTGTGCTTTAGCATCATAGGGCATACCCTGAGCTTTGGCAACATCATACAAAATCTGACTACGGTAGAGTATTGCAATCCAATTGCGAAAATTATCCAAATATTTATCCACTTGTAATGAAAAACTAATTTCGCAGTTAGCTACAGAAATATCATGTACCTACATGTAAACACCTTCTACAAAATAGAATAACTCTAAATCTGTTTTAAGTAACTTTATCTAAAAGAATAAATTAATAAAAAAACGTGGACTATATTAATATCTGCACCAATGTGTAAGAGAAGTTCTTGACCCGAGTGATTAACCACGATAATAATGATGTTTACAAAAATGAATCAATTGCTTACAAAGAATGTATTTATCCGATCTAGCAGTTTCTACCAGTTCTATAGCACTTGTAATAGGGAAGCGCATAACTCTTTTCGCTAAATACAACACTTTTCCAAAAACCCGATATTTATAGCTTATCTTTAGTTCTGTACAGATTCGAAATAAAATTATGCAATATTTCGTTGAACCGGAAAATATTCTGCGAATAGTCAGATGTCAGATTACAAATTGCATAGGAGATAACATATGCACTCGAAAACTTAATTAATGATGAAATTTATAAGTTAGAAATGTGAATTTTTTTGTTATAGCTCAATATCAGTGACAGACAGAGGTACATAGAAGTGCAGTAATCGTCAATAATTGGCTTCTGTGGAACAAGATCTCCTCACGCGCCAGTCTTAATCAGTTTCATGCAGAGTATAAAAAAGGGGTACGGGCAGTCGTATGTGTCTAATAAGAATGCATCGATCCAGACCACTTTTCCAGCGAATCTCAATTGATAAATCTAGAAATTCCCTCTTCGATGGTCAGTGTTCTTATCATTTCGATTGCAGATAAATTTTAATGCTTGGGGGTCTCGAACTCAGTACTCACTGAACTCATTGTCGACGAGTGCATTTCGAGGTGTAACGCCAGAACATTGTGTGTAAATTTAAAGCTCCCCAGTGACCAGAATAGAAGGATTAAAATGGGGCCAGGAATGATATTTTGGTTCTTAGTGATCGCTGTCCTGATTATACTTTACGTGGTACGTTTAGATTCTAATAATTAGCGAAATTGTATCGTTAAAGTGTTAAAAACAATGCTGTCGCCTCGCCATCATCTAATCTTAAAAATACATATTTATACTATCGGTGTGATATTCTCCGGTAAAGTCGTCTTTCGCTTTGCGATCTTGTTGGCGCTTAATCAGTTTATTTTTACGCCGAGCACGTTTACAGATAAAGGCTGCGACAGCAAGTCACGCAACAAGAACGAGCGGCTCCGACTAATCGATTCGAGGCTAGCTTTAAAGTGAACTTTCCACAAAATTAATATCGCAATTTATCTATCAAACTACATCACCTGGAAAAAATTACTCAAAATACCTTCGATATTTGGCAAAAATTGTGTGTGCGGTGCTGTAATTCTAAGAAAGAATTTGTTTTTGTTTGTTGAATTGCGGGTGTGGATTGCATGTGTATGTAGAACGTCGTACTTGATTCTTGTTGATATTTTAATTTGACCTTGAAACTGATTTGTTATTGAACTTAATGTTTATTGTTGCGTAATTTATTTACAATTTGCAAAAATATTAATGTGAAAAAAGTAAACAAACCTGGGTGCAAAGTGCTGCATAAGTATTAACTTAACTTAAAATACCTACAATGTGTTCAGCGAATTCCGCTTCTGACGATATTTAGGAATTTCAGTTTATTATCGCTGAAATGGCTAATCAGCACTTTACGTAGAAGTGAGAAGCATTTTTGTACTAAAAAACAATTTGATCCGCTACCCTAGTCAGAGTGCAGCAAAATCATCATAACAGCAATTATAAAGTTCGACCAGTCCATTACCAACGGTTTGTCAAAGCACACGCTACATAACACATTTAATCGCATAAGAAAACCCCCGGCGTAGAAACTTAAGGCTATTCTCAACTATATTTTGTGCGATAGGCTTCGGAATTTCCGAAATAATGACAAAAATGTTGCTGCCCTAAGAGAGTTGACCTACGCTGCTATGTTATCTCTGCCAACGGACAAATTCCGTCGCTCGCTTCCTATTCCAGCTAAACGAGGAACACCCGCACAAATGTCAAACACCGCTTGTAAAGCGACTGCGTCAACCTACGACCGCACCTACAGTCAACGCAATCAAAACAAAGCAACGAAAGTCAACAACCAAATTTGTTTACCTTTTTGAATACTGCACGTACAGCGTTGCATTACGAAATTCAAAGTACTTCCTGAAAAAAGCAGCTTCGGCACTGGCCGTCTCTCGGTTCAAAGGGAAGAAGTCGCTCTAGCTCGTATCTCAGCGACTGTTGGCCATGTGCAAGGTGTACGAGGCCCTTTATAGCATACTCTAGATACAATGCCAGAAAATATGACAGTTCGGCCATTTGACCACAAAGCGTGTTGTCATTATTTCATTTCTTTTTGTATCACAGATTAACTAATCCTTGCACATATATAAAACTGTACACTGTCCTTACCAAAACTAAAGAAAAATGCTGATATCATTGACGCATTCTAACCTCAATACTTCAATAAGCCGAACACAAGAGAGAGTCTTCCCATTAAAACACATGAAAATGAGAAATTTTTTATCGTGACTAAATGATCAGAACATTTGCAGGTTCACGTCAAGTAAATTCCAAGTTGAGACTTTAAAAATACTGCGAGCAATACTACAAAAACGTAGAATTCCCCAACCTTTTCCTATTCTTCACTGTAGCAAGTTTCGGTTTGTTTACACCACCAATGCTCAGCTGTTCGTGACATCTTCCGGGTTTGTATCTAGAGTAGGCTGTGGTATATAGCATTTTCGAGCGCAGTGGGTCCGGGCGCTGGTCAGTGAATTTATTTTACGGAGGAAATAAACTCGGACGCTCTTGCGATGTGTCGGCTCGTGGGCACTGCACTAACACCAAATATTAGCTGTGCTGTGTGCTGTTCGTAAGAGCCTTGATTTATTGAGAAGCTGGTTATGGTCTGCATATGCATTGGATAACTCTTAAACTTAATATTGGACACTTTTCGGCTTTTGTCCAATTTAATTTCACGCACATTGGAAATTATAGATTGTAAATCCAGAACTCTGTCTCGTTCCTCTAAGAAAGCCCTTGTTCAAGATGTTTTAAAACGGTTTTAGTTAAGCATTTTTGCTTTTCTGGATTTTTCATTTACAAAATCATGAATGATTTCTTTAAAGTCTTTCACATCATTCTATGGACATCTGCGACAAATTAGTCAATATTTCTTATATCATTGTACTTCTTAGCTCATTTTTTATTCTTTTCAATTTGAAGAAGCTCCACTGCAGTTAGTTGCCCTACCATGCATAAAATGGTTGTCATTCTATTTCTTCATTCGGAAACATGTCTTCGATTTTGTCTTCTTTTAAATGATGATATAGTTCGCATATACTAATAGTTTCTTCATTTTCAATCAATAGTCTGGAGATCTTTCAAATATTTTGTTAAAGGCAGGCATATCATCTCTAACTCTTCTCCACTAATGTCATTGTGATAGATTTAGGCAAATTCTTTGCAACTATATCTGAACTTTGCGGAATTCAAAGCTTTCCAGCGAGATTGAAATCCAAACCGTTGACTATTTTGCTTGTATGAATTCAAATGCACGGCCAGGGTATCAATTAGAGGAAGAAACTGTTGTTTGAAAAATTGTATTTGCCATTTAGTTGCACAAATGGAGCAGATCCACCAGATAATGTCTTATGTGAGCTAGCTTCTAGCTGCTGGTCTTTGAGATAGACCTGTGGTCGGATTTTGGATTTTTCTCTTTAGCGGACGATTCGAATTCATCAAAATTATTTTTGAGTAATGAAATATCCAAATGAAGTAATCACGGTTCCTTACTGAAGGTTTTTTTTTATACGATGGGGACAAATCCTAAAGGGTTGTCCCCCTTTGATGCGTTAGCATGGTTCTGGCCGAAAAGGAATTAGGGTAAGAGAAGTGAGGAAACGTGAAAGTCTTGTTTTTGCATTGATGCGAGCTAGACAACAGCCCAGAGACGGAGTGGATTAATTTAATTTCTTAATAAAAGTTCACGGGGAGACCTGGTCTCGGACCCGGGACCCATAGAATGGTGTTCCTGCGGCTCAACGAATTGATCCAACTCCGTCTGTTACTCTGCTACTTATTTTGTATATTCTTTCTAATATGGTACACCGTATTTCTGTTAGAACAACAAACTACAGTTTTTGTCTATTTTTCTGGACGGACTAACAGCTTCGTTTTCAGGATCTCGCGGCTGCTCAGTATCTTCAACGATAGACGTCAAGGCTTCATCCTTTGAACTTCAATATACTGTCAATTTAATCCACCAATGGTTAGAACTCGAGAAAAATTTAAAGTTTCTGAACCATTTGAAAAAAAACTTGTTGGCTCTTGTACACAATTGTGAAATTAACTATATCATTTTTGAGTGTTATTTAGTTAAAAATTCATCATATTCTTTTTCACCTGCTTAAATTAAAGTGCGCTTATGTAGGTGAGATTTATGTTTTAGAGTTCCGTAGCAAGTAGGAATATGGTTTCGGTCTTGCGTCTGTTCCTCCCTCCTCTCATTTATAAAGCTATTGAGATGACATTTGGTATAAGGATGTTATCAAAAACAGATTTGATGAGATTTTTTGAAAAACAATTTCTTGAACCTCCTCATAGAGTGAAAAGTGTGCTGAAAATTTTTTTTACTTACCCCAATTATCAAATTGCTTCATTTTATGCGAGAATTTTTTAAATCCTTCTACTCATATATTTACACATAAGGTAAATATTATATAAAATTTATACATTTTTCTTATTGCTTACAGATCCATCTAAGAAAATGTATCAAATTCTTCAACTCGAAAATTCAAAATCAAAACGAAAATAGTCGGAATACTACATCATTAGCAATTGAGAGTAAAATAATTAAGAACTTTAGTAGTTACTTGAAATGTTTACATTTTTTTTTATTTTAGCTCAGTCGCCATACACAATTAGCAATGTACACTTAATAAATGAAGTCGAACGTTGTTTGGATATTCCAGAAATTATGGGATGCCCAAGGTGCTCGCAGATTACATTACCAAGCGATAGAAGTCGCCGAGTCCAAAAAAGCGTCTCATTTCGTCTTGAACATCTAAAGATTCAGGACGAAAAGAATCCTCCAAGTTATGATGAAGTAATTGCACAAGATCAACTAAAGAAATCGATGACAGCAGATAGTTTAAACGAATCTGCGAAGGCGTAGCAATGGCTGTGATAATTTAAACAAAATTTATGAAAATAAGAGGAATATTTGTGATCTTAAGTACTTATTGTACACAAGACTGTAGTTTGGGTGTTTTTTACTTAATTATAATATAATTATAAGATTTGAGTGAATTACAATGCTTTTTGATTTGAAGTTAACTATGAATGCGCAAATGCAGTTAGTAACCTATCACTTCCGGATAATTCATAATTTAAAGCAGAATTAATTGCAATAAATATAAACTAAAGAAACCATTTAGGCTTAAGAACAATACAAATTTTTAAGTGCAAGAAATGCGCATCCAACTTACAACAATTTTTATAATAAACGAGCGATTTCAATTCATTTATAGCGTTATTGCACTTCTTGAATTACTGCTGAGGATAGGCATTTAACAGACTCTTTGAACACGTTAGAAACAATCCACGAAAATATCTTATATATGAATAAAGAAGAAAATCTGATCTGATTAGGTTTTGTTAGAACTATTGTGTAATGAACAACACGCCTTAGCAGAGTTAAAATCTTAGAATATAAAACAAAACAGGAATAGCAACGGCTGAAATTAAGCGACCAACATCCAAGTTGCGTTGGACGGCATTTGCATTTGTTTGCGAATTTCAGTACAGGTGTAATTAATAAGAAGGTAAGGAGCGGGGCATTGAAATAAAATTTGAAAATAGTTCAAAGTCACTAATTTACTTTATATTTTTTACAAAAAAAAAATCAAAACAAATTGTTCACCCTTTGGTGCTGCTGTTCAGGAAGAGCCAAAGGAGTTTAGCTTTTCTTAATCAGAAACGCGGACCGCGTAAAGAACTTTCAATTTTTCTTTTAATTTTTTTGTAAAATTTCACTCGAGTCATGTGTGATTTCGTACATATTTTGTGCATTTTCATTATATTTTTTAATTAAAGGAATTATTGACATAATATAAGACGGTATTATAACGTTAGTAATGCAAAATATTATAATGTTAATTTTAATCAATTTAAGAGTAAACCCCACAGGTAATAGGTCTGTTTCTTTACCTACAGGAATTATAATTCCTGCGCAGGAAACTGCAGAAATTCGTTTTCGTACTCTGTTTGACAGCAGATTTTTGCTGATGTCACCGCTTCACCACCTGCCGGAAAGTTCAGAAATTTGCAGTAGGTCTGTTTCTTTACTTCTGCAGCTGAAAATTCCTGCATTTTCCTTCTTTATGTGGCGGGGGTGCAGTTGTCAAAAGTACGAAAACAGTTTTCTGAAATTTCCTGAAAAAGTAGAAGAAAGCCAAAAGTGACAAGTGAATAACCTAAAAAATTCACAACTCAGCTATTTGACATCAGCCGGAAAACTAAGGCAGTTTAAAGATACTGCAAATTTCTGAACTTTCCTGCAGGAGGAGAAGCGGTGACATCAGCAAAAATCTGCTGTCAAACTGAGTACGAAAACGACTTTCTACAGTTTCCTGCGCAGGAATTATAATTTCTGCAGGTAAAGAAACCGACCTAGTACCTTTAAACTGCCTTACTTTTCCTTGCTGTTTTGAGGTTATTTTTGTTAATTAATAATTTAACAAACATAATGGAAATTCAAATATTTTTTATTATATTTTATATTTTTTACACATAATTTTTGGAAATTTGTATTTGGTTTCAAAATATACTGAACATCTTTCCATTGCCTCAACATTTGGCCAGCGAATGACTTCTGGTGACAAACTGCTAAGGAACATCGTAACGCGATCGGTGATCTTGTGAATATTGGATATTTGTCGAATCGGTCCGCAATATCTCTGAAGCTGAATGCCTCATGTCCAGCGAACCACAAAAACAACAATGAATGTTTCGATGCCGAAAAACGTAAATATTGAAAAGATGCGTGCTGTTCAAAGCGTGTTGAAAGACATTGGAAAAGGTCCCTGTTCACTCTAAAGTACATCCTGAGCTCCACATCTGGGTAAGATGAAACAACATATTCAACATAATTTTGAATAGATGTCCACTTTGTCCGCTTTGGAACTAGCTCCACCCTTAAAAAACTATTAAAAGACCGCAAATAAAAACCTTATTAGCAACTTCTTGCTCCTTCGAACTAATTCGTCCATAATTCAAATTTTCTCAATTAATAAATTTACGTTCGCTACAACTTCACTTGTCACTTTATACTTTTTCAGGAAATTTCAAAAAACTGTTTTCGTACTTTTGACAACTGCACCTCCACCACATGCAAGAATTTTCAGCTGCAGAAGTAAAGAAACAGTCCTAATGTTTCCTCGAACCGTCAGTGAAATATGGCACCCTGCTTTTTGACATTTGCAATTTCGTAAATAAACAAATCCGTACCTTGATTTTGCAAACATAAACTATTTGTTTTCAGTTGATATATTCATTAATTATTTTAATTAATCGCTGTAAACTATCAACTAAGTATGTGTTTCAGTATTTAAATTAGTTTACTAACCTGAAAGAAGATTTTCCTCCGGGAAATTTATACTTATTTTTGCAAGAAAGTACACTGCACTTCATTGTCTAATTTTATAAATATCGACGAATTTCTCGCAACTTTAAATGTGAAACACAAACTGTCCATAACATACCCTGCACTTGGTAATAGTTTTTAAGTCAATTTGTACCTTATATCACCTTTAAAACACTTTTTAATTTCGCTTACACTCCGCATTCAAAGCCAGCCAAACTAGTTTTGGGAAATAAGGTCATTCCAATTCACTTTCTCTTGAATATTCGTTCTTACCTGGAAAAGCCACGCTCATGTACGCTGTTAACATTCCTGTTTTGTGTTATATTCTAAGATTAAGATGAATCTTCCTTTCCTTAGTGACAATTGTAAATAAACCTATTTACCTTAGTTTGATACTTTTGACCGTTTTACATAAATATCTACATTGTTCACTATAATTCGCTGAAACATTGAAATCTCACCAGAACAATTGAAAAACAGAACTTGAGCTAAACAATCTGTCCAATTTGACATCTAAGGCGACACTTAACTTCACCCCCTCGCTACTTTGCTAATAATTGAAATGCGGGTCACACGTACTTTTACTTGAGTTAGCCTTTCCTCTCTCTCTTTATTCTAAGCTCCTTACATGTCGAGAGCCCTTACGTTAAGTTTCACTATGATATTTTTTCTCCGTTTTTTTTACAACAAACAAACACAACTACATTTTCATTTAGTTTTCAGTATTTAAGCGGTAGGAAAAAATTAGTTCAGTTCAAAACGAATAAGGGTGCCAATTGTAAAAGTTTAAATTTAATAAATTTAAAAACAAAACGTATTTCCTTAGATACTAAATCAAAAATACTCAGAAATTTAATTTTCCCTACGTCAGGCCTTAATAGGAATATTTTATAGGTTCCCAGAAGGAATTCTCTCGCTTATAATCTAGACTTGACAAAACCAACCTTAATCCTCACTTCACAGGGGGGAAGATGTCAGAGACCTGGGACGAAACAAATGAGACTCTGCTGGAAACCCACTTTCCGGGAAGCTACAAATCGGACATGGCTAGGCCTTTGAGAAAACAGGGTGCGACTGTCATGGATCATTTTAAAGCGGAAAGGATTGCTTCTCTTGAGGGGGTAAGACGTTTTATTAGGTCGTATAGCATATGAAAGACTGTACTGAGCCGAAATCCCTTAGACCCATGAAACATTGAAGGAGCCTTTGATAATATAGACTTCGGAATACTGGAGGATGCTCTTATAGGGTGTGAAACTAATTCTACCATAATGAGATGAATTAGTAATATGTTTTTATTACGAGATTGCGTGGGAGGGTAGGCAGAGGATACCCACAGGGAGGAGTGTTATCTCCCATTCTGTGGAACATTACTGTCGACTCATTTCTATACAAACTTAATGAAGAGGGCATACACAATGTGGACTATGCTGATGACATTGCAATTATGGCAAGAGGTAAGTTCGTACGCGCCATAACAGACACCATAAGAAGAGGCCTTGGGGTAGTAGAGCAGTAGTGTGTGGAACAGGAGGTCTTCATAAATGCAAAGATACCTGATCTCATCATTTTCACAAGGAAAACAAAAAATCTAGATTTTATACTAGTGGAACTGTTTGGAGAAGAACTTACTGTCTCGGGCTTAGTCAAGTGTCGGGGGATATTCTTAGACTCCAGACTTACCTGGAAAAGGCATGTACAGGAAAAAATCCAAAGATCTAACTGGGCCCTAGATCAATGTGGAAGGGTGTGTGGTTGAAGATGGGGGAAGGTGGGGCCGCATACTGGATCTGCACTATGATGGTGAGGATGGTTTGAAAGTGCTTTAAAGGTGACCGTTAAAAGGTAATTGAGTAAGGTTCAAAGGCTGGCTTGTGTCGGGATAACAGGTGCCTTTCGACGTTAGAGATGATGCTAGGTTTGCTGCCATTAGATATATATGTAAAGAGGACTGAAGCATCAGTAGCTCTTTGCGTAGATCGAAGTGCAAACTGGCACGGGTCTCGTAATAACCATAGGCATCGGAAAACAAAAATCATCAAAAATGAAATATGCCTGTTGAGTGTATAGGCAAAGTAAGGGTAATTAAGAGGTACCATGAAACGCTTATAAGGTTTAACTGATGTAATAATTTTCACGGATGGATCTAAAATTGATGGAAGAGCAGGAGAAGAAATCTTCAGTAGTGAGCACCCGTCTAAGTCTGGGGACGTATACCTCAGTCTATCAGATGGATATGCTAGCTTTGGTCTGTGTGCTGGACTACCTGCTAGAGAGTCGGGTGAGGGTTAAGAAGTGGTGGCACTCGACAATCAGACTCTGATCAGGTATATGGACAACATAGAGTTCAATACAGCGCTGGCATTGAAGTGTATCCGTAAACTCAACGCGTGCACCTCGTTGAATGAGATGACACTGGCGTGGGTGAGAGGACATATATAAGAATCGAAGGAAATGAGAGCAAATGCACTGGTTAAACTGGTAGCTGCTTCGAGTTTCCAAGGTCCGGGGGCGTCCACTGCTCTAGGTAGAGGCACCGCAGTGAGCCTGTTTGAGACATTGGCCACGAGGGAGCACTGGGAACAGTGGATCATCGCGAATTCATGTATCTAAAGCAGATGAATATCCTTGAGGATGATACCTGTAAGCTGTGCCTGGAGAAGCAAAAGACAGCGGTACACATAGTGTGCCGGTGTCTTGCCTTAGCAAGTCAGCACTGGCCGAAAAGGTGGGAGAGGTGTCTCATAAGCAAATCATTGCGCTGACCTGGGAAATCGAAGTGAGTGAAGAAAAGTGGATTAGTTCAAGTAGTCCTCGCTGAGGTAACAAAGGGTAGGGGCGAAAAGGGACAAAAAGTTTTCTTTAGTGAATTATATTGGTGTTAAATTTATTAAAACAGTTTATTTTAAAACTATATGTAAAAGTTACTATTTTGTGATTTTATGTGAACCAAAATTGCTAAAACAGACAGTATTTGTTTAAATAATACATAAAGAGTTCGGTTTTTGGATGTCCAAATAATTGGAACATGCTATTTATATTATTGGGAGGACTTTTTCCAGTAAAGACATGGCACGAATTACTTCTAAATTTATGATATAAACATATCATGTTCAATTAAAACTTTAATCCGGCGGCATCCATAGAAAATCTCAAGTAAGACACAGACAATTCAAAAGGAAATTGACGTTTCGCGTGAGCTATAATATTACGTCGAATTTAAAATGTAAATATTCAAGGCAATTAAAATCAAATTATATTTTTACTTTTCTTTTCCATTATCAAAACTTTAAATTTAATTTTAGCCCAATATTAAATCTGACTTGGATTACGCCTGTATTGTTGCCCGAAATTCTATTACCAAAAGAAAGTTGCCTCACTAAAATCGGGTTTCATCTCTTCCTCTATATGTTCTAAGACTTAAGCACGGTAGTAAGCTACGTAATAATAAAAACTGCCGTTCTAATAATTAAAGAATTAATTTATTGGTATAAGGTATCTATACCCAATAAAATAAATAAACAAACATACGCTTTGACTGCAGTTTTCCTCAATAAATTTAATTTAAAACTATAAATAAATATCTCAATCTCGACCATATATTATTTATAATAGTTCTATTTTATACTTGAGATTACTGCCCGTTTATGTTATTTAAATCACGACTATGAACGACATAAATGCAAAATTGTTCGTTTTAAATTTTTTTAAATTTAACTGACTTGAAAATTAGTCCTATCGCGTTCAGCTTCGACAATCCTGCAAACCTGCACATCACAAACTCATAGGGTGATGATTTCGTATCTTGATTTGATCAAATGCTTTTAAGGATATTATCTCGCCACTGGACGAGAAGTTGCTTGAGGGATTGTCTTTTGCAAGTTTTGGGCAGCAATAGCTTCCTCGTAGGACGGCGGATCCACATCGTCCTTTACCTCTGCTGACTGATTGTAAGCTAGAAAATTATTTCCCTGCGAATGGTGAGTTCTAACATTCTCTGGCATATGCAGGCCTTGTTCGATATCAGTTTGTAAACTATTATTACTTATTGTATATGGCTGAACTGAAAATAAAACAAAATCAACCTCATGTCTATTGCCACATAAAACAATTTCCATTACATTCACCTCGCGTTGGAATAGTTATCGTTCTTATTACTCTTCTATTTATCACTCTCCTGTCATTTTGCGTCTTGGATTCAAAAGCTTTGCAACATCTCGCCAAATGAATCTAAATGTATTAGAAATAAAAGGTTTAATTGAAGTCTAAGCATAAAACCGCAAAGCCTTATGAACCTGCATGATCAGAATATTAATAGAAAATTCGAATATGTAATATTTTTTTAGCAACTTGTTTCCTTCTAGTACACCTTATACTTTATACAGTGCGCGAAATTAACTTAAAGGCAACAAATTTTTAACTTGTAATGCCTTACAAAGTAAGTACCATTAACTGCTGTTTTGGGTAAGCAAAGAGTTTAGATGTTTCAAGTTGTTTTGGGTTGCTACACAGCCTACTCTAGATACAAGAACGGAAAACATGACAGTTCGGCCATTCCACCACCAAGTGTTTCGATATTATTTCATTTTTGTTGTACCACAGATTAACCAATCCTGGCACATCCAAATAAGACTGCACACTCTTGTAACCAAAACCAAAGAGAAATGCTGATGTCATTGACGCATTTTAAGCTCAATACTTCAATAAAACGAGCACAAAAGAGTTTTCCCTTTAAAACACATGAAAATTGTATATAAGAGACACTTTTTATCCTGTTCACATGTTCAGAACATTTCTAGGTTAACCTCAAGTAAAATCTAATTTAAGGCTTTAACTATATTGCGAGAAATACTACTAGAAAGTACAATTCCCCAAACTTTTCCTTATATCTACTGTGGCAAGTTTTGGTTTGTTTACACCACCAATGCTCAGCTGTTAATGTCAGCTTCCAGGCTTGTATCTAGAATAGGCTGTAGTTGTTATATTCTGTCTACATTTGTACGCGAATGTGAAGCAAAAGCAGCAATTTTCTTGCGAAATTAGTTTAAAGGCAACCAATAAAATTTATTTATTTATTTATTAACAATATTTCATCAAAGTGCTGACTACTACAAAATACTAAAAACACAGTATAACACTATATAAAGTCAAAGAATAAGGAGAGAATCCACAAAATATAAATAAAAAATATAAAAATGCAAATGTGTAAAAAAAGTCAAAAGTACACAAAAAGTGAAAAGTAATTTCATCAAAGCTGGCTCCTCACATGATTTCGTGATCGATGCAAATCAATGCGATCAAAAGAGGAATTAAAAAATCACGACATCGATGTGATCGGCTCATTTACCCCATAATTAGTGTGATAAACAGGTACCTGGAAGATGTCGTGATTCCTCAGGGAGCGAGGCGGAACCAATATGCCAAAACATGCCAAGAGAACAGAAGAGTCAATGGACCTCCGAATGCAGTCATAAGTAAAAAGGATCCTGGAGTTACAGTGTCTTTTTTCAAATGTATCCAAGTGCAGCACTCCAAGTCTATCAACATAAGAGAATTATTCCAAGGAAGGCCTCAAAGAGCGAACCTAACGAAACTCCGTTGAACAGCTTCAATGCGATTGATATGAGTCGCATAGAGCGATGACCAGACTGGAGGAGTGAGAAAAGTGCAATATAAAAGTTTGGTAATGTAGGAGTCATCAAATTCCTTTGACCAACTTTTCACAAAACCCGGAGTAATATTAGGTTTGGTGACTACGGCATCAAAATGATCCTCGAAAAAAAATTGGGAATTGAGCCATGCACCTAGGTCCTATGTATTTGTAAATCTTGTTAAAGGACAACCTTCTATGGTAAAGTTAAATTGAAAGGGAGATCTTTTTCGTGAGAAATATATAGATGTACAGTTGCCGATATTTACGGGCAGGTCGTTAATGGAACACCAATTCTGAAAGGCGTCCAAGTTAGAATTTAAAAGTAGGCAATTGGCATTGTCTGACACAGTGCGAAATATCTTAGCGTCGTCGGCATAACATAAAATATTTGAGTGAGAGAGAATCGTAGATACATCATTGAAATAAATTATAAATAACAATGGCCCAAGGTGGGAGCCCTGCGTTACACCGGAAGTGTTGAAGATAACATAAGACAGAGCTCAACGAAAAGAAACCCAGTGCGTTCAGATAAGTAAGAATGAATCTAATATATAAAAAACCGCGGAAACCTGAGAAAGGAGAGTTAAAGAAGAATAATTCTATGATTTATTCTATGGAAAGCTTCCCTGAAGTCAGTAAAACTTACTTACAACCTTCAATTGCAGAGATTCAAAAGTTTGAAAATTCCAATAAATTTGGTAGTTGATTTACCCCTTATGAAGCCATTTTGGAACCGCTACAAGAACGGCTTGCAGTGTAAGTAAAGAATATTGCAAATAAGTGCCTCAAAAATTTTGGATATACATCAAAGATTAACAATTGGTCTATAGTTCGAAATTTCGCATTTATCACCTTTGAAGAGAAATAATTAATGAAGTTTTCCAAGCTTTCGGAAAAACACCGCAACGAGTTGAGAGATTAAATAAATAACACAGAATAGGAGCAAGAACGGAATCGCATCTTTTCACGAGTGAGGTGGGGTTACCGTCACGATCAATTGAAAAACTATCAGCCAAGGTAGAAATTTTCTTCAAAATCGTAGCTTCGTCAAGTAAAAGGTTTTTCGATTCGAGAGAAGTCGGTGGAAACCTCGTGTCAAATAGTTAAAATCCTTAAAGCTGGGTAAAATCCTTAAAGCAATATATCAGGTATCATCCAAAAACGCAGTCTTAAAAAAATCGGCAAAAAGATTTGCTACTGGCAGGGCTCATTGCTTTCGCTGTCTCCGAAAGACAAAGAAGATGGAAAGCCATCAAAATTGCGCTTCAAGTTCACGAACCTCCAAAATCGCTTAAGATCGACGGCCCGGACGATTTCCAGTACATATTACTAGCATGATGTATGTCGGGTTAAGGAAGTAAGGTGGAGCAGGAATTTCGGTGGTGGCAGTGTCATGGTATGGGCGGCATTTGGATTCAGCGGACAATCCTCTAGTGCATGCGTTTCTAGAAAAATGAATGCTGCTCATTAATGTGAGATGTTGGAATGGGCGATGGATTCTTATGGGAAACAAATGACAGGGGAAAATTTCATTTTCCAGCATTGGTTCCAGGCTGCAGCTATCTCCGTTTTGGATTAGTCTGCTAGAAGCCCAGATCTCAATTCAATTGAGAATCAGTGGGGCATT